>JARGCV010000124.1:3990000-6542500 GCA_034064705.1 Bothrops alternatus
CCTGAAGATGATGAATGAGATTTCATCGAAACGTTGCCAAGACACTTCAAATTCTACGCGGGAGAAAACCCGAAGAACCAAAGACCTACATATATATATATATATATGTTTTTAGAATTGTTAACAAAGAAATAAGGGATTTCTGATATAGCTATTTCGAGTTCCTTAACTCTCTTCAGTCAGAACTCACCCTTCCGGGATTCGAACCTGGGCAGTCTGCATGCTAGGCAGATGCTTTAACCTCTAAGCCACAGGCTCTCTCCCGCTTTGTCAGTAGTCAGGGAGGGAAGATGTGTATCAAGTATTTTTTTTTAGATTGCACCCTGTAAACCCTGCATATACCCTGCATATTTTGCTAGTTGAATTTTCAATAATTTTCTTTGTAAACTTTTGTGGGATTATACTTCTGCTTATGGCTATCAAAAATGGAAAATTCTTCAGATGTAGGATTAATATGAGATTTTTTTAAAAAACTAAATATACATTTGCATTCCAGATAGGAATGAATAAATCTAGCCAGCTTGCTTTGCCTTCTTCAAGGGATAAAATGATGTATAATGCATTCCCCCAAGCACTAGCCAGGAGCCCAAGTGACTATGGTTTTAAAGTATTATTGATGTAGATATGCACATTGCCCCAGGCAAGATATGTGTCAGTTTGGATTTTTATTGTTATTTTCAATTTGCTGTTCACTTGTCTAGTGTTAAATGTCAAGTGGGTGGGCATACAAAACAAACAACTAAAATAGCCTACCCCAGATAGCAGATATTTGATAAATAGATGAGATTCAAGAAACCCTGTAGAGAGATAGGAAAATAGACACATTGTCTGCAGAGTGAGGTCAAGATGGGGGTCACAATGATGTGATTAAAGCTCTGCCTGTTTATTATGTGTGATGCGTGTAATTTATGTGCAAGGCATGCAAAAAGCAGGTTTCGATCACACCATTGTGACCACCATCTTGCTTTTTTTAAACCACACCCTACAAATAACCTTGAAAACAGATTTGTATATGAATTTGCAGTAGTCAGTGTCCCATCTTTAAGCAATTCTATAGCTGTAAAATGCAATGGAATATATACAGTACACCATTAAGATTATCCAACAGTCTGATTACTTTTTACTTTGAAGAATTACCTTTAATCAATAGTTAGACAACTTTTTTTGAGCCACAGATACATTAAAAAATTTGAGACCATGTGGTAGGTGCAGTCTCATAATAGCTTATATGGCAAACTTGCCTATTCAAAATATGTCTGCCCTGATAACAATGGCTAGTTCCAAAATAATTATTTTTCAGAAAATGAGTTCCCAATGGAGATTTTGTGAGCCAAAAGGCATTTCTATAAATAAACATGATAATAGAAGCTGGAACTTTGCCTTAAAGCACATGTGTCAAACTTGATTGCATCACGTGGTGTATTGTGACGTATTGTGACTTTTTTGCCTTTGTGGAGCCAGGGTGGGTGCGGTGTGCACATGGCACATCCAGCCCACAGGCTGCCAGTTTGACACCCCTGCCTTAAAGCATACCAACTATTAATTTAGGCAATTCTATTAAATTAATGTAGGGTTAAGTCAGTGTCATCCCATGTTGTATACTTTCTCAAAATGTAACCTTTTACCTTGAATATCACGGTCCAATAAACTAACATGTTAAACAATATTTGACAGAGATCGAAAAAACATTTACATACAAATTCAACATTCAGCAAATTTAACAGTCAAATTACAAATATTTAACAGCCATTGATTCCCATTGGTGAAATTGCTCCTTCATTGCACTTTAGGGTACTTTCTATAATGCTTTCCAATTATATATTTAATTACTAGGAAATAGGAGAATAAAGACTGCTTGAGTTTTTCCCTTGTGCCAATTCAAAAGTACAAATGGGGACAAGTTAACTTCCAGAATGCTTCATTCACACAAAATATATTCATTGTCATGAGATCAGTAATGTTTAATTTGCAGTCCCATGTTTGGTGTGTTTCTCCTATATCTTCCCTTGACAAAGGGGGGGGGGAGGTTGCATCATGCACGATTCTTTATTTACCTCACATGAACATTAAATAAAATTAAATAAAAAGTTCTTGCTTCCTAGATGTTATCCCACAATGTGAGATGTAGTTGATATCAGTCTTGAAAACCATAAGAGGAATTTCTTTTCCTTATTTATAATAAGTTAAGTAAAGTGGAGCCTCTTTCAATGATTAAAATGTTTCCCTTCATGTTTCTTTCTATCTGGGCTAAGATGCTGTTTTTGAGATAAGCTATCAATGAATCTTCCACTATCTTTTGATTATTTATGTTTATTTTGTTTTCCATTTCTCTTCCAAACTGTGATGGAATATGTCTATAAAGGGGGAGGTGGTGTGATGAACTACAATGAAATGGCAGTTTCCCAGGAAGGAGGGAACCTGTTCAAAGAGGGAGGCAAGACACAACTTGGAGCTGGACCAGACAAAGTGATTTAGGATAATCACTCTCTAGAATCTCCCAGAGTATATCCCTTAGGCCAGAGGTCCCCAACTTGTGGGCCATGGCCCACTACCAGACCATGGCCTATTGGCCACCAGGCAGTGAGAATGGCTGGCTGGTGCACACCCACACAGCCCCACTCACATGAACATCTTAAGTGTTTGCAGCCCCACTCCCGTGAGCATCGCCATGGGCATTTGTGGCCCCACTTGCACAGCAAGTGTCATGGGCATTCCCATTCAAATGATCCTTGCCATGAGTGTTGCAGGCGCTCACAGCCCCTCTCGCATGAGTGCTTACAGTACCACACGCATGCATGTGTTCACACCACCATGAAACCATGCCTTCTTTTTCCCCCCCCTCCCACTCCAGGCTGCCAAACCTGAAAAGTTGGGGATCTCTGTCTTAGGGTTACAGTAGTATACGTTTAGTCTGGCAAGATTCTGTCTCTATGGCAGGGGTGTCAAACTGCCAGCCCGCAAGCTGGATGCATCATAGCGAAACCGCAACCACCCCATTGCTGGCAATGGCAAAAATGTCACAATACATCGCGACACATCATGTGACGTTGAGAGTTTGACACCTCTGTTCTTTGGTATAACCAAAGAACTGAACTTTGGCTGAATTGTTCTATGTCATGCTTGGGCTGAGGCTGTAGATTCTCTATATCTCTCACAAGGCAGGTAATTGATTACAAAAATTCCAATACTTCAACCAAGTCAAGAAGTTAACAATTTAGATTTGAAACAACCCCAAATGTAACAGTCATACATATTTAAAACAACATGCTGTAATATGACATAATATACACATAACCACAATTAATACAAATGTTAATTAAAATGTTTTATTATTATTATTATTATTATTTATTAAATTTCTATACCGCCCCTCTCCCGAAGGACTCGGGGCAGTTTACAGCCTTAAAATTTAAAAAACATATAAATGTACAAAATTAAAATATTTAAAAATAAATTAAACAAATTAGGCCATAAAATCTATAAAACCCAATATATACAAATCCTAAAATCATAAAAATTACAAAAATCCTAAAAATTGCACAATCCCCCTAAAACATTTTCACCCGGTTGGAGCCAGAGCTTCTATGCCAGGCCGGCCTGTTGAAAAAGGAAAGTTTTCAGTTCCCGACGGAAGGTGCGTAAGTCCGTCATCGTACGGAGTTCGGGGGGGAGCTCGTTCCAAAACGTTGGAGCTCCCACAGAGAAGGCTCTCCCCCTGGGGGTCGCCAGTCGACATTGTCTGGCCGACGGCACCCTGAGCAGGCCCTCTCTGTGGGAGCGTACCGGACGGCGGGAGGTATTTGCTAGCAGTAAGCGGTCCTGTAAGTATCCGGGTCTGATGCCATGGAGCGCTTTAAAGGTGGTCACTAACACCTTGAACCGCACCCGGAAGACCACCGGCAACCAGTGCAGCTCGCGCAGGAGCGGTGTTACATGGGAGCGCCACGACGCTCCTGTCACTACCCGCGCGGCCGCATTCTGGGCCAGCTGAAGCCTCCGGGTGCACCTCAAGGGGAGCCCCATGTAGAGAGCATTACAATAGTCCAGCCTGGAAGTGACGAAGGCATGAGTAACTGTGCATAGCGAGTCCCGGTCTAGGAAGGGACGCAACTGGCGTACCAGGCGAACCTGATAGAACATCCTCCCAGCCACGGCCGCCAGATGGTCCTCTAAAGATAGCCGTGAATCCAGGAGGACTCCCAAATTGCGAACCCTTTCCGCAGGGGCCACTGTTTCACCCCCAACAGACAACAAAGGAGTCAATTGACTAAACCGGGACGACGGTAGCCACAGCCACTTGGTCTTGGAAGGGTTGAGCTTGAGCCCATTCTTCCCCATCCAGACCCGCACGGCCTCCAGGCATTGGGTCAGCACAGCAAGAGCATCGTTGGGGTGGTTCGGCGTGGAAATGTACAGCTGAGTATCATCAGCGTACAGATGGTACTCCACACCAAAACCACGGATGATCTCACCCAGCGGTTTTACATAAATGTTGAACAGTAGGGGCGAGAGGACCGACCCCTGAGGTACCCCACATACAAGGGGTCTCGGGGTCGACCTCTGACCCCCTGTCAACACAGACTGCATCCGGCCGGAGAGGAAGGAGGCGAACCACCGCAAAACAGTGCCCCCTATACCTAACCCCTCCAACTGTTGCAGCATGATACCATGATCGATGGTATCAAAAGCCGCCGAGAGGTCCAATAGCACCAGAGCAGAGGAACAACCTCTGTCCCGGGCCCGCCAGAGGTCATCCACCAACGCGAACAAATGTTAATATAAAACATATACTAACCTAGGAACTACTATCATTAATGAGAACAGAGTGGATAAATAGACTGTACAGTAACCAGCTAGTCAAATAAATAGGTCTTTAAATCCTTCTTGAAAGCCTTCAAGCTATCACAAAAGAAGGAAAAAAGAAGCGGGTCCAAAGTCGCCCTGGAGGGCGCGACTTTCCTACAAGGAGGCAGCGTTCTGGCAGCAGAGGAGCGGCGGCTCCTCCAGCTGTCCGGACGGAACTCCGAGGGCCGACGGAGAAAAAGATCGGCCAATAAAATGGCCAATCACTCTGCCGCAAGAAACCGCAAGTCAAAAGAACATCTAAGCTTCAGACCCACCGTGGTGAATCTGGGTGAGACCTTTCCTTTTTTCCCCTCTCTTCGTTTTTTTGTTGTTTGTTTTTTGCCTGTAAGAGCTATGTTGGAAAGATTTCCCTAGCATGGAAAGGCAGCTTTTACTCATTGGGGAAGAAAGGTGAACAAAGGAACAAAGTAAAGTTTTAGAAATTACGTTGCTTTTTTCATACAAGTGCTTTGGGGTATCGGAAAAACTTTTTTTAAGAACTTTATTATTAGCCTATGTTGTTGGTTTTTTTGAGTAAAGAAAGAAGAATGAAAAGTGAAATGACTTTGGGGAAAAAATGGATTTATTTATTTTTTTGGCTTACTGAGGACATCTACTGGTTAAAAAGTAATATTGCAACTGGAGAGGAGATGATCTTTTTATATGAAAGTTAACTGGATGTTTGAATTATTTTTTTTTAAATGGAGCTGTACTCACATTTAAACTGTAAACTTATTCTGGAGAAAATTTATGAGACTAAAGAGGAAATATGTGCTACAATGAAAGAGCTTACTACAGAACTAAGAGCCAGAATCTCTTCCTCAAACTTTAAAACTGACTTTCAGATTGCACCTGATTCTTCTATTAAACAGACTCTACAAGAAGAGGACTTAACTGAGAACAAAGAGAAATTGACTCTGCCTTATATGCAACTCAGTTATGGCGTTGAGAATCAGGAAAAGCAAAGACTGGGACTTGGAACTTTAAAGCAACAAGACTTTATGCAAAAAAAAAAAATCAGAAGGCCAATTCAGAGGTCAAGATGGTTCTCACTGATTCAAAAGATATTACAAGCAACAAAGAGAGACTTATCTGTTGGAAAGGAAGCTTTGCTATGGAAACCTACTTGGCATTTGAAAAAAACCTAGAATAAGATTTAAAAAAAAAAAGAAAGTTACAGTTTTGAGTAATGGACTAAAGGCAATCTAGAACTATGGACTGACTTAAGGACTAAGATTATAAATTAGATGTAAGAAAAATGGGATTAATGGAAGATATAAATTTATCTACATGGAAATTACTGATGATTTATTTGTTTGATGATTAATGAATTGAAATATCTTAAAGTTTAATGTTATCTTGTTAGTTTAAAGTTGATTGATGGTTTATATAGCTTTAGGACAGATTAATACTTTAGCCTAAAAAAGAGATATTGGGAGATAATGGGTTAAAAAGGAAATTTAGATCAATAATTTGATTTTAGGATTAAGATTAAGATTATGAGTTATAAGCAAGAGAAAAAAGGAGTGACTAATGAAATATATATTAAATTTTTTAAGAATGTGTTTGCTCTTTTTTCTTTTCTTTTTTCTTTTCTTTTCTTTCTTTTTTTGTTTAGGAAATAGGGATATTTGTAAGAAAATTATTATATAATCTTGAACTAATCTAATAAGATGATCTCTGATTGATAAGATTGATGTTATTGGTTACGACAATTTAATTGGATATGAACTGAATTATGTTTAATAGATTGAAAAAATTTAAGATTTGATTTTATCTGTTAGCTATAAGAGATTGATTAGTTAATAATTAGATATATATTGGATAGATTAATGCTTTATTTTAATTAAGGGATATCAGTGGAAGAAGAATTAAATAAAATTTACAATAAAAAAACTAAGGTACTAGAATATATTTGGAAGCAATACCCGAACTGATAGAGTTTGTATTTAAAGTTAATCTGATTGTGTTTGTATAAATTTTTTTTGAAGTGTTAGAAACAGGTACAGGTTGATTAAATTTAAACTAGATTGAATTATCTTAAATAAATTATGTTAGTTAAGGGGAAAGAGAGGGAATACTAGAGGTATTGACTGAAGTATGTATAAATGTTTTGCTTTTGGATGATTGTTTACCCTAACACCATGGTGTGCTTTGAGCATTTTCTTGTAAAATTAAAAAAAAACAATAAAATCTTTGTAAAAAAAAAGAAAAAGAAAAAGAATACTGTAATATTTTTTAAAATCTACTTGGTTTTGAAGTAGCAACCTTCTATTTAAAACAACAGTGGTAATTATTGTGCTTTTACAGCATTCTTGATAAAGGTAACTCTGCTGACTGGGGAATTCTGGGAATTGATGTCCACACAGCTTAAACTTGCCAAGTTTGAAAAACACTGCTGTAAAAAGTATCAGTGACCATTGATTCAAGTGAGGGGGAATTCCATGGAGTGGCTGCTGAACTGCTGGAATTGCCTACAGTGAACTGAGCATGCTATCTGAAATGTAGAAGAGTACTTGAAGTGGTCTAACGTGGAAAAGCATGCTTTGTAAATGGAACAGGACAACAGAACTTGGAAGTTGCTTTGATGGAGAAGGAGGAATAATGGAGGCAATGGCATCTGCTTCTGCCCTTCAAAAATAGTTTCTGACCTATTTTAATGATAGACAATTGGGCAATGCAATAAACCTTTTGACTTGCAGGCAAAGGTTGATGTGTCTACAGCTTTGTCAATGATGTTTTATTGTTTCATGAGCACCTGATTTCTATCAATGACTGTAGAAAGTGAAGTGTCATTGGGCTTCCTTCTTACATGCTTCTAGTAGCAGAGTTACTCTTAGCCTAAATTAAGCTAGATCTGTAGATAAAAATCATTGTACATGCAAACATTTCTTTCTTAGTTATCACAGATGTAACCATCTGGTCTTTTCAGAATTATTGCCCATCATATTCAGTGCAAATACAACTTCAGATCAAGAAACATAGCGGCCAATTTTTTGCATGTGACAGAGCAACTCACCATAAATAAACTAACAGAATTAATAAGAATGTTATTTAGCTAAGGAAAAATACTGTTAATGACTCCTGATTAAAGGTTTGCACTTCCTTAAAAATGCTTGTGTCAGTGTCATTAGATGATCTGTTTACTGACCCCAAAGTTCTTGAGCTGTGTTGTGGAAGTACCGAACTTTTAGTTGACAAAACTAGCTATTCATCCACTGTTGGGTAAAACAAAAGTACTTGGCTCTAATTAATTCTATGTAGTATGAATTACCTTCTTCAGTTTGGGTGGATCAGTATAATCCTCATTTCCTAGCCTCCAAGAATATACCTATAAATTTGTTATACCCATCATTAACTAATACTAATCCTTGAAATTATTTCATTTTTTTATTGTAATGATGAATCAGAAATTGAAGGGAATTGAAACAACCCGTCTCTTCTGCAAAAAATCAAAAACCTTTCAGAGAACTTACTTTCACCAATGGATAAGCATTCATATCGCATAGCAGGTAACTAAGTCCAGATGCAATGAGTGTAAGAAAGCAATGGTTCCATAGATAACTACATCTGGATCATGGCTTCTATCTCCTGTAGATTCATTTCCATTCTGTTAACAAATTCTGAATTCACCAAAATTCAGAATGATTTCTAAATGACTCTGAAAAACACACTGCATTATCCTGATGTTTGATGGCTTTGAAGTGGCTTTTTTCTTGTTCTTTCTTAGTAAATAAATTTACAACAGGCGGTAACATGTAAGTGACTTTTACTGATATTAAAAAAATTAAGCCTGCTTGGAACTGAATAATATTTGCATGGCAAACAACCAGGAAAATCCAGGATTGTAGGTTAATTGGGAAATTGTAAAAGAAATAACCAAATAAGGCATTTGTAAAGCATTTATAAATGCTGCAGAAAAACACATAATCACCAAAAGTCAAGCTTAACTAGAGGGAATCTTGATGCTTTAAGTACCAAAGAATAACTAGCAGTAGTTAAACATGTTATTAGTTCACTTGATTGTGAAGCAGTCCTAATGAGTTATTAAAATTCTATGGAAAGGATAATTAGTAGTTTACACATGAACCTGAGCAATTTTAATACGAGGTGCAGATACCATCTAGTTCCGTTCAGGAACCTGTAAAAGCCCAGGAGAGAGAGCCTTCTGAAAGTTTGTGTTATTAGCCAGGTGAGAATGTGAAGATAAGGACAGAATAATAAATAAAACTGGCTGTAGTTCAAACCAGCCAACCAGAGGACATACCGGTAGCACCTATATGTATGTATGAGTCAAGAAATAGTGTCAATTACAAGATTATCTTTTTATGCACTATTTTAGTCAATTGGTGGTCTCTTCACCCTTTGGGAGAGCAAAGGAGAGGGGAGGGGGAAAATCCTAAATCAAGTTTCATCAGTATGGAATTACAGAACTTCTTTATCGGGAGAAAAGTTGTTTTATTTGTGCAGCTTATAACCATCGTAAAGATACTGCATGTGCCCATGAAAAATCTTTTTCTTTATGATGGCCTTGGTCTAATGCAGCATTGCATGACCTGACATCCACTATATTCTAAGAGCATCAAAGTGGTATTTGAAAATAATACTTGATTCACTCAATTAAGTGCACGTGCACTGAGCTAAATGATGAAAAGCTGCCATCTGGATGCATTTATGGAAAGGACCCACGAGGACAATTGTTCATACTAAGAAATGGCCTTCTAATCCCAAGCTCCAATTTCAGAAGGCCTCCTATTTGATTTGCCCCAGTAAAGCTCTTGATGTAAACCGGGCCAGTAGAAAGATTTAGCAATCCATTGACACTTCCCTCTGCCATAAATTTTCTTGAAATTATATGATGTTGCCTATTATATCAATATGAAGCAGTAGAAAGTTAATTCATGAAAGAACTAGGGAAAATAGATACAGTAGGTACATGTGGTAAGCTTGTAACAATATAACTGCTACCAAGAAATATATTCTTACAAAAACATTTCCATAAAGCAATTTGTTAGAGAAAAATTATATATTAGGGCTCTGCAAACTTGAAAAATAATCTGGGAGAAGTGCTTTGGATATCACAGAAATGAGCATCTATCTGCCATTAATTAAAGCAACGTAGCTTTTTCATGCTTCTGTGCAACCCTGAAAAAAAAGATGTTCTTGTTTTTTGAGGAGTCAACTCATGTAACTCTTATAGCAGCAAAGTCATCTTTCAAATTCATGCAAAGGTTGACTACCTTAAAGTTAGGCTGAGGTACTTCTTGTCATTTTTTTTTCAAAGCATGTCCAGTTGAACTATATAAATCTGCAGGCATATAGAGGAGAAAAATAAAACTGACATTGTCAGTCTATTACTGCCTCTCATCAATGGCACTGGCTCTTTCTTAATTATTGTTGAAATGAAATATTATCAGCAATAGCAATATCAGAACTCAGAAATGAAACTGGTGGATGAACCAGAGAAGCAAAACAAATAGCCCAGTTAGCATTAAATTCAATTAGAATTCAGGATAACAAAATACAAGCAGGTATATTCCATCAAACTGGCATACTTGTTGAGCAGGAATAAGACGACTCCAAAGTCCTCCTATATTGATGGAAAACAAAAACTCACTTTTCTAGACCCTCCTACACCAGTGGCTGCTACCAATAGAACTTAGACTTATATACTGCTTCACAATGCTTTAAACCTTTATTAACAGTCTCAGTGATTATAGACCAGTGGCACTCACCCCTATTATCATGAAATGTTTTGAAAAACTGGTCTGCAGGCACATTGTGTCCTGCCCCCCATACACATTCAATAGTCACCAGTTTGCATACAGAGCAAAAAGACACCATAGTCATCACTCTCCATACTGCTCTGACTTATCTGGAAAAGCAGGGGACCTATGTAAGGATGCTCTTTGTAGATTTTAGCTCCGCATTTACCACAATTCTTCCATATACACTGGTGTCTAAACCTGTCAACCTCGGACTTTCACATTCAAACTGCCTTTGGATTATGAACTTCCTGTCTGGCCGCTCTCAGTGGGTTAGATTAGGCAACTATATCTCCTCAGCCCTTATTCTTAATACTGGCTCCCCACAGGGCTCTCTACTTTATGCCCTCTACACTTATGACTGCACCCCCATTCATCCCAGCAATATCATTATTAAATTTGCAGATGATCCTACTGGGATGAGGTGGAGCAGTTGCTCTTGTGCTGCAGAGACAATAATTTGGTTCTCAACACCACTAAGACCAAGGGGCTTATAGTAGATCATAGGAGGAATAGATCAGGCATTCAGCCCCTGATCATCAGCGGAAACCATGTGGAGTGGGTGGCCAGCTTTAGGTTTCTGGGTGTTACCATAAAGGAAAACCTGACCTGGAGTGCTCATGTTATAGCATTGGTTAAGAAGGCCCAGCAGAGATTATATTTCTTGAGACTTCTCAGAAAATAACTGAATGAAAAACTGCTGGTGACCTTCTATCGCTGCTCCATAGAGAGCATTTTAACCTATTGCATTTGTGTGTGGTTTGCCAACTTCATGGTAGCGGATAGGAAAGCACTCCAGAGGGTCATTAACATCATCCAGAGAATTATTGGCTGCCCTCTTCTCCCCCTCCCCCTGGACAAACTGTACAGTTCCCGCTGTCTTAGGAAATGAATGTTAAAACATTCTTAAAGACTCATCTCATCCCAGACATTCTTTTTTTGAACTATTACCCTCTGGCAGTCGGTACAGGATAATAAAAACAAAGACAAATAGGCTGAAAAATAGTTTTTATCCCAGAGCTGTAACCATATTAAATACTACTGTATAGTGCAACATTGAAGTGCAATATTAGGGGCAGCGCAATGGTGAATAGAATGTGAAGGATGTGTGTATATAATGTATGTTTTTGCTTGTGGTTCTTACTTGTGTGTAGCGTGCATTGTGGACAGCACTTAATGATAATAAAGATATTCTATTCTATTCTACAGTCTTCTCTTAGTGGTTTACAGAATCAGTATATTGCTCCCAACAATCTGAATCCTCATTTTACCCACCTCAGAAGGATGGAAGGCTGAGTCAACCTTGAGCTGGTCAGGATCAAAGTACTGGCAGTCAGCAGAATTAGCCTGCAATACTGCATTCTAACCACTGTGTCACCACGACTCTGCTAGACATGTAGCTTCCCACATGATACTCCAGAGGACCAAAATACCTACAGACTTTTCTGTCTCTCTGTCTCTCCTGATCACAAACAATTTTAATAAATTCTTTATATGTTTTAAAAAAGGAAAGTAGACATACTACAAAACCACAAACTCACTGCTAACATTTTTATTTTTGAGAATATTTCTGGTTTCAGAAGTGGTCTTAAAAAAAGAAAATGATTGGTTGACAAGGTTGACACACTGTATGTATGTATGGAGAGAAAGAGGGAAGGGAGAACAATAACTTCAGAAACCAACGGTGGGACAGCACACAGCTGGATGCATATGAGGAAAGAGATTGGAGGGAGGAAAGAGGAAAAGGGAACAGCAGTTTTGGAGACTACCAAGGGAGCAGCGAATGTGTGCCCTTTAAAAACCAAACAGTCAGAGACATCAAGTGGACCAATGACTAGGCGAAAACTGGGTACAAAGCCAGCCGGTAACATAAAGAGAACTCCCATTAACTTGCTTTTATGCTCTGATGATGTTAGCAGTGCTGGCCAACGAAAGCTCAGCACTTGTATTAAATGGCTTTTAGTTTGATATTATCCTGGTGTTTGAATCTTTTAATTTTATTGCATGGCTTTACCCAAGATTCGCATTTTTAACATAATTAGGGACAACTACGACAGAGCAGTATTGCTCTACGCGAGGAAATGGGAGAAATTGGCACGACGCATATCCATCAGCTACTGCAAATTAGCATTCCTCCATGGCTGTATCCGAGGAGACCTCCCTCCTAAGTCATTGAGAAGGAGACCCATGATTGACTCCATGGAATGCCAGCTAGCCATCTGCCAATTCCAGCATTGCACTATGCATGCCCTGATCAATGACCAGCATAGGCGGATAGACACTTTGGAGACATGGATCCAGGACTACCGAGAACATTGCAATATGATGCTAACACACCAGCATTTCCGGGCACTGGACCTCGAGATCCACCAGGCCACTATGAGGGCAAGCCGACAAACGGCCATGACACTTCAACGCAAAATGGACACCTTACGGATGCCGGACAACCCCAACTACAGCAATAGACTTGTTCATAATTTATCCTCTAAAGCACTGACCTGGGAACAGATCACCTTGCTCAAATGAGATACGGATATAACCTGGTGGATGCATGGGCACTGGACTTTGTGGCGGCATTGGAACCCACCACACAACGAATTGAGGTGGGGGACGATGAGTCATAAGCGCTGTCAAATATTGTTCAGAGATCAAAGGGAGGCCTCAGAACAACTGGGGAAGGACAATACCATCGTCATTCAACTGGCGGATAAGGGGAGGGCGACGGTGGTTATAGATAGAGTACAATATATGGACAAAGCCCTGACGCTGCTCAGTTATACAACAGCATACAAAGTCATCAATAGAGACCCCATGACTACACTTAAAAACTGTATTAATAAACTCCTTAACAACTTCAAATGCCATGGGAATGTGGACGAAGACACCCTAAGGAGAATACGCCTGGGAGATTTGGCTATGGCCAGATTCTATGGCCTACCAAAAGTCCACAAAGAAGGAGTCCCCCTCTGCCCCATCGTTTCATTCAAAGGCACACCAATCTTGGAGTTAACCAAATGGCTGAGTGGCCGGATCAGCCATTTGGTAGATAACAACAATACTATGGTAAGATTGGCAGAGGAATTTCTTGAGAAAATCAGACCTCTAAGGGTGGAGGAGGATGAAGTGATGGTGTCGTTTGACATCACCTCACTCTTCACCTCCATCCCACAAGATCTAGCGATCACAGTATTGAAGGATTGCCTCAATGAAGAGGGACAAAGACAGCACCAAGACTCCCTCCATATTGAGGATTTGGTAAAATTGATAACATTATGCCTAAAAACATACTTTACTTTTCAAGAAACTATATATGAACAGACACCAGTGGGGTCACCTATTTCGAGCATAGTAGCGGAGGCGGTCTTGCAACAGCTGGAGACTGTAGTAATGGCCAAATACCAACCTAAAATTTGGGTCCATTATGTCGATGACACATTTACGGTCATTAAGAGATATGATAGGGCTAGCTTCATGGACACACTGAACTCAGTATACCCAGATATCCATTTTACAGCAGAGGAGGAGAATCAGGGTTCCCTAGCCTTTCTGGATGTGCTGGTTAATCGCCAAGCTGATGGGACCTTACATACAAGGGTATACCGCAAACCAACCCACACCAACAGAACCCTCCACTATAAAAGCAATCATCCAGTGGCCCACAAAGTAAGTTGTGTCAGAATGCTATTCAAATGCATAGCCTCACATTGCAATACAGCCAAGGCAAAAACTGAGGAAAGAAACCATCTTTACCGGACCTGCAAGTATAATGGTTATCCAATTGAATTCATTAGGCGTCACAGCAGACCACACAGACCCCGTGAAGACTTACAAACCGACAGGATAACAACACAACCCGTACGTATCTCCCTCCCGTATATTAATGACGGATCCAAGGCAACAGCTAGACTACTGGCCCCCTTCAATGTAAAAGTGGCCCACAAACCAGATCAGACCTTATGCACCAGAGTCATGCACCCAAAAGACCCCCTCCCCAACGAAGAAAGATCTTCAATAGTGTATAAGATGAAATGCAAGGATTGCCCCTGCAACTATGTTGGGGAGACTTCCAAGAGGTTAAAAGCCAGGGTGCATGAGCACACACTGGCGGTCAAAAGACATGAACAACATTCACAGGTGTGGACCCACGTGGGCAATTTTGGCCACAGGTTCGATCTTACCAATGCACAAACCATGTCTAAGGACACCACCAAGGGAGGCCGCCTACTCAAGGAGGTTTGGCTCTCAGATGTAAACCTCCACATAGAACTCTGCCCAGCATACCAAACACTGAGAACATGGGAAAGACAACATCACAATTCCCAACAAAGACAACTTATCCACCCGTCGCAAGGTCAGAGAGATGCAACGATGGAAAGAACAACTTGCCGACAAAACAACAGATTGAAAGCACATCCCACAGGGGGAATAGAAGGGGGACGAGAAATGCACCCCACAGACCCCTTAAGTATATGCACCCCAACCCACTTTACAACGCTAGAAGAAAGCAAGACAGAAGCGATGCCACATCCTATTGGCGATCTCTCAATGGGTGTCCGTGAGCAATTGGCAGTAGATCATCCCTTGGCAGCTTGCACGCAAGCAAGAAGGGCAAGAGAGTTGTCAAATGGTATAGCAGAATTCAATGTGCACCTTGCAGGCAACCTTGTGACAGAGGCATGAGGATCGTGAGTGGTGGGAAAGAGAAAAGAGGACGAGAGTGAGCGGCTGGAAGGAGACCTCCAATACACCCAGGTGCACCCCCAAGAAGATAGTGCTCCCAAACAGAAGAGCAGACACAGAGACATGCTCGCTGGAGGCTCCCAAGATGAACACCCGGACCCGCCCGATAGACCACCCTGTGAACCACCACACATGCGCAGGAGCGATAATATGGAAAAGCAAGATGACCGCGCTGAACGCACAGCCTGCTGACAGCCCCATAGGGGAGGAACAGACATGCCCCGTGATAGAAGCGAGGGGGGGACAAACGAAAGCGCTTGGCACAATGTGATAGTTGGGAGTATACGAGGATAGCAATTAGGGAGAGAAGACAATAGCAACTTTGGAAACCAACGGTGTAGCAGCAGATAGCTATATGCATACAAGGAAAGCGATCGGGGGGAGAAAGAGGGAAGGGAGAGCAGCAACTGTGGAAACTAACGGGGTGGCCGCAGACAGCTGGATGTATATGAGAAAGGGGGAAGGGAGAACAGCAACTGTGGAAACCAACCAACTGGATGTATATGAGGAAAGCGATTGGGGAGAGAAAGAGGGAAGGGAGAACAGCAACTTCGGAAACCAACGGTGGGACAGCAGACAGCTGGGTGCATAAGGAAAGAGATTGGAGGGAGGAAAGAGGAAAAGGGAAGAGCAGTTTTGGACACTACCAAGGGACCAGCGAATGTGTGCCCTTTAAAAACCAAACAGTCAGAGACATCAAGTGGACCAATGACTAGGTCGAAAAGCCGGGCACAAAGCTGGCCGGTAACATAAAGAGAACTCCCATTAACTTGCTTTTATGCTCTGATGATGTCGGCAGTGCTGGCCGACGAAAGCTCACACTTGTATTAAATGACTTTTAGTTTGATATTATCTTGGTGTTCGAATCTATTTATTTTATTGCATATGTATATATGTATATATGTGTGATGACCCAGGGCGCCAAACGGAGGCAGAGCAATTAGCTGGTCAGAACAATTGTCTTTGTAAGCACTGCCAACGTTCACCCAACAGCCCCCACATATGCTGGCACAAGTTCAATAAAACAGTCAACGAAGTTAAACAGTTCTTTAAAGTAAAACAGATAACAAAGTATGATCTTTTCAACGCCCAGCTTGCCTGTAATCTGCAAACTGGAAAACTGAGGACAGCAAGGAGAACTCAGCAGGAAACAAACTTGATCCAAAATACAAAGAGTCCAGGTACAAGAGCTCACATCACAAGAGTTCACGTTTGTTCCCGGCAAATGTCCCACCCCACAGCGTCTCCTGAAATCCTACTCCCCAGATGTGCCTTGTGGAGTGGGGCGTGACACTCTCCTCCCGAGCAAGTGAGCCTGCCTCTGTTGTTCCCTCCTCCTCTCTGCTCTCCTTGCTCTGGGATCTTGTGGGGAGGGGCCTTGCTCCTCGCATGAGCTCTGCCTTCCCTGTCCCAAACTTGAAGGGCCCTGGCCTGCTTCAGCCTGCTCCTCCCCACAGTCCTCTGAAGCCACTGACACCCCCCTCCTGGGCCTCAACAGGGAACTCCGTGTCATCCTCAGAGTCAGGCTCAGATGGAGGCATGAGACTATCCCCCCCACAGGACCCCCTCCCCCAGGACCATGTGGAATAGGACAGTGCAGGAACGAGGTATGAAAGTCGCAAACCAGACGAGGGGTGTGAATGTCGGTGGCATTGATCCACATGAAGTCCTCAGGTCCATAGCCTTTCCACGCCATGAGATACTGAAACCGGCCTCGCAACTGACAGGAATCCCGAATACTGTCCACTTCATACTCCATAACTCCATGGGGGGGCGGACCTGGGGTGATGGAGCTGGCCGATGTGGATCGTCGGCTGCGACTGGAACCAGCAATGACCTGTGGAAAACTGTTGGAATCTGCATGGTCCGGGGCAATGACAAGGGAAACGCCACCAGATTGATCACCGCTTCAACCAGAAATGGACCCAAGTAACAGTGATCGAGTTTTTTCTACGGCTGTGCTGTAGGCAGGTGCTGCGTGGAAAGCCAAACCTGATCTTCCACAGATAACGGAGGGACATTTTGACAATGACGATCGGTGAATCATTTGTAATCCTCCTTGGCTTTCTCCAGCTGGTGCCGAACTACTTGATGCACCGCCTTCAGCTCCTGGAGGAACTTGTCCACGGCCGGAACCAGGGAGTCCGATGGAGCCAACGGAAAGAGCCGTGGATGAAATCCGTAACTGGCAAAGAATGGTGACACACGGGTAGATGCATGCTGGGCATTGTTATAGGCGAACTCTGCCACAGCCAGCAGTTCTGCCCAATTGTCCTGTTGGGTGTTGCTGAAACAATGGAGATACTGTTCCAAGATTGCATTCACCCTCTCTGTGTCCCCGTTGGTTTCAGGGTGATGGGCGGAGGACAGATACGCCTGTACCTGCAGTTCCGTGAGTAGGGTCTGCCAGAAGCATGCCATAAATTGCACCCCCCGATCTGACACGACTCGGTCCGGTAACCCATGCAGCCGAAATACAGGGGCGATAAACAACTGGGCCGTCATCCGTGCTATAGGGAGACCCACACATAGGAAAAAATGAGCCATTTTGGTGAGCATGTCCACCACCACCAAGACGGTTGTGGCACCCTTGGAAGGGGGCAACTCAGAATGAAGTCCAATGAGACCGCCCCCAGGGTCTTTCCAGCATGGGTAGTGGCTGCAAGAAACCAGGGGGCACACTAGTAGCATACTTGGCCTGTCGTCAAATGCTGCACAATGCCACATAATTAGACACATCGTGCCTGAGCCGCAGCCACCAAAACATTCTGGAGACAAGGTGCAGTGTTTTGAAGACCCCGAAGTGACCTGCTGATGGACTATCATGGCATTGTTTCAGAATGATGCCACGGAGAGGTCCGCCAGGAACATAGATGCAGTCTCAGAAACGCAACAGGTCATCCATGTACATCCAAGGGGTCTTATCTCCCTCATCGCCAGCCAACTCATGACATTGAACTGCCATGAACGGATCCTGCCACTGCGTGTCACAAATTCTTCCCCGTAGGTCCACGGGCTCCTTTGTGGCTGCCAACTGTTCCAAGGGGATAACCATTCTTGTCCTCCTTTCAGGTGAATTTGAGCTTCTAAGACAGCATGTCCACATGCTGGTTCCGCCCACTAGGGACATAGGTCACCCGAAAGTCAAACCTCACAAAAAACAGTGACCATCGCACTTGTCACTGATTTATTGTCCTAGTAGTCCGTAGGTGCTCTAGGTTCCGATGGTCTGTTTGAACCTCGACTTGGTGATGGGCCCCCTTTAAGTGGTGCCACTATGTCTCAAAAGCAACTTTGCCAACAATTCCTTGTCCCAGATCGTATAATTCCATTTGGGGGCCAACAGCTTCCATGAATAATAGGCACATGGGAACAAGGTACCTGCGGGAGCATAGGCTTGCAGAAGCACCACCCCGATGGCCACATCCAATGCATCCGTCTCCACCACGAATGGCCTTAAGGGATCAGGATGCTTGAGGATAGGCTCGGAGGCAAACATGGCCTTAAGTACATACAAGGCCCCCTGCTCCTCTGCGCTCCAGTGGAACTTCACTCCTTTCCTTAACAGATTGGAAAGGGGAGTAGTTAGGGTCGCAAAATGAGGAATCAATGTGCGGTAATAATTCACAAACCCCAACAGACGCTGCACGTCCTTGACCCTCCGCGGAAGCTGCCATTCCTGCAGCGACTTTACTTTCTCTGGATCCATCTCTACACCCTTGGGTGAGATGCAATGGCCCAGAAAGTCGATCGTGGTTTGCACAAACTGGCACTTCTCACACTTGGCAAAGAGATGGTTATCTCGCAATTGTTGCAACACAAGCCAAACATGGTTCCCATGCTCTCGTGGGGAGGACGAGTAAATCAGGATGTCATCAAGATAGATGACCACAAATGTATCCAACAGGTCCCTGAACATGTCATGCATAAAGTGCATGAACACTCCCGGCACATTGGTCAGGCCAAAGGGCATAACCGTGTACTCAAAATGTCCATAACACGTCCAGAAGGCCGTCTTCCACTCATCTCCCGCTTGAATTTGGATTAAGTTATAAGCTCCCTGTAAGTCCAACTTAGTAAATATTTTGGCCTGGCGGAGCCTCTCGATGAGTTCGGGGATGTGCGGGAGTGGGTACTGATTGTGGATTGTGATGGCATTCAGTTTCCGGTAATCACAGCACAGTCTAAGCTCCCCTGACTTCTTCACAAAGAGCACTGGTGCAGCCAACGGGGAGGTGGAAGGCTGTATAAACCCCTTCTGGAGATTCTTGTCGATGAAATCCCTCAAAGCTACCAACTCTGGTTCCAACAGAGTAAATCCGGCCAACCAGAAATTTGGCATCAGGCACTAAATCAATCGGGCTGTTATAAGACCAATGCAGGGGCAACTGATCTGCCTCTTTTTCCCCAAAGACATCGGCATAATCCCTCAACTCTGCTGGTAGGTCCAGGTCCACAGGGGTAGCTACCTTCCCTGCGCAGACATGCAGGTGATGGGTGGCACACTTCTTGCCAGGGAACCGCACTGCCCCAGATGACCAAATAATCTGCGGATCATGAGCCCTCAACCATTCCAAACCCAACACCACAAGAAAGTGAGAAACAGTAGCCACATAGAACACAACTTCTTCCATATGCAACCCAATACGCATGTGAAGGGGTCTGGTTGCAGCAATCACGGGGCCAGAACGAAGGGGCCACCCATCAATAGTCTCCACCATGACTGGCAGTGACAACTGCTGCTGGGGAATGACCACTGTGCAGCAAAATCCGAGTCCATGAAATTAGCAGTAGCCCCAGAGTCCACCAAGGCCTGGACCTCCACCGTTACCTGACCAGGCACGAACACAGTCGCTGGTAACACAAGGTGCTTAACAAAAGTCTGCTGAGGAGATACTGGACCCATGTCCAAGCGAGCTCAGCCTACGGAGCCCTCTAGGCCGGGCCTGGCCCGTTTCCCACCACCACTTTGAGTGCCTTCACCAGACACTTGGCCGCCATATGGCCTGGTTCGCCACAATACAGGCAAAGGCCTTCATGGCAGCAGCAATCCTTTTCAGCTTGGGTCAGATGGGGTCTTGCAGCCCCCAACTGCATTGGCTCATCTGGAGTCGGTGCCAATGGTGCCACTGCCTTAACAGGTGCGAGCACGGCCTCCATCCATCATTGCGCCCGTCACTGCTAGAGTCTTGCATCAATATGGAGACACAGGTCCATGAGCTCCTGCAAGCAGCAAAGGCATTCAGTGCATGCCAGCTCACCAGGAGTTCGGACGAAAGTCCCTCCTGAAAGTGGTCCATAAGCACCGCCTCGTTCCACTGCAGTTCCTGACAAACCATCTGAAACGTAGCAATGTAGTCTGTCAGCAAACCACGCCCCTGTCACAACTCTCTCACCTGACAGTTTGCAGTCTGGGCCATTACTGGGTCCTCAAACATGGCCTTGAGTTGCCGGCAAAACTCTGCATAATTGTCCAGCAGCTGATTGGGCTGAGTCAGCAGGGGTGTTGTCCAACATGCTGCCATTCCTGTCAACAGGCTTAGCACAAACCCCACCTTATCCCGGTCAGTGGGCAAGTCCTCCAGCCGAAGACTCATACATAACTGGCACTGTCCAAAGAACGATGGGAATTGTGGCTGTGAGTCATCAAACGTGTCTGGCACTGGAACAGGGTTTCTGCGGCATGGCCAAGCTGCTTGCATCTGCACCATCTGTGCAGTCAGGAGGGCCACCTGCTGTTTTAGCTGATCATTTTCCACACAGAGTTGATCCATGGTTGCCCAACTTGGTCTGGAGGAGCAATTGGGAGTGGGCCAAGAACAAAATGTGATGACCCAGGGCCCTGAATAGAGGCAAAGCAATCAGCTGGTCAGAACAATTGTCTTTGTAAGCACTGCCAATGTTCACCCAACAGCCCCCACATATGCTGGCACAAGTTCAATAAACAGTCAATGAAGTTAAACAGTTCTTTAAAGTAAAACAGATAACAAAGTATGATCTTTTCAATGCCCAGCTTGCCTGTAACCTGCAAACTGCAAAACTGAGGACAGCAAGAAGAACTCAGCAGGAAACAAACTTGATCCAAAATACAAAGAGTCCAGGTACAAGAGCTCACATCACAAGAGTTCACATTTGTTCCCGGCAAATGTCCCACCCCACAGCATCTCCTGAAATCCTACTCCCCAGATGTGCCTTGTGGAGTGGGGCGTGACACTCCCCTCCCGAGCAAGTGAGCCTGCCTCTGTTGTTCCCTCCTCCTCTCTGGTCTCCTTGCTCTGGGATCTTGTGGGGAGGGGCCTTGCTCCTCGCCTGAGCTCTGCCTTCCCTGTTCCAAACTAGAAGGGCCCTGGCCTGCTTCAGCCTGTTCCTCCCCACAGTCCTCCGAAGGCACAGTCACCCCTTCCTGGGCCTCAACAGGGAACTCCATGTCGTCCTCAGAGTCAGACTCGGATGTAGGCATGACAATATGTATAGATGTATAGATGTATGTGTATGTGTGTGTATATATAGATGTATATATAGATATGCTGTGTGTATGTATATATATATATATATATATATATATATATATATATATATATATATATATATATATATATATATATATATATATATATATATATATATATATATATATATATATATATATATATATATATATATATATATATATATATATATATATATATATATATATATATATATATATATATATATATATATATATATATATATATATATATATATATATATGTGTGTGTCATTGATAATTTTGAATATTGGAATCCCAGGTATGGACATTTAAAGTCAATCAGATAAAAATAAAGAGCTCTGGGATGTAAGGTAAAAGGCTTTTTTTAATTAATTGCTGAGCTTTCGTTAACAACCTGTTAACATCATCAGAGCAAAGGGCTAAATGAGAAGAGTATAAGCATAAATTTACATAACAGTTAAACAATGGTTGTAGTGAGGCATGTGCACATAGCGTGCAAAAGAAGCTCTTAAAGGCATAAAGCAGTCAGTCTCAAGACCATTTTCAAAAGTCGCGCTTGTCAGCTGTTTGGCGCATAGATCCGCTTGTCAGCAGTTCGGCGCGAGGTTCTTCTGGCTTCATGCTCAGTCTTGTGCCGGTTGGATTCCTTCCTTGAAGTGCAGCCTGGGGGCTCGTCTCGCTCCATCGTGTGCAGGAGCTGCGGGACTGGATCTGTAGGGAGGGAAAGCAGATGCCCTCGTGGAGCATGTGAATGATTTGCCTGCCCTCGCTCCCCCTTTTTAGGAAGCTGTGAAATCTGTTAAAGAAGCCAGCCTCTTGGATTGTATAGTTTCTTTGGTGTAGGGTTGCTGTGTGTGTGTGTTTCGTTGGGTATGGATGTTTGGAATGTTTGTGTGTGGTCATTTTTTATGCTTATTAGTTGTGGGTGGTTTTGTGGTGTTTGGGAATTGGGTTGTAATATTTTGTTCCATTGAATGTGATGGGTTATATTTCATTGCAGGGGGGAGTTTTGGTCTTGGTCTTAATATTCTGTTGTTACTTAGGTGTTGTGTGTGTATGTTTTGTTGTGTGTGAGTGTCTTGTGAAGTTGCAGGATTTGTGTTTTGGATGTTTGTGTCCTGGATGTTGTGGTCGGGGGGGTTGTTGTTTCTGTGTGTGAGAATATCAGAACATGGTGTGTTGGTTGTATGAGTTGTCATGGTTGTGTTAGAGTTTTATTCTTTACTTAGATTTGATGAAAAGGATTGTGTTGTAGAAAGGATATCTATTGTGTTGGTTTGGGGTATGATAAGTGGGTGGGGTGGTGTTTTTGTGTTATTATTGGTTGGGTTGAAGTGTTTAGGTATTTTATGTTTTTGTAAATGTCTTTTTAGGATTTGGTAAGGAGGTAGTAGGTCTGTGTGTCTATTAATAGAATGACAGTCTGAAAACCAAGCTTCTTTTAAAAGACGTCCTCCTTTGGTGGAATCATGAGCAATGACTTCTGCTCCTTTAAAGTTGAAAGTGTGGCCATAGTCCAGTGGCCATAGCTGACCCATAGTCAGCTCCATAGGCTCACCCCTACAAAAACCTAGCCAAATTTCTCGCCAAACAAATACAGCCCTATGCAGAATCCATCACCTCACACGTAAAAAACTCATTCCAGTTCATAGAGATCATAAAGAAACAAAACTTACAGCCCAGCGACCTACTCGTTAGCTTCGATGTCATATCCCTCTTCACCCAAGTGCCAATCAAAGAAGCCTTAACAGCTATCCAAAACAAATATAACCCCCCCCAAACACATAAGTTCTCCGGAATAGGGCGGCATAGAAGTCAAATTAATAATAAATAAATAAATAACTCCTAGATCTGACCAACCACTGTCTATCCAACACATACTTCATCTATAACGGACAAAAATACAAACAAATTGAAGGAGCACCCATGGGATCACCCCTCTCACCTATCATCGCCAACCTCTACATGGAACACTTTGAAACCCAAGCTCTAGAAAAATCTGACCACAAACCCAAACTCTGGCTCAGATACGTAGATGACACTTTCGTAATCTGGCCACATGGGAAAGAAAAACTGGACAACTTCCTCACACATCTCTTTTTTTTTTTGAATAAAATTTTTATTGGTTTTTAAAGTTTTACAAAGAAAAAAGAAATAATAACTCAACTGAAAACAATCATATAGCACATTTACCAAACAATCAATATAACTGCTCGGTACCCCCCCCACCACATCCCCCTAACCCTAACCTACCCCCCTCCTCTTACCATCTATCTACCTCCTTTACTCCACCCACCTCTATCCCCACTCTTCCCCCTCTTACCAACTTCCTACTTACCTCTACCTTCACTCCTCCTTCCTCTTTCCGTCCGATGTGGTGCCCAGAGGCCACCCGAGCAACCCCTTAATACCTATAGTTACATATTCTTACATCAACCCCGATTACAGTTGAGAAAACATAGTATACAAATTATAAACACCCTCCCACCTCCCCCCCGACTTCCCAGAGTGAATACAGGGTAGGAACGCAAGAAACCCCACTAAACTACTTATTATATAACTATTTAACTATATACCAAATGTAATTTCTTCAATTGATATTTCCTTTGTATATAATCTATCCATTTTTTCCAGTCCATCATAAATTTTTCATTTGAGTGGTTCTTCAAATATGCGGATATCTTAGCCATTTCTGCCATATTTATAACTTTTAATGTCCATTCTTCAATAGACGGTAATTCAGACGTCTTCCAATATTGTCCCACCAATAGTCTTGCTGCAGTAATCAAGTTCAAAATCAACTTAGTCTCTATGGTGGTACAGTCTTTTATGATGCCAAGCAAAAACAACTGTGGTGAAAATTCAATACGCTTTTTCAATATATTCTGAAGAATCCACCATATTTTTATCCAAAAAGCCTTGATTTTTTTGCAAGTCCACAAAATATGAAAATAAGTAGCGTCCATCGATTCACATCTCCAACACTTGGGTTGCACATCTGAATACATAAGTGATAATTTTTTCGGGTCTAAATGCCATCTATAAAACATTTTATAAAAATTTTCTCTTAAGTGCTGTGCTTGTGTGAATTTTACATTTTTCACCCATATCCTTTTCCATGTTTCCATCATAATTGGTTGTCCAAAATTATGTTCCCACTTAATCATGTAGTCTTTAACTAATTCAGTTCCAGAGTCAATTTCGATTAATGCGTCATATAATCTTTTAATATGCATAGTTCTTTGATCTCTAACTTGTTTAATTAATTTATCATCCTTTAAGGAAAAACCCATCTTAACATCTTTTTGCCATCTAGTCTGAAGTTGTACATGTGAATACCAGTTATGAGCTATTCCTTCTTCCCTTAACCTATTTAATGAATTCAATACTAAACTATTCCCTTCTTTAGTTAAGAGCTTCTCATAGGGCACCACATCTTGAATTTGTTGCCTATTTACACTCTCTATTGCATGCCTGGGAACTGTCCATAGAGGAATTTTTCCATTTAACTTATAATAAAACTTTTTCCAGACACGCAACAGAGCATTTCTCAATAAGTGCTCTTTAAAGCTCCTGTCCAACTTTTTATCATAGATTAAGTACGCATGCAACCCATACAATAACCCGTACCCTTCTATGTTCAATATTCTTTCGTTGGTTAAATTAATCCAATCACTTATTGCTACTAAAACTGCAACATAATAATATAACTTAAAATTGGGCATTTTCAAGCCGCCTCTCTCCCTTGTATCTTGAATAATTTTTAATTTGACCCTTGGTTTCTTGCCATTCCAAATGAATCTATTAATACCTTTCTGCCACTCCTCTAAGTTCCCATCCTTTTTAAGTATTGGTAACATTTGAAATAAAAATAAAAATTTCGGCAATACATTCATTTTAATTGCAGCTATCCTACCCAACATAGATAATTGTAATTTTTTCCATTTCTCCAATTCTATTTGTATCTTGTTCCATAAAAATTCATAATTATTCTTATATAATTTCCCATTTGAAGCTTCTATATATATTCCTAAATATTTAACTTTCTTAACTATCTCACAACCCGTTATTCTTTCCAAATCTTGTTTTAATTTATCATCTAAATTTTTAACCAACATCTTTGTCTTAGATATGTTTAATTTAAAACCTGATACCCTTCCATAATTTTGAATAATCTCCATCAATCTCTGAGCCGACTGTATTGGCTAGTAAAATTCAGATCAAAATAGTCTCTCTGGCTTTACTTCCGAAAGAAGAAGAAAAAGTTCACTTTCACTTTCAGCCACTTTCCCTTAGTAATGAAAGCTATCGCCATTTTGAATACATTATGTTGATTTTAAAAGTTATAAGTACGTGGGCAGAAACAAAGTAGCAAAATACTTGCGATACACAAAAGACTCCTGTAATCACTCCGTCTGCAAGCAGTCTCTCTTGTTTTCTTTCTTAAAAGCAGAGGCGGTCGCGGTGTCTTTCTCTGTCAGCCGACAGAAGCGTCTCTGGGCAGGAGCATTTTCAAGTGCCTGGGGAGCGCACACTCTTTGTCCCTGAAAATTTTTTCCAGGGATTTTAGAGGGGCTCAACCTTGCTCTTGATGCTCTTCATCCCTTCTTCGCCCGAAGGGAGGATTTTTCACCGCAAAAAACAGCTGATGTTCGCTATTTTTTGTGGCTTTACAAACCCAGGGAACGGAGCCTCACAGAGGAGACTCTAGCGACATCAGCGGAGCCACCGGAAGCCTGCGGAGCCACCGGAAGCCTTGCGGAGCCACCGGAAGCCTCAACTTCCTCACACATCTCAACAGCCTACACCCCAAAATACAGTTCACCATGGAAACAGAAACTAATAACCAACTTCCCTTCCTGGATGTCTTAGTCTACAAGAAATCCAATGGGTCCCTAGGATACACCATCTACCAGAAGAAAACACACACAAACCGCTATCTGCACGCAGTCTCACACCACCACCCAGCACAGATCAACTCCGTAGCCAAGACACTCATCTCAAGAACCAAATGCCTAGCTGACGAACAACACCTAAAAACTGAACTACACACTCTCACTAATGTACTAACATCCAACGGATTCCAAAGAAATAAGATTTCCAACTTAATCCAAAAAGAAACTCCCACTAAAATCCAAGACAGAGAACAAGAAAACGGCAAAGCCCTCCTCCCATACATAAAAGGCACCACAGACAGGATCAGCAAGATCCTCCACAAACATAACATCAAAACAGCATTCTGCACAAACAGAAAAATATCCACCATCCTAAGAAACCGTAAAGACAAAATTGAATTAGAAAATCAAGGAGTATATGAAATCCCATGTACTGCCTGCCCCACCACATACATTGGACAAACCAACAGAAGAATAAGTGAACGCATTGAAGAACACAAAAACTCAGTCAAAAAAGAGGAACCAACTTCTTCCCTGGTCCAACATCTTAAAGCCACAGGACATGAAATTGATTTCAAAAAGACCAGAACTATCGCCAAAACTGAACACTTTAATAACAGAATAATCAGAGAAGCCATCGAGATAGAAAAACGCCCACACAGCATGAACAAATAAGATGATACCTCCCGTCTACCAGCCATTTGGAAACCCGCCCTTATTGACAAACGAGTCCATAACACAAAGAATGACACCAGACCTACACTCACGAAAACCACACAGGATATCTCCACCACACATCCACGCAAAAAGCAAACCCAAACCCACGATGATGAGGTACGACCACAAACCAGAAGCCAGACCACAGCTGCATCATTAACCACCTTAAACCCCTCCAATCCATACATGAAGCAAACTGACACCCACCATGAAGATGAGGCACAACCACAAATGCGAAGCCAAACAGCTATGCAGCTCACCATCTCTAACCACCCTGTAACTCAGACTAACCTGAGCACAACAAAGCCCCCACCCAAACAGAACACTCCCCCAGCCAATCAGAGCACAGCCAACCCCCCATCCAATCAGAGCACAGCCAACCCCCTAACCAATCAGAACACACCTCCACCCAATCAGAACACAGCTGAGCTCCCAGCCAATCAGTTCAAACCCCCACTGGCAGTTAAAAGGAAGAAAAAGCTACAGTCACACATTGCTCCTAGAAGCACGAAGCCGAAAGCACCAGCCTGAAGATGACGAATGGGACTTCGTCGAAACGTCGCCAAGACACTTCAAATTCTACGTGGGAAAAAACCCGAAGAACCAAAGACCTACATACACACACACACACACACACACACACACACATATATGTCCATCTAACTTCAAATAAAAGAGGTTCTCCCATTAATTTGCATTCCTTAATTAGTAATTCCTCTTAACTGCAATTTATTTGGGAACAGGTAGGAAAGCGAACAAAGAAAACAAATAAAATGGATATTTTTCATGAGTCCTTCTTAAAAAAGTTAATTTTGAATCAAAATGCAGTTTCAAAAATTTGATGAAACATGAATTCAGAGGTAATGAAGAGCAAATCTGTATGTCTGTGGGGATTCTCAATAATCCAGGTCATAGTTTTCCCAAAGATGATTTTTTCCCCGAGACAACTGGACTTTCTTGTTTTTTCTTGTAATATGTTTTGCTTCTCATCCAAGAAGCTTCATCAGAGCTGAAGAAGCTTCTTGGATGAAAAGTGATACATGTTCACTTGTTTCACTTTAAAACAATGGTTTTCAAACTTGGCAATTTTAAGATGAGTGGACTTCAGTTCCCAGAATTCTCCAGCCAGCATGCTAACTAGTGAATTCTAGGAGTTGACATCCATATATCTTAAAGCTGCCAAATTTGAAAAGGTCTTTTTTAAAATTGTTGATTTGAATGTATTGATTTTCCTATTTCTCCATCTATCTCTGCAAATTAATATTAATTGGTTCATAACTGTTAAGAACTGAGTTTCAAAATGCTGTGTAGATGGTAGAAAAATTAAAGGCTGGTTGGTGAGTCAGCTGAGAGGAGTCTGCATAAGCTGCAGTGACTCATGGAAAGCCATCTCTGCTTTATGGGGCACTGAATTTTTCTTCTATCTCTTTGCAGTGCACAAAATGTACAGCAGGGTAAACACCAAATAGAGATGATTACATTTCTTTCTTCCTTTGTTATGAAGTTTTCAGACTTACAAGAACAGAATTGCCATCAGACTTGAAGTGCCCTGCAGCTTAGTGTTGTTGATGCACTCCAACATTGACAACTTTGTCTGCCCAACCCAACCCAACCCAACCAAAACTCTGGAATTGTAAAACCTTTGTCCACATCCCTCTTTCTTCATACCTAGCATTCCTTGGCCCATTTACTGCTGGCTATTCTGTTTTAGCTGGGTCAGGCCAAAATGTGTTTTAGAAGAAGAGGCTAAACAGTCACTTGTCTGAGATGGTATAGGTTCTCCTGCTTAAGAAGGTCTCCTCCAAGGTCCCTTCCAGCTCTATCCTATTATTATTATTAAACTAAAAGGTGAATATCTCTTCCACTATGAGGAATTGGGACATGAGTTTGTACAAAAATGATTGTATATGTGCTTAACTCCTTCTAGTGACTTCACACTTGCATCCCATATATGCACCACTGTTCTTCAGTTTTGATCCAAGAGCTAGGTGACCTCCTTCATGGAAGCACGTAATTAGCATATTTTCCCCTGCAACAATGTCTGGTGAGAGAAATGTGATTCTCTCATAACTAGCAGCTATATGAGAGACAGTTTGGTGTAGTGGTTAAGATACCATGCTAGAAACTAGGGGACTGTGAACTTGGGCCAATCACTCCGTCTCAGCAATAAGAGGCAGACAATTGCAAACCATTTTTGAAAAAAGATTGCTAAGATAACTGCAGGGACTAATGCCAGCAGTTGCCATCCATCAAAAACTGACTCAAAGGCATATACACTAACACGCACTGTAACTGTATATGTTGTGTGTAAAGTGGATGCTTACATATTAAGAATCCTTTTGCTTGCTGAAATTAGTAATGGATGAAATATTAGTTCTCCTGCTACATCCATGACATTTTGGGAACTTTTAAAAGCCTTGGCATCATTATTTTGTTCAGATATTGCAAATAGAAATTCAATCTGTTTATTTCACAGTCTATTTATCCCTGTTCTACTGTAACACAAATGCTTAATTTAGGCCTTCAGAGTCATATGTCACCCTCGAAGTCCCTACACAATTCCCAAATGATCGTGTGACCAAAGAGAAATAGTTAATCAGAGAGTGATCATGTTCATAGCATTTAATGAACTGAGTGTTAAGTATATTAAATTGTTTCAAATTAGAATTTTATCCTAGATCCGTGGTGCTGAACCTATGGCACGTGTGCCAGAGGCGGCACGTAGAGCAGTCCCTGTGGGCACGCGCACCATTGCCACAGACAGAGGAATGCAGGGCCGGACTCCTCCCCTCCCCCTCTCCACACATGCAGAGTCCAGGAACCGCTGTGAGAGCTGGGTGGGGTGAGGGAACCTATAAAAGGAGCAGTTTTGGCGGGAGAGTGAGTGAGTGGTCTTTGGAAGCAACCAGTGGTGGGTTTCAAATCATTTAACAACCAGTTGTCTGCCTTGCCTTCCCTCCGTCTTGGTCAGGCTGGGCTGCCCAGGGGGGTCGGCTGGGGTGGGGGTCATCAGGTCCTGTCTGGGGGAAGGCGAGGGGGTCTGACTGGGGGGAGATGCCTCAGTGGAGGAAAGCCGCCCCTGCCGGCCAAGCCTCTCATCCACTTGCAGTCACGTAGGATTGCATAGAAGGGACACTGGGCAGGGGGTTGGGGGGGCAGCCAGCAGGGGAGAATCAGAGCCACCATCTCCCTTCTGTAGTGCAGCCCATCAGCGTGGGCGGAGATGGCACCGGGACAGCTGGAAAGGAGCCCTCACCTGGTGTGGGCCCTGTCTACATGGTGGCTCTGACAGGGGCAGCAGGTACTGCTCCTCCTGCTGCTCTGAGGCCCTAGACCGGCCAACACACAGGGAAGTAGGAGGCGGCAGTGGTGATCCCTGCATCACCAACCTGGGCCGGCAGCAGATCTGGAAGTAAAGCTGTGCCACCCATACTCATGCTGATGGAGGCAACGGCGGGGGAAGGTGAGCTTTGGCACACTCCCACCCCTCCCTGCTGCTACCCCATATATCGTCCCACATTCACGGGCCAGAGGAGCATGCAGGACGATGTGGGGCAGCAGCAACAAAGGTTGGGTGCATGCCAGATCCTGTCTTCCCCTGCCGCTGCCACCCCCACCAGCACGAGGATGGGTGGCACAGCTTCACTTCCAGATCTGCTGCCTGACACCATCAGCCCCCGCAAACAGAGGCCAGCAAGCGCATGGGGACCGACTGTGTCTGTCAGCAGCCACAGCATGCTGGCTGTCTTGCATAATGGTGAACTGGCCATGGAGCCCCAGCAGTGTGGGCAGAGATGGTTCTGGGATGGCCGGAAGGAAGCCCTTGCCCGGCCTGGGCCCATGCATTCGATGGCTCTGACGGGGATGGCTTCTGCTGCTGCTCTGACTGATCAACCATGCAGGGAAGTAGGAGAAGGTGGAGGGGCAGCCGGGGGTCTGGAGCTGCCTTGGCCTCTCGCTGGCAGCCCAACAAGGCAATGGATCTCACGTACAGGCTGCTGCTCCTGCTTCCCTGCATGGTTGACTGGTCGGAGCAGCAGCAGAAGCTGTCACCATCAGAGCCGTCAAGTGGATGGGCTGGGCTCTCTTCCGGCCATCCTGGGGCCGTCTCTGTCCATGCTGATGGGGCTCTGTAGCCAGTTCACCATTATGCAGGACAGCCAGCATGCTGTGGCTGCTGACGGACACCGTCAGCCCCCCTGCACTCACTGCCCTCTGTGTGTGGAGGCACACTATCTGTATTTTGGCACTAAGAAATCCCACTAACCTGCCCAGAAAGAAAAATTTGCATCATTTTGTTTTAGAACTAGAGCAGAATGGGAGAAAACAGAGAAGTTGCTGGACTGAAGAACAAGTTAGATTGAAAATCTTCGCATGGTCTCAGAATTAATTTATTGGAATTTCCAGAAGAAATCCCTATAGCAGGAGCCCCATTGGCATGGGCGGAGATGGCCCCAGGATGGCCAGAAGGGAGCCCGGCCCATCCACTCAATGGCTCTGACGGGGGCAGCTTCTGCCCCTGCTCCAACCAGTCAACCATGCAGGGAAGCAGGAGGGGCAGCTAGTGCCCGAGATCTGCTGCTTTATCGGGCTGCCAGCAAGCAGCCCAGGCAGCTCCAGACCGCCAGCTGCCCCTCCACCTCCTCCTGTGGAGGCCGAGAGTGTCAGGCAGCAGGTCCAGAAGCAAAGCTGTGCCACCCATCCTCGTGCTGGTGGGGGGGCCCGGGGAAGGCAGGATCTGACATGCACCCACCCTTTGCCGCTGCTGCCCCATATCATCCTCCGTGTGCCTCTGGGCTGTGTGTGTGGGATGAAGTGGGGTGGCAGCGGAGAGGGGTGAGCGTTCACCACAGCTCACCTTCCCCTATCATCATGAGTATGGACAGTACAGCTTTACTTCCAGATCTGCTGCTGGCCGGGCTTGGCGATGTAGGGATCACCATTGCTGCCTCCTACTTCCCTGTGTGGTTCGCCCAGTCAAGGGGCTCAGAGCAGCAGAAGGAGCAGCAGCCACCACCCCCATCAGAGTCACCGTGTAGACAGGTCCTGCACTAGGTGAGAGCTCCTTTCCAGCCGTCCCAGGGCCATCTTTGCCCACGTCAATGGGGCTGCCATGATGCAGGATAGCCAGCAGGCTGTGGCTGCTGACGGACACCATCAGCTTGATGTGTGTGGCGGCTGATGGTGTCAGGCAGTAGTTGCTCCGGCTCCTGCCTCGCCTTGCCCCACAGCAATTGGCACACCTACCCTGCCTTGCCTCGCCTCACCCCACAGGACGAGCCTCTGGTCCACCACCCTACCTGCTAGAGACCCCCTGGATCTCCCCCAACCCTGCCCGACCCCCACAGGCATCCCTCCCTACAAGCATCATCGAGGTGGCCACACCCATCCAGTCGGCCGTAACCACTGAAGCCACGCCCACCCAGTCAGCCACACCCACTCAGCACCTGGCAATAAATAAATGGGTTTTGGGTTGCAATTTGGGCACTTGGTCTCTAAAGGGTTCGCCATCACTGTCCTAGATAATCCAGTTCTTCTTTGTCCCAGACTAATTTGGGGGCAGAGGATAAGATGCTTCCCCAGAACAACACTCAACTGCCTTGGCAACCATCAGACTGAAAGAAATGTTGATTATATTATATTACAGTGTAGGATAGTACAATACACTATAACAAACTTTGCTACCACCTCTGACACATTAATGTGTGTGTGTATATGTGTTTGTATTCATTCCAATATTTCTGGCTCACAGCAATGCTTCATTTTTATCTCTATATCTCAACACTCTTCTTAGTGTGCAGCCCTAAAACAGTAACTGTGCACATCACCTTCCTGGAAATAAGGAGGTTCAATAGACTTTATGCCTGCATAAATTACTGCTACAGAATAAAATTATCCATTTAGACACTTTTCGCAAAATGTCAGAAAACCAAATCTGACAGAGTTTTGAATTCTTCCTTCTTGAGCAATATCCATTTTTGTTATACATAAAAGGAAATATTGTGAAGAAACAGATATTTTCTTTTATAATTAGCAATAATAACTCTACAATCTTTAAATACCTAAGAAAGAGGAGATGGAGTGACCCCCATCTTGAAACTTAGTAGAGAGAAAAAAATACAAACCTGTTTGCAGCAATTAAAAGTGTCATCTCCCACTGTTTCAGATTTCAGCTGAGGTAAGTATATGATCCATAAATAGAAAGGTTGAAATGAAGCTTGGCTGACAACAAATGTTGACATGGAGGAAGCCATAATTATATAATGGAAAAGGTAACAGAGAAACATTTAAGAAGTTGTAATAAACAAAATGTAAATCAAGGTGAAAACTATCCAGCTAAGTATCTGCTAATGTTTCAAGAAAAACAGTGAAAGACTAAGGCAGGGGTATCAAACTGCAGGCCCGTCATGCCAAAACCGCGCCCACCCCATTGCCAGAAATGGGAAAAAAGTTGTGATACATCGCGGCACGTCATGTGACATTGCGAGTTTGATACCCCTGGACTAAGGGACAAATAAGCCAGGATTTATGAAAAATACTAAAAAATAATTTGCAAAAATAACATGCTCTTTAGTCTGTTATACCTGAAGTGGTCCCCTGCAAAGAAACTGGGTTTAGCCATTTTTTTTTCCATTTTGTTCTCTATTTTTAAAAAAAGATAACACCAAAAGTAGTATTTTCTATAGAATGATGCTCTTTCACACTTGTTTTATAACAGCATGCTTAGTCATGAGATTGTATCAAAGAAAAGAGTCAGCTAAATTACCAGGAGGAAACTGGTCTGACATTAATCTTGCATTGTTTGGGGTTCCAAAATAACATACTTTTAGAGACAAGGTTTCGTAATTAAATATTTTGATCAAGCAAATAGCTTCAGTATATTTTTAAAGTTGAATTTTCTTTAAGAAGTTGTTCTGTGTGTTTAACTCCCCTTTTCACAAATGAAAGATTACTACATTTCTTAACATAGAAATGACTAAGGCACCAATCTTGTCTTCTTATCAGCTGCTGTATAATTGATAGCACTGCATCACAGAAATGACCTTTTGGAAATGAAATCCCTGACTGACTTCAGAACGATAGCAGACTATCTTCAAGCCCTGAATGTGGATACTAGCAGCTGCTTCTGCAGTCTCTCTAAATTTATATCTTTGTTTCATTTAATTTACTTATTTTATTGTTCCAGACAATTCTGTGTTTACAATTAACATAACTATCACATCAGCTGGGTAGTAAATATTTCAGCAGTCCATTGGAGTCTAGTATCTGGTCCCTCTCAAAACCAATTTCTTGGGCCAGTCTTTCCCAATTGGGTTCCCTGTAATTGTTTTAAGCTACAAGTCTCAGAACACATTGAGAACTAGAATTTCTCAGACAGATACCCAGCTTCAAGTCTGAGGAGCACAGACAAAAAGTCCAATAATCCATGGGAAGAGCAGGAGAAAGAAGTGTTATTTGTATGTTGTGGGAATAAAGAGGAAGTGCACTACTTGTTGGTAGAAAGCAATTCTTTTTAATGGTTTCTTTATAGTCTGCAGTAAAGACTGTTTATTTAACAGTAGCATGTAAGACATCTGAAAACTCTACTCAAATTTGAACCCAGGGTCCACTCAAGACATGTTGTAGCTTCACAGCAAACTTTTGAGAAAGCAGTTGATTGTTCTGTATCTCTTGGGCCACTGTTACTTCTTTCCTCTCTTGTTACAGTAAGATTTCTTGATAAACAATCCTGAAAAGATTCTAGATTGTGAGGATGCATTTGTCTATATTTTTGTGACATTTCATTGGACTGAGGGGCCCTCAATTGTTCACCAATATGTAATTATCTGAGTAGGCATGTAAATTACTGTAACACAGTCACCTCAATTATAACAAAAGTGATTATTATTCTATTTAAATTATCAAAATCACTTCTTTAAATTTATGAATGGTTAAAATGACTGCTATCAATCCCTGTTATCTTTTGCTGATATGATATATGATATACATTGTCAAGTTACCTGCAGAAGGAAATTCACACTCTGCATTCAGGTGTTTAGTTAGCCTTCTACTTGTAGGAGATGATGAGGCCGAGGCTGAGGGAGAAGTCAAATGTATCGTTAGTCATGAATCCCTGCATGCCCACAAAAGACCTAAGTCCAGCCCACTTGAATTCCTTTGACTTTTACCTACTTCCAATTTGTCTTGACCATTAGTAACTCAGATTCTTGTAGACAGCTTAAGCTTGCAATAAATCTTTATATTCATTTGAACTGTCTGGATCTCCTGATTTCTCCGGTGCTTGGCACCACTTCTCAACACATCTGGATGGCACTGCCATTGGAAGGCTGATCAAGTCTGAAGCCCCGCTTCATGCTTACCCCATATCTCAAATTGGAATGTACTCTTGCCAACTTTTCAGGAAAAAGCAACAATGTCTTTATTCTTGTGTCTTTATCAGCTTTAGCAGCAGAAGCCAGTAATGTTCTATAGAATGAGGAATAAATATTTCTCATATTCATGCTACAATATTTTTTGTTTTAATTTCATTAATTTTATCATTGTTATTATTGCATGCCATGCATTTCTAGAGGGGGCAAAACCAGTACATACCAAGAGAGAATGTGAAGGTACAGATAAAGACCTCAAGTCTGAACTGCATGATATCAGTTTAAAAGAATGCTAAGTTTTTGACAGTTCATTTGTTTGGTTGTAGCAATGTTTTATGTGCCATGCATGCTATGGAGCATAATCAGAACACTTTGGAAGAGCTTGCTTCTGGAATATTTTAGGGATACTTGATGAGGGATCAAAGCAAGATCTGAAGGAGCAAGAGAAGCTTCTGTGGAGGTTACCAGGGTATTTTAAGACAAAATGTGACTGGCAGAAGATACAATATCACTGAATGTATTCCTGTAAACAGAGAGCAATACATTATGCAGGACAGAATTAGTTGTGTGGAAATTCTTCATGGAGTTCCTTCCAGCTGAGTTATCGAAGCTGTGAGAATAAGCATTGATAGCAAGGTGACAAGCCTTCAAGTGAGCTGCTGAAGTATGGAGCCACCAAAAAGCACCAGTCACTCTATTGTAATCCTAAACTCCTGACTTTTTTTCCCAGGGCCTCATCTACAAAATAAGAATGTGTTAGCAGCAAGAGAACAGCCTCACTTTAGGTCATAGGTTTTGTTGTTGTTCTTGTTCTTGTTGCAAGGATGTTATTAAGTCCCTATTTTCTCATTTGTAGTTTCAATAGCAATTTACCCCACAACATTTCTGAACTGTTGGTACATTGTCATGTAGCTGATTGTCTGACATCATAAGTCAAGGTGTTGTCTAAAGTATGATTGCTTTGAAATGGCTTCAGCTGAAATCAGTAGGGTTGCTCCCAAGGACATATAATGAATACTGTAAAGCAGGGGTGTCAAACTGCCAGCCTGCAGGCTGATTTCATCATATGGAAGCCACGCCCACCCCATTGCTAGCAATGGGAAAAAATCACAATACGTCACGACACATCACGTGACGTGGTGAGTGTTAAGTATTCTATTCGATGCGGCATTGAAGAGGCAGTAGGTGAAAAACAACTCTCTTATTTAAAGTCAAAACTAAACAACCAATGCTCCACCCATACTTATAAACTCAGCCTACAGGCGGCAGCCAATAGAAACACAGTATTCTCCCGCTTAAATGCATAATAAGTAGTCTGCAGACAGAAAATCTGGCTTGTTGGCCACGTGGCCTGCTAACTGTTTTTTTTTCACAGTTCTCAGCATCTCAATTCATTACACCCCTTCCCCCTAGATCATTTACACTTACAGAACCTTTTATGTTTGCGCAAAAACATTACAATTGTTCCAATGGCAAAATGGCATAACCTTGTGCATAAATATTACACTGTCCCAATGGCAAAAATATATAAGCATTCAAGTTTACAATGACAGAAATCTTATGTAGTCATTTAAATAGTTTGGTGGCCCTTTTACCCACTCTGAACGTCTCGGAGCTGCCATTAGCTCCCGGTCTATGAGCTCGCCTGCCAGCTTGGTAGACTAGGCCTGTGTGTTCCATTCATCAAGGGTAGAGCCGATTCTTGGAGGCTGGTCTAACCAGGTAGACCCGAGCCTGTGTCCATCTCTCTGTGGCTGGTCTGTCCTGGTAGACCTGAGCCAGTGTCCCGCGGTGGAGTAGGGCCTACCAGACTGACATGTGGAGCCAAATTGACAGCATTGTCCCGTAGCCAAAGTGCTGAGTTAGGGGCAGTCTCACCGTTTGCAACCCCCCGTTTGGCAATCGAAAAGTCTTGCCCTCGCTTGGGGACTTGGATGCACGATCACAATTATGTTCCCTCTCCCCCTGAACAGTCATGAGCTAACAGCTGGGTTGCTGCTAGCCTCTGTCGCAGCTGGTCAATGTGCCTGCGAAGCACACGACCGTCTTCCAGGACCACTTCATATGAGAGCGGCCCTGACACCTTACCAACCACAGCTACTATGCACAGTGCACCTTGCCCATAGATCCGCACCCATACCGGGTCGCCAGCTTGCAAGTGCCTTGGAGCCTTTGGCTGCTGTGCTTGTGAAGCAACCTTGTCTGGATATAAGTGATCCAGCTTTGTGATCAAGCATCGCCCCCATCTTAATTCTGCTGGGCTTCTTCCCGTAGAAGTGCAGGGCATTGTGTGTTGGCAGAGTAAGAAATCTGCCAGCCTATGGTGCCAGTTGCCAGTTGCAATCCTCTTCAAGGATTCCTTGGTGATTCTGACCATGCGTTCCGCTTGGCTGTTAGAGGCTGGGTGAAAAAGAGCCGAGGTGGCGTGCCTAATCATATTAGCCTTTAAAAGGACTGAATTCTGCAGAAGTAAATTGAGCCCCATTGTCTGAATATGACATCAGAGAGCCCATGTGTTGCAAAGATACTGCGCAGAACCTGGATGGTCCTAGCAGTAGTCATAGTGGATACAGAAGCGACCCTTAATCATTTGGACTGACTGTCCACTATTATGAGGAAGAGTTGCCCTGAAAGAGGCCTGCAAAATCAATATGAATCCTTAACCACGGGGCTTGTGTGGTTTCCCATCTGTGGATTGGGGCGTGTGGCATTTCTGGCCTTGACTGTTAGCAAATAATGCAGCTGTGGACCTGGGCCTTGATATCTTTATCGAGTCCAGGTCACCAAAGGTAGCTTCGTGTGAGCGCCTTCATCCGGACTATTCCCGGATGTCCCTCATGCAGAGATTCAAGGATTCTAGCCCTCAGTGAGGTCGGGATTATGACCTGACTGCCCCACAAAATGCAACCCTTATGAGCAGATAACTCGTTCTTCTTTCTCCAAAAACTCTGAAAGTTAGGCCCCGGGTATATTTCTGGCCATCCTGTGAGCACCCAGTTCAACACACGGCTCAGCGTGTTGTCTGAAGCTGTCTCAGCAGCTACATCCTCTGCGTTAAGGGGAGACTCCGGCAAATCCTGGATAGCAGGATGCGGTTAGCTGTAGTGGGGTCTGGCTCTAAGTGCGGTAGGGGTAACCTACTAAGGCCATCTGCGTGGCCCATTTCTTTGCCCGGTTTATGAATCAGACAATAACTATAAGCGGACAGGAATATTGACCACTTCAACATCCTAGGAGAAATAGTGTTCGTAGTGAACAACCCCAGAAGTGGCTTGTGGTCTGTGAAGACCGTGAAATGGCCATACAAATAGTCATGGAACTTTTTATATCCGCCACGATGGCCAGTGCCTCCCTATCAATCTGTGTGTAATTGCATTCCACTGAAGAGAGGGTTCTAAAATAATAGGCTATGGGAACTTGTGTCCCGTCAGCCTTAAGATGACTTAACACAACTCCGATCCCGTATGGGGATGCATCACACACAATGCTGATTGGCAGCTGCTCATTAAAATGGGTCAACACCGCATTTGATGACAGCAGTGATTTAACTGCTGCAAAACTTCGCTCGTGGACGCTCGTCCACTTCCACTGAGCCTTCTTGTCCAACAGCTGGTGTAATGGCTCTGCCACTGTGGCCTTGTGGAGAAGGAAGGCGTGATAAAAATTAAGGAATCCCAAAAAGGCCTGAAGTTCTCCTTTTGTCTTGGGACTGGGTGCCTGCTGAATTGCTTTGAGCTTGGATTCAGCAGGATGAATGCCTTCAGCATCTATACGAAAACCGAGGAACTCTGTGGAAGTATCCCCAATTTTACATTTTTCCTGCTTTACCTTCAGCCCCACTTCGCAGAAATGCTGTAAGACAGCCCTAAGACTGTCAGTTAGGATTTTGACTGATTCCCCGGCTATGAGGACATCATAGAAATACGGGCACACACCTGGAATGTTTTGGATCATGCGCTCCATTATGCTTTGAAAAATCCCTGGGGCTACAGTAACCCTGAACTGTAACCGCTGCACCTTGAAAGCTCCCTTGTGGGTTACTGTGGTCTGGGCCTCAGCCATGGCGTTGTCCACCAGCAGCTGCTGATAGGCCTGGGCCAAATCTAATTTGGCGAAAATGCGACCTCCCTGTAGAGTTGCCAAAATGTGGCTGACTACAGGCACCGGGTACGAGTACTTCTGGAGGGCTTTATTTAGCGTGCATTTATAATTGGCACAAATGCGGACCCTCCCATTGGCCTTAAGTGGTGTAACTATGGGAGTTTCCCATGGACTGCTATCCATCGGCTCTAAAATGCCTTGAAGCAGCAGCTTGTCCAACTCTGCATTGCTTCTTTGCTTATGGGCGAAAGGCACCCAACGAGGTCTTATCCTTATTGGTGCTATTATAGGGTCAATCTGGAGGGCAATTGGGGGGCCTTTGTACTCTCCTAACTCTGGGCTGAAAACATCAGCAAATTCCTTACAAACTGCCAAGAGGCTCAACGTCTGCAAGCTAGTTAACCCGGTCACTTGAATTCCCATTGCATCAAACCAATCGAGCCCAATGAGGCTAGTGTGGTTGCCCTCAACTATTATGACTTCCAGGGGACTCTCGAAATTCCTGAAATACCCTGAGTGTGGCCTCCCCCTTGACCGTTACACAGGAGTTTTGGAAATCGGTTAAAATGAGGTTCGATGGCCTGAGCTTAACTCGCTTGCCACTACAACTACAAATTTGCTGGAGAGTCCTTTGGGAAATTATTGATAAAGCTGACCCCGTGTCCAACTCCATGTCACAAGGAACCCCTTGCAACTTGACTTTGAGATGCAACTTCTCCTTGAGTGGGCAATGGGCACCTGTCCTAAACACGCTCCTTCTACTAGTGCAATAGCCCACCCTGTTTTGTCCAGGTACCTTTCTGAGGCAACTCTTCTGACGAGTGTTCTCTCCTGTGACCCCTACAAACAGTGGCGATGTGACCTTGTTTGCCACACACCCGGCATGTTGCTGTGCGAAACTGGCATTCCGCCCATTTGTGTTGGCCTCTACACCTGACACATTGAGAAAAGGGAACTGTCTTGTCAATTGGTTGTTGGGGTCTTCTTTCAGGTGGTTGTTGTAACTGATCGACTTCATGGTCCGATTTGGAATCTTCGACTCTGTTGGCGTCCTCTTGCTGGACGGCCTCCATGCAAGGAGGGCTCTTGGAGAGCTATAGGGCCTTGACGGCTCCACCAGCTGCTTCTTCTTGGAATGAGATAGTCTCTTTCACGAATATCTTCTGTTGAAGCTTCCGACTCCTTAAACCACAAACTAAACAGTCCCTCAGGCTTTCTTTGAGGTCTTTGAATTTGCAAAGTCAGGCCGCTTGACAAAGAGTGGCTATGAAGTCGGCGGCAGACTCGCCGGGATGTTGGTCTTGTTGTTTGAAGGCGTGCCACCAGGCAATGACCAATAGCTTGGGCTCAAAGTGTTCTTTGAGTATCTTCTTAAGTTCTGAGTACGCAATGGACTCGAGTGGAGCTGGTGCAACCAAGTTCTTGGCAATGTCGAATGTTGCCTGACCGCACACACACAGCAGCATCGTGGCCTTCAGACCGTCGTCTCAAACTTGGTTAACCCGCAGATAGTTTTCAACTCTCGTGACGTAGGAGCTCCACCTCTCTGGATGAGCGACGTCAAATATCCCGATCTTAGCCATGGTGAGTTTTTCGTGGGCCTCTCAATGCCTCGTGCTGTGCAGACTTCTGTGGGACTTCCAGGGCGGATCCTTGGAAGCACTCTCCTCCAGCGTTTCCTTAGTGGTAGGATAGAGTGGGGGGGATGCCGTTCCAACCGAGCATCTGCTAGGCCTAATCCCTGTAGTGACGTAGCTCTTCATGGTGAGGCAGCACGATCCCATCCTTGTCGCCAATGCTAAGTATTTTGTTCGATGCAGCATTGAAGAGGCAGTAGGTGAAAAACAACTCTCTTTATTTAAAGTCAAAACAGAAAACTAAACAACCAATGCTCCACCCATACTTATAAACTCAGCCTACAGGCGGCAACCAATAGGAACCCAGTATTCTCCCACTTAAATGCATCATAAGTAATCTGCAGAAAGAAAGTCTGGCTTGTTGACCACGTGGCCTGCAAACCATATTTTGTTTCACAGTTCTCAGCATCTCAATTCTCAGACTTTACTCAATACATTGCAGCGAGTAATGTATTGCTGTAAAGTGAGCTGTCCAAATGCTATAGTTGGATCATTTATTAATAATGGCAATCACCTGAAGACATTCAAATGAAAAGGTTTTGTTCCATTACATTCTTAGAATAGAAGGATGTCAGATCATTCCAAAATTTGTTAGCTTTCTAAAATAACAGAACGACAGAGGTGGAAGGGACCTTTGAGGTCTTCTAATCCAACCCCCTGCTTAGGGAAGAAGCCCTATACTATTTCAGACAAATGATTGTCCAATCTCTTCTTAAAAACCTTCAGTGTTGGAGCATTCACAACTTCTGGAGGCAAGTTGTTCCACTGATCAATTGTTCAAACTGTAAGGAAATTTCTCCTTAGTTCTAGGTTGCTTCTCTCCTTGATTAATTTCCATCCATTGCTTCTTGTCCTGCCTTCAGGTGCTTTGGAGAATAGTTTGACTCCCTCTTCTTTGTGGCAATCCCTGAGATATGGGAACACTACGAACATGTCCCTCCTTGTCCTTCTCTTCATTAAACTAGACATATCCAATTCCAGCAACCGTTCCTTATATATTTTAGCTTCCAGCCCGCTAATAATCTTTGCTGCTCTTCTCTGCACTCTTTCTAGAGTCTCAACATCTTTTTTACATTGTGGTGACCAAAACTGGATGCAGTATTCCAAGTGTGGCCTTACCAAGGTGTGTTGGCACTATAGCTCCTAGATTCTCTACTTTGCTGTTTTAAATTCCTCTTGACTCAATTCTTCTTCATCCTAATGACCTGTGCATGTGTTAAACTTCAGCTATCAACAAAGCCATTCTGTCTCAAAATAAGGACACTTCTAACTCACCTTGCAGGGTTGCTGTTGTGGGAAAAATATGAGGAAGAAGGACAATTAGATATCATATCTGGTGGACATGAGTTTGAGAATGGTCTGATGACACAGCTATTTTTCTTATTTTATTTTGTGTATTATGTATTCATATTTATTTTATTTTTCTTTCCTTATTTATTTTATTTATATTTTATTTCTTATTTTTCTTTTTTCTTTCCTTATGGTGCATGTGTGTGTGTGTGTGTGTTTGCACATATGTGTTAGAAAGAGATTCTAGGTCAGTGATGGCAAACCTTTTAGAGACCGGGTACCCAAACTGCAATCCAAAACCCACTTATGTATCGTCGGTTGCCGGATGGGTGTGGCCCATTGAGTGGGTGTGGCCAATTGGGTGGGCATGGTCCATTGGGTGGGCGTGGCTGTGGTGGTAACAGCAGACTGGGTGGGACTAAAAAGTTGAATCAATCAATTCCAACTTTGCAAGATCTTTTTTTTCCCGTGAGAAGTTGAAATTGATTGATTGAACCTTTTTTTTTTTGCACACGGCGGCAGAGGCCTAAAGCGAAAAAGTTTTATAAAACCCAGCTGAAGGCCTAGGACTGGGATGACGGTGCACATGCCCACAGAGAGGGCTCTGTGTGCCACCTGTGGACTTAGGGTTAGGGTTACATCACCATGAACTCGGAGAGCAAAATGGGCATTGCCAAAAACCTCGGAGTTCTTGAGTATGGTTAGGAGAGCACTGACTTTTCTAGCCTGCCCTATCTATGTTTCCTGATAAAATACATGGGAAAATCCCATTGGAGGAAAATTCCACTTAGGGTTAGGGTTAGGTCACCATGAACTCAGAGAGCAAAATGGTCATCGCCAACAAATTTGGAGTGCTTGGGTATGGTTAGGAGGGCACTGATTTTTCTAGACTGCCCTATCTATATTTCCTGGTAAAATACATGGGAAAATCCCTTTGGAGGAAAATACCACTTAGGGTTAGGGTTAGGTTGCCATGAACTCATAGAGCAAAATGGATATTGCCAACAAATTCAGAGTGTTTGGTTATGGTTAGGAGGACACTGACTTTTCTAGCCTGCCCTAGCTATATGTTTCCTGGTAAAATACATGGGAAAATTGCATTGGAGGAAAATTCCACTTAGGGCAGTGATGGTGAAACTTTTAGAGACCAAGTGCCCAAACTGAAACCCAAAACCCATTTATGTATCATTGGGTGCCGGGTGGGCATGGCCCATTGGGTGGGTGTGGCCCGTTTGCTGGATGTGGCCCATTGGGTAGGCGTGGCTTCAGTGATAACGGCAGACTGGGTGGGACTAAAAAGTTCAATCAATTCCAACTTTGCGAGATCTTTTTTTCCCACGAGAAGTTGAAATTGATTGATTGATTGAACTTTTTTTTTTGCACACAGTGGCAGAGGCCTAAAGCAAAAAGGTTTTATAAAACCCAGCTGAAGACCTAGGACTGGGGTGACAGTGTGCATGCCCACAGAGAGGTTCGCTACCACAGTTCTAGGCTGATAGTGTCCTCTCACTAAATTTCCTGTTATTTACTTATTTGTTTATTTATTAAACCAATTTATATAGCCATCCATCTCATAAGCAAGTAACTCCGGCAGCATACAACATGTACACAGAATGATATTGTCCACAGTTGTAGGATTTATAAATCTCTGTAGAATTTATAAATTAACAATGTTTGGTCTTATTAAGTGAATTACTCTCTGTTGTAATGAAATAACTGGACTGGGGCATTTTGCTTTATTTGTTCACAATTTCTGTTTTCTTGATGGTAATGTACCTCACATTTTGCTAATATACTTAAGTTTCTACTGAAGCTTAGAACTCATAAGGCAATATATCTTCAACATCCTTAGCATTCTTTACAAGCAGTCTTTGAAGTTAAACCTCATGGAAGATTAGCATGCTTTAATTTTGCATGTCATGTTAATCTTATCATTTGGAAAGAGAAAAGGTTTACTGTTGATACTCATTGAACAAGAAGCAGATCAAGAAGCTATGTGGAATCAGATAGCCAATCTTCAATTTAAGAATGAGCAAAAATTAAAACTAAATAAGTATGATCCATGGGGTTACATAAACCTCCTCCAGGCCTCTAAAAACTACTTTAGTTGTGTCCCTTATTCAACATAATGATCAACCCTCACCAAAAAAGTAGGAAAAATACTGAATAATTCACAAATTTTTTCACAGTCTAGAGAAATTTAAAAACAGCTATTTGACTACATTCTGTGCTACTCGGACTTTCTGAGTTAGTTCATAGTTACTTTAGCTTCAGGCTCCATTTTTCCTCATGTCCCAATTGCCTGCTGCCTTAGTGAATCTGTAGCAATTCCCAATTAGAGTGGCACAATAAAGCCACTGGATCCTTAACATAATCAGTGCATTACAGATGTTCTATCCTATCTATCCACTCTGATTTGCCAATCAGACTCAAAACATAGTAACAGTGACAAAGATCAGTAACTAAAAAGTACTTCTCCTGGTGGTGGTAGAATTTGTATTCTTCATTTAAGAGGAATATACTCAGCCTCTGCTTGAAACAGCATCAGAATATTGCCATTCTCCTACAGCAGTGTTTCTTAAACTTTTTTTCTTCAAGATCCCCTCTATTTTAAAAAATAATATGGAGGACCCCAAAAGAGCTTTGTTTTGTATGGGTTATATTTATTGATATTTAGCGTACAGCAGTGGTCCCCAACCTTCCCGGCTCTGCGGACTGGCAGCAGAGGCAGCGAGTGGGGGGAGGGGATGGTTTTGTGCACTTGCCCGCAAATGTGCAAATGGAGCTTCATGCAGTCACCCACTGCCTGCATGGCCCAGTTTCCAAGGGGCTATGGCCCAGTACCATCCATGTACTAGTGATTGGAGACCCTTGGCATATAGTATTAAAAATTAAAAATGATGCATTTGTTGCCATTATTACTTCTTACGATTGTTTGGTGGGATTTTAATATTGAAAAGTAATACAAGAAACATTATCCTATGGTAATGTCTCCATGAAGTTCCAAATGACATTTTGAGAAAATCATGTTTCTCAACCTAGCATTCTTGTTGGGGATTCTGGGAATTGAAGTCCATACATCTTCAGGTTGCCAAGATTGAGAATCATCTAAAACAGGGATCCCCAACCTGTGGGCCACAGTCCACTACCGAGCTGCGGCCTATTGGCCACCAATCTGCTTCAGTGGCTGGCCAGTGCGCACGTGTGTGCACGTATGCACAGCCCCATTCATGCTAGCATCAATGCAAGTGTCGTGGGCATTCACACCCCCACTTGCAAGAGCAATGAGTATTTGTGTGCATGCGCATGTATTCCCCCCAAAACCATTTCTTCTTTTCCCCCTCCCCCCACTCCAGGCTACCAGCCCTGTAGGTTTGGGGAACTCTGATCTAAAACATGCCTAAAAGCAACCTTTATAAGTATCACTAAAGAAAAGTGAGGGAAAAAATGTCCCAGCAACTACATCTGTTTGTGGCTTGACAGTATTATTTATTTTAAAAGATGCAGATATCATAAAAGGGATTTATGAGCAATTTATCTGATACTGATTTAACCAGTTGTGCAATACAATTACACTAGTATGTTGGAAATGGTCCTTGATCCCTGCTCTAGTAGCCATGTGAGAATTAATCCTAGGTCATTTTGAAATTGGCTGGCTGAATTTGTTTGTTTAATATTTTTGAAGCCAATGAATTTTTAAACTTTTATATCTGTAAAATAATACTTAGGGGAACAGTGACTAAGTATTTTTCTCCTGCACATGAAGTACATAATGCCATCTATTTATTTGCTTTACTCTATTACATTTATTATTTAATAACAATAATAGGGAGATGGATGGAACAAGCCATTCCAGCTCTAGTATTAACAGATGATGTAGCATACAATTTGATATTTATTCTAGTCTGGACTTTTGTAAAGGTCAGTACTGTTCTGCCTTGCAAAGAGCAATAAAAAGAAACAGACCAATAAATTAATCCAAACTGCCATGGTTTACAGAATGATTCACTGGCTTTGGGGAAAAAAATAGAAGACATATGTTTAGAATATGTACAGGCTTTCCAAAGACCTAGGCAAACAGAGTCTCAAGAGATTTATTCTTAAGTCAGACATGTCAAACTTGTGACGTCACGTGACGTCGCACAACGTATCGAGACAGTTTTGCCATTGCCGGCAATGGGGTGGGCATGGCTTCTGCATGATGCGTCCGACCCATGGGCTGGCAGTTTGACACCCCTGCCTTAAGTGAATCTGCAACAACTGAAGAAAGAAAAGTATCTTAGGCTTTGAATGCCTACTTCTGTCAGTTGCAGTTTTAATCAATTTCATAGAATCATAGAATCATAGAATCGTAGAGTTGGAGGGGACCTCCCGGGTCATCGAGTCCAACCCCCTGCTCGAGGCAGGATTCCCTAAACCATCCCAGATAGATGGACGTCCAGTCTCTGCTTGAAGACCTCCATCGAAGGGGAGCTCACCACCTCCTGTGGCAACCTGTTCCACTGGTTGATCACCCTTACTGTTAGAAATTTTTTTCTAACATCTAATCTGAATCTTTTCCCCTGCAGTTTCATCCCATTGTTTCTAGTTCTTCCTTGGGCAAGTGAGAACAGGGCTGATCCCTCTGCACTGTGACAGCCCTTCAGGTATTTGTAGACAGCTATCATGTCTCCTCTCAGTCTTCTTTTCTGTAGACTAAACATTCCTAATTCCTTTAACCGTTCCTCATAGGACATGGTTTGTAGACCGTTCACCATCTTGGTAGCTTTCCTTTGAACCTGCTCCAGTTTGTCAGTGTCTTCCTTGAACTGGGGTGACCAGAACTGGACACAGTACTCCAGGTGAGGTCGGACCAAGGCAGAGTAGAGGGGAATAATAACTTCATGTGATCTGGACTCTATGCTTCTCTTGATACACCCCAGGATTGTGTTTGCCTTTTTTGCAGCTGCTTCACACTGTTGCCTCATGTTCAATCGATGATCCACTAGGACACCGAGGTCCTTTTCACATGTACTGCTGCTCAGCTGGATTCCTCCCATACTATATGTGCTTTTTTCATTTTTCTTACCCAGATGTAGTACCTTGCATTTTTCCTTGTTAAATACCGTTTTATTAGTTGCAGCCCATTGTTCGAGTTTCTCTAAATCTTTTTGAATCCTTTCTCTCTCTGCTCTGGTGTTTGCAATCTCTCCTAGCTTTGTGTCATCTGCAAATTTGATCAGTTTCCCCTCAATTCCCTTATCCAAATCATTTATAAAAATATTAAACATAACTGGGCCCAGAACAGAGCCTTGTGGCACTCCGCTTGAGACTTTCTTCCAGTTGGATGTGCAGCCATTTATAGTCACTCTTTGAGTACGATTACTAAGCCAGTTATGAACCCACCTAACAGTCACCCTGTCAATCCCATATTTGATCATTTTTTCAATGAGGATGGTGTGAGATACTTTGTCGAAAGCTTTGCTGAAATCCAGAAATACTATGTCTAATGTATTTCCCTGATCAACCCATTCCGTGATTTTGTCATAGAATGAACATAAGAGCATAAGAAGAGCCATGCTGAATCAGGCCAAAGCCCATCGAGTCCAGCATTCTGTGTCACACAGTGGCCCACCAAATGTACATGGGGATCTTGAGCAGAAAGAGAAGGCAAAACCCTCCCTTTCCCTTGACCCCCAAACAAATGGTACTCAAGGGAATCCTGCCTGCCTCAACCAACATAGAGGCGGCACATGGACATCCGTTTTAATAACCACCGATACACTTTGCATCCATGAATCTATCTAGCCCTGCCTTGAAGCTGTCAAGGCTGACAGCTGTCACGACCCCTTCAGGAAGTGAATTCCATAAATCAACGACCCTCTGGGTGAAGAAATATTTCCCTTTATTTGTCCTCACTTTCTTAGCAATAAGCTTTAGGGAGTGCCCCCTTGTCCTGGTATTGTGTGATAGAGAAAAGAATTTTTCTCTATCCACATTTTCTATCCCATGCATGATTTTATATACTTCGATCAAGTCACCCCTTAAACGCCGTCTTTCAAGGCTGAAGAGACCAAGGCGTTGCAATCTGGTTTCATAAGGGAGGCGCTCCATTTCCTTGATCATTCTTGTTGCCCTTTTTTGCACCTTTTCCAGTTCCATTATATCCTTCTTGAGGTGCGGTGACCAGAACTGTACACAGTACTCCAAGTGTGGTCTCACCATCGATTTGTACAGAGGCAATACAACACTTGCTGACTTATTTTCGATTCCCTTCCTAATCATGCCAAGCATGGAATTTGCTTTTTTTTACTGCTGCTGCGCATTGGGTTGACATCTTCATCGAGCTGTCCACCAAAACCCCAAGAGCCCTTTCTTGGGTTGTCTCAGAAAGTTTGGTCCCCATCAGTTGGTAAGTATAATTGGGGTTCTTTGCCCCGATGTGCATAACTTTGCACTTGTTTAGGTTAAAATGCATTTGCCACTTTGTTGCCCACTCACACAATTTCGAGAGATCCTTCTGGAGCTCCCGACAATCAGTTTCACTTTTCACAACCCAGAACAATTTAGTGTCATCAGCAAACTTGGCTACCTCACTATTAACTTCTACATCCAGATCATTGATGAATAAATTAAAAAGTAAAGGCCCCAAAACTGAACCTTGGGGTACACCACTTCTCACTTCTTTCCATCTGGAGAATTGTCCATTTATTGCCACCCTTTGCTTCCTACAATTTAGCCAGTTACCAATCCAGGACAAGACCTGTCCTCTAATTCCGTGGCTGGAGAGCTTTTTTATGAGCCTTTGGTGAGGGACTTTGTCAAAAGCCTTTTGAAAGTCAAGATATACAATATCAACTGGGGCCCCTTTATCTATGTATTTATTTACACCCTCAAAGAATTCTAACAAGTTAGTAAGACATGATTTGCCTTTGCAGAAACCATGTTGATTTTCTTTCAGCAATGCCTGTTTTTCTATGTGCCCTGTAATTTTATCTTTAATAATGGTTTCCATCAGTTTGCCTGGAACTGAGGTTAGACTGACTGGTCTATAGTTTCCTGGATCACCTCTGGATCCTTTCTTGAAGATCGGGGTTATATTTGCTTCCCTCCAATCCTCCGGTACAGTGCCTATGAATGAAATTAGATTAGTTTGACACGACTTGTTTGTTACAAACCCATGTTGACTGCTGTTAATTATTGAATTCCCATCCAAATGCTGACATATATGTTGCTTAATAATTTGTTCAAGAATCTTTCCTGGTATTGAAGTCAGGCTAACAGGCCTGTAGTTCCCTGGGTCTGCCTTCTTCCCTTTTTTGAAGATAGGGACAACATTTGCCCTTCTCCAATCATCTGGGACTTCTCCTGTTCTCCATGACTTTTCAAAGATTACAGCAAGTGGCTTTTTTCTTTCTGGTTCGAAAGAAGGGTCTGCGTGGGCTTCGGGCGCCAAGTTACAATGCCACAAAACGAATATATAGAGTTACATCAGAAGCGATATGGCTACCGCTTGGATTACCATGAGAAGAAAAGGAAGAAAGAAGGTCGTGAGGCTCATGAGCGGTCAAAGAAAACCAAGAAAATGATCGGATTAAAAGCTAAACTGTACCATAAACAGCGCCACGCGGAAAAAATACAAATGAAAAAGACTATTAAGATGCATGAAAAGAGAAACAGCAAGCAGAAGAATGATGACAAGACCCCAGAAGGCGCTGTACCAGCATACCTGCTGGATAGGGAGAGCCAATCTCGAGCAAAAGTTCTTTCCAACATGATCAAACAAAAACGAAAAGAAAAAGCTGGGAAATGGGAGGTCCCTGTGCCCAAAGTCCGGGCCCAGGGAGAAACAGAAGTGCTCAAAGTGATTCACACAGGAAAACGAAAGAAGAAGGCTTGGAAAAGAATGGTTACCAAAGTGTGTTTTGTAGGGGACGGCTTTACCAGAAAACCTCCAAAATACGAGTGCTTCATTCGACCAATGGGTTTACGATTTAAGAAGGCCCATGTAACACATCCAGAACTTAAAGCCACGTTTTGCCTACCTATTCTTGGTGTAAAAAAGAATCCTTCTTCTCCTCTCTATACTTCTTTGGGAGTAATCACAAGAGGTACAGTAATCGAGGTGAACGTGAGTGAGCTTGGTCTCGTCACCCAAGGAGGCAAAGTTATCTGGGGAAAATATGCACAAGTAACCAATAATCCAGAAAATGATGGATGCATTAATGCAGTTCTACTTGTATAGTGATATTGCAGCTATGGGTGTGCAAGCCTTTCACACACACACAAGTGCTTCTGCAGACTTCAGATAAAAGAATTTATTTCGGAACAGCCATCTCATAAGACAAAGGACTGCTGAAGAACTGGCTTTTCTCCAAATATTATCAAAAATAAAAAAAAATCTTGATTAGAATGGTAAATAGACTTAAACAGAATATCTGTAGTCCTTGTTTCTTGCACACAGTAACATCCTTTACTGTCAATTTTTCCAGGATTAAGAAAGTAGGTATGTATGGATAAGTAATAGCTGAAACTAACTTTCTGCACCAAATTTCACACATGTGGAACACAAGTTGAAGTATAAGAATGCTCCAACTTGGTGGACATCTAGTAGCATCTTGGTAGTGAGAAAGCATATTCATAGTATATTGCAGGTCATTAGTTCCAGGGGAAATTTTCTAAGTATACAAAATATTCTTAACCTAGGAATGTGTGGGTGACTGAACCGTAATCTTGTTTTATATATGTTAAAACATTTCCCGAAGTGATTTTTCTTTCTTTGTATATAGTGAACTGTTAATGAAACTCTTAAGTTAATATGTTTGCTGCTATCAGTGTATAATCAGAACTCCCTCCAAGAGGAAGTGTGGTTAGAAGCTTACCCTTTCCTCTGTAATCTGGGATTAATGTCAATCCTATCTATCCTATTTCCCAAACCTTCAGAATACACGGTGGGTTGATCTATCCAAAGTTGAATAGGATATGTAGGATCAAAAGCCTATAATTTTAATAATATAGATTAGTAGACCAATTATTGAACTCTATGTCTACCAGTAATGTTACTGCAACCAATCTTAACATTATTTTTTGTGTGCAGTATGTATAACCACAACATGTTACCTTGTATTAATTTCATATTGTGATCAAGAGACTAGGGTTTGCTTTTCTGATGGTTTATAGAAACAGCATTCAAACTTTTTATTCCCAGTGACTATGGGAAGATTTCTGCTGCATATAATCTCCCAGTCATTCAAGACTTAGTAGAGCAAAGTTCCCATTGAACCTAAGGGGATTGGATTTCCCAGCTGCAATGTAAAAATGTTTTCACTGGTCCCTTGTTCTATTGGCCTACTATGTCTAGTTAGGTTATATTGGGCCATGGATGTATGGATAAATGCTCGCCCATCCTGACTAAGAAGAAAGGAATTTTTTAAGCTAGTAAGAATTATAAGAAAATTAAAATATGTTAAGTTTAACCAATTAGAAACAATGCACACCATAAGGGAGAAACATGGTATTACTATAAGACAGCATTATATTTTATCAACAACAACAACAAAAAAAGATTACAGCAAGTGGTTCAGCAATTACTTCTGCTAATTCCTTCAGTACCCGAGGATGTAATCCATCTGGACCTGGAGACTTAAACTCATTTAAGTTAGCTAAGTGTTCCCTTACCTTCTCTGTGTCGATTACATGCCTTAATTCTCTTAGTCCTTCACTAGCACAGTGAAGGTCAGTTGCAATTACATTATCTTTCTTAGAAAAAACAGATACAAAATAGGAGTTTAGAATCTCCGCCTTCTCAAGATCACTTTTGATGACTTCCCCATTCTCGTTCTCTAAACTTCCTATAGCCTCTTTAACTTTTCTTTTACTTTTGACATATCCCCAAAACCCTTTTTATTGTTTTTAGTCTCTCTTGCAAGCCTCAATTCATTATTAACCTTAGCTTTTCTGATACTTGCCCTGCAGTTTGTACAGATTGTTTGTCCAGGGGACCTATAATAGACTCCTACAATAGTATCCTTTCTGTTGTTCTCCACATGAATTCTTACCCATACAGATTCTACTGAGTTTCCACTCTCTGAAACCTGGATCTCTGAGGAGACAAATGCTTTTTTAACATAAAGTGCAACACCCCCTCCTCTTTTGTTAAGCCTGTTCCGCAAAAATAAGTTGTAGCCTTCAATGTCAGTGTTCCATCCATGTGTGTTATCCCACCAGGTTTCAGTAATACCTATGTCATCATATTTATCTTCCTGAATTAAGATCTCCAGCTCTCATTTATGTATTTCTCATGCTTCGTGCATTGGTGTAGAAGCATTTTAGTTTGTGACTGGTACCTATTGCAGACTTGCCTCCTCCACTTTTCTTACAATCTTTTTGCATTTCTTCTTTTGTTCTATTTCTGAGATGAAGAATATCACCTGGTTTGATTGGCTGAGTATTTTTGTTTAACTTTTTACTTCCCTTCCCCTTTTGTTTTAGTTTAAAGCTCTCCTGATGAGTGAAGCAAGGCACTTGCCAAATACATTCTTTCCTGTCTTTGTAAGGTGCAACCCATCCCTTGCAAGGAGCCCATCATATAGGTAGTTTTCTCCATGGTTCAAAAATCCAAATCCTTGCTTCTTGCACCACTGACGTAGCCAGTTGTTCACCTCAAGAATCCTGTCCCATCTTCTTTCTCCATGACCATCCACTGGAAGGATAGACGAAAAAACTACTTGTGCTCCGAGTTCCTTCACTTTCCGTCCAAGGTCTTCAAAGTCATGGCAGATGGTTTCGAAGTTGTTTCTTGTAGTGTCATTTGTGCCTACATGTATTAGTAGGAATGGGTTGTAGTCTGTAGGACTGAAGAGCCTCGTTATGGAATCATTCACATCTTTGATTCGTGCCCCTGGGAGACAGCACACCTCTCGTGAGTTTCTTTCGGGTCTGCAGATAGCTGTCTCTGTTCCTCTCAACAGGGAATCTCCCACAACCACCACTCTCCTGTTCTTCTTTTCAGTACCATTTCTTTCTCTCCATTCAAGAGGTTTCTGGGGGCATAGTGGAGCATTCTTTGTGGATTGTGTAGTCAATTTTTGAGATACATCTGTATTGTTCTCCTGACTAAGTGGTTGGAATCGGTTCTTAAGTTGTAAGTTGTTAAGTTGTAAGGGTGTAGAATGTCGCCCAATTTTCCTGTTCCTATGTGTCACATGTCTCCATCCCTCAGCTTCCACAGGTACAGTAAGATTTTCTTCTATTCCATCTTTTTGAAAAGTTTCTTCAGTTCTGTCAAGGAAGTTCTCGTGTTCCCTAATCTGTTGCAGTGTGGCCACTCTCTCTTCAAGACTTTTCACCTTTTCTTCTAGGAGAGCCACAAGCTTGCATTTGTGGCAGGTGAAGTTTAGTTTCTGTTCCGGAAGGCTCATGAACATACAGCATACACTGCAGCAAACCATAGATCTCTTCCCCTCTTCCATATTGCGTGGAGCTGCTTGATGTTATTCTTTGTGATTCCTTTGATTGTTGATCAGTTGATCAGCCAGTCTCCAGCACTCTTTCAAATTGCAGTAACTATTAACTTCTTTACAGTATAAACTTATACCTAAGGTATAATTCTTTCTTTTACTACTGTGTAGGACAGTGGTTCTCAACCTTGGGGTCGTGACCCCATTTGGGGTCGCGTGACCATTTCGCGGGGGTTGCCGGGCACCGCCGGCCGCCATTTTGTTTTTTTTATTTTTATTTATTTTTATTTTTTTTAAATTTTTTTAATTTTTTTTTTAATTTTTTTTTTGCGTGCGTGTGCCGCGCATGCTCAGATCCGCCTGTCGCGCCGGGAAAAAAATTTAAAAAATTTTTTAAAAATTTTAAAAAAAATTAAAAAAAACAAAATGGCGGCCCGCGACGGGCGGATGCGCGCATGCGTGGCGCGTGCGATGGACCGATCTGCGCATGCGCAGATCCGCCCGTCGCGGCCGCCATTTTGTTTGTCGGGGTCGGGGTCGCGGCGCGCATGGGCGGGGCAAGTGGGGTCTCAACCTGAGAAAGGTTGAGAACCACTGGTGTAGGAAGAGGAGGAGGAGAAGTGGTTAAGGGGAGAGGGAGCTTTCCTGCAGTTCTTCCCTCGAAGCCACGAAGGAGCCTCAGATCTGCACAGGAGTGAGGAAAGCTTGCAGCTTTAAATTCTCCGCCAGAGCCAGGTTGCTTCTCTCCTTGATGAGTTTCCACCTGTTGCTTACAGGAAACAGACCAAACAGGAATCCGAACAAAGCCGAGGGCTATGCCTCCAACATCGCCAAGCTGTCGGTTAGGAGCTTTTTTCTGCTGTTATTTTTCTGCTGTTCTGCTTATCTATCTACCGGTATATCCTTTCCTTATTATTTTTAAAAATAACTCAAGGCAGCGAACGTCTCCAATACACCCCAATCCTCCGCGACCGGAACCGGATCTCCAAATTTCTTTGTTCTGACCTGAAAATAATGGTGGGATTCAGCCAGTTCACACCACTTCAGCAGAACCGGTAGCTAATTTTGGTCACTACTGCCTGAAAACCTGCATGCTGTACATATTCTTGTACATGTACTCAGTGGTGGGATTCAGCCGGTTTGCATCACTTTGGCAGAACCAGTAGCTAATTTTTTGTTGCCCAGGCCCAGAATGGACTTCTGGAAGTGGCATCCACACAGAGAACTGGTTGTTCACATATTTGAATCCCACCACTGCATGTACTCCTTAATATGCATTTCTTTGTATTTACTATTTTGTTCTACTTATAAACTTGAACCACATCATATTGCTTGGATATTTTCTCCCTGATTTATACAGTTTTATGTAAACTTTAAAATTTGTACTCAAATTTTAGAGGCAAAATGCATCAAAGTATTCTGAAAAGTATAGATGTCCATGTGCTTGCTTATTTGGCTCTTTGTACACATTTAGGGATGTATGTTGATGATTAACTTACCTCAAGTTACCTTGAGGTAGGATGAGTGGCACATAAGTTTTATAAGTAAGGTAAGTAAGTAAGTAAGTAAGTAAATAAATAAATACATACATCTCCTTCATATTGACTTAATCTATGATTTTTTTGAAGTTTTAAAACAGCATTTCAAAATATACAGTTTTGTGATACATATCCACTATTATAAATGGTTTGAGTTCTTGGTCTTAGCTCTGCCTCCTTCCCAGATGTTTAATGTGTAGTAGTCATTAATAAGGAAACATTTTGAGAAAAAAATAGGAACCCTGAGTTTTATTTTGTATAACAAACTAAGAAACTGGTTGTCTGGGTATGAGATGAATTAAAGATATTGCCTGGAAATGTTGTCATTACCGTGAATGTTGATCAGGCTATATTTATTCTACAAATCCCCCTTGAAACTAAATATTCACACAACGGGTGATGTCAACATTGTTTTATGTTTCTCATTGAAAGCCCCCTGAAGCTCATGACAATCTTATTTCTTCACAGAAATAAAGTTTTTCCAAATGCTCTCTTATGTTTTTGCCAGACCTGATAATTTTGTGATAAGGGCAATTCCAGTTGGGCATTGTATTTATCTGCTGTTGCATTTATCTCCTGTGCCATTCTTTGTACTGTAGCCATCAACTATCTAGTCAGCACTGATCTAAATTTGGAAGGAATTTGGAGTTACTATACTCTGCTCTTCAAACATAACATGAGAAATATTCTTGTCCTAGGAAAGTCAAAATACCCATTTCTGATGTCTCCCCTTTCATAGTTCAAAACATCTGATTAGAGCACGGATGTCAAACTCGCCATGTCACGTGATGTGTTGCGATGTATCGTGACTTTTTTTGCATTGCCAGAGCTGGGGTGGGCTCAGTCTCTGTATGATACAACCAGCCCGCGGGCTGACAGTTTGACACCCCTGGAATAGAGGCTAATAGAAAGCTAACAAACTTTGTACAGATGTCAGTGATTTAATGGGAACAATCAAGTACCATACTGAGAATACAATCAAGGCTTTTATTGATGATGAATTCTCAGGAAGCATGTATATAAAATATTGTATTCAATAAAGACTCACATACTATATGTGAATGCAAGAGCCTTATTGGATCACTATCATTACATGAAATGACAATGACCCAATCATGCACTTGCCATTTCATACCTCATTTAAAATAGAGATCAGCAGCTTTTAGAAAGTGATCAGAATTAAAAAGTGTTGATGAAAGACTTTGTGCTTGCACAGTGTTCTCTCTTGCTCCCTCCAGAAACTTTCCCATTTAAAAGATAGCAAACATAAGCAAATACATAGAGTATCTAGGAACCCACAAAGAAGCTGCTCGGGGACAGGAATTTAAAATGGCAGAATGACAGAGGAGAAAGAGTTGATCTGTTTTAAGCTGGTCTTCCCCTGCTACTTCTCCAATCCTATTAATGTCCCAGGAGATATCTTTTCCTGTTTGAAAAGGAATGTCATGGGGATATTTCAGACATCTGTGCATAATGTATAGCTTGGTTCCATGCTCAGGAAAAATTATCTCTACTGGTTTAGTTGGGAACTGCAGGAAGTGCAAGATGTGAAGCCTTAGCTCTCAGAATGTACCAGTTGCTAGGAAACAACAATAGGGGAGAGCTATTAGGTTTCTACTTTAGGTTTCTTGTGTACAATTGGGGACAACTGTGTAAGTAATACAAACCAATATAAAACTCACCGGGTGAGCTACCTCTTCATTTGCAAATTGAATTGTGTCAACAATGCAAAGCTGTTTCCTCTTAATAGAGTGCATTGCAAAGGGTGCAGTCAATTTTTGCACATATATCCCAGCACTCTGTTTGTGTGTGTGTGTGTGTGTGTGTGTGTGTGTGTGTGTGTGTGTGTGTGTAAGTAAAAAATAAGATCTGTATCATGATGATGATCATGGTGGTGATGGTGGTTATCATAATGATGGGTATAACTCTTTTCTACCCAGACTAGACAGGTCTCTGCAGCAAATTCTTAACTATTCTTTTTTTATTGCTTGATAAGAATATAAAAGACTAAATTAGTGTTAGCCACCCAGAGTCACTTTGAAGACTGAGATGGTAAAAAGGTAAAGGAGTCCCAGCAGATATTACTCTGATTGTTGCCAATTAAAGGGGGACAGTGTTCATCTCTATTTCAAGGCCACTGAGCCAGAGCTGTCCAAAGACATTTCGGTAGTCATGTGGCCAGCATGACGTCACAGAGCATTGTTACCTTCCCACTGAAGTGGTACCTATTTATCTATTCACATTTGCATGCTTTCAAATTGCTAGGTTGGCAGGAGCTGGGGCCAGGAAGGGAGTTCACTATGTCATGTGGTGCTCGGGTCTTGAACCTGGGCTGCCAGCTTTCCAGCTGACAAGCCCAGCATCTTAACCACTGAGCCCTCCTTCAGAGTGAGATGGGCAGCATATAAATTTAATAAATAAATCCCGGTACAGCCAGCTGATTCCATCGCTGTGTATTGGGGGCGAAACAGTGGCTCCCACAGGAAGGGTTCGCAACTTGGGAATCCTCCTGGACTCACGGCTGTCCTTAGAGGACCATCTGACGGCCGTGGCCGGGAGGATGTTCCACCAGGTTCGCCTGGTGCGCCAGTTGCGTCCCTTCCTAGACCGGGACTCGCTACGCACAGTCACTCATGCCCTCGTGACCTCCAGGCTGGACTACTGTAATGCTCTCTACATGGGGCTCCCCTTGAGGTGCATCCGGAAGCTCCAACTTGCCCAGAATGCAGCCGCGCGGGTAGTGATGGGAGCGTCGTGGCGCTCCCACGTAACACCGCTCCTGCGTGAGTTGCACTGGTTGCCGGTGGTCTTTCGGGTGCGGTTCAAGGTGTTAGTGACCACTTTTAAAGCGCTCCATGGCATCGGACCCGGATACTTACAGGACCGTCTACTGCCAGCAAATACCTCCCGCCGTCCGGTACGCTCCCACAGAGAGGGCCTCCTCAGGGAGCCGTCGGCCAGACAGTGCCGGCTGGCGACCCCCAGGGGGAGAGCCTTCTCTGTGGGAGCTCCCACGTTATGGAACGAGCTCCCCCCCGAACTCCGTATAATAACAGATTTACGCACCTTCCGTCGGGAACTAAAAACATTCCTTTTCCGACAGGCCGGCCTGGCATAGAAGCTTCTGAGTATTTTTTTTTAAGATTTTAAATTTTGTATGTTTTGGGTTTTAGGATTTTGGCCAAATGATTTAATTTATTTTTAATTATTTTAAATTTTGTACATTTATATGTTTTTTAAAGTTTGGGCTGTACACCGCCCCGAGTCCTTCGGGAGAGGGGCGGTATAGAAATTTAATAAAATAAAATAAATAAAATAAAATAAATAAACACATCTTTTAAAAAGCTGACTCTATGCATCTGACTGTGCTTTGCATAAGAATTTAGGGAATGTCATACCTAAAAGCTTGTGCAGCATAAAATTAAACTCTGAACTGATTAAACATAACTTTCTTTAAAGAAGAACCATTTGCACCAAGTAGCTAACTTTCTATTATTTAAAGGAGTTGGGGATTAGAAGATTCATTGTGCACAACATTCCAAAGAATGCTCACTTCAGATCTAATCCCAGTAATGGATTTGTATTTTTTTTTCTTTTTTAAAAATTATCTAGTATTAATTTTGATGGGGATCTGGATGGAAGACACTACCACCGACAACGGAAGGCACCGATCCATTCAAAGACTCCCGCCGCTGGACGTGAAATTCAAGGGGGAGCCAACACGCTTGGGGTTTTTCCTAACCCAAGTCCTCAGCTACATGGAGGAATATGGGCAGGACATCCCCAGCGACAAAGCCCGTATCCCGATCATGCAATCTGCCCTGGACGGGCCGGCCGCAGATTGGGTGGTGAACTTGCACGACTCCAATGCTCCAGAGCTCCGCGACTTCAACCATTTCATGTCCTCTCTGAGAAGGCGATTTGAGGACTCCCTGGCTGATCGTAAAGCCGGCGAAAGGATAAAAACAATGAGGCAAGGCAAATGCCCGGTAGCTGAATATATGCAAGAATTCCGGGCCAGTGCCAGCAAACTGAACTGGCTGGAAGACATCCTCCTTAGCCATTTCAAAGACGGACTAAATTATGACCTATATGACACTTGCCTACCCTGAGGGGACCCACACCAACTTCAGGAATGGTACGTCTTGGCAGAGGAAGCAGAGATCAACATATTGAAGAGACACCGCCAAGGAAAACAATGGAGCCGCTCACTGCCTGAGTTGACACATGAACCAGTAAAACAATCGGCTACGGCCAAGAAGCAAATGGGGTGTTTCAAGTGCGGGAGAAAAGGGCATCAGGCTGTAGAATGCCGCTCAAAAGCCCCCCAGCACAACCCAGACAAATCACCGGCCAGCAAATCCGGAAAGTCTCCAGCTAAGCCAAAAGAACCTGCCATGAGAATGATGGAGGCTGTGGAATCCCCCACCTCTGCTCATCAGGGGGAAAGAACTCCAGCCTACACCGCAGGGCTGGTGGACGCCTCACATGACAGCTCGGAGGGCGAACCCCTGGTAAGTGGACACATTGCACCCATCTTCAAGACAGTGATTATATTAATTCCGCCCATGCCCGAAGCCATGAAGGTGAAAGCCTTAATAGACTCTGGCTGCACCCGCTGCCTCATTAGCCCGACGCTAGTGGGGAATCTGGGCATTCCGTCGAGAAGACTGGAACAACCAATCTCATTTGGCCAGTTAGATGGGTCCATAGGAGGGGGGGTGCCAGCTACCCTAGCCACTTTACCAATAGACCTCTCTGACGTCGCTAGAGTCTCCTCTGTGAGGCTCCGTTCTCTAGGGTTTGTTAAGCCGCAAAAAAACAGCGAACATCAGCTGTTTTTTGCGGTGAAAAATCCCCCCTTCGGACGAAGAAGGGGTGAAGAGCATCAAGAGCAGGGTTGAGCTCCTCTAAAATCCCTGGAAAAAGCTTTCAGGGATAAAGAGTGTGTGCTCCCCAGGCACTTGAAGACGCTCCTGCCCAGAGACGCTTCTGTCGGTAGACAGAGAAAGACGCCGCGACCGCCTCTGCTTTTAAAAAGAACATAAGAGAGACTGCTTGCAGACGGAGTGAATACAGGAGTCTTTTTTGTATCGCAAGTATTTTTTTTATTTCATTTCTGACCACATACTTATAACTTTTACAATCAACATAATGTATCCAAGATGGCGATAGCTTTCACTGCTAAGGGAAAGTGTTTGAAAGTGAAAGTGAACTTTTTCTTCTTCTTTTTTCTTTCAGAAGTAAAGCTAGAGAGACTATTTTGACTTGAATTTTATTTTATAAATTATAACTTAAATTGGAATTTAAAAGAAGATAAGAAGAGAGGAAAATTTGGCAATACAATTGATTTAAAAAAAAAGATTTCTCCTTTTAAAGGGGATTCAAAATGACTGCGAGGCAGAAGGCAGCTATGGCGAAGGCGGCTCTACCTTCCCCGGGTCAGCCTCATAAATTACAATCAAGCAGTTTGCCTGTCTCCTCAGCCTCTGCATCTTTAATATCGATAGAATCCCAAGCCCCTCTGCCTATTCAATCTCCTCCAGAAATGCTTACAATGAAAGATTTACAGGGTGCATTATCCACAATGATTGATAAGCTGGAGAGAAAGATTGAAGAACAGATAAAAGGTTTAACTGATGAATTGGAGACAATAAAAGAAACAATTGAGACTCATAATATTGTGATAAGAGAAGATATTGTTGAGGCTATTAAAGGGGTTTGGGAATATACTTTGAGAGTTGAAGAGAAGGTGGAAGATATTGAGCAGCAGATGGAGGAGAAAATTGAGGAGGTTAGAAGTGATGTTCAAGATCAAGCCGTTATGATTCAATATAACCAGATGCAGTTGGCTGTTAGAATTAGGGGCTTGAAAGAGGTTGCAAAGGAGAGCCAAGAAGATTTAAGAAGAATTTTTGTGGAAGCCCTGGCAAAATTTTTGGAAGATGGAGCTCAAAATGTGGCCTGGCAGACTGATTGGATATTCAGAATTAATTCACGTATAGCAGCACAAAGAAATCTGCCTAGAGACATTGTGATATATTTTAGTACAAGAAAATTCAGAAATTATGTCCTTACTACAGCTTATAATAAACAATTAAGTGTTGCTGGTCAAGAGGTTCAGGTTTTGAAGGAGATACCCCCGAAGATGTTGAGAGCAAGGAAAGATTATGCATTCTTGACGGAGGAACTTAAAAAACGAGCGATACAATATAGATGGGAGGCTCCAACTGGACTTTCTTTATTCTTTCAGAGTAATAGATACCGTTTGACCTCAGTTGCTAAAGCGAAAGATTTTTTTGAGAACATACTGAGGGGTGGCAAACCCCCGTCTCCAAGATCAAAAAGGGCAGACTTCGCAAAAGATATGGAATCATCACAACTTATGGAATTACAACCATTGTCAGCATCAGGACTTGATAAAGGAGTATTGGCTGAGCAGCCAGTGCACTGTATTTATATTTTTCAACCTTTGGAGGCAGAGAAGGCTAAAGAGCAAAGGCAAACACGCTTAGCTACTAAGCGTATGGAACAGAAAAAAACACGCTTAGCTACTAAGCGTATGGAAGAGAAAAAGAACAGCCAGTTTCTGCAAAGCAAGTTGTATCTACATCTCCGGAAGCCATGGGAGCAAGACCAAAGAAGAAAATGGTGGAAGAAGTTAATTCGGCCTTGCAAAAGCTTTCACAAATTGGTCATGTCAAATAAATATTTGACATGGAATGTGAATGGTTTAAATTCTCCACAGAAAAGAAAGAAGATATTTCATTATTTGAAGCAATGTAAAAATGATGTAATTTGTCTACAAGAAACACATATTAGAATTTCGGATCAGAAATATTTGATAAATAATAAGTTGGGCTTACATTTTGTGGCAGCATCTTCAGAGAAAAAATGGAATTGTTATTTATGTTAAAAACCATATAAGAGCTAAATTAATAGAATCAGATATTCAAGGCAGATTTTTAGCTATTGAAATTTTATTAGACAGAAAGAAAGTTCTTTTGATGGGTATATATGCCCCAAATCAACAACAAGGTACATTTTATAAGTTTTTACATAAAAAATTAATACAATTGGATTATAGGTCTTGTATTTTAATGGGAGATTGGAATAGTATTTTTGATGTTGGCTTAGATAAGAAAAAGATTTCATCTGTTCCGCAATCGTGTTCTATCTTGCCTAAATCTTTTTTTGATATTAAGGATGATTTTAACTTGATAGACATATGGTGAGAAAGACACGGCAAGGATCAAGAGTTTACTTTCTTTTCTGATAGACACCAATCATTTTCTAGAATTGATTTTATATTAACTACTAGCGATTTTATTTTTAGGTTAAAGAAAGTTAAAATTTTACCTAATGTTTTGTCAGATCACAATCCGGTTATGATGGCATTAATGACTGGTCAGTTTCCTAGAAGATCTTGGAGAATTAATGAAAATTTGTTTAAATATGATGTAAATGTGGAGGAATGTAAAAAGGCCATGAAGGAATTTTTTTATGTTAAATATGAACAAGGAAACGACAATAGAAATGGTGTGGGATTCTAGTAAAGCTTATATGCGTGGGATTTTAATTGATATGAATAAAAGGTATAGACGTAAACAAGAGGAAAAAAGGAAAGAGTTAGAAGAGGAAAAAAGGAAAAAAGAGTTATTATTAATAAAGAAACCAGATGATAGAAATATTAAAGAAGGGATAAAGATTTTACGGAAACAATTTGATTTGTTGATGACGGATCAAGTTGCCAGGAATTTACAATATGCTAAACACAATACATTTTTTAATTCTAATAAACCTGGCAGATGGTTGGCTTATACATTAAGGAAAAAACAAAAATCTCGTATAATTGAGAAAATAGAATACAAGGGGAAAGAAGTGTTTCAACAAGAAATTATTAAAAAAGCTTTTCTAGAATTCTACTCCAAGTTGTACTCCGAAGAGAAAGTACAAGAGAATGAGATAGATGCCTTTTTACAAAATGAAAATGTTTTGAAAATTACTAAGGAACAAAGAGATAGATTAAATGCATTGATTACATCAGAAGAAATTACTGCAGTGATTAATCAATTGAAAATGGGAAAATCTCCTGGGACTGATGGTTTAACAGCGACTTATTATAAGTATCTCCAAGAGGAAATGGTGGAACCTCTTAGAGAGTTATTTGTAAATATACAAGAGGGTGGTCAGGTACCACCTTCATGGAAAATGGCTTATGTTTCTTTGATCCCCAAAGAGGGAAGAGATAATGTTCAAGTAGAAAATTTTAGACCTATCTCATTGTTAAACACGGATTATAAGATTTTTGCAAAATTTTTGGCTAATAGATTAATGACAGTTTTAAGACAAATAATTCATTCCGATCAAACTGGTTTTTTTACAAGGGAGACAGATGAAAACTAATGTTAGACAACTCATTAACATATTGGAATATTTGGATAAGCATATCCAAGTGCCTGCAGTTCTTATGTTTTTGGATGCGGAGAAAGCTTTTGATAGACTGAATTGGTTATTTTTGAAAAGATTAATTGTTAAGATGGGAATGGGGGATCAGTTTATTAATTCTATATCAGCAGTTTACCAGAAACAAAAAGGTCAGATTATTGTGAATGGGCAATTAACAGATTTATTTAATATAGAGAAAGGTACTAGGCAGGGTTGTCCTTTATCCCCTTTATTGTTTGTTTTAACCTTAGAGGTTTTATTGAATAGGATTAGAGCTTCAGATGAATTAAAAGGTATACAGATTAGACAACATGATTATAGATTATGTGCTTTTGCTGATGATTTACTAGTGACATTGACTCAACCAATACAGTCGGCTCAGAGCTTGATGGAGATTATTCAAAATTATGGAAGGGTATCAGGCTTTAAATTAAATATATCTAAGACAAAGATGTTGGTTAAAAATTTAGATGACAAATCAAAACAAGATTTGGAAAGAATAACGGGTTGTGAGATAGTTAAGAAACTTAAATATTTAGGAATCTATATAGAAGCTTCTAATGGGAAATTATATAAGAATAACTATGAATCTTTATGGAACAAGATACAAATAGAATTGGATAAATGGAAAAAATTACAATTATCTATGCTGGGTAGGATAGCTGCAATCAAAATGAACGTATTGCCGAAATTTTTATTTTTATTTCAAATGTTACCAATACTTAAAAAGGATGCGAACTTAGAGGAGTGGCAGAAAGGTATCAATAGATTTATTTGGAATGGCAAGAAACCAAGGGTTAAATTAAAAATTATTCAAGATACAAGGGAGAGAGGTGGTTTGAAAATGCCCAATTTTAAGTTATATTATTATGCTGCAGTTTTAGTAGCAATAAGTGATTGGATCAATTTAACTAAGGATAGGATATTGAATATAGAAGGGTACGGGTTATTGTATGGTTTGCATGCATATTTAGTTTATGACAAAAAGGTGGATAGGAGTTTTAAAGAGCATCTATTGAGAAATGCTCTGTTGCGTGTCTGGAAAAAGTTTTATTACAAGTTAAATGGAAAGATTCCTCTTTGGACAGTTCCCAGGCATGCAATAGAGAGTATAAATAGACAACAAATTCAAGATGTGGTGTCTTATGAGAAACTTTTCATTAAAGAAGGGAATTCTTTATTATTGAAACCATTAAATAGGTTAAGGGAAGAAGGAATAGCTCATAATTGGTATTCACATGTACAATTACAGACTAGATGGCAAAAAGATTTTAAGATGGGTTTCTCCTTAAAGGACGATAATTTAATTAAACAAGTTAGAGATCAAAGACCTATGCATATTAAAAGATTATATAATGCATTAATTGAAATTGATTCTGAAACTGAATTAGTTAAGGATTGCATGACTAAGTGGGAACACAATTTTGGACAAACAATTACGATGGAAACATGGGAGAAGATATGGGTGAAAAATGTAAAATTTACGCAAGCACAACATTTAAGAGAAAATTTTTATAAAATGTTTTATAGATGGCATTTAGACCCGAAAAAATTATCATTTATGTACCCAGATATGCAACCCAAGTGTTGGAGATGTGAATCTATGGATGCTACTTATTTTCATGTTTGGTGGACTTGTAAAAAAATTAAGGCTTTTTGGATAAAAATATGGTGGATTCTTCAAAATATATTGAAAAAGCGCATTGAATTTTCACCACAGTTATTTTTGCTTGGTATCATAAAAGACTGTACCACCATAGAGACTAAGTTGATTTTGAACTTGATTACTGCAGCAAGATTACTGGTGGGACAATATTGGAAGACGTTTGAATTACCGTCTATTGAAGAATGGACATTAAAAGTTATAAATATGGCAGAAATGGCCAAGATATCCACATATCTGAAGGATCACTCAAATGAAAAATTTATGACGGACTGGAAAAAATGGATAGATTATATACAACGGAAATATCAATTGAAGAAATTATATTTAGCATATAGTTAAATATTTATATGTTGGATTTATATAATAAGTAGTTTAGTGGGTTTTCTTGTGTTTTTACCCTGTATTCACTTTGGGAAGTCGGGGATGGGGGGTGGGAGGGTATTCATAATTTATACATTATGTTTTTCTCAACTGTAATTGGGGTTGGCGATATGTAAGAATATGTAAGAATATATATTAAGGGGTTGCTCGGGTGGCCTCTTGTTACCACATCTGGTGGGAAGAAGAGGAAGAGTGAAGGAGGAGTGAAGGTAGAGGTAAGTAGGAAGTTGGTAAGAGGAGGGAGAGAGTGGGGGTAGAGATGGTGGGTGGAGAAGTAGAGGAGGAGTGAAGGAGGAAAGTAGGTAGATGGTAAGAGGAAGGAGGGGTGGTTAGGGATAGGGGGATGTGGTGGTGGGGGTGCCAAGCAGTTATATTAATTGTTTGGAAAATGTGGTATATGTTACTTTTCGGTTGAGCTATTATTATGTGTCTTTTTTGTAAAAATTTTAAAAAATTAATAAAAATTATGTTAAAAAAAAGAGAGAGAGAATGATGGAGGCTGTGGAATCCCCCACCTCTGCTCATCAGGGGGAAAGAACTCCAGCCTACACCGCAGGGCTGGTGGGCGCCTCACATGACAGCTCAGAGGGCGAACCCCTGGTAAGTGGACACATTGCACCCATCCTCAAGACAGTGACTATATTAATTCCCCCCATGCCCGAAGCCATGAAGGTGAAAGCCTTAATAGACTCTGGCTGCACCCGCTGCCTCATTAGCCCGACGCTAGTGGGGAATCTGGGCATTCCGTCGAGAAGACTGGAACAACCAATCTCATTTGGCCAGTTAGATGGGTCCATAGGAGGGGGGTGCCAGCTACCCTAGCCACTTTACCAATAGACCTCTCCCTGGGCAAACATGAGGAAGACATAACGTTTGTGGTGACTCCAGGCATGGAATGCCCAATGATCCTAGGGATGGAATGGTTAAAAAACTGGAACCCCTGGGTGAATTGGAGGACGGCATAAATCAAATTCCCAAAGGGGGACTCTATGGACTTAAAATCCCAAGGGGGGCTACCAGAATCAAGAACAGAAAAAGCATCCATGGGAGAGGAAAAGGGACTACCAGAAATACCAGAGGAATACAGAGACCTTGCTGAGGTTTTCAGTGAGGAGAGGGCAGATGAGCTCCCCCACAACTGACCCACAGACTGTGCCATTGAATTCAAGCCTGGGGCAAAACTCCCGAAACCCAGATTATACTCCATGAGCCCAAAGGAGAAGGAGGAAATGGAAAGATTCATAAAGAAAAACCTAGAAAGTGGGTTCATTGAGGCAGCCAAGCCTAAAGTGGCTGCCCCGGTCCTCTTTAGAGAGAAGAAGGATGGCTCTTTATGCTTATGCGTGGATTATAGGGCCCTGAATACAATCAGTGAAAGCAACCTATACCCTCTGCCCCTCATGAAGGACATGTTGTCACACCTCTCGAAAGGGAAATTTTTTTCTAAACTAGACCTAAGGGAAGCTTACTATCGCATGAGAATTAAGGAAGGGGATGAATGGAAGACCGCATTTAACTGCCCCATGGGGTGCTACCAATTCAAAGTCTTGCCATTTGGATTACAAGGGGCCCCCGCAGTATTTATGCAACTAATCAATGACGTTCTAAGGGAGCACCTATTTAAGGGGGTCCTGGTTTACTTAGACAACATTCTTATCTTCACTGAATCAAAAGAGAAACATGTCAACCTAGTCAGAGGGGTTTTAAAGAAACTGAGATCTGCCCACCTATATGCCAAACTCTCAAAATGCAAATTCCACCAGGAAAGGATAGACTACCGAGGTTATCGCATATCCCCACAGGGCATTGAAATGGACCCAGAGAAGGTCAGAGCAGTATTAGAATGGGCACCACCCCGCACAAGAAAGCAACTGCAAAGTTTCCTGGGCTTCGCAAACTTTTACTGCCAATTCATCCCCTCATTTGCCCAGATAGCCCTGCCCCTCACGAACTTACTAAAAATGAAGGGAGCATCCTCAGTAAAACCTAGCCAGCCACTAATATGGACAATGGAGTGCCAAGCAGCGTTTGAGAGATTAAAGAGACTTTTTTCTGCCGAACCAGTACTGAGGCACCCAGACATTGATAAGCCCTTCGTAATACAGGCAGATGCAAGTAGGAGGGTGTACTATTACAAGAAAATGATGAAGGGGTATTGCAATCCTGTGCATATACATCCAAGAAACTCACGGAAATGGAACAGCACTGGCCCATATGGGAGAAAGAGGCATAAGGGATACGTTGGTCATTATTCACGTGGCGCCAGTTCCTTGAAGGCAACAAAATCCCTTTCCAAGTGTGGACAAACCATAAAAATTTGGAAGCCTTGAAAACACCCAGGAAGCTCAACCCCAAGGAAGCCCGCTGGTCCCACCATTTTCACCAATTCCACTTTATGCTGAAGCATTTGCCGGAGGGAAAGAACTTCCTGGCAGATGCACTATCTTGCATGCCCCAATATAATAGCATGCGAGCCACCGACTCTAAACCGATGATGGTAGAATCACAGCTGGGAGCGCCAGTACCCACCAGAGCCCAAGCTAAATTAAAACCACAGCTGGGCAGCTAAACTGGAATTGAATTCCGGAAAAGTTTGGAAACAGATGAATGGTTCCAGAAAAACAAAAATGTGTGCACAATGAGAGATGGGCTTCCTTGGGTGGGGGAAAGTTATATATACCAACAACCCAAAGAGTCACATTCATGCAGCTTTGCCACGACACAAAATCAGCAGAGCATTTTGGATTTGTAAAAACATTACACTTAATTAAATGGCAATTTTGGTGGCCATCCATAAAAAAGGACATAGAAAGTTATGTGGCCAGCTGCCCAAAGTGTGCAACTGCAAAGAGGTTGCAAGGGAATTCGCCCGGACTGTTACAAACAGTGGCAAATCCCTCTACCCCCTGGAGGGAAATAGCCATGGATTTTATAGTGGAATTACCAGAAAGCAATGGGAATACTGTTGTCTGGACGGTCACGGACTTGTTTTCCAAACAGGTGCACTTTATCCCTTGCCAAAAGATTCCCACCGCAAAAGCCTTAGCGAAACTTTTCATCCAGCATATTTACAGATTGCATGGGGCACCCCAACGCATCATCTCTGATAGGGGAGTGCAATTTACGTCTGCATTTTGGAAGGAATTTTTATCCCTCTTAGGGACCACTCAGGGACTGACATCTAGCCATCATCCAGAAGGGGATGGACAAACAGAACGGTGTCACTCAGTACTTGAGGAATATTTAAGATGCTTTCTTAATTTCCAACAGTCCAATTGGACGGACTTATTTCCTTTCACAGAAGTTGCCTACAATAATGCAGTCTACTCCAGCACAGGTTACACTCCTTTTCAAATAGCCACCGGTCAAAGTTTCAACCCCATGCCAGAATTAACCCCAAATGAACCGGTGATCCCATCACTGAAAGAATGGATGGAACAATTACAAAATACCTGGCCAATAGTTAGAAAAGCACTAGATGAAGTTAGGCAGGCATACAAAGCACAAGCCTACACCATTCATTATAGGAGAAATGATGTGCCTATCTACAAAATACCTAAAGTCCCTACAACCCTGTAAAAAACTTGGACCAAAATATATAGGGCCTTTTCCAATTAAAAGAATCATACACCCAGTAACAGTAGAATTAGAATTACCCCAAAATCTCAGGCAAATACACCCAATTTTTCATTGCAGCTTGCTGAAGAGAGAGCATCAGTCATCGTTACGGCCAAAAATCCCACCACCACCACCTCCAATCATGGTGGAGGGCAAACAACTCTTTGAAATAAAGGAAATCCTACACTGTAGGAGATATCATGGAGCAATTCAGTACCTAGTTGCATGGAAACACCTCCCTGCCTCACAAAACGAGTGGGTCCATAAACGTCATGTCAGAGTCCCGAAGCTATTAAAGAAGTTTCACACAGAATATCCTAACAAGCCTGACTAACTTGTATACCTGTTTTGTTTTCTTTCAGGTGGATCTATCTTATTTTTAAGGGGGCAGGATATCAGAATCCAATTATATTTCATCTCTAGTTATCGACTATGGAAAACCCCATTTCTGCCCTTTCTGGATTCTGTCATACGATGAAGAGGAAGGGGGGGTGAACAAAGGGATTTTATGGCCCTCACTTCCTTCAGTACAACTTCAAAGGGATTGAATGTGGATACCACCAAAAGGACTAAATCATAACAATAGGGCCATTAGCTTTCATCTACTCCTCTCTGAAGTCTCCCTTCCACCGGCAGTGAGGAAAAAGGGGGTTGAACTGTAACACATGGGATTGTCGCTGGAAAGATGGTGGGGTGGGGCTGCTGGGGACCCCTTAAAACCTTGAACCATAGGGCTTGGGCCCCAGGTCCTGCCTAGAACGCCTGCAACCATTTTCTCTTAATAAAGGATGCCTGTTGGAAGAAATATTCCAAGAGTTCTGTCTTCTTAAGATGCAAAGTGGGGTGGGTCCTTACATAAACACTTGCCCTATCACCATCCTCATGGATGTTATAATCTGGTTCTTCTGCTTCAGTACTGTCTTGCTTCTCTTTTTTTCTTCTTCCCCTTGAGCAGTATCTCCAGTCTTATTGTATATAGAGCAGTGATGGCGAACCTTTTAGAGACTGAGTGCCCAAACCGCAACCCAAAATACACTTATGTATTATCAGGTACCAAGTGGGCGTGGCTCATTGGGTGGGTGTGGCCCATTGGGTGGGCGTGGCTTTGGTTTTCACGAGAAGTTGAAATTGATTGATTGATTGAACCTTTTGTTTTTGCACATGGCGGTGGAGGCCTAAAGCAAAAAGGTTTTATAAAACCCAGCTGAAGGCCTAGGACTGGGGTGACGGCATGCATGCCCACAGAGAGGGCTCTGCGTGCCACCTGTGGCACCCGTGCCATAGGTTCGCCACCAGGATATAGAGGATATTTGAAAGCTAGCTTCTTGGGAAAAACCAATGACTGTTTGCTCACTCAGCCAGTTTTCACATGCTCTGCTTGTCAACCTCCAGCTGAAAAGCTCAACCAAAGCAAAACACCAGAGCCACTGCATTCTCTAATGTATACTTTATTGAGCAGATACAAACCAGCGGGGTTAAAGAAAAGCTAGTTCTGAGGAAATGGCAGGAAGCAGTTAATTAAAAAGATGGAACTTTCCCTCCCCTCTCTGACAGGTTTGGGTCACATTTCCCGATACATCATTTAGTAATTATTATGAGAAGAAACTTCAGTTTGCCAAAACAACTCTTCAAGAGCTCTGGCTCTCACACTGATAAGAACACCTGTGGTTTCAAAATTCTCCCCTCTCTCCCTCCCACACTGTTGGCAAGTTAGAAGCATGTGGTGGTCCTAAAGACCGCAGGGTTCGTAGCTTAACAGGGCTATTATATAAAAAACATATAGAGTAGATGAAATTTTACTGGAAAAATAAAATATGAATTCTGTCTTTTCAAACTTTTGGGGTCAAATTGTTAGATGATTTAAGTGTCAGCTTTGTGCTCTTTGTAATAATTGTAATAGGCTGAGGTTGTGGTACCACACAAGTTGGGATGCCCAATTGAGGAAGATTATATTTATATCTTAGTATTAATAGACATCTACTAGGAATACAACTGGGACATTTATTCATTCATTTATTCGTTTAATTTTTATTGCTACCAACTCAGCTAAGTGACTCTGGGTGGCTTATAATTCTAAATAGTTATAATTAAGTTCATAGTTGAGATTCACTTCAAACCAGCCTGGATTCTTAATCAGTAAATAAATTTCATTGGGCCTTTACTCTGCTATGTTTTGATATATTGCAAAAGGATCTTATCCATATCAGTCAGAAAAGAATGAATCACTGGTCTATATATTATTCTATTGTAACTTCTATGGAGATGCACATAGTAACCTGTTAATGATTCTCATTAGCCCATTCCCTAGACAAATAGGTGAATTCTAAATCTTCTGATAGAGAAACATCCTAAAATATATAAACTGTTGCTAATTAATGGAAAATAAATTTTGGAATGATTTGGAATTATAGTTTATAGAGCTGGGTGTTCCATCATTTTTATTTTATTTTCTGCATCTTAGTTTAGCCTTCCTGCTTACTTTCTTATCTCATTTTACCAAGTTCTATTTTATTGCTTATTTTGATATACTTTCTGGGTCTATGACCTTGAATACATTATTTTGATTTGATATTAGGGAATGACATTTTCTAGCACTTCCTAAAATTATTTTCCAGACATTCTAACTGCTGCTCCTAGATAAGCAATGATCCAAGTCATTGAATATATTCCCATATGAAAAAACAATTTCTATTTCATGATAGAATGAAGCTGTCATGAGTACAACTTTTTAATTCCTAGTTTTATTAAAATATCACTTGTATGGTCATATTTTTTCTAAGCATCTTATAATGATATTATTTCTGCCAATTTTCTTAGTTCATAACTCAAATGGAAATAATTAAAACTAATAAAAATGAAATTATCAGTCTACAATACAATAATACCAACTAAAATAAAGCTAATTAACAAAGACTTCAATTGTTTGTGGTCATACTTGGCCAGACATTTTTGGACCTATTTTGTATAAATATCACTTGGGTCATGATGTGAATATGACAAAATAAACCTCTCTTTTTGTGTGAATACTATAGACTCATTTGCACAAATCAAAACACTCAAAATGAAGTTTCCTGAGCACTGAAACGTTTTTGCAAAAGTTGTTGAGGCATACCAACTATATCAGCCAGACTAGCTATTCAGAATCTGGTGAAGAAAAGTGAAAAAAAAAAGACTGTGCTTTGGATTTGGTTTTTATTCAGTGACACATAAGAATGACCAAAGAAGTGTAATTTTGAAGTTCAATCCCTGAGCTTCAATTCAATGTTAGATCCTGACTATTCTGCCATCTCCCTTTCAAGGATAGAGGCATTAAGAGAACCAGCTATAGATCTCTCAAAACTACATCAGAAATAAGAGGCAATAAAGGAAAAATATTCTACAAGCAAGGAAAGACAAATCCTTCTGTACTGTTTATGAGTCAATTGCATGGATGTGCCCATGCAAATACTGTATCAAGTACCAGGCTCCACAGAAGGCTGTTTATACCTTTCGCATATGAAATGAAGGAATCCCCAAAGAGAGGGTATTTATTATGAGCCCCATAGCTACCATGAAGAACAAATGCTGCACCCAATTTCTCTTTGACTGGGTTTTCAGCCATTCTCATTTGGTGAAAAGGGAGCTGCTTTATGAAAAGAATTCTTTGGTGGCTGAGGGGTTCTTGTACTTATCTTTGTGATGAGATGGCTGAAGGGCATGAAGGAACATCTTTTCTTTGACTACCTAATCATGTATTCAACAAATTGCAGCCTCCCTGGCTCTTCACCCTTAATTAAGTCCCAAGAGGAGACATCATAAAGGGATCCTCAGGGATACTGTAAGGAGACAGAGAGATATGTGACAGAAAATAACAATAGCCTCTGCCACCTCATAGCAACAAATAAGTCTTAAAAAATCTGCTGAAAGAAATTCAAATCTCAGTAAGAATAAGGAAGAAAAACAGAGGCCTGTTTTGCAGAGGAAATTGAATTTTAAGGAATTAGAGCAGGGCTTTTCAACATTTTCACAGATTGTACCACTTTTAGGACATGAAAATATTTGAGTACCACCAGTGCTTAGCAAGGTGTCAAAAGGGGGGGTTGTGTTTTACTGATTAGATTCATTTGTTATTATAGAAATGACTATTTATAATATTATGGAAAAGTAAAAAGTTGAGGTTCAATGTTACTTCTTCCTTCTACTGCAACAGAGGAAGCATGTTCTTTTTCCCTTCTCCCCCTCACTTTCCCCCCTTTTTCCTCCCCACTGTGTCCTACTATTTGCTTTTGTATTTTTGGATTTTATTCTATAATCTAATAAAATATTACAAACTGTAGAAAAAAAGTTTAAAAAGTACCAGTTTTAATTTCTTCTGTGGCTGTTCCTTTGCTGAATCACTTTCCCTTTGCACTGACAAATGTATGATGAATTCAAACTTGGCACTTTTATGACTTGTGGACTTCAACTCCCAGAATTCCTCAGCCCTCATGGCTGGTTGAGGAATTCTGGGAGTTGAAGTCCACAGATCTTAAAGTTGCTAAGTTTGTAGACTCCTGAGCTAGCTGGTTGGCCCTTCTGAGCTTTTCCAACCCCTTCCTTGTACCCTTAAAGACACAGGAATCAAATGCAAAGCAAGAAAATAAAGAAACACAAACTCCGTTTTTTTTCTTTAAACTGCCTCAGGCGCATCACGTCACAATGTTGCAATCCTTGACTGAAAGGCTCAGGCAATTGCGGAAAACTTTAGCTTTAAATTAAGCCTGTTTACCTTCAAAGAAAACTTTCTAAAAGCCACAGACACTCAATTAAAGGAGGTAAAACTAATTACATTTATTTAAAGGGATTAAACCTTTCCTGATGTCTTTTTTTCCCTCCCCCCACCCAAACCGTTCTTTTATAGCCTCTCCTCTCCCTCCCCCTTTCCTTCAGTTCACCTCCAGCTCCAAGCTGCTTCCGGAAGCGCCAATCAGCTGGAGTCCTGCCGACTCCTGGGGCTTCTGCCAAGCCCAGACAGTCCTGCAGCTGCAGCTGCCTCTCCCTCAGGCTTGCTTTGGCTCATTCCTCTCCCCTGCTACACTTGACTAGCATTCACGTACCACCTGCCATGTGGCAAAGTACCACAAGTGGTACGGTACCACTGGTTGAAAAGCCCTGCCTTAGCACACAGATCTTCCTACTCAGTTAAGTTACAGAAAGGAATCAAAGTGGGGGAGAAGGTCACCATTTAATCTCCTGATGAATAATTCAGCACCAGAGAAAATATAGAAAAGTGGTTGTTGGCAGCATAATCAATAAAGTTGCTTCACAGGAGTGCTGGAGTATAATTGGGTTCATTAGGGAAAGGCTTAGGGAAGGAGCCAAAGGGGTCTTTCAATTCACAACATTCAAGGCAGGTGTCATGTGATTTTTATCATATTACCGGATTTGTTACATATTTTCATTTGATTGAGTTTATTAAATAAAAATCCTTGACTCTTTATTATTCTAGTGTTGGCATATGTTGAAGACTACTTAGTCTTGTGTAGGCAACTAATTTGCTTTTTTCCTGCTGCATAATCTAAATAAACTTACTTTACTTTGTAGTGGAGAAAATAAAACTAAAAAAAATTGAGACAGTATCCTTCTGCTGTCCTTCAACATATATTTGGACCCAACAAAGATCAAACCCAGTTCATCTCTTTGCCTAATCTCATCTGACCAAAACTGACCTGCCTACTTGCCTCTAGACAAATCTGCCTTCCTGCAACCACATCTAAACCAATCTCACATTATCACCATCTAACATTGCAAACCAAGAGGTGCCCTTACAAGGAAATTGAAATCTAAAACAATCACAACCTTTACTCTTCCATTAACTGATATCTTCAACATTCCATCTCTTTCACAATGAACTTCCCCAGTTCTGCTACCCTCCTGAAAGACCCATTTTGCCTAATAATTGAATTCATTCTACTTGGCCTCATTCCACTGACAAGATCCTACCCAGCTTCCCCAAACTGGCCAGCAAATCAGATCTCTAAGATTGTAACCTTCTACCACTCAATTTCTATAAAAATATTTGTTTTTCCATTGTTCAGAGTTCCTCTTTATTTATGAAGCAGGCACTCAGTGACTATTGCCATAAACCTGGTTCTTCTTAATGTTGTGCTCCTCCATCAGACTGAATTAATGACAATTTGTCTTCCCATTCTTTTTTTTTTTACTTCTGTATTACTTATATAACTTTAACCACTTTGAGTGCTTTGGCAAACCAGAAATGTCAGTGCATTAAGGTCAGAAGTAAATAAGAGTTTACTCATTCAACTCATCCAATGGTACTCTTGCAGGAAAAACAATAGGTGAATAATGGCATTTTATATTTGGAACAACCCATTTGTAATTCAATGCTTCTGAAAGATGGTAGCTAAGAAATCAGATGATCTTATGTCTAAAAGAAATACACAAATTTGGAGTGCTTGGATATGGTTAGCATGCCCTATCTATGTTTCCTGGTAAAATACATGGGAAAATCCTATTGCGGAAAATTACACTTAGGGTTAGGGTTAGGTCACCATGAACTCATAAAGCAAAATGGATATCGTCAACAAACTTGTAGTGCTTGGGTATGGTTAGGAGGGCACTGACCTTTCCAGCCTGCCCTATCTATGTTTCCTGGTAAAATACTTGGCTCGCTTTGACTCATTCCCCTCCCCTGCTATACTTGGCTAGTAATCATGTACCACCTGCCATGTGGCAAAGTACCACAAGTGGTCTGGGTACCACCAGTTGAAAAGTCCTGAATTAGAGGACATATTTCAGAAGTATAAGGAAAATCCTTTACACTTCTGAACATCATTACTGGAACCAAAGCATTATAAAACATTGTAACTGTCAAAGACACAGCTTTTCTTTAGCATTATACCTTACTGCTTTCTGCCTTGAGCTGATGAACTATGAAATAAGAAACAGAATAATCAGAAATATTTTCTTAATTCCATCCAAATCCATTCTGTATAAATGATTCATACAAAAACAAGAAGGAAATAATTTCTGGAAAGCTGGCAGACTTAACTTAGATTGCTAAAATATAGTGTGACAATGGCTGAAGAAAAGCAAAAGAATCAGTGTTGAATGGTTTTTAAAGACAAAGAGAGAAAGAATGAAAGCAGCAAACAAAAGTTAACCTTTCATCCCTGGTGCCAATTTCTTACTCTCCTTCCTAGTTGAACTTAATAAGTGTTTGGTTTTTTATTGTGTCTGCCCTTCCTTTGCTTTATCTATAAACAAGAATTGTGACATTACTTTGCACAGGCTTTCTGCCAATTCCAATTGACACAAGGCCAGTTTGATCTAGTGGGCAAGGCACTGGACTAGAAACCAGGAAACTCTGAGCTAGTCCCACTTTAGGCATGAAAGCCAGCTGGGTGACTTTAGGCCAGTCAGCCTTTTTCCGCCCAACTCACCTCACAGGTTTGTTGTTCTAGGGAAACAGAAGGAAGAAGAAGAATTATTTATAAAAATGTAAAGATGGGAACAAAAATCTAAAAAAAAAAATCTTCCCTTAGGATTCGGCATTTTTGAGGAAAGTTAGATGCTCAAATCCCCCTTTCTAAAATCCCCTACGCTGAGAAGCATAGCAGTTGGCAGATGTACACAGAAAGACTTTTCCTCTCTCTCCAATGTCTCTTACCAGAGGAAGATATAACTCTAAAGCCAGGATGGCAGAATGATTCATTGCTGAGTCTAGCATGACTCTGAGGATAAATGTGAATGTAAAGATCTTTGTTGCTAGCATGCACTCTGACATTTGTTTGTTCAAAGAACAATGACAACCATCCAACAATAGCAACTTGGGTTCACAGATTCATTCACAAGTTTGAGAAGAAATTTTTAGTTATGGTTAAAAGAAGTTTAAGATATATGCAGCTCAATTAGTTTATATAAAGAAATCAAACTAATTCAGAAAGAGTGTAGATATCAGCTCCTCTTTTCTCCAGAGGCAAGTACTTCCTGATTAGATAAAAGGAGGAATAATAAAGATTACAGGAGTTTCTATTACAGGGGATCAACTTCACTGGAATGAACAGGTGGCACTGAAACAACTTAATAATGTAACGTTTTCCACTGAGCCTCACAATTGCCCCAGCATTACTCAGGAATTTCAAAGAGCCAAAGAAACTCCTGAGCCGAGGTTTCAGCAAGCAAACAACTTTTATTTTGATCAAAATAGAGTTGGGTGACCCCATCTCTCTTCGTGGCTGATAGAGAGATGAAGGCAACAACCAGAAAAGATGTCTTCTACCTTTTATACTTTTTCAGAACAAAGAGATCAGGTCTTGGTACTAGGTATAAGATGGCACAAAAAAATAATTCCTAGAATGATGACTCATACACAGCAACCCAGGCTCCATTCATAACTCCTTTCCCCCTCCCCTTATTGTGCTCTTTTCATATAAGCAATCACCTGTACCTAAAGCATGAAGCCCTTACTTTTCCAATATATATATAAAGCATCTGATCAAGCAATTAACTACAAAATAATGATTACAAAATAACAAAACAATGATTACATGATAACACTATAAGTATCAATATAAAATGGTTACTATATATAAAATAAATGCTAATGTCAAACTTAAACATGCTAAAATCATAAGCACAATAAAATCCCTTCAATAAATATAAACCTTTCTAGACCAGAAGAGTTTAGAAAGGACAGAGAACAATGATTTAGACGCGCATATCTGCACATGTGTTAAAAATGTGAATGATTTCAATTGGATGCAACTAAGAATGAAAAAGTGAAAATGGATAAATCTTCTCCAAAGAGTGTTTTTAAAGAATATTCTAATTTAGGGGATACATCAGATAATATAGTTTTTCCAGGTTGATGCCTCCAGATAAGTCAGAGATACAATTCACAGAATTACAATATGTTTTCTTGGGTAACTTACATATCTTACACACTTTTGGGATAAGTAATGTTACGTAGAACACAAAAAAGAACAGAAAGGCATGAAGATGGATATAATTGTGTTGATATAAACTAGGTTAATTTGCTTTCTTTTTCTCAACCCTTACTCATTCTTATTACCATTTTTCACTTGCTGTGCATTGTTTACCCTAAAATGAATAGTACAATGTTGTTATATAATATAGTGACAATAATAAAACATGATTAGATACTTGGATAAGGTTGATCAACTTTGGCAACTACTGGAATTGAAATAAAAATAATATACTATAATTCCCCTGTGTTCTTTATATGTTACTTGTACAAATAAATTAATTACTGGGCTGTTTATCATCCATTACTATCCTTTGAGCCTAATCTTCTCTAAGTTCCTACAAGGTATATTGGGACCTTGAGTCCTGTGATTCTCAGCCAATTCTCCAAGATGGGAATTCTATATCTCTAATGCAGGGGTGTCAAACTCAATTTCATTGAGGGCCGCATCAGCATTGTGATTGCCCTCAGGGAGGCGGGGGTGTGTGGCCTACTGGATGGGCGTGGATAGAGTAGGTGTGGTCTACTGGGTAGGCATGGCCAGCTCTACATCATTCGCGTAAAGGGTGCCTGTGGGGGCTTGGGCAGGAGTGGGACAGATCTAAGGGTCTCTGGCAGAAGAGGGTGGGACCAGGGCAAGTGCCAAGGCATGGTCCACTGGAGGAGCCTCACTGTTCCTCTCAGGCCATGTGGGGGGGCTGGATGGTGGTGCGGGTTGCCCGGAACCCTGAGCAGCAGAGGTCAAATGCCCAGCCTGGCCCTTGAGCACCCACAGCACCAAGCCCAGCCCCACTTCCCCAAATGGGCACCCAGCTGCACTTACCTCCTCCTCAAGGCTGCTGCTGCTATGCTTTCTCTCCTTAGCCAGGTTGCTCATGATGGGTACGAGGGCAAAGTCAGAGGGAGGCCCATTCCCTCTCCATGGGAAGAGACCTGGCTTTGTATCCAAAGCTTCCTTAGCAATAGGATGGGAGACCCCCAGGATAGGCCAGGAGGAGGGGGCAAGGGGATGGAGAAAGGGCAGCAGGGCAGGACTAAGGCAGGACTTCCCTCAGACCCTCCCTCTCCTTCTTTCCTTCTTTCCTTCCTTCCTAAGTACAGAGTGATGGGAAAATATTTGAGATGAGGGAGGGAGAAAAACAGGCAAGAAATGCAGCTGGGGAGGTGTCACTCTTCATGAGGAATGAAGAAATGCACCATCACCTGGAAGTGGCCAGCACATGACCCTCACCTACTTCACATATCCGGCTTGGTGGTCTCTGGGGGAGGGGATACCAATAGCAGCGTGAGAGTCAACATTTCCTGCACAATGTCACCCAGCCCCCAGTTGCCCGGTTTTGGCAGGCAGCAGGACGTTTTCCTCACAGTGCTGAGAAGCTGAACCGGGAGGCACAAATCCAAAAAGAAGTGTGACAACATCCAACCCCCAGCCTGCCTGGTTTTGGCAGGCAGCGAGGCGCTCTCCTCACAGCACTGAGAGGTTGCGTCAGGTGGCATGAATCCAAAAACAAGCATGAGGCCACCCAGCCCCCAGCCTGCCCGGTTTCAGCAGGCAGCTGGGCGCTCTCCTCACAGCACCGAGCGGTTGAGCCAGGAGGTGCGAAGCTCGCCAGCTTTGCACCTTGCTGCCTGCTGAAACTGGGCAGGCTGGGGGCTAGGCAGCATTGCACTTCTCATCAGATTTGCGCCACCCAGCTCAGCTCTTGGTGCTGTGAGGAGAGTACCCCACTGCCTGCTGAAACTGGGCAGGCTGGGAGCTGGGCAGCCTCACATTTCTTTTTGGATTTGTGCTGCCCAGATCAGCCTTTCAGCACTGTGAGGAGAGGACCCCGCTGCCTGCAGAAACCCCTCCCCCAGAGCCCATCAAGCTGGATATGTGAAGAAGCGAGGGCAATTTGCTGGCCACTTCCAGGCAATGATACATTTCTTCATTCCTCACAAAGGGTGACACCTCCCCAGCATGCATCTAGGGGGCTGGGCCGATGCAGCAGGGGCTGGTTCCTTACTGTTTCCAGATGGCCTTGTGGAGCTAAGACTGAATGTGTTTCAGCATATATGGCCACCCCACAATTGTACATTGGCTCCCAGCTGGCCTGGGCCAGGGCCAAGGCAGCGGGGGCCATGCCTCACTGTTTTTTTTTCAACCTTTTTTATTAGTTTTCCCCCCATATATGCAAATTTTCCAATCAACAAATTGTCTGAAATTTGCTAAACCAGTGGTTCTCAACCTTTTTCAGGTTGAGATCCCACTTGCGCCGCCCATGCGCGCGCGCGACGGGCCGATCCGCGCATGTGCGGCGTGCGCGCGATGGAAAAAACAAAACAAAAAAACAAAACAAGAAAAAAACAAAAACAAAATGGCGGACCGCGACGGGCCGATCCGTGCATGCGTGGCGCACGCGTGACGGGCTAAACCGCGCACGCGCGGCGTGTGCGACAAAAAAAAAACAAAAAAAACAAAAAAAACAAAATGGCGGACCGCGACGGGCCGATCCGTGCATGTGCAGCGCACGCACGACGGAACAAAACAAACAAAAAAAATGGCGGACCGTGACGGGCCGATCCGCGCATGCACAGCGCGCGTGCGACGGGCTGAACCGCGCATGCGCGGTACGTGCGACAAAAAAAAACCAAAAAAAACCCAAAAAAACCCCCAAAATGGTGGACCGCGACGGGCCGATCCGCGCATGCGCGGCGCGTGCGACAAAAAAAAGAAAAAAACAAAATGGCGGACTGCGACGGGCCGATCCACACATGCGCGGCGCACACGACGGCCCGAACTGCGCATGCACGGCGCGCGCACGACGAAAAAAAACAAAACAAAATTTTAAAAAATGGCGGACCGCGACGGGCCGATCTGTGCATGCGCGGCGCGCGCGCGACAAAAAAAACAAAAAAAAACAAAAAACAAAATGGCGGACTGCGGTGTCCGGCGACCCCCGCGAAACGGTTGTTCGACCCCAAATGGGGTCGCGACCCATAGGTTGAGAACCGCTGTGCTAAACTAATACATATTCAATTTCTAATCCTTGCTTCTTTTCTCTAACCAAGTATAAAATAAGTTCCAAATTTGGTAATGGTCTGTATCTTCTTTGTCTTTTAGCCTCATGGTTAATCTGTCCATTTCTGCGCATTCCAAGATCTTCCTGATTATTTCTTCTTCTTGTGGCAAAGCTTCATTTTTCCAATATTGTGCAAAAATTATTCTTGCTGCTATAGTAATATGTAAAATTAGATATAATTTCTGCTTATTAGTCTTTTCAGTTGTAATGCCTAATAAAAAGAGTTCAGGTTTAAAGTCCACCTGTTCATCCAATATTTTTTCTAACCACATGTGTATATTTTTCCAATAAACCTTTGCCTTCTCACATGTCCACCAAATATGATAATACGAGCCTATATTATGTTTACATTTCCAACATCTATCATTCTTGCTAATCTTGCTGGTGGAAGGTGCCATCTATAAAACATTTTATACAAATTTTCTTTATATGACGTAGACATTGTCAGTTTATAATTTCTCTCCCATAACATTTGCCATTTTTCTAGTTCTATGTTATAACCAAAATTTTTTGCCCATCTTGTCATTGTTTCTTTCGCTTGTTCACTTTCCATATCTAAAATTAACAAAATTATACATTTTCTTAATCAATTTCTCATCTGAGGTCAACAAAAGCTTATCAAACATATTTTGATCTTTATAAAATCCATACATTTTACATCTTTTTCATATCTATTTAATATCTGTAAATGTGCCCACCAAGATAACTTAATTCCTAAGTTTTCCAATTCTTGTTTGGGTTTTAATTTTCCATGAGTATCTAAAATATCTTTATACGTCCATATTTTCTCAAAGTCCACTAGATTCGGATGTATAAATGCCTCCATCGTTGACAACCACCCTGGGATTTTAGTATATATTTTAGCTTTAATTTTTTCCCATACTGTTAGTAAGGCATTTCTAACAACATGATTTTGAAAATATTTATGGATTCTGTTTTTCCCATACCATAAAAAAGCATGCCACCCCAACTGTAGATCATGTCCTTCTAAGTACAATAACCTTTTGTTTCTAAGTGTTATCCACTCTTTCACCCAAGTTAACACCGAAGCTTGATAATACAATGTCCATTCTGGCAATCCAAAACCTCCATTCTCCTTAGCGTCCTGTCATGTTTTCATCTTAATTCTAGCTTTTTCCCCCTGCCAAATAAAATTTGAAACCAATGAATTTAAATTTTGAAAAAAAAATTTCTCAAGTTTTATCAGAATTGTTTGAAATAAAAATAAAACCTTTGGCAGCACATTCATTTTTACTGTGGCGATTCTTCCTAATATTGATAATTGGAGATTTCTCCATCTTTCTAAATCCAATTTTACTTGCTTCAATAATCTTATGTAATTATCTTCTTTAATTGACGAATATCTAGCTGAAAGATAAATACCTAAATACTTAACTTTTTTCACTATTTGTACCTCTGTTTTCTCTAATATTTGTCTTTTTTGTTTATCTGTAAGATTATTTACTATTACTTTAGTCTTATCTTTATTTATTTTTAATCCTGCCACTTCTCCATATTCTTCTATCTTCCCCCATAGTTTAGGAATCATCTCTAAAGGTTCTTCCAGAATAAACACTAAATCATCAGCAAATGCTTGTAATTTATATGTTTCACCTTTTACTTCCAATCCTTTAATTTCTATATCTTGCCTTATCCTTCTATTTAATACTTCCAAAGTAAAAATGAATATTAAAGGAGATAGTGGACATCCTTGTCTCGTACCTTTTTTCCCCTCACTGTTTCCAGGATGGCTTCGTGGGCCACATGAAACCACTTTGCAGGCCGCATCCGGCCCATGGGCCTTGTGTTTGACATGTCTGCTCTAATGTATCTGGAAGGCATCAAACTAGGAAAAGCTATCTTTCTGAATATTTTATAAAACACTCTTTGGGGAAGATTTATCAATTTCCTACATGTATTTGTATATGGATATTCTATGAGAAGAGTTTCTCAACTCCTAGTTCTTTAGATATTAAATGCATATTTATTTTGGAACAAACAACATTGCTGGCTGGAGAATGCTGGGAGTTGACGTCCACACATCTTAAAAGTACCAAGATTGATGAACACCAATACAGAGGTAGAGATATGTGACATAATTTTTTTGAAGTAAAGCCCAACAATCCTTTGCTATTAGCCAGCAACTATTGCTGAACTCGGGCAAATTCTAATTTATTTACTCTTGGCTTAGAACAATGACCACTGAGATGGGAATTATGAAGTACTTTTTCCAACTGCTCACTTTAGAGATTTCAAGTACAAAGAAAAAGTATTCTTGTGTTAAAATACAGATATACTGAAAGAAGATATAAAAAGCTTTTATCCAGCAGGACTGAAATAAATATGAACCTATAAAAGTGGATATTTTTAAGTAATTCCGAAGCTTAGGTACTCACCAAATCATCAAAAAAAATAAAAAAAATAAAAGGTATAAGTACAGATTAGATGAGACCTGGCTCAAAAACAGTAACTGTTGGAGTCCTAATGGACAGTCACTTAACCATGAGCCAGCAGTGTGCAGCAGCAGCCAAAAAAAGCTAATACAATCCTGAGTTGTATAAACAGAGGCATAGAATCAAGATCACATGAAGTATTAGTATCACTTTATAAAACACTAGTAAGACCACATCTGGAATACTGCAGCCAATTTTGGTCACTATATCACAAAAAAGATGTTGAGAGGAAAAAAATTCAGAGGAGAGAAGAGCAACTAAGATATTCAAAGGCCTGGAGACTAAAACATATGAAGAACAGCTGTGGGACTTGGGTTTGGCTTGTCTAAAAAAGAAGAAGAAACAGAGACGACATGATAGCAGTATTCCAGTATTTGAGGGGCTGCCACAAAGAAGAGGGGGTCAAACTATTCTCCAAAGCACCAGAGGGCAAGACAAGAAACAATGGATGGAAACTGACCAAAGAGAGAAGCAATCTGGAATTAAGGAGAAACTTCCTAACAGTGAGGACAATTAACCAGTGGAACAGCTTGCCTCCAGAAATCATGGGTACTCCATCACTGGAGGTTTTTAAAAAGAGACTTCTCTGAAATGGTATAGGTTCTCCTGCTTGAGCAGTGGGCTGGACTAGGTCCCTTCCAGCTCTATTCTACTCATAATCTTTTTCTAGAGTACTATTAGAACAAGCATCATCATAGACTGGGGAATATTTTCAAAAGTTTTGCATGACAGGTTAGAAAAGTAATTATAGGAAGAGAAGGATGGCAAGACTCCTACCAAACTAGTTGTAATGCCAAAGTGTGCCTTTCTGATCAGGCAATTTCTTCTTCCTGTCTGAGCACAACTTCTGAAGTTGCCTGGAAGGGTCAATAGTGAGTCTTAGATTCATAAATAATGGTTTCCAGAGAGAGTCCTCATAGACCAGTTAAATAGCTACTTAGCTCAACTGTGCTATAAAAATGACAGCTTCTCTAAAATGTCTAGACAGACAGTTTTCAAATAAGCTTGAAATGTGAGAAAATGCACTTTGCCTCTCAACCACTATGCCACTAAAACAGTGAATGATTGCCCTGCAGAAAGTTATATTTCTCTACTATTGGATACGATAACAGATTATAGGCTTTTGGTCTTCAACCAGTATAAACTATTTCAGATTTGTTTTTATGTGTTTCGTGAGAAGAGGGCAGGAAGGAGAGAATGGGACAGAAGCAATATTAAATGCAACAATATATCAAACACCATTTGGTATTGATCTGTGTTACCTCTTTTCTGTAGATTTTAGCAGAATCAGTAATGATGACTGAACCAAGCTATGCACAGAATTTAATTTCCACCTTAGTAGTAACTTGGCGACTATAAACTCAGTTGCCTAATGGGGCTCCTTCTCCAGCTAACAATGTGTTTTGTTCCATTTTCTTTTAAACAAAGGGGCAGAAGCTTTGAGCCATGGTGGTGCAGTGGTTAGAATGCAGTATTGCAGGCTAATTCTGTTGACTGCTGGCTGCCTGCAGTTCGGCAGTTTGATTCTCACCAGCAAAAGGTTGACTCAGCCTTCCATCCTTCTGAGGTCGGGAAAATGAGGACCCAGATTGTTGGGGGCAATATGCTGATTCTGTGAACCACTTAGAGAGGGCTGTAAAGCACTGTGAAGCAGTATATAAGTCTAAGACTAAGTGTTATTGCCATTGTTATTGCTATTGCATGGGATCTCTACAAGTCCTCCAAAAGATACTAGATTGGACACAAGGGGAACATTCTTAAATATGTGGAGAATATTCATATTAACAGTTGATTTATTAAAGTTTAATTAAATTTAATTTTTATCTTCACCCTGCCTATTTCATTATCCTAGACAATGACATGCCTATATTTTAGAATGTAGCTCCTGGTATGATACCCAGTTGTTAAATGCAGCTATTAGTCCAAAGTTTCACATTTCTGCTTTAAAATATGCAAACCTGGCATATTGGCTTCTTCCTCTTACTCCTTTTTCTGAGTGAGGCTTTGAACATCTGCCTCCAGATCCTAGCTTGATGGCATAGCAATTCAACCATTATTCTGGACCATATAGCTCTATGTAACCCTAACTAGTGAGCATGTATCAGTATGTTAGAATATCTGGCAGTTATTGGGTTAAATGCTGGGTATGTTGATGGGTCAGTGGGAGGAGTCTCTAAAGCAGCGGTTCTCAACCTATGGGTCGCGACCCCATTTGGGGTCGAACGACCGTTTTGCGGGGGTCGCCGGACACCACGGTCCGCCATTTTGTTTTTTTATTTTTTTTTATTTTTTTTTGTTTTTTTGTCACGCGCGCCGTGCATGCACGGTTCGGGCCATCGCGCGCGTGCCACGCATGTGCGGATCGGCCCATCGCGGTCCGCCATTTTGTTTTTTTGTTTTTTTGTTTTTTTTTCGTTGCGCGCGCACCACACATGTGCGGTTCGGGCCGTCGCGCGCACGCCGCGTATGCGTGGATTGGCCCGTCGCAGTCCGCCATTTTTTAATTTTTTTAATTTTTTAATTTTTTTTCATCGCGCGCGCACCGCGCATGCGAAGTTCGGGCCGTCATGCGCACACCGCGCATGCGCGGATTGGCCCGTCACAGTTCGCCATTTTGTTTTTTTATTATTATTATTTTATTTTTTGTTTGTTTTTTTTCGTCGCGCGTGGGGGCGCGCACGCGCCTGGGTCGGGGTCCCGGAGCGCATGGGTGGCGCAAGTGGGGTCTCAACCTGAAAAAGGTTGAGAACCACTGCTCTAAAGGGCATTGGGAGACTTCCTGGACACAAGCCAGATTGGAATCTCTTTGTCTGAAAGAAGCATGGGCCATCAAATGTCACCACGATGAGCCTGCGCCGTTATAAAGATGGTATGGAAGAGAGCATCATTCATTTACCTGTAGGAATGGACAAAAGATATATTTCCCAGAAGCCACAGCATGAATGCAAGTAATCTTTCTGATAATAAATATATATTTTAGACATATAGTTGAGGCTGGAAGTGAGGAGTAAAGAATATTTACCAAACCAGACGTTTACAAAGATTAATACCTAGTGTTATATGTTGTGTTCTATGATGATTGCTTATTAATATGATCTTATGTTTAATGTTGAATACTTTAATATTGAAAAAGCGGACTGAATTTCTACCTCAGGTTATTGAATTACTACCTCAGGACCTATTATTAGGGATCATACAGGTTAAAAAAATGTAACAGGTGTATAGCAGAGGCTTGAAGTGAGGAGTGAAGAATGTTTACCTATTGTTGTATGTTATGTTCTATGATGATCGCTTCTCAATGTGATCTTATGCTTAATGTTGATTACTTTAATAATGAAAAAGCAGACTGAATTTTTACCCCAGGTTATTGAATCTCTACCTCAGGATCTTTTGCTAGGGTTCATAAAAGATAAAATATAACAGACATATAGTTGAGGCTGGAAGTGAGGAGTAAAGAATATTTATCAAACCAGACGTTTACAAAGATTAATACCTAGTGTTATATGTTGTGTTCTATGATGATTGATTATTAATATGATCTTATGTTTAATGTTAAACTACTACCTCAGGACCTATTGTTAGGGATCACAGAGGATAAAAAATGTAACAGGTGTATAATAGAGGATTGAAGTAAGGAGTGAAGAATGTTTACCAAATCAGACGTTTACAAAGAATAACCCTTAGTGTTGTCCTGCAGGTTATATGATGATTGCTTCTCAATACGATCCTATGTTTGATGTTGAGTGTTTCAATAAAAGAATTTTAATATATATATATATGTGTGTGTGTCAAGTGGTTATTTTTTAGATTGCACCCTGTAAACCCAAATATGGGAGGAAGAAATCATTCTTTCCTTTGCTTGTTTCAGCTCAACCCAGAGCCATCTGCAAGCACAAATATATATATGTTGTTTAAAATTGTTGACAAAGAAATAAGGGAATTTCTGATATAGCTATTTCGAGTTTCTTAACTCTCTTCAGTCAGAACTCACCCTTCTGGGATTCGAACCTGGGCAGTCTGCATGCTAAGCAGATGCTTTAAGCTGTTGAGCCACAAGTTCTCTCCCGCTTTGTCAGTAGTCAGGGAGTAAGGATATGTGTCAAGTGGTTATTTTTTAGATTGCACCCTGTAAACCCAAATATGGGAGGAAGAAATCATTCTTTCCTTTGCTTGTTTCAGCTCAACCCAGACTACTGACAAAGCGGGAGAGAACTTGTGGCTCAACAGCTTAAAGCATCTGCTTAGCATGCAGACTGCCCAGGTTCGAATCCCAGAAGGGTGAGTTCTGACTGAAGAGAGTTAAGAAACTCGAAATAGCTATATCAGAAATTCCCTTATTTCTTTGTCAACAATTTTAAACAACATATATATATTTGTGCTTGCAGATGGCTCTGGGTTGAGCTGAAACAAGCAAAGGAAAGAATGATTTCTTCCTCCCATATTTGGGTTTACAGGGTGCAATCTAAAAAATAACCACTTGACACATATCCTTACTCCCTGACTACTGACAAAGCGGGAGAGAACTTGTGGCTCAACAGCTTAAAGCATCTGCTTAGCATGCAGACTGCCCAGGTTCGAATCCCAGAAGGGTGAGTTCTGACTGAAGAGAGTTAAGAAACTCGAAATAGCTATATCAGAAATTCCCTTATTTCTTTGTCAACAATTTTAAATGAAACCATTTCTACTGAGTTATGTATCTGACTTGATTTAAAGAAGGCTTTTTTTATTAACATTTTTTATTATTTGATATCCATTTGTACATGTAAACAAAGAAGAAGAAGAAATAATTTCAAGTTAAAGCCATTCAGCTCTATACAATCATTTTAAATTTGTAGACCTTCTTCACTCCATATATCCAAGTTTAACTATAAACCAACTACATTTTAAACATTTTAACTTTCACTTCTTTTCAGATCAATCCATTGGACATCAAACAACAAGTCATCTTATTAAAGTTAATAATTTCCATGTCGATACACCCATCCCTTCAACAAGTACATTCTTAGTCTATTTGATATATATCTTCCAATAATCAGTAGATATATATTTGTATATGTAAACCAGGGGAAAATTCAAGCTAACTGCTATCCAACTTAATACAATCGATTTAAATTTGTAAACATTCTTCACTCCTTATGTCAAGATTTAACTATAAGCCAGATACATTTTCTTTGATTGGTGTTTCTCTTGTATGTAGTCTATCCACTGTTATCAGTCTATCATATATTGTTCATTTGAGCGATCCTTCAAATATGCCGATATTTTAGCCATTTCTGCCAAATTTATTACTTTCAAAGTCCATTCTTCTATAGGTGGTATTTCTGCCTTCTTCCAGTATTGTCCCACCAGCAGTCTCGCTGCTGTGATCAAGTTCAGAATTAAGTTCGTCTCTGTGGTAGTGCAGTCTTTTATGATCCCTAACAAAAACAACTGAGGTAGAAATTCAATATGCTTTTTCAAAATGGTTTGGAGTGTCCACCATATTTTTCTCCAGAAGGCTTTAATTTTTCTACATGTCCACCATACATGAAAATATGTAGCCTCCATACTATCACACCTCCAACATTTAGGTTGGATGTCTGGGTAGATATACGATAATTTTTTTGGATCTAGGTGCCACCTATAGAACATTTTATAAAAGTTCTCCCTTAAATGTTGCGCTTGCGTAAATTTTACATTTCTCACCCAGATTCCCTCCCACATTTCCATCGTGATAGGTTGCCCAAAATCTTGTTCCCACTTTACCATACAGTCCTTGACTAGTACAGTTTCAGAGTCAATTTCTATCAGTACACTGTACACTCGTTTGATATTCATGGGCCCCTGCTCTCTAACCTGTTCAATTAAATTCTCATCTGTTAGGGATAAACCCTTCTTCAGGTCTTTTTGCCATCTAGACTGCAGTTGCAAATATGAAAGCCAGGTACACACTATTCCTTCATCTGCTAGCGTATTTGATGGTTTTAACGAAAACACATTTCCTTCTTCCATTACTAGTTTACTATAGGGCACCACATCCTGACCTTGTATTATGTTTATGTCCCCTATTGCGTGTCCGGGGATCGTCCAGATGGGAATCTTTTCGTGTAGTAGGTGCTGATATTTCTTCCAGACCCACAACAGCGGGGTTCTCAGTGGGTTCTCCCTGAAGCTCTTGTCCACCTTCTTGTCATACACTAGGTATGCGTGCCAGCCATATAGTAAACCATGCCCTTCAACATTCAGTACTCTGTCATTCGTTATATTAATCCAGTCACTCAGCGCCATCAGCGCTGCAGCATAGTAATATAACTTCAAATTGGGCATTTTTAAACCACCTCTCTTCCTTGTATCCTGGATGATTTTTAATTTAACCCTCGGTTTCTTGCCATCCCAAATAAATCTGTTAATGCCCTTCTGCCATTCGTCCAAGTCCACATCCTTTTTGAGTATAGGTAGCATTTGAAAGAGAAATAGAAATTTTGGCAATATGTTCATTTTTACTGCCGCTATCCTGCCCAGCAGAGACAGTTGTAATGTTTTCCACCTGACCAGATCTGTTTGTATCTTGTTCCACAGCACCTCGTAATTATTTTTATATAATTTCCCATTTGTAGCTTCTATCTCCACTCATAAGTATTTAACTTTCTTAACTATTTCACAGCCCGTTATTCTTTCTAAGTCCTGTTTTGAGTTGTTATCTAAATTTTTAACTAGCATCTTCGTCTTAGATGTATTTACTTTGAAGCCTGATACCCTACCATAGTCCTTTATTATCTCCATCAATCTCCTAGCTGATTGTGCTGGTTGAGCCATTGTCACCAGCAGGTCATCCGTGAAGGCACATAGTCTGTAGTCCTGTTGTCTAATCCATATGCCTTTTATGTCATCTGCCGCTCTTATCTTGTTCAGTAGAATTTCCAGCGTTAAAACAAACAGCAAGGGGGATAGCGGACATCCCTGTCTAGTACCTTTCTCTATGTTAAATGAGTCTGTTAAGTCCCCATTCACAATGATCTGGCCTGTTTGTTTCTGGTAAATTGCCAGTATAGAATTAATAAACTGTTCTCCCATTTTCATCCCCTCAATCAGTTTTATCAGAAACGGCCAATTCAATCTATCGAAGGCTTTTTCTGCATCTACAAACATGAGAGTAGCGGGCACCTGGGCCAAATACTCTATTATGTTCAGCAGTTGTCTTACATTAATTTTCATATGACGTCCTTGTATAAATCCAGTTTGGTCCGGGTGAATTATTTTTTGTAACACTGTCATTAATCTGTTAGCCAAGATTTTTGCGAAGATTTTATAATCCGTGTTCAATAGCGAGATGGGTCTGTAGTTTTCTGGTTGAGCGTTGTCTTTTCCCCCTTTAGGGATTAGAGAGATGTAGGCTGTTTTCCACGATGGTGGAACTTGACCACCTTCTTGTATGTTGACAAATAACTCTCTAAGGGGTTCTATCATTTCCTCTTGAAGATACTTGTAGTAGGTCGCTGTTAACCCATCCGTCCCGGGCGATTTTCCCTTTTTCAGTTGTTTAATCACTGAAAGTATTTCCTCTTGTGTGATCAATGCATTCAGACTATCTCTTTGTTCATTGGTGATTATCAATAACTTTTCATTTTGCAGACACTTATCTATCTCCTTGTCTTGTGTCTTCTCTTCAGCGTATAACTTGGCGTAGAATTCTGTAAAAGCTTTCTTGATCATTTCCTGTTGAAACTCTTCCTTTCCTTTATACACTATCTTTTCAATTATGCAGGATTTTTGCTTCTTCCTTAATATGTAAGCCAGCCACCGACCAGGTTTATTGGAATTACGGAATGTCCTGTGCTTTGCGTATTGTATATTCCTTGCCACTTGATCTGCCATCAACAAGTCAAATTGCTTCCTTAAAATCTTGATTCCCTCTTTGGTGACTTTGTCCTCCGGTCTTTTTATTAATAGTTGCTATTTCTTGCTTATCTCATCTTCTAACTCCTTTCTTTTTTGTTCTTGTTTGCAACGGTGCCTTTTGTTCATGTCCATGAGAATCCCACGCATGTATGCCTTGCTGGCGTCCCATATCATTTCTATAGGTGTCTCTTTATTCATATTTATGCTAAAGAATTCCTTCATAACATTTTTGCATTCATCCACCTTTTCATCATATTTAAACAGGTTTTCATTAATTCTCCAGGATCTCCTAGGTTTCTGTCCATGTCTTAATTCCATCCACACTGGGTTATGGTCTGATAGTACTTTGGGTAGGATTTTCACCATCTTTAGGCTAACAAGCAAGTCGCTGGTTGTTAATATAAAGTCAATTCTAGAGAATGATTGGTGTCTGTCTGAGAAAAAGGTAAATTCTTGCTCTTTGCCATGTCTTTCCCTCCAAATGTCTATCAGTTCGAAGTCATCCTTTATGTCAAAGAAGGATTTAGGCAACTTGGAGTGTTTTTGCGGGTTTGGTGCTGTCTTCTTTTTATCCAGCTTGACCTCTATGACACCATTCCAGTCTCCCATTATAATACATGATCTGTAGTTGAGTTGTATTAACTTTTTATGTACCAATTTGTAGATTTTTCCTTGTTGTTGATTTGGTGCATATACGCACATCAAAAGAATTTTCTTATCTTCCTGTACTATTTCGATTGCTAGGTATCTACCTTGAGAGTCTGACTCTATTAATTTAGCTCTTATATGCTTTTTTACATAGATGACAATGCCATTCTTCTTTACTGCTGCCGCTGCAACAAATTGTGTGCCTAGCTTGTTGTTGGTTAAATATTTCTGGTCCGTAGCTCTGATGTGTGTTTCTTGTAAGCAAATTATATCATTTTTACCTTGATTCAGATAATGGAATATTTTCTTCCTTTTCTGTGGGGAGCTTAACCCGTTAACATTCCAAGTCAAATATTTACTTGTCATAATCGGCTTCGGGACACTCCTGCCAGACCACTTCCGCTTTTTCCCCTGCTTTCTTCTTTGGTCTCGCTCCCATGGTATCCAGGTTGGTGTTCATGTTGCTTTGTGGGATCTTTTCTTGCTGTTCTATGCGTTTAGTAGTAGCCCTCATCTGTCTTAACTCTTTAATCTGCCCTGCTTCCATGATTTTGTTGACATCCACCCTCTGTGCAGTCGCATCCTGAGAAGGTCCTTTCTCTTCTCCTGCTGCTGCGGCGGTCAGTGCTTCTGGGGAGTTTGATCATTGTTCTAAGTCCCTTCCTCTTTCACGTGGCCGGTCTACATTATCCCGTGTTGTGGGCTGGGGTCCCCCCACCTTCAGTTCCTTTTCAAGAAATTCTTTTGCTTTCTGGATTGAGTTCAGATGGTATCTTTTGCTTTTATAGAGTACTGACATTCCAGTTGGGGCTTCCCATCGATATTGTAGAGCGCGTGTTTTCAGTTCAGTGACCAAGAACTTATAGTCTTTTCTTTCTCTTAACATCATGGGGGGGATCTCTTTCAGTATCATCACCTCTTGCCCCTCTACATACAATTTCTTGTTGTAGGATGTTGTAGAAATACGGTCTCGCAATCCCTTTGTTACAAAATGGATAACCACATCTCTTGGTAGTTTTTTGTTTCTTGCGATCCATGAGTTGACTCTGTGGATTCTGTCAATTTGCCCAGAGATATTTTCAGCCTCCTCTCCCAGAAATTGTACCAAGGCTTTTACAAAAATTCTTTTCAAGTCCTCTTGCTTTTCATTTGTTGATTCTTCCAGTCCCCTGACCCTGATAGCAGTCATCATTTGCCAATATTGCATCATAGTTGAATGGTCCTGCATCTGTCTTTTCATCTCAGCCATCTGGCCCTCAATTTGGCCCTCCACCTCTTCCATCCTTCTTTCAACCCCCTCCCAGACCTTGTTAAAATTTTCCTCCATGTCTTCTCTCATTTTCTTATTGTTTGTTTTTATTGTTTCCTTGATTTGGTCTAGGTCTTCAGTAACAGCTTTGCTTTGTGCCTCCATCCTCCTCTCCAAGTCTCTGCTCTGTTCCTTCAACTTCTGTTCTAGATCTTTGTATTGTTTCTCCATCTGCATACCCATTCCCACTATCTTCTTATCCACTTCCTCCACCCTCTTCACCACTGCCTCTAGCTGTCTCCCCATTGATGACATTATCTCTTTTAATTCTTCCATCATATGCATTTCTGGAGAAGCTTGGGTAGACAGGGGGGCCTGGGGTTCCGTAGGCATGGAGGAAGATGAGGGAACTGGTAGGTTGTTCCCTGGTGTTTTAAGGAACTGGCCTGGGGAGGGTGTTGCCACATTTGAGGCTATTATTTTGGGCTGCTTGGTGGCCATTCTGGGTTCAGTCCACTGTTTGCCAAGCTTTTTTATGCAGAAGATTAATCTTCACAGTAATTAATTATCTTATAAGTAGTAATCAATATTATGAGTTCATTGGCAGTACACAATACCATTTATCAATTATATTTATAGATGTATTCAACAGGGTATACAAATGTAAAAGGTCTCTTCTTAGTTTTAGTCACCAATTTTTTTCTCGGCCAGTAGATGTCTCCCTTCTCCTTTCTCCCTTTCAATGCTGTGCAGCCCTCAGCACTAGCTCAAAATGTCGGCTTTCTCTGCTTCCTTGGCACTTTTTATCCCTCAGTTTTTGTTCTGAATTCTTACTTGCTTCTCACGAGAAAGAAGAAGGGCTACTCTTCGCTTTTATCCTTTTCAGCCCACAAAGTCCAGCTAGTTAAGGTAAAAGCCTCATTTGCCCCTACTTTTCTATCGCCGCTAATCCATGGGGGGGGAAGTTCCACCCTTTTCTTTCTGAGGCTCCTTTTCTCTTCTCCCTCTTTGGAGATCCTCCAGGGCAGTTCTCCCTTCCCAGATCACTCACGCGGGGTTGTTGGATATACCCACCACCGGACCATCACCCCGTCACCTCGCTAGTTCTCCGTTGCTTTCTGCGCCGCTGGTTGCTGTTGTTCCTTTGCGGCCACCATGCTGGGCTGTCTCCTTCCCCTGTCCGGCTTCTCCAAGGCTTCCCTGCCTCTATCTATTCAGCTTGGGTTATTTCTGGCTCTCCCGAGGCTTGCCTCACCACCGCGGATACACCAGAAAATCCTCTCCAAATTGCCGATCCCTCCAGGCGGCAATCGCTCTTGGTGGCCGAGAAAAAAGCCGATAAACAGAGATCTGTCCCGGAGCTCCCCGGAGACGATTCCGCCGCAACACGACCGGAACCGGAACCCTTCAAAGAAGGCGTTTTTAACTCAGAGTCAGAATAGTAAATGAATGCTCAGAATTCATATCAGCTTTGTAAAGGCAAATAGTAAATTGATAGGATTAATTTCCTCTGATCTGCAACAGTTTAAAGAAGCAAAGTCAGTGTGTCTGTCTGGCAGACAGCGTTTCAAAGAAGGTGTGATTCAGATGCATTGTTTTGTTAATTCACTGTTAACTCTACAAGTAGCCACTGCACGGCAAAGTTTATCTGCATATTGACAAGTCTCTGCTGTCAAGGATTCATTTTTAGTCAAAATCTGCATGCTAGCCAACGTTTTAAAGAAAGTAAAAGTTATAAAGTGCTTTGTGTCTTCTTTGGATACTTCTGCTAAATTACTTTTGGATCTGTTTACAAGCTAACGTTTAAAAGAATGAGATATTGTTATGTCTATCTCACTAAGTAGAAAAGGAAAAATCTGCACTCTTATTTCTTGCATGTAAAGTTTGGATTCTAACACCAAAAGGAGCTTTGGGCTTTATCCCCCCTCCTTTCTTTGCCAGTGAATTAAACAGCCTGAAACAAAGAACTGTTTAATGACTGCCTCTAAAGTTCAGATAAAGGTTTGGAAAGGGTGATATCTCCTCACTTTGTTATATTCTACTTTGGAATGCAGCTAAAGGCAGACAATTAACTCTTCACTGCCTTCAAGTGTACTGAGGCAAAAACAAATCTTTCTCTACTTCATGAGTTTGCTAGCCAAGGAAGGCTGATTGCTTTTTGCAAAGCCATTCTCCCCTTCTGGCCCCAGATGCCACAACAATAAAACCATCTGTTGCTATAGTGACACAGCACTGGAGAAAGAAGCTAAACTCCCCCCTCCCTTAGGAATGCTTGGAATTTCAGCCAATGTCAATGGAATAAGAAGGCATCTGGTTTCAGAGGCAGAACCAACCCCAATAGCATTGCAGTAGCACCCCCTGGTGGTCAATTTATACATGACACTCTTATGCGATTTCTTGCCTTTTGCAATCTAAATGCTGGGTTACAACAACTGACAATTCAGCACATATCAAGCTCATACCAAGCCAAGCTAAGAGCACCCCCTAGAGGGGAAGAAGGTACTTCACTGCTCACTTCACTAATTACGCAGAGTGAATCTGTTAGTTAAAGAGCAAGTTACTTAAATTTATCCCAAGCTACCAACACACCCTAGAGGGCACAGAATGAACTTCGCCAAAGTATTCACTCACTCAAGCTGAAGACCAAGTTGTTCCAGTTTGAGGGAAATTAAGGAGAACAAAGCAAAGCCAATTGTCCTTGCTTATTATCACAAGCTGATGACCAAGGGGTTCCAGCCTGCAACTTAACGGCCAGGTGGGAGTTTTGTAGCTCTACATTCTCTCAGTGGCCACTAGCAGTAACATGGTAATAGGAAGAATTTGGCTGGCCTTTCTTCAGTCACCCTCTAGTGGACAAACCTCAAACTAAGAGCACCCTGGTAGCTGACCCGCAGCTGACCCCTAGTGGTGAAGGGGTGAACTGCACTGAAGTACCCACAAACGCAGGATAATGCGCCTAGTGGCATCTCCACCCACAGACAGCACCCCTGAAGCTGATCTACAAGCAGCGACACCTAGTGGTCAAAAAGAAAAGTTCATCTAATTTGCTTTAAAATAGCTAGGAAGTGTACTGAACCTGGCCTAGTCATGGCAGAGTGTCTTATTGATTTAGATGAAGGGGTTCAACCAACCAGCCTAGTTGAGATGCCTCAACCAGCTGGCCAAGGAAAAATGCTGCAAACAGCCAACCTTGACCTGCACACAGAGGCTGTAGCTCAAGCCTCAGTGAAGCCAAAGTCGTCTCAGGGTCACTATGATCTGAGACAACAAAGAAAGCCCACAGAAGCCATACACACACATCTGATGGAGAAATGGGACACCGTCCACAAGCACCATAAAAGAGGCTGGGAGAGATTATACAAACTCTACCAAGAACAGAAGGAGGAACTCTCCCCAGAATGTGCGCACGCAATGGAAGGAGATAAGGAAGATGTCTATGCGCAATGGATGGACTCTGAACGGCAACTCAAGGACATTCAGGAACAATTAAGAGATTCAAGAGTCGATAGTGAGATGCAAAGCCTCAAGCTACTAAACGAGGAATGTAAGAAGCTTCTAGAGAGCCCACAAGGTTCCCCACAACCCGAGCCTTGCCAGAGAGGAAGACCAGTTGACAGGGCCAAGTCCGAAGTTTTCCGCTCCTCACATGCACCATCACAACGGGCACATGTGGCTCCATCTCATGTGTCTGAAAAGACCTCATCCTTTCGCCATATCTCCAAGGTGCATTCCAGCGTGTCACAACAATCTCACATCACAGGCACCTCTTGCCTTTCAAAAGCATCTTCCCGTCATAGCCGAGCATCCAGAATTTCACATGCAGAGCCAGTAATCATCGATGCTGAAGCTGCCGAAGCAGTCTTTCGCGTGGCACAAGAGGAGCAGCTGAAGAAGAAGGAATTGGAAGCGATGGTAATAGAAGAAGCTCAACTGAAGGCCAAACGAAGGGTTGAAGCAGCTAAAAGGAAGACTGATGCAGCTAAAAGAAAGGCTGACGCAGATGCTGAAGTGGCTGAAGCAGCTCAAAGAGAAGCTGAAGCAGAGGCTGACACAGAAGCTGAAGCAGATATAAGGAAGGTTAAAATGAAGGCCACTCAAGACGAGCTTGAGTTCATAAGAAGCCAGCGAGAAGTAGCAGATAAAATGGCAAGAGCAAAAGGCTTTCAGAAAACACTCCAGAACACCATTTTCTTGCCAAATAGGAAGCAACTGGAAAATGAAGAGCGGCATAGCCGCATACAGGCCTATGTGGACAACCAAAGCGCATTTCAGCATGGTCAGGTGAGAGCGCCACAGCCAGCCACAAACCCCCCTAGGTCGAGTAGACGAACAGAAGAATCTCACCAACCAGATGTGCTGGTCAGCCACAGAGTTGATGTCACAACACCTAGGTCACGAGATCTTCCCACCGTTGCTGCCCCATTGGACCCACCAAACCATACCACTGATGGCAACCCGGTGGGTCCACCAGCAGCGACAACGGCTACACAGCAGGCAGCGCCACAAGATCTTTCCAACGTTGCCCCACGGAACCCACGGAACCATACCAATGATGGCAATCGGATGGGTCCACCTGCAGTGCCAATGCCCTACAGCAGAACCAGTCATCACTCGGGCATGAGATTGAAAGAACTCGAGCCACATTAGAGTCCCTGCTGCACCAACAGGAGGCAGCGTCCCAAGGAACCACTACCAGATCTGGCTACAGAGGAGAGTCTTGAACATCAGCTGTGCCAGCCTACCAGGGAGCCAGCTATGCTCTACCAGAAAGACAGACCCTCCAACAAATAAGCAAGCAGGAACCTGGGTTCCATCAGCTCAACGCCAGAACAGAGGAATTCAGACCAAGCCAACAAGGTCCCTCGCACGTGATATGGCAAAATACCCTCAGCCAACAATACGCCGAAGGAAGTTATCAGCCAGCCATGGTGCACGCCCCCACTTCCGGAAGGGATGCACCACCTCCACCAAGCTACAGCCCACACACGGGATTGACGCATCCCCCAATGTACGTTGGAAGAAGGTTGGACTTGGCAGCCAGAGGCATATGAAGGTTCTCCGACAAACCTGGTAAAGACTACTTATTGTGGAAGCACATCTTCAAGCACGCCATCAAAGAAGAAAGGGCTGGACCAGATGAGGAACTCATCCAGCTGACAGCCTGGCTAGGCCCATCCGTAATCACTGTGAACAACATCTTCGCATCCCATTTGGGTGACCCTGACATTGGCCTTGCAAAGACTTGGGCCACACTTGACAAGGACTATGGTGAACCCACAGTAACAGAGTCCTCGCTCCTGGACCACGTTCTCAGTTTCCCCGACATAAGAATCAACAAACATCAACAGCTGAAGACTTTCTCGTCGCTCATTACTCAACTACAGACAGCACAACAGGATTCTATCTTGCCGGGATTAGCTTGCCTCGACCTGTTTAGGACACAAAATCCTATCATCCAAAAACTACCATGGTTGATATGTGAACAATGGATTGAGCTTTCTCGAGCTTACAGGAAAAGCAACCAAAACAAAATTCCCCCCTTTGCGGTTCTCGCTAAATTTATTAGTGACCAAGCTGATCTCTACAATGACCCCCTATACCTCTCCATCAGAGAAGCACACTTCCCAACGACCAAGTGAAGCAGTCAAAACTCTGATGTAGTCAAGGGACCAGTCCAAGCTACGAAGGACAGAACCACCTTTTCAGTGTACAAAACAGACATCACAACTCACCCAAAGAAGATTCCCAACGAACGAACACCAAGGAGTTCTTATTCGACTCCTCGTCCAGCTAAAAAAGGAATGGCTTGTCCAATGCACAAGTCCTCTCACTCTCTAAATGATTGCAGAGAATTTAGGAAAAAATCCCTAGATGATCGAAAGACCCTACTCAAAGAGCATAGGATATGCTTCAAATGCTGTGACTCTATGGAGCACATGGCTAAAGACTGCACAGCTAGGGTAAAATGCCACCTGTGTGACAGTAACAAGCACCCAGCAGCCTTACATCTAGAAACTAAGAAGCCCTCTGAGGGGACACAACAAGTGACTTCAACGACGGAGACCCAAACTGACTCTGAAGAGCAGCCAAAACAGTATGGGACGTACTACACAGATATGCTCACCCGCCTGTCTTGCAAAAGTCTACCCCGACGGGCAACCTGAAAGGGCCGTAAAGATGTATGCCATACTAGACCCACACAAGTTACTATAGCTAAGCCCGCCTTTGTCGACCTCTTCGACCTCCCGAGTGAACTGAAGCATTTTGCAATAAATACGTGCACAGGGCAGGGAGGAAAATCACTGGTCTATGCATAGAAGCGATAGATGGAAGTACACATTTCCGGTTACCATCAGTGTTAGAATGGGAGACCTTACCAGATATTCGCAGTGAAATCTCAACACAAGAGGCGGCAAGAAAAATACCTCACTTAGCGCACCATAGCCGATTTAATCCCTCCTCTAGATCCTGAAGCTGAAATCCTACTCATGGTGGGAAGAGATGCCCCAGAGTCCATTGGCTCCGATGAAAGAATCAAAGGTCCACCAGGAACCCCAGTAGCCATTAAGACGGAACTCAGATGGGCCATAGGAGGGATGGTTTGTGTTGATCAATCGCAAACCCCAACCCAGATGAGTAATAGAACAGCACTTCACCTAAAACCACACCTAGAACACTGCACGCTTGTGACAACCAAATCTGTTTCGGAAGCAACAGTGTTCCAGACAAGCAAGAATTACAACAACTTAGCTTTGTCCATAGAGGACAAACAAGACAAACAATGTCTCCAAAACTGGGAGTCATGGAGTGTACTCCCAAGATGTCTCCAAAGCATGCAAGTACAACACATGTATGTCTCCAGCTCACCCACCACAGTGCAGAAGAAAGAATTGTACGCTTCCTTAGATGTGTCTACGAAGGTAAATGCAGCCTTAAGATGCGTCACAGTCCACAGCGGGGAGAGTCACACTTACGTCGTCCTATTTGCAACCATAAGATACATTAGAGTCTACAGCGTGGAGTGCTGCAGTCTCGGTGTCTTCTTTGGAAAAGTGAGACTAACAATGCAAGAAGGCCACACCGTACCAAGGTTAGAACTACGTGGTACCACTTTGGCTGTAAAGCAAGGTGATGTCAAGCTACCTCTGCAAACAAAGCAGACATTTCTACGTCTATGTAGGCAACAGAGTGAAAAGGATTGAAACATCTTTAAGCCCTGAACAATGGCAACATGTGCCAACAAATAAGAACTTCGTTAACCAAGAAAAAAAGGCACTTCCGGCGAGGGAATGGGACAGACATAGGAGGCTGGGTCTCCAGCCTCCCAGTCTGGTTTCACTTCGCCTAGCGTCTCTTAAAGAGACGGAAAGTTGCCCTGGAGGGGCAACGAAGAAAGAGGGATCTTTCAGGAGCTTGGATTTGGTGGCGATCAATCTAAGCATGCTGAATGCCCCCTCTAAAGGGGCGGAAGAAAGGTTGCCGGGGAAGCCTGAAGCAATCCTAGTTGCCTGCAGCCAGAAGGGGAATCATGAGACAATAGCTGATGTCCAACAACAAGTTATGTCTGGGTGAGCTGAAATCTTTTCCTCCTCCTTGTGCTTTAAAATATTGAGACCCTAAAAAGGAGAACTTGAAAGAGTAAAGACCCCCAGAGAGACTTTTGGAGCAGCAAACTTAACATTAAGGGGAAATTTTAAATGAATAACAACTATCAGACTAAAGAGTGTGGAGAGTTGATAAATAAGCCAATGAGGACATCTGCTGGTGGAAAATAAGAATTAAAGAATTAAAAACACAGTGACCTTGAAAAGCGTGAGCAAAACAAGTCCTGGTTTGAGATAATAAAAGAAAAAACTGTTCATAGCTATACTTGTTGACACTGGCTAAAGACTAAATAGATACCATTCAGGAAAATAAAAAGGAAAAGAGAACATTTTAAATATAAGAAGAGACTGGAGGAGGCAATTCTGTCTCACAACAGCAGATTCTTGATTATGCCTGGGACATAAGTCTAAGACTATAAGCAATAAAATGAGTACATCTAATATTTCTAGACTTGCAAAGAAAACTTCTTCAGCGCCCTCTGTTGGACAAGCCAGCCCAACAACTCGGAGTTCTGTCAGCACATTGTTACAGCGTGAAAAAGCAAGTATGGCACAAGAAGAGACACAAACCTCTTTAAAATTAATTCAGCAAATGTTACAGCAAAATCATATTGAGATACAAAGCAAACTGGACAAAGTAAACGAAGAAATTATGGATATAAAGGCACAATTCGAGCTCAAAATAAAAAAAATTACAAAAAATGAACAGAAAATCCAGGAAGTGGAACTTAAAACACAAGACATTGATAAAAAGGTGGAGATGTTACTGCAAAAGAATGAAGGATTGGAACAATCAAATCAAGAGCTAGAACGTGCCATGGCAATGGTAGAAATGAGAGAAGCGGAACATTACTTGAGGTTTCAAAATATTCCTGAAAACACTGAAGAAAATATAGAAACGGTGATTATTGAGTTGTTGGCAGAACTTCTAAATGCAGATCGAATTGATATTCAGAATGAAACAGATCAAATTTATCGCATGAGTTCAGCGTATGCAAGAAAAAATAGATTACCAAGAGAAGTGCATGTGAGGTTTATAAAGAAATCAACAAGAGATGAAATACTGAGAAAGGAACCCTTACAATATAAAAATAAAGAAATTGTGATCCTAAAACAGATACCCAGGAGAGTGAGGGATACCCGGAGACACTATCATTTTCTAACTACAAAATTGATTGCCAAAGGCATAAATTTTAGATGGCTAATGCCAGAAGGCATTTTAATAAATTGGAACAATCCAAGATATCAACTGGATTCAATTTGGAAAGCAGAGGACTTTGAAGAAAGAAATAGAGTAATTTTGGATGAAGGATTGCAGCAACAAGAGGATAAGCAGACAGGAGAGACAGCCCAAGGAGCAATGGCACAAGTAGAGCAGCAGAAGAAGAAAAGTGAACAAACAGGTGAAGGAGAAGGAACTGCTAGAGAACAAAGGGTTACAAGATCGACTAGGCCTAAATATAAGTAATGAAAGAGAAAATGGAGAAAAAACAAAATTTTTTCGGTAAATGTAAATGGACTAAACTCCCCAACAAAAAGAAATAAAATTTTTAGGAAACTTCAGAAATTAAATATAGATATAATTTGTTTACAAGAGACACATATAAAAAAGCATTATAAATTTTTGGAACACCCCAAAATGGGGAAGCTTTATTATACATCAGCACAACAAAAGAAACGAGGGGTGGCAATATACATTAAAGCAGCGGTTCTCAGCCTGTGGGTCGCGACCCCATTTGGGGTTGAACGACCATTTCACAGGGGTCGCCAAACAACGCAGTCCGCCATTTCCCCCCCCCTTTTCCTTAGTTATGCTACTCCCGCTTATTCTATTGGCTTTTGAAAGCCAATAGAATCGAGTCTATTCAAGAGACTCTATTCTATTGGTGTTCAAAAGCCAATATAAACTAAGGAAGTTTCAGTTTTGGAGCACGTGGCAAAAAGTGAGACAGAGAACAAGCGGCAGAAAGCGAGAGAGAACAAGCAGCAGAAAGCAAGAGAGAACAAGCAAAAACAGTAAGTTTTGTCTCTGGCCTGCTGCTGAGCTTCCTCTGCTTGGCCACCGGACACCCCAGCAGCCCCAGAACACCCTGCCCCCATTTCGTGCAATTTTGCAACCAGCCCACCGGCTACAAAACACCCCGCGGCCGCTGGCATTCCTGTAAGGCTCCTCCCCAGCCCAATGGCTCAGCCTCCTCCAGTCTGTCCTTCCTTACCTGTCCAGCTGGTAATTTTGGTGGTGTGGTCGATATCATAGTTGCGAGCTTCCTCCCAGCCTTTGGACAAAGGCAGCTTCTGCTGGGGCATTTTTCCCAGCAGCAGGCGCAGCAGCGAAGAGACGGACCAAGGTCAGAGGTGAGCCAGGCTGGCTGTCTGCCGTCTGTCCTGCTCCCCTCCCCATCTGTTTGGCTGAGGACGTGGGGGGGGCGGCTGGGAGCCGCTGCCTTCTGTCCTGCTCGCCCTCGCTGCCCGTTCTGCTGAAGATGGGGGGCAGCTGTGAACTGCTGCCATCCGTCCTGCTCCCCTCCCCATCTGTTTGGCTGAGGACGTGGGGGAGCGGCTGGGAGCTGCTGCCTTCTGTCCTGCTTGCTCTCGCCGCCCATTCTGCTGAAGATGGGGGGCGGCTGGGAACTGCTGCCTGCTGTCCTGCTCCCCTCCCCATCTGTTTGGCTGAGGACGTGGGGGCGGCGGCTGGGAGCCGCTGCCTTCCGTCCTGCTCCCCTCCCCATCTGTTTGGCTGAGGACGTGGGGGGTGGCTGGGGAACTGCTGCCTGCCATCCTGCTCCCCTCCCCATCTGTTTGGCTGAGGACGTGGGGGGGCAGCTGGAACTGCTGCCTGCCGTCCTGCTCCCCTCCCCATCTGTTTGGCTGAGGACGTGGGGGGGCGGCTGGGAACTGCTGCCTGCCGTCCTGCTCCCCTCCCCATCTGTTTGGCTGCGGACGTGGGGGGGCAGCTGGGAACTGCTGCCTGCTGTCCTGCTCCCCCTCCCTGTCCGTTTGGCACCGTCTGCCTTTCGCTCTCTCTCTCTCTTCACCTGGAGGGAGAGGGAGAGAGAGAGAAAGAGAAAAAAGAGAAAGAGGGAAGAGAAGGGAAAGAGGAAGAGAGAGAGAGGAAAAAGAAAGTTAGAGGAGAAAGAGGAAGAGGAAGGAGAAAAAGGAAAGAGGGAGAGAGAGAAAGAGGGAGAGGAAAGAGAAAGAGAGGGGGAGAGGAAAGAGAAAAAAGATTGAGAAAAGAGAGGAAAGAGAAAGAGAGGAAAGAAAGAGAAAGTTGGAAGAAAGAGAGAAAGAAAGAGAAATAAGAGAAAGAGGAAAGGAAATGAAAGAGAAAGAGAGAAAAAAAGAGGAAAGAGAAAGAGAAGAGAGAGAAGAAAGAGAAAGTTAGAGGAAAGAGAAAGAGAAATAAGAGAAAGGAAAGAGAAAGAGAGGAAAGAAAGAGGAAAAAGAGAGAGAAAGTTAGAAGAAAGAGAGAAAGAGAAATAAGAGAAAGAGGAAAGAGAAAGGAAAGAGAGAGGAAAAGAGGAAAGAGGGAGAGAGAGAAAGAAGAAAGAGAAAGGGGGAGAGAAAAGAGAAAAAAGATTGAGAAAAGAGAGAAAGGAAAGAGAAAGAAGAGAAAGAGGAAAGAGGAAAGAAAGAAGAGAAAGAGAGGAAAGAGGATAAAAGAGACAGAAAGAATGTTAGAGGAAAGAGGAAAGAGAAAGAGAAGAAAGAAAAAGAGAGAGAGAGAGAAAGTGACAGAGAAAGACCCTTTTGACATCTAAAATGAAGATAACACTGCATATATCCTTTTTTACCTTTATTTTATATATACACACACAAAGACACACACACACACACACACACACACACACACACATTGAAGGTAAAAAAGGATATCTGCAGTGTTATCTTCATTTTAGATATCAAAGGGTTTTGCAGCTCCCAGTGTTTTGTTTTTGGTGGGAAACGGGTCCAAGTGGCTCTTTGAGTGTTTTGGGTTGCCTACCCCTGGGGTGGGTGGACTCCCACGTGCTATTAACTTTGATAGCAAATGGGAGGGGGGATTGAACAAAGTTGCTTCATTTATTCATTCATTTATTGCACAATAAAATTATTTGAAACCAACATTTTGTGCTATTCTAATGCACAACTGCACAAATAGGCATGTAGTCTCTGAGGAGGCTATCACATCTGGGCTACAAAAATTTGGTTAAAGCATTCGTGTTTGCTGATATTTATTTCCTTTAAACTGCTTTGCTTCTTCCATTTATTGTTTAAAGTGGTTTAATACTTCCATTTATTTCCTTTTATTCCCTTAAAACTAGTTTCAATCTTCCATTTGTTGCCATTTATTCTCTTAAAACTGATTTAATTGTTTTGTTTATTTCTGATCCACGAAACCTATAACCTCCATGCCATTTCTCACTCTTCTTATTCCTTTCTGCTTTGCTTTTTATTCCCTCTCTTTCATATACTTTCTTTTATCTTCACTGAAAGAAAATCCCTCCAGGTCCCCACTATAATTTATGGTTCAAATGAAAGCAGCCTGTTCTTATGTATTATTTACTAACTTTCTGTAAATTTTGGTCCCACATTTAAAGGCAGGGTAAACATGCATTAAAATACATGCAGTGGCGGCACAGCATTAATGGTGGCCGGGGCTGTCTTTCTTGCCACGCCCACTTGGTTGTCATGCCCACTTGGCCACACCCACTTGGCCACACCCACTTGGCCACGCCCCCCAGCACCCGGCAATGTAGAAACAAAAATAATTTTATGGTTGGGCGACACCACAACATGAGGAACTGTATTATGGGGTCGCGGCATTAGAAAGGTTGAGAACCACTGCGTTAAAGAGACAATAGATCAGCAGTTCTCAACATTTTTCAGGCGGCGACCCCGACCTGCACCGTGCATGCATGGTGCTACTCCCTGCGCCAGCTGAGGCATAGGCCTCCGCCTGTTCGGGGCAGTGGCAGGCAGGCCCAGGCGCTCCTGGACGGCCGCAGCAGTGATGGCGCAGGGCAACCATGGGCTGGGCCACCAGCTGGCCCAGCCCAAGGGAGGTAAGCCACCCGCCGGGCCCCATGCATGCCAAAAACCCTCCCTGTGCCCGCCGGCCTCCCACCCCTGGCCCTCTTTTACTTACAGTTTTAGTAGTTGCTCAGCAGGGAGGGGTGGAAACTTCCAGAGAGCTCGCCTTTGCTGCAGACAACTTGCAGCACCGTTTGCAGACTGGGACTTTTGGCGGGCTCAGCAGGGCGGAGACAGCCTGGACAATTCCTATTGGCTTTTGAAAGCCAATAGAATTAGACTCTATTCAAGAGAGTCTATTCTATTGGCTTTCAAAAGCCAATAGAATAAGAGGGAGTAGCACAGCTAAGGAAAAGGGGAAAAATGGTGGACTGCGTTGTTTGGCGACCCCCGTGAAATGGTCGTTCGACCCCAAATGGGGTCGCGACCCACAGATTGAGAACCGCTGCAATAGATTCTAAATTAATATATTCAGATGAAGAAGGAAGAATTGTTATGGTTGAAATATATTTGCACCAAAAACAAATACTGTTAGTGGCAATTTATGCTCCAAATGATAGTCAAGAACAATTTTATCAAAGATTACACAGGAAATTAATAGAAATGGAATACCAAAATATTTGTTTAATAGGAGATTTTAATGTGATAGTAGATGGAATAATGGATTATAAAAGTAGTAAAACAGGAAAACTTCGAAGAAGACTACCCAAGGCATTTTTTGACATGGCAGAAGAAATTGGAATTCAAGATGTCTGGAGAGAAATCAACCCTCAAAATCGACAGTACACTTTTTACTCAGATACCCATAAATCTTGGTCAAGAATTGACATGATTTGGATGACTTCTGAATTAAAGATGGATATACAGGAAATTGAGATAGAAATAGGCACATGGGCAGATCATAACCCTTTAAAAGTGACATGGAAAGGAATACAAAAAAAAAAAAAAACCAAGATGGATTTTAAATAAATCTATACTAAAAGATAAAGAATTCATAGACTTGGCCAAAAGAGAAATGGAATTTTTAAAAGAAAATAAAGAAGAAGACACATCACTACAAAACATATGGGATACAGCTAAAGCGTATTTTAGGGGCATAGCTATAATGTACATGGCAAAGAAAAACAAACAGAGAAGACAGCAATATTTATTATTAAAAGAAGAATTTAGAAAGTTAGAGACAGAATTACAACAAAACCCACAGGAAAAGACTTGGAAAAGAGAAATGGAAATAATAAAACATAAGCTGAATCTGTTGGACTCAGAAAAATTGGCCGAACAAATAAAAAGAGCAAAACAAATTTTTTTTCGAAAATGCCAAGAAGCCAGGAAGATGGCTAGCCTATAAGCTTAAAAAGCAGAAAGAGAAGAAAATAATACATAACTTAGTAGATGGGAAAGGTTGTTTACAATTTAAAAAGGAAGAAATAAAAAAGATAATTAAGAACTATTATATGGAATTGTATGGCAAAGAGGAGGCTGTAAAAGAGAGAATTGCTCAACATTTAGAAGAAAGTAAACTGCCAAAGATTCCAGAGACATTCAAAATTATGTTAGAAGAAAGAATAACAATGATGGAGATATTAGAGGCTATAAAGCGACAAAAGAACGGAAAAACACCAGGTCCAGACGGGCTACCGGCGAAACTCTATAAAAAGCTACAAGACATATTAAGCGAACCACTGAAAAAGGTTTGCAATGGATTACTGTTAGAGGCTAAACTTCCAAACACATGGATAGAAGCAAATATTACTTTGATACCAAAAGAAGACTCAGATTTGATGTATATTAAGAATTATAGACCGATTTCATTACTCAATGTGGATTATAAAATTTTTACTTCAATAATGGCAGAGAGACTGAAAAGATACTTAGTTGAGTTTATACATCCAGATCAAAACGGCTTTTTACCGAAGAGACAAATCAAAAATAATTTGAGGGTGATAATGGACGTATTAGAATATTATGAATTACACCCAGGGAAACAATTAGCATTAGTGTTTTTGGACGCCCAAAAAGCGTTTGATAATGTTTCTTGGCAATTTATGGTTCAACAATTACAGATAATGGATTTTGGAAAGAACTTTACAAATATGATAAAAACAATATATAGTAATCAGACAGCAAAAGTGATAGTGAATGGAGATTATATTGAGAGCTTTGAGATAAGAAAAGGCACGAGACAAGGGTGTCCACTATCTCCATTATTATTTATCTTTACTTTGGAAGTAGTAAATAGAAGGATAAGGCAAGACACAGAAATTAAAGGATTGAAAGTAAAAGATGAAACATAAACTACAAGCATTTGCCGATGATTTAATATTTATTTTGGAAGAACCTTTAGAGATGATTCCTAAATTATGGGGAAAGATAGAAGAATATGGAGAAGTGGCAGGACTAAAAATAAATAAAGATAAAACTAAAGTAATAGTAAAGAACCTTACAGATAAACAAAAAAGGCAAATACTAGAGAAAGCAGAGGTACAAATAGTGAAAAAAGTTAAATATCTAGGTATCTATCTTTCAGCTAGGTGTTCGTCAATAAAAGAAGACAATTACATAAAATTATTGAAGCAAATTAAACTAGACTTAGAAAGATGAAAAAATATCCAACTATCAATATTAGGAAGAATTGCTACAGTAAAAATGAATGTGTTGCCAAAGATTTTATTTTTATTTCAAACGATTCCGATAAAACTTGAGAGAAAAATTTTTCAAAATTTAAATTCATTGGTTTTGAATTTTATTTGGCAGGGGGGAAAAGCTAGAATTAAGATGAAAACATTACAAGATGCTAAGGAAAATGGAGGTTTTGGGCTGCCGGAATGGACATTGTATTATCAAGCATCGGTGTTAACATGGGTGAAAGAGTGGATAACACTCAGAAATAAAAGGTTATTGTATTTAGAAGGACATGACTTACAATTCGGGTGGCATGCTTTTTTATGGTATGGGAAAAACAGAGTCCATAAGTACTTTCAAAATCATTTTCCTTATTAACAGTATGGGAAAAAATTAAAGCTAAAATTCCAGGGTGGTTGTCAACGATGGAGGCATTTATACATCCGAATCTGATAGATTTCGAGAAAGTATGGACATATAAAGATATTTTAGATATTCATGGGAAATTAAAATCTAAACAAGAATTGAAAAATTTAGGAATTAATCTATCATGGTGGGCACATTTACAGATACAAAATAGATATGAAAAAGATGTAAAAATGTATGGATTTTATAAGGATCAAATTGTGTTTGATAAGATTTTGTTAACCTCAGATGAGAAATTAATTAAGAAAATGTATAATTTTTTGTTAATTCTAGATATGGAAAGTGAACAAGTGAAAGAAACAATGATAAGATGGGCAAAAAATGTTGGTTATAACATAGAATTAGAAAAATGGCAAATGTTATGGGAGAGAAACTATAAATTAACAATGTTAACTTCATACAAAGAAAATCTGTATAAAATGTTTTATAGATGGCACCTTCCACCAGCAAGATTAGCAAAAATGTTTAAAAATATGTCAGATAGATGTTGGAAATGTAAACATAATATAGGCACGTATTATCATATTTGGTGGACATGCGGGAAGGCAAAGGCTTATTGGAAAAATATACATATGTGGTTAGGAAAAATATTGGATGAACAAGTGGATTTTAAACCTGAACTTTTTTTACTAGACATTATGTCTGAAAAGACTAATAAGCAGAAATTACATTTAACCCTACATATTACCACAGCAGCAAGAATATTTTTTGCACAATATTGGAAGAATGAAGGATTGCCATCAGAGGAAGAAATAATCAGGAAGATTTTGGAATGTGCAGAGATGGACAGATTAACTATGAGGCTGAAAGACAAAGAAGATACAGACTACTATCAAATTTGGAATTTATTTTATTCTTGGTTAGAGAAAAGAATGAAGGATTAGTAATTGAACATGTATTAGTTTAGCAAACTCCAGACAACTTGTTGGTTGGAAAAATTAACATATATTGATGAAAAAAAATTAATAAAAAAGATTGGGAAAAAAAAACTTTGTTAACCAAGTGAAGTGGCCCAACCTTGCCACACAGTTAACAGAATTGATCTGGCTAGAAAGTCTTGAGTTCTTGGCCTGTCCAAACAGACAGATGCCACAGAGACCAAAACGCTATGCACTTCCAGCTTCAGATCAGCGTGCCAACCTTCAACCTCAGACACCCAGTAAACGTCAACCAATCCACTTCAAAACTCTGTCTAAGCAGAGACACCTGAAATTAGGCATAGTTTTGATCGTCTTGATCACTTGTCTTAGCATCCCAGGAATTAGCCTTGTAGGAGCCTGCAAGGACTTACTGGCTTTCATGGACTCCATGTTGTTAAAGACACCCACACCCACACATGAAGTCCTCACCACCCTGATGACAACATTAGCAGCCCTCTTCAATACTCCATCAGCGGTTCCAGACCCATCAGTTCTTGAGTATCCTGAGTCTTCTGCAGCTGCTGTTGTTCCTGATTCTTCAGTTCCAGCTGTTCCCGAGTTTCCAGCACCAGCTGTTCCTGAGTTTACAGATCCAGCTGTTCATGTTTTTCCAGGTTCTTCAGTTCCAGAGTATCCTGTGAATCCAGTTCCCTTTGTTCCTGAAAAATTTTGGGTTCCAGTTTTTGTGTTCCAGATCTGGTTCCAGTTTCCTTTACAGGAAGAAGACTGTGTCTCACTGAGAGACAAGAACGCATACCAGAATTATTGGCCCATGGGACTTACGCACCAGGCCCACCCACCTGATGAACTAGTTTGCCCAGCTGAGGTCCAGATCATGAAGCCACGCGAGTCAGGTCGTGACTCAAAGACACTTGTACCAGGATGATCACCGATTTGATCCCATTGCTGATGAAGACTGAACCAGAAGATCTAACCTCAAATTATATATTGTCTTATACATTGTTTGATGTAACATTTGCCTTTTTTTGCATAATTATGCATGTTTCATACCAAGTTTTTACCTATTTAGTCACAAGTTAGTTAACATTGAGTACTGTATACCTTAATGCTATGTTTTTGCTATTTCAGTTAGTTAGTAGTGGAAATATAAATTTCCAAGCGGGGAGTATTCTGGCCCGTATAGCTCTATGTAACCCTAACTAGTGAGCATGTATCAGTATGTTAGAATATCTGGCAGTTATTGGATTAAATGCTGGGTATGTTGATGAGTCAGTGGGAGGAGTCTCTAAAGGGCATTGGGAGACTTCCTGGACACAAGCCAGATTGGAATCTCTTTGTCTGAAAGAAGCATGGGCCATCAGATGTCACCACGATGAGTCTGCACCGTTATAAAGATGGTATGGAAGAGAGCATCATTCATTTACCTGTGGGAATGGACAAAAGATATAGTTCCCAGAAGCCACAGCATGAATGCAAGTAATCTTTCTGATAATAAATATATTTTTGTTATGAAACCATTTCTACTGAGTTATCTATCTGACTTGATTTTTTTTAAATATTTTATTAATTTTTATAATTTTAAACAACAAAAATCCACATTAAATACAACTCAACTTAATACATTCTTTTTCAACTTTCTCCCACACTCAGCATACATTCTTTTAGATGCATATATACAATAACTATGGGCGTTGCTCGGTGGCACCCCCCCACCACATCCCCTTCTTCCTTCCTCCCTATCTCCTACTTCCCTCCTCCTCATACCTCTCTCCTTCCCTCTCCACCCTCCTCTCCTCCAACCATCCTACTTCCTCAGAGGTACCGCCCGAGCAACCCCTCTTCTGTCAGTAAGTATTTCTTTCTTATATATAACAAGTATAACAAGTATTACAGTTGAGTACATTATTACACCCCCCAACCTACCCCCCCCCCCAGCTTCCCAGAGTGAATACAGGATAAAAGAAAGAAAAAAGAAAAAACCCCACAATATTAAACAAAATTATTATATAAATGCTAATAAAAATTTAACCATATGCTAAATACAGTTTCTTAGATTGATATTTCCCTTGAATATACTCTATCCATTTTTTCCATTCCAACATATATTTTTCATTCGAATAATCTTTCAAATATGCGGATACTTTGGCCATTTCCGCCAAATTTATAACTTTCAAAGTCCATTCTTCGATAGATGGTAATTCTGCCTTCTTCCAATATTGTCCCACTAACAGTCTCGCTGCTGTAATCAAGTTCAAAATCAAGTTCATCTCTATAGTAGTAAAGTCTTTTATAATACCTAATAAAAACAGCTGTGGTGAAAATTCAATACGTTTTTTCAGAATATTTTGAAGTATCCACCAAATTTTTATCCAAAAAGCCTTGATTTTTTTACAAGTCCACCATACATGAAAATAAATAGCATCCATACTATCACATCTCCAACACTTAGGTTGTAAATTAGGGTACATACATGATAATTTTTTCGGATCCAAATGCCATCTATAAAACATTTTATAAAAATTTTCTCTTAAATGTTGCGCTTGTGTAAATTTAACATTTTTTACCCAGATCCTCTCCCAAGTTTCCATCATGATTGGTTGTCCAAAATTTTGTCCCCACTTTATCATACAATCCTTAACTAATTCAGTTTCCGAATCAATTTCTATCAATGCATTATACAATCTTTTAATATGCATTAACCTTTGATCTCTAACTTGTTTAATTAAATTTTCATCTATTTGAGATAAACCCATCTTCAAATCTTTTTTCCATCTAGTCTGCAATTGTAAATATTGAAACCAAGTAAGGATTATTCCTTCCTCCCTTAGAATATTCAAGGACTTCAATTGTAAGACATTCCCTTCTTTAAATAGGCACCTTCTCATAAGGCACCACATCATGTAATTGTTCTCTATTTATATTCTCTATTGCGTGTCTGGGAACCGTCCATTAAGGAATCTTATCATTTAATTTATACTGATATTTTTTCCAGACACGCAGCAGAGCATTTCTCAATAAGTGCTCTTTGAAACTCCTATCCACCTTTTTATCATAAACTAAATATGCATGCCAACCATATAATAAATCATACCCTTCAATATTCAATATTCTATCATTAGTTAAATTGATCCAATCACTTATCGCAACTAAAACAGCTGCATGATAGTATAACTTGAAATTAGGCATTTTCAAACCACCTCTTTCCCTTGTATCCTGAATTATTTTTAATTTGACTCTCGGTTTCTTCCCATTCCAAATAAATCTATTAATACCCTTCTGCCACTCCTCCAAATTCGCGTCCTTTTTAAGTATAGGTAACATTTGAAAAAGAAATAAAAATTTAGGCAATACATTAATTTTGACTGCTGCTATCCTACCCAACATAGATAATTGTAGTTTCTTCCATTTTTTCAATTCTATTTGTATCTTATTCCACAAAACTTCATAATTATTTTTATATAACTTCCCATTAGAGGCTTCAATGTCAATTCCTAAGTATTTAATTTTCTTAACTATCTCACATCCCGTTATTCTTTCCAATTCCTGTTTTGAATTAATATTTAAATTTTTAACTAACATCTTTGTTTTAGTTATATTTAATTTGAACCCTGATACCCTACCATAAATTTTAATTATCTCCATCAATCTCTTGGCTGACTGTATTGGTTGAGTCAATGTTACAACCAAATCATCTGCAAAAGCACGTAATCTATAGTCTTGTTGTCTAATCTCTATACCTTTTAAATCATCTGTTCCTCTTATCCTATTCAATAAAACCTCTAAAGTTAAAACAAACAACAAAGGGGATAATGGACATCCCTGTCTAGTACCTTTCTCTATGTTAAATGAATCTGTTAAATCACCATTCACAATAATCTGCCCTATTTGTTTCTGATAAATTGCCTTATAGAATTAATAAACTGATTCCCCATTTCCATGCTAACAATCAATTTTTTCAAAAACAACCAATTCAATCTGTCAAATGCTTTTTCCGCGTCCAAAAACATAAGAACTGCGGGCACCTGAGTATTCTTCTCCAAATATTCTATTATATTAATAAGTTGTCTAACGTTAGTTTTCATCTGCCTCCCTTGTAAAAAACAGTTTGATCAGTATGAATTATTTGTTGTAAAACTGTCATTAATCTATTAGCCATCACTTTTGCAAAAATCTTGTAGTCTGTATTCAACAGAGAGATCGGTCTAAAATTTTCTGGTTGAAAATTATCTCGTCCCTCTTTAGGAATTAAAGAAACATAGGCTGTTTTCCATGAAGGTGGAACCTGACCCCCTTTTTGTATATTAACAAATAACTCTCTAAGAGGTTCCACCTATCTGACTTGATTTAAAGAAGGCGTTTTAAACTCAGAGTCAGAATAACCATTAATATTTATATTTCAGTTTTCAGAAAAAAAATGCCTGGAATTAAAACATGCAGGCACAGGGAGCAAAATACTTTTTTTTTGTTTAGCAAGAATTTGTTTTGCTCAACTTGGTGCTTTCTGGGTCTGTTGAATTGTTTTTGTCATCTCCAGCTCATTTGACCATTCTCATGAGAGTCCAGTGCACTTGTAGAGGACTAAGTTGTGCAGGATTGGATTAGAGTGTAGTTTCTAAAATGAAACTAATGAAGAATACACAGTTTATACTGATGAAAATAACTGCATGTTTTTCAGCACATAAAATACTATATAAGCACATTTATTTTGACATTGTAACTTCCTTTTAGTAAAACTGCTGACTACTTGTGTGTGAAAGAACTAAGTCTATTTCTGTTGTAAGTGGCTTCAGCAGTGGAATTTACTAAGTGGCATTTAAATAATTAAATCCTTATAGGGTTCTGTCTTTCTAGAAGTGGGACATGGAGGCCTGCCAGATATTGTTGAACTACAGCTCCCAGGATCCCTTGACAAAACTAGCTTGGCTGCTGGAAGTTGAGCTAAGTAAAATTTGGAAGACCATCAGGTTACCCTATCAACAAGCTGCAAGAGATTCAAATAGCTGCCCTCATGACAAATAAAGTTTTATTCAAATTAGAATATTTGCTGTTTTATTTTATTGCTGGAGCTGTACCATTACAGGTGTACTTTGTAAACAATGAGTTCCTGGTTTAGGGATTTATTGAATACTATTTATAACTCTAATAACATTGATTGGTGCAATCCATTACGTCATGCCTTGATCATTTTAAAAACTAATGCATCAAGTAGTTTTAAATTCCAATCTGTTCCTTATCTCTGTAATAACTTTATAGTTTGATTTTAGTTTCAACTGACATTATGCTCCATTCTTGGTCCAATCCAATTCATTATCTGTTGAAAGGTAAGACACATGCCACTCAACATGGGTCATGAAAATAATAATAATAATAGTAATAGTAATAATAAAATATATCCAAAAACAAGCAACACAAAACAAAATGGAGAATATTGTAATAACCACTGATATGGTTGCAAAACAAGTAAGAAGGTCAAGAACTGGAATGCACCTGGCCTGGACGAGCTGCATGGATACTGGTTGAAACATCTCACCAGCTTCCATCACCGCATGGCCACTCAGTTTGATGAAATGCTTCAAAATGCCACAAGTGAAGACTGGTTAATAGCTGATCGAGCATACTTGATAATGAAGGACCCAAAAAAGAGCACAGAACCAAGTAACTACTGCCCAATTACTTGTTTGCCAACAATGTTCAAACTTTTTACAAGAATACTGGCAAATTCAGTATTCAATTATATGATGGAAAACAGTCTGTATCCGGTAGAACAAAAAGGAAATTATAAAAAATCAAGAGGAACAAAAGATCAGCTGCTCATTGACAAAATGGTACTTTAAAATGCAAAATGACGGAAAATGAACTTAAACATGGTGTGGATTAATTACAAGAAGGCATTCGACTCATTATCCCATAGCTGGATTAATGCGTGTTTGGAAAACTTTGGAATCAGCAAAAATATCTGTACATTTTTGAAAGCAAATATGCAAAAATGGAAAATAGCCCTAACAGTAAATGGGGAAAACATTGGTGAAATTAACATCAGATGAGGAATTTTCCAAGGGGACTCACTTTCACCACTACTGTTCAACATTGCATTAATTCCATTGACAATAATCTTATGAAACACAAAACTGGGATACTACATCTCAAGCCAGCATGGCAAGATAAACCATCTGCTGTACATGGATGACTTAAAACTGTACGTGAAAAGCCACACTGAACTTGAATCAATACTCAACACAATCCAACTATTTAGCAGCGACATCAGCATGAACTTTGGACTTGAAAAATGTGCTGTACTATCCATGCAATAAGGAAAAATGGCAAAAATAGAAGGAATAGAACTGGGAAATGGAAGTATTGTGAAACCACTAGCAAAGGATGACGGTTACAAATACCTAGGCATATTGGAAGCAGATAACATATTGAATGGAAAAGTCAAAGAGTCAACACAAAAGGAATACATCAGGAGAGTCCGCAAAATTTTAAAATCAAAGCTGAATGCTGGAAACATAATTAAAGCCATTAATACAGGGATGTCAAACTCAATTTCATCAGCATCGTGGTTGCCATTGGGGGTGTGTGGGGTGTGGCCGGCATGGGCATGGCCTTCTAGGTGGGGCGTGGCTGGCACAGGCATGGCATACTGGGTGGGCGTGGCCAGCTCCATGTCACTCATATCAGGGGCACCTGTGCATGCCTGGGCAGGACTCAGGCGCATCCGAGGGTGGGGAAGGATGGGTGGGACAGGGGGTGAGCACCAGGGCATGGTCCACTGGAGGAGCCTCACTGAGCCTCAGGCTGTGCACGGGGCCCCTGGACCACTGGGGTCCACATGGACTGCCCAGAGCCCTGGACAGCGGAGGTCAGGTGCCCAGCCCGGACCTTGAGTTCCCACGGCACCAGGACCCCAGAGCCCTGCCTAGTCTAGCCGCACTTCCCTGAGGGGGCGCTCAGCTGCACTTACCTCCTCCTCAATGCTGCTGCTGCTGTTCTCACTCTCCTTGGCCAGGTTGCTCATGGTGGGTGCAGGAGGACAAAGTGCATGGGTCAGAGGGAGGCCCACTCCCTCTCCATGCGAGGAAACCTGGCTTTGTAACCAAAGCATCCTCAGCAATAGGAGGGGAAGGCAAAAGGGCAACAGGGCTGCTGGTGGCCAAGTGCTAAAGCAGGACTTCCCTCAGACTCTCCCTCCCTCACTTTTATTCCAATCTCCTTCCTTCCTTCCTTCCTTCATTCATTCATTCATTCATTCCTTCATTCCTTCATTCCTTCCTTCCTCCCTCCCCTTCTTCCCCGCCTCCCTCCTTTTCATTCCCATCTCCTTCCTTCCTTCCCTTACTTTCTTCCTGTTTCCCTCCCCTCCTTCCTTCCCTCCTTCTCTCTGTGCCCAGGAAGGGACAGGGGGAGGGGGAGAGGTTGGCAGCACTTCTCTCAAATAATAAGAGTTGGAAGAGACCTTTGAGGTCTTTAGTCCAAGCTCCTGCTCAAGCAGGGGACATATACCATTCCAGACAATGGAATATCCAATCTCTACTTAAAAGCCTCCAGTGATGGAGCATCCACAACTTCTGAAGGCAAGCCTTTTCACTGGTTAGTTGCTTTCACAAGTCCTTAGTTTTAGGCTGGTTTTCTTGATTAGTTTCCATCTATTATTTGCTTTCTGATGCTTTGGAAAATAGGTTGACCCCTTCTTCTCTGTGGCAGCCCATCAAATATTGGAACACTACTATCATGTCACCATCCCTAGTCCTTTTCACTAAGCTAGACATACCCAACTCCCACAAACATTTGTCATATGTTTTAGCCTCCAGCCCCCTAATCATCTATGTTTACCATCCATTTAGACCAGATGGTCCCCCTAGTTTGGTTTATAGGTTTATAGAACAGTGGCCACAAGCAGAGCCTTCTCAGAGACAGCACCCTCATTATAGAACTTTCTCCAAAGGAAAATATGAACAGTGCAACCCTCACCCGTTTAGAGGCAACTCCAAACACACTGTTCAGCCAGGCATATGTAAAACAACAACACATTTTATGGTCAAACAGCACTAAGTAAATTACTACTACTATTTTTCTTTCTTAAAATACATACTTTTAATATTGTTTTAGCAATGCTAGTGATGCTTTACAATAGCTGTCTTTGAGAGTTTTCTTGTAAACTACCCTGGATTTCTCAGAAACTTTTAATTTCAAATTAGATGTTGATTTAATAAATTAGGCAGAAGAAACAAATGTTTAAATACATCTAAATCCCACAGACCTACTGCCTCCTAGGCACATGCTATAGAGAAAATAAGGCATTGCATTTCTAGCCAGCATAGCCACAGGATGATGGGAACTGTGGTTCATGATACCCAAAATATATTAGTTTGGGTAAGGCTGGATTAAATTATAAAAGAGCAGATGAATGGAAGTATTTTTGTCTCCGACAAAATAATTTGGGGGGGAGTTGACTCGGCCTTTTAATTTCAACTCATACCAATTCCTAACTTCCCATTCAATCCAAAGAGTTTTATTATTGCCTGGATTTTAGGGAGGGGAGGAGGCAAGAATAGACCACAAAGCTAATCTGCAAGCTTGCTCTCTCATCTGCCTGCACACCACCTTCCTGTGTATGTGTATGAGAGACAGAGAGAGAGAGATTCCATTTTTGTAAGTTTGCTTACTCTGCAACTCCCTGTTGACTCAATCTCTGTCTCTCTCTCTCTCACACACACACAGAGACACAGGTTAATAAAAAAGAGAAGGAGTGGGGAGAAAGGTGGAAGCTCTCTTTTTTTGTAAAACCTTGGCTTCCTCCTCCCCTCCTGGCTCTCTCTCTGTTTCTGTCTTTCTCATACACATAGAGAGAGAGAGAGAGAGAGAGAGAGAGAGAGAGAGAGAGAGAGAGAGAGAGAGAGAGAGAGAGAGAGAGAGAGAGAGAGACCCTTCCTGTTTTCTTTTCCTCATCCTTTTCCTCAGCTGCACCTGAACGGAGTGGGAGGAGGTTAAAAAAAAGAGAAGGGGTGGAAGAATGGGGGAAGCTCTCCTTTTTTGTAATACCTCAGCTTCCTCCACCTCCTCCTCTTCCACTCCTGTCTCTCTGTCTCTCTGTCCCTGTCTCTCTGCCTCCCTCACACACACACACACACACACACACACACACACACACTTCCTGCTTTCTCTTCCTTTTCACCCTTTCTGGCCTGGCTAAGCAGAGCCACACGAGAAGTCCAGCAAAGTGGGGCATGGCCGGGCGTGATGGGGTTAAGCTGGGAGGGGAGGGGCAGGCTAATGCAAATGAGCTGCTGCTGCACACCACCAACCCCTGAGCGCTGGCTGTTTCCTGCAAGTGCTCCAAGGTGCCCAGCTGGGGACTGGGGCAGCGGGGGCTGGTCTCTTGCCATTTCTGGGACAGTTGTGGGGGGCCAAATCTGGGCCATGGGCCTTGTGTTTGACATGTCTGCATTAATACATGGGCAGTCCCAGTGATACACTACCCAGCTGGAATTATCAACTGGACTTTGCCTGAATTGGAAAATCTAGACCGGAAAACATGTAAGCATTTGAATATGTACTATGCTCTACATCCACGAAGTGACATTGACAGGTTGTACCTGCCAAGAAAAATAGGGGGCAGAGGACTATTGCAAATCCATCAAACTGTAGAAGAAGAAAACAAAGTTTGAATGACTATGTGAATCAAAGTACAAAAAAACTGTTGCAGGCTGTGAAAACAGAGAGCACTATAAAAATAACAGAAACAAAGGCAGAATATAAGGAAAAACGGCTGGATGACAGATTAAATAGATGGAAAACCAAAGTTTTGCATGGACAGCATTTGAAAAACATTGAAAGAAAATGTGATAACAACTTGACATGGGCATGGCTTAAGATGGGAACCATCAAGAAAGAAACAGAAGGCTTAATACTGGCTGCTCAAGAACAAGCACTACAAACTAATGCCATGAAAGTGAAGATACAAAAATCCACTGACAATCCAAACTGCTGACTTTGCAATGACAAAGTTGAAAGTGTTTCACACCTAATTTGTGAGTGCAGCAAAATCAGGCAAACTGATTACAAATCTAGACATGACCGAGTTGCTAACTTAATCCACTGGACATTGTGTAAAAAATGCGACTTGCCTGTTTCCGAAAAGTCGTGGGAATATAGGGTGGAAAAAGTTGTTGAGAATGAGAGAGTGAAGATCTTGTGGGACTTTCGAATACAGGCACATCGCCACTTGGAACACAATACACCGGATATCGCAGTTGTAGAGAACCGAAGCATACAGCTGATTGATATCGCTGTATAAGGAAATGCCAGAGTCGAAGAAAAAGAACTGGAAAAAATTACGAAATATTGTGACCTGGCCATCAAAACTGCGCGATTATGGATGAAACGTGTAACAGTGGTACCCATTGTCATCAGGGCACTGGGAACTATGTCCAAAAACTTTGCAAAATACATCAAGAAACTGCAGCTTCCTGCAATAATTCCAGCAATGTTACAAAAAACTGCGCTACTCGGAACATCTTATATTTTAAGGAGATACCTGGTTGACGCCTAGGATGCTGGTAGCAACCCTTGTCAACCATCAGCACCAGCCAATTTGAATGTTCAGTTGACTGAGGTTCATGTTTAATGAATAAAAGATAATAATAATAATAATAATAATAATAATAATAATAATAATATTTATTTATTTTTTTATTATTTATTCGGATTTGTATGCCGCTCCTCTCCGAAGACTCGGAGCGGCTTACAACATATATATAAAAACAATTGAACAAATCCGAACAACATTAAAAATACAAACCCCATACATACTCATCAATCACACCACAATCAACAATCATCCCCAGGCCTGCCGGCAGAGGTAGGTTTTTAAATTCTTTCGGAAGGCCAGGAGGGTCGGAGAAACGCGGACTTCAGGAGGTAGTTGGTTCCAGAGGGTGGGCGCCGCAACAGAGAAAGCCCTCCCCCTAGGGCCCGCCAAACGACATTGTTTCGTTGACGGGACCTGGAGGAGGCCGACCCTGTGCGCTCTCACCGGTCGTAGAGAAGTATGTGGCAGAAGGCGGTCCCGTAAGTATCCTGGTCCCAAGCCATGAAGGGCTTTATAGGTAATAACCAACACCTTGAATTGGGCTCGGAGACCAATGGGCAACCAATGCAGCGTGCGGAGAGTTGATGAAATGTGGGCACAACGAGGAAGACCCACAACTGCTCACGCAGCTGCATTTTGCACTAATTGTAGTCTCCGAACACTCTTCAAGGGTAGCCCCATGTAGAGAGCATTGCAGTAGTCGATCCTCGAGGTGACAAGGGCATGTGTGACTGTGAGGAGTGACTCCCGATCCAAGTAAGGACGCAACTGGTGCACCAGGCGAACCTGGGCAAATGCCCCCCTCGCCACTGCCGACAAATGATGATCCAATGTCAGCTGTGGATCAAGGAGGACTCCCAAGTTGCGAACCTTCTCTGAGGGGTTTATAGATTCACCCCCCAGGGTAATCGAAGGACAGATAGAAGTGTCCTTGGGAGGCATCACCCACAGCCACTCTGTCTTATCGGGGTTGAGCCTTAATCTGTTAACACCCATCCAAACCCTCACAGCCTCCAGACACCGGCACATCACCTCAACCACTTCACTGATATGGCCAGGAGTGGAAATGTACAGCTGAGTATCATCAGCGTACTGATGGTATCTCACTCCGTGGCAGTGGATGATCTCACCCAGTGGCTTCATGTAAATGTTAAAAAGTAGGGGGGAGAGAACCGACCCCTGAGGCACCCCACATGGGAGTAACCTAGAGGTGGACCTTCGATCCCCCACAAACACCGACTGCGACCGACCAGTGAGATAGGAGGAGAACCACCGCAATACGGTGTCCCCCACTCCCAATCCCTCCAGCCGGCGCAGAAGGATACCGTGGTCAATGGTATCGAATGCCGCTGAGAGGTCAAGAAGCACCAGGACAGAGGACTGGCCTCTATCCCGGGATCGCCAGAGATCATCCATCAGAGCGACCAAAGCAGTTTCGGTGCTGTAGCCGGGCCTGAATCCCGACTGCAGAGGGCCCAGATAATCGGCTTCCTCCAGAGACCGCTGGAGCTGATGCGCCACCACCTTCTCGACAACCTTCCCCACAAAGGGAAGGTTGGAGACCGGACGATAGTTGGTCAAAATTTCTGGATCCAGGGAAGGCTTCTTGAGGAGGGGGCGCACAAGTGCCTTCTTTAAGGGAGCCGGAAAGGACCCCTCCCTCAAAGAAGCGTTGACAATCTCCTGGATCCAGGTACGTGTCACCACCCTACTGGCCGAAACCAGCCAGGAGGGACACGGGTCCAACAAACAGGTGGCAGAACATACAGATCCAATGGCCCTGTCCACTTCCTCAGGCGTAACAGCCTCAAACTCTCCCCAGATGACCGGACAAGAACATGCCCCTGTCCCCTCAACTGAATCATTATCAGTCAACTCTGCTACACAATTGGAGTCTAGGTCAGCCCGGATCTGAGCCACTTTGTCTGCGAAACAGTTATTAAAGTCCTCGGCACTACCCTGCAAGGGAGGCCCCGGACCCCTTGGGTTAATAAGGGATCGGGTCACCCTAAACAGGGCGGCCGGACGAGATTCCGCAGACGCGATCAAAGCAGAAAGATACAAAGATCTTGCTGCCTTAATCGCCTTCAGATAGGCTTTAATAAATAAGCTCAATCTGGTTCGGTCAGATCCGGACTTACTTTGTCTCCATCGCTTCTCTAGACGTCTCTTATGGCGCTTCATCCCCCTGAGCTCCTCAGTAAACCAAGGAGACCTCCTGGGGCCAGCACCACGGAGAGGTCGCAAAGGCGCAATCCGGTCAATAGCCCCCTTCGCAGCCGTATTCCATGCCGCTACCAGGGACTCCACCAGACTGTGAATGAGGGAGCTCGGTAATTCCCCAAGCGCCATCTGAAAGCCAATTGGATCCATCAGGCGTCTGGGGCGGAACCACCTAATCAGTTCCGCCTCCCTGCGGGGAAGGATTGGGGCCGTAAAATTCAGTCGAAGCAGAAAATGATCAGTCCATGACAAAGGCATGATATCTAAGCCCCTTAAAACCAGATCATTACCCAACTGCTCCGAAAGGAAAATCATATCCGGGGCGTGTCCACCCTCATGCGTCGGGCCCTGCACTACTTGGGTCAGGTCCATGGTTGTCATGGCGGCCATGAACTCCTGTGCCAATCCCGAGGATTCGCCAAGCGACGGCAGATTGAAGTCCCCCAGGACTATAAGCCTGGGGAACTCCACCGCCAGCCCAGCAACCTCCTCGAGTAGCACAGGCAGGGCTGATGCCACGCAGCTGGGAGGCAGGTACGTAAGCAATAAGCCCACCTGGACCCCTAGGTCCAGCGTCATAAGGATGGACTCGCAACCTGGAATTTCGGAAACAGTGAGTCTACGTAGACTGAGGTTCTCCCGGGCCAAAATAGCCACTCCTCCCCCCCTTCCCTGGGGTCGCGGCTGATGCCATACCTGATAACCTGATGGGCACATGCCCGTGAGGGGAACTCCCCCCTCAGGGCCCAACTAGGTCTCAGTCACACACGCCAAGTCGGTCTTCTCATCCATGAGAAGGTCATGAATGAGGGGAGCCTTATTGTTAACTGACCTGGCGTTAAGCAGCAATAGCCTGAGCCCAGGGCCCGAGCTACACCCATCACCAGAATCGTGGGGAGAGCAAGTTTTTTCAGAAGGGCCAGAACAAGGAACTGCTACGAGGCAGCAGGACCGAGTTCCCCGTGTGCGGCCTACCCTCCTGCTCCCGCCATATCTGCCTCTTCCCTGAATGACCGGTATATTCCAACCCTCATTGTCTCCAGAGTCCGCATCTCCCCAGTCCCCGGCCTCCCTCAAGCTTGGCAGGCCTGTCCATTTATCTATCATACATTCTTCAAGCATGTCCCCGTCCCATACATACATCACTCACCCCCCCCAATTTGATAAAAATTAAAAATTTAAATTTAAAAGTTTAAAAAATTTAAAAACAGACGTATAAACATATTAAATTTAAAAAAGTATAAAACATATTAATTAAAAGAACCACAAGCAGAGATACAAGAAATAAACCAGTCGCCCCAAAATGCCTCATCAGGGGCACAGACTGAGCTTGAAGGTCAACTAAAAATGTTCACTAAAAGTTGCTCTCGGGAACTCCACAGCCATGTCCCACAACATCTTCTCTTCCACTGTAAAAAGGCTCTCGAGTGGGGGCAGCAACCAGTGGACATCATAATAATAATAATAATAATAATAATAATAATAATAATAATAATAATAATAATAATAATAATAATAATAATAATAATCTGAAGCTGTATGGAAAAACATCATCTGAAATAGAATCGCTGCTCAACACTGTCTGTAGCCAAGATATTGCAATGGAGTTTGTCTTGGACAAATGTGCCACACATACTATCAAACAAGGAAAAATAGTGAAAACTGAAGGAGTCAAGATGCCACACGAAAATAACATTAAGAGTCTGGATGAGGAAGATTACTACAAATACTTGGGTACCCTTCAAGCTGACATCATCAAGCACACTGAAGTCAAGAAAAAGATTAGAGGTGAATACATCAAGAGAGTGAAGAAGATCTTAAAGTCCAAACTCAATGGAGGAAATACCATAAAGGCAATCAACACCTGGGCAATTCCAGTCATTAGATACACAGCTGGAATAGTGGACTGGACTCAAGCAGAACTAAAAGCAATGGATAGGAAGACCAGAAAAATAATGACAATGAATCCCTTGATCTATGCAGTGACATTGACAGACTTTATCTACCAAGGGAAATAGATGGGCGTGGAATGCTGCAAGTACATCAGATGGTTGAAGAAGAAAAAAAGGCTTTGGAAGAATATCTGAAGGACAGTGATGAAGATGCACTGAAATTAGTATGTCAGGAAGGCTTACTGACTACTGGAGGGACCAAACTGGCCTACAAAAAAGACCAAATGAAGAACAGAATAGAAGCATGGGAAGACAAAGCACTACATGGCTAGTACATAAAAAAAAATTGCTGGGAAAGCAGATAATAACAAGACCTGGCAATGGCTAAGAGCAGGAAAATTGAAGAAAGAGACCAATGGACTAATTCTGGCTGCACAAGATCAAGCCTTAAGGACAAATGCATATAAAGTCAAAATTGAGAAGACAGCAACAGACAGTAAGTGCTGCCTATGCAAAAATGCTGAAGAAACAGTGGACCATCTGGTAAGCTGCTGCAAGAAGCTTGCACAGACTGACTACAAGCAGCAACATGACAAAGTAGCAACAATGATGCATTGAAAGATCTGCAAGAAATATCATTTGCCTGTAAGCAAGAACTGGTGGGATCATAAAATAGAAAAAGTCATAGAAAATGATAAAATTAAACTGCTCTAGGACTTCAGAATTCAAACAGACAAGCACCTGCAACATAACACCCTGGACTTAACAATTGTCAATAAGAAAGACAAAAAAATCTGGAGGTGGACAGTGCAGTGCCTGGAGACAGCAAAATAGATGAGAAAGAACTGGAGAAGATAACAAAATACAAAGACCTACAAATAGAAATAGAAAGACTGTGGCAAAAGCAAGCCAGGGTAGTACCAATAGTAATAGGCACCTTGGGTGCAATTCCAAAACAACTGGAGCACCACTTGAACACCATTGGCATTGACAAATTTGCCATTAGTCAATTGCAAAAGGCGGCCTTACTAGGAACCGCTTCCATCCTGCGACGATATCTGTAATAACATCAAACATCCATATCTGCCTATCCCAGGTCCTTGGTAAGGACTCGATAGGTAGACAAAATGCCAAATCCAGTCTGAACATCTGGCTGACTGCGCGATGATCAATAATAATAATAATAATAATAATAATAATAATAATAATAATAGAAGAAGAAGAAGAAGAAGAAGAAGAAGAAGAAGAAGAAGAAGAAGAAGAAGAAGAAGAAGAAGAAGAAGAAGAAGAAGAAGAAGAAGAAGAAGAAGAAGAAGAAGAAGAAGAAGAAGAAGAGTTGGAAGGGACCTTGGAGGTCTTGTAGTCCAGCCCCCTGCTCAGGCAGGAAACCCTATACCATTTCAGACAAATGGTTGCCCAGTCTCCTTAAAACTTCCAGTGTTGGCGCTTTCACAACTTCTGGAGGCAAGTTGTTCTACTGATTAATTGTTCTAACTGTGAGGAAATTTCTCCTTAATTCTAGGTTCTCTCTTTGGTTAGTTTCCATCCACTGCTTCTTGTCCTGCCTTCAGGTGCTTTGGAGAATAGCTTGACTCCCTCTTCTTTGTGGCAACCCCTGAGATGTTGGAACACTGCTATCATGTCACCCCTAGTCCTTCTTTTCATTAAACTAGACATACCCAATTCCAGCAACCATTCTTTGTATGTTTTAGCCTCCAGTCTCCTAATCACCTTTGTTGCTCTTCTCTGCACTCTTTCTAGAGTCTCAACATTTTTTTCACATCGTGGTGACCAAAACTGGATGCAATAATCCAAGTGTGGCCATACTAAGGCATTGTAAAGTGGTATTAACACTTCATGTGATCTTGATTCTATCCCTCTATTAATGCAGCCTAGGACTATGTTGGCTTTTTTGGCAGCTGCAACACACTGCTGGCTTATATTTAAGTGATTGTCCACTAGGACTCCGAGATCCCTCTCACAGTTATTACTACTGAGCAAGGTAGCACCTTGTATTTGATTTTTCTTGCCTAAATGTAGAACCTTGCTTTTTTCATCATTAAATTTCATTTTGTTAGATAGTGCCCAATGTTCGAGTCTGTCAAGATCCTCCTGTATCCTAAGCCTGTCTTCTGGAGTGTTGGCTATTCTTGCCAGCTTGGTGTCGTCTGCAAATTTGATGAGTTCCCCATCTATCCCCTCATCCAAATCATTGATGAAGATGTTGAAGAGCACTGAGCCCAGAACAGAGCCCTGGGGCACACCATAAAATAATTTCCTCTTTCTTCTTTTTCTCTGAAGACCAAGTCACTATGGATAGTTGCTGTAGTTTGAATTTGCTAGCATTCCAGTGCTTTAAAGAAATTAATTCATGTACATCAGCTTGGAATCATCATCATGAGAAAGCAATGAAGAATACATTTAAAATGATTACTATGAAATTACCACTATTCAGAAGGTTCAGACTGAATTTATTTCGGATCCTGATTCAAGCAAATGGAGCAAGATTATTCAAATAATTTATCTATTGTGCAATTATCCTCCCCAAATCACAGAACTTTTACATGGCTGGTGGTTCCAAATGACACCTTCTGTGTTTTTACACAGGTGTCATTTTCCTTCCAGCAAAAAAATCATTAAAGATTAAAAGATGAAATAACTGTACAATGCTGTTTTTTAATTTGTTCATTATTATATTTGTTTAGCCAGTAAGGAAGTTTCTCTTTTCCTCAGATCTGTTTTGAATGGGGATTGCTGAAAAAAAAAACTTCAACAACTAGTTAAATCTCAGGAAAATAGCTGTCATGGTTCTGACAGATGAAACTCTTCAAAGAACTTTGAGGCATTGTTTACCTTAAAGAATCTTTATTCAAGTTGCATGGCATCGGCGTGCACATGGTTGAAGCCAAAATCTGAATTCTCCTCCCCTAAACACATAGTATCAAAGCACAATTCCCTCCTCTAATTAACAGTCATAAATCACATTCTCCAATTAATTTGAAATGTAGACCTTCCCTCCAGTTCTTCTAGCCGCCATTTCTTATCATGTCTTACTTCAAACAACCTTAAAAAACACTCTACTAGATGTTGTTATGTCTAACTAATTCCCATACACATTCTTCCTCCCCCCCCAGTATCATCTAATTCTAACTCTAAAAGTAACACACAAGTTAAGGGAAAATTGGCTGCATCTTCATATATTGTCAAAGCAAGAACATCTGATGTTAGCAGCATTGACAATAGCATTTTCCTAGTGACACTGCAGTTCTTGCCCATTTATCAAAGTTATTGTTATATATGTCTCCTGGAATATCACAGGTTCTGTACTGCAAAGGCCATGAGATATCATTTGGTAGATACTGCATGTGATATCCACAATAAGTACACTTACAGTTCTAACTATCCACTCTTTTTGTGACCATTTCTTTGCTTTTTAGGGGCTGCATATTCCACATATCAGTCTCATATAATCCTTTACAAAGGAAACCAGTCACAAATGATATACCTCTTGGGCAGCACCTAATAGATAGTTGGTGGATGGATGGATAGTTAATCAATATCATATGCACATGTGTCTCAGTATTTTTATCTTTCATTTCTTACTTTGCCTTTTGTTGTGGACTGTACAATGTCCATGAATCTTTTTTTGAAATCTGTAAATAGGCAAAAGCTATGTAAGAAAGCCTCTCATTCACCCTCAAGCTTCTCATTTTTTCATGTGGATGTGATTTGCACTATGGTCAGGGTGTGAGATTGATATAAGATTTATAAGGAGAACAAACAGCAAATGTAGTTTTTTTTAAAGCATATTCTCTCTGAGACAATGTGGCTGATTTGAGGGTTATCAGAAAGCAGTCCGTGCTAGTCTATCATTAAAAGTGTTAGTCACTTGTGAATGTCTCCAAGGATTGCATATCTGGCACACTGAGAAGCATCTCAGCATAGCTGAGAAGTATTAAATAGGGATAGTTGAGACCTAGTAAAGGAGATAGGCTGTTGGTTAGAAAAGGGATTGCTAATAGAGCATCACAAAGGCAGTTGAAGATTACTGCTGGGGAAAAGGAAAAAGAGGTCAGAAGTCACAAAGCCCATAGAAAGTAATCACTTCAAGATTCAGCAGACATTTCAGGTGAATGAAGATGAACTGTTGAGCTGTAGGACAGTGCTGTTGGAGGTGTGTGTATCTGTAGATGAGTCAGGAGCAGAGAAGTTGTAAACAGCAACTTAGTAGATCAAAAAGTATCAGGAGTCCCAGGCAAAAGATGACTTGAAGAATAGAGAGTCTAAGGAGAGCTCTGTCATTCACAGTCCATTAAGGATGGTGACAATGGACAAATAAAAAAGGAGCCATAAAACAGCTGAGCAAAATCCACAATGGGCTAGAACACGGGTGTCAAACTTGCTGCGTCACGTGACGTGTCGCAATGTATCACAACTTTTTTTGCATTGCCAGAACTGGGGTGGGTGCGGTCCCCATGTGATGCAACCAGCCTGTGGGCCGGCAGTTTGACACCCCTGGGCTAGAACTACAGCAAGGGTGAAAGTTCCCACAGATGCCTTCAAGAGAATGATGAAAGCTGAGGAACAGAAGAAATGACTTCCCTATTCTATTGTAAGAACTAAACCCAAACCTAGAAGCTTGAAGGAAGAAGTAGAGCAAGTGACTTTGGGAGGAAAAAGAGATACAAGATATAATAGAAGAAATAAAAGTCCAAGATATTTGTGAAAGAGTTAAGAAAATGGTAATAGAGGTCAAAAACAATCAAAGAGTGAGGAACAAGAGGGATGAAGTGAAGAAATTTTCCAGCACCATAAACTTGTCCTGCAGAGAAAGTTTCAAGGTTAAAAACTAACAGTAACTAAAAGGAATTGAGTTAAAATAAGATTGAAAAACAGGAACTCTTTAGAGATAAGGTTTTAAAGGTTGCACAAATTAGAAATCTCAGTATTTAACATTGGAGCACCTGAAGTATTTTGCATAAATTTGCACAATAAACCCTTTTTGTGGCCAATCCTGATGTTTGCTTGATTGCCATTATTCCTTATATATAAAAAAGAATCTACAGCAGGTCTTCTCTTTACTTTGCTCTAAAATTTAAACCAAGTGATGACAGCAGCATTATCAACTATTTGTTTGTTGGTTTGTAAAATTTATTGGCCACCCATCTTAATATGGGTTAACTCTGATACTATTAATGAATGTCCAATTATTATCAAACTTATATATTTAAGAAGACATTAAAAGCTTGAAATATCTTAGACTTTGAAATGTTTTGTTCCAGAACTCTGGATTTTTTTAACCAATAGCTATATAAATTGAAAAAAAAAAACCCAACCCTTTAGAACAGTTTCAGTTAACACTGTGCCAAAACCGATCTCAAAATCTCATTTCCCAAAAGTGTTATTTTGCAAAGAGAGTTTTCTACTTCTTTTCTTTCAGCTTTGTCTTCATGATATTTTTAATCTGGATCATTACTGAAAGCTCATGTTGTTATTTCCTATTATATTATATTCTTAAAATAGAAATTTTAAATAAAAATAAAATCATACTGAGACCTCCCTGGCTGCCCCTATTTCTCCCAGGCTGAGAATGCCCAGGTGAAGACCTTTCCTCAGAACACTTTTCTCAGTCTGGGATTTAGCTACACTGGGGGAAGCCAGGGAATCTGCAGGCCATTGTGCATTGTATAATTAAAATCAGAATATTCATGCACATTTTTTGTCCAACTGAGTAAATGCAAGAACCACAAGATTTTAATTTTCTTTTTGAAAGAAATTCTGAAAACATATTTTCTTTTAAGTTCAGTGAGAGCTGTTTTTTATACATAGTAGGACTTTTCTTACATATTTTGACAAATTATATTGTTCTGTTTCGGGAAAAGAGGCATCGAGACGAAGCAACCAGTTCCAACAGTCTCCTTTATTGCAACACCAACAGAACAGGTTTTAAAATGGTGCGGCCCCCTTTCATACCCCCCCCTGCACAATACCTTGCTGGCCAATCATTGCAAAGGCTGGAAGCAGCCTTTCTTGTCCCAGGCATTCATATGGTCTGCCCGGGCCAATCGCTGCAGCCTGTGCCTACCGGCCCAGGACATAACAATATAGTGATCAAACTTCATTAATGAAAAGATAAAATTAGAATTTCTGGTTTCTTTGAGAATCCTATTCATGTATTAGCCTCATACCTTACACTTCTGGATAAGACAGCTGTTTTTCTCATCTGAGAAGTTAATTCAGCACATCTTTGTTACCCTCTGATACTGGAATTCTGGCATTGACTACTCCTCCCACAGCCCCTTATCAGTTGGTTTAACACATACACACATTTCCTCCATGCTTGGTAGCATAAATGATCACTGTCTGCATATTTATTTCTGTACTGGAGAAATTGGATTTTGCTATAGAAATAAAACGTATATATAGACACTTCCTTTCTTCTTCAAAAGAAAAAACCTCTCATTAAAAACTGTAACTAAATTCTAATGTTCTCTTCCTTCTCCTGCCAGCTGTTTACCAGCTTCATCAGTCTGATCTTTTTCTGCTCTGAACTCTGCTCTGCACCGAAAGAAATATGTATTTCCGTGTACACAAATATCTGCAGTAAGCAAGTCAAAGCCACAAGTCAAAAGGAATATTTTGCTCCTTGCCTTCTAAGGAGGAGGAGCTTGTTTTAACCATAGAGTCCATCAGCACCGAAAGACGTTTGTTTTCATCACTATCGCAGCCGTTTTGTTTAAAAAAGGAATATTAAGGACATACAGTAGTGATATTAGTGATTTTGGAAAAGAAGTTCCATTTTTTCCTAAGAATTTTTTTTATCACTGAAAAATTGCAATACAAAACACATTGTCTTTCAAATGCATTCTCCTCTTGTGTGTTTCTTATCTTTCAGTTAAAGCACTTTCAATTCTGCTTCTCCTTAAATGGAGGTTGTTCGCTTAATGTTTTCCAGATGTCTTCAGCTATAACTCGCATGCTTCTTAAATACGATGGCCCAATAGGGTTTATGGCAACTGTCGTCCTGTCGTTCCATTTCTTTCTTCCTTTCCTCCCCTTAGTGTCATCTATATCATCTTTCATTGCTTTCCTATTCTCTTCTTTTCCTGGGTCTCTCTCTAAAAAAGGGAAACTTACATGTGCAAGAATGCCAGGGTGGAGGAAAATTCTGAGAGAAGTTGGGTGGGGTGGAAATTGTTATGTCCCACCAATAGAGTACATGGCAGGTGACAAGGATCTATTTGCACTTAAGACCATAAAACAAGACTAGAGACAGAAAAGACTGAGATTCCCGACATATTGGTTCTAGGTGAGGATAGCCTCTGCTCGTGCATTAAACATGAGAAGGGACCTGGCCATCTGAACTCCTCCGTCCGGGAGGGCTGGTGGTGGAAAGATCACCAAACGTCGCCGTTGCAGTGCTAGCGCTCCTTCTCTCTTCCATGCTCCCCTCCCGCTTTTCAGAGGATGAGGCGGGAATGGTCACTTCTCCTCCTCATCCAAGCGGAGAGCAGCTGCAGTCCTCGGTGGGAAGGAGGAGGGCCCAGACAGGATGCCGGGCGACTGCGCAGTGGGGTGGAGACTGGCTTTGGCGGAGCCTCAAGCCCGTTTTCTTTGAAAGCGAAAGTGTCGTGGGCGCGCAGAGGCGTCTGAAAGGGGCTTGCGCGACTGCGTGGGAGGAGAGGGCAAAAAGAGAGCTCGGAGGGGGAGGGGGGAGGCCGGTAGTCTCTATATCCGTCTCTCCGAGGGGAGGAAAGGAAGAAGTGTGTGGGGGGTGCATGTGTGTTTGTGTGTGTGGGGGGGGGGTGTTTTCCTTCAGTACTGTTGTTTAATGTGAGGGACCGGGGATCCTGGAAACTGGCGAGGTGATGTGTTTCGAGCGGGGGGCGGCGGCGGCGGCGCTCCTGCTGCTGACGCCGTCTTTGGAACCGCTGGAGAAGGAAGACAAGGAAGAGGCGGTGGCGGCGGGGGCTGGGATCGAGGATAGCTGCTGCCCGGCGGGCCCGGGCTCGGCAGCGACGGATGCCGCGGAGGGACGTGCGGCTGCCCGGTGTAGCTGCTATTTTCTGGACGACGGCTGCCTTCGGGAAGACGGTGGGGACCGCCGATCGCGGAGGCCGAACCACAGAGGCGTTGACGATCCGGAGAAGTCACGGCAGCCTTGAAATGTATTCCACTTTCCCTCCCCTCAGCGGCCATGTTAACCACCAGGAAACCGTCTGCCAGTGTCGCTGGTGCTAGTGCCGGTGGGGCCGCCTCGGCTACTACTTGCCCAGCCGGTAAGTAACAGCTAGCCGCAGCCGTCCTTGCCGCCTTTCTTCCCGGGATCCCTCGGTCCCCTCCTCCCATTCCCCACGCCAGGAGCGGCAGAGTCCGAAGGGGCGCGCGCGCGCGAGAGAGAGCGCGTGTCTGGGTGAAAGATAAATTGCCCCCCCCGGCTGAAGCCCCTATTGCCAAAGCGTGCAGCCTCGAGCGGCCTCACTTTAAAACCCTATTTTAAATTCTCCCGGAGGGGCTCCTTGAGCTTCTAGTGAATGGCAAGATTTTCGGTGTGAGAACAGGCAAGTTTAGGTAAACGTGCCAGAGAGAAGCGCTTTTTGCACTGGTTTTGTTTAAAAATTGTTCTACCAGGTGGGGAGTCGTGGCTGGGGGAGCGGAGCCGAGTTCCTGCGCTCCTTCGTAAGAGGCAGGGTCGAGGCAGCGGGCAGGCTAGATCGGATGAGGACTGCAAAACTCCTCCATTTGCAGCCAGACTGGATTCGCCTCCGGCTCCTAAATGCTGGGGGGGGGTGTGTGTGTGTTAAGCATGGATGGAAGGTTTAGCTGGGTTAATGAGCGACGTCTTCTGCTTTAATTGACACACTTGGTGTCCGTCCTCCCCCCCCCCCGCCTCGCTCCGACGCCTAGTTTGGGATCAACTCCCGCTGATCCCTCAGGCAATGTTGCGATGGCAGCCGGAGGAACAAGAGGAGGGGCGCTGGGGAAGGGACAACTTCGGCGCCCCCTTTCCATTTCCTCTGCCGCTTGTCTTCGATCCGGACCCTGCTCGGTCCCCCGTCATTTTCAGTGGGTTTCTTTTTGCCTCCCTCCGCAGGGAGCAGGGGAGGAGGAGGAGGAGGAGAAAGTAGCCACCCGTTCCAGTCTTCCCCGGGGATCGGGGCTGGAGGGACTTCCCGGACGGGCGCTGGGACCGGACCGCCGTCCCCGATCGCTTTGCCGCCGCTGAAGCCCAGCAGCGCAGCCCACACGGTGAGACTGGATCAAGGGAGGGGGGGCTGGAGAAGCGTATGGCTTGGGAGGAGAAGTGGATCGCCTCTTAACCCCCTCCATTTCTGCTGCTCCGCCCTCCTCGGCTCAAAATCCTGTTCCGGCCCCTTAATTGCCCTTCCGTCCCCCAGCCTTTATCACCCCACCCCAATTGCTCCTCCTCTCCGTGGTATTAATAGCAATAAATGTGCTTGGTACAGTCAGGTTGTCAGCCAGCCTGTCTGAGTAGGATCTGTGAATGAGTGAGGGAAGGCCAAACAGGCTGGCTATGGAGGAGCCCTCTTAATTATCTCTGGCATGTCTGAACAGGTCCTGGTCCTATTCCTGGTATGGTTTCAGCAGGTATTTGGGCTAAGGAGAAGGAAAGGCAACTTTTAGAGCCAATTAGGAATTTTCTTCCATGAAATTAATGTTCAAATTAGATGATGGAAGTGGATGAAATGCAATTATTGTAGTTCCGTGCTGCTGTATGAGGATGTAAATAAGGGATTCCCTGCCTTCCTCCCTGGGAAAAACGGGGAGGGTCATTTGTAGGAACTGCTATTCATGCTTCTCAAATGAGAAATAGGACTCTTGATTATTGATATTGGAAGACTAATGCAATTTTGGCTCTGTGGAAATGAAACAAAACGATGCTACCAGTATGCCTGGACAACAGGTTCTTGTAACTAATGAAAACCCATAGTGTGTGTGTGTGTATCATGGATCCTCTGGCTATGTATGTATGTATGCATGTATGTATGTATGATCCCACATAAGATTGAGAAAGATATATACCACCCATTTTTTTCTTTAATAATAAGCTTCTTAGCATTTCTGTTCAGTCTGTTGTGTGGTTAGTTCTTTCTTATTTTTTTAAAAAATGACTTTAAAAAGCACTTCATTTTGTGATTAAGGGTGCTTTTTCCCCAAAGTGAAAAATTAAGTGTTCCCTTAATTATCAGAGTAAACTCAGAAGAATGGCCTGTTTCAGGGGTACAAGTGGAAGGGCATTTAATGGGGAGCTAAGTGACCCTTACAATTTAACTTGATAACAGATATCCCTTGATGGTATTATTTAAAGGGCTGTGGTTTCTCATTTCCATTCATTGCCATTCTACTACTAGAGATTGAACTACCCAGGCATGATGTTCTATTTAGGGCACTGAAGAAAAATAGACTTGAATATATACGGTAGCTAGCTTGGTGAACATTATTTAACATTAGCTTTGAACCTGAAAAAGAACATAATTTGCAGTTTATATGAAAGAATCCTATACATTCAAATAACATTTTCTTTTTGGGAATGCTTATAGATCCAACTGGACCTTATAGATCCTTATAGATCTAACTGGACAGAATTGGAAGACCATTACAAATGCTTAATTGTCATTAAAATCATTACTCCTAAAGTACCGTAAAATTTTAGGAATCACATTTATTTACAAATGGCATTTCCCTTTATCTGAAAGGCTCCTTTTCCCCAATATGCATGGAAAACTGGTTGTTGCTGTGGGAAGAGGGCAGACAATCTGCCTCGTCAGGGACTCTCTTTTTATTAGCTTATATGCGTTGTATTGAACACTTATCCTAAAAATCAGTATAGAGTTAATCTAGTAAAACTTTCATGTATCAAGAGGTGGTTACAATAAAAGAAAAGCAATATGGATTCCTATATTTATCACTGCACTGATTTCATATACTCCTGTGGTATTTGTTATCAGCTTTAGAATCTAATAATGTTACTATCAACATAGTCAATAGGAATTGTACTTAGGTCATGAGGTAGCTGGAGTTAATTAAGAAATGCTGTCTCATTAGATGGATGCATAAGTAGATGTAAATGTATAAGTGTATGACAAGCAATGTGCTGTTGGACTGGAAATGGGGGAGACTTTGTTCAAAACCATCCTCGATTGGTTTAAAACACACCCTATGTGGTATTGCAGGGGGAAAAAATAGAAGGCAAATACCTATATATACTACCATAAGTTCCTGAACAAAACACAGGATATCAATCTAACAAAAATATTTTAAAATGTACATGAACAAGTTAGATATCTATTGCATAAATCCAGTGAAAAAGTTAAAACCAGTGCATAGCTACGTAGTTATAAGCCAAATCAGGTAGGTATGGATAATTTTAATTCAAAAAGAATTTTAACGTGAACTTGCTCTTGATTTTCCCAAGTTTTCTTAATTGTCTCAGGATCGTATTATCGAAATTTTCTGTGAGAATCTTTCTCAGCTGTTCTTACCTCTTTTCAATATGTCTAGCTCATTTTACATAATAATCTGAGCAAGTTGATATATAATGTTTGCCCTAGATATGCAAATTTGGAAAGACTGATATCACAAGGAAATATACTATGAAACACAGACTTCCCCTTATATAAAAGTAACTTAGTGACTTTTGTCTCTAGTTGGATAAGTGCTTCTTTGATTTGTTTCATAATATAAGACTCTTTGAGAGTTTGAAAACACAATGGAAAATTTCTCAGATGCTCAAGAGAGCATGTGTGTGGAAGTGTATGTACCATATAATAAGGGCTGAATTGCGTTTTCTATTTATGGCAGTTTGTGCTACTAAGCAGATGTATTGATGGCAGTTACAAATGGAGTGAATTCTGGCTACACAGCTTCTTTCCAGACCTTACCATCTCCATTACAATGTAACTTCAACTTAACTTCACTGAGTAGCTCATCAAGTTTCAGACTCTTCTATTTCTTTGTTGCTATACTTCATGGCATTCACTTCTAATTCAGCTCTTTTTTCCTATTTATCTTGATCCAATGGGCAGAATCCTATGTTTGGTCACTGATAGCTAGGAGTCAATTAAAATGATCATTAAAATTAAATCAAATCTTTATTAAGATCAAAACCAGTGGGGTGGATTATTATCTCTTTCTTCTCCACTGCTTTTGGTTCAATCACACAAAGACACATTCTGCATCTATTTGTTTACATAGGTTGTCTGAAACTGAGTCTGATCACTGATCCATCTAGCCCAGACCTGTGGACATTGATTTGCTTCAGGATTTCAGTAGCTGCTCCAACACAAAATCCTTAGGTTGTCCCGCATTTAAAGTACTTGCTATACTCAAGTAATGATTTCCCCTATATTCTCTCTGCTACACAGTACCTATTTTCCCTTTGGACAGTTTTATTGTTTTATGCTCATTGTTCTCAGTGATGTTTATGAAAAAAGTTATGTAAAGGCATTCTTTGTTGAATGCCTTTCCCTCAATCCTGAGGAGTTTTTTTCTTTTATCTCTTCATCAATGTACTAAATTGAAAAACACTTAAGCCACTTCAGAAAACATTACACACATGGACTTACTCTAATATCACACCATAAGGCCCAACGGTTTTGAAAAAGACAGCTATGTGATGGTAATTAACATAGAATATCTGACCTATTGCTTTGGTGTGAGGACAACTTGTGCTACTCTCATCTGTTGAGGCAGATGTTTAAGTTGAAGATGGGGCATGGAATAGAGATAAGCTGCCAAATCCACAATCAAGAAACTCTACACAGCTCTCAGTAACAAAACTGCAACAGATCCAGATTATAAAAAAAAATATGATAGGCCAGTGGTGGTGAACCTATGGCACGCATGCCAGAGGCGGCACTCAGAGCCCTCTCTGTGGGCGCACGCGCCATGCCCCGGAGATGACAACCATCCCTCTTCAACCAGCCACCTGCTAACTTGCCGAGGTTCCCATGGCTGGATGAATCCCAGCACCCATGCGCTCACTGGCCTCTGTGTGCAGGGGCCGATGGTGTCAGGCAGCAACCGCCCTGGCCCCTGCCTCATCTTGCCCTGTGACAATGGCACCCCCACCCTGCCTCGCCTTGCCTCGCCTCGCCTCACCCCGCAAGACGAGCCTCCTGCCCACCGCCCCACCTGCCAGAGACCCCCCTGGATCTCCCCCAACCCTGCCCAGCCCCCACAGGCATCCCTCCCCACAAGCAACATTGAGGTGATCATGCCCACCTTGGCCACACCCACCCAATCTGCCATGCCCACTACAGCTACACCCATCTAGTGAGCCATGCCCACCTGGCACCTGGCGATAAATAAGTGGGTTTTGGGTTGCAGTGTGGGCACTAGGTCTCTAAAAGGTTCGCCATCACTGTGGTATGCCTTATATAAGAAAATCTGTTTGGTATAAGGCAGTGGTGGCGAACCTATGGCACGGGTGCCAGAGGCGGCACTCGGAGCCCTCTCTGTGGGCACACATGCCGTTGCCTCAGCCTTGCCTCTGCCCGCGACCCCCTCCTCACCAGCAGCCTCCCTGGAGGAGAGTCGCCCCGAGCGTGGCCCACGCGGAACAGCACAGCCAAGGACATGGCAGCCAGGCAGCGTAGACAAGACTCTGCCCTCACACCCCAACACACACAGTTGATGCTGCAGGGTGTGGGCAGAGGGCGTGGCCACCATGGTGCTGCTGGGCTGCCTGGGCGATCTGTGGTGGGCCCTGGAGGTGGTGAGTGGCCCTGCGGGCAGGCAGGGTAGGGCGGGGCAGGGGCAGGGCAGGGTGTGGAGCAGAGGCGGGGCCAGTTTTTGGCCACTTGTCTCTAAAAGGTTCGCCATCACTGGTATAAGGCATCAATCTAGAAACCAGGAGACTGTGAGTTCTAGTCCTGCTTTAGGCATAAACCAGGTGGGTAACTTTGGGCCTGTCATTTTTTCTCAGCTGTAGGAAGCAGGAAGTGGTTCTGAAATTTTGCCAAGAAAATTGGCAAAGGGAGGGGGAAGAGGGAGGGAGAGAGGGAGAGAGAGAGAGAGACTTTGTGTAAGCTAGAGTCCCAAGATTCAAGAAGTAAGTTATTGAAATAACAGCAGCAATAATAACATCCATAACTACCAGCACCTGTGATCATTGTACCATATGGCTGATGGGAGTTTGGTACCCAAGACTATAATGAAGTATTTCGTAAGTCCCATATTAATGCTTGGTCACTTGTAGCTTTAAGTCATAGATTCCCTTGTTGCTATTTATCATGACCTGAATGTAAAAAGAAAAAAAATCCTGTTTTACAAACTAGAGAGAATGGATTTTTACATCAGCCCAAGCCAACGCAATCACAATAAGACTTAACATTATTATGTCTAAGTACATAACCAGTGCTTTTTTTTCTTAAAAAAAAAAAAAGGTACCGGAACTCACACATGTCATACAACCCGCCTTGCCTACCCTACAAGGTTCCATCCAAAAAAGGTGCCGGAACTCCGTTCTGGGCCTTCTATGAGAAAAAAAGCCCTGTACATAACAGTCTCATCATCTTTAAATCATTTACAATATGCTTGTGCTGAATAAGAAGTTGCCTGATCATGTTTTAATTTTATTTAAAACATGATTCAAAACAACAAAGATTAATTTATTTTAAAATATATGCAGGTAACAACAATTTTCCTATCAAGAAATATTTATGAAATAGAATATATAAATTTCCTGTTACTATAATAACATAAATGCAACAGATCGCAATTAAATCACACTTCTATGCAACCTAAAAACACAATCTAAAACTTCTGGATTGAGATTATTTACATTTATTATAATATCCTTGAGGAGTTATGCCCTCTTGGAAACACAGAACAGATTTTAATCCTGGATAGCAATTATAACAATCTTTCTTTCTCTATAAATGCAAGGATGTAAGCAGTACTGTTTAGGATTAAAGCTGCAATCCCATGTTCATTTATTCAGACTATCCATTGTTCAATGTGGGATTTATTTCCAAGTGAATATGCACATAATTAAGCTATAACAATTGCCTAGAAATTTTTAGAGGCAGAGTGTAGTGGAAATCAGCCACATAATATTTTTCCATGGAAAACAATGTGAATGTTTTTCATTTGACTAGCAGTTACATTCATAATCTGAGAACGGAGAAAACTATGAAACTAGCAGTTAGAAGGTATAAAGTGGAAGTGCACAACAATATCGAAAATAATAGATTGTCCTAATATTATTGTCATTTGGTTGAATGGATTATATACTAAATAGAATTTTGACACCATTTTATTCTCTTTGCATCAACAATGTTCTTTTCAGGGATTCTCCATTCCTTTCCCTCCCAGTTTTTCCTACCCCATTCAATATTTTGTGACACTGTGGGTTGTATCTAGTTACCCATCTCTGAAGGGAGAACAAGACATGATGATAAATCATTTATTTATTTATTGAAAATAATTTACTAACCTAACCTAATTTACTAGCCTAACCACTGAAGTTATTTTATTTCTCTCCATCCCATAGGGTTTTTTTCCTGTTGCATAAAAAAGTTAACTTGATTACCTGCTCCTCATTTAGTCTGTAGAGACTGAACGTGGATAAATACTTGGGACTTGACCTGGAACCAACCAGTGGATTCCAGGGGTTCTGACAAATTGTTTGACAGGCCACCCCGGTTCCCCACGTGCTGAAAGCTTTGGTTCCGAGTTAGGCAGGCAAATAGGGCAAGGCTGGTAAATGTCCCCCCTTCCCCTCAGCGCTCCCATAATACCCTATTATGGTATTTTTCCATTGTCTTCTTTCTTTCCCTTCCTCCCCCTCCTTCACTACTCTTTCTGCTTTCCCTGAACTGTTCTATTGCTCTATCTGCCCCCAATATTCCCAGGACCTTCTTTCCCTCCCCTCACTTAGTCACCTTTTCCCGATCTTCCCAGCATCTTCCTTTTCATCCCTCTATTGCTGCCAGTGTCACAGCACAGCCTATCCTGTTGGGCTGCCTGCCACTCTACTTCCCAACACTTTCTTTCTTCTCTCTCATTTCCCATTGCTAATATCCCAGTCTGATACATCCCTCTGCCCCCACTCCCAGTCTTCCCAGTGCTGTCCCTTCCCTCATTTCTTCCTTCCAAAGCCACCCATGTCATAGGCATTTTCCTTGCTCCTCATGCAATTCTAATATGGTCTGTGCATGGAAACATGCACCTTCAATTCTTGATCAAACCACCCCAAAACAGCTGTTCTGGCATGGACCCCTTCATACAAAAAAGTTTTGCTTACTCTGGTAGACAACAGAAATGTGTTTAGTATTTTTCTTTGTATAATATAAAATTCAATTATATTAATTTTGTTGCTCATGTTACAGTTTATTGCCCTATTATAATAAATTCCATTTTTAATTTTATTTTAAAAGGAATGATTAATTTTTAAAGTCCAATTATTACTGATTAGCTTTTTTTTTAAAAAAAAGCTCCTTTGTATATGGTAAAAAATCCAACTATGACTGAGAAAACTGAAAAGAAAAAGAACTTTGCATTGTTTAAATACAAGCACCACCTTCTACCATTGTTTCTTTTACCCTTGTTAACTGAATAAATCATAGCTTCCTGAGTGCATACAAATCACTGAACCATATACAGGTAGTCTTTGACTTACCTCAGTTCACTTAGTGACAGTTTGAAATCACAATGGCACTGAAAAAAGTGATTTATGACCAATTTTCACACTTATGACTGTTGAGCATCCCCATGTTCACATAATTTAGGTTCAGATGCTTGACAACTGACTCATGTTGCAATGTCCCAGGGTCATGTGATCAGCTTTTGCAGCCTTCTGACAAGAAAAATCAGTGGGGAAGCCAGATTCACTTAACATGTTACTAATTCAACAACTGCAGTGATACATTTAACAAATGTGGCAAAAAGTCATAAAATGACTTAAAACTCACTTAGCAACTTAAATTTTGGCTCAGTGATGGTCGTAAGTTGAGAACTATCTGTACTATGCTTTACAAATCACAATGATTGGTTCACTTATGCCAGGGGTTCCCAACGGGGTGGTGGTGCTTGCACCCCTTGGTGCAAGAAAATATTCCAGGGGGTGCGAAAACTTGGGTTTTCAAAATTATAGTGTATATGGATAATTCGTTGCCATTATTTTGAACTTTTGTAAGAGTGCCCTTCTCCAACAGCGTCTGCTCCTGCTGTTGCAGGGCCATGCTGACTCCCAGCTTCTGGCCCAGAGTCGGGCCGACTCCCAGCTGATTCCCAGGAGCCAGGCCGACAAGCTGAGGCTGGGCCGACTCCCAGCTGACGTGCGCACGCCGGGCTGACTCTCAGCTGGCTGTCGGGAGCCGGGCGGTGTGTAGTGGCCCCGCTGGTTCCCCACCGATGTCCGGACGCCGACCCGACTCCCAGCTGACTGTCGGGAGTCTGACGGTGCTCATGGGGGCCATGTGGACATCGGCCGGCTGCTGGCTGCATCCTCCCCATCTCCCAGCTCATGGCAAGCCCAGGGGCTTGACACGCGCCCCCAACGCTGCCCCGAGCCGGCTCAGCTGCGTGGGCGGCCGGTCCAAGCTGAGCTGGGTCTGGGCCGCTGCCACCACTGCTGGCTGAGCTGAGCTGCAGCGCCGAGCCAATCCCCGCGCCTCCTGGTTGCCTGGCCATGCTCCGCCCCTGGCTGCCCTCCACACCGGAGCTTCCCCCGTGCCACCCGGCGGGCCCTGGGGCTGGCGGGCAGGAGGAACTCCTTCCCAGCTCGCCAGGCTCCGGGCCTCGGAAGCGGCCAGACGGCGGGGAAGAGGGCGATGCCCGCAGGTGCGTCGGAGGCCAGCTGGATGGGCCGGGAGGGAAGAAGCGGCGCCTTCCGAGCAGGAGCTGGCGCTCCGGCTGTGCCCCTCTCGCGTGTGACAAGTCGGGGAAGGGTCGTGGCGGTAAAGGGCTGCGCAGCATGGAAAGGGGTTCCCACGATCCTGCCACTACGATGGCGCTCAGGAGACTGGAAGGGCGGGCAGGTCCCAGGGGGGCGACTGGGAGAGGGAAAGAGGTGCCGGGATGAGGATGGGGGGCTCCAGACTACCATCCCCAGCAGCCCTAAAAAGCACTGTGGAAGAGTGGGGAATGCTGGGAGTTGCAGTTCATCACCATTTGGGAAAACATGACTCTCCAAAGATCGATCGATCATTCCTTCCTTCCTTCCTTCCTTCCTTCCTTCCTTCCTTCCTTCCTTCCTTCCTTCCTTCCTTCCTTCCTTCCTTCCTTCCTTCCTTCCATCTCCTTCCTTCCCCTTCAATCTCTCCTTCCTTCCTTCCTTCCTCCTTCAAACTCCTTCCTTCTCCATCTCCTTCCTTTCCCCTTCAATCTTCCTTCCTTCCTTCCATCTCCATCCCTTCCCCTTCACTCCTTCCTTCCTTCCTTCCCCCTTCAGTCTCCTTCCTTCTTCATCTCCTTCCTTTCCTCTTCAATCTTCCTTCCTTCCTTCCTTCCATCGCCATCTCCATCCCTTCCCCTTCAATCTCTCCTTCCTTCCTTCCTTCCTTCCTTCCTTCCTTCCTTCCTTCCTTCCTTCCTTCCTTCCTTCCTTCCTTCCTTCCTTCCCCCTTCAATCTCCTTCCTTCTCCATCTCCTTCCTTTCCCCTTCAATCTTCCTTCCTTCCATCTCCATCCCTTCCCCTTCAATCTCTTTCTCCTTCCTTCCTTCCTTCCTTCCTTCCTTCCTTCCTTCCTTCCTTCCTTCCTTCCTTCCTTCCTTCCTTCCTTCCTTCCTTTCCCCTTCAATCTCCTTCCTTCTCCATCTCCTTCCTTTTCCCTTCAATCTTCCTTCCTTCCTTCCCCTTCTCTCCCTCCCAACATTTTTGAGCAAGGAAGAGTAAGCTTCTCCAGCGAGCATTGCTATATTGTTTTTGTGATTAATCACTATGCTTTAATTATGTTCAATTCGTAACAATGAAAATACACCCTGCATATCAGATATTTACATTACAATTCATAACAGTAGCAAAATTACAGTTATGAAGTAGCAACGAAAATAATTTTATGGTTGGGGGTCACCACAACATGAAGAACTGTATTAAAGGGTCGCAGCATTAGGAAGGTTGAGAACCACTGTCCTAGACTGTTTATGCATTTTTATTAAATAAAGAGAAGATACTGATAACAGCCCCACAAAGTTTTTTGTCCTGCAAGTTTTGGTTGAGAATGGAATGGGAAACATATTGTTTTCTCAGTCTTTGACTTACTTAGAGAGAGAATTCTTCTCTATCCACAAATGCAGTAACAAATGTTGACAAACATTTAATTAGCATTTTTTTTAAAAAAAACTTCTGTAACTGAGAGTTGTTAATCCTTGGTAAATACAGAAATTATTCCAGACAGTATTGGAAATCATAATAAAATATACCTTTAGGGAAATTTAGTGTATTGAAATTAATCTGCTTCCTTAATGGGTAGCAGACTGATATGCTGCATTTTTCACTACTCCCATCCCCTGATTATTTCAAACACCATATATAGTGAAATAATAGGAAAAAATTGTATCTTGGAGTTTAAATTTTGGCAGTGGTTTTGTTCTCTGAGTATGTTTCAATATAGTTTCTGAATGTTTCGTTACCAAACTAGGTAACACCATTAGCAGGATTTTCTTGTCCTATTCTCCTCAGCTTATAAATATCTTGTATGCCAGTGTGGTCAGTTGGTCGTGCATTGGTTGTTCATTTGGAGCTATATTTAAATTCTATATTTGAATTTAAATTCAAAATACACAGCCAACCACAACACAAAAACAAGTCCTGCCATACAGCAAAGGAATATCCGAAATGGCTGCCAGAATACTGCAACCCCTAGGAACAATGATAGCTCACAAACCCACATTTACACTCAGAAAATAGCTATCTAAAGTCAAAGACAAGATACAGAAGGAAAACAACAGCAAAATCAATTACAACAATTGTAACCAATTCTGTGTGGGACAAACAGGAAGGCAATTGAAAACAAGGGTTCATGAACATCAACTAAATGGCATGACCAAAATCCCTGATATCAAACCACTGTGATAATAAACTACATCACAGGTCGGCAACCTGCGGCTCCAGAGCTGCATGTGGCTCTTTGAGCCTTCCCCTGCGGTTCCCAGCCTCTTCTGCCATTTGCAGACAGAGACAGAGAGAGGCACTTGCACTTCCCTTCTCTCTCTCCCTCCCTCCCTCCCTTTCCTCTCCCCCCTTTCTCTCTCTCTCTCTCTGTGTAAAAAAAAGAGAGTGGCCTCACTGTGTTCTCCGACGAGCTGACAAGCTTATTGGGCAGGGCTCCTGCCTTGGCTGTGTCTCAGCAGGAAGGGCAGGAGAGAGCCAGCCTGTTGAAGAACAGCTTGAGGCCAGCTTGCTAAGTGAGCAGAAGATCGGAGAGAGGGAGGGAGAGGGGGGAGAGAGAAAGAGAGGGAGAGGAGAGAAAGGGGGGAGAGAGAAAGGGGAGAGGAAAGAGGGACAGAAAAAGAGAGAAAGAGAAAAAGAAGAGAGAGGGGGGAGAGGAAAGGGAGAAAAAGAGGGAGAGGAAAAAAGAAAAAGAGGGAGAGAGAAAGGGGGGAGAGGAAAGAGGGAGAGAGAAGAGAGAGAAGGAGAGGAAAGAGAATTCATGCACAGCAGCCTCTATTTCTTTTAATTAAACTCTTCAATCAAGCTCCCCCCCCCCAACATGCAAAAGGCTCCCAGTGTTTTCTTTTCTCTGGGAAATGGTCAAGTGGCTCTTTGAGTGTTTAAGGTTGCAGACCCCTGAACTACACCAATTTGATTGGGAAGGAACATAAATCATTGGGCATGCCAGCACCCACCACACACATGAATTTATTGAGGCCTGCTATTCTGTCAAAGGAGTAATTAACAAGCATATTGATCTAGATCCAGCATATGAATATGTAAGAAACCAGACCATTCAAACTACCAATCGGCAAGAGAACCAATCAGCTGCTCAGAATTTAAATATATCTCCAAACAAACAAATTGCATGACCAACTGACCAGACTGGCACACAAGACATTTATAAGCTAAGGAGAATAGGACAAGGAAATCTTGCTGGTGATGTTACCTAGTTTGGTAACAAAACTATATTGAAACAAGCTTGGAGAGGAAACCACTGCCAAAACCATATATAGTGACATTGAGCTTTGCCTATGAATGAGAGCTGCACCAGCCAAGCCTTTACTTCCTGCAGCTTCTAGTAGAACTGATGTTCATACTAGTAGGTGAAACATTCATAACAGAAATTCCAAAAACAGCAGTTAGTGTCTCTTAATATTTGTAATAATAGAGCAGGGGTGTCAAACCCAATTTCATTGAGGGCCGCATCAGCATTGTGGTTGCCCTCAGGGGGCTGGGTGGGTGTGGCCACGGTGAATACGGCCTACTGGGTGGGCGTGGCCAGCTCTACATCGTTTGCGTCAAGGGTGCCTATGGGGGCCTGGGCAGGAGTGGGACAGATCTGAGGGTCTCTGGCAGAAGGGGGTGGGACCAGGGCAAGTGCCAAGGCATGGTACACTGGAGGAGCCTCACTGTTCCTCTCAGGCCATGCAGGGGGGCTGGATGGTGGTGTGGGCTGCCTGGAGCCTGGGCAGCAGAGGTCAAATGCCCAGCCTGGCCCTTGAGCACCCGCAGCACCAAGCCCAGCCCCACTTCCTCAAGGCTGCTCCTCAAGGTTCTCCTGGTTCCTCGTTGTTTCCAGACGGCCTTTTGGAGCTAAGACTGAATGCGTTTCAGCATAGATGGCCACCAGAAAATTGTACATTGGCTCCCAGCCGGCCTGGGCCAGGGCCAAGGCAGCGGGGGCCATTCCCTCACTGTTTCCAGGATGGTTTCGTGGGCCACATGAAACCACTTCGCAGGCCACATCCGGCCCCCGGGTCTTGTGTTTGACATGTCTGTAATAGAGATACAGTTTGGCATAGAAGAGAGTCCTGGTATAAGGGGATTACAGGTAATTTATAAACTCAGCTGTATATAATGCACAAGATATACCTATGTTAGTCATCAGCCAAGGCTCATAGGGATGGTGGGATATTCATCACATAATATGTGATTCTATGTTTCATGTGGCAGTCTGAGCACATTGGAAGTTAGTTCCCATTTTGTCCTTATGAAATAATGTCAGCATAACACTATCTTTTAATTTCTAAGATTTTAGGTGTTATGCTGCTTTTGGAAAACCTTAGTGGGAAGAAATAGGGAATTATTTGAAAAAATTACAAACTTATATTTACTGGATGCTATATATATGGATGCTATAATGTGATTGAAATGCAGTCTGGCATTTCCCCCCCCCCCTTTTTCATGAGCTGTGCTACTCCCATTTATTCTATTGGCTTTCGAACGCCAATAGAATAGACTCTCTTGAATAGAGTCTAATTCTATTGGCTTTCAAAAAACAATAGGAATTGTCCAGGCTGTCTCTGCCCTGCTGAGCCCACCAAAAGTCCCAGTCGCCAAACGTTGCGGCAAGTTGTCTGCAGCTAAGGCGAGCTTTCTAGAAGTTTCCACCCCTCCCTGCTGAGCAACTACTAAATGTAAGTAAAAGAGGGCCAGGGGTGGGAGGGCTGCCCAGGAGCGCCTGTGCCTGCCTGCCACTGCACCGAACGGGCAGTGGCCATGGTGAGGCTAGTGGGGTAGCTGCGGGCGCTGGGAGGGTAGCTGGCGGGCAGGAGCGGCTCCTTCCCGGCTTGCCGGGCTCCAGGCCTCAAAAGCGGCCAGGCGGCGGGGAAGAGGGCGATACCCACATGTGCATTGGAGGCCAGCCGGACGGGCCGGGAGGGGAGAAGCGGCGCCTTCTGAGCGGGAGCTGGCACTCTGGCCGTGCCCCTCTCGCATGTGATGAGTCGGGGAAGGGTCGTGGCGGTAAAGGGCTGCGCAGCGTGGAAAGGGGCTCCCATGATCCCACCACTGCGATGGCGCTCAGGAGGCTGGAAGGGCAGGCAGGTCCCGGGGGGCCAGCTGGGAGAGGGAAAGAGGTGCCGGGATGAGGTTGGGGGGCTCCAGACTACCATCCCCAGCAGCCCTAAAAAGCACTGTGGAAGAGTGGGGAATGCTGGGAGTTGCAGTTCATCACCATTTGGGAAAACATGACTCTCCAAAGATCAATCCTTCCTTCCTTCCTTCCTTCCTTCCTTCCTTCCTTCCTTCCTTCCTTCCTTCCTTTCCCCTTCAATCTTCCTTCCTTCCTTCCACCTCCATCCCTTCCCCTTCAGTCTCTCTCTCCTTCCTTCCTTCCCCCTTCAATCTCCTTTCTTCTCCATCTCCTTCCTTTCCCCTTCAATCTTCCTTCCTTCCTTCTCCATCTCCATCCCTTCCCCTTCAATCTCTCTCTCTCCTTCCTTCCTTCCTTCCCCCTTCAATCTCCTTCCTTCTTCATCTGCTTCCTTTCCCCTTCAATCTTCCTTCCTTCCTTCCCTCCCTCCCAACATTTTTGAGCAAGGAAGAGTAAGCTTCTCCAGTGAGCATTGCTATATTGTTTTTGTGATTAATCACTATGCTTTAATTATGTTCAATTCGTAACAATGAAAATACACCCTGCATACCAGATATTTACATTACGATTCAAAACAGCAAAATTACAGTTATGAAGTAGCAACGAAAATAATTTTATGGTTGGGGGTCACCACAACATAAGGAACTGTATTAAGGGGTCGTGGCATTAGAAAGGTTGAGAACCACTGATCTACAGTTACTTGCAACTGGTATTTTTTGCAACCATTATTGTCAAACTTTTTAAAGAAATTTTCAATTTGAATCTGTATGTTACCAATCTTTTTTCAAATTCCAGCCAGCTTTCCTTGTCTGTAATCTGGTATGTTGTTGCTCTCATGGAAATTAGCAGAGAAAGATAAGAGGAGTCTTCAGAGACAGAGAACGTAAAAAGTTGAAGTAATATTACTCAGAGTGAAAATATAAATAGAAAAACAGGGAGGATAGTTTTGGAAATTTTGAGCCAGGACTAAAGTTAATAAAATGCAAAATTCCTGTAGTGAAAGTCCAATATAAATATAAATCAAGTCCAAGCACCTTCATTACCCATAAACACCCTGTGATTTCCTTATGGAGACAAGAGTCATTCAGTGTTATCAAATAAATCAAAGGAAAAAGATAACAATAAAAAACCACAAATAAAATCCAGCAGGGAGTTAAAATAAATCAGCATGCAACCAGTTAACTTTTAATGATAAAAAGCAGAATAAAAAAAATTAAAAAAGTATATTTAACCCAGATTTGCTTACAAGAATGATTTGCTGAAGAAAAGATGGATAGGTGACTGCTGACTTTCTGGCTGCAGGAACTATAGTTTCAAGATTCCTCTTCCTGGGGGGAGGGGTCCACTGCCATCCAAAAATCATCTTGGGTCATTTCCTTACTGTTCAGCAGACACTTGGGGGAGGAGTATGCCAGAATGCTGTTATTTCTGATGTAAGGTAACCTGATTTGAAACTTCTGAACTAAAATATGCGCACCAAAATGCACTAAAATGCAAATTTTAGTATGAAATTTCTTTTAGCTGAAAGGTGGTTATAAATACAGAATGCATTTTGTGAACAAGTATTTTAAACTGTTTTATCATCTATCTATATCTATCTATCTCTATCTGGATTGATTAATGGACAAATAGATTTAGGAATTAGCACATTCAATAATGAAAAGAAAATTGAGTTCACTATTCATTGTTAAAACTATATTTTTATTTAGTACTGTAGAATTTATAATTAGCGTTATTTTGGATTATTTTTGCTGAAGCAATAAATGTTAATGTTAAATTTTCCAATGAATTACTAATAATGTGATATTACATAGCCAAGTATGAGAAAAGGACCATGGGAGACCAAGCCAATGCATAAGATATTTGAAATATACTGGATTGGATCTAGATTTATAATTTATTAATATGAAAAAAATTGGGAACTATTTGAAATTCCTAAGAAAATTTCAGTATAAAGTGATGCAGACAATTCTTCCAAAAGTAATACCCATTACTGTTTTGGAGTGTTCTGTGATCCTACACACGCTTTTGAGTGGTCACACAGAGTTGTCTTCCTCTAGCAGAAGAATTCCACTGGTGATCTGGATCATTAGTGGTCTCAATGTACAGTTTAGGAAAAAGAAGGACATGTAAGTCACATAAATCCTGAACTAATTTAATCCTATTTTTTCATAGAATTTGGGAAACTATTATCAGCCTGCAATTTTTTAACTAGAAAATCATGCTTTGTATTTTAGGTTGGTGGAAATAAGCACACCATGAATGAGCATCTACATGTTACCAGTCATGGGCAGGTCCAACAGCTCTTTGAAGATAATAGTAGCAAAAGGACAGTTCTATCCACACAACCAAATGGGCTTGCAACAGTAGCAAAATCAGGGCTGCCAGTGGTACAAGATAGACAGCTCGAGAGTTGTCATAGGCATCAGGGGAACTCCAACTCCGTGAAATCTACTGAAGGACCAGGAAAGATAAAAGCTACTCTTATGACTCCTGAGCAAGCAACGAAGCAATACGTGCACAAGCTAACAGCCTTTGAGCATCATGAGATCTTCAGTTACCCTGAAATATATTTCTTGGGTCCAAATGCAAAGAAAAGGCAAGGTGTCATTAGTGGTCCAAAAAATTGTGGATATGATGATGACCAGGGATCTTATGTGCAAATACCCCATGATCATATAGCATACAGATATGAAGTTCTTAAAGTTATAGGAAAAGGAAGTTTTGGACAAGTGGTAAAGGCATATGATCACAAGATGCATCAACATATTGCTTTGAAGATGGTGAGAAATGAGAAGCGTTTTCACCGCCAAGCTGCAGAAGAGATTAAAATTCTGGAGCACCTTAAAAAACAGGACAAAGATAATAACATGAATGTTATACACATGCTGGAGAACTTCACATTCCGCAACCATATATGTATGACATTTGAGTTGCTGAGCATGAACCTTTATGAGCTCATTAAGAAAAATAAATTTCAGGGCTTTAGCCTGCCTTTGGTTCGTAAATTTGCCCACTCCATTTTGCAGTGCTTGGATGCTTTGCACAAAAACAGAATAATTCACTGTGACCTTAAACCAGAAAACATTCTGTTAAAACAACAGGGTAGGAGTGGTATTAAAGTGATTGATTTTGGCTCTAGCTGTTACGAGCACCAGCGCGTCTATACATATATCCAGTCGCGTTTTTACCGTGCTCCTGAAGTCATCCTTGGTGCTCGATATGGGATGCCAATAGACATGTGGAGCCTGGGCTGCATTCTTGCTGAACTCTTAACAGGATACCCTCTCTTACCAGGAGAAGATGAAGGGGATCAGCTGGCTTGTATGATAGAACTCTTGGGCATGCCTTCCCAGAAACTACTGGATTCATCAAAAAGAGCAAAAAATTTTGTGAGCTCCAAGGGTTACCCCCGATATTGTTCCATTACTACCTTGTCAGATGGTTCTGTTGTGCTTAACGGTGGCCGCTCCAGGCGGGGCAAATTGCGTGGCCCCCCAGAGAGCAGAGAATGGGGGAATGCATTGAAAGGATGTGATGATCCGCTCTTCCTTGACTTCTTGAAACAATGTTTAGAGTGGGATCCAATGCTGCGTATGACACCCAGTCAGGCTTTACGGCATCCCTGGCTCAGGAGACGTTTGCCAAAGCCGCCAACTGGGGAGAAGCCATCAGCAAAAAGAATAACAGAAAGCACTGGTGCTATCACATCCATTTCCAAGTTACCTCCAACTTCAAACTCAGCTTCAAAACTGAGGACTAATCTGGCACAGATGACGGATGCCAATGGGAATATTCAGCAGAGAACAGTGTTGCCAAAGCTTGTGAGCTGAGGTTTGAATAATACAATGCTGATTTGAAGAAAGAAAGAGAGTGCAGTTATGTGACTGAGCCTTATTCACATGAAAAAGCTCATATTTCTATTTTTATTTGATCAATACCTTTAAACATTTGTATTTTTTCATTGATTACTTTAAATGTGTTAAGCATGGTTTTGATTTTATAAAAACAACATGGGGACAATGCTTTAAGTTTTTACACTTTTTTTAATGAAATGTTTCTCTTGTAAACAACAATTAGCCTTATGGAATTAGTATGGCACAACGATGTGTCAGTGGCAGGCCACTGGTTACTATCTAAGCTTGACATTTTTAGCTAGGTGAGGAAAGAAAGAGTAAATTCCTTTTTCTCATCATGGCTTTTCTTTGGAGTGAATTTTAGTACTTTCTTATTACTGCTTTTGTTATATCAGTAGGTTCCATCCCTATAATCATTTATTCATATTTTTAGGCAATGATCTAGAAAATATTCAGGGCTATAATTGAGGTTTTGCATGGCTGTTTGTTGCTCTGTCTGTACTATGGATTATTTACAGAATGTCACATAATAATTGTTAAAATATTCTAATAGAGCATCCACAAACGGCTTACTTTATGCTTATAAATCCCTTAACAATTCTCTATCAAATATCCAGGTTGAAAAATATTGGAATTTGAGGCAAACTTTCTGAAGAAGCAATATTTACATTAAAAAATTGAACTTAATTCCACTATTTGTCCAATGTAAGAGTAAACATTTATAGCATGAAATTGTGCTATTTGGCATATTTATGAACCTCAGAGAACAGTCCTGAATCTGTTCATTTGGAAGTAATTTCCACTCCTTTAATGGAATTTGTAAAAATAATAAAGATGGGATAGAAATATCTAAAAAAAAATAGAGGTGAAGAGCTTAAATACTTTGAACTGCAATTTGACTGTTTCCCTGAATTAAGTTAGGCTTATTCCTGAATAGGGAAACAAAGTGTTTGAGTCACACTTGGCACCATAAATGAAAGAGAGAAACCACATGGAGGGGACAAATAAGAGGAATAGGAGGACATTTCTTGCATCTCTCTATTTCCAAGAAGCCTTATTGGGAAGAGCTAATAAGCTCTTCTGAAGAAAACAGTGGTGTATTCTATGTACTGCCAGTAAGAACATATGGATGTTTCAGAATAAATTGTGTGAGAACATAGCAGCCAGTGCGATTCTGAGTAGCCACAAAGACTCAATGTATGTAAAAAATCAAACTTAGGGAGATATATTATCTATCCCCCAGTCCAGGGGTAAGCAACCTCGTCTCTTTTATGACTCATGGACTTCAACTCCCAGAGTTCCTGAGCTGACTCGGGAACTCTGGGAGTTGAAGTCCATGAGTCATAAAAGAGCCGAGGTTGCCTACCCCCGCCCCAATCTCTCAAAAAGTTGTCTTTCCTTCTCCTTTCCCTGCATGGATGACCCGATCCCAAATACACACACACACACACACATGCACATATTTAGAAAATACAATTATGTGAGGCACAGAACTTCTGGGTACCAAAGAAGGAATCTGGGCATGTTGATGATGACTTATAGGCACCACCCAGCTTGCTCTTGCTCTAGCTGTAGAAGTCTGTCTTGGGTTGGAACGATACATATGTCTGTAGCAGCCTTGTGCTTCTCAAGTTGTTCCCTTTTGGAGGTGTCAGTGGTCATGCAGGCTAAGAATTGTAGCAGCTGTAGGTTGGTGCATCCTGAAAGCTTAGGCTGGGCATAAGTGATTTATCCAAAATTACTATCAATTCTTACATGTACGGATTAATATTACATGAATGCATAAAACCTTACCTTAATTTCACACATTCCAACACTGAAAATATTACTTAGGAACAACTTCAATGTTCCCCAAACTTCCCATTAAAAAAACAACAGGAAAACCAAAAGCAAAACCTCTTGAGCTTTACCTCCTAAAAGTAGACCGTACTGGAGAAATAAAGTCAGACAGTTTTTGAATGTGGTTCCAAGCCAACTACCAAGCTAAACAGCTTGATAGCCAAGTAGTATTGCTGCTCTTCTGGGTTTTTTTTTCAGCATTTTGATCTGCTGATGCAAGCAACAAAGCTGCTTTGACAAAAGCTTCCTTTCCCCTCCCACTATATAATGGCAAGCCTCAAAATTAAAGGAAGCAGTTCTTAAAGCTATGAATACTGAGCTGCATCAAATAAAGGACAAGGTTAATCAGTCACTGTAAACTAATATCTTGTGCTGACATATATCCATGTTTAATTTTATACTGTTCCATACTTAAAATTGAAATTCAGATATGAAAGGATGGCGAGGCAACTTTGATTTTGCTTCTGAAACAACATAGACCAACTGGATTATTTCTTGCCAAGACTGAACTAACATACCATGTTTTGGCTTTTGTTCATTACATCATCCACCTATAATAATAATTCTGGACTTGGCTTACAACTAAAACAATCCAATTAATATGTTATGTGTTTCTGTGTCCCCAGAATTCATAAATTTTCACCATGAAAACAAAAACCATTTCCCCACAAATCTATTCCAAATAGAAAGTGTGGAAAGGACAGAGAGAACGCTGGTCAAAAACTTAATATGACTTCCATATCCAAACTCAAGCAAATCAGTACAGTGTTGGTGCTGGACTTTAAAAATGCAAAAGCATGACATTCATTTTGTTCTTTCTTACTTTCTCCCTACCATCTGCAACTGAAACTATTCTGTGGTCTTTATTTTGGGAATATTATCAGGAGTAAAGCTGTATCCTCCAGACATATGTACAAAATTCAATACTTCCCTCAAATGCGTGCAGTGGTATTTAAATATCCATGTACATAGTATCGTTATTCAACGTTTCAAGTGTTAGGGTCCTGGAAATACCAATTCCATCTCATTGTTTCCTGTAAACTTGTATTCTGTAGCCATGTCATCAGCACCTGGACTTATTAATTACATAATGAAGATGATACATGAGACATTCTACTGATGAAAATGCCTCTGTTTTCTTCAAATTATTCCTTCAGACTTTTCAAAGTTTCTAACTGCTGAGTGGTTAAACAAGATTTTATATCTTTATGTTTCTAGAGCAAATGAAGTGAAGGGACCTTAAAAATGAAATGAAAGTAATATATGATTTACATATTTACTCTATTTAAAAAATCTGCATGGAGAGAAAATCAAAATACAAGTTGTAATGTCAAGATGTTCTTTATATTCTATTAATATTAGATTTTATATAGAGCAAGATACAGGTTTTCATGGGCAGGCTGCCTTGGGTTATGAGTAGAACCCTAAAGGCCACATTCAAAAAAATGTCTCAGACAAGGAAAATAAATGAATATGTTAGAATGTAGTATAAAACTACTTATATTAATTAGATCTACTTCCTCTTTGTTTTTATTAAATCTATTGAATTCAGTGTAAAATACCCGATTTTACAATTAAAGTTTGAACATTAATTCTAAAGTATAGAAATACATTCTTGTTGCATACATTCTTTTCATGATGCGCATTTTTATATGTACAGCTACATATGCATCCTGAGCAAAAGGATTTTCTTAGGCTGCCTAGCAAACTATTTATAGATTCTACTTTCTCATAGTGGAACATTGGAGACTGGCAATTGGAATCATCTCAATAGAAAATTATAAGGGAAATGGGAATCTTAACCTAATCTCTTGCCTAATAATCCAGGAGCCTCATGGAATATGAATTTTACAAGTGGCAGATAAAGCTGAAATTGTCCTTTGTTAGGCTGAAGTAGATTTACTCTGTTTCCAAAGTCAAATCATTAAGACAGAAGTGAGATGGATGAAGACAGGTAAGAATGACTAAAAGAAACCATAGCCTTCTCATTTACTCCATCTTCTAATTTTTTTAGTCATTGCCTATTTACTAATGAAAAAATTAAAAACAGGAAAACACACCAATAAACAAATAAAAGGAATGGGAGATGAGAAGAGGGGTGGTATGTCAATGATAGTTTGCAGAGTCACTGGCGAGAGTACGCCAATGGTCTTTAGAATGTGAAATCCCACAATTTCTGCTGTCCAAGAGCTAGGATGATTTATTACTGGCTCAGCTGTGGTATATGATTAATCACAAAAAAGCTGGTCTTTTCACTTGAAGCACAGCAACTCTGCAGAATTTGTGAGTGGTCCATTCTAGTGGTAGGAACTCTTCCCTCAGTCTTCTGACTGCTCCTCTCCCTCCCCAGGTTTTGATGGATGTAACATTTTTCTCAACAATTAAATGACACCAGATTGAGGTTTCCAGGTTGGGAGGAAAAAAATATGATTCAGAAAATATGTCAACTTCCTTTTCAATATAGTTTTTCAAAGGAAACAAAATGTTGCTAAAATGAATGTTACCTATAGATTGATAATATTTGAAGAGAACGGTCGATGCTAGCATAATGAAAGTTTCATGAGACTGCTGAAAACTTCAGTAAAACTTATGATGCACAAACCTTATTATATTAGTTGTAAAAATGTTTAAAGTACTTAAAGCATGGTCCCCAGGAAGTCAAAAAGTTTCCAGTCAAATTATTTTCTTTTTATGCAGATTTTTCATTCAAAATAAAGAAACAGAAGCAACATGTTTTACTGAGCTTTTATATTTTGAAAATAGGCATAAATGAAAAATAAAGAATTCTCAGGAAATAAACAAATTTGCCAAAAATATACACTCTTGGGGAAAGGAGAACCTAAAGGAGCCCTTTTCTCACTATTAGTAATTTTGGCTAGAAAAATCTACTTAGTCATCTAATAAACTTCAGTAATCACCTAACATTTGATCTCCCTTTTGTGTAAATGCAGCTTCTGTAATATGTGTCTATGCAATGTGTGTGTATTAGTAAAAGTGAAATAGGATCATTTACAGTCTATCATAGAATTCACTGCACTCTGGCTCTAACAGGAATCTCAACTGAATCTCTTACAAAAAAAATGAGATTTAGAATGCCAGTATTGCATTTATGATTGACCATGTTCACAGTTCTACCAGAAATTTTTTAGCCACAATACCATGTGCAGAATCATTTAAAAAAGCTTTTATCAGCATACAACTTCCTATATGATTTAAAAATAAAACATGTACTAGATCAGTGGTGGCCCCTCTGTGGGCCCATGCCGTCGCCCCAGTCCTAGGCCTTCAGCTGGGTTTTATAAAACCTTTTTGCTTTAGGCCTCCGCCACCGTGTGCAAAAAAAAAAAAGGTTCAATCAATCAGTCAATTTCAACTTCTCGTGGGGGAAAAAAAGATCTTGCAAAGTTGGAATTGATTGATTGAACTTTTTAGTCCCACCCAGTCTGCCGTTACCACCACAGTTGCACCCACCCAATGGGCCACACCCACCCAGCACCCGACGATGCATAAGTGGGTTTTGGGTTGCAGTTTGGGCATTCGGTCTGTAAAAGGTTCGCCATCACTATACTAGATTATATATATATAAAAAGCCAACTAGAGGCTGCCATTTTCAACAATTTACATGTTTTTTGTACCATTATTTTTAACTGGGAAAAGGAAGTGAAGTAACAAGAAAAAAAAGTTGCCTCTTGCTTTGACATGATTTTGTTTCTAAGAGGTTTAATTAGTTGGGGTACATTGGTTGAAAATTTTGCTCAGTTTAAAGTGTTACAATTGTCTGGGAATTCTGAGCGTCTTTGCAGATTTAGTAATAGCACAGTCATGTCTGACTGCAGTCTCATTTTACTCAGTTATTGCACCATGAGAGGGTTGGATAATTTGCATCAATGTGTTGGAATAATCGGGGCAACAGATGTGCAAAAGAACCATGGAGGATAAAGTAGTGCCCTTGATATTAACAATGTGCCTTTTGTTATAAACAATGCCATGTGATGGAGCATGCAACTTTGTCTCTTTAACCCTCTGAATACTGTACTATGTAGTATGATTGAAATCTATTTTTTAAATACTACAGTTCTTTTTAATATGCCTCTATGAGCATAATTCACCAGAAACCTCTTCTGGGAACACCATTATAAATTAATGATTGCTTTAGAAGACTGGGTTTTCTAACTACCCAGCATATAAATTGGGCAGAAATTCTCTGGTTGATTTTGCCTGCTATTTTCAAGGCAAATAATCATTCTATACCATAAGGCAATTCTATTACTTAGTAGGGAACAGAATTCTGTGTTGCAAGGATTTTCATTTTTATTCAGGGGTTAAAAAGGGTGTTACATATTACTTAGCTGAAATCATAAGATCTGATTAATTTTTTTAAGAACAATATTGTGGTGGCTGTTACAACAGCACTAGACAGTCAGCTGTATTTATATAAAGGGAAAAATTACCTCAAACTGTTTAATTTTATAATGAGAATTAATCCCAGGGCATTTGGTATGAACCAAAGTGCATTCCTTTTTCTATGTGTCTGGCTTCAGTAAATGTGGCCAGGGATTTTTACAACTTGGGTGCAAGGCATTTAATGCCACTTTTACCTTGTGGTTAGTCAGGGAGTTAGAAAAGACTCCTGAAATTTTTTTTTAACTATTATTTTTTAAAAGCACTTCGTGGCTATTGCCAAGTAGTCTCTGTTGATCAGAATGAGTCTTGGGTGAAACCAGAAGCAGGTGCCATGAAAATCCATGGGGACTGGACAGTGACAGAGCTGAAGGAATTATGTCTATTCAAGTAACAACAAACTGGATTATAGACTCTTTAAATACATGTCAGAATTCTTTGAATTCATCTATTTTTCCTAATGATTTTTTCCCCAAATAGCTGTTAAACATTATGTCAGAAAAAAAGAGGTTTAGATGATGAAAATTGAGCATTATCAATCGGATAAGCTATACGATTTTAAAAAATTATTTGTGAATGGTATTGTTTCTAGGGATGTTTACATCTGTGCTCCAAAATATGAAAAAAATGTATTCACTCAGCTCAATAGCTGCTTTTTTCCACTTTCTTTAAAATGAACAACTTAGACATGTGACTGTAATATGCTGCAACTCTTGTGTACTGAAAACATGTGAAAAATGATTGAATGTGTATTGTGTATATATGTATGTAAAATTTTTATGTGAGATGCTGCTGCTGTCACAGCCCGCTTCACATTAAATATGTTGTAGGAGTTTTTAAAATTCAGATTCTTGTGGCCAGTTTTATGATACTTCCATATTGTATAGCTGATGACAGGAATTAAAGACTGTTTTAGTGAATATTTGTTACATTCATTGTTGTAGAGATCATTTCAGAATAAAATTTTTATGTCCTATGTAATTGTTTCTTCCCCTGCATTTCTGAGTTTTATCATAGTGAAAGTAGCCTTTTCAACCCTTAAAAAATAGATATACTATTGGAACTATTACAATAACTGACAATTCATGTTAACTAATTCAACAATTTTAAATTTAAAAATTGTGTATACGAACACTTTGACTAGATAGTATTTTAAGGTAAAAGTTAACAAATGCTCAATTATCTGAAACATAAGATAACTTTCTCAAGCAAAACATTTTAAATACTGAATATTTTCAGGCATTTGGCTATTTATGGATTCTGGAAAAAAAAAGATTCTGGCAGTTTGGTCTGGTAAAACATTCTTTCCACAGCATTAGATCTCTGTGTCAGTGTTTTTCAACTTTGGCAACTTAAAGATGTGTGGACGTGAACTTCCAGAATTCCCCAGCTGGCTGAAACACTGTTCTATGTAATTTGCAAGTCCCTATCTGATCCCCTACATCAACGGTCCTTTGCAGCTTGGCGGCCTGGCTGGAGGGGGGGAGAGGGGAATTGTGCTGTACCCCAAGTGTTGGGGACCCCTTCCCTATATATCTTATTCTAATATATAGATTGCCGGTCCTTGGCTGAGCCTATGCTGAAGTTCTATGCACATTACTGTGTAATTTGGAATAATTTAAAATATCAGTCTACTTGATTCATTGCTTAGATTATTTATGTTGAGGCTGTTAAAACATATCTAAGAAAATGGCATTTGCATCACCAGGAGTGTCCAGAATATGAGAGAAGCAAAAAAAGTTTAGAAGGCAGTGGTGGCCCTATGATTGAAACTGCCTCTTTTTACATGAGTTCATGTAAAAAAAAGTAGGGCTTTGATTACACCAATCAATCAGAGCTGGAAGGGACCTTGGAGGTGGGCAGGAGGCTCATCCTGTAGGGTGTGGTGAGGTGAGGCAGGGGGCAGAGGTGCCATTGCCGCAAGGCAAGGTGAGGCAGGGGCCAGGGCAGCTGCTGCCTGACACCATCGGCCCCTGCACAGTGAGCGCATGGGGGCCAACTGTGTCCATCATCAGTCACAGCCTGCCGGCCCCTCGACCAGTGCACTCGGGCTCTGCAGCCTGCTGTGAATACCAGGCCAGCTCTCCAGCAGCAGGCAGAATAGGAGAGAGGGGAGGCACATGATGCACACCGCTGATGCGCCTACTCCATCCCATCTGTTTTTGCTTGTGGTTGGAGAGCAGGTCGCAGGTGGTCATCTCAACCTCCTAGCAGATCTTGCCTTTGACCTGCACGTGGAGTCTGTTCCCATCGCACACCTGATGCATCTTGGCCCCGCCTCAGGCTGGTGCTGCCAGCAACTCACGCAGGTCCATTAGGCTGCTGCCACCACCCAGAGCGCCTGGCCTGCCCAGCACAAAGGAGGCGAAATGGCCAGCTAGCAAGATCGAGTAGAGATGGTAGAGCACACCCACGCCCAGTAAGCCAAACACCACCCTAAGTGAGGAAAGCTGGATCCCGATCGGTACCATGGCCCCTCAGTCCCAGCTAGGATTGCATGCCTCCCCCCTCCAACTCTGCTGGGCCTGGGCAGCCATGACGCCGATGGGGATCCAGCTTTCTGCACTCGGGGTGGCCTTTTGCCTGCGGGCCCTGGGCATGATCTACCACCTCTTCACGGGGCTTCCTAGCAGACCGTTTCGCCTCCTTCATGCTGGGTGGGCCTGCAGTTCTGAGCAGCAGCCTAATGGACCTGTGCTAGCAGCTGGCAGTTGCAGTAGGTACTGAGGTACACGAGGGGAATGTGCTCCACCTGTGGGCCAAGGGCAAGACCCACGAGGGGGCTGAGGAGATGACCAGTGGCAACTAGCTCTCCAACCAAAAAGAGATGGGATGGAGTAAGCGTGTCCGGTGGTCCACATCACGTGCTCCCCCGACTCTGGGTGCTGCCAGTGCTGCTGCAGCACTGCTGCTGAAGGGCCGGGCCAGTATTCACAATGGGCTACACAGCCCCTACTGCCACATGCTGTCGGCCCCTGAGCGTCCACCGCCTCCTGTGTGTGCACCTTGGGGGCCCCTGGGCTGGGTGGGGCCAGGGCCAGGGTGGTGGGGGCCAGTCCCTCACCATCTCTGGGACATCCCTGGGGGGCCAACACCGCTTGTTCACTCACTTCCTACCCCGTCGCATCCATGTGCTCACTACTCTGGTGAACTCTGCTGGGGCGACGGTGCGCGTGCTCACAGAGAGGGCTCTGAGTGCTGCCTCTGGCATGTGTGCCATAGGTTCGGCACCATTGACCTATAGCAATGTCATTCCCCCCCTTTTATATTGACCTATATGGATTCTAGGAGCTTTTCATTATTTGTTTTGTATATTTCTGTAGAGATATAGTGATCTTTTATATATAATGCAACTCCACCTCCTCTTTTGTTAGGTCTGCTTCTTTGAATAGTTTATATCCTTCCATCAGTACATTCCAGTCATGAGTTTCATTCCACCAAGTTTCAGTAATGGCAACTATATCATCCCTGCCTTCATGTACTCATGTTTCAAGTTCACCCTGTTTGTTCCCTAAACTTTGAGTGTTAGTGTATATGCATTTGAGTCCTTTATGGGTTTTGGGTATGTTTCTTATATTTCCTACTTTGTAACTTGGATTTCCATCTTTCCCATTGCTCTCTACTTCATTATGCTTTTCTTTTTTTATTTCTTATTTCTCTTTACTCCCTACTTCCTTATTTAATTGGTTATCTAGTGGTTTTTGTTTGGAATTCTAGGTTCTAAAGGTCATGAAGATTCCCCCCCCCCTCAATTTTAGTTTAAAGCCCTTTTGATCAGATGAGCCAGTCATTTTCCGAATATATTCTTTTCAGTACTTGTGAAATGGAGTCCATCCCTTGCCGGTAGCCTTTCATGGTCTAGGAAGCTGAAGTTATGTTGATGATACCAGTTTTTAAGCCAATGGTTTGTTTTTAAAATCCTTTGCTCCCTCATTGGATATTGGCCTTTTTTAAAAAAATAATATTTTATTAATTTTCTCATTTTACAATTGAGTATTTAAAAAGCAAAGTGATGACTGGGTTAATCAATAGTTCAATAGCATACATAAATCTTTAGTATAAACCTCATGTTACAACATCAGATATTTCCTCTCTTTTTCCTTTAATATCTACTATCTCATATTAAGCTAATACAGTTCTTATTATTATCAACTAAATAAAAACATCTTTGTTACAATTATCAATAGTGTTTAGCTTATACATATCTTAATTGTGTTTGCATTCAATCCTTATATACAATCAATGTCCTGTTATTGCTTTTCCCCCCCAAGCTTTAATTTCCCATCAACATTCAAATTAACATTTGTTATTTATGATTTCCAAGTGTTTTATATTTAGGTGACCAAAGTTTTCCTTATCTCAACTTCTTCCTTTTTCCCTTTTCATAACAAAGTCTAATATTCTAAGTACACATCTTATCTATTTGATTATAGTCTTGTTCTGTTTTCTAAAAGTTATCTATTTTCCCCCATGTTAAACCATCTAATTAATAATACCGTATCCCCTCTAATAAGTCAAAAGCATTGTATGGGTTAGCCAATAATTCAATAATATACATAAATATCTCATATTAGGCAAACAAAATTCTTATTTTCAACTAAATAAAAACATTCTTGTTACATTTATCAATACCTTTAGCCTATACCTAAACTTTAATTTCCCATCAATATTCAAAAACAAAACAAAACACCGCACTGTTATTTATGATTTCCAAATATTTTATCTCAACATTTCCCTTTTTCCCTTTTCATACCAAAGCCTAATAGTCTTTTTACACATCTTATCTATTCAATTATAATGTTACTTTATTTTCTAAAAGTTATCTATTTTCCACCATATTCAGCCTCTAATTAGTAATATAATATCCCCTCTAATAAATCAAAGCCGTTATTTTCTTCAGCCTTACTGTGGCTTTCTTCCTTTGCCAGCTAACCTTCCATGTCAGTGCCTTTTAATCATCAAATAGTTCTCCCTCTATTATATATATTATTTGGAATAAGAAAGACCATTTGATTGAAGTTTTTTGGGAAGAACGAGTCCATTTGTATTCATTAGATCGCCTCTCTATTACTCCAATTTCCCATAATTGTCCTGATACTTTTATCTTCCATTCAGTCTGTTCTTCTTCCTTTTCCTCAAATTTCTTCTCATTTTTGTAAAACGTCTTTTCCAGTTTCAATGTTGTCACTCCCTTTTCTGATTTTTCCATTGGCTGGATCTGTTGATCAATTGGGTCCTCTTTCTTGGTGTTTAGTTGTTCCAATTTTCCTGTTATTTCTTGCATTGTTGGTTCTTTGGTTGTAGTCAAGATCTGAGTTTGTATATTTATGTTCTTTTATGTTGCTTCTTATTTCATCACAAGCTGAAAGGATGGCTTCATGTATGGATTTCAACATGGAAAGGATTTTTTCCTGGTCTTCATCCATATTCTTTTAATAGTATGTTAAGCTGCAGACTTTAGAATCAAACGTTAAAAATAGTTTTTTAATCTTTTGTAGCTGGGTTTGGGACATCTATTTCATGTGTTATAGGTGGTCTTTATATTAGAAGTTGTTTGTCAAGTAAAAGTTTATACTCCAAGATGTTCCATCATCTCATATAATAACATATGAAATAGGAAAGCAATTCCCCATGTATAGCTCTAAGTGTCAGTAAAAGTTTACATTCATAGTTCAGCAGGCTAGATATGCCACCTAGAAGTTCCTTCTTTGCAGCTGGGTATTTCACAGGTGGTAGCTGTCAAGGTCAAAGAAATTTTATCTAAAGTCTGGGCTTCAAGCCAAGTCTCTTTTAAGCAATAACAAATTGTAATACCATACTTCACCACAAGATGTCACCGACGCCATTTTAAGCTTTTTAAACCCAAAATTTATATGGTGGTTTTTCAAGTCTTGTTTTTAAAAAACAAACAAACAAACAAACATCTCCAATGAGAGAAGGAACACTTTTAGTCCCCAAGTTTCAAAAGAATATACATTCAATTAGATTAAAATTATTCTTATAATTGCTGTTTCCCTGGTTAGTTAGTCGCTGCTTTTCTTAGAGGGTGGGTTAAAAATTCCCTTCCTTCTCTCCTCACAGGGGGAAAAATACTTCGGGCAGCTTTTACAGGAAAAAAAATACTTAAAATCTTAAAGAGAGGATCAGTCTCACCCAGTTTCATCCACATTGCTTTAAAGTTGCTTGGTGGTGATTTTGACTTCGGCTGTCAGCAGCTTAGTGACAAACCATATTGATATGGCCAGTCTTTTCCCCGCCAGTTTGGAAGGCTTCCCCAGATCAAACAGGGGTCCCCTCCTTGCTTGTTGCCCCTACAGGGTGACTTTTGACCCATTCCAGGGTCCCCCAGCGGAACAAATTCAGATGCGGAAAATGGAGCTCGCCTTCCTGCGTCCACGGAGCCATGATGGCAAACTGGAAGTCCCAGATTTGGCCTTTTGTTGGAAATATAGATGAAACACCACTTGTGCTCCTAATTCTTTAATTTTCTTGCCTAGCTGTTAATAATCTCTAATTATTGTTTTTAGATTCATTGTTGTGTCATTGGTCCCCATGTGTAGGAGAAGAAAGGGATCTGTGGGGTTGATATATTTTAATAAGGTGCTCAGTCGCATCTTTGAATTTTGCACAATTGTAGCTACATTTTTCACTTTTCTAAAACTTTCCTTCCCAGAACCCTCTCTGCAACACAAAGCCAAGCCAATTTATAATGCAAGTATCTATACACCATCACACAATTTAATCAAAATTATGCCAAAAACTCAAATAATCATCAAGTTAAAACCGAATGACAGATATCCTTACTTTTCAACAATAGTCATAGTTTTCAAAGACTACCATATCCAGAAAAGCTATGTCATTCCAAAACCAGTAGCATTTAATGGTATACAACTGACATTGATTGAAATCTTAGTGGTATGAAAGTCTGACATCATTTATTTGAAACTATGTTAATCAGATAAGTTTGATGCTGTGGTTCCAATCATGCAAAAAATAACAGGGGAAATCCAATTTGCTTTCTAGGATAATATCATCAGCATGACCATGGACTATAAATAATTGGAGTATATCATCCATGTACCCTTTGGTCCCTCAAACATTTGATTTCTATGGGATTGAGGAGATTTTCCTTTGTATACATTCCTAGCCTTGGGTTAGGTTGGCTGGGGAAGCCGTTGGCTAAATTTGAGGTGTGGGAGCTGCATGTTGGGTTTGTCATTGGCTTCTGTTTTCTTTTTCCTTTCTTATTGTTCTGTTATATGTTGTTGTTGTTGGTGGTGGTGGTGGTGGTGGTGGTGTGTGTGTGTGTGTGTGTGTGTGTGTGTGTGTGTGTTGTATATTGTGGTGGATTATTGGTTTTTTTGGGAGGTTGTTTATTTTATTTTCAGCACCCACCAGACTAGAATTTGAGCAAAGGTTTTAGTCTTAATCAGCTTTAGGACTAAGGTGTCCATGAATAGAGATCAAAGGCTTGCCATTTTTATAGCAGCTTTACACTCTTTTCAGTGCCAGGAAAAATACTGTATTGTTTGTTATTGAGTTTTAAGAATTCTATTTCTCATTTTTTTTTCTTTTTTAACTCTGTATCTCATTTCAGCTTTTCTTTATACAAGCAGCACATTTGTTTCCCTCTTATTTTACTCCTTCATTAGCACATTTCAAAAAGTGTTAAGTAGCATTTTCAATACAAACAAGTAGTGACAGAAAAAGGAGGGGAAAAGACAATTAAATGCCAGCCTTCCTTGCTATTTTTGTCTTAAACAGTTACTTCTCTGAGATGGTTTTTAATTATTTCCCACATTTAGTGTTCATCTCTGGGGTACATAGTAGAGATGTAACAAATGTGGATTATAATTCTTCTACTATTTTATTATGCTGTTCTAAAAACCTCCCTCAAGTAAAAAAAAAAGTACAAATGTTCAAGTCTTCAAAGATATCAGAAGAAAATTAAATTATTTATTTTATTTATTTTATTTTATTCGGGCTTGTATGCCGCTCCTCTCCGAAGACTCGGAGCGGCTAACAACATGTATATAAAACATCAAATTTCAATACAAGTCCAAACAAAAATATCTAAAAACAAACTAACACCCACTCATTTCACCATTCAATCCACAATCATCCCCAGGCCTGCCGGCAGAGGTAAGTTTTAAGGTTTTTACGGAAGGCCAGGAGCGTGGGAGAAACGCAGACTTCAGGAGGCAGTTGGTTCCAGAGGGTGGGTGCCACAACAGAGAAAGCCCTCCCCCTAGGGCCCGCCAGCCGACATTGTTTCGCTGACGGGACCCGGAGGAGGCCGACCCTGTGTGCTCTCACCGGTCATAGGGAAGTATGTGGCAGAAGATGGTCCCGTAAGTATCCTGGTCGCATGCCATAAAGGGCTTTATAGGTAATAACCAACACTTTGAATTGCGCTCGGAGACCAATAGGCAGCCAATGCAGCATGCGGAGAGTTGACGAAATGTGGGCACGACGGGGCAGGCCCACAACCGCTCGCGCAGCTGCATTCTGCACTAATTGTAGTCTCCGAACACACTTCAAGGGTAGCCCCATGTAGAGAGCGGTGCAGTAGTCGATCCTCGAGGTGACAAGGGCATGTGTGACTGTGAGGAGAGACTCCCGATCCAAGTAAGGGCGCAACTGGTGCACCAGGCGAACCTGGGCAAATACCCCCCTCGCCACAGCCGACAAGTGATGATGCAATGTCAGCTGTGGATTGAGGAGGACTCCCAAGTTGCGGACCTTCTCCGAGGGGACTATAGATTCACCCCTCAGAGTAATGGAAGGACAGATTGAAATGTCCTTGGGAGGCATCACCCACAGCCACTCTGTCTTGTCAGGGTTGAGCCTTAATCTGTTAGCGCCCATCCAGACCCTCACAGCCTCCAGACACCGGCACATCAGCTCAACCGCTTCACTGATAATATGGCCAGGAGTGGAAATGTACAGCTGAGTATCATCAGCGTACTGATGGTATCTCACTCCGTGCCGGTGGATAATCTCTCCCAGTGGCTTCATGTAGATGTTAAAAAGTAGGGGGGAGAGAACCGACCCCTGAGGCACCCCACACGGGAGTAACCTAGAGGTGGACCTCTGAGCCCCCACAAACACCGACTTCGACCGACCGGAGAGATAGGAGGAGAACCACCATAACATGGTGCCCCCCACTCCCAAACCCCCCAGCCGGCGCAGAAGGATACCATGGTCGATGGTATCGAACGCCGCTGAGAGGTCAAGAAGCACCAGGACAGAGGACTGGCCTCTATCCCGGGCCCACCAGAGATCATCCATCAGAGCGACCAAAGCAGTTTTGGTGCTGTAGCCGGGCCTGAACCCAGACTGCAGAGGGCCCAGATAATCGGCTTCCTCCAGAGACCGCTGGAGCTGGAGTGCCACCACCTTCTCAACAACCTTCCCCACAAAGGGGAGGTTGGAGACCAGACGATAGTTGGTCAGAATTGCTGGATCCAGGGAAGGCTTCTTGAGGAGGGGCCGCACAAGTGCCTCCTTTAAGGGAGCCGGAAAGGACCCCTCCCTCAAAGAAGCATTGACAATCTCCTGGATCCAGGTACGTGTCACCTCCCTGCTGGCAAAAACCAGCCAGGAGGGACACGGGTCCAACAAAGAGGTGGCGGAACTCACAGCTCCAATGGCCCTGTCCACTTCATCAGGCGGAACAGCCTCAAACTCGCCCCAGATGATCGAACAAGAACATGCCCCTGTCCCCTCAACTGAATCATTATCAGTCGACTCTGCTTCACAATTGAAGTTTAGGTCAGCCCGGATCTGAGCTACTTTGTCTGCGAAACAAGTTGTTAAAATCCTTGGCACTACCCTGCAAGGGAGGCCCCAGACCCCTCGGGTGAAGGAGACACCGGGTTACCCTAAGCAGGGCGGCCAGGCGAGATTCCGCAGACACGATCGAAGCAGAAAGATACGAAGATCTTGCCACTTCAATCGCCTTCAGATAGGCTCTAATGAATGAGCTCAGTCTGGTTCGATCAGATCCGGACTTACTTCGTCTCCATCGCTTCTCTAGACGTCTCTTATGGCGCTTCATCCCCCTGAGCTCCTCAGTAAACCAAGGAGACCTCCTGGGGCCAGCACCACGGAGAGGTCGCAAAGGCGCAATCCAGTCAATAGCCCCCTTCGCGGCTATATTCCATGCCGCTACCAGGGACTCCGCCGAATTGTGAATGAGAGCTCGGTAATTCCCCAAGCGCCGTCTGGAAACCGACTGGATCCATCAGGCGTTTGGGGCGGAACCACCTAATCGTTTCCGTCTCCCTGCGGGGAAGGATTGGGGCTGTAAAATTCAGTCGAAGCAGGAAATGATCGGTCCATGACAAAGGCAGAATATCTAAGCCCCTTAAAACCAGATCATTACCCAACTGTTCCGAAAGAAAAATCATATCCGGGGCGTGTCCACCCTCATGCGTCGGACCCGATACTACTTGGGTCAGGTCCATGGTTGTCATGGCGGCCATGAACTCCTGTGCCAACCCCGAGGATTCGCCAAGCGATGGCAGATTAAAGTCCCCCAAGACCATAAGCCTGGGGAACTCCACTGCCAGCCCAGCAACCTCCTCGAGAAGCACAGGCAGGGCTGATGTCACGCAGCTGGGAGGCAGGTACGCAAGCAATAAACCCACCTGAACCCCAAGGTCCAGCGTCATAAAGATGGACTCACAACCCGGAATTTCGGAAACAGTGAGCCTGCGTAGACTGAGGTTCTCCCGGGCCAAGACAGCCACTCCTCCCCCCTTCCCTGGGGTCGCGGCTGGTGCCATACCTGATAACCTGGTGGGCACATACCCGAGAGGGGAACTCCCCCCTCAGGGCCCAACAGGTCTCAGTCATACACGTCAAGTCGGTCTCCTCGTCCATGAAAAGGTCATGAATGAGGGGAGCCTTATTATTAACCGACCTGGTGTTAAGCAGCAACAGCCTGAGCCCAGGGCCCGAGCTACACCCATCACCAGAATCATGGGGTGAGCTAGATTTTTCAGAAGGGCCAGAACAAGGAACTGCTACAAGACAGCAGGACCGAGTTCCCCGAGTGCGGCCTACCCTCCTGCTCCCGCCATATCTGCCTCTTCCCTGAATGACCGGTATACTCCAACCCTCTGTGATTCACGAGTCCGCATCCCTCCAGTCCCCGGCCTCCCTTAAGCCCGGCAGGCCTGTCCATTCATCAAATCCACAACCACCCATCCATTCAACCCAATTCATTCCACAGGCATTCCTCCCCCACATTAATTTATAAGTTAAGATAAAAACTAAACAGTATTAAAAATAACAATATTAAAACATTAATAACAATATTAAAACATTAATAATTCCAATTTACATAAAATTAAAAACATATCCCTCCTAAACCAGTCCGGGCTCCCTCAAAGAAGTCCTATGTATGCAGTTATAAATGTTATAGCTGGAGCCGTAGTTCATATAAACCTGGTTTAATATAAACCAGAAAAACCAGCTATTGAAACAAAAATAAAAGCAAAAACAATGGAAGTCCAGAAGAGGTATGAATAAAAAAGCTGGAATAAATTATGTTTGGATAGAGGAGGCCAGTACCTTTCAAGCTTTCATAATCTGTTGATCCTGGAGCTATGCATAGGGATTCTATTATTCTGGGAACATGGATAAAGGATGGATTGATCTTCAGTTAACTACTCACAGTGAACCGTTGAGAACTATTAATCATCAGTGTTCTCAATCTTGAAGGATGGGGAAAATCTAACCATGAAATGGATACATCTCCATTTCATTTTTCCTATAAAAATGTCTCTGCAGGAAGCAAGCTTTGGTAAAAATGATAAAAGCACCTTCTTGCGTTTGTGATACAAACTCTGGTCCTTCTGTGCATGCATGCTATGTGACAATCATGTATAAAAGGATGGAGCTGGCAATAGTGTGATGTTGTTTAAACCATCCCAAAGGCTGTCTCTCACACCATTCTTGATTTTTGTTTGTAATTGCTAGGTCCTTTATCAATATTTCTGAAGATTTTCATGAATTTGGGGAAATTTTCCCAATTCAAAAATATAGAATTAAATGTGCATCTATTTGCATCCATCTAGTTCTATAGGTATGAAGAAAAGGAACCTGCTGGTAGAAGCAGAAGATGACAATAAGGGAAGTATATATTATCACATAATTAGACCTGGGGCCCAATGTAAAAAAATGCAACTAAGATTGAAAAGTTGAACAATTAAATTATTTCAAGTAGAGATTTTTTTTTTAGAGAAAATTATTTTCTGTGTACTACTAAAACTCATGAATCTATTTGTAACCTTCAATTGGCAAAACTAGAGAGTATAAGGCAACAATTATTGAGCCAGGGTAATCAATGGGCTAACTTACAAAATGTTTGGATCCTGAGAATGAAATTTGGGAAAGTTATGGCTGCTTTAGCCACCGTGTTTTCCAATTATAGTTCCCAGGAACCCGTAGGTTCCATGGTGCAAGGGAAGATGAGAGGGATGTACCCCTGCCCTCTTTCTTGTCTGCCTCTTGCCCGTTCCCAATTTGCTGGTGGCAGGGCCTAATAAGTGAATGACAATTGGCTGCTCTAGAACCAAGGGTGAAATTTGAAACCTCTTAATGGTGATGAGTGGGCCATGAGGGAAGGACAAGGGAGTGGCTCTGATGCCTGCTGGCAAAGTAGGACTGTCTGGGGAATGCCAGGAGTCGACAGGTGAGTCTTCTTCTTCCCTGGAGGGAGGTGGGCCTTGGGGACCCACCAAGATGGAGACTGAAGGCACAATTTTCTTTGCTGTCCATGGCTTCCATTGTTCTCCACTGCTCAGCAAAGTGGCAGGTCATTCTGTGGTTCAGCCAAGAAAAAGGAGGAGAAGGAATGATTTCCAAACTCCCTGCTAGCTTCCCACAAGCAAAGTAAAAGGGGAAGCCAGTTGGAAGTTGCTCCCAGTTCCAATGCTTTTTTGCCTACTTGTGGTTATTCTGTTTCTTTATTTAGGTAAGGAAGTATCTCTGAAATGAGTCATGGGTTGTCATTATTTAAATTTATTGGCCACCAAACTCCACTGGATTATGGATCAGTGTATTCTGTTGGACTACTGTATCAATGATCTCTATCATTTTGCAACCTACACAGTAGTTCTCAACCTTTTCTTCATCACAGACCCCTCTATATATCTTTTGTGGCCACGGACCACGGCCATGGACTCCCAAGATTTAACTCAAGATTTAAACCATAACATTTCTTCAAGCCTTCACATACCCCCTATGACAGTGGTTCTCAACCTTTTTAATGCCGCGACCCCCAACCGGTCGTAAGTCGAGGACTTCCCAAACGGTTGTAAGTCGAGGACTTCCCAACTGGTTGTAAGTCGACCCCAACCGGTCATAAGTCGAGGACTTTCCCTGCCTGGGAGCACCGCGCATGCGTGGTGCCACCCCCTGCGCCGGCCGAGGGAGGTAAGGCACCCGCTGGGCCCCATGCATGCCAGCAACCCTCCCTGCGCCCGCCGGCCTCCCACCTCCCACCCATGGCCCTCTTTTACTTACATTTTTAGTAGTTGCTCAGCAGGGAGGGGTGGAAACTTCTAGACAGCTCGCCTTCACTGCAGACAACTTGCAGCATCATTTGCAGACTGGGACTTTTGGCGGGCTCAGCAGGGCAGAGACAGCCTGGACAATTCCTATTGGCTTTTGAAAGCCAATAGAATTAGACTCTATTCAAGAGAGTCTATTCTATTGGCTTTCAAAAGCTAATAGAATAAGAGGGAGTAGCACAACTAAGGAAAAGGGGGAAAAATGGCGGACTGCGTTGTTTGGCGACCCCCATGAAATGGTCGTTCAACCCCAAATGGGGTCGCGACCCACGGTTGAGAACCGCTGCCCTATGAGGACATTGTGTCTCCCAAAGGCCCATGCATCACAAGCTGAGAACCAATGATCTACACTAATAATTAATGGCTAGTTTTTAAATTTGTCCTTAGAATTGCCATAGTACCACCACAGTTTCCTATTAGATGTATTTACCTTTCAGATAACTGTACTGCTAGTATTCTCTTGGCTGTATTTCACAAGAGACTATTAATGGAATATAGCAGTCTAAAACTACTGTTTGACTCTTTCTCATTTTTACATTATTGCTTTCCCATGGAATGCAATGTTCATTGGGGATTATACTACTAAAACAAAACAATTCAATAAGAGCAATCAGCATAAAATCAATAAACACATTCCTAAATATTTCATTTCTAATTAAAATGACAAAATAAATCAATATGGCAATATTTTTCTAACTGCTAAAACAACTGAAAGTATATATATCAAGACTAGCATTGCTATTTTTGTAGGAATTTTGGAATAGTTTGGGTTTAGATCCAGCTTTTGGTTCCAATATTTTCAAACTTTTAAATTTATCTGCTCCTTTCTGGGATGTTCCACAAATGTTCCATCCATATTCCAACTAAGATGATCAAAGGCCTGGAGACAAAAACGTATGAAGAACGGCTGCGGAACTTGGGTTTGGCCAGTCTAAAGAAAAGAAGAAATAGAGAGACATGATAGCAGTATTCCAGTATCTGAGGGGCTGCCACAAAGAAGAGGAGGTAAGGTTGTTCACCAGAGCACCAGAGGGAAGGACAAAAAACAACGGTTGGAAGCTGATCAACGAGAGAAGCAACCTGGAATTAAGGAGAAACTTCCTGACAGTGAGGACAATCAACCAGTGGAACAGCTTGCCTCCAGCTCCATTGCTGGAAGTTTTTAAAAAGCGATTGGACAATCACCTGTCTGAGATGGTATAGGTCCTCCTGCTTGAGCAGGGGCCTGGACTAGAAGACCTCCAAGGTCCCTTCCAGCTCTATTCTATTCTATTCTATTCTATTCTATTCTATTCTATTCTATTCTATTCTATTCTATTCTTTTTTTTTTAATTATTTTTTATTGGATTTTTTTTTTAATTTTAACAGAGAAAAAAAGCTAGTCATATCAAATCATAATATAAAAGTAAACAATCATCCATACACAAAATATAAATACATTTCAATACATCTAATACTAATAACTGAGAATAATCATCCCAAACAATTAACATCACTGCTCGGCACCCCCACCACCACATCCCACCAACCCTATCCTTCCCCCTACCTTCACTCCTCCTTCCTTTTTCCCCATCAGATGTGGAGCCCAGAGGACACCCGAGCAACCCCTTAATAACAGTAACAGTAATTATTTATTCTTCCTCCAACCCCAATTGCAGTTGAGAAAACATCATGTATAAGATTATCAAGCCTCCCTAACCCCCCCCCTGACTTCCCAGAGTGAATACAAGGTATAACAAAAGAAAACCCCACTACATCAAACAAAATAATTATATAATCTTAACAAGAATTTTAGACTATATATAAAAAAAGAGTAATAATAATTATATTCTTATTCAATTCAATTTACCATAATATATCTTAATATATATCTTCATTTAAACATCCTCTCCTAAACCTTACTTATAATATTTATCTTTAATTCAATCCATAATCTTAAATTAACCTTAATTCCTTTAAACAATCAGCTCATCTTGTTAAGAATAGTATTTATCATTTACATCTAAACCACCAATCTAAGTCAAATCTAATACATTTAATTTGTAATAATATATCTTAATATATCTTAATATATCATTTAAACATCCTATCTTACAACTTACTTATAATCTTAATCTTTTCCCATTAAACATCCTTTCTTACATCTTACTTGTAAAATTAGTCTTAAATTCACCCCATGATCTTAGATTAACCTTAATACCTTACATTTATTAAATTTCATCTCTTCAATTGACTTCTGGGCTTTCTCATCTGACAATCAGTTTATTCCATTTCTAATTTACATTCCTAAAACTTTAACAAATCACATAATGCTTATCTATCCCTTCAATCAATCAATTCAATATCAAACCTAGATCATTTCCAAACAAATACGTTCTTCATCAGTTTAGTTATATCTTCCATTAATCATCTTCTCTTACATCTTACTCATAATCTTAGTCCTTAATTCAGTCCATAGTATTAAATTACCCATAAACCCTTGCATACAATTTTAAATTTCATTTCAGTCGAACTCTAGGGTTTTTTTTAGCCAAGTAGACCTCCGTAACGAGGCCTCCCTCGTTAATAATAAATCTCTCTTCTTTACTTCTTCACCTCCATAAGTAATTCGCATCTTGAACTGAATCAATGTCTCTTTTTTGTCAAATAAATCCTCTTCTTGCTGCTTATCAAAAAGGAATAACCAACCCTTCCTTTCTTGAAACAAGTCCTTCCTCCAGTCCATAAATAAGCTGTTTATCAAACAAAATCCATCCTTTATTCTCTTTATACTCAATACTGTATTCTTCTTTTTCTTGCTCTCCTTTTGATTTAGATTGTATTATAAGATGTTCAGCAATCAATTGTAAATCAATTCCATTTGAAAAAAGGGATCTAATTGATTGTTCTTGTTTTACTTCTTGATTAAATTGTATTATATAATGCTCAGCAGCCAATTGAAGATCAGTTTCATTTGAAAAAAATCCTCCTTTATTGACTTCAATAATATCTTCTCTCAGCTCTGAGTTACAAACTTCTGACATAGCTTTAGAATCTTTTTTCTGCTCTGGTATCTTTTTATCCAGCTTGTTCTCCATTTTATCCAGCTTATCATTTATTGAAGATAATGTAACCATTACTGGAAATAATGCAACAGTTAAAGCATTCTGTAAGTCTTTCATTGTAAGCATTTCCGAAGGAGACTGTAAAAGCTCTTGAGATTCTAAAAAAAACCTTTGCCATAGCTGCCTTATATCTCATAGTCATAGTAGAAAGAAGAAAAAAAGAAAAAAAAGGAAAAAGTAAAAAAAAAGATTTTTAAAATTGCCAGTTCCTCCCTTCTCAATTTCTTTTAAAATCCAATTTACGTTATAATTTAGTAAGTACATCAAGTCTAAATAGTCTCTCAAACATCACTTCAGAAAGAGAAGAGAAAATTCAGTTTCACTTTCCAGCAGATTCAATACTTTCGATTTCTTCACTTTCACTGAGTAAGTGAAAGCTTAAAGCAATCGCCATTTTGAAAGAATTATGTTGATTCAAGAAAGTTATAAGTAAAAAGGCATAAACAAAATAACAAAATACTTGCAATACTCAAAGAACTCTTGTATTCACTCCGTCTGTTTAAAAATCCTTATTGTTCTCTCTTCAAAGCAGAGGCGGTCGCGGCGTCTAATTCTGTCAGCCGACAGAAGCGTCTCTGAGCAGGAGCGTTTCAAGTGCCTGGGGAGTACACCTTCTCTGCCCCTGAAAACTTGTTCCAGGGGTCTCGGAAGGGCTCAACCCGGCTCTTGAAGCTCTACTCCCCTTCTTTGCCCGAAGAGGAGTTTTTTCGCCGCAACAAACAGCTGTTGAGCGCTGTTGTTGACGGCTATACTGACTCAGAGACCGGAGTCTCACGTTAGAGGCTCCAGCGACGCCGGCGGAGCCGCCGGAAGCTATTCTATTCTATTCTATTCTATTCTATTCTATTCTATTCTATTCTAAAACCAGAACTGTTTTAGTTTTCATGTCTGTTTGTTTATCTCATGCTCAGGATACTTAGGTAATTTCAAATGTATCTTGCTAGCTTTGCTATCCTTTTTACACACTTTCCTATCACTCTAAAACCTCTGTGGCTGCACACACTTCCAAGTATGAAAAGTTCTATGGGAAGTTGTCTTCCTAAAGCCATGCCTTGGGATTTAATTGGATAATGGAAACCAAGGATACTTTATTTGATAGTAGAATTGTAAAATAAAAGATTCACATAAATAGTCTTGGCCACCTTGTGTTGAAGAACTCTAAAAACTACTGAGAAAAAAAAAGATCACTGAAATCATCATTTTCTTCTAAAGTATTTTTCAAAATAAATAGTCTTTTATCAAACTGAATGAGAACTTGTAAAAAAAGGCAGCATTTTTCTGCCCAATACTACTAAGAAGAATGTAAGTAATAGTTTTCATCTTGACAATTACCGTGCTTAAGGACTATATTAAAATTGGGAGAGAGTCTAAAATCACTTCTGTTCTTTGTTCACAGAACTCATTTGTTTTTCTAAAATGTTCTACTCTATCTCATAAGTATTGCTAGGATAGTACACTTGCTAAGAAAATTGAATCAATATTTAACTTAAAAGAAAATTAAATATAACTGTGGTAGTGTTTTTATTCCTACTTCTTCTGGAAGAAAGCAGTGACATGAGAAAATCAGGCTCCAAATGGCCTGCAGGGATTATTTTTATTCAGTAGAGAAGACACAGCTGCAAATATGAAAGTCTACAGCAAAATGTTCCTTGTGTTTCTCTTTAGTGATGCAGCAGTTTTACCAGTATTAAAAATATCAAAATCCATTCCAAAGGTTGCTCACATCCAAAATAGCACTTGCAAGGGTCAGATGAAGGGCTGACTAGTTTTTTTATGGAATATATAAGCCATAATTAAATAGCAAATAATACAATACATTAACTAAATCATGCAGAACTTTGTGAAAGAACTTTGAGGTGAGAGATACAAATGTTTGGAGGCCAACAGAGATTTGAAGCTATGGATAATTGAAAAGTATTTATATTTCTGCTCTTTCCATTCCATTCTCTCAGAACAGTAAAGGGTAATCAACATAATTAATTGTATCTTGGTTTTCAGTTTGTCTTTTTGACTACAGGTTGATCTCTTTTAAAAGAGTTTTGACAATTCAGAGGAAATCTCCTAGACACAGAAGGTGGACATATTATCTTGCAGCCATTCAACCTGGCTATGACAAAGGGAATAGAAGGAAAGCAAGGCCTCTACTCTTTTTTCTCCTAAAGGTACTTCAACAGCTGTTCCACCAATTTGCAGCAGAGGGAGGAAAGATTAAGAGTCTATATAACATTTCGAAATGCACAATGGAATCTCAGTTTAGAGATTCTTCATTTAACAGACTTTGGATGCAACTGGCAAAATTTCTACAAGGGTAGGCCCACAAAAAAAAAGACATCTCCTTTGCATCAAAGTAATCTGGATGGAGCACTTAATCATAGTTATTGACATAATTTGTGTAACAATGTTATTATGTGATTATATCATTTGCATCAATATGTCATTTATGAAATGACATAATGACTGTAGGTAGACAATGTAACTTGACATAAATGGTTGCATTATTTGCATCATAAAGTCTTATATAAATGATGTAAATCACCATGATTTAATGAAAATTCAAGAACAAATAACTCCCTCTCCCAAATGATCCATTAAATTGACATTGTATTATGCCTGAAGACTCTTATTTTTCTTATCCTTCTCCAGGTCCTTATCTGTTTATGTTCTGCCTTTTTATTGCTCTACACACAGCACTGGAAGCCATTCCAGATGAAGCAAGGGATGTAAATGTTCCAACTAACTAATTATATGATAAATGAAACTCTACATATCACCATTTCTGAGACAGTTTGGCCTAGAGAAGTTGGCTTAAGGTACTTAGAGGAGGGATGCTCAGAGGCACTTTGCCTGGAACCTTCAAATAGAACTCTGCAATGCCTTGTTTAATGTCAAACACTGTTTCTGGTTTTTAAAAGTGAACTGGGATAGCAAATGTTTTATCCATACCATTCTAGCAGTTTCCCACTGACAAAGAAAAAGATTAGTTGATAGATAACAAAGATGTAGCAGTATGCAGGCATAATGAATGTGTACAATTCCTCCAGGCACCACATCCTTGCCTCATTGAAACAACTGCTCTGCAATGTATTGCAACAATTACTGAGTGAAAATTTAGCTATACCTCTGATTGGTTTTTCCATGAACAATTTTTCTTTTTCAAGTTAATTGTATTATTGTATTATAAAATGCAAGTAATTCATTACAGGTAGTCCTTTACTTACAACAGTTCATTTAGTGACTGTTCGAAGTTACAAAGTCACTGGAAAAAGTGACTTATGACCATTTTTCACACTTATGACCCTTATGGCCCTCATGGTCATGTGACCAAAATTCGGATGCTTGGCAACAGATGCATATTTATGATGACTGCAATATCCCCAGATCATGTGAAGATCTTTGCAACCTTCTGACAAGCAAAGTCAATGGGAAACCAGATTCACTTAACAGCCGCGTTACTAACTTAACAACTGCAGTGATTCACTTAACTGTGGCAAGAAAAGTCATAAAATGGGACTAAACTTGCTTAGCAACAGAAATTTTGGGCTCAGTTATGGTTGTAAGTTGAGGACTCTATGTATAGAATACAGATAATAGCTGAGTACTATTTATACAATAGAAACTAGAAATCTTCAGCACTTTGATGATTCAGATAAATTAAACTTTTAAAGATGAGGGGAAAACTTTGTATCAATGTGAAATATGATTTTCAAAGTATCAGTGAACATAAGATTGCTTAAGTTGCACAATTAATATAAAGCATGACATTGATAAAGTTACAAAATGCATTTATATGATATGAAAAAGGTTTTCATCTTTGAGCTTAGTTCATGACCAGCCTTGATTGTGCTCATGTATCATTTTATGTCTGTAAGGATTACTTTAGTATCCAATTTTTATATTTGTTATACATTTGCATATACATTTGATTGAGCCATTCTTTCCCCTGACCAATAGCTTTGCCATTTATATCTTCTGGATCTCTTTTAAAAATCCAATTAGTATTCAACAGGTTCTGAATTCACAAATGCCTTTTCCATTCAGATTTAGGACCCAATTTCTCTTATTGTAAGGTTCGCTGAACTTTTAGCATCCACAAAATTCTCATATTCCACTAGACCAGGGCTTTTCAACCAGTGGTATGCGTACCACCTGTGGTACTTTGCCATGTGGCAGGTGGTATGTGACTGCTAGTCAAGTGTAGCAGGGAAGGGGAATGAGTCTAAGCCAGGGCTTTTCAACCCTTTCACAGATTGTACCACTTTTAGGACATGACAATATTTTTTTTCCATTTAATCTTTTTTTATTTTTCCCAACTCTCCCCCATGCATATATCGCGATGTTTATCACGTGTTAACATACATTCTTTTTACATTCTTATCTATTAGATACTCGTAATAAAATAAAATAAATACATCATCATTGGCATCCTTCAGTCTCGAGAGACTATGGTATCGTGCTCTGGAAAGAGGTCCTAAAGCAGCCCTTTATGGCATGGGACCAGGATACTTACGGGACCGTCTTCTGCCACATACTTCCCTACGACCGGTGAGAGCGCACAGGGTTGGCCTCCTCCGGGTCCCGTCAGCGAAACAATGTCATCTGGCGGGCCCTAGGGGGAGGGCTTTCTCTGTTGCGGCGCCCGCCCTCTGGAAACAACTGCCTCCTGAAGTCCGCGTTTCTCCCACTCTCCTGGCCTTCCGAAAAAATCTCAAAACTTATCTTTGCCGGCAGGCCTGGGGATGATTGTGGATTGACTGATGAATATGAGTGAGAGTGAGTGGGGTTTTATTTTATTTTTAAATATTTCTTGTTTGGGTTTATATTGTATTTATTGTTTTATATATATATGTTGTTCGCCGCTCCGAGTCTTCGGAGAGGAGCGGCATATAAGCCTAAACAAATGAATAAATAAATAAATCTGGTGTGGCTAAAAAGGCCAATTTGAGAGTGGCAGTCCCTTCCACACTGAGGGCAGATACAATCTGTCCCCTGTCCAGCCCCCAGATTTTGCTGGTTCCGGGACTGCCTCCTTGCCTCAGCCTGCCGCACAAGTGTCTCTTTGAATTGGAGAAGGCCATGCTGCGTCTTTAGCCTCCAGGCTGAATGATCAGAGGTCAAGGATTCCCAGCTGTTAATGTCCATTCCCAAGGCCTTCAGATCCCTCTTGCAGATATCCTTATATCGCAGCTCAGGTCTCCCTCTGGGGCGCTTTCCCTGCACAAGTTCTCCATACAGGAGATCTTTTAGAACGTCGCTGTTTCAATAATGTATACATGCTAGAAATTCCAGAACATTCCAGGACTGCACTATTTGGGACGTTGTCATGCCAGGTGATGCTGAGAATATGTCGGAGACAGCGCATGTGAAAGGTGTTCAGCTTTCTCTCCTGCCATACGTAAAGGGTCCAAGACTCACTGCAATACAAGAGTGGGCTCAAGACGCAGGCTCTATAGACCTGGATCTTTGTATGTTCTGTCAATTTCTTAAGCCATACTCTCTTTGTAAGTCTGGAAAATGTGGTGGCTGCTTTACCAATACGTCTGTTCAGCTCAGTATCTAAAGAGAGAGTGTTGGAGATAGTTGAGCCGAGGTACACAAAGTCATGGACAACCTCCAGTTCTTGTGCAGAGATTGTAATACAGGGAGGTGACTCCACGTCCTGACCCATGACTTGTGTTTTTTTCAGGCTGATTGTCAGACCAATGTATTGGCAGGCCTTGCTAAAACAGTCGATAAGTTGTTGAAGATCTTCGACAGAGTGAGCAGTAATGGCAGCATCGTCAGCGAAGAGGAAATCCCGTAGGCATTTCAGCTCTCAATCTAGAGTAAAGAGTTTTCCATCTGATCTGATCCGGAGATAAATACCCTCTGTTGCAGTTCCAAAAGCGTGTTTCAGCATGACAGCAAAAAAGATCCCAAATAAAGTTGGCACGAGAATGCAGCCCTGCTTCACTCCACTTTGAATGTCAAAGGAATGAGATGTTAAGCCACCAAAAACAACAGTGCCCTTCATATCCTCACGAAAGGACCTGATGATGAGGAGCTGAGGTGGACAACCAATCTTGAGGAGAATTTTATATAAGCCATCCCTACTAACCAAATCAAAAGCCTTCGTGAGATCTATGAAGGCTACGAAAAGTGGCTGTCTTTGTTCCCTGCATTTCTCCTGCAACTATCTAAAAGGGAAAATACCATATCAGTGGTGGACCTGTTGACTCGGAATCCACACTGTGATTCTGGATAGACTCTCTCTGCTAGCACCTGGAGCCTCTTCAGTATGACACAAGCAAGCAGCTTCCCTACAACACTAAGAAGAGAGATGCCGCGATAGTTGTTACAGTCACCCTTGTCACCTTTGTTCTTATACAGTGTGGTGATATTTGCATCCTTCATGTCCTGTGGTACTCCACCTTCCCTCCAACAAAGGCAGAAGATTTCATGCAGTTCAATAGGGATGCTCTCTTTGCAGCACTTCAGTATTTCGGCAGGGATGTTATCTTTCCTGGGTGCCTTGCTGGAGGCAAGGGAGTCCAGGACCGTGTTTAGTTCTTCTAAAGTTGGTTCACTGTCAAGCTCCTCCAAGACAGGCAGACACTCAATATTATTTAATGCTTCTTCGGTTACCCCATTTTCTCTGGAATATAACTCAGAGTAGTGCTGCACCCAGCGTACCATCTGCTGTGCTCGGTCCCAGATAACCTCGCCTGTAGCAGACTTCAGAGGGGCAGATTTCTTCTGTGTTGGACCTAAGGCCTGCTTGATGCCATCATACATCCCCTTGATGTTGCCTGTGTCAGCTGCTATCTGGATCCGAGAGCAAAGCTGCAGCCAATAATCATTAGCACATCTCCTGGCGGTCTGTTGGACTTTGCTACGTGCAGCTCGCAGAACCTGTAGGTTGTGCTCACTGGAACAGGCTTTATATGCAATTAGGGCTCTCCTTTTTTCCTCAGTGACTGGTGTCAGTAGCATTCTTAACAAATAAATGTTTTCTTCTAATTCAGCACTAGGAAAACTAAGTAGAAGGCAAGCTTCAAGTTTCGCAGCTCTTTGAAAATGGTCTCCTAGATTACAGAAGGCAAAAATTGGCAGGTGATTGGACACTCTTGAAGATTATATGAAAACGATCTTCTCAAAACTAATTGACCAAATTAACAATTTACAATTCCCAGAATAAAGAATGTGTATTCCATAGAGCAATAACCGAAGGCATCTTTCTAACTTCTTTGTATATTGTAAAACCCAGAAAAGAGAGGTTAAATACATCTACATTACATTAAATACATCTACAAGTTAAGGACATCTACATCATGTTTTTGCTTTTCAAACCCTCAAAAACAGTTTGAATCTGTCACTGAATGATTTTCACTTTTCCTAACTCTTTGGGCAGATGCATATTTGTATGGCAACCTTAAGCTGCTCCTGCCCGATGTTCATACCAGCTTGATTCTAAGCAGTTTTAAGAAAATCTTGTCCAGATTGAGATGCTTTGGCAACAACTAGCAAAACATTCAATCCAGGCTATAAACTACCATGACCTCCCACTGGACAATTCCTCTGCTGACAGATGTGCCTTCCTAACTTTTTATTCCAGAAATGCAAAGAGGTGGGACTTATACTGTGACACTGCCTATCATTGTGCTGATTTTAAAACACCCACCTATCCACTCCCCACAGAACAGCTCTTTGTCAGTCCAGTAACCCAGGCAAAATGACTAAATATTCTGTCTGTTTCCTTCTTCTCTTCACTGGACCAATGATATGCACAGTTGGTTGCGGTTGCTAAGGTTTTTTGTTTATGTGGCTCCTATTTCTGGGCATCATTTGGATGGGGGAGGTGACACTATTTTTTAAAATTTAATTTCCTGTTGCAAATGCCTGCAGATTACAACTTTTAAACAAGAGCTGCTTTATACATTATTTTTGGAATATGTCTAAATTAATTAAAAATCAGAATGTCTTGCTATGTGTGATACAGTGATTTGAATAATTCTGGAAGCATTTCTCTACTGGTACTTCATAATATCAGATTACTGAAGTGAACAGAATGGAAGAGTAATAGTAACAAAAATGTATACGTCTATAACTTTTTTGAATGTAAAAACTTTGCGCTACAATATCTCAATATAATTTGCATTTTCTATCAAAAAGGAGGTCAGAGTAATTGGAAAGATATGATATTGAGAAAAATCTATATGCTTCCTCCAATCTGTCTGCCACTAATTTAATATTCTCAGGATGCCTTTCCATTTTTTTTATAAATGTGAGAATATTTATGCCATCACAAATCAAGCTTGTCCCTGAAAAACAGGCTTTTGGAAATATGAGCGTGTGCCAAACAGCTACACATCTTAGAGAGTTGGCTTTGATTGTGGCCAATTACATAACCAACTTCGGTGAGAGATGGGTGGCTGTGCAAATTTGATTACTAAATAAATAAAATAAACATTCCTGGAGTTCAATCCATATAGCAACTCTTAGCCTTGATACACAAGACTGTCTCCCCTTCCTTAAATTTACCAATGTTCTATTTTTTAAAATCTTTGTTTTTCCTTCCTGCCTTGCATTATCAGCACAAGCCATCATCTCCAGCAAAAGCTGAACAGATTTGACAGCAGCTGCGTGGAGGAACGCAGAGAGCTGCTCTTCCTGGACGGGGGAGATGTGCAACCTGATAAACAGCCGTAAAGATCCAGTTGCCTACAGTGGAGGGAAGATGAAATATCAGCAGGGAAATAGGAACAATGAACAATTTTTAGTTGCTGTTGGGAGAAGCTGTTGTGTCTTGTATGATTATGAGAGAGATACATAATCTGAACCCGAAATCTTCTGTCACAGGTTGACTTCAACTGACAAAGCTGGTGCCTACTTGTCTTTCAAACATGATAGGTTTTGATTTCAGGAGATTGGAAGATTATAGCTGGATGGGAGTTTAGCCTTTCAGAATGTCCAGTATCTGGATCCAGAAACATATCTTTCACAACAGAGTACAGTATTGGAGCTGCTACTGTATAAATACCAAAGGAAAAGAGAGAGGGGGGAAATTGATGTTGACAGTTCGATGCTTTAATATTTATGTAAATCTCTGCAGGGTGGCTCAACTAGAGATTTTCATGCTCTATTTAACAAGAAATACCTTTAGGATGTAATTAAAGTACACAGGGAAATACTTCTTGATAAATGAAAATGTGTGAGCGCTTTGGGAAAAAAAAAATCTTTCCAAACAGTTTGTGAGCACCTTCCCATTAGCTATTCAGGACAGCTTTCTTACAGAGGTTTGATAGTTGAGCATTTAAGAACATAAGAACATAAGAAGAGCCATGCTGAATCAGGCCAAAGCCCATTGAGTCCAGCATTCTGTGTCACACAGTGGCCCACCAATTGTACATGGGGATCTTGAGCAGAAAGAAAAGGCAAAACCGTCCCTTTCCCTTGACCCCCAACAAATGGTACTCAAGGGAATCCTGCCTGCCTCAACCAACATAGAGGCAGCACATGAACATCTGTTTTAATAACCACCGATACACTTGGCATCCATGAATCTGTCTGACCCTGCCTTGAAGCCATCAAGGCTGACAGCTGTCATGACCTCTTCTGGAAGTGAATTCCATAAACCAACGACCCTCTGGGTGAAGAAATATTTCCCTTTATTTGTCCTCACTTTCTTACCTATGAGCTTTAGGGAGTGCCCCCTTGTCCTAGTATTGTGTGATAGAGAAAAGAATTTTTCTCTATCACCTTTTCTATCCCATGCATGATTTTATACACTTCGATCAAGTCACCCCTTAAACGCCGTCTTTCAAGGCGTTGCAATCTGGTTTCATAAGGGAGGCGCTCCATTTCCTTGATCATTCTTGTTGCCCTTTTTTGCACCTTTTCCAGTTCCATTATATCCTTCTTGAGGTGCGGTGACAAGAACTGTACACAGTACTCCAAGTGTGGTCTCACCATCGATTTGTACAGAGGCAATACAACACTTGCTGACTTATTTTCGATTCCCTTCATAATCATCCCAAGCATGGAATTTGCTTTTTTTACTGCTGCTGCGCATTGGGTTGACATCTTCATCGAGCTGTCCACCAAAACCCCAAGATCCCTTTCTTGGTTTGTCTCAGAAAGTTTGGTCCCCATCAGTTGGTAAGTATAATTGGGGTTCTTTGCCCCGATGTGCATAACTTTGCACTTGTTTAGGTTAAAATGCATTTGCCACTTTGTTGCCCACTCACATAATTTCGAGAGATCCTTCTGGAGCTCCCAACAATCAGTTTCACTTTTCACTACCCGGAACAATTTGGTGTCATCAGCAAACTTTGCTACCTCACTATTTACTTCTACATCCAGATCATTGATGAATAAATTAAAAAGTAAAGGTCCCAAAACTGAACCTTGGGGTACACCACTTCTCACTTCTCTCCATCCAGAGACTTGTCCATTTATTGCCACCCTTTGCTTCCTACAATTTAGCCAGTTACCAATCCAGGACAAGACCTGTCCTCTAATTCTGTGGCTGAAGAGCTTTTTTAGGAGCCTTTGGTGAGGGACTTTGTCAAAAGCCTTTTGAAAGTCAAGATATACAATACCAACTGGGGCCCCTTTATCTATGTATTTATTTACACCCTCAAAGAATTCTAACAAGTTAGTAAGACATGATTTGCCTTTGCAGAAACCATGTTGATTTTCTTTCAGCAATGCCTGTTTTTCTATGTGCCCTGTAATTTTATCTTTAATAATGGTTTCCATCAGTTTGCCTGGAACTGAGGTTAAACTGACTGGTCTATAGTTTCCTGGATCACCTCTGGATCCTTTCTTGAAGATCGGGGTTATATTTGCCTCCCTCCAATCCTCCGGTACAGTGCCTGATCTTAGAGAAAGATTATATATTTTAGCTAGAAGTTCAGCAATTTCACACTTGAGTTCCTTGAGAACTCTAGGGTGAATGCCGTCTGGACCCGGCGATTTGTTGACGTTTAGTTTAGAAAGGCATGCAAGAACATCTTCCTTGTTTATCTCTATCAGATTTAATTCTTCTATTTCCCTCCCTGGGAAAACTAATTCAGTGGCAGGCAGATGCTCTCTATTCTCCTCAGTGAAAACGGAGGCAAAGAAGTCATTTAGCCTCTCAGCAATCTCCTTGTCTTCTCTGATTATCCCCTTCTGACCATTGTCATCGAGTGGCCCAACTGTTTTTCTGGTTGGGTTCCTGCTTCTGATGTACTTAAAAAAGGTTTTGTTATTATTTTTAATATTCTTTGCTATATGCTCCTCAAAGTCTCTCTTGGCTTTCATGACTATCGCCTTGCATTTGGTCTGCCAGAGTTTGTGATCCCTCCTGTTCTCCTGGGTAGGAAGAGCCTTCCATTTCTTAAATGAGTTTTTCTTCTTTCCAATAACCTCCTTTACCTCATTCGTAAGCCATACTGGTATCCTCTTGGACTTTCCAGTCCTCTTTCTTCTTTTAGGAATGCATTTTATTTGAGCCTGTTGTAACGTACTTTTAAACAGTTTCCAAGCATTTTGGAGGGATTTGTTCCTTTTAGTTTCTTCTTTACTATTTTCCTCATTTTGTCAAAATTCCCTCTGTGAAAGTTTAAGGTCTCTGTGTTAGTTTTCACTGACAATTTGCTATCCATGGTTAAGTTGAAGGTTATTGTGTTGTGATCGCTGGTTCCTATGGGCTAGGTTACAAGGACATCATGAACCAAATCCTGTGCGTTAGTTAGAACCAAGTCCAGGATCCCCTTTCCCCTGGTTGGTTCCATGACCATCTGCTCAAGGGAATAATCAGCTAACATGTCGAGGAACCTTGTCTCTCTTTCATGTGTAGAACAAGAATTTACCCAATCTATTTGGGGATAGTTGAAGTCCCCCATTATGACTACCCTATTTCTTTTTGAGGCCTCCTTAAATTCATTTTCCAAATAGCAATCTGCCTCTGGAGTTTGGTTGGGAGGGCGATAGCAGATCCCTAACGTCAGATTAGTTTCCTGTCCTGAGATTTTTATCCACAATGTTTCTGTGGGTGAATTTGAATTTTCTTGAATTTCGAGTTCATGAGATTCTAACTCCTCATTTATGTACAAGGCCACGCCACCACCATTTCTCCCTCTCCTGTCCATCCTATACAATTTGTAACCTGTGTCCCATTGGTTTTCATCTGTCCACCAGGTTTCTGTTATGCCGATAATATCAATATTATTTTCCTTCACCAAGCATTCCAATTCCCCTATTTTTGCTCAAATGCTTCTAGCATTCGTGTACAGACATGTATATGTAATTTTCTGGTGCACTTTCAACTTTGATTTTGACTGTAGAATTTGATTGTAGAATTTGTAGATGGTCTACCATGTCCTTCTGCTTGACTATTACAATTTAGTTTTCCTGTTGACTCACCAATGTGTGCATAACTTCCACCCTCCATATTTGGCAGTACGCCTTCTCGAACCGGAAGTTGCCCAGCTCCTGTCGACTTGCCCCTACGAATCAGTTTAAAAGCTGCTCTGAAACCTTTTTAATATTAATCTCCAGCAGTCTGGTTCCATTATGGTTCAAGTGTAACCCGTCCCTTCTATACAGGTGTGGCTTGTCCCAAAATGTTTCCCAGTTCCTAATGAATCTAAACCCTTCCTCTCGACACCACTGCCTCATCCATGCATTGAAGCTCCTGAGCTCTGCCTGTCTAGCTGGCCCTGCGCGTGGAACAGGTAGCATTTCTGAGAATGCAACCTTGGGGGTCCTGGACTTTAATCTTCTACCTAGCAACCTAAATTTGGCTTCCAGGACCTTCCGCTTAGCTTTCCCAATGTCATTGGTACCGACATGTACCACAACAGTTGGCTCCACCCCAGCACTGTCTATCAGTCTGTCTAGATGCCTTGTGATGTCCGCAACCTTTGCACCCGGCAGGCAGTTTACCATGTGGTCAACGCTTCCATCACAAACCTGTCTCTCTATATTTCTAACAATCGAATCACCCACTACAAGAAGCCCCCCTCCCACCACCTGCGGAGAAGTATCCTTGGTGCAAGAGGATATGGGCACATCCTCCAAGGAAGGGGTCTCAACTAAGGGAGCCTGTCCCTCTTCCACAGATTGATGTCCTCCCTGCCCAAGATCTCCATTCTCCAAAGCAGCTGGAGAGCTGCTCAGCATGGAGTGGGACGCTCCTGCTGCATCCCTGAAGATCTTCTCCTGCCTCACTATCTCTCTCTGCTTCTCCAGGTCTGCTACCTTGGCTTCAAGGGAAATAACCTGTTCCCTGAGAGCCAGGAGCTCCTTGCACCGATCACACACCCAAGACTTCTGTCCAGCAGACAGATAGTCATACATGTGACACTCAATGCAAAACACTGGGAAGCTCCCCTCCATCTGCCGGCTATCTATCTCCATTTCTTATTATATGTTTACTGTTATTATTATACAAATTACTTTTAAAAAAATATATTTAACTTCCTCTTCTAGATAGCGATGATTTTTTGATGGTTTTGATAAGGTTAATAATTTTATTCCCTTACTCACTTATATTGATTTAAAAAAAAACCACAGCTTTTTAGGTTGTTCAAATTTTTGTTTTGGTCTTAGTTTACTTTTGGGATTTTTTCCTACTTGTTTTAGGATTTTATCGCGCGCTGACGGGAGCGATGGCTGCTAAAAAAAGGTGAATCAGTAATTAAACAAGAAACCCCCACAAACTTACCAGGGCTCAGCAGGTATTCTTCCCAAGGTTCCTGCCAAGTTCCTTTCTCCCTTTTTTATTTTCTGTTTTATTTCCCTTTTTTGAAGATGCTCTGCTTAAATAAAAAGCAGCTGCCTCTCTGCTTCCCAAACGAAGAATGAGCTGTTTCCTCCCAGCTACCAGGGATTAGTCAGCAGGGGGGCTGCAGCAGAAAGCTCCACCCCTCAAAACCTGTGCTGAGGGCAAGCTTAGAAGAAAGGGGAAGGAGAAACCCTTTTTATGGCTGCTAAAAAAGGTGAATTAGTAATATAATATAATTTATAAATTATATTATGTGTATATTATAAATATAATTTATAATTTACAAAGAGAGAGATTGAAGTTTGTTAAGAAGGGACTTGTGTTTTCTCACAGAATAATACTCCAGGCATTTCTATTTTTTAGGTAATCCAAAGATTTGTAACCTGATACACCCTGAAGTTTAGATAATTTAAAACATAAAATTTCAGCAAAGAATTGATCTGCAAAAATCAATTCAATTGATTATCAAGAATGGTGTGTCACATTTTTATCTGTCACTATAGCAGTCTCCAAGAATTGCCCTTTCCCAGTTTGTACATAATATCAGTACAAATGCTTTCTTTGGATTTAATAGAAGCACAATAAGAAATAAGATTTTCTTAGTGTTGTGGCTCAACATTATCTAAACTGAAGAAATAGCAGTCTTTTAAATATCTTTTTATTTTTTTACTTTTTTGAGCAGGATAAAACTGCCTGATGCAAAAATGTCTCCACTATGATTTTAGTATGCCCCATCTGGAAATCCTGGAGGATTTTTATTTCATTTTCCCCATCCTCAGCTGTTTTTACTTTTTTGTTTCTTTGCCTATTAACACTTTTCATTTCTCTTGTGTTAATTTTTTTCTCTTTTTATTTTAAAATGTTTTATTTTTCCTGTAAATATTCAAATTTTATGTCACCCTTTTGTTTCTTTTTTCCCTCTTGACCACAGATATTTACTGCATTACCTTGCAGGTGTTTATTATATCTCTTTGAGTTTATCCCAGAATGACGCCTTTATTAGTTTCCTAGATGAAAAAAGCCTCAGATGTACCTGTGAGCTACCCTGGGCTGAAATAGAGAGATTGGCCCAGACTCCCCAGGGGAGCTTCTGTGCTGAGAGAAAACATTTTAACTACTATATCAGAAAAGGAAAAGAAACTGTATTTGTAAATGTGGGAACTTCTGGGACACATAAAACCCCTTTTCAAAACACATAAGACACAATCCTTAGAAACCTCTTTGGTTTAAATGTATAGGAAAGTTTTAAGATTTTGCTTGACCCTCTAAGACAGGGATGTCAAACTCGTAATGTCACGTGATATGTTGCAATGTATCGTGACTTTTTTCCCATTGCCGGCAATGGGGTGGGCGCGGTTTTGACATGACGCATCTGGCCTGCGGGCCGGCAGTTTGACACCCCTGCTCTAAGATCTATTCTAACATATCTCAATAAACTTGAAGTAGATTTTATTTGGCTTTAGACTGTTAATTCCTGGCTGTTAAGGATCTGGTACATAGTAGTCATCAACTTGAGCAGCTAAGGTGTCATAGGTGTCAAACTCGCCACATCACATGATGTCTCACGACATATTACAATGTTTTTTACATTGCTGGAGTGGGCGCGGTCTCCATATGATGCAACCGGCCTGTGGGCCGGCAGTTTGATACCCCTGAACTAACTGAAGTAAAGGTGTAAAAATAAAAGGGAAGCATTTGAAAACCCTTGCAATGTCGCTGCAGTAAAAGCCCAAAGAACAAGGCTCCAGAGCAGAAGAGGGCCCCACCTGTCTTTATACTTACTGCAGCATCTTTTTATTTAAAAAAATACTTTATTGCCAGGACATAAGTAGCTTGACATTTTACTTTTGTGTATTCTTGTGTTTTACAGAACATAGTGTGGCTTGTTCTCAAAGAATGTATATAAATAAAGGAAAGAGTAGCTCTGGACAGTGGGATGAAGGGTATATAAATTTATTAATAAATAAAATAAAACAAAAGGCCCAGAAAGCTATTAAATGTGGGGCTTAAAATCATCCTGCATTAGCTGAAATCCCCTTTTCGGCATTAAATACTTCAACATGCAGGAATCATCTATTTTGTTGCATTGGTCTTCCTGATCGGGATGTAACATGGTTGAGTATCTAATCATATGTATACATATAATCATATGTATTACAAGTACAGAATGCAGGTTCTCTTGTGGACAACTCTAGTTAGATTTGAGGCTTCTGATTTGAGGCTCACCTGAAATTTCAGCTGGGAATGACATGGTTTGTATGTCATCTGGAACAGGAGATAGAAAGCCACCAATAGAGTAAATACCGGTAGCTTTGGGCAGAATCTGACCTAGTAGAGGCCTTCTTTGTGCTTTAGGTATCGGAAATATTGCTTAAGGCTGTTATGAAATCATGGAGGAAAATGCATAGGCATGTTATAATTTCATCCACTTACTATATTACAAATGCCATGTTCTCTCTTAATCCACCTTCAGATGTCTAGGTTAATGAATACCTGCACTGGGTCAGAACAAACATTGTCCTTCACTGATTTTCTGCAAGAACTGTATGTTTTGTCATGTTCCTCCTCAATTACTATGGCATTCCAGGAATTCTATAATATTTTAAAAGAAATCTCTCTTTTTAAAAAATCTCAATTTTAAGGTATTATTTTGTTCAAAGTATTTTGGAGAATATGTTTAATAGGGAGACAGCTAGTGTAGGATAACGATTAAGGCATAAGACTAGGAGACCTATATTCTGTTTTTCCCTTAGACACAGAAGCTGGCCAGGAGACTTTGGGCCAATCATTCTATCTCAGTCTTACTAGCAAATAAAAAAAACATTTATCTGCTAACCTACATTGGACCAATGCAGTAGAGTCCAATCCGTAACCTTCAGCTAGGAGACAAGATTCATCCTGCAGTGAATTTATTTGGTTTGAAGCTGATAATTAATAGAAAAGTTACAAATATAGGGTTATTTTTGTTTTAAAAACCCTAATTCTATGAATGAAATACACCAGAGCAACATATTTATCTGAAATAAGAATGGTCATAGTGAACAATGAAGGCTGGATTGATAATGTAATTCAAACAGAAATTTTGTGTTGTGGAAAAGTTTGGGTGACTGTAATCTTATTCATTTAAAACTGCATTCACTACAGTGAAATAGATTACACATTGGCTCTCAAGGCGCCATTCAGTTCACCTGAGATTCCAGCATTAAATATTATCAGTGGACTTTGTGTGTGTGTGTGTGTGTGTGTGTGTGTGTGTGTGTGAGCTATTTCAAACGTCTGTATATTCCTATTCTTAGACAGGTAAAAGGGGTGAAATAGCCAATTCTTCAGTTTTCGTTGTCCATTTATAATTAGAAATTCAAATAATCTATCAATAATTTCAAACATAAAATGAAATATAGTTTATTTTGACCAGGAAAAAAAATCAACTGAAATGCTAATAGGGAAGAAATTATCCACATATGCCATTTTTCTGAAGAGGAGCCAAAAAGTTTAGATTGGACCATGAATTTGTGTATATAAATGCTTGATATTTAGTTTTTGCAATTTACAAAAATTAACAGAAAATTGATCTGAGTCTTTGTTAGGTATGTTTTTTTACCTCTTTCTTTAGTAGAATATAATGAAACTTTCTTTCTTCCAGAAGCTACCAAGGGTATACGGATCTTTTTAATAAGTCTACTCTAGGAGATGGGGAAGGGCCTTGCTTCCTGAACATTGCTGTCTACTAACTGCATTACAATTTTTGGATTAGTACACATTTATTCACATTTACCTAGAGGAAAACAACAAGAGGCCCAAGTAAACTATCTTGTGGAGGTAAAATACTATTACAATTCATGGCACACAATTTCACTCCTATTAGACTACAATTTCACCATTGTGAAATGTGTTCATGCACTGGCATGCACTGAATGCCCTCGCTCCTTGCTCCTTGTGTCTCCGTATCGATGCAAGACTCCAGCAGCGATGGGTGTAACGATGGATGGAGGCCTTGTCCGCACCTGTTAAGACAGTGGCACCATTGGTACCGCCTCCGGATGAGCCGATGCAGTTGAGGGCTGCACAACCCTGTCTGACCCAAGTGAAAAGGATCACCGCCGCCGTGAAGGCCTTTGCCTGTATTGTGGCAGACCAGGCCACATGGCGGCCAAGTGGCCGGTGAAGACACCCAAAGCAGCAGCAGGAAACAGGCCGGGCCCGGCCTAGAGAGCTCCGTATGCTGGGCTCGCTTGGACACAGGTCCAGCACCTCCTCAGCAGACTCTTGTTAAACACCTTCTGTTACCAGCAACTGTGTTTGTGCCTGGTCAAGGAGCGGTGGAGGTCCAGGCCTTGGTGGACTCTGGGGTTACTGCTAATTTCATGGACTCGGATTTTGCCGCGCAGTGGTCCGTTCCCCAGCAGCAGTTGTCACTGCCAGTCTTGGTGGAGTCGACTGATGGGCGGCCCCTTCATTCTGGCCCCGTGATTGCTGCAACCAGACAGGACACTAAATCAGCGACAGGTATGATGGTCACTATTTTTTGCCACATTTGACTTTCGGGTGACCTATGTCCCTAGCGGGCGGAACCAGCATGCGGACGTACTGTCTTGGAAGCCCGAATTCATCCAAAAGGAGGACAAGATCATGCCCAGAATGGTTATCTCCTTGGAACGGTTGGTGGCCACAGAGGAGCCCGTGGACCTACGGGGCATAATTCGTAACGCGTAACAGCAGGATCCATTCGTGGCAGCTCGATGTCGTGAGTTGGCTGGCGATGAGGGAGATAAGACCCCTTGGATGTACACGGATGACCTGTTGTGTTTTCGAGACTGCATCTATGTTCCTGGGGGACCCCTCCATGGCATCATTCTGAAACAATACCATGATAGTCCATCAGCAGGTCACTTTGGGGTCTTCAAAACACTGCACCTTGTTTCCAGAATGTTTTGGTGACCGCGGCTCCGGCACGATGTGTCTAGTTATGTGGCATCGTGCAGCATTTGTCGACAGGCCAAGTATGCTACTAGTGCGCCCCCTGGTCTCTTGCAGCCACTACCCACACCGGAAAGACCCTGGGGAGTGGTCTCGTTGGACTTCATTACCGAGTTGCCCCCTTCCAAGGTGTCTTGGTGGTGGTGGACATGCTCACCAAAATGGCTCATTTTATCCCATGTGTGGGTCTCCCTACAGCACGGATGACGGCCCAGTTGTTTATCATCCCTGTATTTCAGCTGCATGGGTTACTGGACCAAGTCGTGTCAGATCAGGGGTGCAATTTACAGCACGCTTCTGGCAGACCCTACTCACGGAACTGCAGGTACAGGCGTGTCTGTCCTCGGCCCATCACCCCGAAACCGACAGGGGCACAGAGAGGGTGAATGCAATCTTGGAACAGTACCTCCACTGTTTCAACAACACCCAACAGGACAATTGGGCAGAGCTGCTGGTTGTGGCAGAGTTCACCTATAACAATGCCCAGCATGCATCTACCCATGTGTCACCGTTCTTTGCCAGTTACGGATTTCATCCACGGCTCTTTCCATTGGCTCCATCGGACTCCCCAGTTCCGGCCGTGGACAAGTTCCTCCAGGAGCTGAAGGCGGTGCATCAAGTAGTTCAGCACCAGCTGGAGAAAGCCAAGGAGGATTACAAACGATTTGCTGACCGTCATCATCGAGATGTCCCTCTGTTATCTGTGGGCGATCAGGTTTGGCTTTCCATGCAGCACCTGCCTACAGCATGGCCATCGAAAAAACTCAATCACCATTACTTGGGTCCATTTCCGGTCGAAGGAGTGATCAATCCGGTGGCATTTCGCTTGTCATTGCCCCGGACCATGTGGATTCACTTGGTTTTCCACAGGTCATTGCTGGTTCCAGTCGTAGCCGACGATCCATATCGGCCAGCTCCACCACTGCCAGGTCCGGCCACCCCCCATGGAGATATGGAGTATGAAGTGGACAGTATTCGGGATTCCCATTGGTTGTAAGGCCGGTTTCAGTATTTCATGGCGTGGAAAGGCTATGGACCTGAGGACTTCACGTGGATTGATGCCACTGATGTTCACGCCCCTCATCTAGTTTGCAACTTTCATACCTGGTTCCCGCACCGTTCTAGTCTGCATGGTCCCGGGGGAGGGGGTCCTGCGGGGGTGGATAATCTCATGCCTCCGTCCAAGCCTGACTCTGAAGATGACATGGAGTTCCCTGTTAAGGCCCAGGAGGGGGTGTCTGTGGCTTTGGAGGACTGTGGGGAGGAGCAGGCTGAAGCAGGCCAGGGCCCTTCAAGTTTGGAACAGGGAAGGCAGAGCTCAGGCGAGGAGCAAGGCCCCTCCCCACCAGATCCCAGAGCAAGGAGAGAAGAGAGGATGAGGGAACAATGGAGGCAGGCTCACTTGCTCGGGAGGAGAGTGTCACGTCCCACTCCACAAGGCAAACCTGGGGAGTAGGATTTAAGGAGACGCTGTGGGGTGGGGCATTTGCTGGGAACAAATGTGAACTCTTGTGATGTGAGCTCTTGTACCTGGACTCTTTGTATTTTGGATTAAGTTTGTTTCCTGCTGAGTTCTCCTTGCTGTCCTCAGTTTCGCAGTTTGCAGGTTACAGGCAAGCTGGGCGTTGAAAAGACCATACTTTGTTATCTGTTTTACTTTAAAGAACTGTTTAACTTCGTTGACAGTTTTATTGAACTTGTGCCAGCATATGTGGGGGCTGTTGGGTGAACGTTGGCAGTATTTACAAAGACAATTGTTCTGACCAGCTAATTGCTTTGCTGCCGTTCGGGGCCCTGGGTCATCACAGGAAGACTTTTCTCTAATTTTGGCACTTTGATCACCAAATACTATGTCCTTTTCCAGCGCCTTTTGCAACTTCCTATAGAACTCTTCAACATCTAACCTGGAATGTAAGATCCATGAATCAAGGCAAACTGGACTTGGTCAAACAAGAGATGACAAGACTGAACATCAACATCTTAGGAATCAGCGAACTAAAATGGACAGTAATGGGTGAATTTAATTCAGAGGACCATCAGGTATACTACTGCGGGCAAGAATCCCTCAGAAGAAATGGAGTAGCCTTCATAGTCAATAAAAGAGTAGGAAAAGCAATACTGGGATACAATCCCCAAAATGACAGAATGATCTCAGCGCGAATCCAAGGCAAACCATTCAATATCACAGTAGTCCAAGTCTGTGCCCCAACCACTGGTGCTGAAGAGGATGAAATTGACCGGTTCTATGAAGCCCTACAGCATCTTATAGAATCAACACCAAAAAAATGATGTTCTTATCATCATGGGGGATTGGAATACTAAAGTAGGAAGCCAAAAGATAACCGGAATAACAGGCAAGTTTGGCCTTGGAGTACAAAATGAAGCAGGGCACAGGCTGATAGAATGTTGTCAAGAGAATACGATGGTCATAGCGAACACTGTTTTCCAAAAACCCAAGAGATGGCTCTACATGTGGACATCACCAGACGATCAACACAGAAATCAGATTGACCATGTGCTCTGCAGCCAAAGATGGAGAAGCTCTATACAATCAGTAAAAACAAGACCAGGAGCTGACTGTGGCTCAGATCATGAGCTTCTCATTGCAAAATTTAAGCTTAAATTGAAGAAAGTAGGGAAAAACACTAGGCCACTCAGGTATGAACTAAATCAGACATATCAAACACAGGGCCCGGGGGCTAGATGCAGCCCGCAAAGTGGTTTCATGTGGCCCATGAAGCCATCCTAGAAACAGTGAGGGAATGGCCCCTGCTGCCTTGGCCCTGGCCCACGCCAGCCAGGAGCCAATGTACAATTTTGTGGTGGCCACTTATGCTGAAACGCATTCAGTCTTAGCTCCACAAGGCCATCTGGAAACAGCAAGGAACCAGCCCCTGCCATGTCGGCCCAGCCTCCTAGGTGCATGCTGGGGAGGTGTCACCCTTTGTGAGGAGTGAAGAAATGCACCATCGCCTGGAAGTGGCCAGCAAATGGCCCTCGCCGACTTCACATATCCGGCTTGTTGGGCTCCAGTGCAAGGGTTTTGGCAGGCAGCGGGGCGCTCTCCTCACAACGCTGAGAGGCTGAGCTGGGTAGCGCGAGTCCAAAAAGAAGTGTGAGACTGCCCAGCTCCCAGCCTGCCCGGTTTCAGCAGGCAGCAGAGCGCTCTCCTCACACTGCCAAGAACTGAGCTGGGTGGCACAAATCTGATGAGAAGTGCAATGCTGCCTAGCCTCCAGCCTGCCCAGTTTGAGCAGGTAGCAAGGTGCAAAGCTGGCAAGCTTTGCACCACCTGGCTCAACCTCTCGACGCTGTGAGGAAAGTGCCCTGCTGCCTGCCAAGACCAGGCAGGCTGGGGGCTGGGCGGCATTGCACAGGTAACATTGACTCTCATGCTGCTCATGGCATCTCCTCCCCCAGAGCCCACCAAGCCAGATATGTGAAGTAGGTGAGAGCCATTTGCTGGCCACTTCCAGGCGATGGTGCATTTCTTTATTCCTCATGAAGGGTGACACCTCCCCAGCTGCATTTCTTGCCTGTTTTTCTCCCTCCCTCATCTCAAATATTTTCCCACCACTCTGTACTTAGGAAGGAAGGAAGGAAGGAAGGAAAGAAGGAGAGGGAGGGTCTGAGGGAAGTCCTGCCTTAGTCTTGCCCTGCTGCCCTTTCACCATCCTCTTGCCCCCTCCTCCTGGCCTATCCTGAGGGTCTCCCATTCTATTGCAAAGAAAGCTTTGGATACAAAGCCAGGTCTTCTCCCATGGAGAGGGAATGGGCGTCCCTCTGACTTTGCCCTCGTACCCATCATGAGCAACCTGGCTAAGGAGAGCAAGCACAGCAGCAGCCGCCTTGAGGAGGAGGTAAGTACAGCTGAGCGCTCCCTTGGGGAAGTGGGGTTGGGCTTGGTGCTGCGGGTGCTTGAGGGCCAGGCTGGGCATTTGACCTCTGCTGCCCAGGGCTCTGGGTAGCCCGCACCACCATCCAGCCCCCCCACATAGCCTGAGAGGAACAGCGAGGCTCCTCCAGTGGACCATGCCTTGCCACTTGACCTAGTCCCACCCCCTTCTGCAGGGACCCTCAGATCTATTCCACTCCTACCCAGGCCTCCACATGCCCCCTTGATGCGAACAATGTAGAGCTGGCCACGCCCACCCAGTAGGCCACACCCACTCCATCCACACCCACCCAGTAGGCTGTACCCACCCTGGCCACACTCACCTAGCCCCCTGAGGGCAACGACAATGCTGATGCGGCCCTCAATGAAATTAAGTTTGACACCCCTGAACTAAATCATATCCCTGATTAATACAATAGAGGTGACAAATAGATTTAAGGAATTAGATCTGATAGACAGAGTGTCTGAAGAACTATGGACAGAGGTTCGCAACATTGTACAAGAGGTAGCAACTAAAATCATTCCCCAAAAAAGGAAATGCAAGAAAGCAAAATGGCTGTCTGAGGAAGCTTTGCAAATAGCTGAGGAAAGAAGGGAAGCGAAAGGCAAGGGAGAAAGAGAAAGATACACCCAATTGAATGCAGAATTCCAGAGAATAGCTAGAAGAGATAAGAATGCCCTCTTAAATGAACAGTGCAAAGAAATAGAAAAAAATAGAATAGGGAGAACCAGAGATCTCTTCAGGAAAATTGGAGATATGAAGGGAATGTTTTATGCAAAGATGGGCATGATAAAGGACCAAAATGGCAGGGACCTAACAGAGGCAGAAGAGATTAAGAAGAGGTGGCATAATTACACAGAAGAACTATACAAGAACAAGCTTAGCGTCCCTGATAACCACGATGGGGTGGTCACTGACCTCGAGCCAGACATCCTAGAATGTGAAGTGAAATGGGCCTTAGGAAATCTGAGCAACAACAAAGCTAGTGGAGGTGACAATATTCCAGCTGAGCTATTCAAAATCTTAAAAGACGATGCAGTAAAAGTGCTACACTCAATTTTCCAGGAAATTTGGAAAACTCAACAGTGGCCACAGGATTGAAAAAGGTCAGTTTACATTCCAAATCCAAAGAAAGGCAATGCCAAAGAACATTCAAACTATCGCAGCAGTGCACTCATTTCACATGCAAGTAAAATTATGCTTAAAATCCTACAAGCTAAACTCCAGTAGTATGTGGATTGAAAACTTACAGAAGTACAGGCAGGATTTCAAAGAGGCAGAGGAACTAGAGATCAAATTGCCAACATACACTGGATCATGGAGAAAGTTAGGGAGTTCCAGAAAAACATCTATTTCTCCTTCATTGACTATGCTAAAGCCTTTGATTGTGTGGATCACAACAAAATGTGGCAAGTTCTTAAAGAGATGGGAGTACCAGACCATCTTATTTGTCTCTTGAAAAACCTATATGTGGGTCAAGAAGCAACAGGGAGAACTGGACACGGAACCACTGATTGGTTCAAAATTGGGAAAAGAGTCCGGCAAGGCTGTATTCTGTCACCCTGCCTATTTAACTATTTAACCAATCAGTCCTAGAGGAGATCAACCCTGACTACTCTTTAGAAGGCCAGATCTTAAAGTTGAAATTCAAGTACTTTGGCCATTTAATGAGAAGGAAGGACTCACTGGAGAAGAGCCTAATCCTGGGAAAGATTGAGGGCAATAGAAGAAGGGGACAACAGAGAATGAGGTGGCTGGATGGAGTCACTGAAGCAGTAAGTGTGAGCGTAAATAGACTCCATTAGGTGGTAGAGGACAAGAAGGCCTGGAGGAACGTTGTCCATGGGGTCGCGATGGGTCAGACACGACTTTGCAACTTAACAACAACAAGGGATTTACACTTACATAACACTGATGTTTATTAGACTCTATTAATTTTAATGGATGTGATCCTATTGTTTATTAGTTTTTAGTTGAGCACATATTTAGCAATGCTACTGTTAGTATTATTGACATATTTTTTCTTCATACAGATTCATGTCCTTGAATAAAATGTCACATAATCAACTGATTTAAAGTAACCATTGCAGACTATCTAAATTCTTAAATTACTTATTGATTTTTATTTTAAAAAAATAATATTTTCTTGGTACCGTCTTCTCAGAAAGATTTAAACCACATCTAGGACAAGGTGCAATCAATAGACTAATTTTGACATTCTGTCACTTATGAATATCAAATATGAGAGAAGAGTAACCAATTGTTGCTGAACATGTAATGTGTAACATGATGTTACATGTAACTTGTAACTAACTCTGATTCAGCTTATCTTCTCCCACTCCTTTTCAGAAGTCAGTGACAACTGTTGACAAATTTATGAAAGGACTAAATAATCCTTTCTCCATTTCAAAAAACAGAATTGGCCTTTGCTAATAACATCTGAGAGCTATACTGATTTAGATACACAAGCAATGTCCAGAAATTATTTGGTCCAAGATAGAAAATACAAGAAGAAACCAGATACCTTAACATTCAGCCCATGCTGCAATTATATACTCTGAAGGATCCACATCCAGGAAAACATGTACAGGATTGCACTATTTGGTGGTAATCTTTAGCACACTTGCTTGAAAATAAGGCTTCTCAAATCAGTAGAAAGTATATCTGACTAGTTATGTCCTCAGTGGTGCTGTTAGCATGCTTATTGTATTACCCGATAAGACAAAACTAATTTTCTTTCTAAATAATTACTGGTGAATTCAGGGGTGGCTACATTTAATAATAATAATAATAATAATAATAATAATAATAATAATAATAATAATAATAATAATAATAATAATAATAATAATAATAATAATAATAATAAAAACTTCCAGTGTTGGAGCTTTCATAGCTTCTGGAGGCAGGTTGTTCCACTGTTTAATTGTTCTAACTGTCAGAAAATTTCTCCTTAGTTCTAGGTTGCTTCTCTCTTTAGTTAGTTTCCATCCATTCCTTCTTGTCTGCCTTCAGGCGCTTTGAAGAATAGCTTGACTCCCTCTTCTTTGTGGCAGCCCCTGAGATATTGGAACACTGATACCATGTCCCTTCTTTTCATTAAACTAGTCATACCCAATTCCAGCAACCGTTCCTTATATGTTATAGCCTCCAGTCCCCTAATCATCTTTGTTGCTCTTCTCTGTACTCTTTCTAGAGTCTTAACATCTTTTTTACATCGTGGTGACCAAAACTGGATACAGTATTCAAGTGTAGCCTTACCAAGGCATTGTAAAGTGGTATTAACACTTCACATGATCTTGATTCTATCCCTCTGTTAATGCAGCCTACCACTGTGTTGGTTTTTTTTGGCAGCACACTGCTGGCTCATATTTAAGTGATTGTCCACTAGGACTCTGAGATCCCTCTCACAATGCATTTGGGTTTTCTTGCCTAAATGTAGAACCTTACTTTTTTCACCATTGAATTTCATTTTGTTAAATAGCGCCCAATTTTTAAGTCTGTCAAGATCCTTCTGTATCTTAAGCCTATCTTCTGGAGTTTTGACTATCTTATATTTTCTGAGAAGAATTCATTGAAAATGGGCAGGAGATAGCAACAGCTACAAAACCTGCTGCAAAAAGCCTGGATGTCTTTCAAGTGAAGATTAGTTTTGATTGGGGCTGCTTCCTTGTTCAATTTCAGCCTGTTTCACAAGGTCTAAATAGACTGTTTTCTCTTCACTCTTGTTTTTCCTCCTCCTTTGTTGTTTTTTAAGGAAGGGGGGAAAGAGCAAAAGAACTGTGTGTATATTTGTGTACGTTTCTGTATCTCATTGTGTAAGGAAGAATGGCTTGTATATGTAGAAGTAGGAAATCAATTTTAGAGGTAGGACACCTTATTTTGCAAATACTTTAATCAGTTATTATTTTATTTAATTCCAATTTTGGTTTTTTGTTGTCTGCCTTTTTGGAGTGCAGATTGAAAGGTATTTATGTGCACATACATAAATTTATGTACATATACATGTATCAGATTCAAAAACACATTTGCATATATTGGAGGAGGAGTTCCTTTGGAATCTGCAACCCCAGTTTATATTACAAAGGGGTTTTATTATGCTCCTGTTATGGAAGGAGGTTGTCTTAAAGTTTGCTTGATAAACACAATAATTTTATGTTGGATTATGACTAATCTATGTTCTTTGAAATGTATCGTCTGCCAAGGCTCCTGAAAAACATGCACAGTATAATAAAGAATCCTAATACAGTTCCCTTAAGGAGATAAACACATTAACCATATCAGTTCTGAACTGAAGAACATCCTTGTAATATATCGGCCACAACTGTTTTAAATCACTTGCTTAATGTCTGACCTACATTGCTGTATTGTTTAACAGTTGCTGTTACTGAAAGCCAGACTGGCTGTCTCCAAGCTGATGATGAGGTTTGGGGCAGGAAACTGTTACTTTAAACCTATTGGTTGCCACCTAGAGGCTAACTATATAAATAGCTGTGCAGCAGCCTTTAGGGCTGCTTCTGTTCTGAGTTAATAAGTTTGTTTGCTGTTTCAACACTGCCTCGTTCAATATCTAAAGAACTAAAGATATAACAGTGGCAATCAAGGTGGGATGTGCTGCTTCATTGAGAGAGCTTGAAGTCACTAGGGGGTGAGATCAACACAGAGCCTGTGGAATTACATTTCCCTCCCTCTGTCTGCCAGCAGGCCATGCTGGAGACCACCACACCCTAAGGATCCATCCTAGGGCCTACACAGAAGCCAGCAGCGTAAGGCATTGAACAAAGAAACAAACCACCATATCAAAGGTCGGGAAGCTCAAAGAATTTGATGTAACTCACACGGAGAGATGGACATCCTACATTTCCCATGTTGAAAATTAACTCCGCGCCAACCAGGTCGCCCAAGATGGATTGAAGGCCATGACACTCCTCTGCGTGTGCGGCCCCGCCACCTTCGACATTGCAGAGAACCTGGTTGCCCCAGCGCCACTCGAGTTGGTGACCTACGTGGACTTAAAAAAAAAGCTCAGAGACCACTTCAAGCCCAAGTTATCCGTTATAGCATGGAGGCACACTTTTGAGCAGCGCAAGCAACAACCCGACGAGTCTGCAACAGAATTCATGGTCGCTCTTCATCAAGTGTCCCAGCTCTGCAATTTTATGGATTTGGAGGAGAGACTACGAGACCGCTTAGTCTGCAGACTCCGGAATCGAGAGCTCCAACACAAACTGTTCGCTAAGGAGACTCTCTCACTACAAGAGGCCTTGAAGGAGGTCATGACGGACAAAGCCGCCGGAGGGGCCATTAAAGTGCTGCAGCTCTCCAAAAGTGCGCCAAGCACCGAAGCCATCCACCACAAGGACACCAAGCGGATGGAAGACACCGACTCAGACTACGAAGTCGACCAGCTACGAAAGCACCTGGAGAAGGGACCGCAGCCAGCTGAGAAGGCAGTTCTGTTCCTTAGATGCATGGGCTGCGGAGGCCGCCATCAACGCGCGGATTGCCGATTCCGAACTGCAATGTGCCGGGCCTGTGCAAACTAGGCCACATCGTCGCCATCTGCTGAGGTTATCAGAGGGACCGCCCAAAAGAGGACGCATTCCGGAGAGGTACCAGGGCCCCAGGTTAACACCTAGTAGGGTTCTGCTCCAGCCGAAGAAGTGTATTCTGCACTGGTGCCCATTGCCCCCTAAAGCAGAAGCTTAGACTACAGGTCAAGCTTCAGGGAGTTCCATGCAAGATGGAACTGGACATAGGCTCAGCCATGTCCATCATTTCACAAGGAACATTCCGACACCTGTGCCATCATAGCAATAGATGGGCCAAGCTCTGGCCATCTAATCTACTACTCACAGACTTCCAAAACTCCCAAGTGGTGGTCAAAGGCGAAGCCACACTTCTGGTGGAATTCAAGGGGTTCAAGGGCCACTAGATGTCATAGTGGTGGAAGGCCAATGCACGAGCCTCATAGGGCTCGATTGGTTTGATGCATTGGGCATTCAATTACGGTCAAGGGGCTTTGTGAGTGGCAGCCATGGTTGTTAAGGTGTCAGGACCACTCTCTTATGAGGTGGGCGAGTCATTCACCGGCACATTGACCAGCTGCATCGGGCAGGCGAGCAGGGAGACTGGGAGACCCCTGCAACCCCTAGACATTCAGAACAGTCAAGAAGGCCACCTAAATATCTGCAGGACTACATCCAGCAATTGAGAGTTTGAGCTATCTAGGGGGGAAGGGGTGTAATGTATTGGCCACAACTGTTTTAAATCACTTGCTTAATGTCTGACCTACATTGCTGTATTGCTTAACATTTGCTGTTACTGAAAGCCAGACTGGCTATCTCCAAGCTGATGATGAGGTTTGGGGTGGGAAACTGTTACTTTAAACCTATTGGTTGCCACCTAGAGGCTAACTGTATAAGTAGCTATGCAACAGCCTTTAGGGCTGCTTCTGTTCTGAATTAATAAACTTGTTTGTTGTTTCAACACTCTGCCTCGTTCAATGCCTAAAGAACCAAAGATATAACAATCCTGGTAATCTTGTTCATATTATAGCAATGCAGCACTTCCTGTTTGGTGCATATATGGGTTTGTAGAAAGCACGTTAAATTACAGCTCCTTAAATTACATATAGTATATAGAACCATGCTAGAGTTGTGGAGGGCAGCTATGAAATTCAGAAAAGAGGCAGCTGTTTTAAGGAGTTACAGATGGGGCTTCCTGCATGCCCCGTATACTGTACTCCAAACAATTCATTGTCATTGAATCTAAAGCATTACATAATCCTGATGTACATAATTTTGTTTTCCATGACAAAAGAACATTAAAATAGAAAAAAAGATAATATTTTGAGCTTTGTCTGTATTCTTTCAAATGTGGTACACAATTATTTATCTAACTAATTTTAATGTTTGAAACTCAACATCAAGAAAACCAAGATCATGGCATCTGGCCCTCTCAATTCCTGGCAAATAGATGGGGAAGAAATGGAGGTAGTGACAGATTTTATCTTCCTGGGCTCCAAGATCATCACAGATGTGGACTGCAGCCAAGAAATTAAAAAATGCTTGCTCCTGGGGAGGAAAGCTATGGCAAATCTAGACAGCATACTAAAAAGCAGAGACATCATCCTGCCAACAAAAGTACGTATAGTCAAGGCCATGGTTTTCCCAGTTGCAATGTATGGATGTGAAAGTTGGACCATAAGAAAGGCTGAGCGCAAAAGAATTGAGGCCTTTGAACTATGGTGCTGGAGAAGATTCCTGCAAGTCCCCTGTGTCATGTGTCTGACTAATGAAACACTTCAAAGAACTTTCAGGCATTATTTAACCTAAAAAGCCTTTATTAGTGTAATGGAGTGTCAGCACGGCATGGAGGGATGCCAAGATCTGAATTTCCCTTCCTTTGCACATAACCTTCCAGGCATTTCCCCTCCCCTATTTTGGGGTCATGATTCACATTTTCCAATTAATCTGGAGGGCAAAGATTCACTTTTTTTTTTAAAAATATTTTATTGATTTTATGATTTTAACAATAGGTGCTTAAAACACACCGTGGTGATTGGGTAAACAAAAATTCCAGAATAAAAACATACATAAACAGCTCAACTTAATACATTCATTTTCATCTTTCTATTTCCCTCACCCACACAAAACAAAAACCAAAAACATATAAATTTAATATATTCCATTTCTGTCATAAATTTCTGTTAAACCTATTTTAATACTTTGTCAATTTCATTCCAAACTCTCCCCAGTACATATACCATGATATTTATAAGATGTTACCATTCGTTCTTTTACATTCATATATACAGTACTTTTAAAGAAATGAGATAAATACCTACATGTAACTTTTGGTGTTGCTCGCCCATTTCCCCTTTCACTGCATCCACACTCTTTCTTCTCTACCTTCTTTCTCCTTTTCTTCTTTTCCCTACTTCCCTCTCCCCCCCTCTCCTTCCCTTTCTCTCCACTCCTCCTCTTCTCCTCCAACCTTCCTACTTCCTTCTCCCCTCCTTCACTCTTTCCTCTCTCCTCTCCTTTCTTCAGATGCAGTTCAGGGGTAATGTCCGAGCAACTCCTCTCTCCAAATTTCCCTATCTGTATTATACATTAATACTTCTATTTTAATCTTCTCAGTAAATATTTCTTCCCTTTTTTAAAAAAATAAAAGATAAATTTTTTTTTTACTGATTTTTCCCATCTTTCCCCAAAAGCTTAGGACACAACGTAGTGATCAGGATGTCCAATCATTCAAAGACAAAGTCATATAAATATAGCTCAAATTGAATATGATATTGCTTATTAAAATTTATACAATTACAAAGGTCATCAAACACATGCAATTATAATCTATATCCTGTTTTTAGGCTGTACTCATTACAGTTGTCATACTCCGACTACATTTTAATAAGTATATAATTGTGATTTCAGGTATCCTTAATACACAATCGTTCATTGAGACAGATTTTTTCCCTTATCACAAATAGCTCTTCCTCTCTCTCTATTACAACATAGTTATCATATTTAAAATAATAATATAAGTCCAACAAATACAGTTCTATTTTTAAGAATATATATCATTTCATCAATCTACATCTATAAAAAAATCTTTTAAGGCCTTAATAAAGTTTATATCTTCAAATACTTGTCAATTATAATATCAGGCAATTCTCATCTTTCATTCCTAATTAAATCAGACATATTCTCGTTCTTTTTTCCTTTTTTACTAGATATATTCAATCATTTCGTCAATCTACTTCTATAAGGTCTTCTTGTCCTCTAGAAAGATTAACTCCCTCAAATTATTATCAACCATAGTAACAGTAAATTTACATCCTTCATTCATCGTTAAATCAGACACAATTTCTAAGCCTTTTTAACCCATCAAATAACATTTTGTATCACATTTAAACCTGACTCTAGCTTTCTTTCTATGCCAATTTGGTTCCCATAGTAAGGCTTTTCGGTTATCAAACCTCAAGATTTGTTTACAAGGATTCCTAACAGATTCAAACTGAACAAATTTTCTTTTCCTTTCCTCTTTATTGTAATTTCCAAAAAGTTGTGTCTGGGTGTCAACCTTTGTTATTTTTGGTAATTGAGTTGGGTCAATTACAGTTATTTCTTGATCATCAAAATTGTCCATCAATTGTAGGTAACGCGTAGCATTAGTTGATTCAGTGGTTTCCACATTTTCTCTTAATGCAGATTCACAATTAGGTTGTAAGAATAGTGTCTCTGTCTCTTTAAGTTGTAAGTAGGTCTGTTCAGGATTATTCTGTTCATCTTCTATTATTCCTTGTTCCATAACTTGATTCATTATTAAAGGGTCAATATAAGATTCCAAGGTGGCATCTTTGGATTTTCTCCAAGATTTCCAATAAGTTTTAAAATCTTCTCTAACTTCTAATATTTGTTCAGTATTAAATCATAGTCAAGATGTGGATAACTTTCAGCCATTTTGGTGGTAGCTTTGCCTATTCCTTTATTAGAGACTACTTAAGAAAAATCCACAAATATCTGCCTCCAAAAGTCTAATAGCCAGCTTCACCACCCAGCTGTCCAGTTATTTTTTCTCTTTTATTATCCAATCCTCTTCAAATAACAGGGAGAAATACTGGAAGTTTTGCTTTTTCACCACCAGATGTCCTCAGTGGACTATAAAGTCTTTTTCTTCTTTCCCCCCCCCCCAAGTTAATCCAGTTAAAGAAAGAACAAAAAAGGAAAGTTTTCTCTCTTTTTTTAAAAAAGAATCAACAAAAACTGTCTTCTACATTATCAAATTAAAAAAAGAAAGTAACAATGTCTCTTTTTCCCTTCTTTCCCCTGAAATTCAGCCCACAACAGTCAAATAGTAAAAATAAACAACAACCACACAAACAAAAATTAATCCTTTTCTTTTTAGCTCTTCTTTCCACATATAGGCACCCACCGCTTTCTTAATAAGGGAAAATAGAAACTCTTTAGAGGAAAAATCAGGATAACAAGGGAAGGAAAGGTCTCACCCGGATTCACCACGGTGGTTCTTCATGCTTAGTTCTTCTTGTGACTTGCGGTTGGTGCGGCTAGGTGATTGGCCATTTTATGGCCGGTCTTCTGCTCCATCAGCCCTCAGAGTCAGCTCGGACAGCTAGAGGAGCCGCCGCTCCTCTGCAGCTGAGCACAGCCTCGTTGACGGTAGTCGCGCCCTCCAGGCGTGACTTTCGACCTCCGCAGGGGTCTACCAACGGAGGGAAACTAGCCAAACGAGGAGACAAGTCTCCCCGTGTGGCTAGAGGCACCGCGATCCGGAGCCGGAAGTCGGCAAAGATTCACTTCTGTTTCTTTCCGTGCGCTTTTCCCTCCTTCTCTCAGTCTCATCTGAATTAACTCTAAAAATACCAAATAGTTCTGTATATTTTGTCAAAGCAAGAATATTCAATATTAGCAGCATTGACATCCGCCCCCCCCTTACAAAATGGATAGGTCCTGTATGTGAACAAAAGCATAGGTCAGGGATTATTTCTTGGTTTGTTGGGGTGTTTCACATGAAACCTTTTGACGAGTCTGTCAGCTTTCACCTCACCTTCACCCAGGTGGCTTCAGACAATGGGTATCCCTTCCATTGTACTAGGTACTGCAATTTCCCTTTAAAAATTCTAGAGTCAAGAATACGTTTCACTTCGTAGTGGGTCTCTCCCGTACCTATGAGGGGCCCGGGTGACTTCTTGGGGAGAGGTCTTAAAGTGGAGCACCGATAAGTTTTCAACAAGCTGCAATGGAAGACTGGGTGAATTCTCCCTAAAAGTCTAGGGAGTTCTAGTTCTATGGTGACCGGATTGATGATCCTTACTATGGGGAAAGGCCCCAAGAATTTTGGTCCCAATTTCTTGCTGGGCAATTTGAGGCGTAAATATTTAGTTGACAGATAAACCTTTTCCCCAACTTGGAATGTTCTTTGGGGAGCCCTCTTTTTATCAGCCTGTTTTTTATAGGTTTCAAAAGTCTTTTTCAAAGCAGTCTTTGTGTTTCTCCAAACTTCTTCCCACCTCCTCACCCACTGGTCAAGTGTCTGGGAAGCGGAGGGCACCTGACGGTATTCAGATATTGGGCCGAACACTTTTCCTGTGGCTACTCTGAAAGGCATGTAGCCGGTGCTGCTGTGCACAGAATTATTGTATGCCACCTCCGCGAAAGGGAGGAGGTCAGTCCAGTCTGTCCATTGGTAGGAAACATAGCATCTAAGATATTGCTCCACCATTTTGTTAGCAGATTCTGCAGCCCCATTGGCGGCCGGATGAAAAGCAGATGATAAGCCTTGAGATGATCCAATTAATTTAAGAAAACTCCTCCAAAATTTTGCTGCACCCCCCTGTCTGAAATTATTTGCTTAGGGGCACTGTGCAGCTGGTAGATATGTTTCAGGAACAGTTTGGTCAGCCATTGGGCAGATGGGAATCCTTTGCAGGCAATGAAATGAGCCTGTTTTGAGAACAGGTCCATCACAGTCCAGATGACAGTATTTCCTCTACTTTCAGGTAGGTCTAGTATAAAGTCCATAGCTATTTATTCCCATGGTTGAGAAGGGTCTGCCACTGGTTGCAGTAACCCAGGGGTTTTCCCTGGGATTCTTTCCATTGTGGCACACACAGTACAACTTTTTACATAGTTTTCCACATCCTTTTTCAGCCTCGGCCACCAAAATTGCCAGCGGGTGAGGTGTAGAGTTTTTAAATATCCAAAGTGTCCAGCCTGTTTTACATCATGGCTGTGTTTGAGAGCATTAAGATGGAGGGCTTCAGGCAAATATAGTTTCTCCCCTTTGTAAGCCAAGCCATCCCTGCACGTTAGGGAGGTTTGATTATCTTTGAACCATTGATCGGTGAGGATCTCTCATTTTATTTTCTTTACCCAGGGTCATCAGGATTGGGGACCCTGCAAGGCGTAAGTTGAGCGGCAGTTTGTGGATTGGTGATAATTGCCTCATTAACCTCCTCCCGTTTGCTTTTGTATTGGGGTAACCAGGATAACGCATCAGCTAGGAAGTTTAGAGTGAAATTGAAGTGGTTAAAGTACTGTTCCCACCGCACTTGCTTTGGGGACAATTTTCGGGGAGTTTTCAGTGCTTCTAGATTTTTGTGATCTGTCCATACTTCAAATGGCACCTTGCTCCCTTCTAGATAGTGTCGCCAGTTTAATAGTGCCCACCTAATCGCGAAGGCCTCTTTCTCCCAGATTGCCCATCTCCACTCGCTTTCAGTAAATTTCTTAGAGGTGTAGGCACAAGGTTGCAGGATTTTTGTTCTTTTGTTCTTTTGCAGTAATACAGCTCCAACTGCCACATCGCTGGCATCGGCTTGAATCACAAAGGGCTCCTCCTTCTTTGCCTGTTTTGAGTAGTTCTGTAAAGGGGTAGGGTAATCTCAGCAAAAGAGGGGATGAATTGACGATAAAAATTGGCAAACCCCAGAAAGCTCTGGAGCTGTTTCCGAGTTTTTGGGGGCTGCTATTCGATTATAGCTTTCACCTTGGCTGGATCCATTTCAATACCCTCATTGGAAATTCTGTAGCCAAAATAATCTAATTGGGTCTGGTGAAATTCACATTTCGACAATTTGGCATAAAGCTTGGCATTCAATAGTTTCTTTAACACTTCTCTCACTAGCTTTATGTGATCGGTCATATTTGTGCTGTAAATCAGGATATCATCAAGATACACCAAAAACCCCTTGTACAAGTGATCATATAGGACTTCATTAATCAACTGCATAAATACAGCTGGGGCCCCCTGTAGTCCAAATGGCATGACTTTGAACTGATAGTTCCCCATAGGACAGTTGAAGGCAGTTTCCCACTCGTCTCCCTCTTTTATTCTCACCCAGTAATATGCCTCTCTCAGGTCTAATTTAGTGAAGACACTCCCCTTAGCCAGATGGGTTAATAAGTACTTTAAGGAGGGGGAGGGGGTATTTATTTTCCGCACTCACAGCATTGAGACCCTTATAGTCTACGCAGAGATGAAGAGACACATCTTTTTTCTCTTTGAACAACACGGGCTCCCACGGTAGATTTGGCCCATTCGATGAACCCCATCACTATGTTTTTGTTCATGTATCGCTGCATCTGCTCCATTTCGAGGGGGAACATAGCATACATTCTTGGGCGTGGGAGTTGGCTCCTGGCACCAGTTCGATAGAGCAGTCATTGGGTCTGTGAGGGGGCAGGGCATCACATTCTTTTTCACTAAATGCCTCCACCAGGTTCCGGTATTCATTGGGGATGAGTGGTTCGCCTGGCGGCAGTGAGGCAACCATGTGCACTCATTGGGTGGCCTAAGGTGTCGGCAACATCGGTTGAATCAGCGGGAGGTTTAGGCCCTATAGGTAGTCTCACAGCTTGTATATATTTCCGAACAAAGCACAGGATGTCTGTCACATACTCTTTCTTTCTTAAGAATCTATATGAATGGCTCAGATGCAGTCCTATAGATATAGATGGTAACGCAGATAGGTGCTTTCCTTTGCTAAACACTATCCTAATTTCCCCAGTGGGAATTTAGGTGGTGTTTGCTGTACATGAGTGCCCACTATCACCAGATTTTCTACACTAGGCAGTCTCTAGTATGTTTAGTTACAGTTCCCTACACTTCCAGCCAAAAGCTTTCTGACTATGTTCCTATGGAGGGCAGCAGCTGGAGCCTGGAAGTTATCAAGTAGGATGGTAGTATAATATCCATAATAAATCTATGTATGAAAGTCTCTAAACCAATTAAAGGGACTGTGAACTGAAAAAGTATTCCTGTCTTTAATCTTAGATATCCTTTGCTATTCCTGTGAGTTGGTATTAATGGACCAAAACTAGAGCTTCTGAAGGCTGCCTGCAGTCCTTCTCCTTCCTTGGATATCAAAGCAGCACGGTACCGGGTGGGGGGAGCAGTGATACAGGAGACTTCTATTTTTGAAGCTTCACATCTTCCAGTTTCTATAAAAGAATCAAGGACACTTTTAAATTTATTTCAACAACACACACACACAAACATACATACACACATAATACGCAGCTGTGTTACAGCCCTTAGATTAGCTGTTATATCTATTTAAAAAGTCAGAACCCCAGAATGGATTAGCATCCAATGCTACAAGACTCTGCAAAAATGTCTAGCAGTATTAATGTGAAGCTGGAACAGCTTTGTCTCATTAAACCATGTATGAGGGGGCTCAGTGTAATCTTAATATCCTGTTCATTGACTATAGTTTAAATAATTGAATGGGTTTGATTTTTTTTGAGGAGTCAGATTTAGTATTCATTCTGAACATTTTTTCCCAAAAAACCTGAAATAACAGAAGAATAAATTTTGTTAATGAAGAACCTGCATGGCTTCTGCACTGGGAAATCCTAACTCATCAATCTTTTTTTAAAATAATATTTTATTAATTTTCTAATTTTACATTAGGTATTTAAAAAGCAATGTGATGGCTGGGTTAATCAACAATTCAATAACATACAAAAATCTTTAGTACAAAACTCAAGTTACAATATCAAATATTTCTGAGACATGGAAAATAAAAGTGTGGGGCCTCTTCTGAATGATAATGGTTAAAAGAACAATAAGGAAAGGAAATAATTGGTTGACTCTAACCACTGAAGAAAATTAACTGGGGCATCTGTCTCACTCTCCAAGAATTTGTATTGGGTCTGGAGCTCACATTCCAAAATACTTTGAAGCAGGATTAAGCAGTCAGGATTATTTTACATATTGCATTAAAAATACATGATTTCCATAGACATCTACTACCGACAGCTACAAATATATTTTTTTAAATTTAATTTTATTATTTTATATTTACCGCACATCTTACCAGCAAGTAAAAACCTTTATCTTGACTCTAGATTGATGAGAAGAGGAATGAAACAAGCAAGGAGAGAAAATCTTTCTGTAGCTTTTTTCCCCCTGAAGTTTAAAAAAAAAAAAAATCCTTTAAAGTTGGGCCAGAAAATGGCCCAACTTTAGCTGTACATTTGACTGCCTGTAGAGCAGGGGTCTAAACTCATGTGGCCCAGTGGCGATTAGGCCACGGCCCAATAGTGAGCTGCAGGCCAAAGGTTGTGGACTCCTGCTCTATAGTAGTCAGATGGACAGCTAAAGGTTGCAAAGACGCAGCATCCTCCACTTTCTGGCACAATTTTTATGGATTTGTTTGTTTGTTTTTTACTTCAGGGGAAAAGTGCTACAGAAGAATTCTGTTTGCTCACTTGGTTCCTCTTCTCTTCAGCCAAGGCAAGGTTGTTGTTGTTTTTTTCGTTGAGAAATCTGTATTTATAAAGTAATTAGGATTCATTCTTTCTTGAAAGAAAACATTAGGTCACATTTAAGGCACACATTTCAGAGATGCAGAATTTAAAACCCAAACCACACATCAGATATTCATGAAAAAGAAGGTAAGCTTGAAAAAGAAATCACAGCAGAACAATAAGTCTATTCAGATATAGATTAACAGAGTCACATTCTTGTCTCTCTTTACTGACTTATGGGTCAGCACCTTGACTTATGGGTCATACTTGGACACCCATGATTTTTTTAGTTTTTTACATAGTTATTTTGCCATACATAAACTAAGTCTCTCTTCTCTGGGAGAAAACCTCAGTAAAAAGCTTAATTTCTGTATCTACCCAAGCACTATGAGGAAGTGTTAACTTTATGCCTTTGTGGTTTTACTTTCACACAGTATTTTTACCCAGCAATTTGAAATGCTCAGGTTTGAAATAGCGATATGGTTATTGCATTTATTTATCAATCCTATTTCTATCCCACCATGGTCAAATTATTCTCAGCAGCTTACACAGAATAAGCCACTGTGGGGTTCTTCTGCAGTACACTTCATTAGATAGAGTGACTGAATTCTTTCTGATTGCATTTTTTAAAAATCCAGACTCTGTCTTGTATTTAAATATCTAATTCCTAAATGCTGCTGCTGTGATGCAGTATTAAAAGGGATATTGTTTGGAGGGCAGAGGGCAATTGGGGGGGGGAGATCAACAAGTCTGTCCTTCCCAGCTTTTTTTTTTTAAGAAATGGGGCTTTTTAATGTGCAATCAAATGAATTGTTTAGTAGAAAAATTAAAATGTATATGAACATTTTATTTATCAAAAAACAACATATGTATAAAACAAACTAATAGAAGAAGTACTAAAGAAGAAGAAAAAAGTAGATATTTTGTGAGAGGCTGTACTCTGTTAAGGGGTACAACTCATCTTGGTTGCAGTTGAAACAGAAAAAAAATGAAGATGACTTTTAGACACCTTGATGGCAGTGATATTGTCTACACAATTTTATCTAAAAATTAACCACTCTTGTGAAAGTGCTGTGTTATTCTTCCAAGCCTATTCTGTGTATAATTAACACAAATATACTCCAGAGCATCTGTCTAGCTGACACAACGAAATTCAGTCGAAGATAATACAGAGGCAATAGTAAAATCAAAGGAACAGACACTTGGGCCATAAAGCTTGCCAGAGTAAATTGCATCAAGATCAGAAATCTAACTTCAGAAGAAGGAGGCACACATGCACACACAGTAAAATAGAAGACAGAGGTCATAAAGAGGAATGTACCGGTAGATCTTTCTAAGCATCTTCCACAGGATTTTGTGTATTTATAGAATAGGCAATGCTTTAATCTTCAAGATGAAGTAGAAGGCAATTTAGTTGTGCATGGTAGAAAATACCTTTTCTCCTCTCCCCTTGGGGTATTAAGTGCTCTGTGTTTTCCCCTTTTCATGAAGTTTTTCATACATTTTCAGGTGTCTGCCTTAATCATTCAGGGCTCTTTTTGTCTGGCTCACACACAGTCTTTGAGGATTGTCAAAGAATTACTTGGCTCATCCAGGCAATACCAGGAGAGGAAACACTGAGAATATGACTTCCATCTGGAGACTCCAACACACGAAACATGAAGACAATGGATAAAAGGTAGCTCAGTGACAATTCTTAGACTGGAGTCTTTTCCTAGATTGGAAAATTCTTTTGAATAGACAGTAGTCTAGTTCTCTCCAGGAAAATGGCAAAGAAATAGATAGCCCAGGGTAAACCTCTGGTTTCATTAGGCAATAGTAGTTTTATCAGTGATTTCAACATGAGTTTCTGGACAAATTTGTGCACTGCCCAAACAGCACAAAGTTAAATCTACCATTAAGTAGTACTGAACAGCTTTATACAGTACTTTGGAAATAGGTCTTTTCATAGGTTTAGCACCTTTACAAAATTAATCTTCATTTGGATTGCCATTATTATATTTTATTATATTTTTATTGTTTTATTTTATTATTTATTTTATTTTTTAAAAACTTACAGGGCCTCCCATCTTGTAAAACAAAATGCTGGGCAGCTCACAACAACAATAAAACCAAAGATGAGAAAATTAAGAAAAAGAGAAAACCAAGTGCCTGACCACCATAGAATTCTGGGAACTGAATGCTGGGAACTGAATGCTGGGAACTGCTGGGAACTGCTATGAATCGTTGAGCCGCCGCCGGCCAGCTGGGAGTTGAGTCGGCGTGCGTAGGTTGGCTAGGAGTTGGTGGAAGCGGCAAGTACCCGGGAGTTGTTTTTTTTCTTTCCGTTGCTGCCGCCATTATGTAAGTGGGCTTTCCCTTCTCCGTCGCTGCCACCATTATGTCGACGGGCGCCTTCTTTAGAGCCGGCTTGTTGGCTTTTACTACTACTTTTACTACGTTGGGTTTAACAGCTACAGCTATAGCTACAGCTACTGTTTTTACAACTACTGCTTTTACAACTACCTCTGCTTCTGCAATTGCTACTGCTTTTACAACTACCTCTGCTTCTGCAATTGCTACTGCTTTTACAACTACTACTGCGTTTACAATTACTCCTATTGTGGGCTTTGGTTTTGGACCTTTTAGTTCAAAGCCTACTATACGTTCTATCTTAGGAGGGACTAATACGGGACCAGTTACAACTACTTTGGCAGGATTAACATCTGGTATGCCTGTTTCCATTATTTCTTCTACTACGAGCCTTAGTTTGGGTTTTAGTAAACCTGCTGGATTAGCTATCCCAATTGTTCCAGCTTTTATTCCAGCTTTTTTATTCATACCTCTTCTGGACTTCCATTATTTTTGCTTTTATTTTTATTTCAATAGCTGGTTTTTCTGGTTTATATTTAACCAGGTTTATATGAACTACGGCTCCAGCTATAACATTTATAACTGCATACATAGGACTTCTTTGAGGGAGCCCGGACTGGTTTAGGAGGGATATGTTTTTAATTTTATGTAAATTGGAATTATTAATGTTTTAATATTGTTATTAATGTTTTAATATTGTTATTTTTAATACTGTTTAGTTTTTATCTTAACTTATAAATTAATGTGGGGGGGAATGCCCGTGGAATGAATCGGGTTGAATGGACGGGTGGTTGTGGATTTGATGAATGGATGGGCCTGCTGGGCTTAAGGGAGGCTGGGGACTGGAGGGATGCGGACTCGGGAGTCACAGAAGGTTGGAGTATACCGGTCATTCAGGGAAGAGGCAGATATGGCGGGAGCAGGAGGGTAGGCCGCACTCGGGGAACTCGGTCCTGCTGTCTTGTAGCAGTTCCTTGTTCTGGCCCTTCTGAAAAATCTAGCTCACCCCATGATTCTGGTGATGGGTGTAGCTCGGGCCCTGGGCTCAGGCTGTTGCTGCTTAACGCCAGGTCGGTTAATAATAAGGCTCCCCTCATTCATGACTTTTTCATGGACGAGGAGACCGACTTGGCGTGTGTGACTGAGACCTGGTTGGGCCCTGAGGGGGGAGTTCCCCTCTCGGGTATGTGCCCACCAGGTTATCAGGTATGGCACCAGCCGCGACCCCAGGGAAGGGGGGGAGGAGTGGCTGTCTTGGCCTGGGAGAACCTCAGTCTACGCAGGCTCACTGTTTCCGAAATTCCGGGTTGGGAGTCCATCTTTATCACGCTGGACCTTGGGGTTCAGGTGGGTTTATTGCTTGCGTACCTGCCTCCCAGCTGCGTGACATCAGCCCTGCCTGTGCTTCTTGAGGAGGTTGCTGGGCTGGCAGTGGAGTTCCCCAGGCTTATGGTCTTGGGGGACTTTAATCTGCCGTCGCTTGGTGAATCCTCGGGGTTGGCACAGGAGTTCATGGCTGCCATGACAACCATGGACCTGACCCGAGCAGTATCGGGTGCGACGCATGAGGGTGGACAAGCCCCGGATATGATTTTTCTTTCGGAACAGTTGGGTAATGATCTGGTTTTAAGGGGCTTAGATATTCTGCCTTTGTCATGGACCGATCATTTCCTGCTTCGACTGAATTTTACGGCCCCAATCCTTCCCCGCAGGGAGGTGAACCGATTAGGTGGTTCCGCCCCTGACGCCTGATGGATCCAGTCGGTTTCCAGACGGCGCTTGGGGAATTACCGAGCTCTCTCATTCACAATTTGGCGGAGTCCCTGGTAGCGGCATGGAATATGGCCGCAAAGGGGGCTATTGACCGGATTGTGCCTTTGCGACCTCTCTGTGGTGCTGGCCCCAGGAGGTCTCCTTGGTTTACCGAGGAGCTCAGGGGGATGAAGCACCATAAGAGACGTCTAGAGAAGCGATGGAGATGAAGTAAGTCCGGATCTGATCGAACCAGACTGAGCTCATTCATTAGAGCCTATCTGAAGGCGATTAAAGCGGCAAGATCTTCGTATCTTTCTGCTTTGATCGCGTCTGCGGAATCTCGCCCAGCCGCCCTGTTTAGGGTGACCTGGTCCCTCCTTAACCCGAGGGGATCGGGGCCTCCCTTGCAGGGAAGTGCCGAGGATTTTAACAACTGTTTCGCAGACAAAGTAGCTCAGATCCGGGCTGACCTAGACTCCAATTGTGAAGCAGAGTCAACTGATAATGATTCAGTCGAGGGGACAGGGGCATGTTCTTGTCTGATCATCTGGGGCGAGTTTGAGGCTGTTACGCCTGATGAAGTGGACAGGGCCATTGGAGCTGTGAGTTCCGCCACCTGTTTCTTGGACCCATGTCCCTCCTGGCTGGTTTTTGCCAGCAGGGAGGTGACACGTACCTGGATCCAGGAGATTGTCAACACTTCTTTGAGGGAGGGGTCCTTTCCGGCTCCCTTAAAGGAGGCACTTGTGCGCCTCCTCCTCAAGAAGCCTTCCCTGGATCCCGCAATTCTGACCAACTATCGTCCGGTCTCCAACCTCCCCTTTGTGGGGAAGGTTGTTGAGAAGGTGGTGGCACTCCAGCTTCAGCGGTCTCTGGAGGAAGCCGATTATCTGGGCCCTCTGCAGTCTGGGTTCAGGCCCGGCTACAGCACCAAAACTGCTTTGGTCGCTCTGATGGATGATCTCTGGTGGGCCCGGGATAGAGGCCAGTCCTCTGTCCTGGTGCTTCTTGACCTCTCAGCGGCATTCGATACCATCGACCATGGTATCCTTCTGTGCCGGCTGGGGGGTTTGGGAGTGGGGGCACCGTGTTACGGTGGTTCTCCTCCTATCTCTCCGGTCGGTCGCAGTCGGTGTTTGTGGGGGGTCAGAGGTCCACCTCTAGGTTACTCCCGTGTGGGGTGCCTCAGGGGTCGGTTCTCCCCCCCCCTACTTTTTAACATCTACATGAAGCCACTGGGAGAGATCATCCACCGGCACGGAGTGAGATACCATCAGTACGCTGATGATACTCAGCTGTACATTTCCACTCCTAGCCACATCAGTGAAGCGGTTGAGGTGATGTGCCGGTGTCTGGAGGCTGTGAGGGTCTGGATGGGCGCTAACAGATTAAGGCTCAACCCTGACAAGACAGAGTGGCTGTGGGTGATGCCTCCCAAGGACATTTCAATCTGTCCTTCCATTACTCTGGGGGATGAATCTATAGTCCCCTCGGAGAAGGTCCGCAACTTGGGAGTCCTCCTCGATCCACAGCTGACATTGGATCATCACTTGTCGGCTGTGGCGAGGGGGGCATTTGCCCAGGTTCGCCTGGTGCACCAGTTGTGCCCTTACTTGGATTGAGAGTCTCTCCTCACAGTCACACATGCCCTTGTCACCTCGAGGATTGACTACTGCAACGCTCTCTACATGGGGCTACCCTTGAAGAGTGTTCGGAGACTACAATTAGTGCAGAATGCAGTTGCGCGAGCGGTTGTGGGCCTGCCCCATCGTGCCCACATTTCGTCAACTCTCCGCATGCTGCATTAGCTGCCTATTGGTCTCCGAGCACAATTCAAAGTGTTGGTTATTACCTATAAAGCCCTTTATGGCATGGGACCAGGATACTTACGGGACCGTCTTCTGCCACATACTTCCCTATGACCGGTGAGAGCACACAGGGTCGGCCTCCTCCGGGTCCCGTCAGCGAAACAATGTCGTCTGGCGGGCCCTAGGGGGAGGGCTTTCTCTGTTGTGGCGCCCGCCCTCTGGATTCAACTGCCTCCTGAAGTCCGCGTTTCTCCCATGCTCCTGGCCTTCCGTAAAAACCTTAAAACTTACCTCTGCCGGCAGGCCTGGGGATGATTGTGGATTGAATGGTGAAATGAGTGGGTGTTAGTTTGTTTTTAGATATTTTTGTTTGGACTTGTATTGAAATTTGATGTTTTATATACATGTTGTTAGCCGCTCCGAGTCTCCGGAGAGGAGCGGCATAGAAGCCCGAATAAAATAAATAAATAAATTCTCAGGTTCTAATTTTACTATATTTCAGGGGCTTGGAAAAAGTCAACCTTTATGACTTTCCATAGTCATTTCCATTGTCCTTGATATGTTTTTTGTCAGACTATCTTAGTCAAGCATACAGATAAATCAAAGCTTCCCCTGCACTGACAAATAATTTCGCACTTTGATAAGAAACTCCTGCTACAGTAGAGTGAGAAACTTCCGTTTCTTAGGATACAGATAAGTTGCTAGTCCACAATTGCTTATTCCTGCTGTCCCTTTCAGAACCACGTCCCACTCAGAAATGTTGTCTCAAGTTGTATTTTCAGTCAATCAAACAGTCTTTGTGAAATTTGTATGTTAACACAAGGCAATACAATTGAAATTTAAGATGTAACTTCATGTAGAACATGCATAGACTATTATTCCTTTCTTCTTTTTCCCTTTTTATTGCCTTCATTCCATGAATACCCTAATCTATATTGAAGAACTAAAGCCTTGATTAGTTCCACATTTACTGCATAAATGAAAAGCATAACTGCTCTTCCAAATTGCTGCGTCCACCTGATTGTCTTGATTTCCTCCCAACATAGTTGCTGTACTCCATCACTCTTTTAGAGGGTTTCTTCACTCTGAAGAACAACTATTTGGGGTGCAGGGTGAGGGGAATGGAAGAATTTGATTCATAATGACATTATATTTTCATATCTTAGAAATAGAGCCTTCATTTTTAATAGCATTTTTGTAGACTTTATTTAGTTACTATAGTTTTTTTTCCACATGGTCTTGAAAATAATGATGACTTAGATCAAGCTTAGGGAATTAAAGAAACATAAATACACATTCTAATTTGTTATTCAACAAGAGAGATATTCTTCTTGTTGTTGTTGTGCCATATCCGTTATCGGAAGTTGGTGATTGTGTTGGCGATCCTATTTTTATCAGCAGCCACACGAAAAAGTGCTGCTGAGTTTTGTCCAAACCAGTCCCTTAGATTTTGAAGCCATGATGTTCTTCTTCTGCCTGGACCTTGTTTGCCTTCAATCTTTCCCTGAAGGATTAAATGGAGTATGCCGTATTTTTCTGGGTGTCGCATCACATGTCTGAAATATTCTAACTTTTGTTTTTTAATTGTTTTGATGATTTCCCTTGGCTTTCCCAGGCGGCTTATCACCTCCTCATTTCTGATCTTGTCAACCCAGCTTATACGTAACAGCCGCCTTAAATCCACATTTCAAATGCTTATAGTCTCTTCAGATGGCCTTCTGTCAGAGACCAACTCTCTACTCCATGGAGCAGGAGAGATATGCATATGTGATAAAGCAAAGAAATATTGGAGTAGGATTCACATCTTAATACAGAAGATTCTCAAAGTGAATATAAAGATAAAACCAGAAACTTTTCTTCTGGGTTTAATGGAAAAAGACTTGGAAAAAAATGGAATTTTGATGCTATATATGTTGACCACAACAAGATTAGTTTACAAACAAAGATGGAAGAACACTTTGATTCCTACAATGGACAAATAGTTGCAAATGTTGATGAAATTAGCAGAGATGGTCAAATTGACTGCTTTGATTAAATAAAAAATACAATTACTTTTGTTTCTACTTGGAAACCATTTCTAGACTTTGTGCTTAAGGTGAAAAAAAATGAAACTTTGATTTTGGGTTTTATCGATTAGATAGGTTTGTTGTTATAGAAATAGTTTATATTATTATGTAAAAGTAAAAAGTTGAGGTTTGATGCTATTATCTTATTGTTGTTGTTGTTAGTTGCGAAGTCGTGTCCAATCCATCGTGACCCCATGGACAATGTTCCTCCAGGCACCAAAGGGAGTCAGAAGTCAATGCCTTTTCTTTCCTTTTTCCCTTTGCTCTACACTTTTCCCTTGCCCTTTCCTTTCCTTATTTTCAAACTATTTTCTTTTGTATTTTTGTATTTTATATTATAAATTAATAAATTTAAAAAATAAAAAACAAGGGAGATATGGAAGTCTGTATCCAGGCCTAGAAATCAAAAGGCAAAACAATCCAAATCCTAGAGTTTCCAGACATCAGTTTCACATGGTAAAGAACCAGAATATTGATGGCTGTTAGACAATTATGGTCTAAGTTACATAGATAAGCAGACACACTGGCTCACAAGCAACAAATACAGCTTTTACCAATGAGAGATTCTTAAACTGAGAAACTTTTGCATGCACAAACCTGTGGGAACAGCTTTCAAAGTGATCAAAGCAATCTTGTAAAAGTTACAGTTCTATTAACAATTTGAATAAAAGTGCTTCATTCATATTCCTGTATATTTCAAATGCTTTACATAGCCCTATTAAATATTAGGAACATCCCCTGCATGGTTAGAAGTGGTTCAACCCTAATGCTTTTTGTAAATGTCATTACAATCCAATCAATTGCTTTAAAATTAAGGTTCAGTGATGAAGCAGAAGGTTTTCATGAAGAAGTCTCATAGTTCAATCCCCACCATCTTTGGATAAGGCAAAATAAAATCCAAATGCCTGGCTGAGATTGCACAAAATGTCTGACACATAGGATTTTTATTAAGGGCCTGACACAGCAAAAGGCAACTTTTAACATTCACTCATCTGTTTGTTTATTAATTAAATTTATGTGCTGCCCATCTTGTCCAAATTTTCTGGACTTTCTATTACAAATTTCCTAAACCAAACCATTCCAATATATATGGAAGTGATGGTATGTGATTTGCCCTCTGCTGTAAGTGTAAATGTGGAAGGTTTTTTTTTTTTATCAGCAGCACAACTAGCAGAGGTCAGGATTTGCTAACCATTCTTTTCATGTTGCATAGAACACATGAAGGCAAGATTTGAATAGGACAAATGGCAAGCTATTATAAAGCAGAAGATTTATGGATAACAGCTATTTCACAGACTTCATTTTAAAATAATAAAGCATTGCTGTACAATAGAAATAAATCACATTTATGTTCAGCTGAAATTGAAAAGACAGCTTAGATTGTATTTATTTGTATGAATAAATAAAAATGAATGTGCAAACTCTAGATAAAAATATTCTGAATGTTAGTTCAAACTACAAATAAAATGAGACACTGGTTTTCCCAAATATTTATGTGATGGCTTTGCATACAGCAGACATCTTGCATTAATGCATGTCATTTGCATAATTGAATAATACTGTAATTTGCATCATTGGCATGATGACCAGAGACATAAATTCCTGTGATGTCCCACTCTTTGGTTCTAAGATATTCTTAAATAATGCTGACTCCCATTCCCCATTACTGCATTAAAACAAAGTTTCAATGAGCAAATGAAATTCAGGCTCTAAAGAAAATTTCCTATCCAATTTCAAAGCAAGATATAGATGCAGGATTTATTTATTGGAAGAAATCAAAGAACTTCCAAAATTACAGCATGAGAAAGGAAGTTTGCTACCTAATCTTCCATTTGGAATTGGTGTGCATATATTCTGTGTACTAACATATAAGATGCCTAATGAGAAATATAACATCACTAAGTACTTGTTTGACTTTTTATTAAAATATATCTGGGATAATCTATTCTCAGTGTGATCAAAAATGGTCTAGTTTCAGGCCAAGTGGGAAAGAGTTGGATTATAACAGAGGAACTGAGTTTCAGGTCCATCTTCGGCCATGGAAATTTTAGGCCGTCACTCTCTCTCCTCCTAGCTGTGATAAAATAAAGAGAGATCCTCAGGGAAGGATATGAATATAATAAATATATATATATATATGTGTGTGTGCACTCATACATTCTTTAATGTGTGAATCTACTCACACACATACTTCAAGAGAATCTAGTGACATAGATTCAGAAGAAGAAAAGGAAAGGGAAAGGATGTCCCAGATTGTCTAAGATATGATTAAATAGTTTGCTTTTAACAGCCCTTTTCTTTCATGCTGAAAAACAAGTTTTTAATTTTATAGGTGAATTTAACAAACAAAAAAAGTCACAGCAGTGATAGTATAGTCAAAAGTAACAAAGAATAACAGAATAACAAGGTTGGAAGGGACTTTGGAGGTCTTCCTTAGTCCAACCCTCTGCTCAACCAGGAAATACCATTTAAGACAAACCAACCTTGTTGTGCCGTGGGCTTGATGAGGAAACTTAGCAGGCCCAGAATTGTTGCAAATGGTCCCGGGCATTCTAAAAGCTGCCCGGGACCAGACAGAGCGGCGCCAGCCTTGTGCGCATGCGCAAGGCGTGAAGAAAGAAGAACTCTTATTGGTTCACTCTGTCCGGGGTTCAAGCCCTATAAAAAGGCCTGCGTGCCTTTTGATTTTGCTTTTGCTTGGAGTTGGAGTAGGAGAATAAAACATTGATTAGTTGTCACCATGTGTCTTCATCATTTGCACGCGAATGGAGAACTCAACACTGGCGACGAAGGTGGGATCCTTTGCAAGCTGAATAAAAGGATTTAGGGACTTACCCAGGAAGTCCTGAAGAGGGGAAGACAGCATCTGAATCAGCGTCCCAGCCTGCCAGTACAGCATCGCTGGAGGGTGAGCTCGGCTAAAGGACTCTTTCCCCAAACAGCAGCTTGTAGAGGAAGCGAGTGGTGAAGGTCATAAAGTTACAATGTCGAAGATTGGCCACTTGACCGCCCAGAGAGATGGAATTCCTACGTAGCACAGATGGAGAATTACTTCAGAGTAAATCAGATTAGAGAAGACAGCCTGAAGGCAGCAACTCTTTTGTGTGCCTGTGGACAAGAAGCTTTTGACATCGCAGAAAATCTGGTGGCCCCTGCACCTCTGGAGTCAGTAAAATATGCTGACTTGAAGAAAATGTTGAAGGAACATATCCAGCCGAAGTTATCCATCATTGCTTGGAGGCACACATTCGAGCAGAGAGACCAGAGGCCGGGTGAATCTGCTGCGGACTTTATTGCGGCCTTAAGGCAAGCAGCCAGACCTTGTGAGTTCAAGGATCTGGAAGAGAGGCTGCAAGATCACTTTGTCTGCGGCTTAAGGAGCAGAGACTTACAACAAAAGAGTTTTGCAAAAGAAGATGTCTCCTTCCAAGATGCGTTGTGAGAGGTGGCAGCTGAGGAAGCAGCAGGCGGGGCTGTGAAGGCCTTACGAGGAATCCTCCAGAAACAGCTACCGTCCATCAAGAGGACGCTCGAGAAGGATCAGAAGTGGATCCTGAAGAGGAGGTCGACAGACTTCACCAGCCAGCTGAGAGAAGGCAGAAGGGACATCTGGTCAAGGCCCCAGCATCTCTTCAATACTTCGGGTGCGGAGGACGCCACAAGCAAGCTGACTGCAGGTTTCACTCCGCCATTTGCAGGGCGTGTGGCAGGCAGGACCACATTGCATCCATCTGTTTGGGTCGCCAGAAGGTTTAACTTGGGAAGAATTGCTTCAGAAAGGTACCAGGGTCCTCAGCCAAAACAGGGTGGGTTTCTGCACATCGCGCAGGAGCATTCTAAAAACAGGGACAGACAAGCCCCTTAAGAAGAAACTTTCCATTAATGTAAGATTGCAAGGGTTTCCCTTATTGATGGAGTTGGACACAGGGTCCTCTCTTTCCATTATTTCAATTAATACCTTTAAAAGGATTTGCAGCAGTATTGGCCTTCGAGTTAAACTCAGGCCATCGAATCTAATACTCACTGATTTTCAAAATTCTATGGTGTGTGTTAAGGGGGAGGCCACCCTTGGGGTACAGTATAAGGATTTCGAAGGTTCCCTAGATGTGGTGGTTGTTGGGGGTGATCGTACGAGTCTTATTGGACTTGATTGGTTCGAGGCCCTGGGAATCCAGGTAACTGGGCTGCACAGCTTGCAAACACTGGGCCTTGCAGAGGTTTGCAAGGAGTTTGCAGATGTGTTTAGTACAGAGCTAGGATCCTACAAGGGGCCTCCCATTTCGCTATGGTTAGACCCAACCATCACGCCCATCAGGGTTAAGCCTAGGAGGATACCTTTTGCCCTCAAAGGTAAGATAGATGCTGAACTGGACAAATTGCTCCAGCAGGGCATTTTAGAACCTGTGGATTCTAGTCCATGGGAACCTCCCATAGTAACACCTCTAAAGGCTAATGGGGAAATACGTATATGTGCAGACTACAAGTGTACACTGAATAAGGTGTTGCAACAGCACGCTTATCCAGTCCCTGTTGTAAGCCACATTCTGGCCTCCCTCAAGGGGGGGGCGCATCTTTGCGAAACTTGACCTGGCACAGGCCTATCAACAGCTACCTGTTGATGAGGCACCTGCAGAGGTCCAGACTATTGTAACTCACAGGGGGGCCTTCAAGGTCAAGAGACTGAAATTTGGGGTCAATGTAGCCCCTGGCATATTCCAAAGTGTCATGGAAAGCACACTTCGAGGTATTCCTGGGGTCTGTCTCTACTTCGATGACGTCCTCACTGCTGGGGAGTCATCTCAAAACTTAGCAAAAAGATTAAGGGCTGTCTTGCTTCGTTTTCAAAAAGCAGGCCTTAAGCTAAAGCAGGATAAATGCAAGATAGGAGTCACTTCCACTGACTTCTTAGGTTTCAGGATTAATGCCCAAGGCATTCACCCTGCTGAAGCTAAACTACAAGCTATTCAACAGGCCCCATGCCCCAAGTCCAAGAGTGAGCTGCAAGCCTTCTTGGGGCTCTTAAATTTTTACCATGCATTTGTCCCACATAAAGCTGCAGTGGTAGAGCCGTTACATAGGCTCTTAGACAAGCAGGCTCCTTGGCAGCGGACTAAAGTCCATGACAAGAGTTTCAATGAGGTTAATTCCTTGCTCACTTCTAATGCTGTTTTAGTGCATTTCAATGAGCAACTGCCTGTTTGCATCACATGCGATGCATTTCCTTATGGGGTGGGAGCTGTACTTAGCCATCTGAAGGCTGATGGGACACAAGTCCCTGTGGCCTATTATTCAAGGACTCTGTCTTCTGCAGAGTGGAATTATGCTCAAATTGACAGAGAAGCATTGGCCATAGTGACTAGCATTAAGAAATTTTATGATTTCTTATATGGCCGCCACTTCACGGTCTATACAGACCATAAGCCTCTTTTAGGGTTGTTTACTACTAACAAACAGACACCACATATCATTTCTCCTTGTATGCTGAGATGGTCCATTTTCCTGTCAGCATATGACTACACTCTAGTTCACAAACCTGGAAAAGAAATGGGCCATGCAGATGGCCTAAGCAGATTGCCTTTAACTCAGGTAGAAGCAGACCCTGCTCCTGCCATAAATATTCTTTCCATTCAGGAGTTGCCTGAATCTCCCCTCAATGCTAGGGACATGGCTGCTGAAACTGCCACTGATCACATGCTTACATGCATGCTGACATGGGTGTTGTCAGGATGACCTGACTCATGTCCAGATGCGACATTTCAAAGTTTTTGGGAAAGGAGACACGCACTGTCTACCTTTAATGGGTGCCTTTTATGGAGTAGCAGGGTAGTCATCTCAGCCTCATTGAGGTCTAGAATCTTGATCTCTCTGCATGAGGAACATCCTGGGATAGTCAGGATGAAAGTGCTTATGCGCAGCCATCTTTGGTGGCCTGGGCTCGATAAAGCTATAGAGGCCCAGGTGCACGGGTGCCAAGTGTGCCAACAGTCTCGGCCTGAAATGCCTCAGGCCCCAGTACATAGGTGGGAGGAAACTCAAACCCCATGGTCTAGGGTGCATATAGATTATGCTGGGCCCTTTCAGGGGCAATTCTTCCTGGTTGTCGTTGATAGCCATTCTAAGTGGACACAGGTTGTTCCTGTTTCCTCCACTACTACTGCCAGGACCATCCAGGTGTTGAGAGGAAGTTTTGCATCACATGGTCTTCCAGATGTACTGGTTTCGGATAATGGCCCTCAATTTATGTCTTCTGAGTTCCAGGCTTTTCTTCAGGCCAACCTGATCTGGCATGCACCATTGGCTCCCTTCCATCCATCCTCCAACGGACTGGCAGAGAGAATGGTGCACACCACTAAAGATGCCCTCAAGAAACTGACTTACAGTAACTGGCATCACAGGTTAGCTGACTTTCTTCTTGCACACCACACCACACCTTGCACGACCACTGGGAAAAGCCCAGCTGAACTCCGCTGGGGTCGCAGACTCATTACTAAATTGGACAGGTTGCACCCAGACCAGGTGGCTTCACAGGTGTCGCAACCGCGGGCACCAAGGAGACTATAGTTGGGTGATCCGGTCTGGGCTAGGAACTACGCCCCTGGTCATCTGTGGGTTCCTGCTGTCATCTGTAAGATCTCTGGACCTCTCTCATACAAAGTGACCTTGGGAGATGGCCACGTCCTGCGGTGTCACATCGATCAACTGCGCTGGTGGTTGTCCTCTGTGGATTGCGCCCCTGCCTCCCTCTTGGGGGGGAGGGGGGCCAGGAACCACGTTGCACTTCAGGTCAACCTTCTAAGACACAATCTCACTATTCCTGGAACGTACTTATGGAATTCACTTCCTGAAGGGGTCGTGACAGCTGTCAGCCTTGACAGCTTCAAGGCAGGGCTAGATAGATTCATGGATGCAAAGTGTATCGGTGGTTATTAAAACGGATGTCCATGTGCCGCCTCTATGTTGGTTGAGGCAGGCAGGATTCCCTTGGGTACCATTTGTTGGGGGTCAAGGGAAAGGGAGGGTTTTGCCTTCTCTTTCTGCTCAAGATCCCCATGTACAATTGGTGGGCTACTGTGTGACACAGAATGCTGGACTCGATGGGCTTTGGCCTGATTCAGCATGGCTCTTCTTATGTTCTTATGTTCTTATGTACTGCAGGTCGCTAGGGATTTCCCAGGGGAGGTGCAAGGGTATCCTCAGAGTTCAGCTATTGCGCCGAACAGGGAGTCATGCGTATCTGCAAGAGCTCCAAACAGGAATTCACCTGAGGCAGGGTTAGCCATTGAGGCAGCGGCTGACTCTGGCACCTCAGCCACAGGGGACTGGGAGTATTGGGGCACACCTGCAACGCAGGTCACGTCCGAGACTGGTCGCGGGCTCGAGGGACTAAGTTCCCTGAAGCCATCCAGAGTAGTTGGGGAATCCTCAGCCAATTCAGAGGGTTGGGGAATTTCAGCTTCTGTCACGGAGCCTGGGGAGAGCTCTGGCAATTCTGCCGGCACACCTTACCAGGGGTCATCTGCAAAACGTGTGCATAAAAGTCCTGGTCTAGTGAGCCCAACAGACGGGCCGGTAGGTCAGGCGCCCTTAAAAACAAATCCTGGTCTGCCTAGCCGGGCAGGTGAGCTGACAGGCCAGGCACCCTCCCTAACCTTGCGTAGGTCACAACGGGCTAAGGCCCCTCCTAAGCATCTAGTCGAATATGTGAGGTTCTTGTCAGTACAAGGGACCTTACAGGTCTAGGTTGAGGAGATGGGAGCTATGTGAGGTAGAAGATAGATACACGAAGTCCACATTAGAGAATGGGGGTAGTTAGCTAACTCTGTTAGTTATAAGAAGGGTGTTTGCATGTGAGCAGGCTATTATTTTCTTTTAATTTATTTTATTATTATTGTAAAGAATTTGGAATTGTGTGTGTTCTATCCAGAGGGGAGGAGTGTTGTGTCCTGGGCCTGATGAGGAAACTCAGCAGGCCCAGAATTGTTGCAAATGGTCCCAGGCATTCTAAAAGCTGCCCGGGACCAGACAGAGAGGCGCCAGCCTTGTGCGCATGCGCAAGACGCGAAGAAAGAAGAACTCTTATTGGTTCACTCTGTCTGGGGTTCAAGCCCTATAAAAAGGCCTGCATGCCTTTTGCTTTTGCTTTTGCTTGGAGTTGGAGTAGGAGAATAAAGCATTGATTAGTTGTCACTATGTGTCTTCATCATTCAAACGCGAACGGAGAACTCAACAAACCTCTTCTTAAAAAACTCCAGTATTGGAGCACCCACAACTTCTGGAGGAAGTCCTTCCATTGATTAATTGTTCTAACTGTCAAGAATACATATGGAAAATTAAAATTTAAAGAGTTGGAAGATCAGGGTATTGACTTATCATATCATGCAATCAAGATATGATAAAGATATTAAAATATATGGTTTTTATAAAGACCAGACAATGTTTGATCAGATGTTGTTGACCTCTGATGAAAAACTGATGAAGAAATTGTATAACTTTTTATTGCATTTGAAAATGGAAGATGAACAAGTGAAAGAAACAATGATAATATAAACGAAAAAGTTTGGATACAATATAGAGTTAGAGAAATGGCAAAATCTGTGGGAAAGAAACTATAAATTGACAATGGCAACTTCGTATAAAGAAAACCTATATAAAATGTGTTATAGATGGTACTTACCACATGCCAGGTTAGCAAAAATGTTTAAAAATATGTCTAGTAAGTGTTGGAAATGTAATCAAAAACCTGGTATATACTATCACCTGTGGTGGACATGTATTAAAGCAAAAAAAAATTGGACAAAAATACATACCTGGTTAGACAAAATGTTAGGGAAACACGTAGACTTTAAACCTGAACTTTTTATATTAGGTATAATTCCAGAAAAAATGATAAACAAAGTGTATATTCAACATTACATGTATTAACACAACAAGGATTGTATTTGCTCAACACTGGAAAAATGAAGAAACGCCATTGGATGAAGAGATAAACAAGAAAAAACTGGACTGTGCTGAAATGGACAGACTTACATTGAGGATCAAAGAAAAAGAAGATACAGAATATTTTCAAACATGGAACATATTTTATCCTGCAACAGGTTTTCATATGTTTTAGCCTCCAATCCCATAATCATCTTTGTTGCTCTTCTCTGTACTCTTTCTAGAGGCTCAACATCTTTTTTATATGGTCACAACCAAAACTTGATGCAATATTCCAAGTGTGGTCTTACCAAGGCATTATAAAGTGGTATTAACACTTTCCATAATCTTGATTCTGTACTTCTGTTAAGAGAGTACATGTCATGATGATAGAAATAAACTAAAATGTTAAAAAAGTTCCATATACCGGTAATATGAATATATAACTGTTCTGTCTAGCCCCTCTCAGCTGCCAAGAATCCCCTTAACGAGGTCGTTAAGAGTGCACACGAAGGCAGTTCAAAACACACGGCTTTATTTAACAGTTTACACAAGCACACTAAGAACACCAGTTATAAACTCACTGTGAAATCTCTCAGGTCTCTTCTTGAGCACAACGTTGCTCGTGACTAAAACAGAGGCTTCCGTTTCCCTGTTAATATAGCCTCCCAGGTCACGTTCGTCGTCCACCCAACTGACCCCTACGCCTATCAGCCCGTCGGTATCGTGGATTGAGCCAATTAGTTTCCTGGCCCACATCTGAGTCATCGTCCTCTGACTCAGCATGCATACCAATCTCCGTGGTATCTGGCTCAGCTGCCGGGAGGAGAAAACACCCAGAAGGGCCTGCCGGTGCTGAGTCATAATCATCATCGGACAAGTATCTAGCCTGGCCAGAGACACTCACAACACTATCCCCCCCGCAGGCCCCTCCTCCGGGGTCCGTCGTAAGGGATGTGGTTTGGAGGGGAACGCGGTATGGAAATCCCTTGTTAACTCAGGAGCCTCAATATCCTGAGCATCTACCCAAGTGCCAGCGGATGGCCCACCCCCGGTCAAGTCAACTAAATATTGGAAGCGGTCATCGAGCCATCGGGAATCTCGGATGCTGGACACCTCCAACCGGGAAACAGGAACGTGAGCACGGCGAGCTGTCGGGCCCGGATCAGGAGGTCGAAGCGGAGAATCAGGGTTGACAGGAACAAGCAAAGAGCGATGAAACACAGGATGGACACGAAGAGACCTAGGCAAAGTCAACCGATAGGTCACCGGATTGATGACCGTCTCCACAGGAAAAGGACCCAGGAAACGTTGATCAAGTTTGCGGTGAAGTCTCCCTGGAAACAAGTACTTGGTGGAGAGCCAGACCCGATCTCCAACAGCTAACGGCGGCGTGTCGCGATGCGAGCGATCTGCAACCCTCTTGTAGTCTTCCTTGGCCTTCGTCAAGTGCTGCTTCACCATCTCGTGGACTGACTGGAGTTCGGTTAAATAGTCCTCTGCAACTGGTACGGGAGAATCAAGGAGCGTGAGCGGGAAAAATCTGGGATGATAGCCGTAGTTGGCAAAAAACGGAGTGGTCTGAGTGGAAGTGTGCTGAGAGTTGTTGAAAGCGAATTCGGCCACGGAGAGGTATTTGGACCAATTGTTCTGTTGGTCGTTGATGAAACAACGCAAATACTGCTCCAGGATGCCAATCACTTTCTCTGTACCCCCATCAGTCTCTGGGTGATGCGTGGAAGCTAAATTAACTTGGACTTGCAGCGCGGACATGAGTTCTCTCCAGAACTCCGAGGTGAACTGGGTTCCTCGGTCGGACACTATTTTGTCAGGCAAACCGTGTAGCCGGAAGACATGTTGAATGAACAGCTGAGCAGTGACCTTGGCTGTTGGTATTCGTCGGCAAGGAATGAAATGTGCCATTTTGGTCAGCATGTCCACCACGACAAAGACAACGGTGTAGCCGGCAGAAACAGGTAGACAAGTTAAGAAGTCCATGGAAATAGCTCCCCAGGGTCTCTCCGGCGTGGGCAACGGCTGTAATAATCCCGGAGGGGCTCCTGTGGCGTGTTTTGCCTGACGGCACCGTACACATGAATTCACATAGGACTGAACATCATGGCGAAGTCTGGGCCACCAGAAAGTCCGAGACACTAAGTGAAAAGTCTTAAAGAAACCAAAATGACCTGCCGCAGGGTTATCATGGCACTGAGTCAGGATGAGACCCCGGAGTGGGCCCGCTGAAACATACAACAGGCTGCGGCAGCGCAACAGTCCCTCGGACAAGGTCCAAGGTGAGTCGGGACCCATCTCTTGTCTCTTTCGTATCGCAAAGTCATCCAGTTGTTGCGCTTCCCGAATCTGTCGTCGTAGATCTACCGGATCGTGCACTGCTGCGATCGATTCGACAGGCAGAATGGTTCGAAGCGGCAAGGGATCCTTGACCTGTAGATACTCAGGTTTACGGGACAGGGCATCTGCTCTTTTGTTGTACCCTTTCGGAATGTAGGTGACTTTGAAGTTGAATCGAGCGAAGAACAAAGACCAACGGATCTGACGTTGATTCAATTTCCTGGCAGATTGCAAGAATTCCAAGTTTTTATGGTCAGTCCGAACTTCAACTTGATAGCGAGCTCCTTCCAGGTGGTGTCTCCAGGTCTCAAAAGCAGTCTTGATGGCCAAGAGTTCCTTTTCCCAAATGGTATAATGGCTTTCGGAGGGACTCAATCTCCTGGAGTAATAAGCACACGGGAACAGGGGGCCGCCATCCTGGCGCGTTTGAAGTAGCACAGCCCCTACTGCCACATCTGAGGCGTCGGCCTCCACTACAAAGGGACGACAAGGATCTGGATACTTGAGAATGGGTTCCTGAACAAAAGCCTTTTTGAGGGTCTGAAACGCCTGTTGCTCGGCATCGCCCCACTGGAACTTAACGCCTTTCCGTAACAGTCGAGTAAGGGGCGCAGTCAACGCAGAAAACCTCGGAATGAACATCCTGTAATAGTTCGCAAAGCCCAAAAGTCTTTGGACATCCTTTGCTTTGCATGGGGGTTGACAGGTTTGCAAGGCTTCAACCTTGCCAGGATCCATGGCGATGCCTTGTGGAGAAATCACATGTCCCAGAAACTCAATGGTGGTTTGATAGAATTGACATTTCTCTAACTTGGCGTAAAGGTGATGCTGTCGTAAGCGTTGCAAAACTCGCCGGAGATGCTGAAGATGAGTTGCTCGTGACGGGGAATAAATCAGGATGTCATCGAGGTAAACCACCACAAATTGATCCAATAAATCCCGGAAAATGTCATTCATGAAATGTTGAAAGACGGCCGGAGCATTGGTGAGTCCAAAGGGCATGACTGTATATTCAAAATGACCGTATCTGGTCCCAAACGCGGTTTTCCACTCGTCCCCCTCTCGGATGCGAACCAAGTTGTAAGCACCTCGTAGATCTATCTTGGTGAAGATGGTCGCTGATCGGAGACGGTCCATGAGATCAGGAATCAAAGGCAGAGGGTACCGGTTGCGCACCGTGATGGCATTGAGCTTGCGATAGTCACAGCATAGGCGTAAATCTCCGGTTTTCTTCTTCACGAATAACACAGGAGCTGACAAAGGCGAGGAAGAGGGACGAATGAAACCTCTGGCCAGGTTTTTGTCCACAAAGTCTTTTAATGCAGCCAACTCGGGTTCTGACATGGAGTACAGGCGTCCCCCTGGAAGCTTGGCATTTGGCAGCAAATCAATGGCACAGTCATATGGCCTATGCGGAGGCAATTGGTCCGCCTCTTTCTCACTGAATATATCCGCAAAGTCCGCTAGGTCGGCCGGCAAGGTGATGTCAGGGTGAGGTGGTAGTTGGGCTGCACAAACGTGGCGTACGTGGTCAACGCATTGCAAACTGGGAAAGGAAACAAAGTTCTGGGACCACACCACACAAGGATCATGGGTTCTCAACCAGGCTAAGCCGAGAACTAAGGGGACATGAAGTCCCTTGGCGATATAGAATTGGATGGCTTCTTCATGTTGTCCTATGACCAGGCGTATGGGCTGGGTCATAAACTTGATTGGTCCAGACAACAACTCACGACCATCGATTGTCTCAACCGACATAGGCGGCTTTACGGAGCACAAAGGTATGGCATGTTGACGAGCGAAAGCTTCATCCATGAAATTAGTGGTGGCTCCAGAATCCAACAAGGCATGTGCCGAAATGCCCTGGGCATGGGTTCCCAAACATATACTGGTTGCTAGGAGCAGATGTCTCGGAGGACCGGGGTCGTCGTCTGCGGAACGGGGACTGAGTTTGACGCCTGCCCGACCCAATGTTTCCATTAGGCCGGGCTCCGGCCGTTTCCCGGCAAGGTGGCTTGAAACTGCTGAGTGGGAGGTCGAGCTGGAACAGGAGTAGGACCTGCCGTGCCACGTCGTTTCTGGGGGCAGGCCATAACGAAGTGCCCCATCTCTCCACAGTACAGGCACAATCCCTCAGCTCTCCATCTTGCCTTCTCAGCCGCGGTCAAACGAGATCTAACTGCCCCGAGATCCATGGGTTCCTCACTGGCCATGGGTACAGGACGCCTCTCGGTGTAAGCCGGCAACGATTGGAGAAGACGTCTGGGTGCCGGGATGGGTGGGGTGATAGGTAGGGTCTGGAATCCTCTGCGTGGTGCAGGAACTGGCTTGGTATTGCCGGTGACTTGAACCATCTGTGTGGCCAAGCGGGCATCCATGGCTTGTGTTTGCGATTCAAGAGCCAAATAATGTTGGTATACTGCAGCCAGGGTTGGGGGTATTACAGTCACTTTCAACCCATTCAGGATTTGGGCAGACAGACCATCGAGAAAGATTTCTATGAGAGCTTCGTCATTCCACTTAATGTCTTGAGCTAGGCGGCGAAACTCTGATATATAGTCCGCTACGCAGCGCGATCCTTGCCGTAGCTCTCGTATCCGACGGGTGGCATTTTGCCTACGAAGGGGATCAGCAAACTCCCTTTCCATCAGCTGACAGAATCCAGCATAATTGCTCAAGACAGGATCTTGTCCTTCTATCAAAGGAGACGACCACTCAGCAGCGGGGCCAGAGAGTAGACTCAAAATGAACGCTACCTTCGTTTCATCCAGCTGAAAGTCTGCTGGGGTTGAGGCAATGAAGATTTTACATTGATTCAAAAAAGCAGGAAATTTACCACGTTCCCCAGTGAACTTATCCGGCAAGGCTAGGTAACACCTGCTTGGTCTGGGAGGGGCGGCTGGAGCTTGGGCTGTTGCAGCGTGAAGCTGTTGTTGCAATTGTCCAATTTGCTGCTGGAGAGATTGCACTAATTGAGACAGAGCCGGGTTATCAGCAAGTAATTGTTCCATGCTGGCACTGAAAGCTCGGACTAATGTTCGTCCTTTCTGTTATCTTGTTTTGCTGTTTTTTAGTCACGAGCAATCTGTTCTGTCTAGCCCCTCTCAGCTGCCAAGAATCCCCTTAACGAGGTCGTTAAGAGTGCACATGAAGGCAGTTCAAAACACACGGCTTTATTTAACAGTTTACACAAGCACACTAAGAACACCAGTTATAAACTCACTGTGAAATCTCTCAGGTCTCTTCTTGAGCACAACGTTGCTCGTGACTAAAACAGAGGCTTCCGTTTCCCTGTTAATATAGCCTCCCAGGTCACGTTCGTCGTCCACCCAACTGACCCCTACGCCTATCAGCCCGTCGGTATCGTGGATTGAGCCAATTAGTTTCCTGGCCCACATCTGAGTCATCGTCCTCTGACTCAGCATGCATACCAATCTCCGTGGTATCTGGCTCAGCTGCCGGGAGGAGAAAACACCCAGAAGGGCCTGCCGGTGCTGAGTCATAATCATCATCGGACAAGTATCTAGCCTGGCCAGAGACACTCACAACAATAACTAAATCAGTCCTTTAAAGCTTCATAAATATATTTCTATACTATAAAACATGAACTGACAAAGCAAACATTATTTGACTGTTTTAACATCTGGGATGTTAATTTCTTTTCTCCTATTCAAGTTGATAAGCATTATAGGAAATCTTTCTCTTATTTAGCCTTCCAGATGTGTTAGACCTTTACCTGTAAGTCCCAGCTAGCATGGTCTTTCAAATCCACCACATCTGGAAAGTACTCTTGGAAGAACCCCTTCTGCATATGTTGCTTTGTTTCACCATCTTATGTGACCCAAACTGACTCTTTGGTATAATTTTAAATCCTTAAGGATAAAGATACTGTGATAAATTTGGATGTTAAGTCCTGTGGCTTTTCCATTTGAGTTCAATTGTTTTCAAGAGAGTTGGTTTTGATCTAAATTTACAGACAGATCTATGCTCTAACTCCAGATTGTAGAGTTTAGATTTGTTTTGCAGTGGCTTTATACATAACTAATATGATATCTTTCACTTCAGTCAACACTGTCCTGCTTGCAGCATTACTGAAAGGCTCTGTGCAAGTCAAATGAGTTGTTCATGCTTTCATCCATCAACCTTTGTATTCAATTGGGCAGTGACTTAATAGAAGTATAATACCCAAGTGCTATAGGAATTTAGAAGACTTTCTCCTCCTGTAGGAAATAGCAGCACAAATTTGCTTAATCACTACTGAAGTTTGATGCAGAATCATGCAGTCTTTTTGCACAGAGTACTAAGGACATTTCTCTATAGCAAGGGTGTCAAACTGGTGGCCCATGGGCTGGATGCATCAAACATAGACCATGCCCACCGGCTCTGCAAAAGCAAAAAATGACGCAATGCGTCACAATACATCACATGACGCAATCGAGTTTGACATCTGTGTTCTATAGAGTTGTTTTTTGTTTCATTATTTTAAGGTTCAGATTTTATAATGATATGTTTTGTGATCACTGCCTCCAATTAAATCAATTGTATCTTCTCAACTGGTTAACACCAGGGACAATAAATGTGATCAAAATTAGCAGATTTCATGTGGTACACCAGACTAGTTCATTCTTTTTCCTATGGATACAGCTAAACCAGTTACTTAGACTTTCTGTTGGGATGTAATTTCCTAATACACTTTTTTCTAATATTGAAAGATAAGCACCAATCTTTAGAAATTCTTCTGTAAATGACTTCATTGCTTTTATGTCTCTCCGTATGCATATTCTCTTGCATAAACCTATTCCTATAAGAATCAGACTAGGCACTGTGCTTCTTATCCCCTTTTATTATTGACCTCTCTGGGCTTCGGATCAGACCCTGAAGTGCCTTGACCATCAAAGACATGCATTTGGCTCCCAAAACATGCCACAATGAAAGCAACTTGAATGTCAAAAAAAAAAAAAAAAGAATCAGACTAGGGAAAGCTGTTATAATTTATTTTCATTATCTGTCTTAAAGATAGATAACTGAAACTCCTTAGCAAAATTAGTTTCTAACATTGGGGATGCAATGTTATTTAAAATTTAGTTACAATAGAGTAGTTAGTAGGAAAGTATTGTCATTTTTAAATTTATGTTACATAGATTATATAGAAGTTATGAGTTGGATATGAGTATATATTTCAATTAAGCTGACATTGAAAACTAAAGCAAATTTGCTTGGAAATAAATATGATAGATTTCAGTGAAAATGTTTAAAATATGTTTAGTTTAAATTTTATTGACATATGTTTGGCAAATTGAAAAAATAGAGGTTATTGTAGTCTAGTGATTTCAAATATTTTAATATATTATTACTGTTGTTTAGTATTTCTATTTCACAGCAGTAAATTATAGTTCTGGACAAGATCACATTACTGTCCTATTTTACATTTCAATGGATGGAGAAACCCATTAAGCAGAACTAGGACTATTGCTACACTTTCACATAATAAGTTAAAAGCCAAAAATGGCTTTAAAATAATTAATCTACTTCAAAAATAGCAGTATAAAACCTCCTCATTGAATTCCCCAAATTCAACAACAGATTCAACACAGGGACATGTTAACATATTTTTGGCTGCTGATCTTCGGAAGGCCTGTCTCTTAATTAAATACTGATCCCTTCATTATATTTATACACCTACCCATAAACGTACTTCTGCACAAATACAATAGCTCTGAAAAAATATTTTATCAATCCATCCAGATGGACTGAGCATGATGGCTGAAGAAAGGTGTAGAATTGCAACTGCAAAGCCTATTCAGAAACATAGCATAATGCCTTCTCTTGCTGCTGCTGAGCTAATTGTCACCTTTCCTTACTATTCTAACCCTTCCAAGATGTAAGATAAAAGTAAGCAATGCACTCACTCTAAATCAATAAAAATGTATGATGTTCTGTATGTTCTGGAAGTAGAACACTCAGCATCCTTCCATCCTGACCAGTCTTCTGTCAAGATCTAAAGGGCCACACAGGTATCCTTTGCTTTCGTGGCAGGGGAAGGAGAGGTAAGAGAGCAATGGCAGCCACCAATTTGGAAATGAAGAGAAGAAAAGAGAGAAAAAGTTAAGCTTTTGTATTGTAAGATGTTGAATCATCTAGTTTGTTATTACATTTTATAACTGATTAAATTGTACAGTGCTGTATTGGGCTACTGTACAGACCTAGTTCTCTTGTGTATACAATGAAAATATAAATTATGTTCGTGATTTTGATGTGACTTCACATGGACATCCAAATACACACACTAGAAGCAGGAATTATCCATTTTTCTTTATCAAGTACAAATTCTCTAGCAAGCCTACATTTAAAACTCTGATTTATGACATATATACAAAATGTCACAAAACTTTTTCTGTGCTGATGTTTGGCTGTGCTATACAGTTCAACATGGGCTATTTTCAAGGCAGATACAACTCAGAATGTATCCCAGCATTTCCCTGTGAAGGCAATATATTAGAAGTTCGGGTCAGTGTTGAAGGCACTGAAGAGCCTGATAAGGCAATATTTTTGAAATGACCCAAGGAGTCATGGGTTGTCTAGTAATATCTTTAAAGTTGCTCTAACAAATCTCTTCCAGAGATGTTGTAATTGACCTAGCAATGTTTCCAGAATAAATGCCAATACTATTTTGTCAAATGTGTAATAAGGTATACCTTATAAATGCATTCATAGTAAGGTATACCTATAAAAATGCATTCATAGATTCAGTTATGCTTTGGGCATATCAGTTCACACATATTCATATGAAATGATAATATTCATTTCATGTTATCTACAAATTGTGTTAATTGCAGATGTACTGATTAGAGTGGCGCATAAATCCTAGTTCTGAATAATAAAGCAGTATTTCCATGGGACCTTATATATTTCAAAAAGATTTACAATCCACTACAGATAATGAAAAGAAGTCACATGATCACCGCTCAGTTCTTGTCCTTGGGGGAAGTCAAGGGAGTGATGATAATGAAAGTGGCATTGCATCGATGTATCACAGGCTCTATTCCTTTTATATGTGTATCATGACATTACACATATGTATGAAACAGGTGGAATTTGCAGCACAACAGTTAAGGGCTTCTTTCATCATTTTGATGAAAGCACTGCAACTTGCAAATATATTTGGTTCATGTGTCCATTTTACAATGAATGTTTTTATAATAAATGTTTTACTTATTCATTAAAAAATATTATTGTTATGGCTGAGTTTCAAAGACAAATTATTGCTCCTTTAAATAATTATAGATGACAAAATCTGATCTGAAATTATTGAATCAGCTGAGATAAAGCATGCACCTGGTCATCCCAAGATAATATCACCTGTTCAATGGGGAAGGCTTTAAAATAATATGTCTCACATGTATAAAACTTCTCTCTTTTTTTACAAAACCAAGTATAATTGTCTCAGTGAGTTCAATTCTTTTTACTTTAGTATATTAAACTGAATAGTTCATAAACAGTTTTTTAAGGTTAGGACTACATCTTCAATAAATAATGTATTATACAGCTCAGAGTATTGTACATAACATATCAACAATATGCTGTATTTTAAAATGAGAATATTTAACTGGGACTATCTTCACTAAAGTCAAAAAAATGAGCCCCAAAAGTCAAGCAATGAAAGAGCCAGGGAATTCAGAATCCTATCAGATCAGTCTAATCTGCTTCGGACAGCTGGTCTCTAGCCTTGGGTGATCAATAGATATAGCTAGATCAATAATATAAAAAGTAGCAATTATACCTTATAGTAAGCCTACCATTTCAAAGAATAGTTGAGGCAAAATGTTGTAATCCAATTTGCCAATTAATTCCTATATAGTGGCTTTATACTGGGATCCTTTCACAGCCCAGTGAGTGTTGTAATATAAGGTCTTATGATAACGCACCTGCTACTAGAAGTTTTAAAAAATGCAAGCTACAAGTCTGCATAGATATACAGATCTTCTTATATAATTTCTTAAAGTGAACCATACTACCAGTGTTGGGCGTACACACATTTTTATATATTTTTATAAATCAGCAACTGGCTGCTTTTTCTTATATGTCCTTTTTAAAATGTCATTTTTCTCAGATAGCACAGGACAATTAACAAGAACCTTTACTTTACTTAAATATATCTAATAATATGTAAAAAGCAATCGTGTTTTAAACTCATACTAGATGCTGCAAGTCTTAGTTGGCCACCAGAATGTAGATCTGTCAGACAAACAAGATGCAAGCAGCTGCATCATCAATCAAGTCTGCTTTGCAAATAATAGTCTTGGCATCACTTTGATGTCAATTTTGAGAAAATACATGGCTTGAGAATTTCTCTGATGGCTGGTTCTATGAAAGCTGCCTGGAGTGTCACTCATTGTTCAGTCTGAAGGTTTTCCTGCCAACACCAGTTTTTAAGCCAGGTATCTGTAATGATCTGGCACAGTGCACTGAACTGATCTACTTTGAAAACATGTAATATGCCTCAATAAAGAGACTTCTGGAAATCCAGATCCCAACCTAAATTATTTATGTATTTATTTTATTTATTCGGATTTGTATGCCGCTCCTCTCCGAAGACTCGGAGCGGCTTACAACATATATATATAAACAATTGAACAAATCCGAACAACATTAAAAATACAAACCCCATACATACTCATCAATCACACCACAATCAACAATCATCCCCAGGCCTGCCGGCAGAGGTAGGTTTTTAAATTCTTTCGGAAGGCCAGGAGGGTCGGAGAATTCTTGGCTAGGATTCAAAAAGCTACATAATAAAGTGAACTAAAGGGTTGAGACACATCAGGGCAAAAACTAAAGCTAAACCTAAATGTTGTACTGTTAGAAACTTCTGATATTTAAAGTGACTAATCAACTGCCAGATACTTTATTAGTTCATTGCTGTTTCTATCTCTTCTTTTTCCTAACCATTGTGTCCTGTAGTGGTAGAACATCTGTAGACTTATAAAGGCCCTGATTTGAAACCCTGGAGGATGGTTGACAGTCAGTGCAAACAATAATGAATTAAATTTCAACTTCTATATACCTATCTTTCTCCAAGCCAGGTTTGGAGAAACCTAACCCTCCCTCAATATTATAAAGGCCAAAGTTGCTTATCCTTGCAGGGAATGTCTCCTAATTCCAGTTAAGTCAATTAAAGAGAAACTAATTCAAACTTTCAAAAAAAAAATCCTTACTAGTGAAGGAATAAAACAAATACCTGAACCAAAATTTTCAAAATAGCCAGGCTCCTGAATTCAAACTCTAATAGCTTGCTTTCATAGTTGCAGATGGTGGCTCAAGAATTAACTTAATCAGTGCTTATATTTTTAAATGAAAACCACAAAGTAATAAACCACAAAAGCTGACTTATGCCGACTTATGCTTTATTGACTGTATATTCACAATATAAGCAGAAAATCTAACCTATATTATCAAAAAATAAGATGATTGGTGTTATATCTTCGGTTCTTTAGGCATTGAACTGAGTCAGAGTGTTGAAACAGAAAACAAGTTTATTAACTCAGAACAGAAGCAGCCCTAAAGGCTGCTGCACAGCTATTTATACAGTTAGCCTCTAGATGGCAACCAATAGGTTTAAAGTAAGTTTCCCGCCCCAAACCTCATCATCAGCTTGGAGACAGCCAGTCTGGCTTTCAGTAACAGCAAATGTTAAGCAATATAGGTCAGACATTAAGCAAGTGATTTAAAACAGTTGTGGCCAATACATGGCTCAAACTCTCAATTGTTGGACATAGTCCTACAGATATTTAGGTTATTTAACTTCTTGACAGTTTTGAATGTCTAGGGCAGTGTTTCTCAACCTTGCCAATTTTAAGGCATGTGGACTTCAACTCCCAGAATTCCACAGCCAGCGTTGCTGGCTGTGGAATTCTGGGAGTTGAAGTCCACATGCCTTAAAATTGGCAAGGTTGAGAAACACTGGTCTAGGGGTTGCAGGGGTCTCCCAGTCTACCTGCTCACCTGCCCGGCTGGGTAGACCAAGACTCTGAGGTCCAGTGAAGTCAGCTTGACTCGGGTCCCTTTGGCTGGCCAGTCCCGGTCGGCCCAAACCAAAGTCCAATCGTGCAGTAAGTGTGCAGGGCTGTCCCTCAGTGCAGTTTGCCAGTCCTGTTCAGCGGATCCTGTCTGTCTGTCTGGGGGAAGCTCTCCTACGGCCTTTTCCCCGTCTCCTTGAGTAAGATTTCCACTGGAATGTGCAAGCTCCTCTTTTGGGCCACTGTCGCACGGCCCTTGCGACTGGTTAACTAGCCTCTGATGCAGCTGGTCAATGTGCCGGCAAATGACTCACCCATGTTTCAGGACCACCTCACAAGAGAGTGGTCCCAACACCTTAACAACCATGGCTGTCACTCACAAAGCCCCTTGCCCATAATTCCGGGTCCAAACCTGGTCACCCACTTGCAAATTCCGAGGTGCCTTTGGCTGAGCATAGTCCGAAGCAACCCAGTTGGGGTGCAGCCTGTCCAGCTTTGTGATCAAACGTCAGCCCCATCTGAGTTTGGTAGGGCTTCTGCATTGTTGTGCATTGGCAGAGTAGAAAATCTGCCAGTCTGTGGTGCCAATCCCCTGTGATAATCCATTTTAGTGATTCCTTTGTTGTGCAGACCATGCGTTTCACTTGGCCGTTTGAAGCCGGGTGAAAGGGAGCTGATGTGGTGTGCTGTATTAGATTTGCCCTGAGGAAAGACTGCAATTCAGAAGCGGTAAACTGAGCCCCGTTGTCTGAGACTAACACGTCTGGAAGTCCATGTGTTGCAAAGATTCTGCGCAGTTCCTGGCAGTAGTCATAGTAGGGACTGGTGCGACCTCTAACCATTTAGAATGGCTATCTACCACTATTAGAAACAGCTGTCCCTGAAAGGACCTGGCAAAATTGATGTGAATTCTTGACCACAGTGTATGTGTGTCCTCCCATCGGTGGACAGGGGCTTACGGCATCTCCGATCTGGATTGCTGGCATGTGTAGCAACCATGTACTTGGGCCTTGATGGCTTTATCTAGCCCTGACCACCAAAGGTAGCTCCTCGCAAGTGCCTTCATCCGGACTATTCCTGGATGTCCCTAGGACCCTAGGCCTTAAAGAGCTTGGGACTATGACCCTACATCCCCAAAGGATGCACCCCTTATGAGCTGAAAGCTCATTTTTTCTCATGAAGAAACTCTGAAATTTAAATTCTGGCCCTGGACATTTGTCCAGCCATCCTGTGTGTACCCAGTTTAGCACATGACTCAGCGTTTTGTCAGCTGCTGTCTCAGCAGCTATGTCCCCAGCATGAAGGGGAGATTCCGGCAAATCCTGGATAGCCAGGATGCGTGCAGCCAGAGCTGGATCTGGCTCCACATGTGGCAGGGGCAACCTCCTCAGGCCATCTGCATGGTCCATTTCCTTACCCGGTTTGTGACTCATCCTATAGCTGTAGGCTGACAGGAAGATAGACCACCTCAGCATTCGAGGAGACAGAATCCAAGGTGTCTGTTTGTTTGTGGTGAACAACTCTAGGAGTGGCTTGTGGTCCGTGAAAACAGTGAACTAGCAGCAGTAGTCATACAAGTAGTCATGGAACTTTTTAACTCCGGCCACAATGGCCAGAGCCTCCTTGTCAATTTGCGTGTAGTTGCGCTCTGCGGATGATAGGGTCCTGGAGTAATACATGATAGGCTTCTGCCTCCCATCAGCCATTAAGTGGCTTAACACAGCCCCAACCCCATACGGGGATGCATCACATGCAACGCAGACAGGCAGCTGCTCATTGAAATGAGTGAGAACTGAGTTCGACGACAGCAGTGAGTTGACTGCTTGGAAGCTACTCTCATAGATACTGGTCCACTGCCACTGAGCTTGTCTATCCAAGAGCCAGTATAACAGCTCTGCCACTGTGGCCTTGTTTGGGAGGAAGACATGGTAAAAATTCAAAAGGCCGAGGAAAGCCTGAAGCTCTCCCTTTGACTTCAGCCTTGGGGCCTGCTGGATTGCTTTTAATTTGGATTCCACCAGATGAGTGCCTTCGACATCAATACGGAAACCAAGGAACTCAGTTGACTCTACCCCAATCTTGCACTTTTCTTTTTTTAGTTTAAGTCCTGCATCGCGGAACCGCTGAAAGATGGCCTTAAGCCATTCAGCCAGAATCTCAACCGATTCCCCAGTGATGAGGACATCATCAAAGTAGGGGCAAACCCCTGGAATTTCCTTGAGCGTGCGCTCCATCACTCCCTGGAACAGTCCTGGGGATACACTCACCTCGAACTATAGATGCTTAACCTTAAAAGCCCCCCTATGGGTGACAATGGTCTGGGCTACTGCCGTGACCTCATCCACGGGCAGTTGTTAATAGGCCTGTGCCAAATCTAATTTGGCGAACATGTGGCCTCCTTGCAATGACACCAAAATATGGCTGACAACTGGCACAGGGTATGTGTGCTGTTGAAGTGCCCTGTTGAGGGTGCACTTATAGTAATCGTTTATTCACACTTCCCCGTTGGCCTTTAATGGCATTACTATGGGGGTCTCCCACACCCCACTGTCTATGGGCTGCAATACCCCTTGTTCCACTAGCTTATCCAGCTGTGCATCGATTTTGGGTTTTAAGGCGAAAGGCACTCTACGAGGCTTGATCCGTATTGGAGTTACCATAGGACCAAGCTTGAAGGTGATCGGAGGACACTTGTACTCCCCTAGACTAGAACTGAAAACATCCACAAACTCTTGGCAGACTGCAGACAGATCTGCTGCTTGTGTTCGGTGAATGCCAGTTACTTGAATGCCCAATGCATCAAACCAATGAAGGCCTATGTGGCTCGTGCATTGGCCTTCCACCACTATGACATCTAGTGGCCCCTTGAACCCCTTGAATTCCACCAGAAGTGTGGCTTCGCCTTTGACCACCACTCAGGAGTTTTGGAAGTCTGTGAGTAGTAGATTAGATGGCCGGAGCTTGGCCCATCTGTTGCTACGATGGCATGGGCGCATGAATGTTCCTTGTGAAATGATGGACATGGCTGAGCCCGTGTCCAGTTCCATCTTGCATGGAACTCCCTGAAGCTTGACCTGTAGTCTAAGCTTCTGCTTAGAGGGCAATGGGCACCAGTGCAAAATACACTCCTTCAGCTGGAGCAGAACCCTACTCAGTGTTGACCCAGGGCCCTGGTACCTCTCCTGAATGCATCTTCTTTTGGGCAGCCCCTCTGATGATGGTGGTGATGTGGCCTGATTTGCCATAGGCCCAGCACGTTGCAGTTCACAATTGGCAATCTGCCATTGATCAGCCCATGCATCTAAGGAACAGAATTGCCTTTTCAGCTGGCTGCAGTCCCTTCTCCAGGTGCTTTCGTAGCTGGTCGACTTCGTAGTCTGAGTCGGTGTCTTCCATCCGCTTGGTGTCCTTGTGGTGGATGGCTTCGGTGCTTGGCGCACTTTTGGAGGGCTGCAGCACTTTAATGGCCCCTCCGGCGGCTTTGTCCGTCATGACCTCCTTCAAGGCCTCTTGTAGTGAGAGAGTCTCCTTAGCGAACAGTTTGTGTTGGAGCTCTCAATTCCAGAGTCCGCAGACTAAGCGGTCTCGTAGTCTCTCCTCCAAATCCATAAAATTGCAGAGCTGGGACACTTGATGAAGAGCGACCATGAATTCTGTTGCAGACTCGTCGGGTTGTTGCTTGCGCTGCTCAAAAGTGTGCCTCCATGCTATAACGGATAACTTGGGCTTGAAGTGGTCTCTGAGCTTTTTTTTTAAGTCCACGTAGGTCACCAACTCGAGTGGCGCTGGGGCAACCAGGTTCTCTGCAATGTCGAAGGTGGCGGGGCCGCACACGCAGAGGAGTGTCATGGCCTTCAATCCATCTTGGGCGACCTGGTTGGCGCGGAGTTAATTTTCAACATGGGAAATGTAGGATGTCCATCTCTCCGTGTGAGTTACATCAAATTCTTTGAGCTTCCCGACCTTTGATATGGTGGTTTGTTTCTTTGTTCAATGCCTTACGCTGCTGGCTTCTGTGTAGGCCCTAGGACGGATCCTTAGGGTGTGGTGGTCTCCAGCATGGCCTGCTGGCAGACAGAGGGAGGGAAATGTAATTCCACAGGCTCTGTGTTGATCTCACCCCCTAGTGACTTCAAGCTCTCTCAATGAAGCAGCACATCCCACCTTGATTGCCACTGTTATATCTTCAGTTCTTTAGATATTGAACGAGGCAGTGTTGAAACAGCAAACAAACTTATTAACTCAGAACAGAAGCAGCCCTAAAGGCTGCTGCACAGCTATTTATACAGTTAGCCTCTAGGTGGCAACCAATAGGTTTAAAGTAACAGTTTCCTGCCCCAAACCTCATCATCAGCTTGGAGACAGCCAGTCTGGCTTTCAGTAACAGCAACTGTTAAACAATACAGCAATGTAGGTCAGACATTAAGCAAGTGATTTAAAACAGTTGTGGCCGATATATTACAAGGATGTTCTTCAGTTCAGAACTGATATGGTTAATGTGTTTATCTCCTTAAGGGAACTGTATTAGGATTCTTTATTATACTGTGCATGTTTTTCAGGAGCCTTGGCAGACGATACATTTCAAAGAACATAGATTAGTCATAATCCAACATAAAATTATTGTGTTTATCAAGCAAACTTTAAGACAACCTCCTTCCATAACAGGAGCATAATAAAACCCCTTTGTAATATAAACTGGGGTTGCAGATTCCAAAGGAACTCCTCCTCCAATATATGCAAATGTGTTTTTGAATCTGATACATGTATATGTACATAAATTTATGTATGTGCACATAAATACCTTTCAATCTGCACTCCAAAAAGGCAGACAACAAAAAACCAAAATTGGAATTAAATAAAATAATAACTGATTAAAGTATTTGCAAAATAAGGTGTCCTACCTCTAAAATTGATTTCCTACTTCTACATATACAAGCCATTCTTCCTTACACAATGAGATACAGAAACGTACACAAATATACACACAGTTCTTTTGCTCTTTCCCCCCTTCCTTAAAAAACAACAAAGGAGGAGGAAAAACAAGAGTGAAGAGAAAACAGTCTATTTAGACCTTGTGAAACAGGCTGAAATTGAACAAGGAAGCAGCCCCAATCAAAACTAATCTTCACTTGAAAGACATCCAGGCTTTTTGCAGCAGGTTTTGTAGCTGTTGCTATCTCCTGCCCATTTTCAATGAATTCTTCTCAGAAAATATAAGATAGTCAAAACTCCAGAAGATAGGCTTAAGATACAGAAGGATCTTGACAGACTTAAAAATTGGGCGCTATTTAACAAAATGAAATTCAATGGTGAAAAAAGTAAGGTTCTACATTTAGGCAAGAAAACCCAAATGCATTGTGAGAGGGATCTCAGAGTCCTAGTGGACAATCACTTAAATATGAGCCAGCAGTGTGCTGCCAAAAAAAACCAACACAGTGGTAGGCTGCATTAACAGAGGGATAGAATCAAGATCATGTGAAGTGTTAATACCACTTTACAATGCCTTGGTAAGGCTACACTTGAATACTGTATCCAGTTTTGGTCACCACGATGTAAAAAAGATGTTAAGACTCTAGAAAGAGTACAGAGAAGAGCAACAAAGATGATTAGGGGACTGGAGGCTATAACATATAAGGAACGGTTGCTGGAATTGGGTATGACTAGTTTAATGAAAAGAAGGGACATGGTATCAGTGTTCCAATATCTCAGGGGCTGCCACAAAGAAGAGGGAGTCAAGCTATTCTTCAAAGCGCCTGAAGGCAGACAAGAAGGAATGGATGGAAACTAACTAAAGAGAGAAGCAACCTAGAACTAAGGAGAAATTTTCTGACAGTTAGAACAATTAAACAGTGGAACAACCTGCCTCCAGAAGCTATGAAAGCTCCAACACTGGAAGTTTTTATTATTATTATTATTATTATTATTATTATTATTATTATTATTATTATTATTATTATTATTATTATTATTATTATTATTAAATGTAGCCACCCCTGAATTCACCAGTAATTATTTAGAAAGAAAATTAGTTTTGTTTTATCGGGTAATACAATAAGCATGCTAACAGCACCACTGAGGACATAACTAGTCAGATATACTTTCTACTGATTTGAGAAGCCTTATTTTCAAGCAAGTGTGCTAAAGATTACCACCAAATAGTGCAATCCTGTACATGTTTTCCTGGATGTGGATCCTTCAGAGTATATAATTGCAGCATGGGCTGAATGTTAAGGTATCTGGTTTCTTCTTGTATTTTCTATCTTGGACCAAATAATTTCTGGACATTGCTTGTGTATCTAAATCAGTATAGCTCTCAGATGTTATTAGCAAAGGCCAATTCTGTTTTTTGAAATGGAGAAAGGATTATTTAGTCCTTTCATAAATTTGTCAACAGTTGTCACTGACTTCTGAAAAGGAGTGGGAGAAGATAAGCTGAATCAGAGTTAGTTACAAGTTACATGTAACATCATGTTACACATTACATGTTCAGCAACAATTGGTTACTCTTCTCTCATATTTGATATTCATAAGTGACAGAATGTCAAAATTAGTCTATTGATTGCACCTTGTCCTAGATGTGGTTTAAATCTTTCTGAGAAGACGGTACCAAGAAAATATTATTTTTTTAAAATAAAAATCAATAAGTAATTTAAGAATTTAGATAGTCTGCAATGGTTACTTTAAATCAGTTGATTATGTGACATTTTATTCAAGGACATGAATCTGTATGAAGAAAAAATATGTCAATAATACTAACAGTAGCATTGCTAAATATGTGCTCAACTAAAAACTAATAAACAATAGGATCACATCCATTAAAATTAATAGAGTCTAATAAACATCAGTGTTATGTAAGTGTAAATCCCTTGTTGTTGTTAAGTTGCAAAGTCGTGTCTGACCCATCGCGACCCCATGGACAACGTTCCTCCAGGCCTTCTTGTCCTCTACCACCTAATGGAGTCTATTTACGCTCACACTTACTGCTTCAGTGACTCCATCCAGCCACCTCATTCTCTGTTGTCCCCTTCTTCTATTGCCCTCAATCTTTCCCAGGATTAGGCTCTTCTCCAGTGAGTCCTTCCTTCTCATTAAATGGCCAAAGTACTTGAATTTCAACTTTAAGATCTGGCCTTCTAAAGAGTAGTCAGGGTTGATCTCCTCTAGGACTGATTGGTTAAATAGTTAAATAGGCAGGGTGACAGAATACAGCCTTGCCGGACTCTTTTCCCAATTTTGAACCAATCAGTGGTTCCGTGTCCAGTTCTCCCTGTTGCTTCTTGACCCACATATAGGTTTTTCAAGAGACAAATAAGATGGTCTGGTACTCCCATCTCTTTAAGAACTTGCCACATTTTGTTGTGATCCACACAATCAAAGGCTTTAGCATAGTCAATGAAGGAGAAATAGATGTTTTTCTGGAACTCCCTAACTTTCTCCATGATCCAGTGTATGTTGGCAATTTGATCTCTAGTTCCTCTGCCTCTTTGAAATCCTGCCTGTACTTCTGTAAGTTTTCAATCCACATACTACTGGAGTTTAGCTTGTAGGATTTTAAGCATAATTTTACTTGCATGTGAAATGAGTGCACTGCTGCGATAGTTTGAATGTTCTTTGGCATTGCCTTTCTTTGGATTTGGAATGTAAACTGACCTTTTTCAATCCTGTGGCCACTGTTGAGTTTTCCAAATTTCCTGGAAAATTGAGTGTAGCACTTTTACTGCATCGTCTTTTAAGATTTTGAATAGCTCAGCTGGAATATTGTCACCTCCACTAGCTTTGTTGTTGCTCAGATTTCCTAAGGCCCATTTCACTTCACATTCTAGGATGTCTGGCTCGAGGTCAGTGACCACCCCATCGTGGTTATCAGGGACGCTAAGCTTGTTCTTGTATAGTTCTTCTGTGTAATTATGCCACCTCTTCTTAATCTCTTCTGCCTCTGTTAGGTCCCTGCCATTTTGGTCCTTTATCATGCCCATCTTTGCATAAAACATTCCCTTCATATCTCCAATTTTCCTGAAGAGATCTCTGGTTCTCCCTATTCTATTTTTTTCTATTTCTTTGCACTGTTCATTTAAGAGGGCATTCTTATCTCTTCTAGCTATTCTCTGGAATTCTGCATTCAATTGGGTGTATCTTTCTCTTTCTCCCTTGCCTTTCGCTTCCCTTCTTTCCTCAGCTATTTGCAAAGCTTCCTCAGACAGCCATTTTGCTTTCTTGCATTTCCTTTTTTGGGGAATGATTTTAGTTGCTACCTCTTGTACAATGTTGCGAACCTCTGTCCATAGTTCTTCAGACACTCTGTCTATCAGATCTAATTCCTTAAATCTATTTGTCACCTCTATTGTATTAATCAGGGATATGATTTAGTTCAGGGGTGTCAAACTTAATTTCATTGAGGGCCGCATCAGCATTGTCGTTGCCCTCAGGGGGCTAGGTGAGTGTGGCCAGGGTGGGTACAGCCTACTGGGTGGGTGTGGATGGAGTGGGTGTGGCCTACTGGGTGGGCGTGGCCAGCTCTACATTGTTCGCATCAAGGGGGCATGTGGAGGCCTGGGTAGGAGTGGGATAGATCTGAGGGTCTCTGCAGAAGGGGGTGGGACTAGGTCAAGTGGCAAGGCATGGTCCACTGGAGGAGCCTCGCTGTTCCTCTCAGGCTATGTGGGGGGGCTGGATGGTGGTGCGGGCTACCCAGAGCCCTGGGCAGCAGAGGTCAAATGCCCAGCCTGGCCCTCAAGCACCCGCAGCACCAAGCCCAACCCCACTTCCCCAAGGGAGCGCTCAGCTGTACTTACCTCCTCCTCAAGGCGGCTGCTGCTGTGCTTGCTCTCCTTAGCCAGGTTGCTCATGATGGATACGAGGGCAAAGTCAGAGGGACGCCCATTCCCTCTCCATGGGAGAAGACCTGGCTTTGTATCCAAAGCTTTCTTTGCAATAGAATGGGAGACCCTCAGGATAGGCCAGGAGGAGGGGGCAAGAGGATGGTGAAAGGGCAGCAGGGCAAGACTAAGGCAGGACTTCCCTCAGACCCTCCCTCTCCTTCTTTCCTTCCTTCCTTCCTTCCTTCCTTCCTTCCTTCCTTCCTTCCTAAGTACAGAGTGGTGGGAAAATATTTGAGATGAGGGAGGGAGAAAAACAGGCAAGAAATGCAGCTGGGGTGGTGTCACCCTTCATGAGGAATAAAGAAATGCACCATCGCCTGGAAGTGGCCAGCAAATGGCTCTCACCTACTTCACATATCTGGCTTGGTGGGCTCTGGGGGAGGAGATGCCATGAGCAGCATGAGAGTCAATGTTACCTGTGCAATGCCGCCCAGCCCCCAGCCTGCCTGGTCTTGGCAGGCAGCAGGGCACTTTCCTCACAGCGTCGAGAGGTTGAGCCAGGTGGTGCAAAGCTTGCCAGCTTTGCACCTTGCTACCTGCTCAAACTGGGCAGGCTGGAGGCTAGGCAGCATTGCACTTCTCATCAGATTTGTGCCACCCAGCTCAGTTCTTGGCAGTGTGAGGAGAGCGCTCTGCTGCCTGCTGAAACCGGGCAGGCTGGGAGCTGGGCAGTCTCACACTTCTTTTTGGACTCGCGCTACCCAGCTCAGCCTCTCAGCGTTGTGAGGAGAGCGCCCCGCTGCCTGCCAAAACCCTTGCACTGGAGCCCAACAAGCCGGATATGTGAAGTCGGTGAGGGCCATTTGCTGGCCACTTCCAGGCGATGGTGCATTTCTTCACTCCTCACAAAGGGTGACACCTCCCCAGCATGCACCTAGGAGGCTGGGCCGACATGGCAGGGGCTGGTTCCTTGCTGTTTCCAGATGGCCTTGTGGAGCTAAGACTGAATGCGTTTCAGCATAAGTGGCCACCACAAAATTGTACATTGGCTCCTGGCTGGCGTGGGCCAGGGCCAAGGCAGCAGGGGCCATTCCCTCACTGTTTCCAGGATGGCTTCATGGGCCACATGAAACCACTTTGCGGGCTGCATCTAGCCCCCGGGCCCTGTGTTTGATATGTCTGATTTAGTTCATACCTGAGTGGCCTAGTGTTTTTCCCTACTTTCTTCAATTTAAGCTTAAATTTTGCAATGAGAAGCTCATGATCTGAGCCACAGTCAGCTCCTGGTCTTGTTTTTACTGATTGTATAGAGCTTCTCCATCTTTGGCTGTAGTCATACAAGTAGTCATGGAACTTTTTAACTCCGGCCACAATGGCCAGAGCCTCCTTGTCAATTTGCGTGTAGTTGCGCTCTGCGGATGATAGGGTCCTGGAGTAATACATGATAGGCTTCTGCCTCCCATCAGCCATTAAGTGGCTTAACACAGCCCCAACCCCATACGGGGATGCATCACATGCAACGCAGACAGGCAGCTGCTCATTGAAATGAGTGAGAACTGAGTTCGACGACAGCAGTGAGTTGACTGCTTGGAAGCTACTCTCATAGATACTGGTCCACTGCCACTGAGCTTGTCTATCCAAGAGCCAGTATAACAGCTCTGCCACTGTGGCCTTGTTTGGGAGGAAGACATGGTAAAAATTCAAAAGGCCGAGGAAAGCCTGAAGCTCTCCCTTTGACTTCAGCCTTGGGGCCTGCTGGATTGCTTTTAATTTGGATTCCACCAGATGAGTGCCTTCGACATCAATACGGAAACCAAGGAACTCAGTTGACTCTACCCCAATCTTGCACTTTTCTTTTTTTAGTTTAAGTCCTGCATCGCGGAACTGCTGAAAGATGGCCTTAAGCCATTCAGCCAGAATCTCAACCGATTCCCCAGTGATGAGGACATCATCAAAGTAGGGGCAAACCCCTGGAATTTCCTTGAGCGTGCGCTCCATCACTCCCTGGAACAGTCCTGGGGATACACTCACCTCGAACTATAGATGCTTAACCTTAAAAGCCCCCTATGGGTGACAATGGTCTGGGCTACTGCCGTGGCCTCATCCACGGGCAGTTGTTAATAGGCCTGTGCCAAATCTAATTTGGCGAACATGTGGCCTCCTTGCAATGACACCAAAATATGGCTGACAACTGGCACAGAGTATGTGTGCTGTTGAAGTGCCCTGTTGAGGGTGCACTTATAGTCATCGTTTATTCACACTTCCCCGTTGGCCTTTAATGGCATTATTATTCATTAGACATTGTTCAACCATGTACAACATTAAGGGCAGACATTGTTCATGCAATGTCAGAAGCTTTAGGCCAGCGGTTCTCAACCTGTGGGTCACGACCCCTTTTGGGGTCGAACGACCATTTCACAGGGGTCACCAAAGTCCTGGAGCTTTTTGTCATAGAAACGCAGTCCAGCAATTTTTTTTTGTTTTCCCCCCTTTTTCATGAGCTGTGCTACTCCCTCTTATTCTATTGGCTGTTGAAAGCCAATAGAATAGACTCTATTCACGAGAGTCTATTCTATTGGCGTTTGAAAGCCAATAATCTATTGGCTTTCGAATGCCAATAGAATAAAGTCTCTTGAATAGACTCTAATTCTATTGGCTTTCAAAAGCCAATAGGAATTGTCCAGGCTGTCTCTGCCCTGCTGAGCCCGCCAAAAGAAGGAAAACGTTGCTGCAAGTTGTCTGCTAAGGCGAGCTTTCTGGACGTTTCCACCCCTCCCTGCTGAGCAACTACTACACTACTACATGTAAGTAAAAGAGGGCCAGGGGTGGGAATGCCGCCCAGGAGCTCCTGAGCCTGCCTGCCACTGCCCCAAATGGGCAGTGGCCAAGATAAGGCTAGCGGGGCAGCAGCGGGTGCTGGGAGGGCAGCTGGTGCGCGTGGGGCCCGGCGGGTGGCTTACCTCCCTTGGGCTGGACCAGCTGGTGGCCCAGCTGGTGGCCAGCCTGCGCCATCGCTGCCACTTGCCCTGGCCGCCCAGGAGCACCTGAGCCTGCCTGCCGCTGCCCCAAATGGGTGGTGGCCAAGGTAAGGCTAGCGAGGCAGCAGTGGGCGCTGGGAGGGCAATTGGTGCACGTGGGGCCTGGCGGGTGGCTTACCTCCCTTGGGCTGGGCCAGCTGGTGACCCAGCCGGTGGTCGGCCTGCGCCGTCGCTGCTGCTTGCCTCGGCCGGCGCAGGGGGCGGCACCACGCATGCGCAAGCAAACCCCGCCCCTCCTCCTACCCCGCCCGCAGGGAAATACAGGTAGTCCTTGACTTACGACCACAAGGGGGTCGCGACATTAGGAAGGTTGAGAACCACTGCTTTAGGCTATAATACTGTATATCTTAAAAGTAAATCTATTGAGCATAATGGGATTCAATGGTGAATGGCCTTATTTGCCTCTTTTTTTGTATTAGATTTTATTAGTTTTTATAGGGTTAGGAATAAGGTGGGGTTGGGATTGGGGTTGGGATTTGGATTAGGGTTAGGATTAGGATTAGGGTTGGGGTTGGGGTTATTTGTTTTTTCCAAATAACATTCTCAATATTTAGCAAACAGCATGTCTGGGTTCATGTGTTTAACAAACAATAATAGATAATAGTTAATTACCATAAACAATATGTTAACTAATTGCTCAATAGCCTTCTTCTTGCTAATATATATTCAAAATTACATATCACATTCCTTTCTCCCTAACTCGTTTTTCTAGCCATTGATAGAAATTATCCCATGTTCTAAAATACGCTGAGTCTTCTTTCTCTTTTATCTTTAAAGTCAATCTATCCATTTCTGCACACTCTAAAATTTTCTTAATTAGTACTTCTTCAGCTGGTAAATTTTCATTTTTCCAATGTTGGGCAAATACAATTCTTGCTGCCGTTAGTATGTGTAGTATTAAATATCTGCAATCTTCCTCATAATTTGCTCCTATTATTCCTACCAAAAATAATTCTAGTTTAAAGTCTATTTGTTTTTTAGTCATTTTCTCCAACCATAAATGTATTTTAACCCAAAATCTTTTTGCTTTAGGGCATGTCCACCAGATATGATAATAAGTACCTGGTCTTTGTTTGCATTTCCAACAGTTGTTTGAAGTATTTTTAAACAATTTTGCTAATATCACTGGTGTCATATGCCACTGTAAAACATTTTATATAAGTTTTTTTATATGCCACTGCTTTAGTTAATTTAATATTTCGTTCCTGTAAACTTTTGCCAGTCTTCTAATTCTATATCAGACATGTCAAACACAAGGCCCGGGGGCCAGATGTGGCCCGCGAAGTCATTTCATGCGGCCCGCGAAGCGATCCTGGAAACAGTGAAGGAACGGCCCCCTCTGCCTTGGCCCTGGCCCTGGCCAGCCGGGAGCCAATGTACAATTTTGTGGTGGCCATCTATGCTGAAACGGATTCAGTCTTATCTCCATAAGCTCCCCCCGCATAGCCTGAGAGGAACAGTGAGGCTCCTCCAGTGGACCATGCCTTGACACTTGCCCTGGTCCCACCCCCTTCTACCAGAGACCCTCAAATCTATCCCACTCCTGCCCAGGCCCCCACAGGCACCCTTGATGCGAACAATGTAGAGCTGGCCACACCCACCCAGTAGGCCACACCCACTCCATCCACACCCACCCAGTAGGCTGCACCCATCCTGACCACATCCGCCTGACCCTGAGGGCAACTGCAATGCTGATGCGGCCCTCAATGAAATTGAGTTTGACACCCTTGTTCTATATTATATCCAAAGTTCTTTGCCCATGTTATCATTGTTTCTTTTACTTGTTCTTCCTCCATCTTTAAGTTTAACAGAAATCTATAGAGTTACTTTATCAAGTTTTCATCTGTTTTAGCAGTATCTGATCAAATTCTGTCTGTTTTTTATAAAATCCCATTGTTTTAACATCTTTTTCATATCTCGTTTGAACCTGCAGATATGGCCACCATGCTAGTTCAATACTTTGTTCTTGTAAATCTTGTCTGTCTTTCAGTTTTCCTTCATTGTCCATAATATCTTTATAAGTCACAACTTTATCATAGTTAATAAATTTGGGTAAGCAAAAGCTTCCATTGTTCAAAGCCATTCAGGTATCTTAATATAATTTTTTTCTTTTACTTTTTCCCATTCTGAAAGAAGTGCATTCCTTATAAAATGGTTTTGAAAGTATCTATGTATTTTATTCTTCCCATACCAAAGAATTTGCACATGAGACCAAGCTGACAGGAATAGCCAACATTCCAGAAGATAGGCTTAAGATACAGGAGGATCTGGAAAGACTTGAACACTGGGCGCTATCTAACAAAATGAAATTCTATGGTGAAAAAAGTAAGATTCTACATTTAGACAAGAAAAACCAAATGTACAGGTATAGTATAGGGGGTATCTTGCTTAATAGTAGTAACTGTGAGGTGGATCTCGGAGTCCTAGTGGACAATCACTTAAATATGAGCCAGCAGTGTGCTGCAGCTGTCAAAAAAGCCAACACAATGCTAGGCTGCATTAACAGAGGGATAGAATCAAGATCACGTGAAGTATTAATACCACTTTACAATGCCTTGGTCAGGCCACATTTGGAATACTGCATCCAGTTTTGGTCACCACGATATGAAAAAGATGTTGAGACTCTAGAAAGAGTACAGAGAAGAGCAACAAAGATGATTAGGGGACTGGAGGCTAAAACATACAAAGAATGGTTGCTGGAATTGGGTATGTCTAGTTTAATGAAAAGAAGGACTAGGGGTGACATGATAGCAGTGTTCCAACATCTCAGGGGTTGCCACAAAGAAGAGGGAGTCAAGCTATTCTCCAAAGCGCCTGAAGGCAGGACAAGAAGCAATGGATGGAAACTAACCAAAGAGAGAAGCAACCTAGAACTAAGGAGAAACTTCCTGACAGTTAGAACAATTAACCAGTGAAACAACCTGCCTCCAGAAGCGATGAATGCTCCAACACTAGAAATTTTCAAAAAGAGACTGGACAGCCATTTGTCCAAAATGATATAGGGTTTCCTGCCTGAGCAGGGGGTTGGACTAGATGACCTCCAAAGTCCCTTCCATCATCATCATCATCATCATCATCATCATCATCATCATCATCATTATTATTATTATTATTATTACTACCGGTACTACAAAGGCATGTCAATCAATTTGTAGGTCATATCCCTTCTAGGTACAATAGTCTTTTGTGTCTAAGCATTATCCATTCTTTAAGCCATGTTAAGATAGTTGCTTGGTAGTATAACCTCCAGTCCAGCAGTCCAAATCCTCCACTTTTTTTTGCTTCTTGTAGCATTTTCACTCTAATTCTAGCATTTTTTCCTTGCCAGATAAATTTCAATATTATTGTATTCAGTTCATCAAAAAAGGCTTTTCCCAGCCTTACAGCAATCGTTTGAAATAAAAGGAGTATTTTTGGTAAAATACTCATTTTCACTATTGCTATTGTTGAAAGAAAAGTCTTCATCATGATTCATCCAAGCCGGGGATAAACAACATGGCGACTGCTTTAGAAAGAAGGTTGCAGTTTATTGAAGAGCCAGACAGAAAGATGGTTCTGGCAGGAAAGAGGAGAGAAAAAGGATTGAGCACATGTGGGTAGTAGGTTTTTATACCCTCTCGAGCCTTTTGTTCGAAGTAGCTTCCTGTTCCTGTTTCAGGCTTTGTATTTCCTGTGTCACGTATTCTGACCTGAGTCTGGGTGTGCCTTTCTGGTATTCTTGTTGGTGGTGGGTTAATCCTATTATGTCCCAAGGGTTATATCCTGCTTCCCTGGTGCGGGGAGGGGGGGCTAATGACTCCTAGAGTTTGGGTGGGGTATGCAGATTTTAGGTGTCTTTGTCTTCCTAAGCTTCTATCTCCAATTTTCCTGATGGTTTACATCTGCATTTGTATAGAGCTGGCTTCTGCTTGGGATAGAGCGACTTGGGGGCAGGGTTGGTTTCTGCTTTTAAAATCCTTTTGAGAAAATATATTTTTCTGCCCTTTTAATATTTCCTTCTCTGGGGGGCTGACTTCCCACACTATTCTCCCCAACATAGAAAGTTGGAAGTTTTTCTACTTTTCCAAATCCAATTTTATTTGTTTTAACAGTCTTGCATAGTTATCTTCATTTATCGTTACACATCTTGCTGTGAGATAAATTCCCAAATATTTAACTTTTTTAACTATTTGAAGATTTTTTTTGTTAGTTGATTTTTCTGTTTTTCTGTTAGATTCTTTGTTAGCACTTTAGTCTTTTCTCTGTTTATTGTCAACCCTGCCACTTCTCCAAATTTTTCTATTTTCTCCAGAAGTTTAGTGCTTATTTCCAATGGATATTCCAATATGAAAACCAAATCATCTGCAAATGCTTGTAGTTTATATTTTTCATCTTTTATCTCCAGTCCTTTAATTTCTATATCTTGTCTAATTTTCTATTCAGTACTTCCAATGTTAATATAAATAGTAATGGAGATAATGGGCATCCCTGTCTTGAGCCCTTTTTAAAATTGAAGTTTTCTGTAAGATCTCAATTTACAATTATTTTGGCTGTTCATTTACAATAAATTGTTTTGATTACATTTATAAAGTTTTTTCCAAAGTCTATTCTGCAAATTGCTGGAACATAAATTGCCAGTTTATATTGTCAAACGCTTTCTGTGCATCAAGGAATATTAAAGCCATCTGTTTCCCTGGATGAATTTCGTAGTACTCTAACACATCAAGAATCATTCTTAAATTATTTTTATCTGTCTTTTAGGTAGGAAATCATTTTGGTCTGTATGTATAAATTAGATCAAAATTTTCTTTAGTCCTTCTGCCATAATTGAGGCAAAGATTTTTGCTTTTCTGTTTGTTTGAAGGACTTACTATATTGTACAAGCACAGCCAACACAAATATATAACATAAAGATATAATTAGATAATTAGGCATTGTGCTGCACTTGCAGTCCAATTGTGTCACAGAAGGCTAATTTAACTGAAATCATTTTCTTAAAAAATAAAAATCAATGTTTGCATGTTTGAGATTTTTAAGAGGCATTGATGGAATAGTCATGTGCAGTCCTTCTCATTATCAGCTAGCCCACTGGTTTTGCAATGCATGTGGTTTAATTTGGCCATAAAGAATGAATTAGCCATTTTAGTGCAGCGATGCAGTGGCTCTCACGTGGTCTTGATACAGATGCTTTCATCGGCGGCGGCTGGAAATAATGAGCCATGAGAAATAATTTGTCCTAGAAAGAGAAGGATTCCCACCATCTAGAGAAGGAATTGCAGATTGTTCTCTTTCTGCACTAGTACTATATGTATTGCCATGATAGATTCAAGAAATGATTTAAAACAAAAGAAATTCAATAATTAGTTTAGATTCACTATTTAATATTATCTGGACAATTGCTCTTTGGAGTACAAAACTGGAAGCTACCCACATAAGGAAAAGTTGGGTATTACCCACAAAACATGTAGACCATTTTTAGATGATGACTCTACATATGAAGGTATAAATAAAAATAAGTAGCTGGAAGAATGCTGAGAGAGTTTTTGCAGCTAAGAGTTCTGTAAATAAAGGTGCTGAGCTGGAGCATATCATTCCTCTCCTTCACAAAAAGTAAATGGCAACTGATGCAAGCATGGAAACCTTCCACAGCTGTTCAGGAAGGTAAATCCTGCCCCGGGATTTTGGAATGTTTCTTCTCCTTTAAATATTTCTCAGCTAAGCAGAATGCAACAGCATTAGAGTGTCATTCATATTCTGAATGAAAAGTGGGCTGGATTAGCCAAGAGTCATCTTGTACCATTTTTAGGCAGCTATGTTGCCAATCTTTCATTTTCTGCTGCTTGCACTTTTGTTTCATTCCTGCCAGCTCAAGAACAGATCTTTCTAAATTTTAGAATTCAGTACACCATCTGTGGAACTGATTATGTATTGGTGATGCACTTCTTTATCATGTTTGCTATATTTGGAATATACAAATACTTGGCCGAGCATACAATGATCATTGTTATTAGATTTTTTTTCATTTTGTTAAAATGTATGATGAAGTTCTCTAGACAACATCCCCCTGACAAAGCCAAGATTAGAGGACAAAATATATTTAAAAAAAACAGGGAGGAAATATATTTAGAAAGGTATATTTAGAGAAAAATATTCAGAATTGCATTATAATATGAATATTCCTGTGGATTAAATTATGTATTCAGTCCAGAAACCAATTGGGACAAACTGTCAGGCCCAAATACAGAAATGAAACAGTGAGATTCAACCAAGTTCAATCCTTTATTTGCTGTGGGGAAAAACGCACATGCAGCAAACTGCCGTGCTTCCACACACACACAAACCTCATAACCGTTTGATACCCTTTGTCCCAGTGAAGCAGCCAGAAGGTCATCCCCTTTTGACTTAATGCCTCACCTACCTAAACAGATAATATGCTTAGTTCCTTCCTATCTTTTCCTGTCTTTTATTTATTTATTTATTTATTTTAATTTGACTTCTATGCCGCCCTATTCCGAAGAACTCAGGGCGGCTCACAACATAATAGAAATCACCTAATAAAATACATGAATATAAAAACCCCTAAGTTAAAAAAGAAAAAACAATCATGCTAGGGGCAAGATGTTAGCTGCCCCAAGCCTGCCGGCAAAGGTATGTTTTAAGCAGTTTACGAAAGGCAGAGTGAGTGGGGGCGACATGGATCTCCGGGGGAAGTTGGTTCCAGAGGGCAGGGGCCGCAACAGAGAAGGCTCTTCCCCTAGGCCCCGCCAGGCGACACTGTCTGGCTGACGGGACCTGGAGAAGGCCGACTCTGTGGGCCCTAACCGGCCGCTGGGATTCATGAGGCAGCAGACGATCCCGTAAATAACCTGGTCCGATGCCATGTAGGGCTTTATAGGTCATAACCAACACTTTGAATTGTGTTCGGAGACCAATTGGCAGCCAATGCAGCTCGCGGAGTGATGCCGAAATGTGGGCATTTCTGGGCAAGCCCAACACTGCTCGCGCGGCTGCATTCTGCATTACCTGAAGTCTCCGAACATTTTTCAAAGGTAGCCCCATGTAGAGAGCATTGCAGTAGTCGAGCCTCAAGGTGATAAGGGCATGAGTGACTGTGAGAAGAGACTCCTGGTCCAAATAGGGCCGCAACTGGTGCACCAGGCGAACCTGGGCAAATGTCCTCCTTGCCACAGCCGAAAGATGATGTTCCAAGTTTAGCTGTGGATCGAGGAGGATGCCCAAGTTGCGGACTTTCTCTGAGGGGGTCAAAAGTTCCCCCCCCAGGCTGATGGATGGATAGATTGAATTATCTTTGGGGGGCAAAACCCATAGCCACTCCGTCTTGTCGGGGTTGAGCTTGAGCCTGTTGGCACCCATCCAAACCCTAACAGCCTCCAGACAATGGCACATCACTTTCGCTGCTTCACTGAAATGACACGGGGTGGAGATGTAAAGCTTGGTATCATCAGCATACTGATGATATCTCACTCCATGTTGTCGGATGATCTCACCCAGCAGTTTCATGTAGATATTAAACAGCAGAGGGGAGAGGACCGATCCCTGAGGGGCCCCACAAGGGAGGAACCTAGGGGTCGACCTCTGACCCCCCCGCCAACACTGACTGCGACCGACCAGTGAGGTAGGAGGTGAACCACTGCAAAACAGTGCCCCCAACCCCCAACCCCTCCAGTCGGTGCAGAAGGATACCATGGTCGATGGTATCGAAAGCCGCTGAGAGGTCAAGTAGCACCAGGATAGTGGAGAATCCCCTATCCCGGGCCCACCAGAGATCATCCGTCAGCGCGACCAAAGCAGTTTCCATGGAGTAGCCAAGCCTGAATCCTGACTGTTGAGGGCCCAGATAATCGGCCTCATCCAAGGACCATTGGAGCTGGAGTGACACCACCTTCTCAACAACCTTCCCTATAAAGGGAAGATTGGAGACAGGACGGTAGTTGTTTAATACAGCTGGGTCCAGGGAAGGCTTCTTGAGGAGGGGGCACACAATTGCCTCCTTGCAGGGAGCCAGAAAGGACCCCTCCCTCAAAGAGGCGATAACAATCTCCTGAATCCAGCCCCACGTCACCTCCCTGCTGGCCGAAACCAGCCAGGAGGGGCACGGGTCCAATAAACAGGTGGCGGAACTCACAGCTCCAATGGCCTTGTCCACTTCATCGGGTGCCACAGGGTCAAACTCCTCCCACACAACAGGATCAAGACGAGTCCCTGTCATCTCGACTGACTCATTGTCAGCCGACACTGCATTCCAATTGGAGTCAAGGTCCATCCGAATCTGGGCGATTTTATCCGCGAAAAACTTATTAAAATCCTCAGCACTACCCTGCAAGGGTGCATCAACCCCCCCCTGATTAAGGAGGGAGCGAGTCACCCTAAACAGGGCGGCTGGGCGGGATTCCGCAGATGCGATCAAGGCGGAATGATACGCGCATCTTGCCGCCTTGAGCGCCACCTGATAAGTCTTTTTTTTTCATTTTAAGGTTTTTAATTGTTTGGGTGCCGTTTGACGAAGTTGTCACCCACTACAATGAGACCAGTGACATATACATTTCATCAATAAATAAAAAGCCCCAAATAGTACTATTAAAAAAAGTTGATTTGCCCAACGGAGAAAGGGAAGGAGGAACTGAAACAGGAGGCCACCCGGAGAAGGGGAAAATGTTTAATGACGGGAAAAGGGCCTTACACAGACACGCGGTTCCAGCATAAAGACAACAGAGAGACCAGTGGATCTTCAGCGATGCTCCCAACTAATTAGGGATGCTGCAAATGGTCAAGTCTTTCCCATAAAACAGCAGCCTGTCAACCTTTCTTCGTAAGGACCAGGGAGAACACCAGAAGAACAGAAATGAACCTTCAGTTCAGGAGACCCAAGTAGTCGTCCATCAGGGATCCAATGGCAAATATATCGTTCTTGTCCACCCGGGTCCCCACAATCTTTAATCGGATATTATCTTCTGGCTGGATAACAATGTCCTCATCCACAGTCTTGTAGCAGGGCGGATTTGAGTTAGTATCGTACTCCATTTCTGAAGGAATCGAATGTCAGGATATGAAACAAGACATCGGTCCGATCTCGGTGAAGAGGCCCACCTTGTTCACCTGAGTGACAATGGCATCCACCACTTCTCCCTTAAACGGGCGGAAGACAATCACCTTGTACTTGACCGGATAAAGGACAAAGCCACGTCCCGGCTGAATCACGCCGGCTCCGATATTGTCAATGGTGGTTACGACGATAACAAAACCATACTTGCCGGTGCAGGTCCCTTCCACCTCAGTGAAAAGCTTTTGCTTCACTGTGTTGAGAAGATTGGGCCCGAAGTAACGAGGGTGTAACAGGATTTCATGCTCCAAGGAGATGTGATAGAACATCCTCCCGAGCGGAGAGCTTCCCAGCCAGATGGAACGTTGAGATAAGTCTTAATATAAGATCTTAATAGTGTTCGGTCACTTTGTTAGTTCTTTCTCCTTTGATCTGCCTGTATTTGTTCTTTACCTGGTCTTTGACCATGTAATGTGTTACTAGGAAATAGTTGTTTATATGAAGGAATTTTCCAACGAAGAAACTTTATGTCAGCATCTAATGGTTAACCTGGTGTACGTAACAAGAATATAAAAATCAATAAACTCACAGAGTGTGTCAAGCTGTGTCCTGCAGCTTCAAACCTCTGCTCAAGACATGCCGGTGTCTTTTTCATAGCATCATACATCTGGCCCCTGAACAGGGACAGCCCCCCCATGGAGCAACAGGGACAGCCCCCCCATTGAGCAACAACCAACATACTTACCAGCGTCTGGAACAGACCCTTAAGTGCACTTTTGTCCTATGGGGCCCTCAGTGGTAAGTATGGGTTGCAAATCTATCTCAGCACCAGCAGAAACATGTACAGGAACTCAGATTCCTGTTACATAAATCAGGCGAGACAGCGCCCGAGGCAGACATAAGGAAACTGGTGGAGGAGGTAGGGAAACATTGCCCTTGATATCCTGAGCACTGGAAGCTTAGGTTACGAGATTGGGAAAAGATAGGGCATACTTTACATCTTGAATCTCGGGCTCCAGTACAGATATTACATTGATGGTATCAGTGCCATCAAGCAGTGGAAAAATTTGGCTCAGATGCTTCAGCAGGGCAATAATTAACTACAAGCCCCCCACCTGATTAGGATCAAGTAAAAAGTGTGCCTCCAAAAGCATCTTTAATTGGATCTTCAGCTCTTTCTGAAGGGGCTAATTCTTTTGCCTCCTTACGGCCATCATACACCCCCACAAGGAAAATATTAGAGGAACTTGAAGTATATATATACTGGGGGGTTGGCTGTGCTCTGATTGGATGGGGGAGTGTTCTGTTTGGGTGGGGGCTTTGTTGTGCTCAGGTCAGTCTGAGTTGCAGGGGGATAGCATAGCTGTTTGGCTTCACGTTCGTGGTCGTGCCTCATCTTCATGGTGGGGTTTAAAGTGGCTAATGATGCAGCTGTGGTCTGGCTTCTGGTTTGTGGTCATGCCTCATCATCGGTGTGGGTTTGGGTTTGCTTTTTGCGTGGATGTGTGGTGGTGACATCCTGTGTGTTTTTTGTGAGTGTGGGTCTGGTGTCATTCTTTGTGTTAGGGACTCGCTTGTCAATAAGGGCGGGTTTCCAAATGGCTGGTAGGCGGGAGGTATCATCTTGTTTGTTCATGCTGTGTGGGCATTTTTCTATCTCGATGGCTTCTCTGATTATTCTGTTATTAAAGTGTTCAGTTTTGGCGATAGTTCTGGTCTTTTTGAAGTCAATTTGTGGCTTTAAAGTGTTGGACCAGGGAAGAAGTTGGTTCTCTTTTTCGACTGAGTTTTTGTGTTCTTCAATGCGTGCACTTATTCTTCTGTTGGTTTGTCCGATGTATGTGGTGGGGCAAGCAGTACATGGGATTTCATATACTCCTTGATTTTCCAACTCAATTTTGTCTTTAGGGTTTCTTAGGATGGTGGATATTTTTCTGTTTGTGCAGAATGCTATCTTGATGTTATGTTTCTGGAGGATCTTGCTGATCCTGTCTGTGGTGCCATTTATGTATGGGAGGAGGGTTTTGCCGTTTTCTTGTTCTCTGTCTTGGATTTTAGTGGGAGTTTCTTTTTGGATTAAGTTGGAAATCTTATTTCTTTGGAATCCATTGGATGTTAGTACATTAGTGAGAGTGTGTAGTTCGTTTTTTAGGTGTTGTTCGTCAGCTAGGCGTTTGGTTCTGGAGATGAGTGTCTTGGCTACGGAGTTGATCTGTGCTGGGTGGTGGTGTGAGAGTGCGTGCAGATAGCGGTTTGTGTGTGTTTTCTTCTGGTAGATGGTGTGTCCTAGGGAGCCATTGGATTTCTTGTAGACCAAGACATCCAGGAAGGGAAGTTGGTTATTAGCTTCTGTTTCCATGGTGAACTGTGTTTTGGGGTGTAGGCTGTTGAGGTGTGTGAGGAAGTTGTCCAGTTTTTCTTTCCCATGTGGCCAGATTAGAAAGGTGTCGTCTATGTATCTGAGCCAGAGTTTGGGTTTGTGATCAGATTTTTCTAGAGCTTTGTTTTCAAAGTGTTCCATGTAGAGGTGAGAGGGGTGATCCCATGGGTGCTCCTTCTATTTGTTTGTAGTTTTGTCCGTTATAGATGAAGTATGAGTTGGATAGGCAGTGGTTGGTCAGGTCTAGGATGTGTTTGGAGGGGTTATATTTGTTTTGGATAGCTGTTAAGGCTTCTTTGATTGGCACTTGGGTAAAGAGGGATATGACATCGAAGCTAACGAGTAGGTCACTGGGCTGTAAGTTTTGTTTCTTTATGATCTCTATGAACTGGAATGAGTTTTTTACGTGTGAGGTGATGGCTTCTGCATAGGGCTGTAGTTGTTTGGTGAGAAATTTGGCTAGGTTTTGTAGAGGTGAGCCTATGGAGCTGACTATGGGTCTAAGTGGAGTTCCTTTTTGTGTATTTTGGGGAGACCATAGAGCTTAGGGCATCTGGATGATTTCTCTCTGGGAATGATTCTTTGCTGGATCTCTTCGCTAATGGGGGAGGCTTTTATTTTGGATCTAGTGGTTTTTTCCAGGTAGGTGGTGGGATCTGTGTTTAGGGGTTTGTATGTGGAGTCTTGGAGTAGGTTGGTTAATTTGGTTTGGTAGTCAGATGTATTCATAACCACCGTGGCATTGCCCTTGTCTGCTGGTAGGATTATTATGCTGGTGTCTTCTTTCAGGTTAAGTAGTGCTGTCTGTTCCTCTTTGGGTAAGTTGCTTTTGGGTGGCTTGCTGGTGCAGAGGATGTTGGTGATTTCGTGTCTGATTCTGTTAGCGTCATCGGGGTTGATTTTGGTCAGGCTGGTTTCAACTCCACATATAATGGTTTCAGTGGGGATGTGTTTGGGAGCGACTGCAAAGTTGAATCCTTTGGAAAGGACATTGGTTTCGGCTTTGGTGAGGATCCTATCTGAGATGTTATGCACTGTTTGTTTCATGTGTGGCTGTGAGGGAGGAGGGGTTTGTTTGTTTGTTTCTGGTGTTCTTGTAGTCTTCGGAGTTTGTTGGTGTGTGTGTCTGTCTTGAGGGTGGTCTGTGTTTCGGCTGTCCAGACGGCGAGTTCTTTGGATTTGTCCCAAAGTGCGGGGTGGATCTTGTTGCTGAGTTTGAGGTGAAGTGTGAGGAGATCTTTGTTGATTCGGTCTAGGAGGAATCTTTTTGTGTGAAGTTCATTTCTGATTAGGGCCAATTCTGTTCTTTTCAAGATGTGTTTGGTGGCTGCAGAGTTGGAGTGGAATTTCAATTGGAAGCATGTGGGGATTAAATTTTGATCTTGGCAGTTGCTTAGGAATGCAAGGTCACATAAAATGGAAGCTCTTTGGACTTCGAGTTTTTCATAGGTCCTGGTCAGATGGTGGATTTCCATCCCATAGATGTATGATATTTGTTTTCTGAGGTTTTCACGGGTGTTTGTATGTAGGTCTCTGGTAATTCGGGTTTTCTCCTACATAAAATTTCGCCAAAACTGAACACTTTAATAACAGAATAATCAGAGAAGCCATCGAGATAGAAAAACACCCACACAGATGAATAAACGAGATGATACCTCCCGCCTACCAGCCATTTGGAAACCTGCCCTTATTGACAAACGAGTCCCTAACACAAAGAATGACACCAGACCCACACTCACGGAAATCACACAGGATGTTGCCACCACACATCCATGCAAAAAGCAAATCCAAACCTACACCGATGATGAGGCACGACCACAAACCAGAAGCCAGATCACAGCTGCATCATTAGCCACTTTAAACCCCGCCAATCTATACATGAAGCAAAGTGACACCCACCATGAGGATGAGGCACGACCACGAACGCAAAGTCAAACAACAGCAATGCAGCTCAACATTTCAAATCCCCCTGCAACTCAGACTAACCTGAGCACAACAAAGCCCCCACCCAAACAGAACACTCCCCCATCCAATCAGAGCACAGCCAACACCCCATCCAATCAGAGCACAGCCAAGCCCCTAACCAATCAGAACACACCTCCACCCAATCAGAACACAGCCAGGCTCCCACCAATCAGTTCATACCCCCACTGGCAGTTAAAGAGAAGAAACAGCTACGATCACACACTGCTCCTAGAAGTGTGGAGCCGAAAGCACCAGCCTGAAGATGATGAATGGGACTTCATCGAAACGTCGCCAAGACACTTCCAATTTTACGCGGGGAAAACCCCAAATAACCAAAGACCTACAAACACCCGCGAAAACCTCTGAAAACATATATATATGCAGGTCTTGGCATATTTGGGTCTTTTCCCATGTAAGATTGAGAGTATCTTGGCGACGTTTCTGTTGGCCCATTTGACGAAGGGTAAGGTGTTCACCAAGCTGGACTTACGGGAGGCATATTACAGGATCCGTATCAAGCAAGGGGATGAGTGGAAGATGACGTTCAACTGCCCGCTTGGTAGCTACCAGTTCCAGGTGATGCCATTCAGCCTACAGGGGACCCCTGTGGTATTTATGCAGCTCATCAACGAGGTGTTGCATGAACACCTTTACCATGGGGTGCTCATATATTTAGACAACATCTTAATCTACACCTCCAACATGGAGGAACACATCCATCTGGTGCAACAAGAGAAATTGTTGAAGGCAAACCTGTTTATGAAGCTCTCCAAGTGTGACTTCCACCAAACATGGCTGGACTATCTGGGATACCGGATATTGGGGGCAGGAGTGGAAATGGACCCTAATAAGGTCAAGGCCATACTGGAGTGGCAGTTGCCTTGGACCCACCATCAGCTATAGAGTTTCTTGGAGTTCGCCAACTTCTATCGGCAGTTCATCCCCTTGTTTGCTGTGGTGGCCTTACCCCTGACAGACCTGCTCCGCACATGACAGACTGCAACTAAGCCACGCCCAGGTAAACCACTGGCATGGACTATGGCATGTCAGAAGGCCTTTGAAGACCTAAAGGCCCTGTTTGTGAGGAAACTGGTTTTGCTTCACCCAAACCCTGACCAGCCGTTTGTAGTACAGGCTGATGCCAGTGACGTCACGGTAGGAGCAGTGTTGATCCAAAAGAAGAGCCAGGGGACGTTACAGCCCTGTGCTTACACATCATGTAAGCTGATGGATACCGAGAGGGCATGGGCTATATGGGAGAAGGAGGCGTTTTCCATATGGTGGGCACTGTCAACATGGCGACACCTGCTAGAGGGAGCAAAGGAACCATTCGAGGTCTGGACAGACCATAAAAGCCTCGAGGCATTGCAGACACTGAGGCGCCTGTCCCCTAAACACGTACGGTGGGTGCAATATTTCCAACGCTTCCATTTCCATTTGAAGTATGTACCAGGGGGAGGAAACTTTCTAGCTGACATCTTGTCGAGAATGCCCCAATACAACAGTAAGCGGGAGGAAGTGGTACAGGCTATCATGCCCCCCTACCGGCAAGCAACAGCGCAGGCAGTGACATGCAACCTGGTAATTGACCTGGTCCAGGAGCTGCACAAGGCAGTCCAGGATGACCCCTGGCTACAGGATCATCAAGACCTACTGACAAGGATGGGCTGACATGGAAAGGTGACAAACTATATGTCCCACAGGCTCTAAGACGGGGTGTTGCAACGGTGCCATGATGTAAAACAGGTGGGCCATTTTGAGTTTCTGAAGACCCGGCATTTGGTAAGGTGGCAGTTCTGGTGGCCGCAGATGAAAGCAGACATGGAGGCCTATGTACAAGGATGCCATGTCTGTGCCACCACAAAGCCCCATACAGGAAGCCTTGGGGTTGTTACAAAGATTGGCAGATCCAAACCGACCCTGGGAGGACATTGCGATGGACTTTATTGTGGAGTTGCCAGAGAGTCGTGACTATACTCTAATTTGGACCGTAATAGACCTCTTTTCCAAGCAGGCCCACTTTGTCCCATGTCAGGGGTTGCCATACACTCAGAAGCTGGCCAAACTGTTTATCACACAGGTGTATCGCTTCCACGAGGTGCCCCGATGAATCATCTCGGATCGGGGGGGTGCAGTTCATGGCCCGTTTCTGGCGTGAGTTTATCTGGTTTATTGGGTTGTCCCAAGGATTCTTGGCATATCACCCCAGCACCAACGGGGCGGCGGAATGAGTAAATGTGATGGTGGAGCGCTACCTACGGAGCTACGTTTCGTACCAACAGATGGACTGAGTTGACCTCCTGCCATTTGCAGCAGTGGAGTACAATAACACAGTCCACAGCATCACCTTCCAGGTTGTGCACAGTCTGGACTTTGTCCCCATCCCTGAGTATAAACAAGAGGACCCCTCGCCCTGTCAATCTCAGGTTTGGATAACACACATTGAGGGTGTGTGGGGTAACATGAAGAAGGCCTTAGTAAAAGCCGAGGAGCCCACAAAAGTGTAGGCCAATAAGAAAATGAGGCCCCAAAAGCCTTTTCAGGTGGAGGCTACAGGGTACCTACACCTGAGGGTACCCTGTAAGAAGCTAGGTCCCAAATACCTAGGACTGTTCCGGGTCACACAGGTTATCAATCCAGTGGCCATACGGTTACAGCTACCTCGGTTCCTGGGGAAGATACACCCAGTCTTCCACTGTAGTCTGTTGAAGCCGATAGGGGGTTCCTCCTGTAGGCCCATGAAAGGAGTACCAGAGCCTGTCAAGGAGATCGTTATGAGATACAGGAGATCCTGGACTCTTGGATCCGACAGGAATGGCTACCGCACCTCATGCAGTGGATGGGGCACCCTATTATGGAGGTGTCCTGGGTGGGGGAGGCGGACATCCATGCCCCCTGATTGCTGCACAAGTTCCATCAACAATGCCCCACAAGCTGGGTGGGGGGTTGGCTGAACCATCTGCTACAGTGGGTGAATGCTTATGTGTTTCTCCTTCCCTTCCAGGTGGAGTCCTGGTAGAGGGAGCCGCCTGTCAAGCTCCGAGGGCTCAATATTCGTGGGAGGGAGGGGAAAGTGTGACAGAGAAAGCACATCCCACAGCTCCAATGTGGCTATGCCACTGGACAGCCAGGCCCCGCACCAATGCTGGCAAGGATGCCACCAAATGGCCGGGTGGCTTTGCAGCTCGGTCCCACCGACACTGGCGACAGACAAGGAAGCCTTGCAGCAAGGCCACCGATCAGCTGGCATGCAAGGATTGACATGGTGCCCGAGGGGACAGGGGGCCTATCTGTGCTGCAGAGGGTTCCGACGCTCCTCTGTGAAGCATGGAGCCGGCCCCAACCAGCTGTGACCAGGCGGCAGGCCAGGAGAGAGAGAGGTCCCTATGGTGCAGCTTTCAAAGACAGGCATTGGATGTTGGCCTGCTGTGGGGGTGGATGGAGCTGCGGATAAGGATCATAAATAAAGTGCTGGAAGCAAATCACTCCCAGCACTGACTTTGTTTGTGGAATAAATCACTTGTTGGATTGTTCCTGTTTGCCGGTCACCTTGTCATCCTTCTTCTGCGTCTAAAGGAAACAGGGACTGGTAAGGACACTGACACATACTTTATGGTTTCTTCAATTCTTTGTCTTCTATTATTTCCTGGTATTGTCACATGAATTAATCCACACTTTCTTCTTTTTAACCACAGTTAAATCTGATCTGTTATGAGCCAAGATTTTATCAGTTGTATTCAGAATCCCACAATATTTTAATCTACTTGTTTTCAACTACTTTTTCAATTCCATGTTCCCACCAATTTTTTATTACTGGCAGATGATAATTTTTCTAGATGTTCCAGTGAATCATTTTGGTGACTGTGTTATGACATTGTTTATAATCAGTTGTGATCTTGCATAAGCTAAGTATACAATCTACTGTTTCTTTTGCTTCTTTACACAATGTGCATTTTGAATCACTTGACAATTTTTCAATTCTGGGATTGATTCCATTAATTGGGATACCTTGCTCTTGAGAAGTCAAAATCAAGCCTTTAGTTTCTTTTTTAAATGTTCCAGTTGTAAGCCATTGCCAGATTTTATCTTTAACCACTTTCGTTTTGATTTTTTTTTAGAAATGGATCATACAATGCTTTTACATGCTAGTATTCTGTTTTTGTTTTTATTATATTAGTTTGATATTTAAGTTTTTGTTTCCTGTATATTAAGTTCCAATTTTTAAATTGCATCAATGCTTGTACTTGATTGTCTTTTATAGAATCAGTCAGTGCATGCTTTTCTTCCTTGACAGTTTGACCTGAAGTAAACCTCTGCTTCCATTTCTGCAGGACAGATATAATTTATCAATATCACTACAGGGATGCGATGCATAAAGAGTAGTCATTAGCTTTCTTGTTTTTCAGTCCAAACACTCCAGTACAGCTTGTGTTCAGTTAATAATTCCAGCAGTATATCATACATTAAAAAAAAACCTTTGTGTGCAGAGAAGATGTCCAGTTCTGAGCCATCCCCTCACCTAAGAGTCAAGTAAAGGCATACAGTAGATTGCATTTGAACATAGGGATTTCTAATTATATATTGGTGAACAAAGGTGAAGACTCCTATTTGAATGTATTCCCTTAACCTGGAAAGAGTAGGAATTGATCCTGCAAAGACAAAATTTTGGAAGTATATCTTCCATATATCTTTTCTACTTACCGGTAGGCCAAATATGCATCTGCATAGGACTGTCGATTTTCCAAATTTAAATAAGTTCATATTCCTGTAGAAGAATTGCAGTATTATTAAAAGATGCTAGAGATCTCTAAGGGTAGTTATCATACCTCAACAAAAGAATTCTTTGGAGAAATCATAATAATTAAACATTTACTCCATATATTTTAGAGCAAGAAGGCTCATAAGAGATAAATCATAAGTTGGTGCTTGTTCACTCCAGGAGCCAAGCTAACAATTAATTGGCAGTATGTTAATAATTAATCTTCTGTTACTAATAATTCTGTCAGTCAAGCAATTCATCTTAAATACTCAGCTACATAATTTACAATAATACTAAGTATTACGTGAGAAAATGAAAAATTAGGAGTGCCCAATTGTGCAATAGCTAAATATCTAATATTTATTTGCAGATCAGCAATATTATATAAATGACATACATGGATTTATATAATTAGAAGTGGTCAGACAATGGGTCTGCAAAAAAAGAATAATCAAGTATTAATCCCTACTTTGAACTATGATTATATTATTATACCTATACCATTATTATATCCATATACACCTATTTTCATTACACACACACACACATCTACATGCATACATGCATCCCAAGACAAGCACTTTACACAAACAGAAAAAGAGGAAAGAATATTAAAACAAAAAACCTCCTAAAAGTGTAACAAGAACACTGTTCACTCTCTCATTTATATTTTTCTGTCCTTGTGTGTTCTAAGAATGTCTGTACACTGCTGCAACTGTTCTTATCCTTTTCATCTCTTTTTTCCAGCATCTTATCAACTCCTCTGATGATGACTTTCTCAATTTTTCCCATCATATATCTATTTTGTTATTTCATTTAAAGTCAAAAAATGCTTATGAACTGATCTCTGAAACTGAACTCATCCATCACCATGTGGGAAAGAAAATTAGACAAGATGTCAGAAAAAGAGATAAAAGAATATGCAATAATAGATAAAAGAAGAGATCAGGAAGAAAAATAATGGGTGAATCTACTTCTGGATTTGGCCCATCAAATCTTTCCATCACTTGCACACACAATGTGGTCATCAAAAGATTAATCCAATGGGAATGTGATCTTGACAGAAAAAAAACCTAGCAGGGGTAGGCAACCTTGGCTCTTTTATGACTCGTGGACTTCAGCTCCCAGAATTCCTGAGCCAGCATGGCTCAGCTTGGAAACTCTCCATTTCTCCTCAGCATGGCTAGCTCAGGAATTCTGGGAGTTGAAGTCCATGAGTCATAAAAGAACCAAGGTTGCTTACCCCTGACCTAGCCTATCATAGTGGAGAAATAGTTGACTTTTGCTTATAAGCTCCTCAGTGCAGGAATGACTCATCTTAGCCGATAAAGTACTACAAACGCTAATTGTTAAGTTCGCAGGTTGGAGGCATTAAGAGGAGACACATAGTGTAACAACAAGCCTTCTTTATTGTTCTCTTCCACAACCAACAGCAGAAAAATGGCATGCAGGCCTTTTATAATGTCCTTGCAAAGGACAGCATCAACCAATCATTGCAGAGGTTGTTTCCCACAAGGCTGGAGACAGCCAGTCTGGTCCCGGGCAGTTTGCAGTCTGCCCGGGACCCTTTGCAACATTTCTGAGCCTGCTGAATGCTTCAGCAGGCTCAGGACATAACACCCCTCCCCCCTGGATGAAACAATAATATCTTATTATATAGCAGCACAGGTACATGTGTTCAATGGACTGGATGTTATTGTGAAGCACAATATGCCTGCACACAGGCAGAGCACTCTTACATTTATAATTATTCAAAGAAAAAAAATACAACAAAATAATACACTGAATGCAACACTCCTTCACTTTGAGTGTTTGTTCTGCATTTTTCTCTTTTAAGGACTAGCAAGATTCCCTTGGCTTGGCAGAAACCTCACATAGTCCTTGAGATGTTTGGGTGTACCCTTGGCCTGCTGTGACCTTCTTATGGCTGGAGTGTGTGCCTCGCCTGCCAGCTTGCCTGCCAGGCTAGGCAGACCAGGACTTTGATGCCCCAAAGACCCAGGTGACCCACCCAGCTGCTGACTGGCTGGATCCTCTAAATTCAAGCCAGGGTTCCTTGGGGGGTGGAATTCCCCAAGTCCAGTGGTGGGGTGGAATTCCCCAAGTCCACAATGGACTCCTCTTGGGAGCACTGTCCCTTGAGCCCAAGATCAGCAGCTGGAGTGGCCTGAGTGGCTGATGTGCCCCAGTACCCCATTGGTCCCGTGTGTGTGCTGGAGGTGCCAGAGTCAGGAGCCGCCTCCATGGCAAACCCCCTTTCTGGAGACTCCCTGTTTGGAGCACTTACTGAAGCCTGGAATGACCCCCTTTCTGGAGCAATAACTGAATCCTGTGAATGCCCCCGTTCTACCACTGGAACATGTGCAGCAGCATGTGAAAACCCGCTGGAGCTGGGACACTGTGGTCCAGAATAAAGATTATAGTCCTCCTCCCCCCCCCCAAGAGCAGAGCCAGGAGCGGAAGTGTTGCTCGGCAGCCTCCAGCGCAGTTGGTCTATGTGCCGTCGGATGAGGCCACTTCGTCCAAGGCAACTTCGTGTGACAGTGGCCCAGAGATGTCCAGGACCGTAGTTCCTTGCCCAGACCAGATCACCCACCTGTAGTCTCCTAGGTCCCTGTGGCTGTGACACCTGTGAAGCCACCCAGTCTGGATGCAACCTGTCCAGTTTTGTGATGAGGCAGCGACCCCAGTGGAGTTCTGCTGGGCTCTTTCCTGTGGCTGTGCATGGTGTGGTGCATTGTGCAAGAAGGAAATCAGTTAACCTGTGATGCCAGCTGCCATAAGTGATCCTCTTGAGAGCATCTTTGGTAGTGTGCACCATCCTTTCAGCCTGGCTGTTGGAAGATGGGTGGAATGGAGTTGAAGTTGCATGCCAGATCAAGTTGGCCTGTAGGAAAGCCTGGAACTCAAAAGAGGTAAATTGGGGACCGTTATCTGAGACAAGGACAAGTCCATGAGAAGCGAAGATTCCTATCAACACCTGGATGGTCCTAGCAGTAGTAGTGGAGGAAACAGGTACAACCTCTAGCCACTTGGAATGGCTGTCAACGAGGAGAAGGAAGAATTGCCGCTGAAAGGGCCCAGCGTAATCTATATGTACCCATGACCATGGGGTTTGAGTTTCCTCCCACCTATGTACAGGGGCCTGAGGCATTTCAGACCATGATTGTTGGCACACTTGACACCCGTGCACCTGGGCCTCGATGGCTTTATTGAGCCCAGGCCACCAGAGATGGCTGCGTGCAAGTGCTTTCATCCGGACTATACCCAGATATCCCTCATGCAGAGAGATCAAGATTCTAGACCTCAATGAGGCTGGGATGACTACCCTACTACCCCATAACAGGCATCCTTTGAATGTGGAAAGCTCGTGCTTCCTTTGCCAGAAGCTTTGAAACTCAGTATCTGGACACGTGTCAGGCCATCCTGACAACACCCATGTCAGTACACGTGTAAGTGTGTGATCAGTGGCAGTTTCTGCAGCCACGTCCCTAGCATTGAGGGGAGATTCAGGCAACTCCTGAATGGAGAGAATGTTAATAGCAGGATCAGGATCTGCCTCTATCTGTGTTAGAGGTAATCTGGTGAGGCCATCTGCATGGCCCATTTCTTTTCCAGGTTTGTGAATCAGTGTGTAGTCATATGCTAACAGGAAAATTGACCATCTCAGCATTCTAGGAGATCATAGAATCATAGAATCGTAGAGTTGGAGGGGACCTCCCGGGTCATTGAGTCCAACCCCCTGCTCGAGGCAGGATTCCCTAAACCATCCCAGATAGATGGCCGTCCAGTCTCTGCTTGAAGACCTCCATCGAAGAGGAGCTCACCACCTCCTGTGGCAACCTGTTCCACTGGTTGATCACCCTTACTGTTAGAAATTTTTTTCTAACATCTAATCTGAATATTTTCCCCTGCAGTTTCATCCCATTGTTTCTAGTCCTTCCTTGGGCAAGTGAGAACAGGGCTGATCCCTCTGCACTGTGACAGCCCTTCGGGTATTTGTAGACAGCTATCATGTCTCCTCTCAGTCTTCTTTTCTGTATACTAAACATTCCTAATTCCTTTAACCGTTCCTCATAGGACATGGTTTGTAAATCGTTCACCATCTTGGTAGCTCTCCTTTGAACCTGCTCCAGTTTGTCAGTGTCTTCCTTGAACTGGGGTGACCAGATATTATGTGAGGGGTTTGCTTGTTTGTTGTAAACAAACCCAGCAGAGGCTTATGGTCTGTATGGATCGTGAAGTGATGGCCATATACGAAATAATGAAATTTCTTTATGCCAGCCACTATGGCCAAGGCTTCTCTGTCAATCTGAGCATAATTATGCTCTGCAGATGACAGAATCCTTGAGTAGTAGGCCATAGGGACTTGCGTCCCATCAGCCTTCAGGTGACTGAGTACTGCTCCCACCCCATAAGGGGATGCATCACATGCGATGCACACTGGCAATTGGTCATTGAAATGCACTAAGACCGCATTTGTAGAGAGCAAGGCCTTAACCTCATTGAAACTCCTTTCATGGACCTTAGTCCACTGCCATGGAGCCTGTTTATCCAAGAGCTGGTGTAACGGCTCAGCCACTGCAGCCCTGTGGGGAAGGAATGCGTGATAGAAATTTAAGAGTCCCAGGAAAGCCTGAAGCTCACTTTTGGACTTAGGACTTGGGGCCTGCTGAATTTCTTGAAGCTTGTATTCAGCAGGATGGGTGCCTTGAGCATCAATTCTGAAGCCTAAGAATTCAGTGGAAGTGACTCCAATTTTGCATTTATCTTGCTTCAGTTTCAGACCCGCTTGGCGGAAATGAAGCAAGATAGCCCTTAATCTTTCAGCTAAGTTTAGAGACGACTCCCCAGCAATGAGGACGTCATCGAAGTAGGGACAGACTCCAGGAATACTACGGAATGTGCGCTCCATTACACTTTGGAAGATGCCAGGAGCTACATTAACCCCAAACTGCAGTCTTTTCACCTTAAAGGCTCCCTTGTGCATTACGATTATTTGAGCCTCAGCTGTTGCCTCATCAACAGGTAACTGTTGGTAGGCCTGTGCCAAATCGAGTTTTGCAAAAATTCATTCCCCCTTGAGGGAGGCCAGAATGTGGCTTACCACTGGCACTGGATATGCATGTTGCAGCGCTTTGTTCAATGTACATTTATAGTCTGCGCAAATTCTGACTTCTCCATTAGCCTTTAGAGGTGTTACAATGGGGGTTCCCATGGACTAGAGTCCACAGGTTCTAAGATGCCCTGCTGGAGAAGCTTGTCCAGCTCTGCATCAATTTTGCTTTTGAGAGCAAAAGGCACCCTTCTAGGCTTAATCCTAATAGGTGTGATAGCTGGGTCTAAGCGTAGGGCAATGGGAGGCCCCTTGTATGAACCAAGCTCTATGCTAAACACATCAGCAAACTCCTTGCAGACTTCTGCAAAGCCTAACATTTGCAGGCTGTGAAGCCCAGTCACTTGAATCCCAAGGGCCTCAAACCAATCAAGTCCAGTGAGACTCGTGCGATCACCCCCAACTACCACCACATCTAGTAGGCCTTCAAAAGCCTTACACTGCACTTTGAGCATGGCCTCCCCCTTCATTCTGACTCTGGAATTCTGGAAGTCAGTGAGAATTAAATTCGATGGCCTGAGTTTGACTCAAAGGCCACTACTGCTGCAAATCCTTTTGAAGGTGTCATGTGAAATGATCGATAGAGCGGACCCTGTGTCCAACTCCATTGACAAGGGAACCCCTTGCAGCTTCACGTCAATGTGAAGCTTTTTCTTAAGGGTCTTGTGTGTCCCTGTCCTCAAAATGCTCCTGCGCGATGTGCAGAAACCCACCATGTGTTGGCTGGGGACCCTGGTACCTTTCTGAAGCAATTCTTCCTGAGGTAGGACCTTCTGGCGACCCAGACAGTTGGAGGCAATGTGGCCTTGCCTGCCACATGCCCGGCAAATGGCAGAGCAGAACCTGCAGTCAGCTTGTTTGTGATGTCCTCCACACCCAAAACACTGAGAACATGCTGGGGCCCTGTCATGACGCTCCTTCGGCCTTTTCTCCACTGACTGGTGCAGCCTGTCCACCTCCTCTTCAGGATCCGGTTCTGGATCGTCTCGAGTGACCTCTTGATGGACGGTCACGGTGGCTGGAGGAATTCTGGCGAGCCGCAAGGCCTTCACAGCACCACCCACTACTTATTCAGCTGCAACCTCTCTCAAGGCATCTTGGAACGAAACATCTTCCTTGGCGAAGATCTTCTGCTGTAGCTCACGACTCCTTAGGCCACAAACGAAACGATCCCGCAGCCTCTCTTCCAGATCCTTGAATTCACAAGGCCTCGCTGCTTGCCTCAAGGCAGCAATAAAGTCTGCAGTAGACTCACCAGGCCTCTGGTCCCTCTGCTCGAATGCATGTCACCAAGCAACCAGGGTGGAAACGTTCTTTCAGCATTTTCTTCAAGTCTGCATAAGACACTGACTCCAAAAGTGCCGGGGCCACCAGATTCTCTGCTATGTCAAATGTTTCCTGTCCACAGACACACAGCACGGTAGCCACTTTAAGGCTGTCTTCTCTTATCTGATTGACCCTGAAGTAATTTTCCACCTGCGCCACGTATGAATTCCAGCGCTCCGGGTGTGCAATATCAAACTCTGACAAGCGGCCAATCTTAGACATGTTCTGTAACCCTTGTTAACGCCTTTGCTGCAAGCCTGTTATCTGGGGAAGGGGTTTTTTGGCCGAGCTCACCTCCAGCGATGCTGTATTGGCAGGCAGAGTCGCTGTGCTGGATGCCGAACTTCCCAGGACTTCTTGGTAAATCCTCTCTTAGTTCGCAGGTTGGAGGCATTAAGAGGAGACACATAGTGTAACAACAAGCCTTCTTTATTGTTCTCTTCCACAACCAACAGCAGAAAAACATCACACAGGCCTTTTATAATGTCCTTGCAAAGAACAGCATCAACCAATCATCGCAGAGGCTGTTTCCCGCCTTACGCATGCGCACAAGGCTGGAGACAGCCAGTCTGGTCCCAGGCAGTTTGCAGTCTGCCTGGGACCCTTTGAAATCCAGAAGTTTGCTGATAGAGGCGGTGTCAAACGGTTCTATGAAGCCCTTAGATCCCTGTATGGACCTCAGCCCTTAGGAAGCTCTCCTCTACTGGATTCGAGTGGTGCAACTCTTATCACTGAGAAGACCCTGATTTTACAGCATTGGGCTGAGCACTTCCACTCTGTGCTGAACCGCCCATCTACCATCAATAATGAGGCGATTGACAGGATGTCCCAGGTAGATATCAACTATAGCCTGGATGCCCTACCATCAGAGGCTGAAACCTTACAGGCCATCAGGCAATGTTCCAGTGGTAAGGTGCCAGGATCTGACGCAATCCCAGCAGAAGTTTATAAGGCTGGTGGTGCTGTGCTTGTTGAAAAACTTACCCAACTGTTCCAATCCTTTTGGAAACAAGGTTCCATTCCCCAGGAACTGAAAGACGCGTCCATTGTGCACCTCTACAAGAGGAAAGGAAATCGACAACTCTGTGATAACTATAGAGGAATATCACTTTTCTCCGTCGCAGGCAAGATCTTTGCACGTGTGTTGCTAAATCGCCTGATTGATCATCTGGAACAGGGTATACTACCTGAAACACAGTGTGGTTTCCGTAAAGAGCGCGGCACGGTGGACATGATCTTTGCAGCTCGACAGCTCCAGGAGAAATGTCAGGAGCAAAATTGTGAACTATACACGACCTTCGTGGATCTTACTAAGGCTTTTGACACAGTTAGTCGTGAAGGATTATGGCGTATTATGTCGAAGTTTGGGTGCCCTGACCGATTTATTCTGATGGTATGGCAGTCCCATGATGGCATGGCGGCTCGTGTTTTGAGTAACGGTGGAGTCTCAGAGGCCTTCCCTGTCACTAATGGCATTAAGCAAGGCTGCGTGCTGGCACCAACCTTGTTCAGCATGATGTTTTCAGCCATGCTGTCAGACGCCTTTCAGAACAGCTCAGTGGGAGTTAATCTGAGGTACAGAACCGATGGGAAACTATTCAACCTGCGAATACTTCAGGCTGTCACCAAGGTAAATGAGACTGTGTTACGAGATCTACTTTTTGCTGATGACTGCGCCCTTAATGCAGGATCAGAGCAGGAAATGCAAGCCAGCATGGATAAATTCTCAGCCGCCTCCTCATTAAGACGAAGAAAACCGAAGTGATGTACCAGCCAGTTCCAAAAGCTCAGTATCAAGAGCCTACCATCACAGTAAAGGGACAAAAGCTCCAAGTAGTGGACCAATTTACGTATCTTGGTAGTACTCTCTCCCGTGCAGTGACAATTGACAACAAGGTCAACTGTAGAATTGCTAAGGCAAGCTCTGCATTTGGTGGATTGCGGACTAAAGAGTGGGACCACAGTGGAATAAGCCTTGCTACTAAGCTTAAAGTTTACAAGGCAGCAGTGTTAACTACCCTGATGTATGCTAGTGAGACCTGGACAGTGTACAAGAGGCATGTGAGGCAACTGAATTATTTCCACATGACTTGCCTTCATAGAATTCTGAGGATCCGATGGCCAGATAAAATACCAGACACTGATGTCCTCTCCAGAGCAGGCCTATCATCAGTTTACACTCTGTTGATGAAAGCCCAGATGCGCTGGGCAGGCCATGTTGTAAGGATGCCAGATCATCACATCCCTAAACAGCTCTTTTATGGTGAACTCTCTCAAGGAAAACGATCACACGGGGGACAAAAGAAGCGATATAAAGACACGCTGAAAGCCTCTCTCAAGTCCCTGGATATTAACACCACCTCCTGGGAACCTCTGGCACATGATTGATCGACATGGCGTACTCTGGTGTACCAGGGTTGCCAGACATATGAATATAGAAGGACAATCTTGGCACAAGAGAAGCGTGCACTCCGCAAAGCCAGAGCTGTAAATGCTGAAGTAACAGTGTCTACATTTCTTTGTTCAGTATGTGGCAGAACATTCCGTGCTAACATCGGTCTTATCAGCCACCTACGGACACATCGTTGATGGCCCATAATCCACAAGATGTCAAGGTCCTCATCGAATTCGATGGACGAACAACAATAATATTTTTAAAAATAATAATTAATTTTACTTATTCTTCAGGGGAGAAAACATAATTGTAAAAGTTATTTTCTTTTTAATCTTTTCTGGCTTAAAATTAGTAGTCCATTACCTGAACTTCCATTGTCTTGAAATCACCTTTTGTTTTATAATATAAGGTTGCATTTTACTAATTATCAAGTAAAGTTTATTCCATTACTACAGCAGCACAATAAAGTGAGCCATAATTATTCTGTTCCTAAGCATCACACAAAATCATTTTAGATCTATAGTCTGATTCTCTATATATTTATTCAAAAATTTACTTTCAATCATTGTCCTATTAAATTGTCCAGTAAAATATACTGCCTCAGTGCAGAATTTAATATATCACTATCAGCCAAACTGGTAACCTCCAAATATGTTGGACTACAATTCCCACTATATTCCTCCCAGCACGGCCAACAATTATGTTGTCTAGAGAAATACACAAATCGTAGTTCAATAGATCTGGAGGATATAGAAAAAACCTCCATTAAATCATGCAAACTACCAATTTCAATCCATGGATTCAATGTGGAAATGAAATTCTTATTTAGGTACAGGTCAGTTTCTTAGAAGTAAACATTATTGAATTCTGACTAGATATGGTACCATTTGCTATTGAAGTCCAATCTAGTGGAATAAATTCCACCATATTGGACTCTAATAGAATGAATTTCTAAAAGGAATCCCCAGACACTGCATAAACATTTTATTATAAATTAGTTATTTAATTTTTAATTAATAGCCTAACTGCTATTAATGAATTAGGCATCTTGGTCTTCTTAAATGCTTTTAATCATTTCTCTAATTTTAACCATTGATCTCTTGTCACAAAACTACTGCAGTTGGTAGCAATTTATGAACAAGAATATCAGCTCTTAAAGTGGATATATTATAAACCCTGGCAATTGAAAATATCCTTAAGCCTTATTTCGTAGACCTTGACAGTACCCATTAATGCATAATGTATACTGTAGGGAGGTATGCATTTATGTACATGCATTCGTGCAGACACACACACACACACACACACAGAGAGAGAGAGAGAGAGAGAGAGAGAGAGAGAGAGAGAGAGAGAGAGAGAGAGAGAGAGAGAGAGAGAGAGAGATGCATATATACACAAGTACAAATATTGATAATTCTTAATGAAAAATGGAGATAAAGATATGCAAGGATTGTTAGCTGATAAAAGAATAGTAAATACCATCTCATCTCTGAATAAAGGTTTCGTTTCTTCACTCTTCTTAGTTTCCAGGGACTGCAGCTTCATTTTTTTGTTCTTAGGAAAGATCATGTCTTCTTGGACTGCTCATAACTATAGGCACTTGAATAATATAATCATTAGGAATCACTAGCAACCACCTCTTCAGATCTACAGGATCTCCTTCAAAAGGCATGGATTTTCATGAAATCAGACTATAGAGAAATGTTCAATTTGATCAAATGAAAGAGGGCTATGAATATGTAACTGCCTTAAATATTACTTTTGGCAAATTTGAATACACACAGTGAGTACAGTTTTGGATTGGTTAATTATGATGTGGTCTCAAATTCAAAAATAATATATGTTCTGCTGCTGTGGCCAAATATAGTGTACCTGAATGAGATTTTTTTTTTTTCAGAAGAACCATTTTCGAAAAGACTCACATCAGAAATGTCTTAGAATCACTTCACAAACACAAACTTTTTATTAAGTTGAAAAAAATATGTTTACTGTTCCTCAATTAATTATTTGGATTACCAGATCCCTACAGAAGATCTAATTAAAAGTGATTAAGGCACCAGGTTAGAAACCAAGAGTCTGTGAGTTTTAGTCCTACCTTAGACATGGGTAGGTCACCTTAGCTGCTTGGTGACTCTGGAACAGTGATTCTTTCTCAATCCAGATCACACTATAATTATTATTGTAGGGAAAATAAGAGGACAAAGAAATATTCGGTATGATTGCTACCTTCTTATTTAGAAAAATAATAAAGGCAACATTAAGAACAATCTAAGATGGAAACAACTCGATCCTGCAAAAATACAGTTCATTCTCTCATGGTGGGAATCTAAAAATGTGAATGATGTCCAGTGTTTTCTCGGCTTTGCAAATGTACATAGAAAGATCATCTCTAATTTTATAGAGCACATAATACTATTTTCTCAATTTTTAAAAAAGGTATAATAAGTTCAAGTGGTCTATTCAAAAGCAAGCAGTGTTTCAACTGCTAAAAATTCTTTTTCTTCCCAACTGCTCAAACATCCTGACTTCTCTCAAGTCTTTTTGTCAGATGCATCAAATGCAGCATTAGAAACCATTCTCCTCCAAACATCAAGGCGGGATGGATATTTTCTGCCATGTGCTTTTTTATGGCAACCTGTTTCTCACAGATGAAAGGAACTATGGCAGTTTCAAAGGAGTAGTTTGTAATAAATTCTGAATTCCAGCAACAGAGACATTTCCTGGAGAACAATTCACCCACTGCAAGTATGCATGGACCACAAGTATTTGGAACACCTACAAAAAGCACTTACAATCCTCATGTCTCATTAGGTACACTTTTTCCTATTTATTTATGTTCCTGGCTCATAAAGACATTACCAGATGCACTGTCGTCTAAATCTGAATATGATCTTTCCTCATTTTTCTCTGCTATTATCCCAAAGTTAAGCAACTTTGCCACACCCCAAGAATAGACCCCCATATGCCAGAAATATTGGGAATTGAGGCAAGCAGTAGATCTGTTAGATCAGATTGGAGTGACTGAATAACAGGACATATATGTCCAAGTTCCGATGGATGATCTCCAGCATGATCCACAAACTGATTCTTTACCTTCCTCTGTGAATGAGAAGCAGTTGCTTTGCAAGAGTCATGTATACAGTATGTTTCCCTTGCTATAAAGGAAGAGATATTACAACTCTGCCATGGCATGTAAATTTCTGGTCATATTTAAATTTTTACTTTAGCCTCTATTTTTACTATTGGGTTCTTGAGATTTTATTTCAATGGACTTTATTACTGATCTTTCTCCTATACTGGCTTACACAACTGTTTTTGTGAAAGTGGATTTGTTTACCAAGATATTCCATTTTATTCCTTACAAAGCCCTTTCATCAGCTCAGGAACTGGAGCAACTTTTCCTATGCATTTCTATAAGTAGAGGCTTAGTCAATCATATCAAATTGGATTATGGATCTCAAATTACAACCACGTTTTGGTAGATCCTCTTCTAGCTATTGGGCATTCAGATTCATTTGTCATCTTTGCACCATCCAACCTCTAATAGAGAATCGGAGAGAATAAATCAATTATTGGAACTGTATATGAGGTGCTCTGTCTCTTGTGGGAAGTAAAGTCTTCATCCTGGTTCATCCAAGCCGGGGATAAATAAACAACATGGCGACTGCTTTGGGAAGAAGGTTACAGTTTATTGAAGAGCCAGACTAAAAGATGGTTCTGGCAGGAAGGAGGAGAGAGATCAAGGGCTGAGCACATGTGCAGTAGGTTTTTATACCCTCTGAAAGCCTTTTGTTTGGAATAGCTTCCTGTTCCTGTGGCATGAACTTTGAACTGAGTCTGAGTGTGATTTTCTAGGCCTTGGTATCTGTGGTTTAATCCTATTATCATATCCTGCTTCGTTGGTGATGGGGCTAATGGCTCCTAGAGTTTGGGTGAGGTATGCAGATTTTAGGTCTTTGTCTTCTTGAGTTTTCTGGCTCCAACTTTCTGATGGTTTTACATTTGCATTTGTATAGGACTGGCTCCTGCTGGAGATAGAGAGACTTGGGGGCAGGGTTGGTTTCTGCTTTTAAAAATCCTTTTGAGGAAATATATTTTTCTGCCCTTTTAATATTTCCTTCTCTGGGACTATGACTTTTCTCAATCCCTGCTTTGTGCCTTAAGTGTGAGAATGTCACACTTACTGGCACAAGATTAAAATTGATCTGGTCAGGGAGACTTGGTAAACAAGCTTTTAAACTGTTAAGCCAAAAAATAAGACATTAGTGGAGGCAGCAGAAAAAGATCCCTTCAGTGGCTCCCAAAAGGGGAGCTTGCAACCTCTAAAGTTCTAAAAGTCAGGGCAAAAATTTTGATAGGTGGAAAAGAAATTTATACTGTTCAATATTCTGTGCCAATCATTTTCAAATGTTGGATGTCATTCTTAGCTTCCAGTCAGGTTTGCACATTCCTCCCAAAATTCTTCACAGCCATGGTTCTCCTCAGTACATAACCACTGGCTGCCCATTTTAAAGGTCCTGCCTTAGCTCTTAGTTCAGTGCATCCAGGTTTGTAATGTCCAATTAAGGTTAGCCAATATGCCAGGTTATTACATTTTTTCTTAAATTGCACATAGTGAGCTCTAGGAATCCCAATCTGAGTCCACCAGTGCAAGATATCCAGGGCTGAGGTTTGGGGATCTCTTTCCTGCTACTTCCTCAATCAGGGCATAGGAATTGCAAAATTGCCTGAGGGTGCCTGGTTCCCTCCCTCTTGGAATTTGCTGGCAGTTGTGCCTACAAAGCTTTGGTGCAATAGAGCAAAAATCAGCCTGGGGAACTTTCCTGATGGTAGGTGGAAGAGACTCAGTGTGGTTATGAATGGTGTGTGTGTGTGCAGCTACTAATACAAACAGGAAATACAAACAATCTGGATAAATTTTCCCTCCCATCAGACAGAAGTCCAAGGTGTTCAGTACTTGCTGTGCCAACTATTCCCAAATGCCATCTCTCCATGAATGCATTCAACTGGCTTGTTACAATACAAATGGGGCAAGAAAGAAAAACTTTACAATGATTTTCCACCCTCCCCCAGTATTTCTAATTTTCTCTTCTGAGGCTTCACATGGCACCAGTGGCTCCAGGACTCCTTCCTTCTGCAGCTCTCACAGGCATCTGGGGGAATGGTAGGACTTGGGAAGATTTTCCACTCAGATTGCATGGTGGCTTTTTAGTGGATGGCTGGATTCAAAACCCAATTCCATGGCTCAAATGGATTGAGGTAGCGTCTGGGTCAGTGTGCAATGCTTCCAAAGGTTGGGGGGTCATCTATGCAGGGCTGAAAGACATGAGAATAAGATTCTGCCCCTCCCTTTCTGGGTGGACTCTCCCAGGAGAGGCAGACAAAAGGTAGGGAGAACAAATAACAAGAAAAGAATTGGGTGGGGGTAGCTTGCAGGCAGTTTGAAAAGGCATTAAGTTGTTAAGTTGTTAAAGAGACAGATAGGCAGACAAAATGAAGACAATCACAGATGAGGACAAGAAAAACCTGGATTCTGGTAAGAGAGCATACATGAAATGCTTCACTTCTGAACTTGCAACATGTTAAAGACAAGGACTTGCAACTTGAGAAAAAAATGCTAGGCAGTTTGAGAATGCTGAAAGCTCCAAATAATTTTAAAAGCCTAATATTTTAAAGTATGCAATTTTCCAGGGGCAGGAGAATCTGCCTTTAACATTTATTCTAAAATATTTTAGCGATTGAGAAATGCTTATATATTTCAGAAACGCTTTATAGTAGTTTCACCAATTAGTGATAGGATAAGAAAAGTAACTTAAGAAGATTATGTCCCAACACAAGCAAACTTGAGCTACAGGAGGCTCTTGTAGCTAGACACACATTTTTCAGGAAAAGGATAGATAGATAAAACTCATTTAGAACACAAACCCATTTACAACACAGATATGATATAGTTGTCATTATGGAAACATGGTGGGATAAAACCCACAAATGGAACACTCAGCTAGAGGGATTTCAATTGTTTAAAAGAAACAGACCAAATAAAAGAGGAGGCGGAGTTTCTCTCTATATATGAAATAACTACATATCTACAGAAACAGGGCACAACAATGATGAAAACTGTGTTGAATGCATTTGGGTCAATATAAAAGGGGAAATAGATGAACTTTTTGCTAGTCATCTAACTAATGTACGTAGAAAGCACATGACAATAGAACACAGTCAAACTAGAGTCTTGGACTTTAAGAGAGCTAATTTCAATAAACTTAGAAAGGGCTTGGGAGGGATTCCATGGATGATAATCCTCAAGGGGGAAACAAGAAGCTTGGGAAATTTTTAAAAAATAACCCAGTCTAGCACAATATCAACAAAGAAGAAAAATAATAGCTCTCAAAAGAAACCAGCATGGCTGCATAAAGAACTCTGATAAATTGAAAGATAAGAGGGACAAGTATAAAAAGTGGAAAGAGGGGCACATATGAACTTGTGACCAAAGTCAAAAATAATAAAAAAGCAAACAGTCCAATTTATCAAAAACAGTACCATAAAAAATAGATTAGAAACACAAGTTAAGATAGGCAAGAAAATGGTAAGTGAGCACCTATCCAGCTTAGACAAGTTCAAATTACCAGGACCAGATGGATTACACCCCAAGATTCTCAAGAAACTGGCAGATGTGATCTCAGAACCACTGAACTATATTTTTGAAAGATTCTGGAGCACTGGGGAGCTACCAGAGGACTGGAAAAGAGCTGATGTAATTCCCCTCTTCAAAACAAATAAATAAAATAAATCCAGACCCATCAGCAAGATTCTGGAAAAGATAATCAAACAAGAATCAGCGAACACCTAGAGGCAAACAAAGTCATTACTAAAAGCCATGGGTTTGTCAAAAACATATCATGCTAGACACATCTTACTGCATTCTTTGACCGAGTTACAAAATTAGTAGACCAGAGGAATGCTGTGGGTATAATTTTCTTGGACTTCAGTAAGGCATTTGATAAAGTTCGTTGGACTAGATCAGTGGTTCTCAACCTTTTTCAGGTTGAGAGCCCACTTGCGCCGCCCATGCGCAGCGCAACCCCGACGCGCGCGCACGACGGGCCGATCCGCGCATGTGCGGCGCGCGTGGGACAAAAATAATAATAATAATAAATGGCGGACTGCAACGGGCCGATCCGCGCATGCGCGGCGCATGCGCGACGGCCCGAACTGCGCATGCGTGGCACGTGCGCGACGTAAAAAACAAACAAAAAAACAACAACAACAAAACAAAATGGCGGACCGTGACAGGCGATCCGCGCATGCGCGGCGGGCGCACGACGGCCCGAACTTCGCATGTGCAGCGCGCACGCGATGAAGAAAACAAAAAAAACCAAAATAAACAAAATGGTGGACCGCGACGGGCCGATTCGCGCATGAGCGGCGCGCAAGTGACAAAAAAAACAAAAAAACAAAAAAAACAAAATGGCGGACAGCGGTGTCCGGTGACCCCCGCGAAATGGTCGTTCGACCCCAAATGGGGTCGCGACCCATAGGTTGAGAACCGGTGGACTAGATGATCTCCAAGGTCCCTTCCAACTTTATTATATATTATTAAATGCAAGAGTGAAACCTTTCTAGCAGATGAATTTAAAACATTCCCTCCTGCTAACTTTGGGCTGTTCTTAAGAATTTTAAAATTCTTTTCTCTTTGGATTTGAAACAGTTAACAGTCATATTTACCTCACACACAAAGACTTTGACAAACATATATACACAGAGACAAGAGAACAGAAAGGAAATAGAAGTCTTAGTTTTACACATCCTAGTCATTCCCACCATAAATCTCAGATAACTCAAGTTAGGGAAGGCACACATTTTAAACATACTACACGGTTGCATAGAGAGAAAGAAAGAAAGAGAATCACTATTTCTTATTTTCCCCTTTAAGTACCTTTATTTAGCCAAATTGGTTTCCCAGCAAAGCCCTAGCAAAGCCCATTTTCACAAAGTTGTCTTGCTTGCTTTTTCTTTTTCTTATCATCCAGGACAGGCACTCGCTTTTCATTCCACACCTCGAGCAAATCTCCAATAAGTATCCTAATTCCAACCCTCGAACTGCAGCTACCCATGTTCCCTTTCCGATGTGGGGTTCAATATGGCTCAGTCAGGTTTTTTTCCCTAGCAGCACTTCCCAGCCACTTTTAGCGACAATAACCCTGCCACCCCGCCTATCAGTTTTTAGGGTTCCAAAAATTGCCCTAGGAAGATTCCGGTCCCTACGGAGTATGAGAATTTCCAGTTTAGGGAACTCCCTGCTGTCACTTTGCGGACCTGAAAAATAAATTGTCTGAGGGGGACCTGCCGCACAGGTACCTGGCCTCCGTTTACACACCACCTATCAGTTTTCAGACTTAGGAGAAGTCTGGGAAGACCTGTGCTTTTTTTTGTACTTGAGTACAGGCACTTCCTATTGGTGGGCTTTGCTTACAGGACCTTACCAGCTAGTTGCCCAAATCCAATTCTCTCATTGACTCATTCCATTCCATTTTCACACAGCCTCTCCCTTTTCCCTAACAAAAGGTCCCACACTCTGGCCAAACCCCCATGCTTTCCAGGTTCTGCCAATTAAACAGATCCTTTTCGTGGCTAGGAAAGACCAGAAGGAGCAAAATCCAACTGTGATTGGGAAAAAAGGGTCTTCTCACTCACACACACAGATATACACATATTTCCTTTGTTCCCCTAGGCCTGGGCTTTAAACTTAAAATTTAGAGGTACTCACTTTCACCTTCTTTCCAAAGCAGCCCTTGAGCTCAAACCCAAAACTCCCTTTACTACCCTGGCTCCACATGGGCAAGGCCTGGGAAACCCATCTACAGACACAAGGGGTCTGCTGCCGGCAAGATGGGGCTTACAAGTCTCAGTCCATTGGAGAGGTTAGCTTGGAGTCCCATCTCTGGGGTGCCAAATTGTGGGAAGTAAAGTCTTCATCCTGGTTCATCCAAGCCGGGGATAAATAAACAACATGGCGACTGCTTTGGGAAGAAGGTTACAGTTTATTGAAGAGCCAGACTGAAAGATGGTTCTGGCAGGAAGGAGGAGAGAGATCAAGGGCTGAGCACATGTGCAGTAGGTTTTTATACCCTCTGAAAGCCTTTTGTTTGGAATAGCTTCCTGTTCCTGTGGCATGAACTTTGAACTGAGTCTGAGTGTGATTTTCTAGGCCTTGGTATCTGTGGTTTAATCCTATTATCATATCCTGCTTCCCTGGTGATGGGGCTAATGGCTCCTAGAGTTTGGGTGAGGTATGCAGATTTTAGGTCTTTGTCTTCTTGAGTTTTCTGGCTCCAACTTTCTGATGGTTTTACATTTGCATTTGTATAGGGCTGGCTCCTGTTGGAGATAGAGAGACTTGGGGGTAGGGTTGGTTTCTGCTTTTAAAAATCCTTTTGAGGAAATATATTTTTCTGCCCTTTTAATATTTCCTTCTCTGGGGCTCTGACTTCCCTCACTCTTATCAGCAAAAAAACCCTGCTGATTTTATGTGCAGAATTTAACTTAATATATTCCTACACAGTCCTGTCTATATGGCACAGGTATGCCACAGATGTATACAGACAAGAGGATACACGACAATTGCAGTAGGAGATTTGGTGTAGCTCTCCACTAAGTTTTTATCATCTGCCTGCTAATGTATAAACTTAGATGAACTTTATTGACTCCATCTGTTACTCAGAATTACCTAGTGGCCTTCTGTTTGTATCATGAAGTTTTATCCACTTTTCCATTAGTAGTTGCTTGTTTATGAGGAGCCCACTTCCCCCACCCCCATCTTGGTGGATGAGGTAGGAAAACATGAAGTGGAATGTTTCTGGATCCTAGATGTAGAAGGAGATGTTTGAAATATTTTATTCATTGGAAGAGCTACCCTGAATCTAAGAGAGTGTGGGAGAATGCAACAGATGTTCTCTGTTCAGTTCCATCTGAAATTCCTGAAAAGACTCATTCTCCATCATCTATGACCACTATCAATAGATAGTGAACCCCAGGATGAGGAACACACCATGATTCCTACCACAATAAAATCACCAGTACTGGTTTTTATGCAGCAAGAATGGATGGAAATTTCCACCCATCTATCTGACTCTTTAGAACAAACCTTTTCTGTTGACATTGAGTAACTGCCAAGCAAAGCTGGAGAAATGGGTTTGTACTGGTTTCTCATGTCTGTGGAGAGAGATTGGTTCCAAAAGGGGAAGTAGTGCGAAGGAAAAGAGACACAAATAGGCAAAGGCAAGAACTTTACTGTTGGCAGATGAAAGAGACACTAAAAATAACATCTCCAGAAAGAAATGAGTATAAGAAAGAGACTCAAAATAACCCTGTCTTGATTCTGTTTGGTATAAGAAGAGGAAAAGGGAAATTCTTCAGACTTCCAAAATTCTGTTAGTATAAATTATAACAATGAGGTAGAACACCAGTAGTTCTTGCAGTGTCTATTTCCTAACCTAACCAACTTTGAAGGACTGATGCTCTTACAATATAAAACCAGTACACAACAACACTTACACATGACACCAAAGGTTCAAGCTCAAAGAGGTAGAAGCATTATTCTGGATTACTTTGAAACTCATCAGTTTCCAATACAAAAATATTCTAGGGCAGGGATCTCCAAGCCCTGGAACATGGATCAGCACCAGTCCACTGCATGCTAGAAACCAGTCTGCACAAACAAGCAAAGCCCCATCTGCAGAATGCAGGCAGCACATGAAACCACACCCCCTCTGGTCCACAGAAAAACCTCTCTCTACGGAACCAGTCCCTGGTGCTCAAAGGGCTGGGGACCATTGTTCTAGGGTCTGTCATTGAAAATATGAGTGTAATCATCACATATTTATGCAGAAGTCAAATTAATGGAATTCTGTTGTTTGGAAAAAAGAAGTAAGAGCAGCAACTGAGAGCAACTTAGCCAACCAACTGAGAAGTGGTGGAGCAGAGCTAAGTATGATAGCAGGCTGGAGTGCCCACAATAGTGGCTGAGAGCAGCGTGGCAGAGCAACTGAGCAGCGGCTAAGCACTCAGATCAGCACATTGTGCATGAAAACCCCAGCAATTGAAGGGCAAGAAGGCAGTGAGGAAAAGGATAATTACTTCTGGACAGAGAGAAAAGGGATAAACTTTCAAGGTAGGATGTAGACGCTTAAGAACTAAGCATCTCCTAGAAAAAAGCCTGAGATTCCCAATATAAAAAAGTGCCTAACATTTCATAAAGGGCCAAGAACTATTGTAAATTCTTAAATTTTTAAAATTTCTGGTGTTTTTTAATCTTTTTGTCAATTTTTTTTAAAAAGTCAATGTTCAATTGCTTTTTCCATTTTTTTATTTTTTATTTTTAAAATCTTTTTTCAACTTTTAAATTTCTTTTTAAATTCCATTTTCAGTTTTAAAATCTTCAATTTTAAAATTCTTTTTTCAATTTTTTTCAATTTTTCAATTTGTTTTTCAACTAAACATTTGAAAAAAACAGTTTACTTATTTTAATTCTTTAGACATTTTTAAATTCTTAATGATCAACAGAAAAAAACAAAAAGTCATGGAAAAAGAGACAGACACTTAAAACAGGGAAGACAATAATTAATTTTTCAAGAGAGAACAAAGGGTTAAGATCTTTTGTAAACTATTGTAAATCAACACTTTGCAACAGAGAAAATATTTTTTTAGAACTTTTCAATTTTTAACAAACAAAAAAAATCATGGAGATAGAGACTGACATTATAGTAACTTGCAAAATATGTCATATGTTTGAGCTTATGCCCACAGAAGACCCAAACTATATATGTATCAAATGTAAATCTTAGGAATTACTAGAAGCTAAAGTAAAGGGTCTAGAAGCAACTCTAGCCACTCTGAAACTCAATGAACAAAGTGAGAATCCCCAGCCTAAACAAGAAGACTATACCAAAATTAAACACAATAGGGAGCAAACAGCTTCTAAAAAAATGACCCCATATATCAGGGGTGTCAAACTCAATTTCATTGAGGGCCACATCAGCATCGTGGTTGCCATTGGGGGGCTGGGTGGGTGTGGCTGGCATGGGTGTGGCCTACTGGGTGGGCGTGGCCAGCTCCATGTCACTCACATCGGGCACTTGTGCAGGCCTGGGCAGGAATGAGGCGCATCCGAGGATGGGGAAGGGTGGGTGGGACAGGGGGCAAGCGTCAGGGCATGGTCCACTGGAGGAGCCTCACTGAGCCTCAGGCTGTGCACAGGGCCCCTGGACAGTGGCATGGACTGCCCAGAGCCCTGGGCAGCAGAGGTCAAGTGCCCAGCCCGGCCCTTGAGCTCCCATGGCACCAGGACCCCACAGCTCTGCCTAGCCTAGCCGCACTTCCCCGAGGGGTGCCCAGCTGCACTTATCTCCTCCTCAATGCTGCTACTGCTGTGTTCACTCTCCTTGGCCAGGTTGCTCATGGTGGGTGCAGGAGGACAAAGTGTGTGGGTCAGAGGGAGGCCCACTCCCTCTCCATGTGAGGAAACCTGGCTTTGTAACCAAAGCATCCTCAGCAATAGGATGGGAGACCTCCAGGGGAAGGCAAAAAGGCAACAGGGCTCCTGGTGGCCAAGTGCTAAAGCAGGACTTCCCTCAGACCCTCCCTCCCTCCCTCTTATTCCAATCTCCTTCCTTCCTTCCTCCCTCCCTCCCTCCCTTCTCTCCTTTCTTTCTTTCTTCCTTTTCTTCCTTCCTTCCTTCCTTCTCTTTCCTTCCTTCCTCCCTCCCCTTCTTCCCTGCCTCCCTCCTTTTCATTCCCATCTCCTTCCTTCCTTCCCTTACTTTTTTCCTGTTTCCCTCCCTCCCCTCCTTCCTTCCCTCCTTCTCTCTGTGCCCAGGAAGGGACGAGGAGAGGTTGGCAGCCATTCTCTCAAAGAATAAGAGTTGCAAGAGACCTTTGAGGTCTTTAGTCCAAGCTCCTGCTCAAGCAGGGGACATATACCATTCCAGACAATGGAATATCCAATCTCTACTAAAAGCCTCCAGTGATGGAGCATCCACAACTTCTGAAGGCAAGCCTTTTCACTGGTTAGTTGCTTTCACAAGTCCTTAGTTCTAGGTTGGTTTTCTTCTTGATTAGTTTCCATCTATTATTTACCTTCTGATGCTTTGGAAAATAGATTGACCCCTTCTTCTCTGTGGCAGCCCATCAAATATTGGAACACTGCTATCATATCACTACCCCTAATCCTTTTCACTAAGCTAGACATACCCAATTCCCACAAACATTTGTTATATGTTTTAGCCTCCAGCCCCCTAATAATCTATGTTTACCATCCATTTAGACCAGATGGTCCCCCTGGTTTGGTTTATAGAACAGTGGCCACAAGCAGAGCCTTCTCAGAGAGAGCACCCCCATTATAGAACTTTCTCCAAAGGAAAATATGAACAGTGCAACCCTCGCCCATTTAGATGCAACTCCAAACACACTGTTCAGCTAGGCATATGTAAAACAACAACACATTTTTCTTTCTTAAAATACATACTTTTAATATTGTTTTAAGCAGTGCTAGCGATGCTTTACAATAGCTGTCTTTGAGAGTTTTCTTGTAATCCACCCTGGATTTCTCAGAAACTTTTAATTTCAAATTAGATGTTGATTTAATAAATTAGGCAGAAGAAACAAATGTTTTAAATGCATCTAAATCCCACAGACCTGCTGCCTCCTAGGCGCATACTGCAGGGAAAATAAGGCATTGCACTTCTAGCCAGCATAGCCACAGGATGATGGGAACTGTGGTTCATGACAACCAAAATATATTACTTTGGGTAAGGCTGGATTAAATTATAAAAGAGCAGATGAAGGGAAGTATTTTTGTCTCCGACAAAATAATTTAGGGGGGAGTTGACTCGGCCTTTTAATTTCAACTCATACCAATTCCTAACTTCCCATTCAATCCAAAGAGTTTTATTATTGCCTGGATTTTAGGGAGGGGAGGGGAGGAGGCAAGAACAGACCACAAAGCTAATCTGCAAGTTTGCTCTCTAGCCGCCTGCACACCACCTTCCCATGTATGTGTATGAGAGACAGAGAGAGAGATCCCCTTTTTGTAAGTTTGCTGCTCTGCAACTCCCTGCTGGCTTAATCTCTCTCTCTCTCTCTCTCTCTCTCTCTCTCTCTCTCTCTCTCTCTCTCTCCTTTTTTATAAAACCTCGGCTTCCTCCTCCCCTCCTGGCTCTCTCTGTGTCTCTGTCTCTCTTTTACACACACACACACACACACACACACACCCTTCCTGTTTTCTCCTCCTCATTCTTTTCCTCAGCTGCACCTGAACGGAGTGGGAGGAGGCTAAAAAAAAGAGAGAAGGGGTGGAAGAATGGGGAAAGCTCTCCTTTTTTGTAACACCTCCGCTTCCTCCGCCTCCTCCTCTTCCACTCCTGACTGGGCCTGACGGGGTTAAGCTGGGAGGGGAGGGGCGGGCTAAAGCAAATGAGCTACTACTGCTGCATGCCACCAGCCCGGAGTGCTCTTGCAGTTTCGGCTCGCTGTTTCCTGCACGTGCTCCAAGGCACCCTGCTGGGTTGTGGTGGGCCAGGGCTGGGACAGCAGGGCTGGTCCTTTGCCATTTCTGGGACAGCCCTAGGGGGCCAAATCTGGGCCCTCCCGGGCCGCATCCAGCCCACGGGCCTTGTGTTTGACATGTCTGCCATATATGAACAAAAGAAGAAAACTTCTTTTCTTTTTCTTCTTCCGGTTCCAGAATGCAGCGAGGCCAGTCACGCCTGGAAACTTCTCTCCAGGCCATCCGGAGTTTCCTTTGCTGGTAGATCCCCTAGGGGGTCGAAAGTTGCCCTGGAGGGGCAACCACCGGGGAGGAGGCCAGCTAGTAGATAGGTGAGGGCGGCAGCTTCCCCCGAGTCTCCAGCTTCTCCTTAGGGTCGACGGATCAAAGATCGGCCTGCCAATCACCCTGCTACACCAGCCGAAGTCACATCGTCATCTAAGCGTTAACGACCCACCGTGGATGATCCGGGTGAGATCCCCTTTGTTCTTCTTCATACCCCTGCTGTTTTTGCCTGTAGAAGCTGTTTGTGCTATTATTTCCCCGTCTGGAAAAAGCGGCTTTAGTGATCGTGGGAACAAACGCGTTTTACAAAAAGGACAGAAAAAATAAATAAATATTCAGTTAAAGACTATATTCTATTCCTACTTACATTGTGGGGTAGAAAAAACTGTTTTTGTGCTTTTTGGAGTGGTATTATATCGGCAGAGTATTTCTTTTTCTATTCTCCCTTTAAAGATAGAAAAAAGGAAAAAATGGTGTTTGAAGAAGTTTTGTAGCTCACTGAGGACACCTACTGGTCAAAATTTAATATTGGATTGTTTATTTGGAGATGAGACAGCTCCAGACTTCAAACTGTTTTTTAGGAAAAAAGATAACTTGAGCCAGCTGTGTGATCTGTGGGGGTGGATAACATTCAACTGTTCAACTGTAACCTTCACTAAAAAGGAAAAGGATTTTTCTTCAACTATTGCTAAAATGGAGACGCCTCAATCACATTTAAACTGTAAACTTATACTGGAAAAGATTTATGAGGCTAAAGAAGAAATATGTACTACAATAAAAGAGGCTACTACAGAACTAAGAGCCAGAATTTCTACTTTAAAACTTAAAACTGACTCCCTGATTACACTTGACTACTCTACAAAACAGATTACACAAGAAGAGGTTTTAACTGAGGATAAGGAGAATCTTATTTTGCCTTACAAGCACCAGGAAAAGCAAAGACCGAACTTTGGACTTCTGAAGCAACGAGGCTTTATGGATAAGAGAAACAGAGGATTAAATTGGAGATCAAGATGGTTTATATCAAATCAAGTGACACTACAAGCAACAAAAAGAGACCTATTATCTGGAAGGGAAGTTCTGTTATGGAAACCTACTTGACAAAAGAGGAAAGCTAGAATAAGATTTAAAAATGAAAATTAAAATTTCTTAAATTGGATTAAAGGCAACCTAGAACTATGGACTGATCTAAGGGCTGAGATTTTGAGTTTGAAGTAAAAAGATGTCTTACAGTTGGTCTGAATCAATAATTAATTGAATGTTAATTAAATATTGAAATGATTTAAGATTTGAGATTAATTTGTTAACTTAAAGAGATTGATTAAGCGAAGTATTAGATATTTAGAGAACAGTTTGATAAATATATACATTTAGATGTGTTTAGGATAGACTAATATGTTTGTATAAAGACGAGATATTTTTCTGTATAAGGGATTAAAGACAATTTAGAATACTAGGAATTTTTCCTTTTAGAATGTTAGGTTTATTTCTATGAAAATTATGATGTAATGGAATGACGAAAACTGAAGAGAGGTTTTAGATTGAAGTACTAATAGTTAATTGAAATTTAATACGACGATATGATTTTCTGATGATATGGATGTTATTAGTTATGATAATTAATTGGAGATTTAAACTTTGCTTAATGGAATGACATGATTTAAGGTATGATATTATTTTTTTCTTTAGCTTGAAGAGATGGATCAGCTGATAGATTTGATAGGTATAGGATAGATTAATATTTTACTCTAAATAAGGGAGATTAATGGAAGAAGAAACAAATAAGATTTTGATAAAATTAAGAAAGTAGAACACATGTGGAAGGGATATTTGAACTGAAAATGTTTTTATTTAAAGTTAATTTGATTATGGTAGAAATTGATGAAGCTTAAAAACAGGCTTAGGTTGAATACAATTAAGCTAGAATTGGATATTTTAAATATACTATGCTATTTGAGGGAAAAAGAGAGGGAATATTTGACGTATTGATTATATTATGTATATATGTCTTGTTTTAAGATGTTTGATTACCCCAGCACCACGGTGTGTCCTGAATATGTTCCTTTAAGAACTTTTAAAAAAACAATAAAATTTGTTTAAAAGAAGAAGAAGAAAACTGATACACCCAAATTGAACACAATAGGGAACAAACAGCTTCTGAAAAAAACAATCCTATATATGAACCTAAAGAGGAAACATGTCACTTTTAGAAGAAAACAGCAATCAAGAGCAAAGCCCCTACTATCCACCCTAGTATCCAGTGAAACCCCTCTGGAACTGAACAACTGCTTTCATAGCCTCCCCCTGGAAGAAAATATGTACCTATAAAAGAGTAGTCATCAATAGTTTCTAAAAAGGAGATACAACCCTGCATTCCTGTGACAGGAAGAATAGTATCCCAAACTAGGGGGGGGGAAGGTAAATATTGGTGATAGGAGATTCAGTTCTTTGGGGAACAGAAACTATAGTCTGTAAACCAAACAGTCAATCTAGGGAAATAAGTTGCCCTCCTGGAGCAAAGATCAAAGATATAACTGAGAAACTTACTAAAATAATCAACCCCGTGGATCACTACCCCTTTCTTCTCCTACCCGTGGGAACCAATGACACAACAATAACAGCTAGGGTAGAAAGTTAAAGAATTAGGAGCTCAAGTCGTGTTTTCATCTATACTTCCAACAAAAGGCCAACATTCAATGGGGGGAGATTTTAGAAATGAACCACTGGCTTAAAAACTGGAAACTTTGGTTTCCTAGACCATGGTCTGCATTATCTACATGAAGGGCTACTGGCAAGGGATGGAGTGAATCTCACAAGAACTGGAAAGAATATATTTGAAAAACAACTGGCTCATCTTATTGGAAGGGATTTAAACTAAAATTGAAGGGGGAAGGAAGCCAATCTTCAAGACCTTAGAACTTGATTCCAAGCAAAAACCACTAGATAACCAATTATATAAGGAGGTAGGGAGTAAAGAGAAAGAAGAAGAAAAGGAAAAACACAGTGAAGTAGAGAGTAGATAAAAAGATGGAAAAACCAAATACAAAGTAGGATATACATACCCAAGATCCATAAAAGACTCAAATGCCTATAACAAACACTCAAAGTTTAGGGAACAAAGAGGGTGAACTTGAAATACTAGTACCATGGTGGCGAACCGATGGCATGGGTGCCAGAGGCAGCACGCAGAGCCCTCTCTGTGGGCATGCGTGCTGTTGCCCCAGTCCTAGGCCTTCAGCTGGGTTTTATAAAACCTTTTCGCTTTAGGCCTCCACCGCCATGTGCAAAAAAAAAGAAAGTTTCAATCAATCAATTTCTTGTGGGGAAAAAAAATCTCGCAAAGTTGGAATTGATTGAACTTTTTAGTCCCACCCAGTCTGTCGTTACCACTGCAGCCATGCCCACCCAATGGGCCATGCCCACCCGGCACCCGACAATATATAAGTGGGTTTTGGGTTGCAGTTTGGGCACTTGGTCTCTAAAAGGTTCGCCATCACTGTACCAGTACATGAAGGTAAATATGATATAGTTGCCATTATTGAAACATGGTGAGTTGAAACTTGTGACTGGAATGTACTGATGGAAGGATACAAACTATTAAAAAAAAACAGACCTAACAAAAGAGGTGGAGTTGAATTATATATAAAAGATCACTACATCTCTCAGAAATCCACAAAACCAAGGATGAAAACCTTCTAGAATCCATATGGTTCAATATAAAAGGAAAAAAGGATGACATTGCTATAGTCATATACTACAGGCCATTCAACCAAGCAGAAGAAACAATGAACTTTTTGCTAAACAACTAAGTAAGGTTTGACATTTAGGCAAGAAAAACAAAATGCACAGGTACAGTATACGTGATAGCTTCCTCAATAGTAGTAACTGTGAGAGGGATCTTGGAGTCCTAGTGGACAATCACTTAAATATGAGCCAGCAGTGTGCTGCAGCTGCCAAAAAAAGCCAACACAGTACTAGGCTGCATTGACAGAGGGATAGAATCAAGATCACATCAAGTGTTAATACCACTTTATAACACCTTGGTAAAGCCACACTTGGAATACTGCATCCAGGTTTGGTCACCATGATGTAAAAAATATGTTGAGGCTCTAGAACAGCAGTTCTCAACCTTTTTCAGGCCGAGACCCCACCTGCACCGCCCATGTGCAGCGTGACCCCGACCTGCGGCGCGCATGCGCGGCGCGACAGCCCGAACCGCGCATGCGTGTCACGACGGGCCTAACCGTGCATGTGTGGCGCGCGTGTGATGGGCCGAACCACGCATGTACTGCGCCAAGGGGTGAACCGCGCACGCGTGGCGTGACAGGCCGAACCGCGCATGCGTGGTGCGAGGGGCCGAACCACGCATGCACGTGCGATGGGCCGAACCGCGCATGCACGCGCGACGGGCCGAACCGCGCATGCACGCACGACGGGCCGAACCGCGCATGCACGTGCGACGGGCCGAACCGCGCATGCACGGCGCGATGGGCCGAACCGCGCATGCGCGGCATGTGCGACGGGCTGAACCGCGCATGTGTGGCGCGATGGCCCGAATCGCGCATGTGCAGCGCGTGCGCGACGGGCTGAACCGCGCATGCGTGTCACGACGGGCCTAACCGTGCATGCGTGGCACGTGCATGATGGGCCGAACCACGCATGTGCTGCGCCAAGGGGTGAACCGCGCATGCACGGCGCGACAGGCTGAACCGCGCATGCGCAGCGCGACGGGCCGAACCGCTCATGCACGCGCGATGGGCCGAACCGCGCATGCACGGCGCGATGGGCCGAATCGTGCATGTGCAGCGCGTGCGTGACAGGCCGAACCGCACATGCGTGGCACGACAGCCCAAATCGCGCATGTGCGGCGCGCGCGTGACGGCCGAGGGGAAATGGGGAAGAAATGGGGGGGAAATGGGGAAAAAATGGCGGACTGCGGTGTTTGGCGACACCCGTGAAACAGTCGTTCAACCCCAAATGGGGCCGCGACCCACAGGTTGAGAACCGCTGCTCTAGAAAGAGTACAGAGAAGAGCAATGAAAATGATCAGGGGGCTGGAGACTAAAACATATAAGGAACGGTTGCTGGAATTGAGTATGTCTAGTTTAATGAAGAGAAGGATGAGGGATGACATGATAGCAGTGTTCCAATATCTCAGGGGCTGCCACAAAGAAGAGGGAGTCAAGCCATTCTCCAAAGCACCTGAAGGCAAGACAAGAAGCAATGGATGGAAACTAACCAAGAGAGAAGCAACCTAGAACTAAGGAGAAATTTCTTGACAGTTAGAACAATTAATCAGTGGAACAACCTGCCTCCAGAAGTTGTGAAAGCTCCAACACTGGATGTTTTTAAGAAGAGACTGGACAGCCATTTGTCTGAAATGGTATAGGGTTTCCTGCCTGAGCAGGGGGCTAGAAGACCTCCGAGGTCCATTCCAACTCTCTTATTCTATTCTATTCTATTCTATTCTATTCTATTCTATTCTATTCTATTCTATTCTATTCTATTCCTATTCCTATTCCTATTCCTATTCCTATTCCTATTCCTATTCCTATTCCTATTCCTATTCCTATTCCTATTCCTATTCCTATTCTATAGTCTAGTCTAGTCTACTTTCTGAATACATTGTATATTGACAGACTAAAAGATTTGAAATAATCATAAATAAGACTTCTTTTTTCATGCACAAACTAACAAACGTATGTAGGAAATATAACACAATAGTAATGGGAGACTTTAACTACCCTGATATCAGCTGGGAGACAGACTCTGCTGCAAGAGGGAGATCAAACAAATTCCTAACCAACCTAGCTGATAACTTTGTCATTTAAAAGGTAGAGGAGGGAACTAGAGGAAAGCTATACTAGACCTAATTCTTACTAATAGAGAAGAAGTGATAGAGGGAGTTGAAATTGCCGGAACTTTGAGCAAGAGGGACCACATCATATTGGAATTCAATGTAATGCAATTCAATATAACTGAATTCAATATAATAGTAATAGTAATAGTAATAGTAATAGTAATAGTAATAGTAATAGTAATAGTAATAGTAATAGTAATAGTAATAGTAATAGTAATAGTAATAGTAATAGTAATAGTAATAGTAATAGTAATAGTAATAGTAATAGTAATAGTAATAAAGTTGGAAGGGACCTTGGAGGTCATCGGGTCCAACCCCCTGCTCAGGCAGGAACCCTACACCATTTCGGACAAATGGCTGTCTACAGCCAGTATCTTAAACTTTAAAAGAGCTGATTTTAACAAACTCAGAGACAGCCTAAGAAAAATTCCATGGATGAAAATCTTAAAGGGGAAAACAACTCAAGAAGTGTGGGAAAGTCTGAAAAATATGATCATAAAAGCCCAGTCCAGCACAATACCACTGAAAAAGAAAAACAAGAAATCCAAAAAGAAACCAGCATGATTGCACAAAGATCTCTCTGATAAACTGAAAGGTAAAAAGGGCAATACAAAAAATGGAAAGAGGGACACATAACTGAGGCTGATTATCAGCAGATAGCCAGAACATGCAAAGACGAAGTCAGGAAAGCACAGGCTCAAAATGAACAAGGACTTGTAACAAAAATCAAGAATAATTAAAAACAAGTTTTTTTCAACATATAAAAAACAAGAAAAAAGTGAAGGTAACAGTAGGTCCATTTAAGAGAGAAGATGGCAAGGCTATGGAGAGAAAGCAGAGCTGCTTAATTCATTATTTGCATCAGTCTTCACGCAAAGAGAAACTATAACCCAATCTACCAAAAAACTAACTGTAAAAGACAGATTAGAAATACAAATTTAAATAAGCAAGAAAATGATTAGAGAACACCTATCTGATCTCGACAAATATAAATCACTGGGACCTGATAGATTACATTCCAGTGTTCTGAATGAATTGGCAGATGTTATCTCAGAACCATTGTATTATATCTTCCAAAAATCCTGGAACTCTGGGGAGTTATGTAAGGATTAGAAAAGAGCTGATGTGGTTCCCATATTCAAAAAAGTTTTTTAAAAAAAAAAGACCCAGGAAATTACAGACGAATCAGCCTAACATCAATACCTGGGAAGACACTGAAAAAGATAATAAACAAACAGATCTGTGAACATCTAGAAACAAATAAAGCATGGGTTTATTAAAACAGATCGTGTCGAAGAAGACATTATGGTCTCCTTTGTGTGACTCACACCTTGCCCATCACAAGACCCATCACAGACCCTCACTTGACACACCCACACCTGAAGCCCTTATAAACAGAAGAACATTGACACTGACATCCCCTAAAGTCTGCTGAAGATGTTACCTAGCCTGGTAAAGAAACATTCAGAACCAACCCACAAGCTTGGAGAACAAACCTTCACCCTCAAACTGTTTTAGGTTATTACTATGGTTTATTTCTCTGTTTAAATTTAAATCATTTCAGTTAAATACTATATCAGCGTGACTTATTTTCCTTATCATAGAAATCTATACATCAATAATTAACATTTCTTTTAACTATTGGTAGTAACTCATCATCCAAGCTCATTTCTTATACTCTTATATTCTTCAAATAATTATAAGCTTTTGTGCTCAGTTTCTAGTGATATATGTGGTTATTTGGAACTGCTTATTGGTTCTGTAGAATTTCTCTGTTTAATGGCAGAGTCATATATATATGTGTATGTACATACATACATACATACATACATACACACACATATGTATACCTATACATACACCTATATACACCTATACATATATATGCATACATACTGTGTGTGTATATATGTGTGTGTATGTATGTATGTATGTATATGTATATGAATGTATGTATGTACATATCTGTGTGTGTGTGTGTGTGTGTGTGTGTGTGTACACCTCTCAGTGTTGTCTTGACTAGGGTTTAGTTAGCCTAGAAAGGAAGGAAAGTTGTTTGTGTGCCATGTGTGATGTTTATTCCTTTGGCCTGAGGTGAAACTGTCTGAATCCATATAAAGTGTACAATGCATTGGGCTGTGCTTCATATTCCAATGACATGGTATGTATACATGTTGTCAAAAATGTTGTTGCCTTTAGAGAATGGGAAGAAGTAGGTGAAAATTACAAAAACTACAGTAATGTCTGATGAATGCAAAAACACACATACACATGCAGGCATTTTCTTTTGTTGTTGTTGACAATACATGGTGTTATGTATTGATGTGAATTACTTAGAAATTGTTGGAAATGGTCAAATAGCTGTGTCTGTTTAAACTCCAGACTGTCTTACATACTTGTTAGCTTGTGTTTAAGTGGGAAATACTGCTTTAATTCTATTGGCTGCCACCTAGTGGTGATCTGTATAAATAGAGGTTAAGTGGCAGTTAGTGCTGCTTCTGTGTTAACTTAATAAACGGGTTGTTGTTTGTATCAATTGCCTCGTCAATGCCTCACCGATCCCGAAACTTAATAGTGGTGACGAAGGTGGGATGTGCTGCTAAGGGAGAGAGAGCCAGAAGTCACTAGGGGTGAGACCAGGCCTCAGTGCCCTGGTAGGAACCACGTTCCCCTCTCTGCCTGCCAGCAAGCAACGCTGGAGACCCACGTCCTGAGGGACCCATCCCTAGGGCCAACACAGAAGCCTTAGCAGTACAAGGCATTGACAGGTCGGTGACATTCACCATGGCCAAGGTCGGAAAATTGTCGGAGTTCGATGTGTCGCATCCCAAGAGGTGGAGTTCATACATTTCTTGAGTTGAGAACTATCTGAGAGCTAACCAAGTTAGCAAAGATGGCTTAAAGGCCGCAACGCTGCTGTGCATGTGTGGCCAGGCAACATTTGATATAGCTGAAAACCTAGTCACTCCAACTATGTTTGAGTTGGTCGCTCAAAAAAATGCTCAAGGAACAGTTCGAGTCGAAGCTCTCCATGATTGCCTGGAGACATGCATTCAAACAAAAGAAACAGCAACCAGGTGAGTCTGCTGCCGAGTTCATAGCCGCCTTACGACAGGTGTCCTAGCTCTGCAATTTCACAGACCTCGAAGAGAGACTGAGAGACCATTTAGTATGCAGGTTGAGGAACAGGGACCTTCAACAGAAGTTGTTTGAGAAGGATACCTTGATGTTCCAAGATGCCCTGAAGGAAGGTATGGTTGAAGAAGCCACCAGGGGAGTCATCAAAGCCTTACGGCCCTCCAAGAACACTCCTAGCCCAGAAACCGTCCACCATGAGGACGTCAAAAGAGTCGAGGACCCCGACATGGACCATGACATTGATTGGCTGCAGAAGCCACCAGAAAGAGCCCAACAGCCATGTGACAAGGCAGTTCCCTTCACTTGATGTGCGAGCTGTGGAGGCCAACATAGATGCTTGGAGTGCAGGTTCCGCATAGCAACGTGCCGGGCATGTGGCAAACAAGGCCACATCGCCGCCGTCTGTAAAGGTTGCCAGAGGGAAATTCCACAAGAAGAGTTCCCCAGGAAAGGTACCGGGGGCCCAGGGCAACACAGAGTTGGCTATTGCTCCAGCAGAAGGAGCATGTTTAGGACAGGTGCCCATCGCCCCCTTTTAAAAAAGCTGAGACTCAAAGTCAAGCTTCAAAGAGTTCCATGCCACATGGAACTGGACACTGGGTCAGCCCTATCTATAATTTCCCAAGGAACTTTTAATCACATTTGCAGTCACAGCGGCAAACGAATTAAACTCAAGCCGTCAAATCTCCTGTTAATGGATTTCCAAAACTCCCACATAGCGGTTAAAGAAGAAGCTATGCTCAAAGTACAGTTCAAAGAGTTTGAGGGTTCCCTGGATGTCATGATAGTTGAGGGTCACTGCACAAGCCTCATCAGGCTAGACTGGTTTGATGCCTTGTGCATCCATGTGACTGGCATAAACAGAATGCAACCAGCGGACATGTTGGCAGTTTGCTAGGAATTTGCTGATGTTTTCAGCCCTAACCTAGGAAAGTACAAGGGACCTCCAATTGCCCTCCACCTTGATCCTACTGTAACCCCAATTAGGATCAAGCCTCGTAGACTGCCTTTTGCCCTCAAACCAAAAATTGATGCAGAGCTGGACAAGCTGGTGCAACAAGGCGTTTTGCAGCCAGTAGATAGCAGTCGGTGGGAAACCCCCATAGTTACACCACTTAAGGCCAACTGTGAGGTGTGCATATGTGCAGATTATAAGTGCACTATTAATAGAGCACTGCAACAACATGCATATCCAATACCTGTAGTCAGCCACATTTTGGCGTCACTACAGGGAGGTCGCGTATTTGCCAAATTGGATTTGGCTCAAGCCTACCAGCAACTGCCCATGGATGATGCCACAGTGGAGGCTCAGACTATACTTACCCACAGGGGAGCTTTCAGGGTAAGGCGCCTACAGTTCGGGGTCAGTGTAGCCCCAGGGCTTTTCCAGAGTGTTAGAGTGCACGCTCAAAAACATTCCAGGACCGTGTCCTTATTTCAATGATGTCCTCATAGCTGGGGAGTCAGTAGAAATATTGGCAGAATAGCTCAAAGCAGTCCTTCAGCATTTTCATGAAGCGGGGATGAAACTGAAGAGGGAAAAATGCAAAATAGGAGTAGTTTCAACCGAATTCCTCGGTTTCTGCATAGATGCATTCCCCCCACTGGATTCAAGCTTAAAGCAATTCAGCAGGCTCCCAGTCCAAAGTCAAAGGGGGAGCTTCAGGCATTCTTAGGACTACTCAACTTTTATCATGCCTTTCTTCCACACAAGGCCACAGTGGCAGAGCCATTACACAGACTCTTGGACAAAAAAAGCACAGTGGCAGTGGACAAGCATCCACGAGAAAAGTTTCTCGGCAGTCAAATCACTGCTGTCTTCAAACTCAGTACTGACACACTTTAACGAACTGCTGTCTATCAGCATTGCTTGTGATGCATCCCCATACGTGGTAGGGGCTGTGTTGAGCCATTTAACGGCTGACGGGAGACAAGCTCCCATAGCTTATTATTCAAGGACTCTGTCCTCAGTGGAATGCAACTACGCCCAAATAGATAAAGAGGCATTGGCCATTGTGGCTGATATCAAAACATTTCATGACTATTTGTATGGTTGGCCATTCATGGTCTTTACGGACCACAAGCCACTTCTGGGTCTGTTTAAGATGGACAAACAAACACCTCAGATCCTCTCCCCACGGATGCTGAGGTGGTCCATCTTTCTTTCAGCTTATAGTTACAGGCTAATTTATAAACCGGGCAGGGAAATGGTCCATATGGATGGCCTTAGTAGGCTGCCCCTGTCACCAGACCCCGCTCCAGCTGCTCACATCCTGGCTATCCAGGATTTGCCAGAGTCTCCCCTTAAAGCGGAGGACGTGGCTGCTGAGATAGCATCAGACAAGACGCTAGTTGTGTGTTGAACTGGGTGCTCACAGGATGGCCAGACATTAGTCCGGGGCCTAACTTTCAGAGCTTCAGTAGGAGGAAGGAAGAGCTGTCAGCTCGCATTTTGTGGGGGAGTTGGGTCATAGTCCTGAACTCCTTGAGGCCCAGAGTGTTAGAGTCTCTGCATGAGGGACATCCGGGAATAGTCCAGATGAAGGCACTCGCAAGAAGCTACCTGTGGTGGCCAGGGTTAGATAAAGATATTGAGGCCCAAGTACACAGTTGCTACATTTGCCAGCAATCCAGGCCAGAAATGCTTCAAGCCCCAGTCCACCGTTGGGAAACCATACAAGGCCCGTGGTCAAGAATGCACATTGATTTTGCGGGACCCTTTCAGGGACAGCTGTTCCTCATTGTGGTGGACAATTACTCTAAGTGGTTAGAGGTTGCACCTGTCCCAAGTATGACTACTGCCAGGACCATCCAGGAGCTGCGCAGGAACTTTGCCATGCACGGGTTACCCGACGTGCTAGTTTCAGACAATCGGGCTCAATTTACTGCTGCAAAATTCCAGTCCTTTTTGAGGGCTAACATGATCAGGCATGCTACTTCGGCCCCTTTTCACCCGGCCTCAAACAGCTAAGCAGAATGCATGGTCCGGATGACCAAAGAATCCTTAAGGAGGATCGTAACCGGCAACTGGCAGCATAGGCTTGCAGACTTTTTACTCTGCCAACGTATGACTCCCTGCACTTCTACGGGCAGAAGCCCAGCAGAATTAAGATGGGGCTGTTGTTTAATCACTAAGCTGCATCGTCTGCATCCAGACCTAGTTGCCTCGGAATCAGCACAGTCAAAGCCACTATGGAGCTTGCAAGTTGGCGACCTGGTTTGGGCATGGATCTACGGTCAAGGGGCACTGTGGGTGGTAGCTGTGGGTGGTAAGGTGTCAGGGCCACTTTCTTACGAAGTGATCCTGGAAGACAGTCACACACTACATCGGCACATCATGACTCTCGTGAAAGTCAAATCCAGGGGCAGCACAACAGCAGCTGTGCATTGGAGTTTTGGAGTTTTCGAGCACTGGCGAGAATCCTAGAAGAGGGGATGGGGCACTAGCGGAAGGCAAGCCAGCCCCAAATGCAGAGACTGCACCCACTGAGCAAATCTGGCAGATGGCTCCGATTTCCAGCCTGGTGGAAACTGTTCCACCAATGGACACTGGCTCGGGTCTACCCAGACAGACCAGCCACGAAGACTCAGGTCTACCCATAGTGAACCGGTCCCAAAGTCCCAGTCTACCCAGCCTGGAAGGCGAGCTAGTAGACCAGAGGCCTTTAGCAATGCCGAGATATTTGGAATGGTCGAGAAGGCCAGCAAAGTATTTACAGGACTATGTTCAATACTTGTCATTATGAATTATCTAGGGGGAAGGGGTGTTATGTAATGATGTGAATTACTTGAAAACTGTTGGAAACGGTCAAATGGCTGTGTCTGTTTAAACTCCAGACTGTCTGTTTACATACTTGTTAGCTTGTGTTTAAGTGGGAAATACTGCTTTAATTCTATTGGCCGCCATCTAGCAGTGATCTGTATAAATAGAGATTAAGCAGCAGTTAGTGCTGCTTCTGTGTTAACTTAATAAACGGGTTGTTGTTTGTACCAATTGCCTCATCAATGCCTCACCGATCCCGAAACTTAACACATGGCTTTAAAATATGTTGAAAAATATGTACAATAAGGGCAGTTACCCATCAATCCTTGTAAATGGTGCTATATGTCTTCCTGAATCTCCAATGGAACAATGCAATTTTCGATATTTCCATGCAAGATAAAAATAAAACATATCTATGCTTGCTCATACATGTACACAGTTTGTGACAATAAGGTTTGACCCTGCATAAATGGTTGACAACCTGGCTTCCAGTTCCAGATCGTGATGCCTTCAGACCTGTGGGGAGAGCCTTCTCTCCGCCATTCGATTTCCCTTCATCAGAAGACCCTGGAAGGGGTGACCACTGTTGGGGAGGACCCTAGCTAGATCGCTGAAGGCAGGCAGCCCTTCCATTTGATCTGAGACAGTTTCTCAGGACCGATGAAGAAAAAATCGGCCATTAACATGGCTGATCATCAAGCCGAAAGCCAACATAACAACTAAGCACAATGAAGCACTGTGGAGGATTTGGATGAGACCCTTTTTTACCTTTCTCTTCCCTAATCACCTTCCTGTGAAAGCTCTTTGAAATTTTCTTCCCCACTCTCAATACAGCAGTGTTTGCATACTTGGGAACTTAAATCTTGGAAACAAAAGAAAAGAAAAGAACAACTAACCTTAACAACTAAATAACTGGATCTTTGCTTTGCAGATACCTTGGGGTCCTAAAACTTCCTATTATAGAGACTTAACATCTTTCTTTTTTTTCCAAATTTTATTTATGATACAATTAAAAACAAAGAAACATTGGATTTGATGTGACATTCCAGTATATACATTCTTATCTGATTGTTCCACTTTTTACAATGACTTCTTCATCTCTACATATACATCTAAGATTTATATACAGTACTTATTCTAAAATGAGATAACATATATTTCTATCTTAACATTCATCCTTAATCCCAACCATCCTCTTCGAATTCCTCCAGCGATAGAATTTATCCCAGGTTTTGTAATAAACTGATCCACATTTATCTTTTAATATCATTGTGAGCCTGTCCATTTCTGCACATGCTAATATTGAACCCCAGACCCAAACCGATCAACCTACAAGCCAAAAAATAACCGAAGAGGAACAATTTAACATCAAAGAGGATTTTATACAACACGTACAATCTACTGAGAACCCTGATATTCAATCACTGACTTTAATTATAGTTTCTGTAACTCCAAAAGCAACAGGAATTGATCAACAAACATGCTACATTGAGAACTTAGACAATTTAGACAACCAAACAACAATTACAACACTGGATATGACCTTTTATGTTACTCAGATGGAACTGCAAGAAGAAGAAGAGGACCAGACTGAACCGATGATAAACATTTCAAACCAAACATGGAGATTTGAATTATTGGGACAACAACCTAATAACTACAAAAGGGCCAGTTCTTTTTTTTTTTTAATATATTTTTATTGGGTTTTTTTTAAATTTTACAGAAGAAAAAAATTAGTCAAATCAAATCATAGTATTAAAATAAACAATCATCCATAAACAAAACATAAATACATTGTTCAATACATCTAATACTAATAACTCAACTGAAAATAATCATCCCAAACAATTAACATCACTGCTCGGCACCCCCACCACCACATCCCCCCAACCCTATCCTTCCCCCCTCACTTACCAACTAACTACCTACCTACCTTCCTCCCTCCTTCTCTTCTTTCTTCATCCTTCTCTATCTCCATCCTACTCTTCCCCCTTCTTATCAACTTCCACTTACATCAGCCTTCACTCCTCTTTCCTCTTTTCCATCAGATGTGGTGCCCAGAGGCCACCCGAGCAACCCCTTAATAACAGTAATTACATATATTCTTCCACCAACCCCAATTACAGTTGAGAAAACATCATATATAAAATTATAAACCCTCCCTAACCCTCCCCCCCCGACTTCCCAGAGTGAGTACAGGGTACAACAAAAGAAAACCCCACTACATCAAACAAAATTATTATATAATCCTAACAAGAATTTTAAACTATATACTATATACACTCTCTAAATCAATTCAATCCATTAAACAAAACAAACAACTCATCTTGTTAAGAATAATAATTATCATTTACATCTAAACCATCAATCTAAGTCAAATCTTAAATCACTTCAATCCATTGAGAGGTTATATAAAATCACCCAAACCATCAAGTTTAATATATACCATTCTTTTTTTTAAAAAAAATAAACAAATAATATCAATAACAATAAATCCCTCAATTCAAAAAGAAAAATTATGTTCTTAATCAATTTAATATATCTTAATATATCTTAATATATCTTCATTTAAACATCCTCTCTTACAACTTACTTATAAAATTGATCTTTAATTCAACCCATAGTCTTAGATTGGCCTTAATTCCTTTCATTTAATTATAAATTATTATCAATCGACTTCTGGGCTCTCTCATCTGTCAAATAAACCTCCATAACAAATACAGTCTATTTATTCCATTTCTAACTTACATTCCTTCAACTTTATCCAATCACTTAATGCTTATCTATCTCATCAATAAATCAATCTAATGTCAAACCTAGATCATCAAAACAAATACATTCTTCATCAATTTAATTATATCAACCATTAATCATCTTCTCTTACATCTTACTCATAATCTTAGTCCTTAATTCAGTCCATAATTTTAGATTACCCATAATTCCTTACATACAATTTTAAATTTCATTTCTTCAGACGAATTCTAGGTTTTTTTTTAACCAAGTAAACCTCCATAACGAGGCCTCCCATCCAAATAATAAGTCTCTCTTCTTTATTTCTTCAGTCCCATAAATAAGTTGCTTCTTAAACTGAATCAATGTCTTTTTTCTCAATTAAATCCTCTTCTTGCTGCTTAACTAAAGAAAAAAATAGCCGTCCTTTCCTTTCTTGAAACAAATCCTCTTCCTCTCCATAAATAAACTGTTCATCAAGCAGGATCCATTTCCCTTTATAGTCTTTATTCTCAGAACTATCTTCTTCTTTTTCCTGTTGTTCTTCTAGTTTATATTGTATTATAAAATGCTCAGCAGTCAGTTGTAAATCAGTTTCATTTGGGAGAAAGATTCTAGTTAATTGTTCTTGCTCTTCTTCTTGTTTAGATTGTATTATAAATTGTTCAGCAGTCGGTTGTAAATCAATTTCATTTGGAAAAAGAAATTTAGTTAATATTTCTGTAAAAGTTTCTTTCAATATTGCTTTAAACTCTTGCGTAAAACTCTTCACTATTTCAAGCCTTTCTTCATGAAATTTCTCAATACAGCCAGAATAGGTTCAGCATTTAACTGTAAATTCCACTCCATTTTAACTTTAAGACAATCACAGCCGTCTCTCTGACTTCGCTTACGAGAACAGGAAGAGAGAAAAAAGTAAAGAATTCACTTTCACTTTCCAGCACTTTCCCTAACAATGAAAGCAGTGAAAGCTATACGCCATCTTGAAAGCATTATGTTGATTGTAGACGTTAGAAATATATAGCCAGAAAAACAATAAAAAAAATACTTGCAATCCATTAAGAACTCCTGTATTCACTCAGTCTGCTTACAATCTCTCCTGTGTTGTATTTTAAAAAAGCAGAAGTGGCCGCGGCGTCTTTCTCTGTCTGATGACAGAAGCGTCTCTGGGCAGGAGCGTCCTCCGGAGCTTTAGGGAGCTCACTCTTGATCCCTGAAAACTTCTTTCCCAGGGATTTAAGAGGAGCTCAACCTTGCTCCCGATGCTCTACACCTCTCCTTTGCCCGGAGAGGGGATTTTTCACCGCGAAAAACAGCTGGTGTGCGCTGTTTTTTGCGGCTTTACAAACCCAGAGAACGGAGTCTCTCAGAGGAGACCCTGGCGGCGCCGGCAGACCCACCGGAAGTGAGGGCCAGTTCTTTTGAAAGACTGATAACTGGATGCTCTCCCTTGATTCAAATAACAGGTGTGGGAATGATGGGAGACACATCTGAGGTTTTAAAGGCACTGGCATGGAAACCGGCCTGACACAAAAAGAAAGCCAGAGTTAGATTTAAAAATGTGATTTAGAAATCTACCTAATGGGTTAAGCACCTTTTTTAGAGACAATGAGTGCTTTAATATTTAGGATTTACATTTATAATGGGAATTAAAACTAACTGTTAGATTATAACCTTAATTGTTATATGGAAATAGATTTGTGACAATGAAAGATATTTTGTTATTAAATGGGGAGTTACTAGGATGAGGAACAGAATATATCTGTTAATAAAGTAAGTAGGTATATTTTGGAATAATATGTGTATTTTAGTTACGTTAATTATCTTATAATGAAATGAGGAAAATTAAGGTTATCCGAAGCTTAAACATTGGTGATAAAAGGCTAAATTTGAATGTGTTAATTGGAATTAAATAAAACCTAAAAACAGGACTTGGATATGTATAACCAAAATGTTATTCACAAATGTATTGATTGATTGCGCTTTAGCTAGAAATCTATAAATATGAATATGATATAATATTTGTGGGAAATAGAGAGGGAACCTTTATTGATGTAACCTGAGATATACATGAATGATTTTGTTATTGGACTATTGACTACCCTATCACCATGCTGCTTCCTAAGTACTTGGATGTAAACATTTGAAAAATTAATAAAACTTGTATAAAAAATGATTGACAACCTGTTGCTATTTGTGTACAAATACAGGTATGAAAAGGGAACTGATGAGGAATGAAATAGGATGAAAATAACAGAGGTGCAGAAAGGAAATTTGGTGACAGATGAAAAGAAGGGAGGGAGGAGAGTTGAGGAAAGAGGGATACGTTTAAGGTAATGGGGCATTCACAAAAGAGGGAACGTTATGGAGATAATTTTGCAAATGCTATGGAGATACAATATGTTACAAGAATGGAAAAAGGTTTTGTTGGGATACAAAGAGTAAAAAAAGGATATACATACTAAGTGCTTTTTTTGTAAGAAAAAGGTGCCAGAACTCAGCCAGCCCACCCACCCCTGGCAAGGCCATTCCTTGATCAGTGACCTTTCATTCCCCTCCCGAGCCAGACTGCCATGCTATGGCGGATGGGATAGGCAGGGTAGGCCTGGTCCCCCTCCCCTGTTTCATAGCCAGGGGGAGTGATGGTGAATGGCTCCACTGCCACTGCGTGCTGCTGGAGGGCTTTCTTTAAGCTTTACCCCACAGATCACCTGCCCAGGCACAGCCGCCTCCATCTTGTCCTCTGCCAACTCTCCATGGCTTGTGCCATGACCAGATGGCACAAGCCTCTCCTGCCACCTCCCTCCGCCAGCTTTTTGTCTGTCTCACGGAGAACAGAGAACACAGCAGCTTTGTGCAGGGATGCAGAGCAGAGAGCAGCACTTGGTTGCTACCCTGCATTGCCCCTTCTCCCTTCTGGAAATAGCAGCCCCGTTTCCTGTCACTTCTCCTCCTGGCGCAGCTCCTCCCTCTTCCCGAAAGCATTTCTTTGCTAACCTGCTTTCCAGATGTGGCGTGTTTCTCTTCTGCTGCAGGGAAATGGAGTTTGTGGGACTAAAAAAAGTTCAGTCAGACCTTCCAACTCCTTGTGAGATTTTTTTTTTTTCACAAGAAGTTGGAACTTTTTTTAATTCCACAAACTCCGTTGAAAAAAGGTGCTGGAATGCCGTTCTGTGCCTTAAATGACAAAAAAAAAAAAGCCCTGCACATACTTAATTGAATAAACCAGACTGATGGAACAGAGAGAAAGCTTACTAGGGCCTCCACTTTAGAACTGCAACACGTAAGCCTTCCAGTAACACAGTTTAAAATGAAGTATTTCAGATTCACACGACCCACCCACCCCTTTTTCAGCAAATGGTACGGCCACCTGTTTGGAAGCCCAATGCAACCAAGACGAGCACTTTCCACTGTGATAGGCAAAAAAAAAAAAAAGGTCCAACAGGCCTCCATTGTTTTCTTGCCAAAACAACAGCTCGCAGTGGTATCCAGTGGCACCAGGTCTAGCTCAACTTTACAGACAGGGCAACCCAAAGCAATTTTGCACTAAAATAACTGGAAGGCTGACTTGCCGGCCAGGCGGACATCGGGTTACAGCATCGCTTTCCGCCTTCGTTCATGCACCCTCACGGAGACCCCCCGGCCTTCTGCCCATCCCAACTTTGGATGTGCGGGTGCAGTTGTTGCAGCCCAGCCCTTATCATGAGCTGCCCTTTGATCAGGAGGGGAAGCCACGAAGAAGCGCCCTGCTGGGAGCATTAAATCAACCCAGCGTCAGACAGAGACAGGGCCATGTGCCTTGCTGCATTGCCTCCCTTTGAACTGCCCACAGACATCCCACTTCCCCGGCTCCCCTTCCCGGGTCCTCCCAACCCCAGCGGTTCTACCTTTCCCAGTTTCACTCTCTCCGGCATCCTTGCTACTCCTTCACCACCAAGCCTGGATCTGCGTAGCTCTTGCAGCTGCTCCCTGACTCCCAGTGCAGAGAGAGAAAGAGAGCGAGAGCGCTGGAGCATGTGGAGAGGGGGAGGGAAGCAGCCTGGCCCCGTATCCCTCTGAGGTGATGGCGCACGTGCCGCCTGTGGCACGTGTGCCATAGGTTTGCCACCACGGGCCTAGGCAATCACCCAAAGGACATGTTAGGTATGCTCCCAAGTCCCCCTTCCACTGCAAAAACACAAGCTATATCTATTTTACAAAAACAAAGAAACTCAAATTACAAACAGATAATTGGTTGCAGGTAGGTGTCAAGTAACGCCCTATACCGAGGCAGATGAAGCCATGATAAGATAAGCATGTATATTATATTTTAGAAAAATATTCACTGAGTGATTTCTTGTCTCTATTGTGCTGTGTGCCAGGCTGTACTATGCTTTGTGTCCATTATGGCATTTAATTCTAAGCAAACACCAAATTCTCTATCTTCCTACACCATAAAATCATATTGGATGCCTGCCTTCCTCTACCTCTTTCTGTGACTCTGCAATATCCACTGCACTAGCCAGCACCTCAAAAGCAATGACTATTGTCTCTGGAGTTTTGTGACTTCTCAAAATTATCTGAGTATCACAGCAGGGGAAACATACATTAAATCTTATATATCAATTTGACTAGGAAGATTTAAATTTTTCTATTGCTTTCTAGTATTTAAGTAGTAGAGGTACTAATTTATGACCATAATGGAGCCAGCCTATTACAGTCATGTGTCATAATATTGTTTTTGCCTTTTTTGCCGTGTTAAGTGAACTCCACATTTGTTAGGCAAATTAGTGGTTCTGTATGGGTGTGGTTTTGCCAAAAACCAGAAGTTAAGTACCAATTGTTGGTGAAACCATTGTAAAACGCAATTACTGTGGGACTCTACAAATGGGTGTAACTGCAGCTGTGTAGCTGGATGCCCAGAGTTAAGTCACATGACAGAAAAGAGGGCCCAACACTCAGAACTTTGAATCTGGATCATAAGTCCCCTTTTCCGGGATGGTTGGAACTGCAAATGGTCGCTAAATGTCTGGTCATAAGTTGAAAACTACTTATAACGCAATCAACATCAATTATGTAGTTCTATGTCCACAGCTCATCTAATGCCTTGGTTTTACTACCTGCTGTTGAACAGCTCTAGATAACCCTGTTCCTTCTTTCCCCAACTCTCAGCTGATCAGTCAATAATAGTGCAGTCCAGTCTCCAAATCCATGAGGTATGGAATGGAGGAGCATGTTAGCTCTTCTCTGCAGTAGAAGGGAAAACCACCATGTGAATGTGTGTGTTCATGCTTACATATGCATTGTGGGCAAGTCTAAGCATATATGTGCTACCTACCTACCTACATACATACATACATACACACACACACACACACATACACACACACACACACACAAATATTTATAAGTCTCAATTCACCAATGGGCAATACATGTATAAAAATTACAATAAAGGTTATCTTCTCTTCTCTTCTCTTCTCTTCTCTTCTCTTCTCTTCTCTTCTCTTATCTCATCTTATCTTATCTTATCTTATCTTATCTTATCTTATCTTATCTTATCTTATCTTATCTTATGTGACTTTTAAACCCCAAAAAATCATTTGTTCATCTCTGAATAGAATATATAACAAGGAGGTGATACCTTTGTTTCACCACCATGGGGCAGAATGTACAAACTGGTGATATTCAAAGTATTAAAAATTGGTCTGCAATATTGCCTACAGAAATTTACCTATAGTGATACATTGCAAATAATTTGATTGCAAAGGAAATCAACAGCCCAACATTTTTGTTTCCTTTTCAAGATGGTGCAATTTGTTTTCCATCCTTCTGTAAATCTCCATAATTTTATTCCTACTTAGGCTACTATTTGCTACCATTCTTTGGAGCTGTTTTTCACTAATCTTCAATTCCACTTCTCTTTTTTCCAGTTTTGCTATATTAATTGAGTTTCAGTGCTATTACCACATTAAGAATAATAGACTAGGAATTAGGATAGGAGTAAATGCATAATGTGAGTAATATGGAAGCCCCACATTTTCTATTCTATCATATTTACCATTACACAGTCTGCAGCATTGATAAGAGACTGAAGGACAGAAACTAAAAACAATAGGATGCGTTTGGGTTTATTTTTTTAAAATATGTTTCATTATTTTTTTTACGTAATCACCTTAATATTTGGTAACAATCATGTTGTCTGGGTTTATATTTAAAAAACAATCTATAACAATTAGTTTCTATAATTCTATAGTCCACATAATAGCTTTGCTTGATCTTCTCTTCGTCCAAATATGTTCTCTTTTGCCAACCTTAAATTAATACAGTTCTTATTATTTAGATAAATAAAAATTAAATATAGACTTTTTTCTAATATTTCTGCAAATAATAACCATATTGATATAAAGCTTCTTTTCTAACTGATCATCTTGATTGCCTTATCATAGATCCTGTTTAAAATTCTTATTTAAGTTTGTTTTCCCCACAATATTTGAAACATACTTACTGGTTAAAATTTTCATTACACTTAAATATTTAAGTCTTTTTCCTCATACAGGCCATCCCAACACTTTTACGTTTCTCATATCTTTAAAAAAGAGAAAAAAACAGAAAAAAAGAAAAGAAAAAGAAATAAGAAGATAGTATACTGCTTAAAATACATATCCCTCTTAGACTAATGTACATTTATATCCAGAATTTTTCTCTTCTTTTTAAGCATATTCAAACATATGTTTAATCTTTAAGTATTCCATTTAATAAATCCAATTATCTAATCTTTTGGATCTAATCAAAACATTTTTATCCTTTCACAGTTTTCTCAAAATCAATTTCACTTAAGTATTTAAAACATTACTATTATATGAACCATACCAACATTTTTATATTTCTCATGTCAAAAAACAAAACATAAAGGAAAAAAGAAAGAAAAAATACTATATTACTTGAGGGGCTCATCCCTCTTAAACTAAAATTCATTTATATCCATATTCAAACAGATGTTTAATTTTCAAATATTCCCTCTGATAGATCCCATCATCTAATTTCTTGATTCTCACTTTAGCCTCTTTGTTTTTGCCAAACATCTTTCCTGATCAATATATATCTCTGAATTTTCCTGTAGTCTTATGGATGTTGTTGTAGGTTCAAAGGGCAAATCAGGTGAGATGTTTTTGTAGGAAGGTTTCGCCCCTTCATATTTACTGATTTTTTCCTTTCTTTCTCTCTTAATTTCTCTTATCATTTTTTGTCTCTTAAGTTCTGTAATCCATTTTGTCAAATCTTTTTTCTTGTCCTCAGACTTATTTTGTGTATAAGTTATCTTTTCCATGTCTATTATTTCCTGTACATTTTTTTCCACCTGGGTTGAGTCATATTTCCTTCTGTTGTTAGGTTCCATCTTTAAATCTCTCTCCTCTGGTTCATCATCTGTTTTATCTGCTCACTCTCTATTATTATTTTCTGAGAGTTTTTTTGTTATAAAGTTAAATTGGAGATGTATTCATTTATGTTTTCAAAGTTATTTTTAATTTCCTCGTGGTTTGAGATCATTGTTGTTTGAATTAGTTGCAACATAGCATACATCTCCTCCTGAAAAGTATTTGTTTTTTTCTTGGTATATTTTTTCTGCAGCTCTCTGGTTTTTCATGATAGCCAAAAATCAGGGTTTTCCTTTCTCTGCAGACAGCTTTAAAGTTACAGTTAAATGGGGGCAGAGCCAGCTGTCAGAGCGGCATCACCAAATGCTCATCCTAGATCTGTGGGGCTCATCTGAGCCGAAAGAAGCCTTGTGGGGGCGACGGAAGGTGTGGGTGATCTGCTGCTCTGCCATTGGTGGTGACCGGTGATGGGAAGTGGGTAAACCTAGAATCGAGCGGATCTGGAAGAAGACAGCCAAAAATGGCCACTGAAGATGACAGCTGGACGGAGCAAACAAGGAAATAGCGGAACAACGGTAAATCGTAGTTGACCAGATTGACTTTTCCCAAAGCTTTGTGAGTGGATTTGGTAGATGCATTAAAAGAGAAAGCGGAAAGGGGAAGTCTGGAAAAAGGGAAGCTGAAGGAGTGGAGAGGAGGCGGCGAGTGAAAATGGCAGGAAGAGCGCCCAGAAAGGGCTTGATGTGAAGGAGCCAGGCTGTACTGATTAAAGACCTAGCATCTTAAAGTCACCTAAAAGGACAGGAATCTACCTTTAATTAAAGCTAAGAACTTTGTTTGAGAGTCTTATGGCTTTTGGTTTTGACTTTGACTGTTGAGTGGATTGGTCGATGGAAAGGTGTTTTTTTTTCTTCTCTCCAGAAAGGGATAGAGATTGCATGACAGGAGGAATTGAAACAATATAGAGACTGACAACTTTGGAAAGTGTTGCTGAGGAGATAGCAGGGATGATTATATGGACGTATAAAATGGAATGGGGTGAGAAGAAAGAAGACAGAAGATAAGAGAAAGGGTACTAAAGAGAGACTGAAGGGTTTATTGGATCATACAAAGGGAAACGCTGGGAAAGTTTAAAGTTAACATCTGAGATTGAGGTATCAGAATCTGTATTTGTATTAGTACTATACTGATAGGTTTACATAGACAGAATATACCAGCAATATTGTTGTTGTTTAAACATTTGAGAGGGGAATAACGTAAAGGGGGGAAAAGTGGAAGGACGGAAAGAGGGAAGTGGAAAGTGGATATTTTGGAAGAAGAGTAAGTTGTGGGAAAGTTTATTAAAAATGGCAAGCAATCCAAACCTAGCTAAGATTGGTGGGGGGAAGAAAAATGCAACACAAGGTTCCAGTCCCATGAGCCAAAAATTGTTAGATGACATGCTTCAAAGAGAATGTTCCAACTCATTTAAAGAATTGCAGGCAATGATGCAGGCAATGCAGGAAGTCATGATGAAGAACCATGAGGAAATTAAAATGGAACTAGAAGTGGTTAGGAATGTTACTGGAGAAATGAGAGAGAAGATTCAGTCAATGGACGGAAGATTTGAAGCTTTCCAGCAGCAAATCGCAAAAAATGAGCACAAGTTGCTGGCAGTAGAGCAAAGATTGGATAATGAAGAAAAGAGATGGATAAAAATTTAACCGTGGCTAATAAGAGTTAATGACAGAGATGACATTACTGGAAGTGGAGAAGGCGACCCAATATCTTAGATTGCAAAATGTTATAGAGGAAAGAGGAGAAGATCTTCCAGACAAAATGGCAGATTTGTTGGCAGGAGCTCTTGAGATAGATAAGGAAGAGATGATTGTTGGGATGGATGAGACATACAGGGTGCAGACAAACTATGGGAGATGATATAACCTTCCTACAGAGGTCCATGTGAAGTTTATAAAAAAGAAAATAAGAGATGAAATACTATATAGAACACATGACGAACAGTTGGAATATGGAGGGAAACAAATCACGGTGTTAAAACAAATACCTAAAAGGATGAGAGACCTTCAGAAGAACTACCTCTTTCTGACGTCTAGGTTACATCAAAGCAATGTGAATTTTAGATGGCTAACACCAGAGGGGCTCATTGTGACCTGGCAGGAGAAGAGGTTTAGATTGGATACAGTGGAGAAAGCGGAAGACTTCTATAGACAATACTCGCAACTTGGGAGTCCTCCTAGATTCACGGCTGTCCCTTGAGGACCATCTGACGGCCGTGGCCGGGAGGATGTTTTACCAGATTCGTCTGGTACGCCAGTTGCGCCCCTTCCTAGATAAGGACGCGCTACGCACGGTCACCCATGCCTTCGTCACTTCCAGACTGGACTATTGTAATGCTCTCTACATGGGGCTCCCCTTGAAGTGCACGCGGAGGCTTCAACTGGTATAGAATGCGGCCGCGCGGGTGGTAGTGGGGGCACCCTGGCGGGCACGAATGGCCCCCATCCTGCGCGAGCTTCACTGGTTGCCGGTGGCTTTCCGGGTGCGCTTCAAGGTACTGGTTACCACTTTTAAAGCGCTCCATGGCATAGGACCCAGTTATTTACAAGACCACCTTCTGCCAGTAAATACCTCCCATCGACCAGTTCGCTCCCACAGAGAGGGCCTCCTCAGGGTGCCATCGGCTAAGCAGTGTCGGCTGGTGGTGCCCAGGGGGAGAGCCTTTACTGTGGGGGCACCGATGATGTGGAACGAGCTCCCCCCTGAACTCCGGATGTGTCATGATCTCCGCACCTTCAGAAGAGAGTTGAAGACTCATCTCTTCAATCAAGCCGGCCTGGCCTAGATCTCCTCGGGTTTTAAATTTTTAAACAAGGCTGTTCGGGTTTTAGAATTGGGTTTTTTAACAGGTTTTTAGTAACAGCCTTGTATTTATTTAATTTAATTTAATTTTAAATATTTATTGTTTTATATGTTTTTATTGGGTTGTAAACCGCCCCAAGTCCTACGGGAGAGGGGCGGTATAGAAATTGAATAAATATAAATATAATATAATACACTGTGCCTCAGAGGAAGACTTGAGAGATCTTCAAGAAGAAAGAGCTATGGTTGAAAGAAGAAGAGATATTGAATGGATGTTGGATAAAAGAGGGACAGAGCAAAGCATGGAGGAAGTGAGAGGGGGAAGAGGACAAGATAGGTTAGAACAACATTGAAAGAAGTTCGGAGGAGGTGAAGGAAATAAGAATTACTAGAAGCACTAAGACACGACAAAAACAGGATAATGGGAGAGGAGTATAGGATTTGGTCAATGAATATTAGGGGGCTGAACGCATCCGTAAAGCGTCGGAAAGTTTTTAGTAAGCTTATTAAATTAAATGTGGATATTATCGCGTTACAGGAGGTTCACATAAAAATTGATCAAGAATATCTATTAGAACATCCTAAATTAGGTAGGCTATATGTTTCACTAGATGAGGAAAAAAAAGAGGAATAGCTTTGTATGTTAAGCAGGAGATAGCTTCCAAACAAATTTATAAGGACAAAGAGGGAAGGGTTTTGATAATTGAGGCTAAACTGAATAAAAAAAACATAATAATTGTTGTAATCTATGCCCCAAATGGAAGTATCCTTTTTTAAAAATCTCCATAATAAGCTGAGTGATATAGAGGGAGATGGTTTTTGTATAATTGGCGATTGCAGATAAAACAAAAGATCATAAAAGCACCGAGGCAAGGAAAGGAAATTAAAAAACACTTCCCAAAACCTTTTTTGAGATGTGTACAGATCTTAGTTTACATGATGTTTGGAGGGAAAGGAATTATGATAAAAGGGAATATACATACTTTTCTAATAGACATAGATCATGGACCAGGATAAACATGCTATGGTTTTCAAAAGAATTAGACTCGGAAATCCAAGAAATTGACATAATACCTAGTCTCTGGGCAGATCATAACCCTATAAGTTTTCGCTTGAAAGGACAAAGGAGCAGGCCAAGATGGACTCTTCAAAGAGCGATTTTCAAAGAAAAAGAATTTAAGGAAAACATGGAGAAAGAAATGCACTTTTTCTTTCAAGCGAATGACAATGGGGATACATCCTTGCAGAACATCTGGGATACGGCTAAAGCATACATAAGGGGTGTTGCAATCTCATATATGGCCAAGAGAAATAAAGAGAAAAAACAATACAGGATGAGGCTTGAGGAAGAATATATACAGGCCGAAATACAATTTCAGAGAGATCCTGAAAATAAAAGATTGAAAAGCAAAGTGGATTTAATTAAACATAAACTTTGTATAGAGGATTCAGAAAAGCTAGCACAAAAATTACAGGCTGCTAAGCAAAATAACTTTGAACACGCGAACAAACCAGGAAGATGGTTGGCGTATAAATTAAGAAGACAGAAAGAGAAGCTACAGATCATTAACTTGGAAGATGAGAAAGGAGAGATTCAAGGGGAGGAAATTATTAAAAGGGGAATTGCTCAAAGATATTATGAAAAATTATACAAGAGGAATGAGGGAAAACAAGCAGAAAGAATAATAGAATACTTAGAGAAGGCAGATATACCAAAGATACCGGAGGAAATAAAATCTATGTTAAATGAGGAAATAAGAATGACTGAAATAACCAGGAGTATAAGCAAACAAAAGAATAATAAGGTGACTGGCGCAAATGGAATACCAGCGGAGCTATATAAAGAGCAACAAAGTGTACTTGATCAATACTTACTAGAAGTTTTTAACACCGTTCTAACTGAAGCTAGAATTCCTAAGTCCTGGACAGAGGCAAACATAATACTGATACCAAAAGAAGCAGAAAAAACACGGATACAAAATTATAGACCTATATCAATATTGAATTCTGATTACAAAACTTTTGCATCAATAATAGCAGACAGATTTAAAAATTACCTAATTGATTTTATACATTCTGATCAAAATGGGTTTCTACCAAACAGGCAGATGAAGCGGAATATAAGAACAATTTTAGACATCCTTGAATTTTATGAATCGCATAGTGATCGTCAAGTGGCACTTCTGTGGCACAGAATCATCAATTAACAATGTTAATTGGCTATTCATTATCCAACAATTAAAATCAATGGATGCTGGGGAAAAATTTTAAATGTGATAACTGCAATATATTCTGAACAAAAGGCCCAGATCATAATAAACAGAGAGGCCACTGATAAATTCAACATCCAGAAAGACACAAGACAAGGATGTCCTCTCTCGCCATTGTTATTCATATACACATTAGAAATCCTAGCCAGAGTAGTAAGACAAGAAGAACAGATTAAAGGGTTTAGGATTAAGAAAGAAATATACAAACTTCAAGCTTATGCAGACGATTTAGCATTTATATTAGAAGACCCAGAACAATCAGGGCAGAAGCTATTCAAAATATTGGAAGAATATGGAGATTTGGCAGGTTTGAAAATAAATAGAAATAAAACAAAGATTATTGCAAAAAATATGACTAATATACAAAAAGGAAGCCTTGGGGAAAAATTAGGTATACAAATAGTTTCTAAATTAAAATATCTAGGGATAGTTATTTTAGCACGTTGTTCATCAATTAAAGAAGATAACTATGACAAATTGGTAAAGAATATAAAAATAGATTTAGACCGCTGGAAAAATTTACATCTCTCATTTTTCGGGAGAATTGCAGCAGTGAAGATGAACATTCTACCTAAAATGATATTCCTGTTTCAGAACATACCAATTCAATTAGACAAGAAATTCTTCAAGGAGCTGAATAAATTAACCTTAGAATTTGTGTGACTAGGAAAGAAGGCAAGAATAAAATTAAAGTCATTACAGGATGCCAGAGAGAGAGGAGGTTTAGGTTTCCCAGATTGGGAGTTGTATTACCAAGCAGCGGCCCTGACGTGGATTAGAGACTGGATTACTTTAGAAAATAAAAGATGTCTACATTTAGAGGGTTACAATCTAACCACCAGTATTTTTTGAGACATAAGTTTCGGCAAGAACTTATAAAAAGCTGGAATATAGTCAAACGCCAACACTATATAAAGATTCCAGTTTGGCTATCGCCACTAGAGGCAGTCACATATCCCAATCTGTATAGGAAAAATAAGGCTATTATATATAAAGACATCTTGACAGAAGAAGGTTACTTAAAACAAAAACAAGAGTTAAGACAACAAGGAATAGCCTTGGAATGGTGGTCTTATCTCCAGATACAAGCAAGATACATGAAGGATAAGCAAGAGTGGGGAATTAACAGACAAGACACGGGGTTAGATATACTAGGTATGCGTGCCAGCCGAATCGTAGACCATGCCCCTCAACATTCAGAACTCTATCGTTTGTCATGTTGATCCAGTCACTAACCGCCACCAACGTTGCTGCATAGTAATATAGCTTTAGATTAGGCATTTTGAGTCCCCCTCTCTCCCTTGCGTCTTGGATGATTTTTAGTTTCACCCTCGGCCTCTTGTCGTCCCAAATAAATCTGTTGATGCCTTTCTGCCAACTGTCTAAGTCCGCATCTTTCTTGAGTATGGGTAGCATTTGAAAGAGAAATAGAAATCTGGGTAATACATTCATCTTTACTGTCGCTATCCTGCCGAGCAGGGACAGACGTAGCGATTTCCACCTTTCCAGGTCTGTTTGTATCTTATTCCACAGAACCTCGTAGTTATTCTTGTATAATTTCGCATTTGTTGATTCTATCTCCACTCCTAAGTATTTGACTTTCTTGACTATTTCACAGGATATGAAACTTTTACCTCAGGATCTCGGGTTGGGGACCATAAAAGATTGCACTAGTAATGGGATGAAGTCAACTCAGAAGCGCAAACGCACAATATGCGATAGACTAGATACAGTAGATAGACCATACATAGGAGAAACACCAATCAAACAAAATGTATTCGGAGTATACTTGAAGATGTAAGGGAGGAGGGAAGAACGTTTACAAAAACGGATGTTTACAAAGATTAATACCTAATGTTGTATGCTATGTTCTAGGATGATTGCTTAGCAATAGGATCTTATGTTTAATGTTGATCACATTAATTTTGAAACGGATAAGGGAAACACCAATCAAAATAAAATGTAACAGGAGTATAGTTGAGGCTAGACACGAGGAGTGGGGAAAAAGGCTTACTAACTCAGACGTTTTCAAAGACTAATACTTAGTATTGTATACCAGGGATCATGATGATTGCTGCAAAACATGTTTTTTATGTTCAATGTTAAATGTTTCAATAAAAGAATTTTTATATTAAAAAAAAAAAAAATACTGCTAGGCCCGGAGAAAAAATAAATTAAAAATATTTATAAATACTTGTTGGAATATAAGCTATATGAGGAACAGGTTAAAGAAACAATGGTGACATAGGCAATGGATTTAGGATATAATATAAACATGGATCAATGGCAGCAAGTATGGGAACGAAATAACAAAATTACACTGGCGACATCATATAAAGAAAACCTCTATAAGATGGTTTATAGATGGCATTTGCTTCCGGCCAGATTAGCCAAAATGTATAACGGATATTCACCTATGTGCTGGAAGTACAAAAAAGAAAAAGCTTTTTCATGAATCGTGGACATGTAGAGAAGCACAGGTGTACTGGCTCATGGTCTGGGAATAGGTAACAGAAATGACTAGGCAAAGCATACAATATAAATCTGAGACATTATTATTAGGAATATTAGGAAAACGTAAATAAAGGTGACACATATCTAATCATACACGTGATAATGGTGGCAAGGATTCTACTTGCTCAAAAGTGGAAAGCAATGGAAGCACCGAGTGGGGAAGAACTAATAAAGAAAATTATGTATTGCACAGAACTAGACAAGATAACTAAAAAATTAAAAAATCAGGAAGAAACAGAATTTTATTGAATCCGGAATAAATTCTATAAATGGAGAGAAAAAAGAATGGGGTCAACAAAAGAGATATAAGTAGAGGCAGATACTAGGAATGTACAGCTGTATATAGATATATCATATGTATTTAAATGTATAGTATGGACTGACAAGACTGACAAGACGATGTACCATGTTCAATGTTTTTAATCTCTTCTTTTTTCTTTTGTATTTAATAAAAATTTATAAAATAAAAAAATAAAGTTACAGTTAAATAAGTATTTATAATCCAGAAAGGTCAATTTTTTTCTTCTGCAGTTTATAATTCTTGCTTTGTAGATAGCCCAAGATGTTTTTCTTTTTTTGTCACATCTATTCTTTGTTTTTAAGATATTGAAGGTTGCCAACAACAAATTATCTTTTCTTTTCCTGGACTTTGCCAGTTCCTGTATTGAAGCAACTGCAAAATTTTTATCCACCACTAGATGTCAGCACTAGTTTGTTTTTCAGTTTTCAGTTTTCAAAATAAATAGTTCTTTTCTTCTATTTTCATGCTTTAAAAGGGAAATCTTAACCCAATCCACCAATTTCAAACCTATCCAGATTTAGGTCGTATATTCATTTCATTTCAATGTATTTCTGTCCCCACTTAAAGGTTTAATTCGCCGCTTCCGTCTGTAGGAGAATGGGGCAAAGATCCCCCTCCTTCTCACTTTTGGTTTTTTTGCTTCTTAGGTATTTTTTTTTCCAGGAAATCAATTATCAAGTAGAAGAGAGAAAATCGCTTTCTTACCCAGTTCCAAGAACGTTGTTTACAATCAGCTTAAAATAGTGCTTTGGGGCTTCGGCTGCTTGTAGCTTGGGATAGACTCTGAAGTTAAGCTAGCCTTTCTCCTGCTGGTTTCTGGAGGGCTTTTCCCAGACCGATCAAATCAACCGTCATCTCTCTGCACTTGGCAGGACTTTCCTCCTTTCTTATTGCCTTTACGGGATGACTTCAGGCCCATTTAGGGCAGAAATCGGCCATAGGGTGTGGAGCCCTGCAATCCCTCAGCTGCTGAACTACAGTGCAAAACCAGAAGCCTCTGGATGTATTTGGGTTTAATAGCAAGGACGAGGGTAGGAACCGGTGCTGGGCCCTGCAAAATTGGCATCCATACTTAATCGAAAAACCAGTAACATACTCCAGGGACAGTTCTACCCAACCTGCTGAACTATTTAGAATAACCAATTAAAGTCAGATAGCTTATCCAAAAAAACTAATCCCGGTTGAGTATAAACTGAAAAGCTGCAGAAAATCCATCAATCATGGGAAAGAACTAGGAGAAATAAGACAGATCTTCTGGATGGAAGATAACTGAATTGGATCTCTGAAGATGACTTTCTTCTTAGCATTGTTTCTGGGTGATTTGAGAGTCAGATAACTTCCTTCTTATTCCAGTACTTTTCCCCAAACTCTGCAAACCATTAGGTTAGATTCTGAGTTGACGGCCCAAAGTCCAGTTTGTGGCACTGATATACATCTGTTTTTGTGTTTCATTTATGTCAATCATCCCGTTGGCATTAGCAGCAAAAGAAACTCCTGGGACATTTTATTTACCAAGTGTATAACTTTACTGATAAATCCATATAGGCACAGAAGAAGCAACAACAATTCTAAGGCTTTGACACAAAACACAGTATAGTAAACCCCCCTTTCCTTCCCTAGGCTGCCCATTGTCCCTTGTCCACCAATCCAGGTTAAACATTTGCTTTGGGGAAAAGTCTGCGCCTTCTGAAAGTCCTCACTTTACAACCTTGAAGTTTTGAGATTTTCTCAGGCTGCAAACAGCTCACATAAATTCCGTTTCTCCCTCCCAACTCCCCACACATTTCAGTCATACCCTTCTCCCTTCCCTTAGCTTCTTTGTCAAGTGGCGAGCAGAAAGAGGTGCCTTGCGAGTCAACCTTGATAATAACCAAGTGAGCTAACTCTGCCTTATTATAAGTTTATAGTAACAGAATCTTACAAGTCTAAAAGTACAAATCTTCTGCTGTCTCCTTTACAGACTCAGAAACTGGGGGAAGGTCCCTTCTGAAACTCTTTCCCATTAGGCAGCTGAGGGTTATGCCCTCCCTTATTCCTATGCAGTATCTCTTTGCCCTGTTTGTCAAAGTCTTTCTCATATACCATTACACTTTTATTAAGCTGTTTTTCAGAAACTGCTTTTTCTGAAACTAATTCATTCTCCAATGAGCAGTCTTTGACTAGATATGAGAATACATTTCAGAATTCACAGCAATATTTTTTTAGAGAATCACAATTTTGGATGAACACCTTGAAAACAGACATTTCTGAAGTGGTGCACACATGTTATTATTATTATTATTATTATTTATTTAATTTCTATGCCGCCCTATTCCAAAGAACTCAGGGCGGCTCACAGCATGATAGAAATTACAATAAACACATATCTATAAAAAACCCTTGAGCTAAAAGAAACCAATCACTCCACAAACATACACAGAAACATACACTGGCTAGGGGCAAGGTGTTAGCTGCCCCAGGCCTGCCGGCAAAAGTATGTTTTAAGCAATCTACGAAAGGCGAAGAGGGTGGGGGCGACACGGATCTCCGGGGGAAGTTGGTTCCAGAGGGCCGGGGCCGCAACAGAGAAGGCCCTTCCCCTAGGCCCCGCCAGGCGACACTGTCTGGCTGACGGGACCTGGAGAAGGCCCACTCTGTGGGCCCTAACCGGCCGCTGGGATTCATGGGGCAGCAGACGGTCCCGTAAATAACCTGGTCCAATGCCATGTAGGGCTTTATAGGTCATAACCAACACTTTGAATTGGGTTCGGAGACCAATTGGCAGCCAATGCAGCTCGCGGAGTGATGCCGAAATGTGGGCATTTCTAGGCAAGCCCAACACTGCTCGCGCGGCTGCATTCTGCATTACCTGAAGTCTCCGAACATTTTTCAAAGGTAGCCCCATGTAGAGAGCATTGCAGTAGTCGAACCTCGAGGTGATAAGGGCATGAGTGACTGTGAGAAGAGACTCCCGGTCCAAATAGGGCCGCAACTGGTGCACCAGGCGAACCTGGGCAAATGTCCTCCTCGCCACAGCCGAAAGATGATGTTCCAAATTTAGCTGTGGATCGAGGAGGACGCCCAAGTTGCGGACCTTCTCCGAGGGGGTCAAAAGCTCCCCCCCCAGGCTAATGGACGGATAGATTGAAATATCCTTGGGAGGCAGAACCCATAGCCACTCCGTCTTGTCGGGGTTGAGTTTGAGCCTGTTGGCACCCATCCAAACCCTAACAGCCTCCAGACATCGGCACATCACTTCCGCTGCTTCACTGAAATGACACGGGGTGGAGATGTAAAGCTGGGTATCATCAGCATACTGATGATATCTCACCCCGTGTTGTCGGATGATCTCGCCCAGTGGTTTCATGTAGATATTAAACAGCAGAGGGGAGAGGACCGATCCCTGAGGGACCCCACAAGGGAGGAACCTAGGGGTTGACCTCTGACCCCCTGCCAACACCGACTGCGACCGACCAGTGAGGTAGGAGGTGAACCACCGCAAAACAGTGCCTCCAACCCCCAACCCCTCCAGTCGGTGCAGAAGGATACCATGGTCAATGGTATCGAAAGCCGCTGAGAGGTCAAGTAGCACCAGGATAGTGGATAATCCCCTATCCCGGGCCCGCCAGAGATCATCCGTCAGCGCGACCAAAGCAGTTTCCGTGGAGTAGCCGAGCCTGAATCCTGACTGTTGAGGGCCCAGATAATCGGCCTCATCCAAGGACCGTTGGAGCTGGAGTGACACCACCTTCTCAACAACCTTCCCTATAAAGGGAAGATTGGAGACAGGACGGTAGTTGTTTAAAACAGCTGGGTCCAGGGAAGGCTTCTTGAGGAGGGGGCGCACAATTGCCTCCTTGCAGGGAGCCGGAAAGGACCCCTCCCTCAAAGAAGCGTTGACAATCTCCTGAACCCAGCCCCGCGTCACCTCCCTGCTGGCCGAAACCAGCCAGGAGGGGCACGGGTCCAATAAACAGGTGGCGGAGCTCACAGCTCCAATGGCCTTGTCGACTTCATCAGGTGCCACCGGGTCAAACTCCTCCCACACAACAGGATCAAGACGAGTCCCTGTCATCTTGACTGAATCATTATCAGCCGATACTGCATTCCAATTGGAGTCAAGGTCCATCCGAATCTGGGCGATTTTATCCGCGAAAAACTTATTAAAGTCCTCAGCACTACCCTGCAAGGGTGCATCAACCCCCCCCCTGATTAAGGAGGGAGCAAGTTACCCTGAACAGGGCGGCTGGGCGGGATTCCGCAGATGCAATCAAGGCGGAATGATACGCGCATCTTGCCGCCTTGAGTGCCACCTAATAAGTCTTGATATAAGATCTTACAAGTGTTCGGTCAGATACGGATTTGCTTTTCCTCCATCGCTTCTCTAGGCGTCTCTTCTGGCGCTTCATCCCCCTGAGTTCCTCAGTAAACCAAGGAGATCTCCTGGGTCTGCTACCACAGAGAGGTCGCAGCGGCGCAATCCGGTCAAGAGCCCCCTTCGCAGCCATATTCCAGGCCGTAACCAGGGACTCTGCCGAACTGTGAATGAGAGAATCCGGTATTTCCCCAAGCGTCCTCTGAAAACTCTCTGGATCCATCAGACGTCTGGGGCGGAACCACCTAATCGGTTCCGCCTCCCTGCGGGGGAGGATTGGAGCCTTGAAAACAAGCCGCAACAGAAAATGGTCTGACCATGACATAGGCAAAATATCTAAGCCCCTTAAATTCAGATCATTGCTCAACTGTTCTGAGAGGAATACCATGTCGGGAGTGTGTCCCCTCTCGTGAGTCGGACCCTGAACTACCTGAGTCAGGTTCATGGTTGCCATGGTGGCCATGAACTCCTGCGCCAACCCAGAGGATTCGCCGAGCGATGGAAGATTTAAGTCCCCCAAGACAATAAGCCTGGGGAACTCAACCGCCAGCCCAGCAACCCCCTCAAGTAGTGCAGGCAGGGCTGTTGACACGCAGCTGGGAGGCAGGTACGTGAGCAACAAGCCCACCTGAACCCCTAGGTCCAACTTCACAAGGAGCAACTCACAACCCGCAATCTCAGAAACAGCGAGCCTGCGTAGGCTAAAAGTCTTCTTGGCTATAATAGCCACTCCTCCCCCCCTTCCCTGGGGTCGTGGCTGGTGCCATACCTGAAACCCGGCTGGACACATCTCAGAGAGAGGAACTCCTCCCTCCGGGCCCAGCCAGGTCTTGGTCACACATGCGAGGTCGGCCTCCTCATCCAGGAGAAGATCATGGATGAGGGGAGCTTTATTTACAACCGACCTGGCATTGAGCAGCAGCAGCCTGAGCCCAGGGTCCGGATTTCGCCCATTACCAGTACTTCGGGTTGAACTCACAGGGTCGAAGCAAGGGATCGCTTTTAGACAGCGAGCTCTTGTTCCCCGGGAATGGCCTACCCTATGGCTCCCACCATATCTGCCTCTCCCCAGCAAGACCGGTATACTTTGGCCCTCTATCACCCCAGAGCCAGCGTCTCCCCTCCCCTCCGCCTCTGCCATGCCAGGCAGGCTAGCCAGTTCATCACATTCATTCCACTCAACCACAACTCCATCCATATCATTAATTTATCTCTCCCACTCTTTAAACTAAACACATTAAAAACAATAAACTAACCATCCATTCAACCCGATTCACTCCACAATCAGTCAATCCCCCCCACATCATTCATAACATCCAACAAAAATAAGTTAAAACAGTATTAAACAACTTGAATTATTTAAAAAATTAAACAAATAGTAATTAAAACAATTTAAAAACATAGTAATAAAAAAAATAAAAACAGGCATGCCAGATGTTAATCCTGCCGCAATAACTATAGCTGTGCCTGTATTAGTCCCTCCTAAGATAAAACTTGTAGTAGAGTCCAAAACAGAACCCACAGGAGGAATAATTATACTAACAGTAATTATGGAACCCAACGTCCCAAAGATAAGGCCTTCGAAAAAATCCAACATAATGGCGGCAGCAACAAAGGCCTCACCCACAGGTCTTAAAAATTTAGCAGGAAGCACCCAGCCGACAGAGCAGGCCCACTAGCCACGATAACCACTTCCACAATTGCAGTCCTTTCCAATAGTCCAGGGTCAAGGCCAGCAAAAGTCTCCTCCAAATTTCCCTCCGTTCTAGTCGCCGGGAGAAGGAGGAGAAAAGCGCCGTCAAAGCCAAAGCTAGCCTATTCCAAGATCTCTGGCAGCCTGCCTTGAAAGGGGAGGCGGCAAGCCAGTACAATGAAAATGAAGGACAAGCCAGCATCGGGACCAGAACTCGGCAAAGTAGAGGCCGAGAAACAATTGGTGGCAAAAAGCAGGGAAACCAAAAAGCTCTCCTGTTTGAAAATCCCCCAAAAGCCACATAAAACCAGACAGCAATGGCAGAAGCAGGGCGAGCCAGCGAAGGACAAGATGGACACCTCCAACAGGTGAGCAGGCTCCAAGCCCCCCTGGACTTGCTGGTCACCAGTCCCCAGTCGCCAGTCACTGGCCGCTGGTCGCCTGCTAGCTGCAGACTGCCGGTTGCAGGTTGCAGGTTGCAGGCTGCTGGTTGCAGGTTGCAGGCTGCAGGCTGCTGGTTGCTGGCTGTTGGTTTACTGGATGCTGGTTTACTGGATGCTGGTTCACCGGTCCGGCTGCTGCTGCTACCTTTCAGCTGTAAGTTGCTCTGCTGCTCTTTGGTTGCAAGTTGTAAGTTGTTGCTGCTGCTTTACTGCTCTTGGTTTACTGGATGCAGTTGTCCCTCCGAGGGATGAAGGCCTGCTTCTCAAGCTGGAAAAGTTCTGTATTCTTTGCTGCAAGTTGTAAGTTGTTGCTGCTGCTTTACTGCTCTTGGTTTACTCATATTATGGAGCCTATAACCGAGAAGTGCAAAAACATCTGGTGAAACATAGCTGCCTTTAAAAGCAAAACAAGCTGAACCACCTGCTTCTTCTACTCAGCAGAAGTAGAGCCTTTTCTGCTGCTGCCTGTGCTCTTTGGAACATTCCCCTGCCCCAGAGGCGACTTGGACCTCCACTCTCCTGATCTTTTGAAAATATATAAAGATCTGGCTCTGCCATCTTGCTCACAGAGGAGTATGCAGCCATGGGGCTGATTAGCATCCTGAAAACTCTCCTTCCACTTTTTAATTTACTTTTAATGTCAAATGTTAATTATCTGTGCCTCTATTTTAAAATTTTATATTTGGTTTTTTATGTTTTTAACGTTTTATTTGCACACCACCCAGAGTCCTTCTGGAAAGGAGAAAGGTGGTTCCCAAATGTGATAGATAAATAAATAAATAAAAATAACATATATATTGTCAATAGAGGAAAAATGCTTTTGTGATCATATTTCAGTTGGGAGAATTTGCTCACAAGAATTGAAATTGTTAATTTTTCCATGCCTAAATTGAATTCTAAAATGGCAACTAAAGAACTTGATGACTCAGCAATCACTAGAGGTTAAGTATTTCAGGTATGACTAGATGAATCCTTGTGGTAACTGGTTAAGTAGATGCTGAGGCCTCCAAATTTAAGGGTTATTTGAACAACCTTTTGCGTTAAAAGATATAGTATTACTTTGGAAATACCCATTCCTCTCCCCATAGCAATTTTTGCTATTACTTTAAAGGAAATATATTTAAAGCTTTATAAATCTCCAAGAACCTCAAGGATTTTGCCACAGTTTTATGTAGTGATACAGTTACCCCATTTTTCCAAGACACAAGATGTTTCAGGGTTGAAGTACCTAGCTTGGTTAGAGTTGAAAGCAAATTAATTTGCATTTTGTAATATGTGTATTCATTCACATGCATACAGGTTCAACATAGCTAGAGGCAGCTAATGTTCACATGTCAAGTTTAGAAAGCTAGCATCACAAAATGTTGTTGCTTTCTAGATGTGTTGGATCACAATTTTCACTCCTAATAAGTATCAGTGGCGTTATTTGGTGTTATTTGGAGACAATCTGGTTGAGTAAGGCTGATTTTCAGGTGAGGATGATAAACAGGAACCATTTGACAGAATCATCCTGGAATATAGATGAGATTAGCTGAAAGTAAAATGCAGTTGAACAAGGAAATGCCTGTGTTTCCAGAAGCAGAGAAAAAGGAAGATTTAGACACCATGAAACTGAGACTTACGTTACCCATTATTGTAAACTGTAATATGGATTGGATTGATTGTGGTTTATTTTATTGTATGAAGCCAACCATTTGTAGTTTATATATTCTCCTTATGAATGACTTCATTCATTTCATTATTTCATTTATACACCACCATTCTACTCTGTAGAACACTCGAAATGTTATGTAATCTTATTCAATTGTAGTTTATTCTCTAGATCATGGCTAAGTAAGCCATGGCTTATAAAATATGTGAACCCAACTCAATAACAGTGAATGTAGCCAACAAATAGAAAAAGAGTAAGCATTAAGGAATGGTGCTTAGGTTAGAAGTATTTAAAATATTAATGTTTATCAATTGTGGGAAACCAGATATAAGAAGGTTAAGAAGAAAGCCTGAAAAATCAGAAACACACAGAATATTTTAATCATGCACTGAGGACCTATGGAAGTGTGACAAAATAATTTAGGAAACCAAAGACAGAGGAATAAAAAGAGACATGTCTGACACCTAACTACTGGCATACCTATGGTGCCAAATGCTTATAAAATAAATTATTTTTTCTTTCAACTAGGATACCAAATTAGACTTTCTAAAATGGTTCATTCCACATGTTGAATTACAGTTCCCATCATTCCTGGTCATGTTGTGAGTTACAGTCCACAATGTATGGAGGATGCCAGATCAGAAAAGGCAAAATTAAATACTAAAAATCCATTATTTAAATATGATCTTATATAAACAGTAAGAGTTTTAGTTCAAGGAATTCCAAGTAAGGACTTTCCTGTCTCACTGTATGCCATTTTGACTACTTCTATTCTTGCAGAAGTAGCAGAATCCAGAAAACTCCAGCCATTGCATGCTATTCTGATGTTTTGCTACTCAGAAATAGAACCATTGGCAATGCTAGTTCAGCTAGGAAATATCAGTGCCTGGCTTTATCAAGCATTATTCTGCTCCAGATTATCTAGAGAAAATACATTGAGAATCCTACCCCCATGTGAAGTCCTTGGGGCTGGCACAAGACACCAGCACTTCTCGGTTATAGGCTCCATAATATGAGACAACCTGCCTTTTGAGTTATGTTGACCCTTACAGTCCTTTCATTTAGAACGGCCCCAAAGACCATTTTATTACAAAGGTCTTGACCTATATCATAGTTTTTGGGTGGCCATTGCTTATTTTATAGCTTTTTATCAATTATGTTGGGGGGTTTTCCTTTCTGTGTTGTGTCTTGTTGTGCACTTCTTAGAGTGCCAACAGAGCAATATACAAAGCTGTAAATAAAAGGAAATCACCATATATCTATTGCAGTATCTCCAACCTGTCATTAGTCTTATAGATTTGAGCCTCTTGGTGTGGCTTACCTGGGAGTCACCATCATTGAGATTGCTCTACTGGTTCACTTTGCAGGTATTGATACAATCTATTTAAGTAATATGAAGTTTGCTTCCAAGGTTATCTGAACTGCCAATCATAGAAGGAAATAAAAGAATGTAAAACTATAGTTATGGAAACAGCTGACAGCCTAATTTCTCCTAAAATTCTTAATGAAAAAACTTAGTCTAATATCAATTCACCATAGCTAAGCTGTACATTTCAACCAGTACATTTCAGGTGCAAATATTGGAACCGCTCATCTAAAACAGGGTCCCCAACCCCTGGCTGTGGCCCACTACCAGGCCTCAAGTCATTTGTAACTGGGCCGAAGAGGTGTTGGGTGAGCATATAGGCACATGCATCCCCACTTGTGCGAGCAGTGGGTGGGTATGAACAGCAGACGCACAAGTCTGTTGCTCACACAAATGGAGCGAACCATTCCTTTCCCCCCTCCCCCGCTGGTATGAAAAGCTGGAAAGGTAGGGGAACTCTGATCTAGATCCTATCCAGATATATTTTCCTGTGCTGTCCCATTCACTCACAAACATAACAGTGGTTTAGTGGGTTTATTAATATTCTCCAGCAATTCCCTTCACCAAAACCCCAGAACTGTCCCAATTAAGTCCAGCCAAAAGAAGGCCAATGCTAGTCCACAAAGCAATGGCCAATGAATCCATAAGGCATTTGAAAGTTTCCCAAACAAAATAAACCCACCAGGCAAAATTAAATCCACAACACAAGAGCGTTCACGAGGCAAGAAAAGTCCAGAGTTTACAAGGCACAATCCAAGTCAAGGCACAGTATCAATCCAAAGCAAGGTAGGGATCACAATGACCAGGAAACATACAGCTAGGAAAGGAACATATTGTTTCTAGCATCATCTCCATCCATCTGCTGTGCTAAATAGCCAGCTTCTGGTACAGCCCATCATGAGGAACGAGGCTGCCTCCCTGCTCCTGCCTTTTCTCTGCCCTATGTGTTCTTGGATCAGGAGCAGAAGGCAGTTCCTCTTCCTCATTGCCGATCTGCTGAAGGCATGCTTTCCCCACCTGAAGCCTCATGGCTTTCCTGTTGAATCTGTGCTTCAGCCAAATCCCTCTCAGATGGTTCCTCAAAGCCATTGACCAATTCCCCTCCTGACATGCCTGGAACTGGTTCATCCTCCTCCAAAGTGATACCTGGAGAAGTATCTGGGGAAGCATCCTGGGGACTCATCACAGTTCCCAATGTGCTTTGCCTCAGTCATGAATTTTTTTAAAAATGGGATGAGTTCTAAAGCCATTACACAAGTTTTAAGAATATCTTTTTCAGAAATTTAAATGAAAAACAACAGTTGTTTCTTCAACCTCCTACCCTAGGTTTTCTTCCAATAACCCTGCTACTACTGATGCAGTATGCATTTCTACCACTAGATGAGATATGTTTCTCTTTTTAGCTTCATACACAGTACAATATTAGTAGAACTGTGATATGAAGAGATCATCATGCTTGATCTGACTTGCATCTGAAATACAATCCCATTCATCTACAACTGGACCATACTATCTTTATGAGTAGCCCTTTCACTACAACTAGTTTTGTTTGAATTTAGCAAAATATTTCTTAACCTTACAGAAACAGAAAGGAATGGGCTAGGAGTGAGTCTTAATACAGGCATTTTTTTAAATAACTGCTTTTTCATACCAATACTTAGTTCTATTAAAATTATAAAAGATCAAGTGAGATTGAACATTATGGTTTCCTATGTTTGGATTATCATGTCTAGTAGTGGGTGCTTCTACTCAAATCTGCTGCAGACGAAAGTTTTCAATCTTGTCATGTTTTACTATGCTATATTTATAGTCTTTTATAGGCAGATGTATCTTCTGTTATCTCATCTCAATGTAATATTTCAAATATATATTGAAGAAAATCAATGTCTATACTTTTCTGGTTTCAGAAAAAACAATCTATTGCGAATGAAGGCAAATATACATGTCCCTGGATAATGTTGCTGGAGCCAATCTGAGTCAGTCACTAGTACCAGAGATTTATTCTTTCAAGCTTTTGGACTTGTGCTGGAACCCATCCTCAGGGAACTTCTCTCTTTCCAGAATGTATGCACAGGACTATTCTATGCATAGTATTTATGTGGTGTCTGATTATGCATGGCTTTTAGTTGTTAATTGGGATGTTAATGGCCAGCTATTAAGTAGTTGATTGTTGTTTCCTTGTGCTGCCATGCTTTGGCTCCTAGGGCCCAGGATGAGTCTGAAAGCTTGGAAGAATGAACCTCTGGTCCTGGTGACTGACACAGATTGGATCATACGATGTTACCTATATTAATATCATACTTGTGATTTTTAAAGTTTGTTAGATAAACTGAAATTTGCATTACTATGCAGTCTTGTTTACCCAGCCTGGATATACAGTTCAAAATTTATAGTATTATCCCCGAAATATTACTGCAGTACTTTGAATTTCAAACATTCATAACACCTAAAAGTCTTAGAACTGATAGATGGGATATACTTAATTTTTTAAATGAAAAATTAAACTATCAGGCTTGTGAGGTTTTATTGAAATAATTAATCATTCTCTATTGCAATTTCTGGTCTAGTTTCCATATTAGAATAGACTCAATTAGCATAAATGCAATTTATGCTGGGAAATATATGGCTACTACACATGTGTTCCTATTTATTATACTGGGCTACTCAGGATCTTGCATTTCATAGATTCTGGTATCATTCTTCATTTGTTTAGGATGATGTTTGATGACGTTGTTTTGCAATGATTCTTCTTCCTAAAGTTTTATTCTAAAAAAATTGTGCCAGATGACTGCTGCTCCATGCCATAACTTTTATTTAATTGTAACGGTAGACACATCTTCTCAAGATAAAAACACAACAAATATTAGTATCAATGAATGACAATGACAAGCACATCACTCAGAATATACTGACTTATTCAGCATTCTAAAATGTGAAACCTGCCAAATGTGAAAACATTTTCACATTTGGTGGACTTGTAAAAAAATTAAGGCTTTTTGGATAAAAATATGGTGGATTCTTCAAAATATTTTGAAAAAGCGTATTGAGTTTTTACCTCAGTTATTCTTGTTGGGTATTACAAAGGACTGTACCACCATAGAGACTAAGCTGATCTTGAACTTGATTACGGCCGCAAGATTGTTGGTGGGACAATATTGGAAGACATCTGAAATACCATCTATTGAAGAATGGACACTAAAAGTTACCCATCTTGTGGAGATGGCTAAGATATCAGCATACCTGAAAAACCACTCAAATGAAGCATTTTTGATGGACTGGAAAAAATGGATTGACTATATGCAAAAGAAATATCAATTGAAAGAATTAGATTTGATATACAGATAAATAGTTATAAAATAGTTATAAAATAGTAGTTTAGCGGGGTTTCTTGCGTTCTTACTCTGTATTCACTCTGGGAAGCCTGGGGGGGGAGGGGGAGGGAGATAATAAGTAACAGATTATGTTTCTCAACTGTAGTTGGGGGTATTAAGGGAATAGATTTTTTCTTTTTTAGGGCGCTCGGGAAAACTCTAGACACCGCATTGGATGGTGAGGAAGGTGGAGTGAAGGTTAGGTATGTGTAGAGGGTTAGAGGGTGGAGATAGGGAATAGAGGTGAGTGGAGGGAAGATGTACAGAAAGGCGAAAGTATGTATTTAGAAAGATAGAAGAGGGTTTAGGTTGTTGGAGGATGTGGGGGGGGGTTCCGAGCAGCTATTTGTAGTGATTGTTAAATATGTTATTTGCTTGTTTTCAGTTGAGTTATTATGTTATTATGTTATAATTTTGTTAAAAGTTTCTAAAATTTAATAAAAAATATTTTAAAAAAAATGTGAAACCTGAAAAAAATTAAGAAAAGCATTTTGATTTGGGGGGGGCTTTCCTGAAGGCATATAGTCAGGTACTTGATGGACTTCTCTGGCAAAATGTTTCATATCAAAAGCATTTGATTCCAGCGGTACATACCAACTTGACCTCACAAAATTGGACAATGGAGAAGGGATTCTAATGTCAGTCATCAAGTGCAGGTAATCTAGTGTGGCTCCCACATTCTGAAGGATTCATTCTATCTCCCTTATACTGTCTCTCATTTGATGAGATGAAGGCACTGTTGGAACCTGGTTTGAAGAATGGTTCCTGGCTCATGAATGAGAGAAGAGTGAATGCTTTCATTTATTTACCACTATTCTCATTACATGATCTATGGATAGATCCTGAGATCATGGAACTGAGGTCTCAAAATCTCTAGCAAAAAGTTAGTACTAGTTCTCTAAGACATGGCTTTTCAGCCAGTGGTACGGGTACCAACTGTGGTACATTGGCACCTGGCAGGTGGTATGCGACCATCTTAGAAAAGTGGTAGCGGGGGAGGGGAATGAGCTGAACCGGTGGCAGCACCGCACAAGCCTGAGCGAGAGATGGCTGGAGCTGCAGGGCTGTCAGGGCTCAGCAGAAGCGCCAGGATCAGTGCCGCTTTCCAGCTGATTGGCGCTTCTTCGGGGCTGTCAGGGCTCAGTGAAAGCGCCAGGATCAGCACCAGGCTCCAGCTGGAGCTTGGCGCTGATCCTGGTGCTTCTGCTGAGCCCTGAAGAAGCACCAATCAGCTGGAAAGCAGCACTGATCCTGGCGCTTCTGCTGAGCCCAGAAGAAGCGCCGATCAGCTGGAATGTTGCAGCATCTCCAGGGTCTTGTGATTTACATTCAGATGCTTGGCAACTGATTCATATTTATGATGGTCACAGTGTCCCAGGGTCATGTGAAGTGACCAAAACCTGCCGCAACCACCCAGCAGATGGGGGGCAATAAAAACCAACCACCCCCTCGCCCCACCTCCGCTGCCAATCCTCAACAGAAATGCCTCACAACAATGAAAACCTCTGACAGGAGGAAGAGTGCCATAGGCAGGTGTCTTGCTCGGCTGTGCCTTGGGAGGGCACTTTTTTCAATGCTATTGTAACTTCGAACAGTCACTAAGCGAACTGTTGTAAGTCGAGGACTACCTGTACTTTATCACTTTTTTCCTTTTTTTTTTTGGGGTCATCAAGTTGTTGACACCTTGCTAGGTGACTGGTGGTACTCGGATGTTGCCATATCTTAAAAATGGTACAATGGGTGAAAAGGTTGAAAAGCCCTGCTCTAAGACTTTGCAGAATGGCTTATGCTATAGCAACAATACCGGAAGCAGCAGCAATAGGACAAGATACAACACATATCATAACGTCATGGTGTAAATTCCTTGGCTTCAGTGGGCAATGTGGTGTTGATCTGTGACTAATTATAATACCATAAGAAATACATACAGTAAAGCCATAATTTGATTTTTTTCCTTTTTCTCTTTTTCTTTTTGGGGCTGGTTTCAGGAAACATTTTCCTTCAAGTTTAACCACTCAGTATGTGGTAGTGCAAATTTATTTATTCATATATTTATTTATTTTATTAACTTTATATGCAGCCCATCTTACCATCAAGTGATTCTGGGCAGTTTACATCATAAAAACAGTAATAGAAAATTTTAAAACATTAAAAACAAGAGCATTAACAAAAACAGCTTTTCAAAACAATATTCTGTAAGCTTGTTCAAAAAATATCCCCTTACAGAATAATGCGTAGCTAAATATGTAACATAGTTTACATTTACTTTGAAATAACTCTTATATCTGAGTCTTTATTTATAATCAGTAATAGAAATGAAATCCTGTTCATCTCACCGACATGCATTAAAACTAGAGCTGGCTTAAATGGCCTTTTGAAATTCCTCACAAAATTTGTGAACACGTAATGGAACGTATATGTTTCCTGATTTCTTTAGGTCAGTGTTTCTCAACCTTGACAATTTTAAGGCATGTGGACTTCAACTCCCAGAATTCCACACCCAGCATTCCTGGCTGTGGAATTCTGGGAGTTGAAGTCCACATGCCTTAAAATTGTCAAGGTTGAGAAACACTGCTTTAGGTGAAGAAAACATTCAACAACAATATACCAAGGACATAACTCCCCCGTGGGCAGTAACAATAAGCCCATTGTAAAAGCCCCAGGCAAGAAAATTCCATATTAGTTCATCTGAAGCATGAAAAACCAGAGACCAGGGATTCTCAACCTTGACCTCTTCAAGAAGTGTGGAATTCCTACCACCAGTCTGCTGGCTGGAGAATTCTGGAATTCTTGAAGTCCACACATCTTGAAAGTGGCCAAGGCTGAGAAACACTGCCATGGATTACTGGCGAAATGAATGCATAATGAAAGACAGCATAAATACCCATGGATTTACTCATATATCACTTGGGAAATCTGTAGCTAAATAACTCAAGAACCCCACATGTTCCTATGAAATTTTTCCCAAATTCTCTTCTCCTTTGAAATAATTTATTCTTTTCAACTGAATGAAAAGTGGTGCCTAAAATGAAAGAGAATTTCTTGTCTAACAGTAATTAAAATGATAATGAGAAAAAAAAGGTTAACCACTCTGGATCCATGGTTAAGTCCGTATTAAAAGGGAAAATCAATTTAAATTTAGTATCCATATATATGTATATACAGGAATCATAGACAGTTTGTACCTCAGATCTTAGATTCTGTGGGAACCAGCTGGTTTTTTGTTTGATTCATATAACTGAATACCTAGATAAATTATTTGGTTATCTGGAGAAATGCAGACAGATAATTGTAGACTTTAATCTTGATAACTTAATTTTTCTCCATGTCTATATTAAAATGTATTTTAAGTCTTCCTACTCAATCCATTGAATGGGGCTTAAGACTCCTACCATAAAAATGCACTACTATCAGTGTCTGTTCCAAATGTGCAAAGACTGGATGCATTTCTTTTTCCTGTTTGCGTACTTTTCTTTGAAATTACACCCACTCAAAAATGTACAGGGAAAAACCTGCCACAGACTTTTTAGCAAGAAAACTGTCAACTTATCATCTAAATGTCTGGCTTGCACAAACATTTATCTGCTTGCACCATTGGCCAAAACAAAAAAATGAAAACTCAATTACTCATTCCCACTGTAAGCATTTTCCATTGTTCTAATCTTTTTATCCAACTTCCCCTGTACAACAACCTTTCAGTTATGTCGGATTGACATCTACTATTCCCAGCTTTGTTCCTCAATCTGGTTATTAAGTCAATTTACTGTATATGGTTTATTTGGTTTTATTTGGCTTGGCTTGACATGCTGTATGCATCTATCAGAGATTGGTGTTATGTGTGAACTGCGGCACAATAGCTGATTCAGCAATCAATATAGGTAGTCCTTGACTTATAACAGTCTGTTTAGTGATCATTCTAAGTTACAACAGCATTGAAAAAAGTGGCTTATGACTATTTTTCACACTTACCACCATTGCAGCATCCCCGTGGTCATGTGATCAGAGTTCGGATGCTTGGCAACTGGTTCATAATTATTGACAGTAGCAGCATCCCAGGGTCATGTGATCACCTTTTGCGACCTTCTGACAAGCAAAGTCAATAAGGAAGCCAGATTCACTTAACAATCGTGTTACTAACTTAACAACTGTGGTGATTCAATTAACGACTGTGGCAAGAAAGGTCATAAAATGGGGCAAAACTCACTTAACAACTATTTTGCTTAGCAACAGAAATTTGGAGCTCAATTGTGCTTGTAAGTTGAGAACTACCTATAGTTTAAAAATGGCTTAATAACATTTGGTTAAGGGAAATGCCAAATCAGGGTTTCATACAGCAGCTGTGTGACTCCCTGAGACAAAGCAGGAGCCCTCTAAAATAACTAAAATAGAATCAGAAGGATCAAAATGTGCAATACTGTGATCTACTGCAACAATAACTTTTTGAACAAGAAGAAATTGAATCTGAATAATGGTAATTATCTGATGGTTAAAAGTAAAATAGATGTTTTCATTCAGTGTATCTTAAAATTTATTATTTTATTTCTAAATACCATTTTTTCTATAATAGGATAAGTATGAGTCTCATAGTACAGATGGCCAAGTTAGCAAAAATCCCCCCCACAACACTTCACAGTGACCATCTCTTACCTCTTTATTGGAGCCTGGCCTGGAATAATAGACAACTTCTATTTTACTAGGTCTTTTTATTAGATCTCTTTGGACCACATCCACACAAGTTTAGTAAGAATCATAGGGGAATAGTGTTGTGCAGTTTAAGTACAAAAACATGGATTAAAAAATCCCTTCACTTATTTAGAGTTTTTTAGGCTTCTGGCCATTGAGAAGAGGCAGTTTCCAAGTATGTGTACTTGTGTGTGTATGGGGGAGAGGGGGGGAGGGTACATATTTTCTTAAATCCAGGATTTTTACTGATTTGCACACTCCTGGAGTTTTTAAACTGTTCTCTCTTCACAGTGTTTTTAGTTTTTCTTTTCTTTTATTTCTTTAAAAGCTGAAAATAATGTGGGGAAAAACATCTATAAGAAATGGCAGGAAATTTTAAGCCACAATATCCATAGACACCTGCCTTGCTTTATGTGTCTAAAAAACTCCAGAAAGCTTTGACCTGCACCAAAAAAAATGTTTTCTCTTATTTAAATGTAATGAAAGTGTTTTGCTTTCCTCTTATTTAAGTGAAATTAAGTGTTTTTGCTACTTAAATTAGTTTTTGTTAAATACCCCAAATCACCCAAAATTAGGACAGCATCTTTTAGCTCTCAAATGTTCTAATCACCCAAACTTCAGATAAAATCTCCACTTATAGGTTTGGTTTCATGTCTTGGCCTTTTCACATATCAGAACTGTGATAATTATAAATATGGAAATTAATGCAGTATATTAATTATATATTACCATTAAGCATAATAATTTTGTTTCTTCCATTTGGTTGTGTCCAATTCTTGGAGAGTGCCTGGACAAATCACTGCAGTTTTGTTAGCAAGATTTTTCAGAAGTGGTTTCCTGGGGCTGACAGAAAGGTCACCCAGCTGGCATTTTGCCTAAGGGGAGACTAGAACTCATGAACTCCCAGTTGCTAGCCTGATGCCTTAACCATTATGCCAAATTGGCTCTCCCAGAATTGTAATTAAGTATGGTAATTAATTCTAGCATAACTCTTTAATAACAAAAAAGATTAATTAGAAGCTTGCAAGCCTCCGTCCAACTATCTGACTCTATGCAATGCAATTCTATCAGTGTCTACTCATGAATGTCAGTCCACCACTTGTGCCTTTCCCTGGAACACCATGGATCTGGAACAGTTTTTTTCCTCCAGGCATTAGATCAGATCTCAAAGCTGCTAAATTTTCATAAAGCTATAAAGACAGATTTTCAATATGCCATCAGGATTTAATATATTTATTTATTGTTGCTGGGGGATGTTGAATGGAATTTGATTATTAATCAATGTGCTGAGTTTGTAATAATAAATTGTTATGCATCTGTTTTACTCCAATTACTCTATTAGGCATACAGTAATTCAGAGTTTCTAATGAGTCTATTATATGAGTCTATATATTATATGAGTCTATTCTTGTAAGTCTACTTACAAGCCCAGTAAAATAAATAAGTAAAACTCATCTTTTACTTCTATTCAGCCCTAGATATGAATCCTGTTGGTCCAAAACTGTATGAATTTCCAGCACTGCCAGTTCTCAGTCACTCTTTTCATGTTTTTCCTCTGCTTCAGAGCATGGTATGGAAAATGGTTGTTGAAAAAGGTCATCTACAAACTGTGGGCAAATAAATGCACATTATTTGACAGAAGAGATAATTAGCATACTCCATTGTCTGCAAGAGAACATATTTGTCTATTGTGGTTTACACCTAGATCCGTAAAATACACCTTTAAAGGTTAAAGCCTAATAATAACACTGCCATGTAATTTCCTGTAAACATAACACTACAAAATTAGAAGATTGTAGTCAGTGATGGCATTCAAATATGCTCAGTCTCCCAAAGGCTACTCAAAGATCTGTGTCCTTGGAAGGCAAAGCAGAAATGAGGAAACGCAGAGAGTTTGCTTGCAGTTCTGGGGAAGACCTTTAGTAGCCTGGGAAAAATCACTTGAGGCAGTGGCTTCCTCGTAGGAGAGGTGTAGAAGACAAGACAAGAATCATTTGCTTCTAAAGAGACTTCCATAGAAACAATTAGAAAATTTAGCCAGGAAATCAGTTTTTCCCTTGAAGGTTTATGTGACATGGACAGAAAGAGAATGAAAGAATGTTCATATATCAGAATGTTCATATATCATTCACCAATGCCTGTGAAGGAAGTTAGCCCATAGAAGAAAATATTAAAAGGGCAGAAAAATATATTTTTCCTCAAAAGGATTTTTTTAAAACCAAACCTGGCCCCAAATCTATCTCTCTACCCCAAGCAAGAGCTAGCCCCATACGAATGCAGATGTAGAACCATCAGAAAGCTGAAGCCAGGGCACTCAAGAAGACAAAGAGAAGATCTGCATGCCCCACCCAAACTCTAGGAGTGATTAACCCCATCACCTGGCAAGCAGGATATGATAATAGGATTAAACCACAGATATCAAGACCTAGAAAAACACTCAGAAATAGCTTCAAGGTTCATGCCACAGGAACAGGAGACTATTCCAAAGGCTAGAGGGGGTATAAAAACCTACTGCCCATGTGCTCAAGGTCTCTTTCCTCTCTGCTCCTTGCAAGGACCATCTTTCTGCTTCTTCAATAAACTGTAACCTTCTTTCCAAAGCAGTCGCCATTTTGTTTATTTATCCCGGCTTGGATGAACCAGGATGAAGACTTACTTCTAACAATTTGGCACCCCAAAGAGGGGACTCCAAGCTAACCTCTCCAATGGACTGAGACTGGTAAGTCCCATCTTGCTGGCAACAGACCCCCTTGTGTCTGTGGATGGGTCTCCCAGGCTTTGCCCATGTGGAGCCAAGGTAGTAAAGGGAGTTTTGAGAGTTTGAGCTCAAGGGCTGCTTTGGAAAGAAAGTGAAGATGAGTACCTCTAAATTTTAAGTGTAAAGCCCAGGGGAACAAAGGAATGTGTGTATTTCTGTTTGTGTGAGTGAGAAGACTTTTTTTCCCCAATCACAGTTGGATTTTGCTCCTTCTGGTCTTTCCTAGCCGCAGAAAGGATCTGTTTAATTGGCAGAACCTGGAAAGCATGGGGGTTTGGTCAGAGCACAGAACCTTTTGTTAGGGAAAAGGGAGAGGCTGTGTGAGAATGAAATGGAATGAGTGAATGAAAGAATTGGATTTGGGCAACTAGCTGATAAGGCCCTGTAAGCAAAGCAAAGTTAGGAAATTAGGCCCCAAAAGGGAGCGGCCACACACCTCTGAGAGCAGGCGGAGGTGCCCACGGACATTGGAGGTCCAAGGGGCCCGTAAATGGTGGTGTAAAGCCGGCCAGTTGGAGAGTAGCCCGTACCTTCTGAGGGAAACCGGAAGGTCTCTTTAGACCCCTTTTTGGTCTGAAAACGGGAGGATCCCTCGGAGGAGGCCACAAACTCTCAGAGGGATCCGGAGAAGCTCCGTGAGTCCCCTTTTTTCCAGACTCACAAAATCGTGGTGGTAGGAAGAAGTCTCGCAAGGAGGCTTCCGACACGTAGTGCCCTTTAGCGGTAAGGAAATCCCATTATACATGGGAGGTTCCAATTCAAGGGCGGAAATAGGTTTCCCGGTTGATAGCTTGCTCGGAGCCTGGGACAGGAGACAGCTTCCTGTCCAGGCTGGAATGAAAAAGAGATAGGTAAAGAAACTATAGGAAAAAAATAGACTTTGCTTAGGGCTTTGCTGGGAAACCAATTTGGCTAAATAAAGGTACTTAAAAGGGAAAATAAGAAATAGTGATTCTCTCTCTCTCTCTCTCCCCTCTATGCAACCACGTGGTACCTTCCCTAACTTGAGTTATCTGAACTTTATGGTGGGAATGACTAGGATGTGTAAAACTAAGACTTCTGTTCTCTTGTCTTTGTGTATATATGTTTGTCAAAGTCTGTGTGTAAGAGGTAAATGTGACTATTAACTGTTTCAAATCCAAAGAGAAAAGAATTTTAAATTCTGCTAGAAATTTTGCTTAAAAGAAGCCACAAAAAGGAAATACCTCACTCTGTCTGACCAACAAACAGAGTGAAGAAAAATGTGTTTGTTTGTTTGTTTGTTTGTTTTTCTCTCTGTGTCCTCTTAAGAACAGCCTTAAGTTAGCAGAAGGGAATGTTTTAAGTTCATCTGCTAGAAAGATTTCACTCTTGCATTTAATAATATATAATAAAGTTGGAAGGGACCTTGGAGGTCATCTAGTCCAACCCCCTGCTCAGGCAGGAAACCCTATACAAACTTTATCAAATGCCTTACTGAAGTCGAAGAAAATTATATCCACAGCATTCCTCTAGTCCACTAATTTTGTAACTGGGTCAAAGAATGCAGTAGGATGTGTCTAGCATGATCTATTTTTGACAAGCCCATGTTGGCTTTTAGTAATGACTTTGTTTGCCTCTAGGTGTTCGCGGATTCTTGTTTGATTATCTTTTCCAGAATCTTCCCAGATATTGAGGTCAGGCTGATAGATCTGTTGTTTCCTAGATCTATTTTTATTTTTATTTTATTTTTGAAGAGGGAAACTACATCAGCTCTTTTCCAGTCCTCTGGTAGTTCCCTTGTGCTCCAGGGTCTTTGAAAAATATAGTTCAGTGGATCTGAGATCACATCCTGGCTTGGATGAACCAGGACGAAGACTTACTTCTAACAATTGGGAAAGCTGTTTGTTAAATACCTCTTGCCTCCATTTTCCTTAACAGAAGGGTGCCTATCTAGCCATCTTGCTCTACCTGCTCCTGAAGACAAACCAATGGCTGAGGCATTTCAGCTCTTTGGGCTGTTTTGGGTTTTATTGTTTTGGTCAAGAGTGTTTGAAATAGTTCATCACTTTGAATGGTTTGGCTATATATAAAAGTAACTGATGGATCATATTCCTCCCTCTCACAGACACATATGCCCATAGATACAAACTAGAGTGACCTTGCTATATTTCCTGCAAAAGGATTGGGGGTTGCGGGTTTTTTAAACTGCTTAATTCGACACTTATTCAGTATTTAGATTAATTCAATTAATTCAGATAGTTATTTTGCCCAAATTGTACAATAAATAGGTTTACACCAGAATTTGCTGGATAAAATGATTTCATATATGCATATATGCATCTGCATATCTAGATCTAAATGAATTCAAGGATTTTTATTCCCTATGGGCATAGCATTAAATTTTTAATTATGGTTTGTAGTAGATTTTATTATGTTTTATAATCCACTCAATCATGGCCAAAATGTTAAGACAAAAAAGAAGAAACCAGTCATCAAATGTGGGCAGCATAATCCCAGGTATGTCTTTTTCAAAAGTGAAGCCTATTAAGATCAATGGCTTTTATAAATCTGTGTCTATGAAATTTGGGCACTGGATTTCAGCTCCAGTGCATTTTATTGTGTTATTACATTGATACCTAAGGAAAGAGGAAAGAACAAAGATTAGGGAAGTGTTGACTTGAAACATTTAGACCACAGCACATTAGAAGGTATACATTAAAAATTATTGAGTAGAAATGTATCTGTAATCTACTATTTTAAAAATCCTCTTCTCACCCTTATGGGTGGTCTGTATCTTCCTCAATCTTAGTTCCTCTAACAGAGGCCTGGGAGTTGGAGGGTTTTGCACAGGATCTTAGTTGTTCCTAGCATTGAACTCTTCTGGACAGGTGTTTCTGGGAGCCTCTCTTCTAGCTTAAGAATCACAGCCTGCAGTGCTCCTACCACTACTAGGACCACATTGGCATTTACTTTCCACATCCTCTCAAGTTCCCCTTTCAGGGCCTGGTACTTCTCCAGCTTGTCTTTGTCTACTACTATGATATCTGGTTGATTGGCCAGTAGCTGCCTATCTGTCTGGATCTGGAAATCCCACAGAATGTTAGCCATCTTATTTTCACAACCTTCTGTGGGTCTCCCATCTAGACCTAGAAGGGTCCAGTCCGAATTCCAGTATGCCAACTACTTGTTTTGCTGTTCAGTGTATGCTGTTCCTGCCACTCTGTCTCTGAGGTCTCTTCGCACAGTCTGCACCTTGGGTTCTGTCTAGTGTGGCAGACCTCTGTTTCTATAGACCTGGTGCTTAATTCCTGGTCCTATGATGCTATGATCAGTTTATCAGTGCCTCTTTCCAGTCATTGGTAGAATTTCATAATGTCTGTTACCTTAGCTATTTGTCCATGCAAGCTCTTGGCTTGCAATGGCACTTCCTCTGCTTGAACTTTCTCTCACATCTGCTGCTGCCTCAGGCATTCTCTCAACAGTTCATCTTTGGGTGCCAACTCACTGATGTACTCTGCATTTCATCTACGGTACAACAGTGGCTTCCTGGACTCCAACTGCCCTATTTCCATCTCGTGTACAGTCTCTGGGTATGCATATATATGTGTATGTGTTGGTTATAATACTGATGAGAAGGAAGAGAAAAGTAAAAATATAATAAAAAAGAGAAAATAAATATATAAAGGTGATTTCCAACCTTCATTACAAGTATAAACAAATTTAATGTCTCTTCATCCCCTCTAGGATTACAAATATTTATCTTTTAATCCCATATCCCATCAGTTATCTATAAATAAATCCACAAAACAGAAAGCCCATAAAGGCTTGCCAGAAGTAACAATATATCTTGTTTTAAATGTAATCTAATATACCAACTTTATATTCTATCCTTTTACTTCTAACAGTCTTCATTCTAGTTCATTCAAATATTGTTGTAGGATTTGATCTCTCTCTCCCTCTCTCTTTTGCTTTGTCCCATTGCACTAAGTTCTTCAAGACTTTAACAAATCTCTTTTGTAAATCCAATAAGAAAACATTATGCAGGCCACTCTCATGGTTTGCCATTTGTATTTCTGTTTTAAATTTTGAAACCTCATCCAGTTGTTTTTGTTTGTTTGTTTGTTTTTGGCAGATCCATTGAAATGTTCTAAGTCATTCTCTTGGCCTTTCTGTGTCCTGGTTCCGACAGACAGAGACAAAGCAGAACTCCAAGTCTTGCAAATTCCTCAAAGAACATGTTTATTAGTTACAAAGTATCAGCACATCAAAAGTGAAACCAAGTCTGAAGATACACGTAACAATTCCCCAATACAAAGTTAAGAAATCCCACCCCTGATCCTTTATGTTGCATCTTATTTTGTCACAAGCTGAAAGAATGGTTTCATGTATTGATTTCAACATGGAAAGGATTTTTTCCTGATCTTCATCCATATTCTCTTGATAGTATGTTAAGTTGAAGACTTTAGAATCAAATGTTAAAAATAGTTTTTTGTTTTTTATAGCTAGGTATGGGAAATCTATTTCACGTGTTATAAGTGGTCTTTATAGTAGAAATTGTTTGTCAAGTAAGAGTTTATATTCCAAGGTATTCCATCATCTCGTGTGATAACATATGCTTCTCATGTAAAGAAATAGGAAAGCAATTCCCCACATATAGCTCTGAAAGTCAGTAAACGTTTACATTCACAGTTCCAGCAGGCTAGATATGCCGCCCAAAAGTTCCTTCTTTGCAGCTCAGTTTTTCACAGGTGGTAGCTGTCAAGGTCAGAGAAGTTTTTTTCTGGAGTCTGGGCTTCAAACCAAGTCTCTTTTAATCAATAACAAATTGTAATACCATCCTTCACCACAAGATGTCACTGATGCCGTTTAAAGTTTTTTAAGTCCAAGGTTTTTATGATAGCTTTTCAAGTCTTATTTCTTTTTTTTTAGATTAAAAACAAACATCTCCAGTAAAAATAGGAACACTTTTAGTACCCATGTTTCCAAAGTATATACATCCAATTAGATTAAAATTGTTCTTATAGTTGCTCTGTTTCCTTTGGGTAGTTAGTCGCCGCTGTTCTTGGAGAGTGGGGTAGAAATTCCTTTCCCTCTCTCCTCACAGGGGGAATAATACTTTGGGCAGCTTTTACAGGAAAAAATACTTGTCTTAAAGAGAAGATTAGATCTCACCCAGTTTCACCCACATTGCTCTAAAGGTGCTTGGGGGTGATTTTGACTTCAGCTGTCAGCAGCTTAGTGACGAGCCATATTGCTATGGCCAGTCTTTTCCCGTGAGTTTGGAGGGCTTCCCCAGATCCAATGGAAGAGCTGCCACCCTCCCGCAATCAAGTGGGGGTCCCCTCCTTGCTCATTGCCCCTACAGAGTGACTTTTGACCCTTTTCAGGGTCACCCAGAAGTCATCTTAAATATACAAACCCAGATCTTGACTACAACCAAAGAATTAACAATGCAGAAAATACAGGAGAAGTGGAACAACTAAATACTGAGACAGATGACTCAATTGTCAAACAGATCCAGCCAGTGGAAAAATCAGAAAAGAGAGTGACAACACTGAAAATGGAAAACACTTTTTACAAAAATCAGAGAAATTTGAGGAAAAGGAAGAAGAACAGATTGAATGGAAGATAAACCTATTAGGACAATGGTGGGAAAGTGGAGTAATAGGAAGGTGATCTAGTGAATATAAAGGGGCTAGTTCTTCCCAAAAAACTGCAACCAACTGGTCTTTCTTATTCCAAATAATATATATAATAATAAAGGGAGAACTATTTGATGTTTCAAAAGCAATGACATGAAAGGTTAGTTGACAAAGAAAGAAAACCAGAGTAAGGCTGAAGAAAATAAGGGTTTTGATTTATTAGAGGGGATTTCATATTACTAACTAGAGGGTTGAATGTGGTGGAAAATAGATAATTTTTAGAAAACAGAATAAGACTATATTCAAATAGATAAGATGTGTATTTAGAATATTAGATTTTGTTATGAAAAGGGAAAAAGGAAGAAGTTGTGATAAGGGAAACTTGGTTACCTAAAGCTTGGAAATTAAAAATACCAAATATTAATTTGAATATTGACGGGAAATTAAAGCTTGGGAAGAAAGCAATAATGGGACATTGATTGTACATAAGGATTGAATGCAAACACAATTAAGATATGTATAAGCTGAAAATTATTGATAAATGTAATAAAGATGTTTTTACTTAGTTGATAACAATAAGAACTGTATTAGCCTAATATGCGATAGTAGATATTAAGGGAAATAGAGAGGAAATATCTGATGTTGTAACTTGAGATTTATACTAAAGATTTATGTATGTTATTGAACTATTGATTAACTCAGTCACCACATTATTTTTAAATACTTAATTGTAAAATTAGAAAACTAATAAAATATTATAAAATAAAAAAGAAATCCCACCCCTAAAGCTATGCAAGCAACTGCATTCCCCAAAACATCTTTTTGATGGGCTTTTCACAAAACACCCAGCCTGCAGTCTTGTGTGCAGCCAATGACCTTGGTTTCCATGGGATAAAAGTTTATTTAGACTAGCGAAGCACCTGGCAAACCCCCTCCCTGCGTTCTATGTGTCAACCAAAAATGAGTAGGAAAAATGGCTGCAGCCATACTCATTTTTAGAGTTGACAGTCTGTTGTAAATCGACTTTTGATACCATTTCTATCTTGTCGTAAAATTTGTCCTACATCTGTTTTTTCTATTATAATATATTTTAGACATATCCATAGAAATATACATCATTACTCTGCATCAAGTGGAAGATCAAACAGATTCCTGACAAACCTAGCAGACAACTTTGTCTCCCAAAAAGTAGAGAAGGGAACTAGGGGATTAGCCATATTGGATCCAATTCTCACTAACAGAGATGAAATGATAGAAGGTGTTGAAGCCACAGGAACCATGGGAAGAAGTGATCATGCAAAATTGGAATTCAACATTATGGAAGCACAAGCAATAAAAAATAGTCAAACTAGAGTCTTGGACTTTAAGAGAGCTAATTTCAATAAACTTAGAGAGGGCATGGGAAGGATTCCATGGATGAGAATCCTCCAGGGGAAAACAACTCAAGAAGCTTGGGAAATTTTGAAAAGTGAGATGATAAAAGCCCAGTCTAGCACAATACCAACAAAGAAGAAAAATAACAGCTCTCAAAAGAAACCAGCATGTCTGCATAAAGAACTCTCTGATAAATTGAAAGATAAAAAGGACAAGTATAAAAAGTGGAAAGAGGGGAACATAACTAAGGCAGAATATCAGCAAATAGCCCGAGCCTGCAAAGATGAAGTGAGGAAAGCTAAGGCTCAAAATTAACTAAGCTTGCGACCAAAGTAAAAAATAACAAAAAAGCTTCTTTCAACATATAAAAAACAAGAAAAAAGTGAAGGAAATGATTGGTCCATTAGTGGGGGGAAATGGCAAGAAGGTGACGAGCTACAGGGAGAGAGCAGAACTATTTAACTCTTTTTTTGCATCTGTCTTTACACAAAGGGAAAAAACAGACCAACCTATCAAAAATAGTGCCATAAAAAAACAGAATAGAAACACAAGTTAAGATAGGCAAGAAAATGGTAAGTGAGCACCTGTCCATCCTAGATGAGTTCAAATCACCAGGACCAGATGGAGGTTCTCAAGGAACTGGCAGATGTGATCTCAGAACCACGGAAAAGATCCTGGAGCATTGGGGCACTACCAGAGGACTGGAAAAGAGCTGATGTAGTTCCCATCTTCAAAAAAGGAAAAAAATGGATCCAGGAAATTACAGACCTATCAGCCTCACTTTAATACCTGGGAAGATTCTGGAAAAGATAATCAAACAACAAATCAGTGAACACCTAGAGGCAAAGTCATTACTAAAAGCCAACATGGGTTTGTCAAAAACAGATCATGCCAGACAAATCTTATTGCATTCTTTGACCAAGTGACAAAATTAGTGGATCAGAGGAATGCTGTGGATATAATTTACTTGGACTTCAGTAAGACATTTGATAAAGTAGATCACAACCTACTACTTGATAAGATAGAAAAATGTGGGTTAGACAGCATCACCACCAGATGGATCCGTAGCTGGCTCACCAGCTGTACTCATCATATGATCCTCAATGGAACCGCATCTACATGGAGGGAAGTGTGTAGTGGGGTGCCCCAGTGCTCTGTTTTGGGCCCAGTGCTCTTCAACATCATCATCAATGATTTGGACGAGGGGATAGATGGGGAACTCATCAAATTTGCAGACAATACCAAGCTGGCAGGAATAGCCAACACTCCAGAAGACAGGCTTAAGATACAGGAGGATCTGGATAGACTTGAACACTGGGTGCTATCTAACAAAATGAAATTCAATGGTGAAAAAAGTAAGATTCTACATTTAGGCAAGAAAAACCAAATGTACAGATATAGTATAGGGGTTACCTTGCTCGATAGTAGTAACTGTAAGAGGGATCTCAGAATCCTAGTAGACAATCGCTTAAATATGAGCCAGCAGTGTGCTGCAGCTGCCAAAAAAGCCAACACAGTGCTAGGCTGCATTAACAGAGGGATAGAATCAAGATCACGTGAAGTATTAATACCACTTTATAATGCTTTGGTAAGGCCACACTTGGAATACTGCATCCAGTTTTGGTCACCACGATGTAAAAAAAATGTTGAGACTCTAGAAAGAGTACAGAGAAGAGCAACAAAGATGATTAGGGGACTGGAAGCTAAAACATATAAGGAACGGTTGCTGGAATTGGGTATGTCTAGTTTAATGAAGAGAAGGATGAGGGGGGACATGATAGCAGTGTTCCAATATCTCAGGGGCTGCAACAAAGAAGAGGGAGTCAAGCCATTCTTCAAAGCACCTAAAGGCAAGACAAGAAGCAATGGATGGAAATTAATCAAGGAGAGAAGCAACCTAGAACTAAGGAGAAACTTCCTGACAGTTAGAACAATTAACCAGTGGAACAACCTGCCTCCAGAAGCTATGAATGCTCCAACACTGGAAGTTTTTAAGAAGAGACTGGACAGCCATTTGTCTGAAATGACATAGGGTTTCCTGCCTAAGCAGGGGGTTGGACTAGATGACCTCCAAGGTCCCTTCCAACATTATTATTATTATTATTATTATTATTATTATTATTATTATTATTATTCTGTTTTTGCTATTATTGATATTTGTACTATTTGCTATTGTGATTACTATTTTCTGTTCTATTCTTCAAAAGTCTTCAGTTTAGTATTGTCATAACATTTTGCATCATTTTATAGGCTTTTAAATCTTTCCTCTGCGTGAAATCTTTCATCTGCTATAGTGCTCAACATTTGAAATATTAAAGTTGCTTATTGGTGTTGTCTTGAAAAAACCAAAAACATCTATTTCCTCCAATAAATTGCTTGTTCTTTATAATTAATTCTAAAATCTTGTAAAAGTTTCAATATTCCAATTTTACTTGACCCTTAATCCATTTATAACTTTTTGCGATCAAATTTTATTTAGCTTTTTATTGTATTTCATATTCTTTACATTCTGAACCTTATGATTAACATTTTCTTTCATTCGGGATTGAAGGCAGACTCACCCAGCATTTTCAAACTTCTTGTTCCAAAGTTTTCTAATAGCTTAGAGATAGTTAATGAGTGATTTCTGAAAATGATTAAAAAGTGAGATTAGCAAACTTAGTGTACTTTAAAAATCTCTACCACAATTACAAGAAAGTTTACTAATCTCATTGTCTTCTGGAGCTCAAACCCATGTAAAATTGCTCTCCTCTGATCTCCTGACAAGAAGTCACTGTCCGGAATACATTTGAGCAATCTCCTGTCCTCTTCTTATCTGGAAAAATTTCAAAGAACTGTCTATTCACCGGTTCCTGTTCTTTGCCATGGTCAGTGATGGCAAACCTTTTAGAGACTGAGTGCCCAAACTGCAACCCAAAACCCACTTATGCATCATTGGGTGCCGGGTGGGTATGGCCCATTGGCTGGATGTGGCTGCGGTGGTAACGGCAGACTGCATGGGACTAAAAAGTTCAATCAATCAATTCCAACTTTGCAAGATCTTTTCTTTTCCGCGAGAAGTTGAAATTGACTGATTGATTCAACCTTTTTTTTTGTACACGGCAGTGGAGGCCTAAAGTGAAAAGGTTTTATAAAACCCAGCTGAAGGCCTAGGACTGGGGCGACAGCACGCATGCCCACAGAGAGGGCTCTGAGTGCGGCCTCTGGCACCCGTGCCATAGGTTTGCCACCACTGGCCATGGTCATTGGATATGCTTTCATAGAGTTGTTTTTGGCTCACTTTGCCTGCCCCAGAAGTCTGGGTAATCTACTATAAATTGAGATGTAAAAGTATATCAGAAAGTGTAACAAACTAAATGTTTCCACTCATTTCCTGTGAGGTTCAGAAAGAAGGAATATGGAGGCAAGCATTCTCCGATGTGTGTGATGGAACATAGGGGGAGGATTCTGCCAACTCAGAACTTCCCCAGAGGGACCCAGATCAAGAGACTGCAAGTCCCAAGCTGGAGGGTAGAAGGGCAAAAAGGTTCTGGGTAGCTACATCTCTCAGGATATATCCAGTTACTTAGGAAGTTTTAATTTTAGTTTTGCACAATTCTATTAGGTGTAAGTAAATAAAAGATTGGAGTCACTTGGATTTCATTGTCTTATCTCTGGGCTTGAGTCTGATACTGTGAAATAACTTAGATCCTAAAATAAGAGCTGTCCTCTAACTTGATAACCAAAAAAGTAGTCAGATCCAGCTTTTCTGGAGATCATTGGGAGACTAAGGAGTTGAAACAGCTAATGTACTTAGCATGAGGGACTGGTGCCAGTAACAGATAGTTGGTTTACTTTATATTATGGTTTTCTCTCTCTCTCTCTCTCTCTCTCTCTCTCTCTCTCTCTCTCTCTCTCTCTCTCTCTCTCTCTCTCTCTGTGTGTGTGTGTGTGTGTGTGTGTGTGTGTGTGTTCATTTTTTCCCTAATAAGTATCTCTATTAGTCTTTCTTTTGATGATGTTGCTATAATTATATTATGTTTCTGACTGACGTAATATAGTAGCAATGGAAATAAATAAATATACACACACCAGTGGTGAAAAAGACCTAAATTTAAATAATGTTTGATTTCCAGTCCAATAATTAAGAGGCTGCCAAAAAGAAGAGGGGATCAACCTATTTTCCGAAGCACCTGAAGGCAGGACAAGAAGCAATGGATAGAAGCTAATCAAAGGAAGAACCAACCTAGAACTAAGAAAAAATTTCCCGACAGTTAGAATAATTAATCAGTGGAACGACTTGCCTGCAGAAGTTGTGGGTACTCCTACATACCAGCATAACCCTAACCATTACACCTGGGATGTCGCCACAAGCATTCCTTGTGCATTTTTTAAATAAATACAATAAACAAAGAAAGGAACATCCCATATCCTTCCTTTTTTGATACCCAGTCTGATGTAGAACATATTGGACTAGGCTCTTATCCACTTTCAACCGTGGTAGCTCATTGGGTCATCATCAGCCAGTCTTTCTTAAACAAGTCTACACCACAGAGTTGTTGCATTGAAAAAGCAGATCGTGTTCTTAACCTGCAGCTACTGTAAGTGCACAACAAATCAATCTATTACTGCTGCTTATTGTTCAATACTGAACCACTAAACTATTTTATTTATTCTCACAAATGCTTTTCTTCATCATATATTTTACACATTCAGCAGATTTCAACTCCATATTTCCACAAAATATTCCACTATTCCAGCCTATTAACTATCATATATGTTATCTTAATCAATACTTGTATAATAAACTTTCTCACATTTACAAATTTCTTAATGACTTCCTGAAGAACAAACCTTGGCTCTTCACATCTTCCTCCTGATGTGAAGCCAAACTGCTCATTGTTACCATTGTACCATTTCCATCAGTGTTCTTTTCTGGCATTGTTTATAAATTATCCACATGGAATTTTTACGTTTTCTTTTCCTATCTTATTTTCTATATGGGGAATGCTAACACTATCATTCCTAGGTAGCATTAACAGAGGGATAGAATCAAAATCACATGAAGTGTTAATACCACTTTACAATGCCTTGGTAAGGCCACACTTGGAATACTGCATCCAGTTTTGGTCGCCATGATGTAAAAAAGATGTTGAGACTCTAGAAAGAGTACAGAGAAGAGCAACAAAGATGATTAGGGGACTGGAGGCTAAAGCATATAAGGAAAGGCTGCTGGAATTGGGTATGTCTAGTTTAATGAAGAGAAGGACGAGGGGGGACATGATAGCAGTGTTCCAATATCTCAGGGGCTGTCACAAAGAAGAGGGCATCAAGCTATTTTCCAAAGCACCTGAAGGCAGGACAAGAAACAATGGGTGGAAACTAAGCGAGGAGAGAAGCAACCTAGAACTAAGGAGAAACTTCCTGACAGTTAGAACAATTAACCAGTGGAACAATCTGCCTCCAGAAGCGGTGAATGCTCCAACACTGGAAGTTTTTAAGAAGAGACTGGACAGCCATTTGTCCGAAATGGTAAAGGGTTTCCTGCCTGAGCAGAGGGTTGGACTAGATGGCCCTCCAAGGTCCATTCCAACTCTGTTAGTCTATTTTAAGTACAACTGAAGCAATTAAATGTCTCTCTTACTGTTGTGATAGGAGAGCTGTTGCATCATGGAGATGCAATGTAACTATGTTCCATACTGGTCTTTGGGATCACTCTGACAAGAAAGTACCAATCAGGGTTCAATATATTATTCAATATATTAATTAGAAAGCAAAGGGCAACTGTTTCTTGGTTAGGGAATCAAAATATTTTTGTTTTCCTTTTGTGGCTTTAGAGGGTATAACAGTTGCACAATGAAGTCACAGAAAGGAACAGATAGAGTTGGGAGGGAAACTTTAAGGAAAAATAACCTTATTTTGTATTAAATAAAATACTAAAGCTTCTAAGGCAGCGGTTCTCAACCTGTGGGTCGTGACCCCATTTGGGGTTGAACGACCATTTCACGGGGGTCGCCAAACAACGCAGTCCGCCATTTTTCCCCCTTTTCCTTAGCTGTGCTACGCCATTGTTTTTCCCTTTTCCTTAGCTGTGCTACTCCCTCTTATTCTATTGGCTTTTGAAAGCCAATAGAATAGACTCTCTTGAATAGAGTCTAATTCTATTGGCTTTCAAAAGCCAATAGGAATTGTCCAGGCTGTCTCCGCCCTGCTGAACCCGCCAAAAGTCCCAGTCTGCAAACGGTGCTGCAAGTTGTCTGCAGCGAAGACGAGCTCTCCGGAAGTTTCCACCCCTCCCTGCTGAGAACTACTAAAACTGTAAGTAAAAGAGGGCCAGGGGTGGGAGGTGGGAGGCCGGCGGGCACAGGGAGAGTTTTTGGCATGCATGGGGCCCAGCGGGTGGCTTGCCTCACTTGGGCTGGGCCAGCTGGTGGCCCAGCCCATGGTCGCCCTGCGCCGTCACTGCCACAACCGCCCAGGAGCACCTGGGCCTGCCTGCCGCCGCCCCAAATGGGCGGCGGTGAAGGCAAGGGTAGCGGGGCAGCGGCGGGCGCAGGGAGGGTTTTTGGAAGCGTGGGGCCTAACGGGTGTCTTACCTCCCTTGGGCTGGGCCAGCTGGTAGCCCAGCCTGTGGTCGCCCTTCACCGTCGCCGCCGCAGCTGCCCAGGAGCACCTGAGCACCTGGGACTGCCTCCCGCCACCCCGAACGGGCGGTGGCCTATGCCTTGGCCGGCGCAGGGGGCAGCACCGTGCATGCATGGGGTAGCACCGCACATGCATGGGGTAGCATTGCGCATGCGCGATGCAGGTTGTCGTGCCACGCATGCGCAATGCAGGTTGTCGTGCCGCGCATGCACGATGCAGGTCATTGCGCCACGCATGCGTGGTACAGGCCGTTGCGCCGTGCATGCGTGGCACAGGTCAGGGTCGCGGCCTGGAAAAGGTTGAGAACTGCTGTTCTAAGGTTTAACACAGGGATTCCCAACCGGGGTGCGAGACGATATTCCAGGGGATGTGAAAACTTGGGTGTATATTCATTGCCATTATTTTGAACTTTTGTAAAGGGTGCAAAACTATATCAGAGGCATTCTACGGGTGCCGGGTAGAGAAACGTTTGGGAGCCGCTGGTTTAACATATCAATGTGATTTTCTTTTTGAAAAAAAACCAACACATTGACCTACCAAAAATATCTTGGTTTTTGCCATTATATTTCAGTGCTGTAGCCTTGATTGGATATGGGGGCTACAGAATAGGTTTGTTATACAACCATTAGTTGTCCCTTATTAGCGTCTTTGTATTTAAGTTACAGGTATTTGTGCAGAATCCTCCTCTCTCCCCCCTTTTCTAGCATTTCAACAATATACAGTAGGTAGAAAAAATACTGTCAAAAAGAAAAGGGGTAAAGCAGATGTTATTAGATGATTGTTTGAAGAAATTATGGTAACTCCTCTGGATAGTGAATACCCTTACATTTCAGTCATTTATAAATGTTTTAAGCATATGTGGAACAGATTTCTTGGGTTGATGTGTACCAACTTTAGCCTGGGAACTTGACAAGAAAGACTTTCACTTCTCTAGGAGTCCAGGATTTGTAAATGACAAACTCAGTAAATGAAATTGAAAGCTGCAGTTATCATCCTCAGGTGTCAAAGTTTGATTTCACTTAATACTGCAAGATACGGGACCTTCACAGGAAATTCCATTCATGTCATAAAATTACGATATCATCACAATGTGCCCCAGACCACAATCTTAAAAACTGAAATGTATACTAATAGGCAAAAAGTGATGGGGGCAACGATTCTTTTTTATGACATAAAGCCATTATGTGATAACTCATCTTCCTAATGTTAAAGAGGCAATTGCTCATACTTGTAAGCAACACACAGTACAATCCTATATAGGTCCACCTGAGATCAAACCCTGTTGAATGCACTAAGGATGGTTACATGGCAGCCTCTATTAAAATACCAGCTGGAGAGGAGCATTATCATTTCATATTCTGCATCCTTATTTGATTTGCAACTTGATATACTATGACACAGTAGAAGTATAATTAAATAGTTTAATAAACCTTTCTCAGTGTGTCTGTAAGGGTGTGTTTTTCTTATGCATTTTCTTGGGATTTCCATATTTCAAAGCACTTAGAACTGATTTTTCAGTCCCTCTTTTGTTGACTAAGGACTTCAGTTTTAGTACTGATGGATGTGGTTACATTTCTTTTCAAAGGCAAAGCTTTCTATGCCACATATATCTTGTTTCCTGTAGAGGTTTTTTTTTTTTACCCTGTGAGAAACACTCTTTAAAATCCCATCCTTTCTTGTGGCTACAAAAAGTGTCATAGAACACTAAGGTATTTCATTGAAAATCATCTTGCTATCACATCATACGGAAATTACAAATTGCTGACAAAATGCCAGAGAGATTCTTACAATGAGCTTCAAGAACATCCCATTGAAAGTTCAGCATAAACCACAGACATTCCATCCCAACTATTTGGGCTGTTTTCCACAGTATAAATGGAACTTCATATTAACAAGGTTTGCTCCAAACTCAACCTACGGTTCATGTTCAGCCTTTGAAAAGAAAGAGGAAGCCATATTTTCTGTAGGCAAGGTTGTGCCAATAACTTTGTAGGGTAATATAGATCTGCATTATAATTAAAAGAACACATTTCCTTATAAATTGAACCATTTGTATTGTTGTGGCAAAAATAAAATGATAATTTACTTCTCAGACATTTTCCTTTGACCCTTCAAACCTGACAAGGACCAGGCCCAGTTCCCACTTAATAGAATCAGGGTACTGATGATATCAAACCCCAAACTGATGGAGGATTTCACTCAACGGTTTCAGTAGAAGTTAAACAGAATTGGGGAGAGGACTGAGTTCTGGGACACCACACAATGAGTTCCCATTGGTACAATCTATCCACTCCCACAGGAACAATCCCTGAGGAATGAGGCAAGCTAATGCAGCCCAGTGCTTTCCACTTCCAATCCCCACAGCCAGTTAGAAAGAATGTCATGGTCAACAGTATTGCTGTGAGATCAAGGAGCACAAGGATGAAAAAATCACTCCCATGCCAGTTTTCAACAAAGTACACTGCGAAGCACAATCAGTGCTATCTCCATAGTATACCCTTATCTGAAACTGAGCTGAAACAGATACAGATAATCCCTTTCCTCCAAGATGCTTCAGAACCTCTTGCCAACCACCTTCTCCATAACTTTCACCACAATGATTGGAAACTGGACAATATTTGTCCAGAATGGTGGGATTCAGTGCGGATCTAATGAAAAGGAAATGCCTCCTTCAATAATAGGGAATATGAGGGAGGAGGGAGTCATTAGCAACGGCTTCTTCAATATGAATGTATTGGAGAACTGGGTGGGGGAGGGGTCTCTGCAGCTCCCAGCAGGATCTATGCCATTGTTGAATTTTCTCTTTCTTACTCTTCTTTTTTAAACAGTTTCTCCTCCCTCACCAAATTTGTTTTATTTCTGTACAGGTTTCAAAGATTTTGGGAGACTAAACCTGGCTTCGTTTATTTTCAAAACGATTAATGGCCACATTTAACATAACATGTGAACATAACTTTCTGGTTTCATCAAGAGAATGAAGTAAAAAGTTTCCTTTAGTTTGATTAGTATTATTATAGCTGGTTACACATTCAGCCAGGTTTTTAGAGTAGATTTTGCACTTTGTGCACCTATGAAGTCCTTCTCAAGGATCTGGGATAGCTGTTGTTGTTTAATATTAAAGGTATCATCTCAGGATATAAGTTTTTCCAAGAAAAGCTGCCTTTTGCAATTGATGGAAGGCGATTTTATCAATGCCAATGGTATACAAGTCATACTCCAAATGTTTTGAGATTGCATCCAGGGCACCTATTACTACTGATGCTATTTTTGTTTTCTTTTGCCATATTCATTCTTCTTATTTTTGTTATTATCCAACAGAGAGACGCAGAAAGAGAGAGGGAGAACTAGACCTCATGGTATCCTGGTTTCTAGGCCAGCACCTTAACCACTACACCAAAGTGGCTTAATCAGTACACCATAGATCAGCGGTTCTCAACCTGTGGGTCGTGACCCCTTTGGGGGTCGAATGACCCTTTCACAGGGGTCGCCTAAGACCATCAGAAAACACACATTTCCGATGGTCTTCGGAACCGAGACTCCGCTCCGCATGGCCTCCTCCGAAACTGCTTTGGTCGCTCTGATGGATGATCTCTGGCGGGCCCGGGATAGAGGCCAGTCCTCTGTCCTGGTGCTTCTTGACCTCTCAGCGGCGTTCGATACCATTGACCACGGTATCCTTCTGCGCCGGCTGGAGGGATTGGGAGTGGGGGGCACCGTATTACAGTGGTTCTCCTCCTATCTCACTGGTCGGTTGCAGTCGGTGTTTGTGGGGGGCCAGAGGTCCACCTCTAGGTTACTCCCGTGTGGGGTGCCTCAGGGGTCGGTTCTCTCCCCCCTACTTTTTAACATTTACATGAAGCCACTGGGTGAGATCATCCACTGCCACGGAGTGAGATACCATCAGTATGCTGATGATACTCAGCTGTACATTTCCACTCCTGGCCATATCAGTGAAGCGGTTGAGGTGATGTGCCGGTGTCTGGAGGCTGTGAGGGTTTGGATGGGTGTTAACAGATTAAGGCTCAACCCCGATAAGACAGAGTGGCTGTGGGTGATGCCTCCCAAGGACACTTCTATCTGTCCTTCGATTACCCTGGGGGGTGAATCTATAAACCCCTCAGAGAAGGTTCACAACTTGGGAGTCCTCCTTGATCCACAGCTGACATTGGATCATCATTTGTCGGCAGTGGCGAGGGGGGCATTTGCCCAGGTTCGCCTGGTGCACCAGTTGCGTCCTTACTTGGATCGGGAGTCTCTCCTCACAGTTACACATGCCCTTGTCACCTCGAGGATCGACTACTGCAATGCTCTCTACATGGGGCTACCCTTGAAGAGTGTTCGGAGACTACAATTAGTGCAAAATGCAGCTGCGCGAGCAGTTGTGGGCCTTCCTCGTTGTGTCCACATTTCATCAACTCTCCGCATGCTGCATTGGTTGCCTATTGGTCTCCGAGCCCAATTCAAGGTGTTGGTTATTACCTATAAAGCCCTTCATGGCATGGGACCAGGATACTTACGGGACCATCTTCTGCCATATACTTCCCTTCGACCAGTGAGAGCGCACAGGGTCGGCCTCCTCCGGGTCCCGTCAGCGAAACAATGTCGTCTGGCGGGCCCTAGGGGGAGGGCCTTCCCTGTTGTGGCGCCAACCCTCTGGAACCAACTACCTCCTGAAGTCCACATTTCTCCGACTCTCCCAGCCTTCCGAAAGAATTTAAAAACCTACCTCTGCCGGCAGGCCTGGGGATGATTGTTGATTGTGGTGTGACTGAGGAGTATGTGTGGGGTTTATTTTTAATGTTTTTTTTCGGATTTATATTGAATTGTTATTTGTATGTTGTGAGCCGCTCCGAGTCTGCGGAGAGGAGCGGCATACAAATCCGAAAAATAAATAAATAAATAAAATAAATAAATTTGCAGAGAGAGAGAGAGAGAGAGAAAGGCACTTTCGCTTCCCTTCTCTCTCTCTCTCTCTCTCAGGTGGACTTACCTCCTGCAGGGCTCCTGATTGGCCCTGTGCCCGGGTGCCCCACCCCCTGGGAGAAGCGCGGCCAGGGCCTCATGGCTTGGAGCTGCCTGGGGAAGCCCCGGGATCCCTGCTGGGAGCGGCCCACTGGACGGTCCGCTGAATGGCCAGCCCTCCGGAAAGCCGCGGCCCAAGGGAGACCAGCCCCTGCGATCCCCAGCCAGCCCGACCATTGGACCTGCTGGCTGGGAAGGCGTGCCAGAATCCAGGCTGCCGGGAAGAAAGAAGGAGATTCAGCAAAGGTAGGAGAGGAGAGCCGCCTCCTGGGGCCCGGCACTGGCGGTGGCTTCCTTGCCCTCCCCTTCCTCCTCCCCTTCTTCCTCTTGCTGCCCCCAAAGCGGCAGAGGGGTGCCTGGGGGGGGAGCAGCCGGGCTGGCAGAGGGGCTGGTAGGGGCCGTGCGGCACCAGCTCCCACCGCAGCTCCATTGGATGGGCGAAGGCCGAGGCCGGGCAGCGCGGAGTCCCGGCTAGGGCGACTACTTCCTCGCCCTCCTCCTCTCCTTTCTCCTGCTGCCCTCCCAGGTGGCTTGGGCGGGTGCTGCCTCCACTGCAGCTCCATCGATGGGTGGAGGGTGAGGCCAGGAAGCGCGGAGTCCCAGCGGGGGCGGCGGCTGAGCCAGGGGCCGTAGGGACCCTGACAATGCTGCCCTGTTGCTGCCGCTGGAGCCGCCGCCTCCTGTCCTGCTTCCCCTCCCCGCCCATTCATCTGAGGATGCAGCGAACGGGCCAGGGGTGGCGGCAGCGGTGGCAGCAAGGAACCCCAATGATGCTGCCATGCTGCCAACGCTGCCACTGGAGCCGCTGCCTCCCATCCTGCTCCCCCTTCCCGCTCCTTTGGCTGAGGATGCGGCGGGGTGGCGGCCGGGCCGGTGGTGAGGAACCCCAATGATGCTGCCGTGCTACCGCCACCACTGCCAGAACCACTGCCTCCATCCTGCTCCCCCTCCCCGCCCATTCAGCTGAGGACACGCAGAGGCCAGGGGCGGTGGGGACCTCCGACAATACTGCCATAAGAGAGAGAAAGAGAAACAGAGGAAAAGAAAGAGGAAAGAGAAAGAGGGAGGAGAAAGAGAAACAGGAAAGAGAGAGAGAGGAAAGAGAGAAAGAAAGATGGAGGAAACAGAGAAAGAGAAAGAGGAAAGAGAGAGGAAAGAGACTGCCTTCCCAGTCGCTGAGAAAGGGAAAAAAAGCCTTGAGCGAGTTCCCCTTTCTGCCTCGTTGCTGAAAGCTTTTTTTTTCTAAAAAAAAAAGACCGCTCATTCAGAACTCCTCAGGGCTTGTTTGCACGAGCTTGTGGCAGATCAGTAAATAAAGGGGTGGGAGAGCCAAACAGTCCAAGGCGTTTGCACCCTGAACGTGTGGACGCTGCTTTCATGACTTGCCACCACCACCCCCTCTCTTCCCGCCCTGCTTGGGCAACGCGCTGCGGCTGCTTCTGCTGCTGCTGCTGCTGCCGCTGGCTGAGCTGAGCTGGGACGCCGAGCCGATCCCCACGCCTTCTGGTTGCCCGGCCGTGCTCCGACCCCAGCAGCCTTAAAAAGCACTGTGGGAGAGTGGGGAATGCTGGGAGTTGCAGTTCATCACCATCTGGAAAAAAAATCCATCCTTCCTTCCTTCCTTCCTTCCATCCATCTCCTTCCCTTCCCCTTCAATCTCTCCTTCCTTCCTTCCTTCCTTCCTTTCCCCTTCAATCTTCCTTCCTTCCTTCCATCACCGTCCCTTCCCCTTCAATCTCTCTCTTCTTCCTTCCTTCCTTCCATCTCCTTCCCTTCCCCTTCAATCTCTCCTTCCTTCCTTTCCCCCCTCAATCTCCTTCCTTCTCCATCTCCTTCCTTTCCCCTTCAATCTTCCTTCCTTCCATCCATCTCCATCCCTTCTCTTTCAATCTCTCTCCTTCCTTCCTTCCTTTCCCCTTCAATCTCCTTCCTTCTCCATCTCCTTCCTTTCCCCTTCAATCTTCCTTCCTTCCTTTCATCTCCATCTTCATCCCTTCCACTTCAATCTCTCTCCTTCCTTCCCCTTCAATCTCCTTCCTTCTCCATCTCCTTCCTTTCCCCTTCAATCTTCCTTCCTTCCATCTCCATCTCCATCCCTTCCCCTTCAATCTCTCTCCTTCCTTCCTTCCCCCTTCAATCTCCTTCCTTCTCCATCTCCTTCCTTTCCCCTTCAATCTTCCTTCCTTCCATCTCTATCTCCATCCCTTCCACTTCAATCTCTCTCCTTCCTTCCTTCCCCCTTCAATCTCCTTCCTTCTCCATCTCCTTCCTTTCCCCTTCAATCTTCCTTCCTTCCATCTCCATCCCTTCCCCTTTAATCTCTCTCCTTCCTTCATTTCTTTCCCCTTCAATCTCCTTCCTTCTCCATCTCCTTCCTTTCCCCTTCAATCTTCCTTCCTTCCATCTCCATCCCTTCCCCTTTAATCTCTCTCCTTCCTTCCTTCCCCCTTCAATCTCCTTCCTTCTCCATCTCCTTCCTTTCCCCTTCAATCTTCCTTCCTTCATTCCATCTCCATCCCTTCCACTTCAATCTCTCTCCTTCCTTGCTTCCCCCTTCAATCTCCTTCCTTCTCCATCTCCTTCCTTTCCCCTTCAATCTTCCTTCCTTCCATCTCTATCTCCATCCCTTCCACTTCAATCTCTCTCCTTCCTTCCTTCCCCCTTCAATCTCCTTCCTTCTCCATCTCCTTCCTTTCCCCTTCAATCTTCCTTCCTTCCATCTCCATCCCTTCCCCTTCAATCTCTCTCCTTCCTTCATTTCTTTCCCCTTCAATCTCCTTCCTTCTCCATCTCCTTCCTTTCCCCTTCAATCTTCCTTCCTTCCTTCCTTCCATCTCCATCTCCATCTCCATCCCTTCCCCTTCAATCTCTCTCCTTCCTTCCTTCCCCCTTCAATCTCCTTCCTTCTCCATCTCCTTCCTTTCCCCTTCAATCTTCATTCCTTCCATCTCCATCCCTTCCCCTTCAATCACTTTCCTTCCTTCTTTCCTTCCTTCTTTCCTTCCCCCTTCAATCTCCTTCCTTCCATCCATCTCTATCCCTTCCCCTTCAATCTTCCTTCCTTCCTTCCTTCCATCTCCATCTCCTTCCTTCCCCTTCAATCTCCTTCCTTCTCCATCTCCTTCCTTTCCTCTTCAATCTTCCTTCCATCTCCATCCCTTCCCCTTCAATCTCTCTCCTTCCTTCATTTCTTTCCCCTTCAATCTCCTTCCTTCTCCATCTCCTTCCTTTCCCCTTCAATCTTCCTTCCTTCCTTCCATCTCCATCTCCATCCCTTCCCCTTCAATCTCTCTCCTTCCTTCCTCCCCCCTTCAATCTCCTTCCTTCTCCATCTCCTTCCTTTCCCCTTCAATCTTCCTTCCATCTCCATCCCTTCTCCTTCAATCTCTCTCCTTCCTTCCTTCCCCCTTCAGTCTCTTTCCTTCTCCATCTCCTTCTTTTCCCCTTCAATCTTCCTTCCTTCCTTCCTTCCTTCCATCTCCATCTCCTTCCTTCCCCTTCAATCTCCTTCCTTCTCCATCTCCTTCCTTTCCTCTTCAATCTTCCTTCCTTCCTTTCATCTCCAACTCCATCCCTGCTCTTCAATCACCCTCTCCTTCCTTCCTTCTTTCCTTCCCCCTTCAATCTCCTTCCTTCTCCATCTCCTTCCTTTCCCCTTTTATCTTCCTTCCTTCCTTCCATCTCCATCTCCATCCCTTCCCCTTCAATCTCTCTTTCCTTCCTTCCTTCTTTCTTTCCATCTCCATCTCCATCCCTTCCCCTTCAATCTCTCTTTCCTTCCTTCCTTCTTTCTTTCCATCTCCATCTCCATCCCTTCCCCTTCAATCTCTTTCCTTCCTTCTTTCCTTCCTTCTTTCCTTCCCCCTTCAATCTCCTTCCTTCCATCCATCTCTATCCCTTCCCCTTCAATCTCTTTCTCCTTCCTTCCTTCTTTTCCCCTTCAATCTCCTTCCTTCTCCATCTCCTTCCTTTCCCCTTCAATCTTCCTTCCTTCCCTCCCTCCCAACATTTTTGAGCAAGGAAGCGTAAGCTTCTCCAGAGAGCATTGCTATATTGTTTTTCTAATTAATCACTATGCTTTAATTATGTTTAAGTCGTAACAATGAAAATACACCCTGCATATCAGATATTTACATTACAATTCAAAACAGTAGCAAAATTACAGTTATGAAATAGCAACGAAAATAATTTTATGGTTGGGGGTCACCACAACATGAGGAACTGTATTAAGGGGTCGCGGCATTAGAAAGGTTAAGAACCACTGCCATAGATGGAGAGAGCTACTACAGTAACTGAGAAAAAGCCACCACCATCTCTCCATTGCAAACCCATGGTTTTTTAGTCTGTTTTTATAATAGTAATGTGTTTTTATATTTATAAATGTTTTTATATTTGTATGCTTTCTTTCATTGTAAGCTGCTCAGAGTCTCATTGAACCATAAGATGGGCAGCATATAAATTTAAAAAATAATAAATAAAATAATACTGTAATAATAATCTTTATTATTATCAATAAAAACATTAATTATTAATGTTAATTATTTACTAAATAAATGTATATGGCTGCCCAACCTAATTCTGGTGACTCTGGGTGGCTTGCAACATTAAATATCCACAACATAAAACCACCCTATAGCAACAACAGATACAATCATATTAGCCACTTGAATGGGTCTGTATCAGCCTGGGGTCCCTTGTGCATGCGCACAAGATGGGAGACAGCCTGTTTGGTCCCGGGCATTCACGTGGTCTAACTGGGCCTCTCTGCAGCCTCCTGCACCTGCTGAATGGCTCAGCAGACCCAGGACATAACACCCCTCCCCTCTTGGATCAAAACATAGTACTTAATATTTTACAATACTACAAATCTAGTACCTTGTCACTCCCTTATTCATAACACAGTAATACTTACTATTTTGCATTACTATAAATCAGACATTTGTCTTTTGAGCATGTTCTGATTTCTAAGCACCCCTATGCCTGCCCACCTACTGACAGGAGTCTTACATACTCCTGTAAGTGCTTGGGTGGACTTCTGGCTCACTCTGACCTTCTTGGAGCGGTTGTGATTGCCTGGCCTGAAAACTTGCCTGCCAGGCTCGTCAGGCCAGGACTTTGATGCCCCCTAGACTCAGGCGACCTTCCATGCTGCTGACTGGCTAGATCCTCTAAACCCAGACCAGAGTTCCTTGGTGGGGCGGAATTCCTCAAGTCCATTGGTGGGGTGGAATTCCCCAAGTCCACAATGGACCCCTCTTGGGAGCACTGTCTCGTGAGCCCAAGACCAGCAGATGGATAGGCCTGAAAAGCCGGTTGCAGGCAATGTCCCATTGACCTGGTGCCAGGGTCAGGAGTGCCAGAGTCAGGAGCCGCATCCATGGCAAGACCCCCTACTGGCGCCTGGGAAGTTCCACTTTCGTGGAGAGACTGTGGTCCACAATCGTAATTGTGGTCCTTCTCTCCCCCCCCCCCCCGAGAGCAGAGCCAGGAGCAGAAGTATGGCTGGGAACCCTCCAGCGCAGATGATCGATGTGTCGTTGGATCACCCAACCATCATCCAAGGCCACTTCATATGAGAGCGGCCCAGAGACCTTGCATACAACTGCTGTCACCCAGAGATATCCAGGTCCATAGTTCCTTGCCCAGACCGGATCGCCCACCTGTAGCCTCCTAGGTGCCCGTGGCTGTGACACCTGTGACGCCACCCGGTCTGGGTGCAACCTGTCCAGTTTAGTAATGAGCCTGCGACCCCAGCGGAGTTCAGCTGGGCTCTTCCCAGTGGCTGTGCAAGGTGTGGTGTGGTGGGAGAGGAGAAAGTCAGCCAACCTGTGATGCCAGCTTCCATAATTGATTCTCTTTAAAGCATCTTTCGTTGTGCACACCATCCGCTCAGCCTGGCCGTTGGAAGCTGGATGAAATGGTGCAAACGTGACATGACGGATCATGTTGGCCTGTAGAAAAGCCTGAAACTCCAAAGAAGTGAATTGGGGTCCGTTGTCAGAGACAAGGACATCTGGAAGTCCATGAGAGGCATAGATCCCTCTCAACACCTGGATGGTCCTAGCAGTAATAGTGGAGGAGACTGGAACGACCTCTAGCCACTTGGAATGGCTGTCCACGAGGAGAAGGAAGAATTGCCCCTGAAAGGGCCCAGCATAGTCGATATGAACCAAGGGCCATGTGTCTCCTCCCACCTATGTACAGGGGCCTGAGGCATTTAAGGCCTGGACTGTTGGCAAACAGTGCACCCATGGATCTGGGCCTCGATCTCTTTATCGAGCCCAGGCCACCAAAGATGGCTGCGTGCAAGTGCCTTCATCCAGACTATTCCCGGATGTCCCTCATGCAGAGAGAGCAAGACTCTAGTCCTCAATGAGGCCAGGATAACTACCCTGCTACCCCATAGGACACACCCCTTGAAGGTGGATAGCTCGGACTTCCTCTTCCAGAAAATCTGGAACTCTGTGCCAGAACATATGTCAGGCCATCCTGACAGCACCCATGTCAGCACACATGTAAGCATGTGATCAGTGGCTGTTTCAGCAGCCACGTCCCTAGCATTGAGGGGAGACTCAGGTAATTCCTGAATGGAAAGTATGTGGTGAGCTGTAGCAGGATCTGACTCTACTAGCTGTAGAGGTAATCTGCTGAGGCCATCTGCATGGCCCATTTCTTTGCCCAGTTTGTGAACCAGTGTATAGTCATATGCAGACAGGAAAATTGACCATCTCAGCATCCTGGGAGAGATGATGTGTGGGGTTTGCTTGTTGGTTGTAAACAACCCCAGCAGTGGCTTATGATCTGTAAAGATCGTGAAATGGCGGCCATATAAAAAGTCATGGAACTTTTTTATGCCAGCCACTATGGCCAAGGCTTCCCTATCTATCTGTGCGTAATTATGTTCAGCAGATGATAGGGTCCTAGAATAGTAGGCTACAGGGACTTGTGTCCCATTAGCCTTCAAGTGACTCAACACAGCCCCAATCCCATAAGGGGATGCATCATAGGCTATGCATACAGGCAAATGCTCATTGAAATGCGCTAGAACCGCATTTGAGGATAGCAAGGCCTTGAACTCTGCAAAACTCCTTTCGTGAACTTTTGTCCACAGCCAGGGAGCCTGTTTATCCAAGAGTTGGTGTAACGGCTCAGCCACTGCAGCCTTGTGAGGGAGGAATGAATGGTAAAAGTTTAACAGTCCCAGAAAAGCCTGAAGTTTGCTTTTGGACTTGGGGCCTGCTGAATTGCTTTAAGCTTAGATTCAGCAGGCTGGATGCCTTCAGCATCAATACGGAAACCTAGAAACTCTGTGGAAGTGACTCCAATTTTACATTTGTCTTGCTTTAGCTTCAGCCCTGCTTGGCGGAAACGCAGCAAGAAAGCCTTAAGCCTTTTAGCCAGATTTTCAGATGATTCCCCACCAATGAGGACATCATCAAAGTACAGGCAAATGCCTGGAATATTGTGGAGCATTTGCTCCATCACACCCTGGAAGATGCCAGGAGCTACATTAACCCCAAACTGCAGCCTTTTAACTTTAAATGCTCCCCGGTGCGTTACAATTGTTTGGGCCTCTGCCGTTGCCTCATCAACTGGTAATTGTTGACAGGCCTGAGCCAAGTCAAGTTTGGCAAAAACGCAGCCCCCTTTGAGGGAGGCCAGAATGTGGCTCACCACTGGCACCGGGTACGAGTGCTGCTGCAATGCTTTGTTAAGCGTACATTTATAGTCCACACAAATTTGAACTTCTCCATTGGCCTTCAGAGGTGTGAGTATGGGGGTTTTCCCATGGACTGCTGTCCACAGGCTCTAAAATGCCCTACTGGAGCAGCTTGTCCAGCTCTGCATTAATCTTATTCTTCAATGCGAAGGGCACCCATCTGGGCTTAATCCTAATGGGTATGACGGCTGGGTCTAAACGTAAAGCAATGGGAGGCCCCTTGTACGAGCCAAGCTCTGAACTGAACACATCAGCAAACTCCTTGCAAACTTCTGCAAGGCCTGTCATTTGCAAACTGAAATCCAGTCACTTGGATTCCAAGGCTCTCGAACCAATCGAGTCCAATAAGACTCGTGCGATCACCCCCAACTACCACCACATCTAGCAACCCTTCAAACTTCCTACGCTGCACCTTGAGTGTGGCTTCCCCCTTCACGCTGACTCTGGAATTCTGGAAGTCAGTAAGAATTAAATTCAAAGGCCTGAGTTTAACTCAGAGGCCGCTTCTACAACAAATCTTGTTGAAAGTGTCTTCGGAAATGATTGATAAAGCGGACCCTGTGTCCAACTCCATCAATAAGGAGCATCAATGTAAAGCTTCTTCCTGGGCGGCCTATGGGCCCAGTTTTAAAAATGCTTCTACGGGACGCGCAAAAACCCACCCTGTTCTGGCTGGGGACCCTGGTACCTTTCTAAAGCAATTCTTCCGAAGACCGGTCCTTCTGGCGATCCAAACAGACAGAGGCAATGTGGCCTTGCCTACCACATGCCCGGAAAATGGTGGAGCGGAACCGGCAATCGAAGCACTTGTGGCATCCTTCACATCTGAAACACCGAGGGAATGAAGTTGCCTTGTCTCTACGCTTTTGAGGCCTTCTCTCCGCTAGCTGTTGTAGTCGGTCCACCTCCATCTCTGGATCCTGTTCGGATTCTTCTCAAGCGACCTCTTGATGGATGGAGATCAAAGTTGGAGGGTTCTTGGCGAGCCGCAAGGCCTTCACGGCTCCACTCATCACTTCTTCGGCTGAAATTTCTCTCAACGCGTCTTGGAACGAGACATCTTCCTTTCATTTCTTCCTGACTTCCGGTGGCTCCGCCGGCGCCGCCAGGGTCTCCTCTGAGAGACTCCGTTCTCTGGGTTTGTAAAGCCGCAAAAAAACAGCGCACACCAGCTGTTTTTCGCGGTGAAAAACCCCCTCTCCGGGCAAAGGAGAGGTGTAGAGCATCGGGAGCAAGGTTGAGCCCCTCTTAAATCCCTGGGAAAGAAGTTTTCAGGGATCAAGAGTGAGCTCCCTAAAGCTCCGGAGGACGCTCCTGCCCAGAGACGCTTCTGTCATCAGACAGAGAAAGACGCCGCGACCACTTCTGCTTTTTTAAAATACAACACAGGAGAGATTGTAAGCAGACTGAGTGAATACAGGAGTTCTTAATGGATTGCAAGTATTTTTTTTATTGTTTTTCTGGCTATATATTTCTAACGTCTACAATCAACATAATGCTTTCAAGATGGCGTATAGCTTTCACTGCTTTCATTGTTAGGGAAAGTGCTGGAAAGTGAAAGTGAATTCTTTACTTTTTTCTCTCTTCCTGTTCTCGTGAGCGAAGTCAGAGAGACGGCTGTGATTGTCTTAAAGTTAAAATGGAGTGGAATTTACAGTTAAATGCTGAACCTATTCTGGACTGTATTGAGAAATTTCATGAAGAAAGGCTTGAAATAGTGAAGAGTTTTACGCAAGAGTTTAAAGCAATATTGAAAGAAACTTTTACAGAAATATTAACTAAATTTCTTTTTCCAAATGAAATTGATTTACAACCGACTGCTGAACAATTTATAATACAATCTAAACAAGAAGAAGAGCAAGAACAATTAACTAGAATCTTTCTCCCAAATGAAACTGATTTACAACTGACTGCTGAGCATTTTATAATACAATATAAACTAGAAGAACAACAGGAAAAAGAAGAAGATAGTTCTGAGAATAAAGACTGAGGGAAATGGATCCTGCTTGATGAACAGTTTATTTATGGAGAGGAAGAGGATTTGTTTCAAGAAAGGAAAGGACGGCTATTTTTTTCTTTAGTTAAGCAGCAAGAAGAGGATTTAATTGAGAAAAAAGAGACATTGATTCAGTTTAAGAAGCAACTTATTTATGGGACTGAAGAAATAAAGAAGAGAGACTTATTATTTGGATGGGAGGCCTCGTTATGGAGGTGTACTTGGTTAAAAAAAAACCTAGAATTCATCTGAAGAAATGAAATTTAAAATTGTATGTAAGGAATTATGGGTAATCTAAAATTATGGATTGAATTAAGGACTAAGATTATGAGTAAGATGTAAGAGAAGATGATTAATGGTTGATATAATTAAATTGATGAAGAATGTATTTGTTTTGATGATCTAGGTTTGACATTAGATTGATTTATTGATGAGATAGATAAGCATTAAGTGATTGGATAAAGTTGAAGGAATGTAAGTTAGAAATGGAATAAATAGACTGTATTTGTTATGGAGGTTTATTTGACAGATGAGAGAGCCCAGAAGTCGATTGATAATAATTTATAATTAAATGAAAGGAATTAAGGCCAATCTAAGACTATGGGTTGAATTAAAGATCAATTTTATAAGTAAGTTGTAAGAGAGGATGTTTAAATGAAGATATATTAAGATATATTAAGATATATTAAATTGATTAAGAACATAATTTTTCTTTTTGAATTGAGGGATTTATTGTTATTGATATTATTTGTTTATTTTTTTTTAAAAAAAGAATGGTATATATTAAACTTGATGGTTTGGGTGATTTTATATAACCTCTCAATGGATTGAAGTGATTTAAGATTTGACTTAGATTGATGGTTTGGATGTAAATGATAATTATTATTCTTAACAAGATGAATTGTTTGTTTTGTTTAATGGATTGAATTGATTTAGAGAGTGTATATAGTATATAGTTTAAAATTCTTGTTAGGATTATATAATAATTTTGTTTGATGTAGTGGGGTTTTCTTTTGTTGTACCCTGTACTCACTCTGGGAAGTCGGGGGGGAGGGTTAGGGAGGGTTTATAATTTTATATATGATGTTTTCTCAACTGTAATTGGGGTTGGTGGAAGAATATATGTAATTACTGTTATTAAGGGGTTGCTCGGGTGGCCTCTGGGCACCACATCTGATGGAAAAGAGGAAGGAGGAGTGAAGGCTGATGTAAGTGGAAGTTGATAAGAAGGGGGAAGAGTAGGATGGAGATAGAGAAGGATGAAGAAAGAAGAGAAGGAGGGAGGAAGGTAGGTAGTTAGTTGGTAAGTGAGGGGGGAAGGATAGGGTTGGGGGGATGAGGTGGTGGGGGTGCCGAGCAGTGATGTTAATTGTTTGGGATGATTATTTTCAGTTGAGTTATTAGTATTAGATGTATTGAACAATGTATTTATGTTTTGTTTATGGATGATTGTTTATTTTAATACTATGATTTGATTTGACTAATTTTTTTTCTTCTGTAAAATTTTAAAAAAAAACCAATAAAAATATATTAAAAAAAAAAATAAGGAGCATCAATGTGAAGCTTCTTCCTGGGCGGCCTATGGGCCCGGTTTTAAAAATGCTTCTACGGGACGCGCAAAAACCCACCCTGTTCTGGCTGGGGACTCTGGTACCTTTCTAAAGCAATTCTTCCGAAGACCGGTCCTTCTGGCGATCCAAACAGACAGAGGCAATGTGGCCTTGCCTACCACATGCCCGGAAAATGGTGGAGCGGAACCGGCAATCGAAGCACTTGTGGCATCCTTCACATCTGAAACACCGAGGGAATGAAGTTGCCTTGTCTCTACGCTTTTGAGGCCTTCTCTCCGCTAGCTGTTGTAGTCGGTCCACCTCCATCTCTGGATCCTGTTCGGATTCTTCTCAAGCGACCTCTTGATGGATGGAGATCAAAGTTGGAGGGTTCTTGGCGAGCCGCAAGGCCTTCACGGCTCCACTCATCACTTCTTCGGCTGAAATTTCTCTCAACGCGTCTTGGAACGAGACATCTTCCTTTGCGAAGATCTTCTGCTGAAACTCACGACTTCTCAGTGCATAAAATAAACAATCCCGAAGTCTCTCTTCCAGGTCCTTGAATTCACATGGCCTAGCTGCTTGTCATAACACAGCAATAAAATCCGCAGCAGACTCACCAGGCCTTTGGTCCCTCTGCTTGAATGTGTGTCACCATGCAATCCCGAAAGCTTCAGTTCAAAATGTTCTATAAGCATTCTTTTCAGTTCAGCATAAGCAGTTGATTCAAGTGGTGCTGGAGTGACCAATTCTCTTCAATATTGAAAGTCTCAGACACACAGTAGTGTAGCAGCTTTAAGACTGTCTTCTCGGATTTGGTTTACCCGAAAGTAGTTCTCTACCCGGGCCACGTAAGAACTCCAGCGTTCCAGATGAGCTGTGTCAAATTCAGAGAAACAGCCTAGTTTGGACATCGTTACTGCCTGGTAGCCTCGTCAACGCCTTGTGTTGCAAGATTGAGAAGGGGTCCCCTTGGCCGAGCTCTCCTCCAGCATTCTCATACTGGCAGGCAGAGTTGCACTCTCCGGACGCCGAACTTCCCAGCGCTTCAAGCCTCTCTTGGTGAGTCAGCCTATCTTCTTTCATTGTTTCCCTTGCAGCAAATCTCACTTTCGTCACCAATGTTCTGTTTCCAAGTAAAAGGCATTGAGACGGGCAGAAGTAACAAACAGTCTTATCTTTATTCCATTCACAACAGAACCAAAAATAAAATGGTGCAGATTGCTGTTATACCCCTTTGCAGGGACAGTATCAGCCAATCAATGCAAGGCATTTCTCCCGCCTTGCGCATGTGCACAGGGCGGGAGACAGCCTGTCCGGTCCCAGGCATTCACGTGGTCTGCCCAGGCCTCTCTGCAGCCTTCTGCACCTGCTGAATGACTCAACAGGCCCAGGACACAACAGGGCTCATTTAGGGTTTCTGCTTTAACACAATATGGAGTAGTGGAGCCAGAAAGCCAGGTCTTTCGCTTTACTGCCTGCTTTCTATAAACATCGTTCCCCCAGATTTAGGGCAGCATAAAGATTAAGATCTGGCTTTTCCAGGAAATATTTGGGCTACTCCTCCTATTCCACTAAATACTGATTAGTTATTTCAGATAATTTTCTTCAATATGATATGGTTGTTACTTATTACATTATTATGTTTTATTACATTTTAAGTTGCAGTTGGTGCAAATGGGTTGAAGACTATTTACAGATAAGTGAATGAATGAATGAATGAGTGAGTGAGTGAGTGACCTCATCAGTCATTTGCATATTTGGTTTAATCATTACTTCTTTATGTTCTCATTAATAGATTAATATCATTATAACTCAAGCCTTCTCTTTGTGAATGTTGCACAAATGCATTCTCTTTTGCATTTGTTTTCCTCACCCTCTTGTTTCTTAAATGAATAAAATAAATACTTTTTATCCTGATTTAATATATGGTTTTTAATATTATATTTTACTTGCTCTAATTTAGGTTACTTAATTAATTATGAATAATATATACATTTATAACCACACTATTTTCTTTCAGAATAAGTAAAAAACTAGATTACATTAACCTAGTCATGGTACTTCTCCATGCCTTTCTGTGCATACTAAATTAGCATCCAACATATCCATGTATTAATTTATTTAGATCAGGGGTGTCAAACTGCCGGCCCGCGGGCCGGTTTCATCATACTGGAGCTGCGTCCACCCCATTGCCGGCAATGGCAAAATAGTCCTGACATGTCTCACGACGTATTGGAGCTTTTTCGCCATTGCCGGCAATGGTGTGGGCGCGGCTCCAGTATGATGAAACCGGCCCACGGGCTGGCAGTTTGACACCTCTGTGTTATACTATCTACAATACCAGAATAGCCTAACTATTACACCTGGGATGTCACCACAAGCATTCCTTGTGCATTTTTTAAATAAATACAATAAACAAAGAAAGGAACATCCCATATCCTTGCTTTTTTGATATCCAATCTGATGTAGAACATATTGGACTAGGCTCTTATCCACTGTTAACCGTGGTAGCTCATTGGGTCATCATCGGCTAGTCTTTCTTAGACAAGTCTACCCCACAGAGTTGTTGCATTGAAAAAGCAGGTCCTGTTCTGAACCTGCAGCTAAGTGCACAACAAATCAATCTATTACTCTACTTATTGTTCAATGCTGAACCACTAAGCATTTTATTTATTCTCACAAATGCTTTTCTTCATCATATACTATACACATTCAGCAGATTTCAACTCCATATTTCCACAAAATACTCCAGGAATATTCCAGGAATAACAAACACTCCAGAAGATAGGTTTAAGGTACAGAAAGATCTTGACAGACTTGAACATTGGGCACTATCTAACAAAATGAAATTCAATGGTGAAAAAAGTAAGGTTCAACATTTAGGCAAGAAAAACCAAATGCATAGGTATGGTATAGGTAGTACCTTGCTCAATAGTAGTAATTGTAAGAGGGAACTTGGAGTCTTAGTGGGCAATCACTTAAATATGAGCCAGCAGTGTACTGCAGCTGCCAAAAAATCCAACATAGTCCTAGGTTGCATTAACAGAGGGATAGAATCAAGATTACCTGAAGTGTTAATATGACTTTACAATGCCTTGGTAAGCCTACACTTGGAATACTGCATCTAGTTTTGGTCGCCATGATGTAAAAAAGATGTTGAGACTCTAGAACAGGGGTGTCAAACTGCCAGCCTGTGGGTCGGATGGGTCACAACGAGACCGTGCCCACCCCATTGCCGGCAATGGGGGAAAAGTTCTGATACATCGTGCGACATCGCGAGTTTGACATGTCTGGTCTAGAAAGAGTGCAGAGAAGAGCAACAAAGATGATTAGAGAACTGGAGGTTAAAACATATAAAGAACGGTTGCTGAAATTGGGAATGTCTAGTTTAATGAAAAGAAGGACTAGGGGTGACATGATAGCAGTGTTCCAATATCTAAGAGACTGCCACAAAAAAGAGGGGGTCAACATATTCTCCAAAGCACCTGAGGACAGTACAAGAAACGGTGGATGGAAACTAATCAAGGAGAAAAGCAGCCTAGAACTAAAGAGAAATTTCCTGACAGTTAGAGCAATTAGTCAGTGGAACAACCTGACCAGAAGTTGTGGGTGTTCCAACGCTGGAAATTTTTAAGAAATTGGACAGCCATTTGTTTGAAATGGTACAGGGTTTCCTGACTGAGAAGAGGGTTGGACTAGAAGATCTCCAAGGTCCCTTCCAGCTCTGTTATTCTGCTATATATTATTCTTATATTATTATCAAATATATAATTTGATCCTTTCATTCAAGATATGCTCCACACTGAGCAATTTCATCAAATTTTGCCCTGCATGTTACAAGCAAAACTAAATGACCCTCATGCATCCATGCAATCTGAGATCTCTAATCAAGAGATTACATCATACGGCAATAGACCCCACAGCCAAGACACATACATACCGGTAGTATATGGACATAAGGGTATTCAATAAATAAATAAATAAATTCCAGCTGTATATTAAGAGCAAACCATCACCTCATAACCAATAAATGCAATAAATAAATAAATGGGAAATTGTAGTATTTTGAGTTTAATAATTAAATATACATGCATTCCATAAAAAACCACCAGATTTAATTTTAAAAAATTAAAAGATAAATATGGTTTTAATAAAATTAATCTTAGATAACACTATAAATTTTAAATAATTTAACATTTTAAACTGATAAATACCAATAAATAAATGTTATATACTAAAAGGATGTTTTAAAATAAGATAGACTGTTATCCTCGGAAATTTGGTATATGTCTCTTCTGCTTTCTTGGACTTTGTCCTCTACTTCTCCTTTGCCTTTTATTTTCTTCAGTGTTCACTTCAAACAAAACACGAAACATTTCAGCTATTGCCTTGCGTTGGATTTTCACATCATTCATCTATTTCAAATTAAAAATAGTAATACATTAAAAATAGTTGAAGGTTATGAGATTAAAGCAATGTATTGTATATGCTATGTACAGTATATTTATTAAATAAAAATTGAGGTAGGTAGTAATAGTGTGTGTGCTAGAAAAAGTAAAAGGAATAAATGTTTTTCAAACTCCAATGCTCTAATCCAATAATGTAGAATTGGAAATTTCCAATATCAGGTTCTATAATTCTTGAAGATTCCTCTCCAGCCTGTTGTGAACGTGAACACTGAAAATTAATAGCATGATTTTCTACCGTGTTCAGGTCACTAACATATTAAAACTATGATATATAACTTTTACACACTTCAAAAGCAACAACATATTCTCAAATGCCTCCTTAAAATCAGGAAAACTGGAAAAAAAACAGGCCTTGTTCACATGAACGATGTTTTCCATATACCATAGATAATGCACTCAATGATTCCTAAGCCCCTCAAAATAACCCCAGGAACTACTACATTATTTTTATTCCTTCCTGCTATAATAGAAGTGGGGAATGCATTGGTTAGATCAGTATTTCTCAACTGTGGCCTTGCTGGCTAGGGAATTCTGGAAGTTGAAGTCTACACATCTGAAAGCTGCCAAAGTTGGGAGTCTGACATAGATACTGCTGAACTGCAATCCAGAGTAATTTCATCCTGTATGACCTATGATGTATAAAGTTGGAGAACTCCTATTCTATCTCTGTAAAGGAATACAGAGATAACGTTGAAGAAGAATTGCAAGAGAGATTATGTTTGTCAGCCCTAAAAAGAGAAGTGGTGGTGAAATAGAGACTCCAAATAACCTTGTCTGGGTACTGTCTGGGGGCAGGGAGAAACTTCGACAGGTTTTCAAGATTTTGTTATAATACCTTGCTATATTAAAGTAGTTCCAGGAGCCTTGTGGTATCTGCTTCCTGTCCTGACCTATCTTGAAGGGTTGCCATTAAACTTGAAGGCTTGAATGGGTTTTCTCTGCCCCTTTTACACCAAAGAGAATCCAAGCAGGATAATTCTTATAATGCAGAATCTTGCAAAGGTTCTGTGCTTTCCTTTCCATCTCTATTCCTTCTGTTTTATGCTTCAGCAAATCATGAGGGAGCCAGTCTGAGTCAGTCTAATTTTCATATACTTTTCCCCCACGTATTCAACACGCTTTTTCTGCATTGGCTGTCTTTCTAAAGACCCCTGGCTGCTTTCTCCATTGCCTTTTATGGAGAAATGGTGGACCAGATTAAGAAATCAACATTATGTAGACCAATACTACTTCTGTTGTAAAGTTATAATATTAGAATCCTGCAAGTCTGAAATGTGCCTTTCCCCCCCCCCCTTCTTTTGTATGAACTAGGGGGCTTATCTGAGACATTTACTCACATTGGGCTCCTAACCTGGAGTCAGGTTTCTTTCATCAGACTATTGCTTGGCAGAGGGTCTTCCTCCTGTTCCTCAAGGACAGTCCCTATTCTCTCTGCACCCTAAAGCAGAGGCCCCCAACCTTCTGGGCACCAGGGACTGGTTCCGTGGAGAAAGGTTTTTCCATGGACCGGAGAGTGTGTGGTTTTGTGTGCTGCCTGCATCCCACAGACGGGGCTTTGCTTGTTTGTGCGGACCAGTTGCTGGCATGCCGCAGCCCAGTACTGATCCACAGACCGGGAGATGGGGATCCCTGCCCTAAAGTCTCTTTCTCATGCCTTCCTCTTTCTCAGGACTGAGCTGGTGCTTGTGCAATTGCTCTCACATTTCTTCTTCAAGATTATGCCAGTACTCCTCTACAGTATCAGTATTTTCTAATAAGAATTGGCCTAGATTCATTTGTCTTGCCTCCCATCACCCTAACTAGCATTGCCTATGTGTAGGTAATGGATGTACAAGAGGAAATCTTTGTTTTTCACAGTTACTGCACTGAGGCCTGAAGGTCTCTTTGCTGTTTAATAATTGTTTGTCAGATAAACTCCTTAGTTCATACAATGAAGGGATGGGGGAAGCACATTTCAGACTTGCAGGATTCTAATATTATAATTTTACAATAGAAGTAGAGATGTTCTACATAATGTTGGTTTCTTAATTTTCTTTTAATTTTATCCTATATTATAAAGCAAAGGAAATTGTTGATACTTACCGGAAGGTTTGCCACTTCAATAATATCATTTGCTTTCTTCAAACTTTCACTGAATTGTGTTTTATATTGTTCAAAGGCTTCTATTATCTCTCTGAGGTGCTCTGGAGTTTGATTTTTGGTATTATTTTTCAACATGTTGCTGTACATGGAAATGATCTGTGCAAGTAAGATCTTTTTTTCATTGGCCTGCCAGAAAATCAGCAAAAAAGAAATATTTTGGTGACATTTCTCCAGTAACAGAAATTTGAACAATTCAAATAAAAGTTGTCCAGTTTTGTTTTGTTTTTTTCATTTTACCGGAAGTATCCTCACTCTGTCACTGATACCTTTGGCAAAACTCAGCGCCAAAACAATGGCCAGCTGTTTATGAAATCAAAGTGACTTCTTAGAGTTTCTCCTGATGCATCTCCAAAATCATGTCAGTATGGTTGATAAAGTTCCACCCTTCACATATAAGTTTTATATAAAAAATGTGAGCATTGTATAATTTAACAAAGCTGGCAATATATTCCATGTTCTTGTGTGTAGGGAAAAATAGCTTCTATTGTCAAGTGTTTTGGAGTAATTGATATTTCAACTCAGGATTAGAGATAAAATATGTGTCCCTCTCCATCGAACAAGTGGAAGAAATTACCTCTGTCCATAGTCCATTTTTAAATCTGTGTGTGAAAATAGATCCATTATCAGCGATGTCAGACTGACTGGTGTTCTGAAATACAAGATACAAATGGCTCAATCCACAATATAACATAATTCTTTAAAGTGAAAACTGTGATTCAAATCCAAACTATGTATAGGACATTCTTAAAAGCTACAGTAGTACTTGGTCTCTGATTCCTCTATTCTACTTCTGCTCATAAATTCAGGTAGAAAATGAAATAAATGTTTTAGAACTAAGCACATATTTGCCAACTATTGCCTTCCTTTTAAATTAGAGGTAGGAAGAACTCAAGGAATGATTTTTATTGTTATTATTTAAAAAATAGCACAATGTAGTGAATATAAGCATTAGATTCAGCAATTACATTCCATTGGTTCTAGGTGCCAACAAAAACCTATTTTCCAAGAATCAAACAAGAAAATGCAGTACTAATTTACTAATTAATTCAACATAATTTAACAATGTTTACAACTATAGCTACTTTGACAATGCAAAAAAGCAGAATGCCTTAAAATATTAGTGCTACTATAACATTAATTGTTAAAGGAAAATGAAGAATAGAGCTCAACAACTTCTTCTGCACTGAAATATGGTATTATTTTTAACATTAAAAAATAAGATAAGTAGGCTGCATTTTCATCTGTGGAGTCAGTAAGTACTTTCATGAAAATATCCCTTGAGAAGTACAGTACTACTAGTGTGTATTTACTGTGTGTAATTCAGTGTGTAGTGAATTACCAAATAGCCAAATTCTACTAACACCAAAACCTGCTTCAGGTAAAGATATCAATCATTGATAATGACATTAATGAACTGTCAAGTTCAACACTTAAAACTATATTTATTTTCAACAACCTTCTATAATTATAAATTACAAAATAAGAAAATTGTTTGACACTTCTTTGAATGAAAGCTTTGGAAAAAATACATTTGCATGAGGATGTTTAATTTGTCATAGAACTATGAGAAGGCATTAGCCAAGTAATATGTTCTAGTGTTAGTCAGTGAAAAAGTAGTAGAGGTTGCTCATTCAGAATGAAATACCTCAGATTATGTATTTGAACAAGTAGGCAATTCTGCGCATTTTTCTTAAATAGTCAAATTTTTATAAACTCTAATTCTAGAAAAAATATCATACACCAGTTTTATAACTTTATCATTTGTATTAAAATAAACATGTGTACATGAACTAGTAGTTATAATTGCAAAACATTTGGTCAACAGAATCTGTGGTAAAAGCAAGTTCTAAATAATTCACCCCAAAGAACTAAAATGCAATGTTTTCCAAATTATTAGAAGTCTATATCAAGCCACACTACATCAAACTGGGTAGCTGCTCCAAATTATAGCTGTAACTATGCTAGTTTTCAACCAAAAGGAGAAAAAGTTTGAAGGCATACTTACAAAATCATTCTCTAGCTTCAGTATAGAATCTTTTATATGTTCAAAAATTGAATCAGTAACGACATTAGAACAAGTACTCATTAGAATGAAAAAGAGACAAATCTTCCAAGCCATTATATCTAACCTAAGTAGAAAAACTATTTGCTACAGATCTGGAAACTAGAATCAGAGTAGTGTAACTTAACTGTCTACTTGCAAGTCTGATCTTCACCTCTCTGGATGGTGATATATATACACGATCACTGAAATTTTTCAACTAAGCAGAATTACGTGTTTTAACACAATTCAGGAAATGGTATTAGAGAAGAGGTGTTTTGGTTTTTATTAATAGTTCTGGTGTGGGATTTCACCATTTAGAGTTTCCTTTAAATGACAAGGCTCTTCATGTGTTGAATGTTACTTATCCAGGAATCAGCTCTATAAGGATCCTTCGAAAGCATGACCACATCAGCAAAAGACAGAAGAAAATTTCCCTGTCAAGCCCCATGCTCACCTTTTGAAAGAAAACCCCTTAGACTGTACCCAAATTTAGCATCTTTGTGGGTAAAGGTGCGTGACAGGAAATTAGGATATGAGGAATAATGGTCAAAGAATGCATTTTAACCGCTCAGATATACAAAGAAATCCACTTCATGTCATTAATGGGTCAGTTTGATACATGTACAGCATATGTTTGACTAAATAACATAAAGTAAATATAAACCTTCATCTTCCTTATCTTTAAAAGAAAAATACCAGAAAGATAAAGCATATTTTCCATAAATAAAGTAATAACTATAGATATAGATCTGTTCATACCATATTTACATTTTTTTATAAAATCAAGAAATAAGGACACGGTTGATATTCTGTACTCTGTTAAGTCCTATACAAACCCACCTGGAAACTGACCCAATGTAATCCCATAGCAGGTTTTTTTAATATTGATTTTCAGTTATGGTAAGAGAAATGAGGTGCCATAGTGCATTACAAATAACAACAAAGTCACAGTAGAGGAATTCTCACCAAAATTGACAGTATGTTGTATCTTATATCTCGGGAAAAGACTGTATCATATTTTACCCACAGAAAATATGAGTGAAATATGGAAATACAACTATATCCCTGCATACCTCCAGAAGGCAAATCTTTAGTCTTCTTAACCAGAATAACAGAGTTGGAAGGGACCTTGGAGATCTTCTAGACCAACCCTCTGCTCAAGCAGGAAACCCTATACCATTTCAGACAAATGGTTGTCCAATCTCTTCTTTAAAACTTCCTGTGTTGGAGCAGGTTGTTCCACTGACTAATTGTTCTAACTGTCATGAAATTTCTCTTTAGTTCTAGGCTGCTTCTCTCCTTGATTAGTTTCCATCCACTGCTTCTTGTCCTGCCTTCACGTGCTTTAGATTATATATTGACCCCCTCTTTTTTGTGGCAGCCTCTTAGATATCGGAACACTGCTATCATATCATCCCTAGTCCTTCTTTTCATTAAACTGCACATACTGAATTCCAGCAACCGTTCTTTATATGTTTTAGCCTCCAGTTCCCTAATCATCTTTGTTGCTCTTCTCTACACTCTTTCTAGAGCAGGGGTGTCAACCTGCCAGTCCGCGGGCCAGGCACGTCACGCAGAAGTTGCACCCACCCATTGCCGGAAATGGCAAAACAGTTCCAATACGTCGCGCAACATCACATGATGTCGTGAGTTTGACATGTCTGTTCTAGAGTCTCAATGTCTTTTTTACATCATTGCAACCAAACCTGGATGCAGTATTCCAAGTGTGGACTTACCAAGGCATTATAAAGTGGTATGAGCACTTCACATGATCTTGATTCTATCCCTCTGTTCATGCAGCCTAGCACTGTGTTGGCTTTTTTGGCAGCTGCAGCACAATGCTGGCTCATATTTAAGTGATTGTCCACTAGGACTCCAAGATCCCTCTCACAATTCCTACTATTGAGCCAGATACTACCTATACCATACCTGTGCAATTGGTTTTTCTTCCCTAAAAGTAGAATCTTACTTTTTTCACCATTGAATTCCATTTTGTTCAAGTCTGTCAAAATCCTTCTGTACCTTAAGCCTATCTTCTATTTCTTCCAGCTTGATGGTGTCTGCAAATTTGATGAGTTCCCATCTATCCCCTCATCTAAATCACTGATGAAGATATAGTATTGAAGAGTACTGGGCTTAAGACAGAGCCTTGGGGTATCCCACTGCATATTTCCCTCTATGTAGAGACAATTCCATTAAGAACTACACATTGAGTGTGGTTGGTCAACCAGTTACAATAACCATCTGGTGGTGATGTTAGCTAATCCACATTTATCAAGTAATAGGTTGGAATCTTTAGTGCTGTGACTGCCTTAATGCCATGACCTCTGTACTCTACTTCCATTGAAAAAGACTAATTTAAAAATAGTTTCAACTGTAAATTTATTAGCTATTTTGGTATTGTTACATGTGATATTTCTCAAATTATTAAATTTAATATGAATAAGGTACATAGAGAAAATATTTGGATACTGATAGATTAGAGCCTTTAAATCTCACTCTTTGGAACAGGACAAAAACTGTCAAAATAAATATCCTAAAATGTTTTATGTCTCTCATGGAATTCCCAAAGATGTGTCTGGAAAATATTTTAAGATATACATTCTATATATTTTAATAGGAACTCCTTACTTCTGAACCCACATTTTTTTTAAAAAATGTAGTTTTCAATTAAAAAAATGGTAGCTTTCGTTTTTCAAATCTTGAATTTAACATTTTGCATATTTTTTTTACTGGTACTAACGTAAACATAGCTTTACTTAGGCCATATTTGCACATATAGTTTAAGCTATTCCTCATGCCAGCTTTATTCTAAATCAATTTAAGAAAATCCAGATTACATTAGATTAGATTAGATTTTAGATTAAATTAAAAAGAGAAACTACAGAGAGAGAAACTATAGAACCACTACATCTACTGGTTTTCATATATACATAATGTGCATATACATACAGAATTAATTGATTGTGTGTGGGGGGGTATTCAAAATTAAAGTATCAAAGTGTGTATACACATAGAGATAATAAGCAGCTTTCTTTAAAAAAAGAAAAACTTTCAAACTGCTCCGTTTCTATTATATTTGAGAACCAATATTACTATGGTTATTATAATACCACAATAGCCACCACATTTGTCTTATAAATGGAAAATTGCCAGTTCAAAACCCATAGAAACTTTTTAATCACTATTTTTTATTTACCATAACTTATTTTCTGCATACTTTTTATTAAAAATTACAATGGTGAACCATTTTAGCATTCTTTCAATCAACTGAGGTAGAAGCGTTTCACCCCCAGAAGAAAAAAAAAGCCCATAGATAATATCTGAAACTTGCTATATTCTGGGGAAAAGTCATTTCTGGACATCCATATTCTTTTGAATCCCATATATATTAATTGAAAATTTGAGAGGTGGGCAACAGAAATTGATTCTCCATGTTGTTCTTATTGCTAAGAGATGCTGGAAAAACACAGATGTGACCCCAATTAGTCAGTGGCTGGAAGACACATGACTACCTGTGACACAAACAAGTGGCTGACAGATGTAAAATATGATCAACCTCTCAAATACAATCTGTGCAGCATTTCTCGATATATTTAAGATTTCACCTAGTAGTCCGTGTGATATGTTGGATTCTCTTTTCTGAGATCCACGGCTAGAATTTCTTGGATAACATTACATTTACTATGTTCAAAGTTGCCTTTGTAAATAAAGATTTTCAGTAGAAAAATGGTTATATTTTGCAGAAAATGTATATATCGGTATTTTACATGTTAGGACTTCTGCAGTTCTATTGACCAAAAAAGATAGATAGGCAGCTATTCCACCCATTCTCTGCTATTCTAGTGTGAGGACTAAATATTGTGTGGTTGCAAATGGCTTTATGTCATGTTTTATCAGTTGTTAATTTTATTGTTTATGGCATATTTAAATTATCAGATAGCACTTACCAGAAGTAATATGATACAAATATGTCATTTTTTTGTGCCTTTTAGCCACCCTTTGGTGCTCTCTGAGCTTGTTTGTTTTCTTGCAGACATTTCATTACCCAAACTAGGTAACACCATCAGTGCTAGAATCTAGGACTAGCACTGATAATGTTACCTAGTTTAGATAATGAAATGTCTGCAAGAAAACAAACAAGCTCAGAGAGTATCAAGGACTCCTCATTTCAACCTTGGGCTACAAATATTTTCCTTCTTTGCTTTAGAGGATGGGTGTCAAACTCACAATATCACGTGACGTGTTGCAATGTATCACAACTTTTTTCCCATTGCTGGCAATGGGGTGGGTGCGGTTTTGGTGTGATGCATCCGGCCCGAGGGCCGGCACTTTGAGACCCCTGCTTTAGAGCCATGGTGCAGCCGTGGTCAAAATGCAATATTGCAGGCTAACTCTGCTGACTGCCAGCAGCTTGATCCTGACCAGCTCAAGGTTGACTCAGCTTCCATCCTTCTGAGGTTGATAAAATGAGGATCCAGACTGTTGGAGGCAATATACTGACTCTGTAAACTGCTTAGAGAGGCTGTAAAGCACTATGAAGCAGTATATAAGTCTAAGTGCTATTGCTATTATTTGTAGTCAATGTTGATTACTGGTGACTGCCTGGACGAGTTTTCTTGGCAAATTTTGGGAGTGATTTGCCATTGCCTGCTTCTAGGATTCAGAGAGAAGGACTGGCCCAAGGTCACCCAGCTGGCTTTGAGCATAAGGCAAGACTAGAATTCATGATCTTCTAGTTTCTAGCCTGGGGTCTTAACCACTATACCAAACTGGCTCTTTATGATAGAAAATACTTTTTTAAAAATCAGTTCTACACCATATAAAAATGAAGGAATAAAGTGGTTACCAAGAGTAACTGAACTTTCTGTTGTGCCTTCATGCACTTGTAGCTTCTGATATTCCAGACTTTCACTAGAAGGAGTTTTGTAACGTGCTACATTTTAGTAATTGTTGTGTCCTGAGCCTGCAAAAGCAGGCTCGGGATGTTGCATTGGTCCCAGGCATTCCAAAGCTGCCCGGGACCAGACTGAGCGGTGCCAGCCTTGTGCGCATGCACAAGGCAAGAAGCGCTCGAATACATTGTTTGCCGTTGTCCGGGTCTCTGGTCTTAAAAACAAGCCTGTTTGCTTTTGCTGTTCGTTGTTGTTAGAGTAATAGAGAAGAATAAAGCGCTGTTAAATTTGCCATGTGTCTTCATCATTTGCACAAGAACAAGGAACTTAACAGTAATAGTGCCAATATTTGCTATGCTGCAACTAAATGAATATTATCAATAAGCAAAATTACTTTATTTTTTTCCTAATTTATCAATGCAACTAAAAAAAAAACTACCTAAAAAAGAATGAAAGCACATTTCAGACTGTCCCCATTTTGAAATGGGAATACACAGTTCCAGATATGTCTGTGCAGGAAAGCTCTTCTTTTTACTTTCTATCATACAAAATTGCCATTCCTAGTTATAATGACTTAGCAAGGCAGTGTTTTTAAAGAAACAAAAGCCAGCATACAAAGTAAGGTTTACCACTTATGACTAGGTGAGAAACTCCGTCATTATTCAGTCCAACTACTGGTGGCAGTTTAGGTGAAACCAAGCCAGCTAATGAAAAATTTGTTATGAAAAATTTCCAGCCCACCTTAAATGCATATATGAGGCAATCTGCAACTCCTCTGAGGTTTCAAGATGCACTAATCTATACAGATCCTGCAAAATTCTGCATTCTAACAACATGTCAAAATGCCATTTAAGTCCTGGGCAGGAGATGCCTTTCACATCATTGGTTCAGCCTCACTTCAAGCAGTTGCATGGAAAATATTGAGAAGTAGATGCATTGTGAACAAATGAAAATCCATACTGTGTCTTGTTGCCACTAGATACAGGTAGTCCTTGACATATAACAGTTCATTTAGTGACCATTCAACGTTACAATGGCACTGAAAAATGTGACTTATGACTGTTTTTCACACCTATGACCTTTGCAGCATCCCCAAGATCATGTGATCAAAATTCAGATGCTTGGCAACTGGTTCATATTTATGACAGTTACAGTGTCCCAAGGTCATTTGATCATCTTTTGTGACCTTCTGACAAGCAAAGTTAATGGGGAAGCCGGAGTCACTTAACAACTGGATTACTAACTTACCAACTGCAGTGATTCACTTAACAACTATGGCAAGAGAAGTCTTAAAATGGGGCAAAACTCACTTAACAAATGTCTCGCTTAACAGAAATTTTGGGCTCAAATGTGGTCATAAGTCAAGAACTACCTATATTGCAGGGTACACCTTCTATCCTTAGGGGCCACAAGTCCTTTACCCCACATTCAATAGCTACAAACATGCCTTAGATCAGCTTTGCCAATGCTATACTTCATATGTGATTTTTTTAAAAGATACAGCAATGTTATTTTCTTGCAGCAACAATTACCAAAACTCATGTGGTGTTCAGAAACAGGAAGAAAGCCCTGTTGTTATTTGCACACATGGTGCCCATTCCAGGCATTGTGTATTACTTTCAAGGTCAATTAGATGAGCTGACACATGGAAAATAGGTTACTCTTGACATGGCCTCTTCTGCTTTTAATCCATGGTGGCTATCTCATGATGCTCAATGGTAAGATTCCGAAAAATATGGGATTTGCTGGCAAAAATTAGCTTTGTTAGGCCCACTTTACTTAAGCAATTTTTAATACCGATGTTCCTCATTTCTTACCACTTTTCAGGGTGGTAATCTTTAGAGAATGCTTAAAATTCACAGTGTGGTTTATTTATGTATATGAAGTTCTTTACTCAGGCTTCCTGTAACTCAGAGTGGGCAATTTTGTGGCCTGTGAGCACTGCAGGGCATACATTTTATACATTGACATCATAATAGAAATAAGGTTGAAATTTGGAGTGGGGAGAATAACACGGTTTACTCAATGTAGAAATGTTTAGCTTATTAAGGTGATACAAATAGCTATTTTATTTGGTTGGAATCTAGGGACTGGGAGGATCTAAGAACTGTAAAAAATAGAGCTCCCTTGCAGTTAGCCTATCATCACTATAGTCACTCTAAACCTCAGAAATTTATTTTAAAAGCTTCTCTGTGGGCTTCTCTTGGGCTTCCAGTTCCATAGTTGAGGTTACTGCCGGATTACTCTTTCTCTCACTTTGATTTTTGCAACTAAACTTATCCACTGGAAAGTAAATTTTCTTCTTAAGCAGAATTACTTTTTTTCCACTCATGTCCCATGCTTAGAATTTTCCTTGTTAACAAGGAATGTTAAAAATGTCAAAACAGCAGCAATTTTCCAGTTTGCGGGTCATTATGACAATCCTTCATACCATTTGGAAAAGATTTCAACTCACTCCGTAGAATGTTGAGCAGAGAAAAAACAATGCTTCATGACTGATTTTGGTATTTCAAGCAATAACGATTTGGTTCTTACAGTTAGGAATGAAGAGCTATTATACATAAAACTCTTTCTTTTTTTTCTTTTTTTCTTTCTTTTTTCTTTCTTTCAGAAATCAGTAGGAAATAATTCAAAACATTGTGTTTTTTTCTCTAAGATGTCACCCTCAGCTTTGAAACTCCAGTCTTTTCAAAATTGAAAGGCATAAAGAGAGGAAGCTTTGAGTATTCACCCATCTTTTCTTCCATACACAGCAGTGGAAACACTGTGTGTTCACTTCTTCTCCGGCATGTTCTCGGTTAACTCAACCAAACAGAACTAATCAGTGAGAAGTGATCTTGGCTTCATGTCTGGCTGAGAATATTTCCTGTTCTCTTACGAGTTGTCACCCATCTTGTCACCTAAGATTAGCATTATTGAAAAACAAGAGAGGCATCATTCCATCAATGGATTATCTAACAACTCCTAATATTTTCAAAACCAAATAAAATAATTAAGAAATTATTCTAAATGAATAATATCAGCATACACACAAAAAGCTTATTATCTTGCAGTATGGTTTATTTTTTAAATTAAAGCAAGCCCTACTGCAAGATAAGTTTTATTGTGTGTATGTTGACATTATTCATTTAGATATCTATGCCTTCCTTCTCATAACTATTTTTCTAATAGCTATGTAATTATTTTTCCAATTTTGCTTGGCACATTTTTCACTGTGGCCATACAGAGAAGATCGCTGTGCATGCTTATTGCTCTGTTTGCCCCATTTCTGTATACACCGTAGTGCATTAAGAATTTAATTAATTTGTTACTATTACTATTCAAACTACCACTTTTAGTGGATTTAATTCTGAGGAGATACAGGGGAGTCAGCAGAAACCAATAAGTTTTCGGAATAGGGCGGAATAGAAATCAAAACAAACAAACAAACAAAAAAACAAACAAACAAACAAACAAACAAACAAACAAACAAACAAACAAATAAATAAATAAATAAATAAATAAATAAATAAATAAATAAATAATTTCCAGATCCCTGCCAAGGACAAAAACCTACTCTAGGAAGCAACAGGTTTGGAAAAACTGGCAGGCCCTGGTAGATTCTACAAATTCCCCTGATCTTCTGACCAGGGGAGCCAGAATCACAGCATGCCCAATTAGAATCCCAGAACCAAGCTGCAGTGCCTTTCTGGTAGAACATCACTCTCGGAGCTCCACTGGTACCCAACAATAGCTGGTATCCAACAAATGGCCAAGAAGAGGTTGGTCAGCAATGCTCACATGAAGCCCAGACAAGGCTGAAATAATACCTAGTACTCTTCCTCCCTTGATGGACAGGTCCCTAGTACTCATGGATACTGTATTCTGATTTTTGGCAATTCCTTGTATTACAGGAATTGATCCACAGATTGAGACAGCAAAAGTAGGATTTACAAAGAAATGTTTGTGGGACACAAAAAGAAGTGGGCTATGTTTGTTTGGCATAGAAAGGCAGGATACACTTAGGTGGCAAGGGACAGAAGCAGTTATTTATGGAGATCATTTTACTTCTCTGTTGCCTTTTTTCTGCCCTCAGGAATATCATCCCCCTGGTGTTTCATCCAGCTCCAATCATGTCATGAACTCAAAAAATCTAATTTTGTAAACAGACCAGAAGTCAAGGCTATTTGTGATTCTGGCTGATAGATAATGGGTGTATGCATGAATTTGAGGGGGGTCCCTCCCCCCAATATATTGCATCTATTTGTTTGATTTTGCATGTTTGTGGGTTTTTTAAATTTATTTAGATTTAATTTTATGTGCCACCTTGAGTGCCACTCACAGTCTGGCATTTTAGCTATTATTGATTCCTTTTTACAGGACTTTATGAGCATAACTGTAGTTTTAAAAATGCATAAAAAATATTTATATATACAAATCCCTACATAGTTCCATAGGATTCTGGACACAAAGTTGTGTTATAGCAACTCATTCTAAGCAAGCATGTATCTAGTTAGTTTAGATTGCAAGTGATGCCTGCAAACCAGCAAAGTCTTTAAAATTTAGTAAGCAAGTTTCATATTCTATAATTGGCAGGTAGAGTTAGGCAAAGGAAACATTTTCTAGGCTCTTACACTTTCACTATATATAGTTAAGAGGCATATCAAGCTAGTTATCTGTATGTCTTAAGTTCTCAGTGTAATACAACCAGGACTGATTTTTCTAACCTTTAAATGCCTTCTGGTTCACAGAGAAATCTTCATATGGAAGAAATGTTGCCAATTTTAAGTTCCAGAATCACTGTCTGTCTCAAGGATGCCACAGAACTGGAGAATGGCAAGGCTGGAAGAAACGTCTAGTCCACTGTTGCCTAGTGCAGGAATCCGCTAATTTAAATTAAATAGTATAATTAAACTGATTCCTGGATTTGTGATGTCAAAGTGCTAAAAAAGGAGCAATCCTATTTTAAATTTTAATAACTCCCGGCACTAGACAGTTTGATAACCATTGTATTATTGAGGTAGCAACTTGTTATATTTTTTATCTTCGTTAAAATAATACTGCTTTCTATAGATGTGTGGATGTATCCTGATCATTAACTACTTTAACATTTCTCGTTTTGAAGGATAAATTATTGTTGGAACTGGTTATACCTAATCTAGATAGTACTTCTAGGAACAAAACTGGCTGACTGGCTGTACTCAGTGTGTGGTCCTCAATGGAACTGCATCTACATGGAGGGAAGTGCGTAGTGGGGTGCCCCAGGACTCTGTTCTGGGTCCAGTGTTCTTCAACATCTTCATCAATGATTTGGATGAGGGGATGGATGGATGGATGGGGAACTTATCAAATTTGCAGATGACACCAAGCTAGGAGAATAGCCAACACTCCAGAAGATAGGCTTAAGATACAGAAGGATATTGACAGCTCTAATAAAATGAAATTCAGGGTCTACATTTAGGCAAGAAAAACCAAATGCACAGGTATAGTAGCAATTGTGAGAGGGATCTCGGAGTCCTAGTGGACAATCACTTAAATATCAGCCAGCAATGTGCTGCAGCTGCCAAAAAGCCCAACACAGTGCTAGGCTGCATTAACAGAGAAATAGAATCAAGATCATGTGAAGTGTTAATACCACTTTACAATGCCTTGGTAAGGCAACACTTGGAATGCTGCATCCAGTTTTGGTCACCGCAATGTAAAAAAGATGTTGAGACTCTAGAAAGAGTACAGAGAACAACAACAAAGATGATCAGGGGACTGGAGGCTAAAACATATAAGGAACAGTTGCTGGAATTGGGTATGTCTAGTCTAATGAAGAGAAGGACAAAGGGTGACATGATAGTAGTGTTCCAATATCTCAGGGGCTGCCACAAAGAAGAGGGAGTCAAGCTATTCTTCAAAGCACCTGAAGGCAGGACAAGAAGCAACGGATGGAAACTAACCAAAGAGAGAAGCAACCTAGAACTAAAGAAAAATTTTCTGATAGTTAGAACAATTAATCAGTGGAACAACCTGCCTCCAGAAGCTGTGAATGCTCCAACACTGGAAGTTTTTAAGAAGAGACTGGAGAGCCATTTGTCTGAAATGGTATAGGGTTTCCTGCCTGAGCAGGGGGTTGGACTAGATGACCTCCAAGGTCCCTTCCAACATCATCATCATCATCATCATCATTATTATTAAGGAATGTGCATAAACTAACAATAGGCAGCACAATTTGGGGCTGCTTTCATTAAACTCCTTGAGAAAAAAATTATCCAGGAAATCTTTGATAGTATATTTAATTTATTTTTAAATATTTATTGTTATTATCTGTTTTAATTGGGTTGTAAACCGCCCCGAGTCCTACGGGAGAGAGGCGGTATAGAAATTTAAGAAATAAAATAAAATAATAAAGTAGTGTTTACTGTTAGTAATTACAGAACCAAGACAATAGTCCAGATTCTTTCATTTACCTCCCCTTCCCAACTCAAGACCACAGACACATACCAGTAGGCAAGGTTTATTATAATTGACAGAGGGATTCTGCAAAGTGGCTTTCATATTCTAGCAGTGATTAAAAGAACATGTACACCTTTTCTCAGGGGAAAACAGAAAAGAAATCCCAATTCAGTGTGAGTTTTCCCAAGTTGCTTTGCTGTATTAGTTTAAATTTTTCCTTTGCTATATTTACAAGATAAGTGCAACAGCTCATTTCTTGTGCATTCTGGACTTCTATGTATATTTCTTTCCCTGTCAACTTCCAAGTTGAGCTGTTACTGGAATACAAATTACTGTTCTGCAATTAGGAGCATTTACCTAACTTTGAGAAAAAGTGTTGGAACTAGATAATGATTCAGGCATGTATGTAGTTCTGGATCTACTTGTGACTGATAGTTTAATATGGTAGGTACAAATGGCTGTGATTATTTTGAATCAACAGCAGCAAAAATTGCAAGAGCACTCTGCTGACTGTAGTGATAAAACTAGCAAACAGAAGCTAAACACTAGTTAATCTGCTAAAACAAACATAAGCCCAGATTACTTAATACATACCCAAACTAATTCTAATCTTGTATGCAGTGGAGTTTGAAGAATTTATGGTCCATATTTTAGCATTTCTGCTGCCAAAGCAGTTTCCGCTCCAGGAAGCACCATTAGCTGCAATATTAATCAAAACAAGACTAGATGGTGTGTTGTGTAGAAAAAGCTCAGGGCTGATTGCAGAGCTAAGAGCAAGGAGCTCATACCAACTGCAAAGCACCCATGCAGTTTTAGCAAAGAACCCCCTTTTGGAAGTTATCTGCGTCATTGAGATTATGCAGTAATAGCTAAGCTTGTAACATTTGTTTGCAAAACACACACACAATCCATTAATCCAACACTACACGCAGACAGTTTGGTGTAGTGGTTAAGGCATCAGTCTACAAATCAGGAGAGCATGAGTTCTGAGCCCACCTTTGGCATGAAGCCAGATGGGTGACCCTGGACCTCAGCCCTAAGAAGGAGACAATGGCAAACCACCTCCAAAATCTTGCCAAGAAAACTATAGTCACCAGCAGTCAACACAGATTCAAAGGCAAAAAAAAGTCCAAGAAAACTAGTAGCCCCTCATCATTGCTTTGAAATTGGAAAATATAGGCAAATATATATCATGAAGATCCTAAATAAGAATCTCCAGGTTAAATTTGACTTGAAGGTGCAGGGACATTAAACTTGAAGAGAAAAAAGGGAGACAAAATAGCAATATGCAAGGTTGCCATCTGGTGGTGGAGTGGGAAAAGTGTCCATGTTCAGTTTTGTAGATTGCATTGCTATCTATACTATCAGAGAAATATGTTCCATTTCTAAATTTGCTAAACTGTCAATAATAGCACACTATCAGAATACTCATGAAGTTTAAGCCAAGAATTCCATGCAGTCCTAAGATTGTCCATCCTGCTTTAGAAGTTAATAGGAGAAAAATAAACCGAATGAAGCATTTTTAAAAAATAAGATATAAATTTCACCCTCTTTTTTAAACTACTATTTTGTATGCTGATGCATATTAAAAAGGGGAAGGCATCAGTCATATTGCCATGGCTGTCATATATTACCATACACAGACACCCTGCTAATGCCACTGGCTATATATCCATATCTCAAATCTCCAGCACTTAGAGAAAATGTTGTAATACTTCCAATAAAGAACACAAGGGTTACAGTAGGTATTGTCAAATAAGGTTCAGTTCTAACTATATTGGAAAAATCCAGACAAAGATTGAACATGGGGGCTGCCTCAACAGATCCTCCATCAGATTTACATTATGAAGCATGCAGGGCTTGCAATGGTTTTAAGAATGAACTCCACGTAGGAAAAATCAGCTGGCATCCCAAAATGAGAATGAAAAACTAAGTGCTGACATATGTATACAAGCATCCCCCCAAAAAAAACCCACCTCAGTGTTAATAGAATTACAATGTGATAGTCATAATTAAAAAGTTACTACTTATTTATGAAATCTTTACAACATATACAATAAAAGGCAATCCATCAAACATTCACATCTGCCTATCCTCAGGTCGATAGGTGGATAAAAATGTCAAATCCAGCTTGAATATCAGGCTGACTATGCAACAAAATATACAGTGTAACAAACCATAATAATATGAAGGAACTAAAGTGCCCTGGGACTGAATTCTACCAACAGATAAGCAACTGCCATATTACACCCCAGACTTAAATATTGTTGACAAGAAAGACAAAAATGTCTAGATAATGAAAAATGCACATCTGGAGACTTTGGAATACAGGTAGTCCTTGACTAAGGTAATGGCCATTTGTTTAGTCTATGGCAACTTTTATCAGCCATTTAGATATCCTCTTAGATATATATGCCTAAGAGCTCTAAAAATTGTGACCAGCACTTTGAAATGCTGCTCCTACAGCACTGGCATAATATAGCAGGGTCAAGGGTCAAGGCTAACTAGCAGGTATATAAATTCTACATTTTGAACCAAGTAAAACCTCTAAGTGGTCTTCAAAGGCAACTCTTACAGTCATCTAAATAATGTAACTGTCTTCAGTGTATCCTGTGTCAAGTAAGGTCACAAATAATCTATCAGCCAAAGCTGAACAAAGACTCTACATTCCTCTAGCAGGAACCCCGACTTATACAACCTATGAGAGGTTGGTTTCTTCTTTGCAGCAGATTATTTTTTAGGAGATGATAAAGAACAGATTTTTCTGAGCTGTAGGAACATGTGAAGAGCATCTGTCTGCTCAGCATTTGTGAGTGTTCTCTCCAACAGGCATCTTCTAGAACTAAACAAAAACTGTTCCATAAGTTACATGAAAAACTGCAAATGACTTTCACACATTCTGCTTTTATTACTTGCTTGTTTATAGTATCTATATTTTCCTGTTGTACTCTATATGTGGACATGAAAATATAATTTCCCTGAGCAACCAGTTCTCTGAAACTTTGTATATGATTTATTTTTTAATCACTTTTTTATCTTAATTATAGTTACTAGTTATTAACGATGATTGACCAATAGTATCATAATATGTAAAATTATGTCAAGTTCTGATAGTTTTAGATCAGAAGTCTTATAATTTTGAATTATTAAGTGGATATGATGAAATTTGGTTAAAATGATATGCCCAAAATACAAACATTTTTTTTAAAAATGAAATAGCCCAGAAACCTTTGTTTTTACCTACCAGTATGTGCCATAGTGCAGTTACTTTAATATAGAACATTTTAGTGTAAATTAAAAGACCTGCTGTCAAAATACCAAAGAAACAGAAAACAAAGAACCATATATTGTGAACGGCACATAAAGCCAATAACTCATTGAAAAACAATTAAATATAAACCAGATATAAATTAAAGTAGTGCAATATAATACAACGTATCTTCAAAAAATACAAAATGTAATGTGTCTCCACAGAAACATAAAACATTATAGAAATATATTCTGAGATGAAAGGACAAATCAATTCTATTGTAACTGTGATCTGATTATGTTCACTGGTAGATGAATGTCTGATGTATAACATATTCATGAGTGTAGGAGTCATTTCTACCTGTTGCCTGCTAAGAAAATAATAAAATAAATTAACAGAGAACTAAAACAACAAAATATATCTATTATTTATTCAAACTGACATTTTATCTGTGGAAAATGGTCTACTCTTCCTTTTTGTTTTTAAACATGAATGGAACCTCACCATTTGAGAAAAGACAGAAAGGAGGCCATTGATTGGATGACCACATAATACTGATGATTTATAAAAAGAGAATAAGGCCAGGCTATTGGCAGACAAAAGATTAAGATTTAAAGTTCCTCTGATTGCTATAAACAGACTTCATAAATACTCTGGCAAAATTGGCCCAAAGAATTTAGCTGCTGAATTTAAGCAATTGGTTGAATCCTCCTCCCAAGTCAAGACACGGTCCTTCTCATTCCTGGCAAGAAAATACAGTAACAATGAAGATAATTATTTACATTTTGTTGTAGCTTTCATAGGTCAAAAGTCTTCCTTTTTGCCTAATGAAAGAGCCAAACCCCAAACCCCAGATTTCTCTCTGCCTGCCTACTTGGACAGCCAATGTGTAAAGGTATCTCCCCCTTGTGGCAGCTCTTTAAAAAGGTCTAAGTCATATTTTTGCTCTCCGAGGGAGCATTTTTAGAAAAACTAATATCACACATACACTTTAAATTTGGGGTTTCATGGATGCCATGACCGCTGCAGTGAAGCATTGATCCTCCAGGAGGATTCATAATGATGTTCTTTTTTATTGCAGCATGAAGAAACTTCAATAGGTCTTTTAAGGGCTATTTCTTAATGATGTCATTTTCATCTTCTGTGGAATCAGTTTGAAATCATTTATAATTATTCTAGTATAAAAATGGTGTTCTTCTCACACAAAGCCTGCTGAAGAGACAGTCTAAAGAACCACAGTAATAATTATGGGGATGGTACAGACTGGGGGCAGTGATCTACCCAGGTTTATTGGCTATCTCAGTCACTGGGAACTAAGATTGGCTTTTTGAATAATTACTAGAATAGAATAGAATAGAATAGAATAGAATAGAATAGAATAGAATAGAATAGAATAGAATAGAATAGAATAGAATAGAATAGAATAGAATAGAATAGAATGCAAACCTGGCTTGCACTACCTTTATAACGAGAATATCACAGCAGTGATTAAGGTATCCATTAAATCCATAGTTAACAATTCCTTCCTTCTTTCCTTCCTTCCTTCCATCCTTCCATTTTGCCAGTTCTAATTGAGCCCATAGTACATTATTATCTCTCAAACTTAAATCAACTTCTATTTCTTGCTTCTACTATTTTGTTGCAAATCCAGAGTTTTTTGGGGGAAAGCTTTTGAGATCAGAATTGTCAGTGTCAAAACTGAAGTCAGTCTGCAACTCTACAAGTTTCCAACAGCCTGTTTGGAGTGAGGAAAAGAGACATTTTCATCATTGCTGGAGCTGAAGAAATGGTAACTAGGAAGCCTCATTGTCCACTGCAGTACAAGGAAAGCACAGGAGTGGAGAGAGAAAGGGAACTTGTGAAGGAGTTGAAGTCTCCATTGTTCTGTGCCAAAAACTATCCTGCCCTTTAAAGGAGATGGACAGTGCTATCCAAATGGGAAAAAACAAAAGCATTCAAAAGACAGTGAACCAACAAATTAAGTGATCAGAGAATTTGCTTTAGTTATGAGAATTTTCTGATTAAATAAGGAAAAGGAGAATTAGGTGGGAAATCAGACACAGATAAAAATCCAGCCAACGAATAAATGCATAAATAATATATTTTCGAAACTAAACTAGAAGATCATTTTCAGTGGCAAAGCAGCTCACTAAAGAATATAACATCATAGATAAACCTGGACAAATGTGATTTAGGTGTGACTGAAATTTGATAGCATTCCTGTTATGATTATTATTTAAAAATTGACATTCTGCTTAGATCAATATATAGAAGAATACCAAATGATAAGTGTGTCTGTTCTTTTTTCTGTGACCCTGTACCAAATATTTGGTGTTTCAAGCTGATGTCTTTGTTTCAGTCACTGATATGCACACATGTGTATTACGGTGAGTTGGGTTGTTATTACTGTTAGAGTTAGTCAGTGAAAGCCATTTTCTGTCCTGTCAAAACATTCTGTTCAATCAGTGTCATTTTTTCAAGAACAGCAATCTTTGTAATTATAGAGTTTAAGTTCCTCTTCTCTGTTAATTTTATGTATGTGCACAACACAGAGCTAACAGGCTAATGTTGTGACAGTCTGTCCTTTATGCTGGATGGCTCATTATTTTAACTCTGCATTCTTTATGTTCATATGAATCACTAGATCATGTATAAATATTATTCAAAATAATAACCCATGCATTGAAAATAATGTACCGAGGTGAATAAATTCAAGTCACTTTCTTGAACATTTCTAATAGCAGACAAGAAGAATAGCAAGAAATTGTATTGTTTGAAAAAAATCTAGCTTCCTATTTTGATAAGATCTTAAATCCTTTATAATTCTAACTGTACTTGGGTTTTTAATACAGCCAGCTTAAATCCTTCTTCGATAATTTTCACATTATTGATCTGTAGAATCAGTAGGGTGCTTACTCCCAGCCTAGCCTCCAAAATCTTCAAAATGTGCAAAATAATAAATGAAGAGATTGTGTTATGGTAACATTGAAATATGCCTTTGCAAATATTCCAGGAGACCCATGTTAGTCTACAGCTGACAAAAATCAAGAAGAGGCTGATAGCACTTTTTCAGACTAGCAAATTTTATTAAAAGGCTTATGCTTTTGTGAATTAACAGCCCACTTGATCAGATGCAGTAAATGTCTAAATTGATGTAGCTTTACACTGAGAAAAAGTACTATCCGATTCCTTCTGAAGCATCCATTGTTCTTCCTTATTCTCAATGTGCTCATTAAAATGAGCACTTGCTTTCAAATTACTTTTCCACATTTTTGAATTTACCTGCTTGGAAGGTGCTACTACTGGTTTTATTGCTGCACATTCATCAACATAAAGCTTTTGAAAGGCAGCCAATCTGAAAGAATCCAATGGAAGGAGCTCTACATTATTGTTTTCCTTTGGGATTTAATTGAAACATGGAAATCCAGGGAAACTACACTGGAGGTACGATAATGCAATAACAAGCAAGATATTTAAGCAAACTAACTAGCTACTTTGTCAGCAAGACACACCCCATTAGTAAGAATTTGGAGACAAATTTCCAAAGTTGATGGTAAAAAAACAGAGTGTCAGTTATGGACCAATTTTTTGGGGAGACAAAGGCTCATAGAGAGATCTTCACTCTAAAAGCAAAATAGTCAAAAAAGTGGGCAGTGACTACCTTGAATAGTAGAGAAAATAATGAGATGTCTTGGTATGAGAGATTTGAAAATATAGTGGGTACTAGGGAGAAGGGTTGAGTGGGAGGGAGTATATTCCCAGATGTATCTCTTACTGTAGGTTGTTTGAGGGCAACATGCGGCATTTGAGACGGAAAAGTTTTCCCATCCAGGCTTTATATTAGAATCTGGATTTGGTGTCCAGTTCTTTGCCAGTAAGTTATAATCATCTTATAATTAATTATTTTAAGCTAACTTGACCAAAAAAATGGCTCAGAAGCACAGCTGATCAACTTAATTTTTTATCACACTTCCAACTTTATTATTATTATTAACAATAGAGCTGGCTATTAGTTAATAATACAATTCCTATTCAATGAAAGCTAAAAGCTATTTGGCATTTCCTTCCCATCCCCACAGTCATTGGTCAATCAGGCACAATCAGTTTTTAAAAGCATGTCATCTCAGTATTTATCCCTGCCACCCACTGGTGATATTTCAAAAACTAACGTCATATAGAATTCATAAAATGTAGTCAGTCGGGATATATTATACTGTTGACTTTTTATTGCTAATTTTCAAACATTAAACAAATCTAATATTCATGTATTAAAAATATGTACATATGTGAACACATAGTTTCAAATGATACTTATTTTAATAACATAAATAAATCATATCAAAATGCATCATTACTATAAGAAAACAGTCACTAAACTTACACAATTACATCATATTATATTGCTTAAAATATAATACTTAAAAGTTACAAACTATATCCTAGAATATTCCTATAAATACATTATAAATTATATCAAAATATATCAAATGTGTCAAAATATAACAATAAATTATTAGCTATATGCAGTAGTAATACTCATTAAAATGCTATGGCAAATATATAGTGATTCTTTGAAGATAAGTACTGTTAGTAGATAAAATAGTCTAAAAAAATTATTCAGATACTTAAATAAATAAAATTGTATGACTTGTCAGGATGCTATCCAAAATTCCACTTTTATAATTTGGCAAATTGTTACTTATTCAATTATAGCTCCAAGGGAGCCATTAGTTGCACTGGACCTATCGGAAATCTCAGAAACTGCAGCATCCAAACATATTTATAATTTTTTTGTATCAGATGAACAAAGACTTCTGGAAATTGACCTTAACATTGACCTATAATATGTATTGCTTTTTCTCCAGTATATGAAAAACATATCATAATTTTGATGGTCCACTCAGTTCTTGTTGCCCTGGTGCCCGCTGCTTGCTTTCTTTGAAGTGCATGCATTCTCCAGATAGTCAAACAGCAAATCAAGTTCACCAACTACTTTGTTCATTCCATTCTCTCCCAACTGAAAAATCAAAGCAAAAGTATGGTCTTCAACAGATCCAAATATATATTGTTTTGCCTAGGAATTATTTTTATAAAAGGCTCTATCTAATCTAGTATGGCAAAATATTATTTGTTTGTTTTGATGTATAGAAGGTAGGGTTTTTTTTGTTTAGGTCTTTTGTTCTATAGGATCAGTAGTGTGATCCTATATGATAGAAGACATAAGAGATACAGTCAATTATCAAGCCTATTAGGGTAACCCTGGCCTTGCAGAACTTGTGACCACCTTTGTGAACTTCAGTGGTAAAGTTAAAATAATTCTGCTATCTCATATACATGACATCAAATATAATGTAATAAAAATTATAAAAAGATTTGCAATTTTAAGATATCCTGTGGTCAGACTAAGAAAGCATATACTATATTAAATATATTTGGACTTCAAACTGTCATAATGCAATCCCATAGCTACTGTAGATTTTGACCAGACTTAATAAATGTGAAAACATGAAAGATTCTTTAATCCATAAATTGGAGAGTTAATTCTCTGTTGAAAGAAGATCATAGCTCCTCCGACTGTTACATGTAGTGCATGTTTACCTGCATCATGTAAAAAAAAAAACCCTTCCCAATATATTACAAAGAGAAAGCTTGCACTGCCATCACTAAGATTATTGCTTTTTTGCTCTGATACTATTTGCCATCATAATGAAAATATGCAAAAACAAATATGCAACAGTTCAAAGTTTGGCAAAATAACATTCTCAAATGAAAACTGAAAATCAGAATAGGCGATGTTGAAAACAACTGAAGAAATGTAGGGTGAAGGAAGAAATACAAATAATGTGGATGCAACTATAAGATGCTACATGTCAACTTTACCCAATTTCAGTCTTGCACTGTCTTGATTTAACATGGTCTACCTTTTCTCCAATAACATTTAATTCAACCTTCCATAGTGACAAAAATAGGCAGCATACCTCCATTGCTCTCATCAATCTATTCTTAAATTAATGTACCTCTTCTAATTTGTCTTTCATTCTTTTCAAATGTCCTTCGATGTATGTTTTATCTTCCAGTGGTTTCTGAAAAGGAAAGAAAAAAATATAACAATGTGGTTTGTGTTGAACTTCAGAAATCTTGGATGCTTTGATTTGATGTTTCCTCGGTTAGTGCTATCAGCACCAGAGCTATGATGTTAGATGTAGCTGAGATGTAGATGTAGATGTACTGTAGATAAACAGAGGCCAACTCTATTTGCAGTTTGAAACCATCCAAGAAAGAAAATTAGATATGAAGTGGAAGATGTGAAGAAAGTTGAGAAGAAGGGATAGAGAACAAATAAAAACCATTTGAAGTTTTTTCAAGACTGGTATTTCCTTTACATATGCTGAAATATTCCTCCCACCATCATCTGAAATGAAATGGTCTGGATTCTGACAGGAGAGAGTATCTGCCCAATACACAATTCTTATGATGCTTACACAGTCACGCAGTTCTGCATTCAAATGCACCAAAAAATATATTACTTCTTGGAGACTGGGATATTGGTTCTTCAGGTTATAGAGGACATGTGTGAGCACAGTATCTGTTACTCTTTTCATTAAGTAGCAACGTTCATTCCTCTGCAAAATAAACAGGCAAAAAATAGAGATTGGACTATGCAGGAATAAGCACCTATATACTGTACATAGAATGTGTTATGCTGTCCTGAGCAAAAACCACAAGGTACACATACTAGCATCCAGTGGTCAGGATGTAAGTATGTAATGATTGGAATCATGTCACTACGGTATGTCTGTCTTAGCATTTTGACAGTTTGCTGCCATCTGCAGGAGTGGATCACTGAAGCCAAGATAGCTTTGACTCTGGGCCTGAAGACCCTTCCCTTTTTAAGTAGAGTTGCACATGTGACGCATATAAAAAAGGACTTTGATCTCATAGTTACAGCTTCTATCTCACTTTTGATAGATTTTGCTGCAGAAGTCTTAAGTTTATATCAATAAAATTTAAATTAATGCATGTTTAAAATAGAGTCTCACCGTGATGTTGGTATATAGATGCTGTCCCACAAATCTGTTATCTGTGTCCTTATCATAAAGCCTTGCCTGATAAAAGAAACAGGAAAACTGTAGCACAGAAAATGAGCCTTTAACTTTGTGAAAGTCCTGTTTTCTAGCTACCAATTTACTGGAACTGCAATAGCTTTCTAATTTCACCAGGGAATTGTAGAAACCAATAAAAAGGTAAAAAAAACATTTTTATTTGAGCTAGCCATAGATTCTTACACTGCATTTTGAATTTTTTTAAAAATATATACAGTGGCTGATTTCTGCATAACTTGGTAAGCAATATGCCATTACTGACAAACCATGGCAGAATCACAAATTGTGCTAAGCCAAAATCATACAAACCAATATGAAAACCTGGAAAAGAAAAACCACCAAAATAGGAAATCTGAGGAATTTTACTGGTGAATTCTGACATGGAAATCACAATATATTGTAAATATTTAACAAATCTGAAATTTGCAAGATTTATAGACAGAACATAACAGGAAGTAAAATTATATGGCTGACAATGTACAGAAAGCCAATAAGGAAATAGACATGTACCAAGCTGCTACCAGATTGCCCAGCAGAGACTTCTGGATATGTTCTACTGAGTTATGGCTTTTCCAAATTATACATATTATAAGTGCAATTTGGAAAACCCTAACTCACCAGGACATATCCAGCTATCACAAAATAGTCTCTTTTCAGAAAGAAAAAAATGGCAGAAAAAATGGATGCAAACCAGAAAATACACAATAGAAAAGTCCAACAGCCAATACTCTGGCATTGTGCAAAGCCCTCTGGTTTTACCTGTTTGGCCACACTATAGGTTAGGTTTTTGATGGTGATCCTCTGGAAGTGGTGTTGGCTGAGGCTGCAGGAGTTATTATTTAGAGTGCCTGTTTGCTTCAAGGGCAAAGGACTTGAAACAGTGAGGAGGAAGAAGTAATAACAGCAGAACACCCGAAGAAGAGAGCATCTTATCCAATTCTTCCATGGATCCATAGTTCCAAAAGAATGGCAGTCAGCCCTGGAAAGTGTCAGCTACAGCCTTGGACTTTTTAATAGACACAGAAAATTAAGATTATCCCAAAAAGATACATAAAATGAATAGTTCTAGTCTAGTCATATCTATAAAACATGCAACATTAGTACTTACTTGAACTTTTTGGATGTAATTTAAAACAGATGAAGGTACTCTTATATATATGTTTGTGTGCATATCCATTACTACTGTGCTCAGACAGTAGAGATGAGTTAAAATGACATCATCAGGTCTTGCACTTTCCACTTCCTGACAATTTATTAACCACAACATTTAAAAAAGCCACAAATACAGTAAATTACTTATGAAGTGTCCCAATTGATGATGCCGGGGGCAAAAAGGGGTTTTGTTACCTTGATATGTGCAAGTTAAGGTCAACCTAAATGTGATATCACAGTTTAAAAATGCAAATTACAGGCGGGAAAGACATTATATCTGGGTCAGGCGCACAGCAAAGGGTTAAAACCTCTCTTGGCTTTTTTCCCATCAAGATCATAGCCACAGGTCTGCTATTAGACTTTTTGAAAAGATAACTGACAAACCGTTGGAAATTCCAAATATCAGTGATTCAGTTCTGGTGGTTGCTAGAATTGCAGACAATATATCCTATAATATGGAAGAATCTCTCTCTAGAAATGAGACTGGCCTGCATTTTGTTAGCTTTCTAAGAGGTACCTAAACCAGAATTGAATGACATCAATGGTGTTTGGACTGCTGCTGTTGTTGTGAGATATTGTGGAATATAGGTAGTCCTTGAATTAGGACCACAATTGAGCCAAAAATTTCCATTGCTAAGCAAGACAGTTGTTAAGTGAGTTGTGCCCCATTTTATAACATTTTTGCCACATATATTAAATGAATCACAGAAGTTGTTACGTGAATCATGCAGTCGTTAAGCAAATCTGGCTTTCCCCATTGACTGCTTGTCGGAAGCCAACTAGGAAGGTTACAGATGGTAATGACATGTCCCCAGGATAATACATGCCAGTTGCCAAGTGCCCAAATTTTGATCACATAATCATGGAGTTATTGCAAGGTCATAAGTATGAAAACTGGTCACTAGTCACTTTTTTCAGTGCCATTGTAATATTGAATGGTCATTAAATGAAAGGTTGTGAGTCAAGGACTACTTGTACATTCAGTTTCTTTAATGATTACTAGTACAGTGTTGTCTACAAACCAGAAAGTGAAACAGACCTTTATGGAAATATTAGCCTATAGTTGTATGGGCTTTTTGTATCATTTTTTTTGGGAAGCCTTCTTTAAAAAAAAGTGGAATTGTCTTCCCATTCCTTATGCTACATATACTATGCAACAAAGTTAGTAACCAAGAGTAATTGGTCAAATATCTTGCTAATCTTTTCAGACCAAAGGAGAACGTTATAAAAAAAGAAAAGAAAACAGAGGGTGAAAACCAACTGTCTGAGGTATGAACACTGAAAGGACAGGTTATACATTTTTACATATACATGTTCAATAGCTTCTATTTTTTTCAAAATGGACCATCATTTGTTAAATCATTTGCAGCAACTATCATTTTATATTTAAAGGTGCTGAGAGTCTAGACCAGGGGTTCTCAACCTTGGCAACTTTAAGACTTGTGGACTTCAACTCCCAGAATTCCTCAGCCAGCAAAGCTGGCTGAGGAATTCTGGGAGTTGAAGTCCACAAGTCTTAAAGTTGCCAAGGTTGAGAACCCCTGGTCTAGAATGATAGGATTTAGCATAGATTGAAATCTATGTGACAAATTGCAGTTTCAGTATACTACTGAAAATATTTTTAAAATGTTTATACAATTTACAACATATTTCTATGTTCTATACTAAAAATTACAAACACACTTCATACATCTTCTTTAAAGGAGGAACTATGAAAGGTACTGAAACTCTGCTGGACAAAGCCAAAATAGGTACTCAAGATATGTCCAATAGTGTTTAGTAATTTAAGAGCCAAAATGGACTATACAGGAGAATATTCTTCCCAAAAGTGCAAGACTGCAGTTGCTTTAAATCAATCATAAATTATTCAGAATGACTAATTGAGATAAAGAATAGTTTGCTTATTATCACTTCTCTCTACTTAATTTGAATTACATTTTCTAACATATATAATCAGAAGAGCAGGGAGCCTAAATCTTATATTGCTTCAATATTGTTTTTTTTCTGATAAGCAGTAGTTTCTACATTTTTTAAAAAAAGTAATGCTTTAAGTCAGTAGTCCTCAACCTTTTCTTCACCATGGACCCCCTTTAAATACCTTTTGTGATCATGGAACATGGCCATGGACCCTCAAGACTCAATTCAAGATTTAAATCATAACATTTCTTCAAGCTTTCACAGACCCCCTGTGATGACATTGCAGCCCTCCCAGTGGTCCACAAACCACAAGTTGAGAATCACTGCTTTAAGCTATGTTATATGAGATCCCATCTAGAACATCATTAAATTGGTTGAAAATTGCTCTCCTTGATTCTGTTATGCATATACAACTCTACTGCACTTTCTATAGTATCTTGAACGTCAAAATGATGTGGTCAGTTTATTCTGCCACTTTCACTTGTTCAATCTGCCCTTCCCTGTTGGTTGGATAGAATCTAGGAGGACCATTTTCTTTGTCTCTTCTTCAATCTCCTGAAAAATGAAAATGTCAGTGAGACCACTGCAGAATTTTGGGAATCTTGCAATCTTAACTAAGTTGCTTTTGTAATAGAGTTCCTACTATTTTTTCCTAGAGTTCTCAGTTCAGTTAACCTATTTAGCATAAAAGCCCAGTCTATCACAATAACAGAAAAATAACAGCTGCATAGCTGCATAAAGGATTATCTGATAAATTGAAAGACAAAAAGGACAAGTATAAAAAGTGGAAAGAGAGGAACATAACTAAGGAAGAATATCAGCAAATAGCCCAAATCTGCAAAGATGAAGTGAGGAAAGCTAAGGTTCAAAGTGAACTAAGGCTTGCGAAAGAAGTAAAAAATAACAAAAAAAGCTTCTTTCAACATATAAAAAACAAGAAAAAAATCAAGGAAATGATTGATTCATTAGTAGGAGAAAGTGGCAAGAAGGTGACAGGCAACAGGGATAAAGCAGAACTACTTAACTCATTTTTTGCCTCCGTCTTTACACAAAGGAAAAGAACAGTGCAACCTATCAAAAACAGTACCATACAAAACAGATCAGAAACACAAGTTAAAATAGGCAAGAAAATGGTAAGTAAGTACCTGTCCACCCTAGACGAGTTCAAATCACCAGGACCAGATGGATTACACCCCAAGGTTCTGAAGGAACTGGCAGACATGATCTCAGAACCACTGAACTATATCTTTCAAAGATCCTGGAGCACCGGGGAACCACCAGAAGACTGGAAAAGGGCTGATGTAGTTCCCATCTTCAAAAAAGGAAAAAATATAGTTCCAGGAAACTACAGACCTATCAGCCTGGCCTCAATACCTGGGAAGATTCTGGAAAAAGATAATCAAGCAACGAATCAGCAAACACCTAGAGCAAACAAAGTCATAACCAATCAGCCAACATAGATTTGCAATCAGCAAACAAAGTCATAACCAAAAGCCAACATAGATTTGTCAAAACAAATCATGCCAGACAAATCTTATTGCATTCTTTAACAAGGTGACAAAATTAGTGGACCAGAGGAACACTGTGGATATCATTTACTTGGACTTCAGTAAGGCATTTGATAAAGTGGACCAAAACCTACTACTAGATAAGATAGAAAAATGTGGGTTAGACAGCATCACCACCAGACGGATTCGTAATTGGCTGACCAACTGCGCTCAATGTGTAGTCCTCAATGGAACTGCATCTACTTGGAGGGAAGTATGCAGTGGGGTACTCCAAGGCTCTGTTTTAGGTCCAGTACTCTTCAACATCTTCATCAATGATTTGGATGAGGGGATAGATGGGAAACTCATCAAATTTGCAGATGACACCAAGCTGGGAAAATAGCCAACACTCCAGAATATAGGCTTAAGATACAGGAGAATCTTGACACACTTGAATATTAGGCACTATCTAACAAAATGAAATTCAGTGAAAAAAGTAAGGTTTTACATTTAGGCAAAAAAACCCAAATGCACAGGTACAGTATAGGTCAGGCATGTCAAACTTGTGATGTCACGTGCTGGCAATGGGATGGGCGCGGCTTCCATGTGACGCGTCCTGCCCGCGGGCCGGCAGTTTGACACCCCTGATATAGGTGGTATCTCATTCAATAGTAGTAACTGTGAGAGGGATCTCGGAGTCCTAATGGACAATTACTTAAATATGAGCCAGCAGTGTGCTGTAGCTGCCAAAAAAGCCAACACAGTTCTAGGCTCCATTAACAGAGGGATAGAATCAAGATCATGTGAAGTGTTAATACCACTTGATAATGCCTTGGTAAGCCGACACTTGGAATACTGTATCGAGTTTTGGTCATCATAATGTAAAAAAGATGTTGAGGCTCTAGAAAGAGTGCAGAGAAGAGCAACAAAAATGATCAGGGGACTGGAGGCTAAAACATATAAAGAACGGTTGCTGGAATTGGGTATGTCTAGTTTAATGAAAAGAAGGATAAGGAGTGACCTTATAGCAGTGTTCCACTATCTCAGGGCTTGCCACAAAGAAGAGGGAGTCAAGCTATTCTCCAAAACACCTGAAGGCAGGACAAGAAACAATGGATGGAAAGTAATCAAGGAGAGAAGCAACCTAGAACTAAGGAGAAACTTCCTGACAGTTAGAACAATTAATCAATTGCCTTCAGAAGTTGTGAATGCTCCAACACTGGAAGTTTTTAAGAAGAGATTGGACAACCATTTGTCTGAAATGGTTCTATTCTATTCTATTCTATTCTATTCTATTCTATTCTATTCTATTCTATTCTATTCTAGCATTACAAAATTGTGCATATTGGCCTCCCAAGTCCAACTGAGTTTTGAGCTACGTTGTTGATGCTGCTATTGTTGTTGTTTTAATGAGAGCTTTGGCAGTACTGGTATGATCTGCCAGTATATATATTACGATTCCTAAACATTTTAACCTTTTCTTTGTCTAATGTGGATAGACTAATGTAGTACCCCACAATTTTTGCTCAGTCTAAATAACATTAACATAATGTAGCATTTATTGCTGAAGAATTATAACAGACATTCCCAGTTGCTTCATGACATTCTTTGCTTTTTATAAACATTATGTAATAATGAAAGACATGATATAGTAAATCCTACTTAAAAAAATTTTCCAGTAACATTTTGGAAATATATCTTTTCCCATTTATAAACTAAAGAGGGGTTCCAAATCACATGTACATATCGCGGGCCACATGAAATGACTTCGCGGGCCACATCTGGCCCCCGGGCCTTGTGTTTGACATGTCTGATCTATTTTTTATCTTAGAACTTGTACAGATTTGTTTTGCACATATATGTTGATTCATACACTGTAAATGTTTGAAATAATGATTTGGAAATTTGAAAGAAAATTTGAAAGATTTCAAATTTTCAAATCATTATTTCAAACATTTAAAGTTGAATTTTAAATTTACAGTTAAATTTGAAAGATTTCAAATTTTGGATGAGATTCTGAAGGGCTAATATATCATAGCATCATGGAGGTGGATTTTTTTTCATGACACTATTGATCATATACATGTTCAGGGTTCTGCATATGGTATATTCTTTCTCAAACATACTAGTACCAAGTATGACTATAACAGGCATGTCATATCCAAGCTACAAAATTGAGTTAGAAGGTAGCATCTCTTGATCATCTGAGTTTTTGTAGCCTAGATGAGATACACTAAGATCTCTGATCTCTGATAATAACTTTGTTAAAACAAGTAAGTATTTCCAAAAATATATTGACTTGGCAACAAGAGAGAATGAGTCAACATGGGACATGTATTATTAAAAGTGTGCAATGTGTTCTAAACCTGAAAGAAAGCAATCAAGTTCTGAGATTTTGTCCCAACTTCATACTAACTGGTTTTATACTGGATTCAAGATAAAACATGACTGTTTTAAGCTGTGCTGTTTGATTGTATCAATGCCATGATCATTTTATTTTCAATCATGATTCTTAATGGTGAAGAGTTATATATTTTACTATCTTTTATGTTTTCATGGACTTCATTGAAATTATTCCATTCAGTGTTACTTTTGGCTTGGATTTTGCTGGTATTTGTGTGGCAAGCTGCAAAATTCGGAAAGGTTTACAGTGGTGTGTGCTTTTCCAAGTCAAGCAAGCGACAGTCTCGATGTTACAAGTTTTATTCTTTTAGAAACAGCCAGTTCATAACATTCCAGTGGAACGTAAAAATGGGCCACAAAACAACTCCCTTTTTCCATTCTATGCATTGTAAATTATATATATACGCAACTCGCACGAAGGAGAGAATGCAGGGTATACAGCAGCCTACCGAGAAAAATGTGAGGGGCGAGCTAATAGCAACTCCTGATGATTGGAGGCAGACTAGGCAAAGAGAGCACCGCAGCCCACACATACACCAACGCATGAGGAATGGCCGGTGAAGACGAGACTGACGGGGATGGGTGGCGGAGGGCAGGAGTGGTATGCAGACATGCCGGGCGACTGAGGGGGCCAGCCCAATGATTGGAGGAAGATCGGGAGACCGACAATGATGGAATGGCATGCATGCCATCAGACCAGGGCACACGACGGCTTGCAAGGACTACAGGAGGTGGAGGATTGGAGGAAAGTCCAACAATAGCTCCAAGTAGCTGAGCATGGACAAGATGGGTGGAGAGGATTGGGAAAGGAGAAGAGGGACCCCCAGGGTCATGTACACCAGCAGAGGGGGCACAGCAAAAGAAAACAGGATGGAGCAGGATGAGCAAAACAAAACAGGCAGGGAAAGGAGCGATGGGAGGAGAAAAAACAGCAGGACCAAAATGTGAAAAAGGGGATGCGAGGCAGTTAGAGCAATTACAGTTGATTAGAGCAGACAGGCCCATCACGTGCTCGATGAGCAGAGCGCAGAGTCAATTAGGCTTATAGGCAGACTCTCCACCTTCCAATGCTTACTCTGATGACACCGGCAGAGGACCGGCAAAAGCTAAGGCAGTAGATATTTGTTTTTATGAATGATTGTTTTTTTATTGTTTTTTGCCTCTGTTGCTTTTAACAATAAACAGCTGATTTTATCTATCCCAGAGTTCGAGAATTTTCATATCTTTATATATAAAATAGTCTTTAAAATATGAGTCAAAAGGCACAGATCACCAAGACTAAAAAATTATTTAAAACTTAGCTTTTGTCAGCATCTGCTGACATCGTCAGAGTTTAAGCCAGGATTGAGGAACACGTTCTTATAGTCTCTGCAAAGCCAATCATTTGGCTAATGAGCGTGTTATGGCAGAGCACCAAAATTTAAACAGCTGTCAATGAGCCCAATGGAAACAAGAACGGGGCAATTGATTACGGGAGGGCAGGAGCCAATAAACCCATAACACGCTCATTAACCAAACGATTGGCTTTGCAGAAATTATAAGAACGTGTTCCTCAATCCTGGCTTAAACTCTGACGTGCCTTCATTGCTAATTTTAAATTTACTCTATCTATTATCATTAGTTCGCTCTTATTTATATTTAATCATAGTGGCATCTTTTCACTCTGCTCCCTGACTTTCATAGAGCTTATGTAATTAAATCTTTCTTACTGTGGTTGTTGTTGAAGTAAGTGATACTAAAGGTGATATCACCAGATTTATCCTTGTTTATAGAAAATGCCATATTTTTAACAAGCTTTCTTTTATAATATGTTCCTTCACATTTTTCTTCTAATGGTTTATAGTATATCATTAAAAATATAGTCTATTGCCTGAGCCAGCCTTCTATAATTGACATTCTGCTATTATGAATTATTATTTCTATCCTGCTTTTTTACATTCTCAAGGCACTGAACAAAATCTAATTCTCCTGCCTCCTATTTGTCCCAACAATCCTGTGAGATGGTTGGAGCTGAAAATGAGTGACTGGCCCAAAGTCACACCGTAGCTACCATTTCATGCCTAAGAAAGGCCTAGAAGTCTCATATGCTCCTGGTTTCCAGACCAGTAATTTAACCACTACACCAATAAACAGCTTGCCTGATAATATAACTTAAAGTTATAAAATGCAAATCTACCTCTTTCTTTTGAATCTGGAGGGATTTTTTTTCATAGAAAAAAAGAATGAGAGGGAAAAAATGAGCTTGAAAGCGAATGCAATTTATTGCTTGATTTTTGCCAAAATAAGCCAGAACATCTAGAATTTCTCTAGATGGAGTGTAATTTGTTTTGGGTGATCCTAAGTAATATTTTGCTGGCATGTGAAATTAAGATTATTGTATATTGGAATCTGACAACTGGATAATGTAAGAGGATTCTCCATGCTATAAATGTGTCAAAAACAGATCTTGCTAGATTAGTCTTATTGCATTTGAGAAAGCTATCATATGACAGCTGATCAACAAGCTAGTTAAATACAGGCTGGATTGCATGAGATTTAAGTGTACATATATTGATCATATTCATAAGAGAATTCACCAGTGAGTTCTCATCAAATTAGAAAGAAGTATCAAGGTAACAAATATGTTCCAGGAAATTAGAGTTAAATGCCTCAATCAGAAGGCAGATTTTGACTAAATATTAGAAAAAGAATCCTAAGAAAAAAACAAGTTTAACACTGGAACCAATTTCTCAACAAAAGTGAGTCATAATCTTTATTGAATTAGTTCAAGGCAAGACTGGAAAGAAAGATAATAAGGATTCTGTACCAAGAAGCTTTGAGCTCAATGCCCTAAATAACTATTTCCAACTGTAGATGTTCCCTTTATGCTTATTTACAACCAATTTTATATATCCATTAATCGTCAGTTTATTCATGATATTGGAAAAACAAGATTTCTATATACTTGCATTCTGCATATCATAGCCAACCACTCCAGAAAACAGATTTCTTATCTCTTTAACCACAGAAACAGGAAACACAGTAGAGTTTTGCTGAGATTAGACATTAAAAAAAAACTTTGAAGTATTTAATCATACAAACCTGGGATTTCAGACTAACTTTGTACATTTATACCAAATTTCTTAAATATTGTGGTCCAAGTTGGATCCTATTCTGAAAATTGTCTCAGTCATGTAAAAACTGATATTTGATAGAAATCTCTAATAGATGCTCACCCTGAATGAGCAGAACTTTTGACAAAGTTCCTCACCAAAGGCTCCTAAAAAAGCTCTCCAGCCATGGATTAGAGGACAGGTCTTGTCCTGGATTGGTAACTGGCTAAATTGTAGGAAGCAAAGGGTGGCAATAAATGGACAATTCTCTGGATGGAAAGAAGTAAGAAGTGGTGTACCCCAAGGTTCAGTTTTGGGACCTTTACTTTTTAATTTATTCATCAATGATCTGGATGTAGAAGTTAATAGTGAGGTAGCCAAGTTTGCTGATGACACTAAATTGTTCCGGGTTGTGAAAAGTGAAACTGATTGTCGGGAGCTCCAGAAGGATCTCTCGAAATTGTGTGAGTGGGCAACAAAGTGGCAAATGCATTTTAACCTAAACAAGTGCAAAGTTATGCACATCGGGGCAAAGAACCCCAATTATACTTACCAACTGATGGGGACCAAACTTTCTGAGACAACCCAAGAAAGGGATCTTGGGGTTTTGGTGGACAGCTCGATGAAGATGTCAACCCAATGCGCAGCAGCAGTAAAAAAAGCAAATTCCATGCTTGGCATGATTAGGAAGGGAATCGAAAATAAGTCAGCAAGTGTTGTATTGCCTCTGTACAAATCGATGGTGAGACCACACTTGGAGTACTGTGTACAGTTCTGGTCACCGCACCTCAAGGATATAATGGAACTGGAAAAGGTGCAAAAAAGGGCAACAAGAATGATCAAGGAAATGGAGCGCCTCCCTTATGAAACCAGATTGCAACGCCTTGGTCTCTTCAGCCTTGAAAGACGGCATTTAAGGGGTGACTTGATCGAAGTGTATAAAATCATGCATGGGATAGAAAAGGTGGATAGAGAAAAATTCTTTTCTCTATCACACAATACCAGGACAAGGGGGCACTCCCTAAAGCTCATAGCTAAGAAAGTGAGGACAAATAAAGGGAAATATTTCTTCACCCAGAGGGTCGTTGATTTATGGAATTCACTTCCAGAAGGGGTCGTGACAGCTGTCAGCCTTGTCAGCTTCAAGGCAGGGTTAGATAGATTCATGGATGTCAAGTGTATCGGTGGTTATTAAAACGGATGTCCATGTGCCGCCTCTATGTTGGTTGAGGCAGGCAGGATTCCCTTGAGTACCATTTGTTTGGGGGTCAAGGGAAAGGGAGGGTTTTGCCTTCTCTTTCTGCTCAAGATCCCCATGTACAATTGGTGGGCCACTGGGTGACACAGAATGCTGGACTCGATGGGCTTTGGCCTGATTCAGCAGGGCTCTTCTTATGTTCTTATGTTCTTAGTATGGTATACACCACATTCCTATAAAACTATTCTCACTGTGAGAAGCACCAGTGGACAGTCTGATGTATGTTATGTTGCCTTTGTAGGAGAAGGCACTGGAAATATACTGTATACATATATATCACAAAATAAACGACTCGCGATCACCAGGAGAATCCAAGTAGGAAAAATTTTAATAAAAATTTTAATAAAACCAAGCTTTCATCAGTAACTTCCGACATCGTCAGGGTTAAAGCTAGTTAATGGGAACAACTTAAATAAGGTTGCCTAACGCTTGCACCTGGCTCCTGGACCGCGTCATTGGTCCCAGCCGATTAGGTTGTATTCTGGTCGTTTCCTTGACGACAGTCCTTTCCTGTCTCTCCTTAATACATTCTTACTCACTCCCTCGTCGCTGATTCCTAGCTTTAGCAGGATCCTCTCCCCCTCTTCCCCTTGGGTGATCTATGGCTCTGTACTACCCTCACCCTTCTTCACCCAGTTCTCCCCACTAGGGGTTTTGGGGTGTAAGCCATTCAATCCTCCCTTGATGTCATTATATACTCCATTCAGGCTCCAATTACTCCCCCCCCCCCGTCCCCTTTGGCTGCGGATCGGGCACCTCTCTCTGTTCTACATCTTCTATCTTCTTCCCTTTTCCTACATGGGTGGCACGTAGAAGATGTAGAACTATGACATATATGACACTTGACTCATTTAAAAGTTACACAGTAGAGCAACTAATTTTGAGGACTGGTAGAAGAGTTTGCAATTTTCAGAGCTTGTTCTGGCACAAAGGTGGGAGGAGGAGGAGAGGGAGGAGGGGAGGAATGAAATGGCTAGAAGGGCACTTGAAGCAAAGTCAAAAGACAAAATGGTGAAGTTGGTCCCCTAGGTAGTAGGGTACTTTCTAGTATCCTACCACCCTAGCATTCATTTGCAGGTTTGGGAGGGATGGCTACAGCTTCCAGTCGTGTTTATTTCTAAGCCTATTTGCAAAACCAAGGTATGGCCCAGATACATTTTGATAAACAAATATTATGTTTGAAGTTAATGGGCTGCTTTATAGCAGCACACCATTTTCTCCATTATTTATTTAGTTTCAATTTAAAAAGCTTGGTGGATACCAAGGGCATTACTTTGCGTTCTGCTCTGGACCCATTTCAAATTCTAAGAGATTGTGCACCCACAAATCATTCTGACCTTCACATCTACTGATTTCTGCTTATTTTTTTTGCATTACATATTTACACATTTTTGAATGGTCCTTGACTTATATTCATCCTCAAAATGTATGCTCTATTTAGGGCTGACTCTCTACATATGTGGTATCTGAATAGAGCCATATACATCTATGTGATTCTGGTGATTGTGTATTTAGGGATAGGATGCTATTATTTTGGCAGCACTGTCATAGATAATATTCTCAGCTACTAAACGTCTATAAATCATTTATATAAACAATGTAAATTCATTTCCAGTGTAACATTAAGCCATAACATCTCAATATCCCTTACACAATGTGACACTGTACAAAAGCACATTGAATGAAATGATCAGGAATGGTAGCTGAATGCTGCACAATGATTGGAGAGGATATAAACTTGCTGTAAGGACCCACCTCACTTTACATCTTAAGAAGACAGAACTCTTGGAATATCTCTTCCAACAGGCATCTTTATTAAGAGAAAATGATTGCAGGCGTTCTAGACAGGATCTGAGGGATCAACCCCTACCATTCAATGTTTTAAGTATTCCCAAGCAGCCTCCACCCCACAGTCCTTCCAGGCGACGATCACTCATCCTCTCTTTTTCCAGATCCCAGGCGTTACATTGTTCCACCCTTTTCCCTCACTGCCGGCAAAAGGGAGACTTCAGAGAGAGAGTAGATGAAAGGCAGTGGCCATTTTGTTATGGTCAGTCCTCTTGATGAGAATCAACATCCAGTCCTTTGTAGTTTAAATGAAGGAAGTGAGAGTCATAAAACCCCCTTGCTTCCTCCTTCCCTTTCGTAGTATGACAGAATCCAGAGAGTAACAAATGGGGTTTTTTTTTCAGAGTAGGTAGTTAGAAATGAAATATAATTGGATTCTGACATCCTGCCCCCCTTAAAAATAAGAGAGATCCACCTGTAAAGAAAACAAAAGAGGTATAAAAGTTAGTCTGACTTGTTAGGATATTCTGTATGAAACTTCTTTAATAGCTTTGGCGCTCTCACATGACGTTTATGGACCCACTCGTTTTGTGAGGCAGGGAGGTGTTTCCATGCTACTAGGTATTGAGTTGCCCTATGATATCTCCTAGAATCTAGGATTTCCTTTATCTCGAAGTGTTGTTCTCCTTCCACCATGGGGGTGGGGGGGATTTTTGGCCGTAAGGGTGACTGATGTCTCTTTTCAGCAAACTGCAGTGAAAAATTGGGTGTATTTGCCTAAGATTTTTGGGTAATTGTAATTCTACTGTTACTGGGTTTATGATTCTCTTAATTGGAAAAAGCCCTATATATTTTGGTCCAAGTTTTTTACAGGGTTGTAGGGATTTTAGGTATTTTGTAGATAAGTACACCATTTCTCCTATAATGAATGGTGTAGGCTCAACCCTTTTTTAATCAGCTTGTGCTTTATATACATGCCTAGCTTCATCTAGTGCTTTTCTAACTATTCGCCAGTTGTTCTGTAATTGTTCCATCCATTCTTTCAGTGATGGGATCGCCAGTTCGTTTGGGATTAATTCTGGCATGGGGTTGAAACTTTGACCAGTAGCTATTTGAAAAGGAGTGTAACCTGTGCTGGAGTGGACTACATTATTGTAGGCCACTTCTGCAAAGGGGAGTAGGTCCATCCAATCAGACTGTTGGAAATTAAGAAAGTATCTTAAATATTGCTCAAGTACTGAGTTCAATTTTTCCAATTGACCATTCCCCTGCGGGTGATAGCTAGATGTCAGTCCCTGAGTGGTCACTAAGAGATAAAAATTCCTTCCAAAATGCAGATGTAAATTGCACTCCCCTATCAGATATGATGCATTGGGGTACCCCATGCAATCTGTAAATATGCTGCACGAAAAGTTTCGCTAAGGCTTTTGCAGTGGGAATCTTTTGGCAAGGGATAAAGTGCGCCTGTTTGGAAAACAAGTCCGTGACGGTCCAGATGACAGTATTCCCATTGCTTTCTGGTAATTCCACTATAAAATCCATGGCTATTTCCCTCCAGGGGACGGAGGGATTTGCCACTGTTTGTAACAGTCCGGGCGATTTCCCTTGCAACCTCTTAGCAGTTGCACACTTTGAGCAGCTGGCCACGTAACTTTCTATGTCCTTTTTCATGGATGGCCACCAAAATTTCCGTTTAATTAAGTGTAATGTTTTTACAAATCCAAAATGCCCTGCTGATTTTGTGTCGTGGCAAAGCTGCATGAATGTGACTCTTTGGGTTGTTGGTATATATAACTTTTCCCCCACCCAAGGCAGCCCTTCTTTCATTGTGCACACGTGTTTATTTTTTGGAACCATTCATCTGTTTCCAAACTTTTCCGGAATTCAATTCCGGTTTGGCTACCCAGCTGTGGTTTTAATTTAGCTTGGACTGTAGTGGTTACTGGCGCTGCCAGTTGTGATTCTACCATCATTGGTTTAGAGTCGGTGGCTCACGTGCTGTTATATTGGGGCATGCGAGATACTGCATCTGCCAGGAAGTTCTTTCCCCCCAGCAAATGCTTGAGCGTAAAGTGGAATTGGTGAAAATGCTGGGACCAGTGGGCTTGCTTGGGGTTAAGCTTCCTGGGTGTTTTCAACATTTCCAAATTTCTGTGGTCTGTCCACACCTGAAAAGAGATTTTATTGCCTTGAAGGAACTGGTGCCACATGAATAATGACCAATGTATCCCATATGCCTTTCTCCCACACAGGCCAGCACTGTTCCGTTTCGGTGAGTTTTTTGGATGTATATGCACAGGTTTGCAATACTCCTTCATCGTTTTCTTGTAATAGTATAGCTCCCACTGCCACATCGCTTGCATCCGCCTGTATTACGAAGGGCTTATCCATGTCTGGATGCCTCAAGTACTGTTCGGCAGAAAAGAGTCTCTTCAATCTCTCAAACGCTGCTTGGCATTCCATTGTCCATGTTAGTGGCTGGCTAGGTTTTACTGAGGATGCTCCCTTCATTGTTAGTAAGTTCGTGAGGGGCAGGGCTATCTGGGCAAACGAGGGGATGAATTGGCGGTAAAAGTTTGCGAAGCCTAGGAAACTTTGCAGTTGCTTTCTTGTGCGGGGTGCCCATTCTAATACTGCTCTGACCTTCTCTGGGTCCATTTCAATGCCCTGTGGGGATATGCGATAACTAGGTAGTCTATCCTTTCCTGGTGGAATTCGCATTTCGATAGTTTGGCATATAGGTGGGCGGCTCGCAATTTCTTTAAAACCGCTCTGACCCTCTTCCTACATACCTCATCCTTCACTCCTCCTTCCTCTTTCCATCCAATGTGGTGCCCAGAGGCCACCCGAGCAACCCTTTAATACCTAAAAACATAATCTCATATCACCCCCAAATGCAGTTGAGAAAACATAATGTAACATTTATTAACACCCTCCCTCCTTCCCCCCCCGGCTTCCCAGAGTGAATACAGAGTAAGAACGCAAGAAACCCCGCTAAACTACTATTATATAACTATTTAACTATATAACAAATATAATTCCTTCAATTGATATTTCTTTTGTATATAGTCTATCCATTTTTTCCAGTCCATCATAAATTCTTCATTTGAGTGGTTCTTCAAGTATGCAGATATCTTAGCCATTTCCACCAAATTTGCAACTTTTAACGTCCATTCTTCAATAGATGGTATTTCAGATGTCTTCCAATATTGTCCCACCAGCAATCTTGCTGCCGTAATCAAATTCAAAATCAACTTAGTCTCTGTAGTTGTACAATCTTTTGTAATACCCAACAAAAATAACTGTGGTAAAAATTCAATACGTTTTTTCAATATATTTTGAAGAATCCACCATATTCTTATCCAGAAAGCCTTAATTTTTTTACAAGTCCACCAAATGTGAAAATAAGTAGCGTCCATCGAGTCACATCTCCAACACTTGGGTTGCATATCTGGATACATAAGTGATAATTTTTTCGGGTCTAAATGCCATCTATAAAACATTTTATAAAAATTTTCTCTTAAATGCTGTGCTTGTGTAAATTTTACATTTTTCACCCATATCCTTTTCCATGTTTCCATTGTAATTGGATGTCCAAAATTACGTTCCCACTTAATCATACAATCTTTAACTAGTTCAGTTCCAGAGTCAATTTCAAGTAATACATCATATAATCTTTTAATATGCATACTTCTTTGATCTCTAACTTGTTTAATTAATTTTTCATCCTTTAACAAAAAACCCAACTTTACATCTTTGTGCCATCTTGCCTGAAGTTGTATATGTGAATACCAATTGTGGTCTATACCTTCTTCCCTTAATCTATTTAATGACTTCAATTCTAAATTATTCCCTTCTTTAATTAAAAGCTTCTCGTAGGGCACCACGTCTTGATTTTGTTGTCTATTTACACTCTCTATTGCATGCCTGGGAACTGTCCATAAGGGAATTTTCCCATTTAACTTATAGTAATACTTTTTCCAGACACGCAACAGAGAGTTTCTTAATAAATGCTCTTTAAAACTCCTATCCAATTTTTTATCATAAACTAAGTACGCATGAAACCCATACAATAGCCCGTACCCTTCTATATTCAATATTCTTTCATTAGTTAAATTAATCCAATCACTTATTGCTACTAGAACTGCTGCATTGTAATATAGCTTAAAATTAGGCATTTTCAAACCACCTCTCTCTCTTGTATCTTGAATAATTTTTAATTTAACCCTTGGTTTCTTGCCATTCCAAATAAATCTATTAATACCTTTCTGCCATTCATCTAAATTCCCATCCTTTTTAAGTATTGGTAACATTTGAAATAAAAATAACATGTTCCTCTTTTGATTCAGTGAAGATAAGAATGTCTAAGTAAACCAGGACCCCCTTAAATAGGTGCTCCCTTAGAACGTCATTGATTAATTGCATAAATACTGCGGGGCCCCCTTGTAATCCAAATGGCAAGACTTTGAATTGGTAGCACCCCATTGGACAGTTAAATGCGGTCTTCCATTCATCCCCTTCCTTAATTCTCACGTGATAGCAGGCTTCCCTTAGATCTAGTTCAGTAAAAAAAAAATCCTTTCGAGAGGTGTGACATGTCCTTCATGAGGGGCAGGGGGTATAGGTTGCTTTCACTGATTGTATTCAGGGGCCTATAATCCATGCATAAGCGTAAAGAGCCGTCCTTCTTCTCTCTAAAGAGGACCGGGGCGGCCACTTTAGGCTTGGCTGATTCAATGAACCCCCTTTCTAGGTTTTTCTTTATGAATCTTTCCATTTCCTCCTTCTCCTTTGGGCTCATGGAGTATAATCTGGTCTTCGGGAATTTTTCCCCAGGCTTGAATTCAATGGCACAGTCCATGGGTCGGTGAAGTGGAAGCTCATCCGCCCTCTCCTCGCTGAAAACTTCAGCAAGAGCTCTGTATTCCTCTGGTATTTCTGGTAGCCTTTTCCTCTCCCATGGATGCTTTTTCCGTTCTTAATTTTGGTAGCTCCCCTTGGTATTTTAAGTCCATAGAGTCCCCTTTTGGGAAATTGATTTCTGCCGTCCTCCAATTCATCCAGGGGTTACATTTCTTTAACCATTCCATCCCTAGTATCATTGGGCATTCCATGCCTGGGGTCACTATAAATGTTATGTCTTCCTCATGTTTGTCCAGGGAGAGGTGGATTGGTAAAGTGGCTAGGGTAGCTGGCACCCTCCCCTGCTATGGACCCATCTAACTGGCCAAATGAGATTGGTTGTTCCAGTCTCCTCAACGGAATGCCCAGGTTTCCCACTAGCATCGGGCTAATGAGGCAGCGGGTGCAGCCAGAGTCTATTAAGGCTTTCACCTTGACAGCTTCGGGCATGGGGGGAATTAATATAGTCACTGTCTTGAGGATGGGAGAGATGGGTCCACTTACCAGGGGTTCGCCCTCCGAGCTTTCATCTGAGGCGTCCACCAGCCCTGCGGTGTAGGCTGGAGTTCTTTCCCCATGATGGGCAGAGGTAGGGGATTCCACAGCCTCCATCACTCTCATGGCAGGTTCTTTTGGCTTAGCTGGATACTTCCCAGATTTGCTGGCTGGTGATCTGTCTGGGTTGTGCTGGGGGGCTTTTGAGCGGCATTCTACAGCCTGATGCCCCTCTCTCCCACACTAGAAACACCCCATTTGCTTCTTGGACGTAGACACTGGTTCACGTGTCAACTTAGGAGGTGAGCGGCTCCATTGTTTTCCTTAGCAGTGCCTCTTGAGTAGGTCGATCTCTGCTTCCTTTGCCAGGATGTACCATTTGTCAAGTTGGTGTGGGTCCCCTCGGGGCAGGCAAGCGTCATATATGTCGTAGTTTAGTCCATCTTTGAAATGGCTAAGGAGGATGTCTTCCGGCCAGTTCAGTTTGCTGGCAATGACCCGGAATTCTTGCGTATATTCGGCTACCGGGCGTTTGCCTTGCCTCATTGTTTTTATCCTTTCGCGGGCTTTGCGATCAGCCAGGGGGTCCTCAAATCGCCTTCTCAGAGAAGACATGAAACGGTTGAAGTCGTTGAGCTCTGGGGCATTGGAGTTCTGCAAGTTCACCATGCAATCTGCGGCCAGCCCACCCAGAGCAGATTGCACGATCCGGAAATGGGCTTTGTCGCTAGGGATATGCCGCCCGTATTCCTCCATGTAGCTGAGGACTTTGGTTAGGAAAAACCCCAAGCGTGTCGGCTCCCCCTTGAATCTCACGTCCAGCGGCGGGAGTCTTTGAATGGATCGGTGCCTTCCGTTGTCGGTGGTAGTGTCTTCCATCCAGATCCCCATCTTCGGGTCAGCGGGGAGTGGGGACTACTGGATCAGCGGATGTCCCCGGGGCTGCAGGTTCCACTTCCCCCTCGGTGTTTCTCCAGTTGTGGCTGGAGGACCTGGTGCGGCCGTAAGGCTCAGAATTCTCCTCTCCTATGGAGCTGAGGGTTCTCTTCATCAAGTCGATAGCTTTCTCTAGGATCCAGTCCGAGTGCGATGCCCAGCTCCCTTCCTCTTCGCTTGCGTACAGAGATTTCTCCATCTCCTGCTTCCATTCTGGTTGGTTGGCCCCCCGTCTCAGGGTCACCTTTCTTGATTTCTTTTCCCACTCGCCTTTCTTTCCAACGCCCATTGACCACCGAGGTTTGTGGTTACGTGTCTCCACCACCTCTTCTCCTGAGGAATCTGACCTCTCAGGTCCCGACATCTGGCAGGTTTTCAGTCGGGGCAGTGGCTCCCTCTCCTGGGAGTTTTCTCCCTTCCTTGCTCCATCGTCTGACATGGTAATTTTTACAAAGTCCCCCGGCAAGGTTCTCCCTTCCAGGTGGACTAATTTTGCAGATCCTGTCTAATGTAAGGACCCACCTCATTTTACATCTTAAGAAGACAGAACTCTTGGAATATCTCTTCCAATCTTTATTAAGAGAAAATGATTGCAGGCGTTCTAGAGAGGATCTGAGGGATCAACCCCTCCCATTCAATGTTTTAAGTGTTCCCAAGAAGCCCCCACCCCACAGTCCTTCTGGGCGATGATCACTCATCCTCTTTTTCCAGATTCCAGGCGTTACATTGTTCCACCCCTTTTCCCTCACTGCCAGCAAAAGGGAGACTTCAGAGAGAGAGTAGATGAAAGGCGATGGCCATATTGTTATGGTCAGTCCTCTTGATGAGAATCAACATCCAATCCTTTGTAGTTTAAATGAAGGAAGTGAGAGTCATAAAACCCCCTTGCTTCCTCCTCCCCTTTCGTAATATGACATTTCTGGATTGTAATATATACATTCAAATTAGAGAAATTAACTACAAGCAGGAGTGCCAGAAATCTGAATATACAAATATTTCCAGGAACAACTTGCTAAGAAAATGGTGTACTCATTCTGCTTGGCAGATTTAAATAATCAAAACCCTCATCTAGTGTATTCAAAGTAATTGCTTTGTTTCGGTCCCAAAGTGAAAGACAAAAATTTGCAAAGATAATCAATTTGTTACATTAATGAATCAGTTGGGATCATTTTCAGGTAAATCAGACCGAATGGTTCAGCAGTAATTTTTCAATCATTATTTCATTTTGTTAAATTAATGTTCATATATTTAGTGTTTCTTCCTCAACTAAAACTATCTCATAAAATTGATTTTTGTAGAGTTGAAAATGAAATGATCTGATCAATACATAATTTCTGGATAGATATACAAATGAAGACACCAAGATTTTCTGTTTCTCCAAATGTTTCAATACATTTCCTGACAATTTAAATGTATTAGTACAAAGTTTGAATACATATTTTAAAATAAAGCAAAATTTTGAATTAACTGAAATTTATGTTGAAACAATACTGCAAGCGAAACATGAAAATATGGCATAGATATGAACATTTATAATTAAGAATTTGTTGTATTCAAAATATTACTCAATTTTTAAAGCATGTACAACTTGATTTCCCAATATACAAATCTAACCATCTTTAAAATATTACAGAAAAGTCAAGGTTTTTTGCACAAATCTTATCTTTTTAATGTTTAAACGCAATAATAGCAATATATGAAAAGAACTAATTATATCCTGCATATTTACTATAAATTTTCATTCTAATTTAAAACTATGTTTTACAATAATGCAATAATCACATCAAGAAAATTTCTGAATTACTAAAGTATACTTTAGGGACCAACAATATATTGCTTCTAGATCTTGCTGGACTAGATTCAAATTTCTCTTACCACTAGTGATGTTGATTAGAAATTATGAAACTTGGTGTCCACTAGCTAGGGAACCACATCCCTAATTCAGCTTTTTCAAATTACCATGGAGTTTGGGGAAGAATTAATAGTCCCTAAACATAATATTTAAAACAAATTTTGCTCTTAGTTTGGCTAAGGATTCTCATGTACAAAACCTAAGGCTATATTATGATTTAAACACAACAAAAAGGATTGCCAAGAACACATTTTCTCTGAAATGTTGAACTATCACACAAGAGTAATACATGCTTGTGTGCTTTATTACACCAGTCATGTTAATATTACAATCTGAAATGCAATAGACTTTAGTTTTAAGCTGGCCATCATGATATAAATATTGAGGTAAAGGAAAAAGGTGGGCAATACTGAAATGCCAAAGTAATTATTTGAAAATTGATTATGACAGTAATATTTGTGACTATATTATTCATGATAATTTCATAATAAAAACTGTTTTTAAAAAATTCCCTAACTTGGTTTCTTCCAAAATTTTCTGAACTATAATTCCCAGAATTCCCAGCAACATGGCTATTGGTCCTAATGGCTGGGAAATATAGGAATACTAATTCTGAAAGATCATCCAATTGGGGAAAGTTAGTTTAGTGTTGTAGAATAATAAAACTGTATTTGATCTATCAAAAACAAAAGCCAGTAAAGTGATTGTCCATGCTGGAACACAGGGATTAATAATAAAGAATCCAACTAAAACTTGTACATAAATGTACTGAATGATGGTTTATAAAAAAAAAAACCTTTAGGTTTGCTGAGTAATAGAAGAATAACACAAATAATCCTTAGCTGCTATGTAAGCCATAAAGGTAGCAGGTAGTTTATTCTTATTCCATTTTTTTTTTACTTCAGCTTAACTTTTTCATTGGCTATTTTTAAGGTTGCATTTCTGTTACAATACAATACAGTACAATACTTCTTGAACCTTATAATATGGCACCATTTCACTGCTTTTTAAAGGTGATAAGGAGTCCTTTGGAATTCATCAAATAAAAATAGCTTATGATGTAGTCTATTTGTAATGTTTTTTTTAGAGTGAGGTAGAATACAGATTTTGGATAAGTTAATATTTCAAAACAAGTACTTGAGTATTAAGCTAAATCAAAAGGAGTATTTGAATATCCAGCATTTTTACATCAGATCCTTTCCCCTTATTGATTAAAAAACCAGTATTTAACTATTTTTTCTCACAAAAGTTAAAATACCTACTATAAAACAAATTATAAGCATAGCAAAATTCAATCACATCTTGCCCCAGAAATTTTCTTTTCTTCTTTGAGCTCGTTCTAGAACCTGAGATGCAAGAGAACCAGAAGCAGCAGATCGAGCAGACAACTGGGACAGTCGGTCAACATCATCTGTACGTACAAAGAAAAAGAATATGAAAATTGCTGTTAGTATGAAATATACCCAAAACATAGAGAAAAACATGAGTGAAATAAATATTGTCTAAAATAAGAAAGAGATCTCTATCTAGCATACACTACACCACATGGTTTATCATGGGAGGACAAAATGGCCCATTTAATAACACTTCAATGTTTTGTTCTGGGTAATATTTGAGAAGTTAAAAATAACAGAGGGAAATAATTTAAATAAAACAGTATTGAAGAACAATCAGAAATACTTTACTAATGATTTGATATAGTCAAAACAAAATAAAAGGGTTTGTGAAAACTGCATCTAGCTGCAGGTATACACAAGGGACTCCTGGTGAACAATATCATACATTCTAGGAGTTCTGAACACAGATCTACATAGACATAGAATCAATTTAGGTGAATTAAAATGGTCAAATGAAGACAGATCGTATATGGCATATACAGTAAAACTTAGTAACCACCATAGGCAAACATATGTTATAAGCAAAGATTCCCCATGAGGACTATGCAAAATAAATGTGTGTATTTAACAGAACCTGATTTCTATGATATCAATTTTTGAAACTCCTACTGCTAAGGATTCTTGATTATTTCGTTATCTTTGCTTTTCTGTTTAGCAAAGTTATACCAGTAGTCCCTACTTACTGACCATTCATTCAGTGACCATTCTAAGTTGCAACAGCACTGAATGAGTGGTACTTGGAAGTTCTAGATGCTCTACCACTTCTGCAGTCACATGGTCACAATTCAGGTATTTGGTAATTGACTCCACTTAAGATATTTATTGTGCCCCATGATCATCACAATGGGAAGCTGGCAGGGAAGATGGCAAGTTACACCAGTCAGTCTCCCTTGGCCTCCCTGTGCTCATGCAGCACTACCGCCTCCTTCATCTGGCTTCCTTATACTTGCATTGACTGCGCTCACGGCCTGCATCAGGCCTCCCTTAGCACTGCCTCCCTATGGCACTTTTCACACTCCTTGCCTGAGACTCCTGCAGCCTCCTGTTTAATGACTGACACATTTTGGGCATATGACAGCAACTAAAACTGCCAAGATTTTTATTGCTAAATAATGTAGTCATCTGATGGTGTCATACTTTATGACCACATTGCTTAGCAACAGCAATCCCAGTCCCAATTGCCATTTTCACCCAAGTACTATCTGTAATGGTTGAACAAATATCATCACACAAAAATTAGGAAAATGGCAAGGCATAGGTAAAGATCTGATAATTTTGAAATGTTTAAATATTTTCAGTAGCTTTGCTAAGCAATTTGAACAAGCCCCATGCTTTCTAGTCTCAGTTGTTAGGAAGTATGAAGTTGCAGAAGATCTGTCTCTTTTTCTATTTCTTTTTTCAACATAGAAATTTTGTGTATGCAGATGCATGAATCAGATCCAGGCAAAGTATTGTCAAATTTTCCCTTTTCTCATTTAGAGTATTGCATAACAATTTGCCCTCTGAGGTAAAGTAATGTTTTGCAGTGCAAAAAACAGCAAATATTGATTTTATTTTTCTGCAAGAAGTTATGACTGTGCATAAAAATGTCAAGTTACAAAGAAAATTACATTTCAAATATTGTATTTCCTCTTTAGTGGTTAACATGACACAATTTTCTAGCCCTCCAATAGTTCCAGGTACAAAAATTGTGCCAAATCTGTATAAACTAATTTTATCATCTCATGAATATTTTTAAACTCACTACCACCCACTTTTATTGCTCTATTTCCAGAAAAGGCTAATCTTGCCAATGAGGCATGTCAGCAATCTTACCCATCGAAAAGAGCATATGGTAAAAAGGTACTTTTAAAATAGTTTTTGAAGGCTTTTAAACTGCAGCAGGACAGTTTCTGCACCAACTTTATATGTTCTATGTTGCACAGTTTGGAAGTTATCACTGTGCTATCATTTTCTCATTGATGCCATCTTTATCTTTAAAAAGATCCAATAGGACCTTGGCTGATTTGCATTCTACTATTTTTATTTTTTCTTATTCCAGTCTTTGTATGGTCATTAGCATAATCACTTAAGTCACTACAGTGCTAGAATCAGTTTAGAAGGCCTTGCGCTCACTTGCTCCATAATTGTTGATGCAGGGACAAGTCAAGCCTATTAAACTAGCCATAATAGTTTGCAGGCTGTCAGTTAAAATTAATGTCAAACTCCTGGCAGCTGGTCTGTAACTGAAATCCTGTATGTGCTGTTTGGGAGTGCCAGTATGCCAACAGACATTTATTATTATCAAGTACCATATTCCACCTTTTCATATTTATTAAAATTATTTCATGTTAAAAAAAACTGGAAGTTGGAATGCTATAAAATAAAGTATCAACAGCTAGCATGTTTTTTTATTTTAAAGAATACATTTTGATTCTAAATGTGCTCCATAAGCTTTGTTAGAAGATAAACCGGACAGGCAACTACATCCATGTTTTTTTATCACAGCATTAAAATATCTATGAAAGTTAATAATCCTCACAAATTTGAATAAGCTTTCAAATGAAAACTTTTCATTTTAAGTTATATCCAAAAGACATAAACCTTGCTATATAAAAAATTTCTATTAGCATTAGTAACGAAGCAGTACTTATTTAGGCGTGTAATTTTACTATATGTTTATTACTATATGTTTTATTACTATATGTTATTATTATTTATATAATTATTACTATATATTTTATTTGCTATATAATGATAGCTGAAATGTATTAACGAACCTTCAACATGATAGTTTCTCTCCTGAAGGGGTAACTGTAACCAGCTCCTTTTGGGGCTTGCAATGTTTCCTATTAGGAAAAGTATACATTTACTGCATTTTATCAATTCAGAAATACTTTATTTTGTAAAAGAAAATTAAATTAGAATGTTATCTAAAGAAAAATGAGAATGTGCTTTTGTATAGCTAATTTTGATCCCACGTTATATATATTTTTATAGCATATAAGAGCCATGGTGGTGCAGTGGTAAGAATGCAGTACTGCAGGCTGCCTCTGCCGGCTGCCAGCAGTTTGGCAGTTCAAGTCTCACTGCCTCAAGGTTGATTCAGCCTTCCATCCTTCCAAGGTCGGTAAAAATGAGGATCCAGATTGTTGGGGGCAATATGCTGACTCTGTGAACTGCTTAGAGAGGGCTGTAAAGCATTGTGAAGCGGTATATAAGTGCTATTGCTATATAGGGAGGTGAGAATAATGTACAGTATATTTTCAGAATAGGTTGTTTAAAGAAAACATTGCCAGCTGCTCCGTAGAGGACAGTTATGAAATTACTTCAAAACAGTTTGGATCACACCCTGATATGCCACATATTTCTTAAACCTGACTGTAACAAGTTGCTCTAAAGTTTATGAAAGTTCAGCACAACTGGAAGACACTGGACTGAAGAAATAAGTCTACATAGCTGAAAGCAGCATTTATCTCAATCTAAAACCAACAGTAACTTTCTGTCTAAGTAAGTTATATTCTTCTTCTGATCGTTATTCTTCAAAGGATAATCACACTATCAAGTCCTGTTGGATACTAACCTATATTTCAATGTATTCCAATCTGTGTATTTGTTATTGTTATTGCAATAAAATATTAAAGTTATTTTAAATAGATGTGTCAATCTAAACAAAGATAAAGATTTATGATGCAAACCAACCATTATGCTGAAACTCTGGATCCCGAAGACTTCCTTGAATGCGGCACAACCGTCTGCAATAGGGTACATCAGAACCCTTAACCAGCTTTGTTTCAAAAACTGTAGGCATCTGCTTTGAATGCATTAATGTTGCACAGTTTCTTGTACCAGAAATATCTTGATTGGAACACTGATCTGTTCGTAGAGGTAAAGGGTCCAAAGTTTTCAGCCCTGTAGCTGGGGAATTAGTCACAGTTTTTTCTTCACCCTAAAATGCCAAAACAAATATTCCCATTGTAAATAATTCTGCTATTTGCTAAGATCCCTAATGTTGTTAACAAAAAACCCCCAAAAACCATAGTAATAACTGGTATTTTAAAAAGTGAAAATAGTTTAAAGTCATTAAATGAAAGCAATCAGCCATGCTTCTGTTTTGTATGTCTTACATTAACTCAAAGAGATGTGCAAAACATTTTGAATTCTAAGTGTTTCAAACTTGAAATACCCCATCCCAAATGTGAAATGTTTGAAGCTAAAATACTCCATTTCAAATTCAAAATGATCTGTTTTGAATTTGAAATATCTATCCCAACTTTAGCAAAAGATTTTCAAGCTTTGAGACAACATTTTGTGCTCAATATTTTGAGTTTGAAACCTTCAATTATAAAAACAGCATTAGAACACTTCTGGTAAGGTTGAAATAAATTACTTTCAAATTTGAAATAAAGACATTGTGAATCTGGAAAATTGTTAATAACCTTTGTTATCTCATTTATTTACTATAAAGTGCCTCACAGCAACTGCTTTCTTATGTAGAGATTTCAGAAATCCTGCAAGTAGTTGTTTGCTATAATTTATATAGTAAATAAATATATACTTGTATTATATACAATTTTTCACAGTATGAATATGTAGTTACTAGCCCCATGATAGTTTTCTATAGAGATGATGCCATATTGTTAATTGAAAACCTAAATAATTTATACAGTATGTTGCACTGTACAAGAAGCTTACATTTGAAAAGTAATGTATCAAGATAATTAATTCAGAAAATGGAGTGCAAGATATATCTAAATGATAAAACCAAGGCAGTAGATCAGTTTATGCAAGTTGGAAAAAAATGGGAAAAGTGATAAATGGAAAGATTTGGAAACGTAGTTAAAAAGTGTGTCTATTGCAAAGAATAAATATAACAAGAAACAAAATCATCTGTGCTTTTTATGGTGCTGCCCATTTTGTTATACTGAAGTAACAGTTGGATATGTCTATTGATAGTATTGTTATATATTCCTGGATAACAGGTACAAAATGTTTGTTTAGGCAGTTTGGTCATAAAGAGAAAGTAAATATATATTTACACAACCAATATGTGGAAGAAGAATAGATTAACAGACAGGATAAGATTCAGAAGGTCACAGTAGCAGAGACTCAGTGACATTGTTAAAATGAAAGAGGTGAGATATTGAAGAACAAAAGTCAAAATATAAATTAATACAAAAGTTTGAGGGAAGCAAGAATGGTTTGCCAAGATTAAAAAAAATGAGACTTATGATAAAGGGTGTTGGAGTAAATATACACATTATTCCCTAACATTCTCCTGCAAACCACAAATTCTAATAAATTAAGTCAAAGTTAAAACAGGAAATAAACTGTTACAGATTTCATTATAGCCATATGTAATTTCTCCAGTGCTACACATAATCCTCGACTTACAACTGGTCATTTAATAATAGTTTGGAGTTATGATGGCCTTGGAAAGAGTGCTGTACAGTCCATAAAGCACTTCCAGCTATTAAAAAATGTTGCACTATTCCCACAGCAGTCACAACTGCATTTTAGGCACTTGGCAACCAGTTCACATTTATGACTGGTTGCAACATCCCAGTCACAAAACTGCAATTTGCTATGTTTTTTGCCAGTTTCAGTGAAAAAAACCTACCCACTTATGACTGAGTGATTCACTTAATGACTGCCATAAAAACTGTGGTAAAACCAGGTTCAGTCACATGGGTGCTTCAACTTAACAGTCATAAAGACTTACAACCAATTGTGGTCATAAGTTAAAGTCAAAAACTACCTGTACTAATTTACAGTTTCTTATTTGACAAAATTATAATTTTCTTTGTAATTATATATTTTATAGGAAGCAGAAATGGACATTACAAATATTTCTTACACCAATGTTACCTTACCCTGTTAGTTTTTCCTTTTACCTGTTCTCTTGAAACTTGACTATTTGCCAAAGACTGCTTTTCTGAAGATTCCTTTTCTATTTGCAGTGAGGATGAATGCTTTCCTTTCTGAGGAGATACTAAAACAGCACCGCCTAAAATAAAAATGAACAACTTCCCCTTAATGCTAAATGTATCACAGAGGATATGGTTACTAATTGTGGCTACATTGTATATTATCTCCAATATCTAAGAGACTACACCACCTGCATATATTGTAGATGTATAGAAATACAAAGGGGAAGCTACTAAATTCATATTATGCTTGTAGATTTCCCAGGGGCAGCTAGGTAGTCACTGCTGAGCGTAAGGAAGATGGCCTTGATGATCAACTTCCTTATTTTCTACACTCACATTGGAACAGACTACTGAGCTAGATTGGCTTTAATCAATTCATCGACACAATTATTAAAATTAACATAAAATGAATTCTTAGGATGCATGTTAAATAATATTTTAGGAAGTTAAATGAAAACTATCAGGCTTTTACCTGTAACTGGGGTTGTCAAATCATGATGTGTTCTTTGGATTCCACCAAGTGCTCTAAGTTGTGGAGTTGGAAGCCTACCACGTGCTCTTAAAGATTCTGAAGAATCTCCCCTGTCTTCTGAAGAACTTACATTTTCCATGGCAAAATAAGTAAGAAATGTGACAAAATATGATTATCCAATAAACAATTATTTAAAGTCCTGAGTCTGCATTAGGGGTTCTAAGTATGAATTATTTGAGTCACAAACAAGGTATCACAAAAGAGCTTCCAAGTTATTATCCCCAGTCGCTGGGTTCTGTTTCTTTTTTTGAAATTATAATTGTTTTTGAAGATTATTTGGGATTTTGTTATAAAATCTTGAGTAAATTTTTGTAATTTAATCAAAATAATTACAGATCAATTTTCAATCATTGGTCTTATCATTTTCTAAATTGCACTTTCTCCTTTGTTACATTTGAAGAATACAAATTCAATCATTTTTACAGTTACTTTACTGTCCCAGAAATGCTTATTAAATATCATCCCAGACATAATTTTCAAATAAAAACCTCTCAATAAATATCTATGAAATGATTATGCAGTTTTTCTTCATATGTTTATACAGATATTATTTTAAAAAAACATTGGATTAAATCACTGAATATCTTTAATTTTGGTAATTATTTATAGCCTTATTCAAGCTAGAAGACTATGCTTTATCAAGCCTTGCAAATCAGAATTAGAACTGACATAAGTATGCTATTTGAATATTTGCTTAAGGTATATTACCTATTAGAATTTGTATACCCAAATTCTAGCTCAAGTTATTTGGCATAAAAATCTAATCTTATTTACGTCAATGCATCAGAGCTCCCCATTAATGGTGAAATTAACATTGCCCTAGCTAACAGATGTTTAATCATAGAAGTAAATACCCCATAACTCCAACCAGGAAAAATAATCTTTCAAATATTTACTTTTGCTGATTGTTTATACTGGCATCCTTGTCACTTTTTTTCACTTTTTTAACTTCATCAATTTCTTGCTTATTTTCTTCTTCTTTGCATTCCCCTAATGTAGGTGACAGAGTTTCCTGTTGCTCATCATCATGCGATTCATCCCAAACTAGACGTCGCTTGACAGGAATAGTAGAAGCATCTAATACACCTAAATTCTCAGTGTTACTTTGCTGCAACGGTGCAGGTTGTGCCAATATGTTAGGATCTGAAGAGAGTTTGTTTTCAGGAATCCTAAATAAAGAATAACAATTTATTAAATGTAAAATTTAATAACCATTTATGTATTTTAAGAAATATTTGGGATCTTCCTCAAAGATATGACTAATGGCAGTTATATCAACTTAAATACATTTATGTTTCAAGTATACTCATCTGCAAATTTAATAATAAAGTAATCCAAATAAGGAGGGCCTATGAGCTATACAACTAGCTCTCTGTGACAGTAGGGGCTTGAGTTGAAAATAAAAAATAGTCTCCATGTCACATGGAACCCAGATTTTCAAAGTAAGTTTGCAATATATGCTAGCAATCTGCTAAATAAAGGAAAAGGAAGAACAGTTACTGTGCTTGACAATCTTTACGAGTATCTAAAATCTCTCTGTATACTTACTATACAAATAAATGCACACATAAATACAGTGCTAAAGGACCGTCTCTATTTTACATATTCTTAATCAAATTTACTTGTGGAAAAATCTGCAAAAGTCAAGATAATATTTAATAACATGTTCATATTGTGGTTAAAATGTTTTTGGATGTAGCCTGAATGGATATATTCATATAGTAAATGATTGATATACCATCACTTTCTTTCAAGCTACTTTTTTTTTTAATTTTCCAGGCTAGCCTGCAGCGAAGGGATTGTCTGAAGGTTTTCTATCTAAATATTAACCAGGCCCAGCTCTGTTTAATTTTTTATCCCAAAATACCATATTTTTAAAACACAGTCTTCTTCTATGTCTAATTTCTTACCCTGCTAAATCAAGCGCTCTGATATTGTTGCTCATGGTTTCTTCCACACTGGATTCAGAGGACAAATCCCAGAGTCTATTGTTATCTGATAGGATTTGATTTAAATGATCTCTGGAAAAGTGGGTTCCTTGTATCCTCTGCTTATAAGCTTCTGCTTTCTCTCGAAGTTCTTTCACCTGGATATGAAGATTTCACACTTATTGATGTGTTTTCTTTTTTGAACTTGTACTATTTTTGTCAACTTTGATGGCAACAGCACAGAACAGCATGTCACAGACAATGCACAAACATTGCAGCGCAAATATTAAAGGAAAAGATACAGATACATTTTTAATGAATGCTCCTTTTAAGCAGTCAAGCCAAAGATCAGTAAATTACTAGCAAGCATCAAACAAGGCACATGCTTAATATAACAATACTTTTTTATGATTCATAAATTTGATAATTGCTCCAAACATGAAAAACTTAGACATGACCAACCTCCATATACCACATGGTATTTAGAGTGTTTTGAGAACCCTGAGGAATACAAAAATAAACAATATTTACTAATTTTATATTAATATTACAAATTTACTTCAAAAACTAACATGATTTCTTCCATTTCTGCTATAACTAGTATGTTATTATACTGCCTCCTAGAGTTCACACTACAGAAGGGTAATTTAACTTCCTTAAAAATATGGCATATTTAATGAACAGATTGAATAAATATTTGACAACTGTAAAATGATGCATAGTACATTTTCTGAACTGATAGAATGGCAACAACTGATCTCTATTTTTACCTGTGTACTGTTATTTTTATAGCATCAGTCTTCACCAAATTAAATAAACAGTTACTCCTTTGTTACTGTTCCATAAATCTCATTTTTACTACTGCTTTCCTGGGGAATACTGACTTCAGCCAAGGTAGGAGAAACTGAAGTGTTTTGGGTTTTATTCTGCAGTTCTTTGTGATATGTGAGGGAGTTTGAATTAACTTCAGTGCTGGTGTTTCACAACAGACCACACCTTTTTATTATTTTATAACTTAACATAACTATTTCATCAAATCATATTCTTTTTCACAATACACAGGAGTACAAATTAAGCACTTCCTTTTTAATGATTAAATAAGCCCCATCCTTTGCAAGACTCAGACAGCTGTTTTAGAAGCTGCTGATGGTGGTTCCCTTTACTCCTCAAAATGTGATGACATTTCTCATTTTTAAAAAATTCCAAAGAGTACAGTACTGTAAAAGAAACAGAAACCAACAGATATCCCAAGAGCATCAAAAACAGGATAGCAGCAGTGTTAAGATTAGTTGTATAGTATTAAAGTATTTAATTTCCAATATAGGAAATATCAATTTCCTGTATGGTTTTATGGCTTTTACATTAAATGTCATTATATTATTTATTAATTAAGACTAATTATTATTTATGTTGGGAAAGGGAATTATCTTTCATTTATTGAAAAGGTTAGAAAGTCTTGAATACTGGGAATGAGCAAAAATGCACATTGCTATAGAACCTGCTAGAAAGCTTGAATTCTGATTCTGCCCTTTTTGGAGTATAGCTTTTACATGAGATCTTTAGAAATGGTTCATCTGAAATTATTAACTCTAGGATGACAGGTTAGAAAAGATCAGCATTACATAAGATCTTTATATTTAAATATTTCTCTTGTTTTCTTTTTAGATGGATGATCTTAAACTCAGAATCATCATATTTGCAGTAAATACAAACCCCAGCAACAAACCAGTTGATGAGAAAAATTTCAGAGAACTTGCAAAAGACAGTAGTTTTGTTCAGTTTGCTCTAAAAGCTAATTATTTTCTCTATCCAATAACAAAAGCAGAATGCCAAAGTTTGGGCACATAAATAAAAATTAAAGAGATGTAACACATGAAACTAATCTCTATTTTAGTCTTCTTGATTACAGAAATTCAATTCCAACTAATTCAGGAAACTCTCTGTAACTTTTAATGGAGAAATATTTGAAAACAAAACTGCCTATTCAGTCACTGAATCCTTGTTCTCTATGCAGATATGTAAAAAGTAAAATAAAGCCAACAAAATGACAAAAGCACATTTACCAATCAAAACTGAGTGAAAAGAGCTGCCTTGCAATATTAGACCTGAAATCAAATCAAATCAAATCAAATGTTTATTATTACAGCCATGAGCCAATACAAAAGTAAACGTTCAAATAAAACAAAACTAAACGGAACAGAATACAAGAAGGCATACCAATATATTACAATTAATAATGTAATCAATGGGTGACCAAAGTCTGTCTAATTTTACTGACAGTGTAACAAAACCTAGCTACCTTCAGAGAAACTGAATCATACTGACCAGACAATAAAAATACTTTGAGTATGGTCTAATGATGAATAAAAACATATAATAAAATTAATTATAAAAGTTATTAAAAAGATCTAAAAGTATTTATGTTTCTGGCAAATCCCCAATGCTGCTGCGCAGAATCTAGCTACCTGTGCCGTGATCACTGCCTACTCGTCCTTAAGCAGCAACTGGAGATAAATACTTTCCGAATGACCAGAATACCTATCAATTATGAGGAGGATATGGTTTTTTTTAATAGCTCTATAGAAGGAACATCGAAGGAGTATGTGTCCAATAGTTTCCACCTCTCCTGAGCCACAGGAGCAGAGTCTTTCAGTCAGTAGTGTTTTTTTATACTTGACATACAAGACAGCCAATGGAAATGCATGGCACCGTGCAAGCGAAAATGCTTTCCAGTGGTTTACTGAGTCCAACTGGCTAAGATAACTGGCAGATATAACAACGTATCTAATGGAGTCTGGAGCCAGAAATAGCGGAGCCATACCTACCGGTAAGTCCACTTGCCTCTCGATGTCCTCTACCCTTTGTCACAAGGTTTGTTTTGCTTGATCATAGTCCAATTTGAGTATTGAGGCTGAAGAGAAGCCTAGTTTGGCAAGGTTGGACTCGACTGCCTTGATCCATGAAGAGAAGAATTTGTCTTGAAGGATTAACCCTAACCCTAACCCTCAAATGAGGGAGATGTAATTATTTGAAAAAGTGGGTGCATAGAGAAAGCCATTTCTGAGAAACAAGAGCAGAGATCCAAACCAGCTGCTGGTTAAATGTTGTATTTAAGTTCTATCATGTTCAGTAAAAATGTTCTATTTTTCATTTTTCTGCTGTACAATACTATTTATAAAATATACACTAGCATATATTAAAAGGACAACTTTCAAAAGATAAAGCAATATCAAAACTTTCAAATGAATTTCTTGGAAATAAATCATATACTCACTTGATACGGTATATTTTTTCTGACATGGATCCAGGCTCCTTGTTTATAGATGTATTGACTAGGAGACAAGAATTTCGATCTATATTCTGTGTTCATTTTCCTAGAAAAACACAGTTCCAAGTAAGAAGGTGTAAATATTATTTTGTAACTGTGTAGGAAAATAAGAATTCCAAATAACAAAGTAATACATAGAATAAAATAGAAATTCAGACAAACAACATTTGTGTAGGAAGAGTGTGTCTTTGACAGAAATTAATTTTTCAAGACAGATACAATATACAGATCTTAAGAATATCAGGTTTTTAGGCCAGCACCAGAACCACTACATCAACAGAGTTTCTATTTTAGAAATCAATGAACAGAATAAACTTTGCTAAGAAAGATAAACTAAGAGATGAATCAGGAAATCTCCAAATCCTCTGTGAGTTCATATGGGGACAGTAAGCAATCCCTATTTCTTAAATACAAGGAAGGAGGGAAGCATTTCAACTGACCGAATAATCAGGAGATACAAAACACTTTCTCTACTCATTTTCAAAGTTGACTCTATTTAAACAAATATAGATATAATGGAGGAATTTATATACTGTTGTTCAAATCTGGTCTAGTATGTTATATGTGTAGTGAAAAGAGAATTCAAGGCATTTAATATTCTGATACACTTTATACTTACTTAAAACATCTGTGTGGACACAGCGACTTCTGTTTTTGCTTTTGTTCTTTCTGCTTTGTTTCTAATTCATTTTGATTTGATGAATCTTCTGTTGTCTTTGTAGTGGTTTTATTTTTTTCATTCTAACAAAAAATAACAAAAATACTTTGTTGATCGTATAAATTATAATTTATTAAAATATATAACTATATTTTATTAAACATCTAACTTTTAAGTGTAATGATTAATCTTAATGTTATGTGATATAAATATTATTGTAGAATGTTTCCAACAGAACACTTATTCATTACAGTCCTTGGTATGATATTCGTGAACTTCAAAAACTCAATAATTGTCAGAAATAATTTGAATATACTATGTTGCTGGGAAAAATACGTATTTGCATTTGATTAAAATATGATCAGAAAATAAGAGTAGAAATAAATAGAGCTAAATACAAATTATTAAATACATAATGTTTTTCATATTACAGGTAGTTCTCAACTTACAAGATTTGTTTAGTGACCGTTCAAGGTTACAATGGCACTGAAAAAAGCTACTGCTTTTCACACTTATGACCATTGCAGCATCCCATGGTCACATGATCAAAATTCAGGTGCTTGGCAATTGACTTATATTTATGACTGCAGTGTCCTATAGTCATGTGATTACCTTTTGAAACCTTCTGACAAGCAAAGTCAATGGGGAAGCCAAATTCACTTAACAACCATGTTACTAACTTAACAATTGCAGTGATTCACTTAACAACGGCAAGAAAGTTCATAAAATCAGGCAAAACTCACTTAATGATTGTCTTGGTTAGCAACAGAAATTTAGGGCTCAATTGTGGGCATAAGTCAAGGACTACCAATAGCTGACTTTGTACAAGACTATGATCAACCACATTTTTATTACTTCATTGCCTCTTAGGTTACTTAAGATATTATTCTCAATATTCTAGAATCCCGCAAACATGAGTGTTTCTCTTTATATATTCATACCAAATCACCTACTGTTATCTGTAAATCTCTTTCATACTATAGTTTTAATTTTGGCTTGATGGCATGAAGATTGAGGCTTAAATATATTTTAAAATGATATTTGAATTAATATTTAACATTTTTAATGAATATATGACCAAGAAATATCAAGAACTTCCAAAAAAATCTGTGATATTTTAAAAAACATTTTTAAAACATTAAATGTTTTTATGTATTAAAATATTTTTAAAACATTTAATGTCTTTATGTATCGCAATCATCAGGATGGGAACATGAAATCAATCAGCCAAGTTAGAAATTCTAAGTATAAAAATTGCTAATTGAAAAGGGACATAACGCTTTAAAATGTAATAAATGAAGTACAATACCTTTTCTCCACAGGAGACTTCTATTGATTCAGATCTAGGACATTCACTCTCTTCCAGAAAGCATTGCTTCAGTTGTTTTATAGGGGGTGAAGGTTTGAAATTCCTTTCATATTCAGTTTCAGGGATAATAACAGGAGACTTAAATGGAGGAATGGATTGATTTGATCTGTGAATAAACTTTGGATTATAAAATATATTAATTTACTTTTTCAATAAAGCTTAAGTAACTTTGCCATTGAAATTACAGAGACTTAGTGATGTTTTATCCCTGCTATATTATTGCACAGCAGAAAAGTTTTAATCAGTTGATACAGAATGATCCAGCCATTTAGCTAATACCAATTATACAGTATTTGGAACAAAATAGAGTATTTAGCATACAATGTAATACATCAAAAAAATGCAATACAACAAACAATAACTGGGAAAAACACCAATGAAGAGATTGTCCTGCATACTAAATCTGCAATGAATAAGTATTACAACATTTTATTAAGATTTTAGTCTACATACAAAGGAACTCTGGAAAAAGCCTCACTGAGCAAAATTGAGCTTATTTTTAAATTAAAAAATATAAAGTTGTGCAATACCTTTCAAAAATGGAAACACTTCTTAAAATACTTAAAAGTTACCTGATCTGCTGCAAGGACTGGAGAAAGATTCTGTGGGGTTTTCCAAACAAACTCTCTTTGATACTCAGAACTTCTAGGGAAGCTTCTTGACCGTGAAATATTTATGCCTGCTCTCCTCTGTAGAACTCTGTTCAGCTGACAGTTGATATTAATAATAAATTCAGAATGTCATTTCTTTTTGTGGTCAAATATCAGAAGTTATTATTATCAACACAAAGATAGACAATGCTGATAAAAGCAAAGTATAACATTCTGTACATAAACATGGAAAATACTTTTTAAATCTAAACCTGTTACCATTAGTGGTTAAAACTGCCATTGATTTAACATGGCAGAAGCACTGGAAATACTTAGGCTGTCATATAAAGTCAGTGGCAATTTATTTAATTGAGTAATGAAACAATATGCCTGTAAATTTTAAACCAATGTGTCAACATTAGCTTTCTTAATTGCTTCTTTTCTATTATTTTTTTTCCTTTTGGCTAATTTATATTGCTTATATGGGAGTTTGGGGAAAATCTATTAAATTTATGTGATTAAATTCTTAATGAACAGTTGTAGGACAATTTTCTTCTTTGAATCTTGTGTTATTTATACCTTTAATCTTGTGGGGGGTTTTTTATAATCACCTGATATTTTAGCCCTCTTTCTGTAAAAGTCATTCCTTTCTTTTTCAAAGCCCTCAGGGATTGCTTGCTTTATCCTTTGTTAGAATCCAAAGATTCTTGCACCTCTCCTAGTGTAATGATTACATTTCCTAAACTAGGCATCTTCCAGATGTGTAGACTCTGATTTCCAAAACTTTTAGCAATTGCCATTATGGCTCTCTGGAAAATTCTGCAAATTATAGTTTATGAATCTGGAATACACCAAGTCAGGGAAAGTTGTTTTGTCCATATTAATAGTTACAATGAATTATTTCTGAGCTTTAACTTGCAACATCAAATCAAACTTTTTTTTTTGTACTTCCTACCCCATGATCTGTTTTTCCTAATTCTTTTTTGGTAGATGCTAATACTTTATTTTCATGCACTGGAGTTTGGGGCACTGACTTCTTGCTTCTTCCAAGCGCTTCAGTTGATTCAGATCTAGATCCTGCAGAGCTGAGATGCAGTTTTTCAGGAAGCCTGGGTGCATCAGATGTCTCAATTAGGTCCTTATTCAGTTCAACATCCTTGCTGTCAGTTTTGTGCAATTCAACTGGCTGACTGACTTCGAATTCTGATAACGCAGCTTTCTCCAAGCCATTATCTCCATTCCATTGAAAAGATTTTGAAATTTGTGTGTCATAATAAGGCACTCTTCTCTTAGAAATAAAATTTGGTTCTCTTGTGATCCCTGTAATACATGCAATATCAAATACTCTGAAAATTCTGAAAAAATTGAGCACCAATCTATTTCTTTTGCATGCATGCAGAAGAAGAGAAAGATACAAATAAACATTTCATCAAAGAAATGCTTCTTTTAGTTTGGATAACATCTATTAATATATTAACCCTCTGTCTTACTATTTTCAATTACCAAATACATGTCAAACAATGAAGAATGTTTAATTTTTCAGACCAAATATCTAAGTATATTCTCTTTTCGTCTTAACAGGAAGCAAGTTAATTTAGTATCTAATATTGTTGTGTTTTAATGGTATCTAACGCTGTATTATGAACACAAACACAAAAATGAAACTGTGTTTACCCCTACTGCATATAAAATTTATTTAATGAAATCTGGATAATTAGCATGTGGAAACAGTAACTATTACAAGTATTTCTTACACAAGAAATACATCACAAAGTATCTAATTTGTCTTACCAAACTCATCTGATCGAAGGCCAGCCCATTGGCATTTTTGTTCAAGTGTAGAGTTGCAGAATCTAGGCTGTTCTGACTGCTTCCATTTGAAGTTTCTTTTGTACTCACTTAATCCCTACAATAATATAAAATGTGAAATAGTAATTTTATTTCTTCCAAACTCAGTAAAGTCACAACCTGGAAGAATTAATGTAACCATTTTTACTTGATACCAATATATACCAAGGTATAATTTCTCATAACAGTAAAAAATAAAGACAAAAGATTTAGCCAACAGGCTTTCCTATTTATATGATTTGATTCTATCTGAATCCACTTCATACATTTGCATAAACTTGGTTACATTCACACTTTGAATATGCCTATCTTATTTCCTCAAGCAGTTTATTATGTACATGCAGTTGTCATGGTTCTGAAAGATGAAACTCTTCAAAGAACTTCGAGGCATTGTTTGCCTTAAAGAATCTTTATTCAAGTAGCATAGCATCAGCAAGTACTTAGGCAAAGCCAAAATCTGAATTCCCCTCCCGAGCACATAGTATCAAAGCACAATTCCCTCCTCTAATTAACAGTCATAAATCACATTCTCCAATTAGTCTGAAATGCAGGCTTTCCCTCCAGTTCTTCAACCTGCCATTTCTTATCATCTCTTATTTCAAAAAACATGGTTCTCAGACTAGTTACAAACATTCCTCTTCCTTCCCCCAAGTATCATCTAATTCTAACTCTAATTCTAAGAGAAAAACATAACAAGGAAAATGGCTGCATCCGATATTAACAGCACTGACATCCGGCCCCACTTACAAAAAGGACAGATCCTGTAATGTAAACAAAAGCATATGTTAGGGACTGTCTCTCAGTTTGTTAGGGTGTTTCCTATAGAACCTTTTGATGAGTCTGTTGGCTTTCACATCACTAGCTTTCACCCAAGTTGCTTCACACAGAGAGTATCCCTCCCATTGTACTGCAATTTCTCTTTAAAAATTCTAGAATCAAGAATATGCTTTACTTCATAGTGAATCTGACCCACTACCACGAGGGGTCTGGGTGCCTTCTTAGGGGGAGGTCTTAAAGTAGAGCCCCAAAAAGGTATCAACAAGCTGCAATAGAAGACAGTGTGAACTCTCCCCAAAAGCCTAGGGAGTTCTAATTCTACTGTGACTGGGTTAATGATCTTTACGATGGGGAAAGGCCCCAAGAATTTTGGTCCTAATTTCTTGCTGGGTAATTTGAGGTGTAAATATTTAGTTACAGATAAACCTTTTCTCCAACTTGGAATGTTCTTTGAGGAGCCCTCTTTTTATCTGCCTGCTTTTTATAAGTCTCGGAAGTCTTTTTTAAAGCAGTTTTCGTGGCTCTCCAAACTTCTTCCCACCCCCTCACCCATTGATCAAGTGTCTGAGAAGCGGAGGGCGCTTGAGGGTATTCAGGCTGAACTCTTTTCCTTTGGCTACTCTGAAAGGTGTGAAGCCAGTGCTGCTGTGAACAGAGTTGTTGTAAGCCACTTCTGCAAAAGGGAGGTCGGTCCAGTTGGTTTGTTGATAGGAAACATAGCATCTGAGATATTGGGGTGCCTCAGGGGTCGGTTCTCTCCCCCCCTACTTTTTAACATTTACATGAAGCCACTGGGTGAGATCATCCACTGCCACGGAGTGAGATACCATCAGTATGCTGATGATACTCAGCTGTACATTTCCACTCCTGGCCATATCAGTGAAGCGGTTGAGGTGATGTGCCAGTGTCTGGAGGCTGTGAGGGTTTGGATGGGTGTTAACAGATTAAGGCTCAACCCCAATAAGACAGAGTGGCTGTGGGTGATGCCTCCCAAGGACACTTCTCTCTGTCCTTCGATTACCCTGGGGGGTGAATCTATAAACCCCTCAGAGAAGGTTCGCAACTTGGGAGTCCTCCTTGATCCACAGCTGACATTGGATCATCATTTGGCGGCAGTGGCGAGGGGGGCATTTGCCCAGGTTCGCCTGGTGCACCAGTTGCGTCCTTACTTGGATCGGGAGTCTCTCCTCACAGTTACATATGCCCTTGTCACCTCGAGGATCGACTACTGCAACGCTCTCTACATGGGGCTACCCTTGAAGAGTGTTCGGAGATACAATTAGTGCAAAATGCAGCTGCGCGAGCAGTTGTGGGCCTTCCTCGTTCTGCCCACATTTCATCAACTATCCGCATGCTGCATTGGTTGCCTATTGGTCTCCGAGCCCAATTCAAGGTGTTGGTTATTACCTATAAAGCCCTTCATGGCATGGGACCAGGATACTTACGGGACCGTCTTCTGCCATATACTTCCCTTCGACCGGTGAGAGCGCACAGGGTCGGCCTCCTCCAGGTCCCGTCAGCGAAACAATGTCGTCTGGCGGGCCCTAGGGGGAGGGCCTTCTCTGTTGTGGCGCCCACCCTCTGGAACCAACTACCTCCTGAAGTCCGCGTTTCTCCGACTCTCCCGGCCTTCCGAAAGAATTTAAAAACCTATCTCTGCCGGCAGGCCTGGGGATGATTGTTGATTGTGGTGTGACTGAGGAGTATGTGTGGGGTTTATTTTTAATGTTTTTTTTCGGATTTATATGGAATTGTTTATTTGTATGTTGTGAGCCGCTCCGAGTCTGCGGAGAGGAGCGGCATACAAATCCGAAAAAAATAAATAAATAAAATAAATAAAATTGCTCCACCATCTGATTAGCGGATTCCGCAGCCCATTAGTAGATGGGTGAAAAGCAGATGATAGACCTTGTGATGATCCAATTAATTTAAGAAAGCTCCTCCAAAACCTAGCTGTGAACTGCACCCCCTTTGTCCGAAATTATTTGTTTAGGGGCGCCATGCAGCCAGTAGATATGTTTCAAGAACAGTTTAGTCAGTCGTTGGGCAGACGGGAGTCCTTTGTAGGCAATGAAGTGAGTCTGCTTTGAAAATAGGTCTATCACAGTCCAGATGACTGTATTCCCTCTACTTTCAGATAGGTCTACTATAAAGTCCATAGCAATTTCTTCCCATGGTTGAGAAGGGTCTGCCACCGGCTGCAATAACCCAGGGAGTTTCCCTGGAATTTTTTTCATGGTGGCACATACAGTACAACTCCTGACATAATTTTCCACATCCCATTTTAACCCTGGCCACCAGAACTGCCAGAGGATGAGATGCAGAGTTTTTAAATATCCAAAGTGTCCAGCCTGTTTTACGTCATGGCTATGTTTGAGAGCGTTAAGATGGAGGACTTCTGGCAAGTACAATTTCCCCTTGTAAGCCAAACCATCCCTGCATGTTAGGGAGGTTTGATTGTCATTGAATCATTGATCGGTGAGCTCTTGTTTTATTTTCTTGGCCCCAGGGTCATCAGGATTAGGGGCCCTGCAAGGCAAGAGTTGAGCAGCAGTTTGTGGGTTGGAGATAATTGCCTCGTTAACCTCTTTGTGCTGGCTTTTGTACTGGGGTAGTCTGGATAGAGCATCAGCTAGGAAGTTTTTCCCTCCCGGAATGTACTTTAGAGTGAAGTTAAAATGGTTAAAGTACTGTGCCCAACTTACTTGTTTCAGGGACAATTTGCAGGGAGTTTTCAGTGCTTCTAGATTTTTGTGATCTGTCCATACTTCAAAAGGCACCTTGCTCCCTTCTAGATAGTGTCGCCAGTTTAATATAGCCCATCTGATTGCAAAAGCCTTCTTTTCCCAGATTGCCCACCTCCTTTCGCTCTCAGGAAATTTTTTTAAGGTGTGGGTGCAGCGTTGCAAGGCACCACTTGGTTCTTTTGCAGTAATACAGCTCCGACAGCCACGTCGCTGGTGTCAGCCTGAATTACAAAGGGCTCCCCTGGGCAGGGGTGCTTTAGGATCGGTTCAACGGCAAACAGTCTTTTTAAATTCTCAAAAGTGATTTGACCGTTCATAGTCCATGCTAACGGTTGGTCCAGTCACGGCTTCCCTCCTCCTTTGCCTGTTTTGAGTAGTTCTGTAAAGGATAGGGCAATCTCGGCAAAGAAGGGGATGAATTGACAGTAGAAATTGGCAAAACCTAGGAAGCTCTGGAGCTGTTTGCAAGTCTTTGGGGGCTGCCATTCAATTACAGCTTTCACTTTGGCTGGGTACATTTCAATGCCCTCATTGGAAATTCTATAGCCAAGATAATCTAATCGGGTCTGATGAAATTCACATTTTGACAGTTTGACATAAAGCTTGGCATTCAATAGTTTCTTCAACACTTCTCTCACCAGCTTTATATGATCAGTCATATTCGTGCTGTATATCAGGATGTCATCAAGATACCCCAGAACCCCTTTGTATAAATGATCATGTAGGACCTCATTAATCAACTGCATAAATATGGTTGGGGACCCCTGTAGCCTAAATGGCATGACTTTGAACTGATAGTTTTCCACACACACCGCATTCAGAGATTTATAAACAATGCAGAGACAAAGAGACCCATCTTTTTTTTTCTTTAAACAACACAGGGGCTCCCACAGCAGACTTCGCCCGTTCAATGAATCCCCTTGCTAGGTTTTTGTCCACATATCACTGCATCTCCTCCATTTCGAGGGGGGACATAGCGTATATTCTTGGTTGTGGGAGTTTGGCTCCCAGCAACAGTTTGATGGAGCAATCATTGGGTCAGTGAGGAAGTAAGGCGTCGCATTCTTTCTCACTAAATGCCTCCGCTAGGTCCCGGTACTCGCTGGGTATGAGTGGCTCGCCTGGTGGCAGTGACGCAGCCATGTGCGCTAGCTCATTGGGTGGGCTAAAGTTTCCTATAATATCTGGTGAATCAATGGGGGGCTTGGGCCCTATAGGTAGCCTCACAGTTCTCATTCCTTTCTCCCACCAGATAAATGGCTTCCATTTGTCCAACCAGGCTAATCCTAGGATCACAGCCTCAGTCATTTTTGGAGCCACCAGGAAGCGAATAAACTCCCAGTGCTCACCTATTTCTAAGCGTAGGGGCTCAGTTAATTGCATGACTAAAGTCCCTCCCATCAGGGAGCTATCGGCTTGCTCAAACCTCACAGGTTTGGAGAGCAGTTTTGCTCGTATGCCCATTTTCATGGCAAATGGCAAGTAATGACGCATCGGGAGCATCCAGAATCAATGAGCACTTTTAAATCTACCTGTGCCCCTGACTTAGGGATTATGAGTTTGGCAGGTAGTGAGAAAGTGGGACGTGTCAACTCACCATCAGGTCATTCTCTCCTTCATCGTTGTTGTTGAAAGAGGGTAGAGTGGGGGCAAGTCCAGTCTGAGTTCTGGAATCCTGTGTGGAGGATGCGACATGGGCAACAGGTTCTTGTGTGATCCAGTTGGATTTCTCTCTCGTTGGCTGCTGGGCAGGTTTCTTTCTCGCTGCTAGTCCCAGTCTACTCTGCTGTTGGGGGTAGGGGACTGGGTAATTCGCTGCTCAATGTCCCGGCTGTCTGCATCGGAAGTACTTGATCGGTGGGCCTGTAGGTGGCCTGGGACTTTTGGCAGCCGCAGCAATTGGAGGTTTTTGTTTGGGTTGCTCTGGCCTCGACTCGGCTTCAGGTGGGGGAGGCTTCTTATAGTGGGCAAGCTGTCTAGTCTTACCACTGTCTGGTACCATTCTTGCAGCTCATCAGGTACTGCTCAATAGATGCAGGCCTGAGAGAGGTGATCGTCTAATCCTTCTTTGAAGTGGTGGACTAGGGACTGCTCAGGCCACCTCTCTATCTGACCGGCTATCTTGCGAAACTCTCGTACGTACTCCAGAGCAGACCTGCCGGCTTGCTTTATTTTGTGGATTTGTTCTTCTGTTTTGAGGGTAATGGATGGGTCCTCAAACCTTGCTCTCAGTCCTACGAGGAAGAGATGGGGGTCCTCCAATTTGGGGGCTTGCTCGTTATATAAATTATTCAGCCATTCGGATGCCTCTCCCTCTAAGCTGGATGAAATCATGTCGACCATAGCGGCTGGGTCCAGGTAAAGATAGGCACAGCGGTTCAAATGAGAGCGCACTCTGTTGAGAAAAAAAAACAGCTACTCTGGGTCCCCATCGAAGGTTGCTCTGAAAAGTAGAGCAATCAATGGCTGCTGTCCCCCCCACTGTGGCTGTTGTACCCCCGGTTGCTGCTGGCCCCATCCTGGCAGCTGCCGCATTTCCAGTGGTTATGTTTCAGGGCTGTTGCCACACCCCCTGCTGTTGCTGCAGTACCGGCAGCTGTGGCATCCCGAGTTCCTGTAGGTCTCCCAAGGGTTGCTGCCTGGGTGGGGGCTGCTGCTGTCCCTCTGCTGCTGGTCAGCAGGGAGCTGTGGCACCCTCAGTTGCTGCTGTAGGCCCCCCAATGGTTGCTGCCTGGGTGGGGGCTGTTCCCATTCCCCCTGCTGCTAGTTTGCAGGGGGCTGTGGCATCAATTGCTGTACGCCCCCCTGAGGCCTCAGAGGGGGTTGTTGCTGGATCCCCATCGTTTGCAGGCCCCTCAGCGGTTGCTGTACATTCAGGGGCAGCGACCAACTCCCTTGCTATAGCCGTCCTCCCACAGGTTGCTGAGCTCCTGGCCTCTGCATCATCCCAAGCTGTTGCAAGGCCTCTATTAGATGCTGCAAGCTTAGGGGCTGCGACCACCCCAGCTGCTGTTGCCTTGGCACAGACTGCTGACCTCCCACCTGTGGGGGCTGCCATATTCCCCATTGCTGCAGGGACCCCAGGCTGGGTGATCGATATGCACACTGGTCTGGGTATTGGCTGTCCTGGCGACTGCCCGGGCCCTCATCTCGTCGGCGGCAGTCGGGGCTTCTGGAGGGGCGGCGACTGGAGCTGTGTCTCTCTGTGGGGCTGGAGGCCCTGGTAGGGTGCTTCAGGGGCAAGGTGGCAGGATCTGTGAAGGAGGGGATGGGGGTTCTTCTCTGCAGGAGTTGGTGGCTGTCTTGTCGATCATCCTAATCGCTGGCATGTGGGGAACGGGAAGGTTGCTCTCCACTTCTCATCTCTAGCTCCTCGAACCTTTCCACCAACTTCTCCACTGACTGACTACGAGCTGCGGACAGTTATTTCCACTCATCCGAGTCCTCAGTGGCAGATGATTTGGTAGTTCTCCACCAATCTGGGGAACGTGATATGCAGGAATCCCTTCATGCTAGCTCAACCTAGTCTGCCTTTGAAGCACTTGAGGGTGGCAAGGCTGTCTCGAGGTGTCTGGAGTCTCCGCTGGGGTGGGTCCATTCCGATGACCAGATCACCTGTCCTTGCAGCTTGGGTTTTGCCCCCAGCTGGGAGGCCTGAAAAAGTTGCTTCTCCACCGGCACGCTGACTGTTGCTCCCCCCACTGGGGTAGCAGCTGCTGCCTGGGTGCTTGCTTCAGGCGTTTTCTCTTTCCCCATGCTGAAATCTTCCCCGAATCTTTGTCAGCTTGTCCTTTGATTTTAGGGACAGTGACTAGGGCTCGAGACCCCTAGACAGTTAGGAGAGTTGGAGATTTTGACTTAATGTCATGGTTCCGACAGATGAAACTCTTCAAAGAACTTCAAGGCATTGTTTACCTTAAAGAATCTTTATTCGAGTAGCATAGCATCGGCACGTACATAGGCAAGGCCAAAATCTGAATTCCCCTCCCCTGAGCACATAGTATCAAAGCATAATTCCCTCCTCTAATTAACAGTCATAAATCACATTCTCCAATTAGCTTGAAATGCAGGCTTTCCCTCCAGTTCTTCAACCCATTTCTTATCATCTCTTATTTCAAAAAACCTTGGTTCTCACACTAGCTACAATATTGTTATGTCTAAACTCCCATGCACATTCCTCTTCTTCCCCCCCCCAGTATCATCTAATTCTAACTCTAATTCTAAGAGTAAAACATAAGAAGGAAAATGGCTGCATCTCCATATGTTATAAAAGCAAGAACATCCGATGTTAGCAGCGCTGACATCAGTTCCTTCATATGATAAAATTTACTTTAGTACTAATAGGAAATGTCTTGTAGAAAGGGAAAAAAACTTATTAAATTTCTACTTCATATTACTTAACCCATCAGAATCTAACTTCAGATGTTTGAGATTGTATAGGTGCTCCTTGATTTACAAGCACAACTGGGATCAGAATTTCTATCATTGTCACTATAGTTGAGTTGACCCAATTTTACGACAATATTACGCAGTCGTTAAGCAAATCATCAAGAACATTAAGTGAATCATGTCATCATTAATCAAATCCAGCTTCCCCAATGGTCAATTTTTTGCCAAAAATTGGCATAAAAGGTTGCAAATTGTGACCATGATTGCAGAATGCTGCAAATGGTCATAAATAAAATCCTGCTGCCAGGTGCTCAAGTTGCAATCACGTAATGATTGGAGCGGTGAGATAGTCATAAATACAAGTACAGGTCATAAGTCACTTTGTCCGAGGCTGCTGTTATTTCAAAAGATTGATAAACAGTCATTTGTTGAGATTTTAAAGCAACTAGTTTTCTTTAAAAAATCTGGATGAGTACGTCCTTTTGTGATAACTGTTCTGTTAATTTACAATTAAAAGGAATTATAAACTTTAGATACATTATTATTTAATAATTAAGGGCTATAATACATATTAGAACAAAAAGTCAATCAGCATCATCACATATATTATTCTACATGGCACATTATCGGTCAGAAGCCATCTTTGCAAATGTAGCAATTTGCTTACAGATGGGAATAATACTCTTAATAACATGATGCTGCACTTATAATTTAAACATCACAGTAAAACCCGAAGAACCAAAGACCTACATACAAACACCCGCGAACTTAGGGCTGGGTTAGGATAATTAGGATAACTAATAAAGAAAATTAAAATCCAAATTTCCAAGATCCAAATTTCTGGATGGTATTTTTGAAAAAAGCTGTTTTTGAAGGATGATGGCATGGGCTGGTTGCATTATGCGGAGGCCGTGCCCATCCCCATTCTGGCAATGCAAAAAGTCGCGAAACATCGCGACACGTCATGTGACACAGCGAGTTTGACACCGGTGGACTACGGGCTGTTTCTAAATGTGTGGATAGTATTTCAAGATTACAAAGTCTCAACTTTTAAATATTTCATTCCAAAGCCATTCCAAACATATCAGACGTATTCCAGTATTGAAATATAGATTATTCCAACAGTGAAATTAAGGTTGGAGAGGTCTATTTAGATATCAGATCACTTCTTATAAAGTTGGAATGAATGTCTAATGAGGCTGAGAAACAATATTTGGATTCAATACAGATAACTCTCACTTACCGACTGCCTTATTTAGCAACAGTTTGAAGTCACCAGTGTTAAAAACACCCAGCTTTGCGACCAGTCCTTGCATTTAAAACTGTCACATCCCACATTCATGTGATCATCATTTTGGGCAGTTTGTAATCAGCATGCATTTATGACTATCACATTGTCCTGTAGTCATGTGATTACTATTTTGCATGCTTCCCAACAGGCATGGAACAAGCAGTTAATAGAAAACAGAGAAGCAAATCACAATCACATGATGTCTTGCTTAATGCCTATGATCTTAAAATGGTTGTTAAATACTGATTCGCTTACTGACCAAATGGGAAATGATAGAAGTCTGTCAGAAGTCATATGATTTTTCTGCTTAATAACCAAGTTGCTGGACCCAATTGTCATTGCTAAATGAGGACTACCTGTATGCTTCAAGGTTTTGTACACCTACTCTCATTGGTAAAATTGTACTGTGTAACAATAAATCTGAAACCTGCCTACCTTACGCATGCTGTACCTGTAGCGCAAATAAAAATGGATCAATTATCAGCAGGAAAAAATAAATTAAAAGGCACAAAATATATGATCTATGTGCAAGTGCCATGTAATTTATTGCTTGTGAAATAGTGTTAAAATTAGCTAATATTCATATATATTTCAAATGCCTTGAAAATACATCTACTTCTTCTTAAAAACCATTCAGCTTTTTTTATTTCACACTTAAATGGCTTTGTATAAAAATAGCTTTTGGCTGCAAACTGAATTATGTATTTTTTTTATCCTGTATCACTCACAATGGTTACACTCACCCTTATTTCCACAAACTTAGGACATCATGTCATACTCAATTCACTACCTCTCTTAACTCAAAGCAAAGAATCCAAACAGCACTTACCACAGCTAACTCACTTCATCCCACAAATATCCAAGAGGTTTTCTGCTATATTCTTTTCTGAAATTCATTTCAGTAACACACTGGCATAGACCATTATATTATGGTCTAATATAACATGCCCAAGATGCAAAGATAGTCATCCTCTATTCTAAATGCTACAACTGAATTGTCTTTATCTAGCACTCCCACCTTTTCTTCTGGCAGGCTCCAATAATGTATTAGAGACATTAGCCTAATAAGTGAACTTTTATTATTATACTACAGTTCTTCCATTTGAGCTCAAGCAGAGCAAACAATGAAACTTCCCGTCGTCGTACAGCTTTTAACACCTGAATAAGGAGAGACCCAGCCTTAAGACTTACCACCGATCCTAGTTTCCCATGCCAGTTCATTCCCGTTGGTAACCACATGCTATCTAACTCACTGCCTTCCTATCCTGGGGTCTACTTAGGCTGGGCTTGGCAAAGGGTCTGCGAAGACAACCAGAAGCGGCCTACCCGGATTATTTGCTGATGAAGATGGAACAAACCCCCGAAGCGGCAACAATGGGCGCTTCTCTTGACACGACCAATAACACAACGGCCAATACCAAGTATGCGCGGGGGGGGAGGGCTTGTTCTAGCAGCTTAAAGGTTCTTAGGAAAAGAGGGGAGAGCCTCTCTCCGAGGACACGATGGCAACGCCCTCACCTTCCAGCGTACAGGCATGACTCTTCGGCTGGCTGGAACTAGACGTGGGCAGCGAAAACGTGCAAGTCTTCTAAGGGTTGAGAAAAGAGGGCGGTTGCAACAGCTGTAAACAGTAGCGTTTCCTTGACAAAAAGCCCCGCGGCCTACTTGCCTCCGGTCTTTGGACGCCTGCGCGAGAAGCCACCAATCAGAGCCTGCACGCGTGTTTGCCTTCGACGCCCCTCTGACCCTGCCCTTTCCAACTGCCGGCGGGCTTTCTTGAGCAGTAGCGCTTTCTTTACTAGCGGAGGAAGAGTAGTCGCGCGTCCGAGGGGAGGGGAAGGGGTTAATGTTGCTCTCTTCCCTATTGGAGAGATCTCTATAATCGTGTTGAATTCCTCCTTTGGGTGCTTGTAACTGCTGTAGAATGAGGTGGGTTTATGTTTATACGCACATTCGTGTACAAATAAACCGTGGTGAATGGGGTGATCTTACGATACTTATCCCATCAGAGTGTTGAAATAAAATGAGGCAGAGAGGAGCATCACTCCGGGTGCCTTAATGTGTAATTAATACCGCTTCCCTTCCACGTTGCTTAGCCTTAGATAATTCATGAAGCAAAGGAGGATTTGGATAATTGGAAAGGAGAACGAATGGGGGCAATGCAGGACACACCAGCTGCTTAATTCTCTTGGCATCTGCAGCAAAAATTACATTGAAAAAGAGAAAAAAATGTATAAAATTCTTGTGGAAACCGAAAGAAACTTTTACGATTTCCTGGGGCAGCAGAGAAGTTTTATTATGTGCACATGGTTCAGAAGCAGTTAACAAGACATTCTGAACCCCGAGGGGGGGTTCAAACTACAGTTTTATAGCTTTCCATTCTCAGGAACAAAGAAGCACACATACAATTCTCAGAAACAAAGGAACACACATGCAAATCTACAATGTATTTCATCTTGGGTTAGTTCTCATGGACATACAATGAAGGGAGTTATGCTTAATACATTGTTGCTGAACTCAGTGTGCTTTTGGGTTAGTCATACATTTGCTGACACAGCTTTCTTCCAGTAATTATACAGACACATCTATTTTGCTTTAGTGATTTTTAGTGATTTTTCATTATCATTATTATTATCTCACTCTCTTCTACCTCATTATTTCCCCCCTTTGGAAGTTTTCCAGCTTAAACTTCCATTATTCTACGTCGGATCCAAGTTCTTGAGTGGGCACCATCTTATATTCCCATAAGGCTAACATTGTTTCATGTTTTGCTGTTAATTGGGCTGTACTTTCTGAGATCCTTTGAATCATTGCTATCAGACATGGGATTAAACAAGGAATCAAAATACATCCTAGAATTAACAAAACTGCTATAACTATGATGGTTTGTAGACCTGGTAACTTTGGCCACCATCCTGAAAATACATCTTCTAAATTAAATCCTTTCCAGGTTTGCACCGGAACATGTGCTAATTTGATCATTTTGTCAGTTATGCTTTTCAATACTTTTCCACTTTCATCTATTTCAATGCAACAGTTTGTTAGGTTGAACTTTCCACATACCCCTCCTTCTTTAGCCAACAGATAGTCTAAGGCTAACCTATTTTGCATGATATATGTTCTGGATTTCACATTTTCTTTTGCCACTTCAGTTAGTCCATTCACAGTCTCATTAGTAATTAACTCTACCACCGCTTGTAACCTAATGATCCTGTTGATCATATAAATAGGGGTACGGTAGCCATACATTCCATCCTCAGCCCAAGTAGCCGGGCCATAAACTAGGATGATGCGGCAAGGTGGCCATTCATCTTTTTGCCAAGTGATTCCTGCGCATTGGGTGTATGCACTTGGTTCCCTTTTTTGTCTTATATTGCCAATTTCATCATAGATGGGAACTCCAAGAATTTGCTTAGTTTTTAATGGTAACAGAAAAAATCCTGGTCGAATTATTCCCAATACACAAGATCCACACCAATTTTCAGGTAGTTGTCCGTATGCCATTTTTCCGCAAATCCAGTACATTCCATCTGGTGCTAGCCAATGGAGACTGGTATTTGTGGGGTCTTTTAGATATGACATCCCAGGTATGTTAGTAAGGGCATGATGGTCCATATCAGTGGTCTCATTGATTCCAGACCACCATTTACCATTTTCCCATGTCCCTGTGCATAGGAGGTCACCTACTGCTATGCAAGATTCTGTCTTGTTTCTTAAGTAACAGACATGTCCTACCAAGTTGGAAGTGAGAGTCCAATCACCATCTTTCCCACTTGTATAGGTTAAATTATTGTTATTAGACATCTCTAGTACCTTGGTATAATTTAACTCTTGTGCCTCCCATGGCCATCTTTCTCCCATATTTGTTCCTCCACACACAAAACAATTAGACACGCCTAAAGTATGAGCAATGTCTTCAGCCAACTTAACAAAGGTATTGGTTATTTGTCTAGATACTTCAGGAATATTTATGTTTTCCATTTCCTCATAATAGGACCAAAATAATGATTTTTGTTCTGGTCTTTTGGTTGTAGTTATAATTTTGACTTCCACCTCTGACATTGGGTCATAGCCTTTGCCATCTATTCCTATCCCAAACATCCATTTCTTTCTTTCCCATCTCTTTTGTTCCAGGAACCAACTGCCATTCTTAACTGTGAGAGTCACTAAATTACAGTTATCTGTTCCACAGGAATCTGCTTTTGTTTCATTCTTTTCAAACAAGATGTGGTCCATCTCTTTTGGGTCTTGGGTATGCCACTTAATACATGACCACCACTTACATTTGACCGCAGAGACTTCACATCCATCTGGTGGGCACAAGTACTTATGGTTTGGGATATAGCTGTGGATATTACTGATCCCTCCACAACCATATGTTGCAGCCCAATAATTAGCTGCTTTGCAAACATCAAAGGTGACGCTAAAACTGGAGTCTGGGTTGGATTTCCATTGTGAGATCCCTAATAGTGCCTTGTCCTTATAACTACTTCTTGTTCTATGTGTTTTTATTTGTAAGGCCCAACGATCTGGATCAGACTTGGGATTATAACACTGATCTTGGACTCCTTTTCTACAAACCTTGTATGTGGTTCTATTGTATGTACAAGAGCTAGGTGAGCTATCTTGGCACCCTTCTGGTTTTATTGTATGATAAATCAAAGTCTTGGTTATCTGGTTTCCTTGTTTGGTAGTCTTAATGCAGTTTTGACAACCTTGGTTTCCCTGTGTATTTGTTATTTCTTTGTGTGTGGAACTCAATATTTTGTTATAGGGTTTTTGCATTATGACCTCTCGTGTAGCCTTTGCAATGATTTGTGTAGGAATGTGTGTGTATATTCCCCATATTAAATAACTAACAGGTATGATGAGCTGTTGAATCCTCATATCTTCCACCGTGCGTAGAGAGACAGCGTCCGGAGTGTCTCAGCAAGGTTGTTCTTCACACCGTGTGTTGAGAACCCGTTGCCGGTAGGGTTCGACAGGGTGTATTTCTTGTAAACTTCAATACCAAAGGTTTGTCAGTCTTATCCACCTTGTAAGTTACTGGATCTGCAGGTGCAGCTGCTTTCAATCTACTCCAGTGGATCCAGGATTTTCCCTCCAAGGTTTTCACTGCCAAAGGAGAACACATGACAACAGTATACGGTCCCTTCCATCTTGGGCTCAAGGGATCTGATTTCCAGTGTTTCACCCACACTCTGTCTCCTGGTTTGAACCCATGTGTTGCTGTAACTACTGGAGGGGGTTGTTGTTCCATCATATAATGGCGCAAGTTTGAAACAGCCAAATTATGAAGCTGTAACTGATGTAACAATTTCTGTTGGTCTATCCCACCTTTATGAGCCAAGTCCGGCCAACCCTGACTGTCAGGTTTAAATAAACAAGGGGGACGGCCAAACATGAGCTCATAAGGACTAAGTTGTAATTTAGTGTGGGGGGCCAGTCTGATTGCATACAAAACCATAGGCAAAACATCTGGCCAATGAAGATGAGTTTCCAAACAAAATTTGGTAATAAGTGTTTTAATTGTGCGATTAGCTCGTTCTGCTTTTCCAGCCGATTGAGGGTGGAAAGAACAATGAAATCTCCATTTGATTCCTAATGCTTGGGCTAAAGACTTATTGATTTGGTGTACAAATTCAGGACCATTATCTGATGAAATCCTAGAAGGGCAACCAAACCTAGGAATAATCTCTTTCAGAAATATTCTGGCAACCTGTATAGCTTTCTTATTTACAGTTGGAAAGGCTTCAATCCATCCTGAATAGGTATCAATTATAACTAACAGAGCTATGTATTTCTTACTTCTAGGCATATCAGTAAAATCAACAACGACATAGTCCATTGGAAAATAAGCGATCGGTTGTTGACCAGGTGGTAGTACTGGTCCTTGGCGTGCATTGGTTTGGGCACAAGTGGAACACTGAGAACATACTTGTGCTGTTAGTGAAGAAGCAAAAGGAAGATAGAAAAAATGTTCAAGCTGTTGTAATAATGCAGTTTTTCCTAAATGATGTTGCTTATGGGCTTGAAAAATAAGGGGGCGGGTAAGTGCAAGAGGAACAGCGATGCGTCCATCGGGAAGTGTGTACCAGCCTTTAACTAGTTCAGCTTGTACATCCTGTTTCAATTTTTGGGTTTCCTCCTGTGTATATGTAGGATCAAGTTGTTCTAAGTAAGTGTCTAAATACATGAACCTAGTGACATCTGAGTTGAGAGGGGGGCCTTCCCACGCAGCTCTTTTGGCTTCTTTGTCTGCTTTCCTATTGCCCTGGGTAATAAGGCTAAAGTCTTTTTGATGTCCAGGACAATGGATGATTGCAACTTTAGATGGCAACTGTGCTGCCTTGATAAGTCTTTTAATCAAAGTTGCATATTGGATAACCTTGCCTGTTGAGTCCAAATATCCTCTTTCTCTGTATATTTTAGCGTGAGCATGTATAGTCAGAAATGCATACTTACTATCTGTATATACATTTAAAGTCATTCCTGCAGCTATTTCTAATGCTCTGGTTAAGGCATATAATTCTGCAAATTGTGCACTTGCTTGGCTAGGTAACTGTGCTGACTCCACAATCGAAGTTTGAGAAACAACTGCGTAGCCAGAATACCTAATTCCTTGATCCATAAAGCTGGATCCATCAGTGAACCACTGGAAGTCTGGATTATGCAAGGGTTGATCTGTAAGGTCAGGTCTGCAAGAATATTGTAGCTCTATTGTTTGTATGCAGTTATGCACAGGCCTAGTTGAATCTGGTATTGGCATTAAAGTGGCTGGATTTAAAGTCGAACTTTGTTGCAATGTGACTTGTGGATTTTCTAATAAAAAGGCTTGTATCTTATGCATCCTTTGATTGCTGATCCATAAATGTCCCTTATTGTCAATAATTGTCTGCAGGGCATGGCTAGTATAAACAACTACTGGAGCTGAAAAGGTTAACTTGTTTGCCTCCTGCAGTAACAACATAACTGCTGCTAGAATTTTTAAACATTGTGGCCAACCTTGCGAGGTCATATCTAGCTGTTTTGACAGATAAGCGACTGGTCGGTTCCAATTTCCTTGCTTTTGGGTAAGAACTCCTAAAGCTACATTCTGTCTCACATCGACATAAAGTGAGAATGACCTAGATATATCAGGTAGTCCTAAAGCAGGTGCTGTGGTTAAAGCCTGTTGGAGCTGTTTCATTGCTTGGGTTTGTTCTTGTTGCCACAACAAAGGTTCTTTTTCTGGTCCTTTTAAAACTTGGTACAATGGTTTAGCTGTGAGAGCATAGTTAGGAATCCAAATTCTACAGAAACCTGTAATTCCCAAAAAGGCTCTAACTTCCTGTTTTGTTTTGGGTATGGGAATCTGTAGCACAGCTTGCTTTCTCTGGGGGCCCAAAGTTCTTTGCCCTTGTGATAGTTCATAGCCTAAATACATTACAGTCTTTTGGACTAACTGGGCTTTCTTTTTGGACGCTTTATAGCCACAGTCTTGTAACAACTGGAGCAATCTGGATGTATTTTCAAAGCAATCCTCTTTGTTTTGTCCAGTTATCAGAACATCATCTACATATTGAAGGCAACAATCCTCTTGCCTGACTAACTTCAAATATGCAAGATCTTGGGCTAGGGCGTTACCAAAACACGTTGGCGAATTCTTAAAGCCTTGTGGTAACCTAGTCCAGGTGTATTGAGTCTTAACCTGTGTCTTTGGGTCATTAGCATTCCAGTCTGGTCTTTGTTCAACAGCGTCAGAATTTCTGTTCTCCTGACAATTAACTCCTCCGTCTGGGTGTCTCAACTTGTTGGACTCAGAGAAATTGGCCGAACAAATAAAAAGAGCAAAACAAAACTTTTTTGACAAGCCAGGAAGATGGCTAGCCTATAAGCTTAAAAAGCAGAAAGAGAAGAAAATAATACATAACTTAATGGATGGGAAAGGCTGTTTACAATTTAAAAAGGAAGAAATAAAAAAGATAATTAAGAACTATTATATGGAATTGTATGGTAAAGAGGAGGCTACGAAAGAGAGAATTGCTCAATATTTAGAAGAAAGTAAATTACCAAAGATACCAGTGACATTTAAAGTTATGTTAGAAGAAAGAATAACAACGATGGAGATATTAGAGGCTATAAATACATCCCAGTTGCTAAGAGTCTGAATTTTTATCATGTGACCATGGGGATGTCACAACTGTCTTAAGTGTGAAAACTGGTAAGTCACTTTTTGTTTCTTTTCCTTGTCTATTGACAGACTCACAGCCTAGATTTACATTATTTCCTGATTCCAGCTCCTTCTTTCAATTCATGCCCTTCAAATCTATGATCACTGTAGTCTGTAAACCACACTCATTATACCAATAGCACTTACTTATATGTAGTGAAAAAAAGCATGTTGTTCCGAATTCTTTACTATCATTAGCATATGTTCTTGAAAATAAAAATATATTGTAAAAATTCTGCAATAAGTCTTTTTTTTCTGGAAAAAAGTGATTTTGAGGTAGAAGAGAGTGAGATAATAATAATGATAATGAAAAATCACTAAAAATCACTAAAGCAAAATAGATGTGTCTGTATAATTACTGGAAGAAAGCTGTGTCAGCAAATGTATGACTAACCCAAAAGCACACTGAGTTCAGCAACAATGTATTAAGCATAACTCCCTTCATTGTATGTCCATGAGAACTAACCCAAGATGAAATACATTGTAGATTTGCATGTGTGTTCCTTTGTTTCTGAGAATTGTATGTGTGCTTCTTTGTTCCTGAGAATGGAAAGCTATAAAACTGTAGTTTGAACCCCCCCTCGGGGTTCAGAATGTCTTGTTAACTGCTTCTGAACCATGTGCACATAATAAAACTTCTCTGCTGCCCCAGGAAATCGTAAAAGTTTCTTTCGGTTTCCACAAGATTTATGTATTATTTTCTTCTCTTTCTGCTTTTTAAGCTTATAGGCTAGCCATCTTCCTGGCTTGTCAAAAAAGTTTTGTTTTGCTCTTTTTATTTGTTCGGCCAATTTCTCTGAGTCCAACAAGTTGAGCTTATGTTTTATTATTTCCATTTCTCTTTTCACCGTCTTTTCCTGTGGATTTTTTTGTAATTCTGTTTCTAATTTTCTAAATTCTTCTTTTAATATCAAATATTGCTGTCTTCTCTGTTTGTTTTTCTTTGCCATATACATTGCAGCTATACCTCTAAAGTATGCTTTAGCTGTATCCCATACGTTTTGTAATGATGTATCTTCTTTATTTTCTTTAAAGAAAAATTCCATTTCTCTTTTAGCCAAGTCTACAAATTCTTTATCTTTTAATATAGAATGATTTAAAATCCATCTTGGTTTTTTCCTTATTCCTTTCCATGTCACTTTTATAGGGTTATGATCCGCCCATGTACCCATTTCTATCTCGATTTCTTGTACATCCATCTTTAGTTCAGAAGTCATCCAAATCATATCAATTCTTGACCAGGATTTATGGCTATTTGAATAAAAAGTACACTGTCAATTTTGGGGATTAATTTCTCTCCAGACGTCTTGAATTCCAATTTCTTCGGCCATATCAAAAAATGCCTTGGGTAATTTTCTCCTTCCAAGTTTTCCTGTTTTACTACTCTTATAGTCCATTATTCCATCTACTATCGCATTAAAGTCTCCTATTAAACAAATATTCTGATATTCCATTTCTATTAATTTTCTGTGTAGTCTTTGATAAAATTGTCCTTGACTGTCATTTGGAGCATAAATTGCCACTAACAATATTTGTTTTTGGTGCAGGTATATTTCAACCATTACAATTCTTCCTTCTTCATCTGAGTATATTAATTTGGAGTCTATTGTCTCTTTAACGTATATCGCCACCCCTCGTTTCTTTTGTTGTGCTGATGTGTAATAAAGCTTCCCCATTTTGGGGTGTTCTAAAAATTTATAATGTTGTTTTTTATATGTGTCTCTTGTAGACAAATTATATCTATATTTAATTTCTGAAGTTTCCTAAAAATTTTATTTCTTTTTGTTGGAGAGTTTAGTCCATTTACATTTACCGAAAAAAATCTCATTTTTTTCCTCCATTTTCTCTTTTATTACTTATGTTTAGGCCTAGTCGATCTTGTAATCCTTTGTTCTTTAGCAGTTCCTTCTCCTTCACCTGCTTGTTCACTTTTCTCCTGCTGCTGTTCTGGTTGTGCCGTTGCTCCTTGGGGTGTTTCTTCTGTCTGTTTATCCTCTTGTTGTTGAAGTCCTTCATCCAAAATTGCTCTATTTCTTTCTTCAAAATCCTCTGCTTTCCAAACTGAATCCAGACGATATCTTGTATTGTTCCAATTTATTAAAATGCCTTCCGGGATTAGCCATCTAAAATTTATGCCTTTAGCAATCAGTTTTGTAGTTAGGAAATGATAGTGTCTCCGAGTATCCCTCACTCTCCTAGGTATCTATTTTAGGATCACAATTTCTTTATTTTTATATTGTAAGGGTTCCTCTCTAACTTTTCTCAAAATTTCATCTCTTGTTGATTTTTTTTGTAAACCTCACATGTACTTCTCTTGGTAATCTATTTTTTCTTACATACGCTGTACTCATGCGATAAATTCTATCAATATCATTCTGGATATCAGATTGATCTGCATTTAAAAGTTCTGCCAACAACTCAATAATTACCATTTCTATATTTTCTTCAGTATTTTCAGGAATATTTTGAAATCTCAAGTAATATTCCGCTTCTCTCATTTCTACTATTGCCATGGCACGTTCTAGCTCCTGATTTGATTGTTCCAATGTTTCATTCTTTTGCTGTAATATCTCCACCTTTTTATCAATATCGTGGGTCTTGAGTTCCACTTCCTGGATTTTTCTGTTCATTTCTTATAATTTTTTGATTTTGAGCTTCAAATTGTGCCTTTATATCCATAATTTCTTCGCTTACTTTATCCAATTTGCTTTGTGTCTCAATATGGTTTTGTTGTAATAGTTGATGAATTAATTTTAAAGAGGTTTTTTGTTCTTGTGGTGTACTTGCTTTTTCACGTTGTAACAATGTGCTAACAGAACTCTTGAGTTGTCGGGCTGGCTTCTCCGACAGAGGGCGCTGAAGAAGTTTTCTTTGCAAGTGGTGCTCACAGTCTTAGACTTATGTCCCACACGTAATCAAAAATCCGCTATTTGTGAGACAAAATTGCCTCCTTCAGTCTTGTTTAGTCTTTTGCCAGTATCAACAAGTATAACTATAAACAGTTTTTCTTGTTGTTATCTCAAACCGGGGCATTCCAAGGTCACAGTATTTTTAATTCCTTTAGTTCTTATTTTCTGCCAGCAGATGTCCTCATTGGCTTGTTTACAACTCTTACAACTCTTAAGTCCGATAGTTGTTAGTTCATTTAAACTTTCCCCTTTGTGTTAAATTCACCACTCAAAAACTCTGGTGTTCTTTACTCTTTCAATTTCTTCTTTTTAGGGTCTCAATATTTTAAAGCACAAGGAGAAGGAAAAGATTTCAGCTCACCCAGACATCACTTGTTGTTGGAAATCAGCTATTGTCTCATATTGTTTCCTCCGGCTGCTGGCAACTCGGATTGCTTCAGGCTTCCCCGGCAATCTTTCCCTCGCCCCTTTAGAGGGGGTATTCAGCACACTTGGATTGGTCGCCACCAAATCCAAGCTCCTGAAAGGTTCCTCTTTCTTCGTTGCCCCTCCAGGGCAACTTTCTGTCTCTTTAAGAGACGCTAGACGAAGTGAAACCAGACTGGGAGGCTGGAGCCCCAGCCTCTTGCGTCTGTCCCGTTTGCTAGCCGGAAGTTAGCTAGCCATATTATCATATTTGGTGGACATGTGGGAAGGCAAAGGTTTATTGGAAAAATATACATATGTGGTTAGAAAAAATATTGTATGAACAGGTGGATTTTAAACCTGAACTTTTTTATTAGGCATTATGCCTGAAAAGACTAATAAGCAGAAACTATATCTAATTCTACATATTACCACAGCAGCAAGAATAATTTTTGCACAATATTGGAAGAATGAAGCTTTGCCATCAGAGGAAGAAATAATCAGGAAGATTTTGGAATGTGCAGAAATGGACAGATTAACCATGAGGCTGAAAGACAAAGAAGACACAGACTATTATCAAATTTCGAACTTATTTTATACTTGGTTAGAGAAAAGAAGCAAGGATTAAGAATTGAACATGTATTAGTTTAGCAAATTTCAGATAACTTGTTGATTGGAAAAATTTACATATATTGGGGGGGGAAACTAATAAAAAAGATTGAAAAAAAAAAGAATAAATAAAAATGAAATCCAGACAGCTGTGAGGAAAGGGAAAATGTTTATTCCCAAAAGCAAAGAGGTTTGCTTTGAGGGCAACTGCAGAAAAATGGGATACAAGGAGATTGTTTTATAGGGGAGCTTGTCCTGGGTGTGGAAGTATCTATGTGCTGATTCTAGAATGACTCTTGAGCATGGGTGTGTGCAGGTATATATCTATTATGTTTATGTTTGTCAACATACGGTTCCACTGGGAGACTATTTTAATTAACTATTTGTGTTTATAGAACTTCTCCTTTGATTTGTGGATTAGGTCTAGGTAACTTATTTGGGGGTTTGAAGAAGTTTGAGTTAAAGATTTTCTCGTTTGCTATTTTTACTTGATTAACTTAGTTTCAGCCTGACTGTCAATTATCTAGTGGAGATGCTAATTCTCAGTCCATTGTGGATTCTCTTTTTTTTATAATATATTTTATTAATTTTTTAACATGGTCACCTTAATATTCGGTAAACAGTGTATTGTCTGGGTTTACATTTAAAAAACATTCACTAACAATTGGTTTCTATGATCTATAATCCACATAATAGCTTTACTTGATTTCCTCTTCTTCCCATAATGTTCTTTTACCAACCTTAAGTTAATACAATTCTTGTTTTGATAGATAACAATTGAATATAAAAAAATTCTAATATTTCTGCAAATAATAATCACATCAATATAATATTTCTTTTCTAGTCATTCTGGTTGCCTCATTATAGATCCTGTTTACAGTTCTTGTTTACATTTGTTTTTGCCACAATATTCAAGACATTTTTATTGGTTAAGATTTTCTCAAAGTTAATTATATTCAGATATTTGATTCTATTTTTTCTCATGTAAACTATCCCATAACTTTTACCTTACTTAAGGAATAAATGAGACTAAAAAAAAAGAGAAAAAAGAGTAAAGAGGAATAAAAAGATCCACGAATCAAGGCAAGCTAGACGCAGTCAAACAAGAGATGACAAGACTGAACATTGACATCTTAGGAATCAGCGAACTAAAATGGACAGGAATGGGTGAATTTAACTCAGATGACCATTAGGTATACTACTGTGGGCAAGAATCCCTCAGAAGAAATGGAGTAGCCTTCATAGTCAATAAAAGAATAGGAAAAGCAATACTGGGATACAATCCCCAAAATGACAGAATGATCTCAGTTCAAATCCAAGGCAAACCATTCAATATCACAGTAGTCCAAATCTATGCCCCAACCACTGGTGCTGAAGAGGATGAAATTGACTGGTTCTATGAAGCCCTATAGCACCTTATAGAATTAACACCAAAAAATGATGTCCTTACCATCATGGGGGATTGGAATGCTAAAGTAGGAAGCCAAAAGATAACCGGAATAACAGGCAAGTTTGGCCTTGGAGTACAAAATGAAGCAGGGCACAGGCTGATAGAATTTTGTCAAGAGAATACGATGGTCATGGGTGGCTCCGCCGGCGCTGCTGGGTCTCCTTTGTGAGACTCCGCTCTCTGGATTTGTAAAGCCGCGAAAAACAGCGCTCATCAGCTGTTTTTTCGCGGTGAAAAATCCCCTCTCCGGGCAAAGGAGAGGTGTAGAGCATCGGGAGTAAGGTTGAGCCTTCTTAGATCCCTGGAAAATAAGTTTTCAGGGATTAAGAGTGAGCTCCCTATAGCTCCGGAGAACGCTCCTTTCCAGAGACGCCTCTGTCTTCTGACAGAGAAAGACGCCGCGACCACCTCTGCTTCTTTTAAGTTCAACACTGGAGAGACTGTAAGCAGGCTGAATGAATACAGGAGTCTTAAATGGATTGCAAGTATTTTTATTGTTTCTTTTTGGCTATACATTTCTAACGTACACAATCAACATAATGCTTCAAAATGGCGCTTAACTTTCACTGCTTTCATTGTTAGGGAAAGTGCTGGATAGTGAAAGTGGATTTGTTACTTCTCACTTCCTGCTTCTTTAAGTGCAGTTAGAGAGATGGCTCTGACTGTCTGAAATTTAAAATGGAGTGGAATTTACAGTTAAATGCTGAACCTATGTTGGATTGTACTGATGAATTTTATGAAGAAAGACCTGATACACAGGGGATTTTTATTTTTACGCAAGAGTTTAAAGAGATTAATGCACTTTTGAAGGAGGCTTTTACAGAAATATTTACTATATGTACTAAATTCCTTCCTTTAAATGAAGCTGAACAACTTACTGCTGAACAATTTATATCACAATTTAAATATGGAGAAGAGTTAGAACATTCAACTGGAATCTCTCCTTCAAATGAATTACAATCCTCTGTTGAGTATTATACAATACAAGAGAAATTAGGAGATCAACAGGGAAATGAAGAGGATACTTCTGAGAATAAAGACTATAACTGGATTTTGCTTGATGAAAAGTTTATTTATGGAGAGGAAGAGGTTTTGCTTCAAGAAAAGGAATTCTATCCAGCTAAGCACCAAGAAGAGGATTTAATTCACAAAAGAGAGACATTGTTTCACCTCAAGAAGCAATTAGGCTACAAAGTGAAATGGACTTTGCTTGATGAGCAGTTTATTTATGGAGAGCAAGAGGAATTGATTCAAGAAAGGAAGATTCAGTTTCAGAAGCAATTTATTTACGGGGCTGAAGAAATAACGAAGAGAGACTTATTATTTGAAAGGGTGGCCCTGTTATGGCGGTTTGTTTGGTTAGGAAAAAAACCTAGAGTTCGTTTGAAGTAATGAAATTTAAACTTGTATGTAAGGAATTATTGGCAATTTAAAATTATGGACTGAATTGAGGACCAAGATTAGGAGTAAGATGCAAGTGAAGATGTTTAATGGTTGACACAATTAAATAGATGAAGGATGTATTTGTTTTGATGATCTGGGTTTGACATTAGATTGACTTAATGATGAGATAGATAGACTGGATAAAATTGAAGGAATGTAAGTTAGAAATGCTATAAACAGATTGTTTGTATTATGGAGGTTTATTTCTTAGATGAGAGAGCCCAGAAGTCGATTGATTAAATGAAATTTATAGAATGATAAATATTATTCTTAACAAGATGAGTTAATTGTTTAATAAGGAATTAAGCTTAATTTAAGATTATGGGTTGAATTAAAGATAAATATTATAGCTAAGGTTTTGGTGAGGATGTTTAAATGAAGATATATTAAGATATATTATGAGAAATTAAATTGATTAGAATGTAATTGATATTGCTACTATTATTATTATTATTATTTTTCTTTTTTTGAACTGAGGGATTTATTGATATTGTTATTGTTATTAATATCATCTGTTTAATTCTAATAAGATGAGGTTTTTTTTAGAATGTAATTGATATTGCTACTACTATTATTATTATTATTTTTCTTTTTTTCAACTGAGGGATTTATTGATATAGTTATTGTCATTAATATCATCTGTTTAATTTTAATAAGATGAGTTTTTTTTTAATGGATTGTTTTGATTTAGAGAATGTATATATTACATAGTTTAAAATTCTTGTTAAGATTATACAATAATTATGTTTGATGTAGTGGGGTTTTCTTTTGTTATACCCTGTAAGCATTCTGGGAAGTCGTGGGTTAGGGAGGGATTATAATTTTAGATAAGATGTTTTCTCAACTGTATTTGGGGCTGGTGGAAGAATAATTAATTATTGTTACTAAAGGGTTGTCTGGGTGGCCTTTGGTGGAGTGAAGATTGATTTAAGTGGAAGTTGATAAGAAGGGGGAATAATAGGATGGAGATAGAGAATGATGAAGGTTATTTGTTTGAGATGTTTATTTTCAGTTGAGTTATTATCATTAGATGCATTGGAAAATGTATTTATGCTTTGTTTATGGATGATTGTTTATTTTAATACTATGATTTGATATGACTAGTCTCTTTTTTCTGTTAAAATTTAAAAAAAAAACAATAAAAATATTTTAAAAAAAAAAAAAGAGAGAGAGAATACGATGGTCATAACAAACACTCTTTTCCAACAACCCAAGAGACGGCTCTACACATGGACATCACCAGACGGTCAACACAGAAATCAGATTGACTATGTCAGCGGTTCTCAACCTTTTTCAGGCTGCAACCCCGAACTGTCAAGCACCGCGCATGCGTGGTGCTACCCCTTGCGCCGCGCATGCGTGGTGCTATGCCGCGCATGTGTGGTGCTGCCCCCTGCGCTGGCCGAGGCGTAGGCAGCTGCCCATTCGGGGCGGTGACAGGCAGGCCCAGGTGCTCCTGGGCGGCCGCGGCGGTGACGGTGCAGGGCGACCACGGGCAGGGCCACCAGCTGGCCCGGCCCAAGGGAGGTAAGACACCCGCTGGGCCTCGCGCGCCAAAAACCCTCCCTGTGCCCGCCGCTGCCCCACTAGCCTTACCTTCGCTGCCGCCCATTCGGAGCGGTGGCAGGCAGGCCCAGGCGCTCCTGGGCGGCTGCAGCAGCGACGGCGCAGGGCGACCACGGGCTACAGCTAAGGAAAAGGGGGAAAAATGGCAGATTGCGTTGTTTGGCGACCCCGGTGAAATGGTCATTCGACCCCAAATGAGGTCGCGACCCACAGGTTGAGAACTGCTGGACTATGTGATCTGCAGCCAAAGATGTGGACTGCAGCCAAGAAATTAAAAAATGCTTGTTCCTGGGGAGGAAAGCTATGGCAAATCTAGACAGCATACTAAAAAGCAGAGACATCATCCTGCCAATAAAAGTACGTATAGTCAAGGCCATGGTTTTCCCAGTTGCAATGTATGGATGTGAAAGTTGGACCTTAAGAAAGGCTGAGCACCAAAGAATTGAGGCCTTTGAACTATGATGCTGGAGAAGAGTCCTGCGAGTCCCCTGAACTGCAAGGTGATCAAACCGGTCAGTCCTAGAGGAAATCAACCCTGACTGCTCTTTAGAAGGCCAGATCCTGAAGCTGAAACTCAAATATTTTGACCATCTAATGAGAAGGAAAGACTCACTGGAGAAGGGCCTAATGCTGGGAAAGATTGAGGGCAATAGAAGAAGGGGACAACAGAGAATGAGGTGGCTGGATGGAGTCACTGAAACAGTAGGTGTGAACTTAAATGGACTCCAGAAGATGGTAGAGGACAGGAAGATCTGGAGGAACGTTGTCCATAGTGTCGCGATGGGTCGGACACGACTTCGTAATTAACAACAACAACAACATACTACCCAAAGTCCAGATTTCACCTAAGCTAATACATATTTATTTCCAAAATCATTCCATTTTTTTTACCATAATTAAGAATATATTTAATCTTTAAATGTTCCATTTAATAAATCTAGTCATCTGGTCTTTTAACTCTTATTCAAAACATATTTTTCAATCTATTGTAATTTTTTTAAAATGAATCACATTTAAATATTTAAAATGTCCTTATATATAAGCCATTCTAACTCTTTTATACTACTCAGATCAAGAAATAAGAGAAGAAAGAGAAAGTACTATGTTATTTGAGGGACTCCTCCCTCTTAAAGTAAAATTCATATCCAAAATCTTTCTATTATTTTAACCATATTCAAACAGGTGTTCCTTTTTTAAATATTTTCTCTGATAAGTCCCATCATCTATTTTCTTAATTTTCACTTTGGCCTTCTTCCTTTGCCCAATATCTTTAATCAATATATTCTGCTGAATCAAAGAGTCTTTCCATATTCTTGTAGTTGTCACTTTAGATATGAAAAATAAGTCACGTACAGTATCTTTGTAAGAGGCATTTGCTCTTTCATGTTTGTTGAAAATCTTTTTCTTTCTTTTTCTCTCTGTATCTCTTATCATTTTTTGTCTCTCTGATTCTAGTGGCATTCCTGACGTCTCTACAATCCATTTTGACCAGTCTTTTTTCTTATCCTCAAATTTGTCTTGTGGTCTTGAAGTATAAGTTGCCTTTTCCAAAACCAATATTTCTTGTAATTTTTTTCCACTTTGGTTAAATCATACTTACTTCTTGTGTTGTGTTAAGTTCCATCTTTGAGTCTCTATCCTCGAATTTGTGTTCAGTTATCTGTTTTATCTGTTCCTTCTCTATTGTTATTTCCTGGGATTTTTTTATTGTAAAGTTAAATTGGAGTTGAATTGGTTTATGTTTTCAAAGTTATTTTGGATTTCTTTATAGTTTGAAGTCATTGTTGTTTGAATTAGTTGCAGCATCTCATATGTCTCCTCTTGAAAGTTATTTATTTTTTCTTGATAAATTCTTTCTGCAAGTCTCTGATTTTCCATAATGGTCAAGAATCGAGGTTTTCTTTTCTCTGCAAATAGCTTTAGAGTCGCAGTTTAGTAGATATTTATAATCCAAAAAGGTTAAAAAAAATTCCTGAAGTTTATAATCCTCTCTTTGTCTGCAACCCAAAATTTCTTTTTTTTTGTCACAGCTGTTCTCTATTGTTATAGTTTTGAAGGTCACAAGCACAGATTAGTTTTTTCCAGATTTTGCCAAGTAATGTATAAAACCCATAGCTGTCATAGGCTTTATTCACTTGATGTCAGCTCCAGTTTATTTTTCAAATTATCAAAATAGAAAATTGCCTTTAAAATGATAATCTTAACCATTCAACAATTTCAAATTTAGGTTTTATATTCATTTCATTTCTGTATGTTTTGGTCCTCCATAAAAGGTATAATTCGCTGCTTCCATTACTAAAAGGGTGAGGCAAAAATCCCCCTCCTTCACATTCGGAGGTTTTTTGCTTCTTGGGAATTTTTTTTCCCAGGAAAGTTAATAAGTAGGATAGAGAAAATTGATGATCTTACCCAGATTCAAACGCGCTGTTTACAATCAGCTTAAAATAGTGCTTTTTGACTTCAGTTGCTTGTAGCTTGGGCTAGACCAGGGGTAGGCAACCTTGGCTCTTTTATGACTTGTGGACTTCAACTCCCAGAATTCCTGAGTCAGCATGGCTGGTTCAGGAATTCTGGGTATTGAAGTCCACAAATCATAAAAGAGCCAAGGTTGCCTACCCCTGAGCTAGACTCTGAAGTTAGGCTAGCCTTTCTCCTGTTGGTTTCTGGAAGACTTCTCCTGGACCGATTGGGTTGACTGCTGTCTCTCCGTGGTCTGCAGAATTTCCTTCTTTGCTGCCTCTTCGGGGCAGCTTCTGGCCCATTTAGGATCCCCTAACAGGAAGAAATTCAGCCAAAGGGCATGGAGCCCCGAAATCCCTTGGCTGCTGCAGTACTGCGCAAGACCGAAAATCCATTGTGGATTCTTTTAATGTTTAAGACGGGGTGTCAAACTGCCAGCCTGCAGGCCGGATGCGTCATGCTGAAACCACGCTCACCCCAGCTCTGACAATGGGGAAAAAGTCGCAAGATGTCACAAGATGTCACATGAGTTTGACACCCCTGGTTTAAGGAAAAATGGAGACAGTATAAAGAATAAAATATATTTTGATATAAAACTTCACACACAACTGTGACAGGAGAGGTCCTAAAATGGAGCAAAACTCAACTGGCTTAGCAACAGAAATTTTATCCTCAATTGTGGTCATAAGTTGATGACTAACTGTACAGCTCTTCTGAGAGGCAAATACAAATATAGCTTGTATTTGTGCATTCTTATTTAAAGGTAGTAAGCTGTTTTATTTAAATACCTATTTTTAGTTTCAAATTGCTCAGACCAAACTTCATGTAGTTTATCTATACAAAATCATATGACATAAATGGTTGCCAAATGGTAGATATGTTCTTATGACACACTGTTGAAAGAAAAATCTTCATCAGGGTCCAGTCCAAGCTGGGAATAAACAACATGGAGACTGCTTTAGAAAGAAGATTGTAGTTTATTGAAGAGGAGAGGCAGTCAGAAAGATGGCTCTGGAAAAAAACTGACCACATGTAGTGGGGAGTAGGTTTTTATACCTTCTGGTGCTCTTGAGGTTGTTTCCTGTTCCTGTTTGAAGCTTTGTATTTCCTCTGTCATGTACTTTGACCTGAGTCTGAGTGTGCCCCTTTGGCATTGGTGGGTTAATCCTATTATGTCCTGTCTTAGAGTTTGGGTGGGGTATGTAGATTTTAAGGGTCTTTGTCTTCCTAATCTCTTCAGTTTCTAGCTGCAAGGCTCTAACCCAGCGGTTCTCAACCTGTGGGTCACGACCCCATTTGGGGTTGAAAGACCATTTCACGGGGGTCGCCAAACAACACAGTCCACCATTTTCCCCCTTTTCCTTAGCTGTGCTACTCCCTCTTATTCTATTGGCTTTTGAAAGCCAATAGCATAGACTCTCTTGAATAGAGTCTAATTCTATTGGCTTTCAAAAGCCAATAGGAATTGTCCAGGCTGTCTTTGCCCTGCTGAGCCCGCCAAAAGTCCCAGTCACCAAACGTTGCTGCACGTTGTCTGCAGCTAAGGCGAGTTTTCTTGAAGTTTCCACCCCTCCCTGCTGAGCAACTACTAAATGTAAGTAAAAGAGGGCCGGTGGGGAGGGCCACCCAGGAGCGCCTTGTCCTGCCTGCCACCGCACTGAACGGGCGGTGGCCATGGTGAGGCTAGCGGGGCAGCGGAGGGCACTGGGAGGGTAGCTGGCATGCGTGGGGCCCGGCAGGTGGCTTACCTCCCTTGGGCTGGGCCACCTGGTGGCCCAGCCGGTGGTCGGCCTGCACCATCGCTGCTGCTTGCCATGGCCGCCCAGGAGCGCCTGGGCCTGCCTGCCACCGCACCGAATGGGCAGTGGCCAAGGTAAGGCTAGCGGGGCAATGGCGGGCGCTGGGAGGGTAGCTGGTGCACCTGGGGCCCAGCAGGTGGCTTATCTCCCTTGGGCTGGGCCAGCTAGTGGCCCAGCCGGTGGTTGGCTTGCGCCGTCGCTGCCGCTTGCCATGGCCGCCCAGAAGCACCTGGGCCTGCCTGCCTCAGCACTGAACGGGCGGTGGCCAAGGTAAGGCTAGCAGGGCAGCGGCGGGCGCTAGGAGGGTAGCTGGTGCACGTGGGGCCGACTCTCAGCTGGCTGTCAGGAGCCGGGCAGTGTGTAGCAGCCCCGCCGGTTCCCCACCGATGTCCGGACTCCAACCCAACTCCCAGCTGACTGTCGGGAGTCGGGCTGTGCTCCTGGGGGCCATGCGGACGGCTGCTGGCTGCGTCCTCCCCGTCTCCCAGCTCATGGCAAGCCCAGGGGCTTGAAATGCGCCCCCAACGCTGCCCCGGGACGACTCAGCTGAGTGGGCGGCCGGTCCGAGCCGAGCCAGGTCTGGGCCGCTGCCGGCGCTGCCACTGGGCTGTTCCGCCGCTGCCACTGGCTAAGCTGAGCTGCGGCACCGAGCCAGTCCCCACGCCTCATGGTTGCCCAGCCACGCTCCGCCCCCGGCCGCCCTCCACGCCACGCCAGAGCTTCCCACCGCGCCGCCCGGCCCACTTCCCTCATCGTCGGAGGCCGCCTTGGCCCTCTGGTGCCCGGCGCGGCGCTGGGGCTGGTGGGCAGGAGTGGCTCCTTCCTGGCTTGCTGGGCTCCAGACCTCAGAAGCAGCCAGGCGGCGGTGAAGTGGGCGATGCCCGCATGTGCGTCGGAGGCCAGCCGGACGGGCCTGGAGGGGAGAAGCGGCGCCTTCCGAGCAGGGGCTGGCACTCCGGCCGCGCCCCTCTCGTGTCTGACGAATCAGGAAAGGCTTTGGCGGTGAAGGGCTGCGCAGCATGGAAAGGGGCTCCCACGATCCCGCTGCTGCGATGGCGCTCAGGAGGTTGGAGGGGCGGGCAGGTCCCGGGGGCGGCTGGGAGAGGGCAAGAGGTGCCATGATGAGGATGGGGGGCTCCAGACTACCATCCCCAGCAGCCCTAAAAAGCACTGTGGAAGAGTGGGGAATGCTGGGAGCTGCAGTTCATCACCATTTGGGAAAACATGACTCTCCAAAAATCAATCCTCCCTCCCTTCCTTCCTTCCTTCCTTCCTTCCATCCATCTCCTTTCCTTCCCCTTCAATCTCCTTCCTTCTCCATCTCCTTCCTTTCCCCTTCAATCTTCCTTCCATCTCCATCCCTTCTCTTTCAATCTCTCTCTCCTTCCTTCTTCCTTCAATCTCCTTCCTTCTCCATCTTCTTCCTTTCCCTTTCAATCTTCCTTCCTTCCCTCCATCTCCATCCCTTCCCCTTCAATCTCTCCTTCCTTCCTTCCTTCCCCCTTCAATCTCCTTCTCCATCTTCTTCCTTTCCCCTTCAATCTTTCTTCCATCTCCATCTCCATCCTTTCCCCTTCAATCTCTTTCTCCTTCCTTTCCCCTTCAATCTCCTTCCTTCTCCATCTCCTTCCTTTCCCCTTCAATCTTCTTTCCTTCCTTCCTTCCTTCCTTCCTTCCTTCCATCTCCAACTCCATCCCTTCACCTTCAATCTCCCTCTCCTTCCTTCCTTCCTTCCTTTCCTTTCTTCCTTCTTTCCTTCCTCTTTCAATCTCCTTCCTTCTCCATCTCCTTCCTTTCCCCTTCAATCTTCCTTCCATCTCCATCCCTTCCCCTTCAATCTCTCCTTCCTTCCTTCCTTCCTTCCTTCCCCCTTCAATCTCCTTCCTTCTACATCCCCTTCCTTTCCCCTTCAATCTTCCTTCCTTCCATCTCCATCCCTTCCCCTTCAATCTCTCTCCTTCCTTCCTTCCTCCTTCGATCTCCTTCCTTCTCCATCTTCTTCCTTTCCCCATCAATCTTCCTTCCTTCCATCTCCATCTCCATCCTTTCCCCTTCAATGTCTTTCTCCTTCCTTCCTTCCTTCCTTCCTTCCTTCCTTCCTTCCTTTCCCCTTCAATCTCCTTCCTTCTCTATCTCCTTTCTTTCCCCTTCAATCTTCCTTCCTTCCTTCCCTCCCTCCCAACATTTTTGAGCAAGGAAGAGTAAGCTTCTCTAGTGAGCATTGCTATAATGTTTTTGTAATTAATCACTATGCTTTAATTATGTTCAATTTGTAACAATGAAAATACATCCTGCATATCAGATATTTACATTATGATTCAAAACAGTAGCAAAATTACGGTTATGAAGTAGCAACGAAAATAATTTTATGGTTGGGGGTCACCACAACATGAGGAACTGTATTAAGGGGTTGCAGCATTAGAAAGGTTGAGAACCACTGCTCTAACCTTTCTAAAATGATTATTGAATTTGCATTTCTAAAAGCTGGCCTCCGCCTAGGGGGTGGGGCTGGTTTCTGGGGGCTGGTTTCTGTCCTTTTTTAAAGATCTTCTCCATTATTCCTTTGGGGATATATATTCTGCCTTTTTAATATTTCCCAAAATATTTCTCTCTCTGGATTCTTCCCACAACACCAAACCTCAAGCTGTCCAACTACATTTTGGCTTAACATATTGTGAGAACCAACCCATGTCTTTAGTGTATCGTTCAGTTTGTAATAGACTCAGGAAATTGAATTGTTAAAACTTTGGTTAAATTAATCCTGTGAAAGTCCCGTGAACGTAGCCTATTGCCTGATCCTCTTCATGTTTCTTCACAAGTTTGTCCCATTAGTTAAAGGGAACTTAAATCTAGGTATCAAAATCATAGGATTAAATTCCAACTAGGAACAAAGAATTGTTCCAAACGAGTAAAATATATTTTAGTGAATTCTGCTGACTATTTCTTCCAGCTTATTCTTTTAGAAGCCATAATCTCATCTTTAATGATGTCAAATTTACTATAAGTAATATTCTATAGAGAAGAGCTACTGGCTAGCTGTATTTCAAATTACTTAGCAAAAAATAGCTGGTATGCCACTATACTAATGATTACTTTTGGAAATTGTGCAAAATAGCAGCTTTCTTTAAGAATATATGCAATTTGTAGATGCAAGTATGCAATCATTGCTTTGGTCAGAGGCCCAGGTTATTAAATTGTATTATTGCACAGCCCTGCATGTTCTTTATGTAATGCTTCATAATGAAATTATATTTTTATTCTTTTGAAAATGTGGAATTTAAACAAAATAAAATGATCCAAGGTTACCAAAATACAGGTATGTGTATTAATAGATGTTAGTAGTATGCACAGTTTTTGGTTTATGCATATGAAGTCTTTGTAACAAAAGGGGAAAGGAAGGCTTGAACCATTATATGAAATAGAAAAATATTCTCAGTAGATTCAGTCAGTATTGTTCTCCCTCTTCCAATTGGAAAAAAATGCATTAATGATTTTAGGTACTTCTAGCCTATAGTTATTCAACTCAATTTTGTCATTTTGTACAATACACTGAACCATAAACTAACCATTCAGCTGGGTTGGTACAAGTTCTGTGCTAAAATATATTTGGCTGCTAGTTCATTATTCATCTGAACAGTATATTATCTTACAGAATACATTGAGCTGCTCTGTCATTATCTTCTAAAAGGGTACCTTGCGAAGAAAATAAAACAAACGTACACAGCACGTGTAAAATTTGTGTGCTCTTGCTTCCTTGCCAATGAAGATTGTCAGTTACTGAGGTAGGGTTGTCTGGAAGTTGAGTTATGGCAACTGGACTTTTTTTTTCTTATTGGTTCGAAACATTCCACTGCCTATCCAAGAAATAAGACCACTTCACAGATTCACCAGGAAGGCCACACTTAACAACCTACCTATGGTAAAGGATTTAGGAATTGGAACACTTACATCCTAGCAACTCTCTGCCTGTTCATCTAATGAGCCTATCCATATTAGGTGAGAACTTCCCTGGAAGATATGCTGTATATGGGGTCCCCCTAACTAATCTGTTCAGACTGAAGATGCTACTTGGATAAGCAGCTAAACATTTTGAACTAACAAGAAAAAAGTGTCCAGTTAACATAACTCAACTTCTAGATGCCTCCTTAACTGCTTCGCTCAGTGAGTGAGATTCTGATCCCAATAGTGATTGTAAATTGAGAACTACTTCTAATGGACTTTTATCTATCTGGGCTGAAATGATGAGGCTTTAAGGATCTGTTTATAGATTTAAAAAATGGGATATGGAGAAAAGAAATTATTGGTTGCATTTTAAGAGACAGCAATAAGTTTATATGCATGATGAAGGGATAAGTCATTTCTTTATATATTTTCTTTGCTATATTGTTTTTTCTTTTCTTTTTCCTTTTTTTCTGCACATTCTATTTTTCTTTTTATTCTTAGTTATTTTTTATTGTTATAAGTGTGGCTTTTAATAATATTACTATTAAAATATGCTGGACTGGAAGCAGGGAGTTTGTGAATGTTCACCCTCCATTAGGTGAAGGAATCAGTGCTCAGTCATTGCAGGGTGCAAATATGGCTGACTGCCTTCGCAGTGTTTATTCTTTATATACAGGTATTCCAAATAGCATAAAGTAAGATGGCATCAGCATAGTAACAGCATTTCTATTGGTGAAACCCCTTGCCGATCCTTAAGAATATACCAGCTAGGAGGCCCCAGCCAGGGAGCAGTTTCTACCACATCCTGTTGATGTAACCTGGCTGATATCATGTGAACCAGGTGATATTATGTACCAGCCTGGGGTATTTCCCTACATTGCCATGGTGATGTGAATGGATGAGATCATGTATAGAGAAGAGGTACGTAGGCTTTGGAAGGGCAGTTTGCTGCTCACGACCTCTACCTGACCCCCATCTCTACATCTCACTCTTTTTTGTTTTCTTAGACGAAATGTCATTGTTGAGGGGTTAGTAAAAGGATCATAATCAGGAGAGGAGCATCCTTGCAGTTGTTTATACAGGGCAAAAACTTGACCCTGAGGCAATGTGGGAGAGGATTTGGGGCTAAAAGCTCTGATACATATATTGCAAAAGGAAGGAATACACTGAATAAAGCAGCATCCACCAACCAAAATAGCACAAGTTATGACCGAATAACGTAGGATATTTCCCAGTAATCCTTTGGGCAACCAAGCCCAAAGGCTTTCCCATCAAGATCCTAAAGTATCAATTTTCAAATCAGAGGCCAAATTGTGTAAAATATTGATCTGGTGCTGGATGGTTCGTGAATTATCAGAAATATTGAAACAACACATTCCCTCAAAACTTTCACAACCCAAATGCTGACGCAGAAGCAAATAATCTATAGCAGCGCGATTTTGCAAAATAGCTTTTCTCAAATCTTGCAGCTCATGGTTGATTGCTGAGATAGCTGAAGTAGCAGCATTAATGTTGAGGTGAGCGCGAACAGCAAGTCCTGGCACACCCACCAGAGACACAGCCAGTGCTACATATTCTACTTTATTAAGTAAGGCTGTCTCAGAGTCACAAGTGCTGTCTAGCGTGACTCCACGTCGAGAACAGTTTGAGGGAACTTGTTTGGAAAGCGAAACAGGAATCAGCCGGCTGAGGCAACACTGCGCTTCACTAGTATTAGCAGGAATATAATTAAAAGTTTCTTGACCACATGTAAAAAACCATCCTTACGGTAGCCAAACATGTCCAAAATAAAAGGAAGTCTCTTCAAAAGCTGCGCAGTTTAAAACAGGTGAACTAATGCAATGACAGTGAGGCTTTTTACTTGAAGAAATACAATTAACTATTTTGCACGTTATATTTGTAGGGATTGCTACCACCAGGGTGTGCAAAGCAATAGCGTCGGGGTGGATAATAAGCAGTAACCCCCCATCTAGATATAGCCTTATAATTAAAGTTCTCATTTAATAAAATTTTGCTCAAGCCAGTAAAGTTTTGAATTACTTCAGAAGGGGTGCAAACAGGGACTAAACATGTAGAAAGCAAATTTTCCATGTCATATGCTTCAGATAAGCAAAAGACATCATTTTGTGTGATGTTAGCCAGCTGCACCCATAGATTTTGCTTCATTCGTTGCTTCAATGATTGTTTGGGTGGGATGACAGCTGCTGTTGCCAAAGGGCAGACGTTAACGATCAGACACAAATGAATGATGGTTAAGGAATTTGCAGTTAAAACTACAAACATGGCAGCGCACAGGTTCTCGGGGGTTTGCTCTACTTGCTGCTGCTGCAGCACTGCCTGCGCTTTGGCGGTCAAGTTCTTTACATCTCCCCACGTCACTGGCCGACTGGCATGCCGGGATCGGATTAGTCGCTGTGCCATCTGTAGAGTCACCCGTGCCATTTCTGGGACTGGGTCCAGGGACTGGTGCCACGACATCCCTGGCTAGGCGAATGTAATGTGCTGGAATCCACAAAGGTCCTGTAGGAGCAAGCACAGCAGCATAGCCTTGCCTCCAAGTGATCAGAGGGACCGGTCCCAACCACGCTTTGTCTGGTAATGCCCGATAATATACCAGAGGTGGAGGCAAGCTTGTTTTCTGTTGAAAGTATCTCTGATAAGTGGTGGAATTTTGAATGGAAACATTCAATTGGGTTAATGTAAATAATACATTTTTAATCTGTTGTGTTACCCACAACAAATTGGGTACCCTAGATCCGTCCTTTTTTATTTGTTTGTGTGGAAGCAGTTCTTAAAGGACCGATTAGCACATTCCATGATGGCTTGACCCGTGGAATTATAGGGAAGACCATGAGTAAAAACAATATTCCAGGTTGTGCAAAATTGCAAAAAGGCCACTGAAGAATAGGCTGGCCCATTATCAGTTTTTAAGGAAGAGGGCTTACCCAAGGCTGTAATGGCCGGAAAAAAATGAGAAAGAACATGTGCAGTTGTTTCTCCTTGTTAAGGCGTGGCCGAAATTGCTCCTGAATAGGTATCAATAGATAAATGAATATATTTCCAGGGAGCCAAAAAGGGAACATGGGTAACCTCCATTTGCCATAGGTTATTAGAGGCAAAACCACGGGGATTAGGAAGACATAAAAAAATAGGCCCAGGAAGGGAGGAGTGACTGCGTATATGGAAAATAAAATATAAATGCTTTCGGTCTTGTGGCAACTGCTGTAAAGTTAAAAACAAAGCCATGAGATTGGGGTCAATCCTGGGCGTGATATAAGCATCTGGAAGATTAAAAATAAGTTGGCACACATAATGAGAGTCAGAGATTAATTTAAAAGGCTGTTGAGAAAAGGTTTGAAAAGCTAAAATAACAGCAGATAATTCTGAGCGTTGTGGTGAGGACTGCATTGCAGTGTAGAACACTTTCCAGGTATCATCATGAGGATCCTTGTAAGCAATTGCTCCTCTCGTTCGCCCTCCATCGGAAAAAACAGTAGGAGGTTGTGGCAAGGGAGAAGGAGAAAGCAGTGAGCAGACAGGAAAGGAAAAAGTCATTAAACAAGCAAGTCAAGGATCTGTAGGCAGATGATATGAAATGCAACCTATATAGTCAGTTAAAGCACACTGAAGAGATAAGTTATTCTGAAAATAAAATTGAAAATCAGATTTTGGGATAGGAAGAACAATATTAATTAAATCAGTCCCATTCCGACGGCAAGCTCATGTGCGTCCTAAAGTTTTTATTTCAGCAACCAGCTGGATAAAAAATAAAACATTTTGGGATGGGGTGTGGGGTAAGTAAATATCAAAAGTGTTAACTGACAATTTTTATGTGGAATTCTGTCCACAAATTGAATACTCAAGATGTCATTAATTTGTTCAACCGTGGTAAGTGCTGCAGGTGAAACTACAATGAGATCTCCAGGTTGTTTTCCTTTCGTCAATAAGTCAAATAATGGACTGAAGAAATTTGTAGGCAAAGAAAAATATGGGTGAACCCAATTAAGGGTGCCTAACAATTGCTGTAAATTGATCAGTGAAATAATTTTGGATAGGCTCAAACAAGGAAAAGCTGGGGCAGAATAAGATTGCAACATTTTATGCCCTAAATAAAGATAGGAAGAATGCAACTGTATTTTTTCTGGGGCAATTTGCAATCCAAAAGACCTAAATCATTTTGTATTTCTGAAAGCCAATTAGATTGTATCTTTGGTGCTCCAATTAAAATATCATCCATGATATACCAAAGCCAATGGATGACGTTTGCGAAAAGGAGCCAATGCTGCAGCAACATAAAGCTGACACAAGGTGGGACTGTTCAGCATTTCTTGTGGCAAAACTGTCCAGTGCTAACGTTTACTAAGTTCTGAATGATTCACTGCAGGCACAGTAAATGCAAACTTTTCCTGATCAGGGGGGCATAGAGGAATGGAGAAAAAACAATCCTTTAAGTCAATTACCATTACTTCATGATCTTGAGGAATCAAATTAGGGTTAGGCGTTCCACACTGCAAAGGGCCCATAGGTTGAATACAGGCATTAACAGCTCTAAGGTCATGAAGGAAGTGCCATCTACCACTTTTCTTTTTTATGACAAAAACGGGTGTTCCAATTTAATCAAATTCCATTCAGATGGAAACAACTTTCCATTAACTAGGTTAAACATTTACAAATCTAAGCAAAACAATTCAGAGTCCGTTCTTTTAGTTGATGGATATATAGGTCTAACTAAACAATTTAAACTCAACAAATTTCCCCCCCCAAAAAAAATATTGTCCAACAATTACTGTCTCTTCTTTCGAGTAAAAAATTGCAAGCTGAAACTGCAAGAGTGGGCATCAAATTTCACATCCACTCCACCCTTTTCACACACACACACACACACACACATACATACACACACACACACACACACACACACACACATATATATATAATATTTTGGGTGGACACACACACACACAAACACATATGTTGTTTAAAATTGTTGACAAAGAAATAAGGGAATTTCTGATATAGCTATTTCGAGTTTCTTAACTCTCTTCAGTCAGAACTCACCCTTCTGGGATTCGAACCTGGGCAGTCTGCATGCTAAGCAGATGCTTTAACCTGTTGAGCCACAAGTTCTCTCCCGCTTTGTCAGTAGTCAGGGAGTAAGGATATGTGTCAAGTGTTTATTTTTTAGATTGCACCCTGTAAACCCAAATATGGGAGGAAGGAATCATTCTTTCCTTTTGCTTGTTTCAGCTCAACCCAGAGCCATCTTGCAAGCACAAATATATATATGTTGTTTAAAATTGTTGACAAAGAAATAAGGGAATTTCTGATATAGCTATTTCGAGTTTCTTAACTCTCTTCAGTCAGAACTCACCCTTCTGGGATTCGAACCTGGGCAGTCTGCATGCTAAGCAGATGCTTTAACCTGTTGAGCCACAAGTTCTCTCCCGCTTTGTCAGTAGTCAGGGAGTAAGGATATGTGTCAAGTGTTTATTTTTTAGATTTCACCCTGTAAACCCAAATATGGGAGGAAGGAATCATTCTTTCCTTTTGCTTGTTTCAGCTCAACCCAGAGCCATCTTGCAAGCACAAATATATATATGTTGTTTAAAATTGTTGACAAAGAAATAAGGGAATTTCTGATATAGCTATTTCGAGTTTCTTAACTCTCTTCAGTCAGAACTCACCCTTCTGGGATTCGAACCTGGGCAGTCTGCATGCTAAGCAGATGCTTTAACCTGTTGAGCCACAAGTTCTCTCCCGCTTTGTCAGTAGTCAGGGAGTAAGGATATGTGTCAAGTGTTTATTTTTTAGATTGCACCCTGTAAACCCAAATATGGGAGGAAGGAATCATTCTTTCCTTTTGCTTGTTTCAGCTCAACCCAGAGCCATCTTGCAAGCACAAATATATATATGTTGTTTAAAATTGTTGACAAAGAAATAAGGGAATTTCTGATATAGCTATTTCGAGTTTCTTAACTCTCTTCAGTCAGAACTCACCCTTCTGGGATTCGAACCTGGGCAGTCTGCATGCTAAGCAGATGCTTTAACCTGTTGAGCCACAAGTTCTCTCCCGCTTTGTCAGTAGTCAGGGAGTAAGGATATGTGTCAAGTGTTTATTTTTTAGATTGCACCCTGTAAACCCAAATATGGGAGGAAGGAATCATTCTTTCCTTTTGCTTGTTTCAGCTCAACCCAGAGCCATCTTGCAAGCACAAATATATATATGTTGTTTAAAATTGTTGACAAAGAAATAAGGGAATTTCTGATATAGCTATTTCGAGTTTCTTAACTCTCTTCAGTCAGAACTCACCCTTCTGGGATTCGAACCTGGGCAGTCTGCATGCTAAGCAGATGCTTTAACCTGTTGAGCCACAAGTTTTCTCCCGCTTTGTTAGTAGTCAGGGAGTAAGGATATGTGTCAAGTGTTTATTTTTTAGATTGCACCCTGTAAACCCAAATATGGGAGGAAGGAATCATTCTTTCCTTTTGCTTGTTTCAGCTCAACCCAGAGCCATCTTGCAAGCACAAATATATATATGTTGTTTAAAATTGTTGACAAAGAAATAAGGGAATTTCTGATATAGCTATTTCGAGTTTCTTAACTCTCTTCAGTCAGAACTCACCCTTCTGGCTCAGATACGTAGATGACACCTTCGTAATCTGGCCACATGGGAAAGGAAAACTGGACAACTTCCTTACACACCTCAACAGCCTACACCCCAAAATACAGTTCACCATGGAAACAGAAGCTAATAACCAACTTCCCTTCCTGGATGTCTTAGTCTACAAGAAATCCAATGGCTCCCTAGGACACACCATCTACCAGAAGAAAACACACACAAACCGCTATCTGCACGCACGCTCACACCACCACCCAGCACAGATCAACTCCGTAGCCAAGACACTCATCTCCAGAACCAAATGCCTAGCTGACGAACAACACCTAAAAACCGAACTACACACTCTCACTAATGTACTAATATCCAACGGATTCCCAAGAAATAAGATTTCCAACTTAATCCAAAAAGAAACTCCCACTAAAATCCATGACAGAGAACAAGAAAACGGCAAAGCCCTCCTCCCATACATAAAAGGCACCACAGACAAGATCAGCAAAGTCCTGCACAAATATAACGTCAAAACAGCATTCTGCACAAACAGAAAAATATCCACCATCCTAAGAAACCCTAAAGACAAAATTGAGTTAGAAAATCAAGGAGTATATGAAATCCCATGTACTGCTTGCCCCACTACATACATTGGACAAACCAACAGAAGGATAAATGCACGCATTGAAGAACACAAAAACTCAGTCAAAAGAGAGGAACCAACTTCTTCCCTGGTCCAACACCTTAAAGCCACAGGACATGAAATTGATTTCAAAAAGACCAGAACAATTGCCAAAACTGAACATTTTAATAACAGAATAATCAGAGAAGCCATCGAGATAGAAAAACGCCCCCACAGCATGAACAAACGAGATGATACCTCCCGCCTACCAGCCATTTGGAAACCCGCCCTTATTGACAAACGTATTCCTAACTCAAAGATTGACACCAGAAACACACAGGATGCCACCTCCACACATCCACGCAAAAAGCAAACCCAAACCCACACCAATGATGAGGCAAGACCACAGACCAGGAGCCAGACCAGAGCTGCAACATTGGCCACTTTGAACCTCTCCAGCACAACAAAGCCCCCACCCAAACAGAACACTCCCCCAGCCAATCAGAACACAGCCAACCCCCCAGCCAATCAGAGCACAGCCAAGCCCCTAACCAATCAGAACATAGCCAAGCTCCCAGCCAATCAGTTCAAACCCCCACTGGCAGTTAAAAGGAAAAAACAGCTTAGACCACACATTGCTCCTAGAAGCAGAAGCCAAAAGCACCAGCCTGAAGATGATGAATGAGATTTCATCGAAACGTTGCCAAGACACTTCAAATTCTACATAACACAAAGCACCACCAGACATTGTCTGACAGGGTTAAACTTAACAGCCACTTGAAATTTCAAAACATTCCAATTGTTCAAAACACATTGCAGAGGAGTACATTTCGAGTTAATTTGTTTCTTTAAATTATTCTGACATTTCCCCATATTATTATTTTTCTTTCTACTTCAAGATTGTTCCTCTAATATTTTCCTTGTGTGGGTGTATGATGTCTGGGAAGAAGCAAAAGATTTAGCCTCTTCAGAAGGAGCTGGAGATCCAATTAAAGATGCTTCAGGAGGGATAAGCTTTACTTGGTTGTAATCAGGAGGGGGGCTGGTAGTTAATTGCCGCCCTTCTGAAGCATCTGAGCCACATTTTTCCACTGCTTGACGACACTGATACCATCAATGTAATATCTGTACTGGAGCCTGAGGTTCAAGATGTAAAGTATGCCCTATCTTTTCCCAATCTCTTAGCCTGAGCGTCCCGTGCTCAGGATACCAAGGGCAATGTTTCCCTACCTCCTCCACCAGCTTCCTTATGTCTACCTCAGGTGCTGTCGCGCCTGATTTATGTAGCAGGAATCTGAGTTCCTGTACATGTTTCTGCTGGTGCTGAGATAACTTGCAGCCCATACTTACCACTGAGGGGTCCCGGAGGATGAAAGTGCACTTAGGGGTCTGTTCCAGACGATGGTAAGTATGTTGGTTGCTGCTCCTTCCCTGGGGGGGTCCCAAACATCCATGTTCGGGCAGCCAGCTGAAGGAATCAATGCTCAGTCATTGCAGGGTGCAAATATGGCTGACTGCCTTCGCAGTGTTTATTCTTTATATACAGGTATTCCAAATAGCATAAAGTAAGATGGCATCAGCATAGTAACAGCATTTCTATAGCCAGCAGACGGAGGGGAGCTTCCCAGTGTTTTGTATTGAGTGTCACATGTATGACTATCTGTCTGCTGGACAGAAGTCTTGGGTGTGTGATCGGTGCAAGGAGCTCCTGGCTCTCAGGGAACAGGTTCTTTCCCTTGAAGCCAAGGTAGCAGACCTGGAGAAGCAGAGAGAGATAGCGAGGCAGGAGAAGATCTTCAGGGATGCAGCAGGAGCATCCCACTCCATGCTGAGCAGATCTCCAGCTGCTTTGGAGAATGGAGATCTTGGGCAGGGAGGACATCAATCTGTGGAAGAGGGACAGGCTCCCTTAGTTGAGACCCCTTCCCTGGAGGATGTGCCCATATCCTCTTGCACCGAGGATACTTCTCCGCGGGTGGTGGGAGGGGGGCTTCTTGTAGTGGGTGATTCAATTGTTAGAAATATAGAGAGACGGGTTTGTGATGGAAGCGTTGACCGCATGGTAAACTGCCTGCTGGGTGCAAAGGTTGCGGACATCACGAGGCATCTAGACAGGCTGATAGACAGTGCTGGGGTGGAGCCAACTGTTGTGGTACATGTCGGTACCAATGACATTGGAAAAGCTAAGCGGAAGGTCCTGGAAGCCAAATTTAAGTTGCTAGGTAGAAGATTAAAGTCCACGACCCCCAAGGTTGCATTCTCAGAAATGCTACCTGTTCCACGCGCAGGGCCAGCTAGACAGGCAGAGCTCAGGAGCTTCAATGCGTGGATGAGGCAGTGGTGCCGGGAGGAAGGGTTTAGATTCATTAGGAACTGGGAAACATTTTGGGACAAGCCACACCTGTACAGAAGGGACGGGTTACATTTGAACCATAATGGAACCAGACTGTTGGCGATTAATATTAAAAAGGTTTCAGAGCAGCTTTTAAACTGATTCATAGGGGCAAGTCGACAGGAGCTGGGCAGCTTCCGGTTCGAGAAGGCGCACTGCCTAATATGGAGGGTGGAAGTTATGCACACATTGGTGAGTCAACAGGAAAACTAAATTGTAATAGTCAAGCAGAAGGACATGGTAGACCATCTACAAATTCTACAACCAAATTCTACAGTCAAAATCCACAGTCAAAGTTGAAAGTGCACCAGAAAATTACATATAAAGGTCTGTACACAAATGCTAGAAGCATTCGAGCAAAAATAGGGGAATTGGAATGCTTGGTGAAGGAAAATAATATTGATATTATCGGCATAACAGAAACCTGGTGGACAGATGAAAACCAATGGGACACAAGGATTCCAGGTTACAAATTGTATAGGATGGACAGGAGAGGGAGAAATGGTGGTGGCGTGGCCTTGTACATAAATGAGGAGTTAGAATCTCATGAACTCGAAATTCAAGAAAATTCAAACTCACCCACAGAAACATTGTGGATAAAAATCCCAGGACAGGAAACTAATCTGACGTTAGGGATCTGCTATCGCCCTCCCAACCAAACTCCAGAGGCAGATTGCTATTTGGAAAATGAATTTAAGGAGGCCTCAAAAAGAAATAGGGTAGTCATAATGGGGGACTTCAACTATCCCCAAATAGATTGGGTAAATTCTTGTTCTACACATGAAAGAGAGACAAGGTTCCTCGACATGTTAGCCGATTATTCCCTTGAGCAGATGGTCATGGAACCTACCAGGGGAAAGGGGATCCTGGACTTGGTTCTAACTAACGCACAGGATTTGGTTCATGATGTCCTTGTAACCGAGCCCATAGGAACCAGCGATCACAACACAATAACCTTCAACTTAACCATGGATAGCAAATTGTCAGTGAAAACTAACACAGAGACCTTAAACTTTCACAGAGGGAATTTTGACAAAATGAGGAAAATAGTAAAGAAGAAACTAAAAGGAACAGTAAAAAAAGTCAAATCCCTCCAAAATGCTTGGAAACTGTTTAAAAATACGTTACAGCAGGCTCAAATAAAATGCATTCCTAAAAGAAGAAAGAGGATTGGAAAGTCCAAGAGGATACCAGTATGGCTTACGAATGAAGTAAAGGAGATTATTGGAAAGAAGAAAAACTCATTTAAGAAATGGAAGGCTCTTCCTACCGAGGAGAACAGGAGGGATCACAAACTCTGGCAGACCAAATGCAAGGCGATAGTCATGAAAGCCAAGAGAGACTTTGAGGAGCATATAGCCAAGAATATTAAAAATAATAACAAAACCTTTTTTAAGTATATCAGAAGCAGGAACCCAACCAGAAAATCAGTTGGGCCACTTGATAACAATGGTCAGAAGGGGATAATCAGAGAAGACAAGGAGATTGCTGAGAGGCTAAATGACTTCTTTGCCTCCGTTTTCACTGAGGAGGATAGAGAACATTTGCCTGCCACTGAATTAGTTTTCCCAGGGAAAGAAATAGAAGAATTAAACCTGATAGAGATAAACAAGGAAGATGTTCTTGCATGCCTTTCTAAACTAAACGTCAACAAATCGCCGGGTCCAGATGGCATCCACCCTAGAATTCTCAAGGAACTCAAGTGTGAAATTGCTGAACTTCTAGCTAAAATATACAATCTTTCTCTAAGATCAGGCACTGTACCGGAGGATTGGAGGGAAGCAAATATAACCCCGATCTTCAAGAAAGGATCCAGAGGTGATCCAGGAAACTATAGACCAGTCAGTCTAACCTCAGTTCCAGGCAAACTGATGGAAACCATTATTAAAGATAAAATTACAGGGCACATAGAAAAACAGGCATTGCTGAAAGAAAATCAACATGGTTTCTGCAAAGGCAAATCATGTCTTACTAACTTGTTAGAATTCTTTGAGGGTGTAAATAAATACATAGATAAAGGGGCCCCAGTTGATATTGTATATCTTGACTTTCAAAAGGCTTTTGACAAAGTCCCTCACCAAAGGCTCCTAAAAAAGCTCTCCAGCCAAGGAATTAGAGGACAGGTCTTGTCCTGGATTGGTAACTGGCTAAATTGTAGGAAGCAAAGGGTGGCAATAAATGGACAATTCTCCGGATGGAAAGAAGTGAGAAGTGGTGTACCCCAAGGTTCAGTTTTGGGGCCTTTACTTTTTAATTTATTCATCAATGATCTGGATGTAGAAGTTAATAGTGAGGTAGCCAAGTTTGCTGATGACACTAAATTGTTCCGGGTTGTGAAAAGTGAAACTGATTGTCGGGAGCTCCAGAAGGATCTCTCGAAATTGTGTGAGTGGGCAACAAAGTGGCAAATGCATTTTAACCTAAACAAGTGCAAAGTTATGCACATCGGGGCAAAGAACCCCAATTATACTTACCAACTGATGGGGACCAAACTTTCTGAGACAACCCAAGAAAGGGATCTTGGGGCTTTGGTGGACAGCTCGATGAAGATGTCAACCCAATGCGCAGCAGCAGTAAAAAAAGCAAATTCCATGCTTGGCATGATTAGGAAGGGAATCGAAAATAAGTCAGCAAGTGTTGTATTACCTCTGTACAAATCGATGGTGAGACCACACTTGGAGTACTGCGTACAGTTCTGGTCACCGCACCTCAAGAAGGATATAATGGAACTGGAAAAGGTGCAAAAAAGGGCAACAAGAATGATCAAGGAAATGGAGCGCCTCCCTTATGAAACCAGATTGCAACGCCTTGGTCTCTTCAGCCTTGAAAGACGGTGTTTAAGGGGTGACTTGATCGAAGTGTATAAAATCATGCATGGGATAGAAAATGTGGATAGAGAAAAATTCTTTTCTCTATCACTCAATACCAGGACAAGGGGGCACTCCCTAAAGCTTATAGCTAAGAAAGTGAGGACAAATAAAGGGAAATATTTCTTCACCCAGAGGGTCGTTGATTTATGGAATTCACTTCCTGAAGGGGTCGTGACAGCTGTCAGCCTTGACAGCTTCAAGGCAGGGCTAGATAGATTCATGGATGCAAAGTGTATTGGTGGTTATTAAAACAGATGTCCATGTGCCGCCTCTATGTTGGTTGAGGCAGGCAGGATTCCCTTGAGTACCATTTGTTTGGGGGTCAAGGGAAAGGGAGGGTTTTGCCTTCTCTTTCTGCTCAAGATCCCCATGTACATTTGGTGGGCCACTGTGTGACACAGAATGCTGGACTCGATGGGCTTTGGCCTGATTCAGCATGGCTCTTCTTATGTTCTTATGTTCTTATTGGTGAAACCCCTTGCCGATCCTTAAGAATATACCAGCTAGGAGGCCCCAACCAGAGAGCAGTTTCTACCACATCTTGTTGATGTAACCTGGCTGATATCATGTGAACCAGGTGATATCATGTACCAGCCTGGGGTATTTCCCTACATTGCCATGGTGATGTGAATGGATGAGATCATGTAGAGAGAAGAGGTACGTAGGCTTTGGAAGGGCAGTTTGCTGCTCACGACCTCTACCTGACCCCCATCTCTACAATTAGGCACAAAAGCCAGTTGGGTAACTTTAGGCCATTCACTCTCAACTCTAAGTATTAGCCAACTACTTCTGAACTGTTGCCAAGAAAAATTCATAGACTGGTTCATGTAGTCACCAAAAATCATTATTGACTCAAAAGATTATAACACTTAGGCAAATGTGTTTCCTTAGTGTCATATGATGATGATGATGACGACGACGATGATGTTTTCTGAGGAGATTATCTTCTTCTCTCAAAATACCTCATGACATTATCCCTGCCTACAGCAGTATGTGAAACAGTTCTGCTCACTCTTGTTTTTCTTAACTAAACATAAGGGTAGCATGTAACAAGGTCAATTCCAATAAAGCTTTTCCTTATCTTAGTATCATTAATATCCTAGGGGGAAAAAATGTGTGCATCATTTCACAGGATGATTGGCAACAAATACTTGTTTCTCTGCCTACATTTTGCTCTCACCTGTGCCTACAACATCTATTAATGCAAACAGCCAAATAAAGTCATATTTTCTTTATAAGTATTCTGCTTTTAACAAAGCAACTGTCTCTTAATCATTTTAAAATATAGGAAGATCATAATATATGTAAAATAAGGAGACGGAGACAGAAATGCAAAAATTGGCTACCTAATAAACATTGATATCTTCAGATTCTTGCTGGTTTTGCCAAAATTATGAAAGCAGGGTCATGCTATTTTTCTTTTGAATGTGCATGCAATGTTGCAATGCACATAGAGAAGGAGCAGGACTTGCATCAATGCTTATGATGCTGCTTTTATCACTGTTGGTTAGTTAATTCCTTCCATCATAAATTAGACAATTGTATAAAGTCATCAGAATATTAAATAATATGCAATGACTTCATTTTGTCACTAGAGCAATTTTTGAAAATAAAACAATAGCTTTCTTCACAACAAGATTGCCATTCATCTGTTTTCTTTAATTGCTAATTCCTACAACTAATTACTCAAAATATATTAGGAGACTGTTGGTAAAACAAGCAACCATACTGTATGGCATCACCATTGCACACAAACCAACTAAATCCCACCAAAATATTTTAAGTAAACTAAAAGACCCAGCAGCCCCAGAAGAAAAAACAGGAATCGTCTACCACATAGAGTATAAGGATTGCAACAGCCACTTTGTAGGACAAATAGAAGAGTAGCAGAACCCATACAAATGGTCAGGCTTTTATTATCATACTTCAGATATGTTATGTGAAGTTGCTATCCAGAGAAGTCTCTAGGAAAGGTGAAAGGAAAGAGGAAGTCAACCAGGCAAATGAATGGACTCCATTACAATCACATTGGGTGCACTCTTGAAAGACACCAAGGGACCAGACTGGGAACAAATCTTCCTGAAGAAAATCTAAAATCTATGTCATTGCTACGAGTCAACACTGAAGTAATGAAAAACATTAGTCCCTATTCTAAGCAGCTAAATAGAAAATGTGATCAAAATCTACAGTATTTATCTTAAGGCTAGGAAATCTGTGCTGTAGTAATCCATATAAACAGCAACAGCAACAAAAATGTCTACCAGTCAGGTTAAAAATAGCAAAGGCATACAAAATACACAAACAGGATAGAATAACATCCCATTACGCCCTGTAAAGGTAGACTTTGTTGTATGTATTTAAATATACATATATATATCCTCTTTTACCCCATGGGTAGTACATGTCTTCCTGAATCTGAAGTCCTCTACCAAAGGCTTGGGAGTCTGAGGGTTTTGTGTAATATGGTAACTGTTCCTAACATCGAGTGTCACCTTTAAGTGGTATAAAGTTAAAAAAAGATGTTTCCATATCAGTGCTTAAGTCATGTATCTGTATTTCCGGGTGTCAATTGTTCCTGTATTTTAAACTGCCAATACTGTCAAGTTAACAAGCCAAAATTTTTCTTTAGGACATTAGAGCTTATTTTGAAATAGAAAATTAAAGCTAATCATGGTGTCCATATGACAAAGAGTACATGCTTTGTCATTTCCTTTCAAGTTGTTTGGGCTATGTATCATTATATTTAGTACATTAGAGGTTATGGCTCATTTCCTAATTTGACATTTCTTTTAACATTCAAAAGATATGGTGAAGTGGCAAGAGTAGTATTTATACTGAATCATTGTTTCATGCTTAATTTTCAGATCAAATATTCAGAAAATATTAAGCAAATATATACTATAAAAACCTGCAATCTTTTGGTGGGTGAAGGGATATGCAACAACATAGGAAGGGCACAGTTAAAATGAACAAGGCAGTCATGCAAATTGGACTGGGTGGTGAGTGTATTTCTACAGTTGTGTGAAGACTTATTTTCTTTTTAAAAATAATCTACATGTAGAACTTACAACATTCATATGATTCTGACCTTAAAATGCTAAGAAATCACAGTGCCATTGGAGGGGAGAACAGGAGGAGGAGTGAAAGCTTCAAAAAAGGAACTGCCCACCTCAATATAGTATTGCATACAAAATAAAGTTTGTAATCTGTCTTTGATGCAATGATTTTATAGCAATTCAATGTGACACATCAATGAAACTTGTAATTCAGCAATTCCCGTATTACTCAATGAAGTAGTGGGTTCCCTTCATTGATATATTCAATGAATAATAAAATAAATCAGTTAAGAGAAACAGTATAAAGACTATTCAAGCTGATTTAAAACATTTTATCCCTACCCCATAATAGTTCTAAATATCAATTTTCATGTTTTCATGAGAAAGCAAAGCATCTTATTCATAGACTCATGTTATTTTACTAAGTATAATTCATTTACCTTAGTTCATGAATATCCCAGGCCAAATATGCAGAGTAAATTCATGCTTTGCATTAGTATTTAATATCCTTGCCATCTGCCTTTTGCTCTTGATTGTACTTTGGCACAGTAATAACTGTGGTCTGCCCTATTCCAAATGATGTAGAACATATAACTCTTATTTTTAATTTGCACAGTTATTTTAATTTGTTGCTACAATAATAAAGACAGATGGACACAGTGATGAAGCCAGTTTTGTAGTATATAAATAAAGTAACATAACCTATTATTTACTCATCCTGGTCTAAGAAATCTATTCACATTGACCCATGATTATCTTCACTGTTGTTCTTTTCAAAACATCAAGATTTCTGGATCGGCTGATCAGTGTTTTAGGCTCACCTCTTTCAAAGCTAGTCTAGTGGCTGCCAAAGAATGTTGGAGAATATGTGTAGTTCATGAGTTGTTCAAATCTAGCTTAGCCAATTGTAACTTAATGAACCATCATTCAACTAATATTGACTAACAGTTCATAGGTAGTTCTTTGTATGTTCAATAGTTTTTAATTATTTGAAAATCTGTATGTTATCTTAACTAATATGTCCCTCAAATATGAAGAAAATAAGGTTAGCAAATTAAAGGAAGAGGTTCTTTACCTCCTAGACCCACCAATACTATTTCACCATCCTCTTCTAATAAATAAGTAACATGAGGTGGAATAAAACTTACAGTAAAAATGACTGAACACAAATTATTTCAGAACTGCATTTACCCATTTGTGGTAACTTTTTCATATCATTGCATCCTCAGCAACAAAGAACGGAATGCCCAAGTAGTGGTTCAGCTGCTGAAGTTTGGTTTTGAAAGCAGATTCAGCTGATCCCTTGGTAGTCTATTGTATTAGCCAAAAACCTGCAGGATAAAGTAGCTTTCATCTACTCCAAAATAGATGCTACAAATAAAATCTGTAGAACTGATTTTGGACAATTTTTGGAATCAGTTCCAATGACTGGGATCTAAAAAGAAGAAAAGATGTTTGTCATGTTAGCAAATTTCCCCATCCCAACTTCAAGTCCTGTTACACTGCCTTATCATGGTGGAGGTAGGAAATGGCACTGAACATGTACTAAAGTTGAGCTAAGGATCTTTCAGAATTCATCATGTTTGTGATGTAACAACTTTAAAGCTCTTACGACACGGGTATAAAACTCGATTGCATCATGTGACGTATCGTGACGTATCATGATGTTTTTTGCCTTTGTGGAGCCGGGGCAGGCGTGGTCTGGTCATGATGCATCCAGCCCGCGGACATCCCTGCCTTAGGATGTTTAGTTCCTGATGTTGTCATGCATGGAGAGCAAATCTGAAGCTTTGAAAAGACAATTACAGCAGAAATATGGAATGTTAGAAGCTTGGAGATGGGAAAGTTCAACACAGTGAAAAATGAAATGAATTGACTGCTTGCTGACATTTTTAGCATCAATGAATTAAAATAAACTAGAAGGGGCGTTGTCTTACCTGAACGCCTTTTCTCAGCATGATGATGGAGAATGCACGAATGGGTTTACTTCATCTTCCTGCCCAATAGACTAAGTCTGACAAAGTTGCCACACCTCCTGCTGGGCCAGTATTACCCAGTTACAGTGAAGGCGAAGCAACAGACGATAGTCCGACATGTTGGCTCCTCCTACCCCCGATATAGGACCTGATGGCCACTGAAGAGGTGAGTGTGGATTCTCCATCATCATGCTGAGAAAAGGCGTTCAGGTAAGACAACACCCCTTCTCCAGCATGAGGATGGAGAATGCACGAATGAGACATACTAAAACTGCCCTGTCCCTATGGGAAGGAATTAGTCAGGGCCTGTGTCGCACTTGATGACGCTACTTGTTGTAGCACCCTCCGGCCGAATGAGGCGTCTGCGGAGGCAAACTTGTCTATCTTATAGTCCCCCATGAATGGGGAAGGCAAAGACCAAGTCGCTGCCCTACAGATCTCTCTAATGGATGCTTGTGTTGCCCAAGCTGCCAATGTTGCAGCGCTGCGGGTAGAATGAGCAGTGATACGGCTTGGAACGGACAAGGAGAGCGATTGGTATGCCTCTGTGATGCAAGCTTTGATCCACCTGCCTATAATCGATGACAAAACCTTCTGCCCCATGGAAGAGGGTTGAAAAGAGATAAATAGTGCTTCTGACTTGCAAAAGGCAGAAGTCCGCTTAATGTACTGGTATAGTGCCCTGCGTATGTCCAGAGTGTGCCACTGCCATTCTAAGCCGTGAGATTGACAAGGACAAAACTTAGGAAGTATCATCTCCTGTGATCTGTGGAACAAGGTATTTACTTTGGGAACAAATGATGGGTCCAATCGAAGGACCACCCTATCATTGTGAAAAACATATAGGTCCTCTCTGACAGAGAGTGCTGCCAGTTCCAATATGTGTCTGGCTGACGTGACAGCTACTAGGAAGGCTACTTTCATGGACAAGAGCCGCAGTGTACAGGTCTTGATGGGCTCATCAAGATAGGTTTGGTGTTGGTCGCTCCTTTGATGAAGCTAAAGGAGTTGAATTATTGCATGCAAGCACCGTTGACAGAGCCGCCACCTGTCTGCGGATGGTATTGGGCACTAAGCCCTTGTTGAGCCCCTCCAACAAGTATTCCAGGATTCTTGGGATGGTGATGGAGGAGATCGAACTGGTTTCTTGTGCACCAGAGGCAGAAGTTTTTCCATGTGGCATCGTAGATCCTGTTCGTAGAGGGGCATCTGGATGCCTGAATCATGGTGATTACTCCCGTCGAATAGGACTCTTGGGTCAGGAGTTGCCTCTCAAGTGCCAGGCAGTTAGTTGGAGCCACTGGGGTTCTGGGTGCTGCAGGGCTCTCTGGCTGAGAGCAATGCGACCTGGAGGGATTCTCCACGGGGGAGAGATGGAAAGACCCACAAGGTCAGCAAACCACAGCCGTCTCGGCCAGTGTGGAGCAACTAGTATGACCTCTGCCCGTTCCTGCAGTAGCTTGCAGATGACTGCCAGGATCAGAGGGAGAGGAGGAAAGGCATATAACAGTTCCCTGGGCCATGGACTGCGGAGAGCATCCGCTCTCTTCGCCTCTGGCAAGGGAACCAGGAGAAGAAGCGCGGGAGCTGGGAATTTGTTGGAGAGGCGAACAAGTCCAGTGTCGGGTGACCGAACCTCTCCGCTATCTTTGTGAATAGTTCGGGATGCAGGCACCACTCAGAGTGATCTACTGTCAACCTGCTTAAAAAGTCCGCCTGTCAATTTGTCTCTCCTGAAATGTGCTCCGCCTTGAGGGAGGAGAGGTTGGCCTCTGCCCAGGAACCCAACAACTGGGCCTCGATCATGAGGGACCTGGACCAGGTACCCCCTTGCTGGTTCACATGGGCTTTGGCCGCTACATTGTCCATAAGGACTAGGACGTGTTGTCCCACCACATTGTTTTTGAAGTGGCGTAGGGCGAGATATAGCTCTGAGCTCCAACCAGTTTATTTTATGCTTCAGGTCCTGTCAGGACCACCGGCCCTGAGCCAACTGTGATTGTAGATGAGCCCCCCAGCTGAACAGACTGGCATTGGTACTTAGAGTGAGCCGGACTGGCTCCTTGAAGAATGAGCCTCTGGCTACCGCTGGGGAGGTCCACCAGCGAAGGGATTTCAGAGTCTGGAGTAGAACCTTGACCTTCTGGTTGGAGAAGCTGATGCCCAGTCTCAGAAATGGGAGCAAGAACCATTGCATGTTCCTGGAGTGCAGTCTGGCCCATGGTACTATGGACATGCAAGAGACCATCTTCCCTAACAATTGGGAAAGGATAGCCAGAGAAACAACACACTCCCTTTGGACCTGAAATACTAGGGTTCGGAGACTGTCCTGGCGCTCCTGTGACAAATGGACCATGCATTGCCTCATATCTATGATCACGCCCAGGTGGAGGAGGTGAGTGGAGGGAGCTATCTGGCTCTTCAAAAAGTTAACTGAGAACCCGTGCTCCTGGAGGACCCTGATGGACAAGGTCAGGTCTGATTTGGCCGCCTTAACGGAGGTGGACTGGATGAGGATATCATCCAGGTAGCACTGGATCCGTATCGGGATCTCAAGTGGGTGGCTAGTGCTGCCAAGATCTTCATGATTACTCTTGGAGCAGATGAAAGGCCGAATGGTAGAACCCTGTACTGATAGTGATGGTTTGTGTAGCAAAACCTGAGGAACCTCCGATGGTCGGGAAGGATGGAGACATGTAAGTATGCTTCCATGAGATCAATGGATGTCAGGAAGTCGTCCCTCCTGATGCTGGCCAAAATAGATTGGAGCGTCTGCATCTTGATTTTTTTGTAGATAAGATGGGAATTTAGCCCCTTCAGATCGAGTATGGCTCTCCATCCTCCTGAGGCCTTTGGCACCACGAAGAGGATGGAGTAGAAGCCTTTTTTTAACTGTCCAGCCAGCACCAGTTCTATGGCCCTTATCTCTAAGAGGTGACGTATGGCCTCGTTCATGAGGCTCCTCTTGGCCGGGTTCTGCGGAGCTGAGCAAGAAATAAAACGGTCTGGGGGTCTGGACAAGAATTCTAGGGACAAGCCGCCCCTGATGGTGCTGAGTAACCAAGCGTCTGTGGTGGTGGCCTCCCATTTGTGGATGAAGAGGGAAAGTCTGCCACCTATGGGGGGGCCTCCCTGAAGTCACTTATTTCTCCTAAAGGGGCGGCCTCCTGTGCCTCGAAAGGGCTGCTTGGACTGGAACTGTTGTCTGTGCCTGGGACCAGAACGTTCTGATTGGTGGTCAGGCCTGGGAGGAAAGAAGCGGGGAGGCTAAGTCCACTCCGATCCTGATCCCAAGCGAAATGGCTGCAGGAGTACGGGTTAGACCTTCTGTCTGCCCGTCTGGTAAGGTGGGACATCACCTTATGCTTGTCTCGGTTCTCCACCAGATAAGGGTTGAGAGCCTCACCGAACAATTGTCCGCCGGTGTAAGGGGTGGTAGATAAGTGCAACTTCGACTTTAGGTCTGCCTGCCATTTCTTGAGCCATAGGAGCCTGCGAACTGTTACGTTTGAGGCTATGGCTCGGGATGAGAACCTGGTGGCGTGTAGTGATATATCCACCATGTATTCCAATGTCGCCAGTAACTTACCCAGGTTCTGGTGGGCGTGTACCTGTTCCTGGGGAATCATGGCCTGGAGCTCTTGAAGCCATATGATGGAGGTTCTGGCAAAGAAGGAGGTGGATGTGGATGCCTTCACCAACCATGCCGAGGCTTGGTGAGACCTGCGTAGAGAAAACTTGGATTTTCTGTCCTCCGCTCTTAAGGTCTCAGCCATGTCCCCTGACACAGTGGAGGAGGAAAAGAGTGGTGTTAGGGCTTCATCCACAACCGGAACCTCCAGGAGCTCCGACAAGGAGGGGGCGACATTGAAGAACCTCTTGTCTGTTTGCCCCCAGTGTGGGAGGGGTGCCAGGAGTTCCCCATTGTTTCTTAATGGTATTCAGAAAGAAGGAGGGCAAGAGATATGTCTCTGGGTAACAGTAGGCTTGGAAAACAATGGATTCGGGTCTTGGCTGGTGGAAGGAACCGATGGAGGCTCCTGATCAGAGGTAATGACTTAAACAGTAACGAGCAATAATGACTTAAACAAAGTTGGGTCAAATAAGCCTACAAAAGGGGAAGGGTCGGGAGAAGATTCCTCATCTTCTGATAATTGAATATCCCTGGCCTCATACTCCTCAGAGTATGACTCTCTGTCCTGAGAGGACCAGTCTGAGGCAACAGAACAGGGATATTCTGGGGGCACTGTTTGGTAGCAAGATGTTGACATTAGTGTCACAGGTTCAGGCCCGGGCCTCTGGTGGAATGAGGAGGCCATGCCCTGGGCAAATGCTTGGGCGATCAAGGCCTGCAACTGCTCTGGCCACACTCTGTGAGAGTCAATGGGATGGATTCCAGATGCTGTGGGTGTGAATGTGGCCTCTGGCCCCAGCTGAGTCCTGGGCGAGGGGGCCACCCATTGAGGGCATGGTGTCTGGTTGGGGGGCATCGCTTTCCTTGTTCGGCCTCCCCTTCTGGGGACCATACCCGTTGGACTAGGGAACTAGGGGCGCGAGCTGCAGATTAACGAGCGAACCCTCAGCTGGGACCGGAGGAGCAAGGACAGGTATGCATGTGTTTTGCTTTTGCACCTTGGTGAATTGTCTTTCCAAGGCAAAGTGCCTTCTGTTAGCTTCCTTCTCAGCTGCCTTAGAGGGTGTTTTGCTCAGATAGCCTTGGCCTTGGCCTTAAGCTTCTCCGCTGCCTCCAATTTGGAGGACTTGTGTTTCTTTTTGGCAGGAGTGCCAGGAGCCCCGTGTACAGCCTGAGGGGCTACGTTGTATGCCATCACAATAGAGATCCCTCAGTGTTGTTCTGAGAAGGATCTCAAGGTATGGGAGCAGAGCACTGGGTGTGGTTGTGATCCTAGATGCTGGAAACAGCTAGCAATTGCTCTAAACCGTGGTGGCCGCTGGACCAATTTTGGCCTCTCGTGCACCAAAATACTCCTGATGGCTATCAATTCCTGAGAGTGCACTGATGGCGCAGTGGTCAGGCGGGCCAAGGCAGCCAAAACCACAATTGGCGAGCGCCAGCACTCTTGGTAGATGGGTGCCTGGAGGCCTGAATCATGGTGATCACCCTCGGTGGGTAAGACTGCTGACTTAGGCATTGCCGCTCAAGTGCCAGGCGGCTAGCTGGAGCCATTGCGGGTCTGGGTGTTGAAGAGCTCCCTGGGTGAGCACAATGCGATTTGGAGGAATCCTCCACGGGGATGAGATGGAAAGGTTCATGAGGTCAGAAAACCACGGACACCCCGGCCAGTGTGGAGCAATGAGGATGACAGACCGTGGTCTATGGTGGATAGAACCCAAACGTCTGTGGTGGTGGCTTCCCAGCTGTGAATAAAGAGGGAAAGCCTGCCACCTATGGGAGGGTCCCTCCCTGGAGTCATTTATTCCTCCTAAAGGGATGGCCCTCCGCACCTCGAAAGGGCCGCTTTGACTGAACCTGCTGCCTGGGCTTGGGCCCAAAGCGGTCCGATTGATGCTCGCCTCTGGGGGGGAAAGAGCGGGGTGGTTGAGACCACTCCATCCCTGAAGTTGTGCAAAAGGTTTGCTTCCGATAATACGGGGTACCTTTCCTGTCCACCCGCCTGGCCTGGTGTACTAACACCTTCTTCTTCTTGTCCCAATTTCCCATCAAGTAGAGATCGAGAGCTTCCCCAAATAGATTACCCCCAGTGTAAGGTGCAATGGCCAGATGCCATTTGGATTGTTTCAGCCAGAGCAGCCTGCGAGTTGATACATTTGCGGCAATTGCCCTGGCCGAAAATCTGGCTGCGTGAAGTGTGGCATCCGCCATGTACTCTGCCATAGCAAGTAACTTACCCAAGGTTTGGTGGGCCCGCACCTGTTCCTGGGGAATCATGGCTTGAAGCTCTCGAAACCAAATGATAGAAGACCTGGAAAAGAAGGATGCTGAAGTGGAAGCCTTCACTGCCCATCCGGATGCCTGATGTGACCTGCGCAAGGAAAATTCCGATTTCCGTTCCTCTGGCTTCCATGCCTCCGCCATATCACCTGGTATGGTGGAGGGGGAGAAGATAGGGGTTAAAGATGTGTCTACCGCCGGGACCTCTAGTAAATCCGACAGTGACGGAGTCACATTGAAAAGTTTTTTATCAGCGGCCCCTGGAGCAGGGGGGGCACTAAGACTAGCCCATTGTTTCTTTACCGTATTAATGAAAAATGGGGGACACGGTATATGTTTTTGGGTCACTGTTGGCTCAGAAAACAGTGGGTCTGGTGTATGACTGGTGGAAGGGGTGGGTTGTGGTTCTTGCTCGGGTGCAATCTTAGATGCTGTGGAGGCCTTAGCTAGAATGGACCTGAATAATGTGGGATCAAATAATCCCACATAGGGAGAGGGTTCCTGATGCGTTTCCTCATCCTCAGACAACAGTGGATCCCATGTTTCCTCAAGATCCGAATATGACTCTCTGTCATGAGATGAATACTCAGAGGCAATGGAGCAGGCTATTCCAGAGGCTCAGAATGAGACTGAGTGGAGGATAAAGGCTTGGGCTTCTGCAAGGAGGCAATACTCTGTGCCCTGAGTGAGCATTGATTGAAGCTGCTCTGGCCAGACTGTTTGAGGAACCTCGGGACGGAGACCAGTCGCAGTGGGTATGAATGTGGCAGAGGGTCCAGGTTGAGTACTGGGTGGTGGGGCTACCCAGTTGACACTTGGATCAGGAACCATAAGACTGATGGGCCTCTGCTGGGCCTCCATGTCCGGGGAAAATGGTCTGTGGACCTGAACAATCATGGTTAGTTGTGGGCCAAACAAGGCGCCCTCAGACGTGGTAGTGGGAGCTGGGGGAATCTCCCTCGGAGTCTCCCTCTGGGCCTTTGAGAATTGCCTCTCTAGGGCCAAATGTCTCCTAGTGGCTTCCTTTTCAGCCGCTTTGGATGGAGCTTTGCTAGCCAATGTTTTAGCCCTTGCTCTCAGCTTCCCTGCTGCCTCCAATTTGGACGATTTATGCTTCTTTTTATTTGGAGAGCTGGTAGGAGGCAGGACAACCTGGGACTGTTTATCTTCTGCCATTATGATGGAGATCCTTCAGTACAGGACTGAGGATGGATCTCAATGAGAATTGGAGCAGAGGCCAGATTGGAGACTGTTGCAAAAACTGGTAAAACCAGTGTGATCTGAGAATGCTACTGTGAACCACAGTGTAAGGCCTGATTTGATGACTGCTGAAAACTGGTAAAACCAGTGTGAGCTCCTGATAAGGCTACTGTGAAGCACAGTGTATGCCCTGATTAGATGACTGTTGAAAACTGGTAAAACCAGTGTGAAGCTCCTGTATAATGCTACTGTGAATCACAGTGTGTTGTGGGAGGCCAACAATCCTTTGGAGTAGTAATTGCAGAACCACAAGTTCAAGTGAGGAAGTGTTAAAACTTCCAAGTCATAAAAATATTGCCAGAGGCCTGAACAAATTGCTGCTCAAAATGGCGGCCATCCACGTGTGAGGCAACTGCAAGATAGTCTGAAGCACACTAAATATGAGAAACCAATGATAATTTATATTCCCCCCCCCCACAGTTTCTCCCCTTGTTGTTATAATTTGTCTGGATGAATTATCCTAGGTAAATTGCCTGGAAAAATGGTTGTTTGAACTAGTCCAAATGGCGGCCGCTGGCCACGCGGCAAGCATGGGAGTCCGGTAATCTTTGGGCCGAAGCCCAGCCAATTAGCGTCAATCGAAGCTCCACGATTTAATTTTGGCTGGGAGAATCTCAGAAACAATTCAGTAGATGGAAAAAAAACTTCTTGTTAATTAAAGGCTCGTTGGAGCAAATAGCCAGCTACCAGCACCAAAATGGTGGCCGTTGATCGCACGGTGGGCGGGGAAGCCTGCGATCTTCGGGCCGAAGCCCAGCTGATCAGCGGCAATGTGAGGAGCTCCGTGGAGGCCCGTCGATCAGATAAAGCAATCGGTGGAGCCGCGGCTGGGCTGGCTGTGCGAGAAATTGCCTCGTGAGTTTAAATAGCTCAGCAGGCAAGAGAGGAGAGAAAGGAAGGGGGATTTTTCAAACAGTTGGAATAGAAGGAAATAGGTAGGACAAACTACAAATTCACCAGAAAGAGGAAGGATAATGCACGGATAGGAAAATAAAAACCTGATACGATCTGAGAGGGAACCAACGCATCCTGCTGGGTATAAGACTAAGTTGGAACTGGGGCAGCACGGCTCAGCGGGAGGCATGGCTAACTCTCAGACTTAGTCTATTGGGTAGAAGGGACTTCAGGAAACCCAATCTGTGGATTATCCATCCTCATGCTGGAGAACATAGAACTTTTACATTTTTTATAATCCAAGTCTATAACACTGTTTGCCTCAAGATTTTGCAACTTATGCACTACGTTTTTGGGGGAGATGGGAAACACAGTTCATCACCTGCTAGTTGGCTCAGCCCACAAAGTGGTGAATAGGTGTAGGAGCTTATCAATGAAACATTCAGTTATGGAACTGTCTCCTAGAGGAAATACAGCTAGTCAATGGAAGATTGCAAGTCCAAAAGGTGCTTTTTCAAGAGACAACTGGACTTTGTTTTTCTTTGAAGACGTTTCTCTTCTCATCCAAGAAGCTTCTTCACCTTTGGGACATGACCTGGATGACTGAGAATTTCCACAGACATGAAGATTGCAAGTCGACCCAAGCATTTGTAGAAAAACAACTACATCAAAATCACACTGCCTTTCAGAGTGTTGTGTTTTTTTTAATGAGCTTTAATTTGTTTTGTTTGACAACATTGGTCAAGATCATTGGTAGTATTTTCAATTTTTAATGTAATTGTTTTACAGACAATTGTTTGTATTGCTATTTTGTACATCATAATAGGCACCTTTAAAAGTGAGTATATCACAATAGGACAATATTAATATCTCACATTTGGACTAGATTAAAGCTAAGAAGGGGAGTAAAGCAATTTGCCAAATGAATTTGTGGCTGAAGTCACCAGCATAAACTGGTTTTCTTGGAAAGAGTTGCTTGTATTATTGTTTTGCAGTTGGCCCTTGAAGTTCTATCTGCCTTATAATAACGTTTTGTGTTGCCAAAAGCAGGTGGATGAACATTGTTCACAGATGTAAACTCTACATTATTTCTCACAGTGAAAAGAGGATAAGTAAATTATTATATTAAGAATTATAAATTGGTAGAAACCTAGAGTAAAATGCAGTATGAATACCAATTTATAGCAAGAAATAAATAAATACCCTGCTACTTAAGGGTCCAACATCAAAGATTTAAAAATTTAAAAATTTGCAGAGATTCTATCATCCCTAAGGATTCCTAAAGAAGGATTTTTAAAGCATTTCTCTTAATTAATCCTGACATTCAGGAAATAATAGCTTGGCAATATTATTGAATTTATTAGAATAATCACTAAGATCATTAAAACATAAATACAAGCTTGAAAAGCATATAAAGTACTACAAATGCAAAAAGGACCAGCATTCTATTAATGCTAAACACAGGCTTATATAGTTTTTATCAAGTATTATATTCCATATCACAATCTGCAAGGACTTTTTAAAATTAATTGCAATAGAACATGAAAAAAAATTATGTTCATATATGAAAGAACCTGACTATAAAAATACTTTCTCATATATACAAAGGCTTTAGAACAAACATTTTATTCCTGGAACTTTGAATGTTTGTCCTAAGGCCTTTATACATATAGGAGGTCCTTTATTCCTGAACTATATAATTGAACTTATTCTTTTTATTTCTCTTTGAAGTACTGTAATTGTGTAGCGTTGTATGAGTATCAATACTAAGGTAATAAGATTTCTGAATCAACGTAACCTATTGATGCTCATATATCTCAAGCTCATCTTGATGTTTTATCTCTCTTTATCTATCAACATATAGAATATATATGTAAAGGGAGAAAGGCGATGCAATACAATGCTAGTTTTTAATTGTGGTAAAATTTAAATGTGAATATAATGCAATTGGGTATAAATGAGATAAAATATTTAAATTGTTCTACCATATCAGTTGCTGAGTACTAGTTTAAACGGTGTTCACTCCACTAGAATGACTTGCTTTCTTGTACTAACTATATAGAACTGTATTATTGCTTTATTGTAAGATAGCCTACCTTCAGCACAACTGAAATGCCACCCTTTTCTCTTCTTCAGCAGTTCATGAAACATGAGTTCTTAAAATGATCCAATCTGGGCCTGAAAAGTTATAAAAACTGTCTTATGTTTTGTATATATTATTAGCACTACATAGCTGAACTAACACAATTGCATCACTTTTATAAATTCCTGATTTTCTTTTTAAAAAAAACTATTTCAAAACTATAGCAGGCTTTTCGCCTGAGGCCTTGTTCTGCAGACAACTGTTAAAATATTAAATTAGTAGCACTAAAACCAGAGATTTTTCAAGCTAGGCCCATCCCAAGACAGCAATAAATGGCCCTACAAGGATTCTTAACTTGGCCTGATCAGTGGAGTAATATTTTTTGCATGTAGAAGTTTAAATCCATCATTTTGTGCCTGGAGTATAAATTTTGCAAAAAACAAATGTGGAATAGTCTAGATTTAAATTCAAACAAGCAACTACTAATCTTGGATTCCAAATCATAATTGTAGCTTATGCACATGGGTCAGTGTTTCACTATCAAACATTTATTACAGTAGATACCCAAAATGTATGCCTTCTCATATTCTTTACTAGAAACCTAAGTTAGTTTCCTCATGGTGCTTTTTAACTGATGTTTCACATTTACCATGATTTTTCAAACCTAAACTATCTACTACCTTGAATCTTTTTAATCTGGATGTTATACCTTAGATCAGGGGTGTCAAACTCAATTTCATTGAGGGCCGCATCAGCATTGCAGTTGCCCTCGGGGGGGGCTGGGTGGGTGTGGCCTACTGGGTGGGTGTGGCCTACTGGGTGGGTGTGGGTTCAGCAGGCACTTTCCTCACATCACCGAGAAGTTGAGCCGGGCAGTGCGAAGCCTGCCAACTTTGCACCTTGCTGCCTGCTGAAACTGGGCAGGCTGGGGGCTAGGCAGCATTGCACTTCTCATCAGATTCACACCACTCAGCTCAGCTATTGGTGCTGTGAGGAGAGCGCCCCGTTGCCTGCTGAAACCGGGCAGGCTGGGAGCTGGGCGGCCTTGCGTTTCTTTTTGGATTTGCGCCATCCAGCTTAGCCTCTCAATGCTATGAGGAGAGCGCCCCGCTATATGCCGAAACCCTCCCCCGGAGGCCATCAAGACGGATATGTGAAGTAGGCGAGGGCCATTTGCTAGCCACTTCCAGGTGATGATGCATTTCTTCATTCCTCACAAAGGGTGACACCTCCCCAGCATGCACCCAGGGGGCTGGACCGACACGGCAGGGGCTGGTTCCTCGCTGTTTCCAGACGGCCTTGTGGAGCTAAGACTGAATGCATTTCAGCATAGATGGCCACCACAAAATTGTGCATTGGCTCCCTCTCAGCCGGCCTGGGCCAGGGCCAAGGCAGCGGGGGCCGTTCCCTCACTGTTTCCAGGATGGCTTCGCGGGCCACATGAAACCACTTCGCGGGCCACATCCGGCCCCCTGGGCCTTGTGTTTGACATGTCTGCCTTAGATTGATTGAAAATTAGACTAAGTAGGGTAAGATAATCCAAGATGGAAATATTTCAATTTCAAAAAATGTGACAAACTTGAAACATCATTAAAAAGCTGTACAGGAGGTCAGACTTCCGGTGGCTCCGCAGGCGTCGCCACAGCCTCCTTTGGAGGCTCCGTTCCCTGGTTTTTGTTAAGCCGCAAAACAGCGAACATCAGCTGTTTTTTGCGGTGAAAAATCCCCCCTTCGGGCGAAGAAGGGGTGAAGAGCATCGGGCGTGGGTTGAGCTCCTCTAAAAACCCCCTGAAAAAGTTTTCAGGGGGAAAGAGTGAGAGCTCCCCAGGCGCCTGAAGACGCTCCTGCCCAGGGACGCTTCTGTCTTCAGACAGAAATAGACGCCGCGACCATTCCTGCTTAAACAGATACTTAAGAGAGATCTACATGCAGGCGGAATGAATACAGGAGTTTCATATTGCAAGTAATTTTTTATATTTTATTTTTGATTACAATTATTTTTACAATCCACATAATAGTATTCACGATGGCGATCGCTTTCACTGTAAAAGGAAAGTGACAGGAAAGCGAAAGTGATTTTTTTCTTTCTTTCTTCTTAGAACAAAGCTAGAGTGATCGTTTTAATTATTTTGATTTGAAAGAAGATAATCTACTGGCCAAAAGCTAATTGTTGACTATTTGGAGATGAGATGACTGTTTTTTAAACTGGTTTTTTTTTTAGAGAAAGTTAATTTGATCCAGCTGAATATTTTTTAAAATGGAGTCGAACTCATACTTAAATTGTAAACCTATTTTGGATTGCTTTCATGAAGCTAAAGAAGAAAAATCTGCTATAATGAAAGAGTTTAAAGAAGAAATATGTGCTATAATGAAAGAGTTTACTACAGACTTAATGGCTAGAATTTCTCTTTTAAACTTTAAAATTGATTCACAACCGTTTGCTGATTACTCTATAAAACAAACTATACAAGAAGAGGATTTAACTGAGAATAAAGAGAAACTGATTTTGCCTGATAAGCAGTTCACCTATGGTTTTGAGGACCAGGAAAAGCAAAGACTGAGATTTGAAATGTTCCAGCAACGAAATTTTATGGTTAAGAGAAATAGAGGACTATTGCAAAGGCCAAGATGGTTTATATGGACTCAAATGATATTGCAAGTAATAAAGAGAGACTTATTACCTGGAAGGGAAGCTTTGTTATGGAAATCTACCTGGCAGAAGAAGAAGCCCAGAGTTCGACTGAAAAGAAGTGAAATTGAATATTTTATGCAATGAATTAAAGGCAAAGAATTATGGACTGATTTAAGGACTAAGTTTATGAGCAAGAGACATGAGAGGGTGATTAATGGAAGATATATATTAAATTGACTAAGAATGTATTTTTTGAATTGATGGGTTTATTGACATGAAAATTATTATTTTTGATAAGATGATTTGTTTGTTTGATGTCCAATGGATTGAACTGAAAAGAAGTGAAATTTAAAATTTTATGTAATGAATTATGGACAATTTAGAATTATGGACTGGCTTAAGACTTAAGGATTAAGATTATGAGTAAGATGTAAGAGAAATGGGTGATTAATGGAAGATATATATTAAATTGACTAAGAAGGTTTTTTTTAATTGATGGGTTTATCGACATGAAAATTATTATTTTTAATAAGATGATTTGTTGGTTTGATGGATTAAGATTATGAGTAAGATGTAAGAGAAATGGGTGATTAATGGAAGATATATATTAAATTGACTAAGAATGTATTTTTTTGAACTGATGGGTTTATCAATATGAAAATTATTATTTTTAGCAAGATGATTTGTTTGTTTGATGTCCAATGAATTGAAATGATTTAAGGTTTGATATTAGATTGATTGATTGATGGATTAGATATGTATAGGATAGATTAATATTTTATTCTAAATAAGGGATATTTGTATAAGAAGATATAAATAAGTTCTATGATAAAATTAAGGAATTAGAATTCTTGAACTGAAAAGGTTGAATAAATTTAAGTTAGAATCGGATTAAAGAGACTGTTTTTAGCATATAGTTTAAAATTTTTGTTAGGATTATATAATAACTTTGTTTGATGTACTGGGTTTTCTTTGTTTTACCCTGTATTCATTTTGGGAAGTCTGGGGGGGGGGCTTGGATAGGGGAATTTTTTTTTCTTTTCTTTTCTTTGTTTTTTAAATTTTAAATTATAAAATTAATTAAATATTTTGGAATAAGGTATGTTATCTAAGGGATTAAGAGAGGGAATACTAGATGTATTGATTGAAATATATACAAATGTATTGGTTTTGGATATTTGTTTACCCTAATACCACGGTGTGCCTTGAGCTTTTTTTTCTGTAAAAATTAAAAAACCAATAAAATTTATTTAAAAAAAAAGCTGTACAGGATAACAAGAAAAAAGTCAAGGAAACTGTAGGTTCACTAAACAGAGAAGATGTCAAGGAATTAACAGGCAGTAGGGAGAAAGCAGAGCTGCTTAACTCATTCTTTGCATCAGTCTTCACAAAAAAAGAAATTATACTCCAACCTACAAAAAAAACTACTGCAAGAGAAACTAGAAACAAAAATTAAAATAAGCAAGAAAATGGTAAGAGAACACCTATCCAACCTTGATGAATATAAATCAGAAGGATCCGCCAGATTACATCCCAGAGTTCTGAAGGAGCTGGCAGATGATATCTCAGAACCATTGCACCATATCTTTCAAAAATCCTGGAGCACCAGGGAAGTACCTGAGGATTGGAAAAGGGCTGATGTGGTTCCCATCTTCAAAAAAAGGGGGGGAACAAACCCAGGAAACTACAGACCAATCAGTCTAACATCAATACCTGGGAAGATCCTGGAAAAGATTATCAAAAAAACAGATCTGCAAACAACTAGAAGCAAACAAAGTTATAACTAGTAGCCAGCACGGGTTTGCTAAAAACAGATCATGCCAAACCAAACTTATTGCATTCTTTGATAAAGTAACTAAATTAGTAGGCCAGCGAAACGCTGTGGACATAATATACTTAGATTTCAGTAAGGCATTTGACAAAGTAGACCACAACCTACTTCTTGGTAAGCTAGAAAAAGGTGGAATAGACAACATCACCACCAGAAGGATTTGTAGCTGGCTGATAAACCATACTCAATGAGTAGTCCTCAATGGTACTACATCCACATGGAGAGAAGTAAGCAGTGGGGTACCACAAGGCTTCGTCTTAGGCCCAGTACTCTTCAATATCTTCATAAATGACTTAGACGAGGGAATAGAAAGGGAAGTCATCAAATTTGCAGATGACACTAAACTGGCAGGAATAGCCAACACCCCAGAAGACAAGCTCAGGATCCAAAAAGATCTTGACAAACTTGAACAATTTGAATTTTAATGTGGAGAAAAGCAAAATTTTACATCAAACTTAGGTGAGACCTGGTTCAAAAACAGTAACTGTGAGAGGGGCCTTGGAGTCCTAGTGATGATCACTTGACTATGAGCCAGCAGTGTGCATCAACAATCAAAAAAGCTAATACAATCCTGGGTTCTATAAACAGGCATAGAATCAAGATTATGCAAAGTATTAGTATCGCTTTATAAAACCCTAGCAGGACTGCACCTGGAATACTGCTGGTCACCATGTCACAAAAAAGATGTTGAGACTTTGGAACAAGTTCAGAGAAGAGCAACTAAGATGATCAACGGTCTGGAGACTAAATCATATGAAGAACGGCTGCAGAACTTGGGTTTGGCTAGTTTCAAGAAAAGAAAAAATAGGGGTGACATGATATCAGTATTCCAGTATTTAAGGGGCTGCCACAAAGAAGGGGGGGTCAAATTATTCTCCAAAGCACCAGAGGGCAGGACAAGAAACAATGGTTGGAAACTGATCAAAGAGAGAAGCAACCTGGAATTAAGGAGAAACTTCCTGACAGTGAGAACAATTAACCAATGGAACAGCTTGCCTTCGGAAATCGTGGGTGCTCCATCACTGGAGGTTTTTAAGAAGAGACTAGACAGTCACTTGCCTGAAATGGTATAGGTTCTCCTGCTTGACTGGGGGTTGGACTAGAAGGCCTCCAAGGTCCTTCCAGCTCTATTCTATTCAATAAAATTACTGGATTTTTAATGGGTCTTGTGTAAAGATAGCCATTTTGAGCTGTGCAAACAATTCAAAGGAAGGCTTTAGAAAACAAACCACTCCTCTGAACCTTCTGCTTGGAAAGTCAAGGTGGCTGCATCTTTTGGTGAAATTACTTCAAGGTCCTATTTTCTAAGCATACATACACGTGCATAGAAGGCATTTCACTTCTCTTTGGCAGAAAAACCAGAGAAATGTCTTTCATGCATGTACACATATGATCAGAAATCTAAGAAAGGACTTTGAAGCAGCCACATTATTATTGCTTTGAGAGCTGCACCTACTTTGAGAGCATTTCATGAATGCCTCTCTGGATACCCTGAATAGCCCTAATTGCAATATTTATATAGTACATTAGTTTGCATAGCGGTGATGGTTATAAAAAATGCTTCAAAGATTATAATTATTTTTGTTTCTGTTTCACATTGACTGACTGCACACCGTGCTCAAGCACTGGCTGGGCTCATCCAATAAGTTCCTGAATCATAAATCATGACTTATCCAGTCAAAAGCAAACAAGGAACACTGCTAAACTCTAGTTTAGGGAGATATACCAAAACCAAGTTTAGCAAGACGGAATTAATTGTAACACATTCTGGGCTCCACTACTTTTCTCATCATCATCTTTTTTTTGTTGTTGTTGTTCCACCAACAAGGAAGACTATGGAACCTTTGGCTGCACTTTGCATTAGTGACAAAAAGTGACATGAACATTCAGGCTTAGGCATCGTTTATGTCTTGATTTTTGTAATCAAAGTACAAGCAGCTCAAAATAAAAAACTTTGTTGATGGTGATTCATATCCTTATCACCATGCATCTTGATTACCACAATTCACTTTAGTTGGGACTGCTTTTGAAGATAGCTCTGAAATTACACTGCTAGTGGGTGGAATCCTTTGCTTCAGTATAACACCTATACTATATTGCTGCTAGTAGGTTTCTGGATCAAATGCAAAATGCTGATTATTACTTATACTCTCTATCTGCTGCAGTATTGGGGCTATATTAGGAACCACCTTACTGAAAAGTATTCTGCTAGGAAGTCACCAGAAACAGCCTGCTTAGCTCCCATCCTGTCAAGAAGTGAGAACACCCTGGACCAAAAGCAGCCTTTTTTTTCACAGTGGATACATCCTTAATCAGTTATGATGCCCCAGAGATGCATTTGCCCTCTCTCACTTCTGTCATTCCAAAAGCTGTTGAATATGCTTTAATTGCTAATCAGCACTGTTTGCAGACTGGGACTTTTGGCGGGCTCAGCAGGGCAGAGACAGCCTGGACAATTCCTATTGGCTTTTGAAAGCCAATAGAATTAGACTCTATTCAAGAGAGTCTATTCTATTGGCTTTCAAAAGCCAATAGAATAAGAGGGAGTAGCACAGCTAAGGAAAAGGGGGAAAAATGGCATAGCATAGCTAAGGAAAAGGGGGGGAAATGGCGGACTCTGTTGTTTGGCGACCCCCGTGAAATGGTCGTTCGACCCCAAATGGGGTCGCGACCCACAGGTTGAGAACCGCTGTTATAGTACCTACTTTGGTAATGAAATGTCTGCAGAAAAACAACCAAACTCAGAGAACACTAAGGACCAAACAATCCCACTCCCCCAAACCTATATTTTTACATATAATAAATACATGCTTCTAACATATGGCATGTTAAAATATGTAAAACTGTCTGACCCCACTTGCATTTAAAAGTAAAGGTCAGGCCTGGATAATAGTTGAATAGGAGAACTGCGGGGAAGATCAGGGTTGTAGGTTAGATGGGGAAATGAAAAGACTACTCTGAACCATTCCTGTATTATTGCTAAGAAAAAGGCATGCATGTGTGACTTCCTTGTTGCAGCATGTGCCCAATGGAACAATATTCCTCCTGATATTTGAATGTCCCCAATTCTTTGTTCTTCTTCACAATCCAGGCTCTTCTTCAGAGGAAGAATGAGGGGTGAGCCATCTAGAATGAACGATCTAACATGCAGTTGATTGGCCTCTGCTAATTCTATTATTATGCTTTTATTCAGTTGCTCTCTTTTAGGTTCTGGGGTGTTTACTGTATATTTTATTCTAGTTCCTTGTGTTTACGGTCTTATATATTTTAAGTCACTCAGAGAATTGGGCAGCCATAAAATTTTAACAAGCAAACAGTCCATAAAACTGAGCTTGATTCAAAAGCTTGACTTTGATATGTATATTTCAGATACTCTTTCAGTGGGATCCATTATTTTCTTTTCTGCTTTGTTTTACTTTTTAAGAGTTTGGGGAGAAAAAATGTGTAAGATCTGGCATTAGAATGAACAGTATTAAACAGATCTTATATATTAGCTCTCAACAATCAGAAGTGAGAAAACAGTGTGTAACATTCCCAGTTATATCTATCCAATCCACCAGAGGATATGTTTTGGGTCCCCTCTCTTAAGGTGGGATCAAGGCGGCTCCCTCCCTGTGGAACATCCCCCTTGCAGAAATAATATTGGCTGCATTTTAACACTTTCAAAAGGCCCTAAAGTCATTGTTTTGCCAATGGTCCTGGGGACCCTAAAATGATAAGGAGCCGATCAAGTGGTGGTTTGATTGTTGTTGCCAGGGGGGTTTACTGGATTTGTATTTGTACTGAGTTTGTATTTATTTATATAAGCCAGCCAGAGTGTGTTCAAAGGTCATATAAATGTTTGTAATAAATAAAAAAAAATCCAATGCTTCAATAGTTCACATACTTCTGAATGTATCCTCTCATTCTCAGGTAATTACCATCTGAGAATTATTGTATTAGATAAATAAAAAGACTATACATGAAAGCTAACAAAACTATCTCTTTTTTGAGGTCATCCTCATAAATTGGAATACACTGGATATATTTATTTGGGATCATGGGAGTTGTAGCCCAACATGTCTACAGGGCACAAACTGCGAAAAGCTATATTAAGACACATAAAATTAAAGTCAGAATAGATGCAAGTTGCTAAATTACTACAGAATAGTAATAAAGCATCAGTTTAGAATGAAATCTATGACAAGGCAGATCACCTTGAATCCATCTTCTCGCTGATTAGTGGCTTTAATTAAGGTTCAGGCAGACACCTAACATTTAAGAATCTCTGCCGCTTTCCCCCCTGGAGTGCTTTCATCTATGTCTCTGGTGGTGGTAGTCTTTTTCGGAGAGCAAAATTTAGCAAAAAACATTGTAAGTGGAGGAATCACTTGCAAACACTATGAGGCTCCTAATGTGCTATGATTTAATGTGAGTAAGGAATTGGGACATAAGAAATATTTGGAGAGTGTATCAATTTGTCTCATCACTGGTGCAGTGAGAGTGGTTTCTGGGGTTTTGGTGAAATATTATCTCATACTGATGTTGATCAACATCAGAATTATTCATTCTGTACATTTGTACAAAAAGGAATTTTGATAGTTGAATACCGAAAGTATTCCCTGCTTTTTCCAGCCAGACCTATTTTGAAATTTCTATCACTCAAGAAGATGGAAGATAGAGCATAGAATTATGTTTTGCTGACATAATTGTGAATGATATGTGATCTTATCCAGTAACTCTAGCTTATGCCACAAAAGGAAGGATAACTATGTAACAATTAAAAAAATGAGGAGCAAATAGGTTCAATTTATCTGCCAAGTTGAGATCATTCTTCAATTGGTGTTTGACCATTAGCTAAAAATGGTACTTCTGACCAATGAGGTACTATTTAATGAAGAAGGTTTATGCTTGGGTCTTGAAATGCAACTCTGCTGTTTGGAATGAACAGACAGTTCAATATTTTTCCTCAAAGTATAAATACACATGAAATCTTTTTCGAAATTCTTCTGTACTATAAAGGAATTTTTTTGTCTTCATTTGGCATATCAGCCTTGTGTCACAAATTCATCTGCATAAGTTGAGAATAATAGGGCTGGCTCTTCTATGCAATAAAGCTTACTACAGTATTTCTGTTATATTCTGCTTACCCTATGATACAAAGCAGCCTGATGTGCATTTTGAATGACATTTAAACTTAATAAAAGAGCCTTTTGATGTGAATGTTAGCTTTTTTAAAATTATACATTATTGTAGTAAGTGAACTGAGCTTTGGGAGGGGTGCTGAAAAGGTAGCATAATATAGCACTTTTAAAGAACCGTGATTGTACTGTGATTGTGAAGAGGATGAAGAGGAGGAGGAGGAGGAGAAGGAGGAGGAGGAGGAGGAGGAGGAGGAGGAGGAGGAGGAGGAGGAGGAGGAGCAGCAGCAGCAGCAGCAGCAGCAGCAGCAGCAGCAGCAGCAGCAGCAGCAGCAGCAGCAGCAGCCTGGAGTTATCAAAGACTTGATCAGATAACCTTATTCCCTCCACCCATCAGTGAGGCCAGAGAACCTTTGAACCAATATGAAATCAGAACAGTTTCAATCTCATTATGTAACAAAGAACATTCTGTTTTTTCCCCAAGATAGCAGCTGAGGTTGTGATCATTCCAAGTCACTCAAAGGCTGCTCATAGGATTATCATAAATCATTTTTTTAGATTTTCTAACAGCAATTACATGTAGTTGAGGGAGCAATTAAATAGATCAGATTAAATTTACTTTTCATTCATTATACTGTATATTCTTTTGTTCCATCCCTGATTTTTATTTCAATGTGGCCTCTACCCAGTACTGTACACAGCCATATACTGTACATCACATATTATATACATTTCTGTGGAGGGGGAAAAAATCCCCTCATTGAGTTGGAATTGACATGTGCATTGTGTAAAATGTTTGTCTCTGTTTATCATTCTTTTTATATCTGCTCTTTCCCCAACATTATTTACAAGACTGACATACAAGCAACATCTTCTGTCATTTTATGATCAGGCTTAAACACAAAACAAAGAGAGTGTTTTTGATTGTAATAGTAGACTATGCATTAAATTGTATTAAACAACCACAATTTCCATAGGAATGAAATTACAACATTGTTCTCTAGCAAGAGTAGATAACTTTTTATCCTTTATGTATTTTAAATCAGCTCCAGACAGCAAGATGAGCAGATAGAGATTATGAAAGCTAACAGTACTCCCAAACTTCTGGAGGGCATCTACTGCAAGATTCATCTGGAAAAGATTTAAATCAGGACTACATAAAAACCTGAGGCCAAGAACCTCATGTAGTTACTCAGTTCTGCAACACTATAACACTCATGTAGTGTTATAGAAGACCTCCATGAATTAATGCATAATTGTAACATGACATTAAAAAAGAATAATTCATCACATAACTAGTAGAAAAAATATATTATTTACTATTAATTAAAGTTAACACCATGAATTTAAATCAACTTTTATCCTGTCTTCTCAATTAGTTTTTGGAGTGTAACCACCAAGATATTAGTTCAAAGACAACTGACATCTTATTCTATTCAAAAAAATTCTGCACACCTTTCTAAACCATCATAATACCAAAGTTATCACTGTCATTCATGATCTCAGGTATAACAAAACTGGATCTGTCCAGAATCTGTTGAAATCTGTCCGGAAAACTGGATGTTACAAATACTGACACTATTTACTTCCTGCTCAACAGTGAAAGCAAATGAACTGTAATGATATCCAAAAAAGGATACAAAACAGAGAAGTGTATCTTTAAATGATTTTTTCTATATTTGAGAACCAAAGACTTGAATGTCCTTGGCTTATATCCAGGCTTATGCAAGAGGAAGGCTGCTTGGGTGCAGTACTGTTTTCCCACCCTTCCTCCACTCTGCAATTCCAAACCAATACCCCACCCCTTTTTTGTGAGTTAGAGGACTCTAAATAGCATGGCATGACATATCACAGCAGAGCATGAAAACATTGAGCTGAGATGGAGGAATTATTTTTTTAAAAAAAGCAAAAGTCCTTTATTTTAAAACAGAAATATTCAGGAAATGTCCTTTCATAATGTATTTTATGAGAATACTACTCATCAACAATGTACTTCAATCTATCAAATGCATAAGATATAATATCAGTTCATCACTGAGTTAAGAAGATTCTAGGGAAAACTTTTACTGCCAGTTGTCTATTTCTGCAATTTTCTAAGGCCATAATTAATTCTTTAACTGTGAATTATTTGGATCTGTTTAATATTAGACCCAGAATATATTATTGCAATCATAAGGCTGTGTGAGATTTGCCACAGGCTTAATTTCATGCAGTTTTAATATTTTTCAAAATTAATATAAAAATTCAAACTTTTAATTTCCTTATTTCAATTCTTCATTACTTGAAAAATGTGCTTTGACTTTTCAAATGAATACTCCTGTCAGAATCCAATTATATTTCATCTCTAGTTATCGACTATGGAAAACCCCATTTCTGCCCTCTCTGGATTCTGCCATACGATGAAGGGGAAGGGGGGTGAACAAAGGGGTTTTATGGCCCTCACTTCCTTCGGTACAACTTCAAAGGGATTGAATGTGGATACCACCAAAAGGACTAAATCATAACAATGGGGCCATTAGCTTTCATCTACTCCTCTCTGAAGTCTCCCTTCCACCAGCAGTGAGGAAAAAGGGGGTGGAAATGTAACGCCTGGGATTGTCACTGGAAAGATGGTGGGGTGGGGTGGGGTTGCTGGGGACCCCTTAAAACCTTGAACCATAGGGCTTGGGCCCCAGGTCCTGTCTAGAACGCCTGCAACCATTTTCTCTTAATAAAGGATGCCTGTTGGAAGAAATATTCCAAGAGTTCTGTCTTCTTAAGATGCAAAGTGGGGTGGGTCCTTACAACTCCTTTCTTCTTTGAATCCAAGAATATCCTGGAGCATTTAAAAGAAAATTCTTCTCATGTTTGATTTATAGGTACACCTTTCCTTTAGACTTGTATTCTCATTACTTGCACCTCTGGGAGATATGACAGAGACTGAGAAATAAAATACCATGGCAATCCATAGATAGAGTAGTAATGAATACCTTTTGTCCATAAAATCTGCAGCATATGTTGACATTTACATATTCTGATCTCATAAAATTGGGTAAATACTTGAAAGTAACAACTGATAGTCATTGTCAGCAATAAGGAATGGTAAACATTAAAACTGCAGTGATCCAGATTCAAAGGCAAAATGTGATTTGGAACACATGTGGGTACACATACAGAACATCTATTAAGAATATGTTAAATCTATAATGTCTTCTTCCAGAATCGCATGCCAGCTGCAGAAAGCAGCCACAATCCTCTGAAAAGCTGGAGCTGCTTTAACATGGTTCCAACAGGTGATGTATCTGTGACACGTTTTCTTTGAATCACAATCCAACCTTTTGACTCAAAATCTTTGCACGGCCCTAATAAAGCTCACTTACTATATTAATGATTTTTTTTTATCATTCAGAAAAATCAAATATTTGAGGCAAACAATGGGCATGTTCCAACTATTACAGTATACACACAAATTAATTTAATTCGGATGGAACCACTTTTGCATATTTATATTGTATAACCGTGTTTAATATTTCTGAGGAGCCTTTTAATTCCAAAGAAAGGGAGAGAAATCTAATAATTATATTAGTCTCTTGCAGCAAATACAACAAAGAATTTAAAATTTCACAAGACAATTTAAGCCATTTCTAATAGTTATCTAAAGCCTTTAAAGCTAGGCTGTGCATATTCTCAACACATGCATTTCCCCCATCATACCATCTGTTACATAAATGTTACATGGTATTATGTATTAAAAAATAGCATTTTTTAAAAAAAAAATCTATACTGTAGCTGTTTTTTTCTTTTTTTATAATTCCCAATGTTCCTAATGTCCAGGGATGGGGATTGGAGCTAGATTTAGAAGAAACTCAGTGCCTTATATTGTGTTTTTTTTTTTTTCATTTTATAGATGAGTGCTTGAGTATAGGACTGATTCTAGTATGAGGTAAAGTAAAATCAGGTAACAAGATTCAGAGAGATGAAAGTTGGTTCATTTATCTTCATGTCTATCTCTAGGAGGCCTGCTCAGCTTAATGCCTTATTCTGATGGACTGAACACCAGGGAGAGCTACTATAGATCAAAGTAGATTGAGGTCCTATAATGCCAGATGCAGGCACTTACAGAATGAGTAACCTGACTTACCATTTTGACAAAGTCTCAGGATGAATCACTCGGGCCGAGAGCCATACCATCTGCCAATAGTTCTGGAACTGCACCAGAGATTATCTCAGTAGTGGTGAACCTATGGCATGCATGCCAGAGGTGGCACTCAGAGCCCTCTCTGTGGGCACACGTGCCGTTGCTCCAGCCTTACCTCCCCCTCTGGCCCCCTCACCATAAGTCCCCCTGGAGGAAAGTTGCCCCCAAGCATGGCCCATGCAGAGCAGCGCAGCCAAGGACATGGCAGCCAGGTAGCATAGACAAGACTCTGCCCTCACGCCCCGTTGTGCAGTTGATGCTGCGGGGTGCGTGCAGAGGGTGTGGCCGCAAAGGTGCTGCTGGATTGCCTGGGTGATCGGGGGCCCTGGAGGAGGTGAGTGGCCCTGCAAGCAGGTGGGGTGGGGGTAGGGCAGGGGGGTGGAGTGTGGGCAGGGCCAGGTTTTGGACACTCGGTCTCTAAAAGGTTCGCCATCACTGGATTAGCTTCAAAATGAGGCATTATAGATGTTATGCCAGCATGCATGGCATCAGGCTTCACACCAGGCACAGCGGTACGTTTCAACCTTCCAGACACTAAATTGTAAAAGAATTTGCCCATAGCAGAAGAGTAACAATCAGGGCATGACTGAATAAGTTACACTTTTGGGCAGAAAATAAGTTATATACATGCATAAGATCTGCAGAGTATGGAAATCAATATCTACATACATCTGTCTGGGGTTTAAATATTATACTTTTTCCTCTTACATCTGTTCAGTATTTACATAATAGTTCTGACTGGCCTCAGAGTCAGACATAGCACTCTTCCAGATTCAACCCTTGCAAGGTCTTGCTCTGATGAAAGACCTTCAGAACAAGGTACTTGTGTGGAGAAGCAATAGGTTCCCTGCCTCAGACCTGGGAATCTTTGGGAAATGCTAACCAACTAACAGCTCTACCAAAGCTGCAAGATGGATCCAGGTTCTTGAAGCTTCTTCTCCAATCTGACATTTTTCAGTCAGGCATATAAAACAAAGGGTTTTTCTTAGAGAGGGTAAAAAAAAAAGTGGGACTTTTATCTACTGCTTTCTGAATCCTAGTCTTTTGCAATGAGCTTTTCTAAGCTGCTGATGGCAGATCATATCAGAGGTAATGTAAGGACCCACCCCACTTTACATCTTAAGAAGACAGAACTCTTGGAATATCTCTTCCAACAGGCATCTTTATTAAGAGAAGATGATTGCAGGCGTTCTAGACAGGATCTGAGGGGCCAACCTCTACCATTCAATGTTTTAAGTATTCCCAAGCAGCCCCCACCCCACCGTCCTTCCAGCAACGATCCCAGGCGTTACATTTCCAGCCCTTTTTCCTCACTGCCGGCAGAAGGGAGACTTCAGAGGGATAGTAGATGAAAGGCTATGGCCATATTGTTATGGTCAGTCCTCTTGATAAGAATCACATCCAGTCCTTTGTAGTTTAAATGAAGGAAGTGAGAGTCATAAACCCCCTTGCTCCCTCCTCCCCTTTCGTAGTATGACAGAATCCACAAAGAGTAAGAAATAGATCTTTTTTCAGAGTAGGTAGCTAGAATTGAAATGAAATTGGATTCTGACATCCTGCCCTCCTTAAAAATAAGAGAGATCCAGAGTTAGTTATACTGACCTACTTATTGATCTCCTGATTCAACTAATCTGGGCAATATGGCGGTGAGACCTGCTGGTATCATGATGGATGATGATGATGAAGACAGTCCCGGCTACCCGATGGCCTCGCTCTACGTGGGCGACCTGCACCCCGATGTCACCGAGGCTATGCTCTACAAGAAGTTCATCCCCGCCGGGCCCATCTTCTCCCTCCGCGTCTGCAGGGACAAGATCACCCGGCACTCGCTAGGCTACGCCTATGTCAACTTCCAGGAGCCCGCTGAAGCTGAACGAGCTTTAGCTACCATGAATTTTGCTGTCATTAAAGGCAAGCCAATTCGTATCATGTAGTCTCAGCGTGATCCAAGTGGTGATCCCTGGTGATTCAATTGAAAAGTCACATCCTTCTGACAACCCACCTCTTACTACGTCTGGAATAGACCATGTGCACGCTTTTCTGGTAAGTGTGGGACAGGAGCTGCGCAAAAATTGGGCTGTGGACCTGAAAAAATTGCTTAGCTTAGTCAGGAGAGCAAAATATATTCAGAAACTTAATAATTAAGGCTGTTTTCCCTGTCACTCAGAAAGATTTGTATCTTTTATTGGCTTTTTTGAAAAAAAAATTTATCCCTCCTAACTGGAGGAGGGGCAAATTATAATAGGTATCTGGCTCCATTGCTGAGAGCCCCGCCAGATGTCTTAGCCCATGGGAGGCTGTGGTGTCACACGCTGGCATTATACACTATGCAAAAACAGAGCAAGCTAAATTGGCTAATTCTCAGGCTTTCAAAAAGCAAGCCCTGAGACAAAAAAATGTTACAATCTGACTCTAAATTTGGCCAACTGGAGGAACAAACCTTGTGGCGTTTCTTCAGCAAGGATCACCCCCCCCCCGTGAATATGTGGGTGGAATTCTCCAAGGAACAAAGGGGAGGGCTCGGTGTTAATTGTCAGGACCTTAATTATGCAACTAACAAAGATTCACAATTTGCCTTCACGTAAGGAGTTTAAAAGGTATTGTTAATGTTTGTTTGACATTGTCCCTCATACATCTTAAAGGGACCATTAAAAATTGCTGATTGGGTTAAAATTGGCTCATGTGAGGAGCTATGCTTCTTCCAAAATTTTCCTTATGTGAAAGAATTGTTTGCATATCTGTTTTAAAAGAGCATGTCTATTTTAAAAGGCTCAGGATTCTGTTTGTTTCTCCTGCCATCTCCTTTTAACTTGCTAACAAATCTTAAGTCTTTTGTTTCTCTACCTCCCCCTCTCCCCCTCCTACTCAGTCTTTACTGTCTTACCTTTTAACTTGTTAAAAAATCTGAAGTCTCCTCTGCAGGGCCCTTTCCCCCCCCCTCTTCTTTTGAAATTGCAGGTTCCTGTTTGCCAGATCTGAAGACTTTGAAGACTTTGTTTGTCACCAACTAGGCAGGTTTTAAAACCAGAAAAACCAGCTACTATTCTCTCCTGGTTTCAAACGGATGGCTGTAAACGGAGACTCAATTTACACATGACTGAGCTTTATTGCTGGCCATCTCCAATCTGCATTTGAATTTGTGTTCCCCCTCCTCTCTCTCACCCCCCTCTCTCTGGCTGTTTTGCTTAATAAACCATGCCTTTTTCTCTTTCTTATTATTTCTTTGCCAATTTTGCCCTTAATTTTGCCTTTCTTATTTTCTCTTTGCCAATTTTTGGGCCTTTCTCATTTCTCTTTGCCTATTTTGAATTTTATGTTTGCTAGCATTGTTAATGATTTAATTTTTGTGACAAATCATTGCTGTTTTGCATTTTATGTCTTTCACCATGCTACTCTCTCCAATTGTTGGACCAACATGCCAGCACAGAACAAACATGTTTTCTCCCTTAATGGTCTGCCTTAGGAGTTTGCCTTGCCTCACAAACCTTTTCCTTAATATGTTCACATGGATGAATGAAATCTCTTTGTCACTTTGAATCCTTCTTTCCTTGCTCAAGTAGGCATTAATCACACAGCTTCATCAGTTAGTAACAAGACCTTTCTAGGCATTTGGCAATCTTGTAATAAAACATAACTATCCCTTGGCAGCTAGATAGTGAGACAATGACAACAGGAAAGCATGTGCTGATTCTGTTCCCTTGTTTGATTTTGGTGAAAATCTTTGAAACTTTGTACAACTTCTCTAAAAGACAATGTACTCACATCTGATAAAGATTGGATCTTATGTGGAAAAGGTGCACATTGGTCAACACCCCAGAATTGGTCTGGTACATTTACATTTCTGACAAAACACAACATTTCTGCCACAGTTGCTCACATGGAAAGTATGGTACAAAACAATCCCTTATCACAAGAAACTGATGCCTTCTTTGATTGACAGTTTATTTTCCTAGCTACCTAATGCTGGGTGACTCAAGAAATTGGTTTTTAGTATCATAATGTTTCTAGTATTTTGTGCAACAATCTTGACAAATGTATCCCTGCCCTGTTGAACCTGTGTAAAACCTGTGTAAGCCTCCCTCTTCTAACCATCTCCTGGAAAAGAACCAAGAGCCAACTACAACCTCTGATGACTGGACAGAGATGTTTCTATGATGGCAGCCTCTGAGGACTGGACAGAGATGACAGCCTATGCCCTAGGACGTGTACAGAGCTGGACGGCGCATAGGTGGAACAAACCACAGCTGCTAAAAAAATAAAAATAAAAACAGTTGATATGTTGTAATATGTTGTAATGCATGTGGCTTGGAACAAAGGAACAGGCCACATGACTTTACCATGCTGTTTTGGAGCAACAGGAAATGGAGGAGGAGTCAAGAGGTGGAGTCCATTGGCCACAGCAGAGGAACAGGCCATATGTGCTTTGGAACAAAGGACAAAAGGCCATGCGGCCTTGGGACAGGAAATAAGGGGGGCTAATAGGTGGATGGACGTTGTACCAAGATTTGAATCCATTGGCCACAGGGTGGCCTTGCCAGTGTAGCCTTGTCATTGGCTGCAGAAATGACATTGTCATTGGCTATTTGTAACCATGCGATGCATTGTGTAACTGCCCACTGTAACAGTTAATAAAAGGGAAGGCAGCCTTTTGTCAGTTGTCGCTTCGCCCAGAGAAAAAAAAAATAAGAGAGATCCACTTGTAAAAAAAACAAAACAGATATAAAAGTTAGTCTGGCTTGTTAGGATACTCTGTATGAAACTTCTTTAATAACTTCGGGGCTCTGACATGACCTTTATGAACCCACTCGTTTTGTGAGGCAGCGAAGTGTTTCCATGCTACTAGGTATTGAGTTGCCCCATGATATCTCCTAGAGTCTAGGATTTCCTTTATCTCAAAGTGTTGTTCGCCTTCCACCATGATTGGAGGTGGGGGGGGATTTTTGGCCGTAAGGGTGACTGATGTTCTCTTTTCAGCAAACTGCAGTGAAAAATTGGGTGTATTTGCCTAAGATTTTTGGGTAATTCTAATTCTACTGTTACTGAGTTTATGATTCTTTTAATTGGAAAAGGCCCTATATATTTTGGTCCGAGTTTTTTACAGGGTTGTAGGGATTTTAGGTATTTTGTAGATAAGTACACCATTTCTTCTATGATGAATGGTGTAGGCTCAACCCTTTTTGTATCGGCTTGTTCTTTATATGCATACCTGGCTTCATCTAGTGCTTTTCTAACTATTGGCCAGGTGTTTTGTAATTGTTCCATCCATTCTTTCAGTGATGGGATCGCTGGTTCGTTTGGGATTAGTTCTGGCATGGGGTTGAAACTTTGACCAGTAGCTATTTGAAAAGGAATGTAACCTGTGCTGGAGTGAACTGCATTATTGTAGGCAACTTCTGCGAAAGGGAGTAGGTCTGTCCAATCCGTTTGCTGGAAATTAATAAAGCATCTTAAGTATTGCTCAAGTACTGAGTTACAACGTTCTGATTGACCATTCCCTTGAGGATGATGACTAGATGACAGTCCCTGAATGGTCCGTAAGAGGGATAAAAATTCTTTCCAAAATGCAGACGTAAATTGCACTCTTCTATCAGATATGATGCATTGGGGTGTCCCATGCAATCTGTAAATATGCTGCACGAAAAGGTTTACTAAGGCTTTTGCGGTGGGAATCTTTTGGCAAGGGATAAAGTGCACCTGTTTGGAAAACAAGTCCGTGACTGTCCAGACAACAGTATTCCCATTGCTTTCCGGTAATTCCACTATAAAGTCCATAGCTATTTCCCTCCAGGGGGCTGAGGGATTTGCCACTGTTTGTAACAGTCCGGGCTATTTCCCTTGCAACTTCTTTGCAGTTGCATACTTTGGGCAGCTGGCCACGTAACTTTCTATGTCCTTTGTTATGGATGGCCACCAAAATTGCCGTTTAATTAAGTGTAATGTTTTTACAGATCCAAAATGCCCTGCTGATTTTGTGTCGTGGCAAAGCTGCATGAATGTGACTCTTTGGGTTGTTGGTATATATAACTTTTCCCCCACCCAAGGCAGCCCGTCTCTCATTGTGCACACATTTTTGTTTTTCTGGAACCATTCATCTGTTTCCAAACTTTTCCGGAATTCAATTCCTGTTTGGCTACCCAGCTGTAGTTTTAATTTAGCTTGGCCTCTGGTGGGTACTGGCGCTGCCAGTTGTGATTCTACCATCATCAGTTTAGAGTCGGTGGCTTGTGTGCTGTTATATTGGGGCATGCAAGATAGTGCATCTGCCAGGAAGTTCTTTCCCTCCGGCAAATGCTTCAGCATAAAGTGGAATTGGTGAAAATGCTGGGACCAGCGGGCTTGCTTGGGGTTGAGCTTCCTGGGTGTTTCCAAGGCTTCCAAATTTTTGTGGTCTGTCCAGAACTGGAAAGGGATTTTATTGCCTTCAAGGAACTGGCGCCACGTGAGTAATGACCAACGTATCCCGTATGCCTCTTTCTCCCACACAGGCCAGCGCTGTTCCGTTTCGGTGAGTTTCTTGGATGTATACGGACAGGGTTGCAATACTCCTTCATCGTTTTCTTGTAATAGTATAGCTCCCACTGCCACATCACTTGCATCCGCCTGTATTACGAAGGGCTTATCCATGTCTGGGTGCCTCAGTACTGGTTCGGCAGAAAAAAGTTTCTTTAATCTCTCAAATGCCGCTTGGCACTCCATTGTCCATGTTAGCGGCTGACTAGGTTTTACTGAGGATGCTCCCTTCGTTTTTAGTAAGTTCGTGAGGGGCAGGGCTATCTGGGCAAATGAGGGGATGAATTGGCGGTAAAAGTTTGCGAAGCCTAGGAAACTTTGCAGTTGCTTTCTTCTGCGGGGTGCCCATTCTAATACTGCTCTGACCTTCTCTGGGTCCATTTCAATGCCCTGTGGGGATATGCGATAACTAGGTAGTCTATCCTTTCCTGGTGGAATTCGCATTTCGATAGTTTGGCATATAGGTGGGCGGCTCGCAATTTCTTTAAAACCGCTCTGACTAGGTTGACATGTTCCTCTTTTGATTCAGTGAAGATAAGAATGTCTAAGTAAACCAGGACCCCCTTAAATAGGTGCTCCCTTACAATGTCATTGATTAATTGCATAAATACTGCGGGCCCCCCTTGTAATCCAAATGGCAAGACTTTGAATTGGTAGCACCCCATTGGGCAGTTAAATGTGTTGTTCCATTCATCCCCTTCCCTAATTCTCACGCAATAGTAAGCTTCCCTTAGATCAGTGGTTCTCAACCTTTCTGAAGTTGAGACCCCACTTGCCCCACCCGGGGGCACGCGCGCGTGTGTGCGCGCGTGCAAAAAAATTTTTTAAATTTTTTTTAAAATATCAAAAAAAAAAACAAAATGGCGGCCGCGACGGGCGGATCTGCGCATGCGCGGATCGGCCCATCACACGTGCCACGCATGCGCACATCTGCCCGTCGCAGGCCGCCATTTTGTTTTTTTAATTTTTTATTTAAAAAAATTTAAAAAAAATAATAAAAAAAACAAAATGGCGACGGGACGGGCGGATCTGCGCCTGCGCAGATCGGCCCGTCGCACGCACCGCGCATGCGCAGATCCACCCGTTGCGGTCCGCCATTTTGTTTTTATTTTATTTTTTTTAATTTTTTTTAATTTTTTTAAATTTTTTTTAAATTTTTTTTTAAATTTTTTTCCGGCGTGACAGGCAGATGTGAGCATGCGCGGCGCGCGCGCGCCAAAAAAATAAAAAAAAATTAAATTTTTTTTTTTTAAAAATTAAAAAAAATAAAAATAAAAAAAACAAAATGGCGGCCGGCGGTGCCCGGCGACCCCCGCGAAATGGTCTCGCGGCCCCAAATGGGGTCGCGACCCCAAGGTTGAGAACCACTGCCTTAGATCTAGTTTAGTAAAAAAAAATTTCCCTTTCGAGAAGTGTGACAACATGTCCTTCATGAGGGGCAGGGGGTATAGATTGCTTTCACTGATTGTATTCAGGGGCCTATAATCTACACATAAGCGTAAAGAGCTGTCCTTCTTCTCTCAAGAAGACTGGGGCGGCCACTTTAGGCCTGGCTGACTCAATGAACCCCCTTTCAAGGTTTTTCTTTATGAGTCTTTCACCTATTTCCTCCTTCTCCTTTGGGTTCATGGAGTATAATCTGGGCTTTGGGAGTTTTGCCCCAGGCTTGAATTCAATGACACAGTCCATGGGTCGGTGGGGGGGGAGCTCATCCGCCCTCTCCTCAGCAAGACCTCTGTATTCCTCTGGTATTTCTGGTAGTCCCTTTTCCTCTCCCATGATGCTTTTTCCGTTCTTAATTTTAAGTCCATCGGGTCCCCTTTCTGTAAATTGATTTCTGCTGTCCTCCAATTCACCCAGGGGTTACATTTCTTTAACCATTCTATCCCTAGGATCATCAGGCATTCCGTGCCTGGGGTCACTAAAGTGTTATGTCTTCCTCATGTTTGTCCAGGGAGAGGTGGATTGGTAAAGTGGCTAGGGTAGCTGGCACCCTCCCCCCCGTTATAGACCCATCTAACTGGCCAAATGAGATTGGCTGTTCCAGTCTCAACGGAATGCCCAGACTCCCCACTAGCGTCGGGCTAATGAGGCAGTGGGTGCAGTCAGAGTCTATTAAGGCTTTCACCTTCATGGCTTCGGGCATGGAGGGAATTAATATAGTCACTGTCTTGAGGATGGGTGCAATGGGTCCACTTACCAGGGGTTTGCCCTCCGAGCTGTCATCTGAGGCATCCACCGGCCCTGTGGTGTAGGCTGGAGTTCTTTCCCCACAATGGGCAGAGGTAGAGGATTCCACAGGCTCCATCACTCTCATGGCAGGTTCTTTTGGCTTAGCTGGAGACTTCCTGGATCTGCTGGCCGGTGATCTGTCTGGGTTGTGCTGGGGGGCTTTTGAGCGGCATTCTACAGCCCGATGCCCCTCTCTCCCGCACTTGAAACACCCCATTTGCTTCTTGGCCATAGCCGATGGTTTCACTGGTTCACGTGTCAACTGAGGCGGTGAGCGGCTCCATTGTTTTCCTCGGCGGTGTCTCTTCAGTAGGTCAATCTCTGCTTCCTCTGCCAGGACGTACCATTCGTCAAGTTGGTGTGGGTCTTCTCGGGGCAGGCAAGCATCATATAGGTCGTAGTTTAGTCCGTCTTTGAAATGGCTAAGGAGGATGTCTTCCGGCCAGTTCAGTTTGCTGGCAATGGCCCGGAATTCTTGCGTATATTCGGCTACCAGGAGTTTGCCTTGCCTCATCATTTTTATTCTTTCACGGGCTTTGCGATCAGCCAGGGGGTCCTCAAATCGCCTTCTCAGTGAGGAAATGAAACGGTTGAAGTCGTTGAGCCCTGGGGCATTGGAGTTGTGCAAGTTCACCACCCAATCTGCGGCCGGCCCATCCAGAGCAGATTGCACGATCCGGATACGGGCTTTGTCGCTGGGGATGTGCCGCCCGTATTCCTCCATGTAGCTGAGGACTTGGGTTAAGAAAAACCCCAAGCATGTTGGCTCCCCCTTGAATCTCACATCCAGCAGTGGGAGTCTTTGAATGGATCAGTGCCTTCGTTGTTGGTGGTAGTGTCTTCCATCCAGATCGCCATCTGCGGGTCGGCGGGGAGTGGGGACTACTGGATCAGCAGACGTCCCCGGGGCTACAGGTTCCACTTCCCCCTCGATGTCTCTGCAGTTGTGGCTCCAGGAGCTGGTGCGGCCGCAGGGCTCAGAATTCTCCTCTCCTAGAGAGCTGAGGGTTCTCTTCATCAGGTCGATAGCTTTCTCTAGGATCCAGCCCGAGTACAGCACCCAGCTCCCTTCCTCTTCACTTGCGTACAGGGATTTCCCCATCTCCTGCTTCCATTCTGGTTGGTTGGCCCCCCATCTCTGGGTCACCTTTCTTGATTTCTTTTCCCACTCGCCTTTCTTTCCAATGCCCATTGACCACCGAGGTTTGTGGTTACGTGTCTCCACTACCTCTTCTCCTGAGGAATCTGACCTCTCAGATCCCAACATCTGGCAGGGTTTCAGTCAGGGTAGCGGCTCCGTTTCCGGGGAGTTTTCTCCCTTCCCTGCTCCGTTGTCTGACATGGTAATTTTTGCAAAGTTCTCCCTTCCAGGTGGACTAATTTTGCAGATCCTGTCTAATGTAATGACCCACCCCACTTTACATCTCAAGAAGAAAGAACTCTTGGAATATTTCTTCCAACAGGCATCTTTATTAAGAGAAGATGGTTGCAGGCATTCTAGACAGGATCTGAGGGGCCAACCCCTACCATTCAATGTTTTAAGTGTTCCCAAGCAGCCCCCACCCCACTGTCCTTCTAGCGACGATCCGAGGCGTTACATTTCCACCCCTTTTTCCTCACTGCCAGCAGAAGGGAGACTTCAGAGGGATAGTAGATGAAAGGCTTTGGCCATATTGTTATGGCCAGTCCTCTTGATAAGAATCACATCCAGTCCTTTGTAGTTTAAATGAAAGAAGTGTCATAAACCCCCTTGCTCCCTCCTCCCCTTTCATAATATGACAGAATCCACAAAGAGTAAGAAATGGATCTTTTTTCAGAGTAGGTAGCTAGAATTCAAATGTAATTGGATTCTGACAGTTAACTCCACTGCTTGGCTGGGATTCTCCCTTGCTTTTATTTTTTTCATTTCCTGGGCTGATTCTGGGACCATTTTCTTATGAGAGCCTTGTACAATCTCTTCAGGCATTCTGCAAGGAAGCTATTACTACTGCAAGGAAGTAGTAAAAAAACTTGCATGAAATGCTGAGTAAGAGTTGTACTGGAGTTGTCGGCTGTGACTTTGGGACTCATAAGATTGTGGCAACATCTTTTGATTTATAATGGACTACAAGACCTCCAAGGTCCCTTTCAGCTCTATTCTATTCTAAATAATGCAATGGGATGAATTGAGGCCATGTTCTTATCATCAAAGAGTACATTGTCTCACTTGCATGGGAGCAGCATGAGGATATTTGCTGAATGTACAGGGCTGGCTGATAAGCCCTAGAAATTTTCCAAAATGTCCTTATATTTTTTATTTCTACAGGTTTTAAATTGTTATTTTTTTGTTCATTGCATAATTTATCATTTCCACACATGCAATATTAATGTATCTTATCACAGCCCTGTAAATACAGGATTATTGTCACTATTGTTCTGTACAATAAAGCTAGCCCTCTTCAGACATTTTTTTGCAACTGTTCACGGACAGATATGGAATCCTAAATATAAGCCTTATTCAAGGGGCTTCCAACTTTCCTGTTTACTCAGAAGATATGTTTGCATGTATGGTATTAAGAGCATAATCTAAACACATTCAAATGGATTTCTGTAAAAGGGTTGGGACTTTAACCATCTGGTTATTAGAATTTTGAAATCATTGTAGGAGGAGAGCTATGTCAACTTACTAAAAACTATGAAGATTTAAGCCTTGCAATAACACCTGCCTTATTTTGAACCAGTTGTCATTATTGTAGTACAGTCTTTGCAAATTATACATTTATGTGTATTCTTTTGCACAGAATAGTTAGCAAATATAAATCAATACATGTAAAAGCAGGGGTTCTCAACCTTGGCAACTTTAAGATTTGTGGACTTCAACTGCCAGAATTCCTCAGCCAGCTTTGCTGGCTGAGGAATTCTGGGAGTTGAAGTCCACAAGTCTTAAAGTTGCCAAGGTTGAGAACCCCTGTGTAAAAGGACTTTGAGTATCAACAATCCTAACCAAAGGATTTGCCGAATCTAGTATCCTTCAGAATACACTTGATTAGGGCTAGTTAAAACCATCATAAATATAAAATATTAAAAATAGTAATAGATTTTGAAGATACATACACTGAAGATGCATACAATTTGCCTTGTCCTATGCTAGCAATTTTCTCCACCATATTCCGTTTTCTGGAAAGGTTATTACAATAGTGCAACTCCCTGTAGATTTGATATAAGATCTAATCTACTGAAAGTTTTCCAGATTCAGTTCTATTAATAATTAGTTGTGACAATCTTAATAGTCTTGTCATATGCATTGCTACTCAGAAATGCCCAGTTAAATTGTATATAATTCCAACCAGCAGCACTATGTGCATGTTTACTTGGCAGTAAAACTTATAGCAGAATTACTTTTCAGAAATATGCATAAGTCAGTAATATTACTCATAGTTGATTTTTGTTGCATTAAGAGAGGAGGAACAAGAGAGTGACTTCTTGCAGAGGAAGGGAAAGTTCTTAATAGCCATCCCCATTAGTGCCAGATATCGGTTCACTCCGATTCTGAAGAACTAAGCAGCACATCATTCTTTTAACTACATGCAGACAGATCTCTTTTCATCCACTTTAAGAAGATCTCACCCACTATTTCTGCCTGCAATTGTGCTGCTGTCCCTAGTCTGAAGCTCATAGAAGTAATTTCAGCCGCAAAGCGGAAACTGACATGGTTACCAAACAGGGCGGGGATTCAAGAACAGCATGGCTCTCATTTAGGAACGGTCTCTATATTAATTGCGATTATTTAAGTCCTGAATGAGCGGCCATGATTAAAAACTGATCATTTAGTACACGATTTTTCGGAAGTTGCCTCTGCCAAGTTGAACGTACTTAGTATTTTGAGAGTTTTTCTAGCTCTTCTCCTTGCCTAAGAAGGCTGCCCGACCGAACCTGCCCTCGCCTCGCCCAGCACACGGTGGCTATGTTTGTTCCTTGCACATCACTTCCTCCCACACCTAGGAGCTTTGTAGTGACGGGAGTTATGTAGGCGGGGGGAGGGGGAGGAAGTTATTCCTCTCTTCTCTCGGCCCCGCGTCTACAGGACACGCGCTTCAAACGACTTCTCTATCTCAGAAGCTACGAAAGGATGGGGCCCTGCGTAAGGTTATGGGGAAGAGGGAGGAGAAAAGGAAGGACGGGGGAGGGTTGCGGTGTTTCCAGCCTGAGCTATGCGCGTGCGCGTTCCCAGTAGAGCCGAGAGGTCATTCTCGTCTCCCCCCCCCGCCCGCTTTTTTTCCTCTTAAGCATCACTGGACTGGGCCAGGGAAATCAGAGGGAAACTGGGCGTGCAGCGTCACGGCGACGGCTGGAAGCCTCGCCCAGCTAGAGACAGAGAGGAGGGAGGGCGCACGCAGGCAGAGAGGGTTTGGTCAGGGTGGCGGCGGCCGACGCGGGTAGCTGAAGCGCCGTCCGGTAGGTAGAGGCCGTTATGGGAAGGAGGCGGGAAAAGGGACGCGTGGGGGAAGTACGGTGTGTGTGAACGGAGTATGTGCGGCGCCGCGCGGGTCTGACACAAGTGGGCCGGCAACGGGTGCTTGTGAAGCGGCTGAGGGCTGGCTAGGCAGGGGGCGGCGGCGGCGGCGGCGCTTTGCGGGTGGGACAAGGCTCTTGAGAGAACATGGCGGAGGCGGAACCGACCCCGCCGCTCCCTGCAGGGGAGAGAAGCAGGGCAAACGCTGCTCCAGTCCTCACTCTTCCCTCTCCCAATTTTGGCTTCCTCTCCAAGATAAGTTCGAGCGTAGGGGAAAGTTAGAGCCCCTTGTCCGAGGCCGTCCTTACTTGGGATTGTTGGGCAAGAAGGCGACGTGGGCACGGAGGAGGAAGTAAGTCGCGCTTGTCGCTGCGGGAAAAAAAAAAAGTTCTTGCCGGCCGGACTTGGATGGCTACGGCGACGGCGGCCTCAGCTGGGAGCCGCAGCCCCGCCTAGTCCGGCTGAGCTGAACCAGCTCAGTGTTTCCATTCTCTACCCCAGCGGGAAGCTGGGCGGCCGCTTCTCGGGCTGCGATAAGCTTCTTCCGCTTCCCATTCTCTTGCCAGAATCTGTTTTCAGCTTTTAAAGGATGGATAGCAGTGGAGATAATATTCAACCAGATCCTCAGTTTAAAGAAGAGCTGTTTTCGGACCGATCCTTGTTCTTTAAGAGCTGGGTTGAATTCAGATCCTTAAAGAGAAACGGCGCCCGCACGAAGAAAGATAATTAGTGAATGCCATATTCGCTATAGTTCTATTAGGGCTATTTTCGCCATTACAAACTCGACAGGAGTAGAGACATTTGGATGGAGAGATGACGGCAACTTGTGGTACTTGGCCTTATGATATTCCTAATATTGATTGATTAGCTCATGACTTTGGTTCTATAAACAGTACTTTCTAGAAACATTAAATCAGTTGACGTTCAGTTTAATTATATTTAATAATGCAAAGTGAATGGTGCATTTAGTTGGTTTTTTTAAAAGGCCCAATATGCTACATTTTTCTAAATCATGATTTTTAAATACTCTTTTAGAAATAGTATGGTAAAACTTTAAAATTCTCCATGTTTCTTAGTTAATGGAATGATTTATTTATTTATTTATTTATTTATTTATTGGATTTCTATGCCGCCCTATTCCAGGAACTCAGGATACAGTTTCTAATCAGATTGACCAAATTCATTATTTAAGTAATTCAGGGTCTTGAACTAAATCTAGACATGATTGAAGATTGCTTAACCTCATGTCAAGACTTTAATTCTCTGAGTAATATTGTGGCCTTGAGATGCTCTTGAACGCAACTTCTGTCAGTCTAGGATGTAATAATGTACTGGAAATGCCATTCATTTTTGTGTCCAAATAATAGTTTTGATGTTTAATTGCTAAAATGTTGAGTAACTCTAGTTCTTTCTGTAAGATTAGCTGATGTAAAATGTAGAGGGATTAGAAACCTTTTTTCCAATACAAATATAATATGTTATCAGTCATCTTCAGTATAGCACCCTTCAGATGAGTTGAATTACAACTCTCATAATTTCCTGCTAGCTTGTTAAAAGTCTTTGCACACATGCAACACATTAAGTTGGGGCTTGTTTAGCAGATAAACTTTACTTATCTTTCTGGATGTACAGCCTAGATTGGCATTACTTGCTTATACAATGATAAAAACAAAATAGCTGTGAATTAACACCAACTTCTCTCAACCAGTTTTTAAGTACTGTAATGCTAAAGCATTATGGGAACAACCTTTGAAAAGTATAAATTCCCAAAAGGTTAAAATGAATGTAGAACATTAAAAATGCTGTAATTATGTCACTAGAGTAACTTTTTATTATACTGTCAATATGAACTATTTTGAGGCAAGAAAATTGAGCAGGAATGAAATTACATTACAAAATATAGTTTATTATCAACATTGCTAATTTTAACTATGGAAATATATTTAAATTTCCTTGTTTCTCCCTGGAAAAGTACTTTATATATTCCTTTGAACATCAAATATAGTTTGTAAGCTTCTGAAATAATCATGTTTTTATTGGCATATGTTGACATAAATTTGTTTTATATACCATAAAATTGTGCCTGTCTATGTCTGATTTGTTTATATATACAGGTAATCCTTGACTTACAATCACTCATTTAGTGACCGCTCAAAGTTACAACGGCATTGAAAAAAGACTACTGGCCGTTTTTCACATTTAAACTGTTGCAGCATCCCCATAGTCACATGATCAAATTTCAGACTCTTAGCAACTGGCATGTATTTATGACAGTTGCAGTGTCCCAGGGTTATGTGATCACTATTTGTAACCTTCCCAGCTGGCTTCCAACAAGCAAAGTCGATGGGAGAAGCCAGGTTCACTTAAAAAGTGCATGATTTACTTAATTACAGTGATTCGCTTAACTGTGGCAAAAAGGTCGTAAAAGGGGCCCAACTCATTTAACTGTCTTGCTTACCAATGGAAATTTGGGGCTCACTTGTGGTTGTAAGTCAAGGACTACATGTATTGCAGTCAGTGAAAATGAATCATTGCACAATTAGACTGTCAGGGATGGAGTAGATGCATGAATCCCCCCCTTGACTTAACTCTTGTGCTTCATATTTTATTGAAACCAGTTCTGAGGCTAGGACAGATTTAGAGCTGAAGTAATGGAAAGCAAAAGAAAGGCTGGTCATCTAAAGTTTAAAGGGAAAAAAACTTAACAACAATGTGATCTATTTTGCTTTTGATGAACAGGCAACAATTAGCTATCTCCTTTTTAATTTGGATGATACACTAATGAATTGATTCATTGAATATCTACTCAAGAATTTTTGCTTCAGCACATAGTTGCAGCATAGAAAATATTTTCCAAACAGTTGTCAATTTTTAATATGTGCCTATCCATACATGTTTTGCTTTGCTGTGCTGCAATAGCTTGGAATATTTCCAAGTTTAGATGTGTTGTTTAAGTTTTAAAAATATAGAAAAATAAAATATTTGTATATCTAAAAACTGTATAATTTGTAAGGATTATAAAAACACCTGTAAGCAAGATGTGATTATTTTAAACAATAGTGATCGTTGTTTATTTTTGGTTCCAAATAAGCAAATAACTCAAAACCATTCTCTTTCCTCCAGCTTTTGGAGAACAGACTGATAGGAACTTTGATCGCTGCACACTATCTATAGTGATTGTATTTTAAGGTTAGAGTTGACTATTTTGTACATAACCATTAATTTATTATGCTTTTATGATTTTGAGATTTCTATATTAGCTAGCCAAAATCTTGAAGTGAAGATAGCTTATTAATATTATAAATTATAAATTGAAGTGTTCATACAGTGATCTCTTAAATGAAACATGTTTGGAAACAAAAAAATTTTTAGTGGCAATAATGTTACAATGCATTTGCTATTTAATAAATGCCATAAACATAAGATAATGTAATACAGCTGGATATATTTGTTTAAAATACTGCATTAAAGGTAATTGGGAAAAGGCACCAACACAATTACTAATGATAGCAATAATATGCTGTTGTTTACCATAATTAGGGAATTGTTTTATACTTTGCAGGTTAACACATTTTTCACAAACTCTTCATAATAATTCCTAGCACAGAGTTTCTTAAATAGAATTTAAAACTAGTGTAAAGATTTACTCAAACAGGAGGCGGATGTATTGGAGGACACATGTTGAACTAAATGAAACTAACATTCTCCAGCACTTGGAGATGGAGAATCCACGGATGGGTGTAGACTGTATTCCTGCCCAATCAGATCAAGTCAGCCAAAGTTGCCACGCCTGTCCTGGACCATAGAGATCCCAGTTTTTGGCTTGATCTCGCCAGGACAGACGCAACTTTGGCTCTTAGGCAGGTACAGTCTCCATCCGTGGATTTATAGATATAGGAGCAGGGGAGTAATAATTTAGCAACCTTCAGCTAGATAACAGATTACTCCAATCCCAGGGACCCAGGATCCCCATTGAGGGGGGGGGAGATAGCTAAGGGTTAAGGCAAGGGGGCCCTTCCCTTCTCCCCTTGCTCTCCCCCCTCGACTCCTAGCCCTCCCCAAGCCCCGAACCCCATAGTTGGGATAGCCCCAGCTGCCAGAGCAGTCCATTTGGGATCCCAGGCCATAGCGCAGAACGGGGAAGGGGGGAGGGAGCAGAATCAGGAGCTGCGGCTGCAGCCTTACTAATTCAGCAGCCGGGGGGGAGCGCCGGCAACCCGGTCACGCAGATCAGCTGATCGGTGGCGGCCAACTTCGAAGCCAGGCACGAGAGAGGCGAGCGCGGGAATCCCCAGGGGTAACTCCCCGAGGACCCAGTGCTCACTTTCCTTACCCCCCAGAGCTGCGGAGCCACTCCCCAGCAGGCAGCCGCCATCTTGGACCCACGTGGTCCGAACTAGGCCCGGCTGCACCAAGCAGCTTTTCGGCAGCGGCCGATTTTAAAATACCGGAGGAGGTAGCGGCGAGCGCTGGGGTTCCCAAGGATAGCCATCCTCGGACCCAGCACTTGCCTTCCCCTCCGGAACTGCGGAGCCGCTCCCCAGCAAGCGGCCGCCATCTTGGACCCACGTGGTCCGGAGTAGGCCCCGGCCGCGCCGATCAGCTGTTCGGCGGCAGCCGTTTTCAGAGCACCGGAGGAGGCAGCGGCAAGCGGTGGGGTTCCCAGGGATAACTATCCTCGGACCCAGCGCTTGCCTTCCCCTCCGGAGCTGCGGAGTACTCCCGAATGAGCGGCCGCCATATTGAACCACGCGCCCCGAGCTAGGCCTCGGACTGCAGCGCAGTTCAAACGTACGCATCGGGGGGGGGGACACGGAACGGACAGGCAGGCACCCAACCCATCTATGGACGCCACCCGCCTGACTGTAGGCCCCATTGCCGGATAGCCTGGGAACAGGGGCTCCCCGCCCTGAATCATCCCAAAACTATTGTTTTTCCAAACTTGGTGTCTCCAGCCTTAACCTGATTCCATCCAGGTATTTGGATCCGGGCGTACCCTATCGTGTGCCTGTGCCTACCCATCACAGTCCTTGCCGGATCCCAGGCGCCCCCACTAGTCTGTTCTCATCCGTGCGTATCCTAGCTAGGTTCCAGGCGCCCCCACTAGTGCGTCTGTTCTCACCCAGCGTTTAATTCTCTCTGCATCTCAGGGGCCCCCCATCATGTCCCTGCAGTATCAGAGAATGGAGGAGCCTATGGCTACGACAAAGGGCAACTTGCAAACTTCAACGGCTCCAGGGAACCCTAGCCCACCCAGCCGGGTGACCACACACAATACTGCGACCATGGGCAGGGAGAAGACCATGAAAACCTCCAAGAGGTCGGAAAAACAGGCTAGCCGGAGACACCAGGCACTGGAAAAAGAATTCTCCAGAGCACAGAAAAGGGCTAGGATAGAAGCCTCGCAAACCCAGGGGGGGGTCTTGGACCTCTCCCTAGGCACCCCAATCTCCCCTAGGCATCTGGTCTACGGGAGAGACCACCCAGTCCACCGCGCACGGGGGATCAGGAGCCATCTTCCCGGTTCCCCAATACTCGGCCACGAGGGCCCACCACGGGGCCCCTGAGGCAACCTTTACTCCCACCGCGGCTGGCCTCCGACCAGCAGAGTCCGTCCTTCTTCCCTCGGAGGACCGCCTCACCTTGTTGATAGCGCAGGCAGTGGACCGCGCGCTTGAGGCCAGGGGGCACGCCTCGGTCCCAACGGTGACCGTCCTCCCACCGGCCCAGCAGCCGGTGGCCGAGGCTTACTACGCCCCGCCTTCCTCAGCCGGTTCCACCTGCTCTGAGGGGTCATCACTCCAGGCGCATGACCTAGAGCAGGGGATACCAATGTCAGAGGAGGAGGAGGACCTTCCCCCAGAGGCACCCACATTCAGCGGCCTCTTTAACCCTTCCTTCTTCGTCACCTTGCTTTGCAAGGCGACCACGGCCCACCTGGGGACAGACTCCTCCCCGGCCACCCCAGCTCCCACGGAATCGGAGGCGGACCCCAACTTCACAGAACCAGTGACCACCCAACATCGCATTCCTTGCCCCCCCCCCATGTTCCTAAACGCAAGCAGTGGGCTTCCCCCGCCGCTCTTCCCCTACCAGGCAGCTCCGATAAGAAGCTGTATAATGTGGCCAAGGAATTAGAGGAGGCGCTGGAAGTACCAGCGGTGGATGAGCCATTCGGGCCCCTAGTATCTCCCACGACCATTCCCGGGGATGTCACGGAGGCCCTTAAGGCAGAAGACCGTAAGTGCGAACTCACGTACCGCAGGTCTCACCAAGCGACAGCATGGGCCATCAGAGCGGCCACCTCGGCATCGTTCTTTAACAGATCCGCTCTTTGCTGGCTCAGGCAACTCCAAGCCCGCATCCCAGCGGACGACATCCGCACGCACCAGGACCTCAGCAAGATGGTGGCGGCCACAGAGTACGCATCAGATGCTACCCTCCAAGCTGCCAGGTTCTCCTCCAGGGCCATGGCGTCTACCATAGCCGGCCGCTGCATGCTATGGTTGAAGCACTGGCACGCAGACCCCAGGTCCAAGTGGCGGCTCTCGGCCGCACCATATCAAGGAGGGAGGCTGTTCGGGGACGCGCTAAATCCCTACCTAACTGAGAACCGGGACAAGCGCAAGGTCCTCAATCACCTCATTAAGAGGGCAACCAAGTGACCCAATTACTCCCAAAGGAGACAACCTTTTCGAGCAGGGGCCAGGTACAACTATTATTATTATTATTATTATTATCATTATTATTATTAATTAAATTTCTATGCCGCCCTATTCTGAGAACTATCCCCAGGCCACGATCTCCTTCCCGAACAGACAGGACAGACAGGACAGGCAACCGGACAGGCAGGCAGCCGGGCCTTTCCGCCGAGCCAAGTGACGCCCCGGCGATTCCTCCCATAGGGGGCAGACTCTCCCTCTTTGCCCACCAGTGGGAGGCCACTACCACAGACGCGTGGGTTCTGGAGACCATACATCACGGTCTGTCCCTAGAATTCAGGTCCCACCCCCCAAATCGGTTCCTAGCTTGTCCCTCCCCGCGAAAGCGAGCCAAGAGGCACCTAATGAACGAGGACGTTCAGCATCTGCTGAACATATGAGCCATAGAACCGGTCCCGGTGGACCAGAGAGGTGGGGGGTTTTATTCTATCCTCTTTGTCGTACCAAAAACATCAGAAGGATGGAGAGCAATCCTAGATCTCAAAGGTCTAAATTTCCACCTAATGTATCGAAAATTCAAGATGCAAACGCTCCACTCCATCTTGGGAAGCGTAAGAAAAGGGGACTTCCTGACGTCTATCAACCTCACGGAGGCGTACCTTCACATCCCCATCTCTCTAGCCCACCGCCAGTTCCTAAGGTTCGCTTACAGGGGACGCCACTTCCAGTACAGGGCGCTTCCATTCGGCCTCTCAGCCCCCAGAGTATTCACCAAGGTCCTGTCAGTCCTGGCGGCCTACTTGCGACTAATACCCATAAGGGTCCAATGTTATCTGGACGACATCTTAATCCAGTCGCAGTCCGCCCAGGCCATGCTGACGGACCTCCAAAGGGTGGTAGGTCTGCTTCAGGACCATGGATTCTCCATAAACTTTCCCAAAAGCCACATGGTCCCCCGACCAGACTGCTGCACCTGGGGGCCATCATAGATACGGTGGAATGCCGAGTATACTTGTCCGAGGAACGCCGAAACAGTATAAGACAATCGGTGCTTCAGCTACGCAGGACCCAGACAGTTACCCTGGCCAGCCTCTCCCAATTGTTAGGCAAGATGATATCGGCCATAGCGATCGTCCCTTGGGCCAGACTCCACTCTGGGGAACTACAGTGGTTCATGCTCCCCTTCCAGAGGCAGAACCTCAGCGCCTCGCAACGACAAGTAAGACTACCACAACAGGTAACGCGCTCCCTCACGTGGTGGCTATCGTGAGCCACGTTCAAGGGGTCATACTTCAGGGAGCCAGACCGAATAATACTAACAACCGACGCCAGCCTGTTTGGCTGGGGAGCACACCTCCGATCGCTATGGGCACAGGGCCGTTGGTCTCCCGCAGACCTTCGCCACAACATAAACTGGCTCGAACTACGGGCCATTCACCTGGCCCTCCGTCAATTCCACGACCTGGTAAGGGGCCGCCATGTTCTGGTCCTCACGGACAATGTGGCAGCCAAGGCCCATGTAAACCGACAGAGCGGCACCAGATCCCGGCCCTTACTGACAGAGGCGCTCCTACTGGGAGCTTGGGCGGAACACAACCTGGCCTCCATCAAGGCCGATCACATTTCAGGGGAGTCAAACACACAGGCCGACATCCTGAGCAGAGCAACGGTGGATCACTCGGAGTGGCGCCTGCATCCGAGGGTCTTCAGGGAAATCTGTCACCGCTTCGGTCTCCCTCTTGTGGACCTCTTTGCGTCCCCGAGCAATGCTCAGCTGCCTTGGTTCTTCTCCCGGTACCGGATCCCAATGGCAGAGGGGACGGACGCGCTCCGGAGCCCATGGCCCCAGGGTGTGCTCTATGCCTTCCCTCCCCTACCCCTCATCCCGGCAGTGATACAATATGCCAATCTATGGATTAGAAAGTATGGATATATAACATATACATTAAGAAATCTTTTGAAGGGCTAGAAATTACTGTAAGAAACCCCTTGACGTTAAAACTATGTATTTGAGCCAAAATGCTTTAAAAAAAAAGATACTTTTCTTTGGGAATGAGTCAAAGATAAATTGCTGTGTGTCTTTATGACTGCAGAAGACATATAATGTTTTTGATTTCTATTGCTACAGTTTTTGTAGCTGTTATATATTCTTGTATTTTAGAATAATGTCTATTTGTTGTTAACTGTCTGGAATGCTGTTTAGGTTAGACTACTGTAGGTAAATAATACAGTTATTACATCCCACTCCCAGTAACTATGATTATGATTTGTACCTGGTATTGTTGATTGCACCATTGCATGGTTTAGTAATCAATAATAAAAAAAAATCATAGTGCCACTCTGCTTAACTATGCCATTGGCTTACTAGTCATATTGAATATTTTGAAAAATGCTTGTCAAGCTTTTCTGCAACATACTATATGTCTTCTGCAGTCATATTGTTCTTCAGTCATATATATTTTACCCTTTATATAAGGCAAAGCCTGACAATTTTAAGCCAGACTTTAAATATGTAAAATCAACAAATAATGTACATTTTAGGGAAAGCGATATTGGTTATAAACTGTAAGAAATCTTGTGTAGTATTTGTAGCTCAGGATCAGTGAATAACTTGATTATATCAAATCATGGAGAAAGCAGCTTGTACATTGTGGAATCAAGTAACAAACTAATAGATCTTGCCAATTCTGCTCAATTTTGAAATCGGGCCATCCTTTCCCTCTTATTGTGCTTCAGCAACATGTTATGAATATCAATATCCCTGAGAATGACTATTGGTAATTATGACAATATCTTGGGAATACTTTGGTAATATCTTGGTGAGGCAGTAGGATACTATTCTCCTTAAAAGCAGGAAAAAGTATCTTTGTTCAGAATATGTATACACTATAATTTGTTATATGCTGAAATTTCTCTAAAGAGGCACATAGTTTGGTATCCTAGATTATCAGGGATCTGAATTAACATTTCCAGTATTTTTAAATATACATACAGATGATCTTTGTCTTACATGTGGTTCTTTAATGACAGTTTGAAGTTACAACAGCTCAAAAAGAGTTTTTTACAACAGGGGTCTACAACCTATGGTCCGCAGCCTACTGCCGGGCTGTGGGCTACTAGCCATCAGACCATGGGACAGGCTGGCCAGTGCACGCATGTGTGTGCGCGCCACTCACCTCCACGCGCACTACAGCCAGCAGACCCATATGCGCAGGGCTAGCAGTGGCGGTGGCTAGCCCCTGCGTGACTGCAGATGGGGCTGCTAGCCCCGTATGGGTTGCGTGGCCTGTTTGCACAAGCATGCAGGGCTGCTAGCCCCATGTGGGTGCACAATGCCCTGTTTGCACGGGTGCATGTGCATGCACACAAATTTCTCACTTCCTCCCTTTCCCTCTGGGCTGCCAGCATGAAAAGATTGGTGACCTCTGCTTTACAACTCTGCATTCCACCCCATGCATGGAGGGGAGCTACCTACCCCCCTTTACACTCTATAAAGCACTTCTGGCCATCTCAAAACATTGACTTGGCAACCTATTTTCATTTATGATTGGTTGCCAAGCATCCTGCAATCATGAGATTGCCATTTGCAGTCTTCTCTGCTGACTTTCTCCAGAAAGTCAGCGGGGAAGTTGTCAGGGATAGTTACAAGCTGCTGCCATCTGCTGAAGGATTTCCCCTCCTCTACATGCATGGGGAGGCAGAAATCCTTCATTGGGCTGCCAAAATAACGTTTGGAACTTCAGGGTCCATGCTTCATTTTTTCAGTTCAGCACAGGAGTTCCCTTCTGTGCATATAGGGTTGGGGAATTCTTGCATTTATGTACTCCACCAAAGGAGTTCCCTTCCATGCATGGAGGGAAGCTTCCTACCTTCCTTTGGCAGGCAGCTTTTTTGTTCTACCCACCTAATGATGATGTGGTTATGTAACAACCAGAACTGGGAAAACTGGGATTGCATTCATTGAGTGGTCATGTGGGCGTCTTGCTTAAAAAGCACTTTGTTGACTGACCGAGATTCCAGCCCCAATTAGGGTAATAAGTCAAAGACTACCTCTATGAGATATAAGTCTCTGCTTATAGCAGCTTGCCTCATGATGGGTCCTTAGTGCTCTGTGAGCTTGGTTATTTTCTTTAGACCAGTGTTTCTCAACCTTGACAATTTTAAGGCATGTGGACTTCAACTCCCAGAATTCCACAGCCAGCAATGCTGGCTGCGGAATTCTGGGAGTTGAAGTCCACATGCCTTAAAATTGTCAAGGTTGAGAAACACTGCTTTAGACATTTCATTCTTCAAACTAAGTAACATCAGTGCAAACAACCAAGCTCAGAGAGCACCAAGGACCCCTCATTTCAACCCTGAGCTACAAATATTCTCCTTTATTGGCAGCTTGCCTCAGTTTGCTAGGGCAGGGCTTTTCAACCAGTGGTACGGGTACCACCTGTGGTACATTGGCACCCGGCAGGTGGTATGCGACCATCCTAGAAAAGTGGTAAAGGGGGAGGGGAATGAGCTGAACTGGTGGCAGCACCGCACAAGTCTGAGCGAGAGATGGCTGGAGCTCGGCGCTGATCCTGGTGCTTCTGCTGAGCCCTGAAGAAGCAGTGATCAGCTGGAATGTTGCAGCATCTCCAGGGTCTTGTGATTTACATTTAGATGCTTGGCAACTGATTCATATTTATGACGGTCACAGTGTCCCACAGTCATGTGAAGTAACCAAAACCTGCTTCAACCACCCAGCAGACGGGGGGAATAAAAACCAAACATCCCCTCACCCCACCCCCGCTGCCAATCCTCAACAGAAATGCTCACAACAATGAAAACCTCGCACAGGAGGAAGAGTGCTGCTGGGCGTTGTCTTGCTCGGCTGTGGCTTGGAGGGCACTTAGTAGTAGTAGTAGTAGTAGTAGTAGTAGTAGTAGTAGTAGTAGTAGTAGTAGTAGTAGTAAAGTTGGAAGGGACCTTGGAGGTCATCTAGTCCAACCCCCTGCTCAGGCAGGAAACCCTATACCATTTCGGACAAATGGCTGTCTAGTCTCTTCTTAAAAACTCCCAGTGTTGGAGCATTCACCGCTTCTGGAGGCAGATTGTTCCACTGGTTAATTGTTCTAACTGTCAGGAAGTTTCTCCTTAGTTCTAGGTTGCTTCTCTCCTTGATTAATTTCCACCCATTGCTTCTTGTCCTGCCTTCAGGTGCTTTGGAAAATAGCTTGATTCCCTCTTCTTTGTGGCAGCCCCTGAGATATTGGAATACTGCTATCATGTCCCCCCTCGTCCTTCTCTTCGTTAAACTAGACATACCCAATTCCAGCAGCCTTTCCTTATATGTTTTAGCCTCCAGTCCCCTAATCATCTTTGTTGCTCTTCTCTGTACTCTTTCTAGAGTCTCAACATCTTTTTTACATCGTGGTGACCAAAACTGGATGCAATATTCCAAGTGTGGCCTTACCACACTTTTTTCAGTGCCATTGTAACTTCGAACAGTCAGTAAGTGAACCTATACTTAATCACTTCCCCCCCCTTTTTTTTAGGTCATCAAGTTTTTGACACCTTGCTAGGCAACTGGTGGTACTCTGATGTTGCCATATCCTAAAAGTGGTACAATGGGTGAAAAGGTTGAAAAGCCCTGTGCTAGGGCACATCTTAAAATGGATGCTGTCTTGAGCAATATACCGACCCCTGGCTGGACTGATACCAGAGTAGATTGCTTCTTTTAGAGCCACAAAAATAATGTTTCTTGTTTTTTACTACTGCTTTAATGAAGTTCTGCATGATCATGATGTAATTTGTGAAGAGATGTGAAGATGGTTGATAATTGATTAAAGTGAAGTTTCAGTAATGTGATTCAGGATCTCTCATCTAAGGTATAAGAGTTGGTAAAAGAGTTATATATACTTTGGAATCTATTTTATTAATTTTTGTTTTCTTTTTTTTCTTACCATTCTGAAGTTTGTAGATACTAATATTTATTCCTGACTCTGTTCTTTGGAATTCTCTCTGTTCCTGTCTCTTTGGAAGCTCACTCACACAGAGGTGCAAAATATAAGGTTTTGATATTGTAGAGAAGGAACTGTTGAAAATAGGACTTTTGGCAGTTTCATAGGATAGAGTCTGTAAACTCATGTGCATCAGGTTTTTTTGGTTTGTTTGTTTTACAAAACTAATATCCTGTGAGGGTGTTCCCCTCTATGGACAAAACATAAAATATACCTGATTTAAAACTCCAAACAAAAACATTGGTACTAAGTAGTCTGCATTCTGATGGAACAAAAATGGAAGCAACCTGAATTTTCCATTGCCAGTTCTGTTGTAGAGGAAAAAACAGTACAGTCTGTCCCTTGGGCTCACCTAACTGTATTAATATTTTAATATTGAACATGACAAAAAAGCCAAAATAACACACTTAGTGGAGAATGAACTATGAAGTATATATATATTAGCCTACAGTGTGAATTAGTCCACACTTTTGTATAAAGGTGCATAAGGTTATTCACCAATGCCGGGGTCCTGCAGTAACAATACTATCCGTGGTGACGAACCTGTGGCACGCGTGCCACAGGCAGCACGCAGAGCCATTTCTGTGGGCACGCGCGCTGCTGCAGCCAGCAGCTCGCACAGGTCCATTAGTCCACCACCGCCAAAGCGGCAGCCCCGCCCAGCACAAAGGAGGCGAAGCAGCTGGCTAACAAGCCCTGTGTAGAGGTGGTAGAGCACGCCCATGCCCAGCAGGCAAAAGGCCACCTCCAGCAGGGAAAGCCAGATCCCCATCGGCATCCTGGCTGCCCAGGCCTAGCAGAGACGGGTGGGAGGCATGCAATCCTGGCTGGGACTGGGGGGCCATGGCACCAATGAGGATCCGGCTTTCCCCACTCGGGGTGGCCTTTGGCTTGCTGGCCATGGGTGTGCTCTACCATCACTACGCGGGGCTTGCTAGCCAGTCGTTTTGGCTCTTTTGTGTTGGGTGGGCCAGGCACTCTGGTTGGCAGCAGCCTAATGGATCTGTGCGAGCTGCTGGCAGCGCTGGCCTGAGGCAAAGGGGGGAGGTAGACGGTGTAGATTCCCCATGCATGAGACTGGGATTTCCCCCCCGCTATTGGATTTTTGCTACCAGACTGTTTAACTTGATGCAGAAAGGGAAGGATCTGCATTCCTCATCAAGTAAACTTTTAAGAAGTTAAAGAGTCTAGCAGCGAAAATCCGCCTCCTCTCCCCTGTGCCTTGAGCCAGCGCAGCCAGCAGCTTGGTAGGTCAGGGGATGATGGCTGGGGAGGGAGAATCATGGCTCCTTGGGGGGGATTTGCCAAGCCTCTGGGCAGCGGCATTGGCAGCTCCCTCACCCGGCCAATTTCCCTGGCTCCATTACCAGCAGCAGCTCCCTCAGCAAGTTTCACTGTCCCCAGAGCCCTCACTGTCAAGTTTCCATTGCACAGGCTTCCTGGAGCTGAGGAGAAGTGCAGTTAACATGCCGCCCGGCGGGTCTGGTGGCGATGTTGTCTTCCGCTTTTCCTGATGTGGCATTGGCTGCTGGTGTTGCCTTCCTGAGAGGAGGGTGCGGTGATTGGTTGGCGGCCAAGCCACAAATGGGGATTGATAATCCCCCAAGCCCCACCACTGGCAAAGGAGGAGGAGGAACAGGGAGAAGAGGGAAATTGGCTGAGCCGGCCAGGCACTGAAGCCCTGCCGAAAAAGGCGGAGTCTCTTTGCGAGCCTACCTAGCCCGCATCAGCCTTGCTCTCTAGAACAGCTGCAGCTGATCTGAGGCATGGAGAGCACGGCTGACGGGTGAGCACATAGCAGACACTCACACAGACTCTGCTGTTTTCAGCAGCGGCGCTTCTGATCAGCTGCAGCACACCATGGAGAGCCTGGCTGATACGGACAAGGCAGGAGCACACACAGACTCCGTTTTTTTCTTTGACAGTGTAGGGTTAGGGTTGCACTCAAACAATAAGAGCCGGGTGCGCTGCTCGCTTGTGTGCTCCCGCCTTATTGAGAGCAATCCTGTTGCTGCACTTCTGCTTTCTTCAACTTGGACGGAGCCAAGGAGCCGCTGGTGGCCACTTGAGTGGGGAGGATGAGCTTTGCTGCTGCTGATGGGCCACACCTGGGCTACGCCCTGCTGCTGCCTCCCAAACTCCACCTTCGCCACTAGGTGAAGCAGCGGCAGGGCACTCCATCCTGGGGGAAAGCAGCGGCAGCCTAACCCTAACTCCCGCCCTGCCCCCTGCCTTGCCTCGTCTCACCCCACAGGACGAGCCTTCTGCCCACCGCCCCACCTGCCACAGTCCCGTTGGATCTCTCCCAACCCTGCCAGACCCCCATAGGCGCTCCTCCCCACAAGCAACATCAAGGTGGCCATGCCCACCCCAGCGACACCCAGTCAGTCGTGACCACTGCAGCCACGCCCACCTAGTGGGCCATGCCCACCCAGCACCCAGTGATAAATAAATTGCTTTTGGGTTGCAGTTTGGGCACTTGGTGTCTAAAAGGTTCGCCATCACTGTTATATATAAATATAACATGCTTCAATTGGAGCATATAGGTGGACACCTGGAATACATTCTTGATGAGGAACAAATGTTCTTTTCCTGCCCCTTCTCTGTAATGAAAGTGGCATAGTTAGTTCTGTCATTCCTGCTCAGCCTTTATGTTACCCTGTTTTACCGAAAATAAGCCCCACCCTGAAAAAAAGACCCCTGATTTTTGGGGGTGTGCCTAATGTAAGCCCTACCCCCAAAATAAGCCCTAATTAGGATCCCGATCATATCCCCAAACTTGGAATGTGGTGTGTGTGTGTGTGTGTGTGTGTGTGTGTGTGCACGCACATGTACTTGACTGCCGGCGATTTGGGGAGGTGAACTTGTGGGGCACCAAATTGTCCCCACATCAAGTTACCCAGTGCAACTTGTTCCTTGCCAACCCAGCTGTTTTGAGTCAATGGGGCTGGGCCAGCTATACCTACCTGGCCATGTCCACCCGCCCTTGTAGTTATCGCTGCCACACAACGCCATGTGTTGGAGAGGCTCCCGCTGCCCGCCCTCTGGTAGTGCTGCTGCCACTGACAAGACACCTGAAGAAGCAAGCAGGACAATTAACCAGTGGAATAGCTTGCCCCCAGAAATTGTGGGCACTTCATCACTGGAGATTTTTAAAAAGAGGCTAGACAGTCACTTGTCTGAGATGGTATATATGTTCTCCTGCTTGAGCAGAGGGATGGACTAGAAGACCTCCAATGTCCCTTCCAGCTTTATTCTATTCTACTACTACTCTGCTTACGGGCCAGATGTGGTCCACGGGCCTTGAGTTTGACATGTTTGCTCTAGGATTATCAGTTCATTTTCTTACGTTCAACATAGTCCTTAACCTCACAATCTCTCCTTTTTCTAGAGACTGCTGGCCAGAATTTGCTTCAGGAGTGTCTAGTTAATCATGAATTCTCAGTGGTAGCCAATAGTGCTCCTTAATCTCTGAACATGTGTTTGAACATGCCTCTCTTTAATTACCTTTAGCCAAAGGCAAGTATGATGGATCTATCCAAGGTTTTATTTAAAAAGCACTTTCCAAATTTCCATGGTTAAAAAGAATTAAAATATGATTGCAGGACATCAAAATGCTTTAAAATATAGAATTAGATGGTATTATTACTCTGCAATGAGAGTGGAAGATATTAACCATGGAATAATTTGCATACTCTTATGTACTTCTAAGAATTTTTACATTCTAGATATCTAGATCTAGTTGTACTTTTTGTCCACTGGTTATTTGCAGGAGAAAAATAGTGAGCATTATAAAGAGTGATAAGCACTTCCACTGCCTACTCTTTCAGGCTTATATGATTGGAAGGAGACAAAAGGGATCTTAGACTGGACATAGCAACATTCTTAGCCGCTGGCCAACTCCCTTTCTGATAGAAAGATAGTGGGAAGCTTTTTGAATTTGTATTCTCTAACCCCCAACTGGAGCTAGTTCATTTTTAACTCACCTCTTTATTTTGTTGGCTTCCCGCTACTACCACCAAATTGGTCCTGTACTATTTTTGGAGAGCTACTGTGGGATGAACAGAGTCCGGAGCTCCTTTGTATATTTTTTTCAATATTCTATTGGATTGGAAGGAATAAACATTTCTGTGTATGTAAATATGCAAGGTAATGAACATATAATCTATACTTCATGATAACATGTATACTTATATTTATATAAGGCTAAATGTATAGTGGAATCACATGAACATTTGATTGATTTTTGTAAAGTTTAGCTGAGTCCTTTCAATTTGTAACTTTATTTTCCTTATCACACATTTTTTAATAATATTTTATTAATTCTCTCATTTTACAAGTATTTAAAAAGCAACATGATGACTGGGTTAATCAATAGTTCAATAGTATACATAAATCTTTAGTATAAACCTCATGTTACAACATCAGATATTTCCTCTTTTTCCCTTAATATCTACTATCTCAAATTAGGCTAATACAGTTCTTATTTATTTTTTTTAGAGCAATTGTTTTATTACATAAAGTTGTCACATAATTGTATATTTGTCTACTTTGTACACAATTTTATTCAGTCTTGCACACAATGGCTTCTGCAATTTTTAGTGACAGCAGGCACCAATAAAGTCTTATTTAGCAGAATTGCAAGTGCTTCAACTGGTTTTAAGTTTAGAGCACAAGATTGGGACATGGATCTACACCCAGTTATCAGGAATGTACAAATGTCTTTATTCAAAGTACAAAATAAATTATCTGTAAGCATGGGCAATGACTGTTTAAACAATCATACAACTGAAATCCAGTAACTGAATGTTACAATGATTTTTTTTCTTTTTTTAAACACAGACCTTTTCTCTGCAGTCACTATCCATCCTTTCCGACTCTGACCCAAGGTTCGCTTAAACTATCAGGTCATGCATTTGTAGTTCATGATACGCATCCATGTAGCCTAGGCTTCAGAACATACCACCTCCCATTCCTCCACCCATTCCTCCCATAGCAGCAGCAGCATCCTTCTCTTCCTTGGGGATTTCAGTTACAACTGCTTCAGCTGTAGACAAAAGGGAAGCTACTCCTGCAGCATCCATCAGCGCTGTTCTCACAACCTTTGTTGGGTCAATAATGCCCTTTTCTATCATATTCACGAAGTCACCAAGCATTGCATCATAACCAACATCAGGTGGGCTTTGCATGATTTTCTCAACTATCAGTGATCCTTCAACCCCTGCATTCTTGGCAATAGTCATAGCTGGAATTTTCAGTGTTCTTTTTACAATCTCTATGCCAGTTTTCTGATCTTCATTGGCTGGAATCAAAACATCTAGTGCTGGAATACAACGGAGCAATGCACAGCCACCACCCAGGACTATGCCTTCTTCTACAGCAGCACGAGTGGCATTCAGGGCATCATTGACTCTGTCTTTCTTCTCATTAACTTCAACATCACTTGTTCCTCCAACCTTTAGTACAGCTACTCCATCAGAAAGCTTAGCCAGACGCTCGTTTAGCTTCTCTTTTTCATATTCACTTGTTGTGGTTTCCAGTTGTTCAATTATTTCTTGAATCCGTTTTTCAATCTGAGTCTTATCACCTTTTCCTTTAAGCAATAAGCAGTCATCTTTGGTTACAATGACTTCTCCAACTTTTCCAAAGTCATGAGGCTGAACATCTTCCAGATTTATAGTTAAACCTTCCTCTCCTAATACAGCGCCACCAGTAGCAATTGCCATATCTTTAAGTTGATTTTTTCTATTGTCACCAAATCCAGGTGCTTTTACTGCAACCACCACCTGCAGGCCAACTTTCAATCTGTTTAGTACAAGTGTGCTGAGGGCTTCTCCATCAACATCTTCAGCAATAATAATTAAAGGCTTACGATGATTATTTGCAATTTCAAGAGCTGGTACTATGGATTGAACACTGGAAATCTTCTTTTCACTGATTAAGAGATAAGCATCTTGGAATTCACATTTCTGTCCTTTGGCTGTATTAATGAAGTAGGGAGAGATGTAGCCTCTGTCAAACTTCATACCTTCAATAATTTCCAACTCATCGTTTAAGGTTTTTCCATCCTTCACTGTAATAACCCCTTTCCGTCCAACCTTCTTCATGGCATCAGAGATTATGTTACCAATTTCTTTATCCCCATTTGCTGATATTGTGGCAACCTGAGCAATTTCTTCTGGAGTTGTGACTGGCTTGGACAATTTCTTCAATTCATTAATTACAGCCTCCACAGCAAGCATCACACCTCTTCTAATTTCCACTGGATTTGCTCCTTTACTGATCTTTTCAAATCCTTCCTTGGCAATTGAACGTGCCAGTACCGTTGCAGTAGTTGTACCATCTCCTGCCTCTTCATTGGTGTTGTTGGCAACATCTTGAACTAGCTTTGCTCCAATGTTTTTGTACTTATCCTTTAAGTCAATTGCCTTGGCTACTGTAACGCCATCTTTTGTCACCTTAGGGCTTCCCCAACTCTGTTCAATAATTACTGTTCTTCCCTTTGATCCCATAGTGACAGCTACAGCATCAGCTAGTAGATCTACTCCCTGGCATCTGCTCCAAATTTCACATCTTTTGCATAGGCTCTTGTAAGGTGTGGGGCCAGGGCTCTGGATACCGGCCTTAGTTGACGTAGCACTGATGGTAAACGCAGCATTTCTGTGGTGGGCGAAGGCAACGGGAGATACCGCAGCACTTTGAACAAGGTGGCTCCTCTGACCACTCGCGGGGGCTCAATACAGTTCTTATTATTATCAACTAAATAAGACATCTTTGTTACAATTATCAATAGTGTTTAGCTTACACATATCTTAATTGCATTTGCATTCAATCCTTATATACAATGAATGTCCTGTTATTGCTTTTTTTCTAATTTCCCATCAATATTCAAATTTAACATTTGTTATTTGTGATTTCCAAGTGTTTTATATTTAGGTGACCAAAGTTTCCCTTATCTCAATGTCTTCCATTTTCCCTTTTAATAACAAAGTCTAATATTCTAAATACACATCTATTTGATTATAGTCATGTTCTATTTTCTAAAAGTTACCTATTTTCCCCCATGTTAAACCATCTAATTAATAATACAGTATCCCCTCTAATAAATCAAAACCATTATATGTGTTATCTGGGTTAACCAATAATTCAGTAATATACATAAATATTTCATATTGAGCGAACAAAATTCTTATTTTCAACTAAGTAAAAACATTTTTATTACATTTATCAATACTTTTTAGCCTATACATAAACTTTAATTTCCCATCAATATTCAAAGACAAGAAAAGAAAACAAAAAACACCACCACCACACTGTTATTTAAGGGGCTGCCACAAAGAAGAGGGAGTCAAGCTATTTTCCAAAGCACCTGAAGGCAGGACAAGAATCAACGGGTGGAAACTAATCAAGGAGAGAAGCAACCTAGAACTAAGAAGAAACTTCCTGACAGTTAGAACAATTAACCAGTGGAACAATCTGCCTCCAGAAGCGGTGAATGCTCCAACACTGGGAGTTTTTAAGAAGAAACTGGACAGCCATTTGTCTGAAATGGTATAGGGTTTCCTGCCTGAGCAGGTGGTTGGACTAGATAACCTCCAAGGTCCTTTCCAACTTCATCATTATTATTATTATTAAGTGGCTTATGGTCTGTGAAGACCGTGAAATGGCGGCCATACAAAAGCCGTGAAACTTCTTAATGCCAACCACAATGGCCAAAGCTTCTCTATCTATCTGTGCATAATGCGCTCAGCAGAAGACAGAGTCCTGGAATAATAGGCTACAGGGACTTGTGTCCCATCAGCCCTGAGGTGGCTTAAGACAGCTTAAGACTGGAAGTTTTTAAGAAGAAATTGGACAGCCATTTGTCCGAAATGGTATGGGATTTCCTGCCTGAGCAGGGGGTTGGACTAGATGACCTCCAAGGTCCCTTCCAACTTTACTACTACTACTACTATTATTTCCAAATATTTTATGTTATTTTATTTCCAAATATTTTATATTTCCCTTATCTCAACTTCTCCCTTTTTCCCTATACATACTAAAGCATAATAGTCTTGTTACACATCTTAGCTATTCAGTTATAATGTTACTTTATTTTCTAAAAGTTATGTATTTTCCACCATATTCAACCCTCTAATTAGTAATATAATATCCCCCCTAATAAATCAAAGCCATTATTTTCTTCAGCCTTACTCTGGCTTTCTTCCTTTGCCAGCTAACCTTCCATGTCAGTGCCTTTGAATCATTAAATAGTTCTCCCTCTATTATTATATATATTATTTGGAATAAGAAAGACCATTTAATTTTTTGGGAAGAACGAGCCCATTTAGTTTTTTGGGGAAGAACGAGCCCATTTGTATTCATTAGATCGCCTCTCTATCACTCCAATTTCCCACAGTTGTCCTGATAGGTTTATCTTACATTCAGTCTGTTCTTCCTTTTCCTCAAATTTCTTCTGATTTTTGTAAAAAGTCTTGTCCAGTTTCAATGTTGTCACTCCCTTTTCTGATTTTTCCATTGGCTGGGTCTGTTGATCAATTGGGTCCTCTGTCTTGGTGTTTAGTTGTTCCAATTTTCCTGTCATTTCCTGCATTGTTAGTTCTTTAGTTGTAGTCAAGATCTGGGTTTGTATATTTAAGCTGGCATCTTGTTCCTTTATGTTACTTCTTATTTTGTCACAAGCTGAAAGGATGGTTTCATGTATTGATTTCAACATGGAAAGGATTTTTTTCTGGTCTTCATCCATATTCTCTTAATAGTATGTTAAGTTGCAGATTTTAGAATCAAACGTTAAAAATAGTTTTTTGTCTTTTGTAGCTAGGTATGGGACATCTATTTCACGTGTTATAGGTGGTCTTTATAGTAGAAGTTGTTTGTCAAGTAAAAGTTTATAGTCCAAGGTATTCCATCATCTCATATAATAGCATGCTTCTCATGTAAAGAAATAGGAAAACAATTCCCCAAGTATAGCTCTGAGAATCAGTAAACATTTACATTCATAGTTCCAGCAGGCTAGATATGCTGCCCAGAAGTGCCTTCTTTGTAGCTGGGTATTTCACAGGTGGTAGCTGTCAAGGTCAAAGAAATTTTATCTAAAGTCTGGGCTTCAAGCCAAGTCTCTTTTAAGCAATAACAAATTGTAATACCATACTTTGCCATAAGATGTCTTCGACGCCATTTTAAGCTTTTTAAATCCAAAATTTATATGGTGGTTTTTCAAGTCTTATTTAAAAAAAAACATTTTCAGTGAGAGAAGGAACACTTTTAGTCCCCAAGTTTCAAAAGAATATACATTCAATTAGATTAAAATTGTTCTTATAATTGCTCTGTTTCCTCTGGGTAGTTAGTCGCCTCTTTTCTTAGAGGATGGGTTAAAAATTCTCTTCCCTCTCTCCTCACAGGGGGAAAAATACTTCAGGCAGCTTTTATAGGAAAAAAATACTTAAAATCTTAAAGAGAGAATCAGGACTCACCAGTTTCATCCGCGTTGCTTTAAAGCTGCTTGGTGGTGATTTTGACTTTGGCTGTCAGCAGCTTAGTGACAAGCCATATTGATATGGCCAGTCTTTTCCCCGCCGGTTTGAAGGGCTTTCCTAGATGAAACGTAAGGGCTGCCACCCTCCCGTGATCAAACTGGGGTCCTCTCCTTGCTTGTCGCCCCTACAGGGTCCCCCAGTGGAACGAATTCGGACGCAGAAGACAGAGCTCATCTTCCTGCATCTGCAGCACCACGATGGCAAACTGGAAGTCCTTATCACACACATTTTATATCTGTTGCTCACTTAAGCAGTTGTTACAGTTTTCCTGCCACCTACTAGAATGGCAGTATAAGCTTTTAATATTTGAGCTTTAGATATCAATCAAATTTTGAAATATTATAGTGAAGTTATTCAAATATTTGAATAAATAATACACTAAGATAAAAGGCAGACATGAATTCCAGTAGGCTTACTTGGATTTTGTTTAGATCATTCGAGCTGAGGTAAACAATTTTTTAAAAACAGCATATACAGTGAAGGAAAAAATTATTTGATCCCCTGCTGATTTTGTATGTTTGCCCACTGACAAAGAAGTGATCAGTCTATAATTTTAATGGTAGGTTTATTTTAACAGTGAGAGGCAGAATAACAACAAAAATATCCAGAAAAACGCATTTCAAAAAATTATAAATTGATTTGCATTTTAATGAGCGAATCCATTGATCCATTATCAATCAGCAAGATTTCTGGCTCCCAGGCGTCTTTTATACAGGTAAGGAGGGGAGATTAGGAGCATTCTCTTAAAGGGAGTGCTCCTAATTTCAGCTTGTTACCTGTATAAAAGACACCTTATTCCAAACTCTCCATCATGTCCAAGACCAAAGAGCTGTCCAAGGATGTCAGGGACAAGATTGTAGACCTACATAAGGCTGGAATGGGCTACAAGACTATTGCCAAGCAACTTGGTGAGAAGGTGACAACAGTTGGTGTGATTATTCACAAATGGAAGAAACACAAAATAACTCAATCTCCCTCGGTCTGGGGCTCTATGCAAGATCTCATCTTGTGGAGTTTCAATGATCAATCAGCCTAGCCCTAGAACTATATGGGAGGATCTTGTCAATGATCTGAAGGCAGCTGGGACAATAGTTACTAAGAAAACAATTGGTAACACACTACACCGTGAAGGGCTGAAATCCTGCAGTACCCGCCAGGTCCCCCTGCTCAAGAAAGCACATGTACAAGCCCGTCTGAAGTTTGCCAATGAACATCTGAATGATTCAGAGAACTGGGTGAAAGTGTTGTGGTCAGATGAGACCAAAATTGAGCTCTTTGGCATCATCTCAACTCACTGTGTTAGGAGGGGGAGGAATGCTGCCTATGACCCCAAGAACACCATCCCCACCGTCAAACATGGAGGTGGAAGCATTTTGCTTTGGGGGTGTTTTTCTGCTAAGACGACATGACAACTTCACTGCATCAAATGAGAAGAAGAATAGAATAGAGCTGGGGGGGGATCTTGGAAGTCTTCTAGTCCAATCCCTTACTCAAGCAGGAGGACCTATATCATCTCAGACAAGTGACTGTCTAGCCTCTTCCTGAAAATGGAGTGATGGAGTGCCCACGATTTCTGGAGGCAAGCTGTTCCACTGGTTAATTGTCCTCACTGGCAGGAAGTTTCTCCTTAATTCCAGGTTGCTTCTCTCTTTGATCAATTTCCAACCATTGTTTCTTGTCCTACCCTCTGATGCTTTGGTGAATAATGTGAGCCCCACTTCTTGGTGGCAGCCCCTCAAATACTGGAATACTACTATCATGTCTCCCCTATTCTTTTCTTTAGACTAGCCAAACACAAATCTTGGGTGAGAACCTCCTTCCCTCAGCCAGGATATTGAAAATGGGTTGTAGATGGATATTCCAGCATGGCAATGACCCAAAACACACAGCCAAGATAACAAAGGAATGGCTCAAGAAGAGGCTTCCAGTTTGTCACGCGGCCACCATGGATGGCTGGGAGATCTGCTCTGCCCCGTTCAATTTTGCATCGCTGGGGGGCCCTGAAAAAGGCCGAAAGGCGCCCCAAAGAGGCGACCAGCAAGGAGGGGCTTTTTTGGATCATGGGAGAGCAACAACTCTCCCATTAGAGCTGGCAATCCCTCCAAACCAGCGAACGAAAGGACCGGCCATAGAAATATGACTCGTCCCTAGGCTGCTAACAGCCGAAGTCTCATTTACCATCTGGCAACTTTAAAACAGCGTGGAAGAGACTGGGTAAGATCTGCCTCTCTTACATCCTAATTACTTAATTACCTGCATAAGCTGCTAAAGTACTTTCCCGCCTGTGGTGAGGGAAGAGGGATTTTAGCCCTCTCTCCAGAAACAGCAGCGATTAACCACTTAGGGGAGTTTAAAATGTTGGAAAAATACTGGGATCCTAATTGGAATTCTATTTCCTAAAATTGGTGGATTATAAGACTTGTAACTTTCTACTCTATTTTTTTCTCAGATTTTTAATCTAACTATTATTGAAGATTTGGGGGGTTTTCCCCCTTAAAATAGAGGGGGGGGAACTGAAAAGATTCAACTAACTCTGAGATGACATCTGGTGGCTAAATTTGAGATTGTAACCTGTTATTCTTTAAGAGAGACTTGTTGAAAATAGATAAGGTATAAAGCAGCCTTGAAGCCCCAGCTGCAAGAAACTTAGCTTAGCTGCTCACTTGGTGGACTTTCTGACTGTAAGTTTTTTTTTAGTTTAATATACTACAATGGAGGAAGAACAGGAATGGATTTCTCCTTCAGAGGAAGAACAGGAACAAATTCTTTGTATGTTAAAAGCGATTATCCAAACTTTCGTATAAGTCTGGATATGCAAACTCAAACTATGACTTCAACCAAAGAATCGTCTATATAGATTTCTATAGAGAAAGTGAAACAACCAAATGCTATGACAGAAGACTTAGATACTCAACAAATACAGACAATGGAAAACACAAAAAAGAAACTGATAATAGAGAACAAGGAAAGGACTTTTCTTATAAACCAGAAGGAATTTGAAGATAAAAAAGAAAAACAGATGAAAGAGAAGATAAATACTTCAGGACAACTGTATAGAATTGGAAAAACAAAGAGACGACCTGCTAAATCAGCTAGTCCTCTTAAGAAAACATCAACTGGATGCTTTTATCAACATCAAACAATAGCCACAACAATACAAGGAGATCTTTTTGATGATTTAAAAGCAAAGATACGAAAAATGACTTTGCAAAGAAAAAAAGCTAGAATAAGACTGAAAAGGATTGGGGTTTTGATTTACACATGAGATCTGAAATAGAATATATCCAAATGGATAGAATATGTATTCTGAACACAACATATTATAACGATTTGAGATAAAGAAAATTTTGGTTATATAAAATCTAGAAATATAAATATTGAAATAAGAATATTATATTGTTTTATTAGTTTGTTAAGATGGTAGAATTTATATATAAGGTGTGTATTTTAAATATTAGATTGTATGAGGAATTGTGATAAAGGAGTTGTGCTTAATTAAAAATTTGGGGGGGGAATTAAATGTTAAATTAAAATATTGAGGGAAAATTAACTATCAGGTCACTGGCTAAAAGTTTGAATGTTAAAAATAACTAAGATTTGAATTTAAGATATTGTTATGAGTTGACAAAGGTTAAGTAAAACTTAGAAGTATAAATACTAATAATTAAATTTGTATATTGGTTTGTGGTACAAATGCTGATGGTTTATATTTTTTTCTTTTTTCTTTTTTCTTTTGGAAAGGAAGAAAGGAAGGAAGTAGAAGGAAGAAAAGAAAAAAAATTATTAGCCCCAAATATGAGATAGGAAACTTAGAAATTGGGGTCATTTAAAATTTGGAAATCATAAAGATTAAACGTTAAATTTAAATATCAATGGGAAATTAAAGTTAAGAAAAACTTACTAGGTTATTGTCTAAAAGATGGAATGTCAAATCAGTTAAAATATGTATAGACTGAAGATTATTGATGAATACTAGAAAGGTATTTTTTATTTGATTGATAGAATAAGAACTGTATTTGTCTGAATATGAGAAAGTAGATATGGGGGAAAGAGAGGGAATTAATTGTTGTAATACTTTGAGATTTGTACTGATGATATTCAAATGTAATGGAATTAAGGTGCTCAGCTGCCATGCTACTTTTCCAATATGTAAATGTAATATTGGAAAATTAATAAAAAAACTTGGGGAAAAAAGGAATGGCTCACATTAAGGTCCTGGAGTGGCCTAGCCCAGTGATGGCAAACCTTTTAGAGACCGAGCGCCCAAACTGCAACCCAAAACCCACTTATGCATCGTCGAGTGCCGGTGGGTGTAGCCCATTGGGTGGGCGTGGCTGCGGTGGTAACGGCAGACTGCATGGGACTAAAAAGTTCAATCAAGCAACTCCAACTTTGCAAGATCTTTGAAATTGACTGATTGAACGGCAGTGGAGGCCTAAAGCAAAAAGGTTTTATAAAACCCAGCTGAAGGCCCAGGACTGGGGCGACAGCGCATGTGGCCACAGAGAGCTCTGAGTGCCGCCTCTGGCACCCATGCCATAGGTTTGCCTAGCTAGTCTCCAGACCTTAATCCCATAGAAATTCTGTGGAGGGGGCTGAAGGTTTGAGCTGCCAAACATCAGCCTCAAAACCTTAATGACTTGGAGAGGATCTGCAAAGAGGAGTGGGACAAAATCCCTCCTGAGATGTGTGCAAACCTGGTGGCCAGCTACAAGAAACGTTTGACCTCTGTGATTGCCAACAAGGGTTTTGCCACCAAGTACTAAGTTGTGTTTTGCAAAAGAGTCAAATACTTATTTCACTCATTAAAATGCAAATCAATTTATAACTTTTTTGAAATGCATTTTTCTGAATGTTTTTGTTGTTATTCTGTCTCTCACTGTTAAAATAAACCTACCATTAAAATTATAGACTGATCATTTCTTTGTCAGTGGACAAATGTACAAAATCGGCAGGGGATCAAATACTTTTTTCCTCACTGGATGACCGTTGCTTTGTCCCATTAATATAGTACATTGAGAATAAAAATATATTTCATCATAACTGATTTTTCTGCTGACAGCTCAATATCTCATGAGAATAAAATAATTTACTATGAATCCAGTTGCTAGTAAACATTTGTAACTGAAGCAATATATTAACAAGCAACTTTCCTGGATTGTATATATGCAAACATTTTGACTGATTAATGTCAATGTAAAATGCATTATGCAGTTTTAAAATAAGTGAAACGTCTAATTTGTCCTCCCTTCCCTTGCTTAATAAGATTAACAGATAGCAGAGTCCTTATTTACTGTATTAACATTTTGGAAAATTAGTCTATTTTCAGGAATTATCTAAAACAACCCATAGCATTAATTTATGGTGCATAAATGCAGACATATAAGTACACTAGTACTAAGATGTTTAGTTATTTTTAATAATATGGCTAAGAGGACATGTATCTGTTATGCCTTACATTGCTTAAGTAGCAGTTTAAAAATATGTGGTATTTGACAATTGTTTCTGTGAGGGGTTGATTCTCATTCTTCATTGCATCTCACTCAGCAAGAGCTGCTATCTCAGAGCATAGCAGTTAGCAGATGGTGCACGTATACCATGCATCTTCACAACAAACCATAAAAATACAGTGAGCGTTGCATGAGAGCAACCAATGTCTTTTCCAGTTGTGTACTAAGAATTATCTCCAGTGTTCAGCTTGTCCAGTAAAAATAGTTTCCCCCCAAAAAATTTTGACTTGCCTTTGGATTTTATGCATCGAAACAATAGAAAATGAAGCATATTCAACTGTCACTGACTTATTTTATAGTGGACCTTGCAACTACTATCATACCAACTTTTTTCCTAATTCCTACAATGTGTCTTTTAGGTACCTGTCAACTTTCAGACAAGTTTTTTTTTTTATCTCTGAAATGGTTAAAGCATAAGTATGATTGACTAATTAGAACTGTACCTGGTTTCTGTTCAGTAACCAGAAATATAGTGAGTTCAGCTATCTGGTTATTGAAAAGGACCCTTGCTGAATATTTTATTTTTGTATTGATTTATTTTATTCATATCCCACTTTTATTTTTGAAAACTCAAGATGATGTATATAAATGCTTCCTATTTTCCTCACACCAACAACCATGTAAGCTGATTAAGAGCTCAAAATCATCTAGCCAGGTACTATGCATAGAACTCAGAGTCTCCTGGCTCCTAGTACAAGACTTTAACTATTACTCTGAGCTTCCTCTCAATATAAATGAATGCAAGAGATTGTAATTAATAACTTGCATAGGCAGTGCTCATCATAGTGAAAAGATATTGCATTACCAACTGTTTATATAAGGCTTAGTCTTCATAAAAGAGATAATGCCACAGGTTCTAGAATATTTGCTTTTAATGTAATTGTATAGTTGAGTTAAGAAAAACCTGGAATGAGTTTTTTGGAATAATAGTGTTATTTCTTAAACTGTAACTCTGGATTAATAATTTAGAACATTTTATAAATTGAGATTATGTGAGTTAACTGATAAAAAGTTTGAGGTTAATTTGACATGAGTATATGTGCATGTGTGGATTTGGAGACTCTGGATAAATTACCATATTGAAATAAAATATTTTGCTTTTCCTCTGCATACTTTTCAAGGTTTATCCCATAAAATGTGTTACTAACTTTGGAATAAGATAGCCATATTTCTATTTATTGTTTTTAAAATTTAGAGCCACTCTCTGAGAAAAATGTATAATTAAGAAGTAGGAAAAATAAATAAATAAATAAACAGTGGAACAATTCCACAATTTTATACATGGCATACATGTTAATCAACTACATTGACACATGTATATTTGCAACAGCATATTTCTTTGTATTGCAGGTTTTAAGGTGATTTAAGATTTACATCATGCGCGAATATAAACTAGTAGTTCTTGGTTCGGGAGGTGTTGGGAAGTCTGCATTGGTAAGTATATTCACCTCCATCTTACTGATTTATAAGCAGAGAAAATATGTTGCATCTACAGCTCAGGGTGACTAAACTTTAGATGACTTCTATGCATAAGAATATTGTATTGTGAAATTCAATTTCTAGAATTGAATTAATTTCTAGAAAAAAAATAACACAACAAAGTGATGTAAAGATATATGGCAGACAGGAGACAGAGCTAGACAATAGTCAGATGAAAGGCAACTTAGTCCAGAGAAACCATGGGGGCATGGAAGAGGTCTCAAAAGGGACTCTTTCTAGTTTTTTGGGACTGCAAAGCAGGGAGAATAGATGTACTTTCAGACTTGCAAGATTATGTTAATGTAGCCTTACAGTAAAGCTAAAGTTAGTACTTGTGGATCTGCTTCTTGTTTGGATTACCTAGCAAGGCTGACAGCAAAATGATCTAAAACACTTTTATTCTTACATTTAGTGCTGAAACAATTCAAGTATTGTCAGCAAGGGAGTATAGGAATTCTTACGTTCCCTCAAAGCAAATGGAAAATTTGAAGACTTCAGAAGCTCACCTCTTGTTTAGGACTCAAACAGTTAAAAGTTTTTTTTTTTCAAAATTGCTTTAGTTCTTTGACAACCCTAGAATGATACTGTAAATAAATGGCTCTAAGTTACTTTACTCCTATGAGCATGCACATTTCAAAATCAAGTGAAAGGCGTGCTCATAACCTCATTGGGTGCACCTATTCTTTGTCTATAAAACCCTATATTGATTGGAAATACCTATGTATCTTATATTTTAAAAATCTAGTCATCTGAACTACCACAAGCATTTAGTATTTAGTAGTACTTCCTAAAGATCAGATCTTTGGAAGATTTTAAATTGATAGGCAGAATAGCACTTACAAAATCTTGCCAACAAAAGTACAGGATTATCCAGGCAGTCAGTTGAAGTCAAAAAAAGAACTCAGAGGCATGCACACAAAGAATGAAACTATAAATTTAATTCAGAGAACTTTTAAAAAACTTTTCCATAGAGGGAAAGAGAACTTAGTGTCTGAGAATGATGAAAGAACTTACCATAGACCAATATTAGCTTTGTACGAGGGCAATTTGGAAATAAACCTCCGTTTGGTTATCAATGACAGACACTCGCAGATACAGAACTTTCATTATACACATTAGAAAACTACAACATTGCATTACTTTTCGACATGATTGCCATTCAAATTGAGGCACTTGTCATAACGTCTTACAAGGTTTGAACTTCCTTAGTAATAGTTGCTCAGCGCCAAATCTGGGCTATGGGGGGGGTGATCAAAAACATCCCAACAGAACTGCTTCAAAAGTTCTTGGGTGCATATTTAGCAGTGTGCGGGCAAGCATTATTGTGAACCAACACCACACCAGAAGTCAGCATACCCCAACGCTTGTTATGGATGGCTTGTCTGAGTTTTTTTAACATTTCACAATAGATTTCTAAATTGATAGTTGAACCATGCTACATGAACTTCACTAGCAGTATTCCTTTGGCATCTTCACATTTGGTAGGATTTTCTATGGCACCATTTCCAGTGTGGTATTGGTTCACGATAATCCTCACCCGCATACTACTAGACACGTCCAGGAACTTTTGAAGCAATTCCGTTGGAATGTTTTTGATCAAACCCCCGATAGCCCAGATTTGGCTCTGAGCGACTACTACTAAGGAATTTCAAACCTTGTAAGACATTATGACAAATTTCTCAATTTGAATGGAGATTCTGTCAAAAATGTTCTAGTTTTCTAATGTGTACAATAAAAGTTCTGTATCTGTGAGTGTCATTGATAACCAAATGGAGGTTTATTTCCGAACTGCCCTCGTAAATTTACAGATTACTTTTTTAAAAAAGCAAAAAAAAACAAACAATAGAAAGAACTTGGGCTGTTGATAGGGGATTCTCTTTGGAGTATAAAGTCACCTGTTGCATTGTTTAAAATTAGTTTGGAAGGTCACCTTAGATTGCAAGGTATTTCTGAAGTCAGTGGAAATCTGGCAGTCTATTACATGTTGCAAAATGGGGTTTTAATATTTCACAATGTACACTGTCAGTGGTAATGCCATTTGGTGTTGCATAAAATAAAATCTGTACTCTCTCTACTTTTGAAAAAAAGCACTCATACATAGATGTGTATATACTTAAAACACAAGTGGCATGTTTTAATTTTTTTTAGTGATTTGGTCTGTATTTTTTATAGTATGAGAAAGTGAGAATGGTAGTATAGTTAAAATGACAGCTACTTTAGAAACAACAGGTAATCCTCAAATATTCATTTAATAACAGTTTCAAGTTACTACAGCACTGAAAAAAGTGACATGACCATTTTTCACACTTTAGACCAGGGGTCCCCAACCTATGGGCAGTAGCCCACCACCGGGCTACAGCCTCTTGGCCAGTGGGCTGTTGCGTGCACACATATGTGCACACTCCCCCCATTCACACTAGCGCCCACGTGGGCATAAACCAGGCCACTAGTGCCGGGCGGGTATGCGTGGCCTGTTTGTGCATGCATGAATGAGGCCGCTAGTGCCACACTGTTGCACGCTGTGCTGTTTGCGTGCACACACACCAATTTGGAAGCTGCTCACGCTGTGCTGTTTGCGTGCGCACGCACACCAATTTGGAAGCTGCTCTCCTTCCCTCCATGCCACGAGCCCAGAAAGGTTGGAGACCTCTGCTTTAGACCATTGCAGCATCCTCATGGTCACTTGATCAAAATTCAGACGCTTAGCAACTGGCATGTATTTATGACAGTTGTAGTGTCCTGGTGTCATGTGATCATTCTTTGTGACTTTCTAAAAAGTAAAGTCAATGAGGAAACCAGATTCACTTAACAAATGTGTTATTAACAAGTACAGTGATTCACTTAACAATTGTAGCAAGAAAGATCGTAAGATGGGGTAAAGCTCATTTAACAACTGTCTTGCTTAGCAATGTAAAATTTGGGCTCAGTTGTCATAGGTAGAGGACTATCTGTATGCAGAAATTTAAAATGTCGTAGATTAAAGCCATGTGAGTTACATTGTCTATTAGAATAGGGGTCCATAACCTCCGGTCGGGGGACTGGTACTGGGCCACAGCAACTGGTCCGCACAAACAAACAAAGTCTCATCCGTGGGATGCAGACAGCGCAAAAAACCACACCCCCTCCAGTCCGCAGAAAAATCTCTCTCCACAGAACACTGGTCCCTGATGCCCAAAAGGTTGAGGACCTCTGTATTAGAATGCATCAAGGGATATACAGGTAGTCCTTCCTTAATGACAGTAATTGGGACCAGAATTTCCATTGCTAAGTGATAACAGTCGATAGGCAAAATATCGATAGCTTCAATTGTGGGACTACACCCACATTATTATTAGGCAAGGACCTCGGACTTCTCCTGCTCTATGCAGAATGGCCAGCAGCTTCCTCATGAAAGACCAAGCTAGGCTTGCCTCATTAGCAGTGGGAAAGATGATAGCGAAAGTCAGTGGAAGGCAAGGTGGCAGAGGCAGAGGAGGGCAGGAGGAACAAAAAGTAAAGATGGGAGGAGATAGGTCTGTGAGGGAATTGAAGCATATTCCTGCAGTTGTAGATGAAGGCGGGTGCCAAATGCCCAAATTTTGATCACATGACTAGGGGCACTGCAGTAACCATAACTTTGCAGGGTCCTTAAACACGTGTTTAGGAGACAGGACAGGCGTTCCGGAGCCTACCCACGGCGACAGCCCTTTCGGGCCGGAGCCAGGTACAACCATTCTCAGGCATCCCAGTCCTTTCCGACCAGGCAGGACAGACAGGAGAGACAGACAAAGCCCCAGACCCAGACACCAACCCCAGAGCAAGCGACCCTTTCGAGGCCCCAACAGGCCTTTCCGGCGCTCCAAATGACACCTCATCAGGACCTCCCATCGGGGGCAGACTCTCCCTGTCTGCCCACCAGTGGGAGGCCACCACCACAGACGCATGGGTAATCAATACCATCCGTCACGGACTCTCCCTGGAATTTATATCCACCCCCCCCAAAATCGGTTCCTCCCTTGCCCAAGCACTCGCAACCGACTAAGAAGGAGGTTGATGGACGAAGCAGTAAACCATCTACTTCAAATACGGGCCATAGAAACAGTCCCGATGGACCAGGGATTCTACTCCATCCTCTTCGTAGTCCCAAAGCCATCAGGAGGATGGAGAGCAATCCTAGACCTCAAAGGACTAAATTACCACCTGGCATACCGCAAATTCAAGATGCAAACGCTCCGATCCATCTTGGGAAGCATCAGAAAAGGGGACCTCCTGACATCCATAGACCTCACGGAGGTGTACCTCCATATCCCGATCTCTCTGGCCCACCGATGGTTTCTACGGTTCGCGTATAGGGGGCATCACTTTCCGTACAGAGCGCTCCCATTCGGCCTATCCTCCGCCCCAAGGGTCTTCACCAAGATCCTGGCAGCCCTAGCAGCCAGCCTACGGATGGTGCCGATCAGAGTCCAGTGCTACCTGGACGACATCCTAATCCAATCCGCGTCCACCCAGGCCGCCAAGTCGGACATACAGACGGTGGTAGGGATACGCCAAAGCCACGGGTTCTCCGTAAATTTTCCCAAGAGTCACCTAATCCCCTCAACAAGGTTACTCCACCTGGGCGCCATCATAGACACCGTAGAGTGTCGGGTCTACCTATCCCAAGAGCGCCGGGAAAGCATAAGAAGCTCAATCCTCCAGATTCGCAGGAGTCAATCAGTAACATTGGCCAGCCTATCCCAGTTGCTAGGAAAGATGATTTCGGCCATTGCAATAGTGCCTTGGTCCAGGCTTCATTCCAGGGAGCTCCATTGGTTCCTGTTGCCCTTCCAGAGGCAAAACCTCAGCGCCTCCCCACAGAAAGTTCGCCTCCCACCACAGGTACTACATTCCCTCAGATGGTGGTTATCACCAGCCATAAGCAGAGGGTCAGGCTTCAGGGAGCCGGACCGCATAATACTCACCACGGACGCCAGCCTCTTCGGCTGGGGAGCGCACCTCCATTCACAGTGGGCACAGGGGCGGTGGTCCAGGGTGGACCTCCGCCACAGCATCAATTGGCTCAAATTATGGGCCATCCACCTTGCCCTCCGTCAGTTCCAGGACCGAGTGGCACGACAACACGTTCTGGTCCTCACCGACAACGTGACAGCCAAGGCGCATGTAAACCGTCGGGGACACTCGGTCCCGAAGCCTCATGGCAGAGACTCTCCTTCTGGGAACCTGGGCAGAACACAATCTAGCTTCCATCAGGGCCGATCACATATCAGGGGAAGCGAACACTCAGGCCGACTTCCTGAGAAGAACAATAGTGGACCACTCGGAGTGGCGACTTCACCCGAGGATCTTCAAAGAGATCTGTCACCGATTCGGCTTGCCACAGGTGGACCTCTTTGCCTGCCCACACAACGCCCACCTGCCCCGATTCTTTTCCCATTTTCAAGACGGGGAGGCGGAACAGACGGACGCCCTCCGGAGTCCGTGGCCACAGGGTCTCCTTTACGCCTTCCCCCCCTGCCCCTCCTCCCAGCAGTGATACGCAAGATCATCAGGGATCGAGCAGTGGTACTCCTAGTGGCCCCCCATTGGCCAAGGAAACCATAGTTCGCCGACCTGATGAGTCTCTCCCTGGCGGAACCCTGGAGGATTCCCCCGGAACGGGTGTCGCTCAATCAGGGAGGCATTCACCATCCAGATCCTCAGTGGCTCCAGTTAGCCACCTGGCACTTGAGCGCTCGATCCTGACAGAGGAACTCTGCTCCCCGGGGGTCATCACCATAATACAGGCCTCCCGTCGCCCATCCACCAACCGCATCTATGATGCCTCGTGGAAAAACTTCCAATTGTGGTGCTCCAGGCGGCGGCTGCCGCTTAGGGACCTCACAATTGCCCATATCCTGGACTACTTGCTAGCCGGACTCGACAGGGGCTTGGCCCCAAACACACTGCGCAGACAAGTGGCAGCCCTGGCAACAGTGCTCACATGCGACTCTGCAGAGACCCTGAGTCGCCATCCCCTCATCAGGTCCTTCCTAAAAGGGGCCTCCAACTCCAGACCCCCGACGGTACACAGGTACCCCTCGTGGGAGTTACCACGGGTCCTCCAGGCTCTCACTCAGCGGCCCTTCGAACCCTTAGCGACATGCGAAGTGCGCTACCTGTCCCACAAGGTGGCGTTCCTAGTGGCGATTACGTCCACACGACGCATCTCCGAATTGGCAGCGCTCTCAGTCAGGGGAGACCTGTGCGTCTTCCACCAGGATAGGGTGACCATGCGCCTGGATCCCACCTTCATCCCGAAGGTAAATTCCCTATTCCATAGGTCACAGGACATAGTACTACCAGATTTTTGCCCCAATCTGTCACACGATAGGGAGTGACAATGGCAGTGCCTGGATGTACGTAGAGCGCTGAAGTGCTACATCACACGCACAGCGGAATTCTGTAGGTCCAAAGCTCTATTCATATCGTTCCACCCTTCTTACAAGGGTCGGAAGGCATCCTCCTCCACAATTGGCAGGTGGATCAGAGCGTGTATCGCCGGGGCGTACCAGGCGGAAGCCTCGCCAGTTCCAAGAGGGATCACAGCACACTCCACACGAAGCGCAGCTACCTCCACAGCCTGGGCCACACAGGCATCCATCGAGGAGGTATGCAGGGCAGCCACATGGGCTACACCATCCCCTTTCATCAGGCACTACAAGATCGATAGGTTTGCCTCAGCCGAGGGTGCCTTTGGCCGGAGAGTTCTCCAACAGGTTATTCGCCAAAGTGCCACACCGGACCAGTCTGCTGCCCACCTTCAGGGACAGTAGGCTTTGGTATGTCCCATTGGTGGATTCTCCATCTCCCAGTGCTGAAGAAGGGGCGTTGTCTTACCTGAACTCCTTTTCTTAGCACGGAGATGGAGAATCCACCCCCACCCTGGTAGGTCAGTTAGATCTAGGATTAGCATAGTGGAAGGAGCTACGATGTCGCACAGTCAGTCAAGGGCTACGCTCGCGTCAAACCTGGGAAAGGGTCCAGGAAGGGGACGTGGCAGCTTTGGCTGACTTGATCTGATTGGGCAGGAATACAGTCATAACCCATTGGTGGATTCTCCATCTCTGTGCTGAGAAAAGGCGTTCAGGTAAGACAACGCCCCATCTCTTTCTCCATTCTTTCCTTAAATTCTTTTTCTTTAAGAATCACTCTTTGGAAAGTCCATCTTGGCCTGCTCTTTGTCTTTTCAAGCAAAAACTTATCGGATTATGGTCTGCCCAAAGGCTAGGTTCGATATCAATTTCTTGAATTTCCGAGGCTAATTCTTTTGTAAACCATAGCATGTCTATCCTGGTCCATGATCTGTGTCTGTTAGAAAAGTATGTGTATTCCCTCTTATCATAATTCCTTTCCCTCCAAATGTCATGTAAGCTAAGATCTGTACACATCTCAAAAAAAGTTTTGGGTGTTTTTTTTTGTTTCCTTTCCTTGCCTCTGTACTTTTATGGTCGTTTGTTTTATCTGCAATCGCATTAAAATCTCCGATTATACAGAAACCATCTCCCTCTATATCACTCAGCTTATTATGAAGGTTTTTAAAAAAGGATACTTGTGCTCCATTTGGGGCATATATTGCCACAATTATTATATTATTTTTATTAAGCTTAGCCCCAACTATCAAGACCCTTCCCTCTTTATCATTATAGATTTGTTTCAAAATTATCTTCTGTTTAACATACCGAACTACTCCTCTTTTTTTCTTTTTGTCTAGTGTAGCATATAGTCTACTAATTTAGGTTGTTCTAATAGATATTCTTGATCATTTTTATGTGAACCTCCTGTAAGGTGATAATGTCCACATTTAGTTTAATAAGCTTACTGAAAAATATTGAATGTGGCATCCTGTCATTTTTTGATATGTATGTTGTCCATGTTGTCTCCCCCCTTCAAATAATCTTTCATCAGTCAAAATTACAGTTCAGTGTTGTAAGCCACTTTAAATCCTTCCTGTAGATTCTCCTCTAAAAAGATTAGCCAAAAGCCAAGGTTTTTCTTTTCCATAAACAGTTCTTAAATTTAAGCAATAGTCCAGGTGTGGTTTTTTTTTCTTTCAGACACTTTTTAATCTTATAGCTGGCTCTTCCTTTGTTCCCAGCTATTTTCAAGGTTATTTGCAATTCAAAGGAACAGCTTTTTCTTTGTTTCTGAGTCCGTATTGTTAGTATTCTATTCTCTGATTCTCCACTAAATGTCAACACATTTCTTTTTTCAGTTTTTTTTTCAATCAAAAAGTTATTTTTGTTATATATTTTTATAATTCCATCTTTAGGGTATAATCTTGATAGTTTTTTAGTTCCTAGATTTATTCAGATTGTAGTATTTTAAATCAAATTTTAGTATATCTCTTTCCTCCTTAATACCCGTGTTTCCCCGAAAGCAAGACAGCGTCTCACTTTCTTTTTATCCCCAAAACCCCCACTACGTGTTACCTTCGGGGCATGTCATATATATCTCCTGCTTAGTCAGGAGGTCAGGAGATTACAAGATAATTACAAGATAATATGTTTCCTACCGGTATAAACTGTTTTAACTGTCAAAGATCTGTAAATCCTTGCGGTGTGATCTTAGGCTAATTTGGTGTCTGTTTCAGATCGTGCTGCTTAACTACCGTAACTTCAGTTATCTCAAACAGCCTGAGAAAGATTTGTTTGCTTATGTGTAAGCCAGCAATTGATCTTTTGATCTGAACAATTGCCTTGCCTGAAGGCTTGTAAATCAGCCGGCAATTAGCACAGCCGAAGGCGGGGGCGGCGGGCGCCACGAAGCTTTGCCTGTGTGGCAGGGGCGGCCGGCGCTCCCTTCCCCGCCCCACCGCCGCCGCCAGCCCAGAGCAGGCCTGCGCGCCGCCCCAGACCCGCGCCGGTCCCGCGCGCTCTGCTGCCCGGACTGGTCCGCGGGGACGGCGGCGAGATGCGGATGCGAGCGTTTGGAAAGAAAAAAAGAAAGGGAGGTTGGTCGCCGGAAAAGGGAGCGCGAGCGAAGCGGCGGGTGAGTGAGTGAGCGAGCTGGAGGGGCGGGTTTTCTTCCCGGTCTCTTGCTGCCCCAGCCAGAAGGAAGCTCCCTGTGCCAAGGAGAGGTTCCCGGTGCGCCTCCCCTCGTCCCCCTGCGGCGGGGTGAGTGAGTGAGTGAGCGGCGGCGGCGGCGGGGCGGGGAAGGGAGGGGAGGGGAGCGGCGCAAAGCTCTGGATTCCGCTCCCCCCCGCCACGCCAGCCCCATTGCCTCCACCGGCTCCTTCCCCCGCGGCAGCGACTGGTGCGGCGGCGGCTGTCCCTGCGCAGCATGCTGACCCTGCGCGCGGCTGGAGAGGCTCGGGGCTCGGCTTGCGCGGGGAGGTCCGGCTGCCCCCGTCTCTTCCCTGCCTCCTTCCCTGCTCCCTCGGCCGACCTTCTTCCGGGGCGCCGCTCGCCAAAGTGCGCTCGCCCCGCTTTCCTGCCCCACGAAACTTTCTGGTCCCCTAAGCGAGCGGCTGAGCCGGACCTCAACGGAGGCAAGGACTGGGCGAGACGGAACGCGTGCGGCCGCGACTGCCACGGGCCTGCCCTTGCCGTGCACCCCACCCTGCTGGTCCGGGGCCTGCCGAAGGCTCCTTCCCGGCCTCTTTCCTCCTCCTCCTCTGTCTCCCCCACCCCACCTTCGCTGCTGCTCCATGTCGGCCCTGCTGTTCGGCTCCCCGCTGCAGCAGGATGGATGCGGACACTGACTGGGGATCCACCCCGCCTCCGCCGGCCCAGCCCGCTCCCCTACTCGCCTCGCCGTCTTCTTTGCTCCACGCCGCCCGGAGATTCCGGGAGCCGCCTTTGCAGCAGCAGCAGCAAGAGCCGCCGCCGCTTCTGCCGCCTTCCGAGCAGCTCTTGGGCGCGTTCGCCGCCTCGCCTTGACTGCCCTCGCGTCAGCTGCTGCAGCTGCAACTGCTGCGCGCCCTCCTGCGCCTCCCCTTCGACATCATGTCAGCTGGCGCTCCTGAGAGCAGTGCGGCGGCGGCTCCTCGCTTCCTTGCCCCGCCGCCTCCCCCGGCCAAGAACGGCTCGAGTTCCGACAGCTCCGTTGGCGAGAAGCTGGGGGTGGCCGCTGCGGGGACGCCGTCCGCCCCGGGCGACCCGCTCTGGACCTTCCGTGGCTAGCCCGTCGCGCGGCTGGAGAGGCTCGGGGCTCGGCTTGTGCGTGGAGGTCCGGCTGCCCCCCTCGGTGTCTCTTCCCCGCCTCCTTCTCTGCTCCCTCGGCCGACCTTCTTCCGGGGCACCTCGTCGGCGGCTGCCCGGGGAGCCGGACCGGGACAGGCTCCCCGCGCACGGGCCGGGGAAAGACCCGTTCGAGGCCCACCTGGCCGCGCCCACCCGCTGTGAGCCGCCCGCCCGCCCGCGCACCTCGTCAGTGGCTGCCTGGGGAGCCGGACCGGGACAGGCTCCCCGCGCACGGGCCGGGGAAAGACCCGTTCGAGGCCCACCTGGCCGCGCCCGCCCGCTGTGAGCCACCCGCCCGCCCGCGCACCTCGTCGGCGGCTGCCCGGGGAGCCGGACCGGGACAGGCTCCCTGCGCACGGGCCGGGGAAAGACCCGTTCGAGGCCCACCTGGCCGCGCCCGCCCGCTGTGAGCCGCCCGCCCACCTGGCTGCGCCCGCCCGCCCGCCCACCCTCTCGCTCCCCTGGGCACGCCACCCCCGCTCACCGGGCCCGGCGGCTCTCGCGGGGCAGCGGCGGCGGCACCTGAGGCTTCCTCGGGCCGCGACGCCGTCTCCATGCCGACCAGGAGCCCCGCCCCTCAGGTTGCCTACGGAAAGCGCGCGGCGCCCGGCGCCACAGCAAAGAAGGACGCGACGGCAGGAGGCCCCGAGCCCTTTCGTCATCTCTGCGGGATGGCTCATTTGACGCCTTCGCCGCGGGCCCAGGCTCCGCCCCAGCACGGGCGAGCGTCGGGCCGCCCCGGAGGAAGGAGCTGTCGCGGTCCTGTCCTCAGGCGCTCTCCGGCGGGAGCGAGAGGACGCCTGGCTAGTGCGGATGACAAGTGCGTCGGATTGGGCGGAACGCGCGCTGGGGTTTGCCGGTGTGGCGCTGGCGAGGCCGAGGGGATTTGCGGTAAAGGCTGGACGGACTCTACGCTGTAAGGAAGAGGGCTCGGCTTGCGCGGGGAGGTCCGGCTGCCCCCCTCAGCGTCTCTTCCCCGCCTCCTTCCCTGCTCCCTCGGCCGACCTTTTTCTGGGGCGCCAAAGTGCGCTCGCCCCGCTTTCCTGCCCCACGAAACTTTCTGGTCCCCTCGCCCGCTCCCCTTTCCCCGCGTCCAGCGGCTTGTCCGGGCGAGGCGGGCGGCGGGCGGCGGCGGCGGCAGCTCTCCCTGCACAGCCTGCTAGCCCGGCGCACGGCTCGAGAGGCTCGGGGCTCAGCTTGCGCGGGGAGGCGGCGCGGAAGCAATACCCCCGTGTTTTCCCGAAAGCAAGATAGACGTCTTACGTTCGGGGTACGGCTTATATTAGCCGACCCCCCTGACACCCCCGATACGTCTGACAATCGGGGGTGTCTTACTGTCGGGGAACACGGGTATTAATTCGCCACTTCCATCTGTAAGGGAATGGGGATATAGTCCCCTCTCTTCACTTCCGGAGGTTTTCTTGCTTTGGGGATCTTTCTCAAGGATTCAGTTAGTAGATAGAAGAAAGAAGAACAGTACTCTCACCAATTCCAAGCACACTGTTCACCAATGTTCAGGTTCGTATCTTGGGCTAAACTCTGATCTCACACTAGCCTTTCTCCTGTCGGGTTCAGAAGGCTTTCCCCGGATCAAACGAAGCGATTACCGTTGCTTCGTGATCAACAAGGCGCCCCTCCTTCACAGTCACCTCTTCAGGGCGGCTTTGGACCCATCTAGGGTCCCCCTGGCAGGATGAAAATAGCCATGGGGAGTGGAGAACTACTCTCAGGCGACCATGTACTACAGGCGCAAAACTGGAAGTCTCAGGACATCCAGTTCTTGATAATGTCACTATTATGCCATATTTTCTCCACTTGTTGATGACTATCTTCATTGTGTTCCATGGTATATCCAATGCTTTGGAAAAAAAATTGTACTCTTCTCCTGACTGATACTTTCCAACAATGTTTTGTAAGCTCTTTGCAGACCATGGCTTTTGCTATAAGAGGCAACGAGGTAAATGTCAGAAAAATCATATTAGAACAGCTGAATTTATATGAATCAGTTACTTTAATTGATGGCAGATGTGTACTGACTACTATTTAACAGCAGTTTGAATATGATTGGTTAATTCTGAACACAGCGAATTCTTATATGACAGTGTGCACACTTATGCAACCACATTATTGTGGTTTTTAATTATACAGCAATTTTTGATTCTTATTTTTCCCTCTAAAAGAATTCAGTTTATATTTAAAGGTATAAAAATTCTGAAGTGATTTATCTTGGTCTGATTTTTTTACATTTCAAAACCTGGCATTTTAACAATTGTAAAACTGAATGTACAAACAACTGCAATTCTGGAAACTCACTGACTTAGATGTGTATGGGGTAAAAGCATAAATGACATAAGTGAAATTCTGGATTTTCTTTTCACCTACTTTAATATTAACATTTGCTTAGGTTTTCTTACTTTCCTCTTACAATGCTTGAATAAATAAATATTGCTTCAGTTTCAGTATCTTTTTGAATATGTTAATTTTATAATTTGTAGATAAGTATAATTTATATATATATATATATATGAACTTCGGCATTGCCTTAATTTTAAATAGAAATATGATTATAATAAAGGTGATTTTAGCTGATGAGTCCTTTGAAGCATTGTTCTTAATTCAGTATGAGTTTAAACTACTGAGCCAGTGTTCTAAGTCAACTGCTTAAAACATTGATAGTAACTTATGGCTTTATTTGTCCTGAATTTTTTATGAACTTTCCAGTCTTTGAGTTATTGTTAAAAATAAATTCAAATAAACTTTGTGTATTTATGTACACACTGCCTTTTATTGTAGACTGTACAGTTCGTTCAAGGAATATTTGTTGAAAAATATGATCCAACGATAGAAGATTCCTACAGAAAGGTATGTGCATTTTTAAAAAAATTATAAATTTACTTAGTACTTAATATTAAGAAAAATAGTCTAGCACTTAAAAGAAGTAAGAATGATAGAGTAATAAAGAGGCATGTGGAGTTCAAAAGCTATTGATCGAAAGAAAGGGATGTAAAGAAATTGGAGTTCAAGAAAAACTCGGAAATTGCTGTTAAAAATTCATAATGCTGGATAAAGTGGAAGAAAAGAGAAGAATAAGACAACCTGCAACAAGATTTATTACAGTAGATACACTGTTCCGGCAAACAGTGCTATCAGCTGAGAGATTCAGGATGCCGAGCTCTTCAGCTGAGTTTCTTCCTGTTTGGGGACCCTAAATGGGCCAGAAGCTGCTCCAGGGAGGTGACAATGAAGGAAGGTAGTCCCAGGGACCTAGGAGAGACGGCGGTCTCCCCGATCGGTGAAGGAGAAGCCTCTCAGAAACCAACAGGAGAAAGGCTAGCTAACTCCATTGTCTAGCCCCAGCTGCAAGCAAATGGAAGTCAAGAAGCTCTACTTAAGCTGATTGTAAACAGTGTGTTTGAAGCTAGGTAAGAACTATTTTTTTCTATCCTACTTATTTTCCTGAAAAAAAGAACTCCCAAGAAGCAAAAATACCTCCGAGAGTGAAAAACGGGAGAGTTCCCCCCCTCTTTTGGCTATTGGAAGTGGTGAAAAGGAAAAGGATTAGAAAGAACTAAAAAATGATCCAACGCTGACACCTACTGGTGGATGAGGACTATAAAAATTATAAAAAAATTATAAAACTTCTATCTGTGGCCTTCAAAGTCTCAGTAAACACAGCTGCTTAGATAAAGTGATATTTACAGAAACAATGGATGTTTTACAAGAGGAAATATATGATACGCTGCAATCCATTCAAAGGACAATGATCTCAAACCACAAAGAAATACAAAATAACTTTGAAAGTATAAATCAACTTATCTCCAATTTAATTTCATTTCAAAAAATCCTCAGGAGAATACAACAGAGATGATTGAATATAAATTAGAGGAAAAAGATTTAAAGATGGACTTTCACAAAATAAAAGAGTATGATTTAATTCAAGTGGAAGAAAAGACAACTTACATTTTAACATCATCTAATGGAAAGAAGAGGGCAAATGCGCAGGACAGAGACATTGATTTACTTTCTACATCTACAGTAACACCTATGATCGTATGGGAAAACCTTTGGATTCAGCAAAGTACATTGATTAAGAAAGATTCTGGGCAAAGAAAAAAGATTAAGATGGAAACCAAGAAAATAGATGATGGGACATATCAGAGAGAATACTTAAAAAAGAAACATGTATTTGAATATGGTTAAAGAAATAGAAAAAATTTGAAACACACCACTCTAAGAGGGGTGAAATGTTTTAGATACTTAAATGTGACTGAATTCAAGAAAAGTGTGTGTGTATACACACACACACACACACACACACACACATAAATGCTTTGAATTAGGAGTCCTGGTTAGCCTCATTCGGGGGCTCTGAGCTCCGAGACTTGTAAAGCCGCAAAACCAGTGCAAAACAGCTGTTTTTCGCGGCGGAAAAAACCCCTCCTTGGTCGGAGAAGGGGCGAAGAGCTGTGAGTGGGGGTTGAGATCCTCTGAAAACTCCCCGAAAAAACGTTTGGGGGGGAGAAAGAGGACTCCCCGGGCGCTCACAATAGCTCCAGCCCGGAGCTGCTTCTGTCAGCTGACAGACCAAGACGCTGAGACCAGCCACCACTCGAGGAAAACTTTTCAAAGAGGCACAGAGATTGACGGACTGAACGCAGGAGCTTAAAAAGCAAGTATTTCTTATATTTTACCTCGGATCAACTACGTTCACAATAAACAAAATGTACCCAAGATGGCGACTACTTTTACTTTAAAGAGAAAGTGACCGGAAGAGAAAGGGGAAAGAGATACTGCAATGCGAGAGTGACCGCTAGAGGGCAGACTAGACCTTAAACCTAAAAACCTTACAAAATAAACCTAAGGAAGAATATAAGAGAGTACATCTTGGCAATATAAGCGTAAGAATTAGTCCTCTGCATAAAGAAGCTTGGCTAACAGCGGACTGAAGATAGGATGGCCACTATGCAGTCCAAACTGGTGCCCTCAAAGGTGGCAGCATCCTCCCCAGTCCAGCTCCTTAAAATACCAGGGAACAACTTACCTGCCCCCCCCCAATCTTCCTCCATATCTACAGAATCCCAGGCCCCCCTGTCTACTCAGGCCTCTCCAAAAATGCATATGATGAAAGAATTAAAAGATGCAATGTTAACAATGTATGAAAAAATAGTGAGAAAGCTGGAAATAATAAAGGACAATTCTGAGAAAAGGATGGAAAAAATTGAGAGGACGATGGAGGCAGTGGAAATGAAGATGGAGGAAATGGATAAGACGATAGAGGGAATGGATAGGAAGATGGAGGGAATGGATAAGAAGATGGAGAGACAAGGCAAAGAACTAGAAAAGAAGCAGAAGGAACAAAGCAGAGAAGTGGAGAAGGTGGAAGATCAAAGCAAAGCAGTTATCGAAGACTTAGACCAAACCAAAGAAACAATACAAACGCACAATAAGAAAATGAGAGAAGATATTGGGAGAACTTTTAAGAGGGTCTGGGAGGGGGTTGAAGAAAAGATGGAAGAGGTGGAGAGACAAGAAGAGAGACAACTTGCTGAGATGAAAAGTGAGGTGCAAGACCACTCAGCTATGATGCACTATCGCCAGATGATGACAGCAATTAGGGTCAGGGGACTGGAAGAATCCCCAAATGAGAAGCAAGAAGATTTGAAAAGAATTTTTGTAAAAGCCTTGGAAAAATATCTAGGAGAGGAGGCTAAAAATTTCTCTTGGCAAACTGACAGAATCCACAGAGTATGGCTTATATGGAATCAAGTGATATGGCAAGCAATAAAGAGAGACTTATTACTTGGAAGGGAAGCTTTGTTATGGAAATCCACCTAGCAGAAGAAGAAGCCCAGAATTCAACTGAAAAGAAGTGAAATTTAATATTTTATGCAATGAATTAAAGGCAAAGAATTATAGACTGATTTAAGGACTAAGTTTATGAGCAAGAGACATGAGAGGGTGATTAATGGAAGATATATATTAAATCGACTAAGAATGTACTTTTTGAAGTGATGGGTGTATTGACATGAAAATTATTATTTTTAATAAGATGATTTGTTTGTTTGATGTCCAATGGATTGAACTGAAAAGAAGTGAAATTTAAAATTTTAAAATGTATTTGGCTTATAGTTAAATCTTGATATACGGAGTGAAGAAGGTTTACAAATTTAAAATGATTGTATTAAGTTGAATGGCATTTAACTTGAATTTTTTCTTTGTTTACATGTACAAATGTATATCTAATAAAAAATTTACCAAAAAAATGCTTTGAATTAGAGTTAAGGGATTAGATGACTAGTTCTATTGAATAGAATGTCTAAAGATTAAATATATTCTTAGCTATGATTAAAAAGAATAAGAAATTTGAGAAAATAAATAATATTAATCTAGGAGGGATATATATTCTAAGTACTATGTTATTTCTTATGTTCCGTTATTACTGCTTTCTTCTCTTCTTTTTTATTTATTTTTATTTCTTTTTCATTCTTCTTCTTTTCCCCTTTCTTTTTACTCTTATATCCATTACTTAAGAAATGTAAAAATGTGAGATGGCTTATATGGAAAAAATAGAACTAAGTCTATCAATGTAAATGTAACTAATCGCTGAGAAAACCTTTACCAGTAAGAATATTTAGAATTTGGCGGAAGAAATAAACTAAAATAAGGATTGTAACAGGATCGATGGTAAGGTAATCCAAATGACTGAAAAGAAAAGAAATGTATTAATATGATGATTATTTTTTTAGGAATATTGGAAAAAATATATACTAAATTGTCATTTATTAAAACAATAAGAATTGTATTAACTCAATGTTTGCAAAAAAGGATGTTTTGGGGAAAGAGGAAATCAACCAAAATTAATATATGGAATATAGACTATAGAAATCAATCGTTAAGGAGTGTTTTTACAAATGTAACCCAGACAACACACTGTTTACCAATTATTGAGTGACTTATGCTTGTGTAAAAAATTAATAAAAAATATAATACAAAAAACAAGATTTACTACAGTAGCAATCATTTTGCTATCATATTATATAAACCTTTACACTTTAATAGCCTGCCAACTTCTTTGAGTATGTCAAGAGCAAACCTCCATGCATTGTGGGTATAACTAATACAGGCAAGAAACTATTTATGATTCAATAAAAATTTTCCTTTGTTCTTTTGACAGCAAGTTGAAGTAGATTCTCAACAATGTATGCTTGAAATCCTAGATACAGCAGGAACGGTATGTAACATAAAGCTATTGTACAATTTTATGAAATAAAATGGGAGACTTTCATAATAAGGTTTTGCCAGTATTTCTGATTTCAGATAGTATGTAACTTAAGGAAACATAAATTATTTTTATTCCTGTTATTTAGTTAGAAGCATATAAACAACATTACTGGAAAATAAGACTAATTTCAAGAGGAAAGAGAAAATGAGAAATTGTAAGCTTTGGCAAATTAAAGTTTCAGTTTAGAAAGGTGATTGGATCGGCATTTAACATTTCAGTTGCATTAGTATTTTGATATTTGTTACCCATTTAAAAAGGGTTCAGATATTACATAGAATGTTAGCATTTGACTAGTATCCTTTTCCCCTTTTCCATCAGTTAAGTTTCCCAGAACTGGTCTAAAGGATTGGAGGAATCCTTGGTGCTTTCAACAGCTTAATATATTATTATATTGCTGGGTACACATAAGTGTTATCTGTGTACATTATTACAATGATGTTAAATTTGGTATTATTTCTACCTAGTTGGGAAACTAGAGTTCATTTAATGTCATTTCATCATTTTACAATACATTCTTAAGAAATAATTATCTTTGAAGAAAAAGGACTAAAAGTTGAATAAATTGAAAGAAAATCCTTAAAAAGACAAGAACTTGATGGAAGATGGAAACATTAATTTGTTAAGACAATCAAAAGATGTGTATCTATCAAAGAGTAATATGACTCAGTTTCTATTCATTAGTGATGTTTTTTATATGAAAGGACAAAAATGAACAAATATTCCTGGGACCCAATATAGTACATTATTTTACAGTTAATAATATATGACCCATTTGTTATGAAAACTGCATCTTAAAAATGATTGTAGGTTCAATTTTTGCCATAATATTTATGGCAAGGTTCTGGTAGTTGTAGGAAGATTTCACCCCAGTTTGTGGGAATTATGTAGACAGGAGAACAGAAATACAGAGAATGTAAATATGCAATAATCGCATACAGGTAGGATTGAGAGGAAATGAAATTATTTCAGTTAATGGAGGTAATACTACAAAACAGCACGAATGTAAGGACCCACCTCACTTTACATCTTAAGAAGACAGAACTCTTGGAATATTTATTATTTATTTATTTATTTATTCGATTTCTATGCCGCCCTATTCTCTTCCCACAGGCATCTTTATTAAGAGAAAATGATTGCAGGCTTTCTAGACAGGATCTGAGGGATCAACCCCTACCATTCAGTGTTTTAAGTGTTCCCAAGCAGCCCCCACCCCACAGTCCTTCCGGGCAACAATCACTCATCCTCTCTTTTTCCAGATCTCAGGCATTACATTGTTCCACCCCTTTTCCCTCACTGCCGGCAAAAGGGAGACTTCAGAGAGAGAGTAGATGAAAGGCGATGGCCATATTGTTATGGTCAGTCCTCTTGATGAGAATCAACATCCAATCCTTTGTAGTTTAAATGAAGGAAGTGAGAGTCATAAAAAACCCCTTGCTTCCTCCTCCCTTTTCGTAGTATGACAGAATCCATAGAGAGTAAGAAATGGGTTTTTTTTTCAGAGTAGGTAGCTAGAAATGAGATATAATTGGATTCTGACATCCTGCCCCCCTTAAAAATAAGAGAGATCCACCTGTAAAGAAAACAAAAGAGGTATAAAAGTTAGTCTGGCTTGTTAGGATACTCTGTATGAAACTTCTTTAATAGCTTTGGGGCTCTAACATGATGTTTATGGACCCATTCGTTTTGTGAGGCGGGGAGGTGTTTCCATGCTACTAGGTATTGAGTTGCCCCATGATATCTCCTAGAATCTAGGATTTCCTTTATCTCGAAGTGTTGTTCTCCTTCCACCATGATTGGGGGTGGTAGTGGGGGATTTTTGGCCAAAAGGGTGATTGATGTTCTCTTTTCAGCAAACTGCAGTGAAAAATTGGGTGTATTTGCCTAAGATTTTGGGGTAATTGTAATTCTACTGTTACTGGGTTTATGATTCTCTTAATTGGAAAAGGCCCTATATATTTTGGTCGAAGTTTTTTACAGGGTTGTAGGGATTTTAGGTATTTTGTAGATAAGTACACCATTTCTCCTATAATGAATGGTGTAGGCTCAACCCTTTTTAATCGGCTTGTGCTTTATATGCATGCCTGGCTTCATCTAGTGCTTTTCTAACTATTGGCCAGGTGTTTTGTAACTGTTCCATCCATTGTTTCAGTGATGGGATCGCCGGTTCGTTAGGGATTAGTTCTGGCATGGGGTTGAAACATCTCTCTTGTCCATTCAGATACTTCCAATTAGTTGATATGCTTGCTGCATCTTGTATATAGTTAGCCTTACAATAGCAATTGGTACCATAATTTCCAATGATAAAGAATGATATCACATAACTGCATTATTTAGCAACAGCAATCACAGCAATCCCTATTGTCTGAAGCTGCAGCTGCCTCAGGAAGCCTCAGCCCAATGCAACTGCACAAAGTCCAGCCATCCCAGGAAACTCCAGCATAGCACTGCAGTGTAGAGAACAGCCCACCCAGAAAGCCACACTCCCGGGGCAACTATGCTTTGCACCACATTCCAGGGGCAACTATGCTTCATCCTGCAGGGCTGGGACTTCCTAAGGTGACTACACCATGCACCATGCTCCTGGGGTCACTGCCCTTCATGCTGCAGGCCTAGGGCTTCTTGGAATGGCTATGCTTTATATTGCAGTGTTGAGACACATGACCCCAGGACACTATAGTTGTCACAAATATGAACCAATTGCGAAGCATCCAAATTTTTAATCACATGACCATGGAATGCTGCAATAGTTGTAAGTGAAAAATGGTCATAAGTTACTCTTTTCAATAGTTGTAACTTGAAACAGTCACTAAATGAATGATTATAAGTCAAGGATTAGCTGTAAATAGATCTGTGTTTGAAGAATAGTTGCTTGTGTATATAATAATATTGATGTTAAAAGGAACATACTCATAACAAGTCAGTTTGACTTTCTAAACAAGCCAATTTTGAATTCTCCATTTCTCTTTGTATTTACAGGAACAGTTTACAGCAATGAGAGACCTCTACATGAAAAATGGTCAAGGATTTGCTTTAGTTTATTCCATCACAGCACAATCCACATTTAATGATTTGCAGGATCTACGAGAACAAATTCTTCGAGTCAAAGACACTGATGATGTGAGTAATATTTTTTTCCTTTTGCATGAAGATAGATGTAAAGAATGTATTAAATACCGTGTTTCCCCAAAAATAAGACCCACCCAGAAAATAAGCCCTAGCATGGTTTTTAGCGTGCGCCTAATATAAGCCACATCGGCCATTGAAGGGGCTTTCTTCGATCCCCACCGTCCCTGCTTCACTCCGCCCCGCAGATCTCCTGTCTGGCAGCAGCCTCCACCTGCCATTTGGGTTCATAGCCCCACCTATGGTTACAATAAGGGCCTCTTGTAGTTTTCAGGTAGTCTTCAACTCTTGTGTCAGCAGGTTGCCAAAAATTATATGCTGTATTATTAAAACCTTCTCCATGTAACAGCATTCTTTGCAGAAAGAAATTACAAATGTTTTTAAAATTACATTGCATCAGAAAGTTCAAATGAATCTTAAAATGACTAAAATAGCCAAGAATATACATAAAAATGGAATAATTGTAGCAAATTGCATTTTTCTGTAATACTATTCATTGAATAAATGCATCTGTTTATCTGGAAATATTAATTGCCATAAGAACAGAAAAAATCAAAAAACTTGAAAACTAAAATGGAAAGTTCTGTAATATCTTTGGCTTGTAATTTGATGAAGTAAGGTTGTAGTTAACAAATATGTCCAATCATTAAATAAATACATTAAAATTAAGAAAACTGAAAACACAATTTTCTTATGAAAACTATCATTGAAAAAAAAAATCCTGGGTGATTGTTTCTTAGAGATGAATTAATAAAGTTTTAACTTTTAAAAATGTTCAGTAGTAACCAGCGTAGACGTAGCTCTCAAAATATACTACCACATTTATTCTTCCCCACAGATTTTGATAGTTACTTCCTTCATTTTGCTATACTATCAATTTTCATAAGAATAATATAATTTAACATATTAGTTTCAATTCAAGGGAACTATATCTCCAATTATAAATCAGCACAGAATAAAAACCATGATTTTTTTTAACAAATCAGTAGGAATATTATTATAAGCTGGCATTATATTCCAATTTATTGTATATCCTTAATATTTATCAAATTGCTGTATAATTCTTACATATGTAGATTAGGTTCTTTGATAATTTTCTCTTAATTATCCTTTCCTCTGCTTCCTCTGCTATATGTTTTGGAACTATATTTTTCTGCCTGTGTGTACTCTACATTATCTTTCTTAAGTTTTTGCACCATTCCTTTATGTACATTTTTTTTGTCATTTATAGCTAATTCATCATTCCTCCAGGTGTCTTTTTGCATATGTTCTATTGTTCCTTTTTCTCTTTGTTCTAAGCAGCTCCCATATCCTTCTTAGTTCAATTTTCTATACATTCTGTTGAGACTTGAGGCATTTTAACATAAAACAGAAATTATAGTTTCTGTTTAGAAGCTGGTGTTACAAAGTCATAACGCATAATTCTCAAATGCATAGTTAAGACTTGAAGTTCATCTCAGTTTTATGTAATATTTGGTATATTTCCTTAGGATCCATGATTTTGGCTTTGTAGAATCTAAGTTTGATGTAGAGAAAAAGTAGTAAGTTAAATGGTGAACTGTTCTCTTTTTTTATCCCTCTTCCTCAACTAGTCTTGGCTATCTAAAGAAATGAAATATTGATCTGTACATGCTTGCCTTTTAGCCACAACAATTTCATGAGACTTCTTTGTTTCCTGCATACTGAAAAAGAATAGTTTCTTCTGTTGCCCACTCTGATAGTTATGAGTTCCTACTTTCACTTTAACTATAATGTGCTTGCTGAAGATCACTGTGACAGTTCAAGAACCTAATATCTACTATAAACTTAACTGTTTAATTCTCAAATAATTTATTTTTAAAATGCATTTAATTGGTTTTTCTTATAATACCCAATTTCTAATAGCCATTCAGTAAATCATATATCATTTTAATGCATATACAATATTTTGTCATTTTAGGTTCCTATGATTCTTGTTGGCAATAAGTGTGACTTGGAAGATGAACGAGTTGTGGGAAAGGAACAAGGACAAAATTTAGCAAGGCAGTGGAATAATTGTGCATTTTTAGAATCTTCTGCAAAATCAAAGATAAATGTTAATGAGGTAAAGAGTATAAAGTATTTATAATACTTTTATTTGTCCAAGGCCCACCTCTTCATCATCAACAGTATTTGTGAATGTTAATTCAGTGAGCTATGTTAATCATTAATTTTAGTAGTATTTAAGTAAAGTCTGGGAATTGCGTTCAAACAGAATGATGAAGTAGATATTATTTAATACAGTGCTTTTAGTGCATGCCCTTTTTAGAAGTTCAAAATTAGGATTTTTGATTATGAATTAAACTTTTATAAATGTTTTAGCTGGGAGAAATAATAAGGGCACTTTAGCCTTGGATTTCACAGAAGACAAAAGCAAAAGTCCAACAGAAACTAGAGAAGTAGCTGTATTATAATTTATATAGGTTTCTGCAATTACAGAGAATTCTGTAGTTTTAGTCCAAGAATGTGCAACAAAAAATGGGGATGGTTTTCTCAGGCAAATTGCATTTATGAAAGCCTGGTTGATGTCATATGAGTTCATAGGAAATAGTCTTGTGAAAAATATACTTTTTGATTTTTCTCACTCTAGAAACATCTTTGCTAATATTAAAATAGCTACTATTTTTCTTTTAAGGATTATAGATAATATTCTGTAGTGAAGTTATGATTTCACTTCATAAGTAAAGTAGTAATCTTCAACAACAGTCAAGAGACACACAATGTAATAACCATGCTTCTGAATTTTTTTTAAAGATTTTTTTTCTTAGTAGTTAGTCATATAAGCACACTTGGCAAATGCTGTTTCAGTTTGGAGATTTAATTTAAAAATTATCACTTGCGTGTATTATTTTACCCCATATTTCTCAGGAACATTCACATTGGGTATTGGAATTCTTTAAACAAAAAAGGGTATCTTGGAAAGGTTAATCTTCAAACATACTCTTCTAGAAACCGTATGTTAGGAAGTTTATTGAAAAAGGCAGGCAATTGATGACTAAATTTCTTGAAAATAAATTTCTCAAATAAGTATCATAATTGTAATACAGTGCTATATAATTTTATAGTAGGTTTATTCCCTTCTTGTGCAGCACTTAGGATTTCATAATTGCACAAATGGTGCATTGCAGCATATTTTTATTGTAAATAAGGTGAGTAAATGAGGTAGACATTTAACAAAAAATTTAAAATGTTACATAAGTGAAATGGGACTGCTACTAAGGCTAATCAGAATTCAGCTTAATGCATTACAAGATATCTATAACAGGATTTAACTTCTGTATTAAATGAAATTAATTCTTATTTACAGATCTTTTATGACCTTGTGCGACAAATTAACAGAAAAACTCCTGTGCCTGGAAAAGCACGCAAAAAGTCATCATGTCAGTTACTTTAATACATGTATGCACTGTAGCACTGAGCCAGGTAAGATTGCAAATGGAGCATAGCCTACTGTAAAAGTTACTTCTCGTGATAAATTATAAAATAGTCTATCGATTTCTTTAAATTCTTCTTGAAGTATTTCTAATCATTTAAATAACAATATGCCTCCTATATGTATCTATAGTAATAGACTCCTTGGTTGCAATCCCAAAACAACGGAAGCACCACTTGAATACCACCGACATTGACAAATTCACCATCAGTCAATTGCCAAAGGGAGCTTCATTTGGAACAGCTTACATAGTGCGATGGTACCTCTAAGTTCATCAGACATGAACATCTGTCTATGTCATGTCCTTGGGAAGGATTTGATAGGTGGATAAAAAGGCCAAAACCAATCTGAAGATTTGGTTGACTATGCAACAAACCATATATTTAAACTAAACAATGGGGACAGGGAGTTAATTGATAATAGAACATTTCTGTCCCCAGAAATCTAAAACTAATAGGGTTATCAGTGCATGTAACATAGATGTTTGTGCAGGTAAGAATATCAACCTTGCTGTCAAGCAAAATCAAGCTTCTAATAGTGAGTGCCATACCAAGACTAATCAAACAGGAGGAAGTACAGGAACTTAAGCACCACACAGGTTATGTAAAAAGTAAACACAGGGTCAGTCATAAAGGACTCAAATGTCTATACACCAACACACAGAGTATGAGCAATAAACAGGGTGGATTAGAAATTCAATTAAATGAAGGCAGATATGATATTGTTGCCATTACGGAAACATGGTGGGATGAAACCGACAAATGGAACATACAGCTAGAGGGATTTAAATTATTTAAAAGAAACAGACCAAATAATAACTACATCTCTACTGAAATAGAGCACAATGATGAAAACTGTCTTGAATGCTTTTGGGTCAATATAAAAGGGGGGGAATGACATTACCATAGGTGTATACTTTAGGTCACCCAACCAAACAGAGGAAATAAATGAACTTTTTGCTAGTCAGTTAACTAAGGTATGTAGGAAGCACATCACAATAGTAATGGAGGACTTTAATTACCCTGACATCAACTGGAAGACAAACTCTGCACCAAGTAGAAGATCAAACAGATTCCTGAGAAACCTAGCAGACAACTTTGTCTCCCAAAAAGTAGAAAAGGGAACTAGGAGTCAGCCATATTGGACTTAATTCTCACTAACAGAGATGAAATGATAGGTGTTGAAGCCACAGGAACCTTAGGGGGGGAATGATCATGCAATATTGGAATTCAACATTATGCAAGCACAAGCAATAGAACATAGTCAAACTAGAGGCTTGGACTTTAAGAGAACTAATTTCAATAAACTTAGAGCTTGGGAAGGATTCCATAGATGAGAATGCTCAAGGGAAAAACAACTCAAGAAGCTTGGGAAATTTTGAAAAATGAAATTATAAAAGCCCAGTCTAGCACAATACCAATGAAGAAAAATAACAGCTCTCAAAAGAAACCAACATGGCTGCATAAAGAGCTCTCTGATAAGAGACTTCCGGTTTTGCGTCACAGCAAGATGGACGCAGGAAGGCAAGGCTCTGCCTTCCACGCCTGATTTTGCCCTGCTAGGGAGCCCTGAAAAGGCCTAAGATTACCCCGAAGAGGTGATGAGGAAGGAGGGGTGCCTTGTTGATTCATGGAGAGATGGCGGTGTCTCTGTTCGAACCCCAGAAAGCCCTCTAAACCAGCAAGGGAAAGATCAGCCACACCTCTGTGACCGGCCATTAGCTGCTGACAATCGAAGAATAAAACCTTTAATTAGCATGTCGTAAAAAGCATGTTTGGATTGGGTGAGATTATTAATCCTTTCTTTACTATTTTACAACTGAATTTTGTGGGAAAGGCCCCCAAGAAGCCTAAAACCTCCAAATGTGAATGGAAGCAGCGTTTTAAATTTATGAGGGATAGAAATATATAATACTGAAGTGAAAGTAATACAAAGTACAGTTTTGATAAATTTGAGAACTGAGATAATTGTTAAGATTTTCTCTTTGGAAAAAAAACCATTGAGGCGAAATATAAGAAATCCTTTGTTTTAAGAGTGGAAAATGGACTTTGAGTGACATCGAGTGGTGGATTTGTGCATAGCAGTATAATTTGCTTTGCTTGGTGATTTCTACCCTGAGAGACAGCTGGCAATAAAGGAAAATATTATGGCATACCTATCATCTTGACCTTCTTGGACTATAAATACCTATTGAGCTTGGACTTTTAATTTCAAGAGCTAGTGGGAGAGAGAAAAATTTGACCTTGGATTACGCTTGGCTGGGAGATACTTTTGAACTGGTTTCAGAGAGGTTGAACATTTTGAACACTTCGAACATTGTGGATTACAACCTTGCCTGATTGACAATTTTGGGGATACTTGAGAAAAGGGATTACTATAAAATATTGCTTTCATAACTGAACCTATACTTTGGAATCTATTGGATTATAAAGGATACATATAAAGACCAGAAAATTAATTTCCAGGAATGATGCCCCAAGAAAAAACAAACCTCTTTCAGAAAGAAATATATTCCATGCAATAACTAATTCACCAAACAGTTGTTGAATGCAAAGAGGATATAAAAAGAAATCATAATGAGACTAAAAACAATTTAGACAATATAAATGAGCAAATCTCCAAATTAAATCTAAAACTAGAAAGCTCCCTGATAACAACCACAAAGTATGAAAAAATCCAGAAATTAGAAGATGAAATAGGAAATGGATTTAGAGATGGAACAGATAAAAGAACTGCAAGACATAGCTATAACAACAAAAATGCAAAAGACCTTTTACCCCTTAGGTCTGCAAAATATATCTGATGGCAAGGAAAAAGATGTTTAAAAAAGGAATATAGAGCTGTTAAAGCAGCGGTTCTCAACCGGTGGGTCGTGACCCTTTTGGGGGTCGAAGGACCCTTTCACGGGTTGCCTAAGACCATCGGAAAACACATATTTCCGATGGTCTTAGGAACCGAGACACCGCTCTCTCTGTTGCAGCCTCACTCTCTTCCATCTTCTTTTCCTTCCCACTCCCCTCTTGCGGGCTTGTGATACCCCTCAGGCCCTCACATTGCCTCCCAGAGGACTCAGCTGTTCGGCGGCCAGAAATCGGAGCCGCTCAGCTGTTGGTCGGGATGCCCACGGAGCCGATACCCACGCTGCCAGGTAGAACAGCGTCGGCCGCTGGTCTCCTTTGCCGCTCCGCACGTCCTCGACCCCTCCCTTGCCTGTTCATGTCGAGCCTGCGGGGGCTTGACAGGGAGAGAGGGAGGAAAGGAGGGAGGGACTCCTCCTCTCCTAAGGTTCAAAGCATGATCAGCTTCTCAAGGGCGCCACAATCCCAATTCATGTATTTCTGCCGTACCTCCTCGGCGCTCCCAGGAACAGGGCAGGCGGAAGAAAGCTTGGCTAGGCTAAGCAAAGAAAAGCCATGGAGCCGCAAGCTCAGATCGCAGGCAGGCCAGGGAAGGGGGTGAAGAAGAGGAAGGGGATTGGGAGAGGAAACGGCAAGCTTGTACTCGCCTTTCTGAAGGACCTCCTGCACAGGAACACCTGGTTTCAGATTTACACTGCAAAAGTTTTTCTCGCACAGAGGAGAGGGGAAAAACAATTATGGAACACTCAGGAATCCCTTGAAGGCACCATGTACCTTGGTGCTTATTTCCTAACGCCTTCCCCCCGTGTTTTCTGCTCTACCCCAAATTCGCCTCCCTTCCACTTCCCTTACACAGCCATCTATGGTCTTAATACAGCCCTCAGTCTGTCTCCCTTTCAACACCCCCTAAAATTCTTCATTCAGGCAGGCTTCCAGAGTTCAGCTGGCAGGATGCAGGTAACCCCTCCCCCCTGTCTTGCTGCCTCCCATGGCACTGCGCCACTCTGCGTCCCGCGCCTCCGTGCCTCAAGCCTCAATGGCACAGGATTGCTGGCATGGTCCCCAATGGCTGCTGACTCGCTCCCCGCCGCCGGCAACCATGCAAGCCCTGGCAACTGCTCCAGCCTACCTGCACTCATCAGCTAGAACATCCAGCAACACTTTGGCCGGTGAGAAAGGCAAAGGGGAGACCGCCACAGCGCCGAACTCTGCGCCTGTCAGCTGGCAACCCCCAAATTTGTGCTTGTCAGCTGGGAGGTCTGGCAAGGGAGCCGGCTGGCGTGGAGGGCGATAGGGAGGCAGCGGCTCGGCAGGCGGGGTCCTGTCTGCCCGCGAATGTCGGGCCCACTCGCCCCGTCTGTAAAAGAAAAAGTCTTCCACCCAAGCATAACTTTTAAGGATTTTAAAGATCTTTGAGAGGGAGAGAGAAATAGAGAGAGGGAGAGAAAGAGGGAAAAAGAAACAGGGAGGGAGAGAGAGAGAAGGAGAGAGGGATAGAGAAAGAGAAAGGGAGACAGGGAGAGAGAAAGGGAGAGAAAGAGACGGATGGAGAAAGAAAGGGAGAGAGGGAAAGAGAAAGAGAGAAAGAAAGAGGGAGAGAGATTAAATTAGTAACATGGTTGTTTAGTGAATCTGGTTTCCCCACTAACTTTGCTTGCAAAGGTTGCAAAAGGTGATCACATGACTGGAATAATTTTATGGTTGGGGGTCACCACAACATGAGGAACTGTATTAAAGGGTTGTGGCATTAGGAAGGTTGAGAACCACTGTGTTACAGGAAATGTCACAACTTGTGAGACAGGAAATGAAAAGAAATGGAGGGAGAAACTGGGAGTTGTTTAAGGAATATAAATGGGTGGAATTCCCCCCCCCCCCAAAAAAAATACCTTACCTAAATTGTCTTCCTCATGCCAAGCAATTGTTACAAAAATAGAAAGAAAACCCCTGGGCGATCTAATTGCCCTGGCTTGGAAAGCAGCTTGGCAAAGAAAGAAAGCGAGAGTCAGATTTAAAAAACAGAAGATTTGACCTTTTAGATGGGGCATTATAGTTTTAAATACTTCTTTGAATAAGATTAAAAGAACAGAAGACTTTTAGGTGTAATTAGACTTTTATAATGAAAGATAGGATTTAGAATTAAGTTAGCATTTTTTTTTCTTTTTTTGATATGGGAAATACAAAGATAAGGGGAGGATTGATTTGAATCAAATTTTCAGTTATATAAATGTTTAATATTGAGGAAATCATAACTGATATATTTCAAATACTGATGGAAAATCAAACTTTAACAAGAATACAAAAACAGTATATTGATTAATGAATTGACATTGATTTATGAATTGATATTATTTGTATAATATTAGTAAAATATGATGAAGATACTTATATCTAACTCTGTATATATTAACAGTACCAAAAATTGTAATGGTGTAATGAAGGGAAAATGGAAAAAAAAGGGAGAACAAAAGAGGATCAGGAAAAAAATGCTGGATTGTGTAGTATTGAACAGATTTATATTGAAAAAGTTAATGTTAAATATTTGAACCCAGACAACATATTTACTAAGCACTAAAGACTGTAATTCTTAAAAATTAATAAAACTTTAATAAAAAAGAACTCTCTGATAAGTTGAAAGACAAAAAGGAAAAAGGACAAGTATAAAAAGTAGAAAGAGGGGCACATAACAAAGGCAGAATATCAGCAAATAGGCCGAGCCTGCAAAGATGAAGTGAGGAAAGCTAAGGCTCAAAATGAATAAGGCTTGCAACAGAAGTCAAAACTAACAAAAAAAAAAAAGCTTCTTTCAACATGTAAAAAACAAGAAAAAAAGTCAAACGATTGGTCCATTAGTGGGAAAAAGTGGCAAGAAAAGTGACAAGCAACAGAGAGAAAGCAGAACTACTTAACTCATTTTTTGCCTCAGAAAAAACAGTCCAACTATCAAAAACTACCATACAAAACAGATTAGAAACACAAGTTAAAATAGGCAAGAAAATGGTAAGTGAGCACCTGTCCACCCTAGACGAGTTCAAATCACCAGGACCAGATGGATTACACCCCAAGGTTCTGAAGGAACTGGCAAATGTGATCTCAGAACCACTGAACTATATCTTTCAAAGATCCTGGAGCAGCAGGGACTGGAAAAGAGCTGATGTAGTTCCCATCTTCAAAACAGAGGAAAAAAATAGATCCAGGAAACTACAGACCTATCAGCCCGACTTCAATACCTGGGAAGATTCTGGAAAACATAAGCAATGAATCAGTGAACACCTAGAAGCAAACAAAGTCATAACCAAAAGTCAACATGGGTTTATCAAAAAGTTTATGCCAGACAAATCTTATTCCATTCTTTGCCAAGATGACAAAATTAGTAGACCAGAGGAATGTTGTGGATATAATTTACTTGGACTTCAGTAAGGCATTTGACAAAGTAGATCACAACTTACTACTAGATAAGATAGAAAAATGTGGGTTAGACAGCATCAGAACCAGATGGATTCGTAACTGACTGCACTCAACGTGTAGTCCTCAATTGAACTGCATCTACATGGACGTATGCAGTGGGGTACCTCAAGGCTCTATTTTAGGCCCAGTACTGTTCAACATCTTCATCTATGATTTGGATGAGGGGATAGATGGAGAACTCATCAAATTTGCAAATGACACCAAGCTGGCAGGAATAGCCAACACTCCAGAAGATAGGCTTAAGATACAGAAGGATCTTGACAGACTTGAATATTGGGCACTATCTAACAAAATGAAATTCAATGGTGAAAAAAATAAGGCTCGACATTTAGGCAAGAATAACCAAATGCACAGGTACAGCATAGTACTCAATAGTAACACTGGAGGGATCTTGGGTCCTAGTGGATAATCACTTAAATATGAGCCAACAGTGTGTTGCAGCAATCAAAAAAGCCAACACAGTTCTAGGCTACATTAACAGAGGGATAGAATCAAGATCACATGAGATGTTAATACCACTTTACAATGCCTTGGTAAGGCCACACTTGGAATACTGCATCCAGTTTTGGTCACCGCGATAGATGATCAGAGGACTGGAGGCTAAAACATATAAAGAACGGTTGCTGGAATTGGGTTTGTCTAGTTTAATGAAGAGAAGGACTAGGAGTGACATGATAGCAGTGTTCCAATATGTCAGGGGCTGCCACAAAGAAGAGGGAGTCAAGCTATTGTCCAGAGCACCTGAAAGTAGGACCAGAAGCAACGGATGGAAACTAATCAAGGAGAGAAACAACCTAGAACTAAAAATAAACGCCCTGTCAATTAGAAAAGTTAATCAGTGGAACAACTTGCCTCCTGTCTAAGCAGGGGGTTGAACTAGAAGACCTCCAAGGTCCCTTCCAACTCTGTTATTCTATTCTATTCTACTAATAAGTGGAATTAGCAAGGTGCATAATTTGTATTCTAGTATTTAATAATAAGAATGAAAAATAAAATCTGTTTTGTGATGCATTAGAGAATTAGCCTATCTATAACCATAAACGTTCAAATACCAGTACAGATATTTTCTAAAGTATAAATAATATTTAAGCAAATTAAAAACAAAAAAATATAGGAATAATCACTGTTGAGTAGAATCTCACATTCAGTTGTGTGCTATACAGAAGGCCATGTTTGAAAAATGGGTAGGTCAGGGTAAGAACAATTTCTTTTATCAGCCAAATTGATTGTATTTGTATAAATGTATAATGTATAAAATATATAAAAACATTGTATTTTTAAAAAAAATGTCTAAAGGAGAAACAGCTAGGCTCACTTCAGTAGATTAAGTTACATGAACCTTCAGAACCTGTCCTATTTCCTTATGCTGGCAAGCTAACACAAAAGAAGTTTATTGAGCTATAAGATTTTAAAGATATTCTTTCTCTAGAAGTATGAGTTATTTCATGACTAACAATTTGCTGTCCTTTCATGACATTAAAGAGGTGCCTGACCTTTCCCAAAGATAATCAACATCCTTCTCATTTCAGTATTCTCTAAATCAGAATATTGTTCCATTTTTCAAATGCTGGACCATTGAAATCTTGTGGGTACTACCAGTTTTCCCGAGGGAATAAAGGCACCTCCAAAATAAGAATATTCTCATCATCACAAAAGGTTTTGGCTCACAGATTAGCCTTCTAGAAGCTCTCTGATCTGGAAATAGGCCTATTGTAAACTCAGAACATTCAGAATGTCCCATCTTAGTGCTGGAACAATCCATGAAGGAACACTCCACCAAAGTTATACCAAACATCAAGCAAGTTTGGTATAACTTTGGTGGAGTGGGACTAAACTGATTTTTTTGCATAAAAAATTAATTAATTTTTTTATTGATCAGTTCATTTATAGTGCTCATAATAAAGTGCATCCCAAGAATTACTTAATTTTCAAAATGTGCTGCCTGTTTTGAATGCTTCAAAATATCTTTAGAACTATAGTAAAGCTTGGTGAAAATACAATACTAAAAATGTAATTTGAAGTGAATCTCATGTTGATGTTATTTCCATTTTATACGAGTCTCTAATGGTAAAACTGCTTGGATTTAAATACTTTGGAAATTTTCCTGGGCCTGTTTCTTTAGTTTCATCCTTTTAAAAAAATCCATCTATTTGATATTCAATGAAGCATAAGCATTTTCACTAAAGTAACTTGCTTGTGACGACTGCTTGTATGAGAGTGATACCCATTTTGAAATTAGGTTTCAATAAGATGAGCAGAGACTAATGCTCAGAAAATCGGATTAGTTTGTTATTACTAGAAGTTTTAGCAGCTGTAGAAAGAATTAATTAAAATTCCCAACTGGGTAATATCCAATATCAGACTAGTGGACTTCACTGGAACAAAAGAACTGTACTTTCTCTCTGTCTTTCCGCCTCCCCCCAGCTCTCTAGAACAGATACTAATAATGTAAGATGCATTGTAATGTGGAGAAGAATCCTCTGACCCACCTCATTTGACAGACTATTTTGATTGAAGTACAGCAGCATTTTATTTTAAGTCATATTTTACCTAGCAGTTAAATATTTCAAGGCAGCTCACAACAATTCCTAGATTTTATAATTGTCTCCTGAAGTTTTCAAAGTTGAATAAATATTATTGTACCATGCTTGCTACATTATCTTGAAATAATAACACCTCCTATTTTAACCAGCAGCTGTTTGCTGTTATAGTTACAGCACAACCCAAAATAATATTTTATTTGGTGTTCAGTTTTTTTATCCAGGCCTATTAACCTTGAAGTGCTTATGTTCTATGCACTTTTGTTCTTTCTGTTAGTTAAATAAGCTTCATTACTAGGTTGGTATTTGTAGAGCTGGTGTTTGAACTTACCTGTTGGTGTCTACCAGCAAGTGGAAAAATGGACTCCTCATTTCCTGAATATATAAATATATGTTAGAGCAAAGGTTTTCAAACTTGGCCCTTTTATGACTTGTGGACTTCAACTCCCAGAATTCCTCAGCCAGCGTGCCTGGCTGAGGAATTCTGGGAGTTAATGTCCACAAGTCATAAAAGGGCCATGTTTGAAGGCCCCTGTATTAGAAGATTAAGGTTTACAAAAAAGTGGGGGGGAGAATGAAGAGAATCCTATAGAAGGTGAATGCAATATTGGATGTATTCCTTCAATTTTGACCTGGTAAAATATCCTTCTGCTTAATTTAAATAAAAAGGACAATGTAAATAAAAAGAATTTCAAGTGCATTTTTTCATAAAATCTGTTGGCTGCAAGGAGCTCCTGCAAGTTCATCTTTATTGTGGATCCCATGCTTGAGTGATTGAATCAAGTTTAATTGAAGAGTACTAGGTAATCCAAGTTAGACAAATAAAACTATTTAATGCTTTTGAAAATTTAAGAGCAGGAGTTCTCTTTAACTGTTTAGGTAAATGTAGCAACTAATTCTCTGTTGTTTATCCTTGCCGCAGGTCTGAAGAACTGTTGCTGACTACAGCAGTGCCAGCATTCCAACTTTATTAAACCTGCCAACATCTTAAATGGACTTTCCTGTGGTGGTACCCTTATAAAATGATGACAGCTACATCAGTTTGCACATTCTAATCACTTTCCAGCGTCACAAGAGATTTTTACATATACATAATCTAAGTGTATGCAACTGGTAAAACCAGAGCCTACATCCAGTATTACCAGTGAGAGACATTGTTCATTTACCAATGTTGTACATGTATGAAATCTGTACTGTATACTGCAACAAACCCCATACTTCCTATTGGAGAGTACAATAATGTAAATCCTAAAAGCACCACTATTTTAGCATAATAAAAGAAAGTCCAAAGAGCCTCCTATATAGACTACTCCAGATAACTTTGCTTCATTGGTATTTGTAGCTTATTGTAACTTTTTTTAAAAAAAATACAGGATCATCATTGTATTGTACAAAAGCGCTTTGATTAACACAACAGCTATATAGTTTTTTAATTTTAGGATTAAAAAAACCTGTGGAGACAGTGAACTAGTGTCTTTAAAATGAGTCCTTTCAGTATAATGTCTGTCTAAAGACATTGCCTTTAATATCTGTTGGGAAGGAAATGTCCAGATTTTTCAACCTTTTATCGTATGTTTCCTTTTCCTTGTTTACATAGGGAACAATGTTTATAGTTGTGTGTACAGTGGGGGTCTACAACAAGAAGTGTATATTTTAAAACAATTTTTAATGATTTAACAATTTTTTGTAAATCATTTCTGGGCTTCTGCAGCTGTAGATTCTCACTGTGAATTCCCTTGCTTGCTCATGCATAAGTGTATTTGAAATACCAAATATACAGGTTTAGTACTTTTGCCTGTTAGTGATTGTTTTATATGTGTAACGTTTTGGTTGAGATGTTAAATGGTGGACGAGTACTGTGGATGTGAATGTGGGAAGTAATTTTAATCATGTGTAATTGGTCCCAAGCCCTAAGTTGCAGTAATTACCTTTTTGCAGATTTATTTAACAATGCCTTGTTGCTTTGTATGCATTGTTTGGGTGTAAAGATTGCGTGTAAAATCCAACAGGGAGCCACAGTATTTAAATTGACAACCTAATGTTACAACTGCTTTCAGGTGGCCAAATGTAAACTAAAAGCCTTAATTAAAAGTGGTGCAATTTTGTATGACTTAGCATCAGTAGTTCAATAAATTTGGATTGCCATGCAAGGGCTTGCATTACAACTGCCTGTTCTGTAACAGATTGTTTTGTGTAATGTTTTAACTCATTAACAAAATGTTAACATGATCGAAAAAGCAGAATTTTTTAAAGAGCCTAAGTCAAATTTATACACTTCCAACCACTTTTATCATTGTCCCAATTAATAATAATGATAATGAAGTTGGAAGGGACCTTGGAGGTCATCTAGTCCAACCCCCTGCTCAGGCAGGAAACCGTATACCATTTTGGACAAATGGCTGTCTAATCTCTTCTTAAAGACTTCCAGTGTTGGAGCATTCACCGCTTCTGGAGGCAGATTGTTCCACTGGTTAATTGTTCTAACTGTCAGGAAGTTTCTCCTTAGTTCTAGGTTGCTTCTCTCCTTGATTAGTTTCCATCCGTTGCTTCTTGTCCTGCCTTCAGGCGCTTTGGAAAATAGCTTGACTCCCTCTTCTTTGTGGCAGCCCCTGAGATATTGGAACACTGCTATCATGTCCCCCCTCATCCTTCTCTTCATTAAACTAGACATACCCAATTCCAGCAGCCATTCCTTATATGCTTTAGCCTCCAGTCCTCTAATCATCTTTGTTGCTCTTCTCTGTACTTCTAGAGTCTCAACATCTTTTTTACGTCGCGGTGACCAGAACTGCATGCAGTATTCCAAGTGTGGCCTTACCAAGGCATTGTAAAGTGGCATTAACACGTCACATGATCTTGATTCTATCCCTCTGTTAATGCAGCCTAGCACTGTGTTGGTCTTTTTGGCAGCTGCAGCACACTGCTGGCTCATATTTAAGTGATTGTCCACTAGGACTCCAAGGTCCCTCTCACAGTTACTACTATTGAGCAAGGTACCCCCTATACTATACCTGTACATTTGGTTTTTCTTGCCTAAATGTAGAACCTTGCTTTTTTAACCATAGAATTTCATTTTGTTAGATAGTGCCCAGTGTTCAAGTCTGTCCAGATCCTTCTGTATCTTAAGCCTGTCTTCTGGAGTGTTGGCTATTCCTGCCAGCTTGGTGCTGTCTGCAAATTTGATGAGTTCCCCATCTATCCCCTCGTCCAAATCGTTGATGAAGATGTTGAAGAGCACTGGGCCCAGAAAAGAGCCCTGGGGCACCCCACTACACACTTCCCTCCATGTAGATGTGGTTCCATTGAGGACCACATGCTGACTATGCCCGGTCAGCCAGCTACGGATCCATCTGATGGTGATGCTGTCTAACCTACATTTTTCTATCTTATCAAGTAGTAGGTTGTGATCTACTTTGTCAAGTGCCTTACTGAAGTCCAAGTAAATTATATCCACAACATTCCTCTGGTCTACTAATTTTGTCATCTTGGCAAAGAATGGAATAAGATTTGTCTGGCATAAACTTTTTGATAAACCCATGTTGACTTTTGGTTATGACTTTGTTTGCTTCTAGGTGTTCACTGATTCATTGCTTATGTTTTCCAGAATCATCCCAGGTATTGAGGTCAGGCTGATAGGTCTGTAGTTTCCTGGGTCCATTTTCCTTTTTTGAAGATGGGAACTGCATCAGCTCTTTTCCAGTCCTCCGGTAATTCCCCAGTGCTCCAGGATCTTTGAAAAATATAGTTCAGTGGTTCTGAGATCACATTTGCCAGTTCCTTAAGAACCTTGTGGTGTAATCCATCTGGTCCTGGTGATTTGAACTCGTCTAGGGTGGACAGGTGCTCACTTACCATTTTCTTGCCTATCTTGTGTTTCTATTCTTTTTTTTATGGCACTATTTTTGATAGGTTGGTCTGTTTTTTCCCTTTGTGTAAAGGGAAAAATTGGTAGACCCCAACTAGTATCTCAGCTCCATAAGCACAAGCCAGTATAGCCTGTGGTGAAACATTGTGGGAACAGTAGTGTAAATATTTCAAGGATCCCCCATTGCTTATATACCGAAGATAATCATGGCTTTATACTCCTAAAGGGTCCTGTGGTTTGTTTCAATAGAAACTTTGCAGAGTTTGATCTGTATCCACTGAGAAATGTGAATATTGCATGGCTGATGTACTGAAGAAATCAACATAATAGGGTGATTTTGCATAACCAGATCTTTATGATATCTGGCTCCTCATTCCTTCCAGTCATTTCCCTTCCTTCATCCTAGATAACAGTTCTGTTTCTCTTAACTTTTTTTTGTGCCTTATCTGACTGCTTTGTTTTCTTGGACTGTCCTCAGCTCCCAGGCTTTTTTGAAGCTAATGGATTAAGAAGGTAGCACATCTGTGACTGTAAGATATTCATGTATATAAGAATTCTGATTATTTGCTTCTGTATCCACTCCCTTTTTCTATGGCAAACATCACACTCCTCTGTAACTTGGTCTGTCTTTCTACATATGATTTTGTATGCAATTACAAGAAAAATTACCTTTCTTTGACTCATGCATGCATATATTTAGATGCAGTGCTAGAATCTGTATAAAAAGATTTAGAAATTTGAAAAAACTTTAATTGTTTACCTGAAGAGACAAGATTCAATCTAGCTCTATAGAAAGGAACAATTTTCATAATTTTGGCACAGATCCCAGGCACCTTTTGATTTCTTGCTTAGGACTTGGGTGAGAGTCAGTGTAGTGGTTAAGGCATCAAGCTAGAGAGAACTCAAGAGACTGTGAATTCTAGTCCTACTTTAGGCACAAAACCAGTTGGGTGACTGTGGACTAGTCACTTTCTCTGAACCCTAGGAAAGAGGCAGTAGCAAACCACTTCTGAAAAATCTTGAGAAGAAAACTGCAGGGACTTGTCTAGGCAGTCTCCAAGAATCTGACACAGTTAAATGGAAAGAAAAAAATGTTTTAAGGCAGGGGTCCCCAACATTGGCCACGTAAATAAAACCCCATCCACAGGATGCAGGCAGCACACAAAACCATGGCCCCTCCGGTCCGCAGAAAAATATCCACGGAACCGGGCCCTGGTGCCTAAAAGGCTAGGGGCCTCTGTCGTAAGGTATAGACCATGGTATGTCAGTTCCCTGATATGTTTCTTCCATGTCTATAGATGACAACTCAAAATATTACTTGCTTCTTCTAAATCAAAGCAGATTCCCTTTCAAGAACTGCAAGAGAATAATTGTTATCAATAATGCTGTGTTCACCATGAAAATCACTTAACCCAAGATATTGGAAGCTTTACATATCTTAGGAACTTCAGAATGGATGTGATAGCAGAAATATCCATCAAGCAAATCAAAGCAGGACATGATCATTCAAGGACAATAATTTGTTTTTCATGGATAAAATACAATATATCTTTAAAACAATACATTTGAGGGGAATTCAATGTGAAGGTTGGTTTCTTGAGAGTCACCGCTTAGTAGATCTTGGAAAATGAAATTTAAATCCTTTATTTCCAAAACTTAAAACAAATTGCCCCAGCAAAATACATTTTTTTTAGATTCAAAGATGAGAGATTGTGTATGTTTTGTATAATTTCTTGACCAAGGGGGGAAGGGTTTTATGCTTTTCCCCAAATTCTTTCCTCTCACCAATCTTCAAAGACAGAGTAGATGCATACCCACTAGTTCCTAAATATTCCCCTTTAGACTAGGGGATTGTTCCCCTTTAGAAATGTGAAGGAGGCTCAATGTCTACATTTATAAGGCATTGTGAGATTAATACATAAATGGCTTTTTTCAAAGCAGGTGGTTCCTTATTGAATTCTATTGGCTCCAAAACAGGCCTTTCAATTTCAATTTGAATTACTCATGTTTCTAATCCATCATCTTTCGGATACGTATTTGTCTCCCTCACACGCAGCTGAGAAAGGAACACTAGATATGTGCAATGAATATTGCTTCCTGTTTGAAGGATATCCATAGCTCCTCTAGAAAAACCTTAGGCCCTTATCAGGACTGGTAATTTTTATTCTGTTTTTTCATACTGTGATTAGAGATTTTTTTTATTGTCGTATTAGTTGAAGTTGTGCCCTAAAAGGACTGGAAGGAATAAGAAGCCTGACCAACAGATAAGATAAAAATGCATTTTCCTATATTGGGAAATTAATATATTGTGTGAGTGCTTCTTCCGCACAAATTAGCATCTTTCATAATCAGGCTATTTTACTTTTCCAATGTTGCCTTCTGATGGTAGAAAATCAAAACTCAAAAGTTACTAAGTATCAACATTTAAGGCAAAGAAAGTAGAGGAATATGCCAAAGCTTGATGTCATGGTTCTGAAAGAAGAAGCTCTTCAAAGAACTTTGAGGCATTGTTTACCTTAAAGAATCTTTAATTTGCAACATAGCTTCGGCACGTACATAGAGAAGCCAAAATCTGGAATTCTCCCCCAACACACAATATCTAAGCATAACTCACTCCTTCATTTAACAGTCATTAATCACATTCTCCAATTGGTTTGAAGTATGAACTTTCCCTCCTGTTCCATAACCCGCCAGCTCCTCTTATTACAACTAGCCTTGAAGAATACGTTACTGAAATATTGTTATGGCTAACTAGTCCCCAAGCACATTCTTTCCCCTCTCCTTTCCAGCACCATCTAATTTTTACTCTAAAAGTAATACATAGGTTAAATAGAAAATGTCTGCATCTTCATATATTGTCAAGCAAGAACATCCGATGTTAGCAGCATTGACATCCGGCCCCTCTTACAAAAAGGACATATGTAATGTAAACAAAAGCATATATTAAGGACTATTTTTCGGTTTGTTGGGGTGTTTCGCATGAAACCTTTTGATGAGTGTCAGCTTTCACCTCACTGGATTTCACCCAGGTGGCTTCAGACAATGGGTATCCCATTGTATTGCAATTTCCCTTTAAAAATTCTAGAGTCAAGAATACGTTTCACTTCATAGTGAGTCTGTCCTGCAACTATGAGGGGCCCGGGTGCCTTCTTAGGGAGAGGTCTTAAAGTGGAGCCCCAATAAGGTTTCAACAAGCTGCAATGGAAGACGGTGAATCCTCCCTAAAAGCCTAGGGAGTTTCAATTCTACTGTGATGGGGTTGATGATCCTTACGATGGGAAAAGGCCCCAAGAATTTTGGTCTCAATTTCTTGCTGGGCAATTTGAGGCGTAAATATTTGGTTGACAGATAAACCTTTTCCCCAACTTGGAATGTTCTTTGGGGAGCCCTCTTTTTATCAGCCTGCTTTTTATAGGTCTCGGAAGACTTTTTTAATGCAGTTTTCATGTTTCTCCAAACTTCTTCCCACCCCCTCACCCATTGATCAAGTGTCTGGGAGGCGGAGGGCACCTGAGGGTATTCAGGTATTGGGCTGAACTCTTTTCCTGTGGCTACTCTGAAAGGCGTGTAGCCGGTACTGCTGTGAACAGAATTATTGTAAGCCACTTCAGCGAAAGGGAGGAGATCAGTCCAGTTTGTCTGTTGGTAGGAAACATAGCATCTGAGATATTGCTCCACCATTTTGTTAGCGGATTCTGCAGCCCCATTGGTAGCTGGATGGAAAGCAGATGATAAGCCTTGGGATGATCTAATTAATTTAAGAAAACTCCTCTAAAATTTCACTGTGAACTGCACCCCCATCCAAAATTATTCGCTTAGGGATGCCATGCAGCCGGTAGATATGTTTCAGGAACAATTTGGTCAGTCGTTGGGCAGATGGGAGTCCTTTGCAGGCAATGAAATGAGCCTGCTTCGAGAACAGGTATATCACAGTCCAGATGGCAGTATTTCCTCTACTTTCAGGTAGGTCTACTATAAAGTCCATAGCTATTCCCATGGCTGAGAAGGGTCTGCCACCGGTTGCAGTAACACAGGGGTTTTCCCTGGGATTCTTTTCATTGTGGGACATACAGTTTCAGCCCCAGCCACCAAAATTACCGGCGGATGAGATGTAGAGTTTTTAGATATCCAAAGTGTCTAGCCTGTTTAACATCATGGCTTGTTTGAGAGCATTAAGACAGAGGGCTTCAGGCAAATATAGTTTCCCCCCTTTGTAAGCCAAGCCATCCCTGCACGTTAGGGAGGTTTGATTATCTTTGATTATCATTGATCAGTGAGGAGCTCTTGTTTTATTTTCTTTACCCCAGGGCCATCAGGATTAGGGACTCTGCGAGGCGTGAGTTGAGCGGCAGTCTGTGGACTGGAGATAATTGCCTCATTAACCTCTTCGCGTTCACTTTTGTACTGGGGCAATCTCGATAGCACATCAGCTAGGAAGTTTTTTCTCCCGGTATGTACTTTAAAGTGAAGTTGAAACGGTTAAAGTACTGTGCCCAATGTACTTGCTTTGGGGACAATTTGCGGGGAGTTTTCAGTGCCTCTAGGTTTTTGTGATCTGTCCATACTTCAAAAGGCACCTTGCTCCCCTCTAGATAGTGTCGCCAGTTTAATAGCCCCCACCTAATTGCAAAGGCCTCTTTCTCCCAGATTGCCCATCTCCGCTCGCTTTCAGTAAATTTCTTAGAGGTGTAGGCGCAGGGTTGCAGGACCCCACTTTTGTTCTTTTGCAGTAATACAGCTCCAACTGCCACATCGCTGGCGTTGGCTTGAATTACAAAGGGCTCCCCTGGGCAGGGGTTAGGACTGGTTCAGCAGCAAATAGTCTCTTTAAATTCTCAAAAGCTGTTTGACAGCCCATCATCCATGCTAGTGGTTGGCCCAGTCGCAGCATCCCTCCTCTTTTCCCTGTTTTGAGTAATTCTGTCAGGGGTAGGGCAATCTTGGCAAAAGAGGGGATGAATTGACGATAGAAGTTGGCAAAACCTAGAAAACTCTGGAGCTGTTTGCGGGTCTTTGGGGGCTGCCATTCGATTATAGTTTTCACCTTGGCTGAATCCATTTCAATGCCTTTGTTGGAAATTCTGTAGCCAAGATAACCTAATCGGGTCTGGTGAAATTCACATTTTGACAATTTGGCATAAAGCTTGGCATTCAATAGTTTCTTTAACACTTCTCTCACCAACTTTATGTGATCAGTCATATTCGTGCTGTATATCAGCATATCGTCAAGATACACCAGAACCCCTTTGTACAAGTGATCATGTAGGACCTCATTAATCAACTGCATGAATATGGCTGGGGCCCCCTGTAGTCCAAATGGCATGACTTTGAATTGATAGCTCCCCATGGGGCAGTTGAAGGCAGTTTTCCACTCGTCCCCCTCTTTTATTCTCATTCGGTAATATGCCTCTCTCAGGTCTAATTTAGTGAAGACACTCCCCTTAGCCAGATGGGTTAATAAGTCCTTTAGGAGGGGGAGGGGGTATTTGTTTTCCACACTCACAGCATTGAGACCCTTTAGTCTTGCTCAAACCTCACAGGCTTGGAGAGCAATTTTGCTTGTATACCCAATTTCATGGCAAAGGGCAAATTAATAATACATTGGGAGCATCCAGAATCAACTAGCACTTTTAAATCTGCCTGTGCTCCCAATTTAGGGCTTATTAGTTTTGCAGGCAGTGAAAAAGATGGGACGTGTCGACTCACCATCAGGCCGTTCTCTCCTTCGTCGTCGCTGTCAAAAGAGGGCAGATCAGGGGTGGATCCAGCCTTAGTCCCAGCATCCTCCCGTGTGGGGGATGTGATTTGGGCAACCAGTTCCTGTGTGATCCAGTTAGATTTTTCTCTCGTTGGCTACTGATCAGGTTTCTTCCTTGCTTCAGGTCCCGGTCTGCTCTGCTGTTGGGGGTAGGGAACTGGGCAGTTCGCTGCTCAATGTCCTTGCTGTCCGCATCGGAAGCATGTGATTGGCAGGCCTGCAGGTGGCCTGGACCTTTCAGCAGTCATAGCCATTGGAGGTTTTTTGGGGGGTTGTTGTCTGGGTTGTTCTGGTTTTGGCTCAGTTTCAGGTGGGGGAGGCTATTTCAACATCTGGCTTCACCACTGTCTGGTACCACTCTTTCAGCTGATCAGGTACTGCTCGATAGATGCAGGCCTGAGAGAGGTGGTCGTCTAATCCCTCAATGAAGAGATGGATTAGGGATTGCTCAGGCCACCCCTCTATTCAACCTGCTATCTTGCGGAACTCTCGCACGTACTCCACGGCAGGCCTGCCAGCTTGTTTTATTTTGTGGATTTGTTCTCCTGCTTTGAGGCCAATGGATGGGTCCTCAAATCTTTCTCTCAGCTCTAGGAGGAAGAGGCCATTCGGATCCCTCTCCCTCTAGGCTGGACACAATCACATTGACCATGGCACCTGGGTCCAGGTAGAGATAGGCCCAGCGGTTCAAGTGAGAGCGTACTTGGTTAAGAAAAAAAATCAGCTTCTCTGGGTCTCCATCGAAGGTTGCTCTGAAGGGTGGTGCAATTATAGGCTGTTGCAGCCCCCACTGTGGCTGTTGGTGCTGGCCCCACCCTGGCTGCTGGTGCAACGTCTGCTGGGCTCCCCACAGCGCTCGTGGCCCCAATTGCTGCTGGCCCATCCTGGCTGCTGATCCAATGGCTGTTGAGCTCTCCACTGTCGGTGTGGCACCCCCAGTTGCAGCTGGCCCCACCATGGCTGTTGCCATATGCCCAGGTGTTGCACATTCGGGGGCTGCGGCCATCCACCCTGCTATGGTTGCAATACCGGTAGTACTGGCCTCTCGAGTTGCTGGGGGTCTTCCAAAAGTTTCTGCCTGGGTGGGGGCTGCTGCTGTCTTCTCTGTTGTTGGCCTGCGGAGGCTGGTGGCGCCCTCTGCTGTTGCAGGCCCCTCAATGGTGGCTGTGCAAGTGGGAGTTGCAGTGGTCTTCTCTGCTGTTGGACTGCAGGGGCTGGTGGCGCCCTCTGCTGCTGCAGGCCCTTCAATGGTTGCTGGATGAGTGGGGGTTGTTGCTGGACCTCCCTCATTTGTGGGCCCACCAGCTGTTGCTCTCCTGGCTTCTGTACTACCCCAAGCTGTTGCAAGGCCTCTATTAGTTGGTGCAAGCTCAGAGGTGGCTGACCTCCCATCTGTGGGGGCTGCCAAATTCCCCATTGCTGTAGGGGGCCCAGGCTGGGGTTCCCTCTCTCTGTGGGGCTGGAGGCCCTGGCAGGGGACCCCAGGGTCTGGAAGGCTGTTTGATCTGCGAGGGAGGGGCTGGAGGCCTCTCTCAGAAGGAGCTGTTCTTCGCTTCTCACTTCTAATTCTTCAAATCTTTCTGCCAAATATTCTACTGACTGACTACGAGCTGCAGACGGATATTTCCACTCACCCGAGTCTTCAGTGGCAGACGGCCTGACAGCTCTCCATCGGTGTGAGGGATGCAATATGCAAGAATCTCTTTGTTGTGGCTCCAGCTCATCTACTTTCGAAGTCTTTGAGGGTGGCAAGGCTGTTTCGAAGCCTCCGGAGCCCCCACTGGGCTTATCCCAATCTGATGACCAAATCAGCTCTCCTAATTGCTTTGGTCTTGCTCCCAGCTGGGAAATGTGCAAGAGTTCCTTCTCCACTGGCTTGCTGTGGAAGCTGCTGCTGCCAGGGTGCTGGCCTCAGGCAATTTTTCTTCTTCTATGATGAGATCTTCCCTGAATCTTTGTCAGTCTATTCCTTTAGTTTTAGGAACAGCGACTGGAGCCCGGGACCCCTAAACGGTTTGAAAAGTTTCCAGCACCATCTAATTTTTACTGTGTATTACTTTTAAATACACAGGTTAAATAGAAAATGTCTGCATCTTCATATGTTGTCAAGCAAGAACATCTGATGTTAGCAACATTGACATCTGAATTATGTTCTAGATCAGGGATGTCAAACTCCCAGCCCATGGGCCAGATGCGTCATGCCAAAACCATGCCCACCCCATTGCTGGCAATGGAAAAAAAGTCATGATATGTCCTGACACGTCATGTGACGTTGCGAGTTTGATACTCCTGTTCTAGATCATTTTACAGAGTTCCTATGCATTGAAAAAATAGCCTTTTCATTCTTTACAATCATTCTTTACAATTTAAAGAGATCTTAAGACAAAGTACTGAAATATAATTGGTTCTTATAATAATAAAAAGATGAGCAGGACCAGAGCAACTAGCATATTCAGACAGTATCTCCTTCACAAAAGACAAGCCTTTACCCACTGTATTTGAAAAATGGAAAAAACACAAAGTTTGCTGCCATAAATCTCACTCACACACCATTTAAAAGTAAAATACTCACTGGAATCTTGTCTTGTAAACTTAATAAATACTATTAAGAGTTTTTAAACTTGTTTCTTTGGATTAACTGCTTCTAATCTAGCTGCAAGGAGGGAGGGAAAGTTGACATTAACTTTCCTACCATTGTAGAAATACTAGTTTAGTTGAATTGTAATCATTTTAGGAAGTAATGTGCAATAGTTGAAATGTGCACACTAAAACCCTAGGCAGATTTTACATAGTTCATAAATCTAGATTTTACTGAGGTTTTTCAAATGCCAACAGCTGGAAGAATTACAGGATTTCGTACAGCTCATCAAGCATGCAGAGGCAAAACACAACTGCAGGCAAAGCAGGCAAGTAAATTCCTGGGGAATGTTGAATGATACGTAGCTAAAACAATACATCTACCCACTGGTAGATAGTTTCCTGATGGCTAGAGATTTCCAGCATGGTATTTAGAAGTATATTTTAAGTCATTTAGGGGATTACGGTATCACAATGTTTGAAAAATTTGTACCTTGCAATATCTTTATTCTTTATCTTTATCTTTATTTTGACTTATATGCTGCTCTTCTTCCCAGACTCAGGGCGGCTCACAACAGAAATACAGGTACAAAAATATATAGGTCATTTAAAATAATAGTACAATATAAAACTATAAAACTATACACACTCATACAACATACACTCCCAATCAAAGGCCTAGGGGCAGAGCGCAGCTCACACGCCCCAAGCCTGTCTGCATAGATGTGTTTTTAAAAGTTTTCGGAAAGCTAGGAGGGAAGGAGCAGTATGAACCTCTGAGGGAAGTTGATTCCAGAGGGCTGGGGCAGCAACAGAGAAGGCCCTAGCCCTAGGTCCCACCAGACGGCACTGTCTAACAGACGGGACCCGTAGGAGGCCAACCCTATGTGCCCTAACCAGTCGCTGGGATTCATGAGGCAGAAGACGGTCCCGCGAGTATCCTGGCCCATTGCCATATAGGGCTTTATAGGTCATAACCAACACTTTGAATTTTGTTCGGAGACCAATTGGCAGCCAGTGCAGCTCACGGAGGGCTGGAATGATATGAGCATGTCTTGGGAGACCCAAGACAGCTCGCGCGGCCGCATTCTGAACCACCTGCAGTCTCCGGACATTCTTCAAAGGTTGCCCCATGTAGAGAGCATTACAGTAGTCGAATCTCGAGGTGACAAGGGCATGGGTGATTGTGAGGAGTGACTCCCAGTCCAAATAGGGCCGCAACTGACGCACCAGGCGAACCCGGGTGAATGCCCCCCTTACCACAGCCGAAAGATGGTATTCTAAACTTAGCTGTGGATCGAGGAGGATACCCAAGTTGCGAACCTCTCCGACGGGGACAAAACCTCCCCACCCAGAGTAATGGATGGACAGATGGGATTGTCCTTGGGAGGCAGAACCCATAGCCACTCCGTCTTGTCAGGATTGAGTCTGAGCCTGTTGGCACCCATCCAGACCCCAACAGCCTTCAGGCACCGGTTCATCACTTCCACTGCTCCGCTGTAATGACGCGGGGTAGAGATGTAAAGCTGAGTATCATCAGCATACTGATGAAAACTCACCCCGTGTCGACGAATGATCTCACCCAACGGTTTCATGTATATGTTGAAAAGCAGAGGTGAGAGAACAGACCCCTGAGGGACTCCACACGGAAGAGACCTCGGAGCCGATCTCTGACCTCCTGCAAACACCGACTGCGACCGGCCAGAGAGGTAGGAGGTGAACCACCATAAAACGGTGCCCCGCACTCCAAGCCCCTCCAACCGGCGCAGAAGAATACCATGGTCGATGGTATCGAAAGCCGCTGAGAGGTCAAGAAGCACCAGGATAGTGGAATAACCTCTATCCCGGGCCCACCAGAGATCATCGGTCAGCGCAACCAAAGCAGTTTCTGTGCTGTAACCGGACCTGAACCCAGACTGCTGAGGGCCCAGATAATCAGTTTCATTCAAGGACCGTTGGAGTTGGAGTGCCACCACCTTCTCCACAACCTTCCCTAAAAAGGGAAGGTTGGAGACTGGACAGTAGTTATTTAGAACTGCCGGGTCCAGGGAAGGCTTCTTGAGGAGGGGGCACACAAGTGCCTCCTTTAAAGGAGCCGGGAAGGACCCCTCCCCCAATGAAGTGTTGATAACAGCCTGGATCCAGCTCCGTGTCACCACCCTGCTAGCCGAAACCAGCCAGGAGGGGCACGGGTCCAATAAACAGGTGGCAGAACTCACAGCTCCAATGGCCTTGTCCACGTCATCAGGAGTTACCAGATCAAACTCCTCCCATTCAACAGGACTAAGACGGGCCTCTGTCATCTCAACTGACCCATTGTCAGCCGACACTGTATTCCAATTGGAGTACAAGTCAGCCCGGATCTGAGCGACCTTGTCTGCGAAAAAGTTGTTAAATTCTTCGGCATTGCCCTGCAAAGGTTCCTCTCTTCTCCCCGTATCCAGGAGAGAGCGAGTCACCCTAAACAGGGCAGCCGGATGAGATTCCGCAGACGCAATCAATGCGGAAAGATACTGAGATCTTGCCGTAGTGATTGCTTCCAAATAGGTCTTAATATAAGCTCCCAATTTGGTTCGATCAGATTCGGATCTACTCCCCCTCCATTGCTTCTCTAAACGTCTCTTCTGGCGCTTCATCCCCCTGAGTTCCTAGGTAAACCAAGGAGATCTCCTGGGTCTGCTGCCACAGAGAGGTCGCAATGGCGCAATCCGGTCTAGAGCCCCCGTAGCGGCCATATTCCAGGCCGTCACTAGGGACTCCGCCGAACTGTGTACGAGTGAATCCGGCAATTCCCCAAGCGCCCTTTGAAAACCAATAGGGTCCATCAGGCGTCTGGGGCGGAACCATTTAATCGGTTCCAGCTCCCTGCGAGAAAGGATTGGTGTCGTAAACTCAAGCCACAGCAGAAAATGATCTGTCCGTGACATGGGCAACACTTCTAATTCCCTCAATATCAGATCATTCCTCAGCTGTTCCGAGAGAAAAACCAAGTCAGATATGTGTCCCCTCTCATGGGTTGGGCCCTCAATTACTTGTGTCAGGTCCATGGTTGCCATGGAAGCCATGAACTCCCATGCCAACCCAGAGGACTCACCGAGTGACGGCACATTAAAGTCCCCCAAGACAATAAGTCTGGGGAACTCAACCGCCAACCCGGCTACCTCCTCGAGTAGCGTGGGCAGGGCTGTAGAAACGCAGCTGGGAGGCAGGTACGTAAGCAACAGACCCACCTGTACACCTAGGTCCAACCTCATAAGAAGGGACTCACAACCTGATATCTCGGTAGCAGCGAGTCTGCGCAGCCCGAGTGACTCCTTAGCTATAATCGCCACTCCTCCCCCCCCTTCCCTGTAGTCGCAGCTGATGCCATACCTGAAACCCAGCTGGACACATCTCAGAGAGGGGAACTCCTCCCTCTGGGTTCAGCCAGGTCTCAGTTACACATGCCAGGTCGGCCTCCTCATCTAGAATCAAGTCCCAGATGAGGAGAGCTTTATTTACCACCGACCTGGCATTGAGCAGCAGCAGCCTGAGTCCAGGGTCCGGATTTCGCTTGTTACCAGTACTCCGGGAGAGGTTCAAGGGGCCGGAACAAGAGATCGCTTTCAGGCAGTGAGGCCTTGTTCCCCGAGAGCGGCCTACCCCAGGCCTCCCGTCGTATCTGCCTCTTCCCCATACGACCGGTATAGCCTGGCCCACTGATCCCTCAGAGCAAGGCTCCTCCACTTCACTAGCTTCAACAATTGCAGACAGGTCGGCCCTTCCATTCATCATACAACCACCCATCCATTCAACCCGATTCACTCCACAATCAGTCAATCCCCCCCACATCATTCATAACATCCAACAAGAATCAATTAAAACAGTATTAAACAACTTTGAATTATTTAAAAATTTAGACAAATAGTAGTTAAAAACAATTAAAAAACATAGTAATAAAAATAGGCGTGCCAGATGTTAATCCTGCCGCAATAATTATAGCTATGCCTGTATTAGTCCCTCCTAAGATAGAACCTATAGTAGAGTCCAAAACAAAAACCTAGGGGAGGAATAATTATACTAACAATAATTGTGGAACCCAACGTCCCAAGATAAGGCCTTCGGATAAGTTCAACATAATGGCGGCAGCAACAAAGGCCTCACCCACTGGTCTTACAATTTAGCGGGAAGCACCCAGCGATGGAGCAGGCCCGTTAGCCACGATAACCGCTTCCACAATTGCAGTCCACTCCAGCAGTCCAGGGTCAGTGCCAACAAAAGTCTCCTCCAAATTTCCCCCAGTTCTAATCGCTGGGAGGAGGAGAAGAAAAGCGCCGTCAGCGCCGAAGCTGGCCTATTCCAAAATCTCTGGCAGCCTGCCTCGTTCCCCAAACCACCAACGGCAGTTCGAAAGGGGGGGGCGGCAAGCCACGATGGAAATAGAGGAAAACCAGCATCGGGACCAGCACTCGGCGAAGTAAAGGCCGAGAAAGCAAGTAATGGCAAAGAGCAGGCAAACCAGGGAGCCCTCCTGCTTGAAAATCCCCAAAGAAGCCGGACATCAACAGCAAAAGTGGGCCGAGCCGGCGAGGGGCAAGATGGACGCCCCCGGCGGGCAAGCTGGCTCCGAAGCCCCGAAGACAGTAGGAGCAAACCAAGCCAGCAAGGGGGAAGATGGACGCCCCCGGCAGACCCCCGGCGGGCGAGCTGGCTCCGAAGCCCCGAAAACATCCAGTCTGGGTCATGGACGCCTGCAGGTAAGTCGTTCTCTGGCTTCGGCGTTCGACGTTGGGCGGACTCGCCATGCACTGCCTGACTCCCAAAAACCAGCTGGGAATTGGCCCAGCCTCCGCATGTCGGCCCGGCTCCTGGAAATCAGCTGAGAGTCGGCTGGGCTCCCGGAGATGTTACTGCATGTTGTACTACCATTGACTTCCAGCACTACTATTCCTCTGCAAGGTTTTCTAATTTGCGGAGCTGGGAATTTGGGAGCTAAAATTGACAAGATTCAGTTTCTTTTTCTAGCTTGAGTGACAGGAAGACTAGTAAACCTGTGTCAAAAAATTAGCTTATCTGACAAATAGTTGGGGTAGAAGATCTCAATAATCCAGTTATTAACTACATCAATATTTTACCTTTGCCACAAAAATACAATAGTAAGAAACAGGAGCAATGTTTGCATTCTATTTTATAATGTTATCACAAAGTTAATATCTACAATCTTGGCTAACAAAAAAAAATGAATGTTAGCTGCATGGCAAAATACTCTATACTTTGTTTCCATTTTAAAAGAAAGGTGAAACAGTTGATACTATGCTGTCTAACTGGATTATGTTCTTATGTTCTTACCTTTGAAAATAGAACCAAATAAAAATAGAAATTATGTAATATACATAATTTATTATATATAAAATTTCACAATGCTTCTGAATTCTGGGCAAAGAACTTTTCTTTTAGACTTAACAATTATTATTTCTAATAATATCAGATCGATTTAATTTGCTATAGATGTATCTGCCCTTAAAACCCTGAGGAACAACAATCTGTTCAAAACATCAAACTTGTGGTTTGGATTCAGCAATTGTTTTAATCTGAATACAAATAAATGTGTATTACAATTAGAATTAAATTACATTGTAAAACATGGTTGTCAAACTCGCAACATCACGTGATGTGTCACAACGTATCACAACTTTTTTTTCATTGCCTGCAATGGGGTGGGTGCAATTTCGGCATGATGCATCCGGCCCACGGGCTGGCAGTTTGACACTCCTGTTGTAGAAGGATATCTTATAAACTTTGCCATCTACTTTTGCCATTTGGATTTTACAAAATATTTTCTGTATTCCATGCTTTATTAAAGCAAAAGAGAGTATTCCTATTTGTCTTATTTAGTCTGTGGAATTTATAAGCAGGCTTTTTTTTTAAAAAAGCATTATTTTGGATGGTGAATGTAACCGATACTGCTAGATTCAAATGATAAAAATGTTAACGTAAAAGTGCCATTTATTGCTTTCCCCTGGTAAAAGGCTGAAATGATATTTTAACAAGCTATATACACCATTTCTATGAGAGACTTGCTACATACTATTATACCTGTTACCATATTTCCATATGCAAGCTGCTATATTTTAGATCAGATTATTTTATTTCTATCTTCATGTTAACTCTTAAGCAGCTTATTCATTCAAAGAATTATGTGAACTGTGGTAACTGAAGCAAGACTAAATAAATAAGGAGCATGTATATAACTTTTAAGTTACATGATTTTATTGTAACTCCCCACCCCACACACAAGTTTGGGCTTACAAGGAGCAGTTGCTGCAGGCGGGAGAGGCGAGCAAGGAGGGAACGGGCTCAGAGCAGAGCGCGTGCAGACTCGCTCCCCGAGAGGTCTCTGCCTGTCGCGTCGCCATGTCCAAGGAGAAACCTAAGGAAGGAGTAAAAACAGAAAACGACCATATCAATTTAAAAGTTGCTGGTCAAGATGGATCGGTCGTCCAGTTTAAAATAAAACGCCACACGCCATTAAGTAAACTAATGAAAGCTTATTGTGAGAGACAGGGTTTGTCTATGAGACAGATTAGATTCAGATTTGATGGGCAACCAATTAATGAAACAGATACACCTGCACAGTTGGAAATGGAAGATGAAGATACTATTGATGTGTTTCAACAGCAAACTGGTGGCATATGCTAAATGTCCTTTTCATTTTGAAAGAGGAATACAAAATGTCACCCACTTCATCATCTGTCCTTGGATTTGCTATTAAATAGTAAACAAATGACCATGCCAATCTTACAGGAATCTTCTCATGTTCTGAGGACATTTATCCAAATCCTTTTCCTGTCCCTGATATTCTGCGTGTGCAAGTTGAAGCTGTATCCATGGAAAATAACTTCATAAAAATGGGCCCAGTAAAAAATTAAGTTTTCAAATAAGTAATTACTGGCTGTTTACTGTAATCTTGTTTTTCTAAAATGGTGATCTAAGTACCAACCTACTGTACAATGAACATATTTAGTGCTGCCTTTAGTTGTTTTTGTTTTATCGCTTAATTATGACAATGTAAATATTGAAATACTTTTTCTTTATGATAGGATTTTTTTCTCAAAAGATGTTTGGGACAGAAAAGAATTTTATCATAAACAATTATTACTCTAAAACTGTTAACGGGGGATATATGAAACGAGCAATACTTGCAGAATGCTGATTATAGTGGCAGTTAAAGGTAATGCAAATGTACATGTGCTTTTTCATAATAAAATAGTATAGAATCAATTTTTAAAGTAATGGGAAGTTATTGAGTTCGTCAGCAATTACACTATTTGCATGCATAATATTCCACATTTACTATAAAGTTCACATATCCAGGGTGGAGTACCAGAGTATTTAATAATTTTTAAACTAATTGACCAGGATGTTTTAAGAAGCTCTCCTGTGCAATTCTTGTTAATTGTGGAACTCTTTGTGCAGTTTTCACACAAAGCATTATTTGGTCAATGATTTATTGGACAATAAATGCTATATTTTGTTAAAAGCTGATCTTATAGGCTCATTGCTTTATAGCCTGGTCTGGGATTCAAACAGCTGTGTATTGTATTTTGCCTATGCATTAGGATCTTATGCTTTCGTTGCAACCACTATCTGGGAAATCCAATGGAGCAGAATGCAATACAAGAATTGAATTTATCTTCTGATGAGTAAATTAAATCTTATTTTTAAAAACAAGGACTTTCAATATTAATGGCTATTAAATGTGCAAGTGTATCATTGGGAAAATATTGAATGCAAAGGACCTGTTTCCCAAATATTTCACATTTAGATGACTTGGTAATTACATGTGATTTGGATGCATCTAAATTAAATTAAAACTATTTTACTTTTTGTAAGCTTTTTCATTGCTGCTTGGGAATGTACATTTCTGCCTTTTATATATCTATATTTAACAGAGTACTGGTTTGCAAGAAACCCTTTTGAGAAGACTGCCTATCTTTTACTTATTCCCTATAATTGTAAATGGTCCAGGAAGGGATATTCATTTAAAATTGTTAATTGTTTATTAAATTGTACAATACTTGTCCTTTATTACTGTACACAGTAAACTTAATTTGGTACTCTGTCTCTTGGCTTATGTTTAATGCTGCTGAATTTCATATGACTATATTCAAAGCTGTATCACTGAAATGCTGACAATTTATTCATATGCACATCTTTATTAAAATTCTTTTATTGAGGAAAAAAAAGTTTGGGCTTACAAGTAGGCATTTTACCTGGGAAAATCTAAAAACAGTAAAACAGATACATCTTAAAATTAAATTAACTAAATTAAATTAAAATTAATTAAAGAAAAATACCATATTTTTCAATCTCTTAGCATAAGAGTATCCAAATGGTATCTAGTTCATTGGGTTTGTTTCCAAGTACTTAATTGGATGGCAAAAATATGTTAACTACATAGTAATATAGGGAATTGTATTATTTATGTTATCCTATCAGCTGGATTTTTGCAGCCTTATCTGGTCGCCAGTGATTTAACTTTTTAATAAAAAGCCAGTTTGCTTTAGTGATTAAGGTACCAGGCTAAAAACTGAAAGACTGCGTCACACTTTAGGTATGAAAGACGGCTGGGTGACTTTGGTCCAGTCACTCTCTTTCAGCCCAACCTACCTCACAGGGTTGTTGTTCTGGGGAAATGAGGAGGACAAATATTAGCTATGTTTGCAGTTTTGAGTTATTTATAAAAATAATAAAGGTAGTTTATTTTAATCCAGACTATTGCAGATAAAATCCACTCTCTCATAGTAAATTTTCGAAATGTAATAAAGAATCTATCTGCACACAGACTCCAGCTGCTAACCCATTGTTTCGACCTTCAAATGTTGTTTCCCAAACAGTTCAAATCTAGCGGGCGTCAAATTATCGCCTATCGCAACAACAGGAAACAAGCAGATCGACCCCATCGATGTTCAGAGACGAGGATATAATCCTCCAAAGCGGTAGAGGGCGCTCTATCTGCTGATCGGAGGACAAGAACTCGATAAACGTGCCTTTCTCAAAACAGATAACGGATTAATAGATTTAGTTTCCTTTCTGCAAACCGGAAGCATATTAGCATTCTGGGAACGTTACAGAAAAGCAACAGGGTTTTCACCAGGCGGTTAGTCCAGAATCGAATCGTCTCGCGGCTCCAACTCCACCCCTTTCCTCCAAAGTTTGTTTCCCTTCCTATCTCCGTACCTAAACTTCCAGAAGCGGGAACTCTCAAGTAGCGGCCTGGACTCAGATTGGAGATCCGCTGGCCTCAAATGCAGAAATGGACCGGTGAGCTATTTTGGTCCTAGGCTAATGAAGGCTTCTGTGGGGACCTTAAAAATGGACGTATTTATTTTCGCATAAATTATTCAATGAGATTTTGCATAATGGAGGCACAATAGCAGATTTATTATTGTTATTACTGGGTTTGTCTTATTTAAAACCCTTATAAAACCCTTATAAAAAGGGGTTTTATCTTTTTATATTAAACTCAAAGTGCTAGGGGTAATTTTTATTGTCAATTAATGGCATACTTTTAGCGGCCTGGGTGGCATGTCTAGCACCACGTTTTATAAAAAACGGGAAATTGAAGTCTTCTCACCCCAAAATTATATATGGCAAAGGAACCAAAAATGCTGGACCTCCTCCACTCACATCATTCTGCTAGGACTGTCATCTTGAAGCTATTCTTTAAATCAGTGTTTCTCAACCTTGACAATTTTAAGGCATGTGGACTTCAACTCCCAGAATTCCACAGCCAGCATTGCTGTGGAATTCTGGGAGTTGAAGTCCACATGTCTTAAAATTGTCAAGGTTGAGAAACACTGCTTTAGATGCCTTGCTCTTTGATAACTGGTCAGAGGGGAGGCTTTTATTTGGTTGAAGTGTCTTCTATGGAATATCACATTTGTTATATCATGCTATTTTCACTTTGGCAGGATTGTAAGAACAGTTAATATTTTTAACTTAAGAAATATGTAATTCCACAGTGATTATATCTATTTTACTGTTTTTAGATAAAAAAGATAAACAATTAAAACCTATTCAAGGATTATTTCATCCTCTTGATGGTTATGCTTTTTTTCACCCTTTTCCAATTCCATATTATAATCCTGAAGGGAGCAGAGTATGTGTGCATGTGCGCACATGTAAACATACATAAATCAGAAGCTGGATTTAACTGAATATGGCTCTCACCCCTCATTGCCTGTATAAGTCTTGACATAGAAATGTGATTGATCATGAAAACCGCTTGTGTGCCTGAAGAAAAAAAGACTTGCTGAGGAATACATTTAAGTCTTAAATTTCCCAAATATTTTTTTTAATCAAAAGGAGACAAATCTATCCATCCTATGTCTGTGAAGAGAAAATATTGAGCAAAGCTCAAAATAATTTTCATTCTTATCTTTTCAGGAATGATTTTCAGAATACGTCGTCACAAGAAATGATTCAGCCCGTTCTAAAGCAAAATACTAAAAAAAAAGTTTCTAGTATCCTTTATTATATGATGTAATTATGATGTAATTTGAGAGATGCTCATTGTTTTTGTGTGCTGCAAAATAGTGTCTTTTTCTTTAAAAAGAAATATATATATACTCATAATTCAAATAGATGCAAAGTTCTATGTGGTTTCAATCTTTAATTTTTTCAATGTTTCTTCTTATTTGGAATGTATTAGAATTAATTAGATCAGAGGTCCCCAATCTTTTGGGCACCAGGGACCGGTTCCATGAATAGAGGTTTTTCCGTGGACCAGAGGGTGCGTGGTTTTGTGTGCTGCCTGCATCCTGTGGATGGGGCTTTGCTTGTTTATGCGGACCAGTTGATGGCATAACCCGTCCCAGTACTGGTCCACGGACCCGGTTTGGGGACCCCTGAATTAGATGGCAAACATTTCTTGCCAATTTAATCTAATACACAAACTACTACACACAATTTATAATTAAAAAAATCACAGAATGCCTGTTGTTTTACTGCACTAATTATAATGTGGCTTTCTTGCTTGTGGTATTGTGTAAATGTCAATGCTGCTAACATTGGATGCAGCCATTTTTCTTCTCTTAGAATTAGAATTAGATGATACTGGGGAGGAGGAGGAATGTGCATGGGAGTTTAGTTAGACATAGCAATATTGTGACTAGTGTGAGAACCAAGGTTTTTTTAAATAAGAGATGATAAGAAATGAAGGTTGAAGAACTGGAGGGAAAGCCTGCATTTCAAACTAATTGGAGAATGTGATTTATGACTGTTAATTAGAGGAGGGAATTGTGTTTTGATACTATGTGCTGAGAGGAGGGGAATTCAGATTTTAGCTTTGACTATGTACATGCCAATGCTATGGTACTCGAATAAAGATTCTTTAAGGCAGCGGTTCTCAACCTTTTTCAGGCCGAGACCCCACCTGCGCTGCCCATGCGCGCCGCGACCCCAACTTGCGTCGCCCATGTGCGGCGCGACGGCCCGAACCGCTCATGTGCGGCGTGCACGCGACGGCCTGAACGGTGCATGCACAGCGCGACGGGCCGAACCACGCATGCACGGTCCAGCGGCCCGAACCACGCATGCGTAGCGGCGTGCGGCGGCCCAAACCGCGCATGCACGGCGCAACGGGTCTAACCACGCATGCGCGGCGTGCGTGCAACGGCTGAGGGGAAATGGGAAAAAATGGAGAAAATGGCGGACTGCCGTGTTTGGCGACCCCCGTGAAACGGTCGTTCGACCCCAAATGGGGTCGCGACCCACAGGCTGAGAACCGTTGCTTTAAGGTAAACAATGCCTCGAAGTTCTTTGAAGAGTTTCATCTGTTGGAACCATGACAGTAAAATGTGAACAATTGAATTTGATTTTCCTCTGCCATTAATGATCAGGTTATCCCTATTCCCAGTTAATGGAATAAAACAAGGCTTTTATTTAAAAAAACAAATATTGTGCATAGCATCATCTGGCTTGGTTGTCAGTAGCTAACCAACTAGGAAAAAATGGCATTTGCAGGATCTGATGAAAGATAGCTCTGCTTACCAAATTTTGATAGAAGAACTTTCTATATGATGAGGCAAAACCTGATATGCATTTTCTTAGCTTAGCTTCCTTTCTTAGTGTTGGCTATCCTGGATGACAGTTTAAGTGGCATGTCAACAAGAGGGTTAGCAATTCCCAGGACTCCCGGGCTGTTTTCTCAATCTGGTAAGATTCTTTATATTTAATTTCTACTTATAAATATTAAAAATTACAGGTAGCATATAGTAAAATTCCTTCAATAAAATAGTCCTTCAAATTTACTGTATTCTATTTGTCATCCAGAATTCATTTTTTCAAAATAAAAGTGTTAAACACAAAAGTATATGTTTTTTAGAAAAATAATCAAAAACATTTTTCCCAGTTACTCCACGGAGCCGAAGTGCTACAAGGCAGTCAAATATATCTACCAACCAAGGAACAGAGAGGAAATCACCTTACTTTGTGAAGATTCCTGGGCACCTTGATAATTTGTCTGTGGTAAGAGCATACTAAACAGAAATGATTAGACTGCAGGGCATAAGATAATTGAGCCACCTACTACTACTATGTGGTAACCCATTATTATCATAACATGGTAATCTCAGAAATTCATCCAACTGCACTTAACATGTTCATGGAAATATGCATAAAATAGCAGACTGAATCTTTTAATTTTCTCCCTATAAGCAGTTTTGGAAAGATAGCTATGTATACTGTAGTTCTATGAGAAAAATAGTACAAATGGAACCTGTAATGAGTTGTGCACTGTGTCCTTCCACCTCCAAAACTGATCTGTTTGTGACACCTGTTTTATATTTCATCCAAGTAGGACAATCACCCCATTCTTTTCTCCAAGCAATATGTCATACTTTCTTGCTAAAATGTATATTGAGCCCTGGCAACATTGGAGGTTTCCCCTTTCCTATGTGTCTCTAAATTTTGATAAGTTAATATGAAAAATTTTGTAAGAACTTGTTGGAGCTTAACTATTCCTCAATGTAAAATAGCAGGGTAAGAATGTTTTGTAGTTTTTATAAATGAGTTATTTGGTCAGTAAGTAAAGAAATAATTACCGCTGTAGTTACTATGGATTTTATGTTGCAGTATTTGTCTGGGATTTAGAGAGGTTGAAAATATTCAAGAAAGCCCCTCCCTTCCTCATTAGATGGTTATGACATAGAGGAATATGATTGGTTGCTATAGTTTATTCCCATGGCTATTCTGCATTGACTACAAAATCCAGGCCATCAGTATTCTTTGCTATTGTCTCCTGGTTGTCTGAATTTCTACAGCCCTGATAGGATGAGTTTACTTACTGCTAGTAAGTATGTTGCTATTAAATGAAAGTATAAACAGTCACTCATGCCTTGTGACTGCCTATCTGGATTCTGCAGTGCACTATACATGGGGTTGCCCTTAAAGAGCATCCAGAAAGTTTTAACTGGTCCAGAATGAAGCTGCACGGTAGTAAATGGTGTCAGTTATCCAACATATGTAAGACCACTGCTTCATGTATTGTTTGCCAGTGTGTTTCTGGATAAAATTCAAGATGCTGGTTATCATCTTTAAAGGCCTTCATGGTTTCGGACTGGGTTACCTGAGGGACTGTCTTCTCTCAGTTGTTTCTAACCGTTCAATCTGGTCTGGCAGGATACCCATGTTCAGGGTCCTGTCAGCCAAGGAATGTCACCTAGCAGGACCTGGAGATACGCCTTCTCTGTCAAGTACCTGTCTTCTCTCTTTTTTTGTAATATATTTTATTGAATTTTTAAAAAAAATACAAATCACTTAATAATTGGTGAACAGTGTGTTGTCTGGGTTACATTTGTAAAACAATCATTAACAATTAATTTCTATAATCCATATTCCACATAATAATTGTAGTTGATTTCCTCTTTCCCCAAAATATCCTCTTTTGCAAACATTGAATTAATACAATTCTTATATTTTGATAAATAACAATTGAATATATTTTTTTCCAATATTCCTAAAAATAATAATCATATCAGTATAATATTTATTTTCTGTTCAGTCATTCTGATTGCCTTATCATAGATCCTATTGCAATCCTTATTTTAGTTTATTTCTCTCACTAAATTCTAGATATTCTTACTGGTGAAGATTTTCTCAAAAATTAATTACATTTACATTTACAAATTTAACTCTATTTTTTCTGTATAAACCATCTCATACTTTTACATTTCTTAAGAAATAGATAAAACGATGAAAAGAAAAAGGAGGGCAAGAGAAAAGAAACATAAGAAATAACATACTACTTAAAATATATATCCCTCCTAGGATAATATATATTTATTTCCTCAGTTTCTTATTCTTTTTAATCATAATTAAGAATATATTTAATCTTTAAACATTCCATTCAATACCTTTAACTCTTATTCAAAACATTTTTTTCATAATTTTCTTAAATTCAGTCACATTTAAATATCTAAAACATTTCCTTTACTTAAATCATTTCAACTTTTTTTATTACTCATATCAAGAAAAAGAACACAAAAGAGAAAAAAGCATACTATATTATTTAGAGAATTCATCCCTCTTAGAATAGCATATATGTTCCAAAATGTTTCTGTTTCTTTAACCATATTCAAACAAACGTTTCTTTTTAAAGTATTCTCTCTGAAAAGTCCCATCATCTATTTTCTAGATTTCTACCTTAGTCTTTTTCCTTTGCCCAGTATCTTTCTTGATCGATGTATTTTGCTGAATCAAAAGGTTTTTCCGTATGTTCGTAAATGTTGCTGTAGATCAGCGGTTCTCAACCTTTTTCAGGCCGAGACCCCGACCTGCGCCGCGCATGCACGGTGCGACCCGACCTACGGCCCGCATTGCGCATGCGCGGTGCGTGCGCGACAGCCCGCATTGCGCATGCACGGCACAACGGCCCGCATTGCGCATGCGCAGCGCGCGCGCGACGGCCCACATCGCACATGCACGGCGCGACGGCCCGAATCGCGCATGCGTGGCGCTGCCCCCTGCGCCGGCCGAGGGGAAAAGGGAAAAAATGGTGGACTGCGGTGTTTGGCGACCCCCGTGAAATGGTCGTTCAACCCCAAATGGGGTCGCAACCCACAGGTTGAGAACCGCTGCTGTAGATATAAAAAGTAAATATCTTTATTAAGGGCATTTGCCCACTCATTTTTATTTGGAATCTTTTTCCTTCTTTTTCTCTTGGCTTGTCTTGTCACTTTTTGTCTCTCCAGTTCTAGTGTTTTCCCTGTAGTACGTTTATCCAGTCTTTTTTTCTTGTCCTCAAGTTCATTTTGTAGTGTTGAAATATAAGTTTTTTTTCCCAAATTTAGTATTTCTTGTAAATTTTTCCCACTTGGATTAAATCATACTCCTTTGTTTTGTAGTATTCCATCTTTAAGTCTCTATCCTTGAATTTATGTTGAGTCATCTGTTTTGTTTGTTCCTTCTCTGCTGTATTTTCCTGAGGGGTTTTTTGATATAAAATTGAATTGGAAATGAGTTGATTTATATTTTCAAAGTTATTTTGGATTTCTTTCTGATTTGAGATCATTGTTATTTGAATTAGTTGCAACATATCATATATCTCCTCTTGAAAAATATTCATTTTTTTCTTGATAAGTATTTCCTATAAATCTCTGATTTTCCATGATGACCAAAAGTCCAGATTTCACCCCCCCCCCTCTGGAAATAGCTTTGGATTCAGAGTTGAATAAATACTTATAGTCTAGAGAGTTCAGAAAAGTTCTTTTTTTTTTTTGTTCCTTCAGGTTTGTAAGTCTCACTATCTACACAGCTGTTCTCTATTGTTAAAGCTTCGAAGGTCACAAGTAGAGATTAGTTTTTTCCCCAGATTTTACCATGACTGTCATAATCCTCATCCACCAGCAGATGTCAGCACTGGTTCATTTTTCAGATTTTATTCCTCCATGAAAGGTTCTATTCGCTGCTTCCGTTAGCAAAAGAGTGGGGCGAAAAAACCCCTCCTTCACTCTCTCTGAGGTTTTTTTTTTTTTTTTGCTTCTTGGGAATTTCTCCCCTTCAGGAAAGTTGATAGGTAGGATAGAGAAAAGCAATGTTCTTACTTAGATTCAAGTACATTGTTTACGATCAGCTTAAAATAGTGCTTTTGACTTCGGTGGCTCACAGCTCAGGCTAGACTATGGAGTTAGGTTAGCCTTTCTCCTGTTGGTTTCTGGAAGGCTTCTCCTGGACTGATAGGGTCGACTACCGTCTCTCGCGGTCCCTGGGACTTCCTTCCTTCATTGCCACCTCTCCGGGGCAGCTTTTAGCCCATTTAGGGTCCCCTAACAGGAAGAAACTCAGCTGGAGGGCCCGGAGTCCCAAACCCCTCAACTGCTTCGCTGCGCGCAGAACCGGAAGTCTCCAAGTACCTGTCTTCTCATTGGCCCTGATTCTGTTGGCTTTTATAAGGCCTTGAAGACTGGTTATGTGTCCAGGCCTAGGATCTCATCTGTGTGAAACACCCTGTTATATTAACATACAGGGTTCTGATTTTTCTCAGTTGCTATATATATTATTTTTATCTTGTGTTTGTATTTGGTTTTAATTGATTTTTTTAATTGGTCACCACCCATAGCACTTATTTGAACTGGTGGCCCTAAAAATTGAATGAATAAATAAATAAATGCATCAACTTATTTTCTTCTGTCACTTTGAAAGTTGCAAAATCTTGTTAGTCTTTAATTTGATGGGAAGAGAGTTGGTGTTATCTTTACTATTTTGGAAGATATATTATCCTTACTTAATTGATTGGTTTTATTTTTTAATCACAAAAACTTGTCTTGATATATAATAATGTGACATTTATATTGGTTGAAATAAAAGTTCTTGCAGCTAATAAAAGGAATTTTTAGATTACATTTTAATACATGGACAGTAAGGATGTGATTCTAACCTCATAATGGTCATGTAGGTTGTTCTGAGTCTAAATAAAATACATTTTAATGCTTTGCTAAAAAATAATTTCTGTGAAAGCTAATACCTATCTCGCATTTCTCCAACTTATAATTGTGATTATAGTGTACTATTACCTTCATTGAATCTTAAAATAGACTGCAGTTAGAAAACAAACTTACCTTGATACTGATAAAATGCTTTGTGTATTAGTTAGATGACAGTGACTGGACAGCTGCACTTACACCTCCACATTCAGTCATGTTCACAAACTTAGATTATAGTGCAGCAGAAGATGTCACAAAGAGTGCTGTCCTCGTGAATGAGGATGACCCTGGGGAAGCTGGTAAGAGATGAATATCTTCATGTTTTATTTGAATAACAGTTTAACCATATTGACCAATGAGCCTATGAAAAAAGCAGATAAAAATACATATTTTGTGAGTTTAATGTACAGTGAACAGAAGGAAACTAAGCAAGCTTTTCTTCATATGTTTTCTTGGGTAATAACAATAGGGCACCAATTTCTTGGTGGGGGAAGAAAGCCTTTGCTAGCCTTCTGGCCAGAAAAGAGTCTTTCTAGCCTTCAGAATGATTGCCTTTGCCTGCAAAGTGAGGATGTTTTTGACCAGCAAATGTGAAACCTAGCAGGGTGATTATTTTGAAGGCTAGAAAGGCACTTTTCTGGCCAGAAAGCCTGCAAAGGTTATTGTTTTGAAGTCTAAAAAGTCTCTTTCAGCAGTTGTAGAAAAAGGTAAAGTAAGTAGACTTAGGAAAGGAGAGGGCCCTATCCTCCCTGCCTGTGACAAGTTTCTGCATGCCATTGGTCCCTGTAGCCAGTCAAAGCTTCCTGGCCCATGACATGTTTCCATATACTAATGGGCAGTGGGCCTCTCCCCCTTCAAAGGTACCCCTGTGCAATTGCTTAATGACAGCAACTGGGAGAGTTGGGATTGCAGTTATTGAGCAAAGCAGTCACATGAGCATCTTCCTTAATGAATGCTTCACTTAACAAATGAGATTCCAGCCTCAATTGTGGTCATAAGTTGAGGATGATCTGTATTATGATTAAAAGTCTAAATGTAAAGCCATAACAATTAACAATTGCATAAAACAAATCATACTAATGAACATGTTTTTTCTGTGATTTTAGCTACTCGGAGCATGTATCCTGACTTTCTTCATTCCCTGTTAAAGCATAGTTCAAATACTGTTTTTGAACTTATAGATGAGTATGAAGATACTTGCAGTAACCAGGTATATAGAATTCTATTGTTATTCAATGATTTCTTGCTTAACCAAAATTCTTTAGAATAAGCAAAGAGCTTGAATAGTAAGTTTGGCCTTCATTAAATGTTGTAGGAAGGACACTTTGTAGGTAATCATGAGAGCACTTTGCCAGTTTTCATTGGGTAAAGATAGAACTAGTTACTTGAAATATGTGGTTTAAAAGAAAAGTTAAAAATATTACTCGCCATCACCACCATTTCAACTTTATTATCTATCTTTTTCCCCTTTGTCTGTACTTTTCCTATCAGACTTTTGATTGTAAGCTTGTTTTGAAAGGAAAATTGCTCTTTTTTCTTTGGGATTTATGCTGCAAAGCAGAGATGAAGAAATATCCAGTTCTTAGGACCTTCAGTTATACTTTTTACAATCCAAGAATTTTCCATAGATAATGATCATAACTAGATTGGCTTATAGATACTGATTTCTATTATCTATAGTTTGATCAATCAGAGCTTTTACATAATTATGTGAAAACGGTAAGATAAAGTAATTGATAACATAGAGATGTAGACTAAATTAATAGTCTTTGTAGTGTTCATGCCACATACAGCATTCTCTGCTAATGATAAGAATAGCACAGTCAGTTTTGACTCTCATTAGCTACTGCTACAGAATCAAAGCCCAATTGTAGTCCAAGCTTGTTTGTGCTATTCTGTGCAAGCTAGGAACTTTCTTCTAAAAATTATCCTGCAAGCCTGAAAACTGCTCTTTGCATCCCACCATCTAAGAATATATTCACATACTCAAAATGCAAAATACAGTAAATGATAAATTGTTACTTTATGCTAAATCAGCGGTTCTCAACCTTTTTCAGGCCGCGGCCCCGACCTGTCAAGCGCCGCGCATGCATGGCGCTACCCCCTGCGCCACGCATGCGTGGTGCTGCCCCCTGCCCCGCACATGCGTGGTGCTGCCCCCTGCCCTGCGCATGCGTGGTGTTGCCCCCTGCGCCGGCTGAGGTGTAGGCCGCCGCCCGTTCAGGGCGGCGGCAGGCAGGCCCAGGTGCTCCTGGGCAGCCGCAGCGGCGACGGTGCAGGGTGACCACAGGCTGGGCCACCAGCTGGCCCAGCTCAAGGGAGGTAAGACACCCGCCGGGCCCCACGCGCGCCAAAAACCCTCCCTGCGCCCGCCGCTGCCCCGCTAGCCTTACCTTCGCTGCTGCCCGTTCGGGGCGGTGGCAGGCAGGCCCAGGCGCTCCTGGGCAGCCGCAGCAGCGACGGCGCAGGGCGACCACGGGCTGGGCCACCAGCTGGCCCAGCCCAAGGGAGGTAAAAAAAACCGCCGGGCCCCACGCGCACCAAAAACCCTGCGCCCGCCGGCCTCCCACCTCCCACCCCTGGCCCTCTTTTACTTACATTTTTAGTAGTTGCTCAGCAGGGAGGGGTGGAAACTTCCGGATAGCTCGCCTTCGCTGCAGACAACTTGCAGCACCGTTTGCAGACTTGGACTTTTGGCGGGCTCAGCAGGACGGAGACAGCCTGGACAATTCCTATTGGCTTTTGAAAGCCAATAGAATTAGACTCTATTCAAGAGAGTCCATTCTATTGGCTTTCAAAAGCCAATAGAATAAGAGGGAGTAGCACAGCTAAGGAAAAGGGGGGGAAAATGGCGGACTGCGTTGTTTAGCGACCCCCGTGAAATGGTCGTTCGACCCCAAATGGGGTCGCGACCCACAGGTTGAGAACCGCTATGCTAAACAATATAATAAATTATAATGAATAACATAAAACATCAAATAAAGTAGCTCTTCACTGTTTTTCAAACATCAGCTAAACATTCTTCAAAAAATAGTGTATCGAGCAACTCCTGGACAACAGAAATTTTCCAAAACTGCTAGTATTTTGTGGCTTCTAAAGCAGGAAATGGTAACATGGAGACTCTTGTCGTCAATTTACAGGTAACTCTCTAAAAGCCATTCAAATCCTTCCTCAGCATATTACCTTCTTGTGTTATAGTCTATATTTGAATAAAAATGAATGCTTCTTTTATATGAAATAAATAATTTATAAGAAACACTAAGAAAACTTTCATTTATTCAGTCTTAGAAAGAACATTATTCAGGAAAAGTATGTTATTCATAAATTTGCAGTGCAATCCTGTCTGTATTTCAGTCCTACTGCATTTATTGCTTAGGAAGTATGTTTTCAGTCAAAGTGGATTTATCTTGGTGATTGGGTGATAGATAATTCAATGCAGAATGTAGTAGATGAATAAGATTTTGTGTCACATAATTTGAAAAACATGAAAGAAAGTATTAACCTTCTTGGAGGTTTCAACAATACTATTTTAAAGCCCTCTATGGCAGGGCTTTTCAACCAGTGGTACTTTAGCACCTGGCAGGTGGTACACGACCCCTAGCCAAATGTAGCGGGGGAGGAACGCGCTAAAGCGACGCAGGCCTGAAGGAGACCAGCAGGAGCTGCAAGGCTCCGCAGAAGCCCCAGGATCTGAGCGCACAGCTGTATCCTGGTTGGAGCTTCTGGTGCACCTGAAAGAGAAGAGGAGGAGGGCAGAGAGAGGAGAAGCTATAAAAGGAACAGGTTTTGGCAGGAGGGGGAGAGAAAAAAACACATGGAGAAAAAGAGGCTTTTGTTAGCGAAGTGAGAGTGAGCGAGTGGCCTTTGCAAGCTAAGAGTGAGTGAAAGTGAGCGAAGGGCTTGTGCAATGTGTGAGTGAATGGAAGCAAGAGAGAAGCTTTTGCGAACAAAGTGTGACTGAACAAGAGCAAGAGAAGGGCTTTGCGAGTAACGTGTGAGTGAATGGGAGCGAGAGAAAGCTTTTGCAAGCAACATGTGAGTGAAAGAGTGAGAAATTTTTGCAAGCAAAGTATGAGTGAATGGGAGCAAGAAGCTTTTGTGAGCAACGTGTGTGAATGAGTGAGCGAGAGAAGCTTTTGCGAGCAAAGTGAGTGAATGGGAATGAGAAGCTTTTGCAAGCAAAGTGAGTGAAAGCGAGAGGCTTTTGTGATCAACGTGTGAGTGAAAGAGGTTTTTGCAAGCAATGTGAGAGCGAGAAAGAAGCTTTTGTGAGCAAAGTGTGTGAAAGAAGCTTTTGTGAGCAAAGTGAGTGAATGAGTGCAAGAAGCTTTTGTGAGCAATGTGAGTGAAAGTGAGAGAAGCTTTTGCGAGCAATGCGTGAGAGAGTGAGAGAAGCTTTTGCAAGCAAAGTGAATGAATGAGCGAGAGAAGCTTTTGTGAGCAAAGTGTGAGTGAATGAGAGCGAGAGAAGCTTTTGCGAGCATTGTGAGTGAATGAGAGTGAGACAGAAGCTTTTGCGAGCAAAGTGAATGAAAGAGAGCAAGAGAAGCTTTTGTGAGCAAAGTGTAAGGGGGGGTTGTGAGCAAAGGGTGAGAGAAAAAGGGAAACATGAGGGGGAGAAGGAAAAAAGGAAAGAAAAGGCATTGACTTCTGAGTTCCACTGTTGCAGTAGGAAGGAAGCGTTAACATTGAACCTCAACTTTTTACTTTTCCATAATATTGTAAACTAGCCATTTCTATAACAACAAATTAATTTAACCAGTAAAGCCCAACCCCCCTCCCTTTTTTTTAGTCATCAAGTTTTTGACACCTTGCTAAGCACTGGTGGTATTCAAATATTGTCATGTCCTAAACGTGGTACAATCTGTGAAAAGGTTGAAAAGCTGTGCTCTGTGGAACACATAGCACAAACTATTAGAGTGTGTGTGTGTGTGTGTGTGTGTGTGTGTGTGTGTGTGTGTAAATATGTTTTAATGTTAATCTATCATATTGGTCTTTTAAACCTAGAGACAGAATACAGTCTGCTATGGAAGATGAAACTATATTTGATCTCGCAGTAAGTTTTGTCAAACTCATTTTGTTTTACAAAAAACATACAAGTCTAAAGTATATTATTTTTTAGCCAAATATCACTCTCTTCAAAATATCTAATAAACTGGACAAAACAATGGAAGTGAATAATTACAACAGCTATATTTTTTTTTCAGATGTTGCCTTAAAAAGCCCCAAAGTGCAAATGGTAGCACTACCGTATACTTGTTTCTGAAACAGAACTTTCACTTCCCTCTTACCCAATCTGCACTTCAGGATTTCATCTCCACAAGCAGATTTGGAAGGTGCTATAAGAGTAGTAGTCTAGTTTGTTGCAGAGGGCCATTGTTCTGATAGATGGATACTACTGAATAAACATGGAAGATATAAAATATTATATGAATGTGTTTCAGTCATTTGAAAATGGATTTATTTTTCCATAGGTTATAAATGCCAGTGAAAAGACTGTTGTGAACAATCTATTCCAGAGAGATTCGTTGGTGCGACAAAGCCAGGTATGGCAAAATAAGATAACGTGGTTAAGTGCTGAAATGTTGAGTACCTTCACAAGACTTGTGATGTGGAACTGAACAGAAATTCTCTCAGTGCTGTTTCCTGGGACTGGCAGATAGCAGTCTACCATTCTGCTGTTAATGCTTATAATTTATTCAGAAAATGCCATGTTTTTATACAGTCAGTTGTCACCAGAGCAGCTAAGGGAAAACAGCAGAATTGCATTTCCCTTCACCCATGACCGTGAAAAAGACCATTGAAAAAGCCAGTCATAAAGGTGAATTTAAATGGATGGATGAGTGTGAGGAATTGAGGAAGTAATCTGAGATAGACTGTTGTCCTTTCAATTCATATTTAAGAAAAATATAGCTAAATCTAATGAAATTTACCTTTGAGTAAAAATTGTATTTAAGCATTTTTTTACTATCCCATAGTAGAGTGTTGTGGGAGGTAAATTATCCTGTTTTTGAAATTATTTTTAAATTTAATTTTCAGTTGGTAGTAGACTGGTTAGAGAGCATTGCAAAGGATGGAATTGGAGACTTCTCTGATAATATTGAATTTTATGCAAAGTCTGTATACTGGTAAGTTATTGACCTACTATTGAGCATTCGTGAGCATTTATAATTGATATTTTGTTTACAGTTGAAAAATATTTCAAATAGTTGTTTTTTCTATAATTGTTGTTAGGTAATCCATATATTACAAGCATGTAAAACCCATGTCCTCTGTGCCAAATGTTGTGATAACCTCTTGTTTCCATAATTGGATTTTAATTTATAGCACATATTAAAACAGTATATATCGAACTGATAAAGGTTCATGAAATATTAAAATGTGTTATGTCTCACACTACTGGGATACATCACCAGTCTCTTCTCTTGTTTGGGTTTACCTTCAGCTACAGAAAAAGCAGCTATAAGAAGCTTGCATTTACTTTTATTTCAGGTATCTGTTGTCTTGGAATTGCAGAAGTAAGATGGCTTCTGCCATTTCTAAAAGGCACCAATATCTCTAGGTATATTTACTATTGTAGTAATATATTGGAAATTTTGTTCTGGCATAAATTATGTTTTTATATGATATGTTAATGTTGTTTTGAACTGATATTGAATGTATTCCTATTTAAATAGATAAATATACTCATAATTTTATTTATTTATTTAAATTTATTGGAATTTACTACCAGTGGAGACTGGACAGCGCACAAAACTAAAGACATAAAAGCAACTAAAGTTATTAAATTAGCAGGCAAGCTGGGCTAAAATAGTGTAATAACTAAGCCCACAAAAGAAAACAGGGGCCATTAAACAAATACAAGCATCAACCCCTGGTCTGGGACCAAAGCCCAGTTTTCAAAGCCTTCTGGAACCCAAGAGAGAGAGCCAAGTTCTTCTCTTTGGGAGGATGCTGTTTCAGAGGATGAGGGCTGCAACAGAGAAGGAATATTCTTAAGTTCCACAGTATTTAGAGGAGGGGACCTGGAGTGCACCCACTCTGCTGGAAGGTACTGGAAAGGCAGAAACAATTGGAGACAAATTGTCTTCTGTCTATCCAGACCCTACGATCTACATGTCATATGAGGATGTAGATCTAGGAGGATCCTATAAGTTGATTTTATATGCCAATATAAGAGGAAATGTGAGATAGTTGCTCTACTGCCAGAAAGTAGGTTGTAGTAATAAACCATATATGAGTGGAAAAATTATTTGAGTTCTGGTAAATGGAAAGAGAGCAAATGTGTCTCTGAAGCAATTTAGGCTGGTTTATAAAGAAGATTTTGTCAGTCTAAACAAAAGGAGCTATATATTGATAGAGGAAAATATTCGTAGCTCAGGGTTGAAATGAGGGGTCCTTGATGCTCTCTGAACTTGGCTGTTTTCTTACAGACATTTCATTACCCAAACTAGGTAACATTATCACTGCTAGCAGGAAGTGGGGTTTGCTCTCAGTTTATATTCTAGTGGCTTGCCCTGTCGTTGTTGGTGGGAGTGGTGTTGGTGGTTCTTTAGTTGGGCTGTTTACTATTAGCTTGTTTGGCAGTTCCTCGATTGGGGTATTGTTTGCTTCTTAATTGTTGGTCTGATGTTAATTTTGGTGTCAATCTGTGCTCATCTGGGTGTTGATTGCTGGTAGGTGTTTTGGTCTTTTTGTTTTGTTTATGAAGCTATACACTGTATATCTCCAATATAAATTTCTGTGTGGGAACAGCATCTGGAGAGATAAGTTATCACAATTGCAATTTAAAATATATAAACATGGAAAGGTTGTGGAAAATAAGTACATTATTGCCTTAAAGACTAAGGATAGATACCGTAGGTGATAGTGGATGTAATAAAGCCCATCCTGACATTCATTTGGCTGTTTGGATATGAGCTATTAAAATATAACACTACATAACTATAACATTAGAATATTTAATTAGTAAATGCTGTTGATGAATTTTTTTTTTAGGGAGAATACATTACACATTTTGAAACAGCGGCAATTAAACACATTCACTGGGAGTTTACGTCCATTAGTGACTGAAGTAGTAAGTATAACGCACCAATTCCAAACCTTAAATATCTAAATTAAATATTTACCAAACATTCTTACATAAAAAACAATTTGTTCAAGTACCATTACAATAGACCAGTGGTGGTGAACCTATGGCACGGATGCCAGAGGCGGCATTCGGAGCCCTCTCTGTGGGCACATGTGCCGTTGCCCCAGCTTTGCCTCCCCCCACGACCCCCTCCTCTCCAGCAGCCCCCCTGAAGGAGACTCGCCCTCGAGCATGGCCCACACGGAGCAGCGCCGCCAAGGACATGGCAGCCAGGTAGCGTAGTCAAGACTCTGCCCTCACACCTCATCATGCAGTTGATGCTGCAGGGTGTGGACAGAGGGTGTGGCTGCCATAGCGCTGCTGGGCTGCCTGGGCAATCTGTGGTGGGCCCTGGAGGCGGTGAGTGGTCCTATGGGCAGGCGGGGTGGGGGATGGAGCAGAGCAGGGGTGGGGCAGTTTTTGGGTACTCCGTCTCTAAAAGATTTGCCATCACTGCAATAGACAATATTTTATTGTCAGCTTTAATACACATTCAAATTGAATAGATTAGTCATTATGAGGAATAATTAAATGTATTAGTAGTAATAAGATAAAATAAGGAAATGAAAGAAAAATTAGAGTGTAAACCAGAATAGAATGGAAGGTGGATAGAAAGTTAATTCAAAAGAATAAGACTGTTGAACTAGAAAAAATAGTTAATTGGAGCAACTAATAGTAATAAGGAAACAATAGGATCTGAAGGTTTAATAACTAAAACTTAGTCATGGATATATATGTTAAAGAAATCAGTTACTTTTAAATGACCTGTTCTGAATATTATGCTCCATTAACAAATGTCTTTAACTATTTGTGTTTAAATATTAATTGAATAATTAATCACAGTTTTTGTTTGAGGAGAATCCTTAGAAATATGTCAGGCTTTTTCCTGAATACCTTAAAAAAGATAGGCTAAGCATTATCTCTAAAGGAAAAACAATTTTAGGATAGAGAAGACTTAAAAGAAAGTAGTGATAGAACTGAATTTTTGATACATGAGTATTAGTAATTTTAGAGAAGGGAGAGAAGCAGGCATTGTAATGGATAAGTAAATTAATGACAAGGTTTTTAAATATCTTGTCTAATTTCTTAAAGAGTAGAATTGCAAGGTAATCCAGAGGACACTACTATATAGAATTGCCTACTGTTACTTTACCTTAAAAATCTGTTATATAAAAGAATCTGTTTGATTTCTATATTTAGGACCCAGATGCTCCAGTAAGACAGAAAATGCCACTTGACGATTTGGATCGTGAAGATGATACACGATTGCTCAAATTCCTTTTTACTCTCATTAGAGCAGGAATGACAGATGAGGTAAGCCAATGGAATTTTATATTTTCCTTTAAGCCAGTTGGGTGTGGTGGTTAAAGACCAGGCTGGAAACCAGGAGACTATGAGTTCTAGTCCTGCCTTAGGCATGAAAGATGGATGGATAGCTTTGCTATAATCAGTGTCTCTCAGTCCAACGTATGTCATAGGGATGTTATTGTGGGGGAAATGGGAGGAGGAAGGAGTATTAGGTATGTATAAATAACACTTTGAGTTATTTATAAAATAATAAAGGCGGAATAACAATTTTTAAACATACACAAATATAAAATTGCCTCAAATACAAAATTATGCAAATAGCTATAGAATCATAGTTACTTTGCTGTAGTGGCATTATTTCTTCAATGGAATTGTGAATTTGTGTCATAAACAGTATCTGTGAAATAATAAAAAGCTGTTGTTGCTTAACAATATTAACCAATTTGTAAGGTACCTAGAGTCATCTTGTAAGAGAAATGGATGGCATAGAAATTTAATAAATAAATATATACAAATTAACAACATTCAATTCCTTCAGCAACTAGAAAAAATTTAATTGGCAAAAATCATATAACATTTTGTTTGTTAATTACATAAAAAGCTTGGAATGAAGTGTTCACATTTTAAGCTACATTAATCCTTGGTGCATTAACCAGAACTTTGAATAATAGGACTTGTTTCTTTGACTGAGTAGATGTGAACCATGATAATTTTAGAGTAAATGTACAAACAAAAGTTTGTTAAAAATAAAGACCTAGTATTCTATTTTGATACAGATTACCATATGTTAATTAGAAATGATTTCTATCAAAATCTTTCTTTCTCCTGGATTCAGGCCCAGAGACTCTGCAAAAGGTGTGGCCAGGCGTGGAGAGCTGCAACACTTGAAGGGTGGAAACTGTATCACAATCCTAACATGAATGGAGGTATTGAAGTGAAAAATGGCATAAGCACATATAGAACAAAGCATGTCAAGGTTCACCATTTTGTTTCTTTATTTTAACATGTTTTCCCTTAGCTATTTTCTACAACTGTGCACTTGGAAAGGAAAAAGTATTTATTTCAGTTCATCCAAGGTTACATATTCATAAAATAAAGTTAGCAAGTATAATGTAAAGTCGTTAATTATAATAGAAATAAAAGAGTCAATCTAGCCTTATCTCAAAATTTTCCTTGATATAAAGCAGAGGTCCCCAACCTTTTGGGCACCAGGGACCAGTTCTGTGGAGAAAGATTTTTCCGCAGACCAGAGAGTGCATGGTTTTGTGTTCTGCCTGCATCTCGCGGATGGGGCTTTGCTTGTTTGTGTGGCCCAGTTGCTGGCATGCTGCGGCTTGGTACTGATCCACGGACCGGGGGTTGGGGACCCTCTAATATAAAGAGTCCAGGTTTCTTATTTGCCATGTTTCTTAAAGATTTATCACAGTTTCCAGGCACTGCCTGCTTCAAGCTTTTAGCTTGGTTTTAAAATGCTCATTTAACCAAGAATTTGGATGTAACCATAGACTAGAGAGATTATGCAAAAACTGAGATGATTTGACTAGACAACTATTAAAGCTGCATTGTCCCGGAGCTTTCTTATATGAAATGATATGAATTTTTCTGGGGTTGAGGGAGACAGGTTGCCTGTTCAGAATGCTTCACGTCACACCACTGCATAACATTACTTCTTACAAACAGGGCAAGAGCTAGAGCCAGTAGAAGGAAACCCATACAGGTGCATTTGGAAAATAAGTTGCTGGCGACTTGCAGAAAAAGTAAGAAATTTACAAATCTTCTACCATTCACTTCTAATATTGCCAGTAGTAGTATAAGCATATCTTTGGTATGACTTATAATTATGTGAATGTAAGAGTATTTTTGCACACCGTCTGCAATACTTGGAGCATCTCATCCCAGGGTTAAAACTTTTCATAATTAAATGTTGTATGCTCTCCTCCTGTAGAGCATCTTTTCCCAATCATTTTTCTCCAGTTGTATGTAGCTCCCAGAATTCTCCAGCCAGCTGGCACCAGGTTGGTGGAGGTCATGTACAATCTTGTTGCACATTTCATAGAATGAATCAAATGTTCTTATTTCTTGTTTATCTGAATATAGCAAAATTAAAATAATCTTAATAAGGTTGGAATTGTATAGTTTATTGTGCATACTGGTTTTCCTAGGATGGGAAGCAGCTGATGGCAGAGTACATAGGAGTATGGAGCTTCTCTTGGAGAACGGTAGTTCTGGCCATTGTAGGGAAATCTGATGACTAGATCAGGGCTTTTTAACCGGTGGTACGTGTACCACTTGTGGTACATTGCCACGTGGCAGGTGGTATGCGATTGCTAGCCAAGTGTAGCAGGGGAGGGGAATGAGCTGAAGCGAGCCAAGCCTGAGGGAGAGGCAGCTGCAGCTACAGGACTGTCTGGGCTCAGCAGAAGCCCCAGGAGCCGGCAGGGCTCCAGCTGATTGGCGCTTCCAGCAGCAGCTGGAGGTGAACTGAAGAAAGGGGGGGGAAGAGAGGAGAGGCAATAAAAGAACTTGGTTTGGGTGGGGGAAGGGGAAAAAAGACAACAGGAAAGGTTTAATCCCTTTAAACAAATGTAATTAGTTTTACCCCCTTTAATTGAGTCTGTCTGTGGCTTTTAGAAAGTTTTATTTGAAGGTAAACAGGCTTAATTTAAAGCTAAAGCTTTTCAAAATTGCTGGAGCCTTTCAGTCTAGAATCGCAATATTGTGATGACATGCCTGAGGCAGCTTAAAGAGAAAAAAAAACTGGAGTTTGTGTTTCTTTATTTTCTTCCTTTGCACTTGATTCCTGTGTCTTTAAGGATACAGGGAAGGGATTGGAGGGGGGTGCATTCTTACTACACTGTGGAAGAGCTCAGAAGGGCCAACCAGCTAGCTCAGGAGTCTACAAACTTAGCCACTTTAAGACCTGTGGACTTCAACTCCCAGAATTCCTCAACCAGCCATGATGGCTGAGAAATTCTGGGAGCTGAAGTCCATAAGTCTTAAAAATGCCAAGTTTGAAGACCCCTGAACTAGTTGGTAGTGGTGCATATTAATAAATATGAATAAATTCATTATACATTTGTCAGTGAAAAGGGAAAGTGATTCAGCAAAGGAACAGCCACCAAAGAAATTAAAACTGGTTCTTTTTTCTTTTTTTCTACAGTTTGTAATATTTTATTAGATTACAGAATAAAATACAAAAATACAAAAGCAAATAGTAGGACATAGTGGGGAAGAAAAAGGGAGGGAAGTGAGGGGGAGAAGGGAAAAAGAACATACTTCCGCTGTTGCAGTAGAAGGAAGAAGTAACATTGAACCTCAACTTTTTACTTTTCCATAATATTATAAACTAACCATTTCTATAACAACAAATGAATCTAATCAGTAAAACCCAAAATCCCCCCTTTTTTTAAGCCTGAGCAGGGGGTTGGACTCAATGACCTCCAAGGTCCCTTTCAACTTTTTATTATTATTATTATTATTATTATTATTATTATTATTATTATTATTATTATGTTTTTGACACCTTGCTTGTTCTAAAAGTGGTACAGTCTGTGAAAAAGTTTAAAAGCCCTGGACTAGATGAGCCCTGATGCATTGCAATATTTCACTAATTAGCATCAGCCTGAGCATTGGCCCCGTTCTCAGAATAATGTTCATTCACTATATTGGCATTGGTTGAGTAATTGTTTAACCATATAATTTTTCACAAGACAAGTGGATGAAATAGAACTTAGGCATATTGCCTTAAATTTGAGTCTTTACTTGGCCTTGGTTTTTTTTTTTCATGCAAGCCCCAATCTTAGGGATTTCATATTTTGGCAGGACAAGTACATCCTCTTACGTTATCTTACCGACAGAAACTGCTTAGGCTATTTTATTGTTTTGATTGCTTCATATGTGATTGAATGCCATGCTTTAGTAATAATATTATATTTCTTAAATATAATGACATCAAACAATATTTATGAATTGAATGTTTTTAGGAACAATTTGACAAGTATGAGAGAGCAATCTATGCAGCACTTAGTGGGAATCTCAAACAGGTATGATATGGGTTTCTTTTTTAGTAACGTTGGAAATGTTGAACACTTTGCTATCATTCTGAGGTATATAATGGAACTGCAAGCCAGAGATTCTACAAATAAAAAGTAGCATAGTTGTAGCTTCTGAAGCTTACAAGCAAGACTATTCAAGTAATCCTCGAGATGGAGCCTACCCATTACAGTTGCATGTCATGACAGTCATTAAGCAAAACCACTTCATTTAATGACCCTACTTCTTGCTCTCTCTGATGCAAACGTTAAACAAACAGGAGAGTCGTTTAACAAAGCGTGGGGTGCCTTGGGGGTAGGGGACGCCCAGAGAAGCATACATAAGCTCAGGATTGGCTGCTCTAGGCCTCCCAAGGTTACCCCCAGCTTCATAAACTGTATTGAAAAATGAAGCCTTCTTAAAAAAATAATAATTTGACGGTGTTGCGAGAATAGAGCCTGTTGTAAAACAGGAGTTTGCTTCTTCTGTAATAAACTAATCCTGGATTGGATTGGGTGTCTCTGTCAGAAGCTAAAAAAAACCAGAGAGGTAAGTTGGGTGTTGCTGGTACCCTGGAATAGGCTTGAATTCTGTAAGTCCTTGGGTAGGATCTCCCCTTGTTCACTGGAGGCTTGCAAATTCTGAATGCCCTGACCCCCCCCCCTTGCTGGATGGGAAGGAAGCTGGTGGTTTGCAAGCTAAAGCTGATTTGCACTCACTACCGTATAACCGTCTGATCTCTATTGGATAGATGAGTGGTTGCAGAAAGCCAGTGGAATGGGATGGGTGGGTGAGAGTGAGTGAGTGTTGCAGCATCCTTGCAGTCAGTCATAAGAGTGAATGATTTGTGGGGATACTATAACTCTCACAACTTTAAAACCAGGTCCCAAGTAGTTTTGGAGAATCTGTCTTAACTTCGAACAGTCATTAAGCACCCTGTTGTAAGTTAAGGACTACGGTACCTCTATGTGATATTCTCTTTTGAGAAGAATCTTATCTTTAACAATAAGTCGATTTGTTTGAAATTAATTGTAACTAATATTAACTGTAGTTGGCAAGAATTTCCAGGTCCTCCTCTCTAGTCATGCTTATGGGGAGAAGAAATATTAAAATTAAAGTTTGCTGCAATTCATTCTCATTGTGTGTGTCAATAGTTCATAGTTAAATAGGGCTAGCTTGGGTTGTTTTAATATTATACTTTCTCCAAAACTTCAATTTGCTGGGTTTTTATTTGCTTTCTTTGTAACTTTAAAGCTTCTTCCAGTTTGCGATACCTGGGAAGATGCTGTTTGGGCATACTTCAGGGTCATGGTAGACACACTTGTTGAACAGGAAATCCGTTCTACTGTAATGAACACAGAGGAGAAGGAAGAACTCCCCAGAGAATATTTGGAAACAAAGTGAGTTGTTAATAATAATAACAATAACAACAATAACAACAACAACAAAAGTTGGAAGGGACCTTGGAGGTCATCTAGTCCAACCCCCTGCTCAGGCAGGAAACCCTATACTATTTCAGACAAATGGCTGTCCAGTCTCTTCTTAAAAACTTCCAGTGTTGGAGCTTTCATAGCTTCTGGAGGCAGATTGTTCCACTGATTAATTGTTCTAACTGTCAGGAAGTTTCTCCTTAGTTCCAGGTTGCTTCTCTCTTTGGTCAGTTTCCATCCGTTGCTTCTCGTCCTGCCTTCAGGTGCTTTGGAGAATAGCTTGACTCCCTCTTCTCTCTGGCAGCCCCCGAGATATTGGAACACTGCTATCATGTCCCCCCTTGTCCTTCTCTTCATTAAAGTAGACATATACCCAATTCCAGCAACTGTTCCTTATATGTTTTAGCCTCCAGTCCCCTAATCTTCTTTATTGCTCTTCTCTGTACTCTTTCTAGAGTTTCAATCTCTTTTTTACATCGTGGTGACCAAAACTGGATGCAGTATTCCAAGTGTGGCCTTACCAGGACATTGTAAAGTGGTATTAACACTTCACGTGATCTTGATTCTATCCCTCTGTTAATACAGCCTAGCACTGTGTTGGCTTTTTTGGCAGCTGCAGCACACTGCTAGCTCATATTTAAGTGATTGTTATTTTTTGTTTGTTTAATAGCTGCTATGAAGTTTTGAAGGCAATGCTAACTGCCATTTTTCTTGCTTATATTTTTCTTCATTGTTTGAAGCTGGACTTTAGAAAAAGTATTTGAAGAACTTCAAGCAACAGACAAAAAGGTAAATCTGAAGCTTTTTCAGAATTAAAGGAATAGGTCATAACCTACTCTTATATGTATTTTCTCATAACTGAGTCTTGTAGGGACCTCAGGGACAAGCTTCCAGATGAAGTTGTAATAATTTATTCATTTACTTGGGAGAAAGACTTTGGGCATAGTTCACTGAATATGAATAAATACATTGGATCACCCTGGTCTTACTCTGCAATAACAGATTTTTATTAGTCAAAAAGATTAAACTATTTTTTTTAAAAAATCTGATGCAGTGACCACAAGATACTGTTTTATCTATTATCATTTATACAATGGATGAGTTCACATATTTAAAACAGGATATTTAAATTGTATGTTGATAAGCTTGAACAAATCACTTGCACATCGAATTTGATCATAACAGATTGGTTGTTACACACCATTAAATCAGAACAAGCAAACAATCTGATGAATGTATAATGGAATATGAATCAGCCAGTAAATGTATCTTATTACTGCACAGAAATATTGCCCTTCAGCATAACCATGCTGCAAAATAATCTTTTTCAAAGATGCCTAATTATCCTGGTTACAAATAATTTTCTATGATTATATGTTATGACTTCATAAATATATAAATTGTTTTTCAGAGAGTTTTGGAAGAGAATCAAGAGCACTATCATATGATTCAAAAGTTTGTTATCCTAGGATATGTGGATGGTAAGTTTTGCACTAGGTCTTTTTTCATTCTCAGTTCCCTGTGTTTTTAGTAGTGCTGTTATAGAGTAGCCATAGTTAAAAGGCTTTAAGCCATAATAAAAAGGCTTTATTCTCTGCAGAAAAGATGGGTAAGAAAGAAAAATCTGTAGTTATTTCAAATGTTTATAGATGGAGGGGGGGATGCAGTTGATACATAAAAGAGGCACTTGTGCCTATGTTGCCTTTTGAAACATTAGATTAAAGGTATGTAACTTGGTGCCTCCAAACATCCTTGGGTGCCCATAAGATTTTTTAAATTAAAATTAGTTTCATACTTTAAAGTGCCAACATCTTTATTTAACTGTTTAATCAAAGCACATAGAAAATAAAAATGTAGAAGGCTTCAGCCTACTGCTTTTTTGGAAATATGTTTTCCTGTTCTGTTGTGATAAACTTGGCTGAGAATAATGGGTATATCCCAGATGAATAGAGGAGCTAATGGGGGAAATTTAGTTTCTTTAGTTCTGCGATGGGCAGTTGTAATTATTTTATATTTCTTGCTACTATTTTTCAGGTCTTATGGATGAATTTTACAAATGGCTTTCCAAAGGCAGAAACATGCTCCCTGGGCATCTTCTTCGATTCATGACTCATCTCATTTTATTTTTCCGTACTTTGGGGCTTCAAACCAAAGTAAATGCATTTATTTATTCAGCCATTCTGAAAGTATATAAATTAGCAAAATAATTAGAAATAGAGTGTCAAGCTAACAAACAAAATCTTCTAAATGTGATCATAAAAAGTTACCATTCCTGTTCCAGTGATGTGTCTTAAAATATGAGAACTAGTTGCAGAAAGCGTTTTCATATCCCTTAAAATGGTAGCTAAATAACAGTTTTAATATTAATTACATATTATTATAATAGATTAAGGTTAACCTTATACCTTAATATAATTAGGCAATGATATTAAAGCATATGTTTTCTCATATAGGAGGAAGTATCAATTGATATTTTAAAGGCCTACATTCAGGTAAATCTGTTTCATTATTTGCACAAATGGAAGCAATAAAGAGCAAAGATGTTATCTCTACTTATATAATTGCACATTTATGACCTTTTTTACATATGGAGTATATAATCAAATTAGTTGAAAGAAGGCATTATTAGATTTTAATGGCACAGGTATACTGATGCATTGCTATTCACTCTACCTTTCAAGTGTGTGTGTGTGTGTGTGTGTGTGTGTGTGTGTGTATGCATTTGTATCTATTGTGTTGTTTTACTGTTATATTTTAGATATTATAGTAATATTTATATTGTCTCCCAGAATAGCATTTGTTTACTTTTCCAGTGGTTAATATGTGAGAAGCACACTGATCTCATAGCATTTTACGTCAGCCACCTGCCTCAAGATGTAGCAGTTGCTCAGTATGCTGCATTCTTGGAAGATGTCATAGAGACCGAACAACGGCACCACTGTCTGGGGCTTGCCAAGGAAGCAGGTTAGAAAAAATGTGATGAGTTGGACATGTTTTTAGGAAACATTTAACTCTTTCCCTGGTTGGCAGCTATTTGTAAATTGATGGATATGATTGTAATATTTCCGAACAGAATATGTACAATTCAGCTAATCGTAGCTTGAGATGTTAATAGTGGAAATGATTTTTATAATATTAGTTATTTAATGTGCCATAATGTCTACTTGGTTAAAAGATCTGCAGTGAAATTTTGCCTCCAAGAAATTACCATTGTAAATGAAGTAAAGACAATATTCCCATTTAAAGTTAATTTAGTTTCATCTCATAGAAAACTACTCAGTCAGTTTCAGTGTTTCTTTTTAATGCCTTTTCTTGTCCCCACAGATCTTATAAATCCCTCCTGCTCTTGGTATATAATCTTTGTTCTTTTTTTCAAAGCAGGTTTGGACGTTGCAACTATAACAAAAACAGTGGTTGAAAATATTTGCAAAAAAGATACTAATGAGTTCTTCCATCATGATCTTGCAATAGAGACGGGCACAACAGAGGTGAGGTGGTACCTCATGTGCTCTGTCTCTAATATTAACCAGTATATCTGTGTACTTTTATCAGTTGCAGAAGCTTTTCCTCTATGATTTTGCATGCATAGCTTTTGCTTTTCTTCCAACAGCTTCTGGTCAATAAAAGTAATTGCAAAAGTGGCAATTGCTGTAATAATTCATTGGATGCTTTGCATGTCTGGGTTCCAACCAACTGGCAAGCACTTCTTTTAAATGCTTTTAATGGCTCAAAATAGCAATCCTGATTCTACATTTGTACACTGTTCTTGAAATGCGAAAAACTCAAGTATATCATTTAATATAAATTGTGATTAACTCTAAATATGCCAGGTACTTATGATTCTCCAATAATGCACAATTAAAATATCTAGATTGTAACTAGTGTCTTAGCAAATCCCTTTTCTAGCCTTAAAAGCTAATTTAGTGCATTTGATTATCCTAGATATTAACACAGGATTTTTTTCCCTCCAGGATGATCACTTGAAGATTGATGTGATTGACTGGCTAGTATTTGATCCTGCTCAGAGAGCTGAAGCACTTAAGCAAAGCAATGCTATAATGAGAAAATTCTTAGGTACTGCAGTATTATCCATGATTTTGAAACTAAACAAATAAATAAAGCCTACTGAATCTGAAAGCAACTTATGTTCTTAAATAATATTTTATAGCATCTAAGAAGCATGAAGCAGCCACAGAAGTATTTCTAAAAATTCCACAAGACTCTATAGCTGAAATATACAATCAGTGGGAAGAACAAGGAATGGAGAGTCCACTTCCGGCTGAAGATGACAATGCTATTAGAGAACATTTATGTATTAGAGCACAACTGGTAAGAATGTAACTACGTTCCAAAGAGGACAACCTATCTCCTAATTCCAAAAATATGTTAGTGCTCTAATATTAGGTGTGAAAAATATACGCTGTTCAAATATGTAGTTTATTTTAATAAACAAGCTAATCCAGAGATCAGCGATAGTAGTAAAATCTTATTGCATTCTGAGATCGAATCTTATTTCAGATTAAGCCAAATTGAGTGGGTTCTGTTTTCTTTTTTTAAATAAGTTCAACTGAGTTGGATAGGCTTAGCTCTCTATTATCAACTAATGAGGAAGAGAGAACACAGAGCCTCTAAACTAGTTAGATGTTTAAAGTATTTGTTTAAATAGTCAAGGATAGAGAAGTCAGAATTCATAAATGCATAACCTACATATTTCTAGATTTATGTATTTGATAATAACTACATACTTCCAATTCAACATAGGAAGCCCATGAAGCTTTTAATGAGTGGTTTAAACACATGAATTCAGTTCCACAGAAGCCAGGTCAGCTTTCACAAGCAAGTTTCACAGAAAAAGTTGCCTATGAACTTAAAGAGAAGAAATATGAGGTAAATATATATGAAAAAATGACTCATTCATTAAAGTCTTGGCCCTGCGTAGGCAAGCCTTCAATTCCCATGGTGGGTCCTTCACGATAGCCAAATTAATGAGACACATGACAAGCACATTTCTCTGGGTGAAGCAACTAGTGACAAAAGGCTGCCTTCCCTTTTATTCCCTGTTACAGTGGGCGGTTACACAATGCATCACATGGTTACAAACAGCCAATGACAATGTTATTTCTTCAGCCAATGACAAGGCTACACTGCAGGGCCACCCTGTGGCCAATGGATTCAAATCTTGGTACAACGTCCATCCACCTATTAGCCCCCCTTATTTCCTGTTCCTAGGCCACTATGGCCTTTGTCCTTTGTTCCAAAGCACATGGCTTGTTCCTCTGATGTGGCCAATGGATTCCACCTCTTGGCTCCGCCTCCATTTCCTGTTGCTCCAAAACAGCATGGTAAAGTCACATGGTAGTCTCTTTGTCCCAAGCCTCATGCATCACAACATATTACAACAATTCATAATATATTGAAATATAAATCTTATCCATAAATACCTTATCCATACGGATAAAGTGTGGATAAACTTATCAATATATTTCAGGCCAGCCATAACCAGAAATTTATACTAGGATTTTAACTTTTTTTTTTTTTTTGCTATATTGTCTCACATCTTTTTTTCTTGTTATCTTTTTCAGGTAGATTATGGCATTTGGAAAGGTCTTTTAGATGCTCTTACAGCTGATGTAAAAGAAAAAATGTATAACGTCTTATTGTTTATCGATGGAGGATGGATGGTTGATGTCAGAGAGGTGGGTTGATGTCAAATATGCATTTAAAGCTAGTCCTAGATAATAGAATAAAAGATAATGGAATAGCTGCATTTTTCCCACTAGGAAGCTGCTATATAGTACTCAGAGTTTACTTCCTCTGGACTAACTCTTATTCTAAGTAATCATAATTACATAATTACATGAGAAGCTGGAAACTAACCATGTAAATAGTGCCTGCACTTAAACAGAAATGAAATTGCAAGATCACATATGCTCTGATTTAAAATTATCTTCTATCTTATACTAAAGTGAAGAGGCAAATTTAATAGTCCTGTAGCCAGGTTAGTTTTTGTGGAAAACTTGCACAACTTAACATTTACTCACTTTTTTTCTAATTAAAAGTGGGTGAGTTTTCAAAGATTGGGGTAGAGAGAGTTAAGATTATGTATAGGACTTTGGCTTAATACATGTCTACCTTTTCATCAAGGATACTGAAGATGACCCTGAACGTTCTCATCAAATGATCATGCTGCGAAAACTCTGCTTGCCAATGATGTGCTTCCTCCTTCATACAGTTTTGTACAGCACTGGCCAGTATCAGGAAGATTTAAGACTTGCTGACTTGATTGCCTCAGATAGGCACAAACTCTATATGGTAATGTCTATGGAGATTGTCAGTCATTCAGGTCATGGTTGTCCCAAAGATCCTTTTTTCACGGGGCAACTAAGACTTTTTTTTTCTTGAAGATGTTTCACTTCTTATCCCAGAAGTTTCTTCAGTTCTGACTGGATGGTGGGGAATGACAGGATTTAAACTCCTTGTAGACAGCTGGCCATTTGCATTCTTTTAGTGAGTTGTTCAAACCCCTGGAGACTTATCTGTGTCCTCAGGGAGACTTATCTGTGTCCTCAGGGCAAATGGGTGTGGAGCCTTCTTGGAACTGTTGAAAGGATTGTGTTGTAAACTGGAGATAATAATAATAATAATAATAATAATAATAATAATAATAATAATAATAGTTGGAAGGGACCTTGGAGGTCATATCCCTCCCCCTCTGTTGAGAGAGGACTGTTCAGTTTTGACATAGATGGCCTCTTTGACCCCAGCGGTCCTCTCTGTCCGGAATGTGGACTTTGCTGTCTTCGAGAAGAGTGGCCTTTGTCTTTTAAATGCAGATGGACTGCTGAATCATCTCCTGATGGGTTTGTTCTCTTATGTTGTGGCATGCATTTATGAAGTGGTTGTTTTGTTCCTCAATATACAGATCTGCAAATGGCTCACTGCCTCATGAAAAAATCACCTTTGGTTCTATATGGTAATATATTCTTTGGGCTGCTTCTGCTTCTCTCTTTAATTTCACTGTCCATGGTATTGTGTAGAAAATTCCAAAGATCAGAGACAAACTATTAAAAAGTACGAATAAGCTAGCTTTTCCAATTTTTAATAAAATATGAAATATAATTAAGCACTTGAATAAAATAGGATATTGGTAGGCTAACCACAAAAATGAATTGAATTACCATGCTGGTTGTTACAGAATCCAGAGAATTAAGAAGCGGAATGAATACTTCATTAAAATAGTTTTCTCTTTGATCACCAGATTTCCAGGCAAAGAAGATTGGATATTTTATCTCAAATTGTAGTTAAGCGTACATTTTTATTTCCTATCCTACAGGTATTTTCCAAGGAGGAACTCCAGAAACTCTTACAGAAGTTGAGAGAGTCTTCCCTCATGCTTCTGGATCAAGGTCTTGATCCTCTTGGATATGAAATTCAATTTTAATTGCATTGTTCTAAGTAATACAAATAAAATTAATAATACAAATGAATATAAGATTTCAATCACAGATTCTTGACCTCCATGAAATAGAGAACATTTGGATTCAACCTCCATTATGTGGAAATATTTGAATATTACATTGGCATTGGCACACAGCAGTTTGGATTTTTTTAATATGTAAAATAAAGAATTGCATGGATAACACTTTGTATTTTTCTCAATAAAATTGTAATAATTTTGTAATAAGGTTTATATTGCTTAAATGTAGGAAGTAGTTTGCATCCATAAACCTGCCAGATTGTGAAGTGGCTTATAGATGTAACGATAGTCTTCAACCTAGAACTTGTTATTTAATGACCAGTTAACAGCAGCATCAGAAAAGTGCTGTACGGCCAATAAAACACTTCTGGCCTTTATAAAACATCACACCACAGGGAGTTCTCTGCAGTCATATGACCACATTTTGGGTGTTTGGCAAACATTTACGGCCAGTTGCCAACAGCCTCACAAAGGATTTCCCCTCCAGCCCCACAAAAGATATAACCTTCAGCTGCAGGAACAGCCAAACAGTCCCCTGAAGGATTTTCCCTCCATGCATGGAAGGGAGGGGAATCCCTTCAATAGCCTGCAGGAATGGAGCTGAAATCCTTCAATAAGCAGATTTTTCACCCCATCTGCTTAGCAACCCAGGGAACTGCTTAACAAGTACCAGGTTTGCAGTCATTGACAAAACATGTTTGGTTGCTACAATACAAAAAGGATGCTAAGGAATTGGAAAGAGAGTAGATAACAGCAACAAAGATGACTTGAAGGCTAAGTCCTATGAAGAGCAATTAAAAGAACTGAATATATTTAGCTTAAAAGAATAGACCAAGGTAAGACATCATAACCATCTTCCAATATTTTGAGCGTTGTCACACGGAAAAATGTAGATTTGTTTTCCATATGCCCAAGAATAGGACAAGAACTGATAATCCCTGAAATCTTTCTTGTCACTCTAACTGACATCCAAACTGGCTGGTGGCAAGGTCTGATGGGTGAATGGCAATTGGCTAATCTGAAACAACCCAAAATCTGAAATCCCTTAATGGTGAGTAACGAAGGTCAGGGGAGTCACTCAGATGCCTACTGGAGATGTAGGGCTTGCCGAAGAACACTGGCTGACAGTGGGTGAGCCACCTTCCTCCCTGGAGGAAGATGGCCCTTGGGGATAGACTGCAGTGTAGAGCAGTGGTGCACTTTCCTTCCTGGTCTGAGGTTTCCTTGGTTCCCCCCCCCAGCAAAATGGCAGGAAATTCCATGCATTAGAGGAGGCTTCATAATGGCTTTGCTGAGAGTCATGAGGAGAGGGAAAACAGCTTATATTAAACAGGTAGTCTTCAAGTTAGACAATTGAGCCCAAAATTTCTGTTGCTAAGCAAGATTTATTGAGTTTTGCTTGTCAGAAAGTTACAAAAGGTGATCACATGACCCCAGGATACTGCAACAGTCATAAATCAGTCAATTGCCAAACATCTGAATTTTGATCATGTGATCACAGAATGCTATAACAGTCACAAGTATGAAAAACGGTCATAAGTCACTTTTTTCAGTGCATTGTAACTTTGAAAGATCACTACATGAACTGTTCTAAGTTGAGGACTACATGTATAGAATGTTCTCTGCCAACTTCCAGAAATCAATGGGGATGCAAGCAGGAGATGTGAACTCTTCTGAAGTCATGACAGCACTGAATGTCAGGAATTTAATTTAGCAAAGTTGTGGTTGGGGCCCATTACTCCCCTGGGATTGAAATTTGACAAACTCATTTCATTCCCTTTCCCAAAGGAAAGTGATTAGGGAAGAAGTCACTCCTGCTCCTACTGCTTTTTTACTTGCCCAAGATTCTTTTTCTCCAGGTAAGGAAATATCTCTGAAAGGATTACCCAACAGGGATTGTTTTGTGTATTCATAAAGTCACCAGGAACTGAAGCGATTTTGCCTTTGTGCCATGTCTCTGAAATCATGGGGATGATTCTTTCTGTATTCTGGCTGTGTTCACACCACTCGTTCAGTCACAAAATATGTGTCAATTCAGCGCAAACGGAGATAGAAAAGCGATGATGACTTCTACATCCACATTCCTAAATGGCCAGTTCCAGCCTTTTGGGACTTGCGCCGCTGTCTTTACAGTTAGTGGCTCCGAAAAACATCCTCTCTCCTACCTCATAGGCAGACTTCTCTCACCCGTCGCCGGGTTGGACTGAACTCACCATTCCCAAGTGCAAGGCGACCAGTGTCGAGACTGGCCTGCATTTGCCGGCAGCTTGCGCTGAGCCACGATGACATCAGCCAGTGCAACAATAGCCGTAGCCCAGAGCCGGCCCCGAGATGCTTTGAGACCCTTCCCAGGTGGGTTTCTGCCGGGGAAGGGCAGGCCTCTTGCAACAGCGGAAGTTCCTGCGCCCGGGTCATGTGGGCGGGCAAAGAAGAGGCCGTGGCGACAGTTGTGCCAGCTGTTTGCCCGGGAGCGGTAGCTGCTTCTGCTGCTGCTCCCCAGGAAGTGGACGTGGAACTGGGAAGAGGCTCGAGCATGGAGGGGTGGCTTCCAGAGCGCGGACGGTTGGCGGCGGGGCTGCTAGTAAACTTGGTGGCGTCTATTTGCATCGTCTTCCTGAACAAGTGGCTGTACGTGCGAATGGGCTTCCCCAATCTCAGCCTCACGCTGGTGCACTTCGCCGTCACCTGGCTGGGGCTATATGTGTGCCAGTCGCTGGGTGTCTTCGCCCCCAAAACCCTGCGGCCGCGCCAAATCCTCTCCCTAGCGCTCAGCTTCTGTGGCTTCGTGGTCTTCACCAACCTCTCTCTGCAGAACAATACGGTCGGCACTTACCAGCTGGCCAAGGCCATGACCACGCCGGTCATCGTGCTCATCCAGCGTGTGGCCTACGGCAAGACCTTTGCCACCCGCATCAAGCTCACTTTGGTGAGAAGCCGGGCAGGGTGTGAGGGGAGGACGGGTGGGCAAAAGCCGAAGGAAGAGGGCGGCCCTCGCTTGCGCATGCTGAGGGTTCCCGAAGTAATGGGCTGCAATCCTAGAGCAAGGAGAAATGCTGGAAGTGAAGTATTGCCAGAAATAGTGTGCACTGTAGACAGGATGGCTTTTTGGTTGGTATGAAGGTTGGTTAAAAATAATTGATTTAGTTAAATGCTTTCCCAGGTCTAATGCTCCTAGATTTGATGGATTAGAGTGTCTATAATTTCTAGATCTTATAGATGTGTCGAGTAGGGATTACGAAAGCCAACATGCCTAAAAAGTAAAGGATTGGTGAAGGCGGCTGTACTGCTGTGTCGTACATTAAAAAATGTATAAAAATGTAAAATAATGAATGTCCATAGTTGATTGTGGCTAACTATGTAGGGGCTTTGACTCAAAACTATAGAATGTAAACACCCCCTTTTCATCCTAAAATTTGAATATACCAGTATTTATCAGGTTCAATCACAAAACCAAAATGATATGTTTTTTTAAAAATTGTCAGACAAGATGTTATGAAAAGCTAGGAATATAGCCTCTGCTAGCCTCCTTGTCTTGTTTATACTGGCTAGAGGCTGTATAAATTCTAATCATTTAGAGACCAAAAAGTTTATGAAGACTGTTTCAGAACTAAGAAATAATACTGGAATAGTTAAGTATCAAATGTTTCTTTTTTCTCTTTCACAGATTCCTATCACTTTAGGTGTTTTTTTAAATTCCTATTATGACATGAAATTTAGTTTTCTTGGAATGATATTTGCTGCTCTTGGTGTTATAGTGACATCTCTTTATCAAGTGGTAAGTTAAATATGTTTTTTAATGCAAACTTAGAATAATATTTTATGTAATCTATTCTGTATTTTTCAGTCTTTTGAGTAGAAAATATTTGTTGTACATAGCTTTCTTATTTAAATATGTATTATTTAACTGTAAGAAAAACTATTTTCTATTGGAAACCAACAGGTAGCTCTATGCATAAATATATAAATTGTATTCGAAGAAGGCTGATATATGCATTCTTGAGTTCATCCCAATCTGGTGTCAAGTTGTTTTGGCATGGCTTTAAAATATTTGAAGAGTTCATTGATGAAGAGTGGAGTTACCAGTTTTTTAAAAATATTGTAGGATTGTGTGATGATCTACATGGGTGAGAAACTGTTGCTTATTCTGTTCTGTACTCAACAATAAACTGCAATAAACTACATTGTAATAATGTCAAATATTGTGTCTGTGAATAGCCTATTAACCATTTGAACAGTTTTGAACATCTTGATAATGGTTCACCCTAGTTTCAATAGAAAAGAATATATATAGCTCAGGGATGAACTGTGGAGTCCTTGGTATTCTTTGAGTTTGGTTGTTTGCTTCCAGACATTTCATTACCCTATTACAGTGATGGCGAACCTTTTAGAGACTGAGTGCCCAAAAACTGACCCCGCCCTGCTCCACCTCCCTGTCCCGCTCCTGCTCTGCCCTCCCATCCCCCACCCTGCCTGCCCACAGGACCACTCACCACCTTTAGGGCCCGCCGCAGATCGCCCAGGCAGCCCAGCAGCACTTTGGCGGCCACACCCTCTGCCCGCGTCCTGCAGCATCAACTGCATGATGGGATGTGAGGGCAGAGTCTTGTCTACGCTGCCTGGCTGCCATGTCCTTGGCTGCGCTGCTCCATGTGGGCCACACTCGAGGGCGACTCTCCTTCAGGGAGAGGAGGGGGTCGTGGGGGGAGACAAGGCTGGGACAATGGCACATGTGCCCATAGAGAGGGCTCCGAGTGCCACCTCTGGCACTCATGCCATCGGTTCGCCACCACTGCCCTATTAGGTAACATCTTCAAGGTTGGGAGGGATTAGGATTTGCTCTCTGTTTGCTTGCCTGTCAGTGTTGGTGGTGGTTTTTTCTTGGTAATTCCTGGATTATGCTGTTGTTTACTACTTGATAGTTGTTAGTTCCTTTTCATAGCTTGTGTTGGTTCTGTTGTAACGGTTGGGTAATTAGGCACTCATCCATATTTATATGCATTATTTTTCCCATAATTTTTTGGTGAGAGATAGATGATATTTCCTCTTTTTAGAATGGAAAGGGAGTTAAAAAGACTTCTCAAAGAGTAAGTGGAGGTTTTATCACTAAACATACATTTTAAATTGAGTTTCCTCAGACCAATAAAAATAACTGATATTTTAAAGTTTAAAATGATATTTTCATTAAAGATAATTAAACAAAACAGTAGGTGATTGTTTTTAGAAGTCTTTACTTATTGTTGACTTTCTACTGACTTTGGAAGCAGTAAATCATTACAGGTAGTACCCATAGGCCCTCTGCTTTCTCCACGCAGCAACAGGTCAACAGCTTCCAATGCGAGCTTCAGGTTGATTCTCCAGGAGTGTGTCCAACATAAGCTGCAGGGCATGCACTGCACCTCTGGCAAGCTCTCATTCTTTCACTTCCTCTCATTTTGCGCCACACTCAACAATGCCTCCTACACAGCTACCATCTTCGCCCATGGAGCCACTGCTGCCTCTCCTGTGTCATTCAGCAACAAAACATGCTATGCCTCAGAGTCCTTTCTTGCTGCACATTCCATGGTCTTCAGGCTATTGGTCCTCACATTAACAATGGAATCTGGAAGTCTTCCACCTACACCACTGCTCTGCTTCCTCCCAAGCTGATAACTCCTAGAGTTGTTCAGCCAGCCTGGTCAATGTTAAAAATATTGGGAGTTGAAATCTTCATATACAGAAGATGCCCACATTAGGGAAATTTATTCTAGAGCTATCCATGAAGGTCATAGCTGGAATTATATTTTCTTGTTTCCTACCCATATTATGCAGTTGTAGCTTGCATCAACTTCAAGTTCAAAAATTTTAGCTCACATTTTCTCTGCCTGAATAGCACTTCATTGCTAGCAAGCTTGCATATTAAGAGGCTTGTTTGCTTTCGAAATATTTTATTCCATTTCATTTTTTTGGTATTTTAAGGAATCTGTAATCTAGACACTGATTTTTATGCCATTGTATCAGGACAAACAGAAGAAACGGATTGTCTTTTCTTTCAGATGCTTTAGATGTCTTGTGCAATTGGAATAAATTGGGTTGGGCTATACATGCTTTTAAAGTACATACTAATAGAGTATTTTAGTAGGCATATTGTAATTTATGTCAAGGTTAGATATGTAGATTATTAATATATTTGTCTTTGTTTCAGTGGGTAGGAGCAAAGCAACATGAACTACAGGTAAATTCCATGCAGCTACTATACTATCAAGCACCAATGTCATGTGGCATGTTGCTGTGTGTTGTACCCTTCTTTGAACCAGTCTTTGGAGAAGGTGGAATTTTTGGCCCCTGGACTCTCTCTGCTATGGTAAATTGTTTATTTTTCTTCTTCATTCTATTTGTTCTAAATGCTCTTAAAATTTAACAAAAAAACATTCCTGTTCAAATATAGGCAAATATAACCCTACATTTGGAAGTTCTAAATTGAATCAGTGTTTCCCATTATTTAGTTGCTAGCCACTGAATTTTCAGTTGTGAGATATTACAACTGAAGGACTGCATGAAAAGATCATCCACTACTGAATTATTTTTTAAAATAATCTTTACTTTATGCATTAAGATAAATTAGTCCAACTAATAATGACTGCATATAGTATATTGCTTTTCAAACTTCTTCTGGTATTTGTTTGAAGGCACACAATGAAACAATCTTGCTTGATTGTGTCTTGATTGATTCATTTACATTGTCTTGGTTAGAGGGACGGCTTGGGATATTCCTTGGTTCTTCTCTTGCCCTGAATTTTGTCTATTTTTGGCTCTTTGCCAGCTTCATAGTAAAAGTTTTGGGAGCAGCAACAACAACAGAAACAGCAGGCAGCAAACAGATTACTTATGAGTAAGCAGGCAGTGGATTGGGCTGCACACTGTTTTCCAAGAATAATCAGGACTTCCGGTTCCGGATCGCAGCGCCTCTAGCAGCACGGGGAGACTTGTCTCCTTGTTTGGCTAGTTTCCCTCCACCGGTAGACCCTTATGTGGGTCGAAAGTCGCCCTGGAGGGCGCGACTACCGTCAAGGAGGCTGTGCTTGGCTGCGGAGGAGCGGGAGCTCCTCCAGCTGTCCGAGCTAACTCTGAGGGCCGACGGAGAAGAAGATCGGCCGTAAAATGGCCGATCACCTAGCCGCACCAACCACAAGTCAAAAGAACAACTAAGCATGAAGAACCACCGTGGTGAATCCGGGTGAGACCTTTCCTTCTCTCGCTATCCTGACTTTTCCTGTAAAGAGTTTCTATTTTCCTTTATTAAGAAAGCGGCGGCTGCCTATACGGAAAGAAGAGCTAAAAAGAAAAAGATTAATTTTTTTGTGTGTGTGGTTGTTTTTTTTACTATTGGACTTCTGTTGGGTGAATTTCAGGGGAAAAGAAGAAAAAAGGAACATTGTTACTCTGTTTTTTTTTTATTTGATAACGTTGGAGATACTTTTCTTGTTGATTTTTTTAAAAAAAGAGAGAAAACTTTTTTTTTCTTAACTCTATTAACTTGGGGGGGAAAACACTTTATAGTCCACTGAGGACATCTGGTGGCGAAAAGCGAAATTTTAACTGTACTTCTCCCTGTTATGAAGAGGGATTGGATTTTATGTGATAATAAAAGAGAAAAGATAACTTGACAGCTGGGTGGTGAAGCTGGTTATTAGACCTTTGGAGGCGGACATTTGTGGATCTTTTTCAAGTAGCCTCTAATAAAGGAATAGGCAAATCTACCACCAAAATGACTGAAAGTTATTCACATCTTGACTATGATTTAATACTGGAAAAAATATTAGAATTTACAGAAGATTTCAAAACTTATTGGAAATCTTGGAGAAAATCTAAAGATGCCACCTTGGAACCTCACATCGACCCTCCAATATTGAACCAAGTTATGGAACAAGGAACAATAGAAGATGAACAGAGTAATCCTGAACAGGCCTACATACAACTTAAAGAGACAGAGACACTATACTTACAACCCAATTGTGAATCTACACTGAGAGAAAATGTGGAAACCACTGAATCAACTAATGTTACACAACGTCACCTACAACTGATGGACAACTTTGATGACCAAGAAGTAACTGTAATTGACTCAGTTCAACTACCAAAAATAACAAAGATTGACATTCAGACACAATCTTTTGGAAATTACAATAAAGCAGAAAGGGAAAGAAAATTTGTTCAGTTTAAACTGGTTAGAAATTTTTGTAATCAAATCTTGAGATTTGATAACTGAAAAGCCTTATTATGGGAACCAAATTGGCATAGAAAGAAAGCTAGAGTCAGGTTTAAATGTGACATAAAATGTTACTTGACAGGTTAAAAAGGCTTTAGAAATTTTGTCTGATTTAATAACAAATGAAGGATGTAAATTTACTGTTATCATGGTTGATAATTATTTGAGGGAGTAAATCTTTTTAGAGGACAAAAAGACCTTATAGATGTAGATTGATGAAATGATTGAATATATATTTTTTTAAAAAATAGAATTTTTTTTTCTTTTTCTCTTTTTTTTTCTTTTTTTTTCCTTTTTGACTTACATTGTAATTTTAAATATGAGAATTATGTTGTAATAGAGAAAGAGAGTATGTCTGATCTAATTAGGAATGAAAGATGAGAATTTCCTGATATTATAGTTGATAAGTATTTGAAGATATAAACTTTATCAAGGGTTTAAAAAGATTTTCTATAGATGTAGACTGATGAAATGATAGAATATATTCTTAAAAATAGAACTGTATCTGTTGGACATATTATTATTTTAAATATGATAACTATGTTGTAATAGAGAGAGAGGAAGAGCTATTCGTGATAAGGAAGGAAAAAAAATCAGTCTCAATGAATGATCTTTTATTAAGGATACCTGAAATCCCAACTATATACTTACTAAATGTAATTGGAGTATGACAACTGTAATTAGTAAAGCTTAAAAACAGGATATAGATTATAATTGCATGTGATTGATGATTTTTGTTTGATTGAACTTTACTTAAAACTGTATTAATTTTAATAAGCAATACTATATTTAAGAAACAGAGAGGAAATTTTTTACAATTAATTTGAGCTATATTTATGTGATTTTTTCTTTGAATGATTGGACACCCTGACTACCACGTTGTGTCCTAAGCTTTTGGGGGGAAAAGGAAAAAACCAATAAAATTTTTTATATATATAAAAAAAAGAATAATCAAAGGGCTCCTTATTGTAATGTTTTGGAAGGACAGTAAAGACTATAGTACCATTAGGTTTTAATATTCTGATGGTTGGTCATTTATCAATTGTAATGGCATTCTTGCTGCTTAATGTTTATTTTTACTCTATACTTTGTGGGGGCATATTTTTTTTCAAAATAAAAATTAACTTTTAATTCATATTTTTATCCGGGCATGATGTAATCGAAAGGTATAATTTATAACTTCAGTAAATGATAAATAAAACTGCTTAGGAGATGGTACTTAAGATATTCCTGGAAGTAGATATTGTGAAATGTCAATCTATTGAACCCTTTTTATATAGTTTTGTTAACTTTTATACTCCATATTTCAGCTTGCAATTAAATGTTCAAAGAAAAATGCTTCCAGATTTTTAACATCAAATTGAATAATAATTCAAAATAGAGAAAGCTAAAGATAAAAAATCAGATCTAATTGTTTACAAACACAGGCACCAACTTTCAGAACAGCAATGCTAGATGAAGATCCAAGATGTTAGCATACAAGATGTAAGGTACCATGACAAAGAGAACCTTTGCACAAGTTCCAATAGAGTTACAAGGCTGTAATTCTTACTGTGATTATGAAATGATTGGAAAGGCAATGATAAAGATACCATTTGCAACCATCTGTATCACTTTGTAGAGGATATTGTCTATTAAAAATCATTTGTAGTGATATGTAAGTGCTTTCTTTTCCTAATCCACAGTCTATGGTGCTGGTCTCTGGAATAATAGCATTTATGGTGAACTTGTCTATTTACTGGATTATTGGGAATACTTCACCAGTGACGTATCCTTTCACTTGGAAAATTATTGCTCCAGTTTTGCAAAATTATTTACTGTATTATACTGGTAATAAACTGTAGAAATCGGAAAACATCAGGTGAGTCACCAATAAACTATTTTAAGTAAAACTTTCAGAAACTGTAGAATCATATTGTATTGGACTTAAACACTACATTTTAGGATCTTTCAACAAGTTTGTTTACATTGTTAAGAGTGAATTGCCTTAATTAGGTATCTTAATGATGCTGTATAATCTGATCTCTGGTACCCTGGTATTAATTGCATGTCAGTATTACAACTATATTCAAATTATATGCATTCCATTCTAATTTATTATAATTTTGCTTATACATTGAAATATAATCTTATAAAATAAAAGCAGTTAAGGAATCCCATTGTTTTATGAGGGAATGACTCATCTCCAATTCTTGGATTTACTTTCTAAAGTAGCAGTAAAATAATGATGAATCTTTTATTGAAAATATATATATAATGAATACAGGCAGTCCTCAACTTACAACAGTTTGTTTAGTGACTGTTCAAAGTTACAACAGCACTGAAAAAGTGACATGACCATTTTTCACACTTACGACCATTGCAGTATCCCCATAGTCACATGACCAAAATTCAAATGTTTGGCAAGTGTCTCATATTTATGATAGTTGAAATATCCCTGGATCATGTGATCACCTTTTGTAACCTTCTGACAAGCAGTCAATTGGGAAACCAGATTCACTTAACCATGTTACTAACTTAACAACTGCAATGATTCACTTAACAAGTGTAGTAAGAAAGTTGGTAAAATGGGGCAAAACTTACTTAACAAATGTCTTACTTAGCAACAGAAATTTTGGACTCAAAATTGTGGTCATAAGTTGAGGACTACCTGTATTGTTAGCAGTGAGAGAACTTTTCCTTAAAGCCAAAAATGAATTAACAGATACATGAGAAAATCTTGCTTTCAGTTTTAGGCAGTTTTAAGAACGATTGTATACAATAAGGAACTATGGAGATAACCCTGGCAAAAGGATGCCCTAGCACGGGGGTAGGCAACCTTGGCTCTTTTATGACTCGTGGACTTCAACCTCTGCCCTAGCACAATGATGGTGAACCTTTTAGAGACCGAGTGCCCAAACTGCAACCCAAAACTCACTTATGTATCGTCGGGTGCTGGGTGGGCGTGGCCCATTGGGTGGGTGTGCCCATTGGGTGGGCATGGCTGCGGTGGTAATGGCAGACTGGGTGGGACTAAAAAGTTCAATCAATAATTCCAATTTTGTGAGATCTTTTTTTTCCCCCGCAAGAAGTTGAAATTGATTGATTGAATCTTTTTTTTTTTGCACACGGCGGCGGAGGCCTAAAGCGAAAAGGTTTTATAAAACCCAGCTGAAGGCCTAGGACTGGGGCGACGGCTCTCATGCCCACAGAGAGGGCTCTGCGTGCCACCTGTGGCATGCGTGCCATAGGTTCGCCACCACGGCCCTAACAGTAACAAAAATATTATTTAAACTCAGGAGAAGAAGAAAATTTTATAATGAAGCTGACTCCAATTTTAACTTGCTTGGCAATAAGAGAAAGGGAGGAAAATGCTATTAAGCTTTCAAGATTCTATTACTATAACCTATATTAATGAAGCAGAGTTCCAATTATTCTTGAGGGAGGTATTTTCTGACATAAGCTTACATTTATAAGAGTAGGACTTAAGAAGCCAAACCTGGTACAGGATTTAGTATTTGATTATTTTGGATTAATTATGTTCCTTAACACAGTTATGTAGATACAACATGTTTGGACACTTCAAATTCTGCATCACTCTCATGGGAGGATATCTCTTATTTAAGGATCCTTTGTCAATTAATCAAGGCCTTGGAATTACATGCACATTGTTTGGCATTCTAGCTTACACACACTTCAAACTTAGTGAACAAGATGGGAACAAAAGCAAGCTGGTTCAACGTCCGTGAATTAAGTATTTTTGTTGATAACAAATGAATTACTTTAAAATGCACTGATTCCAAAAGCAATGCACTGTCTATGGGTGAATCTAAAATTGTCCATCTCCCAGCAGAGTGGACCCTCCCGAGCAGAGCAGATATTCTCTCCTCTATAGCTGCCATGCACTGCCTCCTTCTATGCTGGCCAGTTGGGGTATGGATTGGATTACATTGAGGGGTCACAGGATTCAGTAGAAAGAAAAGCATAGTAAAGAAGACTGGTAGATAATGGGTGTCTGCTAATGTTGGCATCTCCAGATTTCTCTCTCTCTCTCTCTCTCTCTGTGTGTACACATACATACTATGCACAATTTGTTTCTTTAAAGGATTGTTTGGAATTAACAGTGCAATCTTTAAGCGAACTGTCCTATTTATACCAAATGAACTCATTCAGACAGATACAGTGTTTTTTGCTAGAAAATTAAACATGTCCTTATGATTATGTCAGTATTAAAAGAGACTGTTTGCTTTTTTGTGATCAAATGAACATTGAACATTGATCTGGTAAATATTGAGAAACCAAATTGTATCTTTTCTGGATTCTGGATTTTTAAATTTCCATATGGGATTTTGTTTCTAATAGTCACATACATTTTTATATTTTTCTGCATATTTTAAAACTTAATGAATATTTAACTATAATTACATTCACAGTTGAGCAAATTACTGGTACTCCAAAATTATTAAGACCCGAGAATTTTACAAGTTGTTAAGTTTATAAGTATTACCTAACTCAGTGCAGGCTGGCTCCTGTACTTCGAAAGTGTTTTCTTTTTACTTCGTTCAGGATTCAGTAATTTATACAAGAGGTTTCTTTTCTAATTATTTTGGCCAGTGCAGATGTAGTGTTACTCGCAACTTGATTTGTAAACTTTCTTGGAACTTGTATATATTTTTTGTTAAGTTTTAAACACATTTAAGACAGAACTTCCAAAGCATTATGGGTTTTTTTTTAAATCAATATCATCCCCTTCTTTCAAATGCTACGGTAGTTAAGGATAAATGCTCACTGAATATTAACTTGGTGATGTAAAGATAACCATGTTTAAACCAAGATAGGGTATTAGTGAGAAATGCTATCGTCTCATCCAAATGTTTCCTTATGTTTTAAACTGTAGTTCTAATATTGACTTGAAATTATGGGTTAGTTCAACTTAGTTGTATTATGATTAGCTATGGATGGCTGGACTAGTTTGTCATGTCACCATGCTCCAGATACTATGCTATCAGCTCTGTATAGAGGTAGCTCTGAACTCCTGACTGTAATAGAGACTGCTTATTATGGTTGGAAGTCATAATGGCAGTTAAGGGAAGAGGCTTCCTTACAACCCTTTCGCCCCTGCTTTCCCTGATGTGGTTGTTCAATAGATCATGCCACTCAGGGTGGTTGGGAAGGCTCTGAAGGCCTAGCACAGGGCCTGTTCCAGGATTCCAAGCCTCTCCCATCCACTAAGACACCCATGCTCTGCTTTCCTCCCTTCAGAGTTTCTGCTGAGCCTGGGCCAGCTTCTCATCCCACCAAGCGCCACACCCTCCTCCCCACCTCATGTCACCACTGCACACTTTTCAAAGATCTCTGAGCTCAGGTTAGGAAAAGAGAACAGGCTGCTTTCAGGATGGCACTGCATGGCCCAGCAACAGAGCAGCTTGTTCTGCTTCCCTAACCCGAGCTCTGCAGTATTCCACCATGTTCTTTGGGGCTGCAGAATGCTGTACTAGGGAAGCAAAGCAAAGCACTCCATTGCTGGGCCGCATGGCACTATCCTGAAAGTAGCCATTATTTTTCAAGCCACTACAATTCAATGTGGCTGCTTGGAAAATGGCAGCCGTTTCTGGGGTCGCACCACATAGCCCTGGAACAGAGCAGCCTGTCCTCCTTTCCTAAACTGAGCTCTAGAGATCTTTGAAAGGTGAGTGAGGAGGAGGATATAGGGCCTGATGGGATGGGAAGCAGGCCAAAGGCCTGCAGGAATCCAAGGAAAGGAACGGGGGGGGTGGGAAATAAGCAGGGGGATGCTACAAGGTCCCTGTGGTCAGCCCTAAGGGCAAAAGACTGAGGGCATTGCAGGAGCCATAACTTCGGCAGTGGGTTGTAAGTAGCTTTTGGGAGCTCTGCAGTAACTTTGAACAGTCGCTAAGCTATGAGTCACAGGTCAAGGACTATCTGTAATGGAACAGCAGAAGTTTACAAAAAGATGAGAATGCTATAATAAAAGTGTAGTCTGGGACAAATCTTTGTATTATTGCTTTATATATTGAAAACTGTTGTGTTCTGTTTTATTTTTGAGAGCCAGTCTGGTCTACAGGTAGTCCTTGACTTACAGCCATTCAATTAATGACCATTTGAAGTTACAACAACTCTAAAAAAAATGACTTTATGACAGTTGCACTGTCCTGGGGTCACTGTTTGTAATTTTCTCAGCTGGCATCTGACAAGCAGTCATTGGGAAAAACTGGGTTCACTTAACAATATGTGACTCACTTAACAAGTACAGTGATTCGCTTAACAACTGTGGCAAAAAGAGTCATAACAAGGGGCAAAACTCACTTAACAACTGTCTTGTTTAGCAGTGGAAATTTTGGGCTCAGTTGTGGTCATAAGTCAAAGACTACGTGTAGCAGTTAAGGCCTGAGTCTAGAAACAGGAGACTGAGATCCCTGGTTTTGCCTTAGACGTGAAGGTCAGCTGGATGACTTTGGAGCAGTCATTCTCAGTTGTTGTGGGGAAAATGGAGGCAGGAGAATTAGGTATGTTTGCTGCCTTAAATTTGTATGTGCAGGGAGTGTATATAAATCTTTAAAAATATATTGGGAAAAAGACTTTTCTAGGAAAGGAGCAAAAGTCATTTCCTAATGAACCTTTAGTTTTAAAATAGTTATTATCTGAATATTCCAAATATTAACTGTAGTTTAATTGAAAATACCCAATATGAACAAGGTGAGTTGATCAACTAATAATTTACTGTTTGGCCACAATTCTAGAAGGGAATGCAAAACTTGAGAAGAACTGGACTAATACAGTATATTACACTATGATTCAAAAGTCATAGCTGGTTTAATGTACTCATTAGACATATTGTCTGATTAATGTACTTTTTTGGAATCCAAAGCTGCAAAAATTATAAAAACCTAACCATATTATACATTAATGTAATGATCTCTAAAGTTCTGGAAATGCAAGCACAGTCAGTATTTTGCACTTTTGATTCATTTGTACTGTTTGTTACAGGAAAATGTAGTTGCTTCTTAATTGTATACATTTATGTTAGAAAATAATATGATAGGCTTATGTTGCTTTTGGGAGTGCATATAAAATCAGTCTGAATCAATCTACTTTGGGATGAAGCTTTCTCTATTGAAAGTCATGCTGTATCAGTCCTAGTCTAGCACCTTAATCTCTTACTGACTCTATTGTGTATGTTTGTCTGTATTACGTTCTGGTATACTCACTATCCATCCACCCCTGGCAATTTCTATTTTTACAAAGAATAAACCCTAAAGCAGATGAGGAACAGAGTCTTTGCTGTCCTATTACAAGTAGATACTTAGGTCCCACAAAAGATTTAAATTTGTTTTTATCCCACCTTTATTGTTTTTCTAAATAACTGAAGGTGACAAACATAACTACAGGTAATCTTCACATTACGGATGTTGCATTTGTAACCAGGATTCATAGGAGTGAATCACATAACTTGAACTTTCGCCCACGCATTCACTAATTGAATGTGCGGATCATTAAGTGCATGAGATATCTCAGGGTGGGGAAGACCATGGGATGGCCTAGTGCTTCCGGCCACCCAAGGTCTCCCCTAACCCTGTGAGATACCTCATGCTTCCCCCTCTCCCTCATCCTCCCTGACCAGGTCACTTACCTTACATAGATCACGATGATCAAGGGAGCTGTCTCCCCTCCAGGCTCTCTGCCTTCTATTTTCCCCTCAACAATCCTATGAGGCAAGTTGGGCTGAGAGAATGTGACTGGCCTAGAGACACCTAACTGGTTTTCACTCCCAGTTTCTGGTGCCTTAACCACTACATCAAACTGGCTCCTATGAATCTGAAATTCAAAGTTTCTGTCAGTATTATGAAAGCTCGGCTATTTCATATAATGAGCAGCTGGATCTTAGCTATTATTCAAAATGAAGAATGGTTTAAATGCAATATTTGATAGCTGTAGTTATTATTCAAAACAGCCTGCTAGCAAATAACATTCAAAATGGCATGTCCAGTGCAGTGTCATTGTGCACTACAAAGCAATTTTGTGCTTGCAGAGTATTTTCTGAAATGTAAATACATCAAACATCCATTTCTGCTTGTATCATATGTCTTGAAGAGGGTAACAATAATTTAGAGTATCCTTATCCATCCAAGCTCAATGTATTCTTTCCTCAAGTATTTTAGAGAACAAAATGGTAACTCCACATCTCATTCAGCTATAACATTTATTGCATTTGTAAACTAGTCATAGATGGGGAATTTGTAGGTTTCTAGATGCTACTGGATTCCACTTCTTGTCAGACTTAGGTTTTAAGAATAACGAGCTATAAACCACTAATATCTAGAGGCTTAATAATTTCTCATCTCCTTATTAATATAATTATAACACACAACAAACATGTACAGAGTATTAATAGAATGGTGTAGATGGCAGTATGCACTGGGTGGGAGTTTTTTTAGTGTCAAATAGAATATATTATCATAAAATATATGACTGTATAAAACAGAATGGTAATGTTTTTTAATGCAAGATACTTGTTTTTCTTTATGAATAAAATAGATCTTTATTAGTCTTGCCTCTGAATTCTTTTTTGCTTTTTTTGGAAAACTGGAACAGTTTTCACTTGTTTAATAACTAGAATATCTCCGCCCAATATGCAGCAGATAAAGTGATACATATTTTTAGTCCTCTTCATTTTTCAAAATACTTCAGTGCAATGTTGTTATGCTGAAAAATAAAAGGTCAAATTTAAGGAAAACATGATTGTGTGGATACTAATATTCTACAATTGTCCACTTTCATAATTATGCCTGATTCTTACATAGATAAGATTTATTTATTTATTTATTTATTTATTTTACAATTTTTATACCGCCCCCCTCCCGAAGGACTCGGGGCGGTGTACAGCCCAATTAAAAACGTCAACATACAAAAAGTAAAATTATTAAAAATAAATTAAATAATTTGGCCCAATCATTTAAAAACCCAATATATAATCTAAAAACTCAATCCCCTAAAAACAATTATGGCCTTGTTGGAACCGGAGCTACTATCCCAGGCCGGCTAGTCGGAATAAATATGTTTTTAATTCTCGACGGAAGGAACGCAATTCCGTCATCGTACGGAGTTCGGGGGGGAGCTCGTTCCAAAGCATTGGAGCTCCCACAGAGAAGGCCCTCCCCCTGGGGGTCGGCAGCCGACATTGTCTGGCCGACGGCACCCTGAGGAGACCCACTCTGTGGGAGCGTACCGGACGGCGGGAGGTATTTGCTGGCAGAAGGTGGTCCTGTAAATATCCGGGTCCAATGCCATGGAGCGTTTTAAAGATGGTCACTAACACCTTGAAACGCACCCGGAAGGCCACCGGCAACCAGTGCAGCTTGCGCAGGAGCGATGTTACATGGGAGCGCCATGGCGCTCCGGTCACTACCCGCGCGGCTGCATTCTGGGCCAGCTGAAGCCTCCAGGTGCACCTCAAGGGGAGCCCCATGTAGAGAGCATTACAGTAGTCCAGCCTGGAAGTGACGAAGGCATGAGTAACTCTGCATAGCGAGTCCCGGTCTAGGAAGGGACGCAACTGGTGTACCAGGCGAACCTGATAGAACATCCTCCCGGCCACGGCCGTCAAATGGTCCTCTAAAGACAGCTGTGAATCCAGGAGGACTCCCAAATTGCGAACCCTTTCCGCTGGGGCCACGGTTTCGCCCCCAACGGACAACGAAGGAATCAATTGACTAAACCAGGACGATGGTAGCCACAGCCACTCGGTCTTGAAAGGGTTGAGCTTGAGTCCGTTCTTCTCCATCCAGACCTGCACGGCCTCCAGGCACTGGGTCAGCACGGCAAGAGCATCGTTGGGGTGGTTCGGCGTGGAAATGTACAGCTGAGTATCATCAGCGTACAGATGGTACTCCACACCAAAACCATGGATGATCTCACCCAGGGTTTTACATAAATGTTGAACAGTAGGGGCGAGAGGACCGATCCCTGAGGTACCCCACATACGAGGGGTCTCGGGGTCGACCTCTGGCCCCGTCAACACAGACTGCATCCGGCCGGAGAGGAAGGAGGAGAACCACCGCAAAACAGTGCCCCCCATACCTAACCCCTCCAACCGTTGCAGCATGATACCATGATCGATGGTATCAAAAGCCGCCAAGAGGTCCAATAGCACCAGAGCAGAGGAACAACCTCTGTCCCGGGCCCGCCAGAGGTCATCCACCAATGCAACCAATGCTGTTTCCGTGCTGTAACCAGGCCTGAAGCCCGACTGGTGTGGATCCAGGTATAACGATTCCTCCAGGTGTCGCGGGAACTGTCGGGCAACCACGCTCTCGACAACCTTCGCAAAAAAGCGAAGGTTGGAGACAGGACGATAATTTGATAAAACAGCTGGATCCAGGGTAGGCTTCTTAAGGAGGGGCCTCACTACAGCCTCGTACCACCTCCCGGGATGCCAACACCAGCCAGGAGGGGCACGGGTCCAATGAACAAGTGGTCGCCCTAAGTCCCCCGAGCAACCTGTCCACGTCCTCGGGAGACACGGGGTCAAACTCAGCCCAGATAGCAGTCTCAAGACCAGACTCCGTCTCTCCCACCGGATACACCCAGTTGAAATCAAAGCCTTCCCGTATCTGAGCGATTTTATCATGCAGATATTTTCCAAAATCCTCAGCTCTACCCTCTAAGGGGTCTCCTCTCACCTCCTGATGAAGGAGGGAGTGGGTCACCCTAAACAAGGAGGCTGGGCGGTTATCTGATGACGCGATAAGAGCAGTGAGGTAAGAACACTTCTCTGCTTTTATCGCCGCTAGGTAGGACCTAATATGGTCTCTTACTAGTGTTCGGTCAGATTCGGCACGGCTCGATCTCCAACTGCTCTCTAGGCGTCTTTTCCGGCGTTTCATCTCTCTCAGCCCCTCAGTGAACCAAGGGGCCGATCGAGACGTACGTCGAATGAGAGGCCGCAAAAGCACAACCCGATCTAGAGCACCGACCGCAGCCCTATCCCAGGCTGCCGCCAACTCTTCGACCGAGTTGTGTATCCGAACCTCAGGAATTGGCCCAAGCTCCATCTGGAACCGCTCGGGTTCCATCAGTCGCCTGGGGCGGTACCATCTCACTGGTTCCGCCTCCCTGCGGTGGGGTGCAGCGGTCAGAAAGTCCAAGCGAAGGAGAGAGTGGTCAGACCATGACAGGGGCTCAATAATTATATCCCCTATATTCTGACCACTCAGCCACTGTCCAGAGACAAAAACCAGGTCAAGCATGTTCCCCCCTGTATGTGTGGGGCCTTGAATTACCTGGGTCAGGTCCATGGCTGCCATGGAAGCCATGAACTCTAGAGCTCCCCCGGACGTCCCGCCCACAGACGGCAGGTTGAAGTCACCCATGACTATTAGCCTGGGAACCTCAACCGCCACTGCGGCAATAACGTCCAGGAGCTCAAGCAGGGCGGTTGACCCGTGGCAGGGAGCCAGGTACGTAATCAACACCTCCCTCGGACCCCCAAGGTCCCACTTCACCAGGAGGGATTCACAGCCTGCCGTCTGAGGAACAGTGACCTCCCTCGGCCTGTAATGTTCCCTAATCACGACCGCCACTCCCCCACCCCTGCCCTGTGCTCTCGGCCGATGGAATGCAAGGAAACCTGGTGGGCACATTTCCACCAGAGGGACACTGCCCTCCGGTCCTAACCAGGTCTCCGTGATACCTGCCAGGTCTGCTTCCCCCTCTGAAATTAAATCTTGGATGAGGGGGGCCTTATTTACCACAGACCTGGCATTGCACAACATCAGCCTACAGCCAGGGCCCTGTGGTTCTGAATAATCCTGAGAACAGGTAGAGCCTTGGGGGTTGGAGCGCATGACCACTCGTAAACAGTGGGTACGCGCTCCCCTATTATGATACGGCCCCCTGCTCCCGCCATATCTGCCCCTCCCGCTTACGGTACTAATTGGAACTAAATCAGTCTTAATCAGCTCCCCATCCGAACCCATAGGATTACGTCCCCTTCCGTTGCCGGGCCTATCTTCTAGCTCCCCTCCAACAATTCCTTCCCCCGCCCTAAGCACCCCTTCCCCACCTCTACCCTCCCTTAAAACTTTCGTTAAAAAACGGTTTAAAAAACCCCAAAGCCCCTTATTTGACGCATAAAGATAACCTTTATTGTCATTTTTTTTACTATGGGTACTATATATTAATCACTATACATTTTGAATACATGGTGGAAAGAGGCAACTTGAGAGTTCACAAGGTTGATGCTATATGAAACAAAACTCTGGCTGAATCTGGATATACTGCTTCAGATACCACAAAGCCTCCTTCCAGAAAGTAACAAGGAAAACAAGCCGTGAAGAGGATATGTAGTGTCCCAGAAAATCCTGCAGACCTTGCTCAAGCATCACTTATATGCTCTGTCCTGGATAGAAGGAAATGAACTGCCAATAATCTTTTCTGCCATCCTCATCACCGCCTTCCTGTCTGAAGCAGTAATGCTTCCAAATCAGACAATAATGCCATTTAAAAGAATGCTCTCGATCGTCCCTCTGTACGATCATTCAAATGAAAAATATATGTTGGACTGGAAAAAATGGATAGAGTACATACAAGGGAAATATCAATCTAAAAAATTGTATTTAGCATATAGTTAAATTTTTATATGTTGGACTGAAAAATTTAGTTAAATTCTTATTAGGATTTATATAACAATCTTGTTTAGTTTAGTGGGTTTTCTTGTGTTTTATCCTGTATTCACTTTGGGAAGTTGGGGGAGGGTGGGGGGGTAGGTTGGGGAGGTTTTATAATGTATTCAACTGCAATATTAGTATTATATAAGAATGATATACTTTTTGATGAAAAGGGTTGCTCGGGCAGTACCCCGAAACCACATCTGGAGTGGGTGGAGATTGAGGAGTGAAGGATTGGAAGGAAGTAGGGAGGGAGTAGGAGATGGGTGGAGAGAGAGGGAGGGAGAAAGGTTAGGGGGATAGAAGTAGAAAGAGGGAGGAAGGAAGAAGGGGATGTGGTGGAGGGGGTGCTGCCGAGTAATACCCATAGTTATCTTAATTATTTCATGTAAATTTTTATGCTTTCTTTTGTGTTGGAAAAAGTTGTAAACGATTGTATCAAGTTGAGTGGTACTTAATTTGATTTTTTTGCTTATATTTATAATTATAAAAATTAATAAAATATTTATACAAAAAAAACCAGAAAGTAACAAGGAAAACAAACCATGAAGAGGATATGTAGTGTCCCAGAAAATCCTGCAGACCTTGCTCAAGCATCACTTATATGCTCTGTCCTGGATAGAAGGAAATGAACTGCCAATAATCTTTTCTGCCATCCTCATCACCGCCTTCCTGTCTGAAGCAGTAATGCTTCCAAATCAGACAATAATGCCATTTAAAAGGATGCTCTCGATCGTGCCTCTGTAGAAAGTTATAAGGACTGAGGAAGGAAGATATGTTTTTCTCATGCGACGCAGAAAATGCAGGTGCTCCTATGCCTGCTTCACCAGTGTCTCACTGTTGAGTGACCAAGCTAGTGTACTCATTAGCTACACACCCAGAAACTTGATGTTGCTAACCACCCCACAGGAGAATCATTTATACACAGAGGCATGTGATTGTGCCTGCCTTTTCTGAAATTGGCAATGATTTCTTTAGTTTTTCCTAAGTTTAAAATCAGGCTGTTTTTGTTACACCAGTTCACCAAAACCTCTACTTCCTTGCAGTAAGCACCCTCGTAATTTTGAATAAGGCCCACTACTGTTTTATAATCTGCATACTTCACAATATGATTGGTGGCAAACCTGGTACCACAGTCATGGGTCAACTGGGTGAACAACAACGGATTTAGGACACAACCCTGAGTAGAACCTGTGCTCAAGAAAATGGTGTTAGAAATATTAGTCCCAACTCGCACATACTGGGGCCTGTCAATGAGAAAATCAAGAATTCAGTTGAACAAAGGAGTATTGAAGCCTAAAAGGCCCAGTTTGTCTACCTGATGCTGAGGAATGATTGTATTAAATGCCGAACTGAAGTCAACAAACAGCATTCGCACAGGAGTGTTTCTTTCCTCTAAGTGCGCCAAGCTCAGATGGAGAACAGAAGTAGCATCCTCTGTAACTATATATTTAATATTACTGTTTAAGTCAGTGGTTTTCTCCAAGACCCAAAGTGTAGCTGACCATAAGATTACTTTGCTGAATGAAGAGCCTGTTTCATATAACTAATATGTTTTATATTTAATTTTAGTTTTAGTGCTCATCAGGTGTCAGTAGCTTGGCATATCTTCCTGAAGCCCAAGCAAATAAACTGTAAAGTGAAAATATAAAGTGAAATAAATTCTAATTCTGTTAAAAAGAACCCTATAAACAGAATGTGTTTCTAATAGTCAATCTTTTATACTTGTGGGCTGATATTGATTATTATATATTACATATATTATAAGGATTTGTGGTTATAATGTAAAATGGGCCAGCTGCTTTCCTCCAAATATTTTGGATTATAATTTCCACAATTTTATCTTTGATCTTGATAGCTAATTGGCAATATAGTGAAAACTCTTGGAAGGGCTACAGACTGTCTCCTTTTGCAATGTTTAATTAACCTGCAACAGGGATAGGCCAATGGGAATATTTTAAGTGTGAGGAAGAGATATCTGGCAGTTTCACAAAATGGGTATTGTGAAAGAGACTCCTGAAATATTTAAAAAAAACACTGTTTCAAACATCTCTTTCTTTTCTACAAAATTAGTTACCAAATATTCGCTTTATATACTCATTTGTGTCAATAAATAGCATGCCACTACTTAATTATTATAATTTGTAAACCAATAACCAAAGCTTGGATGTCAGAATATAATGTGCTGATGTCAACCCATAGTACAGCTTACATCCTGAGGCATCTCTACACATAGAGCCAGTTTGGCTTAATGGCTGAGATACTGAGCTACAAACCAGGAGACTGTGAATTTTAATTCTATGTTAGATGATTTTGGGCCAGTCGTGCTTTTTCAGCCTCAAGAAGAAGGCAAAGGCAAAGCACTTCTGAAAAATATTGCCCAAAAAGATTTCATGGAATTGCCCAGGCAGTGGCTAGGAATCAAGACTAAGTTGAAGTCATGCCAGTACATGTTCACAAACACAAAAGCAGACGAATACCATAATATACTACCGGTAGGAGAAAAATAATACTCTTGAAATTGGATCTGTTTTTCAATTTAAGTAAGGCACTCTAACATAGCTGCAACAATACCAATAAAAAAAATCCTATCCAGAATTATTGCTGAGCCTGGATGAAAAAGCTCTACTTATTTTAAAAATATTGTTTATTTTTGTCAGAAAAAAAACGTTTTCATGAACTTATATTAAACAGCATTTGGGATTTTTAAAGAGGTTTTACTAGTACAAGGAGAATTTCAAGATAGAGCATTAAATTATCTTATTTTTTTCTTGGATATAGGGCAAGAGGTTATAGCTTGTGAAAGAAGTCATAAGGTCTTGACGAACTATCACAACAATGTGAACTATAGAATTTCAAAAATTCTTGGGCTTCCGGTTCCAGTTTGTGGTGGTGCGGTCAAGTGAAGGGAGTCGTCCCTTTTACCTCCATTTTCTTTATGCCTGTGAAAAGTTTTTTTTTCCTTTGGAATTACTCCCTTTTCTGGTGAAGCGGCTTTTTAAATGGGGAAAGAGAAGCACAAAGGATTAAATTTATTTTTGTTTTATTGTTGATTTTATCTTTGGAGATTGGGAGCCTCAAGAAAGTTTTTTATAATATTTGGAGAATACTGTCTGCTTTTACCTTTATGGTGTCTGGAAGGATTGAACATCTGATTACTTTTTGAGAGACACTCTGACAAATTTATTCATTGAACTTGTTACTTTTTCTTCGCTGGAAAAGCTTTTATTTTGTACAAAGGAAAAAGGCAAGGAAACTGGGAGGAGATGGATATTGTGATCGTTTTTTACATATAGTCTCCTTTAAAAGGATAAGGATCATCCCAAGGGCAAGAAGTGGTGCCCTACAGTGAACTTGTACTGGGAGAAGAAAACGGGTTCCTCTTGAAATCTCAAGCAACGCTAGCAAACAGAGGAATAGGAAGTAACTGGCTATCATATATACAACTACAGTCAAGGTGGCGTGAAGACAAGAAGAAGGGCTTCTCCCAGAATGACGAGAACCTAATTAAACAGATCAGAGAACAGGGGATTATGCACATCAAACGAGTGTACAGTATTCTGATAGAAATGGACTCTGAAACCGAGCTAGTCAAGAACTGTATGATAAAGTGGGCGCAAGACTTCGGACACTCTATCGCCATAGACACGTGGGAGAAAATCTGGGTGAGGAATGTAGAATTCACGAAATCGCAACACTTAAGGGAAAACTTCTACAAGATGTTCTATAGATGGCATCTAGACCCGAAAAAAATATCACTCATCTACCCGGGCACCCAGCCCAAATGCTGGAGGTGCGGAGATGGGGACGCTACTTACTTTCACATATGGTGGGCATGCAGAAAAATCAAAGCATTCTGGAGGAAGATATGGTGGACACTCCAAACTATTTTCAAAAAGCGTATAGAATTTCTACCTCAGGCTTTTCTGTTAGGGATCACAAAGGATATCACTACCTCAGAGTCAAATTTATTTTTGAACTTAACTACAGCAGCAAGATTATTGGTGGGACAGTACTGGAAGAATCCGGAAATACCGCCTATTGAAGAATGGACTGTGAAAGTAACAAATCTGGCGGAAATGGCAAAAATATCGGCATATTTGAAAAATCGCTCCAATGAACAATTTGTGACAGACTGGAAACAGTGGATAGACTATATCCAAGAGAGACACCAATCAAACAGAATGCAGCTGGCGTTCAGCTAGGGCTCGACGGGAGGAGGGAAGAAGGGTTAACAAATCAAAGGTTTACAAAAAACTAACACCCAATGTTGAATGTATATGTTCTATAACTAATGCCTCTTAACATAACCTTATGACTAATGATGTTTGCTTTAATATTGCTAAAGTAGACTGAATCTCTACCTCAGGATATGAAACTTTCACCTCAGGACCTCTGGTTAGGGACTATAAAAGATTGCACTAGTAATGGGATGAAGTCAATCCAGAAACGCAAATGTACAATATGCGATAGACTAGAAACAGTAGATAGACCATATATAAGAGAAACACCAATCAAACAAAATGTATTCGGATTATACTTGAAGATGTAAGGGAGGAGGGAAGAACGTTTACTAAAACAGATGTTTACAAAGATTAATACCTAATGTTGTATGCTATGTTCTAGGAGGGTTGTTTAGCAATAAGATCTTATGTTTAATGTTGACCACATTAATATTGAAACAGATAGGAGAAACACCAATCAAATAAAATGTAACAGGAGTATAGTTGAGGCTAGACGCGAGGAGGGGGGGGGAAAGGCCTACTAACTCAGACGTTTTCAAAGACTAATACTTAGTATTGTATACCAGGTGTCATGATGATTGCTGCATAATATGTTTTTATGTCCAATGCTGATTGTTTTAATAAAAGAATTTTTATAATAAAAAAAAAAGGATAAGGATTTGAAAGATAATAAAGATGGAGGAAACCGGTGTAGATATTACTTATAAATATATTTTGGATAAAATTTTGGAAAATACGAGAAGATAATTGCCTGTTCAAAGGAAATTTCTTTGTTTCGACAAGGCAAAAGACAAGGACTAAGTGAAACGTCAGTTTATACACAAGAGGCTTGTGCCCTGCTTATCGAGGTGGAAGAAGTAAATCCACAGGTGGACAATCAATTGATTTTGGAAAAAAGATTTGATATCAGTGGACAAAGGACTTATGATAAGGAACTGGACGATCTTGTTTCAGAAGGACAAGCTGGTTTGCAGACGCCATTTGAATTTGAGATAGAGAAAAAAACATGGGAAGAAGAGAAACATGTGATTAAAGAGGACAATATAAAAGAAAGGATTTTAAGTGAAATTTATTTAATGTTAAAAGAAAGGGGAAATGATGTTCTGCTACGAGTCATTCAGATTAATTACAACTTTTATACTAATTTAACAAAATGTATAAGGGGAGCTTTCTTTTTGGAGTGTATAGTGTGGCAGGCGGAGGCCCGATTATGGAAACCTGTTTGGACTAGAAAGAAACCCAGAATAAGATACAAATATTAAATCTGATTATAGTAATGTGGTAAAGGCCTTACAGCAATTTGGATTGAGTTGGACTTGGATTTTGTTAAAAGGGCTTTATATGTTTTTATTATTAGAGATGGTATAATGAGAAAAGAACTGAAATATGGGAAATGATGGAATTAAATTATTGGAGATTTGGAGACATAGTGAAAAACAACAGAAGATTGATGAGAAAGAGAAGAATTTATTTTTGGAGTTAATAATGCTTAAATAATTAAAAAAAACAATTGGGGCACCTGAATAGTAAATGAATATGTTAGTTTAAGATTAAATATTTGTAAAATTAAGAAAGCATAATACAGGATTTTTGGGATAGATAAGGAGTTTGTAAACTTTTATTGATTAATGAAATTTATATAGAGTGACATATTCAATGAAAATTTGTTTTAGAAATGTTTTAATAAACCTATAATAATATAAATAAACAGAGAATGTTAGTTTATTTTTAATTATATAACTTGGATGAAATGTTAGTGAATGAATTGGTTTTAGAAAGATATTGACTTGATTATAATGTTCTTAAGAAATGTAGTTTTATAGATTAAAATGTTTATTGATTAATGTAGTTGATGGTTAGATATAGTGATGAATGAATTCATTTGAAAATGTATTAATTTGATTATAATATTCTATATAGATAGAGAGGGAAATTTTTAAGAAATACTGGTTATATATGTACTATGTTATTGCTTGTTTTTTTTTTAAAAAAAATGGATCACCATGTTTTCACATGGGTTCTCATGTGTTGGTGTAAAATGGAAAACTAATAAAAATTGTTTTGAAAAAATTCTTGACTAACATAACTTTACCAAGAACACCTGTGAAAACAAATAATACATCAAAATGAGAACAATGAATTTGAGATCAAAAACAAAAATGTTGTCCCCTACATAACTTATATTTATTTGAGTTAGATTTTTAATCTGCTACACCTAGAGGAACCTTATGAAAACTGTATCAATTATTACTATTTTTGCTGATCTGAATCAATTTGGCTTTGGTATTTTTTACTGGTGCTCCAAGTGCCAGAAGTAATTTTACTGACCAAATATTAGGATAATCAGAGTAATATCTTAGATGAAAAGAGTGGTTATGTCTTCCCTTAAGTAGCTTTCAGTGATGGGACATTTCCCGTAATACTAGCATCACACTGGGAGTTTTCCTCCTGGATAGTCAAGAGATGCCAACTTTTGAAACCACCTACAAGTACGTGGGTTCCTCAAAGACGTCATCCGTCCCTAGCCAGGACCTATCTCTACTCCTTCAGTTTTAAGTCTCTCCATTTTAACTAATCATACTGGTCCAAATTAACCTTTTGACATGGGAGATGGCATTCCTGATATCTCAATAACTCAATAAGGGAATCTAAGTTTACTCTTAGGGGGCACTGATGTATGTTCTGTCCAGACCATGTTATCTTCGAGAGAAACCTCTGCTTCATACTCAAGTCAAACTTGACCATTCACAGATTGAATTACTGAATTTCTACCTAAATCATTCTCAACCTTTGTTGTTACTGATTAGCCCATAGACCACACCAAAATACAAAATAAAACATTCAGAAGGAAATATAAAACACAACACAATGTAAAAGTGAAGTTACAACAAATAAAAAGGGATAAATAAGGAATGCAATATCATGTTTCCAGTCACCACTACAATTTACCCCAATCAGACCTATATATGTAGATCTCAGCCCGGATTGTTTTATTCAGATAAAGGGCTGTGAAATCAATCCCACACCAGAGAACATATCTGATATAAAGTGGACATGAATTGGACTTTGAATTGACACCATGCTAGCTTCCGTCATTAGATACTTTCTTTACCTCCTTTGAATGCAGGGGAAAAGTGTTCTATGGTTAGTTGTTGGGTCATGTCTGGTATACACTACCAATGGGAAACAGACGTTTATAGGAATTACTGTCAATTCAATATGGAGAGTGGCGGATTTGACAGGTATAAGTAGTGCTCCTATCTGGTATCAACTTAAGACACATTTATCCTTAAGAACCCTAAAAAAAAATAGCTCCTAATCCTGTTCAGTGGAGATTCTCAGCATTCTACAGTACATAAAAGACGTCTCAATTTAATTTGTCATATAAGTAAGAGAATGATAGGTTGTTATTTTGTAGAATATAAGCACAGGATTTACTATAGGGAAAGCAAGCAAAAAGATCTTGAGTAAATGACATAATATACCATTCCTCCACAATTTAGTTTCATCAATGAAAGCCAGTTTGGTCTAGTGGTTAAGGCACTAGGCTAGAAAGCGGGAGACCTTGAGTTCAAGTCCTACCTTAGCCATGAAAACCGGCTGGATGATCTTGTGTCAGTCACTCATTCTCAGCCCAACTTACCTCACAGGGTTGTTGTGAGGAAAATAGGAGAAGGAAGGTGTATTGGATAGGTTTTTTGTAAAAATAATAAATATGAGAAATAAATAGTAAGATAATATCAATATAAGAACTCTTAAGTTTACTTTTTAAGGTAATGGAAATACAATTTTAAAATGTATTCATTTTTCTCTGAAATAAGCATATAGGTTGCAATGATGCAATTTCTGACAAAAATCCCTTCATATTAAATGTGTTATTTCTTCCATCAAAATTAATAGGTTTTGGGCTTCCGGTTCCGGGTACCAGCGCTGCAGTCGTGCGGAGAGACTCGTCTCTTTGCCGGCTGAGTTTCCCCCGTCGGTAGACCCTTGATTGGGTCGAAAGTTGCCCTGGATGGGCGACCACCGTTGAGGAAGCTGCTCGTTTAACTTTTTCAATGGTTGATTTTATTTTTGAATATTTGGGAGTCTTAAAATCCCTGTTATAGAAACTTAATATGCTAGCAATTTGGAGATTTTTTTTTCTATTTTCTACTATTTTTATAACAAAAGAAAAGAAGGAAAAGAGGAAAGAAATTATTTTTATTGGGGGTCTGGAAAGACTGAACAACTGGTTAACCCTCTGGGGATATCTTGTGGTGAAATTATTTACTGCAATTGTTATTTCCTTTCTTTGGACTCTGAGTCTGACTTTGACCTTCAAATTATCTCAAAAGGGAAAGATAAAGAAGCTGTATAGCTGGGTGGAAGCGGATATTGATATTGGATATCCACCAAAAAAATAATGGCTTTATATACTACTGAAATGGAGGAACTCTGTCCAGATTTCAATTACAAGTATATATTGGACAAAATTCTTGAAAATACTGAACAAATAATTGCCTATACAAAAGAGGTTATTTGTCAACAACAAATCAAAGCGCAAGGTGTAAGTGAGCACTTTGTAAGCCAAGAAACAGCAGACGGGGTATATACTCAAGAGACCCGTCTTCAACCTTATCCACAATTTACTGAGATGGAGGAATTAAACTTACATCAGGACTACCAACCTACACCGGAAATGCTAATGAACAAATGACTTTTAGCATGGAAACTAAGGATGTTACCCAAGAAGGGCAGGCTGATTTCCAGACTCCAACTGATTACCTGACAGATAAAAAACCAATAGGAGGAGAGCAAAATAATATTAAAGAAGAGACTACATTATTTTATAGACAATCTATTGAGACTTTGGATGATTCAAAAATGACTGTAATTAAACTAGACGCAACTTTTAAAAAGATGAAGATGGATGTTCAACCATGAGCTATTGAGAATCGCTACAACTTTTTCACTAGCCTATTAAAATGGACAATGGGAGATTCTCCCCTGATTTATGCGTTACGGCAAGAAATGGAGGGAGGTTTATTTGTGGATTTAGAGGCCTTACTATGGAAACCTGTTTGGAACAGAAAGAAAGCTAGAATAAGATATAAATATGGAATTTAAGATTACATTTATAGGTTGCAATGGCTTTATAGAGATGTGGATTGATTTGGATTTGGATTTTTAAAAGGTGTTTTTAGGATAAGATTTAGAATTTAATATTGAAATATAGTAAGAATATATTTTTTGGAATAATAGATCTTCCTTCTTTTCTCTTTCTTTTTCTTGGTTTCTTTTTGTTTCTTTCTATTATTTTTTTTCTATTTTTCCTATGTTTTTTATTATTAGATATGATAGCTAATTTGTGGAGCTATAATGATAAAAAGATTGTAATGATGGAAGAGATGAAATTAATAAATGAAGAATTACTGAATAAGAAATAGAATATAGTTGAGAAATGTAAGAATGTAATTATGGAAATAACATGCTTAAATAAGAGAAATTATGGACACCCGAATTGTAAATAATATTTTTGTTTAAGGCTAAGTTAGATATGGTATTTGGAAATTAATAAACCTAAAAACAGGGTTGATTTACATCGATGAAAGGTTGCTGATAACTTCTATTGATTAATTGAATTCTTATTTAGGAATGTATTAATGAATTAATTTTACTTAGAAATGTATTAGTTTGACTATACTATTCTAATTGTTAGAGGGAAATTTTAAGGAGCATTATTTGAGCTATATATGTATGATGTTATTGTACCTAACTGATTACCCTTTCTTAAGCATTCTGGTGTAAAAATGGAAAAAATCAATAAAATTGTTTGGGAAAAAAATTAATAGGTTTTACTTGTGAAGGAGTTGGGTTTTTATTTTTTAAACAGAGGTAAGCAACTCATTACTTTCAGACATTTTGGTTTTTTACTTCTGGGAGCCTCAGCCAGTAGGGGCAATGCAAAAGACTATAATCTCCAATTCAATCCAATCCAAGTTCAAGGAATGACAAAGGGAAAAATTATGATTTCAAGAAATTTGAAGAAAAAAAACACAGTATCTTCATGTACAACTAGATGCATGAGTAAAAGATTAAAGCTCATATATATACTTGCTGAGTATCTACTAAAATATAAAGAACCTTGCGCACAGACAACTTTTTAAACATGGATTTGGTCTAAAACATTTATATCTGTTTCTCAGAAATAACCTGAATTCCAAAGCAGGGTCTTTGTTCTTTTTCCTTATCTTCTCTGGAGGCTGGGGTAATTCCCACTCACTTCTCAGAACAGTTGGAAAGACCATACATTCAAGTTCTGATTCAGCACATTCTTTCTCCATTTCCCTGGAGGTTTATTCTGAATTTCAAAAGAACAAAGCACTTTTCTATCTAGGACAGGGAGATGCAGGAGCACTTATATTTGATTTAGATAATAAAAATCATATTTTTCCCATTAATGATTTTGGTCAAGATGGAGTATGTATATCAACTCAGCTGCAAAGTAATCTGTCATTCAAGTAATGCAGACTGTAATTTTCCTGTCTCATGCAAAGAAGATTGCTGGATTTCACTTCAAACAGGCAGATTAACTCCATGGATAAGTCATACAAAATTACTTTTATTCCAGACATCCTCAAGACATTAACTCACAGTTATTGTAGAAGTTCTTCTAGAATTCAGATTGTAATCTGGACCCATTGCATAGGTAAAAGGATAATGGATTTCCCCACCCTAAAGAGCTCCCAGCCTCGTGGCTAGGATTAATGGAGAGAGATAATAAAACTGGCACGTAACAGAATGTCCTGTAATAAAAACACAAGTCCCTCCCAGTGGCCAATTAGAACACAGATATAACCATGTAACAACTAAAACTACATTTCCCAGAAGGCCACCCTTAAGGGGCAGCACTTTAAACCTTAAAATGCTACTTGCTCTACACACAGTTTCCTAAGCTAGCTATACACTCTGACCAGATGGCTACATACTGAACCAGCATACTTCCCACTTGGAAATATACAATTTCCACTATTAACTATTGACTAGAATAAGCAAAAACATAGCATCAAAACAATGCAATCATGAGGTAAATACAAAACATGCATAACTATAAATAAGATAAACAAAGGCATAACATCAAACAATGCAATTATGAGGTAGACATAATATGCATAGTTCGAGGTTCAGTCTTCAAGTTCGGTCTTCCTCAGCAGCAGTACCAAGTTGGTGATTGGTCTGGTTTAAAGTCTCTTCAGGAAAGTCTTTGAGTCACGATCTGACTCATGTGGCCTCATGATCTGGACTTCAACTTGGCGAACTAGTCCATCAGAGCTGGGTAGGACTTGGTGCACAAGTCCCATGGGCCAAGAGTTCCTATGTGCGTCCTTGTCTCTCAGCAAGACAAGGTCTCCTTCTTCTAGGTTAAGCTCTTTGGTCTTCCATTTGTGGCATTCCTGTAGGGTAGACAAGTATTCTTTCTTCCAGCGCTTCCAGAAGGTGTTGGTGAGCAGTTGAACTTGTCTCCATTGCTGTTTGTATATGTCTTTGGGAACAAAGTTTCCTAATGGTGCTGGCCAGTTGCCTGTCTTCTGGGATAGCAAGGCGGACAGGGTGAGGATAGTTGGATTTTCAGGATCCAAGGGAACTGGAACCAAAGGTCAAGCTTGATTATAGCTACCACTTCCACCATAAGGTTAGTGAGGATCTCATGCATCAGCGTGGGTAACTTTGTCAACAGAGTCCAGGATTTTGCGGGCTACGCCAATCATGCACTCCCAAGCTCCTCCCATGTGGGATGCATGGGGAGGATTGAATGTCCATACACAATTTTGGGCCTTTAGGTATTTTTCAATTACTGGGTCATGATGAATGCCTTCATTGATCTGTAGTTCTTTGCAGGCTCCTACAAAGTTAGTTCCTTGGATGTTAAGACATGTGAACAGGACGATCACTGCTATGCCCAATATGCGGGGTCTCCATTTGGAGGAGCGTTTGAAGCAGGCTGGTTCTAGGAAATGGTTAGAGGGCGGTTTCTTTGTCTCCTTGACTATTGTCGACAAGCAGATGGTCTGGACAGTTATTTTCTCGTCCTGTTTGAGCAATTTGCTGGGTGCCTGAGGTCGAATGTCGGCATCTTGATCTGTGTCTAGAAGCTCGTAGTGTTCTGGTCCTTGTGACATCAGGCTGTCTGGACGAGCTAAGAACTCAGATCGATTCTGCCAACTGTGATGCAAGAATGGACTGTGTGTACTGGTCCGCTGGATTTTGATCTGTTGGAACATACTGCCATTGCTCAGGACTTGAAGATCTTCTAATACTTTCTACTCTGTTGTTTACATAGACGTAGAAGTGTCTGCTTTGGTTGTGGATGTAGCCCAACACCACCTCGCTGTTCATGTAGAAGGTGGTGGATTGTAGCTTAAGGTCTATCGTTTTCATTGTCAGGTTTTACGGCCAATACGGCACCGCAGAGTTCCAACCTTGGTACGGTGTGACCTTGTGGTGGTGCTAGTTTCAACTTTCCAATGACGAAACTGACGTAAATGTGGTTCTCCCCGCCATAGACTCTGATGACTGCTATCACCTTCGTTGACGCATCTGAGAAGACATGCAATTCTTTCTTTTGTGCGGCAGTGGGTGAGATGGAGACATATGTGCATTGCACGCGATGCTTTAGAGACAACTTAGGAATGTACGCCACATCTCCCAGTCTTACTTCTTTTCTTGTGGAAGCAGCTTGTCCCAGTCTGTGGTGCTCTGGGAGAGCACGCGTAGCTGCAGAAATTCTTTGTCCTCTATTGACAGGCTAAGTCCTTGTGATTTTTGCTGGCCTGGAACACTGTCGCTCCCAAAACGGGTTTGGTTGTCGAAAGTGTGTTCTTAGCGTGGTTTCAGGTGGGATACTCTACCATTACTAAGAATGGAGGTCGTTGAGATATTCACCTGGGCTGGAGTTTGCAGCCAGTTAACACAGACGGTTCCTGAGATGACCCATCCAGGTTCCATCTTAAAGGCAATTGGAGGGCCTGTTGGGCCTCTGACCATTCCGTAGTAGGCAAAGGTGTCAGGGCGTCTACTCCCAACAGAGGTAGGATTTCGGCTTCAGGATTTAGGGCAGGAAGGTGATTAGCCATGTGCTTCAGGTGAGGTATAGTACATGCTACCTCTGGTGTTGGAATTTGATCGCGATCATCTGGTAAGGCATCCCATTCTAGCAATGGCGGCAGTAGGAACTGTGAACTCTCATTTAACGACTCTATGCAGAGTCCGGTGACTTTCCTCCCCACCGTGCTCTGGGGAACAGTGCACGTTGATATTGTGAAAGGCATTTCTTCGCTTGGGAGTTCATTTGGAAATGGTGAGTCACTACATACTGACGTGCAGTTGACACTCACGGTTGTCTCTGGCTGCACTTCAGAGCCATGCTGAGGCTCCTTGGTCGAAGGAGGAGTAGAAGTTGCTTGTAGCTGCTCAGAGTCTGGATGCAGGGCTCCCGGGTGCTTGTCACTCTTGCATGGGTGACACTTCCCCTTAGCTGCGCAAGCTTTGGCCATGTGTTCCATAGACTCACAGTATGTGAAGCAGAACTTATACTCCCCCAAATCCAACCTTCTTCTCCAGGATGTTGGAGGATACATTGGTGTTGTGCAGGATTTGCCATCAGGCTGAGGTGGTACAGTGTTGAGGTCATCAGGAGCACAATCAGTGGCTTCTCGTTGACCCTCATAGGCATTGCTCCCAAGAGCAAGGGAATGTGCCACAGATGGCTGGCAGTTTTCTTCAGAATACTTCTTGTTGAGGGTAACTTCCCGTGGCGTAGACGAGGGGCTTTGAAGTTCTTTGCCAGAATTCCTTTGCCATTGTATTGAGCTTAGGAATCACGACTTCTTGTGTGCCCACCTGCTGGGGAGTCGTTGTTGCAGATGACCAAAGGTGAGGGGTCTCGTGATCCAGATGATGCGATGTTGGCTTTCTAGTTGGTTTGCACATCTGGATGTTGAGATTCTCCTTCTTGTCCACTTGGTTTTAGGAGATTTGTAGTCAAATGTGGCGCTCCTACCCGCTCATGTCGTAGCACGTTCTGGTCATACACGGCCTTGATGCAGCTATCTGAGCTTTCTCTTCCTAGCCCTTCCAAATTGTGCATGGAAGTAGCACCTTCAACCTTCACCTTTAAAGCTGCAGCTCTTGCTGTTATTTCTGCTGCCTTCCGTTCGTGCCATAGAAACTCAAGCCTGGCCTGAGCTTTGGCCATTTCTTCTTTGCGCAGTTGTTCTACTTGTGCCGCACGTAGAGCTGCTTTGGCCTCCAGTTTGGCCATTTCTTCCTTTTGCAGCTGCTCTGCTTTTGCCACACATAGGTTCGCAATGCCAGGCTCTCTGCCCTGGAGACTCAGGAGGAATGGCTATGACGAGAAGATGCTTTGGAGTGACGGGAGGCGCCTGAGACAGAAGGTTGCTGTGGTATGCTGGAATGTGCCTGAGACCGTTGTGAGTTATGACAAAAGGACGAGGCTTTCTTAGAGGCATGAGAGGGAGCCCCATGTGATCGCTGTGATGGTGCATGTGAACGATGGGACTCTTCGGACTCGGCCTTCTCTGGTGTGTCCTTCGCCTGAAGTTTGGCTTGGAGAGACTCCTTACTGCTTTGTAGTAGCTTCTCATGTTCCATGTTTATCAGCTTGAGGCATTGCATTTCCTCTTTGAGTGTTGAATCTCCTAGCTGCAACTGGATGTCCATGAGGCGATGTTCATAGTCTGCCCATTTTAGGAGAAGCCTGTCCATATCCTCTTCCAAAGAACGAGTACGCCCAGGGGAAAGCTTATCTTTGGACGTGTCACAGAGTTTCTGCAGCTTCGCCCAGTATTCTTCATTATGATCATGGAGGATATACAACCACTTCTGCAGCAGGCTTGACCACTTGGCTTCGGTGGGCTTTCTTTGTTGTCTCAAGTCATAGGGTTTCTCAGACGTTTCTGCCTTTTCCAAATTTTGGACATCAGGTTCTGCATACAAGTCGAGGTTAGTTGGAAGAACCTGCTCTTCTGGCACATTGGGACCCTCTTCCATGACCAGGGAAGACTCAGAAGTTTTCTTCGACAATCTGAATGGGTTCAGTAAATTTCACTCTTTGACCAACAGGGTGTGCTGTCTGCATGCGTAAAGACTTCAGTAAAATTCACTCTTTGACCACCAGGGTTCACTGTCTACAGGTAGCATAATACAAGCCTGTTGTTTGCAGGTTGGCCACCAGAGGGTGCTGTGTCTGGGCCACTAGGGTGCATTGTATGCAAACAGATTGAATTCAGGCTGTTTGCAGGTTGGCCACCAGAGGGCGCTGCTGCACCTAGACTACGCTTAGAATAGACTTCGCTGTTTGATCCCTTTTAATGAGCTGCAAATCTTCTGGGAGTCTGTTTATGGAACTCTAAAGGGTTGCGTTCCTGAATTGAGTTCCAACTTAGAACATAGAAGATTGCTCTATAAAAAGGGCTCAATTTTACTATTTTTCTTTCCAGCAGTAGTCAAAGGAACATCTCTCAATTTTGCTATTTTTCTTATGCTGAGTAAGCTGGCTAGCTGGGCTTGTGAAGCAGGATCTGTGTAATCTCTTAGTCAAACACAGGAAGGAAACGGTTGGCTTTATTGTTCTCTGTGTCTGCATTCCAAGGGAAGGAGTTTCTGCCTGAAGTGTCGGCTTACGGCATGTAAATTGCCCTGTCATCTTGGGAACGAATTGCTTTGGTTTACAAACTGGGGGAGGGGTGTGCTCAGCTCGCTAGACAGTTCTGAAGGTTTTAGACCAGGCATGTCAAACTCGCGACATCACATGACGTCATGCGACGTATCGGAGCTTTTTCGCCATTGCTGGCAATGGGGTGGGCGCGGCTCCGGTATGATGAAACCGGCCCACGGGCCGGCAGTTTGACACCGTTTTAGACAAAGGGAACAGAATTTTTTGGAACGCTGAGTCTTTTCAGATGGCAAGTGAACCTTTCAGTTTGCCAGGCAGAGAAGATTCAAAGCACAGCCATCTCCTTTCTAAACCGACTCTTTAAAATAGGAAGGCAGAAACGGGGGAGGAACGGCTGATCACGCAAGCTTTATTACTGAGGCATGCAGAGGTGTAAACTCTTTTCATTTCCTTTACTTTTTAACTCTCTGGCAGGCAGAGAAAGGCATGCAGGCGGAGATAAATGCAAGAGAATATTTCAATCCTTTTTCTTTTAGGCGGGTAGAAGATTGACACATAATATCCTTTTACTTTCCTGTCTCATGCAAAGAAGATTGCTGGATTTCACTTGAAATAGGCAGACTAACTCCATGGATAAGTCATACAAAATTACTTTTATTCCAGGCATCAAGACATTAACTCGGTTATTGTAGAAGTTCTTATAGAATTCAGATTGTAATCTGGACCCATCGCATAGGTAAAAGTATAATGGTTTCCCCATTCTACGGAGCTCTCAGCCTCGTGGCTAGGATTCATGGAGATAATAAAACTGGCACGTAGCAGGATATCCCGTAATAAAAACACAAGTCCCTCCCATTGGCCAATTAGAACACAGATATAACCATGTAACAAATAAAACTACATTTCCCAGAAGGCCACCCTTAAGGGGGCAGCACTTTAACCCTTGAAATGCTACTTGCTCTACACACAGTTTCCTAAGCTACCGTAGCTATACACTCTGACCAGATGGCTACATACTGGATCAGCACAGTAATCACAGGATGCCTCAAAGAGGAAGAGTTAAATTCCTAGCACTCAGGACCCTCATTCCTTACTGCATGCCTGCTCTTCCCCTCCAATCTCTGCTCTCCAAAAAAGTCAAAACTGTCCTAAGCATACACACCTGCTCTGAATCCATTGGCGATGTCCATTTTGCTCTCCGAGTTCATGAAGACCTAACCCTAAGCCTAAGTGTATTTGCCACCCAATGGGATTTTCCCATATATTTTACCAGAAAAGACAGGCTCGAAAAGTCAGTGCCCTGCTAAGCATAACCAGGCATTCCGAATCTGTTGGCAATGTCCATTTTGCTCTCAGAATTCATGGAGACCTAATCCTAACCCTAAATGGATTTCCACCCCCAATGGGATTTTTCTGTGTATCTTTCCAGGAAACGTAGATAATGCAGGCTCAAAAAGTCAGAGCTCTCCTAAGCATACTCATGCTCTCCGAATCCATTGGCGTTGTCCATTTTGCTCTCCGAATTCATGGAGACCAAACCCTAAGGCTAAGTGTATTTGCCATCCAATGGGATTTTCCCATATATTTTACCAGAAAAGGTAAATAATACAGGCTCGAAAAGTCAGTGTTCTGCTAAGCATACCCAGGTGCTCCGAATCCATTGGCGATATCCATTTTGCTCTCAGAATTCATAGACACTTAACCCTAATCCTAAATGGATTACTCCCACAATGGGATTTTCCTGTGTATTTTTCCAGGAAACGTACATAAGGCAGGCTCAAAATGGAAGTGCCTTCCTGAGTATACCCATGCACTCTGAACCTGTTGGGGAAATCCATTTTGCTCTCTGAATTGATACAGACCTAACCCTAAATGGGATTTTCTCATGAATTTTATCAGAAAACGTAGATAAGGCAGGCTTGAAAAGTCAGCGCCCTCCTAAGCATACTGACATGCTACAAATCTGTTGATGATGTCCATTTTGCTGTCCAAATTCATGGAGACCTAACTAACCCTATGTGGATTTGCCCCGCAGTGAGATTTTTCCATGTATTTTACTAGGAAATGTACATAAGAAGATGTCGGTGTTTGCAGGTCAGAGATTGGCTCCGAGGTCTCTTCCGTGTGGAGTCCCTCAGGGGTCTGTTCTCTCACCTCTGCTTTTTATCATATACATGAAACCGTTGGGTGAGATCATCCGTCGAGACGGGGTGAGTTTTCATCAATATGCTGATGATACTCAGCTTTACATCTCTACCCCGCATCATTACAGCGGAGCAGTGGAAGTGATGAACCGGTGCCTGGAGGCTGTTGGGGTCTGGATGGGTGCCAACAGGCTCAGACTCAATCCCGACAAGACAGAGTGGCTATGGGTTCTGCCTCCCAAGGACAGTTCCATCTGTCCATCCATCACTCTGGGTGGGGAAGTTTTATCCCCGTCGGAGAGGGTTCGCAGCTTGGGTGTCCTCCTCAATCCACAGCTAAGTTTAGAATACCATCTTTTGGCTGTGGCGAGGGGGCATTCGCCCAGGTTCGCCTGGTGCGTCAGTTGCGGCCCTATTTGGATCGGGAGTCACTCCTCACAGTCACCCATGCCCTTGTCACCTCGAGATTCGACTACTGTAATGCTCTCTACATGGGGCAACCTTTGAAGAATGTCCAGAGACTGCAGGTGGTTCAGAATGCGGCCGCGCGAGCTGTCTTGGGTCTCCCAAGACATGCTCATATTACTCCAGCCCTTCGTGAGCTGCACTGGCTACCAATTGGTCTCTGAACACAATTCAAAGTGTTGGTTATGACCTATAAAGCCCTATATGGCAATGGGCCAGGATACTTGCGGGACCGTCTTCTGCCCCACGAATCCCAGCGACCGGTTAGGGCGCATAGGGTTGGCCTCCTACGGGTCCCGTCTGTTAGACAGTGTCGTTTGGCGGGACCTAGGGTTAGGGCCTTCTCTGTTGCTGCCCCAGCCCTCTGGAACCAACTTCCCTCAGAGGTTCGTACTGCTCCCTCCCTCCTAGCTTTCCGAAAACTTTTAAAAACGCATCTATGCAGACAGGCCTGGGGCGTGTGAGCTACGCTCTGCCCCTGGGCTTTTGATTGGGATTGTATGTTGTATGAGTGGATAGTTTTATAGTTTTATATTGTATCATTATTTTAAATGATTTATATATCTTTGTACTTGTATTCTGTTGTGAGCCGCCCTGAGTCTGGGGAGAAGGGCGGCATATAAGTCAAATAAATAAATAAATAAATAAATAAATAAATAAATAAATAAATAAGGCAGGCTTGAAAAGTCTGCTTCCTCCTAAGCATAGCAAGATGCTATGAATCCGTTGGGCGGATACAAATTGCATTAAAATATGCATATTAATTTATGCACATTTGCTTTTCTTCATTCACATGTTCTTCTTTGTACTTACCATATTGTAATAGAATTCACAGGGAATCCACAATTTAGCAAATAAAACACTAAAATAGTAGAAAGAATATGATAGACAATAATGAGTATCTGGGGAAAGTGAAGTAAATATTTTATGTTTAATAAAAGTGTAAAAACAAAGTCAAGTGTGGAATGGTTTATGCACATTTATAGTTATAGATATTAAATAGACCCACTTTAAACGTAGCCTTAGTCCCACTAATAATGGGAATTCTAGGTACAACACATGTCAAGGGCATCAAAGTTATGGATATTGCATTTGTCTATGCTATTTAAAATACGCTCATATTAATGACTCTTACTTTTGACATAGGGCATTCTGTAATTTAAAAAATGAAAACAAACATGGGAAGTCAACATCCCTAATTCATAGCAATTAGTCATGAAGTTATAAATAATAATCTAAACAAATACAAGCTTTATTAATTTGCTTTAGTAATGTACACTGCTTTTCTTTTCTTTTATTAAAGTTCCACTGAATTTTGCAGAATTCACAACAGTGGTAATGGAATCATAGCCTTAATTAACAGTAAAGCAAATAATGAAGAATGCAACATTTAAGTATCCTCTAGTTTAATTATTCAATTATAGTCTGATTAATTAGCAAGAGTCCATATTTTTAGGTTTGATTCTGAAATGTCACGATGGGAAAGTATTAAAATTTACCTTATAACAATGACTGGCAGTTTGCCTTTCTTAGGGTGAAAAAGATCTAATTCTTTCAATAAATAAGATTATAAATATTGAAATGCAATATTGGTATTGCAATGTTGATAATATGTATTATTTATCTAAATTGACTCAATCTATTGAAATACAATTTAATGAGTGATCTTTCCAATAAATAATTCCTAAAAAGCAGTATTTCATGCAAGCTCATGATGCAATGTTTATTAACCTGTTTCCTGGAAAGTAAGCCCGACCGCAAAAAATAAGCCCTAGTTTTGGGGCGAGGCGTACACCTAAAAATCAAGCTAAGGCGACATTTACTATTGCAGCCAGGCCTCCTATGGATCGACACTTGCCTTGCTGGCCCACTTCTGCAACTGAAGGAGCACCTTCATTTTGCAGCTGAGAATGGAGCTTGGGCCTGCATTTCGCAGTCAGAGGCCTTTCCGGAAGACCTTTGCAGCCGAGAACTGATCTATGGATCTCATTCTCGGCTACACAGGCTTTCCAAAAGGCCTCTAATGGCGAAATGCAGGCCAGAGCGCCATTCTCAGCTGCAGAATAAAGCTGCTCCTTCAGCCACAGAAGTGGGCCAGCTGGGTGGGGCTGTCAGTGTCACCACCACGAGGTGAGTGGAAAAGACACCCCCCCCCAAATAAGACCTGGTGCCTCTTTTGGAGGCAACAAACAAAATAAGACTGGGTCTTATTTTCAGGGAAATACGTTATTACATTTGTATGCCATTTAAAAATTAAAATGTATAGCAGTTCACAACAACATAAATATCCACAGTACGAAAATCATATAGTATGATTCATATGAGTCCCACAATATAAACTTTTAAGAAATTAAAACCAGAAGTAGAAATTATTATATAAAAGTATATAAAATATTAGTAGTGTGCAAGTATACCCTTATGGCCTGCTGGTTTTGATAACTTTTTGACAAATGTCATCAAAATGGCTACCCTACGTTCTAGGGGGAAGCTGTTCCAAATACTGAAATCTACCTGCATTCCTGGAACAACTCCTTTTTAAACATAGAATTATCTAAGAATGTTTATTAGTGGCCAAATAAGAAATAAAATGAAGATCTTGATCTGGTCAGTTGTAAGATTGAAGCATTTCAGATTTTGAGAAATTCTGGAGAAAAAAAATCCTAATTATTATTTAAATGTCAGGTTTTTATGTGGTTTTGGACTTTTAAGTTATGTGCTCAACAATCTGTAATATTTATTTGCTCCTGCGTTGGAACAGAACAAGTTTGAGCAAAGATAATCTCATAACAGCCCTGCTGAATCAGACCAAAAGCTAATCTTGACCATGTCATGTTTACAATAATGACCAAAGAAATATCTGTGAAGCCCACACAGAGAAAACCTTTTGTTTTTCAGGACTATTCTATCAGAAGATAGATTAATTGTTTTTGAAGTAGTAGGCACTAATAACTTTATCATCTATTAATACACCATGTCCCTTCTTTTTTTTTTTTTAGTTTCACTGTACAGATGAGTTTTATTTCAAGGTCCTAATATCATTTGAGAAATGTTGCATTTATTAAGAAAATAATTATTTACATGATGGAACAAAAGCATTTGAGCACTTTTTGTGGAATGACAACTTCATGATAATGCCAGAGTATGAACTGCTCAATCAAGATACTTTCCAATAATATCACCATCTCTAAATATGAAATAGTCCTTATCATCCAGTATAACCTTTGTACCCCCGTATTCAGGTAGTAGAACCTTCTCACCAACTTTTACACTAACCGGGTGAGTGTTTCCATCCTTGTTCTTCGAACCTGATCCAACTGCCACAACAGTGGCTTGTAGCACCTTTCCTTGAGATTTTTCTGGAATCATGATTCCTCCTTTACTTACTGTCTCAGACGCACATCTTTCGACCAGTACTCGGTCAAAAGGAGGAAGGAATTTTTTAAATGCCTGTCCTGCCATGCTGGATGCTTCCAACTCGTTCCTTTCTGGGTTCCTCACCATGTCTTCTTAAAGCTTAAAGCTATCTAAAGCATTGCCATCTAATTGAAAAGTCAAATGTAAGGTGCAATAGCATGAAAAGTGTCTCCTTGTTTAGCAGGGTCATTGCCCCAGATAGATGCTCTCCCTCTTGTTCTTCACAAAACTTCAGTTGGGCTGAGATGACAGGCTCTAAATTATCCAGGAAGTGCTATGACTTTAAGTGGATTTCAATCTGGTTCAGAGACCACAGTAATCCTCAGAGCTGTATACTAGGTATTAAGATAGCAATCATTACTCTCTGGTCTCTAAGAAAAGAGCAAGGATGTGTCTACATATCCAATATGAGCTGAGCTTCACTAAAGCAACTGAGCTGTATTTTGCATAGGCTGACAGAGGTTAGACGCATAACTGTACCACAGTACATGTCAGGGCATGCCTCTTAAGCTGCCCTTCCACATACATAGAATTTTACACATAAATGTACTGTGGTACATTATGCTTTCAGCCTAAGTAAAATACAATTCAGCCATTCTCTAGTGCAGCTCAGCTCCTATTGGGTACCTGTGTGTGTGTGTGTGTGTGTCCTATTTTCCCCCAAACCAACCTGTGAGATGAGCTAGGCGGAGAGAGTGTGACTGGCCCAAAGTCACCCAGCTAGCTTTCATGGATGGCTAAGGCAGGAGTAGAATTCACGGTCTCCACAATATTAACGTACATATATCCTTCAGGTTGTGGAAAAAAGACGGAGTAATCAATGCATCGGATTTTATGTTTGTGTATGGATTCAGAAATAATTCAAGCCAAACCGAGATTCCATACAAAAATATACACGCTGATAGGATGGCTGCTTTACTATAAACCTTGTGCAGCTTTTTAAAATTAAACCCGATGAATACAGTGCTACGCAGGAAGTCTGCAGCAGCAGATGATCCCCTCCCCCACCGGTTTCAAACACGAACGACAGCGCGGGATAGGCCCCCTGAGGAAAAAAAACTGCCCACTTCCGTAGAAAGCCGCTTGTTCGTCCCGGCTGGGAGACGTCGGGAGAGGGCGCGAGCGTCTGCTGGGGGCACCACGTAGGCCGCTCGCGCACCTCAGCCAGGAAGTGGCTCCTGCCGCTCCATAAAAAAGAAAGCAGCTACGAGCGTTTTAGTTTGAAATGGCGGCGCGTGGCGTGAAATAATTTGGCCTCCACTTTCAGGAGGAAGCGGCTTCCTTTCGCTAATAGAGAAAGAGGCGCGTAGGGAAACGGGCGAGGGAGGACGAGCTCAAGGGAAGGAGTCGCAGCTTGGGAGCTGGGCGGGAAGAAGGATTTCTCGTCTAGATTCCCAGGAAGGCGCGTTCAGCTTGGAGGGATCGTTGGGAAAAAGCGGAAGGGACGGGCGGCGATGGCGGCTTCGCTGTTCCCATCCCTCCTACTTTATTGAGTCAGCGCCTCTCTCTAGTCATGCTCGGACATGCCTGGCCGTTTTGTTTGGAGGAGTGAAGTCCAGACATGCCCGTAAACGAGGTCGCGGGGCCACTATTTATGCTCGGCCCTTGCGAGGCAGTTGAGACTTGTGTAGTTACAGGGCCTCTTACGGTAAGGTGATGGAGGTGCTTTGGGTTTTGCTGTCCTGTCGCCTAATGCACCGCCTCAGCTTAGTTTTTTTTTTCTTTCCTCCCTAGCAGGCAGATGTGCAATACTAAAATGGCTTCTGCGACCGAGCAGTCTGAGGCTGGCTCAGCTGTCATTAGCCGCTCGGATCAAGAAGCCCTGGTAAGTGTAAGGCGATGTCGAGGCCCTTCCGAAGCGATTGCATTTTTCCAGAGGTCCCTATTGAGCGGGACAATAGGAAGGGAGAGGGCGGATTGTTAGCGTTGTTAACTACTCTGTGCGCACTCCATGCTAGGACGAGGTTCTTTAATTTGGGGGGGGGAGGTGGTTAAACAAGTTAGATGGATCACACGTTTTAAATTTTAAACGATTTAGGAACTGCAGTGAGTGATTTGGTCAGCAAATGAGACAGATCAGCCGATGACAGATTGATATAGCCAATGTAGGAATGCTGCTGATAGGTTTTTTTAAATTGGAGAACTCTGACCCACTTCACTGTTCAGAATCTTTTGCAGTGTCTCGGTTTAGACATTCAGAAAAAAAGCTAAGGTTAGCTTGTATTAATTTGCTTGGAAAAAATCCATTAAAGAACATGCTTTTGTGTAATTATGCTTGAGATGATTATTTACATCAGGGGTTCTCAACCTTGGCAACTTTAAGACTTGTGGACTTCAACTCCCAGAATTCCTCAGCCAGCTTTGCTGGCTGAGGAATTCTGGGAATTGAAGTCCACAAGTCTTAAAGTTGCCAAGGTTGAGAACCCCTGATTTACATGGAGCCAGAGACCCAGTGAAAAAGCTATAAAGTGTGCTGGGAAATTCAGGCTAATGAGATTTCTCAGCATAAATTTCTCAGATACAAGGTAGCATCACTTCAAAGATTTAAAAATTACTAGGATGGAATTGGAATAGTTAAATATTACTCTGTGTTTGAGATGGTAAGACACTTTTGAGGCAAAATGAAGATCACTTAAAAATGTTATCCTCATTTGGAGACTGGCTCAAGGTTAAAGATGCTATGTATGAGTGGGTAGCCACTTTGTGATGAATTGAAATTTAGCCTGTATATAAGAATATTATGCAAACCTCACCTACCTACTTGTGGTCTGATAGAGGGATGTTTTCAACTTTCCAGTTCAGGGCTGAAAATGGCTGGCTAAAAGTCATGCAGACAGCTTCCATTCCTAAGGGAAAACTACAACTTAGGTCACCTTTGTTTAAAAAAAAAGTGGAATATGTACATTTGAAACTATTCTGTTTGCATTGATCAGCTGCATTCAAAGCATTTTCAAAGAGTGGCAATATAGTATCTGAGAAGCCCCAACATTCCTTTAGGCCAGTGTTTCTCAACCTTGACAATTTTAAGGCATGTGGACTTCAACTCCCAGAATTCCACAGCCACAGCCCAGAATTCCACAGAATTCTGGGAGTTGAAGTCCACATGCCTTAAAATTGTCAAGGTTGAGAAACACTGCTTTAGGCATCAGAATAAGATCAGTTGGTTATTAAGGCCTATGTGTGGATGTTTTTCATTTCATATGCTTAAAGCTATTCTGTTATTTACTTTTGGTTATGTTATTGCACTGTCTTATGTGAATATATAAAAATACTTTAAGAACAAGTTTCAGCCCATCTCATGATAAGATTTTAAATAAAATAGAATTCTCTGTTATTTGGGCATGATCTTAGGGAATCATAGAAACATGCTCTTGGAAATTGTGTTTTTTTCCTTCTACTTTTAGTGCAACTGAGAGCCTTTTTGCATTTGATCTCAAAAAGATTTGCTATTTTTGAGCATATTAAAAACTTTAGTGCAAGGTTAGTTTTTGGGGGAAAATCCCATATTTTCAACAAGACAACTAAACAAACTGCATCTTTATATTTTCAGATTAAACCCAAACCACTGCTTATGAAACTTCTACAGTTTGCTGGTGCAAAAAAGGATACTTTTACCATGAAGGAGGTAAATAGATTAATTGCATAGCAAGTAAAAATGAATTAGGTGTTTATTTCTTATACACTGAACAACATACCAAGTTACAATAATGTGACTGAAGAGTGAAGAATACTGCACAGCTGAAATGGTGGGTTATGATTTTATCTTAGCCTTATATATGAGAGCAAAGGCAAGCAAGACCCATATTCTGTTTTCCAAAGTTGCCTATTTTCAAAGAATTATTTTCTACATTCAGTGAATATTTCTAATTTCATTTTTTTAAATAACCTTATTTGATTTTAAAGTAAACAGAAACTAACAAAAAGTAATATTTAAGCTCAAAATTGAAAAAGAGAAAATGAAAGCAAAAGTCCTTCCTTTTATTTCTATACTTTTGATTTTGCTTTCTTTTTCATTTTTCATTCTTTATAAATACAAAGAAATGACCTCCATCTTTTCCTTTACAACAGATAAGTATTGATTTACATTGAACGCTTACTCTACATTTACAACATTAATTTTACAGTTTTCTTTTATCTACTTTTATTTCTAATCATCAGTTTCTTAATATTTTTCTTAATATTTTTTCTGGTTCATGCAAAAAGTCCAAAAGGGGCTTCAAATCAGCATTAAAATTAATGTACAATAATTTTTCAAAACATGTCTAAAATTAAAATAACATTCTAATTAAAATATTCATCTTAATACAGAAATTCCCCCCAACAGTGTCAATTGTAATTTTCCCCATTGTAACCTATCTTTTTTAACTTCATTCAATGCCTTATAATTATTTTGAAACAACATTCAGTTTACATGTATCAGATTAATATTGAAGTCTTTTACCTTTTTCTCACTCTTATCCTTTTTCTCATCAATTCTCTTTGGTCTTGTACTTTCATGTTTTTATTAACATCTTTGTCTTTTATTTATTAATCTTAAAGCCTAAAATACACCAATTTCTTTTAATTTTCTCATTAATAATTTGAAGCCCTTTAAAGAATCTTTCAATACCAGCACATGCCTGAACAATTTTTCTTCTAAGCACTTCATTTGGATTCTCCCAAATGGCTCTGGGACTCAGACAGTGCTCCTTCTCGCTAAGTTCAGCAGAGCCACATTATCCATACGTCTTTCTAATTCCATATCCCTAACTTCTGATTTATTCTCTAAGATTCTCATTCTGTTATTAACTTGTTTTAATTTTTTTCATATATTTGCTTTACAGGTAGTCCTCAACTTATGACCTTAATTGACTCTTCAATTTCGGTTGTAAGTGATGATCGTAAAATGGGTCATTGCATGACTCCACCCAATTTGATTACCTTTTTTGCAGTGGCCATTATGCTATAGGGCAGTGATGGCGAACCTTTTAGAGACCGAGTGCCCAAACTGCAGCCCAAAACCCACTTATGCATTGTCAGGTGCTGGGTGGGTGTGGCCCATTGGGTGGGTGTGGCCCATTGGATGGGCGTGGCTGTGGTAACGGCAGACTGGGTGGGACTAAAAAGTTCAATCAATCAATTCCAACTTTGCAAGATTTTTTTTTTTCCCACAAGTTGAAATTGACTGATTGATTGAACCTTTTTTTTTGTACACGGCGGCGGAGGCCTAAAGAGAAAAGGTTTTATAAAACCCAGCTGAAGGCCTAGGACTGGGGCGACGGCCCGCGTGCTCACAGAGAGGGCTCTGAGTGCTGCCTCTGGCACCCGTGCCATAGGTTCGCCACCACTATTATAGGGTGTTTTTTTGCCAGAAACTGGAAAAAACATAAATTGCAGTCAGGTAATTGTGGGAACTGCAAACAGTCATAAATGCCAAGTGCTCAATGCGGTTGTGTGACTGCAAGGTAAATGGAGGGAAACATCGGACTTTTAATCCTGGTTGTAAGTGGCTATTTGGGGGTCTGTCATAACTTCAAACTGTCACTAAATGACCAATCATAAGTCAAGGACTACCTATATACTTTTATACCTTTTAAATAATTATCCATCTTACTCAATCTTTCCTTCAAGGGTCATAAATTTGGCTTCAAGCAACTGAGCCAATTTTAGTCCCGAATTCACCAAACATTGATTGAAATAAACTTAAGTTTATAAAAGGGATTGCTTTATCTTCATTATCATTATCTTTTCTACTCTAACAGTTGTTCTGAAAAGCCTCCATTCTCCCTTTGCTTGGTCATTCCAGAGTGAAAGTAGTAGGCAGAAAAGAAAACAGATACAAGTAGTCCTTAACTTACAACCACCACTGAGTCCAAAGTTTCTGTTGCTAAATGAAATTTGCCTCATTTTACAACCTTTCTTGTCACAATTGTTAATTGAATCACTGTAATTGTTAAGTTAAAGTGTTTTCCCCAAAATAAGACCCGGTCTTACATTTTTTTTGCCTCCAAAAGAGACACCAGGTCTTATTTTCAGAAGGGGCTCTTTTTCACTCACCCACCCAGCCGGCCCACTTCTTCTGCGGCTGAAGGAGGAGATTCATTCTGCAGCTGAGAATGGAGCTCCAGCCTGCATTTTGTAGTCAATGGTCTTTCCGGAAGGCCACTGCAGCTATGGATTGAATCCTTAGCTTGGTTCTTGGCTACAGTGGCCTTCTGGAAGGGCCTCTGACTGTGAAATGCAGGCCTAGGGATGCTGCAGAAGAAGTGGGCTGGCGAGGACAGGCCTGGCTGCAAGGTAAGTGGGTGTGGGGCACATGGGGCAGCTTCACATCCCTACCCTAGCTTGGCTTTTAGATATGTGCCTCGCCACAAAACTAGGGCTTATTTTTGGAGTAGGGCTTATGGCCCACCCCCAAAAATCAATCCAGGGTGTATTTTCAGGATAGGTCTTACTTTCGGGAAAACACAGTAGTAACATGGTTGTTAAGTGAATCTGGCTTCCCCATTGACTTTGCTTGGAAGAAGGTCGCAAAAGATGATCACATGACCCTGGGACACTGCAATTGTCATAAATATGAGTCAGTTGCTAAGTGTCTGAATTTTGATCACATGACCATGGGGATGCTGCAATGGTCGTAAGTGTGAAAAACAGTCTTAAGTCACTTTTTTCAGCGCTGTTATAACTTTGAACAGTCACTAAATGAACTGTTCTAAGTCAAGGATTATCTCTACTTCACTCCTAGTATTTTTAAAGCTGTAATTACAGGCACATGTCTCAGCGAAATACACAATCTACTCAAATTACTGTGGCCTTTTTTATAAATCCAGTCAACAAGCATATTAAGACAAAACAAAAAGCATTCCCATGGAAGAACTAAGTCAAATTAATGCAACTGAGATTTTTACAATGCAAATTCTTGAAAAATTATTTTTTTAAAAGTAATGTTCCCCTTCTTCTGTTAATACCTTTCTTATATAATCCCTATTATTTGGCTTATTGTAAAATAAGAAATGAGGGTTGACAGGTACAAGTGTCCATAGGCTACATCATACTCGTAAAACAACCGCAAAAACCCCCATCTTTGTGGTTAACCCATAGGGAATGGCCGTCTGAAGATCAGGTAGGTTAATTTCACATTTTCTCCTTCATCCAGAGGAAGTTCAGCATCCAGCAATGGTTGCTGGGTTCCAATCAAGCTGTGGTGTTGTCCTCATACCTCAAAGACAAACTAAAGCACCTTTAGTCCTCACTGGAATAGTTCCAATTTCAGAAGGGCACCATAACAGTATTATAGCTGAGACATAATTGGGAACTAGCTTTAATAAATGTAATTGTCCTGTGAGCAATCTGAGCAAAATGCAGTACAAATTCTACTTTCTAAATTTTGTATTACAAAACTGTTTAATGTTTGCTGTTGTAGATTTTGTTCTACCTTGGTCAATATATTATGTCTAAACGTCTATATGATGAAAAGCAACAGCATATTGTCCACTGTGCAAATGACCTTCTGGGTGATCTGTTTGGAGTACAGAGTTTTTCTATAAAGGAACACAGGTAAAAAAATACATAGCTTGATCTTAAATGCTGTGCCTATAGCTTTGTTGGCATGAATTTATGTGTTAGAAATATATCAGTTCAGATTGTCTGCATGATTATAGTGAATTTATTTTTAATGTAGAAATCTAATGTAACATTTTATAGTTCTATATTATATTTCCTTAGTAGCTGTAATAAATATACTGTAAAATAAAATCATCCAAATTTTGGCAATATTTATTTACTGCATTTATATGCTTCTGTGAGAGCTCACAATAGATTATTGGGGGCAGTGGATAAGAGTTTCTTCTAGATTTTTTTTTTAAAATACTATAGCCAGTGTGATATAGTGCTTAAGGTGCTGGGCTGGGACTGAGGATACAGCTTCTAGTCATCTTTTAGCTTTGGAATCCCTAGATGACTTTGGATCAAGACTGAAGGTAGGCTGGAATCTGAATCCTAGCAGACGCTTAAATACATATCATATGGCTGGATCTGAATATAGCCTTAATATGGCCATTTAGAATCCATGTTTGAAAAAACAGTCAAATATTGTGCTATTTCAACCAACACTTCTAGCTTTAGAAGTGGGCAGATGGTTAATAAGTGTTAGCTAGGTTCTTAGTTGGTATAAGTAAATGGTATCAAAATAAATGCAGATTCAATTCCAATCCTGCCTAATTCTAGTCATACTTTAGGCATACTGGTAATTGTACAGCTGTACAATGTTGGACTGATCACTTCCAGTCTAGGAACAGGGCAAAGGCAAACCACTTTCAAAAATGTTGCCAAGAAAACTACAGGGATTTGTCCAGGCAGTTGTCAGAACTCAGAGAAATAAAAAAGGCTTGGGGAGAAGGAGAATCATACTTATACTGAAAGATCTTTACTTTCACTCTGCTTTTAGCAGCCATTTTCAGTTTATGGTTTCTTTTCCAGAAGCTTCTGAATACATACAAACTTTTTTTCATCATTGTTTTGTTTTGTTATATCTAAAACTAAGATCTTGTTTTATCTTTTAAAAGGCAATTATATTTGATGATTTCCAAAAACCTGGTAACAGCCACCCAGCAAGGTAAGTTATTTTTTTTTAATAAGCTTGCACTTGAACAATTGATGGACAGAAGGCTAGGTACAAATAAGAAACCCACTGAACTGCTGCATGGTTAAAATTTTGAAAAGAGAATAGATCTTGAAAAGCAATTATATAAATACTTGTTTAATCCTTTTCTAACTCTACTGGCCAACATTTATTACTGAATTTTAAGGAATTCATATTCATAATTGTTTATACAATTATAAAGTAATAACTAGATTATTTTTAAATGTGTATCTGAATTGCCAGCTTTCCTCTTTTGTGACTTCCAATATGTATTTCTTTTGAAGATTCTAATAACATAACTGTGAATCAGTCCAGATGCCAACTAGAAAATGAAAACATTCTAAAGGTGATCACTGATTTATATTTCATTTATTTATTTATTAAATTTATTTGCCACCGATCTCACCACAAGTGACTCTGGGCAGCTTACAAAGTTAAAACCAATAAAACAGTACAAATGTAAGTATAGCAATAAAATTATACGTTATGATAAAAATATGGGAAGGGAAGTAACAAGATGTGCTGGTGGTGAGGTGGGATCTGCTATTAATCTACCAACTATCACTAATTGTAGCATTCCCCCCATTGGGGTCCCAAGCCATCTGGCAGAACCAGTTTTCAGGTCCTTATGGAAGGTCAGGAGGGAGTGAAGATGCACTTGCCCCCACTCAGAAGGTTGAAAGTTCAATGTTAGGCAGTTGCAGAGGTTTCTCTGTCAGGGTGCAAAGAGAAAATATCTGCTCTGAACTCCATGTAGATATCAGGCAAGGCATCCAGCCAGTAAATGCTCAGCTCCATTTAGTCGCCTCGATTCCCCCTCGAATAAAGGAATTAAAGGGACGTAAAGAAAAAGAAAGGTCAGGAGAGTGGGACCAGATCTCACCCTAGGGCAGCAGTTCTCAACCTGTGGGTCGCGACCCTTTTGGGGGTCGAACGACCCTTTCACAGGGGTCGCCTAAGACAATCAGAAAATACATATTTCCGATGGCCTTAGGAACTGAGACACTATAGACTTTCCTAGCCTGGAGAAGTAGGAAAAGGGAGGGGGAAGAGAAGGGAGGAATCAGGAAGAGTTATCCTACATTCAAGGCATGACTGGGAGATACCAGACTCTAATCAACCTCCGCATTCGCCTCGCGGCTGATGCCTCTGCAGCCACAGTAGCGGCGAGGAGAGCCAAGCATTCCCTGGCAACGGCATCTACAATCCTCCTCTCTGTCATCAGCTATTTTTGTCTGACATAATGAAAAAAAGCTGCCGAGTATTGTTCTAAAATGGGAGGGGAGTTTAGGAGGAAAAGAGGGGTGGAAATAATCAATCACATGACTTGAAAGGATTTCTAACCATTTTTTTATCGTGAGGCAAAATTGTATCTGTAGAAAAGCAGAGAGCCCCCCCCTCAATATTCCCACGCCCATAGAGAAGGTAATAGATGGGGCAATAGAAAAAGCATCTCAAGGTAAGCGTTTCCTCGTGGAAGGCATATTTTGATCAAAATTTGCTTCATCCTGCACCCCTTGGCCGGGGAAGACCGGGGAGGGGGATTGCTGGTTTTTCACGTGGCTGCGATGTCCAAGAAGAGGATTGGGTGGTGGTGGAAGGGACTTTGTCGGCGGGGCTGCTTCCCCCAGGTTCTTTTGCTGGAGCTGCAAAAAAGCTGCACGAACGGTATCCCTCATCTTTCCAGTCTGTCCCTCCCGAGGTATTTAGGCGTGAGTGCCTCACAAAAGGAAGTGTGGGACGATATGATATGCTGCATGAAGGCGCTATGAGCAAATCCCGGGAGCAAGGGGGAAGTCTCGAAGGTGAAACTATGTACAATGAAGAGGAACAACAACCCATCAATTGTAACTTTGAGCTGACTCTCTTCGGAGACACTTGAAGTTAAGAGGGTTGTGTGCGTGCAGGCAAGAAGGAGGTACGCCGTGAGCGGAAAAGGAAGGGGCCGGGCTCTCGCTTCGCATTCTTCAGCTCCTTTCCTCCCACCGGAGTGAAAGGGGCGTGGATGAAGGGCAGCTGCACGCGGGGTTTTTGCCGCTCAGGCTTAACTCTTGAGAGCAGATCCTTCCCTCTCCCTGCTGATCCTTCCCTCTCCCTCCCTGAAAAAACTTCTCTGGCTTGGATGCAAAACGCCGGAGCAGCAAGCATTGGCAGGTTTACCATTATTTTTTTGCACCATGCATTTGAATATTTAAAAGAAGAGGGAATCTGACTTGAAGTCCTTGGACTACAATGCCAAAATTTCATTTATTTGTAATTAGAAATAAATATTTCACAATATATAATTACATATTGGTTTTGTGATTAATAACTATGCTTTAATTATGTTCAATTTGTAACAAATATATCCTGCATATCAGATATTTACATTACGATTCATAACAGCAAAATTACAGTTATGAAATAGCAACGAAAATAATTTTATGGTTGGGGGTCACCACAACATGAGGAACTGTATTAAAGGGTCGCGGCATTAAGAAGGTTGAGAACCACTGCCCTAGGGGGTAAGATGTTCCAAAGGGCAGGAGCCACAGGAGAGAAAGTACTTCTGGATCTCACCAGCCAAAATTCCTTGACTGACTGGATCTGCAGCATGCCTCCTCTGAAGGTGCAGATGGGGCAGGCCTGTCCCATTGGGTTGAGATGATTCCTCAGTAATATATATAATATATTCCTCTTTATTTTTTCACATGTAAATCTGAAATAATTACTTAATATATTATTAAACAGGAAACAACACAAGAAGCCACTGAAGCAACTACTTCCCGAAGAACAAGATCCAGTGAAACAGGTATATAAATCTGTTATGTTTTGTTTCAGTCCTTAAGAGTCATTTGAATATTCAAAGTTAATCATTGACTAGTAATACAATTGTATACATTGTGTGGAAATAGAGTTGTTTATTGGTTGGCTGGCTTCTGATTGATATCTGACTTCTCATACTCTTTAATACATTGGCTATTGGTCTTACATTTAACACTAGGTGTTTAACTTGTCTGGCTAACACAGCGTGCTGTGGAGATACGGCTAAATGAAAGATATACAGCTTTGTTTATTCGACTGTATCCAGAATATTATTTATCCTATTGATCAATTTACTTCACACTGTTCCAACTGGTTTAGTAAAAAGTAAATTGTACTAGAAACATTTTAAATCTAGTTAAAAACATAATGAGATATAGTTCAACTTTTATAATTTGTTATACCATTACTATTGTCAAGTAGAAGCTTTTTCTAATCTTTATAAAATAATGTTGAATTTTAAAAAAATATTTACGGTAGGAATGCTTCTAAAGATAGCAATCCAGCGAACAATTTCCCATTATAATTTGGGAAATACGTTGAAAATATGTAACTTTTTTTACATTGGGATGTCAATAGATGTCTTAATGAGCTGTTAGTATTTTATGCTAACATTTTAGGTAGTACTGGTGATTTTCTTTCAGAATATGGAAAGAAGATTCTGTCCTCAGAATGATAGAAATAAGACATAGCAATCACCTACACTTTCTGAAGTTTAAGAAATGCATAGCAGAGTTTCTTCATTCAATTCTTTTCTTACACAAAATCAGAGACTTGGTAATTTGCTTAAGAGAGTTTTTTCCAACAGAAGAAAGTGCTTCAGAAGATATGAATTATGAAAGACAAAGAAAAAGGCAAAAATCTGACAGTATTTCTCTTTCATTTGACGAAAGTCTTAAATGTTGTGTAGTACATTGTGAGCGAAGCAACAGCAGCAGCTCAATCAATTCCTTGCCAAGTCCAGTAAGTACATACTAGTTTGAATTTTTAAACAAGAAACTTAACTCTTATGTTAAATCTGTACCACTGAAAGTGATAATAGCATGAGAAAATGTATTTTAACCTGACATGTCAAAAAAAAAAAACACTTCTCAGTAAACATGCTAATTTTTTTTTTAATAATATAACATTTATTAACTCCCTCCCTCCTCCCCCCCTGGCTTCCCAGAGTGAATACAGAGTAAGAACGCAAGAAACCCCACTAGACTACTCTTATATAACTATTTAACTATATATCGAATATAATTCCTTAAATTGATATTTCTTTTGTATATAGTCTATCCATTTTCTCCAATCCATCATGAATTCTTCATTTGAGTGATTCTTCAAGTATGAAGATATCTTAGCCATTTCCACCAAGTTTGCAACTTTTAATGTCCATTCTTCAATAGATGGTATTTCAGATGTCTTCCAATATTGTCCCACCAGCAATCTTGCTGCCGTAGTCAGATTCAAAATCAACTTAGTCTCTATAGTTGTACATTCTTTTGTAATGCCCAACAAAAACAACTGTGGTGAGAATTCAATACGTTTTTTCAATATATTTTGGAGAATCCACCATATTTTTATCCAGAAAGTCTTAATTTTTTTACAAGTCCACCAAATGTGAAAATAAGTAGCGTCCATCGAATCACATCTCCAACACTTGGGTTGCATATCTGGATACATAAGTGATAATTTTTTTGGGTCTAAATGCCATCTATAAAACATTTTATAAAAATTTTCTCTTAAATGCTGTGCTTGTGTAAATTTTACATTTTTCACCCATATCCTTTTCCAAGTTTCCATCATAATTGGGTGTCCAAAATTACATTCCCACTTAATCATACAATCTTTAACTAATTCGTTTCCAGAATCAATTTCAATTAATACATCATATAATCTTTTAATATGCATAGTTCTTTGATCTCTAACTTGTTTAATTAGTTTTTCATCCTTTAAAGAAAAGCCCATCTTGGCATCTTTATACCATCTAGCCTGAAGTTGTACATGTGAGTACCAATTGTGGGCTATTCCTTCTTCCTTTAACCTATTTAGTGGTTTCAGTTCTAGACTATTCCCTTCTTTAATTAAAAGCTTCTCATAGGGCACCACGTCTTGATTTTGTTGTCTATTTACGCTCTCTATTGCATGTCTGGGAACTGTCCATAAGGGAATTTTTCCATTTAACTTGTAATGATACTTTTTCCAGACACGCAGCAGAGAGTTTCTTAATAAATGTTCCTTAAAACTCCTATCCAACTTTTTATCATAAACTAGATACGCGTGAAACCCATACAATAACCCGTACCCTTCTATATTCAATATTCTTTCATTAGTTAAATTAATCCAATCACTTATTGCTACTAGAACTGCAGCATTGTAGTATAGCTTAAAATTAGGCATTTTCAACCCACCTCTCTCTCTTGTATCTTGAATAATTTTTAATTTAACCCTTGGTTTCTTGCCATTCCAAATAAATCTATTAACACCTTTCTGCCACTCATCTAAATTCCCATCCTTTTTAAGTATTGGTAACATTTGGAATAAAAATAGAAATTTCGGCAATATATTCATTTTGACTGCAGCTATCCTACCGAACATAGACAAATGTAATTTTTTCCAGTTTTCCATTTCTATTTGTACCTTGTTCCATAAAAGTTCATAGTTATTCTTATATAATTTCCCATTTGAAGCTTCTATATAAATTCCTAGATATTTGACTTTCTTGACTATCTCACAACCCGTTAATCTTTCCAAGTCTTGTTTTGATTTGTCATCTAAATTTTTAACCAGCATCTTTGTCTTGGATAAATTTAATTTAAAACCTGATACTCTTCCATAATTTCGAATAATCTCCATCAATTTCTGGGCCGACTGTATTGGTTGAGTCAAAGTCACAAGTAGATCATCCGCAAAAGCACATAATCTATAATCATGTTGTCTAATTTGTACTCCTTTTAATTCATCTGAAGCTCTAATCCTATTCAATAACACCTCTAAAGTTAAGACAAACAGTAAAGGGGATAAAGGACATCCCTGCCTAGTACCTTTCTCTATATTAAATGAATCTGTTAATTGTCCATTCACAATAATCTGCCCTGTCTGTTTCTGATAAACTGCTGATATAGAGTTGAAAAACTGATCCCCCATTCCCATCTTAACAACAAGTCTTTTCAAAAATGCCCAATTCAGTCTATCAAAAGCTTTTTCTGCATCCAAAAACATTGAAACTGCCGGCACTTGAATATGTTTATCCAGATATTCCAATATATTAACAAGTTGTCTAACATTAGTTTTCATCTGTCTCCCTTGTAGAAAACCAGTTTGATCCGAATGAATTATTTGAGTTAAAACTGCCATTAATCTATTAGCCAAAACTTTTGCAAAGATCTTATAATCTGTATTTAACAACGAGATAGGTCTAAAATTTTCTACTTGAACATTATCTTTTCCCTCTTTAGGAATCAAGGAGACATAAGCCGTTTTCCATGAAGGTGGAGCCCGACCACCCTCTTGTATATTTACAAATAACTCTCTCAAAGGTTCCACCATTTCCTCTTGCAGACATTTATAGTAAATCGCTGTTAAACCATCAGTTCCTGGAGATTTGCCCGTTTTCAGTTGCTTAATTGCAGCAATAATTTCTTTTGATGTAATCGGTGCATTTAATCTATCTCTTTGTTCCAAAGTAATTTTCAAAACATTTTGATTTTATAAAAAGGCATCTATCTCTTTGTCTTGAACCTTCTCTTCAGAATACAATTTGGTGTAGAACTCTAGGAAAGCTTTTTTAATAATTTCTTGTTGAAATACTTCTTGTCCCTTATATTCTACCTTCTCAATTATTCGGGATTTTTGTTTTTTCCTTAGTGTATAAGCCAACCATCTGCCAGGTTTATTAGCATTAAAAAATGTATTGTGTTTAGCATATTGTAAATTCCTGGCAACTTGGTCAGTCATCAATATATCAAATTGTTTCCGTAAAATCTTGATCCCTTCTTTAATATTACTATCATCTGGTTTCTTTATTAATAATAACGCTTTTTTCCTTATTTCCGCTTCTAAAACTCTCCTTTTTTCTTCTTGTTTATGTCTACACCTTATATTCATTTCAATTAAAATGCCACGCATATGAGCTTTACTAGAGTCCCACACCGTTTCTATTGTCGTTTCCCTGTTCATATTCAACATAAAAAATTCCTTCATAGCCTTTTTACATTCTTCCACATTCATATCATATTTAAACAAATTTTCATTAATTCTCCAAGATCTTCTAGAGGGCTGACCAGTCCTTAATTCCATCATAACCGGGTTGTGATCTGACAATACATTAGGTAAAATTTTTACTTTCTTTAAACTTAAAATAAAATCACTAGTAGTTAAGATAAAATCAATTCTAGAAAATGATTGGTGTCTATCGGAAAAGAAAGTAAACTCTTGATCCCTACCATGTCTTTCTCTCCATATATCTGACAAATTAAAATCATCCTTAATGTCAAAAAAAGATTTAGGCAAGATAGTACGCGATTGAGGAACAGATGAGAGCTTTTTCTTATCCAAACCAACATCAAGAATACCATTCCAATCTCCCATTAAAATACAAGATCTATAGTCCAATTGTATTAATTTTTTATGTAGTAACTTATAAAATATGCCTTGTTGCTGATTTGGAGCATATATACCCATCAAAAGAACTTTCTTCCCATCTAGTAAAATTTCAATAGCTAAAAATCTACCTTGGTTATCTGCTTCTATTAATTTAGCTTTTATATGATTTTTAACATAAATAACAATTCCATTTTTTTTCTCTAAAGATGCTGCCACAAATTGTGTCCCCAACCTATTGTTTATCAAGTATTTCTGATCAGAAATTCTAATATGAGTTTCTTGTAAGCAGATTACATCATTTTTACATTGCTTCAAATAATGAAATATCTTCTTCCTTTTCTGTGGAGAATTCAAACCATTGACATTCCATGTCAAATATTTATTTGACATGACCTTTTTGTGAAAGCTTCTGCAAGACCAGGTCAACTTCTTCCTTCCTCTTAGGCCTTGCTCCCATGGCTTCCAAAGATGCCGATGCAACTTGCTTTGTGTAGACTGATTGTACTTTTTCTCTTTGTTCCAAATTCTTAGTAGTTTCACGTGTAGGCCTTTGTTCTTTAGCCTTCTCTACATCCAAAGGTTGGAAAATATCAATACACTGCGCTGGCTGTTCAGCCACGACTCCTTTATCCATATCCAACGTTGAAATTAATTGAGGTTCCATAAGTTGTAATGATTCTATATCTTTTACAAGAACTGCCCTCTTAAGTCTTGGAGAGGTAGACTTACCAGCCATCAATATATTCTCAAAAAAATCTTTCGCTTTAGCAACTCTGGTCAAACGGTATCTGTTATTTTGAAAGAAGAGGGAAAGTCCAGTTGGAGCCTCCCATCTATATTGTATCTCTCTTTTTTTAAGTTCCTCTGTCAAAAATGCATAATCTTTCCTTGATCTCAACATTTTGGGAGGTATCTCCTTCAACACCTGTACTTCTTGACCAGCAACACTTAGTTGTTTATTATAAGCTTTAGTAAGAACCCAATTTCTAAATTTTCTTGTGCTAAAATATATCACAATATCTCTGGGCAAATTTCTTTGTGCTGCTATACGTGAATTCATCCTGAATATCCGCTCAATTTGCCAGGCAACATTTTGAGCTCCCTCTTCCAAAAAAATTGCCAAAGCTTCAACAAAAATTTTTCTTAAATCTTCTTGGTTCTCCTTTGGAGCTTCTTTAAATCCTCTAATTCTAACAGCCATCTGCATCTGATTGTATTGTATCATAACAGCCTGATCCTGAAGATCGCTTTTAATCTCCTCTATTTTTTCCTCCATCTGTTGCTCCACACCTTCCAACTTTTCTTCCACTCCCACAGTATAGTCCCAGACCCCTTTAATGGCCTCAACAATATCTTCTCTTATCTCCATATTACTAGTTTGTATCATACCTCTTAAGTCTTTTGTGTGTTCTTCCATCTTTTTCTCCAACATATCAGTCTGTGCGGATAATGCAGCCTGCAAGTCTTTCATTGTAAGCATTTCTGGGGAGGATTGTATAGAAGCAGGGGCTTGAAATTCTATCGGAATCAAAGATGCAGAGGCTGAAGAAGCAGGCAGAGTGCTTGATTGTGATTTAGAAAGCTGACCTGGGGAGGGTATAGCCGCCTTCGCTATTGCTGCCCTGTGTCTCGTCGTCATTTAAAAAAAAAAAACTTTAGTTAAAAAGGTAAATATTTGATTGCCAAATTTTCCTCTCTTCTTGCTTTCTTTTAAAATCCAATTTGCAATGTAGTTTAAAAAGTATTTCAAATCAAAATGGTTTCTCTAGCTTTACTTCCGAGAGAGAACAAAGAAAGTTCAGTTTCACTTTCCATCACTTTCACTAAGCAAGAAGAACTATCGCCATTTTGAAAGGATTATGTTGATTCCGAGAAAGTTATAAGTAGAAAGACAGAAACAAAGTAACAAAATACTTGCAATTCACTAAAGACTCCTGTATTCACTCCGTCTGTAAAAAGTCTCTGTTATTTCTTTCTTAAGAGCAGAGGCGGTCGCGACGTCTTTTTCTGTCAGCCGACAGAAGCGTCTCTGGGCAGGAGCATTTCAAGTGCCTAGGGAGCACACCCTCTGAGTCCCTGAAAATTATTTTCCAGGGCTTTAAGAGGGACTCAACCTTGCTCTTGAGGCTCTTCACCTCTTCTTCGCCCGAAGAGGGGATTTTTCACCGCGACAAACAGCTGATGGTCGCTGTTTTTAGCGGCTTTACAAACCCAGGGAACGGAGCCTCACAGGGGAGACTCTAGCGACGCCGGCGGTGCCACCGGAAGCCCTAAACATGCTAATTTTTATCTGTAGAATTTTTCCAACAGAAATAGGAGAGTATTAAATTAATATCCATATTCTAAGATAGTAAATGGCTGGGAAAAAAATTCATGAAGCGAGAGGCTAAAAGGCCTCTTAGGAAATATTAGAAACAAAGCTCTCATGTATAGTACATGTATATAAGAGGAAAAAATTTCCCCTTTGATATTTATTATGTTTTTTAGCCCAATTCTGTTGCATTGGAATATACCCACCAAAAAGATAACAGAATAACAGAATTGGAAGGGAATTTGGAGGTCTTCTAGTCTAACCCTCTACTCAAGCAGAAAACCCTATGCCATTTCAGACATATCTGTACAGTCTCTTCTTAAAAGCTTCCAGTGTTGGAACATTCATAACTTCTGGAGGCAGATTGTTCCACTGATTAATTGTTCTAACTGTAAAGAAATTTCTCCTTAGTTCTAGGTTGCTTCTCTCTTTGGTTAGTTTCCATCCGTTGCTTCTTGTCCTGCCTTCAGGTGGTTTGGAGAATAGCTTGACCCTCTCTTCTTTCTGGCAGCCCCTTAGATATTGGAACACTGCTGTCATGTCACCATTACTTCTTTTCATTAAACCAGACCTAACCCAATTCCTGAAATCATTCTTCATATGTTTTACCCTCTAATCCCCTAATCATCTTTGTTGTTCTTCTCTGCACTCTTTCTAGAGTCTCAACATCTTTTTTACATCATGGTGACCAAAACGGGATGCAGTATTCCTAGTATGGTTTTACCAAAGCATTATAAAGTGGTAATAATACTTCATGTGATCTTGATTCTGTCCCTCTATTAATGCAGCCTAGGATAGCATTGACTTTTTTGGCAGCTGCAACACACTGCTGGCTTATATTTAAGTGATTATCCATTAGGACTACCAAGATCCTTCTAACTAACAGTTACTATTATTAAGATAATCATTTTGATGTATGTGTACTATGACTGTTAGCTTTCATAGTTTGAACCCTCTTTTTGTGGATTAATTTACATAATTTGTAGGATGGAATTATCACTGTGAAATTTGTTGTTGGTAGTCTGAGTTGCATATTTCAAGATGCTGTGTTTTGTCCACCTCCACCCATTATATGTTTTCAAACTTAAATATTCTTGTCCTACCTGTCTTTATCTGTGCTGTTTCTTAGGGCCTTCAGCAGTTTTAACTGCAGTGTATTCTTAGCTAATATTATATTATTACATCTACAGCCTTTTTGTAAATGCATTCACATTACAGATTTTGCAAAATAATAGCTGTTTATGCTGCTTAAATAGGCCAGTGATTTGTTAAATTAGATATTGTAAAATAGAGGAAGCTTTTATTAAAATGTGATTTTGAATTTGCAGGGTGGTTAATAGCATTTCAGGGTTAACTGGCATTTTCTTCAACATTTGGTTTGACAAAGCATAATGCAATAGTGCAGTGATGGCGAACCTTTTGGAGACTGAGTGCCCAAAAACTGGCCCCGCCCCCGCTCCACACCCCCACCTTGCCTCACCCCGCCTGCCCGCAGGGCCACTCACCACCTCCAGGGCCCGCCGCAAATCACCCAGGCAGCCCAGCAGCACCATTGTGGCCATGCCCTCTGCCCGTGCCCCGCAGCATCAACTGTGTGCGATGGGCTGTGAGGGCAGCCATGTCCTTGGCTGCGCTGCTCTGTGTGGGCCACGCTCAGGAGCAAGACTCGAGGGGGGCTGCTGGTGAGGGGGTCACGGAAGGAGGCAAGGCTGGGGCAACGGCACGTGTGCCCACAGAGGTCTCCGAGTGCCGCCTCTGTCACGCGTGCCATAGGTTCATCACCACTGCAATAGTGAATCAGGAGTATTCAATGATATCAGAATTTGCCTCTGCAAGCTGGAAACTAGCACAGTAAAATATAATGCTGGCTAAACAATTTCTTTAGACTTTTGTGTAACAGAATGCCTCCTAAAATGCTAAATATTCCACGTAGAACCGGGGTAGGGCAGTTCCTAAAACTGTATGACAACTGATGCTTTATGATCATTGTTGTTTAAATATAGCTTGTCTCTTCAGTTCATACCCATGTCATTTCAAGAATGTTCTTTCTTTAAAAAGATGAATGTTTACTTTTTAATTATGGAAGTAGCCTTTTTTTTTTAAAGAAAGAAAATATTTATTTCCCATAGCAATGCCCCTACAGTTCAGGTAATATGTGTTCTTCCTTGTAGGAGCTATGGCTCAACAGGGCCATGATTGGGACCTGAACTAATTGGGACAGCTAACTGATGTGGTCATTAAGTGAGTCATGCCCAATTTTACAACCTCTTTTGCCATGATTGTTGAGCAAGTCACATGGTTATTAAGCGAATCTGGCCTCCCCCATTGACTTTGATTGTTGAAAGCCCCCTGAGAAGATTGCTAATGGTGATCGTGTAACCCAGGGACACTGCAACCATTATAAATACATGCTGCTGGTTGTTAAGTATCTGGTTTTTGATCATGTGACCATGGGGATACTACAGCATAGTAGTATAGGTCATAGGTCACTTTTTTCAATGCTGTCCTAACTTTGAACAATTGTTAAAATGAATGGTCGTAAAATGATGGGTTCCTGTACTTTGATTAAAAGTAAATATAATTAACTACTTACCTAGAATTTTACTAGAAGTTTGTATCCTATTAGCACAGTTTTGTTCCCATTATTTCAGGTGCTCTTTTTCATCCCACATATGCATTATAATTATAGGGACCTCATCTCTTAAATTGTATTACTATTCTAATCAGAAACATTCTCTCTCTCTAGGATCATGCCAGTTTAAGTGAAAACTCGGACTGGTTAGATGAAGATTCTGTTTCAGATCAATTCAGTGTAGAGTTTGAAGTTGAATCTATCAACTCAGAAGACTATAGCCCTAATGAAGAAGGGTTTGAACTAACAGATGAGGATGATGAAGTATGTATATTTGAACCAAAATCAGATGGAATGTTGTTTGAGAAATGTAATTTCATATAGGTAATGGACATGACCAAGTAGACATTACCAAGTGAACTATCAATCTCTCAAAATCTAGAAGTACATTTTCATGAAAAAGTATTCAGAATCTTGCAGAAGTTCTGCTTATCTTTGCTACTCACTATTATCAGATCTTCATGTAAGTCCTTCTGATATACCATGTTTCCCCAAAAATAGGACCTATCTCGAAAATAAGTCCTAGCCCGTTTTCACGCCTGTGCTAAATATAAGCCCTAGCCCTAAATAAGCCCTACATCAAAGCCTGTGCAGCTGGCCGGCCACTCATTCTATCTGCTTGCTGCCGACATGAGGTGGGGGAGTGCCACGGCCATGAAGCAAGGCAGTGGGGGGGGGTTGGAGGACGAAGCGAGATGGGGGAGGATAAAGCTTCTTTCCCTTATTCGTGCTGCAATGAAGCAGGAGACTGAGTGATATACCGGTGACATGGCCACTAAGCGAGGCAGTGCGGGGGATGGAGGACAAAGTCCCAACAGTATCCTTGGCTGCCCGGCCTGCACAGCCCTGATGCTGGTGGAATGAGGCGGTGGTGGTTGGAGCAGCCCCTTCCCGGAGTGGGCGTTAAGATTTGGCATTGTGGATGCCTAACCCCCACCCCACCCCAGGGCATCCACAATGCCAAATCCAAACCCCCACCTCACCCCTCCCCAGGGCAACAACAATGCCAAATTCTAACCCGCACCTCACTCCACCCCAGGACACCCACAACACCAAATCCTAACCCCTACCCCAGGGCTTCCACAATGCCAAATCCTTACCTCCACCCCAGGACACCCACAATGCCAAATCCTAACCCCTGCCCCACCCCAGGACACCCACAATGCCAAATCCTAACCCCTACCCCACCCCAGGGCATCCACAATGCCAAATCCAAACCCCCACCTCACCCCTCCCCAGGGCAACAACAATGCCAAATCCTAACCCCCACCCCAGGGCATCCACAATGCCAAATCCTTACCTCCACCCCAGGGCATCCACAATGCCAAATCCTAACCCCCCCTCCACCCCAGGACACCCACAACGCCAAATCCTAACCCCCACCCCAGGGCATCCACAATGCCAAATCCTAACCCCCACCTCACCCCACCCCAGGACACCCACAATGCCAAATCCTAACCCCCACCCCAGGGCTTCCACAATGCCCAATCCTTACCTCCACCAATCCTTACCTCCACCCCAGGACACCCATAATGCCAACTCCTAACCCCCACCCCAGGACACCCACAATGCCAAATCCTAACCCCTACCCCACCCCAGGGCATCCACAATGCCAAATCGAAACCCCCACCTCACCCCTCCCCAGGGCATCCACAATGCCAAATCCTAACCACCACCTTCCCTCCACCCCAGGGCACCCACAATGCCAGATCCTAACCCCTACCCCACGGCATCCACAATGCCAAATCCTAACCCCCACCCCAGGGCATCCACAATGCCAAATCCTTACCTTCACCCCAGGGCATCCACAATGCCAAATCCTTACCTTCACCCCAGGGCATCCACAATGCCAAATCCTAAGCCCCCCCTCCACCCCAGGGCATCCACAATGCCAAATCCTTACCTCCACCCCAGGGCATCCACAATGCCAAATCCTTACCTCCACCCCAGGGCATCCACAATGCCAAATCCAAACCCCCACCTCATCCCTCCCCAGGACACCCACAACGCCAAATCCTAACCCCCCCCTCCACCCCAGGGCATCCACAATGCCAAATCCTTACCTCCACTCCAGGGCATCCACAATGCCAAATCCAAACCCCCACCTCATCCCTCCCCAGGACACCCACAACGCCAAATCCTAACCCCCACCCCAGGGCTTCCACAATGCCAAATCCTTACCTCCACCCCAGGGCATCCACAATGCCAAATCTTTACCTCCACCCCAGGGCATCCATAATGCCAAATCCTAACCCCTACCCCACCCCACCCCAGGACACCCACAATGCCAAATCCTAACCCCGACCCCAGGGCATCCACAATATCAAATCCTAATCCCCACCCCAGGGCATCCACAATGCCAAATCCTAACCCCCACCCCAAGGCATCCACAATGCCAAATCCTAACCCCTACTCCACCCCAGGGCATCGACAACGCCAAATCCTAACCCCCACCCCGCCCCAGGGCATCCACAATACCAAATCCTAACCCCTACTCCACCCCAGGGCATCCACAATGCGACATCCTAACCCCCACCCCGCCCCAGGGCATCCACAATGCCAAATCCTAACCCCCACCCCATCCCGCCCCAGGGCATCCATAATGCCAAATCCTAACCCCACCCCAGGACACCCACAACGCCAAATCCTAACCCCCACCCCAGGGCATCCACAATGCCAAATCCTAACCCCCCACCCCAGGGCATCCACAATGCCTAATCCTTACCTCCACCCCAGGACACCCACAATGCCAAATCCTCACCCCCACCCCAGGGCATCCACAATGCCAAATCCTAGCCCCCACCCCAGGTCAACCATATTGCTTCACTAACCTACTTTCCAGCCCTGTTCTCCGCATGCAGGGCAAAAAAAATAAATTTGTGGAACTAAAAATAAAAAAGTAACCTGACCTTCCAACTTCTTGCGGAAAAAAAAAGGTCTCACAAAATTGGAAGGTCTGATGGAACGTTTTTTTAACCAGAGTCCCACAGGCTTCTTTTATTGCTCTGCACGCAGCGGCATAGAGCTAAAACAGGCTAGTGAAGGGATGCTTTGGGGAAGTCAGGGAAGCTGGGGAAGGGGCTGCTCTGACCACTGCCGCCTCACTCCACCAGCATCAGGGCTCTGCAGGCTGGGCAGCCAAGGATACTGTTGGGGCTTTGTCCTCCACTCCTCCACTGCCTCGCTTAGTGGCCGTGACACCAGTGCATCACTCAGCCTCCTGCTTCGTTGCACTGGCGAATAAGGAAAAGAAGTTTCATGCTCCACCCCACACTGCCTTGCTTAGTGGCTGCAGCACAGGTGCATCGGTCAGCCTCCTGCTTTGTTGCGGCAGTAAGGAGAAGTGGGCAGGAAATCCTGCATGGGGTTGCTGGAGCCGCCACCGCAAAGCCAGGCAGTTGTTAGCATGTTGATAGCCTGGCTGCAGAGCCCTCTGTCAGGCTGTCTGGGGTGCATGGAGCAGCTCTGCATTCCCATCTTGTTTTGTCCTCTACCCCCCACACTGCCTTGCTTAGTGGCCACGGCATTGGTGCATCACTTTGTCCTCTACTTCCCCATCATCTTGCTTTGTCCTCCACTCCACCCCACCCCCTACTTTGCCTCCTGCTCTGTGGCAGCCACAAAAAAATAAAACCTACCCAAAAAATAAACCCTGGTGCTTATTTTGGCAACGAAAAAAATATGACCAAGTCTTATTTTTGGGGAAACACAGTACACAGTGGACACAATTATTAGGCAAGTTGTATTTTCTTATTTAGCAATGCTAATAAACCTCAAACCTGAATATTTACGTAAGTAAAAGTGAGATTTGGTTTTCCTAGGAGAATATGTGTGCACAATTATTGGCCAATTATTAGTGTGCAGAATTATCATGCAACTAAATGAAAAATGAAAATTTGCCCATCTCACTAGTTTATTTGCATCTGTTAAAGTGAGAATAATAAACAAACAGCTCAAAATGTACAAGTAAACATTTCTGACATTTCAAACAAAAAAACCAGTGAACAATATAGCCACCCTTTTTTTCAATAACGGTCATAAGCCTTCCATTCATGCAGTCTGTCAGTTTCTTGATCTGTTGACGCTCATTGTTTTGTGCATCAGTAACCACCGCCTCCAAGACACTCCAGAGAGGTGTACTGTTTTCCTTCACTGTAAATCTACCATTTTAGAAGGGCCCACAAGTTCTCAATAGGATTTAGGTCAGGTGAGGAAGAGGGCCATGTCATTATTCTTTCATCTTTAAGGCCTTTACTGGCTAGTCATGCAGTGGAGTACTTCGATGCATGCAATGGAGCATTGCCCTGCATAAAAAATCATGGTCTTCTTGAAAGATGCAGATTTTGTCCTGTACCCTGCTTGAAGAAAGTGTCTTCTAAAAACTGGAGGAGGTTTTGTAGTTGATTTTTTGAGTCCATCTTCACAATCCAAAAAGATCCAAATAGCTGATCTTTAATAATACCAGCCCATACCAGTACCTCACCTCCACCTTGCTGGCATCTGAGTCGAAGTGGAGCTCTGTGCCCGTCTGGTCCGTCAAGAGTCACTCATCTCATCATAAAACCTTTGAAAAATCTGTCTTCAGATATTTCTTGGCCCAGTCTTGCCATTTCAACTTATGTGTCTTGTTCAGTGGTGGCCGGGTTTAAGCCTTCATTACCTTGGTCATGTCTCTGAGCACTGATCACCTTGTCCTTCTGGGCACTCCAGGTAGGTTGCAGTTCTAGAATATGACACACTGGAAGATAATGGGTTCCTGGTAGCTTCACATTTGATTCTTCTCAAATCTTTGGCAGTTAATGTGCATCTTTTTTTCTCTACATGTTTCTTGTGACCCTATTGACTATTCATAACAAAATGTTTGATGGTTCTGTAGTGGGTCACACCGCAGTATCTTAGCAGTTTCAAGAGTGCTGCATCCCTCTGAAAGATTTTACAATTTTTGATTTTTCAGAGTCAATTAAATCTTTTTTGGGCCCATTTTGCCTGAGGAAAACAAGCTGCCTAATAATTATGCACACCTTGATATAGGGTGTTGATCTCCTTAGGCCACACCCTCCCTCATTACAGAAATACATATCACCTGATATGCTTATATCCTCTAAGCATTCCATTTTATGCAGCTTGGTGGAAAATAAGCATGAAAATGGTGATAATGGTCAAAATACTCAATTGCCTAATAATTGCGCTGTATAAATAAAAGGAATCTGAATGAAGAAATAAATTTTGATGCTGAGAGAAAATGCTTCTACCTAAATGGCATATTCTATTATTCTATTTTGAAAATCAATAAAGGAGAATATTTTTAGCTCAAGGTTGAAATGAGGGGTCCTTGGTGCCCTCTGAGCTTGCTTGTTTTCTTGCAGACATTTCATTAGCCAAACTAGATCAGGGCTTTTCAACCGGTGGTACACGTACCACCTGTGGTACATTGGCACATGGCAGGTGGTACGCGGTCCTGCCCAGCCAAGGGTAGCAGGGGAGGGAACAAGCTAAAGTTGCACGATGTAGGACATGCCCTGAGAGAGTCTTCAGGAGCTTTAGGGCTGCTGGGCTGAGGCAAAGGTCCCAGGATCAGCACTTCCAGCACACCCGGAAGAGAAAGGAGGAGGAGGAGGGTGGAGACAGGAAGGAATATAAAAGGAGGCAGTTTGGGCGAGAGAGGGAGAGAAAACAAAATAGACGCAGCCTTGGAAGGAGGAGGAAGAGAGAGCTGGAGCTGCACCGAAGGTAAAAGAAGGAGGAGGGCCGAGAGAGGAGAGGCCAAAAACAGGCCGGGCGCACACACAGGTGGCAGCCACAGACAGGTAAGAAACGTGCCTCTGCCTGCCGAAATTGGGTAGGCTGGGGGGGCTGGGCAGCATAGCACAGGTAACATGGACTCTCATGCCGCTCAGGGTGTCCCCTCCCCTGGAGTCCATGGGTGGTTGAAATGAGCGAGGGCCATTTGCTGATCTCCTTTAGGGGATGCCTGTTTTTCTCCCTCCCTCATTACAAATATCTTCCAGCCACTCTGCTCTTAACGCTGTGCGGCTCTTGTCCAGCAATTTACAGTGGCTTTTCAAGCCATGGTCACCGGCAGCACAGCCATCAACCGCACTGGCAGCCTTGTCCCTTCTTGGGCATGGAGGGAGGGAGGGAGGAAGGGATAATGGGAGAGAAGGAAGGAAGGAAGGAAGGAAGGAAGAGACAATGAGGGAAGGAAGGGAAGGAGGGAAGGAAGGAAGAGATGGAGGGAAGGAAGGAAGTAGCCTACCCCAATCCCACCCCCCTCCACCAGAGACCCACAGATCCTCCCCACAGCCCCACCCGCACCCCCCACAAGCGCCCCGCGACCTGAGTGATGTTGAGCTGGCCATGCTCCTCCCCCCCAGCCATTGGACTCTGGGACACTGTGATCGTCATAAGTATGAATCAGTTGCCAAGCATCTGAATGTAAATCACATGATTCTGGGATGCTGCAACAGTCATAAGTATAAAAAATGGTCATCAGTCACTTTTTTCAGTGCTTTTTTAACTTCGAACAGTCACTAAGCAAATTGTTGTAAGTCGAGGACTACCTGTACTTTATCACTTTTTTTTTTTTTTTTTTGGTAATCAAGTTTTTGACATCTTGCTAGGCATTTGGTGGTACTCGGATATTGCCATATCCTAAAAGTGGTACAGTGGGTGAAAAGGTTGAAAAGCCCTGAACTAGATAACATAATCAGTGCTCTGAGCACTGTTTTCTGCAAGAAAACAAGCTCAGTGCCAGATCCCCAAATCCTTATTGTCTCCCTTCCATATATTTATTCTTGTGCTTTGCTTTGGGGCCTGCCATTATGCTGAGGGAAGGGGGGATATTTGCTTTAGCTTGGGATAACTTTCACTTTCTGCTTTCCTTCTTCCACCTCTATCCACTTGAGAAAGGAATGTGTCTCCCTTATCAGAGAAATGAAAGCTGAAGAAGACCTTGAGCCAACTGTACCAGTTACCCACTTGTTTTGCCACCTGTGGATTGGCTGGATTTCAAATGGACATTATGACTTTGGTGGGAGGAGGAATATTGCTGGTTTAATTATATTGTTCAAGCTGAATTTTCTTCAGATCTTGCCTTGACTTTTCTACTGTCACTAACCCCTAATAAAAAGTATCTTTTTGAGACAATGCCTGTTTCAAGAGTTCTGCTTTCTTGGGTGGTTAGCTGAGGTGGGTCCTTACACTCAGAGAGCACCAAGGACCCCTCGTTTTGAAAACAATCCAGGTTTTAAACCTAGGACCTTTCAGTGCAAAATACTACATCATTAGTTTTTTCAAATGTGTCTGTGATAGAGCTGTGTGCTGACAAGTCCTAGATACTTTGAAGATTAGTAAAAAAAAAAATTGGAAATCCAAAAATAGCTAATAATGACAAAAACAACGTACTGAAGGCTGTGCAATGCCTATAAAGCTTTCTATCTTACATCCATGTTTGCTTCCACCTCCAAAGCTTTAGATAAAGACTGGATTTACTTAATGTGCAAAGTTAGGATGTGAGTTATTTGCTATGGTATAGCACATTGTATGAAGCCAGACATTGTTTTGTGTAGACTAATTAATGTCTTAGTTTTCTGAACTGGACCTCTATAGCTTTTTAAAATAAGTAATTGTTTAATACAATTGATAGCTAATTTTGGAAGTATTCTGAAAGAGTAGGAAGCTGTTAACTGTTTCCTTTTTATCTCATTCTTATTCTCAAAGATAATTCCTAATAAGATTTTATTGATTTTAAAATTAAATATTGAGTGATTTGACTTGGAACGGGAAATTACTGTATTTTCTTCTCAAATAGTAAAATAATTGTTTGTGAAATTTATTTTCATTGATGGAACAGAATTAAACCTTCACAAATTAACTTTAATCTAGAGTTATAAAATGTATTTTGTGTGAATTTTAATTAAAAAATAATTTGAAAATCATTTTCATCAGGTATATCAAGTAACTATATATCAGACCGAAGATAGTGATATAGATTCATTTGATGAAGACCCTGAAATTTCACTAGCAGTAAGTAAAATCTTGGTTTGAGACTAATTGCACTTTTGAATTTGCAACATATTCCTTAATTTATTCCAGAGGACCCATCTGCTTGTAAAAATTATTTTGTTATATATAGGGTAATAAGAGTTCACTTTAGGAAAGAATGTATATTGGTCCCTTTCCCCAAACCATTACATGTTGAATGATGATCATTTCCTTAATAATAGAGTCGATGTGGTTGCATTGTTGTAACAAAATGAGAATTGGGTATATCACCAAATCAATCTGCAGAAATCAAGTATCTCAGACAGCAGAGTGCATTACAATAATATGGCACCAAGTCTGAAATTCTGTCAGGATCCTTTTCTGAAATTATCTTGGCGAAAATCTATTAATTTTAAATCACTTTTCTTTAAGCATAACTGTTCTGTCGTTAAAACCAAAGTGCTGTGAATAGCTGTACCATGAAGTATATTAAGTAGTCCAGACCCTGGCCAGTTAAAATACTTTTAACATGAAATTTTATTCCAGTCATGGACATTTTGCCTTTCAGAATATATTCACCTCATATCTTATCAGAGGCCAAAGCTTCTGACTTAGGACTTTTAGTCAATTGCTATTTATATGCAAAGCTTCAATCTGTCACAAAGGTAGAAGTAGTACATATTCACACTTACAACCGTTGTAGCATCCCCATGGTCACATCAAAATTTAGATGCTTGGCAACTGATTCATATTTATGACCTTTGCAATGTCCCAGGGTCTATGTTGTAAGCCGCCCTGAGTTTTTGGAATAGGGCGGCATAGAAATCGAATTAAATAAATAAATAAATAAATGTGATTCCCCCTTTGTGATCTTCTGAAAAGCAAAGTCAATGGGGAAGCCCGATTCACTTAACAACCGTGTTATTAACAAATGCAAGGATTACTTAACTGTGACAAGAAAAGTCATAAAATGGAGCAAACTCACTGAATAAATGTTTCACTTAACATAAATTTTGGGCTCATTTGTGGTCATAACTCAAGGACTACCTGTATAGGCTTTACATATGTATATATATGAAAGCATCCAACATTATTAGCTCTTCAACATATTTCTAGATTACCATGCATCTATGGCATAGTGCCCTTGCTTTGACTTTATATGTCTATTTTGTACAAATAAGGATTGCAATGATCAGAAACAGGAATTTATAAGTTTTGGCTACAAATCCGGCCCTTCTGAGAACTTTTTACAGTCCATCACGTGCACAAAAAACTTTATAGTTTATCTTTTATTTTGATAAAGCATTTTCATTAACATAAATTATTTCTATCTAATTCATCAAAGGATTATTGGAAATGCGCAAAGTGCAATGAAATGAACCCACCTCTTCCATCCCATTGCCCAAGATGCTGGACTCTTCGAAAGGATTGGCTTCCTGATAAAAAGACTGAAATAGCCAAGAAGAGCAAATTTCTAAACCCTTCACCATTAGATCCTGAGGAAGGCTTTGATGTTCCTGACTGTAAGAAAGGAAAAATGAATGAGGATAAAGAAGAAGAAAATACAGAACAAAGCCCTGAATCTCAGGAAAGTGAGGCATATTCACAACCATCCACATCTAGCAGTATGCTTTGTAGTAGCCAAGAAGACTGTAAAGAATCTGTTAAAGAAGACATTGAGGACAAAGAAGAAAGACTGGAACCCGGGCAGCCTATCTCCAGTGTAGAGCCTTGTGTCATATGTCAAACACGACCTAAAAATGGTTGCATAGTACATGGAAAGACAGGACACTTAATGTCATGTTTTGTATGTGCAAAAAAGCTGAAAAAAAGGAACAAGCCTTGCCCAGTTTGCAGGCAGCCTATTGAAATGATATTGCTAACTTATTTTTGCTAGTTGCAGTGCAAACAACTGTTCCTACATGTAGAATAACACAGAATGCAGTTTTGAATGCTTACACAAATATATTTAGTTTCCAGAACATAGAAACTTTTAAACATTGCACTGCAACTGACAGTGTGATCAGAACATTCTCCAGTTTAGTTTTGAAATTTGCCAAAATAGCAAGCACATGTATACATGATGAAGACTGATAATTCAGAGCTTATTCTTTATATTTAATATAAAGAAATCTTAATATTCTTGTAAGGACTACAGAAATAAAGTATACTGTTCTAAATCTGAAAACTACTGATTTACCTAAGCTGATCCAAATACTGTAGGCCAAGTTATGTGTGATGTAGAACTTCAAATTACCCTTTTCCAAATACACGGATATAATGGAAGATGCTTAATAATGATTGAAGCAATCCTAGATGCTTTCCAGGTTCCATCTTGTCTAATATTTTTATTGTGTCTAAGTGGTTATTGGCTAGCAAACTAAGATTGTCTCAAAAAGAGCCTAAAGCTCATGTGAAAAAAACTAGTTCTGACAGATCCCTTAATGCTGATTAAAACAAGAGGCAGGCAGTTGTTTTGGGCCTGGACAAGCTTAAAGTCTGTTCCCAATGTGAAAGCTGTACCTTTGCCTCAGTGAACCCAGTGAAGTTTTGATGATCTACTCAAGTTGCATTCTTTAGGCCATGATTACCATATCTGTACTATGGTGAAATTAAAAAGGATTACTTACATTTGTGCTGTGATCAAGTATAGCAAGAATTCTGTTAAAAAAGTTTTTAGAAGAACTAATTCTGAAAGTCACTGAAATAAGACGTAGCATTCCAAGTACTTACTGTAACACATTCACAGCAAGCAAATAACGTACAATGAGTGAGTTGCGACCTATAATTTACCAATAAGCAAGCAATCTTTGCTTTTGCTTATCTTCCATATTTTATTCTCATGTAGTAATTCAGTTCACAGCAATAATAGTTTTCAGTCTTTCTTTGGTAGTGGGGAGAGGCAACAATATGTAATGTTAATTATTTCCTTCCAAGCGTACAATCTAAAGGTTGTAGATGATGATCGATTTACTTGAAGCTTTATTTTCTAAAATGAGATCTGACAAAGAAGAGCCTTCATAATATGTTGTATTTCTTGGGTATGTGTGTGTGTATGTATGCATATAAAATAGTATTTCCCCATTTGTATTAGTTCTGGGGCAAAACTGCGTTAGTGTTGCACTTTTGGAATGTAAAAATAGTTTTTCACTGAAATAATTTCCCTAATTTAGAGTTCTAAAATGTGATTCCAAGGAGAGACAAGGAAAGGTAAAAGTAACAGATTATGCTTTTTTATACAACACCATATCCAAGAGCATTTGTTATAGATGCTTAATAGGTACTAATAAAATAATTCCATTGGTTCAGATTGCTCAGAGTAGGTTCCATGTGTGTACAGATGCCCTGAACAGTGGAAAAAACGTCAAGCAAATGGTTGCATTCGTCTTAATGAGAAGACTGACCACATAAAACATGCCATTGATCTCTTCTGACTTCTCACTTTTATCCCTAAAAGCCAGTTGTGTTAGAAATTCTATTTTAAGTGAAGATGTTTCATTAAATTAACAATAAATAATTATACCACTGTGACCTGAGTGCACATTTCCCTACTCTCAAAGGTTGAAACAAAATGCAGTTGTTAATTCAAAGGTTTTATTATCCAGAATATCTCAATGCTTTAAAATCTATAGTCAAGTACATACAACTGTTAAAAAGCAAATATAAAAATACAAATTTTTATATGACTATATACAAAAATTAGAAAGTTAATACTAAGCACTGTAATAGTAAATCTACTAATACTGTTTGAGTAAAGTGGTTTCAATGGGCATGGAACAGACTTTTCTGGGGTAGATCCCATTGAGAAAATAAAATCAAATTCATAGGCACTGAGTTTTTCTGCACCATTTGGTAAAACTACTTCCTGTTGTATTGACATAAATCCAGGGAGGGTTGCCTGAAAAACAAATTTAAATCTTGTCAGTATGGCGATGTTTACTATTTTTATTTTCAGAGTGTTTAACTTGAAGTTCCATATCAATGAATCTTTGCTCCATGTACAGAATGCTCATTTCATATCCTAAGTCTGAAACACCAGTTTCTTCAAACCCCACAGATTAATAAAGTTCAAGGGCCTGGGACAGAATATACAAAATACAAAAGTATTTTGGATAAGAGCTGGATAAAATGTATTGTACTTACATTGAGAGTGTAGACTCCAGGCAAGAGGAGAAGGTAATATTCTCCATTTTTATTGGTTTTGTAAGGACATATGTGCCTCCTTCCTTGAACCTCCACTATCACATTTGCAATTGGTTTGTTATTTGGATTCAGAACACGACCTTTTACACCTATAAGGAGGAAAGAAGGGTGGTTTTCTTTATTTTTTTCAGCCTATAACAGAATTTCCTTTGCTATGGATGATCACAATTCAGTGATGATTCTTTGCAGGCACAGCTGTGACTAAAGGGCAAGTTGGAATTTCTTGGCTATAGCTGTACAACAGAAAAAGCCTAAATCATCAATGCATAACACAAATATATGCTCCAAAGTAGACGGAGTTAATACAGATATTATTTCTCTGTGGTGGTGCTAATGTTATTGAACTCCGTATCCCTGAAATCTGATCAGCTCCTTGTTAGGCTTCAGGAAAATTATTACAAACAGGATTGTTTCAGAGGGCCTTTGATTAATACACTAGATATTGCCATTTATGTTTATTGCTCTTCTGTAAGTCATTTCATGATCTAATACATGATTTTATTTTAGGGAACTACATATTTTATTGTTAGGTAGTTTGAAATTGTACTATACATGTTTTCATTATGATGATGGTAACCCACTCTGGAAAAAACATGAATGGATAAAGGAGTACACAGGTGACCTGAATGATGCTATCTCTGCTCTGATGATGTCTGGAGGTTGCAGGGATTTGGATGGGGGACAATAGATTTTGACTTAACCTTGACGAGATCAAATGGCTTTGGGTGCATCAACCCTCAAGATCTCAGTGTTTGTCAACCTTAGTTCTGGATGCAATTGCACATCTCTGTTCTGATCCAGTTTCCAATTTAGGGATTCTCCTGGACTCATGTCTTCTCAAAGAGCAGGTGGTGGGCATGACTAGGGGAGCTTTTGCATAATTACAGTTTGTGCACAAACTGACCTTTCCTGGATCATGATTCCCTGTACACATGGGGCTACCCTTGAACTCCATTTGGAAGCCAACTGGTGCAAAGTGCAGTGTGAAAGCAGTCTTGAAGGCCCTTAGGATGGCCCATATTACCTCTCTGCTCCATAAACCTCACTGGCTACTGTATGCTTCCAAGTACAGTTCAAGGTGTTGTTATGACCTTTAAAGCCCTTAATGGCATAGGCCCAGGCCACCTGATGAACACCTCATTCCGCTAGACAAGCCCTTCCTACTTATCCCAGCAAACAGGGCCTACTTCGGATCCCATCGGTCAAAGAACTACCGTATCTGTCAGGATCCAGAAGAAGAGCCTCCTGAAGAACTAGCTTTGCCGGTTGGCCTTGGTACCAAATAGAATTCCACAGTGGAGTGGTTGCTCGATTGGCAGACTCCTCCCTTTTCTGTTTTCTGCTCTCCACCTGTCCATATTTTTTTTCATTGTTTATTTTATTGCTCTATTATCTTACTGCTGTTCAACAAATAATAATGATAATATTTAACACGTATACATTAAAATGAAGTGAACATGTAGAATGAATAAACAATAAGTAGACAATATCAATGGACTTTTTGAAAAAAGAAACATACTTCATGTTCATATGTGAACTATAATTTGTAGTTGTAAATGTACATTTATTATTCAGTCATTCAGCCACTTCTGACTATTTGTGATTATATGGATATTATTTTGCCAGGATGGTTTATCAATACTGGTGGTCATCAATTTACAAGTGCTCACTTACCGTAACAATGGTTCCAAGTTATGACAGCTTTGGAAAAAGTGATTTCCACCTGTCCTTGAAGTTACAATGGTCCCAGAACCCCAGTGGTTACATGATTACAATTCAGGAGTTTGGCAACTGGCTCACATTTTACAACTAGTTGCAATCTTCCCAGCCAGTTTCTGACAAGCAATGTTAATTGGGAAAACTGGACTTGCTTAACAATATTATCAGTGGCAATTCTTGTAGAAACAACCCAATAAATATAAATTGTCCTTTAAGTAATTTATTCCACAAGATTTACAGGATATCAGATTCCAATAAACTAAATACAGCAGAACTGACTTACCTAGATGAATTTGTTTAATGTATTCAATCAAAGCAATTTTATTGTTATCCCAAAAATCTTGAATCTTGTCTTCTAAGGGATAGTGACAACATGATAACTCCAATGTAATGTCAAAGCATTGTCCCCAAACATAATTATAATCCTGCATGCTACCTAAAGTAAAATGTTCAATTACATCACTGAAATGTCAGTCAAAAAATAAACAAGCATAGTATTATTCTCCTGATTACTTCCATATTGCTTCTCATCCATCAATATGTGCTCTTGATCTGCAAGCAAGCACTTCTGCATCATGAATGAGGCTGGACAACATCAACACTGAACTTCTCTGCAGATGTCACCATCAGGTTTTGTAACTCCAAATAATTAATGATAATGCTAATTATTTTATCACTACTACCGGTATTGTCTAATGACTGCTTCCACTTAATTACTCATGTAATTAGGTGTGAATAGCACTTTTTTTCTAGTTAATGGCAATCAACCATAACATACTATAATTATTCTGATTGCATACAGTAGATAACATCTACAAATATATCCACATTTACATGTGGAAGCAAATAAAGTTGATGCAGACAATAGCAACATACATTTCAAAAATGTCTACATTTTAAAATAGGATTTGAGGTCTACAATTCTATTTAAACAAAGGTAAGAATTAAAATGACTTTGTTTTTATGTAGCAAATCCAAAGTTAAATTGAGGAATGTGGAAAATGAATTGTGGTAGTCAGGAGAGGAGAAGAAGAACAGAACTTCAGACAGAAGAACTTCAAGGGCTACAAAGAAAGAATATGTTGCACCTGAGGATGGACTATTGTTATTAAGACACGTCTGTGGCTCAAGGTTTTGGGCATGCTAGGGAATTACAAAAGGCTATACTCTTATTAATAGTAATCGTTGTGGTATCATAGGGTGATTAGCAATGGGAGCAGTGCATTATTGCTCCTTCGGCCTTCTTCTCATACCTCTTTTTGTTGGCATAACACAGTGGTGGCAAACCTACCGGTATGGCACGCATGCCAGAGGTGGCACTCGGAGCCCTCTCTGTGGGCACACATGCCATTGCTCCAGCATCACCTCCCCCCGCAACCCCCTGCTCACCAGCAGCCCCCCTGGAGGAGAGTTGCCCCTGAGCATGGCTCACATGGAGCACATGGCAGCCAGGCAGTGTAGACAAGACTGCCCTCACACCCATCGCGCACAGTTGATGCTGCGGGGTGCGGGCAGAGGGTGTGGCTGCCATAGTGCTGTTGGGCTGCCTGGGAAATCTGTGGCAGGCCCTGGAGCTGGTGAGTGGCCCTGCGGGCAGGCAGGGCTGGGGGCGGGCTGGGGGCGGAACAGAGGCGAGGCCAGTTTTTGGGCACTCGGTCTCTAAAAGGTTTGCCATCACTGCCATAACATATCACATAAGATCAGGCATATAAAATGAACTCACTGTTAAGTATAATGCTAAAAAAATACAAATAATGTTGAATGCAATTTAGATGTTAATCTGAATAGGTATTTTAGTCTGTTTATTTATTCAACCAAATGTACATTGGAAAAATCCAAACAATTTAAGATGCATAAAGCATCTATACAAACACACCCTGTACCATTCTATCTTCCATATTTTCATGATTTTTTTCAGAGCACAAACATTCCTTATGTAGAAATACTGCTTGCTATAGCTTTGGAATGTAAATTCTTTTACCCCTTCATATGGCATAAATAGTTCTCCACTCTCCCTTATTTTCATCTTTGGCCCCAAAAGTATGTGAAAACCTATCTTTGTTTTTAGCATAAAATTAATCCATATTAGATTCCATATTAATCTTCTTCAAACTCTTTATGGATGACAAAGATCTTAAAATCTATAAGTATTCTACTATCAAAGAAACAGAAGAGGCACAAGGAAACAATGGAAAATTGTACCTTTCACTATATACCAGTAATATCCATTCGTAATGCCATCTTTAAAGTAATTCATATCATCACACACAATCCCTTTATTCATTGTGCGATGATTGTTAGCATATGTGTTTGCAAGATGAACAAAAACATCATCGTCCACTGTTTTGCTAACACCATTTGCATCAATTGTAACTGTAGAAAGAAGGTGGTTGCAGTGAAATTTGTATTAATATTTAGTCAATTTAACAAATAAATATACAAATACAAATATACAAATATAAATAGTTAGAAATCCTTTCCAAATCTTCCACAGGCCATAGAATTTTCTGTTTTCTCCTACAAGAACAAAAAGATGATTGTACTTAGAGAGAGACAGTGTCTTGAAAACAGTTGATGCCTCTCTTAATTTGAAATTTTTACACAGAGGTAAATACAGAGGTATGAAAAATGAGATTATGCTATGGATCCCTGAATCTCAAAGTCCATGCCATCACACCCCAAAAATAGAATAACAAATATTTTGCTCTCAACCATTGAGTTCAATTTTCAAACATCTGTTCACCTTGTACATTTTGTCTTTGGGTGCTCTCATTTCTTCTTTTGGTTAAACTATCATAGTATTTAAGCTGATGACATGATGTCATTCGCAATTCTGATTATGAATGATATGGCATGATCATCCCTTTTCTGTTGCCTTCCCATTTAAATATGCAATTGAGATGTTGCTCACCATCTTAAACTAGATATGGGGAAGACTGAGCTTATTGTCTCTTATTCTGATCATCCTTCTCCCATTTCTTTTGCTTTTCAGGACTGTCAGTTGTAGTATTACCATGTTTCCCTGAAAAAAAGGACCTATCCCCAAATAAGCCCTAACTTGATTTTTACATGTGCACCTAATATAAGCCCTACCCCCAAAATAAGCCCTAGTTAAGACCCTGCCCTCTGGTTGCAAGAGGTGGGGCGAGGCGCACACATAAAAATCAAGCTAGGGTGGGGGTGAGCTGCCTCACATGTCCCGCACCTGTTTACTTCCGGGCCCCTGCACCTGTTATGTCTGGCCCTTCTCAGCTTAGTAAAATCCACAGTAGTATGTCTTTAAGAGTTTTATTTAACACATTTCAAGAGATTCATTGCAAAGCAAGCTGCTGGCATTTTGTTGGCCGGAACGGCCAATTCTGATTTATTTACATTCCGCTTAAACATGCTCTCCCTCCCTTCCAATTAACTCACTCTTTATCTGTAAAGTTGTCCAAGAGCTCATTAAGCTTCCGTAGAGTCCAAAAACACCAGAAAACTAAGTTCAAACGAACTGGGCAAGGCATCAAGCTACTCCTTGATAGTAACGTTGCTCGTGACAAAGAATTAGTCCCTCCTTTATCTTCTAATATAGTTTCCGATACGTCACTTCCCCCATTACTTCCTTTTTCCACGTAACTGACACCTCCGCCTATCAAACCTTCGGAATCTCAGATCAAGCCATCTCTCTTCCTGTTCCAAATCTGACTCGTCATTTTGAGAGTCTGAGTCAGACTGCATACAAATCTCCTCATTATCTAGCTCGGCTGCCGGGAGGGAAAAATACCCAGAGGGGCCTGGTTGTTCTTCATCATCATCTGACATTTCCCCAGCTGGTCTAGAGACACTCACAACAGCACCCAGGCTATTCCTGGCTTGGTGACCTCCCCTGCCAGTTCAATGACCCAGCTTCCCTCCCCCCTTTTCCCTTTCACTCCCCTCCCAAGCCAGACTGCCATGCTACGGAGGATGAGCCTTACCCAGTCCCCTACCACTATTTCTGAGCCAGGGGGGGAGTGATGGCGAAAGACTCTGCCACCACTGCACAACAGCCATGTCTGCTGCTGGAGGGGCTTTCTTCGGTCGTCGCCACCCCCGCTTTGCCCTGCAGATCACCTGGAGCAGGGCGAGGAAGACCAGGCTCCCCTTCCCTGATGGTTCTGCAAAGCCCTTGAGGAGCAGATCTGCTTCCCATAGGGGCCTTGGCCTTCCTTGCCCAGCTCCAGCTGGCAGTTTTCCCGGAGCTTAGCATCCTTCCATACGAAGCGTCCTTCCTTTCCTCTCTTCTGCCAGGAGGAAAATGGCAGAAAATGGGGCTGCCATTCCCAGAACTGAGAAGGGAGAAGCGGGCCGATGCAAGGCAGTAAGAAAGTGTTCAAGAAAGTGTGGTGGTGGTGACGGAGGGCTGGCGGAGGGAGGAAGCAGGGGAGTTTGCACACACACACCCCCGGTCACAGCACAAGCCATGGGAGAGTTGGCAGAGAAGGAGCAGGCAGCAGCTGCTGCCAGGCAAGTGATCTGCGGGGTGAAGCAGGGGCAGCGGGGACCAAAGAAAGCCCCTCCGGCAGCAGACGTGGCTGTTATGCAGTGGCAGCAGAGCCTTTCGCCGTCACTCTCCCCAGCTTCGAAACAGTGGAGGGGGACTGGGTAAGGCCCATCCTCTATACTTAGTATGGCTGTCTAGCTCGGGAGGGGAGTGAAAGGGAAGAGGCAGGTGGGCAGCCGGGTCACTGATCCGGCGGGGGTAATCACTGAGCAGGGAGTGGCCTGGGTGCGGTGGCCCTGAAGTAAGCAGGTGCGGGGTACATAGAGCAGCTCCACCCCCCAAAAAATAAGATATTCCCTAAAAATAAGGCCTAATACATTTTTTGATGCAAAAAAAATATAAGACCGGGTCTTATATTCGGGGAAATACTATACCACTGGTGCAAGATTTGGGAGTTCTTATGAAGGAGAAATTTTATCTAAAACCTTTGATTGATAAAGCCACAAGAACCTGCAATGTTTATCTCCTGAATGTCCAGAGAATCTATCCATTTCTTACTGTTGAAATGGCCACACAGTTCATTCCTTGGTAGTGTCTGATTTGAACTTCTGGTTTGTTGGCATGCTTTCCTAACTTTGTTCTCCATTCTTTATCTGAATCTAGAATAATACAATCCATTGTCCTGGACTTTTTTTTAAATTTACTATACTTTTTTCCACTGATCTCTCCACCGACTGGATCTTTAAGAGTTTTACTAGTTAAAACTTCTCTTGTTACCTTTCAGGGCCATGATATAGGAAATCTCCATTATTTGACTCAAGTGCATATTCCTGTGCATCCAGCCTATCATGCAGTTAAGGGTTACTTACTTTTTCCATATATCAGATTGATACAATTTTAAGCTGCATCTGCAGAAGAACAGTTTCTGAGTGATGATAAATGTAAAAATACTGTATTTTTCATTGGTCAGAGCCTATTTTAAGTGTTGTTTCTAGTTCTGGCCATTACATTTAAAAAAAATCAGAGAAATTGAATGAGATTTCCCCCCCTCAAAAAAACAAAACACAATCTGGATACTCCAGGAACTGGAAACAAAGTTTTATGATAAGAGATTGAGGGGACTGGATATATATGACTGTGAAAAAAGGAAAATAATTAAGCGGTGGGTGCAGAGAATATTAAGATATATTTTTCTAGCTCCAAAGTGCAAGCCATGAATTAACATTCATAAGTTACAAGAAAGAAAATGCCGGTTTAATGTTTTCCTAAGTTTGCTTTAGAAAAACCTACTCATGGTAAGAGTAGTTCAATCAGGGAAGCAATTACTGAGGGAAATGGTGAGCTGTCTTTCATCATGCCTATTCAGATGATAGCTAACAGCAATTTGTTAGGGAAGATTTAATTTGGATAACTATATTGAGCAGGAAGTTAGACTTCCAGTTCTGTAGATTTATATGCTGCTCTTTTGCATTCCTGGTGATGGTGGGAAGGGTTTTCCACAAGGAGGAGGTCACAGCAGGTCCTCCCTCTTTTTCTACTGGCTTTGTTCTTATAGTCACTTCTTTCACAATTCACATTTTTACATTGATCACGTTGGCTGCTGCAGTAAATTCTCCCTCTGTCAGTTCAGAATGAAGAAAAAACTCTCTTCTGTATTTTAGTGGAAATTTAGCTTGGTTTGCTACCTGTAGAATACTGGCTATTATTATAAGATGGATTTTATGTGACAAATCCCATTAAATGTGACATTTAAAAAATATATCAATATTCACACTTTTCTAATAATTTAGATGCAAATGAGTATGTACATGCATATAAAATGTTAGTTTTCTAACTGTCCCTGTCTTGGAATTGATCTGGATTAGATAAATCATGAACTGGATTAATGGAGCCTAAGTTAGTTTGTTAAGCTGAATGAATGTTTATGCTTTTTATTTCTTTTTTTCTTTTTTCTTTTTTGCATACCACCTTAAGTCTATGGAAGTGGGTGATCTATAAAAAACATGCATAAGTTAACAAATAAATGTGCTGGTGAATTAATAAGTAAATTAAAGTATTGAATGTGTGTGTGTGTGTGTGTGTGCATAATCCAAAATTAACTTATTTTTATTTATTGTAATATTTGCTATTAATGTTCATTAATTAAGAATAGAGAGCTATTTATTGTAGTATCCTTATGGTCATTCAAGCATTAGCTTACCGCGATTGCCATTATCAAAGGGGTAACTTGCAACCAGTGCTCCACCATGCAGATTAGCAGAAAGAACAAACATTCCAGTATTTATCCAGTTCATAACTGCTTTAGTCTCTGGCTGGATAATTTGATTATTGGTGGTAAAATGATCAGGAAAATTCCTGTTCAGATCTTTTTTATTAGCATTGTACCTTGAAGAGATAACATTGTTATTATATAATCTTTAATATACTTTCGAATATATGAGCTCAGTCATAAGAATTGAATCACAGAGGCTATGCTAATGCTGATAGAATTATAGGAAATAGTAACAGTACCTGCACTGGCTTCACCAGGAAAGGTGGTCTAAAAGTATCTTGATAATTAGGCAAGATGGTTTGTTATCAGGTAGATAAGGAAAGAACAATTCCAAGGAAACAGAGCAAAGATGAGTAGATAATAAAATAAGTAAAATGTAAGGAGCAAAGAGATAACCTGTAGGGAGATCAAACAAGGTGTAAGCCAGGAGGAAGAGTAATAGAAACCATTGTCTCAGAGGAACACAGAGAAGGTGGATTTTTTTAATCAAAGGAAAGTTAAAGACCGGCAGAGAAATTTACGCTAATTGGGAATGAAATATGGACATGATTATGAGAGGTATTGATAAGAGACAAGTTAATTTAGAGGAGCACATAGGTTTTGAAGCAGTATCTAAAGATGATCCAAGCATTAGAAGAGGAATGATGAATATTTATTCTTGTTGACTGAGAGCAGGATAACATGAAATCCTAGAACTTTTGTGCAAAAATTCACAAACTACCACTCCCTTGCTCCCAGCCTCCTTTTGAGTTAATAAAATCTTCCTTGCTACATGTAAAGGTAAGTGTGATCGGTCAGGTTAGCTAAAATTTCCTACTCCTGCTCAAGAAAGTGTAACTTGATTTGATGATATGTTAGCTAAAAACTGAACCTATAAAATTGTTCTGCTAAATGTGTTGTGGGTTAAATAGCATGTTGGAAACATACTCAAGACATTCCTCACTATATTCTAGGTTACTTTTTTCTTACCTGCCAACTGTGGATGCACACTCAAACATTACTGATGCTTCAAAACCATCAGGGTTCATTGAAGGCATGATATGTATCCGCGTGTGGTTAATGAGTTTTGTAATGACTGGATCACGTTGATCGCTTTCCACCAAATATTTAATCAAATGGAGAAGCAGTTCCCGCCCAAGAGCCTGTGTAGGGAAGTAGAATAATAAGTACTCGAATTAAATTGATAATAAGAGGCAGCAAACCAATATTAGTTGGGGGGAAAAATCACATGATACAGAAGTAAGATAAAACAAGCAAATAATGTGATGGCTAATATTTTCAATTTACAAATAATCTCCCTGAAACCTGAAGAGTCAGAAAAAAACATGGACTAGCTTATTTACATGAAACAGTCTCTAATACCACATACAGAGAAATGCCATAATGTATGTAACTAGTTAATGGATATATATATAAAAATTCAAGTTAATTTATGGTCATACCTATTAATTCAAGGGTATTCTTCATATAATCATACATCTTAGATTCAGTGGATTCATGTATTGTGATAATTTTGCTTTAACCATGATCAGCCGAAATAAATTGAGTTAGCCATATACTAAACTATATAAGTAGTCCTTGACTTATGACCACAATTGAGCCCAAAACTTCTGTTGTTAAGCAAGACAGTTCTTAAATGAATTTTGCCCCATTTTATGAACTTTCTTGCCACAGTTATGTAAATCACTGCAGTTGTTAACTTAGTAATGTGGTTGTTAAGTGAATCTGGCTTCCCCACTGACTTTGCTTGTTAGAGGGTCGCAGAAAGGGATCCTGGGGCACTGCAACCATCATAAATATGAACCAGTTGCCAAGCATCCAAATTTTGATCATGTGACCATGTGGATGCTGCAATAGTCGTAACTGTGAAAAATAGTCATAACTTTTTCCAGTGCCATTTCCAGTGTCACTAACTGAACAGTTGTAAGTCAAGAACTATCTGTAATTATGGATTACAACAGAGGTCTCCAACCTTTTTGGTTTGGCAGCCCAGAAAGGGAAGGCAGGCACCACAATGTGTGCATGACAAATGGGCCACGTGTGAGCGCACAAACGGCCGTGTGCGAGCGCATATGCATACGCGAACAGAGTTCCACGAGAGCGAGTGCTGCAAATTGGGAGGTGCTAGCATTGGCGGGACACTATGGGCGGTACTAGTGCCGTTAGGAAGTTCTGGGGGGGCGGTACTAGTGCCAGCGGGATGCTTGGAGCGGCGCTAGTGCCAGTAAACGCTCAGGGGGAGCAGCGCTAGTGCCAGCAGGATGTTCAGGGCAGCGCTAGCGTGAATGTGCGCATGCACTGGTCATCCCTTCACACGGCCCAGTGGCCAAGCAGCCGCGGCCCGGTAGTGGGCCGCGGCCCACAGGTTGGGGACCCCTGGATTACAAACCACAATAGCTGAAGTCACATAGCTTGCCAAGCAAAAACAAATCATGCAATGGTTTAGCAACATGTATGATTTCAACTATTGAGAGAAACAGATTTCATAACAGAAGCCAGCCCGTTTTCCTTAACATCAGCTGTCAATTAAAAAATAAATCTGCCACATTCAGTGTATCCAAGAATATTTTTTTTCATTAGAGTTTATATCATGTGTGATTTTGACCATGTTAAGTACTTCTGATAATCACTTAAATTACTAGGAAGAAAAATAGATAATCTAAAAGGACAAGTAAATATCATGTATTCTTCTTAAAGGCAAGTTCCCATCAACGTATCGCAGTAAAACAAATAAAAATTCAATTAAACCCCCCCCCTCAAAAATCAACAATTAAATCAGGCCAAAATGTGTAAGATTTATTTATTTATTTATAAAATTTATTGGTTGCCCATCTTACCATGAGGTAACTACTTAAAATAATACTAAAATGCCTGAACAAATAGAAAAGGATAAGTTTCTCGATGAAGCCATTTAGAATTAAAAGTTTATTACAGTAAGTTTATTTGTACTGTATGGATAGAGAGACCAAGAAAGATAATAGAAAAGCAGAAAAATCCAATAAATTGTAGTAGTTAAAAATGATACAAAAGAATTAAAGTAGCTAATAACTTAAAAAGCAAAAAGAAAGGGGAAAAAATGTTGAGAACACTAATTAATTTTTATCCCTATTGTATAGATTGTGACTTAAATAAAGAACACTATTCTGACCAAAAGGACCTTCCTTCAGGGACCTACTCAGATTGCTCTGTCCAGTCTCGAAGCCATACTCTCTTTACTGATTGTCTAACCCAGGGGTAGGCAACCTCGGCTCTTTTATGACTCATGGACTTCAACTCCCAGAATTCCTGAGTCAGCTATGCTATGTTGAAGTCCATGAGTCATAAAAGAGCCGAGGTTGGAAAAAAAATCGACTCACCGAAGCAGGGAAGCGCCGGAAAAGAGGGCGCTCCCGAAGAGGATCCCAAGCCCGCCCAGACGAGACCGAAAGTGCCGCCGAGGGATCCAGAAAGCCGACGGACGGGGCCGAAGAGGCCGGTGACAGCCGGCCGGCCGGCAGAGGACAAAGACGCCGCGCTGCGAGGCCGCGCAACCGCAGCCTAGGAGAGCGAGCCAGCCAATGCAGAGGGACGACGGAGAGAAACGGTGAGACCGCCGGGAAGGGAACCACACGCCGAGGGACGCAGAACGGGGTGAGAGGCCAGCAGAGGGAGGAGGAGGCCCCCACAGAATCATTAGAAGACCCCCCCAGGCCCCCAAATAAAGCACCGGAGGCGGCAAGGAGCCGGGCGGGCGGAGCAGGAGAGGACAGCCCGGGTGAGAGGAGGCTACGAAGCGAAGGGGGAAAGAAGAGAGAGGGGAAAACCTTGCAGAGACACAGCCCCCCCCACAACGGGCGGCAAGGAAGAAGAAAGCTGGAAAGCAACCCGGTGAGCAATAAGGGAAAAGTAGAGGGGAGCAGCAAACACAGGCTGACAGGAGGAAGTGACCTGGGTTAGAAGGCAGAGAAAGAGGGGAAAGAAGGAGCCACAAAGGAATAAAGAGAAGAAATAGATTGGCAGAGGGGAGTGAAGAGGAAACCAAGGCAAAAGCACTGAACTGGTTCACTGGCTCCCTGAATATAAAACTGCCAGAATACAGGCTCCTACCCCTACACTGCCTAAACCCTGAAGCCTCCCCCCTCGAAAGGCTAGAATACTGGACCAGCACCAGACCACAACCTAGTGCCCAATTTGGTCCAAACTGGGACCCAAAACAGTGCCAGGACAACAGGAGGACAACCTCAAAATGGCCTCCAAACAGATCACACTGAGACAAACGAAGGGAGTTGTATCCTCCCCAGCCCAGCGTACTAAACCACCAGGAACTACTCTACCCACCCCCACACCCTCCCATCCAAATACAGGCACCCAGAACCATACACCCTCACAGGCCAGCCCAACAGCACACATGATACAAAAATTACAAGAGGCAATAGAAAGGCTGGTTGAAAGATTGGATGGAAAGGATAAAAGGTTGGTGGAAAGGGACACAAAGATGGAGAGGAGGTGTGTAGAGGCAGAACAAAAGATGGAAAAAAGATACAACGATACAAAACAAATGCTGCAAGAACAAGGTAGAGAGATGGAGAGGAGGTGCATAGAGGCAGAACAAAAGATGGAGAAAAGATACAGCGATATAAAACAAATGCTGCAAGAACAAGGTAGAGGGCTAGAGAGAAAATGGGAGGAGCAACGCAAGGCGATGGCTGCAGATTTGGAGCAAATGAAGGAGGCAATACAAGCGCACTACAAGGAAATAAGGGAGGAAATGGAGAAAAACTTCCAGAAAATCAGAGAGAAGGTGGACAAGCGGATGGAGAAAGTGGAGAATCAAGTAGAAGGCCAGACAGCGGAGATAGCAGAGATGAAAGGGGCGGCCCAAGACCAAGCCTCCATGATACAGTACTGGCAAATGGCGTCTGCAATCAGGTTTAGAGGCTTGAAAGAGACACCAGACGAAACCCAAGGGAGCTTGACCGGAACCTTTATAGAGGCCCTGGCAGCATTTCTGGGTAAACCAACCCCAGTTATCGAATGGCAAATCGACAGGCTCTACAGAGCGGGCGCACGTACGACAACAAACAGACACCAACCAAGGGATGTGGTCATCCACTTTGTGTCGCAGGGATTCCGGAACCTCATCTCAGCCACATCCTACAACAGGACCTTATACATAAAGGGGCAGGAAGTGAAAGTACTGAAAGAGATCCCCCAGACGATGCTGCGAGACAGAAAGGAATACAAGTTCCTGGTCGACGAACTGAGATCACGTGCTCTGCGATACAGATGGGAAACCCCCACGGGGATGACATTCTTCTATAAAAATAAAAGACACCACCTGAACTCGGTCCAACAAGCCAGAGATTTCCTGGAAAAGGAACTGAAGCCGGAGGGACCCCAATACACCACGAGAGAAGACGCAGAAAGACCACCAGACCGACAGACCGATACAGGAACACGAGAAAGGAAAAAACCCACTCGAGACACGACGACACAGAGAACAGGAAGCAACAACAACAACAAGGGAGCAGGACAGACTGCGGGGGCAAGATAACAAGATCCACCACCAAACGCACAGAGCAGCATGACACGATCCCTATATGCAACTCGAACACAAACCTGGATACCATGGGAACGGGACAAAAGAAGGCCACAAGAGATAGAATGGAGGCGGTCTCGGAAGAGTATCCTGAAACCGACAATGACGACTAAATACCTGACATGGAACGTCAACGGACTAAATTCCCCACAGAAAAGGAGGAAGATATTTCATTATCTGTTTCAAGGAGGAAACGACATAATTTGCCTACAAGAAACACACATCAGAGCAGCAGACCAGAAATATCTGATCAACTACAAACTAGGCGCGCACTTTGTGGCAGCGGTGCCAAGAAAAAAGAATGGGATTGTTATATACGTAAAGAAACATGTAATGGCTAAGCTAATAGAGTCCGACCCCCAAGGTAGATACCTGGCAATTGAAATAACACAAGAAGACAAGAAGATTCTAGTAATGGGCGTATATGCACCACATCAGCAACAAGGCAAATTCTACAAAAAGCTACACAAGAAAATAACACAACTTAATTACAGATCTTACATCATCATGGGCGACTGGAACGGGGTCATAGAGACTGCTCTAGACAAAAAAAGAACTGCACCGAACCCGCAAAAACACTCCAAGTTGACTAAATCCTTCTTCGACATGAAGGAGGACCTCGAACTGACAGACGTATGGAGGAAAAGGCACGGCAAAGAACAAGAATTCACCTTCTTCTCTGGCAGACATCAATCCTTCTCCAGAATCGACTTTATATTAACTTCTAGTGACTTGCTAACTTGTCTAAACGCGGTGAAAATCCTACCCAAGACACTGACAGACCACAACCCTGTGAGGATGGAATTAAGACATGGCCCGAAACAGAGGAGGTCCTGGAGAATCAATGAAAGCTTGTTTAGACACGAAGACAATGTGGCGGAATGCAAAAAAGCTATGAAGGAATTCTTCGACACAAATATGAACAACGAAACACCGATAGAAACGATCTGGGAAGGCAGCAAGGTGTACATGTGCGGGATCCTCATAGCCATGAATAGCAGGCACCGTCGTAAACAAGAACAAAAAAGAAAAGAGTTAGAAAATGAGATAAGTAAAAGGGAGCGGCTACTAATAAAAAGGCCAAAGGACAAAGTCACCAAAGAAGGACTCAAGATCTTAAGAAAGCAATTTGACATGTTGATGGCTGACCAAGTTGCAAGGAATATACAATATGCAAAACATAAGACATTCTGCAAGGCCAACAAACCGGGCCGCTGGCTAGCCTACATTATAAGGAAGAAACAGAAATCCCGCATAATTAAAAAGATAGAATACAAAGGCAAGGAAGAATTCCGACAAAAAACCATCAAGAAAGCCTTCACGGAGTTCTACTCGAAACTATATGCCGAGGATAAGATACAAGACAAAGAGATAGATGAGTTCCTACAAAACGAAAAGATACAGGCGATTACCGACACACAAAGAGAAGCCCTGAATGCCTTAATCACAAAAGAGGAAATACACTCAGCGATCACACAACTGAAAGCAGGAAAATCGCCCGGGACGGATGGGATAACAGCGACCTACTACAAACACCTCCAAGAGGAGATGCTAGAACCCCTCAGAAAACTATTTGCCAACATTCAAGAAGGAGGCCAGGTCCCACCATCCTGGAAAACAGCCTACATCTCATTAATCCCAAAGGAGGGGAAAGACAACACACAGCCCGCAAACTACAGGCCCATCTCACTACTAAACACAGACTACAAAATCTTCACAAAAATTTTGGCCAATAGACTAATGACTGTACTACAAAAAAACAATACACCCGGACCAAAGGGGATTTATACAAGGACGCCAGATGAAAACCAACGTCAGACAGCTGCTGAACATAATAGAATACCTGCAAAAGCACAACCAGATACCCGCCGCTCTTATGTTTGTGGATGCAGAAAAAGCTTTCGACAGACTGCACTGGCCGTTCCTGACGAACTTGGTCCGGAAGATGAAAATGGGAGTACAGTTTCTCAACTCCATAACGGCAATTTACCAGAAACAAACAGGTCAGATCATTGTCAATGGAGACTTAACGGACTCATTTAATATAGAGAGAGGCACGAGACAGGGCTGCCCGCTGTCCCCCCTGCTATTTGTCCTAACACTGGAAATTTTACTGAACAGAATAAGAGCGGCAGAGGATGTACAGGGCATACAGATTAAACAGCAAGACTACAAACTATGTGCCTTTGCGGATGACCTGCTGGTGACAATGTCGCAACCAGCACAGTCAGCAAGGAAATTGATGGAGATAATGGAGGACTATGGTAGGGTGTCAGGCTTCAAAGTAAATATACCAAAAACAAAGATGCTAGTCAAAAACCTAGACAACAAAGCAAGACGGAACTTGGAAAGAATAACGGGTTGTGAAATAGTCAAGAAAGTCAAATACTTAGGAATGGAGATAGAATCAACAAATGCGAAATTATACAAGAATAACTACGAGGTCCTGTGGAATAAGATACAAGCAGACCTGGAAAGGTGGAAATCACTACGTCTGTCCCTGCTTGGCAGGATAGCGACAGTAAAGATGAATGTATTACCCAGATTTTTATTTCTCTTTCAAATGCTACCCATACTCAAAAAGGATGCGGACTTGGACAACTGGCAGAAGGGCATCAACAGATTTATTTGGGACGACAAGAGACCGAGGGTGAAACTAAAAATCATCCAAGACGCAAGGGAGAGAGGGGGACTCAAAATGCCTAATCTAAAGCTATACTACTATGCAGCAACGTTGGTGGCGGTTAGTGATTGGATCAACATGACAAATGATAGAATTCTGAATGTTGAGGGGCATGGTCTACTGTTCAGCTGGCACGCATACTTAGTATACGACAAAAAGGCAGATAGGAACTTCAAGGAGAAGCCACTACGAATCCCATTGTTATGGGTCTGGAAGAAATATAAGCACTTCCTACACGACAAGATTCCCATCTGGACGATCCCTGGACACGCAACAGGGGATATGAACACATCCCAAGGGCAAGAAGTGGTGCCCTACAGTGAACTTATACTGGGAGAAGAAAACGGGTTCCTCTTGAAACCTCAAGCAACGCTAGCAAACAGAGGAATAGGAAGTACCTGGCTATCATATATACAACTACAATCAAGGTGGCGTAAAGACAAGAAGAAGGGCTTCTCCCAGACCGACGAGAATCTAATTAAACAGATTAGAGAACAGGGGATTATGCACATCAAACGAGTGTACAGCATTCTGATAGAAATGGACTCTGAAACCGAGCTAGTCAAGAACTGTATGATAAAGTGGGCACAAGACTTCGGACACCCTATCGCCATGGACACGTGGGAGAAAATCTGGGTGAGGAATGTAGAATTCACGAAATCGCAACACTTAAGGGAAAACTTCTACAAGATGTTCTATAGATGGCATCTAGACCCGAAAAAAATATCACTCATCTACCCGGGCTCCCAGCCCAAATGCTGGAGGTGCGGGGACGGGGAGGCTACTTACTTTCACATATGGTGGGCATGCAGAAAAATCAAAGCATTCTGGAGGAAGATATGGTGGACACTCCAAACTATTTTCAAAAAGCGTATAGAATTTCTACCTCAGGCTTTTCTGTTAGGGATCACAAAGGACTTCACTACCTCAGAGACAAATTTATTTTTGAACTTAATTACAGCAGCAAGATTGTTGGTGGGACAATACTGGAAGAATCCGGAAATACCGCCTATTGAAGAATGGACTGTGAAAGTGACAAATTTGGCGGAAATGGCGAAAATATCAGCGTACTTGAAAAATCGCTCCAATGAACATTTTTTGACGGACTGGAAACAGTGGATAGACTATATCCAAGAGAGACACCAATCAAACAGAATGCAGCTGGCGTTTAGCTGAGGCTCGATGGGAGGAGGGAAGAAGGGTTAACAAATCAAATGTTTACAAAAACTAACAGCCAATGTTGAATGTATATGTTCTATAACTAATGCCTCTTAACATAAACTTATGACTAATGTTGTTTGGTTTAAAACTGTTAAAGCGGACTGAATCTCTACCTCAGGATATGAAACTTTTACCTCAGGATCTCCGGTTAGGGACTATAAAAGTTTGCACTAGTAATGGGATGAAATCAATTCAGAAGCGCAAACGAACAATATGCAATAAACTAGATACAGCAGATAGACCATATATAAGAGAAACACCAACAAAACAAAAGGTACTCGGAGTATACTTGAAGAGGGAAGGGAGGAGGGAAGAACGTTTACTAAAACAGATGTTTACAAAGATTAATACCTAATGTTGTATACTATGTTCTAGGATGATTGTTTAGCAATAGGATCTTTGGTTTAATGTTGACCACATTAATATGGAACCAGATAAGAGAAACACCAATCAAACAAAGTGTAACAGGAGTATAGTTGAGGCTAGACGCGAGGGGTGGGAAAAAGGCTTACTAATTCAGACGTTTTCAGTGACTAATACCTAGTATTGTATATCAGGTGCCATGATGATTGCTGCACAATATGTTTTTATGTTCAATGTTGATTGTTTTAATAAAAGAATTTTATATTAAAAAAAAAAAAAGAGCAGAGGTTGCCTACCACTGGTCTAACCGTTTAGCAGTCTAAGCATTGTAATCGTATCTCCCTAGCAATTTTTGAGCCCATTTTGGGTGCAGAAAAAGAATGGGGGCTACAAATGTAGGGAGGAATTGATAAGGATTGCTCTTCCTATTCAACCAACAGTCTGCTGGATCAGAACCCTCAACAGAGGATAGAAATGCAGAGATCTACTAGATCAACATCAATATATATATATTTTTAGTGATAAGATTGTTTATCTAAATATCCTGACAAATTCAAAAATTGTAAAGAATAACAAGAGCCTCTGAAAGAATTCTAATATTAATGTAAATAATCTAACAGCAGATAGACAATTCCCAAATTATTTGTTTTTATTATTTTCCTTGGAACAGGCTGTAAACAATTTATAAGCATTGTGCTTGCATGGCATATTATTACTGTAAATGATGCTTCTTTGTCAGCAGGGTGTAAGGCTTCCCAATCTTTTCCACCATGGTATCAAGAAGCAAAACAAGGAGACTTGTTTTAAAAATTACAATTTATATATTTTGGTTTTTTCCTCAGGGTTCAATGAAGTAGCAAATATAGTAATAGTACTTTGTTAAATAGCTATTTAATCACTCTCCCACTTACTCTTACTTAAACCCTTTTCCTAAACCAGCCAGCCAAAATACCCTCCCTCCTTTAAACCAATGTTGGTGGGTGACATTTTTCATATTTGCTACATTGGATGGCAATAATGGCAATTTAACTCCAGCATACCTGAAGGGACTGTAGAGACTTCCTGTATTGAAAATTCCCAGGAATCCTGTATTACTGAGACAAATCTATTGAGTAGTTAAAACACTTAACTGTTATTGTTGTTATTTATAAATTTTAATAGTTATCCTTCATTCCATTGTCATACATATTTCTACAAGTCAAAGTGCAAAGGGGAACTGAATAATTGCTTATCTTCCTCTAGTATCTTTTTAGAATTAGGCACGGGGGAAAAAAATCTATCATTTTTTTTGTCTATGCTCAGATGACCAAATTATTTGTTACTGTGATACTACATTATTCATTGTATTAAAAATGGGAATTTTTTATACAAGCACTCCTTTATGAATAAACGTGCTTTAATATAAACACATATTAAGCAACTGGATTATTTATTACATTTATATATTGCCTTTATTTTATCCAACTCAAGGCGATGTACATAATGTTCCTTCCTCCAACATAACCCCTCCAAGGTGGATTGGGGTAGAAGAAAGAATGACTATCTCGATCACTTCCATTCCTAAGAGAGGAGCAGAACTAATGTTCTCCCTGTTTCTAATTTAGCACCTTAACCACTACACCACTTAATGGCATGTTCTCACATCCCTAATGCTTGGACTCTATAAATTTTACCAATAGACCAATATGTGATGCAATACAGAGCTAATTAATGCTTTATAGTTATTATAAATCGAATCAAATATTGGAGGTCAGTAATATAACTATTTAGTAATATAACCTAAGCCATTTTCCCCAGTCCAGGTGGTCTAACTGTTGGGCATTTTGATCCCTCGTGGTTTTGGTAAATGCAAAGTCTATGAAGAACATGCCCATGTCCATCTATGATATGTGAATAAACATACAGCCTTGTTATGTTTATTAAATCAGGCATGATGGAGATGAAATCCAAGAAAAAGTTGGCCACCTGTGTTTCAGGGCCTTCATTAGCTGTGACATCATAAAGACGCTCACAGCAACCAAGCACTTGTTCCAGAGGTGGTTAGTTTCTTTGAATGGAATTGTGCCACAATGAGGACCTTTGGTTGCTGCTGGTGTATCAACTACCAGCATCTCTCTGCAAATCCTGAATGTCACCTTGTTATAATTTCCTTGGCTGACTTTAACCTCAACTATAGTCCCAAAACATGCAGGTAGGTACCTGCTATGGACATCATGATGCCACAGACTTCTGCATGGCACTGGGATCAACTGAATAGTCCACCTATGACATCTAGTGGATTGATAGGAATTTTATTCTTTAGATATGACTCTCTTAGTGATATTCATATGTTTTGATGCAAGTGGTCTGGATTTCTTTTCTGTTAATTCCACTTTAATTTCCACTTTCCTTTGTTGTATTTTTACTAACTTGTATTTAGTTCTTATATTGTGAGCTGCTCGGAGTCATTTTAGAGTTGGGTGACATCAAAATAGAAACATACAAACAAATAAATAAGTGAATACTTCCCTTTCACCTTATATTCTGTGCTTAATATATTCTTATGTTCTTGGGCCTAATTGACTGATTATTAATAGCAATATATAACTCTTTGTGCTTCATGCAATTAAGAAAAACATGTAGCATTTAGCAAACCTCTCTCTTGTAGCATTTTATAACTTTGTACAATCTTTGAAAAAAAAAGAACATGTCAGTCTTTTTTTTTGGCTGCTTAGATAAAAGATTAAAATTTTCCCACATGTATATAATTTGGGTGCTTCCTATAAACAGTGCTGTAAGGAAACCACAACAACTAAAGTTATAGACATACCTCATTCCCATGCATGTTACCAACATACTTGAACTCTGGTATGCCAATCTTATGCTGGGTTGGAGACCTTCCCAGAGCAAGAACCCAAAGGTGTCTACCTTTAAGTGGAAAAGAATTTTACATACACATAGATACAGAATGTATGCACATAGTTGTAAAATAATAACACAAATAAACAATGGAGAGCTAGGATAAATTGTCTTATCTTTAATTCATTGACATGGCATTGAATCTGCGATTTAAACGTAGGCAGTTATTCAGATGAATTAAAGCCCAATGTTTTCTATTTTATTTAAACCAAAACATTTTAAATTAAAAAATATAAAATTTTTATTCATTCCTAAAAGAATTATTAATAATAACTAAATAATTTTATTGCAGAGAACTAAGTTTAAAAAATATATGAACAAGAAATCTGCAAAAAAAGATAAACAAGAAGTCAGATCAATAAGGCTTAGTGAGAGACAACAGAGGACTGAAAATGTTTAAAAGATCAATTGTACTATGCAACTAGTATTAAAATAAATCCTTGTTTGAACACTTGGAAACATTTGGAAGATTTGCACAAACCATTTTTTCCAAAGTAGCTGAAACAAATAACTCCCTTTTAAAACATTTTTACTTGTTTACTCGATCTCTGCACTGGACCAAGTCTGAGATAAAAAACTGAAGTAGCACTTCAGATTTCGGTTTAAACCTATATTATTGGGAGATAATTTCAATCCCCTATTAAAATGATTTGGAGCTTTTAACAGTATTTACAGAGGAAGTTAAGCAGGCTGAATTTCCCGAATCTATCAACCCGATGCTTTTTGTAAATCATTAGGCAGAGTATGAAGTGTGTCACAAGCTAGGTTTACTTTATTTTTTACATCCACTGTTCATTCTACTTAAAATCCAGTAAGTTATTTGAAAGGATCCTGATGAGTAATCATGATTAGAGGACTGGAGGCTAAAACATATAAGGAACGGTTGCTGGAATTGGTTATGTCTAGTTTAATGAAGAGAAGGATGAGGGGGGACATGATAGCAGTGTTCCAATATCTCGGGGGCTGCCACAAAGAAGAGGGAGTCAAGCTATTCTCCAAAGCGCCTGAAGGCAGGACAAGAAGCAACCAATGGAAACTAATCAAGGAGAGAAACAACCTAAAACTAAGGAGAAACTTCCTGACAGTTAGAACAATTAACCAGTGGAACAACCTGCCTCCAGAGGTGGTGAATGCTCCAAAACCGGAAGTTTTTAAGAAGAGCCTGGACAGCCATTTGTCTGAAATGGTATAGGGTTTTCTGCCTGAGCAGGGGGTTGGACTAGATGACCTCCAAGGTCCCTTCCAACTTTATTATTATTATTATTATTATTGTTATTGTTATTATCATCATCATTATTATCATCATCATCATCATCATCCTTTATAGCGCTGTTAGACATTTACTGAAAGGAATAAAGTATAATATAATTCTCAAAACTGTTTTTGGAAAAAACAAGAGCATTATTTGGAAGAATGGGAAGCCTGCAGTATTCAGGTGGATGAAGCTTAACCTTCCTTCCCTATTTATAAATCTAGCAAAATCACTCATTTATACTCGGGTAGCTATGAGCCTAGAGCAATTAATTGCAAAGGGAACAGATTGATTGGGAGATGAGAATTTCAGAATATTGGGTATTTTTTATGAAAGATTCAAAAAACTAATATATAAATAATATATTCATTGGAAACAACTGAAACATAACTAAATCCATATTAGGAACTAAGACTTGATGGAAGCTACAAATAGATTTTATTTATTTAATAACTTATTTATATGCTGCCCATCTCAGTATCAAACGATTCTGGCAGTACATAAATATAAATATGCAGCCACTCCAGATACATTAGTGCACTTATTTCCTTTTTAATCGGAGAGGGGGATGAAGAAAAAAAGCTGGGAAGATTACCTATGACAGAGGATGACATGTGGGGTGCCTTATAAAATGCTACGTTTAAAAAGTAACAGCTGTCTTCTTTCCCTGAAGTGGAGATATTGCAGCCGTTTTCAAACTCTTACACCCTCCAGCTAGATGAGGGCACTCTCCCATGATAATCCTTAGGCCTTCAGGAATAACTAGAGATGGTAGGAAGTGTAGCCTAATGTATCTGGAGTGGCTGCACAATGGCTTCAGTGGCACTGTATTCCAGGCAATGGTGCTTAGGCCAGACCTCTGGGTGATACTGTCTTTTTTCTTTTCTTTTCTTTTCTTTTCTTTTCTTTTGCAAATGCTAAATTCTATGCTGGGCAAACAGGCCGGAGATCCACTCCACCCAGCCTTACCTTGTACTGACTTGCCAATGCTGTACAAGTGAGTGATGGCAGGGTAATTCTTCTGCATCTCCTTCAGAAAAGCTTCCAGCTCGTTGGTGTGGTGGTAGCGGAAATCCAAGCTGGATACCAAAGGCAGCAGAAGAAGCAGGGAGAAGATGCCCATCTCCTACTCGAAAGAAGCAGAGCAAGGAAATAAGCACGAGGGGAGGACAGCACCGACGAGACCCAACTTTAAGAGTTTAAGTCGAGCGAATAAAGCGCCCAGTCGGCAGCGACAGCGGCCTCAGGGAGCAGTAAGCCGACTGGCAGAAGGGACGGGGGGCAAGTTTTACCAGGCGCTGCCTTATTCTTACGAAGCGACGGCAGCCAACCAGTCTCTCTCTCCGGTAGCCGCAAAACCCGCTGCTACGACTGACATCGGCTGCTTGAGCCAAACTGGAGGGGCGAAGAGCCAGGAGGGGTGGGGCGGGACCTTATTTGACTGACACAGGCGGTGTCCAGTCCAGTGAGAAGAGATTGACTTGTCCTGCTAGCCCTCCCCTCTTCTCCACCTCGGCCTACCCCTGCCCAAGAGTTCTGTAGGCGGCCAAACAGCGCGCGAAACAAGCAGGCCGATTCGGCCGGATTCTTTCCGCCTGATGCCAAGTTGTGACCGCCTGGAAGAAGCGCTCTTGAGTTGGCTCCATAAGTCTTTGGGCATATGCACAGCAGGTCGGTTCCCGGGACTGAGGCGCGCTTCACTTAGCATTTCGGAATATTACTCCGCATTCCGTCAAGGGCTCTTCAAATCCTGCTGCTGTCAATTCCAATTTACCCCCATTAGTTCCTTTCCTCTCTCTTGCGATGGCAGCAGCGAAATTCAATATTAGGAGAAGAGGGGGAAGACGTCTGTATTGGACGCTGGTCAGATGCATTCTGAAACAGTGATGTGCCACATTTGCCTTCAAGAAGTGGAAAGGAGTATATTTGATCCCCTGCTGATTTTGTATGTTTGCCCACTGACAAGGAAATGATCAGTCTATAATTTTAATACGTAGTAGTGTATGTTAACAGTGAGAGACAGAATAACAAAAAAAATCCAGAAAAACGCATTTCAAAAAAGTTATAAATTGATTTGCATTTTAATGAGTGAAATAAGTATTTGATCCCCTATCAATCAGCAAGATTTCTGCTCCCAGGTGGCTTTTATACAGGTAATGAGCTGAGATTAGGAGCACTCTCTTAAAGGGAGTGTTCCTAATCTCAGCTCATTACCTGTATAAAAGACACCTGTCCACAGAAGCAATCAGATTCCAAACTCTCCACCATGGCCAAGACCAAAGAGCTGTCCAAGGATGTCAGGGACAAGATTGTAGACCTATACAAGGCTGGAATGGGCTACAAGACTATCGCCAAGCAGTTTGGTGAGAAAGTGACAATAATTGGTGCGATTATTTGCAAATGGAAGAAACACAAAATAACTGTCAATCTCCCTCGGTCTGGGGCTCCATGCAAGATCTCACCTCGTGGAGTTTCAATGATCAATCAGCCTAGCCCTAGAACCTTGTCAATGATCTGAAGGCTGCTGGGACCATAGTTACTAAGAAAACAATTGGTAACACACTACACCGGCAGGGGATCAAATAATTTTTTCCCTCACTGTAGGTCTATCTCTACTGCATAAAATACAGGACACTGTTAACAACTTCCATTTTTTTCTGCCACGTTTTTATGACACTGCCTTCATCTCTCCTGTAACTTATAACAAGGCATCCTTCAGTCATTCAGTTGCCCAACAGCTTGAGAACATGGTGGTACAGCAGGAAAATATATATGTTTCAAACCTGCAAATATCTGAGCCTGTCAATCAATTGTCCAGTGATCCAGGAAATAGCAGATTTTGGGAGTAGATTTACTTGCTAGTTTAGGGCTCTTCCGGTGTACTGATGAGGAAGCATGAAGAAACAGTGAAGTTAAATCCAAAAGTCTATTTACCAAAACCATTTGCTAATCACAGCACTGCTATAATTAGCAGATGTTTTCCATCACTTGGTGAGGCTTAGAATATAGGGGATGGCATCAACTTAGGGTTTAATTAATGATGTAATATATTCTGGACATATGAAATTACAACATAATGAATTGACAGCAAGTCAGAGGTTGCAAGATAGGAATAGGGAACAGGCACAGTGAATGCCTTTCCAGTCCCATTATACTCCCTCAGTGTGAAAGTTTGTGTATGTGTCCTAGGAGAGATGAATAAAGAATGCTGGGTACTTATGTCAAGATTATATTCTAGCAGGGTCACCAAAGGCATGAAGGTCACCTCAGCTGCCTACCTAAAGCAAACAGGTACCTATATTGGGATCTATGATACAGGAAGATGTTAGAGGCAGATTACTTTAGTGAGAAAAGCAAAGGCATTATTTTTACTGCATGGAAGAGGGCTATGGCAAACTACTGTTTTTTTGCCTAGAAAATCACATGGATGGACAAAATAAAATGATTTAATGCAGGATGTTTGGCTTCTCAAGTTAGGAGCACTCAAGATGCTACTGAAGAATTGCTGAGGATCTTTCATAATACTAATGGTATTCTAGTAGTGTCATAACTAGAATAAAGCCCTTCAGACATCTATTTGCTGAACTTGCCCTTCAGGAAAAGAAAATCTCAAGCTGCAAAACAGAATTACAATGGGAACATAGAATTTTATTTATTTATTTATCAATCAAATAGCCACCCATCACACTTATGTGAATTCAAGAAACATGTACATGGGAACCCCTTACACCAGCGGTTCTCAACCTGTGGGTCGCGACCCCATTTGGGGTCGAACAACCATTTCACGGGGGTCGCCAAACACCGCAGTCCGCCATTTTTTTTTGTCGGCCATTTTTTCCCCTTTGCGATGCGCCCCATCGCGCCGCGCATGCACGATGCGCTCCGCCGCGCATGCGCGATGCGCCCCGTCGCACCGCGCATGCGCGATGCGGGCCGGAGTCGAGCCCTGGAAAAGGTTGAGAACCACTGCCTTACACAATGAAAGATAAAACAAATCGACTCCATGTTGATATCTTAGTAAATTGAAATGGATTGAAACTGGACACATACACACATAGCAAAAATGAAGAAAAGATACAACAAAGACAATATTTGGATATAATGCCACCAATGATCAAGTAATAAGTTTATGCTCCAATTACTGGTCCAGAAGGAGAGAAGGTTTTATCTAAACTTGACAGAAAATACAAGCAAGATGTGGTGCTTGTAGTGTTTCAAGTTAATTGGGGAATGTGATTTGTGACCGTTAATTGGAAGAGGGAATTGTGCTTTGCTACCTTATGCCAGGGGAGGGGAATTCAGTTTTTGGCTTCAACTATGTCGTGGAGATACTTTGTTTCCCAAATAAAAGATTCTTTAAGGAAAACAATGCCTCGAGGTTCTTTTGAAGAGATTCATCTGTCAGAACCATGACATTTGGATTGTACAGTCTAGGAAACAGAAATGAGGCAGGAGAATGACTCATTGTTAACACTATCTTCAGACAATCAAAACATTTATATAAATGGATATCTCCCTAACCAAACTGAACTTATTATTGGTAAAGGAGATAGAAGAGTTCAGTTATAATAGGAAAACATGGCCAGGAGATCAGTATAGAACATATCACAAATACTTGTGTGCAAGTTCCAAGTCAAATTAAAGCAGAAGAAATAAAGCCAACCAGTTTCCACAATATGATCTTAATGTACATCCATCATTTTCAAGAAGATTCCTGAGGAATCACTTTGAAGTCCTGGATCTCACTGATAGGAGGAGGAACAAAGGAACTGTGGAATGAGATCAAAATAGTTATTAAGAATGAATATGAAAAGAGAATACCAGAGAGCGAGAAACAGAAGAAAGAAACTGGATGTCAGACCATAATGAAATTTGCCAATATGAGATGCCAAAGCCAAGAGGGACAAAGATCTAAGGAAGGAAGTTAACAGCAGAGAACCATTGGAAGAGACAAGAAGTAGGATTACAATGTTTTCTATAAACTCATCAAAGATAGAACCATATGAAAAAACAAGGAAATCATCATTTTATTTACTTCACACCTTTACTGTTTTTATAACTAATTTGAGGTAGTGAACATAATTAACACTTCTTCTTCCTCCTATTTTCCACACAGTAACAACCCTGTGAGGCTTAGACTGAGAGTACAAAAGTCACTCAGCCTGCTTTCACGCCTAGTTCTAGGCAGGACCTAGAGCTCAGTCTCCTGATTTCAAGTTTGGTGCCTATAGCAAACTGCATAGACCTGCTGACATAGTCAAGTTTTAAGGGACTTCTGGAAGAATATCAAATATGGGGGCAATTTTCAATTATTCAGACTTATTTATAGTGCCTGAGGTGTATTTCTATTTTTTATAATTTAGATTGAGAGCTATTCACAATTAATGGACATAGACTATATATGCTAAATACAGGATTTTTTTTTAAATAAAAAATTATTTTATTAAAACCATCAACATTAAACATAAGTTCATATTAAAAAGCAATCATCATATATCCTGCAATACAACTCTAAGGATCAGTTTTTGTGAACGTCTGGTTTAGTAAACATTTCTCACTCCTCACGTCAAGCCTCAACTATACGCCTGGTACATTTTATTTGATTGGTGTTTCTTTTATATATGGTCTATCTGCTGTTTCTAGTCTATCACCTATTGTTCATTCGAGCTTCAGAAGTATATTCGTCTCAGTAGTGATGCAATCTTTTATGATCCCTAACAAAAGATCCTGAGGTAGAAATTCAGTATCCTGAGGTAGAAATTCAGTACACTTTTCCAATATTAAAGCAATCAACATTAAATCTGGGCTCATATTAATAAGCTGTCCTCATAAGGCCTGAAAATACAGCTCTTGTATATGGTCTATCTACATTCATACAATCAGCATTGAACATAAAATCATAGTATGCATCAATCATCAAAGCACCTGATATACATCACTAAGTATTGATCTTTATAAACGTCTGGTTTGGTAAACATTTTTCACTCCTCACATCAAGCCTCAACTAAACGCCTGTTACAATTTATTTGATTGGTGTTTCTCTTTTCTATAGTCTATCCACAGTTTCTAGTCTATCACATATTATTCATCTCAGTATTAGTACAATCTTTTATGATCCCTAACCAAAAATCCTGAGGTAAAAGTTTAATAACCTGAGGTAAATCTTGTATATGGTTTATCTACTATATCTAGTCTATCACATATTGTTCATTCACGCTTCTGAATTAACTTCGTCTCAGTAATAGTGCAATCTTTTATAGTCCCTAACCAAAGATCCTGAGGTAGAAGTTTCATAACCTGAGATAGAAATTCAATCCGCTCTATCAATATTAAAGCAAACAACATTAAGCATAAGATCATATTAAGAGGCTTTCGTCATATAACATAGGCATACAACATTAGGTGTTAGTCTTTGTAAACATTTGATTTGATAAACATTCTTCCCTCTTTACGTCGAGCCTCAACTAAGCGCCAGGTGCATTTTGTTTGATTGGTGTTTCTCTTGTATATAGTCTATCCACTGTTTCCAGTCTGTCAAATATTGTTCATTTGAGCGATCTTTCAAGTATGCCGATATTTTCGCCATTTCCACCAGATTTGTTACTTTCACAGTCCATTCTTCTATAGGCGGTATTTCTGGATTCTTCCAGTATTGTCCCACCAACAATCTGGCTGCTGTGATCAAGTTCAGAAATAAGCTCGTCTCTGAGGTAGTGTAATCCTTTGTTATCCCTAACAAAAAAACCTGAGGTAGAAATTCAATACGCTTTTTGAAAATGGTTTGGAGTGTCCACCATATCTTCCTCCAGAAGGCTTTGATTTTTCTGCATGTCCACCATACATGAAAGTAGGTAGCCTCTCCATTGCCACACCTCCAGCACTTGGGCTGGGAGTCTGGATAGACGAGTGATAGTTTTTTCGGGTCGAGGTGCCACCTATAGAACATCTTGTAGAAGTTTTCCCTTAAGTGTTGCGATTTCGTAAATTCTACATTTCTCACCCAGATTTTCTCCCACGTGTCCATGGTGATAGAATGCCCAAAGTCTTGTTCCCACTTTACCATACAGTTCTTGACTAGCTCGGTTTCAGAGTCCATTTCTATCAGAATGCTGTACACTCGTTTGATGTGCATGATCCCCTGTTCTCTAATCTGTTTAATTAGATTCTCGTCAGTCTGGGATAAGCCCTTCTTCTTGTCTTTATGCCACCTTGATTGCAGTTGTAGATATGATAGCCAGGTACCTCCTATTCCTTCGTCTGCTAGCGTTGTTTGGGGTTTCAAGGAGAACCCATTTTCTTCTTCCAGTACAAGTTTACTGTAGGGCACCACTTCTTGCCCTTGGGATATGTTTACATCCCCTATTGCGTGTCCGGGGATCGTCCAGATGGGAATCTTGTTGTGTAGGAGGTGTTTATATTTCTTCCAGACCCATAACAATGGGATTCGTAGTGGGTTCTCCTTGAAGTTCCTGTCTGCCTTTTTGTCGTATACTAAGTATGCGTGCCAGCCGAATAGTAGACCATGCCCTTCAATATTCAGTATTCTATCATTCGTCATATTGATCCAGTCACTCAACGCCACCAACGTCGCTGCATAGTAGTATAGCTTTAGATTCGGCATCTTTAGTCCCCCTCTCTTCCTCGTGTCCTGGATGATTTTTAGTTTCACCCTCGGTCTCTTGTCGTCCCAAATAAATCTGTTGATGTCCTTCTGCCAACTGTCCAAGTCCACATCCTTTTTGAGTATGGGTAGCATTTGAAAGAGAAATAGAAATCTTGGCAAGACGTTCATCTTTACTGCTGCTATCCTGCCCAGCAAGGATAGTCGTAGTGTTTTCCACCTTTCCAGATCTGCTTGTATCTTGCTCCACAGCACCTCGTAGTTATTTTTGTATAATTTCGCATTCGTTGTTTCTATCTCCACTCCCAGGTATTTAACTTTCTTAACTATTTCACAACCCGTTATTCTTTCCAAGTCCTGTTTTGCTTTGTCTAGATTTTTAACTAGCATCTTCGTTTTTGATATATTAACTTTAAAACCTGATACCTTGCCATAGTCTTTCATTATCTCCATCAAACTCCTTGTTGATTGTACTGGTTGCGATACTGTCACCAGTAGGTCGTCTGCAAAGGCACACAGTCTGTAGTCCTGTTTTCCAATCTGTATGCCCTTTATGTCCTCTGCTGCTCTTATCTTGTTCAGCAGAATCTCCATCGTTAAGACAAATAACAGTGGTGACAGCGGACAGCCCTGTCTCGTGCCTCTTTCTATGTTGAATGGGTCTGTTAGTTCGCCGTTCACAATGATCTGGCCCGTTTGTTTCTGGTAGATTGCTCTTTATGGAGTTGAGGAACTGCTTTCCCATTTTCATCCCCCGGGCTAGGTTCGTCAGGAATGGCCAATTCAGTCTCTCAAAAGCTTTTTCTGCGTCCACAAACATGAGGGTAGCAGGTACCTGGTTGTGCCTTTCCAAGTACTCTATTATGTTCAGCAGCTGTCTCACGTTGGTTTTCATCTGACGTCCTTGTATAAACCCCGTTTGATCCGGATGAATTATTTTTTGTAATACAGTCATTAATCTGTTGGCCAGCACTTTTGTGAAGAGTTTGTAGTCTGTGTTCAATAGTGAGATGGGCCTATAGTTTGCCGGTTGTGCATTATCTTTTCCCTCTTTGGGGATTAGAGAAATGTAGGCTGCTTTCCAGGAGGGTGGGACTTGGCCTCCTTCTTGTATGTTGACAAATAGCTTTCTGAGGGGTTCTATCATTTCCTCTTGGAGATGCTTGTAATAGATAGCCGTTATCCCATCCGTCCCGGGTGATTTTCCTTTTTTCAGTTGTTTGATCGCTGAGTGTATTTCCTCCTTCGTGATTGGGGCGTTCAGGGCATCTCGTTGTGTATTGGTTAGTACCATTAATTTTTCGTTTTGTAGAAACTTTTCTATCTCATTGTCCTGTATCTTCTCCTCGGCGTATAGCTTTGAGTAGAACTCGGTGAAAGCTTTCTTATTGGTTTCCTATTTGAATTCTTCCTTGCCTTTGTACTCTATCTTTTCAATTATGCGGGCTTTCTGTTTCTTTCTTATGGTGTAAGCCAGCCACCGACCCAGTTTGTTGGCGCTACAGAATGTCTTGTGTTTTGCATATTGTATATTCCATGCTACTTGATCCGCCATCAGCATGTCAAATTGTTTTCTTAGTATCTTAATTCCTTCTTTTGTGGCTTTGTCCTCCGGTCTTTTTATTAATAATTGTTCCTGTTTCTTTATCTCCTCCTCTAGTTCCTTTCTTTTTCGTTCTTGTTTGCGTCGGTGCCTGGCGTTCATGTTCATGAGGATCCCGCGCATAAATGCCTTGCTAGCATCCCAAATCATTTCAATGGGTGTTTCATTGTTCATATTTATACTAAAGAATTCCTTCATGGCACTTTTGCATTCCGCCACCTCTTTCTCGTGTCTAAACAGGTTTTCATTAATTCTCCAGGATCTCCTCAATTTCCGATCCTGTCTTAATTCCATCCCTACCGGGTTATGGTCCGTTAGTACTTTTGGTAGGATTGACACAGTGTTGAGGCGGACTAGCAAGTCACTACGGTAGATGCCAGGATGAAGTCAGTTCTGAAAAATAATTGATGCCTGTCGGAGAAAAAGGTGAATTCTTGCTCTTTGCCGTGCCGTTCCCTCCAGACGTCTGTCAGTACAAGGTCTTCCTTCATGTCGAAGAAAGATTTAGGCAACTTGGAGTGCTTCTGTGGGTTAGGTTTTGTTTTCTTCTTGTCTAGGGCAATCTCTATGACCCCGTTCCAATCTCCCAGAATAATACATGATCTGTAGTTGAGTTGTATTAACTTCTTGTGTATCTTTTTGTAGAATTTTCCTTGTTGTTGATTTGGTGCATATATGCCCATCACTAGAATTTTCTTGTCGTCCTGTGTCACTTCGATTGCTAGGTATCTACCCTGGGAGTCCGACTCTATTAGCTTAGCTATTACATGTTTCTTCACGTATATAACAAGCCCGTTCTTCTTTCGTGGCGCCGCTGCGACAAAATGTGTACCTAGTCTGTTGTTGATTAAGTATTTCTGGTCCGCTGCTCTGATGTGTGTTTCTTGTAGGCAAATTATGTCGTTTCTTCCTTGATACAGGTAATGAAATATCTTTCTCCTTTTCTGTGGGGAATTTAGTCCGTTAACGTTCCATGTCAAGTATTTAGTTGTCATTGTCGGTTTCAGGGTACTCTTCCAAGACCGCTTCTGTTCTATCTCTTGCGTTCTTCTTTGGTCTCGTTCCCATGGTATCCAAGTTGGTGCTCAAGTTGCGTAGAGGGGTCGTGTCGTGCTGTTCCGTGCGTTTGGTGGTGGATCTTGTTATCCTGCCCTCTGTAGTCTGTCCTGTTCCCTTTCTGTTGTTGCTTCCTGTTCTCTGTGTCGTCGTGTCTCGAGTTGGTCCTTTCCTTTCTCTTGCTCCTGCGTCTGTCTGTCGTTCTGGTGGCCCTTCTGCGTCTTCTCTCGTGGTGTATTGAGGTCCATCCGACGTCAGTTCCTTTGCAAGGAATTCTCTGGCTTCTTGGAGCGAGTTCAGGTAGTATCTTTTATTTTTATAGAAAAGTGACATCCCCGTAGGGGCTTCCCATCGGTATCGCAGAGCGCGTAGTCTCAGTTCGTTGGTCAGGAACTTGTAGTTCCTTCTGTCTCGCAGCATCGTCTGGGGGATCTCTTTCAATATCCTCACCTCCTGCTCCTCTATGTATAATCTTTTGTGATAGGATGTTACAGAGATAAGGTTCCGGAACTCCTTGGTTGTAAAGTGGATGACCACATCCCTTGGTAGGTTCCTGATTGCTGCCGCCCTTGAGTTGACTCTGTAGACTCTGTCGAATTGCCACGCGATGCCTTCAGGTTGCCTTCCCAGAAATGCTGCCAGGGCCCCTACAAAGAGTCTACGCAGGTCTTCTTGGGTTTCGTTTGTTGTCTTTTTCCTTCCCCTAAATCTGATAGCGGACGCCATTTGCCAGTATTGCACCATGGTGGATTGGCTTGGGCCATTCTTTTCATCTCTGTTATCTGTCCCTCCATGTAGTTTTCCACTCCTTCTATCTTCTTTGCCACACTCTCCCTGGTCTCCTGGAGGTTTTTCCCCATTTCATCCCCCAGCCTCTTGTAGTGTGCTTGCATCACCTCCTTAATTTGGTCCAGGTCTACAGCCATCGCTCTGCGTTGTTCTTCCAGCTTTCTCTCTAGATCTCTGCCCTGGTCCAACAGCATCTATTTTATATCTTCGCACCTTTTCTCCGTCCTCTGTTCTGCGTCTGTGCACCTTCTCTCCATCCGTGTACCCACTTCCTCTAATTTTTTATCCATTTCATCATTTTACCAGCGTCCCCAACATCTCTTTTACTTCTTGTAACGTGTGCTCTGCTGGGCAGGCCTGAGTTGACAGATGGGTCTGGGGGCCTGTGGTTGGATGGGAGGGTGTGGGGGTGGGTAGGGTGCTCCCTGGTGTTTCAGGAGGCTGGGATGTTTCAGGAGGCTGGGATTGGGAGGGTGCAGGTCCCTTTGTGAGCATCTGTTTGGTCTGCTTGGAGACCATCCTGGCTTCTGCCTGTTGTATGCCCTGCTTCTGGGTCCCTTGGTTCCCTTGGTTCAGGGGGCTCAGCTGATGGGCTTCTTTCCTCCCTTCTCTCTCCCAGTTCACCTCCCTTCTCTCTCCCAGTTCAGCTGCTCTTTTTTAAAGAGCAAAGTATCTTTCAGTGGTCAAGAAAGGAGTTCTCCATTTTCTTAGATCTGCTCACCTTACCGGATTTATTCCTCTTTTTCCGGGTGCTCCTCCGGTGCCTGCTCTCTCCCGTGACATTGCGCTGTGTCTTGCAGCTTCTTGCAGCGTCCTGCGGCCTCTTCGGGCCAGCCGGCCGGCCGGCCACTGGCTTCCTCCGCCCCGTCTGCCGCCCCCTCGGATCCTCCGGCGACGATTTCTGCTTGCCTGGGTAGGTCCGGGGCTCTTCTTCACTCCCGTCTTCTTCTTTCATTGTGCTGCTCTCGCCGGCTCCCTTCCGTAGCGCAGTGCCTTTGGGCCTGCTGGCCGGCCGGCCACCATCAGCTTCCTCGGCCTCTTCTGCGTCCCTCTCGGACCCTTCGGGGATTTTTTTCTTGCCTGATCGAGGCGAGGGTCCTCTTCGGTCTTCTCCTCTCCTCCGGTATCTCTCTCTCACAGCTGGCCGGTATTATTTAGGTTTTTTTTAAAAAAGCCGCGTCTTGGGGCTTTCCTAGAGTGGCTCCGGTCCGCGTGACCGGAACCAGAAGTCCCTAAATACAGGATTATTAATATTAGGAAAAACTGTATGAGCCATTCTGAGTCTAAACAAATCAAATTGAACAAATGTGTACATTAATATGTTTTTCAAAATGGGAATAACACATGGAAAAATGACCACTAAAAACCATGAGCTAGCAGTAAAATTGAACCTAGAGCCTGCCTATCAGTTAACTATAAAGGATTATTAGTAATGGGGAAGGAGATCTGAATCCTTTTCTGAGGAGCTGTTAAGATAATATATTACAGCTTTATGCTTCAAAATGCACTAGGAATATTTTGGAGTTTATTATTGATCTGCATCAATTCTGGTACCCAATTTGCTCTTCCAAGACCAACTGAAACTAATGTAAAACTGAACACATATATTCATCTTTGCATTGATTACCTCAACAAAGCCTTTCAGCATTCTTTGGAAAAAGTCTCTATTTTTATAGTCATTCCTCATAAACTGGAAGTGAAATGAAACCTTCATAAATTCTATTGCAGTACATAGATAAGAGAAAGACACAGAGATTAGCAGAAGACAAGGAAGAGAAAACAAATGCACTAAAATATGTTGTGACATCGATACTGAATAGAAAGTACTAAAAACTCTATAATGAAAGTAGGATGGTAATCCAGAAGTAATAATTTCTATATTGTGTAAATTCTTGCCATGACATGGATGGTGATAAGGAAATGCCTTGCCCTTGAAAATACCTGTTCCTGTTTTTTTAAAATGTTTTTCAAACAATGCATTATTGTTGTACACACAGTGATGGATTAAGACAACCAACCCTTGAAATTACATGCATGACATACAAGTGCATTGAACAAGAGGACATATGTGAAGCACTTTTAAAAGTTGTTGTGAAATGTAGACTATTAGCTTAAAGAATTCCAATGTTTTATCCCTGTGCTAAAGAACCTGGTTGACTAATTTTAGGATCAGGGGTCAGGGGAAAGATCATCTATCACAGTGGTTCTCAACCTTTTTCAGGTTGAGACCTCACTTGCGCCGCCCATGTGCGGCGCGACCCTGACGCACGCGTGCACGCGACGGGCCGATCCGCGCATGCGCGGCGCGCGTGACAAAAAAACAACAAAAACAAAATGGCGGACCGCGGTGTCCGGCGACCCCCGCGAAACGGTCGTTTGACCCCAAATGGGGTCGCGACCCATAGGTTGAGAACCACTGATCTATCACCTACTTGATGAACCAACAATGCAGGTAATCTACTTGAACTGAATTACATAGAAAGCCATTAGATAAACAGAAATAAATAATGCATCTTCAAACAATTAAAGCCTTATCCCTTTTAGATGTGTATGGATCTCAAATGCATGTATAAAGGGATGGGGGGGTTGATCACAATGCTGCAACTACAATTGTGCCTGCTTTAACTTCCTAAAGACACTACTGCATTAGTTTGCAGATAATTCAAATTTTCAGCCAACATATATTATTATTGTCATGCAAAGGTACAGAGTATTCACATTCCCAACTAACATGATTTTAATATCACTGAAACATTACCAATTTGTTCATAAATTATTAAAAACTCATTCATTAAGGATTCTGTTTATTCTAATAACTGTTTTACTTCCATTGTATGGTGGATGCATTGCATTCAGTGACCAACATTCATACATAGATAAAATTCCAAAATTCAAGCCTGTTTTCATATATTTTATGAGTCATCAATTGTGCAATAAATTTTTCACATTCACATATCTCTCATAATTTACTGAACAGCAAAAACCTGGCCACACATCTCTGCCTCCATAAAGTTAGTCTGTTCACTGACACCTTTTATTCCCTTTTTAAAAAAGAAATAATTATCTTTTTTCCCCTTTATCCTCATTCCAAAAATGTATAGATAAATCTAGACAACTATTTATTAATGAAGCTATTAACATTAATCATCTATTGGCATTTTCTGAAAGCTATTTTATTGGCAGATTATTTATTTTATTTATTAAGCTTATTTCTAACATATCCATATCCACAATTAGCTTTAAAAAGTGTCTCTAGGTCTGGCCTCCTGTTGCAATTTCTAAGTCTATTATCAGACAAATTTGTGTTGGTTCTTAAGAACTGAAATCTGAACCACAGATTTCAAAATCTATTATTACAACCTGCAGTTAAGCAAAACAATTTTAAAATACTTTGCTCTGTCTGACACAGAATTGTTAAGAATGATTGTTATCATGAGTTACAACTTCTGGATAGATTGTATCATGAGCTACATTCAATTTTCTTTGCCCTTACAGTATCACAGAGGAAAAATACACTAATATAGCAGTAACATTTGATTGCCAAGGTACTATCACACAACAAATTTCTATACCAGCAGGAATACATCAGCACAAATACAAAAAGTGAATGCAGTTGGGTGATGTGTGGGATGGCAAGAGAGGAACTGGCAGTTGTTGAAAGTCTAGGCTTCCCAGTTCAAGCTGCTCTCTTTGCTCTTATATCACCAAATAGAATAGTGTTTCTTAAACATTTTTCTCTCAGGACTTATGGAGAACTCCAAAGCACTTTGTTTCTTATAGGTTATACTTATTGATATTTCCAATATTAAAAATTAAAATTGACAAATTTGCTGCAGCTATAATTTCTCACAACTCTTTGATGGGACTTTTATCTTGTATTATTTTTCATCTGAAGCTAGCAAATAATTTTTATTTTGCAGATCCCTGGGAGGGGAAAGTATGTATGCAATCTCTATGCAACTCTTTAAGGTAGATGCATCTTTTTCATGAATCATGCAGCTACTGCTGTCCAGGGGAGAAAAACACAGCTGCTTTAAAGAGTTGCAACAGAATGATGTATTTGTACTCCCACATGCTTTGAGGTATATTTTTAGAATTGACTTTGAAACACAGTCTTTTTATTTAAAGAGATTTTTTTATTGCTGTCTGCTAAAATATACTTGAGTTGTAACTAAGAACAAAATGTAATATGAATTGATGAAATACTTCTTTAGAAATTTGAATGAACTGAAACAACTGACAACTTGTGGTGTGAAATGCATAAAAATAGAACAGGCAGCTTGAGGCTAGTGGACTGGTCATTGCACATAGAGACACTAGTGTTAAAATACTGCTGAATAGGGGGACCAGTAGGAGCAGAATCTTACTCCAATTCATTTTCTATACTCATATTGGTTGGATTTCTCTGTTGTTCTGAACATAATGTGTTTGGTCAAAGTTTAGCATATTGGGTGAAACTACTACCGGTAGAGACTTGCACCTTATTTAATAAATCACAATGCCTCAGTTATTTCTGGATTAGGTCATTGACCACTCCATTCAGCCACAGTCATTCAGAATTCTGTGAAACTGAACCCCTCAGTCATCATCTGTCTATTTGGGACAAGATGGGCTCCTATCTCTAGACATTTGTTCATTTAAAGAGTCATGGGGGGTTTAACGCAGCGAGGCTTCAAGAATAAGAGAAATGGAAAAAGCGCACCGGGCGACGCGCGCGAGCGCCTCTCTTGCGCTAAGAGTCTGGCTCCGCCTCTCGCCCGAATTCTACAATCGGCGTCTTTGCCCAGGTCTGGCCCGAGCTTTCTATTGGCCCAGGCGCGCGTCATTCTCGGCCCGGACTTTCCTCGCGCTTCCCATTCATGCAGTTTGGTTGAGTGTTGGTGTATTTTACTGTTTGCAATAAAGAAGGGGGGATTTATTATTTAAAAAAAAAAAAGATTCAGGGTTGTTGGGTTTTTTTTTTTTTGCTGCTGCTGCTGCAATTCACTCGTGCTGTTTTTGTACAGTTTTGCAAAGAAAGAAGACGACTTTTTTTGTTTGTTTTGTTTTTGTTTTTTTTTTAAAATCCAACCGACCAACCAAAATCGGGCCTTTTCTAAAAAAAAAAAAAAAGCGGGTTTGTTTCGCGCGCGGTGCTTTGATTTTTTTCCCCCTCCTTCATCTTTTGCATTTGTTTCGAGGGGAGGGCGACCGCCTTTCCCTCCTCCTCCTCCTCCCCCTTTGCAAAAATCCGCATCTCTTTCGGGTTTGCAAGCAACTGTTAAAGGCTCAACTATGCCCAAAAGAAAGGCTGCAGCTGAAGGTGAAATAAAGGAGGAGCCAAAGAGACGATCGGCTAGACTATCTGCTAAGCCTGCTCCAGCCAAACCAGAGCCAAAGCCGAAAAAGGCAGCACCGAAGAAAGAAAAAGAAGGGAATGATAAGAAAGAAGACAAAAAGGTAACAACAAAAGGGAAGAAGGGAGCCAAAGGGAAAGATGAAACTAAGCAAGAAGATGCTAAAGAAGAAAACCACTCTGAGAATGGAGATACCAAAACTAACGAGGCACCAGCTGCTGAAGTATCTGATGACAAGGAAGCCAAGTCCGAGTAACAGATTTAGCCCTCTTCATTTCCATCATTTGGTATTCGTACCTCCATACTGTATTGTTAAGAGAGGAATATTTTTATCAACTATTTTATAAATGCAGGTTTTTTTTAGCATGAATTTAATCATGAAACATCTTCATCTCGGTTACTTGGACTTCAAAACCAACCAGCGACGACAACAACAAAAAAATTATTGTTTTTAAAATTTTGTGATTGTCATAGTTTGTATGGTACCCAGAAAGAATCAGTGGAGGTAGCTATTGACTTCTATCAGTATATAATCCCTTTGTGTGTCAGTCATACGGAATTCAGATTTTAATTTTTACCCTTGTTACATGTTGTATGGTTTCTTAACGTGGGGAGGTCTAAAAAAAAACACACACAAAAACCACAATTGCGTCAGACATTCCGGTGGTTCTGTGACTTGCTTTTATAAAGAAGGTGAGATATTTTCATGAAAAATCTTAAGAAGCTGGAAACTTGTTGTATCCCAAATGTAGTTTTATTTTGTCACATTTTGGAGAATAATATTAAAATATGTAATCATGTTTTTAAATGAAATACAAAAAAACTTTTAAAAAAGAGAAGGACAGGTTTGACTGAATATACCCACTGTTAGGAATTTTGCTGGATTTATCTTAATAAAATGTCTCCTCAAAAGAAAGAAAAAAAAGAATAAGAGAAACAGAGGTCCACTCCAGATGCCAGGAAGCTTATTACTGCTTCAAATAACATCACAAGCAACAAAGAGAGATTTACCGGTTGGAAGGGAAGCGTTGTTGTAGAAACCTGCTTGGCAGAAAAAAAAGCCTAGAATAAGACTGAAAAGAGAAATTTAAAAATTATATATATTGGATTTAAGGCATTTTAGAACTATGGACTGAGTTAAGGATTAAGTTTTTGAATAGAAATAAGAAAAAATGGGTGATTAATGTATGAAAATTACTATATAATGGAATGAAGAAAAATGAAGAGATGTTTTAGTTCGGGATTGAATTAATAATTAATTGAATGTGATTTTAATAAGATGATGTGTTCTCTCTGATAACATGGATGATATTAGGTTTGATAATTAATTGGATGAAAACAGAACCTTGTCTAAGGGATTCAAATGATTTTAAGGTTATTATTTTGTTAACAAAAAATTGATAGATTGATGGATTAGATATGTATAGGATAGATTAATTTTTATTTTAATTGGGAGATATTGGTGGAAGAAGAAATAAATAAGATTTATGATGAAATTAAAGAATTAGGACATATTTGGAAGGGATACCTGAACTGATAATATGTGTATTTGAAGTTAAATTTTATTACGGTCTTGTAATTGCATAAAGCTTTAAAACAGGTTTAGGATTAATAGAAATTTAAGGTAGAAATAGACTAGTTTAAATATATAAGCTATTTGAGGGAAATAGAGAGAATATTTGATGTATTGATTGAATTACTTATATGTTTTGTTTTTGGATTTTTGATTACCCCAGCCCCCCAGTGTGTCTTGAGCACTTTGTATTAATTAAAAAAAACAATAACACTTGTTTTTAAAAAAAGGTCATGGGGGTGATTTGGGAGCCTCTGATCTTCGCAAACAACTAGTAGCTTGTTCTCTTCTTCCTGTAGCATAGGAAAACAACAAGTTCTGCAATGAAACAGGAGCCTACATTTGTGTGATAAAGGATGAGAGCAGCTTCATTTGCTAACCTCAGGAATATACTGATAGAAAAGGCAGAATAAATGTAGTCAGGATGTTGATTCAGCTCAAAGAATGCCTTGACCAGAAAGGATTGGTAATACCTAGCTGCAGATGATAACCTCTTGCTTGAAAATATGCAATTTTCAACTTCAATTTTTTTATATTCAAGTCCCCAGAGCCTACAGATTATTACTATAATTACCTTGATTTCTTTCTCTTTAGGTTTAATAATTTTATTAGTTTGTCAAAATATAAAATAAAAATTTAACAATAGAAAACTAGAAAAAGGAGGAGAGAAAAGAAAAAAGCACCAACTTCCGACTCTCTTTAGAACAGCAGAAGATAACAACATTACAATCATAACTTTTTGCTTTTACACAACAGCATGTACAAATGATTTCTATAACAATAAATCTATCTAATTAACAAAAACAAAATCAAAATTTCATTTTCTTTTTCATTGTAAGCACAAAATCTGGAAGCAATTTCAAAATATAAGCAAGATTAAATATATTCTCATCTTGAAATAAAAGAATCAATTTTACCTTCTCTGCTTCTCATTGCTGTGGGGAAAGATACAGTGTTTCCCTGAAAATAAGAGGCACCAGGTCTTATTTTCAGGGGGTGTCTTTTCCACAGTCTCACCTCGCAGCAGCGGCGGCACCGACAGCCCCACCCAGCCAGTCCAGTTCGTCTGGCTGCTCGTGCACATCGCCCCCAGCCTCCATTTCGCCATCAGGTCTTCAGGAGATGCCTCTGGAGCTGAGAATGGAGCTCTGGGTTGAAGCACGTGGCAGGACACATGGGGCAGCTCCACCCCCCCAGCTTGATTTTTAGGCACGTGCCTCATCCCAAAATTAGGGCTTATTTTTGGGATAGGGCTTGTATTAGGCCCACACCCCAAAATCAAGCTAGGGCTTATTTTTGGGATAGGTCTTACTTTTGGGGTATTGACTCATTAATCTTTATCCTTGTTCTTATTAAGAGAATCCTCTGTATATATGTAGTGGAGTTGGGTGAGATTGGGGCCAGCTGAGAGGCTTTGCAGGAGCCCTGCCGATTAGACAGGAAGATAAGGAGGTCCGGCACCTGCCATGGGTCTGGCGGTGGGGCGTGGCTCAGAGGAGGGAAGAAAAAGGAGGAGGAAGCCAATAGAAGGGAGGAAGAGAAGGTTTGGTGGAGCTTGCCATTCTGAGCCAGCTGATTGAGGAGAGAGTAAGAAGCTGGGGTTTTCGCATTTGCTTTGTTTGCTTCGTTACAGGCAAGTTAGACGAAAGGGGGAGGGATAGAGAGAGTGTGAGTAGTTGCTGGAGCTGTTTGCTTGAAGCAGACCTGGCAGGGAGAGATAGAGGGTGAGAGTAGTTGCTGGAGCTGTTTGCTGGAAGCAAGCCAGGCAGAGAGAAAGAGAGGGTGAGAGTGGCTGGTTGGAGCTGTTTGCTTGAAGCAGGCCAGGCAGAGAGGAGAGAGGGGGGGAAAGGTCAAGTTTTATTGTCTCTTTCTCTTTCGTTGTGGGCAGGCCAGACAAAGAGAGGGAGAGAGGGTAGTTTGGGGAGTTTTAATTCCTTTCCCTCATTGGAGTAAGTTAGGGAGAGGGAGAGTTAGGGAAGAGTTTGACATATGTCTTTTAGTGGGAGGTAAGGAGTTTTTTTCTTTATAGGATCAGTTGGGGGAGATAAAAAGGGATTACATGGAGTGAGGTCAGAGGGGTGAGGAAAGCAGACAAGGGAGGCCTCTGCCAGCGCCAGAGATTGGTTGCCATTGTTGTAGGCAAGTTGTTGTCATTAAAGATGGATTAACATTGTCCTGGGCAAGTTGCTGTCACCAGAGACTGACCGCCATCGTTCTAGGCAAGTTGCCGTCACCAGAGGCTGATTAACATCGTGTTGGGCAAGTTGTTGTCATTAGAGATCGACTACCATCTTCCCTGTAAATTCATATTACCTGAGATCAACCACCATCATCCCAAGTGAGTCACTGTCGAGTAACCATCATTGCCCCATATGCGTGGCTGCCAATTGTGACTGAATACCACTGTGTTATGTGCCCTGTTAGGCAGAGGCGCCAACGTGAGAGACCTCTTTGGGCTGGTGGCCACTTGGAGGGGAGGTCGGGAGGGCCCGGACTTAAGTGGTCCCTAAGGGGGTGGCGCTACATATATGTTCAATCTTTTTTTTTAACCCTAAAGGGAAAAAACACCTTCCCTAGCTAAACTACTTTACTACCTTTAAGCAATACTGAAATATTTACCCAGGATTCGAATTTTTAACGTAATATAGATAGATAGATAGATAGATAGATAGATAGATAGATAGATAGATAGATAGATAGATAGATAGATAGATAGATAGATAGATAGATAGATAGATATAGATATAGATAGATAGATATAGATATAGATACATACATACATACATACATACATACATGTAGGTCTTTGGTTATTCGGGTTTTCTCCCACATAAAATTGGAAGTGTCTTGGCAACGTTTCGACGAAGTCCTATTTGTCATCTTCAGGCTGGTGTTTTCGGCTTTGTGCTTGTAGGAGCAATGTGTAGCTGTTTCTTCCTTTTAACTGCCAGTGGGGGTATGAACTGATTGGGTGGGAGCTTGGCTGTATTCTGATTGGGTGGAGGTGTGTTCTGATTGGTTAGGGGCTTGGCTGTGCTCTAACTGGATGGGGGGTTGGCTGTGCTCTGATTGGCTGGGGGAGTGTTCTGTTTGGGTGGGGGCTTTGTTGTGCTCAGGTTAGTCTGAGTTGCAGGGAGATTTGAGATGGTGAGCTACGTTGCTGTTGTTTGGCTTCGTGTTTGTGGTCGTGTCTCATCTTCATGGTGGGTGTCAGTTTGCTTCATGTATGGATTGGAGGGGTTTAAAGTGGCTAATGATGCAGCTGTGGTCTGGCTTCTAGTTTGTGGTCGTGCCTCATCATCGGTGCGGGTTTGGGTTTGCTTTTTGCGTGGATGTGTGGTGGTGACATCCTGTGTGGTTTTTGTGAGTGTGGGTCTGGTGTCATTCTTTGTGTTAGGGATTCATTTGTCAATAAGGGCGGGTTTCCAAATGGCTGGTAGGCAGGAGGTATCATCTCGTTTATTCATGCTGTGTGGGCATTTTTCTATTTCGATGGCTTCTCTGATTATTCTGTTATTAAAGTGTTCAGTTTTGGTGATAGTTCTGGTCTTTCTAAAGTCAATTTAAGGTGTTGGACCAGGGAAGAAGTTGGTTCGTCTTTTTTGACTGAGTTCTTGTGTTCTTCAATGCATGCACTTATTCTTCTGTTGGTTTGTCCGATGTATGTGGTGGGGCAAGCGGTGCATGGGATTTCATATACTCCTTGATTTTCTAACTCAATTTTGTCTTTGGGGTTTCTTAGGATGGTGGATATTTTTCTCTTTGTGCAGAATGCTGTCTTGATGTTGTGTTTGTGGAGGATCTTGCTGATTCTGTCTGTGGTGCCTTTTATGTATGGGAGGAGGGCTTTGCCTTTTTCTTGGTGCCTCATCAATACATATGATGAGGCATGACCACAAACCAGAAGCCAGACCACAGCTGCATCATTAGCCACTTTAAACCCCTCCAATCCATACATGAAGCAAACTGACATCGAAACGTCGCCAAGACACTTCCAATTTTATGCGAGAGAAAACCTGAATAACCAAAGACCTTTCTACAAACAAACAGAGAACATACATTTACGCACTTATTGTATATATATGAAGCTATCTTAATACTTTTTTCAATACATATGTCAAAATGTATTAAAAAATCCATCCTAATTAATTGAATAATTAATTTAAGTCACTCCCTCCAGCTTGTCTTCATAGAATGATTTTTTTCCCTCTCTAGGGTATCACTTTTCTTCAAGGAATTCTCAGCCTTGTTTATATCCATTAAAAAAATGTCTCAAGGTTGCTCTATTAAACATTGTAAATTAACCTGGAGCAGGTCCTTTTAAAGTTTCCATTTCTAAGATGTCAATCGTATCTTTTTTTCTCAAAGAATTCTTGACCATATTGATGTTCATGAGGAAAAAAATCCCAAACCTGACCTCTTAAGGAATGTGAATTTACTTGATAATCTTCTTTCAGTTGCACTGGGAGGTTTATATTCAAACCATCATTATTGTTGAGTTCTTCGTTCAAGTGCGAATGATGAAGACACATGGTGACAAGTAACTAACACTTTATTCTCTTTTTCCAACACCCAAGCAAGGAACAAAAGGCACGCAGGCCTTTTATGGGGCCAGAGACCCAGACAGTGTTAACCAATAGGAATTTAGCCTGTTTGCGCCTTATGCATGTGCACAAGGCTGGCGCCACTCTGTCTGGTCCCGGGCAGCTTTTGGAAAAGTCTTTGATAGCAGATTCCAGCTCAGAGTTAAATGTCTTCATGTTTAACTTCAGTTCCCTCTAGTGGTCAAAAATGTTCTTTCTTTCTTTCTTTCTTTCTTTCTTTCTTTCTTTCTTTCTTTCTTTCTTTCTTTCTTTCTTTCTTTCTTTCTTTCTTTCTTTCTTTCTTTCTTTCCTTCTTTCCTTCCTTCCTTCCTTCCTTCCTTCCTTCCTTCCTTCCTTCCTTCCTTCCTTCCTTCCTTCCTTCCTTCCTTCCTTCCTTCCTTCCTTCCCTTTTTCTGGCCAATCAGAGTTCATGAAAATTGGAGAATTTCAACCACCAACATCACACAATACAGAGCTATAGATTATTTTTAAAATAGTAAATTAAAAGCCACCTTTTATCCTTGTATTTCAAAAGACAAAGTACCTTCTTTTGGCTGCCTTCAGTAACCCTCTTCCTTGTCATTTAACAACAAAGGAGTCTCAAAAATGGTGTATAGCTTCAAAAAGGAGTGTTAAGCTGTAATTAAACAGAGCCTCTTTTAGCTCATAAAGACACTAGTCTCATAAATTAAAAAATGGAGGGCACAGCTTATTGTCCATTTGAAAAATAAATTCCAGAACGGCTGCTTTATACAACACCGACGTGATTTCCGCCCTACCTCCCAGCTTCAGCTCACTTGCTGTTCTGAAGCACAGTTTCTAAAATGGCCTGCAGACTGATGCTGTTATTGGAGGATCTTGAGGGATGATTCTGGAACACTCCCTAGTCCAAGAGGGTCAAATAAACATGAGGAAGCCTATTCCTTCTTTTCTTTTCTTTTTATAAATATTTTATTGGGTTTTTATAAGGATAGGAAAGGGATGGGATTGGTAGGGGTGTAGGAAGGGGTAAACGTAAGGGAATTGGGAATGGCTACAGTGATGGGTTACCCCCAGCAAAAAATCCACGCGTAACAAGCAAGTTGTCTGCAGTTTGCTAAGCTAATACATGTTCAATTCCTAATCCTTCATTCTTTTCTCTAACCAAGAATAAAATAAATTTCAAATTTGATAGTAGTCTGTATCTTCTTTGTCTTTCAGCCTCATACTTCGTCTGTCCATCTCTGCAAATTCCAATATTTTCCTAATTATTTCTTCCTCTGATGGCAATCCTTCATTCTTCCAATGTGCAAAAATTATTCTCGCTGCTGTGGTAATGTGTAGAATTAAATATAGTTTCTGCTTATTAGTCTTTTCAGACATAATGCCTAGTAAAAAAAGTTCAGGTTTAAAATCCACTTGTTCGCCCAATATTTTATCTAACCACATATGTATGTTTTTCCAATAGGCCTTTGCCTTCCCACATGTCCACCAAGTATGGTAATACGTGCCTAGGTATGTTATGTTTACATTTCCAACATTTATCTGACATATTTTTAAACATTTTTGTTAATCTTGCTGGTGGAAGGTGCCATCTATAAAACATTTTATACAGATTTTCTTTGTATAAAGTTGACATTGTTAATTTATAGTTTCTCTCCCATAACATTTGCCATTTTTCTAACTCTATATCATAACCAAAATTTTTTGCCCATCTTATCATTGTTTCTTTCACTTGATCACTTTCCATATCTAAAATTAACAAAAAATTATACATTTTCTTAATTAATTTCTCATCTGAGGTTAACAAAATCTTATCAAACACAGTTTGATCCTTGTAAAATCCATACATTTTTACATCTTTTTCATATCTACTTTGTATCTGTAAATGTGCCCACCAGGACAGATTAATTCCTAAATTTTCCAATTCTTGTTTAGATTTTAATTTCCCATCAATATCTAAAATATCTTTATATGTCCATACTTTTTCAAAATCTACCAGATTCGGATGTATAAATGACTCCATCATTGATAACCACCCTGGAATTTTTGAATATATTTTAGCTTTAATTTTTTCCCATACTGTTAACAAGGCATTTCTTATAAAATGATTTTGAAAGTACTTATGGACTCTGTTTTTTCCGTACCATAAAAAAGCATGCCACCTCAATTGTAAATCATGTCCCTCTAAATACAATAACCTTTTATTTCTGAGTGTTATCCACTCTTTTACCCATGTTAACACCAATGCTTGATAATACAATGTCCATTCCGGCAACCCAAAACCTCCATTTTCCTTAGCATCTTGTAATGTTTTCATCTTAATTTTAGCTTTCCCCCCCTGCCAAATAAAGTTCAAAATCAATGAATTAAAATTTTGAAAGAATTTTCTCTCAAGTTTTATCGGAATCGTTTTAAATAAAAATAAAATCTTTGGCAACACATTCATTTTTACTGTAGCAATTCTTCCTAATATTGACAGTTGAAGATTTTTCCATCTTTCCAAATCTAGCTTTATTTGCTTCAATAATTTTATATAATTGTCTTCTTTTATTGACAAACACTTAGCTGAAAGATAAATACCTAAATATTTAACTTTTTTCACTATTTGTATCTCTGTTTTCTCTAGTATTTGCCTTTTTTGTTTATCTATGAGGTTCTTTACTATTACTTTAGTTTTATCTTTATTTATTTTTAGTCCTGCCACTTCTCCATATTCTTCTATCTTTTCCCATAATTTAGGAATCATCTCTAAAGGTTCTTCCAAAATAAACACTAAATCATCGACAAATGCTTGTAACTTATATGTTTCATCTTTTATTTTCAATCCTTTAATTTCTGTATCTTGTCTTATCCTTCTATTTAATACTTCCAAAGTAAAGATAAATAATAATGGGGATAGTGGACACCCTTGTCTCACGCCTTTTCTTATCTCAAAGTTCTCAGTATAATCTCCATTCACTATCACTTTTGCTGTCTGGTTACTATATATTGTTTTTATCATATTTTTAAAGTTCTTTCCAAAATCCATTATTTGTAATTGTTGAGTCATAAATTGCCAAGAAACATTATCAAATGCGTTTTGGGTGTCTAAAAACACTAATGCTAATTGTTTCCCTGGGTGTAATTCATAATATTCTAATACGTCCATTATCACCCTTAAATTATTTTTGATTTGTCTCTTCAGTAAAAAGCCATTTTGATCTGGATGTATAAACTCAACTAAGTATCTTTTCAGTCTTTCTGCCATTATTGAAGTAAAAATTTTGTAATCCACATTGAGTAATGAAATCGGTCTATAGTTCTTAATATACATCAAGTCCGAATCTTCTTTTGGTATCAAAATAATATTTGCTTCTATCCATGTATTTGGGGGTTTGGCCTCTAACAATAATCCATTGCAAACCTCTTTCAGCGGCTCGCTTAATATATGTTGTAGCTTTTTATAGAGTTCCGCCGGTAGCCCGTCTGGGCCTGGTGTTTTCCCGTTCTTTTGTCGTTTTATAGCCTTTAATATCTCCATCATTGTTATTCTTTCTTCTAACATAGTTTTGAATGTCTCTGGAATCTTTGGCAATTTACTTTCTTCTAAATATTGAACAATTCTCTCTTTTGCAGCCTCCTCTTTGCCATACAATTCCATATAACAATTATTGATTATCTTTTTTATTTCTTCCTTTTTAAATTGTAAACAACCTTTCCCATCTACTAAATTATGTATTATTTTCTTCTCTTTCTGTTTTTTAAGCTTATATGCTAACCATCTTCCTGGCTTGTTGGCATTTTCGAAGAAATTTTGTTTTGCTCTCTTTATTTGTTCTGCCAATTTTTCTGAGTCCAACAAATTCAGCTTATGTTTTATTATTTCCATTTCTCTTTTCCAAGTCTTTTCCTGTGGGTTTTGTTGTAATTCTGTCTCTAACTTTCTAAATTCTTCTTTTAATAATAAATATTGCTGTCTTCTCTGTTTGTTTTTCTTTGCCATGTACATTATAGCTATGCCTCTAAAATACGCTTTAGCTGTATCCCATATGTTTTGTAGTGATGTGTCTTCTTCTTTATTTTCTTTAAAGAAGAATTCCATTTCTCTTTTGGCCAAGTCTATAAATTCTTTGTCTTTTAATATAGATTGATTTAAAATCCATCTTGGGTTTTTTTGCACTCCTTTCCATGTCGCTTTTAAAGGGTTATGATCTGCCCATGTGCCTATTTCTATTTCAATTTCCTGTATATCCATCTTTAATTCAGGAGTCATCCAAATCATGCCAATTCTTGACCAAGATTTATGACTATTTGAGTAAAAGGTGTACTGTTGATTTTGAGGATTAATTTCTCTCCAAACATCTTGAATTCCAATTTCTTCTGCCATGTCAAAAAATGTCTTAGGTAATCTTCTTCTTACGTGTTTTCCTGTTTTGCTACTTTTATAATCCATTGTTCCATCTACTGTCGCATTAAAGTCTCCTATTAAACAAATATTTTGGTATTCCATTTCTGTTAATTTGCTGTGTAATCTTTGATAAAATTGTTCTTGACTATCATTTGGAGCATAAATTGCCACTAACAATATTTGTTTTTGGTGCAAATATATTTCAACCATAACAATTCTTCCTTCTTCATCTGAATATATTAATTTAGAGTCTATTGTTTCTTTAACATAAATCGCCACCCCTCGTTTCTTTTGTTGTGCTGATGTATTATAAAGCTTCCCCATTTTAGGGTATTCCAAAAATTTGTAATGTTGTTTTTTTATGTGTCTCTTGTAAACAGATTATATCTATATTTAATTTCTGAAGTTTCCTAAAAATTTTATTTCTTTTTATTGGGGAATTTAGTCCATTTACATTTACCGAAAAATCTCATTTTTTCCTCCATTTTCTCTTTCATTACTTATTTTTAGACCTAGTCGATCTTGTAATCCTTTGTTCTCTAGCAGTTCCTTCTCCTTCACCTGTTTGTTCACTTTTCTCCTGCTGCTGTTCTGCTTGTGCCGTTGCTCCTTGAGCTGTCTCTCCTGTCTGCTTATCCTCTTGTTGCTGCAATTCTTCATCCAAAATTACTCTATTTCTTACTTCAAAGTCCTCTGCTTTCCAAATTGAGTCCAATCAATATCTTGTATTGTTCCAATTTATTAAAATGCCTTCTGGCATTAGCCATCTGAATTCAATTTTGTAGTTAGAAAATGTAGTGTCTCCGAGTATCCCTCACTCTCCTGGGTATCTGTTTTAGGACCACAATTTCTTTATTTTTCTTTTCTCAGTATTTCATCTCTTGTTGATTTCTTCGTGAATCTCACATGCACTTCTCTTGGTAATCTGTTTTTTCTTGCATAGGTTGAATTCATGCGAAAAATTTGATCGGTCTCATTCTGAATATCAATTCGATCTGTGTTTAAGAGTTCTGCCAACAACTCAATAATCACCGTTTCTTTATTTTCTTCACTATCTTCAGGAATATTTTGAAACCTCAAGTAATGTTCCGCTTCTCTCATTTCTACCATTGCCATGGCACGTTCTAGCTCTTGAGGCAAATACTATTCTCACCGCTGTCAATACCTGTAATATTAAATATTCATTCTCTTTTCCATAATTAGTTCCTAATAATTCTAACAAAAACAATTCTGGCTTAAATTCTATTTGTATTTTAGTCATTTTTTTCAGCCATCAATGGATCTTAAACCAAAATTTCTTTGCGTTAGGGCATGTCCACCAGGCATAATAGTAGGTACCTGGTTTTTGTTTACATTTCCAGCAAATATTTAATGAGTTTTTAAACATTTTTGTTAATCTAACTGGTGTCATATGCCATCTATAAAACATTTTGTAAAAGTTTTGTTTATATGAGGCTGCTTTAGTAAGTTTAATATTTCTATCCCAGAGTTTTTGCCAATCTTCTCAATTTATAGAATGTTCAAAGTTTTTTACCCATACTATCATTGTTTCTTTTACTTGTTCTTCTTCCATCTTAACAGAAATTTATAAAGTTTTTAAATCAAATTTTCATCTCTTGTTAGGAGTATTTTATCAATTGAAATCCCATTAATTTTTACATCTTTTTCATATCTTGTTTGAATTTGCAGATACGACCACCATGTTAAATCAATACCTTGTTGTTGAAGAACTTGTCTGTCTTTAAGTTTTCCATCCTTATCCAGCACATCTTTATAAGTAACGAGTTTGTCATAATTAATTAAATTTGGGTAAGCAAACGCTTCCATTGTAGAAAGCCACTGAGGTATTTTCATGTAGATTTGATGTTTAATTCTCTCCCACTCTGAAAGCAATACCTCCTTATGGTGTGGTTTTGAAAGTATTTATGTACTTTATTTTTCTCATACCACATAAACGCATGCCAGCCTAATTGCAAATCATGTCCTTCTAAGTATAGAAGTAGTTTGTTTCTCAATGTGATCCATTCTTTAAGCCAAAGCAGAATAGCTGCTTGATAATACAATCTCCAGTCCGGGAGTCCAAAGCCCCCTCTGTCTTTAGTTTCCTGTAGTAATTTAATTTTAATTCTTGCTTTCTTTCCTTGCCATATAAATCTCAGTATTGTTGTATTTAAATCATCAAAAAATTTCTTAGTCAATTTAACAGGAATTGTTTGGAATAGGAAAAGTAGTTTTGGTAAAATATTCATCTTAACAATCACTATTCTTCCTAGCAGTGATAATTGAAGATTTTTCCACTTTTCCAAGTCTGCTTTTATTTGTTTCACTAGTCTCTCGTAGTTATCCTCTTTTAATGTTGTGTATTTTGCTGTTAAGTGAATACCTAAATATTTGACTTTTTTTAACTATTTGAAGATTTTTCTTTTTAGCGAGTTGGTTTTTCTGTTTATCTGTTAGGTTTTTTGTTAAAACTTTAGCCTTTTCCCTATTTATTTTCAGTCCAGCCACTCCTCCAAATTTCTCTATTACCTGCGAGAGTTTGGTGGCTATTTCCAATGGCTCTTCCAAAATAAAAACCAAATCATCTGCAAATGTAATTTATATTTCTGATCTTTTATCTCCAGACCTTTGATTTCCATATCCTGCCTAATATTCCTAGCCAACACTTCCAATGTAAGAATAAATAACAAAGGTGACAATGGGCATCCCTGTCTTGTGCCTTTCTTGATATCAAAACCATCTGTATAGTCTCCATTTAAAAGATCCCTGCTGTTTGTTTGATAACATTTATAAAGTTTTCACCAAAATCCATTTCCTTCAACTGTTGAAACTTAAATTGCCAATTTAAATTATCAAAGGCTTTTTGTGCATCAAGAAATATAAGTGCCATCTGTTTCCCAGCCTGTTCCTTCTGTTGTTGAGTTGGAAAAATGACCAGAGAGAGGAAACTCTCAGGGCGTGTCAGCTGCTGGCCATATCACCACCAGAAGTACCCGATTTCTCTCTCTTTAAATACTCTTGGTTTGTGGTGCAAGAACAATCACTGAAATTTGATAATGTAAAAGTATATGGTGAAAATCTAACAACTGATGACTGACTAACATTTGCCATTTCAGGATGGCTGGAAATAGAAGCTAAGAATTGGAGAAGGGGCATTTCCCCCCCTTCTATTACTAGTAAAGTTAGCAAAATAGACATTTTTCCACTTAATTTGGAAGAAAATGAGACAGAAAGTGCTTTATGTCTGACTCTAAGGAAGAAAAGCAGTAGCTAACAATGATGAGATAGGAGATAAGGATACCAAAAGGTTGTTATAACATGTATTGTAATTTTGGACCCTGCTAATGTTGGATGATGCCTAAATAATTTTTTATAATAGGACTAACATGTAGTCTCACCTTAGTCTTTTTTTCACCTTCTTTGCATTACTGTCTATAAAAGTTTGTATATCCACCGTGAAGGACATTTACCTATATCCTTATCTTATTACACTGCATTACAATGTTTTTCTTAATAGCATTATATTGCCTTAAGGAGCTCTTAGATTAAATTACAGTAAAAAAACAATAATTTAAGTATTTTTTTTCCCTACCATCCTAGGGCTACCATACTGTATCTGGTCTGCAAAAATCTGAAAATTATTAAGACAGCAGCAAAGAGATGCATAAAACTCTAAATCTTTGAAGATGTCCAATTTTATTAGCATATTTAAAGCTAAATAATTACTGAACCAAAGTGAAAAAAATAGGCAATGAATTTTTAAGAACAAATTAATGGATCTGAGGTTCTCCAATGCAGAACCAATGATTTTTCCTTAACTTTGTAAATGCAGTCAGGAAAAAATAGAAGAGCTGATACAGAAAAGGCAAATAAATTTAACAACTAACTCCTATACAAATAATAATTGAGATCCAATCCCTATGGCTCATTTATGGCACTGCAACAATACATGCTAATTCTCAATAACCTTCTATAATATCTCACTACGACACTGATGTAAATCTACCATGTATATACATTTATTAAAAGCCTTTCAATTAATGCTGAATGCTGTCAAATTAACATGATTATGCACAGCTTAAAAATATACTGGTATCGCTAACTGAGTTAAATAATTACTAAGATAATCAGAGTTGATCCTGTTACTTGTGTCTGAACTTGCAAACTGCCACCTTGTGGTTCGCCACAACTAAGCTTTTGCTCCCAGCACTCACGTAATGGTCCTATGGGGTGGGCGTGGTTTTGACATGACGGATCCCGCCCATGGGCCGGCAGTTTGACACCCCTGGCTTATATTCTCCTTGTTAATCAGTTTCATATAATCAGTTCCTTTGATTACATGACATCTCCAGATCTGTGCTCTTCCCTGTTTATAAGGAGCAGCAGAAGCAGAATATTGTTCATTAAGAGGATGACCTGTCCTAGCACAAGTCATATTAGATATTTTGAGAATATTTCATGTGGTCTTTTTGAATCAAGCCTTGTATTAAGTGTTTTCTGATTATTTTTTCTCTCCAGTTATTACCCTTCTTTCTTTTCAAAAGGAACTGATGTCCCATTTGAGTTGCTAAGCAATTTTGTAGCTATGATATCTTGTTACAGTTTTTCAATGGAAGTAAATTCAAATTGACAATCTGAATGTTTGATTTATCACTAAGATATTGCCTGATTATTTAATAAAATAGCTGCAAATACTGTCCTGAGCAAAAATACTTTCTGTACAAAATTTATGGAAACTTCCTGTTTTTTATTTCATCTGGGGCACAGGTATCAAACTTGCCACGTCATGTGACGTGTCGTGACATATCGTGACTTTTTTTGCATTGCCGGAGCTGGGATGGGTGCAGTCTCTGTATGATGCAACCGATAGTTTGACACCCCTAATCTGGGGGAAGATGCAGGATACAACTGTGTATGCTTCTTATACTTTAGCTACAGTGACATCTATTGTAATAAGTTATTAACAGTAGTGTGATTCAAATATGTGAACAACCGGTTCTACGTATGGATGCCATTTCCGGAAGTCCATTCTGGGCCTGGGTAACAAAAAAATTAGCTACTGGTTCTGCCGAAGTGGTGCGGACTGGCTGAATCCCACCACTCGTTATTAATAACAATGTATAACAATTTGGCATTATAAAATTAATTTCATGTTTCTGTATTTTTTACAATCTGACTGAGCATTCATAATTCTGAATACATAAGTTGAATTTAAATTTTTAAAATCTCTCTAAATTAGTTTTCTTTTCTGGGGATTATTTTCTTTATATGGTGGAAGAACCCCAATGACCCTGTAGTAGAATAATGAGACCAGAGTCAGCTCTTCTGGAGAAGGAAAGGTTTATTGCACAGGTTCAGAGAGCTAAACAGAGCTAAGGGTCTGAACCCCGAAGGGTGGTCCTCACAACATATTTATAGCTGATAATACGTATACATTTCCTGATCACACAACATTCCTTACATGGTTACATTTTATACTTCCCTATCCCTGCATGTGAAAAGCTACCAGACAGCAGCCATTGATCATATGCTCTTAGACAAAACAGGACGTAATCACCATAAATCCTGATTCAGCAAAGCTAATTTAGACATTTCCCTGTGAGACAGGAAACCTCCTTTCAAACTCAGCCATTTTAACCATATATCCTTTTCAGTTATAAATTGTTAGTTTTTCATTTTCCCACATTAACCCTGACAGCCATGCTGGCAAAATCACCTTTGCATGCAAAGCCTAACAATGTAGAAATTAAAAATAATACACAAACCACTAAAAAAGAAGAAATTCCCAAATCAGATCAGAAGGAACTGATCAGATAATACAAATTACAAAAGCAGATTGTAGAACTTCACAAGTAGATCCACATGTGATGATGTTGCCAGACCAATTTTGCAAGGAAATCTGGTCATTGATAGTGAAAGAGAAGAAAAGTGAATTGTAATACGAAAAGCAAGAAGCACAAACCAAGAAAGAGTTGAAACTATCAAAGCAGAAATAAGGCATACCAAAATGGACATCTTAGAAGTAAATAAATCAGTTAAAATGGACCACATTGAATTATTTAATTCAGATTATTACATGAGTTAAACTAAAAAAAGGAACAGATCACATACATTTAATACATGCAAAAGTGAACTTGAGGAACTATGGGAAGATACATAATTTATTTATTTTTTGAAAATTTAAGTGGAAAAATATTTCCAAACTTTCAAAGAGAAAACGCTCCTAATGGCTTCAGAATATATAATTATATTACAAAATGATGGAGGATTGACATTTTGAACAATATGGACATGTGATTACCGAACATACACTTTCAACATAATCCAGGAAAACAGGAAAAGTTAGCTCAGCCCAAAAGGTCAACAAATGGCAAAATATAATTCAGTCAATAATATTTATTTGGTCAAGCAAAGTTTAAAAATTTAAAAGAACAAAACAAACAGTGAAGCAAATGAATACACCAATATATTGACAACTAAATAAATTAGAACGTAAAAGAAAATGAGAAATACAAGATCTTTTAAAGAAAATCAAATATTTGCTGCATTCATGATAGAAATTTCAAAAATAATCACAATCTAAAGAATAACTATCTAAAAAAAGGTTAAAAGCAGATAGAAAGATAAAATGAAACAAACAAATAATTCTAGAATGATTGAAAACACTTGTAGAGAGAAAAACTAATTCAATTAGATAGTGAAGTATGATAGACAAAAAAACAGCTTATAGAAGTAACAAGCAAATCTCAAAGTATTACAACAAATAATTCCCTCTCTTTCCCACATAGTATCTACTGTCATATTCAGACCAATACAATTCTTATTCTATCAATCAAACAAAAAATACCTTTCTAGTATTCATTAATAATCTTCATTCTATACATATCTTAATTGATTTGACATTCCATCTTTTAGACAATAACCTAGTAAGTTTTCCTTAACTTTAATTTCCCATTGATATTTAAATTTAACGTTTAATCTTTATCATTTCCAGATTTTAAATGATCCCATTTCTTAGTCTCCTATCTCATATTTGGGGCTAATAATTTTTTTCTTTTCTTCCTTCTACTTCCTTTCTTTCTTCCTTTCCAGAAAAAGAAAAAAATAAATAAATAAACCATCAGCATTTATACCACAAACCAATATACAAATTTAATTATTAGTATTTATACTTCTAAGTTTTACTTAACCTTTGTCTCAACTCATAACAATATCTTAGATTCAAATCTTAGTTATTTGTAAACATTCAAACTTTTAGCCAATCAGTGACCTGATGGTTAATTTTCCCTTAATATTTTAAATGTAATGGAATTACTGTGCTCAGCCGCCACTCTACTGTTCAAATATGTACATGTAACAATTAATAAAATTAATAAAAAACCTGGGAAAAAAAGAAGTAACAGGCAATAGAAAAACCCACTGAACTATTTATAGCTGCAAAAGAGGCAATGAAAGTGCTAACAGGTCTATGTCAATCAAGAGCAATTTAAAGATGTAGTATAGACAGTTGAAGTGGGGCCCAGAAAATAGTAGTTCCTAACTAGCAGGGCTCTTCCCACATATTACCCTTCTCTGTGGTGTACCCACCAACATAATGGTCTCTACTTGCTGCTCCTCTACTAATATCTTATAGCAGGGATGTTAAACTCAATTTCATTGAGGACCGCATCAGCATCCTGGTTGCCATTGGGGGGCTGGGTGGTTGTGGCTAGCATGGGTGTGGCCTACTGGGTGGGCGTGGCCAGCTCCATGTCACTCACATCAGGGGCACCTGTGCGGGCCTGGGCAGGAATGGAGCGCATCCGAGGGTGGGGAAGGATGGGTGAGACAGGGGGTGAGCACCAGGGCATGGTCCACTGGAGGAGCCTCACTGAGCCTCAGGCTGTGCACAGTGGCATGGTTCCGAAGTGGGACGGCCCTTTCCAGGTGCTGCTGAAATCCGAACCAGCAGTATGAACAGCAGGAAAAGGCTGGACCCACTACACCTGTGTGAAAGGACCAGTGGACGCTCCAACCAAGTGGGAAAGTGTGCCTCAACCTGACCCTTTGAAGTTGATAATAAGAAAAAGCAAAATATAGAGACATTAGAAAAAGGGGGAGGGTTAAATGTGTTGGTTTTGTGACTGTAAATGATGGTGTAATTGTTGTTGTTGTATCCATTGCCCAGACTGTGCACTGATACACAGAGACTGCGGAGAAGAGTGTGATATAGTGATCATCGAAGACTGGTGTCCCGAGTACCAATCTCAGCCCGTTACAGGCGGTGGTGTCAAAAATGAAAGGGAAGAAGTACTTTTCCAGGGGTGGACAGAATTGGGACAATGTTAGACCTCAATATGACCTTGGTTACAGGAGTAATTAAGATGTGGATTATAGTGGGAGTAGTAGGGTCCGGGAACATATGCAAAGGTCAAAGTATAAATACCTTTGATAATTGTAATGATTGCATTAGAACCACCAAAATGGGTAATAAGATAACCAAAACTGTGACATATCATACTCAGATGGATTGCAAGAAGGTGATGGGAACATGTGTTCATAATACCACTCAATTTTCCCTGTGTAATGAAACAGGGTTACATGCGTTGACCCCTCTAGTATGAAATATCAACAAAATCATTCAGATATTTACTTCATTATTATTAGGACAGAACACCAGTACCTCTACTAATCACAAGAGTAGAATCTGCTTTGATGCCTGCTGTGCCATGAAGTTTAGTCCCTGGATCACTTGTGGGAGCCTAAGTTGGAAGCGGAGTTACCTTACATATTGGTACTCCGATGGTAGGGGCCCACCTAGGGTGTGGACTGAGAAGGATAATGAATGACCACCTGAACATATAATATAGGTGTATGGACTTGCTACTTGGGCTGAAGATGGATCATGGGGATATAGGACTCCAATTTATATGCTGAATCGCATTATTAGGTTACAAGCGGTTCTGGAGATTATCACTAGTGAGACAGCGCTAGCGTTAAATAAATTGGCTAAACAAAATACCCAAATGAGGACTGCAATTTATCAAAATAGGTTAGCCTTGGATTATTTATTGGCAGAAGAAGGAGGGGTCTGTGGAAAATTTAATTTAACCAACTGTTGTTGCAAATAGACGATGAAGGGAAAGCCATTGAGAAAGAAAAAAGAAGAAAAAAAACAGGATGAGGAAAATAGCCCACATACTGATCCAAATCTGGACTGGAATACTTGATGATGAGGGGTTCTTGGGAGGAATTTTTAGAAACTGGAAACAAGTTTTATTCATGTTAGCAGTTGTATTTTTCGTGTTAATGTGCTTATCCTATTTGATCCCTATAATAAGAAGTATTGTACAAAACACAATGGAGGGAATGGTAAATGCATCCAATAAGAGTGACGAACAAATGCTGATGTTAAACAAGGTGACTGGACATGCTGCACTACTTCACTTCCAGAATGTAGAGGAGATCCGGGAAAGTTTAAAACCATTTGAGAAAATTTTTATTTTTAAATTAGTATAAAAAATGGAAAGGGTGGATTTGTGAGAAAGAAAGAAGTTTAAAAATAAAACGGTCACAATTGATTAACAACAGAAAGATTAGACAATAGCTAAGTCCTGCACGTAGGCACTAGATTCCAGGAGGCTTGGCTAGAAGACACACTTAACAAGGCAAAAGGATGACAGAGGGAAGTTCAGAACGATGTAACCAAAGGGGGAGGGATGATGTATTCTGGCTAGGTGAATCAGACAGATTATACCCCCCCCCGGAAGTCCTCTCAAATGGGACCTAAGGGGAGGGGATGGGGGCATCGCGATAGGAGTGTATATAATGTTATGTGTTTGAATATTTTGGTGTGGTCTCTGGGTTTAGAACTTCCTGTTGAAGTCTCTCACCAGGATCCACTGCGCTTTGCAAAATAAACTCTTTTTCTTACCAATCCAATTTTGTTGGTATTTTAATCACGTTTCCAACAATGGGAACTGTGGTTCATGACACCCAAAATATATTAGTTTGGGTAAGGCTAGATTAAATTATAAAAGAGCAGATGAAGGGAAGTATTTTGGTCTCTGACAAAATAATTTGAGGGGGGGAGTTGACTCGGCCTTTTAATTTCAACTCACACCAATTCCTAACTTCCCATTCAATCCAAAGAGTTTTATTATTGCCTGGATTTTAGGGAGGAGGCAAGAATAGACCACAAAGCTAATCTGCAAGTTTGCTCTCTCACCTGATTGCACACCACCTTCCCGTGTATGTGTGTATGAGAGACAGAGAGATCCCCTTTTTGTACACACACACACACACACACACACACACACACACACACACACACACACACACACATCCTTCCTGTTTTCTCCTCCTTGTCCTTTTTCTCAGCTGCACCTGAACGGAGTGGGAGGAAGTTAAAAAAAAAAGAGAAGGGGTGGAAGAATGGGGGAAGCTCTCCTTTTTTGTAACCCCTCGGCTTCCTCCACCTCCTCCTCTTCCACTCCTGGCTCTCTCTCCCCCCCCCCCCCGTCTCTCTGTCTCTGTCTCTCTTCCTCACATACACACACACATACATAGTAACCCTTCCTGCTTTCTTTTCCCTCTCACCCTTTCTGGCCTGGCAAAGCAGAGCTGCATGAGAAGCCCAGCAAAGTGGGCCATGGTCAGGCGTGACGGGATTAAGCTGGGAGGGGAGGGGCAGGCTAAGACAAATGAGCTGCTGCTGCACACCACCAGCCCCTGAGCACTTGCTGTTTCCTGCGCATGCTCCAAGGCGCCCAGCTAGGTTGCGGTGGGCCAGAGCTGGGGCAGCGGGGGCCGGTCCCTTGCCATTTCTGGGACAGCCCCGGGGGGCCAAATCTCGGCCCTCCCCAGGCTGCATTTGGCCCGCGGGCCTTGTGTTTGACATGTCTGTCTAATAGTGTATCTAGTATCTGCATCTGTCTCCTTCACTTAGTACACAAGGCCAAGCAATGGAGGAACAGGGCAGAGATGCAGGTGAAGTTGACATTGCTGGTTGTTGAAAAAAGCAGTTATCACCAAGGAACAGAAAAGAAGTAAACTATCCTCCTGCTTGTCTGCTGGACAGTCCAGCCTAGTTGCCAATGCCTACTGAACTTGAGGGTAGTGACAGAGTCACCTGTGCGTGAAGTCTTGTACAGTATGAGGTACAATTTCAGTAGCTTAGGGTTATAATTGAGCTGTATTTTAAACAACCATTAGATGGCAGCAGGTATGTAGAAACTTCTAATTCATCCAGCTTTTTGTGAGACACATTATTATGTTTTTAATCCCAACTTTTAAAAAAAAAAATCTCTTTGGTTAACTCAGGGCAATTCCCCTAATTTGTCCTGCCTCCCATTTCCCCACCACCACAACAATCCTGTGAGTGGGTTAGGATGAGTGTGACTGGTTTTAAGTCAACCAACTGACTTCATACCTAGTGGAGGCCTAGAATTCAGTCTCCTGGTTCTTAGGTGAACATCTGAACCACCACACCTAATTGGCTCTCTCTGACACTCCTAATACCCCCCATCCCCATATGTATATATATGTGTGTGTGGGTGTCTGTGCACATCAGTGGAACAAGAATGGAGAAAGTTGAAAATAGATGGCTGTGTTTTTGTGTTCTGTTCCTTGTTTTGAAATGTTTTACCAATTGTAAACTGGGAGTCAGGCAGCATATCAATAAGTTTTTATTATGAGGCTAAAACTAGATGTGAAATACAATGTACAACTATCTTATGTTCCTCAAAGAAAGACAACACTGGGTTTCTTTGGATGTTACCTATTATTACTATTTTCCCCCTAGGCTCTTTCTACTTATCTACTAATAATGACAGCAAAAGCTAAAACAATCAAAGAATGGACAAGAGTTTATTTCCCAAGAGAGTCATTACAGGAATCTAATCTCAAATCCTTACTGCAGTCTCAAATTACAAATGAGTTTTCTTGATGACTATTTGGGTTCTCCTTTTGCTGATTGAGAATTAAAAGAACTGTTAGTCAGTGCCTCTGGAGGGCACCAGATAAAGAAAAGCTGCAAGGGAGATGCCTGGAACCAGGAGCTAATGCATGGGAAGTTGTTTATTATTCCAACACTGTTTATGCTTTGCCCTAAGATTTAGGAATATACTCCACACAATCCTGAAAACAAGAGGTTAGTAATCTGAAAATACATCCTAGTACCGGTAGTCTAAGAAAATTGTAGATACTAATAAGCAGTACTTTTTTGTAAAAAAAAAAAAAAAAAGGTGTCGGAACTCACAAACGTTATACAACCTGCCTTGCCTACCCTACAAGGTTCCATCCAAAAAAGGTGCCGGAACTCCGTTCTGGGCGTTTTATGACAAAAAAAGCCCTGCTAATAAGGACTTTAGAAAGCCTTCTGACTTGGAAAGTGGCTGCCAGCTAAATGGGCTGCTTGTATAATTTAGACCAGGCTTGGCAACTTTATGATGTCTGATCTTCAACTGCCATTTCCCAGCCAGCAAGATGGGCTGCTAAGGAATTCTGGGAGTTGAAACCCACACATCTTAAAGTTGCGAAATTTGAGAAACATTTATTTAGACTCGTTCTCGTCCCCTGTCTTCTCCTAATCAATAGATCCGGAGCACAAGAATGCACCTTCGAAACTTCTGCTGTTGGTAGGTGGTTCTGAGCCGCTGTGCAGCGCAACTTAAGGCTAAGGTAAGGGGACTTTACCGTAATGGTAATGGACTGATCTGCGGCTGCAAAAATGTAAGGTGCGCTTTGCTGTCAACTCGTTCGGCATGGAACTGGTCAGAAAAAAGGACAAGGAAAGTGTCCCTAAGGTGCTCTTCCAAAAGGCAACTGGACTTTCTTGGTCTTTTTCTTGAAAACGTTTCGCTTCTCATCTAAGAAGCTTCTTCAGTTCTGAAGAACTGAAAAATTGTCCTTTGGAAAAGTACCTTTTGCACAACCATGACCTGGATGATTGAGAATCTCCGTAGACGTTTGGACAAGGAGAGTCCCCTCCTCCATCGTTGCGTGGGCGTGGCCATCCTTGCAGCCCTTCCGAACATCCGCACTTCTACCCGCCGGATGTTCCCTTGTTAGTTCCCGGAAGTGACGTCGCCCAGCGCTAACTCGCCCCCTCCTCTCCGGCGGTGGCTGGCAGCTGCAGCTGTAGAGCCAGGAGGGGCTGGCGGAGGCGAAGCAGTATCTGTGGAATATGGCGGACGGCGTGGACCACATAGACATTTATGCCGATGTAGGAGAAGAGTTTAATCAGGTAAGAAATTGTGCGCGGCCGGCTTTCCACGGGGATGTTCCAAGCCAGAAATGGCACTACAGGGAGGGGGAGAGGCCTGCGGTTTCGATTGGCAGAGCGTGGCTGGCTAGTGCGGGCCTCTCAGCGCAGGGGGAAGCCGGCGCCATTGTTGACTGTGGCGCTCACCAGCGGCCCCGCGCGACTTTCCCGCCTGGCGTGTGGCGTGGCTGCACACCGGCTATGCTTAGAGCCCGAAGGATCGCACGACAGGGGCGCGGCATCGTACCTAGAATGCGTCTTTTCTTCCCCCCTCCGCTCCGCCTCTTCCCTTTTCTTGACGAGGCTCCCAAGCGCTGGGAGACAATGAGCCGGAGGAGGAGTCTCTCCCCTAAGACACCGCGTTGTTTATTCCCTATTCCGCCTGCTCCCTTAAGAGAGGGAAGCTAGAACACCGCGGCACAAAAACACGGCAACCTTTCCTCTATAAGCCGTAAAAAAGAGTGCTTCCACGGCCTCCTTATTTGTTGCGGATTCATCAAGGTGATCGCTTTCAACCTGTAGGGGATAAAAGTAATTCCTTTTCCCCAAAGAGAGTTTGTAGTTCCCTTGGTGCTCTCTTTATTTTTGATAGCAACGTTCGATGTGCAAGTTTTAATAATAAACTCGATTATACCAGAATGACATTAGAATGACATTTCCGTTACTTTTTAAGAAGCATCTGCTTTCTCAGATTAATTCATAAAGAATAAATGGATATATTCTACAAGTTTGGGGAAATAATTTTTATTTTTGAAATCGGTAGAATTGGACAGAATTGTAAAACAGTTCGATTGCATAATTATGTTCCCAGTCAATGATAGCACTAAATAGCATACTATGATGTAAAACTGATAAATTTGGCTCTGTTCTATCTTGGGATATTGAGTTATTTATTTATTTTTTCTATGTTATCATAGGAGATTTATTTTAAACATTTATCATAGGAGATTTATTTTAAACATTTATCATAGATTTATTTTAAAGCAATGTGCTCTTTTTTAAAAGTGTCCCCCAAAATATAATTCTGTTTGATGTGTTAACTGTCTGCTTTGAAATTTTTGCTTGTTTTCTTCCATATTTTAAAGTTCCTTTTACACACACACACACACACACTGTTCATTAAGAAAGGAGAAATTATCAAAATAGATGCTAGAAATTAGGCTTTTAAAATATTTATTAAAAACTTTGCAGGTTTATGTCTAGTAGTCCAACAGGGAGCATTTTAGTGCATATGTGTTTTGCTTATTTATAAGATTCAAAGTCCTCTTGTTTCCTCCATTTCTAACAGAAAGATTAGACTAGCATATATGATTTGTTCAGTAAAATCAATGCTATATAATTTAAAAAATTATGGGAGGGAAATAATCTGTATCTTCATTACAACTTGACTTGGCTACAACAAGCTGTCAGTACTTGAACTAATTGAATAACAGTCTTCCCTTTGTCATACTCTGGATTACAGTTTTATAGTTCTTTATATCAACAAGCATTCAAAGCTGGGCATCCAATTTTTTTCAAAGGCAAAGTAATTTTCTGTTGGCTAATCAAATGCAGAGTAACAATTGAGGTACAGGCAGTCAGCCCCCAATGTACGATCACAATTGACCCCAAAATTTCTGTTGTTAAGCAAGGCAGTTAAGTGAGTTTTGCCCCATTTTACAACCTTTCTAGCAACAGTGTGACACTCCAGTAGTTTGGTATTTGATTTCTCATATTAAAATGTAATTTGTATATTTTAATAGCAGGAAATATCTACACTTTAACAACTTCTGTATAGTCCATGCAGATGATATTGCAAAGATGTTTAAAAAGATGATACCATTCCTAAAAATTTGGAGAAAAGTAGGATGGCAGAACTATAAGATTGATTTTTAAAAGGTACAGAAGTGTATTGCAGATACATCATTGAATGTTCAATGATTTCTCCCTTATTGATTACATTTATGGCATTAGTGTGAGGAAAAATGCACGTAGCAAACTGCCGTGCTTTCCCGCCTACAAACCTCATAACCTTTTGATAGCCTTTGTCTCAATGAAGCAGCCAGAAGGTCATCCCCTTTTGACTTAATGCCTCACCTACCTAAATAGATAATATACTTAAGTTCCTTCCTATCTCTTCCTGTCTTTGTTAGTTCTTTCTCCTTTTGATCTACCTGTATTTGTTCTTTACTTGGTCTTTGATCATGTAATGTGTTACTAGGAAATAGTTGCTTATATGAAGGAATTTTCCAATGAAGAAACTTTATGTCAGCATCTAATGGTTAAACTTATGAATGTAAAATGTCAGCATTTAATGGTTAAGCCTATGTATGTAAAAAGTATATAAAAACCAATAAACACACAGAGATTCTCAAGCTGTGACAAGCAGCTCTGCAGCAGCTTCAAATCTCTGCTCAAGACATGCCTGAGTCTTTTTCTTAGCATCTTACACACTAGTTTTACCCTGTTTATCTAAACAGAAGGTAATCGTAAATATTAGATGAAGTGATAAACAGAGTTGTGCAATGTCTGTCTCCCTGACTATATCAGTTTAGGTTGCCAACTTCAATGAAACTAATCCTAGAGACCCCAGTGTACCCATAAAAATATGGCACATGTATATATACATATATGTATATTCTGTGAATACATAGTTGCCTGAAGTCCAGTTCCCAAAATGGACAAGGCCAAGACAATGAATAGCAAGTGCTAGAAGCTAAGCATGGATAGACCTGATTAGGATTTGGATGGGAGATCACCAGAGAATAGCAAGCTTGGTGTTGTGGGTGCATGATCAACTCAGGCTGTATATTGATTTCTTCAAAATCTTTCCTTGTCTGCAGCTTCTTGAAGATGCTGGGATTAAATTCCTGAGTTGTTTCTCTTAGACTTCCTGAAAGGTTACTTACTGAGTGGGTTGATAATTGTGCTAGTAGGAAGTTTTGTAGATATTGAATGAATAATTAGGTCCTGGACATACATCTCTCTCTGTCTTGAGCCTTTGTACCAGGGATTTCTAAATGTGCTGTATCAAGAATTGGAATGTTTATATAGTCATCACTGCAATTGAAGATAATGTTAAACGGTGGTCCTCAATGAGATTGATAGTAGTACTAGGGTTTTAGCATTGTAACTGGAGTTACATATAATGAGTGGCATGTCAATGTAGAAAAAACTACATGCTGTGTAATATTACTTTTAATAAAGATCAGCATCTATAGCTACTCTTTGCTTCTCAACTCCAGTTAGAAGTAGCTCTACAAGTGCATCTTCACATAGTAGATAGTGATTATTGACTCATTGGGAAATGAAAGTGCAGTGAAGCTGATCGGTACAATAAAAAGCTTGGAGTATCTGGCAAGTTTTTCTGTCCCATGTACCCTGAAAGGATAAGATTGAGAGAAATCTTGATTTGCTGGAGCAATTTTACAATCATCCTGAAGAAAAACAAGCAATCTAACTCATTTGTCCTCTGGATTTTTTAGTTGGAGACATGCCACAGGAATTGGTATTCCTGTTTGTGGGATGATTCCTGAGAATGCCAAGAGATTTTCTATTGTCTTTTATTATTCTCCAGCATGGTGGATGTAGAATCCACTGGATTGGGTTATTTCAGCCTTCCTGCTCAGAGAGACTAAGAAAAAACTTTGGCCACGCCTTCCCCTGGGTGTGTCTCCCAGTTTTTTCTTAGTCTCGAGCTCAGAGCAGACACTTTTTTTGCTGGCTCCATAGAACTTAGTTTAATCTGGAAAAATTTTCTTTTTGTTTTCTCTTCTTTTCCAAAATTACAAATTGATAGGCTTTAGGTTTAAGCCAGCTCTAGGATTAGGGAGATTTCCCTTACCAGAGCCTCGAGCCCTGAATTCAGCAGGGGCTCAATCCTCCCAGGGCCCTAGACACAGGGCCATCGGGCAGACCTTGCCGGTCCCAGCTCTCCGGCAGGCGAACAGCGCAGCGGACGCCGGCGAATCGGATCCAGGCACGGGGCTCCGTCGTCGTGGATCGCGGACCGGCGTCGTCCAAGGAAGCTTCCAAACGCAAGTGCCTGGTCGGGGGGGAGGGCGGCAGAAAGCGAGGCTTCGCTCCGGACCCGCTTCCTACGCCCCGGCCTTGAGCGGGGGGGGGTGAAATTCGCCTTCTCTCTCGCAAAGGAGGGACGGGGAAGGACACGGCTGCCATTTTGCGGCTGCATGGTCGCCGGGTTCCCGCCTTCTTCATACCCGGTGGCAGCAGCCATCTTGGTTTTCGGCCTACAAGGCCTCCCCCCCCAACAACACCGTGTCTTGGCCTGGGGTGCCAGGCCCGAACAGGGACAGCTGCCCGACGCGCTCCCAGCGCCCAGAGGATTATCGGCTGGCGTCCTCCTTCGGGACAGGCTGCGTCTCCTGGTCGGCTCCGCCGGACCTTTAGGCCTCCCTTCGGGGCAGCATAGGCCATAAGGAGACCTCCGGACTAGGCCCTACCAATTATTGCCTGGTTGTGATCCATTGTCCCCTCTAGAGCTGGTATAGGAGGCAGTACCCCGTGGGCCCTGGTTGCCTAGGCCCCGACTGGAGTAAAGGTTTTACCAGGTCACCTGTTATCCCTAGCCATGGCCTTTAGCCACTAGGCCTACCAGACAGGAGTACAGCCTGTTCGACTGATCTGCCTCATCTGTCGGTAGTCAGCGTGAGGGGCGGTTGCGTTCTTCCCTGACTACTGCCCTGCGGCCTTAGTTCCATAATCCCTTTTACACTAGCCACCCTATTGCAGGCTTGGCTAGTGGCAATGGCAGACAGTTCCTCGCCAAGGGCTTCACTGGTCTCAGGTGCCCCCCCTGCACAACCAAAACGCAGATCAGCAAAATTGCAAGCAGGGGGGAAGAAGAAGTCTAAAACAAAGCACCTGAATTCCTCTAAGTCAGCTGAGCGAGAGGCCTCGAGGAGACACCAGGCACTGGAGAGGGAATTCTCCAAAGCACAGCGGCTCCTATCCAGTGGGGCCGATCCAGTTCCCCCTGCCCCACTGGATATCGATACCTTGGAGCCACCCCAGGCACCTGTGCAGGAAGTCACCTGGATTGCTACTCCTCTGGGGGAAACCGAACAGGCAGGTCCCTCTCACTCGTCCCCTCCTACCCAGCAGGTTCCCCAAGTGGCTCTTGCTCCAGTGGTGGTTGGGGCTACCCTTGGGGGCCAGGGGCCCGCATGGTCCCAGGGCCAGTTCCAGGCATTTATGCAGCACGCCTTTGCGCAATTTATGTCCGCTCCAAGGATTCCGCAGGTTTCCCCTCAGGTTCCACCCCCCCACTGGTCCTCTCTCGCTGCAGGATTGTACCTCAGCACCGGGTTCCATTATCTCAGAATCTTCATCCCAAGTGGGAGAGGGGGAGTCCGAGGACTCGGACATAGCAGACACCCCCATGTCAGAGGATGAGGAGGCAGAACCCGACCAGGCCTCGGCCTCCTGTCTCCTTGACCCCTCGGTCTTTACATCTCTCTTGACAAAGGCCTGTGCCACTACCAGTCTAACCTCTGTTCAGGAGGAACAGCCCTCTACTTCAGCAGATAAGGAGTCCAACCCGTTGTTTAAGGTAAAGGTAGTAGAACACAAGCAGATACCCTGCCCTTTTGTGTTCCGGGATGCGGTCGAGGCCCAGTGGTCCTCCCTGGCCACTATTCCCAGGGAAAGCACCCTGGAGAAGAAACTTTATAACGTCGCTCCGTCCTTTGCTTCCCTGCTAGACGTCCCTACGGTAGATCTTCCTCTAACCTCTCTATTCTCTAATTCTGCCGCCTCAGGAGACATGACAGAGTTCCTGACAGCGGAAGACAAAAAAATTCGAGTCCACCTACAGAAGAGCGCACCTGGCTTCCGGTCAGGCCATCAAGGCAGCTACCGCAGCCTCCTTCTTCGCCAGGGCGTCCATCATGTGGCTCCGTGAGCTTCAGGCTTCGGTTCCTCCTGAGCAGGTCAGAGTGCACCAGACACTCGTCAAGCTAGTAGGGGCCTCACAGTACATGGCCGACGCCTCCCTCCACTCGGCCAAGTGTTCGGCCCGTTCAATAGGTGCCACGGTGGCCTCCCGCAGGCTCCTGTGGTTAAAACAGTGGAGGGTGGACTTAAGGGCAAAGTGGCGCCTCTCCACGTCCAGGTACGTAGGCAAGGACCTGTTTGGCTCCATCCTTGACCCGCATGTGATCGAGGGTAGGGACAAACGCAAGGTTCTAGCCCATCCCTCCAAAAAGTCCAATAGGCGGCAGCAGCCAGACTCCCACAGACAGTCTTCACGTCCCTCGGGCTCTTGGGAGTGGCGGCAGCCCTTTTGGCCAGGGCAGTCCTGGGATTGGCCCAGAGGTTCGCGTTCCTTCCCCCAGAGGCAGGATCGTCAACAGGACCGCCAAAATACAGGACCCAGGGGTCAGGCTCAGGCAAAATGTCCCTTCAGGGGGTTGCGGGGCCGCCCTTTCCGGCGATCCAAGTGACACCTTCAGAGAGGCCCCAATAGGGGGGCGCCTAGAGCGTTTTTATCAGATCTGGGAGCAGACCACCACCGACTCATGGGTCAGAGATACCGTCAGGCGGGGCCTGGCACTCGAGTTCGAGGCGATCCCGCAGGATCACTTCCTTCAGTGCCCGGTCTCGCGAAAACCCTCAAAGGCACGGCTGGTATCCACCGCCATCAAACACCTCCTGGACATCAGGGCCATAGAGCCTGTACCGGGGGATCAGGTTGGGACAGGTTTTTACTCCATCCTGTTCGTGGTCCCCAAGGCATCAGGAGGGTGGAGGGCGATCCTGGACCTAAAGGGTCTGAACCGTTTCTTAGTGTACCGACAGTTCAAGATGCAGACCCTAAGGTCAATACTGGCCGGCATCAGAAAGGGGGACCTTCTCTCCTCCATAGACCTCACAGAGGCCTACCTACACATCCCAATCTCCCAGAAACACTGCAGGTTCCTGCGCTTTTGCTACGCACACCGGCATTATCAGTACCGGGCCCTCCCGTTTGGCCTCTCTTTGGCCCCAAGGGTCTTCATGAAGGTCCTAGCAGTATTGGCCGCCCAACTCCGGATGATGCCGGTGCGCGTGCAGTGCTACCTGGATGACATACTCGTCCAGTCCAGATCCCTTCGGTCAGCACAGGCAGACCTGCTGACCACCATTCAGGTACTCCAGTCCCACGGGTTCTCTGTGAACTTCGGGAAGAGCCAAACCTCCCCCTCAAAGCGACTCCTTCACCTGGGAGCTCTGATAGACTCAGAACGGTGCAGGGTCTACTTATCCCAGGAGCGACGGCTGAGCATCCGGAAACTGATATCCCAGATCCGGAGCGTGAGGAGGGTTCCTCTGGTACAGTTGTCCCAGCTCCTGGGAAAGATGGTATCTTGCATGGGGATAGTCCCGTGGGCAAGACTCCACTCGAGGACCCTCCAGTGGTTCCTCCTTCCCTTTCAGAAACAAAACCTCAGCGCCTCTCCCCAGAAGATCCAGGTCCCACCTCACGTCCTCGCATCCCTCCAGTGGTGGTCTTCCCCAGCCATGTCCAAGGGGACTGTATTCAAGGAACCCCCCAGGGTAGTCCTGATCACAGACGCCAGTCTGTTCGGCTGGGGTTCTCACCTCCAAACCCAGTTGGCCCAGGGGCGCTGGTCCAGGGGGGACCTCCAGCAAAACATAAACTGGCTAGAGCTAAGGGCCATCCACCTGGCCCTCCTCCACTTCTCCCCCCTAGTGTCAGGCAAGCATGTCCTAGTTCTGACGGACAACGTGGCGGCCAAGGCCCACGTCAACAAACGGGGGCACACATTCCTGGGCCCTCCTCCAGGAGGCCAGGGAGCTGGGACTGTGGGCAGAGACGCACCTGAGGTCAATAAGGGCGGAACACATTTCGGGAGAGGCAAACCGACAGGCAGCCTCGCTGAGCAGGGTGACCGTGGACCACGCAGAGTGGCGACTGGACACCAGAATATTCGAATTAATAGCAAGCAGGTTCGGCAAGCCATGCCTGGATCTCTTTGCCTCCCCGGCCAACGCCCAGCTCCCCAGGTTCTTCACCAGGTTCCCAACAAGAGGGGCCGAGGGGACGGACGCACTACGGTGCAGGTGGCCCGAGGGGCTGCTGTATGCCTTCCCTCCCCTCCCCCTGATCCAGGCCACCATCCGCAAGCTGCTACTGGAGCGAGCGGAAGTAATCTTGGTTGCTCCATATTGGGGCGTTGTCTTACCTGAATGCCTTTTCTCAGCATGGTGGTGTAGAATCCACACACCCCCTTGGACAGGCGTCTAGGCTTGTGTGTTGTCCTTTTTGGTATTCTTTTTTGGGAGTGATGGTGTCAGAGCTTTTAGGTATCCCTCGCTTCGTCAAAACTGGGAGGCGTGGCTAAAGCTCTGTCTTGGTCTCTCTGAGCAGGAAGGCTGAAATAACCCAATCAGTGGATTCTACACCACCATGCTGAGAAAAGGCGTTCAGGTAAGACAACGCCCCGTCTCTCGACGAAGGGTAAGGCTCCCATAACAGGTAATGCGCTCCCTCACGTGGTGGCTCTCGCGAGCCATGCTCAAGGGGTCATACTTCAGGGAGCCAGACCGAATAGTACTAACAACCGACGCCAGCCTTTTCGGCTGGGGAGCACACCTTCGCTCACAATGGGCACAGGGCCGTTGGTCTCGCTCAGACCTTCGTCACAACATAAACTGGCTCGAGTTACGGGCCATACATCTAGCCCTCCGTCAATTCCATGGCCTGATAAAAGGGCGCCATGTACTAGTCCTCACGGACAATGTGGCAGCCAAGGCCCATGTAAACCGACGGGGGCACCAAATCTCGGGCCTTACTGACCGAGTTGCGCTTACTGGGATCTTGGGCAGAACACGATCTGGCCTCCATCAAAGCCGATCACATTTCAGGGGAGACGAACACCCAGGCCGACATCCTGAGCAGAGCAATGGTGGATCACTCGGAGTGGCGCCTGCATCCGAGGGTCTTCAGGGAAATCTCTCACTGCTTCGGTCTCCCTCTTGTGGACCTCTTTGCGTCCCCGAGGAACGCTCAGTTGCCTCGGTTCTTCTCCCGGTACCTGTCTCCAACAGCAGAAGTGGCGGATGCTCTTCGGAGCCCGTGGCCTCAGGGTCTGCTCTACGCCTTCCCCCCTCTACCCCTTATCCCAGCAGTAATACGCAAGCTTCTTTGGGAACAAGCAGAGGTAATCCTGGTGGCCCCTTATTGGCCAAGGAGGCATTGGTTCGCCAATCTGATGAGCCTAGCTCTAGCAGATCCTTGGCGAACTCCTCCAGAACGGGTGTCTCTCAGCCAAGGGGTCATTCTCCATCCGGACCCCCAATGGCTCCAGTTAGCCCTCTGGCACTTGAGCGCTCTATCTTATCACGGGAGCTATGCTCGCCAGGGGTCATCAAAGTGATTCAGGCCTCCCGCCGTCCTTCCACGAACCGTATTTACGAGGCCACGTGGAAGAAGTTTCAATCATAGTGTTCCAGTCAACACCTGACTCCCTCGGAACTCACGATTCCCCACATACTAGACTATCTGTTAGAAGGCCTGGAAAGAGGCCTGGCCCCAAACACATTGCGCAGACACATAGCCGCTCTGGCCACGGTCCTCACCTGTGATCCCGCGGGGCCCTTGGGACAGCACCCCCTAATCCGCTCATTCCTTAAGGGAGCGGCGAACACCAAGCCCCCTATGGTGCATAGGTACCCCTCATGGGACTTACCTTGGGTACTCCGGGCTCTTACCAAGGCCCCATTTGAACCCCTGGGGACGTGTGACGTCCGCTACCTGTCTCACAAGGTGGCCTTCCTGGTGGCAATCACGTCGGCACGTATCTCAGAGTTGGCAGCACTCTCCACACGGGACGACCTGTGCATCTTCCACCAGGATCGAGTGGTCCTCCGACTCGACCCCACTTTCATTCCGAAGGTCAACTCTCTGTTCCATAGATCACAGGAAATAGTGCTGCCGGACTTTTGCCCCAACCCATCACATGCTCTGGAACGGCAATGGCACAGTCTGGACGTCCGCAGGGCTCTTCGGCACTATCTTGTAAGGACAGCGGAGTTCCGCAGATCAGAAGCCCTCTTCGTCTCCTTCCACCCCTCCTCCAGGGGCCGGAAGGTTTCCTCTTCCACAATTGGCAGGTGGATCAGAACATGAGTTGCCGGAGCCTACCAGGCCGAGTCATTGCCGGCTCCACTCCACATTACAGCCCCTCCACAGAGAGTGCAGCCACTTCAGCGGCATGGGTCACCCAGGCGTCCATTGAGGAGGTCTGCAGGGCGGCCACATGGGCTTCACCATTCCCCTTCATACAACATTACAAGATTGACAGATTCGCCTCGGCTGAGGCCTCATTCGGTAGGAGAGTCCTACAACAGGCATTACAGCAAAGTGCCACACCGGACCAGTCTACTATCCACCCTCAGGGACAGTAAGCTTTGGTATGTCCCATCCGTGGATTCTCCATCTCCAAGTGCTGGAGAAGGGGCGTTGTCTTACCTGAACGCCTTTTCTCAGCATGGAGATGGAGAATCCACTCCCACCCTAGTAGGTCATTAGGCCGAGGGTTAGCAGAATTTAGTGAGCCACTACGTCTTGCGGTCAGTCAATGCCTACGCTTGGGCCAAAAACTGGGATCTCTATGGTCCAGGACGGGCGTGGCAACTTTGGCTGACTTGATCTGATTGGGCAGGAATACAGTCTACACCCATCCGTGGATTCTCCATCACCATGCTGAGAAAAGGCGTTCAGGTAAGACAACGCCCCTTCTGTCTTCTGGTAGTTTACACCTATAATGACAATAGTCTTAATTAGGAATACTGTAAATTCCTTGTTTCACTTAACATTAATACATGTTTAAAGGATACACAACTTTTGGATACATTCTTTTTCTTTTTGAAGTTGAGTATGGTACTTTTTTCTTTTTTTGCAAGGAATGGTTATTTTTGCCAAATGTAATTGGAAGAGATGGCTGATTTCACATTATGCTAAGCAAAGATAATGCAATTTTCCCAGTCTGAGAGCTGCCCTGTTTTTGAATGGCAGGCTTGGGGCTCTGCTCCAGAAGTGAATAAAACTTTGATGAAAACTATTCTTAATTAAATTAAAATAATACAATTAAAATTTAAATACTTCCTTAAGTTGAGTGCAACTTCTGGTGATTCAGTATAGTTTTCTTGGCAGCAGTATAGAAATAGCTTGGTCTTCTTCTAGAACAGACATGTCGAACCCAAGGCCCGGGGGCCGGATGCGGCCCGCGAAGTGGTTTCATGTGGCCCGCGAAGCCATCCTGGAAACGGAACGGCCCCCACTGCCATGGTCCTGGCCCAGGCCGGCCAGGAGCCAATGTGCAATTTTGTGGTGGCCATCTATGCTGAAACACATTTAGTCTTAGCTCCACAAGGCCGTCTGGAAACAGCGAAGAACCAGCACCTGCTGCATTAGGCGCACCCCCTGGGTGCATGCTGGGAGGTGTCACCCTTTCTGAGGAATGAAGAAATGCACCATCACCTGGAAGTGGCCAGCAAATGGCCCTTGTCTACTTCACATATCCGGCTTGATGGGCTCCGGGGGAGGGGTTTTGGCAGGCAGCGGGGTGCTCTCCTCACAGCGCCGAGAGCTGAGCCGGGTGGCGCGAATCTGATGAGAAGTGCAATGCTGCCTATCCCCAGCCTGCCCAGTTTCAGCAGGCAGTAAGATGCAAAGCTGGCAAGCTTCGCACCACCTGGCTCAACCTCTCAGCGCTGTGAGGAAAACACCCCGCTGCTGGCAAAACCGAGCAGGCTGGGGGCTGGGCAGCATGGCGCAGGTAATGTTGACTCTCACGCTGCTCATGGCATCCCCTCCCCCAGAGCCCGCCAAGCCAGATATGTGAAGTAGGTGAGGGCCGTGTGCTGGCCACTTCCAGGTGATGGTGTATTTCTTCATTCCTCACGAAGGGTGACACCTCCCCAGCTGTGTTTCTTGGCTGTTTTTCTCCCTCATCTCAAATATTTTCCCACCACTCTGTACGAAGGAAGGAAGGAAGGAAAGAAGGAGAGGGAGGGTCTGAGGGAAGTCCTGCCCTGCTGCTGTTTCACCATCCCTTGCCCCCTCCTCCTGGCCTATCCTGGGGTTCTCCCATCCTATTGCTCAGGAAGCTTTGGATACAAAGCTGGGTCTCCTCCCATGGAGAGTGAATAGGTCTCCCTCTGACTTTGCCCTCGTACCCATCATGAGCAACCTGGGTAAGGAGAGCAAGCATAGCAGCAGCAGCCTTGAGGAGGAGGTAGGTGCAGCTGGGTGGCCCCTTGGGGAAATGGGGCTGGGCTTGGTGCACGGGTGCTCAAGGGCCAGGCTGGGCATTTGACTTCTGCTGCCCAAGGCTCCGGGCAGCCCATGGCACCATCTAGCCCCCCCATGGCCTGAGAGGAACAGTGAGGCTCTTCCAATGGACCATGCCTTGGCACTTGCCCTGGTCCCACCCCCTTTTGACAGAGACCCTCAGATCTATCCCACTGCTGCCCAGCCCCCCCAACATACACCCTTGATACGAACAATGTAGAGCTGGCCACACCCACTCCACCCACGCCCACCCACCGTGACCACACCCACCCAGCCCCCCGAGGGCAACCGCAATGCTGATGCGGCCCTCAGTGAAATTGAGTTTGACACCCCTGTTCTAGAAAGTTTTCTCAACTTTGTAGTCTAGACCCCTGAATTTTTTTGGTGGCTTTTCATTGAAGTATTAACAAGTTTCTGTCCGGCTTAGCTTTTTGCTTTGTATGTATTTAGTAAATTTGCCATCTGATACATTTAAAATCAATGAAAGAAAATGTAAATGAAAAATTGCTGCAAAAGTTACTATGTTCAAAATAGAACATCTGGTTATGGTTGCCATATAACCGTGCTGCTTTTGCAAGTTGCCATCTAATCTGAATAATTTCTTGTATATTAAAATTAAATAATTGGTTTTCTTAGCGGCTAGATATGGAAGAATTGAGGAATAGATGCAGGAAGTAGTGGTTACCTGTCCATGAGATGGCCTTTATCTAAATGTAGGGCATCTTCTTAGGTTCATAGCTATTAGGTGTTATATTAAAGTCTGTTAATTTAGAAGGGTGAGAGGAAACCACAAATTTAACCCATGAAATATAATGGTGATTTTGTACTGATAGTAGGCAGTCAACTACTGCATAATGGCTTCATTTCTAATCTCATTGAACCATGTCTCTAAGTCTTCTGAGAAATTAAGCCATAAAGTATCTGGTGTGATTTACTGCTGAACCTAGGATGGGAAGTCTGACAACTTGACTGCTCACTCTTTGTTTTTGTCACTTTGGGAGAAGAACCATTGTCTTAAGCCCAAAGAGTAACATGATGACTACACTTCATCTGGCAGCTATACTAATTGTTGAGTTACCAGTATTAGTGTGTATTAACCATGCCCTTCTGTGGCCCCAAGGACGAAGAAATGCTATTGTTCTTATTAATGGTAAGGTGCTTGAAAGTTGGCCTGGGGGGGTCTCCCTTTGAGGCGAAGTGACTCTGCGGATGCTCTTCGAGGTCCATGGCCGGAGGGTCTGCTTTACGCATTTCCTCCTCTCCCTTTGATTCCGGCAGTCATCCGCAAGCTCCTGCAGGAGAGGGTGGAGGTGCTCCTTGTGGCTCTGTATTGGCCACGGAAGCTGTGGTTTGCCGACCTCGTGAACTTGTCCAGGTCTCCTCCATGGAGGATTTCTCCGGTTCGCATTTCTCTCAGCCAGGGGGTCCTGCATCATCCAGACCCCCAGTGGCTTCAGTTGACCGCCTGGCACTTGAACGCCGGATCCTGACTGAGGACTCCTGTTCGCCAGGCATCATCTCCGCCTGCGACAAACCGTATCTACAATTCCACTTGGAAGAATTTCTGTCATTGGTGCGAAAGACACCATTTGACTATCTCGGATTTGACTGTTCCATGGATCTTGGAGTACTTAGTGGAGGGGCTTGACAGGGGCTTGGCACCTAATACCATAGGCAGACAGGTGGCAGCTCTCTCCACCATACTTACCTGTGACAACTCGGTGCCGTTAGCTCAACATCCTTTGATACGCTCCTTTATCAAGGGCGCCACCAACACCAAGCCCCCTGTGGTTCATAGGTATCCCTCTTGGGAGTTGCTGCAGGTTCTACGGGCCTTCACCAGGATGCCCTTTGAGCCTCTCAGAACCTGTGACCTATGGTCCTTGTCCAGGTCGCCTTCCTGGTGGCAATTACATCTGCCAGGCAGATTTCTGAGTTGGCGCTTTCCATCAGGGATGACTTAAGCATTTTTCATCGGGACCGGGTGGTCCTTCGCTTGGACCCTACTTGTATTCCCAAGGTCAACACTTTGTTTCATAGGGCTCAGGAACAATTGTACTTCCAGATTTCTGCCCTAATCCGTCTCATGAGCTGGAACGGCAATGGCTTTGATATGTTCCATTGGTGGATTCTCCATCTCCTGTGCTGGAGAAGGGGTGTTGTCTTACCTGAACGCCTTTTCTCAGCACAGAGATGGAGAATCCACTCCTGCCCGTTTGGGTCTGCCAGGTCCAGTGTTAGGGTTCTGGGAGCCAACAGGTCAGACTATAGTCAGTGGCTTTCGCCCTTGTCAAGACTGGGTGTGTCCTAGTCCAGGACGGACGTGGCAAGTTTGACTGACTTGATCTAATGGGCAGGAAGACAGAGCAAACGCATTGGTGGATTCTCCATCTCTGTGCTGAGAAAAGGCGTTCAGGTAAGACAACACCCCTTCCATTGATTGAAACACCTACTCTTAATTTCACTGTCAACTCTACAAATGAGCATGGCTGTAGCCGTTTTTTTCTTCTCATTCTAGGTTGCCACTAGAACGGAGAAGGGGTGTTGCCCAGGTGCTTCATTAGTCAAAATAATATTATGTCCCGTGGGATCCAAGGTCATCTGCTGCTCCCAAGAGTAGGGACTGGACGTTGCATGAAAAGCCCACCAAATAATCATATTGGGAAATGTTGCTTGCATAGTTTTATGGGTGGGACATTTAACTTTGTATTGGGCAATTGTTACTTGTGTATTTGGACTTGGTTTCACTTTTGACCATGCCGATACTTTGTAAATAATAAACATGTTCTTTGAGGAATTCTCAAACCTCGGAGTTCTGCTTTATTCATCTGTGTCTGTCGGAACCATGACATTCTCCTTCACATGAAGGAGATAATCCTTAAAGTTCATATACATTTGCTACATAAAAGATGTAGCTTCCTCAATAAATTAGTGAGTATAATGTTTGTGACTCATTTGTTTAATTGGATTCTCTTTGTCTAGTTTTAGGACTTGTGGAGAAGAGATCATGTTTTGATCTGCAAAAATATTGAAAATTCAAAAGGATTGTTGTAGCCAAATGTGGCTTACCTACAGTATATATCAGTGGTGGCGAACCTATGGCACACATGCCACAGGCGGCATGCAGAGCCGTCCCTGTGGGCATGCATGCCATTTCTGGGCTCCTCCCCCTCTCCATGCATGCGCAATCCAGGAATAGCTGCAAGAGCTGGGTGGGGTGAGGAAACGTATACAAGCAGCAGTTTTGGCGGGAGAGAGAGTAAAATCAGAGCCGCCATCTCCCTTCCGCAGTGTAGCCCCATCAGTGTGAGCGGAGACAGCCCTGGGACGACCGGAAAGGAGCCCTCACCTAGTGTGGGTCCTGTCTACAGGGTGGCTCTGACGGGGGTGGCGGCTGCTTCTCTGAGCCCCTTGACTGGCCAACCACACAGAGGAGGAGGAGGAGGAGGAGGTGGTGGTGATCCCTGCATCACCAAGCCCCGCCAGCCGCAGATCTGGAAGCAAAGCTGTGCTGACCATCCTTGCGCTTGTGGGGGCAGTGGCGGGGGAAGGTGAGCTGTGGCAGACGCCCTCCCCTCCCTGCTCAGAGGCGCACACGGGACAATGTGCAGCACCAGCAAAGGGTGCCCGCATGCCAGATCCTGCCTTTCCCCGCCACTAGCGTGAGGATGGTCGGCAAACCTTTGCTTCCGGATCTGCTGCCTGACATTATCGGCCCCCACACACAGAAGCCAGGAAGCGCATGGGGGCCAACGGTGTCTGTCAGCAGCCACAGCATGCTGGCTGTCCTGCATAATGGTGGACTGGCCACAGAGCCCCATTAGCGCAGGCAGAAATTGCTCTGGGATAGCTGGAAGAAAGCCTTTGCCCGGCCTGGGCGCATCCACTCGACGGATCTGATGGGGATGGCTTCTGCTGCTGCTCTGACCGGTCAGCCCTGCAGGGAAGCAGAAGGGGCAGCTGGTGCATGAAAGTGCTGCCTCGTCAGGCTGCTAGTGAGCCGCTGAGGCGGCTCCGGACCCCCGGCTGCCCCTCCACCTCCTCCTGCTTCCCTGCATGGCTGAACGGTCAGAGCAGCAGCAGAAGCCACCCCCATCAGATCAGTCAAGGGGATGCGCCCAGGCCGGGCAAGGGTTTCCTCCCCTCCATAAATCGGCGGGAAGTAAAACCTCTCTTATTACGGCTTAGTTCACAACCATAATAAGTTGCTCCTCCTGAGCAAAGGCATGTGAGCTGAGTTTGCACCTCAACCTAGATTTTTGGGTGGAGGGGGTGGTGGGCTGCTGCGACCCGCCTCTTGTTCCAGCCGCTGCGGATGATGAAACTGCCAGCACCAGGCAGAAGAGCGGGGCCCTGAGGCGGGTGGGTGAATCTCACTCCCTGGGCTGCGAAGTGTAGAGCAATTGGGAGGTGGGGTGCAGACAACACGTGAGCAATAGAATTGAGAATGAGAAAGACACGGGTGGAAACGGCTCCAGGACACTTGCCTCGGGGCTCCACTCTTCTGCCCAGCTGCTAGGAAAAAAAATCTCGGGAATAAAGGTTTTTTTTTATTGTGGTTGTGAACTAAGCCATAATAAGAGAGATTTTACTTCTTGCTGGTTTATGGGGGGGGGAGGAAGCTCTTGCCCGGCCTGGGTGCATCCACTCGACGGATCTGATGGGGGTGGCTTCTGCTGCTGCTCTGACCGGTCAGCCATGCAGGGAAGCAGGAGGAGGTGGAGGGCCAGCTGGGGGTCTGGAGCTGCCTCAGCTGCTCAATAGCAGCCCGACGAGGCAGCAGAGTCACGCACCAGCTGCCCCTTCTGCTTCCCTGCAGGGCTGACCGGTCAGCAGCAGCAGCCGCCGCCCCTGTCTGAGCCATCCTGTAGAGAGGACCCGCACCAGGTGAGGGCTCCTTTCCGGCCGTCCCAGGACCATCTCCACTCACGCCGATGGGGCTGCCATGATGCAAGAGTCTGTGGCTGCTGACGGACACTGGCGGCCCCCATGCGCTCGCTGGCCTCTGTATGTGTGGGGGGGGGCTAATGGTGTCAGACAGCAGCTGCTCCAGCCCTTGCCTTGCCTTGCCCCGCGGCAATTGTCACACCCGCCCTGCCTCTCCTCGCCTCACCCCACAGGATGAGCCTCCAGTCCACCGCCCCACCCGCCAGATACCCCCTGGATCTCCCCCAACCCTTCCCGGCCCTCACAAGCATCCCTCCCCACAAACACCATCAAGGTGGCCACACCTACCCAGTCGGCCACGCCCACCCAGCACGCAGCGATAAATGGGTTTTGGGTTGCGGTTTGGGTACTCGGTCTCTAAAAGTTTTGCCACCACTGGTATATATTATAAATTATAGATTATATGGCAGATACAATATAATTTTATTTCTATGCACTGTGTTGCCATAAATCTCCCTTTCCTTCAGGTGGACATTCCACTACAGTCCACTACCTTGCACAGACAAGATACAGAAAAAGGTAGACACTATGGAAATTACAGTGTGATGTTGGATTATTTTGGATAAGTAAACTGATTATTAATATTTATACATTGTCATTTAGGAGGCTGAATATGGTGGGCATGATCAGATAGATCTGTATGATGACGTCATCTCTCCCTCTGCCAATAACGGTGATGCACCAGAGGATCGCGATTATATGGACTCTCTTCCACCATCTGTTGGAGATGATGTGGGCAAAGGATCAGCACCAAATGTTGTCTATACATATACAGGAAAGAGAATTGCGTTATATATTGGGAATCTTACTTGGGTAAGTGCTTGATTAGTTACCGCTGTATTAATCGGAATCTTACTTGGGTAAGTGCTTGATTAGTTACTGTATTAGTCATTTAGTCCGTAATCAATTTAATTCAGAATTACTTACTGTAGTTTGGCAGTTGCTCTGTAACATTTATTGGGAAACAGTTTTTCTGAAAACTTACTTGAAGGTGCAAACATGAAACATTTTTTCCCATGTGGAATATGAACTATTACTAAACTATAATTGTGATTGTAACATACTTTTTAGGATTTATAATCAATAACAGATTTGTGAAATGAACTTGCTGCTTACTTATTTTTAAAATATGGAATATGTTAGTGCGTATATTTGTGCATTGTGTTGAGCATTATTGTTATGAATGTTGTGTTGAGAGAAGAATTGTGTTCCTTTGTTATGTTAGAAATGTCATTTACAACTGTTTTGCAGTGGACCACAGATGAAGATTTAACTGAAGCAGTTCATTCTCTTGGTGTAAATGATATTTTGGAGATAAAATTTTTTGAAAACCGTGCTAATGGCCAATCTAAGGGGTAAGAATGCATTTAAATTCAGCACAGATGTTATTTCTGAAGATGTGTTACAATATATTTACTTTGAAAGACAATACAGATGAATAATAGAAAAAAAATAGGTGGGAGGAAGATCAGAGATCAGAATGAGAAAACTACTGATTTTAACAGAATCAGATTATAAACAACAGCTGAGACGATCTAGAAAAAGTATTTCTGGAAAACTTGGAAAATAATTTATGGGGTGAAAAAAATAGTTCCACGTTTAAAAATTAAGTCATGATTATAATTATTGAGAGTTATGGGATAGTCTAAGTGGCTGAATATAATACACCTATGATTGCACATTGTGCTAAATCATAATGTGGCATGATTTAGCATGTTATTCATTTTTTAGGGATCTGTTAAGAATCCTCATCATAAAATTATGTTGTCTGTCCTCCAGATTTGCTCTTGTAGGTGTGGGATCTGAGACATCTTCCAAAAAGCTGATGGACCTGTTGCCTAAAAGAGAGTTACATGGTCAAAATCCTGTTGTAACTCCTTGTAATAAGCAATTTCTGAGTCAGTTTGAACTGCAATCGAGAAAAAGTAAGAATTATTCTCTACTACTTCCTGTGAACTGGAAAAACATTTTGGGGGGAGATGGGTTAGAAATTACCAATTACTATATTATATATTTGAATGATTAATAATTTTTATATAATGTGCAATTTCATTTACTGAAGGTCTATCTATCTAACTACTATTGAAGACTGCTGAAAATAGTATGTTTTGGAAATAAAAGAAAAACATGTTTCTTTAGTTTTATTAACAAATTATTCATAGTGATTTTTAACGTTATCTGTATCAGCGGTCCGCAACCTTTTGGGCACCAGGGACCAGTTCTGTGGAAAGAGGTTTTCCATGGACTGGAGGGGGCATGTTTTAATTTACTGTCTGCATCCTGTGGATGGGACTTTGCTTGTTTGCGCGGGCCAGTTTCTGGCAGACCACGGACTGGTGCCGGTCCACGGACAAGGGGTTGGGGATCCTATATACATCTCAAATTTATTTTTATAAAGTGTTTTGGATAGAGTACAGGCATAATATGTTTTAATCTTAAGGGCTACATAGTATTTCCTGATTTTCACTGTTTTGATTTATTAATTAAATTAAAGCACAGTGCTTTTAATATGACACTTAAAGCAGGACATCTTTTTTCAGACTTGTGCCGAAGTCTGAAAAACAGACACTGCTTTAATGAAGAGCAAAGAGGTGCTGCATCTGTGTAAGGTCCAAAACATTTATTCCGAATCATTTAAAAAATATGCAGTTTTACCATTTTCATGTTTTCTATATAAAAAATAGTAACAGTTAACTTGAATGCCTGTGCATTTGAAATAAACATAATTGTATCCCTACTGGCTATTATAAAATTAATTGAGGATTTAGAAGTTTTAGTCTTTACATATTTTCTTCAACATATGAATAAGCTGTGTTACATAATTCTCAGTTAAACAAGTAACCTAAGTACCGTGTTTCCCCCAAAATAAGACACGGTCTTTTTTTTCCCCCTCCAAAAGAGGCACCAGGTCTTATTTTCGGCGGGGGAGTGTCTTTTCCACTCACTGCTGTGGCACCAACAGCCCCGCCTAACCAGCCCACTTCTTTTGTGGCTAAAGGAGCAGCTTCATTCTGCAGCTAAGAATGGAACTCCAGCCTGCATTTCGCCATCAGAGGCCTTTCCACAGCTGAAAACCAAGCTACGGATTGAATCCATAGCTCGGATTTTGGTTGTATAGGCCTTCCAGAAAGGCCTCTGACTGTAAAATGGAGGCTAGAGTTCCATTCTTAGCTGCAGAATGAAGCTCCTCCCTCGGCCACAGAAGAAGTGTCGATCCATGGGAGGCCTGGCTGCAATGGTAACCTCCACCCCCCATCCCTGCCCTGGCTTAATTTTTAGGCATGCGCCTTGCCCCAAAACTAGGGCTTCTTTTTGGGGTAGGACTTATATTACGCTACCCTCAAAAATCAAGCTAGGGCTTATTTTTGGGGTAGGTTGTACTTTCCATAGAGGTAGATTAATTTGAAATCTGTATGTTGTAAATCATTTGGAGTATTCAGCAGTTATTCTAAATAGAATTGCATCAAATGTATGGAGAAGACACATATGGTTAATTACTATAATCAAAACAATTGCCACTGGAGTCCTGTTCATGAAAGCAGTAAGCAGGACTTGCCTCTGAAGACTGATTTTTCTTTTATCTGATACTTAAATCCATACATTGTTGCTTAGGAAATATTTATTATGAGAATCCTTGAAAGAGACTTTAAGTGTTTTTTATACTTTGTCTTATTTTTGTTTTGTACTGCCCCATACCACAACTCTCACTAGTAATGGAAGAAAGTGGTGGTTCATGTATTCATAATGTTTACAACTGAGTTTGAACTGTTTCTGTGTTATTAATTTACTTTTAATTTGTAATAGAAAGTCTCAAGAATGTTTACTATGTAATTCTTTAAATTAAAAAATAGTTTACTTGTATGGATAAGTTATTTTGTTCTCTGACGGTATGTTTTACTGCCTGTCTTGTAGAACATAAGTACACTTCTGCAGAAAACTAAACTAAAAGTTGTTTTACCTTTTGAAGAATCTAAGTTTCTAGCGTGCCTATTGGTATGGGGAATATTTCAGGCACCTGAAGTTTATTAAGCAATTTAACATATTTAATAAAAAAAAAGTGGTAAGCAACATAAGTATCATGAGCAAAGTGGTTGAAGATTTCCATTGGATGTGGTTTGTGACCTTTATTTACAAAAATGCTTTTAGATCTTACTGAAGAAATAATAAAGACCATCATATCAAAATTAAAGTATTTATTAATTTGTTCAGGGATTTGAGAATTGATTTTTCAGAGCTCACAGAAGCACTATAAATTATCTCAGAGGTCTCCAATCTTTCTCGGTTGGTGGATCAGAGGGAAAGGGAAGGGGGATTTTTTACGGGGCCATGAGCATGCACGACACAAACGGCGGTACTAGTGCTCGCGTGACACTCGCTAGCACCACTCCGTTTTTGCTGTGCTGTGCCCTGTTTGTATAGTGGCGACAGCGCTAGTGAGTGGATGAGTACGCGCACACACATGTGTACATTGGCCAGCCTTTTCCGCAGCCAGTGAACAGCAGGCCACAGCCCGATAGTGAGCCACAACCAACAGGTTGGGGACCCCTGATTATCTCTTGGGTCATTTTGGAAAAAAAAATCAAGTCCTGATATTTCATTTGGTGCACTTAACTCTAAGCATACATATAGTACAGGTTGTCCTTGACTTACAACAGTTTGTTTAGTGACTGTTCAGTGTTACAACAGCACTGAAAAAAGTATCTTATAATTGTTTTTCACACTTTATGACCATTGCAGCATCTCCATGGTTATGTGATCAAACCCGGGTGCTTGGCAACTGGTTCATATTTATGACACTTGAAAGTCCCAGTGTCGGCTGATCACCTTTTACAATTTTCTGACAAGCAAAGTCAATGGGGAAGCCAGATTCACATAACAACCATGTTACTAATTTAACAGCTGCAATGGATGCAGTTAAGTGTGGCAAGAAAAGCTTGTAAAATAGGGCAAAATTCACTTAACAAATGTTTTGCTTAGCAACAGAAATTTTAAGCTCAATTGTGGTTGTAAGTCGAGGACCTGTAACATGTATTCTAGCCAAATTACTTTAAGATCTTAAACTCTAGTAGCTAGATAAAAACTAGAGAATCGCATTCTTTTTTCTTGGAAAAAATTTCTTTGTACAATTTTCTTTCTAAATGAAAACATAAACATACAAAACAAAACTCTTATTAAAAATATGTTGCCTGTAAAACAGAATTGCCAAGGAAAACTATAATTGACATAGAATAAACCAGTTTAAAAGTCTTGTTAATTCTGTAGTACACTTCAAGCACTTTATTTCATTAACTGCAGCTACACAATCAGGCCAGATGTCTGGTGAAGGAAAAGCTGGCCCCCCAGGAGGTAGTTCACGAGCAACTTTTCCTCCAAGTAACAGAGGGAGGGGCCGTTTTCCAGGTGCCCTTCCTGGAGGAGACAGATTTCCGGGACCAGCTGGACCTGGAGGGCCCCCTCCACCTTTTCCAGGTAAAGTATTTCCTTCTATTGTATATGTATTGCAGTTTTGTTGTTCTGCAGAGGTAGGAGACTTGAAGCTTTTAATTTTGTTCCTGAAATTTAGCAGTAGTGCAGAAATATTGCTGTATTATGTATTGAACAAAGTCTTAGACCAGTGGTGGCAAACATATGGCACAGGTGCCAGAGGCGGCACTCAGAGTCCTCTCTGTGGGCACACATGCCATCGCCCCAGTCCTAGGCCTTCAGCTGGGTTTTATAAAACCTTTTTGCTTTAGGCCTCCGCCGCCGTGTGCAAAACAAAAAAAAAAAGGTTCAATGAGTCAATTTCAACTTCTTGTGGGGGGGGAAGATCTTGCAAAGTTGGAATTGATTGACTGAAATTTTTAGTCCCACCCAGTCTGCCGTTACCACAGCAGCCATGCTCAGCCAATGGGTCACACCCAGCCAATGGGCTACACCCAGCCAATGGGCCACACCCACCCGGCACCTGACAATGCATAAGTGGATTTGGAGTTGCAGTTTGGGCACTCGGTCTCTAAAAGTTTCGCCATCACTGTCTTAGACACAGTATAATATAGATTTGCAATAAATAGAAACAGAAATGTAAAATATTCTAATTTTACATTAACTAATGGTTTCTCTTCTATTAAAATATAGACTTTCCACTTTTTTCGTTTGAAAAGATTGTAGTTTAGAATAGAATGAAACTCCTTTTAAAGCTGCCTAAGTTGTTAAAAGCTTTCCTAAATTGTTTGTTAAATAAAATGAATAACAACAACATAATTTATTAAATGTATATTTCACCTGATTCCCAGCGAGACTCAGCAGTACGGTATGGTAGTTTTATGATAAGGTTTCTTCTATATTTGTCATTTTCATTTTTGTTTATTTTGATGGTATGCTTATTCTATGTTCTACTGTTGATACTTCCCTTCTGAGCCTATACTCAAATTGTGAGCTTTTTAAATAAAAGAGACAGAGAAAGAAGACTTCTTTGAATAATATCTTTTATAGAAACAAACAGCAAATCAAATGACATTAATATGATTACTGTTATTTTTTTTAGTTTTTATCCTTCCTTTTGTCTAAAAAGGAGAGAATTAGAATCTGACATCTATTTGGATTTTATCTATGAGACAGCATACTTATTGCAAATGTTTGTATGTGTTTGGAAAAACATGGGCAGTAGAATATTAATAATGGGCATTTTTCTCTCCCTCTTTAGCTGGACAGACTCCTCCACGTCCACCTCTAGGTCCTCCTGGCCCACCAGGCCCACCAGGTCCTCCTCCACCTGGCCAGGTTCTGCCTCCTCCACTAACTGGTCCTCCTAATCGTGGTGACCGTCCCCCTCCTCCAGTTCTGTTTCCAGGACAACCGTTTGGCCAACCTCCATTGGGTCCACTTCCACCTGGTCCTCCACCTCCAGTTCCAGGCTATGGTCCTCCACCAGGTCCTCCACCCCCACAGCAAGGTCCTCCTCCACCTCCAGGTCCTTTCCCCCCTCGTCCACCTGGTCCTTTAGGACCACCCCTTACACTGGCTCCGCCTCCTCACTTACCTGGGCCACCACCAGGAGCTCCCCCTCCCGCCCCACACGTGAATCCAGCTTTCTTCCCCCCACCAGCCAACAGTGGCATACCTACATCAGACAGTCGTGGTCCACCACCTTCAGACCCCTATGGCCGACCTCCACCATATGACAGAGGTGATTATGGGCCACCAGGCAGGTGAGTATGTCTTGCATGTATTGCATATTTATTGACTTAAGGGAATTCTAGAGCCCATTCAGATAGTATTGTTACATTTTAGACAAGGGATATTTAACATCTGGTGTCATCATTAAAACAGTATTTTCCTATTTTTAACCCCCCTCTGAGTATTTTATGACTTTGGGATTTCCAATGTTCTTCTGTTGGTAAGAGTTCTAGAATTCTCTGCAGTGGGGAATATCTGTCATTTTGCATTAGAAAGTGATACAAAAACATGTTTCACCATGGAAACCCTGCTAAAAGAAAATTGAGGCTCATAATTGCAAAAAAGTGTATATAGAGCTCACCCATACTTTAAACTGAACAATCACTGTTCCTCTTCGTCACTATTTGCTTCCCAGGGGTGTTGTGACATCTGCCTACCAAAGCATTGTACCAAACAGTTGATTAAAAATACTACTTAGGTCTTTTGTCTTTCATTCATTTACATATTTGTTTGCTTTTGTCTTTTATGTATTGTATGTAAGCCTTTTAAAGAATGTATTATGAATATTATTTTAATGAGATATATTACATCTCTCTTGCCTTCGGTAGATTTGCTTTTAATTTTAAATATCCTTCTTTTAATGAATCTGTTACTCACAAAACAGCTAACTATTAAATGCAGGGAGATTTATACTTGTATAACAGACATGGCTTTTGCTTTCTTCTGTCTCTTATACATAGATACCCATCTACTCTGGAATGTTAAAATTCATTATTCTGATGGACACAGTTCTCTCAGTGGCATAATAGCCTATAATATACAGTTCAGTATCTACTGTCTTAAGATTTAAATTATAGAGTTGGACTGGTTTGAAGGGACAAAGTTGTTTTGGACCCTGTGGATGTAAATTGCTCTGCAGTTGCAGAGGGCAAACATGCAGTCCTGAGAAAAGAAGTAGCTGTGTTTATGGAGTTACTGCAAGTACTATATGAGTGCACTTATGTATACAAAAGCACTTTTTCCTTTCAGATTCAAAATACTACAAAGCTATACTAAATGGACAGAATTTGCATAGAACCTCTGTGGATTGTCTTAAATTGGCATGCTTTTCTTTTCAGTATGCTTTACCTATGTTTAGGGACCTTCATTTGCAATACTTATTGTCTAGAATAATTAGTTATTGTGATAGAATCAGAGAAGATTTTCAGGTGGCAGAATATATGAGGAAACACCCATTACAAAATAAAGGATGACAACAGGCATATTGCAGTGTATTTGAGCAGTACCTTTTCAATATTCACCTTACGAATATCTATAGTGAGTTCACATGACTGCTTCACCACTCAACTTATTTATTTGCTAGCTTCATTTGAAAGCATGCTGTAGGCTTATAGTATTTCTTTATATTTATTTTTTGATGGTATTTATATTATGTGAATGTTATATCACCTCTCAAAATTTTGTAGGTTGTGATACATACTTTTTTTTTTGCATGTTGTAAGTATATCAGTGAGGCTTTGTGGGCATGAAGATTTGTTAAATAAGTAGCATAGTTTTTTTCTGAAACATTGAGTCCAGTAGTATTAATTCATTTGTGGAATTAACATCTAAAATGTAAGAAAGCTTATTTTTATGAAGTTAAAGCATTATGCATAAATGCTTGAAAGAATATGCAAAGAACTCAATAAATTTATATTTTAATATAAAGAGAATAATTTAATAAGCAAAGGAGGGCTGAGGGTGGTGAAAGCAGAAGTAGAACTTCTGCACATAATGACCAATATTTTCATGATGATCTCAACTACAATCCATAACTATATTTAAATTGTCAATTATATATCATAGGCGTTTCACTGGAAATAACATGTCCATAAGAGAACAATTACATATGCCATTGTATTGGAGACAAACGAAAAATAATACTCAAAACGCAGGGAGGTATGAATTTTTAGACATTTCCTCTTATGCTAAATCAGCTGTAGGATCTTGATCCACTTCTTGCTCTTAAGAGGATAGAATTGCTTATTCTGCATTTTCTTTCTACCAGAAGAACTAACATTTGCAAGAAACATTTCTCAAAAGCAATTTAAGCCATATAATTTATAGTACTGGAAGGAATATGAAGAACATATAGTCTAACATCACACAAAGCATGATCTCCTTTCTAAGTGTCTCAGTGAAATTATGTGATTTTGATTTGTATTTGTTACAAGCTGAGGGAAGGAGAAAACTGGTTAATTACATCTTGGGTGTAGGAGAGTGCTTGTAGAAGGAAAAAAAGGTCGCTCTGTTCATATTGTCAGTCTTCAGATCTTATTTAAGATAGAGATTGACAGATGTCACAAAGTTCAAAAGGGCACTAGCAGAATAAGTTAACATTTTCTATCTCCAATTTTAGGTAATTAAGTAATTAGCCAAGTGTGCAGCCAGCATATTACCTTGCTTATGTGTACTATATCATTACAGAACATAGAATATTTTTAATTCTTGGCACAATTATTTACTTATTGTTTCTTATAAAAGAATAAGCATATGTATTGAGGCCATACTTTTTGATTGGGGCAACTTTGATTCTGTACCTGAATTATACATTGATTGACAGAAGTTTTGTAAGCATCTGAAGCTTTCTGAAGATGGAAAGCACTGCATAAATATATCAGAATTGTTGCTTTTGTGATAGTATACTTTTTTCTCTCTAGCTTGCAGATTTTGTATGCAAAGAAAAAGCTTTCTTTTTATGTGTTTTGCTTATAATTCCATATTAAAATTACTGTAATATTGTGCTGCTGGAAGTAAATAAAAATGAACTTGTATCTGTTTGCAGAGAAATAGATGCTGCAAGGACACCATTAAGTGAAGCAGAATTTGAAGAAATTATGAATAGAAATAGGGCTATCTCTAGCAGTGCCATTTCAAGAGCTGTATCAGATGCAAGTGCTGGTCAGTATATTTAATTTAGTGACTATTTTGTTCTATAATCTATATTTACATGTAAGCAAGAGATGAACTGGAAAAATAAATAAAGGAAATAAAGCTTTCTGGTCAAAGGATAGTTATTGCTTACCGCTATGCTTATCTAAAGGATTGGTTCCTCCTGTATGAATTAGGATATTTCTTCTGGAGAGGTAATTTTTGTGGCTTTATTTTCTTATATATGACTTCCAAGGGCAAGGAAGTGGGGCTTTGTTTCTGAAGTACAAACAAACTATAAGTTTTCGCCATACATTTGACTTTTGGCCCCTCTATTAGTGTTTCAGCTCTGACTAATATCCTTCCAGAAAGGATTTATAATACAGTATTTTTATTCATTATTTTTGCCTAATTTTAAAGCTTTACCAGTCGTTGATGTCATAAATTCTTTTAACTTTTAAATATAAAAATACTTTTTGGATTTTTAAGCATTTTGCTTTTATTTAATAAAATGGAACAAAAAAAGCAATAATTAAAAGAAAAAATATAACAGCAACAAAATTGTATACTTCTTTTATGAATATACATGTGGAAAATTTTTTACACAAGTTTCAAGAAAGGATAAGTATACTGGATTTTTATTGTTTATATATAATTTATATCTGTAAACTGTAAACTATAATTCAGAAATTACAGCTCTTCAATCTACTGAATGATTTGGAAGAGTAGAGTGGTATAGATTCTAATGTTGCTTAATATTATTAAATTGATGTTTGTACGAATGATGGATAAGTAAATCTGTGTATTGTATGTCAGATAGAAGGGTGATCTAGGACAACTCACTGTGGCCAACTTGCTGCGGGACAAGAGTTACACTAATATCAAAGAAATGGTGGAATAGAATCATTAAAGGATGCAAAAGGAGGGATAAAATGAAATGTGAATGATAAAAATTAGAATAATTATTGAATTGAATTGAATTGGCCCGTGGAGAGTTAGCTGTGGTGAATTGTCCCACAGCGAATTAGCTGCAGCAAGTTGGCCGTTGTGAGTTGGCCAAGGATCGTTGTTCCATTCCAGAAGGGAGAGGGGGAATGGACTCAGAGCAGAGTTCCCTCACCTTTCTGGCTTGGTGGCCCGGAAGGAACAGGAGCAGAAGGGAAATGTGCGTGCGCATGCGCAAGTGGGCTGATGCCCACACGAATGTGCAAACGGGCCATGCATATCAATGGGGTGCGCACATGTGCAAATGGGCCACCGGCACCCGCATAATGCTGCAGTGCTAGCATCCCCCACGCATGCACAAATGGGGCTGCTAGTGACCGCGCAGCGGTGCTACTATGAGTGGGTGAGGCTTGCCAGCTATTCCCATGGCCTGGTGGCCAACAGGCTGCGCGCCGGTACTGGGCCACGGATCATAATTTGGGGACTCCCAAAAATAGCATACTTTTTTTTAAAAAAAATATTTTTATACAGAGACTATTCGTGTCAGGAGGAATACTAGAGTGGAATCTTTTCCCCTAGTATTTAATTATATTTTTTAAAGTGGTGGACTTAAATCTTATGACTGAATCCTACTCATTCATTTTAAGTTCTAGTTTATAATCTAAAGTGGTATACACTAAGAACAGGTTTATCAGTTTATTGTATAGTGAGGGAAAAAGTATTTGACCCTCTGCTGATTTTGTACGTTTGCCCACCGACAAAGAAATGATCAGTGTACAATTTTAATGGTAGGCTTATTTTAACAGTGAGAGACAGAATAACAACAAAACATCCAGAAAAACTCATTTCAAAAAAGTTATAAATTGATTTGCATTTTAATGAGTGAAAGAAGTATTTGACCCCTTCACAAAACATGACTTAATACTTGATGGCAAAACTCTTGTTGGCAATCACAGAGGTCAGACATTTTTTGTAGTTGGCCACCAGGTTTGCACACATCTCAGGAAGGATTTTGTCCCACTCCTCTTTGCAGATCCTCTCCAAGTCATTAAGGTTTCAAGGCTGACGTTTGGCAGCTTGAACCTTCAGCTCCCTCCAGAGGTTTTCTATGGGATTAAGGTCTGGAGACTGGCTAGGCCACTCCAGGATCTTAATGTGCTTCTTCTTGAGCCACTCCTTTATTGCCTTGGCTGTGTGTTTTAGGTCATTGCCATGTTGGAATACCCATCCACGACCCATTTTCGATGCCTGGCTGAGGGAAGGAGCTTCTCACCCAAGATTTGACGTCCCTTTGATGTGGTGAAGTTGTCCTGTCCCCTTAGAGAAAAACACCCCCAAAGCAAAATGTTTGCACCTCTATGTTGACAGTGGGGATGGTGTTCTTGGGGTCATAGGCAGACACAGAGAGTTGAGTTGATGCCAAAGAGTTCAATTTTGGTCTCATCTGACCACAACACTTTCACCCAGTTGTCCTCTGAATTATTCAGATGTTCATTGGCAAACTTCAGACGGGCCTGTACATGTGCTTTCTTGAGCAGGGGGACCTTGCGGGCGCTGCAGGATTTCAGTCCTTAATGGCACAGTGTGTTACCAATTGTTTTCTTGGTGAGTATGGTCCCAGCTGCCTTGAGATCATTGACAAGATCCTCCCGTGTAGTTCTGGACTAATTCCTCACCATTCTCATGATGATTGAAACTCCACGGGGTGAGATCTTGCATGGAGCCCCAGACCGAGGGAGATTGACAGTTATTTTGTATTTCTTCCATTTGTGAATAATCACACCAACTGTTGTCACCTTCTCACCAAGCTGCTTGGCAATAGTCTTGTAGCCCATTCCAGCCTTGTGTAGGTCTACAATCTTGTCCCTGACATCCTTGGACAGCTCTTTGGTCTTGGCCAAATTGATTGGGTGTCTTTTATACAGGTAACAAGCTGTATAAAAGATACCTGGGAGCCAGAAATCTTGCTGACTGATAGGGGATCAAATACTTATTTCACTCATTAAAATGCAAATCAATTTATAATTTTTTTGAAATGCGTTTTTCTGGATTTGTTGTTGCTGTTATTCTGTCTCTCACTGTTAAAATAAACCCTACCATTAAAATAGACTGATCATTTCTTTGTCAGTGGGCAAATGTACAAAATCAGCAGAGGATCAAATACTTTTTTCCTTCACTATATATTTGCATGATTTTAGTTTTGGTACATTTTTGAGAAGGAAAAGAAAATATTTGAACTATAGGTTTTTTTTATATTAATCAAATACATATCTGTTCACCAAATTTTATTTTCCAGCGGAATATGGAAGTGCTATAGAAACATTGGTGACTGCAATTTCATTAATTAAACAGTCCAAAGTATCTGCAGATGATCGCTGCAAAGTACTTATTAGCTCTCTGCAAGATTGTCTTCATGGGATTGAATCAAAGTCTTACGGTTCTGGGTCAAGGTAAGCCTTTTGTTTAAAAATCTTGACTTGATGTTTAGTAGAATAAGAAGAGTTCTGTAATAAATGTATGATTCTTGGATCTCTTTTTATCTTCAGACATTCAATTTTTTGGTTAGAAAATACATGTAAAATTTGAAAATTCATTTTTAGTCATGTCATGTGCAAATTCATTCAGTGGAATAGCAATCCTATTTAAGCCACCTTTTACACACACACACATGTGCGCACAAACATATAATTAAAATTATACAAACAAATGGAACTAAAATTATAAAGATTTGTGATGAAATTTTAGAATAGAAAGTAAGAAAACATTTTTTAAATAGCAGCTAGCTCTGAAGTGAATCCATTAAAAATACACTGTATTTTCAACATCAATGCCAAGAGTATACACGAGATAGGAAAAATACTGTTTCCAAATTCAGAACAAACATTGTGTTCTTGAGGTCTACCAAACTGTTTTACTTCAGCCATACTTCAGTATAACAAAAAATATATAATACTTTACAGATTTGGGGTGAGATAAAATATGAATGAATAAATAAGACAAGGCTGGTATACATTGCCTCTTCTCTCCCTTCTCAGCATTCGACACTTCATGTACCATTGGCCCATCTCCTATCATCCTACCATTTTTCCTACCCTCCTGTCTTAGCTGTTGCCAATGACTCACTGGCCTGCAAAAATCCTGTTTTATTCCTATGCATGGAGCAAAATAACCCTGCTTCATTTGTGGATGGACCAAAACATTCAAAGAAGCATGTTTTGGTTCAGGCATGGACAGTCCAAAACTAGTTCTTTAATGCATCAAGCTTTTGTGCCCAGAACATTTTGTATATTTGTAATTAGTACTACAAAAATCTATTTTGCCTTTTCATCTCAATAACAGTCATTCCTTGCATTACTTAGAAAAATGGGGCTACCAAAACATATTCATCATACGTAGTTGTACTGGGACTAGTTTTTTTTATTCAAAACTTCAAGAAATTTTAGATTATTACAAGATATGTAAATTGATTTTAGAGAATTAAGGAAGTAATTTCTTTTAGAAGACGTGAACGTTCAAGGGAGAGAGACCATAGTAGATCAAGGGAGAAAAGCCGACGCCATAAATCTCGTAGCAGAGATCGCCATGATGATTATTATCGGGAAAGAAGTCGTGAACGTGAAAGGCATCGTGACCGTGATAGAGACCGTGATAGAGAGCGTGATAGAGAACGAGAATATCGTCATCGTTAAGAGGTGGGCAAATTTGTTCCTGGATAATTAATTTATTAATCTTGAAAATGTAATAAATATATATTCTTGAATTATGTAGCAGTATGCTGTACTGAACACACTTTTCATTGGGAGATATGGTCAGGTAAGTATGAGAGTGGTATCTCCAACTATTTCTTCCCTTTCCCTCCTCTGCTAATTGCATGCATTTCTTTTTGGAAGTGATATGTGGTTTTTGTTTCTTATTAATTAATTGCCAAATAGCTAATTCAGATCTTTAGGATCCAATTAGTCCTGTTATTATATGCCCTGCCCTTAGATATTTGCAGAAAAGAAGAGCAATGTGGGTTTTTCTTTAGGATTTGAGGAGCCAGTATTGGAATAGTCTTGATTCTTAAGATTTGTAAAATAGTATTTATAAACTTCTTATTTAGTAATAGGAAGCCAAAGTTGAAAGTAAGAGGTTCAAGAAGCAACAGTTATTACAGTCAGTGGCTGCTATGCTTGAAGACTGACCTAGCGCTGCTAGAGGAGACTACCAGTGAGCCCTGTGAGCTATTGCATTATCTGGATAGGCTTTAAGAGCTTAACTGCTTCAACACATTGATTTGAACTTGAAGCCTCTTGAAATCACTGGGTTCATTCATAGATTTGAGCATTGGACCTTAAGTATTCAAAACAACCAAACAAAAACTATAGTTAGTGCAGTAAAGTTGTAGACATTGTGAAAATTTTTAGAACTTATATTCCTGTATCTTTCAAGTTCTGTTTGACTACCCTATTTAAATGTGGATTAAACAAAAAATAAATATTAATGGCATACTTTCTACACATTAGAAATTCCAAAAAGCAGTTATATATTTGTAATATTGATTATTCATAGAACTTTGTATAGAATTCCTGATTCTTCTATTCAGTAAGAGATGTTTCTCTTCATGACAGTAATCAATATAAATTTCTTATTTTTAATAGACTTCTTTATAGCCTGTAGAGTAATGTGATTCTAGCTGAATGTATCAGTACAATTTCATGTATGCAATCGTATGAGTTGCTGCTTTTTTTTTTGGACAATTTATTCTCTGGTTCTTTTTCCACCCTTGATAAACTTTGCATGCTTTTTTCCACACCACGAAAATATACATAGTTGTCTTCAATATTATTCATAGTTTTGGGTTTTTTTAAAGTAGCGTAGAATATCGTTAACAATGTGACATTTAGAATAGCTTTAATATATGATTTCCAAAGGTTTATGCTGTCTTACGTTTTAGTTCCAATAAATTAAATAATAGTGTGCTATTTTTTGGGTATCACTTTCTTTTAATAGCAATATCAATAACAGTTACATTTATATACTGCGCCATATCTATGAATGGTTTTTTTTCAAGAATAATAAGTACATTCAATAAACAGTGAAAAATGTATTAGTTTTATTTATTATCGACTGTCTTAATCTTTTCTGAGTAGATGGCACTTAATTATTGTTGACTGCATGCTCTTTTTACTTAATTTTATCTGCAGTATCTGTTTCAAAATTTTGTAAAATGTTTGCAAATCTTTGCTATTTGCAAGTAAGAATTATATTTACAGTATTTTTAAAGCAGTTCAGGTTCCCTTATACCTGACATTCCATAAGTCTCTTTCCTCACTTGATAACCCTGCTTATTTTTTTATTTCATTCAAAAAACTTTTTATAAGAAACCTATGTGCACAATGCAGACTTTCAACCCCAAATACTTATATGTGTAGTACTTCTTTTAAGTCTAAAAGTTCTTGGAATTTACTGTATAGCAGTACAGTACTGTTTTATTTATTAATGCTTAGAATTTTGCTAAACGATTCATGGGCCAGTGGGGGTGGGTGTTTTATTTATGCTAAGGGAAGATTTGGCCATTAGGCATTTTATGGCCTTAGTGCAGTGACTGTTTCCAGTAATTGTATGAACATAAGTTTGAGTTTTCCTAAAGAATCATCATTATAGTTTTGCTATTCATTTTATACATATAAGAGCTATTGTCTGTTATGCATGTTTAATTGTTAAAATATGTATCTGTCAGTGATGGGAAGAAAAGAAAATCCTCTTCTCATCTTAGAGAAACCTATCCCCAAATTCTAGAGGGAATGATATATTACAAGGATGTGTCAAGAGATGTATTGTGGGAGTTGTATTCTGTCATCATCTGGAAGGCCACATGATTACTGTTTGGGTCAAAGTGAAAGGAAGACCCAAAGGTAAAAATTAAAGGTAAATAATTTTTTTTGAGGCAGAAGCTTTCAGGAGCTTAATAATACAATTAGAAGTCACAGTTAATATCCAGCTAATATCTTACTAATCTGTCCATATGAACATTCTGCTAATTTAAATAGCGCGTGAAAGGGTAATGAATTAAGTCTGAGATATATATTCCTGAATAAATATAATTAAGTTGATATATCAGTTAAAGAACATTAAATACACCCTAGCAGTATTGTATGAAAGACTTGATGTTAAAAGCCTAGAAAATTCTGTCTGTTATTTTACATATGCCCAATGTGGTTTTGAACTTCTTTTTCTTGCTCAACTAGCTCCATCCCATTTAAGACACTTATTGGTGATAAATAGAATGAGGTAAAACTCCCATTGGCTTTTGGCCAGTGTCAAATAATAGGAAACTAAAACATGTAAATATAATAATTTGGCCTTTGTTGTTACAGTTTATTAAAACATATTGAATAGACTATAGAGTGATCCTTGCACATGTAATTCAAACTGGAGAAACTTTGTTTGAAATGATAATTTGCTTTTATATTCTTGACATTTTGTTGTGTACATGAAGCTTCTGTTCCAGTTCACAAAATTTTTCAGTTACCTAATTTCAGTTCAGTAAGTTCAATTCTATGAATTCAAGTATTAATCAGACAATATAAAACAATATGATTTGCCCTTATGCTTACAATAATTTTCTAGATTTCATAATTTGAAATAATAGTATGTAATTTTTAGCTAAAATAAATTCTTAAAATATGAAATATACTAACTACTATATAATTTGCAATCTAACCATAAAATACAACGTTTAAGTTTTCACTTTATAGTTCTTAGGAGGAGTTTGAATGAATACTTGAATTTAGGTTTTTAAAAGATACTGGGAAATTTACATGAAAATAGCTACGTTTTGTCAATTATGAAAATAAGTAGCACTTGCTATTATGAGATAGAATGAGATGTCTGCCTCAAGGAGAGATACAGAGTTCTGTGTATTAGTCATAGAACTCAAAGCTATCTGTTCAGAAAGTTATCTTTGGTTTCTCTGAAATAAAACCCATTTTTATTTTTAAAAGATGCATTCTTTTGGACACAGTTCTGAATCTATGTAATTATACCATCTATGTTATATGAGGGTACCAGATTTTTTATATAAAGTTCTGTGTTGATTATAGAACCACCAGCCAAACTTTCATCTCAGACTTTAAATTATGCAGTATTTGTGTTAACTAATAATACTTCCCATCTACATTGACATGTTGGCCATCTAAAAATATACATTATCCAAAGGGAATATTGAAGGATAAATGATACAATTTAAAGTCCCAATTTTCATCTACATCTTTGGTTTTAATTAAACCAGATGCTGTACATGTCAGCAGTACATAATCTTATGTTCTGGATGTGTCCTTTGGTAATTAGTAATATAACTAGATGTACCTGTAACATAGTGACACAATTTTCTATCAGTGTAATGAATTTTCTGTACAAACCTAAAATATATGAAGGATATTGAACACACACACACAAAGTATATTTTTAGTGTTTTCCAAATGTAAATATGTTAAGTAGTCATATTAGGTTGTGTCAAATATCTTTTTCATCCCAGAAGAGAAAAAATATTTCTAACAGGTGGAAAAACACTGTGCAAGATATCATCCTCAGACCCTGAGGAAATCAGGTTTGCACAAGTTCTTCCTTAATGAGTTCACAAAAATGCATTACTGTGTGGTTTTTTGAAATTTATATAGTATACTCAGCCTTATTTTTCCTACTCAGTTTTTATGAGTAAGATGAAACCATACATATAATATATAGTCTACACTACAAGAACTCTACTGCTCACCTTTGAACAGGAGTTTCTCAAAGTGCCGAAATTTGTTTTTTCTTTCTTCCTATGATTGAACCTAAAATGATAATCACCCACATTTACTACAGCCATAGGTATTACTTGTATTTATGTAGTTCCTCTGAAATCAGATGTAACTTTCCAATCTTGTTTGGGGGTTAATGAATGGTACATTGAATGATCCCAAAATGGATTTTCACATGGTTTCAATGTGTTTAATGATGTTTTTTTAAATGTACCTTGACATGTTCTTCTGGCTACTGGATTATTTGGGACGTTTTCATAAATTTCTGTAATTTTTGTTATGTCTTTTGTAAATTGTCATTATAAAAGTACAAGAAAATTGTAAATATTTCAGATGTGTATCTATTTTCTTGTACTTGCCAAAAAAACCGAGAAATTTGTGTGCAAATAGCAACAGATCATCATATTTGTGATGATATACATAGTTAGATTAAAAGCTGAAAGCAACATTACTGCATAGAAATAATAATCACAATTTCTAAAATTGCTTCAGGCATGAAAATTTTTTGTGTAGAAAAAAAAATCTAACATTTCATTCTTGGGAAGAATATTTGTATTTGCACATTCAGTGTAGCTTTCACCATCTAGTGGCTTCCAGATATGTTGGATTACTGTTTGCATTTTCCAGTCAGCACAGGAAATGGTTATACTGTCTGAGGATGATGGAAATTATAATCTAACATATGTAGCTGCTGCACCAGATGGGGTAGGCTGCAATACCTAATGAAAAGTGGAAACAAAATTTATCCATTTTCTCAGCATTTTATGTACAGGCATTGCACATAATAAAATGGAATCTACCAGAATAGAATAAACACTTGTATCCAAGAATAACGGTTGTACTACTTCACCTCTTATCTATTTTGCATAAACTATATAAATAAAGATACAAGATACAAGATCAGAATAATTATGTACCAAATGCATATCAGATGACTGAGCCTATATTTAGAACTTAAGTTGGTTACATCCTATTCATGACCCTTGTAAATTGTAATATTAAATGGATTGGGCAGATGTATTAAATACCTATATTCATTTAAATGAGTAGATTCTATGGCTAGATTAGTCAATACTGTTACTGCTGTCTTAAGAGACAATGCTAATTTGTTCTGAAATCAGTGAAATGTATAGGGAGCGCAGCTAGTTGGATTAGATGGTTGGCAACAACTATGTCTCCCTTTTATAATCCAAATTTTTGTTTAAAATCTTTGTGAGAAAGCATTTCTTTTAAACCTAAAAGACTTGATATTTGTATCTGAAATTCTTATTCCAGATTGTATGTTTTATGCCTTTTTTGCTATAATATTTATTTTACTGGTACTCTTTAGTACTGGTGGTTGAAAAAATATGAATAATTATAAATATAATTAATCATCTACCAGTTTTAGTAAGAATTATTTTGTGAACACCTATATTGGCAAAATGAATAACAATTTTGTACATGTTAGTAATTTTGCTGTTATATTTATGCTAGTCCAGTTCCTCCATTTTTTTCCATAATTGTGGTTGTGAACACAATCACCCTTTTCTAATAGATTCATAACAAAATTTGATTTGAACTGCTTTTCTTATGTGAACTAATTTGATTTTGAAAGTGACAAAGATCGTGGGGTTAAAATTCATTTTTCAACAAATATATTGGAGTGCCTTTCTTGCTTACTGTGGTTGAGAACTTTTAAAGGAATTCAACAGTATTGTTCTATTTTATTTGCTGCAGTTTTAGCTTCATTAGTTTCTCTTATATCTCAGTGTGAAAATATATAGAAATATATAAAATTTTAAGATTATTTTTGTGCACTCAGTAGAATGTATCAATTGAAATTATGAGAAATTGTGACTGATTGCATTAGGTAGTCAGATTCTAGCCACACATAACTATGCATCAATATGGTATCTCTTTTGCTTTTGTTTTCTGACACATAAATGAGTAGGAAGCTGCTTTCCTCTAATGCAAGTCCAGCTTGGAAACTAGCTTGGATTGAAGATAAAAAAATGTGGCTTCCTGGCATCATCCCTTGCATGAAGGGAGAAATGGCCATGTCAAAGGAATCCCATGTTGATGCATAGAACAGTCAGAATTGAGTCACCCAACTTGAGCTTTTGTAATGTAGCAGTATAAACAAATTCTAGACAAAACTAGTAAATATTTTTTTTTAACTCGAGTAAAAGCAAAGTAAGACATAACACCGAGGTTTCATTTTGTATATACAACTATATAATATTTAATAGTATTTAGAAGTAAAACAGAAAAAGCACACATACATAATTGGACTTTTGTTGGAATACATTTTCCTTCCCAAAAGCTGAAATACTATGTTAAAGTCTCCTTGGAAGAGAAAAGCCAAAGTATTTTATTTGCAAAGAAATTACACAAGTATACATTTATAACATACTTAAATCCATTAAAATACAACAAGCCTAAGACTTCATAGAAGATTGATTTGAAACTATGGTGTGATGTATGCTTGAAAAATAAGTGTTTATGTTACAATATGGGTGTTAATCTCATTGAAAAATTTTTGGGGTGGTGGTGTCAGGCTTTGAATATAAAGAAGTACAATAAACTAAAATGTCATGGGCTTGCAGTTGTAAAAAATAAGGTCAGGTTTTGGGGATTGTGTGTTGTGTGACACTGCATCTATCCTTCTCCATAATGTCCATAAATTCTGCCTGCTCTTTTAAAAATTAAAAGAAGTAATTTATCTGGTTTGATATTATAAGAGATTATTAGACAGGAAAATAAATTGTTCTAAAGAATGAAAATAGGAAGTGATTGAGAGGATGAGAAGTTGCCTAATCGCTTTCATAGTTCCTAAGTCTGCCTTATCTTTACATTTTTATTAACATATGGGAACTATTCAAAAGGACTGAATTGCTATTTAGTGAAGCCACAGTGAAACCTTTGAATAATTGCGAAATCTATTGGGTTTTTGACTTGCATTTACATATTGCAGCAGACATCTCCACTGAAATAATTGGCCAATAAAAACAGTTGCAGAAAATATTACATATTTAGTAGAAGGAAGAGATATTTTCTTTTTATGAAAGAATATTGGTAATATCAAAACTCTACTACCATTGTAATAATTTTAATATAAATACTGAAAAATATCTCTAAATAGCAATGCTCCTATAAAAAATTAAGTCACTGAATATTTTCCAGTATATGAACCAGAGTTTAAATCTGATTTTGTGTTATAGTAATCCCAATCCACAACATGCTAGTATAGCTTTTTAAAAAATATTACCTACCAATGGAAATAATATTAGTCTAAATTGATTAATTTATTCATGTTGAAATAGTTTAGAATAAAATCTGAGAAGTTTGGAGTCTGTTCATAAATTTGTTACTGATAATCTTAAAAATGTGTTTACCAACAAGGTAGTGTTTTAGAAATAGTTCCTTATAGTTATTGGTATGTTTCTTCATGTTTATTATTTCTTTAGGTACTTAATGGACACTGTATTCAGAATGGAAAATTCTAATAATTTTGCAGCTGTTATTTTGTTCCTCTGAAACTGAAATTCCAGCTGTGCATTATAACTTAAAGTTACACAATTTATGCACATTTTGATTCATCTTGTTAATAAAATCAATTTTAAAAGGATTTTAAGGTACAACAAGGGGAAAAATCCAAATACTTAATACTCAAAGTAAAAACTAATTAAATTCTCACCTGCTTAAAACCCATTGTGGCAAAAAAGGACATCTGACATTTTTATTAATTAAATTAATTTTTCTAATTTGAACTGTATCAGTAGTAAGAGAGACCTTATGGCAGCTGCATATTGCTTTGTGTTCTGACATTCTTTATCTAGATATCTGTGCACACAATATATCAATATGTACTTTTCCAAATAGTTTAAATTTTCTATTTTTTTTTTTAAATTATTGCTTTGATGTTTTATGCTACATCCTAACATTCTTTTTTGGAACCATGTTCCACTGGATTCAGTGTGACTTAGTTTACAGTAAGATTTAAAATTTCTGTTTTAAGACTGGAAACATATTTAAAAGTAAACACTATTAAAAATGGTATACCTTGCTTTCTGCTAGCATGGGCATAGGAATGAACAAACGTGATGTATAAATGTATTTTTTATCATTTTTAATATCAGTTATAATAGTTACCAAGCAGTGTGTGTGTATTTACTGTAGATTTGACAGAGAATATTCAACAATAATGTTGTTATTAAAAAGTGTGGAACTTTTAAAAAAGCTAATTACCTAGAATCTAAAGATATGGAGTATAAATTTTGAGTGTTTTGTTTCTGAAATTCATGTGTTAGGGCACATTTTTTTGTTAAACGGAGCAAACTTTTAAAAATAGTTTATGATACAGCCTGAAGAAAAGAAAGAACATGTTAGCTCTTGGTTTTATTAAAATGGGGTGTGTGTGTTATTTGTATCACATCTTAGTATAAATTAAATAATTATTCATGGTATCCGAAGCAAAAGTAAGTCTTCCATGTGATATTTGCAGTTATGTAACTGTGGTAAAGTCTTTAGTAATTTTGTTATTGAGTTGACTTTGATATTTCAAAATGCAAAAAGGCCAAACACTTATTATGTGATTGCTGCTTATAAATACCCTACATGACTGCACCTGAGAATCAGTCACATTTGAGTGCTAGCTATGTTTAGAAGCGAGTCAAGTTCATTTAATTTTTCCACATTTCTCTTAATTCATATACATATTATCTAGTTGTCTGTCTATCTGACTTTTACGCATGGACAAAAAGCTACGTAGATGAAAGGAACTGTTTATAATTTTATCAGATTAATTTCTGTTTTTAACAGTTTTATTAGCTGTTCACATAGTTTCCTTTTTTTAATTAAAATGGTTAACAATGTAATAAAATGGTCTGGCTGATGCATAATTCTCTGTGCACTTTTTTGAATGTTGATCTGAAGAAACATTCCTATTTATGTTTACTTTTTACAAAATTAGGTATATATTCCTGTAAAATGATTTTTAAAGGATCAACCTGCAATTCAGAAGGTTTTCAAACAAATTTTTGTTATTTCTATTTTTTATTTACATGCTGAAATAGATTTGATGTGTATAAATTGTGTATGTATAGTTAAACTACCATTTTTGCTTGCTGTGGGATCTAGCAAAATCTACATCACAAATTTTAACACATTACAGCTGAAGGAAGAGGAGCACCTCACCAGAAAAGAAATGTAACTTCGTGGAAAGAGGCTTGTCCGGCAGTTTACTTCTTGTGATCGAACAGAGCTGTAAAGGATTCATGGATAAATTGAACAGGAATAGATCTGAATAAAGCAAATCTGCATATATGGTAACCAGTAGCTCTCTTACTTTTTATGTTGCTTAGCTGTTTTTATTTGAAGGAACCTGTGTGATTTAAAACATATAGCTTTTTGCAACTATTACTGGTTATATATATTTGACAATTAAAATGTGCAGAAATTGGAAAAAAGTCAAGTAAATGCTTGTTTTTATAGTAGTTGGTTCTTGTTTAAATGTTCAAGATAATGTCTGTAAAGCGCACCAATTTGATTATAATAGATGTAGTGTTGTAATAAACTGTTTGATGGGGCTGATGTGTAAATCTGTTCGAGTTATTTGATGTTTACACCTCAGGGAGCGTCTTGTGTTCAGCAATATTTAATGGTGTTAAATGTCTCTAACAAAATGCATATTTTTTACAAATGCATCAATTTATTGTATTTGATGAACTTTATGATGAAACAAGAATAGAAATCACATTATTAGCTTGTAGCCAGTTTTACATAGATGGTTTGTGAACATGCCTTTTGCCTTTTGGTGTACCAAAAAATTAGTGTTTCTGATCCTTGTAGATTGAAACTCCATTGGAGAAGATTTAGGCTTAACTTGAATTAAAATGTACAAAAGACTTCTGTTGCAATATACAGAACTAAATACCCCATATTTATTTACAAAATGTTAGAAAAATGGGCATTTTTTACTTTTTTGTTATGTTCTATTTCCAGATGTTCTGATAGCATATACATACATACATAGTATATCAACTAAAAGTAGATATAAAATAGTTCCCTTTTAAAAAACATGAAAAATAAAAGATTCCAGAAATTTCTTTAAACAATAAAATATAGTTTGTCCTAATAAACAGATGTACTCCAGAATCAACAGATTTATAGTCATGCTCAGCAATATGTTGTTTGTTGATAAAAACAGACTTCTCAGATTTTTACTTGCACCTGCCTAATTTCTCCTTTCAAAGCTATCAACATTTTAAATATTTACTATTTCCCCAAATTTACTGTAATTGGTTTGTGAATTAATGAAAATCCTTTTTAATATTTAATCAATACCATTATAAATTGGATTATAAATTTGCTGAGATATGAAATTAAATACACCATATATATTTTGCAGTTATAACTTGATAAAAACCATGATCAGTCTGGGGTTTTTTAATTAACATAACTGTAATAATTTTAAAAAGCATCCTTGACACATCTACAGTTCTTAAAATAAATGAAGCATATATATTAACATATATATGTGTTTCAATTATATACAGTTATATAAGGTATTATCTGGATTTTTGTTTCAGTTTACCCAGGAATAAGTCCCTTTGAAAGTGGAATTACATTTAAGTAAATATGCATACTAGTATGCATCCACTCATTTATTAGCAGCACATGGAAACAATCAAATAATACTTGTTCTATACATAACCCTGCTCAGAGTAGAAATAAAATATCTCTTTCTGAAGGTTATCCAATATGATTTAATTTACATTGTTGTAAAAGTCAGTTTATTATGTGCTTAGTTCAGTCAGTGCAACTTAAGCTACTGTATAGACGTGTCTATTTCAAATTAATTTTTAGTTGTTAATAACGAGTTGTATGGATATGTTAATGCTCACTGAAAAGATTTTTTTATAACAGCTGCCTTTATCATTTTTGTACATTGGCCATTCTTATGATCCATTCTTGGTTTGTCTTATTAACACGTTTTTATGTGAAATTGGCTTCTGTTAAGCATATTATGATCAATTTACCTAATTAGGATGTGGAAATGTCAATATTATCTTTGATTTAGCCTCCAATTTCATTGTGTGTATGTGTGTGCGCATGCACGCATGCGTGTATATATGTATAAATAAATAGGTAGTTCAGAAGTAAAAACTGAAGTAAAATATTAAGATGTTTGAATCCATATAATCTTTTTATTTAAAAGTTATACTTAAGGTTTTAAGTTGTTTCCTTTGTGCGGAGCTGATTAGGTATATAATCAAAAAATGGGAAGTTGCTCACATACTTGGAATGGTTTGTTTATTATATAGGGTGGTTGTAGTAGCCCTAAGAATTCCAGTGCAGTAATGCATTTTTAAATAGCTAGAATATGCACAAAGAATCTGGACTAAAAACTGGAAAAAACAAAAGCTGAAGAAACAGCCAGGTAAGTTAGATATGCATCATGGATAAATTTTATTTGGACAATTTCAAGTATCCAAAATCCAAAATGAAAATAATTTAAAATCATAACTTACGTTAGTGTAACTTTTTACAGTTGAACAGTAGTGTTATTGCTGTGTATAGATTATTTTATGTTTTCTTCTCAAGATTTCCATTGCTGGCAGTGGATTTGCCAAAAATCAAAGTATGAATGGTTTTTTAAATAACTTTTTATATATGTAGTGTGAAAGTTTGATGTGTAATAGTAAATTGTAAAAAAATATTTTCCAATTGGAATTATTAATTTTAACATTTAAAGAATTCCAAAGATATTAAGACAAATGAAGGCATTCCAGTTGTGATATGTCTGTGAGCAAACTCAGGATATATTATTGTGCATACTCACCAGACAGTAACAAAAATCTGGATATTTTCTAGGCTTCTACTGAAGTTTGTTTGGATTTCTGTATTTATTCTGTTTCTGGGCAGGAAAATGTGTCCAAGTAGGTACTTGATATTCTGTATATAGATATTCGTAATTAAAAATAGATATTTTATGTTTTTATCAATACAACTGAAAAGCAAAACAGAACTAAATTAATTGCTTAGTGTCCTTAGGTATATTGGCATCTGCCTGTAATGTCACTGTCACATTTCTTAATGTGCGTGGTTGCAGCAGATGGTACTCCTGAAACTAATTTAAACTTGCTAGAACAGAGATTTTATTAATTAGATAGCTTTTCTCTCAGTGTATTGAGCTAACAATACATATAGTGGATAGCTTTGTTTTTAGAATAAGTTTTCAAATACGAAGCAGATATGCATTCTTTTGTTGTCATATTTAAAATCTTGCCCATTAGCTATCATGTGTCTGTCCAAACAGCCTGATTGCAAATATTGCAGTGGAAATGCAATGCATGTTACTTACGTTTAGATTTCCCAATTAATTTTAGAGTGAAAATCCTGGTTAGTTTTGAGATTGTGTATACTTGATTGCTTTTGATTATTCCGAGACTATGTTTGGTTGTTTAAGTTTTGTCAAATATGAACTTCAGGTTTTAAATGTATATAATGACTTTAGTTTTAAGAACTCTTTTGTACATACAATATTGGATAGCAGTTAGATTCTCACTCCAATTTCAGCTTACTACTACTTTTTATATGTAGGGTATTATTCACATTGTTTACTTGTTTGATGTAAGATTTTACAGCCTTAAAATACAGCTTTTAATGTAAAAGCATTAAACATACTCTGTAAAATGTGCATACTTCAACTGTTTGTCAATCTTAAAAATCTGAGAAATAGGCAAAATTGTTTCAATGAAAATAACATTTTCATCTGAGGGAGGAAGGAAGAATAGTAGGGGTTTATTTAACAACCAGATAGTTAATCTGAGAACAAGGTATTTTAAAAAGGACATTATAAATTTTTATATAAGACTTTGATACTCCTTATGTATGTGAACATGCTGTGCCATGAGCAAACATACACATGCTTATGCAAACTATTAATACATTTTCATTTCCATCAAATATTGCTTCCTCTCTTTGCAGTTGTAAATTATTAGTTTAAATAAAAATAATGCCACAGTATCCATATTACAAACTTAATGTAGATTATTTCAAGCTTTTGAGGTGCACTCTTTCAAATCAAAAGCCACTTTTGAGAAGAGATTCTCCAGAATAGCACATGGGACTGCAGCAGGGCAAATTGAAAGAATAAGACGATATTATATAAGCAGTAACATTTCTGTTTTCATACATTTCTAGTCCAACTCTGCTGAGATCCAAAAATGCAATAAACATGGAACACTTTGGATTTAAAAGCAAAATAGTGCTTCAGTTCATGCAGAGACACAAATGTAATGCCTATCTACAACACCTTAAATAAGTATATTTTTCTGAACTCGCACAGCTACATCATGACATTGGGAAACGAGCTTAACTACTTTGAAGCGATGCAAACTGATGATACATTTGTGCCTTACATACCCTGAATACTTTTTTGCCTTTGAATTTGAAGTGCTGCAGGGCCCTACTTCCTCCATGGAGAATGACATCTTTTTATATTGTATTAAAGTATGAGGATTAGACAATTTTACAATTTTCTTCCAACTCTGAGACAATTTATCATTGTAGTTATTGAGAATCTTGTTAGGCAAAATTTTTAAAACCTTCAACAAAATGTCAAATTAATCAGCATTTAGAGTAGGGGTTTTATATAAAGGGTTGGAGACATAAAAGCTAATTGCCTTATTGGCAGGTTATTGGGAAGTTGTTGCTGATGGGGAAAGAGCCAAAGTAGGCAGGTACCGCTTTGAAGAACTTTATACTATTCTCACACGACACATCAGGTGCATACTTGAAGCAGAGGATGGATTGATTTTCAATTGGATTCCTAGAATAATTTATAATTGCTTTTCTTGAAAGAAATTAAATGCCAAATGTGATCTTGCATTCCTTATTGATGGATTTGGCATGATTTAGATACTAGCTTATTTTTTGTGAAACATTCTATGATTCTATGAATTTACTACTTGTAAATACATTGCCTTAAAAGTGGGGAAATTTAACTTTCATTTTATAGTTCTTTAGTGCCTGTGGAGCTAACCACTTCTTTAGATACTTTTCACATGGCTGGGGTTGGAATTTACTATGTCATAGTTTACACAAATGTTTACATGAAAGCACTGTGTACACTAAGATTTTAAATTGATTGGTATATGTAACCAACCCAGGTTCTTTTGACTTTCTAATACTTGGCAACTCAAGAACATCTTGAATGTGTTGAATTTTTGGAACTTAAATGGCTTCACAAGGTAAGAGGGAATAATGTCATACCAACACATGAAATTTTATAAACCAAATCTCTGCCTGTAGAAATGGATTTTAAAATTTCATTTCACTTCTACTTGATCATTTGGTGATTTTAATTACCATTATTTCTAGTCTTTAGGTCACTGTTAAGTATTGAACCATTTGTTGGCTTTTTAAACTGCAAAAGAAGTTTCCTTTTATGGGGGAAAATAAAGTACATTTTAGTGAAAGCTTAAGTCTATTTTGTCTTCTTTTTCATGGAACTATGGGGGTTTGTTTGTTTGTTTTTTTGAAGTTAAATGCAAGTGGCTCTTACTGAAAAAGTGAAAAAGTAACAAGCCAAACAAAATATCTTGTGAAAAACAAAATAGAAAAGGTAATGTTTCTACCACTTTTTATATCAATTGTTGCTATGTAAACACTATGAATTATTACTGTACACATATTCATGTAAACAAAATGACAAAGTTTGATGTCACTAATCTTTTAATATTTCTGCTTTCATCCTAGTCTAAAATGTACAGTTGTATAATGAAATAATCCATTTACACTATTTCCAGTTCTGAAGTTGATCAAATATCCTTGGGAATCCATTTTTTCCCTCTTCATACTTGATTATTTTAATTTCCTCCTCAGTATAAAACTTCTCTTAAAGCTATCTCTGCATTCCCCATCAACTATACTTTGATCCATTTCTTTTTCCCACAGAAGATTTTATCAAATGCCCTTAAAAATATTTTCAGTCTGTTAGTTCTTAATTTCCAGCTACTATCCTGTTTTTCCTGAAGAAAAAGACAATCAGCTACATTCCAGATGAACCCTTATGAGATTTAAATTAAATGACAAATGGCAAAAGACTCAGAAACTATTATTAAATGCAGAACCCATGTTTCCTTGGGGCTTTAAACTTGTCACTGTTGGTGGGAAAGGAAGAAACTTGAAGTTTAAAGGTAAAAACAGTAAACAATTAAGACAAGCTGAAGCTCACATATACATAGAAGGTTAGATGTAAAAATCAACTTGCATTTTAAAATAATGGGTACTTTGGAAGGTGGGGTTAAATAGCTTTACCATTAAGATATCACTAATATTAAGAATTCCATATAACAATCTTACAATTAATGTTTTCTATTAGTTGGACATCAGTCTTTCATTTGAAACTAGCATAGTGCTGTAAGAGCACTAGTGCAACATACTTGGGAGAGAAGTAGATTTGTGAAGTCAGCTCCAACAATAAGTAATAAATATACAGTGTATGAACTCCATCTTGGTTCCTAGGAACAGCCTGAACAAGTTCTGCAGTTTTATTGGCAAGATTTCAGAAGTGGTTTGCCATTGCCTCCTTCCTATGGCTGAGAGAGAACTACTAGCTAGCCCAAGATAACCCAGTTGGATTAGAACTAGAATTCATAGCTTCCCAGTTTCTATATTGATGCCTTCCTTAAGCACTACACCAGCGGTTCTCAACCTGTGGGTCGCGACCCCATTTGGGGTCGAACGACCATTTCACGGTCGCCAAGCAATGCAGTCTGCCATTTCCCCCCCCCTTTTTTTCCTTAGCTGTGCTACTCCCTCTTATTCTATTGGCTTTTGAAAGCCAATAGAATAGAATCTCTTGAATAGAGTCTAATTCTATTGGCTTTCAAAAGCCAATAGGAATTGTCCAGGCTGTCTTTGCCCTGCTGAGCCTGCCAAAAGTCCCAGTCTGCAAACGGTGCTGCAAGTTGTCTGCAGAGAAGGGTAGCTGTCTAGAAGTTTCCACCCCTCCCTGCTAAGCAGCTACTAAAAATATAAGTAAAAGAGGGCCGGGGTGGGAGGTGGGAGGCCGGCGGGCGCAGGGAGGGTTGCTGGTGCGCGTGGGGCCCGGCAGGTGCCTTACCTCCCTTGGGCTGGGCCAGCTGGTGGCCCAGCCGGTGGTCGCCCTAAGCCGTTGCTGCCCCTTGCCAGCTACGCCTCGGGCGGCGCAGGGGGCGGCACCACGCATGTGCGGCGCTCCCGGGCAGGGAGAGTCCTCAACTTACGATCGGTTGGGAAGTCCTCGACTTACGACTGGTTGGGGGTCGTGGCATTAAAAAGGTTGAGAACCACTGCACTACACCAAACTATTTCTTTGATGTCTCTTTTCAATTCTATAAATTTAAAATTTATAAAGACTCATATTGAGCTGTCACTCTAATTTGCCTGTAATGCTGAAATATCCAACACCCAATAAACAGTACCTAGGAAATCTGAAGTATTTGATTTACACAGCTGACTAGCTTTATAAAAACCATAGGAGATAAAATACATGGCATGTATTTACAAAAGCACACTGACAGAACATTTAACAATAGAACTTGAAATATGTTAGTTTCTAATTGAGAAACAAAAGGGAAATGTTGTATTGCAGAAGTGACAAGAACATCCCGAAGACTAAAAGCATAACTTGTATATCCATTCCTCTAATGACAATATTCTAGGTGAGAGAGCGGATTACAATGCTGAAGGAATAATCCATAGTCCAGTCTATTATATAAATTGAAATACTACTTACCGTTAATATATCGGAACTCAGAGCCTAAGACGGGTCTATTGTATATCTTATTAAACTGATGGTTTTCATATATAAAATTTATTAGGTAAATTGCTAGTATTGCTAGTGCTTTAGTGTGAGCATAGATAACATTTTTTGGAAAGGGGCTTGGTTTATAGACGTATTCTGAAACACGGAATTCAAATAGAAGTTTCTTATAGTATGCTAACGTGGATTACAGAAACTTCCAAGGAGCATCCCAACAGCTGCCAGTAACTCAGAATTGAATTTATAACCTTACGATTGCGCTCCAAAATGTAGCCCTTTACAACCAGCACGACCGCAACATACCAAAAATATACGTTTGTTTTCTCTTTCTAGCCTTTAATTTTTATCTCCAATTCGCGAAACTAAAGCGATGGGAGATCATGTGACATTACCAGCCCGCTGCTTTCTGCTGGAAATGAGAAGGTGCGTGTAAATGTGGGTTACGTTAATCTCACCCGGAAGCTATTGTATGGGGGTCACGGACTTCGCCCAGAGGGCGGACGCCGGGTTACGCAGAGGAGGGAGGGTTTCCTTGGTTTCGCGGCCGGTGGGCGGGCAGATGAGGCCGGCCTTGCACTGGCTACGCTAGAGCGGCGCGAGGAGCCTTCCCTTCCGGTGCAATATGTTCAAAAGAATGGCTGAGTTCGGGCCTGACTCTGGTGGGAGAGTGAAGGTGCGAGGGTCGCTGGGAGGGGGCTTTTGGTCAATTTGCGAACGGCTTCTCTTCCTCCTGAAGGGCAATAATAGACGCCCGAGGCGATCGCAGGGTTCGACACATATTTGGTCCCTTGGGTCGGTTTGTTGCACAAGTTCAAGTGTACTGATTGATTTAAAGAGGCTTGCGAATGGTTTCGAAGGAGGGAACCGTCGTTTAGTTGCTGCAACTAACACCGAAAGGTCCGCTGGAGCTTAGAGACCTAACGAATTTATTTTCATACAAATCTTCAAGAATTAAATCACTAATTCTTTCCTTGGAAAGCTGTGTTTCACGTACTTTTCTAGTTTTAAATATAAATTTAACTCTCCCTAAATTTAATCTTCGTTGCTTTGTATCAGCGTTGCTGAATTAACGAATCGCTTATTGATTGTATTTTTCATTACTTCAGATTGTATGTATATCCTTCATTAGATTATGACTTCCTAAAGTTAATAGGTGTAAGAAAAGGGATGCTGAAGCTACAGCAAATATTTAAGTAGTTGCTAGTGTTTAAAAACCCATACACAGTACGTAATTTTGGTTAAAATGAATTCTCTATTAAATATTACCTGGTTTTGTATGGTGAAAGCATAATTTGCTGTATTACAGACAAATGACATTCAAATCATTTGTAAGGTATTCTTCAAAATGATGCTGGTCTCCGGATTTATTTACAGGTAGTCTTTTGACCACAATTGAGCCCAAATTTTTGCTAAGCAAGACAGTTGTTAAGGTAATTTCCCCTCATTTTATGACCTTTCTTGCCACAGTTGTTAAGTGAATCACTGCAGTTGTTAAGTTAGTAACATGGTTGTGAAGTGAATCTGGCTTCCCCATTGACTTTGCTTGTCAGAAGGTCGCAAAGGTGATTACATGACCCTGGAACATTGCAACCATCATAAATATGAGCCAGTTGCCAATCATACGAATTCTGATCACATGACCTGGGGATAGTGCAATGGTCATAAGTACAGTCACAAGTTATTTTTTTTCAGTGTTGTTGTAATTTCAAACGGTTACTAAATGAATTGTTGTAAATCAAGGACTACCTGCATAATTTTTTAAAATAGTTTGTCTCTAAATCTTTGTAATTCAGAAGATTTGTATCAACTAAGTTTGTTGCCTTCTATAAGTATTGGGAGTAAGTGCTGATAAATTTGAATTTATTGGATTACACAGCCAAAAGTTCTTGTTTCTTATGTTTAAACCCCATTGGAAGTACTGGTTTGACTATATTGCTTATTGACTGCTTATTATTTTATAATACTAAATTGTTCAACACTACTTTTATACTTGCATTCTAACTTTCTGTCTTCAGGAAACTCAATATAGGAAGTCCTTGACTTATGACCACAATTGAGCCCATCATTTTCTTTGTTAAGTGAGACATTTGTTAAATAAGCTTTGCCCTATTTTACAACCTTCTTGCCACAGTTGTTAAGTGAATCACTGCAGTTGATTATTTAGTAACCCAGTTGTTAAGTGAATATGGTTTTCCCATTGACTTTGCTTGTCAGAAGGTTGCAAAAGGTGATCACATGACCTTGGGACACTGCAACCATCATAAATATGAACCAGTTGCCAAGCATCTGAATTTTGATCACATGATCACGGGGAGGCTGCAAACGGTCTTGTCACTTTTTTTAGTGCTGTTGTATCTTTGAACGGTCACTAAATGAATTGCTATAAGTCGAGGACTACCTGTATAGTTCCAGAAGGCTTTCATCCACTGGGAGGAGAGGGAATGAATGTGCTGATGACTATCAAATCTCTTCAAGGACCTTGTCTACGTTTTTGGGATTAGCAGACACAAACTCTTCCAGATAACCTTGCAAATTTTAAAGTTTTTAAATATATGCTTTCAACTCCTAGATAAAAGTAGGCCAAATTAAAAAAGTAACAGAATAGAAAAAGAAAATAGTAGAAAAGATATATTTTCTGCTTATTAACTACTTTTCTACTTATTAAGTATATTTAATACTTACTAAATATGTATTTATAATAATATATAAAAATAATTTCTAAAGTTTTTGTAATTGAAAATATAGTGTGACTTGTAAATCTATACTATACACAGCTTGGAATTCTTAATATATATAGTAGTAGTAGTAGTACTACTACTACTACTAATAATAATAAAGTTGGAAGGGACCTTGGAGGTCATCAAGTCTAACCCCTTGCTCAGGCAAGTAACACTATACCATTTCGGACAAATGGCTGTCCAGTCTCTTCTTAAAAACTTCCAGTGTTGGAGCATTCACCGCTTCTGGAGGCAGGTTGTTCCACTGGTTAATTGTTCTGTCAGGAAGTTTCTCCTTAGTTCTAGGTTGCTTCTTTCCTTGATTAGTTTCCATCCATTGCTTCTTGTCCTGCCTTCAGGACAAATGAAGATGTTGAAGAGCACTGGGCCCAGAACAGAGCCCTGGGGCACCTCACAACACACTTCCCGCCATGTGCCCCTGCTATGGACCCATCTAACTGGCCAAATGAGATAGATTGTTTTAGCCTCCTCACCAGAATGCCCAAGTTCCCTACTAGCGTCAGGCTAATGAGGCAGCGGGTGCAGCCAGAGTCTATTAAGGCTTTCACTTTTACAGCTTTGGGCATGGAGGGAGCTAATATAGTCATGTCTTGAGGATGGGTGCGATGGGTCCACTTACCAGGGTTTTGCCCTCTGAGCTGTTGTCTGATGTGTCCACCGGCCCTGCGATGTAGGCTGGAGTTCCTTCCCCACGTTGGGGAGAGCATGGGGACTCCACAGTCTCTATTGCTCTCATGGCGGGTTCTTTTGGCTTGGCTGAGGACTTTCCGGATTTCCTGGTGGGCGATCGGTTTGGATTGTGCTGGGGGGCTTTTGATTGGCATTCTATGGCCCAATGCCCCTCTGTCCCTCATCTGAAACAGCCCGTTGGCTTCTTGGCCGTAGCTGGTGGCTTCGCTGGTTCGCGCATCGACTCAAGCGGCGAGCGGCCCCATGGTTTTCCTCAGTGGTGCCACTTCATTAGGTCAATCTCTGCTTCCTCTGCCAGGACGTACCATTCGTCGAGTTTGTAGGGGTCCCCCCAGGGCAGGCAAGCATCATACAGGTTGTAATTTAGGCAGTCTTTGAAATTGCTAAGGAGGATGTGTTCCGGCCAGATTAGCTTGCTGGCAATGGCCCGGAATTCTTGTGTATATTCGGCTACCGGGCGTCTGCCTTGCCTCACCGTTTTGATTCTTTCACGGGCTTTGTGATCAGTCAGGGGGTCCTCAAATCGCCTTCTCAGAGAGGACATGAAACGGTTGAAATAGTTGAGCTCTGGGGCATCGGAATCATGCAAATTCACCACCCAATCTGCAGCCGGTCCGCCCAGAGCGGATTGCACGATATGGATGCGGGCTTTGTCTCTAGGAATGTGCCGCCCGTATTCCTCCATGTAGCTGAGGACTTGGGTTAGGAAAACCCCCAAGCATGTCGGTTCCCCCTTGAATTTCGTGTCCAGCGGCGGGACTCTTTGAATGGATCGGTGCCTTCGCCATCGGTAGTATTGTCTTCCATCCGGATCTCTATCTGCAGGTCGGGGAATGGGGGTTGCTGAAATGGTCACTATTGGATCAGCGGACGTCCCCGGGACTACAGGTTCAAATTCCCCCTCAGTGTCTTTCCAGCTGCAGCTCAAGGTGCTGGTGCAGCCGCGGGGCTCAGAATTCTCCTCTCCTAGAACAGGGCTTTTCAACCTTTTCAACCATTGTACCACTTTTAGGGTATGGCAACATCCGAGTATCCCGAGTCGCCTAGCAAGGTGTCAAAAACTTGATGACCAAAAAAAAGGAAAAAAGTGATAAAGTACAGGTAGTCCTTGACTTACAACAGTTCGCTTAGTGACTGTTCAAAGTTACAATGGCACTGAAAAAAGTGCCCCCCAAGCCACAGCCGAGCAAGACACCTGCCTGCCTGCCCGGCGGCGCTCTTCCTCCTTTCCAAGGTTTTCATTGTTGTGAGCATTTCTGTTGAGGATTGGCAGCAGGGGTGGGGTGAGGGGGGTGTTTAGTTTTTATTCCCCCCCGTCTGCTTGGTGGTTGCAGCAAGTTTTGGTCACTTCACATGACCCTGGGACACTGTAACCATCATAAATATGAATCAGTTGCCAAGCATCTGAATGTAAATCACAAGACCTTGGAGATGCTGCAACATTCCAGCTGATCAGCGCTTCTTCTGGGCTCAGCAGAAGCACCAGGATCAGCACCGAGCTCCAAGTGGAGCCTGGCACTGATCCCGGCGTTTCCACTGAGCCCTGACAGCCCCAAAAAAGCGCCGATCAGCTGGAAAGCAGCACTGATCCTGGCGCTTCCGTTGAGCTCTGACAGCCCTGCAGCTCCAGCCATCTCTCACTCAGGCTTGTGCAGTTCTGCCACTGGTTCAGCTCATTCCCCTCCCCCGCTACCAATTTTCTAGGATGGTCGTGTACCACCTGCCAGGTGCCAATGTACCACTGGTTGAAAAGCCCTGCCCTAGAGAGCCGAGGGTTCTTTTCATCAGGTTCATAGCTTTCTCTAGGATTCAGTTCGAGGGCTGTGCCCAACTTCCTTCCTCTTCGCTAACATGCAGGGATTTCTCCATCTCCTGCTTCCATTCTGGTTGGTGGAGCCCCCGTCTCAGGGTCACCTTTCTCGATCTCTTTTCCCACTCGGCTTTCTTTCCAACGCCCATTGACCACCGAGGTTTGCAGTTACGCATCTGCACCACCTCTTCTCCTGAGGAGTATGACATTTCAAAATCCGACAGCTGGCAGGTTTTCAGTCGGGGGGAAGGCTCCTTCTCCGTGGGGTTTTCTCCCTTCCCTGCCTCGTCATCTGATGTTGTATTTTTTGCAAAATCCCCCGGCAAGGTTCTCCCTTCCAGGTTGACTATTACTGCAGATTCTGTCTAATGTAAGGAACCACTTCAATCCACATTTTAAAAAAGCAGAACTCTTGGAAACGGTTTCTTCCAACAGGAACTTTTATTAAGAGAAATTGATAGTAGGCATGATAGATAGGATCTGAGGGATTTCCTTACAAATCAATGTTTTTAAAGTGTTCCTAAGCAACCCCCACCCCACAGTTCTTCCGGGTGATTCAGACCGGCAGATTTCTAGGTGTTAAATCCAGAAAAGGGAACATCAATCCGGCTCCGTTGGCACAATCATTCAATAGCTCCTCACACAGATTCCGGAGGCTGCATCTTTTCACACACACCCCTTTTCCTCGCTGGCTGGTAAGGAGGAGAAGTTCAAAGGGGCATAGGATGAAAGGCTAATGGTTACATTGTGATGGTTAGCAGATCCGAAAACGAATCAACAAAAGGTTACTTTGTAGTGAATAGAGGAAGTGAAAGTAATAAAACCTCCATGCATACCCCCTCCCCCTTAGGAGTATGACAGGATCCAGGAGAGAGTAAGGATTGGTTTTATATCAGAGAAAATAGATAGAAAGGAAATATAACTGGATACTGACACTAGGTGTTCTCTGATTCGTTGTTTTTACTTTTAATTTGTGTCTCATCTTTATTATTTTTATAAATAATTCAAAGCGGCAAACATGTCCAACATGCTTTCCTCCTCTTATTTTTCTCACAACATGATTTAGGCTGCGAGTGACTTTCATGACTAAGGCGGGACTAGAACTTATGGTCTTCTGATTTCTAGTCTTGTGCGTTAATAACTAGACCAAACTGGGTCCCTTTACTGAGTTCTAAAGGAAAAAAAAATAATCTAAGAAAGAACCTTTAACTTTCTGTGTCCTTAACTATAGGACAGAGCTTCAAAGTAAGAATATAAAATGATTTTGCTTTTTTCCTTCAAGGGTGTAACTATTGTAAAACCCATTGTTTATGGTAATGTTGCCCGCTATTTTGGCAAGAAACGAGAAGAAGATGGGCATACACATCAGTGGACAGTTTATGTTAAGCCCTATAGGAATGAGGTAAGCGAAAATATTTTCAACAATAATGCATTTTTTTTCAATTTTTGAATATTTTGGGTGTTTAAAATGTTATTTGGACATTGCTATTCTGTACAGTCAAATAAAATATATAGGGAAAGCTAGCAGAATGCCCCGTGAAAGATTATGATCTACAGAATTTAGGCTAACAATTTTTGCCACAATCTAAAGTGATTTTGTATAGAATATAGGTCATTTCTTGATAAATATACTTAGTATTTGGTGATTTATTCAAAATGTCTTATCAGCTATTATAGTTTGGAAGACACACAAATATTGCACAAGGAAAATAAAATCTAAAAAATAGTACTGGAATTACTCAGTGGAATGCTATGTAACAGAGATTAGAAGAGAACATTGAAACAGTATAAAGCATACATTCTTATTGGCTCTTTTTAATTTTAGGATATGTCTGCTTATGTAAAAAAAATCCAGTTCAAGTTACATGAAAGCTATGGTAATCCACTAAGAGGTATGATTTAAACAGTCTTTGATGAAAATAGAATGGTTTCACTATTTTTCAAAGTTGGATTATCTAATATTTAGTGTTTCCCCCCTTTTTTTAGTGGTAACTAAACCACCATATGAGATCACTGAAACAGGTTGGGGTGAATTTGAAATCATCATTAAGATATTTTTTATTGATCCTAATGAAAGGCCGGTAAGTAGTTTTCCTAGTGCAAACATCAATACTCAATTTTATACATCTATTACCCTGATGAAATCACATTTTATTTCAGGTTAGCTAAAATGTGGTGGATCCTGTACACATTGCTAGTATTTCCTGGAAAGGAACTTTTGTCTATAAAAGTTGTGAATTTTGTGCTAAGTTTAAAGAAAAGCCAGCTGAATTGTTTTATGTTTAGAGAAAAAGCACTAGTGTGAGAGAGCGCTTAACTGGGTAAAGCTGTATATGTTTGAACATGGCTTTTTAAACAGTGGATTACATCTGTCACCAATTCCTAAAGCAGTCAATGACTGTAATTCTGCTCATGGTAGAATTGTAAGTAAATTATTTGTGATTGACATGTGGGTCAGTTTAGTTGGAGTTTAGTTGGAATTTTGAGAACGTGGAAGAGTGCATCCTGTTTAAAATAACAGTTGGGAAAAGATTGAGAAGTTTTATCTGTATTTAGAGGATGAATCACTTAAATGTATTACTTTGGGCATTCTTTGCTTTGTGTCTGGGAATGATACAACAGTTCTATGTGCCAAATTATGAGGAAACAAATATTTTGCAGCATAATCTTAAAATGGTTCCCTGTGTCTTTATAGAAAATAAATGTCACTAATGAAGGTTAAAAGGTGTGCCTTCTGAAAAAAACGTGGTTTATATCAGCAAATAGACAGTACAATTCCATCGCAAGTGACCTGTAATTACTAATTCTTTTAAGTTTATTCTTGTCTGTATGCAGTAAATTTTCAGTTTCAGTTATCATGGCAAGCTGAAATATAAAATATTCAATTTCTGTTCTGCTGTTTGATTGGTATATTTGGGTAGTAACCAGGTTTCTCTATTATACAGGTGACTCTATATCATTTGCTGAAGCTGTTTCAGTCTGATACAAATGCCATTTTGGGAAAGAAAACTGTTGTTTCTGAATTTTATGATGAGATGGTAAGATAACAAAAACTTACATTAACTTTAGGAACAGGAATTGGATGATGTCTCCCCTTCTTTCCCTTTCCTTTTCAGACTCTGATAATCTGAATCTGCTCTGAAGGGTGGTTCCCCAAATTTTTTGGTGCATGTTTGGATATACAGAAGGAAAGATCCATTAGATTGTGAATATTCTAGTTATCAAATTACATAATTATATATAGTCCATTTTACTGTGAAACATTACAGTCTAGCAAATAATAGAAATGTATTACCTTTTTCCAACAGATTTTTCAGGACCCTACTGCTATGATGCAGCAATTGCTAACTACATCACGTCAGTTAACACTTGGTGCTTATAAGCATGAAACAGAATGTAAGTGCTGAACACCAAGATTTCAGTATTATATGTTGATTTTATAGGATCTGAAACTTGATTTGAAAGATCCTCTTTCCTATTATTATTGTATGACTTAAACTAGATCTTCACTTTCGCTTTGGCTTTCATGAAAATTATATTTTATTTATTTATATATTATTTTAGTCCAGATAGAGAACAGGTATGGAAAGGTCACTTCTGCATAATCATTTTGATTTATGTAGATTATGCCAACTTTGTATTCAAGATAACCTAATCCAGTTGCTTTGGATTCCTAAAATGATACTTTTATTTCAGCTATAGTTTAAAGGCATTGTATGTTAAAAATACGGTTTGTGTTGTACTAGCAAACAGTAGCACTTGGCGGTTGGTCCAGAATGTTTTAATCTTTTTGATTCAAAATAATAAAGACTTTGCCTTTCTAAACCTTGAGAAAAATATTGAAATAATTAAGCAATATACCACAAACATTTTTCTTCTAGTTGCCAGTGTAGAAGTAAAAACTCGAGAGAAGTTGGAAGCTGCTAAGAAGAAGACCAGCTTTGAGATTGCAGAACTTAAAGAAAGATTAAAAGCAAGCCGTGAAACTATCAACTGTCTAAAAAATGAAATAAGAAAGCTTGAGGATGATGATCAAACTAAAGATACATAATACCTATTTATTACTTTAAGAGATTTCACATGAAACCTATTTTCATCATGGAACCTATAACATATCCCCTTTTCTGGGAAGAACTGCATATAGGCATTCTGAAGAGATTTTGGGGGGAGTAAAGAAATTCAGCATGTGACATTTCACTAACTAATTTAAAAAAATATTTTCGTAGTTTTAAGTTACAGTTGACTTCACTTATTTTTAAAATGGTGACTTTCTCTAAAGAAAAAGAGAATGTATTGCTGCTACAACCTGTTTATGTTCTAATGTATTAAGGAGTATATGAAATCCTATGATATTGTTATTAAGTGTGTAGTCAAAATTCTACTTATTTACATAAACCATTATTGCCTCAAGAGAAATAAAACTTTGTACTAAGGGCAGCTAAACCAAGTCTCCTATTATTTTCTTTCCCTATATTTCTCAGAAACTTGAGATAGAATTGCTGTACAAAGAAATATCAGTGATAGGTTTACCCTTACAGATGACAAAACTGATCATGACCCTGTTTGGAAACAATATGTCTGATGTTCTGGAGTTCCACTAATAAAAGTAACACGTGAAACAACATATATTTTCTTTAATATTAAAATACGATAAAGTATATAAATTTATACAATTCCTTTTGTTGGTAATATGTGGGCTTGTTATAAAGTTGAATTTTCTCTGTTAACAATTTATTATCTATGTCCATTCACAGTGATACAGTTCACTAATAACTGAAAATTGCAAATTTATAGAAAAGGTTAAAAAAGAATGAAAACCAGAAAAGCTTAAACCATATTTACATATATATAAAGAGAGTTACCTTAAAAAATAAAAATGTTAAGATAATTAATATTTAGTTGCCTGGCTGAAGACACGGGTCTTTTATAAGTGAAGAATTTAATGTCAAACACAACAAAGGAGTACATTTCTTTTCTTGGGAATGAGTTAGGAAAGGGGCGTTGTCTTACCTGAATGCCTTTTCTCAGCATGGAGATGGAGAATCCACGGATGGGTGTAGACTGTATTCCTGCCCAATCAGATCAAGTCAGCCAAAGTTGCCACGCCCGTCCTGGACCATAGAGATCCCAGTTTTTGGCGTGAGCGTAGACGTTGACTGACCGCAAGACGCAGTGGCTCACTAAATTCTGCTAACCCTGGCCTGATGACTTACTAGGGTGGGAGTGGATTCTCCATCTCCGTGCTGAGAAAAGATGTTCAGGTAAGACAACACCCCTTCTCCAGCACTTGGAGATGGAGAATCCACGGATGGGACATACCAAAGCCTACTGTCCCTGAGGGTGGGTAGTAGAGTGGTCCGGTGTGGCACTTTGCTGTAATGCCTGTTGTAGGACTGTCCTACCAAATGAGGCCTCAGCCGAGGCGAATCTATCAATCTTGTAATGTCGTATGAAGGGGGACGGTGAAGTCCAAGTGGCCGCCCTACAGACCTCCTCAATGGACACCTGGGTGGCCCATGCTGCTGAAGTGGCTGCACTCCGTGTGGAGTGGGCCGTGACGCGGGATGGAGCCGGCAATGACTTAGCCTGGTAGGCTCCGGCAACGCATGCTCTGATCCACCTGCCAATAGTGGAAGAGGAAACCCTCCAACCCCTGGAGGAGGGATGGAAGGAGACGAAGAGGGCTTCTGACCTGCAGAACTCCGCTGTCCTTGCCAGATAGTGCTGAAGAGCCCTGCGGACGTCCAGACTGTGCCATTGCTGTTCCAAGTCATGTGATGGGTTGGGACAAAAGTCCGGCAGCACTATTTCCTGTGATCTATGGAACAGAGAGTTGACTTTCGTGGTGAAAGTGGGGTCGAGTTGGAGGACCACGCGATCCTGGTGGAAGGCGCACAGGTCCTCTCATCTGGAGAGTGCTGCCAATTCTGAGATACGCCGTGCCGACGTGATTGCCACCAGGAAGGCCACCTTGTGTGACAGGCAGCGGACGTCGCACGTTCCCAGGGGTTCAAATGGGGCCTTGGTAAGGGCCCGGAGTACCCGAGGTAAGTCCCATGAAGGATACCTATGCACCGTAGGGGGCTTGGTGTTCGCCGCTCCCTTCAGGAATGAGCGGATTAGGGGGTGATACCCCAAGGGACCCGCGGGGCCACAGGTGAGGACCGTGGCCAGGGCGGCTACGTGCCTGCATAATGTGCTAGGGGCCAGGCCTCTTTCCAGGCCCTCTAACAGATAGTCTAATATGTGGGGAACTGTGAGTTCCAAGTTAGTTAGGTGTTGGCCCGAGCACCATGATTGAAAGTTCTTCCACGTGGCCTCGTAAATGCGGTTCGTGGAAGGACGGCGGGAGGCCTGAATCACTTTGATGACCCCTGGGGAGCATAGTTCCCCTAACAAGACGGAGCGCTCAAGTTCCAGACGGCTAGCTGGAGCCATTGGGGGTCCGGATGGAGAATGACCCCCTGGCTGAGAGATACCCGTTCTGGAGGAGTTCGCCAAGGGTCTGCTAGAGCTAGGCTCATCAGATCGGCAAACCAATGCCTCCTTGGCCAATGAGGGGCCACCAGGATTACCTCTACTTGTTCCTGAAGGAGCTTGCGTATCACTGCTGGGATGAGGGGTAGAGGAGGGAAGGCGTAGAGCAGACCCTGGGGCCATGGGCTCCGGAGAGCGTCCGCCCTTTCTGCCGTAGGAGTCTGGTACCGGGAGAAGAACCGAGGCAGCTGAGCATTGCTCAGGGACGCAAACAGGTCCACGAGAGGGAGACCCAGCAGTGGCAGATTTCCCTGAAGACCCTCGGATGTAGGCGCCACTCCGAGTGATCCACCGTTATTCTGCTCAGGATGTCGGCCTGGGTGTTTGACTCCCCTGAAATGTGATCGGCCTTGATGGAGGCCAGGTTGTGTTCCGCCCAAGTTCCCAGTAAGCGCGCCTCTGTCAGTACGGCCCGGAATCTGGTGCCCCCCTGTTGGTTTACATGGGCCTTGGCTGCCACATTGTCCGTGAGGACCAGTACATGGCGTCCCCTTACCAGGCCGTGGAATTGGCGGAGGACTAGGTGTATGGCCTGTAACTCGAGCCAGTTTATGTTGTGGCGAAGGTCTGCGGGAGACCAACGGTCCTGTGCCCATAGTGATCGAAGGTGTGCTCCCCAGCCAAACAGGCTGGCGTTGGTTGTTAAGACTATTCGGTCCGGCTCCCTGAAGCATGACCCTTTGAGCATGGCTCGCGATAACCACCACGTGAGGGAGCGCATTATCTGTTGTGGTAGCCTTACCCGTTGTTGCGAGGCACTGAGGTTCTGACTCTGGAAGGGGAGCATGAACCACTGTAGTTCCCTGGAGTGGAGTCTGGACCAAGGGACGATCACTATGGCCGAGATCATTCTGCCTAACAATTGGGAGAGGCTGACCAGGGTACCTGTCTGGGTCCTGCTTAGTTTGAGCACCGATTGTCTTATACTGCTTCGGCGTTCCTCAGACAAGTATACCCGGCATTCCACCGTATCTATGATGGCCCCTAGGTACAGCAGCCTGGTCGTGGGGACCATGTGGCTTTTGGGAAAGTTTATGGAGAATCCGTGGTCGTGCAGCAGCCCTACCACCCTTTCGAGGTCCGTCAGCGCAACCTGGGCGGACTGCGACTGGATTAATATGTCGTCCAGGTAACATTGGACCCTTATGGGTATCAGTCACAAGTGGGCTGCCAGGACTGACAGGACCTTGGTGAATACTCTGGGGGCTGATGAGAGGCCGAATGGGAGCGCCCTGTACTGGAAGTGGCGTCCCCTGTAAGCGAAACTTAGGAACCGGCGGTGGGCTAGAGAGATGGGGATGTGAAGGTACGCCTCCGTGAGGTCGATAGACGTCAGGAAATCCCCTTTTCTTACACTTCCCAAGATGGAGCGGAGGGTTTGCATTTTGAATTTTCGATACATTAGGTGGAAATTTAGACCCTTGAGATCTAGGATTGCTCTCCATCCTCCTGATGTTTTTGGTACAACGAAGAGGATAGAATAAAAACCCCCTCCTCTCTGGTCCGCCGGGACCGGTTCTATGGCTCGTATGCTCAGCAGATGCTGAACGGCCTCATTCATTAGGTTCCTCTTGGTTCGGCTTCGCGGGGATGGGCAAGTTAGGAATCGATTTGGAGGGTGGGACCTGAATTCTAGGGACAGACCCCGTGGTGTATGGTATCCAGAACCCATGCGTCTGTGGTGGTGGCCTCCCACTGGTGGGCAAAGAGGGAGAGTCTGCCCCCTATGGGAGGGATCGCCGGAGTGTCACTTGGCTCGGCGGGAAGGTCGGCCGTTCCCTCGAAAGGGCCGCCTGCCCTGAAATTGCTGTCTAGGTCTGGCTGCCTGCCTGTCCGGTTGCCTCTCCTGCCTGTCCTGTCTGGTCGGGAAGGAGGTCATGGCCTGGGGATAACTGTACCTGGCCCCTGCCCGAAAGGGTTGTCTCCTTTGGAAGTAATTGGGTCGCTTGTTTGCCCTCTTAATGAGGTGATTGAGGACCTTGCACTTGTCCCGGTTCTCGGTGAGATAGGGATTTAACGCGTCCCCGAACAGCCTCCTACCTTGATATGGTGTGGCCGAGAGCCAGCACTTAGACCTGGGGTCTGCTTGCCAGTGCTTCAACCATAGCATGCGGCGGCCGGCTATGGTAGACGCCATGGCCCTGGAGGAGAACCTGGCAGCTTGGACGGTGGCATCTGATGCGTACTCCGTGGCCGCCACCATCTTGCTGAGGTCCTGGTGAGTACGGACGTCATCTGCTGGGATGCGGGCTTGGAGTTGCCTGAGCCAGCGGAGAGCGGATCTATTGAAGAACGATGCCGAGGTGGTCGCTCTCATGGCCCATGACGTTGCTTGGTGAGACCTGCGGTAAGTCAGTTTGCACTTATGGTCTTCTGCCTTAAGGGCCTCAGCGACATCCCCAGGAATAGCCGTGGGAGATACTAGGGGCCCGAATGGCTCGTCCACCGCTGGTACTTCCAGTGCCTCCTCTAACTCCTTGGCCACATTGTACAGCTTCCTATCGGAACTGCCTGGTAGGGGAAGGGAGGTGGGAGAAGCCCACTGTTTGCGAATCGCGTTTAGGAACATGGGGGGGGGGCAAGGGATGCGATGTTGGGTGGTCACCGGTTCGGTGAAGTTTGGGTCCGCTTCCGATTCCGTGGGGCCCGGAGTGGTAGGAGAGGAGGTGTCTGTCCCCAGGTGGGCAGTGGTGGTTGTCTTGCGGAACAAGGTGACGAAGAAGGAAGGGTTAAAGAGGCCGCTGAATGGGGGGCCTCTGGGGGAAGCTCCTCCTCCTCCGACATAGGTATCCCCTGCTCCAGGTCATGTGCCTGGAGCGATGATCACTCAGAGCAGGTGGAAGCGGCTGGGAAAGACAGGACATAGTAAGCCTCGGTCACCGGGTGTTGGACCGGTGGGGGGGCGGTCACCGCTGAGGTAGAGGCGTGCGCCCTGGCCTCAAGCACGCGGTCCACCGCCTGTGCTATTAACAAGGCGAGACGGTCCTCTGTGGGGAGGAGAACGGGTTCCGCTGGTCGGAGTCCGGCCACGGTGGGGGTCCAGGTTGCCTCAGGGGCCACATGTTGGGCCCTCGTGGCCGAGGATTGGGAAGCCGGAGAGATGGCTCCCAATCCCCTGTGCACAGGGGACTGAGTGGTCTCTCCCGTAGACCATATCCCTAAGGGTGAGGTTGGAGGGCCTAGGGGAAGGTCCAGAGCCAGCCCCTCGTTTTGTGAGTTTTCTGTCCTGGCCCTTTTCTGTGCTCCGGAGAATTCTTTCTCCAGGGCTTGGTGTCTCCTGCTGGCCTGCTTTTCCGCCCTCTTAGAGGCTTTGGTATTCTTGTCCCTGCCCTTGGTCGCAGTAAGGTCTGTGCTCACCTGGCTGGGTGGGCTAGGGTTCCTTGGAGCTGCTGAAGTGTGCGAGATGCCCTTTGTCATGGTCATAGGCTCCTCCATTCTCTGATACTGCAGGGACACGATGGGGGGCCCCTGAGATGCAGAGAGAATTAACCACTGGATGAGAACAGACGCACCAGAGGGGGCGCCTGGGACCCAGGTAAGGTTACGCACGGATAAGAAAAGACGCACTAGTGGGGGCGCCTGGAATCCGGCTGGGGCTGTGTTGGGTAGGCACAGGCGCATGATAGGGTACGCCCGGATCCAAATACCCGGTTGGGATCAGGCCCAGCTAAGGTTATGCACAGATAAGAACAGATGCACTAGTGGGGCGTCTGGAATCCGGCTAGGGCTGTGTTGGGTAGGCACAGGTGCACAATAGGGTACGCTCGGATCCAAATACCCAGTTGTGATCAGGTTAGCTAGGGACACCAAGCCTGTAAAAAAACAATTGTCTGGATGTCCCCCCCAAGGGGGGTTGGATGCCTGCCTGGTGCCTTGGTGGGCGGAGGAAGGAGCCCCTTCCTCCCTGAGTGCTTGTGCAATGCTGGTCCCAGGCCTAGTGTGGGCCGCGTGATCCCAGCCGGCGGCCGCCTACTAGGATGCGGCCCCGCAGTTTCGAAGGGGGTAGACAAGCGCTGGATCCGTGGGCTGCTAGCCCTGGGGATCCCCGCGCTCGCCGCTATAGCTGCCTGGGCTCCGAGGTCGGCCGCCACTGAACAGCTGATTGGCGCAACCGGCCTATTGCGGGCCGCGTGGCCCAAGATGGCGGCCGCCTGACCGGAGCAGCTCCTCGGTTCCGGTGGGGGTAAGCAAGGCACTGGATCCGCGGCTGCTAGCCCTGGGGATCCCCGCGCTCGCCGCTATCGCCGCATAGGCTGCTAGATCGGCCTCCGCCGAACAGCTGATCGGCGCGACCGAGGCCTAGTTCGGACCGCGTGGTCCAAGATGGCGGCTGCCTACTCGGGCGGCCCCGCAGCTCCCGGGAGGGGCAGGCAAGCGCTGGGTCCGCAGACTGCTATTCCCGGGGACTCCCGCGCTCGCCGCTCTCACCGTCTACCAAATTTTGCCGCCGCCGAACAGCTGCTCGGCGCGACCGGCCGCCTGCGCCTGAGGGAGCGATCGGCAGTTCCCCCCCGAGCAATGGGCGGCAACGCTGAAGGCCAGAGCTGCACCCGCAGCTCCGAGATCAGCCTGGTTGGTTTTTTTTTAAAAATGGATGGCCCAGGCCAATTAGTTGTTCCCTCTCCCTCCCCCCGTTCCGCGTAACGGCGGAGCCTCGGTAGCAGGCTCCGGCTCACTTAGCTGGGTGGAGGATGTTAGTTTGGCTACTCTGGTAGCTGCTTGAGGTCTTGGGGAGGGCCGGGAGTCGAGGGAGGGAAGGGAGAGTGCAAGGGGAGAAGAGAGGGGCCCCTTGCCTCAGTCCTTATCTATTTCCCCCCCCCAATGGGGATCCTGGTCCGTAAGGTTGTAGTGATATTGTTAGCCAGCTAAAATCTGCTAAAAATATCACTACTCAGCTATTATATGGAAAATCCACGGATGGAGACTGTACCTGCCTAAGAGCCAAATTTGCGCATCTGTCCTGGGCGAGATCAAGTCAAAAACTGGGATCTCTATGGTCCAGGAGGGGCGTGGCAACTTTGGCTGACTTGATCTGATTGGGCAGGAATACAGTCTACACCCATCCGTGGATTCTCCATCTCCAAGTGCTGGAGAACAGTTTTCTTCTATGGGCCCCTGAAAATGAAGTGAAACATCTCCAGTAAGTTATCTTACTGTTTGTCCAGTTCATAATTGGGTTCTAATCCTAAATCCTAAACAGCCCAAGACTCTACGGTAATCTGAAATGCCAGAAACCTGTGCAAGAAACCTCACAGGTGGTTATTACAGGGAAAAAAGGAAGAAGAAGGAATATTAGATATATTCACCACTTTGAGTTATTCATAAATTATAATCCAGTGTAGCAACCATTGCAACGTTTATGATGAGGAACACAATCCCCATTATGCTTTAATAATGTAGCTTAATAATTTAGTAATAATTTAGCTTAACATTTTGTGCCAACTTTTGAAGTGAATATCCAGTTTGCATTTGGTTTGATGCCAAAGGTGCTTCAATAAAGTACTGAGTGAAGAGTGAATACTTATGCTAATGAGATATTTCAGTTTTTAATAAATTTACAGACATTTCTAAAATTCTGTTTTTACTTTGTCATTATGGGGTACTGGGTATAGATTAATGAGAAAAAGAATTTTAACAACTGTTAAAAGCTTCAAGCATTTGTCACTGAAGTGGAAGTATGTTTTAAAATCCTTTAAATCATCCAAGGATGCCAAAACAAAGTAACAGTAAAAGCAGAAAGAGACTCTAAAACAATGGTTCGCAACCTTTTGCAGGCCGCGACCCCGACCTGCATCGCGCATGCGCGGCACGACGGCCCGCATCGCGCATGCGCGGCGCGACGGCCCGCATCGCGCATGTGCGGCGTGACGCGACAGCTTGGATCGCACATGCCCGGTGCTACCCCCGTGCATGCACGGTGCTGCCCCCTGCGCTGGCCGAGGGGAAAAGGGGGAAAAAATGGCGGACTGCAGTGTTTGGCGACCCCTGTGAAACGGTCGTTCGACCCCCAAAGGGGTCGCGACCCATAGGTTGAGAACCGCTGCTCTAAAAGAAAGTCTAAAAAGAGGCATACATGGGATACACAGTCAGGAGGAAACCCTAATCAACATGGGGCAACAACACCCAAACAACCAAAAATAAAGGACCTATTTCAGATAATGGATACTGCAAGTAAGACTCCTTTTTTTCTCCCCTTGTAACCACTTTAAATAAGCTCTGCTCCTTACTGGATTGGGAGGATGACTGTCTTTCTGTGGAAAATGAGGCTCCATTAGGAGACACGGAAGAATAAGGATAATAACTAAGAGCAATTTTAAGAGAGACTTGGATTTGGTTGCCAAGAATTGCCTCTTGACAGCACAAACAGTTATTGCTGTATTTGATCAGCTCTTGGAAGCAAATAAAAAGATTGAAGAAATAAAGTCTCTAATGGGAAATTATATCTGTAGATTAGATAAGGAAGTAAATAGCAATGCCCATGCTCCAAAACTTACTTTGAATTCATGGACAGCTTACATGGACTGCGGGCCTCAAAATGGAGAAGGCACGGAGGAGAGGCTGTTCTACATAGGATACTATACAAGTTGTGGATGTTCTCTTGAACGGGCAGGTGGCATAACAGATGAGTAATACTGAACTCTCCCAACTTTTACACTGCTAATGAACGAACAGAGATTTCATGGTTCCTCAGCAGACATGGCTGTAAAAGAATATTGTTAACCTTTGGGCAGATTGTTCTTCCATCAATGTTGCTTAGGAGTGAAAGCTTTCTAAGAAAATATTGTATTCAGCCAATACGGGTATTTTATACCACCCAAATTCAGCCTTTGCTAAAGGCTGGGCAGAGAGCCAAGTTAGAGAGAGAGGCTGACTCCAACCTTGAAAATTCCAAAACATTTAATGGCCAAGCAAAGAATCCCTCTATTAACAAGGATAGAACAAGATAAGGATAATAAAAAGAGAACTCAGATCTACTTAATGACAGTTACAGTTCATGGATGATGAAGAAGAATTAATCCATCAGTTTGCCACCCTTTTCCTACGAGATCAACAGTTGAGTTTAAAGAAAACTGGAATAATTAGTTCAATGTTGAAATTGGCAGCTAATGCAACAGAAAGTCTGAACACTCTGCTTTCCACTAGCTGCTCTTCCATGGAACTTTTATCAAACTCGGTTTCTGAAAGCACCAAATCCCCAACAAATAAAAAGAGAAGATGTGTCAGCCCAAAACAAAAAGTAAAGGAAAAGGACATAACAGTACAGGTCCAAATTAACAATCCAGTACAACAACTAGATAATGAGAAGGAGGATTGGAACCCTTGTATATCAGTAGAAATGCCACTTTTAGATCAAAATCAAGGGAATATCAGTAATCAAGATAAAGAAGAGCAACGACTACAACTTACAAGGAGAAATATTGAATTTCACAATAACTGTGTTTACACAGGAAGTATAGTAAATATTGATCCAGCTCCAAAACCAAGTTGACATCCGATATCTATTCCCTATTCAACCAACCCAGTCAGAATATCTTGCTTTTGGGACTTGTGATTTGGAAAATAACTGGCTGGAAAGAAGTGGTTGACAGTGGAATAGTGAGTTTCTTATCTAAATTTGATGTAATAGCCATTCAGGAAACCTGGCTAACAGATGGGTTTTCCCTGCCCAAAGAACAAAGGGCAACCCTCTGGTGGTCTATATATTTTTATTAAGCAAGAAATGCAATGGCAGGGGGAGAAACTATATAATGAAGATAAGTTTTCAAATTTTTTAGCTGTGAAATTTAGATACGAGGAGTTTGAATTAATATTGGTAAATGTATAAATTCCTCCAAACACATCCCTATTGGAAATGTTTAGAAGTCATTCTGGATGATATATCTGTACTGTATCCCCAATCCATAATTATATTGTTGGGAGATTTTAATGCTAAGTTAGGTCCATCCTTGCATGAGTTTGCTCAAAAGAAAGGATTCCCAAAGGAATTTCTTGATAATCATCCACAGTGGCTTTCTAGAGACAACAAAAGTAATACTACCGGTCTGTTCCTACTTTCTTTGATTTTTAACGGTAATCTCCAAATCTTGGGAGGTAAAACTAATAACTATATATACCCCTATACATAGCATTCAGCCCACTCAGTGTGCTAGATCTCTTCTGTGTATCAAGACATAAAGTTGACCTCTTTTCAGAGGTTACCGTACATTTAGGCAATGAAAGTGACCATCAGCTTGTGAGTGTAACATTACAAGGTTGCTCAGACTTAAGATTATATAATATGGCCGACAGATGGCTCATTAAAAACTTAGAGGTGACCCAAAATAAAAGGTTAGTCTGGGCTAAAATTGATATAAAGGCAATATCAGACAGTCTTAAAACAGAATGCTGTTAACTGGGCTAGAACAATTCAGTCATCTACTATCAACTGGCTATCAGTCTTCAAAGCATTTTTTAATCTTTGTAATATGTTGAAGAAATATAACTAAACCCCATGCTAAAAGTTGTCGTGCAGGTAGGTCTTGCTGGTTTGATTTCGAATGCCAGTCGTTGAAAAAGAAACTGAAGGCAGCCACGAGACTGGCTCAGAGGAGTCCTATTGCTCATGTGCAAGCTGAGATGTTGTATATAAGAAGAGAATATAAAAAACTCATAAAATTAAAGAAAAAAAGTTTTGCCATTTCAGTCTGGTCAGAACTCGAGCTAGCTGCCAAAAGTTATAACTTAGTAATATTTTGGCACTCTGTAGGAGGAGTCCTAAAGGAACGGAAATTTGCATTTGATATACCAATCCCAGCTGAGGACTGGGAGAATTATTATCAATGTCTGTTTGCTTCTACAGAACCTGTAGAGAAACCATCTTTAAGCAGTGACTTAGTAAACACTAAAACGCCACCCCTTTGGCCTCCAGTCTCAGTAAAAGAGGTACAATCCATCATTAAAAGCCTAAAGAGCAATAAAGCCCCAGTTGAGGATTTTTTACCAGCAGAATTATTTAAGACATTCCCAGAGTGGTGGGGTCCAGTACTGGCAGGTCTTTTTATACATATAAATAACACCTGCCATATACCAGATGGGTGGAAGATGGTAATAGTTGTCCCCATATATAAAACAGGAAATAAAAAGGATCCTAGTAATTAGAATAGAGCTGGAAGGGACCTTGGAGGTCTTCTAGTCCAGCCCCCTGCTCAAGCAGGAGAACCTATACTATCTCAGACAAGTGACTGTCTAGCCTCTTTTTAAAAATCTCCAGTGATGGAGTGCCCATGATTTCAGGGGACAAGCTATTCCACTGGTTAATTGTCCTCACTGTCAGGAAGTTTCTCCTTAATTCCAGGTTGCTTCTGTCTTTGAACAGTTTCCAACCATTGTTTCTTGTCCTGCCCTCTGGTGTTTTGGTGAATAATGTGACCCCCTCTTCTTTGTGGCAGCCCCTCAAATACTGGAATACTGCTATCATGTCTTCCCTATTTCTTCTTTTTTTAGACTGGCCAAACCCAAGTCCTGAGCCATTCTTCGTATGTTTTAGTTTCCAGACCTTTGATCATCTTAGTTGCTCTTCTCTGAATTTTTTCTAAACTCTCAACATCTTTTTTGTGGTATGGTGACCAAAATTGGCTGCAGTATTCCAGGTGTGGTCTTACTCGAGTTTTATAAAGCGGTACTAATACCTCGCGTGATCTTGATTCTATGCCTCTGTTTATACAACCCAGGATTGTATTAATTATAGGCCTATTAGTCTTATTGACCGTGTAGCAAAAATATATGTTAGGTTCCTTTTGAATAGAATTAAAATCTGGGTAGAGGAAAATCATACCCTCGCAGAAGAACAAGCAGGTTTTAGACAAAATCAACCTACTATCAATAACTGCTTTGTCTTGAACCATCTAATTGTCAAATATACCTATAAGAGGAGATCCCTTTTTGCTGCTGTTATAGATCTTACAGCAGCATTTGATACTGTAAACAGAGAAGTACTATGGATTAAATTGACAACTCTTAAAATAGAACCTAGAGTGCTAGCTTTGATTAAAGCCCTTTACACAAATACCTGTTTGAAGGTGCGGTATGGGATTAATGGGGCCCTGACTAACAGGATTTACACAAATAAAGGGGTAAGACAAGGGTGTATCCTGGCCCCATTATTATTTAATCTATACATTAATGACCTATCAGGGTTAATGAAAGATCCCATGGTACGTATGCCGATGATCCTAAACAGATACTGTAACAGCTTGCTCTATGCCAATGATATGATCCTATTATCGTAGTCACAAATAGGATTATGCAGGCTATTAAGAAGGTTTAGCTCCTATTGCCAGGACAACTCCCTAACCATCAGTAAATCTAAATAAAAAATCATGGTGTTTGGAAAACATCATGAGACATAGATGGCAATTAGATGGTAAAGTAATTGAACAGGTTAACACCTTTGTATACCTAGGCATAACGTTTTCCAAGACTGGATCTTGGGCTTGCCATCATCAACAGAGCACATGCAGAGCAAAGGCTCATTTGAATCTGCTGCTTAAATTAAAGAATCATAGTTATCCAGGGCCCCTTGTTCCATTAATCAGAGTATATAAAGCTAAGTTTACTCCTTTGCTCTTGTATGTAGCAGAGGTTTGGGGTATATACTCAATTACAGCACTAGAACAAATGCAGTCCCAGCACCTGAGATGTATATTGGGCATAGATTTCAGAACATCTGCAGCAGCAGCAAGAGCTGAACTAGGAATCTATACAATTCATGCTCTATCCAAAATCAGAACATATAATTACTGGCATAATATTAATGAAATGGAGAGTGATAGACTCCCCAAGTTATGCCTACTAGAACAAATAAAATTACAATCACAAATTTCCTGGTTCGCTAAATTGACAAATTTTGTAAGAAGCTGTGGCCTTCCTGTCTATTGCATAACAGGGGAATGATCTAAAAAAAGAGCTGCCCAAAAATTAAGGATAAAGAAGCACAAAATGACATAGCTATCCTTAGTAAGATGGGTAACTTGAAATGGCTGAGCAAATACAAACACACTTTTCAAGCAGACAGCTATTTGAAATTACAATTGCCAAAACATCTTAGGGAAATATTCACGCAAGCAAGATTTGAACAACTTGACACAATGGTCAGATATGGGAGATTCCACTCTATACTCTATAATTGACGTCACTGTATCTGCTGAGCAGCAGAGGTTGAGGACCTGGTTCACATCCTATTTGACTGCTGCCTGTATAAGAGGGTGAGAGACAGGTACCTTAGCCTATACCCGTGGTGGCGAACATATGGCACGCAGAGCCCTTTCTGTGGGCATGCATGCCATCGCCCCAGTCCTAGGCCTCCGCTGCCATGTGCAAAAAAAAAAGTTCAATCAATTTCAACTTCTCGCGGGGAAAAAAAAGATCTCGCAAAGTTGGAATTGCTTGATTGAACTTTATTTTCAGTCCCACATAGTGGCAGAGGAAGTGACACATCGGAGCTGAAAAAAAGTGCTGTGTGGGGGTGGGGGAGCAGCGGGAGCAGGGCGCTCCATGCAAGGGGCGGGGCAGGGCCTGTTGCTTCCCTCCCCCTGCCAGATATCTGCTGAAGCAGCACGTGTTTGTGGGACTATCAGTAAAAATAAAAAGTTCTATTACACTTTCTAACTTCTCGCGAGATCTCACGAGAAGTTAGAAAGTCTATGGAACTTTTTTTTTGTCCCACAAACATGTGGCGAAGGCTGAGAAGTGAACGGAGAAACAGAATCCAGCTGAAAGGCAGTTTAGTAAAAAAAAAACACTCAGGGGAGGTGAGGGCATCTGGGTGGAGGCGGGGGCGGCAACCTTACCCTGCATGGTAGCATGAGGGTGGGGCACATGCCCTTCCCATGCCAGGCCAGTCCCTCCTCATGCTTCTGGCACTTCACCTGCTGCTTTGGTGGCTCTGTAGGCAGAGCTGCGAAATTCTTTGACAGAGAACTTTGCAGCTCTGTCTACAGAGCCATCAAAGCAGCAGGTGCTGGGCCGGGGAGGGCCCAAATTTGGCCCCCCGGGGCTGCCCCAGCACTGGCCCACCCCAACCCGGCTGGGCACCCTCCTGGTGCCCAGGAAATGGAAAATGCTCTGGGGCTGGTGGTTTGCAACAGCAGTTGCAGCTTATTTGCCTCACCCCACCCTGCCCCACCCCTCCCAGCCTCACCCATCACACCCAGCCATTCCCCGCTTTGCTGGGCCTCTCTTCGTCTGGTTCTGCTGCACCGCACTTTTCCTCACTTGGGTCTTGGCGTTCTGTGAGCCTAGCGCCCCAGGGCATGCCTGGCCTGTGGAATGAAAGATGCAGAGATGGGGGTTTCCAGTTCTGGTTCTCGGCGGTGCAGTCGGGTGAAGGGAGTCGTCCCTTTGCCAACTGAGTTTCCCCTGCCGGTAGACCCTTAGAGGGTCGAAAAGATGCTCTGGAGGAGCGTCTACTGTTGAGGAGTCTTCTCGGATAGTTGCAGAGGAGCAGTGGCATCCTCTGTGCACCGAGTATCTCCTTTGGGCTGGCAGGGTAAAGATTGGCCAGTAAAATGGCTGATCATTTAGCTGCGCCAACTGCAAGCCACAAGATCAGCTAAGTAAATGGACCCACCGTGGAGAACTCGGTGAGACTTTCCTTTCACCTCTATTTTACTTATGCCTGTGAAAAGTTTTTTTTTCCTTGGAATTATTCCCTTTTCTGGTGAAACGGCTTTTTAAATGGGGGAAGAGAAGCTCAAAGGATTAAATTTATTTTTGTTTTAATGGTTGATTTTATTTTTGGATATTGGGAGCCTCAAGAAAGTTTTTCATAATATTTGGAGAATATTGTTTGCTTTTACCTTTTATGGTGTCCGGAAGGATTGAATATCTGACTAATCTTGATAATTTTCTGGGGGGACACTCTTTGACAAATCTATTCATTGTACTTGCTATCTTTTCTTCGCTGGAAAGGCTTTCATTTTGTACAAAGGAAAAAGATGAGGAAGCTGGGAGGAGATGGATATTGTGATCGTTTTTAAAATAAAGTCTCCTTCAAAAGGATAAGGATTTTAAATATAATAAAAATGGAGGAAACCAGTGTAGATCTTCCTTATAAGTATATCTTGGATAAAATTTTGGAAAATACGGAGAAGATAATTGCTTGCTCAAAGGAGATTTCTTTGTATCGACAAGGCAAAATAGAAGGATTAAGTGAAACATTAGTTTATACACAAGAGACTTGTGCTCCACTTACCAAGTTGGAAGAAGTAAATTCACAGTTGGACTATCAATCAATTTTGGAAAAACGACTTGATACCAATGGACAAAGGACTTATGATAAGGAACTGGAGGATCTCGCTTCAGAAGGACAAGTTGGCCTGCAGATGCCATTTGACTTAGAGATAGAAAAAAACATGGGAAGAAGAGAAAAACGTGATCAAAGAGGATGATATAAAAGAAAGGATTTTAATTGAAATTTATTCAATGTTAAAAGAAAGGGGAAATGATGTTCAGCTACAAGTTACCCAGATTAACTATAACTTTCATACTAACTTAACAAAATGCACAATGGGAGCTTCCTTTTTGGAGTGTATAGTGTGGCAGGTGGAGGTCTGATTATGGAAACCTGTTTGGAAGAAACCCAGAATAAGATATAAATATTAAATCTGATTATAGTAATGTGGTAAAGGTTTTATAGCAATCTGGATTGATTTGGATTTGGACTTTATTAAAAGGGCGTTATATGTTTTTAATATTAGAGATAGTATAATGAGAAAAGAACTGAAATGTGGGAAAAGATGGAATTAATTATTGGAGATTTGGAGAAACAGTGAAAAACAATAGAATATTGGTGAGAAAGAGAAGAATTTATTTTTAGGAGTTAATAATGCTTAAATAAAAAAAACACTTGGGGCACCTGAATAGTAAATGAATATGTTAGTTTAAGATTAAATATCTGCAAAATTAAGAAAGCATGATACAGGATCTTTGGGATGGATAATGACTTTTTATTGATTAATGAAATTTATATAGCGTGATATATTCAATGAAAACTTGTCTTAGAAATGGCGTAATGAGCTTATAACAATATAAATAGATAGAGAATGTTAGTTTATTTTTAATTATATAACCTGGATGAAATGTTATATTAGTGAATGAATTGGTTTTAGAAAGATATTGACTTGATTATAATTTTTTAAATAAATGGAGAGTTCTTTAAGTTTAAGTTTAAATGTGTGAAGAAATATAGGTTTTTACAAATTGAAAATTTTTTATTGATTAATGTAGTTGATGGTTAGACATAGTAATGAATGAATTTATTTGAAAATGTATTAATTTGATTATAATATTCTATATAGTCAGAGAGGAAAATTTTAAAGAAATATTGTGTATATATTTACTATGTTATTGTTTGTTTGTTTTAAAAAATTGATCACCATGTTTCCACATGAATTCTTAAGCTGTTTTGGTATAAAATGGAAAACTAATAAAAATTGTTTTGAAAAAAAAAAGGTGCGGAGATGGGAGCGCAATGTGGCACAAGCCGAACATTGGCCGCTCCCATTCACCCTCTGTGCCACGTTGTAGGGCCGGAGAGGGGAATGCAGCAGTCATGCAGAGCTGCAGCCTGGAACTGCTGGCAGCCAGCAACGTGTGGTGGCTGGAGAGAAAGGATGAGAAGGAGGAGAAATCAGGAAGGGTTTCTCTGTGTTTTGTATGTGAGTGTGTGTGTGTGTGTGTGAAGAGAGAGAGAGAGAGAGAGAGAGAGAGAGAGAGAGAGAGAGAGAGAGAGAGAGAGAGAGAGAGAGAGAAAGAGAGCCAGGAGGGAAAGAGGAGGAAGAGGAAGCCAAGATGTTACAAAAAAGGGGAGCCTCCCGGAGTGCTTCCGGTGATGTTGCTGAAGATAGACTCGGGGGAAAGATTCTTCACTCCCCGGGTCCGATTTTCATCTGCCAGTGGGTCCGTTCGAACCGAAAGCCGCCCTGGAGAGGTGACCACCAAGCGGTGACACTTGGGGACCACGGGTTGGCAATAGCCAGCTCGTTGGAGCCAGAGGAGCCCCCGGAATCGGTGGAAGAAAGGTGGACCACATTCATGCGATCTGCCATTAACAGCTGATCGTTGGAGTCAGTGAACCAGCACAGAATGACAGCAAGCAGCTGAGCTGGGTGAGAATACTGTCTTCTTTCCCAGTAGAGGTGGATTTTTGGATTTCTGGCAAACAGCTCTTCTACAGCCTGAGAGCGAAGCCTTTACTTTTAGGGAGGGGTGGAGTTTTTTCCTTTCCCTCCCCTCCTGAATTCAAGCAGCAGTTTAAGCCATTTTGCAGTTTAAAAAACCTTCTACATACTAAAACTGTCTGAGGCTTAATAGAAATTTGAGAAGCTACTGTTCTTTTTGTAGACTCTTTTTTCCTTTGTTCTGTGTTGAAAATCCACTGCAGCCTACCTACTATTTTTTTAAAAAAGTATAGACCTTCTTTTCCCGCTTGATTACTCTTTTTTAATTTTTTCTCTATCTAGTGCAGCGGTTCTCAACCTGTGGGTCACGACCCCATTTCGGGCTGTCGCGCCGCGCATGCGTGGTTCGGGCCATCGCGCGCGTGCTGCGCATGTGCGGTTCGGGCCGTTGCGTACACGCCGCATATGCGCGATTTGGCCCATCGCGCGTGCGCCGCGCATGTGCGATTCAGCCCGTCGCGCCGCGCATGCGCAGTTTGGTCCATTGCGTGCGCCGCGCATGCACAGCTAGGCCCGTCGCACCGCACATGCGTGGTTCGGGGCGTCATGCGTGCGCCGCGCATACGCGATTCGGTCTGTTGCAAGACATGGAAATCAATGGATTGGAGATAAAAGAGCAAAAATATAAACTTCAAGCTTTTGCAGATGATTTGGTCTTCATTTTGGAGGAGCCACTAGAAACAGCTACTAAACTGTTGGAGAAAATAGAAAAGTTTGGAGAAGTGGCAAGTTTGAAAATAAATAGAGAAAAGACTAAGGTATTAACAAAAAACCTAACAGACCAACAGAAAACCTAACTCACAAAAAAGACAAATGTACAAATAGTCAAAAACGTTAGATATTTAAGAATCTATTTAACAGCAAGATGTATAACATTAAAAGAAGATAATTATGAAAGATTGTTGAAACAAATAAAACTAGACTTGGAAAAGTGGAAAAATCTTCAAGTGCCACTCTTAGGAAGAATAGTCACAGTGCAAATGAATCTTTTGCCGAAAATACTCTTCTTATTCCAAACGATTCCTGTAAAACTGAGAAAGGTCTTTTTTGATGATCTAAATGCAACAATATTGAGATTTATTTGGCAAGGGAAGAAAGCATGAATTAAAGTGAAAATGTTACAAGAAGCCAAAAACAGTGGAGAATTTGGACTCCCGGACTGGAGACTATATTACCAAGCAGCCATTTTACCATGGCTTAAAGAATGGATAACGTTGAGAAATAAAAGACTACTGTACCTAGAGGGACATGACCTACAAATTGGTTGGCATCCTTTCTATGGTACGGGAAAAATAAAACACATAGAAACTTCCAAAATCATGCTATAAGGAATGTACTTTTTTAAGAATGGGAAAGAATAAAGCAAAAAATATATTAAACTACCTGAGTGGCTTTCAACAATGGAAGTTTTTGCTTACCCAAATTTAATTAACTATGACAAAGTCATCACTTATAAAGATATCCTGGACAAGGAAGGAAAATTGAAAGATAGACAAGATCTACAATGACAAGGTATTGACTTAGCATGGTGGCCTTATTTACAAATTCAAACAAGATATAAAAAGATGCAAAGACAACGGGATTTTATAAAGAACAGACATAAATTGATCAAATATTGTTAAAAACAGATGAAAACTTGATTAAGAAACTTACAGATTTCTTCTAAATTTGAAGATGGAAGAAGAACAAGTAAAAGAGAAAATGATAACATGGGCAAAAAACTTTGGATATTCTATAGATTTAGAAGATTGGAAAAAGTTATGGAACAGAAACATTAAATTGACTAAAGCAGCTTCATATAAAGAAAACTTGTATAAAATGTTCTATAGATGGCATATGACACTAGTTAGATTAATGAAAATGTTTAAAAACTCTTCAAGTAATTGTTGGAAATGTAAACAAAAGCCAGGTACTTATTACCATATCTGGTGGGTATGCCCTAGAGCAGGGGTAGGCAACCCAAAGCACTCAAAGAGCCACTTGGACTCGTTTCCCACTCCGCGCTGCCCGGCCTCACCCTCTGCCCATCGATGGAGCCACGGTGGAGGCAGCGCCTGCCTGAGCCACCTGGAGGGCAGCAGGAGGAGGGAGAGGAGGAGGGAGAGGAAGCAGCCACCACAGCCGGGACTCTGCGCTGCCTGGCCTCGTCCTCCATCCATCGATGGAGCTGTGGTGGGGGCTGGTGCCGCGTGGCCTGTCAGCCCCTCCGCCAGCCTGGCTGCTCCCCCCAGGTACCCCTCTTGCTCCGGCACATGCCCAAGCTGCCCGGGGGGCACCAGGAGGAAGAAGGAGAGGAGGAGGGTGAGGAAACCGCCACCGCTGCCCCAGCCGGGACTCCGCGCTGCTCGGCCTCACCTGCCGCCCATCCAATGGAGCCGCGGGTGGGGGGCTGGTGCCACGCGGACCTGCCAGCCCCTCTGTCAACCCAGCTGCTCCCCCCAGGCATCTCTCTTGCCCCAGCACCCACCCGAGCTACCTTGGGGGTAGCAGGAGGAAGAAGGGGAAGAAGAAGAGGAGGGCAAGGAAGCCGCCGCCAGCACTGGGCCACAGGAGGTGGCTCTCCTCTCCTACCTTTGCTGCATCTCCTTCTTCTTCCCAGCAGCCTGGACTCCGGTGTGCCTTCCCGGCCAGCGGGTCCAATGGTCGAGCTGGCTGGGGATCGCAGGGGCTGGTCTCCCTTGGGCCGTGGCTTACGGGAGGGCTGGCCTGCTCAGCGGAGCCTCCAGTGGGCCACTCCCAGCAGGGATCCCGGGGCTTCCTCAGGCAGCTCCACGGCCACGAGGCCCTTGCCACACTTCTCCCAGGGGGTGGGGCACCCGGGTGCAGGGCCAGTCAGGAGCCCTGCAGGAGATAAGTCCACCTGAGAGAGAGAGAGAAGGGAAGTGAAAGTGCCTCTCTGTCTCTCTCTCTGCAAATGGTGGCGGAGGCTCCGGAGCTGCAGGTGATGGCTCGAAGAGCCGCATGCGGCTCTGGAGCCGCAGGTTGCTGACCCGTGCTCTAGAGCGAAAAAGTTATGGCTTAAATTTTATACATGGTTGGAAAAGATGACTAAAATACAGATAGAATTTAAACCAGAATTCTTTTTGTTAGGAATACTAGGAGCCAAGTATGAGAAGGAGATTGAGTATTTAATTTGCATGTATTGACAGCAGCAAGAATAGCATTTACCCAATATTGGAAAAATGAAAATTTACTAACTGAAGAGATCCTAGTTAAGAAAATTTTAGAATGTGCAGAAATGGATAGATTAACTTTAGAGATTAAAGAGAAAGAAGATTCCCCCTTTCTTCCCCCCCTTCTCTTTTTTTTAACATCCACTTCATTCAGGTGCAGCTGGAGGAAAAGGGCGAGAAGGACGAGAAAGCAGGGAGAGTTTTTGTGTGAGGGAGAGAGTGAAAGAGAGATTGAGCCAGCAGGGAAGCAAAAGTATGGGGAAAGGAAAGTGTTGCAGAGTAAGCAAACTTACAAAAAGGGGATCTGCCAGCAGTTCCAGGCTGTGTTTATTTATCTAGCATGAATGCTATGTTCCCCTCTCCAGCCCTATCACGTGGCGGAGAGGGCGATGCTTGGCTTGTGCCTCCATGCTCTCCCATCTCCCTGCCTTTCATCCCACAGGCCAGGCGGCAGGTGGGCTGGGCCCCTTCTTTCGATCCCCCTCCAGGGTGGCCCTGAGGATCTAAAACTGACCACATTCTGGATGGCCGACACAAAGTTTAGATCAGCACCGATCCCCACCACCAGCACCTTCATGGCCCACTGCCTGGCATCACAGCCTGTGAACACTTTTCTTTCCCCACCCCTGCATGGGAAAACCACAGCCACTGGCAGCAAAGAGAAGCAAGATGACAAGACTAGATACCAGGCAGTTTGCAGAAGGCCAGCGAGAAGGTGAGGCCGTTTGGGGGGTCAGGTTAATCGTGTTGCGATTCTCAGAAAAGTGAGAGGCCTGAAAGAAATATATGGAATTATCTGCAAAGAATTTCTGGGGAGATGGCTTGGAGCCACGTGCTGCGTCGGGGAGGTGGTGTGCAGGCAGGCAAGAGAGCAAACTCGCAGATTGGCTTTGTGGTCTATTCTTGCCATCTCCCCTCCCTAAAATCATAGAACTCTTTGGATTGAATGGGAAGTTAAGAGTCAACTCCCCCCCCCCAATTATTTTGTCAGAGGCGTGGAATGTGTTTCTTGCTTCTATATTCTCTCATCATTTTTTATAATTTAATCCAATCTTATCCAAAGTAATGTCTTTTGGGTGTCATGGACCACAATCCTGTGGCTATGCTGGCTAGAAATGCAATACTTTATTTTCTCTGCAGTCTGCGCCTAAGAGGCAGTAGGTCTGTGGGATTTAGATGTATTTAAACATTTATTTCTTCTGCCTAATTTATTAAATCAACATCTAATTTGAAATTAAATGTTTCTGAGAAATCCAGGGTGGTTTACAAAAAAATCTCAAAGACAGCTATTGTAAAGCATCACCAGCACTGCTTAAAACAATATTAAAAGTGTGTATTTTAAGAAAGAAAAATAGTAGTAGTAATTTACTTAGTGCTGTTTGACCATAAACTGTGTTGTTCTACATATGCCTGGCTGAACAGTGTGTTTGGAGTTGCCTCTAAACAGGTGAGGGAGGCACTGTTCATATTTTCCTTTGGAGAAAGTTCTATAATGGGGGTGCTGTCTCTGAGAAGGCTCTGCTTGTGGCCACTGTTCTATAAACCAAACCAGGGGGACCATCTGCTCTGAATGGATGGTAAACATAGATGATTAGGGGGCTGGAGGCTAAAACATATGACAAATGTTTGTGGGAATTGGGTGTGTCTAGCTTAGTGAAAAGGACTAGGGGCGGTGACATAGCAATGTTCCAATATTTGATGGGCTGCCACAGAGAAGAACAGGTCAACCTATTTTCCAAAGCATCAGAAGGCAATAATAGATGGAAACTAATCAAGAAGAAAACCAGCCTAGAACTAAGGACTTGTGAAAACAACTAACCAGTGAAAAGGCTTGCCTTCAGAAGTTGTGGGTGCTCCATCACTGGAGGCTTTTAATAGAGATTGGATATTCCATTGTCTGGAATAGTATAGGTCCCCTGTTTAAGCAGGGGCTTGGACCAAAGACCTCAAAGTTCTCTTCCAACATTCTTTGAAAGAAGCGCTGCCAACCTCTCTCCCTCCCCTCGTCCCTTCCTGGGCACAGAGACAGGAGGGAGGGAAGAAAGGAAGGAGGGGAGGAAAATAGGAAGAAAGAAAGGGAAGGAAAGAAGGAAGGAGATGGGAATGAAGAGGGAGGGAGGGAGGAGATTGGAATAAGAGGGAGGGAGGGTCTGAGGGAAGTCCTGCCTTAGCACTTGGTCACCAGCAGCCCTGTTGCCCTTTCGCCATCCCCTGGTGGTCTCATATCCTATTGCTGAGGATGCTTTGGTTACAAAGCCAGGTCTCCTTGCATGGAGAGGGAGTGGGCCTCCCTCTGACCCAAGCACTTTGCCCTCCTGCACCCACCATGAGCAACCTGGCCAAGGAGAGTGAGCACAGAAACAATAGCCTTGAGAAGGAGGTAAATGCAGCTGGGCACCCCCTTGGGGAAGTGCAGCTAGGGTAGGCAGGGCTGTTGGGTCCTGGTGCTGTGGGAGCTCAAGGCCCGGGCTGGGTGCTTCACCTCCACTGCCCAGGGCTCTGGGCAGTCCATGCCACTGTCCAGGGGCCCTGTGCACAGCCTGAGGCTCAGTGAGGCTCCTCCAGTGGACCATGCCCCAGTGCTTGCCCCAGTCCCACCTTCCCCCTCTGCTGGAGACTCTCAGATCCGTACCAGTCCTGCCCAGGCCCGCACAAGTGCCCCTGATGTGAGTGATGTTGACCTGGCAATGCCCACCCAGTGGGCCATGTCCATCTGGCACCCGACAATAAATAAGTGGGGTTTGGGTTGCAGTTTGGGCACTCGTTCTCTAAAAGGTTCGCCATCACTGGCCTATACACTAAACCAGGGGTGTCAAACTCAATTTCACTGAGGGCCGCATCAGCATTGCAGTTGCCCTCGGGGGGCCGGGTGGGTGTGGCCACAGTGGGTGTGGCCTACTGGGTGGGTGTGGATGGAGTGGGTGTGGCCAGCTCTAAATCGTTCACATCAAGGATGCCTGTGGTGGCCTGGGCAGCAGTGGGACAGATCTGAGGGTCTCTGCCAGAAGGGGGTGGGACCAGGGCAAGTGCCAAGGTATGTTTCACCGGAAGAGCCTCACTGTTCCTCTCAGGCCATGGGGGGGGCTGGATGGTGGCACGAGCTGCCCGGAGCCTTGGGCAGCACAAGTCAAATGGCCAGCCTGATCCTTGAGCACCGCGGCACCAAGCCCAGGCGCCCAGCTGCACTTACCTCTTCCGCAAGGCTGCTGCTATGCTTGCTCTCCTTATCCAGGTTGCTTATGATGGGTACGAGGGAAAAGTCAGAAGGAGGGCCATTCCCTCTCCATGGGAGGAGACCCAGCTTTGTATCCAAAGCTTCCTTAGCAATAGGACAGGAGACCCTCAGGATAGGCCAGGAGGAGGGGGCAAGGGGATGGGGAAAGGGCAGCAGGGCAGGACTAAGGCAGGACTTCCCTCAGACCCTCCCTCTCCTTCTTTCCTTCTTTCCTTCCTTCCTAAGTATAGAGTGGTGGGAAAATATTTGAGATGAGGGAGGGAGAAAAACAGGCAAGAAACGCAGCTGAGGAGGTGTCACCCTTCGTGAGGAATGAAGAAATGCACCATCACCTGGAAGTGGCCAGCACATGGCCCTCACCTACTTCACATATCTGGCTTGGTGGGCTCTGGGGGAAGAGATGCCATGAGCAGCGTGAGAGTCAACATTACCTGCGTCATGCTGCCCATCCCCCAGCCTGGGGTGTTTTCCTGACAACACTGAGAGGTTGAGCCGGGCGGTGCGAAGCTCGCCAGCTTTGCACCTTGCTGCCTGTTGAAACTGGGCAGGCTGGGGGCTATGCAGCATTGCACTTCTCATCAGATTCACGCTACCCGGCTCAACTCTCAGCACTGTGAGGAGAGCGCCCCGCTGCCTGCCAAAACTCCTCCCCTGGGGCCCATCAAGCCGCATATGTGAAGTTGGCGAGGGCCATTTGCTGGCCACTTCCAGGCGATGGTGCATTTCTTCATTCCTCAGAAAGGGTCACCTCCCCAGTATTCACCCAGGGGGTGCGGCCAATGTGGCAGGGGCTGGTTCTTCGCTGTTTCCAGACAGCCTTGTGGAGCTAAGACTGAATGCGTTTCAGCATAGATGGCCACCACAAAATTGTACATTGGCTCCCAGCCGGCCTGAGCCAGGGCCATGGCAGTGGAGGCTGTTCCCTCACTGTTTCCAGGATGGCTTCACGGGCCACATGAAACCACTTCACAGGCTGTATCCGCCCCCCGGGCGTTGTGTTTGACATATCTGTCTTAGAGCATATTTAAAACAGTGAGTGCTTGTTGCTCTTTGCGGATTACTCAAGTTAGATCTAACATGAGAAACAATTCATTACTATAGTATTGTACTAAATAAACATTAACATTAAAAGATCCTTAAAAATTAGCAAAGATGGCAAGGAAGGGAGGAAGATGCACACAAGGAGGAGAGATTTTTTCTTAGTTCATCAGTTACTTCCAGTTTGATTGGGGCTCCAGGCCAATTGGCAGAGCCATGATTTCAGGCTCTTTTGGGAGGCCAAAAGGGTGGGTGCGGACATGCTTGGGAGGCACAATGTTCCATGATAGAAAAGGCTCTTCTCCTGGACCCCGGCAGCAGAATACCTTGACTGATGTGGTCCACAGCATGCCCCTTCTGCTGGTGTAGGTGGGCATGGCCAATCCCTCGCCATTGGCTTGAGATGGTTCCTCAGGTAACAGATCCATTAATTCTAAAATGTATTCATACACCAAGCAGCACAACTAGGTTTAATGAAGTAAAAGTAAAGATTCTCTTGAATCAACTTCAACTGATGGTTCTGTGGGTATATGTCTGCAATGTTTTGATTTTGCTGGTTGACTTGGAGCCACAATGGGGATACTCTTAATTGGAAATGGTTGACAGGATAAGAAAAAGATCTCATCCTAGTGCTGTCTGTCCCCTTAGTTTTAGTTTTTATTCTTAATTTTAAGTGCTTTTATATTTATTTTTTTAAAGCTTGTAAACTGACTAGAGTTGCTTTATTGATGAGATGGATGGCATATATATGTAATGAATAAATAAATGTTCATGGCCTTCTTCCATGTTTTTCAACTTTCCAATCCAGCCTATAACTCTTTCTGCTAATATCTCATCAGAGTATTAACCGGCCCAACCTAATTTCCAAACCCACCTAATTTTGCCCAGATATTGCCACCTGCTAAGACATGCTTAAGGTCAGATCTACCTAAAAAGAACTATTTAAAAATACACTTGTTCTAAGTTGCTTATTTTTATTAAAGATATAGATTAAGTTCAAATGAAATGTAATATTTATGTATTGTGCAATAGGTGGCAGTTGGGTATAAATAAACTCTGGGGAAGGTTTCTACTGTTATATCTTCCATTACATGAAAAACTCTAGAACCATTTAATGCAGTTTTGATCACTAAGCAATGGTAAGCAAAATAGTTCAAACAACAAAGTGTAAACATTTCAGGTTATCAGCTATTGAAATTCAAAAGTTACTGGTGGAGCGAGAAATACTCTTGAAATATTTCAATATTACAAATGTTTATAATGTATCATTCAATAGAAGAGGAGGGAGCTGTGTTGGATATGTTCAGTATCTTGAGTTGTTTGTAAAAATAATAAAGGAATATAAATTAATAGATATTCAAATGAACTTGAGCTAGGGAGGATTGACTGTAGCAATTGCTACTTTGATTACAGTAGCAATAGATACACCATAGGAAAACCTGAAGGACCAGTTTGGGGACAGATCTTGTATAATTGCAAAGAGTCAACATCAACGTGATGGCCCATAATCAAAGAGAAAGATGCTATACTCATAGTAGCAAAATAATGTATTTGACTGTTGACATGATGTCCTTTGGAGAAACAACAGAAATATATCATAGTCATTATGTTTCTCTTGGTATTGCTGTATTTCTACTTTCTCCATCAGAACAACTAAGCCAAGCCCCAGGAAGTAACTGTATAGTATGGAAATAAATAAGTTTACCATTATTTAGTGCAAAGTCTGGTACAACAGATGGAACCAGATGGATTCAGTACTAAATTACTGAATTACCAACATTTAGCATATAACTTGAGTTATAGTGATTCTGAGCATAACATGGAATGTTTGTCTCAAATGAATTTAATCAACATTCACTGATGTCCATTTTTGCAATAATTTGTTGTTTAGGGACAATCTGATTTATAAAAATGTTTTCATACCACACTTAACCAGGTATCGTTTGATAATGATTTTTGAAATAAATCATAATTAGCTTACCCCAGAGTGGCAGCCGTATTTTTGTAGCAGATAGAAATTTAAATAAAGTAAAGTAAAGTAAAGATGTGGAAAATGTTTAACTATTACAGATTTTTCTCCATTTCCAGAGATGCCTTAAACATTTTGGGGTTTATAAATAAGCAAGTAGCTGGTCCTTAAACCACAATATTCTTGTTGATTTTGCTGCATGCATCACATGAGAATATACCCCATTATTTTATTCTGTTTCTCTTTGTCTTGGATATTAATGTAATTCTATTTTCACTACCCACTTTCTTTCCCTATAGCTGTTGTTGCTCTCACAGGAATTTCCTGCATTCATCTGCTCAAGTGGCTGTGATCCGTGAAAACTTATGTGATAATCATATTGGCCAGTCTTTAAGGTACCACAACTCTTTCTTATTTTTACCATTGTCCATTCTGCCAGAGGAAGGTAGTTAAAGCTCAGAAATGTGTGAGGTCTCAAATGGAGGCAGAGTGCTATTATACTCCTTTAATACAGCCCATTTTTCATGTGCAAAAGTGCCACTTTCAGATGACCTCACAGGGATTGTGGGAAATTATATGGGAGAGGAATGCCAAAGGATGGCATGGGAAAGAATAAGAAGCAGTTTATTTTACAGATATGTTCCACTGAAAACCAGTTATGCTGCTTGACTGCTCTTTAGAACTACATAGAGTTGGCTACTTACTAAAACAATATGGGTCACAGGTGAAAATATGTAGTCTATGCAGTCTAATTTCCATGACAAAAATACCACACAATAAGAGTTTTTTCCTGTAAGAGTGCAAAGACTGGAATAATAAGGTCATGACAGGTCAAAATTGAGATGGTTTGGAAGAAAGAGAAGCTAATGCAGGTCCCAACCATAGATACAGTTATGTGAGAAATTTTAAAGCTGCACTGCAAAATCTACTCATGGACAAATGATTATTACTGGATTTACTTTCTGATTCTAACTATATTTTGTTAAAAGATTCCAACAAGCCAACTTGACTCCAGCCATGTTCACAATTTCTTTTTAATTCAAGTGATTAAAAACAAAATTCTAAATTCTAAAACATGAGCAATATATTTGCTATTCCACAGAACTGCCTTTTCTGTGGTTACCTCTAACTTGTAGAATACCCCAGTGATCTGGCAGGCCCCCACCTTTTAGCCTTCTGGAAGGCCATCAAGACTTAGTTGGCTCTTTATCCAGGAACTGAACTTTATCCTAGGCTGATTGAGGCACTGGATTTTTAGGTTGTTTTTTTTTTTTTTTGCTGCCTTTTGAGTCAGTGTTATTACTATATTTTTATTCTTACTTTTTATAGGAAGTGAATATACCTCATGCCCTGCCTATTTTATCCAAAACAACCACCTTGTGAGATGGATTGGGCTGAGCAAGTTATTGACCCAGTTACCTTGTGTCTTTCCTGCCTAAAGAAGGCCTAGAACTCAGTCTTCACCACACTAAATTAGTTCTCTTTTAGTGTTTTGGTTTTGTTGTTTGACTGCTGTAGTGAGCCACTCATAGTTATGCTCTGTGATGGCAGACATACAAATCTTTTAAATATAGTATTTAACCTTGTAGTATTTACCAGTTCCAGATTATATTAAATCTGTGGGAATACTTTATATTATTAAATAATAAAAAAACATGTCTGACTAAAGACACATTTGTTAGTTGCGAAGTCATGTCTGACCCATCGCGACCCCATGGACAACATTCCTCCAGGCCATCCTGTTCTCTACCATCTTCTGGAGTCCATTTAAGCTCACACCCACTGCTTCAGTGACTCCATTCAGCCACCTCATTCTGTTGTCCCATTCTTCTATTGCTCTCAATCTTTCCCAGCATTAGGCTCTTCTCCAGTGAGTCCTTCCTTCTCATTAGGTGGCCAAAGTATTTGAGTTTCAGCTTCAGGATCTGGTCTTCTAAAGAGCAGTCAGGGTTGATCTCCTCTAGGACTGACCGGTTTGATCGCCTTGCAGTCCAGGGGACTCGCAGGACTCTTCTCCAGCACCATAGTTCAAAGGCCTCAATTCTTTTGTGCTCAGCCTTTCTTATGGTCCAACTTTCACAGCCGTACATTGCAACTGGGAAAGCCATGGCCTTGACTATACATACTTTTGTCGGCAGGGTAATGTCTCTACTTTTTAGTATGCTGTCTAGATTTACCATAACTTTCCTCCCCAGGAGCAATTTCTTGGCTGCAGTCCCCATCTGTGGTGATCTTGGAGTCCAGGAAGATAAAATCTGTCACTACCTCCATTTCTTCCCCATCAGTTTGCCAGGAATTAAGAGGGCCAGATGCCATGATTTTGGTTTTCTTAATGTTGAGTTTCACGCCAACTTTTGCACTCTCCTTCTTCACCCGCATCAAGAGGCTCTTTAGTTCCTCTTCACTTTCTGCCATTAGAGTGGTATCATCTGCATATCTTAGGTTGTTGATATTTCTCCCGGAAATCTTAATTCCAACTTTTGATTCATCTAGCCCTTCCTTTCTCATGATGTGCTCTGCATATCGACCGGATTGCGCCTTTGCGACCTCTCCATGGTGCTGGCTATTGACCGGATTGCTATTGACCGGATTGCGCCTTTGCGACCTATTGACCGGATTGCGCCTTTGCGACCTCTCCGTGGTGCTGGCCCCAGGAGGTCTCCTTGGTTCACTGAGGAGCTCAGGGGGATGAAGCGCCATAAGAGACGTCTAGAGAAGCGATGGAGACAAAGTAAGTCAGGATCTGACCGAACCAGATTGAGCTTATTTATTAAAGCCTATCTGCAGGCGATTAAGGTGGCAAGATCTTTGTATCTTTCTGCTTTGATCGCATCTGCGGAATCTCGTCCGGCCGCCCTGTTTAGGGTGACCCGATCCCTCATTAACCCAAGGGGTCCGGGGTCTCCCTTGCAGGGTAGTGCCGAGGACTTTAATAACTGTTTCGCAGATAAAGTGGCTCAGATCCGGGCTGACCTAGACTCCAATTGTATAGCAGAGTCGACTGATAATGATTCAGTTGAGGGGACAGGGGCATGTTCTTGTCCGGTCATCTGGGGAGTTTGAGGCTGTTACGCCTGAGGAAGTGGACAGGGCCATTGGATCTGTATGTTCTGCCACCTGTTTGTTGGACCCGTGTCCCTCCTGGCTGGTCTCAGCCAGTAGGGTGGTGAAACGTACCTGGATCCAGGAGATTGTCAACGCATCTTTGAGGGAGGGGTCCTTTCCAGCTCCCTTAAAGGAGGCACTTGTGCACCCCCTCCTCAAGAAGCCTTCCCTGGATCCAGTAATTTTGACCAACTATCGTCCGGTCTCCAACCTTCCCTTTGTGGGGAAGGTTGTCGAGAAGGTGGTGGCGCATCAGCTCCAGCGGTCTCTGGAGGAAGCCGATTATCTGGGCCCTCTGCAGTCGGGGTTCAGGCCCGGCTACAGCACCGAAACTGCTTTGGTCGCTCTGATGGATGATCTCTGGCGAGCACGGGATAGTGGCCAGTCCTCTGTCCTGGTGCTTCTTGACCTCTCAGCAGCGTTCGATACCATTGACCACGGTATCCTTCTGCGCCGGCTGGAGGGATTGGGAGTGGGGGACACCGTATTGCGGTGGTTCTCCTCCTATCTCACTGGTCGGTCGCAGTTGGTGTTTGTGGGGGGCCAGAGGTCCACCTCTAGGTTACTCCCATGTGGGGTGCCTCAGGGGTCGGTTCTCTCCCCCCTACTTTTTAACATTTACATGAAGCCACTGGGTGAGATCATCCACTGCCATGGAGTGAGATACCATCAGTATGCCGATGATACTCAGCTGTACATTTCCACTCCTGGCCATATCAGTGAAGCGGTTGAGGTGATGTGCCAGTGTCTGGAGGCTGTGAGGGTTTGGATGGGTGTTAACAGGTTAAGGCTCAACCCCGATAAGACAGAGTGGCTGTGGGTGATGCCTCCCAAGGACACTTCTATCCATCCCTCGATTACCCTGGGGGGTGAATTTATAAACCCCTCAGAGAAGGTTCGCAACTTGGGAGTCCTCCTCGATCCACAGCTGACATTGGATCATCATTTGTCGGCAGTGGCGAGGGGGGCATTTGCCCAGGTTCGCCTGGTGCACCAGTTGCGTCCTTACTTGGATCGGGAGTCTCTCCTTACAGTCACACATGCCCTTGTCACCTCGAGGATCGACTACTGCAACGCTCTCTACATGGGGCTACCCTTGAAGAGTGTTCGGAGACTACAATTAGTGCAAAATGCAGCTGCGCGAGCAGTTGTGGGCCTTCCTCGTTGTGCCCACATTTCATCAACTCTCCGCATGCTGCATTGGTTGCCTATTGGTCTCCGAGCCCAATTCAAAGTGTTCGTTATTACCTATAAAGCTCTTCATGGCATGGGACCAGGATACTTACGGGACCGCCTTCTGCCACATACTTCTCTATGACTGGTGAGAGCGCACAGGGTCAGCCTCCTCCGGGTTCCGTCAGCAAAACAATGTCGTCTGGCGGGCCCTAGGGGGAGGGCTTTCTCTGTTGTGGCGCCCGCCCTCTGGAACCAACTGCCTCCTGAAGTCCGCGTTTCCCCGACTCTCCCGGCCTTGCGAAAGAATTTAAAAACCTACCTCTGCCAGCAGGCCTGGGGATGATTGTTGATTGTGGTGTGACTGATGAGTATGTATGGGGTTTTATTTTTAATGTTTTTTGTTCGGATTTAGTTGAAATTGTTTTATGTATATGTTGTGAACCGCTCCGAGTCTTCGGAGAGGAGCGGCATACAAATCCTAATAAATAAATAAATAAATAAATAAATAAGTTCAATAGGCAGAGCGAAAGAATACTGCCTTGCCGGACTCCTTTCCCAATTTTGAACAAATCAGTGGTTCCATGGCCAGTTCTCACTGTTGCTTCTTGACCCACATATAGGTTTCTCAGGAGACAAATAAGATGGTCTGGTACTCCCATCTCTTTAAGAACTTGCCACAATTTGTTGTGATCCACAGTCAAAGGCTTTAGCATAGTCAATGAAACAGAAATAATATTTTTCTGGAACTCCCTAGCTTTTTCCATGATCCAGCGTATGTTGGCAATTTGATCTCTAGTTCCTCTGCCTCTTCGAAATCCTGCCTGTATTTCTGGAAGTTCTTAATCCACATACTGCTGGAGTCTAGTTTATAGGATTTTAAGCATAACTTTACTTGCATGTGAAATGAGTGCAATGGTACGATAGTTGGAACATTCTGTGGCATTGCCTTTCTTTGGAATTGGAATGTAAACTGACCTTTTCCAATCCTGTGGTCACTGTTGAGTTTTCCAAATTTGCTGGCAAATTGAGTGTAGCACTTTTATTGCATTGTCTCTTAAGATTTTGAATAGCTCAGCTGGAATACTGTCACCTCCAGTAGCTTTGTTGTTGCTCAGATTTCCTAAGGCCCATTTCACTTCACATTCTAGGATGTCTGGTTTGAGGTCAGTGACCACCCCATCATGGTTATCAAGGATGCTAAGCTCGTTCTTGTATAGTTCTTCTATGTAATTTTGCCACCTCTTCTTAATCTCTTCTGCCTCTGTCTGGTGATATCCATTTGTAGAGCCATCTTTTGGGCCATTGGAAAAAGAGTGTTTGCTATGACCATCGTATTCTCTTGACAAAATTCTATCAGCCTATGCCCTGCTTAGACACATTATCCATCAGTAATTTGGTAAACCTTATGAACAAGCTAAACACAATGCTAAACTGTCATTTGCTTTAGGACTGACAATAAGAGAATGGCATGTGGGTAAATGAAACAACTAAGCTATGTTTAATTGAACAACCCAGTTTAACACTTTTTAAACTTCTACTTAGCGGGATGTTATTAACTCCCAGAAAAAGCCTTGATGGGATTACAGATAAAATGCCTTTGTTCATTTGGAAACAAATTCTTTTGGTAACAAATGAAGACGCCAATACTCGCGTCGGGCTATCATTCCTGGATTACAAAACCCCGGACCACCAACGGATGTTTAATTTCCCTCCTCCACCCCGCTTTTCCCGTTGCGATTTCCAAGCGTTCCGTAGCAAGTGAAAGGCGCGCCTTTATCACTCGCGCCGGCAAGACGAAGAACCCGCGATCAGGGAAACCGGCCGACCACTCCCACTCTTCCCCTTTTTTGACCCGGAAGGAGTTGCCTGCTTGGCCTCGGAAGTTGTCTTGGGCAGAGTCCGGCCCAGAGCGAGGCCTGGCTGCTACTCTTGGGACTGGAATTCTAGCTAATCCAGCCGGGGGTGGACTCCGTTCGGTTGTCTCTAGCTTCCTGTAAGTCACTCGGCCTCATGAAGAAGGTGAGGGCGGAATCTCTCTCGGTAGCCGCTTTTGCTGTTTCTTTCCTGGTTCTCCCGCCACGTCCGGCGCTTCCACTCGTTTAGGTTTTTTGGGTCTAAGGTTGCTTTGTCGGTTTGACTTTGCAAGAGGAAGGGGGAGAAGTTGGCTGCAGGAGCCATTCCTTTCTTCTGTGCGGTGGGAGGAAGGCTCAGGGCGAAGGGAACGAGATGCCCCTTCCCTGCCACCGGAGTAGCGGAGTCCTGGCGAAGGCTGCGGTCCGAGGCGGGTGGATTGCTGTTGGTATTGGTGGTCTGACAAGGCTCGAAGGGGAGTGGGCGACAGCGGAGATCGCAGGTGGGATGCTGGAATATGAGCGCTTGGTTTTTTTTTTTTTGTTTTTTTTTACGAACGTCTAAGTGCTCTTTGACGGGTGTCGGCGAGAACTGATGTCAGTAAAGTTCCGCTTCGTCGTGGTTTGAGATGTGCTTACATGGTTTGCATTAGCTTTTCCCGAGTTGGTGCCTTCCAGATGTGTTTGACGTTATGCCGCCCATCATCTCCACATCTCATGCGGAGTAGGTCCAATAGGAATTATATTCAAAGACCTTTGGGTGATAACAGTTTGACTTAGACGGTCGCACTCATCTCACGAAGCGAGTCACTCCAGGGCCTCATTCTCTGAAGTGTTGATGTTGAGCTTCTCTGGAAGCGGGAGGAGCAGTTTGATGTCCGGTTTCGCAACACTTGAAAACTTGACCCAGTCAGATCACATTATGGCATAGTGGAGTCTGTGAACAGAAACAGTGCTCCCCCCCTTTAATAAGAAACAAAGTGCGGTTCTGATAAACTGAGGCTTCAACTGGGGCTGATAAATAGATTCTGAGTTGGCTCTTTATCTATGCACTTATTCTTGAGTTACTTTGTTTTCATGGTTTGAAGAGCAAGGATATCCAGTTTTTAAAACAATCAAAATAACTATTTCAGTTTGACTACTGCATTTGGGAAAAAAAGATGGCAGACCTTATGTATCAAATTCATATAACCTTGTAGCTAGAAATGGTGGAACAGAATAGCAGATGCCATATATACCGTAGTACAGTATTTCTTGTTTAAGAGAATATTTGCTATCACTGGCAAAATGTGACAATTTTCTGAGAAAATCCGTAGGCATTCTGAGACTTTTTTTTTTACATCAAACACTCTCAAGGAATGCTTTTTAAAATTATTTAAATGGGTACAACTTTTTAAATATGATAAGCAATTTTATTTGTATAGGTATAAAACTTTGTTTCTAAATCTCCTAGGTTCCTTATATATTTTTCACAATAAATAATGCAGTGTTCTGTTGTGAGCCTGCAAGCTAATAAAAAATCAAATTGATCACAAACTATCAAACAAGTTCTAAATGCAAATAGACCTAGTAAAACATTTAAGTAGGTTTTCAGAATATCTTCTGATACTTAAAACATCAAAGGATTCTTTTTCAGTCAATATGATGGTCTAAATAAATTAATTTTATTTTCTGCATAGTTCTCTTCAAAGATGTACCAACTTAGATTGAGCAAGATAGTTATTCCCTCATGTCCTAGAACTGTAAACACATTAGAGACCACTGTTTTGCAATCTCATTGGGAGAAGCAGCTGTCTGGAGCACTTGTGGGCAATCTTAAATCTTCTCCTTGTCTGGAGAGAAATTGCAAAAAGCTGGTCTACTTGCTGGCTCTTCATTTTGCCACATTTGTCAGCTTCGCTTTTCACAAAGCTATCTTTGGTCTGCCATTTCTTCCTGCATACATTTGTTGCTTTTCAGGCTAAAACAAAATGCTTCACATTGATTAAATAAAGATTAGACCCTTCCCTAAGATTTACAAATTAAAAAGAATGGGAGTTGAGGGGAAAAGAATAGCGGAATTTTATCTGGTAACATTTGAACAAAAGATCGAGCCTTTATTTTCCAATTTTGATTGGATTTTTTTTGACCTGAAAAGAGAATATGTCACTTCCCTATGGCGTTTTTCTCTGGCTAGTGGAAAGTTTTGATTTGCTTTCTTTAGGTATGCAGCTTTAAGGCAAGTGGCAGTTTAATGTGAATATATTCTTATGATTAGTACATTCAATATACCAAATTAAATGCGGTTGGCTAATTTTTCACTTTTTAATCCAACACTTCTTGTATCATAGGAAGTACATAATTTGGTTCATACAGGGAGAGATTTTCAAACAGTGAGTTACAATTTTGGGGTGGGGATTGCAAACAAATTGGGAGGGTCACTGACTTTTTTTCAAGATGACCAGGTTTGTGCAGATTAAATGGGAATGCTGTCAAAACTCATTCCATGCTTTGTTCCTATTTTGCATAGTGAATCCCTCCCCTTCAATTATTATTCCTTCATGAATAAAACTTATCATTATTTTAGTGGATCACAGTACCACAAAGTCTGAGAACTCCTGCCATAGGAATAGAATACTCTAACTTTTATTTTATTTTTTCTTTAAGCAAGTCTACAATCTTATCTCACATGGTCTTGAGTAAGATTTACTGTATTCAGTGGTCATATAATTGAGTTAAAATGTCTAAGATGTATCTAAGTTGAGTTTTGAACATTTTTTTAAAAATGTCTTCATTAAAATAAGTTTTAAGTAAAGTGCTTTTTTGCAGAATAAAAATCAAGTTAAATAACCTTTTGCATCATATTTTTTAAGAAAGACTGCAGAAATCTTTTATTAGCTTTCTTGAAAGACTAAAGCAAAAATATTTTAAAATACTTCAATTTGCTGTGTTAAATATTAGAAACATATACTATTTTCTTCTATAATTTTTAATAATTATATTGTAATTCCACTAAAATTATATTTGTAGGAAATATTGAAAGTTAGTATACCGTTTTTAATGACCCCCTTCAGTTTGCCTAACGACCAAATCTACGGAGGATGCTATTTCTTCCGTTTTCCATCTGAGCTTGAAGCACTTAGAGGAAAGAAATACTCACGTGCCTTTGTTGTTTGTCGACGAGTTCGGCGTTTAACACAATCATTCCCCAGCATCTAGTAGACAAACTGGGCCTTTTAGGCTTAAACACTCCTTTGTGCAACTGGATTCTTGATTTTCTTACCAACAGGCCCCAAATATGTGCGAGTTGGAACAAATACCTCTAATACCATTTTCTTGAGCATAGGTTCTCCTCAGGGCTGTGTCTTAAGTCCGCTGCTGTTCAGCCTGTTGACCCATGACTGTTGTGCTAGGTTTGCCACCAACCATATTGTGAAGTTTGCAGATGATACAACAGTAGTGGGCCTTATTCAGGATGACAAGGTAGAAGCTTACCGCAAGGAGGTTGAGGGGTTGGTGAACTGGTGTGAGGAAAACAGCCTAGTTTTAAATACTGGAAAAACCAAAGAGGTCATTGTCGATTTCAGAAAAGACAGGCACAGCCACACTTCTCTGTGCATTAATGATTCGCTTGTGGAAATGGTTACCAGCATCAAATTCCTGCGTGTGCAGCTAACGCATTGCAGTTGCCCTCGGGGGGGGCGGAGGTGTGTGGCCAGGGTAGGTGTGGTCTACTGGGTGGGTGTGGATGGAGTGGGTGTGGCCTACTGGATGGGCGTGGTTTCGGCAGGTAGCGGGGCACTCTCCTCACAGCGCCGAGAGATTGAGCCGGGCAGTGCGAAGCCCGCCAACTTTGCACCTTGCTGCCTGCTGAAACCGGGCAGAGTGGGAGCTGGGCAGCCTTGCGTTTCTTTTTGGATTTGTGCCGCCCGGCTCAGCCTCTTGGCGCTGTGAGGAGAGCGCCCTGCTGCCTGCTGAAAACCCTCCCCCAGAGCCCATTTGCTGGCCACTTCCAGGTGATGGTGCATTTCTTCATTCCTCAGAAAGGGTGACACCTCCCCAGCATGCACCCAGGGGGCGGGGTCGACGCGGCAGGGCTGGTTCCTCACTGTTTCCAGACAGCCTTGTGGAGCTAAGACTGAATGTGTTTCAGCATAGATGGCCACCACAAAATTATACATTGGCTCCCTCCCGGCTGGCCTGGGCCAGGGCCAAGGTAGCCGGGGCCGTTCCCTCACTGTTTCCAGAATGGCTTCGCGGGCCACATGAAATCACTTTGCGGGCCGCATCCGGCCCCTGGGCCTTCTGTTTGACATGTCTGAGCTAACGAGTAGGCTGGCTTGGTCACTCAACAGTGAGAAATTGGTGAAGCAGCACAGCAGCGCCTGCATTTTCTGTGTCGCATGAGAAAAGCACATCTTCCTTCCCCTGTCTTGACCACTTTCTACATGGGTACTATTGAGAGCATCCTCTCATACAGCATCACAGTCTGGTTTGGAAGCATCACTGCTTAAGACAGGAAGGTGGTGCAGAGAGTGGTGAGGATGGCCGAAAAGATCATTGGCAGCTCCCTCCCTCCCATACAGGACATAGCACAGAAGCGTTGCTTGAGCCTTCTGGGAGGAGGCTTCATGGTATCCGTAGCAGAACATCCAGATTCAGCCATAGTTTTATTCCATACAACATTAACCTTGTGAACTGTCAAGCTTCCTCTTTCCATTATATATTCAAGATGGACAGTATTTAATATTTATTTGTTATGTATATGTAGGAATGCAGGTCTATACATATGTTGTACATAGTATGTTTAGGTGTGTGTCATGTATGTGTTTCACTTTGAGAGTGGGCAACTAAATTTCATTTTTGATGTATGCTGTTGTGCCCACAGTAAAAAAATGACAATAAAGGTTATCTTATCTTATCTCTTAAAATTCATGAGTTATAAATATTTTAGTACATTAAATACTTTTATTTCACTTGTATTTGTGTGTGTATGCAAACATACACATTAATCTGATTTGCACAGAATTTTTTTTTTTTTTTTTTAAATTTTAAAAATTCTTTTATTAAAACCATTAACATTGAACATAAAAACATATTATGCAGTAATCATCATGACTCCTGGTATACAATACTAAGTATTAGTCCTTGAAAACGTCTGAGTTAGTAAGCCTTTTTCCCCCCACTCCCCGTGTCTAGCCTCAACTATACTCCTGTTACATTTTATTTTGATTGGTGTTTCCCCTATCCGTTTCAATATTAATGTGGTCAACATTAAACATAAGATCCTATTGCTAAGCAATCATCCTAGAACATAGCATACAACATTAGGTATTAATCTTTGTAAACATCTGTTTTAGTAAACGTTCTTCCCTCCTCCCTTACATCTTCAAGTATACTCCGAATACATTTTGTTTGATTGGTATTTCTCCTATATATGGTCTATCTACTGTATCTAGTCTATCGCACACTGTGTGTTTGCGCCTCTGAGTTGACTTCATCCCATTACTAGTGCAATCCTCCACGGTCCCCAACCCGAGATCCTGAGGTAAAAGTTTCATATCCTGAGGTAGAGATTCAGTCTACTTTAACAATATTAAGGCAAACAACGTTAGTCATAAGGTTATGTTAAGAGGCATTAGTTATAGAACATATACATTCAACGTTGGGTGTTAGTTTTTGTAAACATCTGATTTGTTAGCCCTTCATCCCTCCTCCCATCGATCCTTAGCTGAACGCCAGCTGCATTCTGTTTGATTGGTGTCTCTCTTGGATATAGTCTATCCACTGTTTCCAGTCAGTCACAAATTGTTCATTGGAGCGGTTTTTCAAGTATGCTGATATTTTTGCCATTTCCGCCAAATTTGTTACTTTCACAGTCCATTCTTCAATAGGCGGTATTTCCGGATTCTTCCAGTACTGTCCCACCAACAATCTTGCTGCTGTAATTAAGTTCAAAAATAAATTTGTCTCTGAGGTAGTGATATCCTTTGTGATCCCTAACAGAAAGGCCTGAGGTAGAAATTCTATACGCTTTTTGAAAATAGTTTGGAGTGTCCACCATATCTTCCTCCAGAATGCTTTGATTTTTCTGCATGTCCACCATATATGAAAGTAAGTAGCCTCTCCGTCCCCGCACCTCCAGCATTTGGGCTGGGAGCCCGGGTAGATGAGTGATATTTTTTTCGGGTCTAGGTGCCATCTATAGAACATCTTGTAGAAGTTTTCCCTTAAGTGTTGCGATTTCGTGAATTCTACATTCCTCACCCAGATTTTCTCCCACGTGTCCATGGTGATAGGGTGTCTGAAGTCTTGTGCCCACTTTATCATACAGTTCTTGACTAGCTCGGTTTCAGAGTCCATTTCTATCAGAATGCTGTACACTCGTTTGATGTGCTTAATCCCCTGTTCTCTAATCTGTTTAATTAGATTCTCGTCTGTCTGGGAGAAGCCCTTCTTCTTGTCTTTACGCCACCTTGATTGTAGTTGTATATATGATAGCCAGTTACTTCCTATTCCTCTGTTTGCTAGCGTTGCTTGAGATTTCAAGAGGAACCCGTTTTCTTCTCCCAGTACAAGTTCACTGTAGGGCACCACTTCTTGCCCTTGGGATGTGTTCATATCCCCTGATGCGTGTCCAGGGATCGTCCAGATGGGAATCTTGTCGTGTAGGAGGTGCTTATATTTCTTCCAGACCCATAGCAATGGGATTCGTAATGGGTTCTCCTTGAAGTTCCTATCTGCCTTTTTGTCGTATACTAGGTATGCGTGCCAGCCGAATCGTAGACCATGCCCCTCAACATTCAGAATTCTATCATTTGTCATGTTGATCCAGTCACTAACCGCCACCAACGTTGCTGCATAGTAATATAGCTTTAGATTAGGCATTTTGAGTCCCCCTCTCTCCCTTGCGTCTTGGATGATTTTTAGTTTCACCCTCGGTCTCTTGTCGTCCCAAATAAATCTGTTGATGCCTTTCTGCCAATTGTCTAAGTCCGCTTCCTTCTTGAGTATGGGTAGCATTTGGAAGAGAAATAAAAATCTGGGTAATACATTCATCTTTACTGTCGCTATCCTGCCGAGCAGGGACAGACGTAGTGATTTCCACCTTTCCAGGTCTGTTTGTATCTTATTCCACAGGACCTCGTAATTATTCTTGTATAATTTCGCATTTGTTGATTCTATCTCTACTCCTAAGTATTTGACTTTCTTGACTATTTCACACCCCGTTATTCTTTCCAGGTTCCGTTTTGCTTTGTTGTCGAGGTTTTTGACTAGCATCTTTGTTTTTGATATATTTACTTTGAAGCCTGACACCCTACCATAGTCCTCCATTATCTCCATCAATTTCCTTGCTGATTGTGCTGGTTGCGACATTGTCACCAGCAGGTCATCCGCAAAGGCACATAGTTTGTATTCTTGCTGTTTAATCTGTATGCCCTGTACCTCCTCTGCCGCTCTTATTCTGTTCAGTAAAAGTTCCAGTGTTAGGACAAAAAGCAGGGGGGACAGCGGGCAGCCCTGTCTCGTGCCTCTCTCTATATTAAATGAGTCCGTTAAGTCTCCATTGACAATGATCTGACCTGTTTGTTTCTGGTAAATTGCCGTTATGGAGTTGAGAAACTGTACTCCCATTTTCATCTTCCGGACCAAGTTCGTCAGGAACGGCCAGTGCAGTCTGTCAAAAGCTTTTTCTGCATCCACAAACATAAGAGCGGCGGGTATCTGGTTGTGCTTTTGCAGGTATTCTATTATGTTCAGCAGCTGTCTCACGTTGGTTTTCATCTGGCGTCCTTGTATAAATCCCCTTTGGTCCGGGTGTATTGTTTTTTGTAGTACAGTCATTAGTCTATTGGCCAAAATTTTTGTGAAGATTTTGTAGTCTGTGTTTAGTAGTGAGATGGGCCTGTAGTTTGCGGGCTGTGTGTTGTCTTTCCCCTCCTTTGGGATTAATGAGATGTAGGCTGTTCTCCAGGATGGTGGGACCTGACCTCCTTCTTGAATGTTGGCAAATAGTTTTCTGAGGGGTTCTAGCATCTCCTCTTGGAGGTGTTTGTAGTAGGTCGCTGTTATCCCATCCGTCCCGGGCGATTTTCCTGCTTTCAGCTGTGTGATCGCTGAGTGTATTTCCTCCTTTGTGATTAAGGCATTCAGGGCTTCTCTTTGTGTGTCGGTAATCGCCTGTATCTTTTCGTTTTGTAGGAACTCATCTATCTCTTTGTCTTGTATCTTATCCTCGGTATATAGTTTCGAGTAGAACTCCGTGAAGGCTTTCTTGATGGTTTTTTGTCGGAATTCTTCCTTGCCTTTGTATTCTATCTTTTCAATTATGCGGGACTTCTGTTTCTTTCTTATAGTGTAGGCTAGCCAGCGGCCCGGTTTGTTGGCCTTGCAGAATGTCTTATGTTTTGCATATTGTATATTCCTTGCAACTTGGTCAGCCATCAACATGTCGAATTGCTTTCTTAAGATCTTGAGTCCTTCTTTGGTGGCTTTGTCCTCTGGTCTTTTTATTAGTAGCCGCTCCATTTTGCTTATCTCATTTTCTAACTCTTTTCTTTTTTGTTCTTGTTGGCGACGGTGCCAGCTATTCATGGATATGAGGATCCCTCGCATGTACACCTTGCTGCCTTCCCAGATCTGTTCTATCGGTGTTCCGTTGTTCATATGTGTGTCGAAGTATTCCTTCATAGCTTTTTTGCATTCCGCCACATTGTTTTCATGTCTAAACAAGTTTTCATTGATTCTCCAGGACCTCCTCTGTTTCGGGCCATGTCTTAATTCCATCCTCACAGGGTTGTGGTCTGTCAGTGTCTTGGGTAGGATTTTCACCGCGTTTAGACACGTTAGCAAGTCACTAGAGGTTAGTATAAAGTCGATTCTGGAGAATGATTGGTGTCTGCCGGAGAAGAAGGTGAATTCTAGTTCTTTGCCGTGCCTTTTCCGCCATACGTCTGTCAGTTCGAGGTCTTCCTTCATGTCGAAGAAGGATTTAGGCAACTTGGAGTGTTTTTGCGGGTTCGGTGCAGTTCTTTTTTTGTCTAGAGCAGTCTCTATGACCCCGTTCCAGTCGCCCATGATGATGTGAGATCTGTAGTTAAGTTGTGTTATTTTCTTGTGTAGCTTTTTGTAGAATTTGCCTTGTTGCTGATGTGGTGCATATACGCCCAGTACTAGAATCTTCTTGTCTTCTTGTGTTATTTCAATTGCCAGGTATCTACCTTGGGGGTCGGACTCTATTAGCTTAGCCATTACATGTTTCTTTACGTATATAACAATCCCATTCTTTTTTCTTGGCGCCGCTGCCACAAAGTGCGCGCCTAGTTTGTAGTTGATCAGATATTTCTGGTCTGCTGCTCTGATGTGTGTTTCTTGTAGGCAGATTATATCGCTTTTACTTTGGTTTAGGTAGTGGAGAATTTTTCTTCTTTTCTGGGGGGAGTTCAGTCCGTTCACATTCCAAGTCAAATAATTAGTAGCCATCATATGTTGCAGGATATTTTTGCGAGACCATTTCTGTTGTTTCTCCTGTTGTCTCCTTTGGTCTCGTTCCCACGATATCCGGATTGGTGCTCATTTTGGTTTGTGAGGTCTTGCCTTGCTGGTCTGTACGTTTGGTAGTGAAGCCTGGTAGCCTGCCCTCTGTAGACTGTCCTGTCTCCTTGTTTTTGTTGCTCTCTGCTCTCTGCGCCTTCGCCCCTAGAGGTGGTCCATTCATTTCCTCTGCCTCTGCCCCGATCTGTGCTTCTGCGCGGCTTGCTCGTTGGCCTCTATCCCTCCCGCTTTCCAGTGGTCTATCTGTTTCTTCTCTCGCGGTGGGTTGAGGGCCTCCCGACTTCAGTTCCTTTTCGAGGAAGTCTTTGGCTTTCTGGACCGAGGTTAAGTAATGTCTCTTGTTCTTGTAAGAAAGTGATACTCCTGTTGGGGTTTCCCACCGGTATTGCAGTGCACGCGATCTCAGTTCTGTGGTCAGGAATTTGTAGTTCTTTCTGTCTCTCAGCATCGCCTGTGGGATCTCTTTCAGAACCTTCACCTCCTGCTCCTCTATGTAGAATGCCTTGTTATAGGAAGTGGCAGAGACATGGTTCCGGAACTTCTGTGTTGTGAAGTGGATGACCACATCCCTTGGTTGGTGTTTGTTCACTTCCCTCCAGGCGCCCACTCTCTGGATTTTTTCGACATGCCACTCAATCGCATTGGCGCTCGTGCCCAGGAATGTTGCCAGGGCCTCTACAAAGGTCCTGCGCAGTCTTCCCTGGGGTTCGTATGTTGTCTCGTTCCACCCTCTGATCCTGATTGCAAATGCCATTTGCCAGAATTGTATCATGGTGGACTGGTCTTGAACTTCTCTTTTCACCTCTGCAAGCTGACCCTCTACACGGTTTTCCACTTCCTTCATCATCTTTTCCGTATTCTCCCTTGTTTCTTGGAGGTTTTTGTCATGTGTTTGCAATGCCTCCTTCATCTGTTCCAAATCAGTGGCCATCGCTTTGCGCTGTTCTTCCCACTTTTTCTCCAGGTCTCCACCTTGGTCCGCCAGCATCCTCTTCATGTCTTTGTATCTTTCCTCCGTCTTCCGTTCTGTTTCTAGGCGTCCTTTCTCCGTCTTCGCGCCCATTTCCGCCAATTTTCTATCCATGCCATCCATCCGTACCACCATCGTCGCAATCGTCTCATTTAGTGTCTCAATCGTCTCTTTTAGTTCTTGGATCATGCGTGCTGTTGCGGAGTCGTGGGTTGGCGTGTGGGTCTGAGGGCATGCAGTTGGGAGGGGGTGTGTGTGGTTGGGTGGGGTGTTCCCTATCAGATTGGAGGGCTGGGCCGGGGAGGGTGCAGCTCCCTTCAGGTCTCGCAGTTTGATTTGTTTTGTCCGTCTGGCAGCCATTTTGAGCTTCTCCTCCTGTTGGCCTGTCCACCCTTAAAGCCACCCCTTGATGCAATGAGTTGTGGGGGAGTTGTTCCTGTGTAAGATTGTCAGGTTGCTAGGGTGGGTTGAGGCAAATTTTTCTGTTACAAGTTAGCAAGTGTTCATGTCTCACAGTTTGTATTTTAACAGCAAAGTGGTAGATCACTAGGGGGTGTAGCTTGTTTTCAATTAAGCTTTTCTGTACTGGCAGGGGTGATACAAAGATGGGAGGATCTGAGGCTTGGGATTTTTGATGATGGCCTTTTTCTCACAATGCAGTACAACACTAGGTTGTGGTCTGGTGAAGATCCATAAATCTGGTCCTTCCAAAAAGGGGGAGGGGGTGCCTTCAGGGTTTAGGCAGTGTAGGGGTAGGAGTAGGAGTAGGAGCCTGTATTCTGGCAGCTCTACGTTCAGGGAGCCAGTTCAGTACCTTTGCCTTGGGTTCCTCTTCACTCCCCTCTGCCAGCCTGTTTCTTCTCTTTGTTCTTTTCTGGCTCCTTCTTACCTACCCCCTTACCCCTCTATCTCTGCCTTCTTGCCCAGGTCACTTCCTCCTGTCTTCTATCCCCCTGTATTTACAGATCCCCTCTGCCTTTCCCTTATTGCGTTCCAGGGTGCTTTCCAGCTGTCTTCTTCCTCCCACCTTCTTCCCTGGCAGGTCCTGCCCTCTTTTGGGTCTCTGGGGGTCCTGTTCTGCTGGGTCTGGGGCGCAGCGTGTGGGATAACACTCACCAGTCTCTCTGTTTGAGCCTTCCCCCACCGTCTGCTCCTCAGCTGCTTTCTGTCTTCCTGCTGGCTCAGCTCGCGTCTCCCTTTGTTCTCTGCGTCTGGCTCTTACTTTTTCTTTTCCCTTTCGCTTCTCCGGCTTTCTTCTCCCCCGCTGGCTCGTCCGGGGGTCTTCTCCCGGTCAGCTGACTCTCCCGGTGGCCGCTGCTGCTGTCGCCGATGCCTTCCTCTGTCCTCTTCTCTCCGCTCCGGCCGGGTCCGTTCTGCAGCGCAGCGGCGGCCGTGCGGCCCCTTCCTTGGGCCTGTCGGCCGGCCAGCCGGCCGCCACCGGCTTCTTCGGCCTCGTCCGCGGCTTTACCCGGTCTCTTGGCGGCGAGTTCCGCCTCGCCGGGTCCGTCCGCTTGTCTTCTCCTCCTGCGCCTCCTTTCTAGGCGCCTAGCTCTCCCGTCGGATCGGATTTTTGGCCCAAAAGAGAAAGCCCCGTTTCGGAGCTTTCTCTGGTTGCGTCTGATCCGCTCGGCCGGAAACCGGAAGTCTTGCACAGAATTTATTTGGATGTACATCCTATATAAATTGGAAAATCCTTGCCCTGACTTGATGTGGCAGATTGGATTGCATTCAGGTGAGGTTGTTACAACAGAAATCCCTATGCTCCAATTTAATGGTTTGTGGAGTTTTTAAGAAACCAAAACAATTCCTTCCTAGTAATGCAGACCCTGTCTATATCCCAAATCATTTCCAAGAGTGCTCAAGAGTGGCCAGGGTGGGTGCAGCCTACTGGGTGGGTGTGGATGGAGTGGGTGTGGTCTACTGGGTGGGTGTGGCCAGCTCTACATCATTCGTGTCAAGAGTGCCTTTGGGGGCCTGGGCAGGGACAGATCTGAGGGTCTCTGCAGAAGGGGGTGGGACCAGGGCAAGTGCCAAGGCATGGTCAACTGGAGGAGCCTCACTGTTCCTCTCAGGCCATGCGGGGGGCGGGGCTGGATGGTGGTGCAGGCTGCCAGGAGCTGTGGACAGCGGAGGTCAAATGCCCAGCCTGGCCCTCGAGCACCTGCGGCACCAAGCCCAAGCCCCACTTCCCCAAGGGGGTGCCCATCTGCACTTACCTCCTCCTCAAGGCTGCTGCTGCTGTGCTTGCTCTCCTTACCCAGGTTGCTCATGATGGGTATGAGGGCAAAGTCAGAGGGAGGCCCATTCCCTCTCCATGGGAGGAGACCCGGCTTTGTATCCAAAGCTTCCTTAGCAATAGAATGGGAGACCCCCAGGATAGGCCAGGAGGAGGGGGTAAGGGGATGGTGAAAGGGCAGCAGGGCAGGACTAAGGTAGGACTTCCCTCAGACCCTCCCTCTCCTTCTTTCCTTCTTTCCTTCCTTCCTTCCTAAGTACAGAGTGGTGGGAAAATATTTAAAATAAGGGAGGGAGAAAAACAGGCAAGAAACGCAGCTGGGGAGGTGTCACCCTTCGTGAGGAATGAAGAAATGCACCATCGCCTGGAAGTGGCCAGCACATGGCCCTCACCTACTTCACATATCTGCCTTTGTGGGCTCTGGGGGAGGGGATGCCATAAGCAGCGTGAGAGTCAACGTTACCTGCGCAATGCCACCCAGCCCCCAGCCTGCCCAGTTTCGGCAGGCAGCGGGGTGTTTTCCTCATAGCGCCAAGAGGCTGAACTGGGCAGCGCAAATCCAAAAAGAAGCACAATGCTGCCCAGCCCCCAGCCTGCCCGGTTTCGGCAGGCAACGGGACACTCTCCTCACAGCGCCAAGAGGTTGAGCTGGGTGGTACAAAGCTCGCCAGCTTTGCACCTTGCTGCCTGTTGAAACTGGGCAGACTGGGGGCTAGGCAGCATTGCATTTCTCATCAGATTCGCACCACCCGGTTCTCTTGGCACTGTGAGGAGAGTGCCCCTCTGCCTGCCGAAACCAGGCAGGCTGGGGGCTGGGCAGTATCGCGCTTCTTTTTGGATTTCCACTACCCGATTCAGCCTCAGCGCTGTGAGGTGAGCGCCTGCTGCCTGCCGAAACCCCTCCCCCAGAGCCCATCAAGCCGGATATGTGAAGTGGGCGAGGGCCATTTGCTGGCCACTTCCAGTTGATGGTGCATTTCTTCATTCCTCACAAAGGGTGACACCTCCCCAGCATGCAGCCAGGGGATGGGGCCGAGGCGGCGGGCTGGTTCCTCGCTGTTTCCAGACGGCCTTGTGGAGTAAGACTGAATGCGTTTCAGCATAGATGGCCAACACAAAATTGTACATTGGCTCCCGGCCGACCTGGGCCAGGGCCAAGGCAGCGGGGGCTGTTCCCTCACTGTTTCCAGGATAGCTTCGTTGGCCACATGAAACCACTTCACGGGCCGCATCCGCCCCCTGGACCTTGTGCTTGACATGTCTGCTCTAACCATTGATAAAATAGGTCCCAAGTTTGAAAATATTCTGTTTCTTCTTTTTCTTTCAACCTTAAAGCAAGTCTGTCCATTTCCACATAGTCTAGTTTTTTTTAAATTATTTCTTCTTCTGGTGGTATTCCTTCGGTTTTCCAATATTGTGCTCTTTTGGGCATCTGGGACCGGTTCGGTGGAGAGAGGTTTTTCCGTGAACTGAAAGGGCCATGATTTTGTGTGCTGTCCGCATCCCACGGATGGGGCTTCGCTTGTTTGCACAGCCCATTCTCCAGCATGGTGGATGTAGAATCCACTGGATTGGGTTATTTCAGCCTTCCTGCTCAGAGAGACTAAGAAAAAACTTTGGCCACGCCTTCCCCTGGGTGTGTCTCCCAGTTTTTTCTTAGTCTCGAGCTCAGAGCAGACACCTTTTTGCAAGGCTCCGTAGGAATTTAGATTGAGGTTTTTCTAATCTGGCAAAGTTTTGCTTTTTCCTTCTTCTTCAAAAATTACAAGTGATAGGCTTGTTAGTTTTAGGTTGGCTCCAGGTTTAGGGATTTTTCCCTACCAGAGCCTTGAGCCCCTGGGCTAGCAGGGACTCGATCCTTCCTCCCCAGGCCCTAGAAGCAGGGCCATAGGGCCAATCTTACCGGCCCCAGCTCTCCGGCGGCAGAACAGCGGACGCCGGCGACTCGGATCCAGGCACGGGGCTCCGTCGTCACAGATCGCGGACTGGCGTCGTCCTAGCGAAGGCCGATGTCAGAACCGCAAGTGCCCGGTCGGGGGAGAGGGCAGCGGAGAGCGAGGCTTTGCTCCGGTCCTGCCATCTCGTTCCGGATTTGAGCGGGGGGACTTGAGTCTTCTCCCTCACAGGAGGGAGCGGGGGGACTTGAGTCTTCTCCCTCACAGGAGAGGGACGGAAAGGGACGCGGCCGCCATTTTGAGGCCGCATGGTCGCCGGGCTCCCGCCTTCCCCATACCCGGTGGTGGCGGCCATCTTGGTTTCGGCCTACAAGGCCTCCCCCCCCAACAGTAGCTTGTCTTGGTCTGGGGTGCCAGGCCCGAACAGGGACAGCCTCCCGACGCGCTCCCCAGCATCCGGAGGCTAATCGGCGGACGTCCTTCTCTCGGACAGGCCTCGTCTCCTGGTCGGCTCTGCCGGACCTTAGGCCTACCTTCGGGAAGCATAGGCCAGAAAGGAGACCTCCGGACCCAGCAGCCTTACCCTTGCCTGGTAGTGATACATTGTCCCCTCTAGGGCTGTTATAGGAGGCAGTAACCCGTGGGCCCTGGTTTGCCGAGGCCCCGGCTGGAGTGAAGGTTTTAATAGGCCGCCTGTTATACCTAGCCGTGGCCTTTAGCCACTGGGCCTATCGGACAGGATTACAGCCTGTCTGGCTGATCTGCCTGGATTGTCCGTAGTCACAATGAGGGGCGGCTGCGCTCTCCCCTGACTACTATTTTGAGTTTCCATTCCAAATTCCTTCGCACTAGCCACCCTATTGCAAGCTTGGCTAGGGGCTATGGCAGACAGTTCCTCACCGAGGGCTTCCCTGGTGTCAGGTGCTCCCCCTGCACAGCCAAAGCGCAGATCAGCAGAACTGGGTGCAGGGGGGAAGAAAAGAGCTAAAACAAAGCACCTAAATTCCAAGGAGACCTCTAAGTCAGCGGAGCGAGAGGCCTCGAGGAGACACCAGGCACTGGAGAGGGAATTCTCCAAAGCACAGCGGCTCCTATCCGATGGGGCCGATCCGGTTCCCCCTGCCCCACTGGATAGCAATACCCTGGAGCCAACCCAGGCACCTGTGCAGGAAGTCACCTGGATATCTACTCCTCTGGGGGCAACCGAACAGGCAGGTCCCTCTCACTCCTCCCCTCCTATCCAGCAGGGTCCCCAAGTGGCTCTTGCTCCAGCGGTGGTTGGGGCTACCCTTGGGGGCCAGGGGGCCGCATGGTCCCAGGGCCAGTTCCAGGCATTTATGCAGCACGCCTTTGCGCAATTTATGTCCTCTCCAATGATCCCGCAGGCTCCTTCTCAGGTCCCCCCCCACCGGTCCTCCCTCTCTGCAGGATTGCACCTCTGCGCCTGGATCAGTTATCTCGGAATCCTCATCCCAGGTGGGAGAGGGGGATTCCGGGGACTCGGACATAGCGGACACCCCCATGTCAGAGGACGAGGAGGCAGAACCCGATCAGGCTTCTGCCTCCTCTCTCTTGGATCCCTTGGTCTTCACATCCCTATTGTCAAAGGCGTGTGCCACCACCAACTTAACCTCTGTCCAGGAGGAAAAACCTTCAACCTCAACAGATAAGGAGTCCAACCTGTTGTTCAAGGTGAAGGTCGTGGAACACAAGCAGATATCCTGCCCCTTCGTGTTCCGGGCCGCGGTTGAGGCCCAGTGGGCCTCCCTGTCCACCATTCCCAGGGAAAGCACCCTGGAAAAGAAATTGTATAACGTGGCCCCGTCTTTTGCTTCCCTGCTAGATGTTCCTATGGTGGACGTTCCTCTAACTTCTCTTTTCTCAAATTCCGCCGCCTCAGGAGACATGACAGAGTTCCTCACAGTGGAGGACAAAAAGTTCGAGTCCGCCTACAGAAGAGCGCACCTGGCTTCCGGTCAGGCAATCAAGGCAGCTACCGCAGCCTCCTTCTTCGCCAGGGCGTCTATCATGTAGATCCGGGAGCTTCAGGCCTCGATTCCTCCCGAAAAGGTTAGAGTGCACCAGACACTCGTCAAGCTGGTAGGTGCTTCACAGTATATGGCAGACACCTCCCTACACTCGGCTAAGTGCTCGGCCCGCTCTATAGGTGCCACGGTGGCCTCCCTCAGGCTCCTGTGGCTAAAGCATTGGAGAGCGGATTTAAGGGCAAAGTGGCACCTCTCCACAGCCAGGTACGTAGGCAAGGACCTGTTTGGCTCCATTCTTGACCCACATGTGGTTGAGGGTAGGGACAAACGCAAGGTCATTGCCCACCCCTCCAAAAAGTCTAACAGGCGGCAGCAGCCAGACTCCCGCAGACAGGCCCCACGTCCCTCGGGCTCTTGGGAGTGGCCGCAGCCCTTTCGGCCAGGGCAGTCCTGGGATTGGCCCAGAGGTTCACGTTCCTTTCCCCAGAGGCAGGACCGTCAGCAGGACCGCCAAAATACAGGACCCAGGGGTCAGGCTCAGGAAAAACGTCCCTTCAGAGGGTCGGGGGGCCACCCTTTCAGGCGACCCAAGTGACAGCATCGGAGAGGCCCCAATAGGGGGGCGCCTCGAGCGCTTTTATCAGGTCTGGGAGCAGACCACCACCGACTCCTGGGTCAGGGATACCGTCAGGCGGGGCCTGGCACTCGAGTTCGAAGCAATCCCGCACGATCGCTTCCTTCAGTGCCCGGTGTCGCGAAATCCCTCAAAGGCACGGCTGGTATCCACCGCCATCAAACACCTCCTGGACATCAGGGCCATAGAGCCTGTACCGGGGGACCAGGTTGGGACAGGTTTCTACTCCATCCTGTTCGTGGTCCCCAAGGCATCAGGAGGGTGGAGGGTGATCCTGGACCTAAAGGGTCTGAACCGCTTCCTAGTGTACCGACGGTTCAAAATGCAGACCCTAAGGTCAATACTGGCCGGCATCAGAAAGGGGGATCTTCTCGCCTCCATAGACCTCACAGAGGCTTACCTCCACATCCCAATCTCCCAGGACCACCGCAGGTTCCTGTGCTTCTGCTACGCACGCCGGCATTATCAGTACCGGGCCCTCCCGTTCGGCCTGTCTTCGGCCCCAAGGGTCTTCACGAAGGTCTTAGCAGCATTGGCCGCCCAACTTCGGATGATGCCGGTGCGAGTGCAGTGTTACCTGGACGACATCCTCGTCCAGTCCAGATCCCTGCAGGTGGCCCGAGGGGATGCTGTAAGCCTTCCCCACTTCCCCTGATTCAGGCCACCATCCGCAAGCTGCTACTGGAGCAAGCGGAAGTAATCTTGGTTGCACCCTATTGGCCTCGACGCCCGTGGTTTGCAGACCTGGTGGATCTGTCCCTGTCTCCACTGTGGAGACTCCCGCCGAACCAAGTGGCCCTCTCCCAGGGGGAGCTCCGCCACCCAGACACTCAGTGGCTGCAATTAGCCGCCTGGCACTTGAGCGGGAGCGTTTAAGGAAGCAGGCGTATTCCCTAGGGGCGATCTCTATGATCCAGGCCTCCAGACGCCCCTCAACAAACAGGATCTATGATGCAACCTGGCAAAATTTCTGCCACTGGTGCTCCCCACGGGGGTTGGATCCCCTCTCAGTAATTGTCCCAAACATCCTAGACTATCTGCTAGACGGCATTTCCAAGGGATTGTCCACCAACACCATCCGCAGACAGGTGGCGGCCCTATCCACGGTCCTCACCTGCGACAATTGGGGTCCCCTTTCTCACCACCCAGCGATCTCTGCCTTCCTCAAGGGGGCAGCAAACTCCGGTCCACCTACGGTGCATAGATACCCGTCCTGGGACCTACCTACAGTATTACAGGCCTTAAAGGCGGCTCCCTTCGAGCCCCTGCAATCATGCTCCCTACACTTCCTCTCCTTGAAGGTGGCCTTCTTAATAGCCATTACCTCAGCCAAAAAAGGATTTCGGAGCTGGCCGCTCTGTCAGTTTGGGAGGATCTGTGCATCTTCCACCAAGACAGAGTGGTCCTTAGACTAGACCCCTCATTCATCCCCAAGGTTAACACCAACTTCCACAGATCATTGGATCTCGTACTACCCAGCTTCTGCCCTACTCCGGCCCACAGGCTAGAACGCCAGTGGCACAAGCTGGACGTGCGCAGAGTCCTGCACATTTACATAAAGCGCACCGGGTCTTTCCACAAGTCGGAGGCCCTGTTCGTCTCCTTCCAGCCATCAGTCATGGGCCGGAAGGTATCTTCCGCCACCATTGGCAGGTGGATCAGGGCTTGCATTGCGAGGGCTTACGTCTCGCAGTCGCTCCCTGTCCCAGCATGTATCACAGCTCACTCCACACGTAGCGCAGCAACCTCTGCGGCCTGGTCTACCCAGGCTTCCATAGTGGAGATTTGTAGGGCGGCGTCCTGGTCGTCCCCGTCCTCATTCATTACCCACTACAAGATTGACAGGTTTGCCGCGGCGTACGCCGCGTTTGGCAGACGGGTCCTGCAACAGGAGGTTGCCTCCAGGGAGACGCCAGCCTAGACCTTCCCACCCTAAGGGACATGGGGGGCTTTGGTATGTCCCAATCCAGTGGATTCTACATCCACCATGCTGGAGAAGGGGCGTTGTCTTACCTGAACGCCTTTTCTCAGCATGGTGGTGTAGAATCCACACCCTCCCTTGGACAGGTGGCTAGGCTCGCATGGAGGGCACTCTTCTCTGTGATTACCTTACCTTTTCCGGAGCCACGGTGTCAGAGCTTAGGTACCTCGCCTCGTCAAAACTGGGAGACACATCCAGGGGAAGGCGTGGCTAAAGTTTTTTCTTAGTCTCTCTGAGCAAGAAGGCTGAAATAACCCAATCCAGTGGATTCTACACCACCATGCTGAGAAAAGGCGTTCAGGTAAGACAACGCCCCGTTTCTGGCATGCTGCGGCACGATGCTGGTCCACATACAAGGAACTGAAGAAAAATTCAGTTTAAAAAGTTCAGTTGGCTAGAGCACAACTTGTGCATCAATGGTCAAGGCAGAAGCTGGCTCCTTGGAAAGTTTTTACTGTTAGTCTGATTGCCTTTAGGATCCACCCAAGATTCGTCTAAAGATAGACAAACAGCAAAAAGCTTTGCAAGGAGCCAGCTTCTGCCCTGACCATTCACTGCACATGTCAAGGAAAAGTTTTGAAAAGTTCCTTCTGAAGTTGCTGCCTTTGCATGCAAGTGGCTGGCTTCTTAAAGACTAGCAAAAGCCAGGAGAGGTTTGCAGTCTTCCAATGACCAGCTGATCAGGGCAGAAAAGTCCAAAAGGAGCCACCATTTCCACAGGGAACTGTCAGAGCACTGAAAATGGCAGCTGTTTCCAGAAGGCATGGAGAGCATGGGGATGTTACCATCACTTTAACTTTGAAACAGGTTTGTATGTAGCTTTTGAAGGGCGTTCTAATTTTGAATGGCCATTAAGTGATCTGTTGTTTCTTGACAACTACCTATATATAACTATTTAATATTTGTTATATAACCTACAATGGGAGTTGCTTAAAAGTAAATGGAATGTTACTGGTGATATACAGCTTGCTTTTATAACTATCTCACCTGTTTGGCAGTGTTCTCAGAATCAAGCTTGCAATTAAACTTTTATCCTAAATAAGGTATTCTGTTAATTCATGTAAAGAGCTTTTGCCACCCTAGTAACTGTCCTGAGGGATATTGTAATGCAGCTCATTTGCTTTTTAACATAGTACTAAAATGCTAAATTGGCATTATGGATGTCTTTTCATGAATTACTCATGTAAGCAGAGTGATTTTTTTATGAGTCCATGGACAGAGTTCCTCTAATGAGCTTCTAATTAAAAACAAAAACAAGCCATTGCAGTTTTTTTCTGAAACAATTTTACTTTAGCAGTACTTAGCATATTTATCCTGATGGCAATTTATCATTACCTCATGCTAATTATTTGGTGATATAATTTGTTATACTTTTTATACCATATTCAAAAATGTTATTGATTTTTAATAAAATTTATGAAAGCTTTGTTCCTGAAAAAGCTTTTCCTAATCCTTATTCATTGTGACCACCCTATTTATAGCATAAGAAATGGTATAGAACAGACATGTCAAACACAAGGCCTGGGGGCTGGATGTGGCCTGCAACATGGTTTCATGTGGCCTGTGAAGCCATCCTGGAAACAGTGAGGGAATGGCCCCCGCTACCTTGGCCCTGGCCAAGGCCACCCGGGAGCCAATGTACAATTTTGTGGTGGCCATCTATGCTGAAACGCATTCAATCTTAGCTTCACAAGGCTGTCTGGAAACAGCGAGGAACCAGCCCCTGCCGTGTTGGCCCCACCTCCTGGGTGCATGCTGGGGAGGTGTCACCCTTTGTGAGGAATGAAGAAATTCACCATCGCCTGGAAGTGGCCAGCAAATGGCCCTCGCCTACTTCACATATCCGGCTTGATGGGCTCCGGGGGAGGGGTTTCGGCAGGTAGCGGAGCATTCTCCTCACAGCACTGAGAGGCTGAGCCAGGCGGTGCAAATCCAAAAAGAAGCGCACCGCCGCTCAACCCCCAGCCTGCCCGATTTCAGCAGGCAGCAAGGTGCAAAGCTGGCGAGTTTCGCACTGCCCAGCTTAGCCTGTCGGCGCTGTGAGGAGAGCACCCCGCTGCCTGCTGAAACCGGGCAGGCTGGGGGCTAGGTGGCATCGTGCTTCTTTTCGGATTTGCGCTGCCTGGCTCGGCCTCTCGGCACTATGAGGAGAGTACCTCTCTGCCTGCCGAAACCAGGCAGGCTGGGGGTTAGACGGCATTGCGCAGGTAACTTCAACTCTCATGTTGCTCATGGCGTCCCCTCCCCCAAAGCCCACCAAGCCAGATATGTGAAGTAGGCAAGGGCCATGTGCTGGTCACTTCCAGGCAAAGGTGAATTTCTTCAGTCCTCACAAAGGGGCACCATTCAGCCCCCACTCGCATGGCCTTAGAGGAACAGTGAGGCTCTTCCAGTGGACCATGCCTTGGCGCTTGCCCCCGTCCCACTCCCTTCAGCCAGAGGCCCTCAGATCTGTCCCACTCCTGCCCAGGCCCCCACAGGCACCCTTGACGCAAATGATGAAGAGCTGGCCATGCCCACCCAGTAGGCCACACCCACTCCTGCTGTGCCCACCCAGTAGGCCGCACCCACCCTGGCCACACCTGCCCAGCCCCCCCGAGGACAACCGCAATGCTGATGCAGCCCTCAATGAAATTGAGTTTGACACCCCTGTTATAGAATGTTGTATTTTCTCTAGGTTGGTACACATTCAGTCTCTGCTTAATCATGAGCATTACAAAGTGACTCAGGAACAATGAAGTTCTCATGCCTGAGAACGTTTGAAAGATAAAATGGTCGCATAAAGTAGGCCTCATTAGAGCAAAAATGCATTACAATCTGTAAGGTATGCAAAATATAACACTCTGGAAAATACCAGTTTTTTAATTGTTTCATAATGCTGGGTAATAATGGCAAACTAAATAATATGGTCATAGATTTGGAGATTCTGAACATGTTTAATTTAATGAAAAGAAGGACTAGGGGTGACATGATATCAATGTTCCAATATCTAGGACTGCCACAAAGAAGGGGGGGTCAACCTATTCTCCAAACCACCTGAAGGCAGAATAAGAAGCAATGGATGGAAACTAATCAAGGAGAGAAGCAACCTAGAACTCAGGAGAAATTTCCTGACAGTTAAAACAATTAATCATTGGAACAACTTGCTTCAGAAGTTGTGGGTGCTCCAACACTGGAAGTTTTTAAGAAGAGATTGGACAACCATTTGTACGAAATGGTATAGGGTTTTCTGCCTGAGCAGGGGGTTGGACCTCCAAGGTCCCTTCTAACTCTTATTCTGTTATTTAATTAATAATCCCTATTATCATCATTAAGACTTCTATTGTATGCCATTCATATCTTGGCCTTTTATGTAATAGGCAGAAATTGAGCTGATGCTGCTGGGGGCAATTCAGGTAATAATAGCAAATTTACTTTCCAGGAATGTTGCAAGGTTCTAATATAGTGCCATTAATCCTGTAACAATTTATCTGGGCATTACACTGTCTGACCTTGGGGTGAATTTGCTGGGATATCTACTCCTGGGAAGATTGGCAACTGTCTTGAATATTTTTCACTTGTCAATAATCTTCCTCACTTTGTTGTTGTTAGTTGTGAAGTCATGTCCGACCCATCACTGTAGAATGATGGCTTTTAAATTGTTTTTCTCCAGCATGGAAAGAATGGAGAATCCACTAATGGGTTAAAGAAGTCCTCTAGCCCAATTAGACCAATCAATCAAGTTGCCACGCCCCTGCTGGGCTGGACCATGCCCCAGTTTCGTTTGGTCTCAGCCCAAGACAGATGTGGAAATCGGCTCCCAAAGCAAACCTTAGGAGGACAAGTCGTATTTTCCCTTTAATTCCCATTGGTGGATTCTTTTCATTCTCCAGCATGGGTGGATTCCGAATCCACCAATGGGTAATCACTGCCTGCTGCCCAATAGAAGACTAGGTCCGAAATTTAGCTCCGCCTCCTGGCTTCCTTCCCCAGTTTTTTCCTAGTCTGAAGCCCAAGAACAGCTCTTCTCGGTAGCTCCGTAGAAAGGAAGTTTTTTTTTGGCTTAAGTAGGACTGGTAAAGTATATTTTCTGAAGTTTTTTGTTAGAGATAAATTGGATAAACGACATTTAGGAAGATTGGATTTTTTAAGTTACCCTTTTTTGGTGACTCGGGCGTCTTTTTGGCCCAATCCTCCCTCCTCCCCGGCGGGAGCGCGGGGGCGACCGCCCAAGGCTCGGGGCCTTGGGAGAAGGACGGGGAGTCGCAGAAGAACATCCCTGGACCCCTGACTGAGCCCAGGAAGCGGACAGGAACCCCACCGGACCGCAGGCGTCGAGGAAGAGGATGTCGCCGGAGGCCGTCGCCGGACCGCCGCAGATTAGCGGAGGACCGCTACGACAAACCGCAAGTGGGGTTGCTTGAAGGCGGGGAGGAGGCCGCCGATTCACCGGGGTCGGTGAAAGGAGGCGGGAGTCGTTCATAGCTAAGCGGGTAGACCGGGGCTGGTAGAAGGCACCCACCGCGTGGTCGGGAGCGCAGAGCTCCGACCAAAAAATTGGCACGGTGGCCATTTTGGAAAAGGGGAGGTCCCGGCTACTGACGCGAATCGCCATTTTGCAAAGGGGGGCGTCGCCGGACAGTCCCTGCTGCCTGATTGGGTTTCGTCACTAGGGCGCGAAAAATCCTTGCAAGAAAGAGGGCGGGGAAGCCTCTTTGTTTACTCCCGTTGGGCCTGGGCCTAGGGAGACAGGCAAACACCGGCCGGCAGAGGTGAAAGGATTCACCGGTTTTAAGGAAATAAGCGATTAATTGAGGCCGGTGGTCGGAGAGAGTGTGTGATCGAGGGCGTGTGTGGGTACCGTGAGCTTACCAGCACTCCAGAAGGGACGGCCAAGCCAGAGGGATCCGTGGGAGAAACTACGGGCCACGCCCACACCACGGTCGAGCAGGAGTAGGGACACAGTCCCTCTAGCGCTGCCGACCCCTGCCGGGCCTACCAACTACCGGGACAAGGCCCTAGTCACAGCATGGCCATAGCAGATGGCACCTCGGCCCAAGGCTCAGCGCCTCCCCCGCCGCCGCCCCGCAGAATGGAGGAACCGGGGGGGCAAGAAGAAGGCCAAGACGAAGCATCTAACCGAGCCTTCAAAGGCGGCTGAGCGGCAGGCCATGAGGAGGCACCAGGCCTTGGAGAAAGAGTTTGCCAAGGCCCAGAGGAGCAGAGCCAGTGGAACAGAGAGAACAGATCTGGCTCTCATGGAAACTCCAAGTGGCTTTGGCTCCTCGGAATCCACCCCCAGGGAATGGCTTCCAAGGGGGGAGACGGAAGGGGAGTTGTCCCCCATCTCGGTGCCGTCATCTCCAGCACACTCAGAACCCACCACCAGTCAGGAGACTGGACGCAGAGGTAGGAAACGAAGGAGGTCTGGTAAGTGGTCATCCCAGCTTCATTCCATTTTACAGGAGGCCCTGGAACACCTCCGGCCCTCGAGGTGTGAGTCGCCTCCTCAGAGGGCCCCCTCGTCACGGAGGCATGCTCACCGGGGGGAGCAAGGTACTGTTCCATGACTCTGATGCTTCTGAAGCCTCTTCACAGGTAGCAGACGAGGAGCTGGAGGAATGGGAAGAAGAGGGAGCGCCTCTGTCAGAGAATGAGGAGACAGAGCAACAAACGACTCAGGTTTCAGGTCTATTTGACCACACCCTTTTCACCTCCCTCTTGATAAAAATATGCTCCGCTCTCGATCTGCCAGCGAAGACGAGAGAGACCAGACCACCGTCCTCAGAGGAGGAGGACGCTAAGGACCCCCTGATGTCCTCACCTGTGTCGGAGGTCATACAGGTTCCTTGCACGAAGGTTTTTAGGTCATCGGTAAGGTCCCAGGACAAACCTGGGTGCTATTCCTGCACCAAATGGTATAGAAAAGAAGATGCTTAATGTATGCAGTCCTCTGGCTTCCCTTATAGAGGTACCACAGGTGGACGCGCCACTAATTTCTCTTTTTTCCTCCTCAGCCATCCCAGGGGACATGTGAGAGGCAATGAAGGCGGAGGAGAAGAAGGTAGAACTCTCCCTCCGCAGAGTACACCACTCAGCGGCCTGGGCCATTAGGGCCTCGTCCACGGCATCTGTGTTCTCCAGGGCAGCAATTAGGTGGCTGCGGGAGCTCCAGGCAAGCGTTCCGGCAGAACAGGTGCGCATACAGCAGACGCTGACCAAGCTGCGCATGACAGCGGAGTTCACGGCGGACGCCACAATGTTTGCTTCAGGATACGCGGCCAGAGCCATTGCAGGTACAGTAGCAGTGAGGAGACTCACATGGCTTAAAAATTGGAAGACAGACCTAAAGTCAAAATGGCGCCTGGCCACATCTAAGTATTCGGGATCGAAGCTATTTGGAGCGATCCTGGATCCTTACGTGATTGAGGACAAGACCAAGAGAAAGGTGTTAGCACACCCCTCCAAAAAGACAGACAGGGCAGGCCAGGATTTCCGTAGGCAGGTTCCCCGCCAGAACGGGAGCGGGGAATGGAGACAGCCCTTTCAAGGGGGACGGTCCTGGGAGGGGCCCAGAACTCCGCGCACCTTCTCATACAGACAGGAGCGCGGCCAGGACCGTCTAGCCTCTGGAAGGGGCCAACCTTCCAAACGTCCCTTTAAGGGGGGGGAGGCCGGCCCTACAGACGCTTCAAGTGACGCCTGGGGCAGTCCCATCGGGGGCCGTCTTGCGTTGTTCAGCGAGGCATGGCAGACGACCACGACAGACGCCTGGGTCAGGGAGACAGTGGCCCAGGGTCTAGCGATAGAATTTTACTCCATTCCTCCGGATTACTTCATAAGGTGCCCGTTGTCACGCAACAAGGCCAAGACGGGCCTTCTAGATCAGGCCATAAAGCACCTGGAGGAAATAAGGGCGATAGAGCCGGTTCCTCCAGGGCAGGAAGGACGGGGATTTTACTCCATCCTCTTCCTGGTTCCAAAGTCATCCGGGGATTGGAGGGCCATTCTGGATCTCAAACGTCTCAATCACCATGTAGTGTACAGGAAGTTCAAGATGCAGTCCCTCAGGTCCATCCTGGCCAGCATTCGAAGAGGGGATCTGCTCTCATCCATAGACCTCACAGAGGCCTACCTTCACATTCCGATAAGGTTGGAACACAGAAGGTTCCTCAGATTCTGTTACAGGGACCGACACTACCAGTACAGGGCCCTACCATTCGGCCTGTCCTCGGCACCCAGAGTGTTCACGAAGATCCTGGCAGCATTGGGAGCGCATCTACGCATGATACCGGTAAGAGTCCAATGCTATTTGGACGACATCCTGATCCTGTCGGGCTCTCACCAGGCAGCCCTGATAGACATCCGGATCACCATAGACACCCTCCAGACTCATGGCTTCTCAGTAAACCACAAGAAAAGCCAGCTCACACCATCAAGGAGGCTCCTACACCTGGGGGCCATCATAGACTCAGAACAGGGCATGGTTTATCTTTCACAGGAGCGGCGGGAGAGCCTGAGGAAGCTAGCGCTTCTGGTAACACAGAGAAGGACGGTCTCCACAGTACAGCTCTCTCAGCTCCTGGGAAAGATGATTTCATGCCTGGGAATTGTTCCGTGGGCAAGGCTCCACTCCAGAAGTCTCCAATGGCTTCTGCTCCCTTACCAAAGGCAGAACCAGAGCGCCTCGCTCAAGAGGGTCAGGGTTCCACCCCAGGTCATAGCATCCCTCGGATGGTGGAGGTCAGGCGCCCTAAGAAGGGGCACCCCGCTCAGGGAACCAGACAGGATCACAGTCACGACCGACGCAAGCCTGTTCGGGTGGGGGGCCCACTCCACGGACAAAATAGCCCAAGGGAGGTGGAGCACGGAGGACCTACGTCACAGGATCAATTGGCTCGAACTGAGGGCCATACACCTGGCCCTGCGAAAATTCTCATCCCACTTGTCAGGGAATCATGTGCTAGTCCTGACGGACAATGTAACAGCAAAAGCACACGTAAACAAGCAGGGCGGAACCAGGTCAGCGGCACTCATGCGGGAGGCCAGGGAGCTGGGCCTTTGGGCAGAACACATATCGGGGGAGGCAAACCAACAGGCGGACTCCCTCAGCAGAACCACGGTAGACCACGCGGAGTGGAGGCTGGCCCCGGAACTGTTCGAGGCAATCTCGGACAGGTTCAGCCGGCCTTGCCTGGACCTCTTCGCGTCTCCAGCAAACACTCAAACGCAACGTTTCTTTTCCAGGTTCCAGACCCGGGGAGCGGAGGGGACGGACGCGCTCAGATGCAGGTGGCCCCAGGGGCTGCTGTACGCCTTCCCTCCTCCGCCCCTAATACAAGCAACAATCCGCAAACTGATTCTGGAACAGGCGGAGGTGATACTAATTGCTCCATACTGGCCGAGACGTCCATGGTTCGCAGACCTGGTAGATCTATCACTCTCACCAGTGTGGAGACTCCCTCCGAGCCAGGTATCTCTGAGCCAAGGGAAACTCCAACATCCAGATCCACAATGGCTCCAACTAGCCGCCTGGCACTTGAGCAGGAGGGTCTGAGTAGGCAGGCCTTCTCAGAGGGGGTCATCTCGGTCATCCAGGATGCCCGTCGGCCCTCCACCAATAGGATATATGACGCCACCTGGAGGAATTTCTCCTCCTGGTGCAGCAGGCAGGGGTTAAACCCCTTGTCAGTTACCGTTCCTGACATCCTCCAGTATCTGTGGGAGGGCATGAACAGGGGTCTAGTGACCAACACCATCCGTAGACAGGTAGCAGCCCTACAGACGGTCCTGGTCTGTGAAGATCGGGGAACCCTGTCACAACACCCAGCGGTGAGCGCATTCCTAAAAGGGGCCGCCACGAGACGGCCTCCCGCAGTTCACCGTTTCCCATCCTGGGATTTACACAAGGTGCTACAGGCCCTAACTGAGGCTCCGTTCGAACCACTGGGAACCAGCTCACTCCGTTTTCTGACGCTGAAGGTGGCCTTCCTTGTGGCGATCACCTCGGCAAGACGGATTTCCGAGTTGGGGGCCCTGTCGGTCTGTCCGGACCTGCTCACGTTCGCAGAGGGCAGGGTGACTCTGCGGCTTGACCCAACCTTCATTCCCAAGGTCAACACATGGTTCCACAGGTCTCAGGAACTGATCCTCCCGGACTTCTGTCCGAATCCCACGCACCGTCTGGAGAGACAGTGGCACACATTAGACGTGCGCAGGGCTCTGCGTCACTACGTTAATAGAACAGCAACTTTCAGGAGATCAGAGGCGCTATTCGTCTCCTATCATCCTTCTTCCAAGGGTCTGAAGGTATCCTCTTCGACCATTGGGAGATGGATCAGGGCATGCATAGCCAAGGCCTATGAATCATTGGACCTGCAGGTACCAAGCAACATCACGGCCCACTCCACCAGGAGCGCGGCCACATCGGCAGCTTGGCGCACGCAGGCACCGCTGGAGGAAATTTGCAGAGCGGCCACATGGGCCTCTCCGTCCTCCTTTGTTAGGAACTACAAGATTGATAAATTTGCTGCAGCTGAGGGTTCGTTTGGCAGAAGGGCCCTGCAGCAGATAGTTGAGTCCTAGTAAGAGATAGCCTAGACTCCCACCCAAAGGGACTCATGAGGGCTTGGGTACGTCCCATTGGTGGATTCGGAATCCACCCATGCTGGAGAAGAAGCGTTGGACTTACCTGAACGCATTTTCTCAGCATGGGGGGATGGAGAATCCACGCCCTCCTCTAATTAGTCTAGGCAGGAATTCTCTTACAGGACAATGAAATGGAGCTACACGGTCCGACCTGATGAGGAGCTTCGCCTGTCAAAAACTGGGGAAGGAAGCCAGGAGGCGGAGCTAAATTTCGGACCTAGTCTTCTATTGGGCAGCAGGCAGTGATTACCCATTGGTGGATTCTCCATCCCCCCATGCTGAGAAAATGCGTTCAGGTAAGTCCAACGCTTCTTCTCTTGCCATCTGCTCAGCGCTGAGATCAGCGCTGTCCCAGTTCGGCAAGTGTTCCAACGAGGCTTGCCTTAGGTTCCCTGAGGCAGTATCCCCCCCCCGCTTTGTCAGCTGCAGTTTTAAACGCGACGGGGCTTTTCTTCCTTCGGATTGCATGCTACATTCCTAAGATTCCTTCTCTTGCAGGAGATCGTGTCCTTAGTTTATTGCTTTCAGTTATTTGCCAGCAGAAGGCTGTTACTTCTGGTTCCAACTACTACTTTCAGTTTCTCCAGCACTGGGAGATGGAGAATCCACCTATGGGTTATGACTGTATTCCTGCCCTATCAAATCAAGTCATCCAAAGCTGCCACGCCCCCTTCCTGGACCTTATCCCAGATTTGACTTGATTTCGCCCAGGAAGGACATGAAGCGTGGCTCCTAGGCAGATACAGTCACCATAGGTGAATTCTTCTCCAGTTAAAAATTCTTGTTAGGTAGGAGTTGCAGGCTAAACTAGACAGTAAATAGGCTTAAGCAGAGGCTGAGAGCTTGCTCTCCTAGACCAGAACAGAACAGTAAATAGGCTTAAGCGGAGGTTGGGAGTTTGCTCTCCTAGCCTCCTCACACATCTCCCCCCATTGGACTCTCTTCCACCCCCCCATCAAACCGTAAGTACCCGGTTGGCGCGGGGGAGGGCGCAGGGGGGGGCGAAGGGGAGGGGGGTCCCCTCACCCTTCGTCGCCGTTTCCCCCCTCCGCAGGGGAATCGCGGGGGAATAGCCCGGCGCCGATCAACGGATCGGCGCCCCGAGCGCTGCGTGGCCTTGCGGCTTGATTCTCAAGCCGCTGCAGGAACGGCGACCAGGCTGTTCGGCGGCCACGCGGCCCTAGAGGAAGCCGGCGCCGACCAGCTGATCGGCGCCGGAGCAACGCGCGGCCGCTCTGAGAGCCCCAGGGTAAGGCCGGCCAGCAACCCGGCAGCCTCTCGCTTGCGGACCTGGGGACAAAGCCGGCGCCGGCCAGCTGATCGGCGCCGGAGAGCTGCGGCCCGCCGCCTGCCTAGGAAGGCCGCACCGGGCAGCGGAACCGATTAGGATCGGTGCCGGGCGGCCGCGGTCGTTGGACACGTGGCCGCAGCCCAGGAGAGAGATCACAAGCCGACCAGCTGACCGGCGCCGGAGCGGCCGCGGCCATTGGCCACGCGGCCGGCGGCTGGAACAAAGCCAGCGCCGATCAGCTGGGCGGCGGTGGGGCGGCCCACCGCCATTGAGCACGTAGTCGGCGGCTGGAACAAAGCCAGCGCCGATCGGCTGGGCGGCGGTGGGGCGGCCCACCGCCATTGATCACGTGGTCGGGGCTGGAACAAAGCCAGCGCCGATCAGCTGGGCGGCGCTGGGGCGGCCTGCGGCCATTGAACACGTGGTCGGCGGCTTGACCAGCGGATTGCCGCCGGAGGCCCCACGCAAATCCGCGTGGCACGAGCCGCAAGCCCTCGGCCGGGCACAGCCTCCGTCCACTGAACAGCGGGCCCCAGGCAGCACACCAGGCCCGCTGAGCTCCGCAGCCAGGCCCACCTAGGGAGTCCAGACATAACAGGCCAGCTACTCAAACTCCCATCCCAAACTTGGTGTCTCCCATTGTCCGATCGTTAGCTCCCTGGCCCTTTGGCCCCTTGGATCTTGGGTCCACTCGGAGTCCAGGCACCCCCACAAGCGTGCCTGTCGTTGCCCGAGCGCCTGGCCGGACCCTTGGATCTTGGCTCCACTCGGAAGCCAGGCACCAACGTTAGCGTGTCTGGCGTTATCCGAGCAACCCTACGTGGATCCCAGGCGCCCCCCCACAGTGGGCCTGCGGTATCCAAGGGTTCTCTTCTAGCGGACTGCAGGCGCCCCCCATAGTGTGCCTGCCCCCATCCGTGCACAGCCGTAGTGGGCCACAGCCATCCAGGCAGTGCTCCGTCTTTACCCACTCTTAGGCTGCCCCTGGGTGCCAGGAGCCCCTCCCGCGCACCTGTGACAACCCAGGGGGCTACACCTCCTAGATACCCGGGACCCCCTTTTCGCGCCCCGGCGATATCGGAGTATGGAAGAGGCTACCTCGCCTTCTTCAGGAGCCCCGCCTTCCTCATCAGGTCAATCTGGTCTGGAAGGCAGTAGCAGGTCGGCAGCCAAATCTAGCGTTAGATCTGCCACTATGACCTCTAAGAGAGCAGACAGACAGGACAAGAGGAGACACCAGGCATTGGAAAGGGAGTTTTCCAAGGCGCAGAAAAAAGCAAAACTAGCGCCGGAATCACCCTTGGGCCCCTCTACAGACGACCCTCAGGCCATGGGCAACGAGGAAGCGACCCTCCCAAATGAGGATCGCCTGGCTCTGCTTATCGCCCAGGCGGTGGAGCGCGCCCTAGAGGCCAGAACACAGGCACCCGTGAATCGGAAACGCAGCCCTCACCGAGAGACGAGGGTGCAGGATAGTCCCACATCTCCCTCAGCCTCTCAGGCCTCGGAGGAGTCGTACATAGAGGAGGAAATGGCGGAGCAGGGGGTGCCAATGTCTGACGAGGAGGAGGACCCACCGGAGACTCCCACCTCCAAAGGGCTATTCAACTCCTCCTCCTTCCTGACCTTGCTGCGCAAGGCTGCCTCCACTGCACACCTGGGGCCCGAAACCCCAGCGGCAACAGGCTCCGACCTACAGGAGACTGAGGCAGAGGCACACCCTAGCTTCGTGGAACCGGTCACGACCAAGCATCACATCCCCTGTCCCGCCATGTTCCTGAAAGCAATCAAGACACAGTGGAAATCACCGGCCTCTCTTCCCACGCCGAGCAGTACCGACAAAAAGCTGTTCGCCGTGGCTCCAAAATTGGAAGAGACGCTGGAGGTACCTACAGTGGACGAACCCCTAGCGCCCCTAGTGTCGTCCACCACCTTCTCAGGAGACCTAGCTGAGGCCCTCAAAGGTGAGGATCGCAAAGGCGAGGCCACGTTCCGCAGAACGCACCAAGCAACCGCTTGGGCAATCAGAGCGTCCACCTCCGCTTCATTCTTCATCAGGGCCGCCCACGGTTGGCTCCAGGAGCTACAGGGAAAGATCCCTGTGGAGGATTTCCGCACGCAACAGGATCTCAGTAAGATCGTGGCGGCCGCAGAGTATGCAGCAGATGCAACTCTCCAGGCCACTCGGTACTCATCCAGAGCTATGGCTTCCAACATCACTGGCAGGCGTTTGCTCTGGCTGAAACACTGGCAGGCGGACTCTAGGTCCAAGTGGAAACTTGCAGCAGCACCATACCAAGGGGGAAAGTTGTTCGGGGACGCCTTGAACCCCTATACAACAGAGAACAAGGACAAACGCAGGGTCCTAAAACACGTGTTTAGGAGAATGGACAGACGCCCTGGAGCCTACCCACGGCGGCAGCCCTTTCGGGCCGGGGCCAGGTACAACCAGTACCAGGCATCTCAGTCCTTCCCGGCCAGGCAGGACAGACAGGACAGACAGGACAGACAGGCAGACAGGCAAAGCCCCAGACCAAGACAACAGCCGCAGGGCAAGCGGCCCTTTCGAGGCTCCAACAGGCCCTTCCGACGATCAAAATGACACCTCATCAGGACCTCCCATCGGGGGCAGACTTTCCCTGTTCATCCACCAGCGGGAGGTCACCACCACAGACACATGGGTTCTCAACACCATCCGCCAGGGCCTCTTCCTAGAATTCGTCTCAACCCCCCCAAACCGGTTCCTCCCTTGTCCAAACCCTCGCAACCGAATAAGAAGGAGGTTGATGGACGAGGCAGTAAACCATTTACTCCACATACGGGCCGTGGAACCGGTTCCGCTGGACCAGAGAGGTCAGGGATTCTACTCCATCCTTTTCGTAGTCCAAAAGGCATCAGGGGGATGGAGAGCCATACTGGACCTCAAGAGACTAAATTATCACTTGGCATACCACAAATTCAAGATGCAAACGCTCCGATCAATCTTGGGAAGCATCAGAAAGGGAGACCTCCTGACATCTGTCGATCTCACGGAGGCGTACCTTCACATCCCAATCTCTCTGGCCCACCGACGGTTCCTCCGGTTCGCCTACAGGGGGCGCCACTTTCAGTACAGGGCGCTCCCATTCGGCCTGTCCTCCGCCCCAAGGGTCTTCACCAAGATCCTGGCAGCCCTAGCAGCCAGTCTACGGATGGTGCCGATCAGAGTCCAGTGCTACCTGTACGACATCCTAATTCAGTCCGCGTCCACCCAGGCCGCCGAGTCGGACCTGCAGACGGTGGTAGGACTACTCCAAAGCCACGGGTTCTCCGTAAATTTTCCCAAAAGTCACCTGATCCCCTCAACAAGGTTACTCCACCTCGGCGCCATCATAGACACCGTAGAGTGCCGGGTCTACCTATCCCAGGAACGCCGGGAAAGCATAAGGAGCTTGATCCTCCAGATTCGCAGGAGTCGATCAGTAACGTTAGCCAGCCTATCCCAACTGCTAGGGAAGATGATTTCGGCCATCGCAATAGTGCCTTGGGCCAGGCTTCACTCCAGGGAACTTCAATGGTTCCTGTTGCCTTTCCAGAAGCAAAATCTCAGCGCCTCACCACAGAGAGTTCGCCTCCCGCCAAAGGTACTACATTCCCTCAGATGGTGGCTATCACCAGCCATAAGCAAAGGGTCAGACTTCAGGGAGCCGGACCGCATAGTACTCACCACGGACGCCAGCCTCTTCGGCTGGGGAGCGCACATACAGTCACAGTGGGCACAGGGCCGGTGGTCCAGTGCGGACCTCCGCCACAGCATAAATTGGCTCGAGTTACGGGCCATCCACCTGGCCCTCCGCCGCTTCCAGGATCAAGTGGCACGACAACACGTCCTGGTCCTCACCGACAACGTGACAGCCAAGGCTCACGTAAACCGTCAGGGGGGCACTCGGTCCCAGAACCTCATGGCAGAGGCTCTCCTCCTGGGGACCTGGGCAGAACACAACCTATCTTCCATCAGGGCCGATCACATATCAGGGGAAGCGAACACTCAGGCCGACTTCCTGAGCAGAACAATAGTAGACCACTCAGAGTGGCGACTTCACCCAAGGATCTTCAAAGAGATCTGCCACCGATTCGGCTTGCCACAGGTGGACCTCTTTGCTTCCCCACACAACGCCCAGCTGCCCCGATTCTTTTCCCGTTTCCACGACAGGAGGGCGGAACAAACAGACGCCCTCCGGAGCCCGTGGCCACAGGGTCTTCTTTACGCCTTCCCCCCCCCTGCCCCTCCTCCCAGCAGTGATACGCAAGATCATCAGGGAACGAGCAGTGGTACTCCTAGTGGCCCCCCATTGGCCAAGGAGACCATGGTTCGCCGACCTGGTGAGTCTCTCCCGGGCGGAACCCTGGAGAATTCCCCCGGAACGGGTGGCACTCAGTCAGGGAGCCATTCACCACCCAGATCCCCAGTGGCTCCAGTTAGCCGCCTGGCACTTGAGCGCTCGATCCTGACGGAGGAACTCTGTTCCCCGGGGGTCATAGCAATAATACAGACCTCCCGCCGTCCCTCCACCAACCGCATCTATGATGCCTCGTGGAAAAACTTCCAATTGTGGTGCTCCAGGCGGCGGCTGTCGCTTGGGGAGCTCACAATCGCCCATATTCTGGACTACTTGCTAGCCGGATTCAACAGGGGCTTGGCCCCAAACACACTGCGCAGACAAGTGGCAGCCCTGGCAACGGTACTCACATGCGACTCCGCAGAGACCCTGAGTCGCCATCCCCGTATCAGGTCCTTCTTAAAAGGAGCCTCCAACGCCAGACCACCCACGGTACACAGGTACCCCTCATGGGAGCTACCACGGGTCCTCCAGGCCCTCACGCAACGGCCCTTCGAACCCCTAGCGTCATGCGACGTGCGCTACCTGTCCCACAAGGTGGCGTTCCTAGTGGCGATCACATCCGCACGACGCATCTCCGAATTAGCTGCGCTCTCAGTCAGGGAAGACTTGTGCGTCTTCCATCAAGATAGGGTGACCCTGCGTCTGGACCCCACCTTCATCCCGAAGGTAAATTCCCTGTTCCATAGGTCGCAGGACATAGTACTACCGGATTTTTGCCCCAATCCGTCTAACGATAGGGAGCGACAGTGGCACAGCCTCGACGTACGTAGGGCGCTAAAGCGCTACATTGCCCGTACAGCGGAATTCCGTAGGTCCGAGGCTCTGTTCATATCGTTCCACCCCTCTTATAGGGGTCAGAAAGCATCCTCCTCCACAATTGGCAGGTGGATCAGAGCGTGTATAGCTGGGGCGTATCAGGCGGAAGCCTTGCCAGTCCCAAGAGGGATCACGGCACACTCCACACGAAGTGCAGCTACCTCCACGGCCTGGGACACACAGGCATCCATCGAGGAGGTATGCAGGGCAGCCACATGGACTACTCCAGTCCCTTTCATTAGAAACTACAAGATCGATAAGTTTGCCTCGGCCGAAGGCGCCTTTGGCCGGAGAATTATCCAACAGGTTATTCGCCAAAGTGCCACACCGGACCAGTCTATTGCCCACCCTTAGGGACAGTAGGCTTTGGTAGGTCCCATAGGTGGATTCTCCATCTCCCAGTGCTGGAGAAGGGGCGTTGTCTTACCTGAACGCCTTTCTCAGCACGGAGATGGAGAAGCCACCCCCACCCTGGTAGGCCAGATAGGCCTAGGATTAGCACAGTAGAAGGAGCCACGATGTCGCACAGTCATTCAAGGGCTACGCTCACGTCAAACCTGGGATAAGGTCCAGGAAGGGGGCGTGGCAGCTTTGGATGACTTGATTTGATAGGGCAGGAATACAGTCATAACCCATAGGTGGCTTCTCCATCTCCGTGCTGAGAAAGGCGTTCAGGTAAGACAACGCCCCTTTCCTTCTGTGGCCGATGTGGCCGCCATTTTGAATCGCCACGCGGTCCGCAGCCGTCTTAGTTTCGGTTTCCTCTTTCCCTTCTCAAGTTGTTTTTCTCCTTGAAAATTTAAATTACTGCTTCTAGATTTCTCAATTGTTGCTTATCTCTGGCTATTACTTGGATTCTTCGTCTTAGTTTCGGTTTCTTCATTCCCTTCTCAAGTTGGTTTCTCTTTGACAATTAAATTATTGCTTCTAGATTTCTCAATTGTTTTTTTTTTGTTTTGATCTCTGGCTATTAATTGGATTCTTCAGACTGTGCTGTGGGGGTGACTGATTCAGTCCCCACAGTGTGATTTCGCTGAAAAGGTGCCTTTATCTGGACAGGAGCACCCTGCAATTCAGAATTTTGTGCTTAAATAATTACTGCTTATCTCTCCCACCCTTGAATTGTTCCATCTATCAGCTAGGCTCAGTTGACTACTCAATCACAGCCTGTTACTGCTGTCTGCATCTAGTGGACCGGCACTCCTTGGTTATAGCTGCCACTAAGTGAGACACAAAGGATCCGTCACTAAATAAATAAAAAAATAAATAAAAAATTAATAATACTCACATCTCCCACAGCGGCGTGTGGAACCTCAGAGTGTTTCCCTTGTGGGTCCATCTCTGACTCCGTCGGCTTCATTCACTCCTATGGCGGTGGGACTCCGCCCCCTTGAACAACCATCATTCACTGACCAACTCCAGGCCATGATTGATCAGGCAGTTGCTCAAGCTATGATGTCTTCAGCACATGCTCTATCTGACCCGGGACAGTCAAATCCCCTTACATCTGTGGGGACTTCTTGGTCCAGGGATTATCAGTACCCGGATCTGGCCTCGTCACCACCTTCCTGTGGGAGCGAGGTGTCCGACTATTCAAAGCAGGTCCTCGAGGAAGGTCTGTGGTCAGATGTAGAGGAGATACACACAGAGACTCCTCCCTTGGTCGGCTTGTTCAACCCTACTTCTTTCCCTCCTCTCTTACGCAAGGCATGTGCCACCGGAAAGATCGAACCGGTGAAACCCCAGGTTTCCGATCCGGCATCTGGTCAGGGTATTGGTCCACTGTTTTCAGAACCGGTCGTAAAACACCAGCAGATCCCTTGCCCTCCCATGTTTTTGAAAGCCATACAGGATTAATGGGGATCCCCTGGCACTTTTTCAGCCCTTGAGGGAATAGACCGTAAGCTTATAGATACAGTTTCTACCCTCAATAATGCGCTGGAGGTTCCAGGAGTAGATGAGTCTCTTTCACCCATTTTGTCAGATTCCAAGATTCCAGGGGATATGTCTGAGGCTCTGAGGGCCGAGGACAAAAAATCCAAGGTTTCTTTCCGCAGAACACATCAGGCTTTGGCGTGGGCGATAAGAGCTTCCACATCGAACTCCTTTTTCGCCAGGATTTCCCTGATCTGGCTACGCGAACTCCAGTTCAGAATATCCCCAGACGAGGTAAGGGTACACCAGGATGTGACCAAGTTGTGTGCGGCCCTAGAATATATGGTGGATGTATCTGTGCAAGCAGCCAGATTTTCAGGCAGTGCCATAGCCTCCAACGTCGCCGCATGTAGGTTGTTCTGGCTTAAGAACTGGTGTGCCGACACCAAACATAAATGGAGGGTGGCCGCTGCCCCATACCAGAGCGGTTGCCTCTTCAGGGAGGCACTCCTTACCTGGTGGAAAACAGGGAAAAGAAGAGAGTACTATATCACCTTTCAAAAAGAACAGGCAGGCATTTTGTCCCATACAGCCGCCATCCTTCCTTACGGTCAGGTTCAGATCCGGCCTCAGGGAACATAACGCGGCCCTTTCCAGCAGGACCGGACCGCTCCTTGGACCGGCCTGGCTACAGAGACAGACTCAGACAACAATTTCAGAACAAGCGGCCCTTTCGAGGTAGAGGAGGTCGCCCCTTCCGCAGGTCAAAGTGACTCGGGGCGGGACTCTCCCATAGGCGGCAGACTGACTTATTATTTCCAAAAATGGGAAGACACCACCATGGACTCTTGGGTTCTCACCACCATCAGGGATGGTCTGTCCCTGGAATTTTTAACATCTCCCCCTCGACACTTCATCACCTGCCCCTTGTTGCGGAATCCGGTAAAGAAGGGTCTCATGAAGGAAGCCATTCAACATCTGTTTAACATAGAGGCCATAGAGAGGGTACCATCGGATCAATGGGGGCAGGGGATCTACTTCATCCTCTTTATGGTTCCAAAGACCTCGGGGGGATGGAGGGCGATACTCGATCTAAAGGTCCTAAATTCGTACCTATCATATTGCAAGTTCAAGATGCAAATGCTCCAATCCATCTTGGGCAGCGTTCATCAGGGGGATTTCCTGACATCAATAGACCTTACAGAGCCATACCTGCACATTCCCATTTACCCGGGTCACAGACAATTCCTCAGGTTCAGGTATTCCAACCATCATTACCAATACAAGGCTCTACTGTTCGGCTTGTCATTGGCTCCCAGAGCCTTTACCAAGGTCCTGGAGGTTCTTGCCACACACCTCAGGTCAGTTCCAATTTGCATTCAGTGTTACTTGGATGACATCCTAATACATTCATCCTCAGCATCGAACGCGATGACGGACCTAGCACTAACGATCAAGACGCTTCAGGACCACGGCTTCTTAATCAACTTCCAAAAGAGCCACTTGATTCCAGTCAACCGCCTGTTACACTTAGGCGCGATAATAGACACCATCCTCTGTCAAGTATTCTTATCTCAGGAGCGTCAGGTCAGCATCCCTACTCTGGTCCTCAAGGTCCGCAGAGAGCAATGTGTGACCCTGGCTTTGCTCTCCCAACTGTTGGGGAAACTGATTTCCTGCATTGCCATAGTGCCCTGGGCCAGGCTTCACACAAGACAGCTCCAGTGGTTCCTGCTCCCCTACCAAAGGTGGGGCATAAGCTCCTTTCCCCAGAGAGTCTGGGTCCCAGCGCAGATGCTCAGATTCCTTCTCTGGTGGCTATTCCTGGCTTTATCCAAGGGCTCCCTTTTCAGAGACCCCGTTCGTGTGACCTTAACCACGGACGCCAGTCTATTCTGCTGGGGGGCACACCTCCAACTTCAATTCACCCAGGGCCGGTGGTCCCAGCGGGACCTCAAACAAAGCATCAATTGGTTGGAACTAAGGGCTATACATCTGGGACTTCGACATTTCCACAAAACGATTGTGGGGTGCCACGTGTTGGTTCTGACGGACAATGTGGTGGCAAAGGCCATGTAAACCGGCAGGGCAGCACTCGATCTTGGGCCCTGATGTCTGAGGCCAGGTTACTGGGTTCATGGGTGGAGCAACATCTCCTTTCCCTGAAGGCGGAGCACATTTCAGGGGAGGCGAAGCAGCAGGCGGATTATTTGAGCCGATCTATGGTAGACCACTCAGAGTGGCGTCTACATCCCCATCTCTTCCGGGAGATCACGCATCGGTTTGGTCAACCGAGTGTCGACATGTTCGTCTCCCCAGCGAACGCCCAACTTCCCTGGTTCTTCTCCCATTTCCCCTCACGGGGGTCGGAGGGAGCAGATGCCCTCCGCAGTCCTTGGCCAGAGGGACTTCTTTATGCCTTCCCATCGTTTCCCTTGATTCCGGCCATCATCAGGAAGCTATTCCAGGAACAAGCGGAGCTGATATTTGTGGCCCCACATTGGCCGAGGCGACCATGGTTCGTGGATCTTGTGAACCTCGCCATAGCTCCTCCGTGGAGGATCCCTCCAGATCAGATAGCCCTATCACAAGGGGCCATACAACACCCAGACCTGCAGTGGCTCCAGCTAGCCCCCTGGCATCTGAATGCTAGTTCCTGACACGGGGTTCATACTCTTCAAGAGTGATCTCAATGATTCAGGCCTCTAGGCGGCCGGTGACAAATCGAATTTACGATGCCACTTGGAAAAACTTCTGTCACTGGTGTGACCACAATAGCTTGCCCATTTCTTCTGTCACTATCCCGAGAGTACTCGAATATCTCTTGGAGGGCGTGGATAAGGGCCTAGCACCCAGCACTATCCATAGGCAAGTGGCGGCACTCCCCACAGTTTTCACCTGTGCCAATTCTGCACCGTTGTCTCAGCATCCGAGGGTTCTATCCTTTATCAAGGGGGTTACAAACAGCAAGTCCATCGCTATCCCACTTGGGAGTTACCTCAGGTACTCCAGGCTCTTACAGGATCCCCCTTTGAACCCATCAGGTCTTGCACTCTGCGCCTCTTGTCTCATAAGGTGGCCTTCTTGATTGCAGTCACATCGGCAAGCCGTGTTTCAGAACTGGCAGCTCTTTCCATTAGAGAAGACCTATGCACCTTCCACCATGACAGAGTGGTCCTGCGGTTGGACCCCTCATTCATTCTCAAGATTAACACCTTGTTTCATTGGGCACAGAAGATAGTGTTGCCGGACTTTTGTCCCAACCCGTTACACGTCTTGGAGCGGCAATGGCATTCTCTGGATGTGCACAGGGCACTGTGATATTATCTTACGCGAACTGCTCCCTTTCGTAGATCTGAGGCACTTTTTGTCTCCTTCCATCTGGCTTCTAAGGGTCAGAAGGTTTCTTCTTCTACTATTGTCCGATGGATTAAGGCTTGTATTGCAGGGTCATACCAGGTTCACTCCTTGCCAGTTCCAAGCTGTCTGACGGCACATTCCACACGCAGTGCGTCTACATTAGCTGCGTGGCAGACTCAAGCTTCTATAGTTGACATTTGTAGGGCGGCGACGTGGTCATTGCATTCCCCCTTCATCTGTCATTACAAGCTCGACAAATTTGCTTCTGCAGAGGCCTCTTTCGGCCGCGGTGTCTTACAACAGGTGGTCCAAGCAGCACCGACACTTGACCAGCCTGCGTCCCACCCGTAGGGTCACATGGGCTTTGGTATGTCCCATTAGTGGATTCTCCATTCTTTCCATGCTGGAGAAGGAGCGTTGTCTTACGTGAACTCCTTTTCTTAGCATGAAGAATGGAGAATCCACCCCCTCCCCTTTGAAGTTCTCAGTCAGGTCAGTGTCAGTAGTTTGGGAGGCAACACGTCACACAATCATTGGCTTCGCCCTTTTCGAAACTGGAACATTGTCCGGCCCAGCAGGGGTGTGGCAACTTGATTGATTGGTCTAATTGGGCTAGAGGACTTCTTTAACCCATTAGTGGATTCTCCATTCTTCATGCTGAGAAAAGGCATTCAGGTAAGACAACACCCCTTCACACATGGCTTCTCCATTTGGCTTTCTTTGGCTTCGCCCTTTTCGAAACTGGGACATTGTCCGGCCCAGCAGGGGTGTGGCAACTTGATTGATTGGTCTAATTGGGCTAGAGGACTTCTTTAACCCATTAGTGGATTCTCCATTCTTCATGCTGAGAAAAGGCATTCAGGTAAGACAACACCCCTTCACACATGGCTTCTCCATTTGGCTTTCTTTTTGTAAAATATGATGTATCACATAATGCCATCTGTTGTTGTTCATCTAAGGTTGTATTTACCTACTTTTAACAACTGCTAAGAACCAATGATTTTTATTATGCCCTGATGTGTAAAACCATGTACTTAGTTTTTCACATGACTTCTTGAGGTTTAAATTCTCTCTGGGATGAGTAATTTTTTAGTATTTTTGTAATGAGGCTAAGAGAAAGACGCAGACATTTCTTGAGCAAAGGTTTGAAGCTGCAGGACACAGCTTTGCAGCTGCAGGACACAGCTTGACAAATTCTGAGTTTATTGTTTCTTATATACTTGTTACATACATAGGCTTTACATTAAATTTCAATCTGTCCTTCCATTACCCTGGAGGGTAAAGTTATAAACCCCTCGGAGAAGGTGCGCAACTTGGGAGTCCTCCTTGATCCACGGCTGACATTGGAACATCATTTGTTGGCTGTGGCGAGGGGGGCATTTGCCCAGGTTCGCCTGGTACACCAGTTGCGCCCTTATTTGGATCGGGAGTCTCTACTCACAGTCACACATGCCCTTGTCACCTCGAGGATCAACTACTGCAATGCTCTCTACATGGGGCTACCCTTGAAGAGTGTTCGGAGACTACAATTAGTGCAAAATGCAGCTGCGCGAGCAATCGTGGGCCTTCCATGTTGTGCCCACATTTCGCCAACTCTCCGCATGCTGCATTGGTTGCCTATCGGTCTCCGAGTGCAATTCAAAGTGTTGGTTATTACCTATAAAGCCCTTCATGGCATTGGACCAGGATACCTACGGGATCGTCTTCTGCCACATACTTCCCTTCGACCGGTGAGAGCGCACAAGGTCGGCCTCCTCCGGGTCCCGTCAGCGAAACAATGCCATCTGGCGGGTCCTAGGGGGAAGGCTTTCTCTGTTGTGGCGCCCACCCTCTGGAACCAACTGCCTCCTGAAGTCCGTGCTTCCCCCACTCTCCCGGCCTTCCGGAGGAATCTTAAGACCTATCTTTGCCAGCAGGCCTGGGGTTGACTGTGGAATGTTGAGTGAATGATGAATGCGTCTGGGGTTATATTTTTAATGATTTTTAGATTTGGACTTAGTTTTGAAGTACTGTTTTGTTTATGTTGTAAGCCGCTCCGAGTCTTCGGAGAGGAGCGGCATATAAGTCCGAAAAATTAAATTAAATTAAATTAATTAAATTAAATTAAATGCTGACATTTTACATTCATAAGTTTAACCATTAGATGCTGACATAAAGTTTCTTCATTGGAAAATTCTTTCATATAAGCAACTATTTCTAGTAACATATTACCTGTTCAAAGATCAGGTAAAAAGCAAACAGGAGAAGGAACTAACAAAGGCAGGAAAAGATAGGAAGTTAGGTAGGTGAGGTATTAAGTCAAAAGGTGAGGTATTAAGTCAGAAGGGGATGACCTTTTGGCTGCTTCCTTGGGACAAAGGGTATCAAAAGGTTATGAGGTTTGTGGGGGGGGGAAAGCATGGCAGTTTGCTACGCGTGCATTTTCCCCCACATCTCACTCTTCTTTATTTTATTAGTGAAGAAATCATCCTAAGCTGGAGTAGTTATTGGGTCTTAGTTTAGTATGGAAGATTGCAAGACATCTTATTAAGTAAAGAGAAAAGACATTGAAATAAACAACAACAGCTGATAAGGATAGCAACTATTATAATGAGATATTGAACAATCTTTCCAAGAAGGCCAATGGGAAGCCATGACCATAGAGCACTCCACCAATTTTCTAAGGTATCAATTTTTTTAAAACTGAAGCTGGGACACAAACAGATATAAGACAGGTAGAGAGTAGATTTTCCATGTTATATGATTCAGAAATACAAAAGTCTGTCACTTGTGTTACATTAGCTAATTGCACCCAAATATTATATTTCATCCCTGACTCTAAAGGATGAGGTGGGAGAGCTTGAGCCCCCACACAGCAATTAAGGAAAGAGAGGCAAAGAATGACTAAGGAATTTGCAGTCAAAACCGCAAATATAGCAGCGCATAAATTCTCTGGTATAGGTTCTTTTCCCTGTTGCCTCAGAACCTCCTGCGCTTTGGATGTTAGGTTCTTCACATTGCCCCAGGTCGTTGGCCGACTGCGATGGCGAGAGCGAAAAGGACGTTGTGCTATCTGAAGAGTCACCTGCTTCATTTCCGGTATTGGGTTCTGGATTTGATGCCACGACATCTTTGGCTGGTCTCACACACCGGGCTGGAATCCAGAGAGGGCCTGTAGGAACAAGCATAGCCTCGTCCCCAAGTTAATAAGGGAACTGGACCTAGCCAGGTTTTATCAGGGAATTGCCGATAATATACCAATGGATTAGGGAGGACAGCTTTCTGCTGAAAGTGACGCTGGTAGGCAGTAGTGTTTTGAAAAGAAATATTTAGCTGATTTAAAGTTATTAAGACTTTATTGACTTGACGAGTTATCCATGCCAAATTAGGTACCCTTGATCCCTCCTTTTTTATTTGTTTGTGAAGGCAGTCCTTAAAGGACCGATACATATGTGAGAAACAAAGGATAGCTGCTTAAAAACAAAGCCATAAGATTGGGTTGATCCTGGGCGTGATGTAAGCACCTGGAAAATTAAAAATAAGTTGGCACACATAATGAGAGTCAGAGATTAAGTTAAAAGTCTGTTGAGAAAAGGTGTGGAAAGCTAAAATAGCAGAAGAGATAAGTTATTCTGAAAATAAAATTGAAAATCAAATTTTGGGATAAGAAGAACAATATTAATTAATTCAGTCCCATTTCAAGGACAAGCTTGTTTGTGTCCTAAGGTTATTATTTCAACAACAACCTGGATAAAAGATAAAACATTTTGGGATGGGATAAGTAAAGCCACTCAATACAATATACTTCTTGTGCTTCTAACACAGATAATACTCCTTTAAGTAGCTTACTAGTAAGAAATATCAAAAGTGTTAAGTGACAATTCTTATGTGGAATTCTGTCCACAAATTGAGTACTCAAGATGTCATTAATTTGCTCAACTGTGGTAAATGCTACAAGTGGAACTATTATGAGATTTCCAGGTTGTTTTAATTGATCAATAAGTTAAATTCCAAGTTAATCAAATACCATTCAGATGGAAACAAACTTCTATTAAGTATGTTAAACATTTAAAAATCTTAAGCAAAACAATTCAGAGTCATTTCTTTTGGCTGATAGATATATAGGTCTAACTAAAGTTACTAAACAATTTAAACTCAACAATTCCCCCCCCCAAAATTATCCAGTTATTACTGTCTCCTCTTTAAGTAAAACTTTTTCCAGCTGAAACTGCAAGAGTGGGTATTAAATTTCATCTCCATTCGCAAACCGGAATTCTAAGCAGAGAGGAAATAAAGTTTAAAATGAACAGTTCCCCCCCTCTTCTTTCTGTCTCTCTTGCTCTTAAAGCAACACAGCCAGTTGAAAAACAAAAAAGACAGGAAAGTTTTTTTGTTACAAACTTCTCACCACTAAAAAATAGTTTTCTCTCCTTCACATGCATTTTCTTTTGGATAACAAAAACTGGAGTGTTCCATGGACTAGTGGAAGGGGCAATGTGTTTGGCCTGTAATTGTTCTTGAACAAGAATTTTTAAGGCCTGTAATTTGTACAGAGGAAGAGGCCATTGTTTCACCCAAACAGGTGTAGTAGTTAACCAAGTTAAGGGTAAGGCAAACGTTTTATTCATCGAAGGTGACGGTAGCTCCCCATTTACTAAGCAAGTCTCGTCCCCATAGGTTGACATGAATGTCAAGAATGAAAGGACGAAGTTGAACAGTTACAGTAGAATTGGGAAGACTTGCAGAAAGAAATTGTGTACTTTGTCGTGCACCTTGTCGCCCTCCTACACCCCAAACACTAGGGCATGGGTCAGTGGGCCAAGATGCAGGCCAATCTTTAGCTGAAATTACTGAAACATCAGCCCCTGTATCAATTATGCCCTCAAAAGGCTTACCCTGAAAAAAGACTGTCTGACAGGGTCGCTGGGTGGTGATTGGGGTGGTTAATGCAATTACAACGGGATCCGTGGAACCAAACCCGCCGTCCCCTCAATCCCTATCATGACCCCCTGCAGGGACAAAATAGGGCAAATGGAGTAATTGTGCAGGACTAGTATTGCTTGGCAAAGTCTGTGGCATGTTAGTTCATAATTGAATAAAGATGACACCTGTATAGTCAGAATCAATTACTCCAGGTATTACAAAAATTCCCTTTTTTCCCATGCTAGATCGAGGCAAAATTAATCCAACATATCCAGAAGGGAGAGGTCCAGAAAGTTGTGAAGGAACTACTTGTACTTCTGGAAATTTGAAACACACTTCTTGTTGGATAGTTAAATCTATCCCAGCACTCCCTCTAGTGGCAGCAGGGCTATTGTTAATTGTTGATGGAATTACTGAAGGATATCTGTTTGGACCGGGGCCAGAGACCAGCCCGCTTTGAAGTTTCCCAACCAACATTCATCAGCCCAATGAAATCCCTTATTACACTTAGGGCATTTTGTTTTTGGACGCCTCCTAGCAATATTTTTAAATGGTCGGGAGGCATACCTTTCTCCCACAGGATTTCTGCAATCCTGTTTAAAGTGTCCAATTTTACCACAATTATAACATTTCCCCTGAGGTTTTGTAAGAGCTGCAGCTAAGAGATTAGTTTGAAAAGAAGCAGTCCCTATGTCCTGACATGCCTTGATCATTTCTGCTAAATCTGGCTGAGCTCCCAATCCAATGATGGCCCGTTTACATTCAGTGGTGGCATTTTCTTTAGCTAATTTCATAAGCAATTCAGCTTGGGCATCAGGATTATCAATTTGTCGTTTCAAGGCATCTTGCAGACGGTTAATAAAATCTGCATATGGTTCATTTGCCTTTTGACGAATATTTGAAAATGCTTGAGATGGTTTCCCAGTTATAGGAACTTTTCCAAAAGCTTTGTAAGCACATTCAGAGGATATTTGAAGAGTAGCTATAGGCAAAACAATTTGTGCATCCACTGGGGTGTAATCACCAGAGCCATATAACTGCTCTGGGAGGTAAGCACCTCCTGAAGTTGCAGCTCTTAATGCACATTGATGTCTAAACTCACTATCCCAAACCACATACTGAGCTGGTGTTAATAACATACGAATTGTTGTTTTCTAGTCTTCTGGTACCAAAACATGATTCCTCATTGTTGCTTCTAACATACCTTGCACATAAGAACTTCCTAACCCAGTATCTCTTATACCCTTACGCAATTCTGTTTGCATAAGAAAGTGGTCGATATTCAACCACTGGGGCTCCATTTGCATCTACCTGCCCAGTCAAATGTACAGGACAAACTGAAAGCATATGTGCTATTTCCTGCATATCTCCCTCCCCTTTCGCCATTTGATTTTCTAATACATGGCGAATGGAAACATAAGATCTAGAATTCTTTTGCTCTGAAGGTGTCACATCCATCATGGAAGATATAGGAGCTGATGGAACTGAAACCTTTTCATGATTAAAACCTGGAAAGGGAGTAGAACTTAATTGTACTGCATCAGCCCCATATTTTTCCACTGCATGGCGATATTGATGCCAACAATGCAAAATATCCACTGAGGCTCGGGGTTCCTGATGAAAGGTGTTACCTATTCTTTCCCAATCCTTAAGTTGGAGCGTTTCCCATTCAGGATACCAAGGACAGTTTTTCCCTATCTCACTCACCAGCTTCCTAAGCTCCTTTTCAGGCATTGCCATGCCTGATTTGTGTAAGAGAAACTTTAACTCTCTTACATGCTTTTGCTGATGGTGAGATATATCACAGCCCATACTTACAGTTTGAGAAATCTCGCCGGACGAGAAGACAGGAAGGTGCACCAAGGGGTCTGTTCCAGACGACTGTAAATATGTTGGTTGCTGCTTTCCCTCGGGAGGGGATGTCCCTGTTCGGGCGCCAGGTGTAATGAGGCTAAGAGAAAGACGCAGACATTTCTTGAGCAGAGGTTTGAAGCTGCAGGAAAACAGCTTTGAAGCTGCAGGACACAGCTTTGAAGCTGCAGGACACAGCTTGACAAACTCTGAGTTTATTGTTTCTTATATACTTGTTACATACATAGGCTTTACATTAAATGCTGACATTTTACATTCATAAGTTTAACCATTAGATGCTGACATAAAGTTTCTTCATTGGAAAATTCTTTCATATAAGCAACTATTTCTAGTAACATATTACCTGTTCAAAGATCAGGTAAAAAGCAAACAGGAGAAGGAACTAACAAAGGCAGGAAAAGATAGGAAGTTAGGTAGGTGAGGTATTAAGTCAAAAGGTGAGGTATTAAGTCAGAAGGGGATGACCTTTTGGCTGCTTCCTTGGGACAAAGGGTATCAAAAGGTTATGAGGTTTGTGGGGGGGAAAGCATGGCAATTTGCTGCGCGTGTATTTCCCCCCACAATTTTGGGTTAAAAGATATTTTCATACCAGTTGCTACTGGATAATCTTAATATTACACTACAATCCAATGCTTTATTAGGAAAACACTTTCCAGAAAAGAAACAGGTAATCAGTGATGATTTAAAAAAAAAAAATCCCAAAAGGAAAAAAAAGGTACCAAAGAACATCACTTCCAGCCTGCTCTTTGTTAAATAGATTTGCAACTCTCTACTTTCATAACAGCCATTTTATTAAAGAGAAAGTATTGCATATCAGTCATTTTGTGTGAGATTCCACCAAACATTTTAAAAATTCTAATGTGCCCCTACCAATATACAAAAGGATATATATAAATACAAGAAGAATATTAACTTGAAATCAAAAGCTATTGCTGCCTGAGCCTGCCATGTATGCATAGTCAGTTAAGAACTCTAAAAGTCAATTCTAAACATATTTTCAAGTGAATGAACTTCCCTGGAGTCATTCAGAAGGATTACTTGAAAGTAAACAGACATTATACTGCATTGTTAAGCTTTACCTCTCTATAATTATTTCGCAGTACTAAGACTGTTCTTTCATCTCCCGTCATTCATGCACTTGTATTTTTTCTGGGTGTTTCCCCTAAAGCAAGACAGGGTCACACTTTCTTTTTATCCCCAAAAGCCCCACTATGTCTTACTTTCGGGGTACGGCTTATATTGATTGGAAAACAATTGTCAGTTTTATTTTAAGTATTTTAAGTATATTAAGTATTTTAAGTATTTTAAGTATTTAAGTATTTTAAGCAGGAGGCGGAAGTGGGCAGGAGTAATATGTCTTACTTTCGTGGTACGGCTTATATTAGCCGACCCCCTGAAAACCCCGATACGTCTTACAATCGGGGGTGTCTTACTATCGGGGAAACACGGTACTATCCCAGAGTCTATCATGGTTAAGTGTACATACTAGAAAATAAATTAATTAAAAAAATTAAATTAAGAGGAGTTATATTATTTTAATTCTTTTCTACACAGGCAAATAACAGACTTTCAATTGAATGAATATTAAGAAATACTAGGTGTGTATTTTAAATAAATGTAAGAGGGGTATTTTTAATTAATAGAGGTTTCTAAAAAATTGATACATTTTTCTTGCTCCAAATCTTCAACAGTACAAACAATTCTGCAAACTCCTAATTGTTAGCATAAAAATCAGGATGGAATAAACTGAAAACGAAAGAAAAGCATAAGACAGGAAGGTGGAATGTTCAATAAAATTTAAAGGAAAGAGTTAAGATGAAACAATTTTTTCCTTTCAGCAATATGAGAAAACTATACAGATAAAATCATTAAGTAAAAACTAATGAATTGTATGAATGAAAAACAAAAACCATACTAGAGCAATGATTGGGGAGGGGGCACACTGCATAAAGAATTGAAACAGATACCAAGAGAAATTTCTTCACTTAGTATATGGAAGATTCTTGCCTGAATATTTAGCCCCTTTGTCTACATATGCAATCCCTCTTTGTGATAAGCTCCAATTAACTAGCAATCCATCAATTAATCATAGCTTCCTGTTTTATGGAAATTAGGAAGATAAGGTTAGCAGTGCAGGACAAGCTGAGTATATTTATGAGAACAATAAATAAGTCAGTGAAGAATCAGAACTTTGGCTCATAAAATTCATGGTTTAATAGGTATTATGGAGACTTACTGGGATGTTTTCTATCTGGGATATTTTCTATCCCTGGAGAATCTGATGAATTTACCCTAGAGCAATAAAAGATTTAGCTGTTGGTTGGTTGAACCTTTATGTATTATCCTTGAGAAATTGTAGAGAATTCATATGAATCTGAAGTTACTCTAAGCTATAATGAAGCTGCTAAACATAGCTCACAGGAAAGGGAAACCATATCTAATAAGGATTTTGTGTGGCAAAAGGCAGAAACTACATGAACAAGACAAACTTATTTCATATGTCACATTCTATTGGATGTGTGACCTGTATTTCTCTTAGTTTTTCATTTCACATTATTAAGTCTTATTTATTAACTATGCATTAATTGTAGCGATTGGTGAGTATAGTGAGTCATCGTTTCAGAAATATTTCCTAACCTAAACAGAGAAACAGAATGATTAAGGACAGGCAAAAAATCAGTGGCAACTTTCTATTAGCTTCTCCATTGAATTTCCTTGTGGGAAGCTGAATGAGTACTGGAAACCTCCCTCCCTCCCCCCACCTCCCAGCAGGCAGCTAAGTGGTTGCTGTTGGGTGGGAAAGGAGAAAGGGATTGTGCAAATGGCCAGGAAGTGTTGAGGAATGTTCAAAAATGAGGACAACACGAACTCTGCAATAACAGCAATCCAGTAGCGCTGAAGCATCCACCTCTTTCCTAAATTTCATTCTCTCAGGAGGTAAGTTAGCTCATTTGAGGTATTTTAGTTGACAAAGTTTTGCCCTATGATGCATTGTTTCGCTCAGTTAAAAGTTCTAGACAGGAGGGTTTTAATAGCATATAGATTAGATTTCTTCTACTATACATTCCACCACGCTAGCTTCTGCAATTCATTCACATACTATATCCTCCATTATTGTATAGCTAGTATAGCCATGAGATATGGTCTCAGGGAATTACAGAGATTGAAACTGCATATAACTCATGGACAACAGATGTATAAAATTGGAGAATGAGGAACACTATTACATGCATTTACTTTTCTAGAATTTATAGAACAGTTATTCCTTTTTCAAAATTGGAGAAATGGCACAAGTTTCCTAACACTAAATCAACTGATAAAACAACAGCTCCATAGTTCAACCAAATAAATGCATGTCTATAAGCCAATTTCTTCCATCTCACGGTTTTCCTACTATGTGTCAGAATCCAATTATATTTCATCTCTAGTTATCGACTATGGAAAACCCCATTTCTGCCCTCTCTGGATTCTGTCATACGATGAAGGGAAGGGGGGGGTGAACAAAGGGTTTTTATGGCCCTCACTTCCTTCGGTACAACTTCAAAGGGACTGAATGTAGATACCACCAAAAGGACTAATCATAACAATGGGGTCATCAGCTTTCATCTACTCCTCTCTGAAGTCTCCCTTCCACCGGCAATGAGGAAAAAGGGGGTGGAAATGTAACGCCTGAGATTGTCACTGGAAAGATGGTGGGGTGGGATGGGGCTGCTGGGGACCCCTTAAAACCTTGAACTGTAGGGCTTGGGCCCCAGGTCCTGTCTAGAACGCCTGCAACCATTTTCTCTTAATAAAGGATGCCTATTGGAAGAAATATTCCAAGAGTTCTGTCTTAAGATGCAAAGTGGGGTGGGTCCTTACATTAGACAGGACCTGCAGAATTAGTCCACCTGGAAGGGAGAACCTTGCCGGGGGACTTTGCAAAAATTACCATGTCAGACGACAGAGCAAGGAAGGGAGAAAACTCCCCAGAAAGGGAGCAGCTGCTCCGATTGAAACCCTGCCAGATGTCGGGATCTGAAAGGTCAGATTCCTCAGGAGAAGAGGTGGTGGAGACACGAGAGCACAAACCTTGGTGGTCAATGGGCGTTGGAAAGAAAGGCGAGTGGGAAAAGAAATCAAGAAAGGTGACCCTGAGATAAGGGGGCCAACCAACCAGAATGAAAGCAGGAGATGGAGAAATCCCTGCACGCAAGTGAAGAGAAAGGGAGCTGGGCACCGTACTCGGGCTGGATCCTAGAGAAAGCTATTGACCTGATGAAGAGAACTCTCAGCTCCCTAGGAGAGGAGAATTCTGAGCCCTATGGCTGCCCCAGCTCCTGGAGCCGCAAAGGAAGAGACACCAAGGGGGAAGTGGAACCTGCAGCCCTGGGGACATCTACTGATCCAGTAGTCCCCACTCCCCATTGACCCACAGATGGCGATCTGGATGGAAGATACTACCACCGACAACGAAGGCACCGATCCATTCAAAGACTCCCGCTGCTGGACGTGAGATTCAAGGGGGAGCCAACATGCTTGGGGTTTTTCCTAACCCAAGTCCTCAGCTACATGGAGGAATACATGCGGGACATCCCCAGCGACAAAGCCTGTATCCGGATCGTGTAATTTGCCCTGGACGGGCCGGCTGCAGATTGGGTGGTGAACTTGCACGACTCCAATGCCCCAGAGCTCAATGACTTCAACCGTTTCATGTCCTCTCTGAGAAGGCAATTTGAGGACCCCCTGGCTGATCGCAAAGCCCGCGAAAGGATAAAAACGATGAGGCAAGGCAAAAGCCCAGTAGCTGAATATACGCAAGAATTCCGGCCCATTGCCAGCAAACTGAACGGGCCGGAAGACATTCTCCTTAGCCATTTCAAAGACAGACTAAATTATGACCTATATGACGCTTGCCTGCCCCGAGGGGACCCACACCAACTTGAGGAATGGTACGTCTTGGCAGAGGAAGCAGAGATCGACATATTGAAGAGGCACCGCCGAAGAAAACAATGGAGCCGCTCACCGACTGAGTTGACACGCGAACCAGTGAAACCATCGGCTACGGCCAAGAAGCAAATGGGGTGTTTCAAGTGCGGGAGAGAAGGGCATTGGGCTGTAGAATGCCGCTCAAAAGCCCCCCAGCACAACCCAGACAGATCACCAGCCAGCAAATCCGGAAAGTCTCCAGCTAAGCCAAAAGAACCGGCCATGAGAATGATGGAGGCTGTGGAATCCCCCACCTCTGCTCATCAGGGGGAAAGAACTCCAACCTATACTGCAGGGCTGGTGGACGCCTCAGACGACAGCTCGAAGGGCGAACCCCTGGTAAGTGGACGCATCGCACCCATCCTCAAGACAGTGACTATATTCCCCCCATGCCCGAAGCTGTCAAAGTGAAAGCCTTAATAGACTCTGGCTGCACCCGCTGCCTCATTAGCCTGACGCTAGTGGGGAATCTGGGCATTCCGTCGAGGAGACTGGAACAACCATTCTCATTTGGCCAGTTAGATGGGTCCATAGCAGTGGGGTTGCCAGCTACCCTAGCCACTTTACCAATACACCTCTCCCTGGGCAAACATGAGGAAGACATAACGTTTGTGGTGACCTCAGGTATGGAATGCCCGATGATCCTAGGGATGGAATGGTTAAAAAAATGGAACCCCTGGGTGAATTGGAGGACGGCAGAAATCAAATTCCCGAAGGGGGACCCTATGGACTTAAAATCCCAGGGGGGGGGCTACCAGAATCAAGAACAGAAAAAGCATCCATGGGAGAGGAAAAGGGACTACCAGAAATACCAGAGGAATATAGAGACCTTGCTGAAGTTTTCAGTGAGGAGGGGGCGGATGAGCTCCCCCCCCCACTGACCCACAGACTGTGCCATTGAATTCAAGCCTGGGGCAAAACTCCTGAAGCCCAGATTATACTCCATGAGCCCAAAGGAGAAGGAGGAAATGGAAAGATTCATAAAGAAAAATCTAGAAAGGGGGTTCATTGAGTGAGCCAAGCCTAAAGTGGCTGCCCCGGTCCTCTTTAGAGAGAAGAATGATGGCTCTTTACGCTTATGCGTGGATTATAGGGCCCTGAATACAATCAGCGAAAGCAACCTATACCCTCTGCCCCTCATGAAGGACATGTTGTCACACCTCTCGAAAGGGAATTTTTTTCTAAACTAGACCTAAGGGAAGCTTACTATCGCGTGAGAATTAAGGAAGGGGATGAATGGACTATGGAAAAACCCATTTCTGCCCTCTCTGGATTCTGTCATACGATGAAGGGAAGGGGGGGTGAACAAAGGGGTTTTATGGCCCTCATTTCCTTCAGTACAACTTCAAAGGGACTGAATGTAGATACCACCAAAAGGACTAATCATAACAATGGGGTCATCAGCTTTCATCTACTCCTCTCTGAAGTCTCCCTTCCACCGGCAATGAGGAAAAAGGGGGTGGAAATGTAACGCCTGAGATTGTTGCTGGAAAGATGGTGGGGTGGGATGGGGCTGCTGGGGACCCCTTAAAACCTTGAACCGTAGGGCTTGCGCCCCAGGTCCTGTCTAGAATGCCTGCAACCATTTTCTCTTAATAAAGGATGCCTGTTGGAAGAAATATTCCAAGAGTTCTGTCTTCTTAAGATGCAAAGTGGGGTGGGTCCTTACACTGTGTCTGTGTTCAGAATCTCCAAGTCTATGACCATGTTATTTAGTTCACCGCTATTACACAACACTATGAAACATTAATTAAAAAACTGGTATTTACCAAATTGTCATATTATGCATACATTACAACTTGTAATCACTGTTACTTTATGTCTTCTCTAATGAGGCCTACTTTACTCCACCGTTTTATCCTCCAAACATTCTCAGACATGAGAGTATGATTGTTCCTGAGTCACTTTGTAATGCTCACGACTAAGCAGAGATTAAATTTGTACCAACCCAGAGAAAATACAACATTCTATACCATTTCTTATGCTATAAATAGGGTGGTCACAATGAATAAGGATTAGGAAAGGCTTTTTCAGGAACAAACCTTTCATAAATTTTATTAAAATTCAATAACATTTTTGAATACGGTATAAAAAGTATAACAAATTATATCACCAAATAATTAGCATGAGGTAATGATAAATTGCCATCAGGATAAATATGCTAAGTACCGCTAAAGTAAAATTTTTTCAGAAAATATATCTGTGTGCAGATATAGACACACACATACTTGTAGGCATGCTTTTACCAAACTCTAGTGCTTCAGTACAAGTTAGATGTACTATGAAAAACTGTTTATCCCTTTTTGATTCATATATTTCACATTAAGTAGAGAAGCAAAAAAGATTATACTGTAGTGAGAATGATGCATACATTGTCAGAGAGAAAAAGACCACATATAATGTGCTCTGAGAAAAGCAGTTAAAGAATACAACAAAAACCCATGATATTTCATAGCAATAAAGAATTACAATTTCCTTTTTTTGACAATATATCACTATCACTATTGTTTTTATTGCTCTTTTGTTATTAATTAAAAAATAAATAGAAAATAGAATAGGAAAAAAAAGTCAAACAACAAAAATTAGTCTAAGTCACAAATCTTTACATTAAGGAACTTAACAAATTAAATGCATGGAGAATATCAAGAGAGCCAGGGATCTAGGTTAGGCTCAAACAAAACAAAATGGGAAATAACTATTGTATTGTTGCCAAAGAAAACTATTTGGAGCTCTTCATGTAGTAAAAAGGAGGTAAACTCAACTCCAGGAATTTTTCACCTTTTGTGCAACAGAGACTTACTAGGAGTACTCCCCTTCATTTGCTTACAAAATCTTATTTTTTTACTACTTAGGTTATATTTAATGAAGATAGGTATATTAAGGGTAGTATTTGTTCAAGACAAGTTCTTTCTTGTTTGCCTAATATAGTTAGCTTTTCATATGACTGAGATAACCAAAGGTTTAAACAGAAAATCTGAAAAAGATCCCTGCAGAGTTGTGGGTGGAAAGAAAAGATAGTTATCTAGTTAATTTGACTGATAAAGCAAGCAGCTGAATAAGGACTTAGGAATTAATGTGAGCACAATTAATGCAGCAGTGGAAATTGGTTTGAAGATTTTTATGTAATTCCTGTTTGTAAACAGACTTGCATATAAATCAGAATCAACCATGACAAAACTTTTTTCTTTCATTTTTTTTATTTATAAGAGAATGGAAAACTGTATGGCAATAGCAAAATTTAAAAGACTACTGAAAAGCAATTTAGCTTCATTAAAACAGATTATTTATTCAATTTGTATGGCTGCCCATCTCAAACAAGTGACTCTGGGTGGCAAATAATCATAACATCAATTAAAACACAATTCAAAAAGAAGAATTAAATGCATGGAGCAGGCAAGAAATATTATAGTCTGTAGATCTTAGCATAACTAGGAAACAGGGCCCTTCTTACACATTCTCCTAGCCTGGGCAAATAACTAGATCTTCAATGCTTTCCAAAGGCCAACAAGGTTGGGGCTATCCTATTCTTGGGAGGAAGGATATTCCAGAGGGCAGGTAATATTGCAGAGAAGGCATGTTTTCTGTGCCTCATCAGCCAATAAACCTTGACTGATGGGTCTGCCTGACTGTATTAGATGGCTAGAAGCAACTGAGAGAAGACATTCTTCTCTCAGGTAATCTGATTCCAATCATGCATCCATTTTTAAGCAGCCTTGACCAGCAAGGAGGGGCACGGATCTAACACAGAAATGGCCAAAATAATAGCTAAAAGCTATAGCCTGTCCTCTCTCTCACGTTCAATAGAATTGAACTCCTCTCAGATAACTACAAGATTCAGTCCTGTAGTCTGACTGGTCCTGCACCAAGGCTGCAGTCCAACTCAGAGTGAATCTGAGCGATTTTATCTTTCAGATGCTCAACACATTTCTCACAGTGACTCTGAAGATGAACCCCAGAATTATTCCAAGAAGGTTCTGGGTCACCTGAAACAGGGCCGCTGGGTAGCTGTTTGAGGATGTGTTAAGGAGGAAGAAATAATTACAGTATATTTCAATACCCTTACCACCATGAGGTAGACTCTAATTGCGCTCTAGCTTGTTCAATCATCTTCACTCTTTTGTTAATTGCCAGTGGCAATATAGGCATCTCTTGCCCTCTTTAACTCCCTTAGCTCCTCTGTATACTGTGGAGAGTTCCAAGATCCAAGGATGCAGAGAGGCTGCTCAGGTGTGATCCAGTCTAAAGTCACAGCAGCTCTCCCATTTCAGGCAGGCATCAACGCTCCAGCCAAATCATGTAGCAGATGTGGAACAACCCCTAGCTCCCTCTGGAACCCAATCAATTTCATCAGTTATCAGGGCAACCCCTGCAGGGGGGGGGTGCCAGAGAACTGGAGGTTCACCAGGAAGTGATCTGACCATGATGGGAGAAAAAGTATCTCTCTCAAATTCACAATACTATGCCACTGCTCTGACAGAAGCAGGTCAGATGTATGAACACTATTATACATCATGGCCTGAATAATTTGTAACAGGCTCATGGCTATCATGATGGCCAAGAATTCTCAAGCTACCTCTGACCCCACTCCAGAGAATACAAGATAAAGTTCCCCAAGATCATAAACCTGAGGGATTCCACTACCAACCTGACCATAGAGTCAAGAAGCTGAGACAGAAAGGTTGTACAGCAGAGAGGCTTGTACAATAACAATAGTCTGAACAAATCCCTCTTAGAGCCCAACTGAACGAACAGGTTCTCATGCCTGACAGTCTGAAGGATTAGGATATGTCTCTCAATAGTCTCAGATGACCACTGCCATCTCACTGCCCCTACTCTGGGATCTTGGCTAGTGCCACATTTGGAACCAGCTGGATATATCTCAGAAAGGGGAACTTGTCCCTCTTCTCCCAGACAGGTTTTCGTAATACATGCCAGGTCAGCCTTCTCATCAAGAATTATAGAAGAAGGAAATTATGGTATAACCTTAGAGAAAGAGAATATGAATGCACTTATATACTATTGTCAAAAAGACTGGAAGCTGCTTCTTTATAATCTTTTTTTTCTTTTAGTTTACTTTTTCTATTTTCTTACTTATTCACCATTTAATTTTTTATTTTCTAATATTTGTATTGCTTTTATCTTGTTAAAATTTCATATATATACATACAGATATAAACACACATACACACCATACATAAATTTTTAATAAGATTAAAAATATGTAATAATAATAAAGGCAGGATGTAGAAACTCAAAATTTAAGCTGAGAACAAACATATATAAAGGATAGGATGGCAGTACATTGGTAGACCAAATACCTCTTCATATATAATTCCTAACTATAGAATAAATAACTTTAATCTTGTTTTTGTTTTGGAATGCAAAAAGTAAGAGTTTAAGCACTGTACAGGTAGTCTTCGACTTGTGAAATTACAGCGGTGCTAAATGAAGGGACTTAAGACCTCCTGCCTAAACCTGGGCCATTGCAGCACCTCTGTAATTATTAATTGTTGCAATCTGGAGTCTTGGCAATCTGTTCGCACTTATGATGGGTTGCCAAGCCCTCTGCGGATCATGTAATCACCATTTGCAATCTTCCTTGCTGGTTTCCTAGGAAGTGTAAGGCCGGAAAGACCAAGTCCACACATGAAGGTTCAATTTAACTGATTTATTGCTAAAAGGCCAAGCACAGGAATCTTCAGTCAGGATGTTGTTAGAAGGTCAGTGGCAATCAAGGGAGGGTTGGACTTAGCTAGTTTATCACTATATAATGATTCTAGGCAGAATCCTAGACTCTTTTTCACTTCTCCCGCTGGCTCTGCCACTCCTTCTACAGAAAATCAGCAGGAAAGGTCACAAGGCACTGCTGCAAGACTCTCTGGTATCTGGGGTCTGGCTGAAAATGGTCTGTTGAGATCCATTTTGGGATGAACCTTTTTCAGTTAGCCTCTGAGGAGGGGAAGCTTTTCTCTGTTTCAGAAACATTGGATTTGCTGGGAAGCAAGCAAAATTAATGAATCATGAAACCATGAGACAAAGTTGCCTGTTTTTATATGAAAAATTGAGTCCTTATCTACAGGACACATGCTGTTGCTATGCAGTATTTTTCAAAGAAACATAGGGCTGAAAAGGAACTTGGAGGTCTTCTAATCCAATATGTATACAGATCAACCTCAATAGAGTACCGATTATTCTGACTTGCATTCCTTATAGGTTATTGGAAGTGAAATTTAGTATGCAACTATTACATGTTAAATATAGCAAATAGTTAAAAATTAAAATTTAGCAATGCTAATTTTGATAGACGAGTTAGGTACATTTCTTTTGTTTCTTTTCCAGATGGCAAGTGTTACATTTTTTCCCAGATGGCATTTTCCAGATGGCAGATGGCATTTTCCAGAGTCCAGATTTTCCAGATGGCATTCAAATGGAAATACATTTTTCAGATAGCAAAATATTTTAGCAAAATCTTCCTAAGGACTTCTATCACTTCTTAATCAGTTTAGAGCCTTGTACTCTAGATCTTTGCTTATCTCAGCAATAAGCCTTGCATATTCAATAATAAATAATAGGAGGATAGCAGCTTGGAGAATTGTTGATAAAAGAGGTGGGTTCTAACCTGGAAGTGAGTGGCCTTGCATCTTTATGATAGGTAGAAGGAAAACCTGTATGATAGGTAGAAGGGAAACCTCTAATTTTATAGATGGAAAATGGGCAGAAGAGTAGGATAATCTTTATTTTCATTTATTTAAATAAGGGTGCTCTTGCAGCATGTCTCTGAGTTCTTGTTTTGATGCATTCAGGAGTCCTGGGATGCAAATGAACACTAGAATTTGTCAGCCTAATTTGTCAGACTATAATTAAATCAACATAATCAGATAATTGTGGTTTATATCAAAAGTTGTCATCAGAATTAACATTCCACTAATCTTAGTAATGTGATAAAAGACTTAAAAATCAATTCTTGGGAGCCCTAAGTATTTACTTTTTTATAAACAACATCTATACATTATCTGCTGAGTCATTGCTTTAGCCTTGGGTTGTTCTCCAGCATGATGACTGAAGAATCCACCAATGGGTTATTTCAGTCCTCCTGCCCAATCAGACTAAGATGTCAAGTTATCACGCCCCCTCATTATCTGGTGCTCCCAGTTTTCATCTTAGTCTTCGCCCATGAGGACGTGAGAACTGACTCTCTCTCTTCTTGGATGCAGGTTGGACTTGATGAGTTAATTCTTTGGTGGATTCGATTCTTCTGATATCTAGGAGAATTAGCTGTTTTTTTCCCTTTCCTCTCTCTATTGCCTGTCTGTTTTAGTGAGTAGAGTTATAACTAATCCCCCCCTCGCCTTCCCTCTTTCTTCGAGGCTTCTAGGCTCAATCCTTTCTCCCTTTCCTGGGTTCTGGGAGGGTAGGGATTTCGTTGTTTTTGCTCCCAAAATTTCAGCAGGCTGCTGAGAGAGCAATCGTATTTTGTGAGTGGGGGAGGTTTTCTCTGCTGCGTGCTTTGCACGCGGGTGCCATTTTGCAGCCGCGTGGCTCCCTCTCGGCTGAATTTAGCCGGCAAGAAGCCTTGCGGCCGCCATTTTGAATTCATTTCTGCTCGAGGGGAGGGGTTTCTTGCTGTGCTGGTTGTTACTGTGAACTTCGGAGGGCTCAGATCCCTCTTCCCCTTTAGTTTGTCACTTGCTGCAGGGCTAAGGGGCCTTTTTAAAACAGCGCTGCGCCATTAACGCAGGCATTTTAAAGTGTGGATTGCAGAGGCCTGGGTTGTTCCAGCGTTCCCTTCGCTAACAGGCAGCAGGTTTTGTATTGTATTGAACACTTTATCTGCTTCTCTGCTAAAATCCTTTCTCCCCCCACCCCTCACCCCTTCTGGATTCCTAGCAGCCACCATTTTGTTGGCCTCAATTCCCTCGGGTTTCACCCAGATCTCTCAGTCGCCATTTTGGGATCCTCATCAGGCTTCCAGGCCTACTTTCCTATCCAGTAGACCTTAACTGGGAGTATAAGTATTTCTCAGCTTGGTATTTGGGTTTCAAGTTGTGCTTCTTTCACATTGCCTTGATCTGCGATTGTTTGTGAGTTCTGTTTTTCAGATTGGCTATCTTAGAGGGAATAATTATTTTAGTGAGCAAGCGCTGCTGAAACACCGGTCTTGGCTTCTGCTCACCTCCGCTTGCCTGGTTCTGGCCCTTTCTGCATCTGGTGGTTGCAAGATCCTGACCATTGCCACTACATGTGAGACACGTGTGACTTTGACACCTTGACGTCAGGCCAAGTGGACAAATTCCTTGGGCCTAGGTGACGTGTGCGTAAGCGCGCAGCGTGAGTCTGGTTTGCCAGTGATCCAGTCTACGCTAATCCACGTGCGGTCCCCTGCGCGGGGTCTACCGCGTCTCTTGCAGAAAAGAGTTAGTCTCGGAGTCTCGTCCGGACCATTCTCAATACCATGGCAGAACCCACTGAGCCTCAGCCTTTGGAAACTGGCGAAGTTGCTGCTCATGCTGTTCAGGTCCCTGAATCACCTGGAGGTAAAGCCAAGTCCAAATCCAAGTACGGCAGAAAGGCTGGCAAGGCAAGCGACAAACAGGCCGACCAGTTGCACAAGGCCCTAGAGAAGCAATTCTCAAGGGCACAGAGATCTTCAGCAGTCCATGGTGCTATGCCCCCGGTCCCCGAAACACCTGAGTTGGGGGCTCATCTTCTTCCTTCGGGAGCCTGGTCTTCTTCTATTCCTCAGCAGGTCCCAGCTCAGACCGGTGGTCAGGTAGGACCCCCCCTGTTTGGGGAGGATCTGGGGTTTCCCGGCCCGTCATCGGCGCCGGTGGTTGCCTTCACTCCTACGGCTGCGGGGTCACGGCCTCCGCTAGAGCCGTACACTTCAGACCAGCTCCACAACTTGATTTCCAGAGCGGTGTTACAGGCCATGACTTCTGCAGGTCAACAGCAGACGGTACCTGTCCCAGGTCCTTCCTCGCTGGCCATCACCGCAAGACCTGCGTTGGATCGCTCAGGTATAATTTCCCCGGCCCATTCTCCAGATTCTGAGTCTTCAATGGGCTCGGACTATGACGAGGGTGGGGATCGCTGGTCTGATTGTGAGGAGCCTGCTCACGATCCCCAGCCAATGGCGGAACTTTTCAATCCGTCAGTCTCCCCTTCCCTGCTATACAGGGCCTGTTCTTCAGTTAAGATTAAGTCTGATGTGGATCCTGCTCCCCAGCCTTCCTCAGATCAGGACACGGATCCACTATTTGCTGAACCGGTGGTGAAACATCTCCAGATCCCATGCCCCGCTCTGTTGCTGAAAAATATTCAAGGACAGTGGGAATCCCTGGCAGCTCAGCCTTCTCAGGCGGCATCAGAAAAGAAGATTGTAGATATGGCTAAAACCCTGTCGGATCTACTGGAGGTACCCAAAGTAGATGAGTCTTTGGCTCCGCTTTTCTCCACAGCGAGCCTCCCAGCCGATGTTTCCAACGCCCTTAAGGCAGAAGACAAAAAGTCTGACCTTTCCTTGCGTAAGGTCCACTTGGCATCGGCTTGGGCTGCTCAGGCGGCTACTGCCACCTCCTTCTTTGCCAGGATCTCTATTAGTTGGCTTAGACAACTGCAGGATAGGGTTCCCCTGGAAGAGGTTAGGATCCACCAGGACCTAACCAAACTCATAGCCACCTCTGAATATATGGCTGATGTTTCCCTCTTCTCAGCTAAGCATTCTGCCCGCGCCATAGCCTCCAATGTAGTTACTCGGAGGCTGCTCTGGCTTAAAAATTGGAGGGCCGAAAGCAAGCATAAGTGGCGCGCTGCTACGGCTCCCTTCACTGGGGGTAAGCTTTTTGGTGACGCATTAACGCCTTTCCTTATTGACAATAAGCACAAGCAAAAGGTGATTTCTCACGTCTCCAAGAAATTTAACAGGCGTTTCACTCCCTATGGTCGTCGCCAGTCCTTTCGGACTGGTTCCTCTACAGAACAGGGGCAGTCCTTCTGAACTTCAGTCCCCAATACGGAGCGTCCCTATGATAGGCCTAGCTACAGGGACAAGCTCAGATATCAGACCCAGCATAAGTCTTCCTTCCGCGGCAGAGGGGGTCGCCCCTTCCGCCGTGGTAGGTGACTCGGAGGGAGCTCCTCCCATTGGCGGAAGACTAGCTTTATTCTTCCACCAATGGGAAAACATGACCTCGGACTCCTGGGTTCTGGCTACGATAAAACAGGGCCTGACTCTGGAGTTCAGGTCTACTCCCCCCGACCATTTTGTGTCCTGTCCGACTATGAGAAACGTCGTAAAAAGAGGACTCATGGAAGACGCCATTCATCACCTCCTCAATATCAAAGCCATAGAGGAGGTTCCCCTCACTCAGGTGGGGCTGGGTTATTACTCCATCCTATTTGTAGTCCCAAAAGCTTCGGGGGGATGGAGGACTATCCTAGATCTCAAGGGGCTGAACTTCCACCTACAATACAGGAAGTTCAAGATGCAGACCCTGCACTCTATTTTGGGCAGCATCAGGAGAGGGGACTTCCTCACATCAATAGATTTGAAGGAGGCTTACCTTCATATTCCAATTTGCCCGGAACATCGCAGGTATCTACGGTTCTGCTATCTGAACCGCCACTTCCAGTACAGGGCGCTTCCATTTGGTCTTTCATCAGCTCCCAGGGTCTTTACCAAGATCCTGGCGGTACTGGCAGCACATCTGCGGCTAGTCCCCGTAAAGGTCCAGTGCTATCTGGACGACATTCTGATACAGTCTCCATCTCCCTGCCTGGCCCAGTCAGATTTGAATCTCACTCTCAGAGTCCTTCAGGAACACGGATTTCTGATCAACTTCAAGAAAAGTCAGACAACCCCTTCAACCCGCCTGTTACACCTAGGCGCAGTGATAGACACGGACTCCTGTCACGTGTATTTGTCGGACGACAGAGTCCAGAGCATCAGGGACCTGGTGCTCAGGGTATGCAGGAGCAGGAAGGTGTCTCTAGCCACTCTGTCCCAACTCCTGGGGAAATTGATTTCATGCATAGCCATAGTCCCATGGGCCCCTCTACATGCCCGGGCCCTGCAATGGTTCATGCTGCCGTACCAGAGACAGCATTCCAACACGTCCAGCCAACTGGTGCGCGTCCCACGTCAGGTGCGTCTGGTCCTGGGCTGGTGGGGATCCTCAGCCATTCGCAGGGGCATTCTGTTCAAGGAACCCGATCACATTTGTGTAACCACAGATGCGAGCTTCTTCGGTTGGGGAGCTCACCTCTTACACCAGATAGCTCAGGGTCGGTGGTCGCAATTCAATCTGACCCACAATATCAATTGGTTGGAGCTCAGAGTGATACACTTGGCCTTAAGGCATTTCCAGGCTCTGATCAAGAGGCGTCATGTGCTAGTCCTAACGGACAACGTAGCCGCGAAAGCCCATGTGAACCGGCAAGGGGGTACCCAGTCAAAGTCCCTCATGACAGAGGCTCGAGCGTTGGGCACATGGGCAGAGAAAAACCTGCTCTCCATCAAAGCCGAGCATATCTCGGGGGAGGCAAATCGGCAGGCAGACTCTCTCAGCAGGTCGACAGTGGACCACTCGGAGTGGAAGTTACACCCGGATATTTTCGAGGAAATCTCGGCCCGCTTTGGCCACCCGCTGGTGGATCTGTTCGCCTCGCCGCACAACACTCAGCTGCCCAGGTTCTTCTCTCGCTTCCCGTCACGGAGCGGAGGGGGTGGATGCCCTACGCAGCAGGTGGCCGCGAGGCCTTCTGTATGCCTTTCCCCCGTTGCCTCTACTTCCCGCAGTTATCCGGAAGATACTAGAGGAGCAGGCGGAGGTGATCTTCATTGCTCCCCATTGGCCAAGGAGACCATGGTTTGCGGACCTGGTAAGTCTTTCTACCTCCACTCCGTGGAGGATCCCAGACAACAAGGTACGGTTGACGCAGGGGGTCCTTCTGCACCTGGATCCCCAATGGCTTCAATTGACCGCCTGGCACTTGAACGCCGCACGCTGACCAGGGAGTCATATGATCCAGGTGGCCAGGCGTCCTTCGACCAACCGTATCTACGACCACACGTGGAGACATTTCTGTCGTCGGTGTGACAAGTGTCACATGAGTCTTTCAAGTGTAACCATTCCCTTGGTCCTTGATTATTTAATGCAGGGTGTCAAGAAAGGGTTGGCTCCAAATACTATCCGCAGGCAGCTAGTGGCCCTTTCTTTTGGTGTTGTCCTGGGATTCCTCGGATTCCTTGTCCAATCACCCTGCCATTAGATCCTTCATCAAGGGTGTCTCCAACAGCAGACCCCCGGTGGTTCATAGATTCCCTTCTTGGGACCTTCCCCGGGTTCTTCAGGCTCTAACTTCAGCCCCGCTTGAACCTCTTAGGACTTGTTCGTTACGACACCTTTCACTCAAGGTTTCCTTTCTGATTGCGGTTACCTCAGCCAGGCGCATTTCGGAACTGGCGGCCTTGTCAATCAGGAGGGACCTGTGTACCTTTCATGAGGACAGGGTTGTCCTCAGATTGGACCCTGCCTTTATTCCTAAGGTTAATACGGTGTTCCACAGGGCACAGGAGGTCGTCCTTCCGGACTTCTGCCCACACCCGTCACATGACTTGGAACGGCAGTGGCATCGCCTGGACGTAAGAAGAGCCTTACGATGCTATATCAAGCGCACAACAGCCTTCCGTAGGTCGGAAGCCCTGTTTGTCCCCTTTCAGCCTTCTTCCATGGGCCAAAAGTTGTCTGCTTCCACGATTGACAGGTGGATCAGGGCCTGTATCGCTAGCGCTTATGGTTCTCTCGGATTGCCAGTTCCGGCTCATGTGACGGCTCACTCGACCCGCAGTGCTGCAATGACGGCGGCGTGGGCTACCCGGGCATCCATTGAGGACATTTGCAGGGTGGCGACATGGTCTTCGCCTTCCCCATTTATTCGGCACTATCGTTTGGATAAATTTGCGTCAGCCGATGCCACTTTTGGCAGACGCATTTTACAACAAGTAGTCACACCATCTGGGGACTCGGTTCCAACTGACCCCCGCCCGTAGGGACTCAGGTGGCTTTGGTACGTCCCATTGGTGGATTCTTCAGTCATCATGCTGGAGCAGCGTTGGTTTACCTGAATGCCTTTTCTCAGCATGATGATGAAGAATCCACGCCCTCCCTTATTTCACGGTCAGTTAGGGCCGAGTTGGTTTCTTGTTCCTTTCTTATTTTTCTTACACCTGCTTGAGAGTCACCACGTCCATCGGTTGTCATTGGCTCCGCCGTCGATGAAACTGGAAGCACCAGATAATGAGGGGGCGTGACAACTTGACATCTTAGTCTGATTGGGCAGGAGGACTGAAATAACCCATTGGTGGATTCTTCATCATCATGCTGAGAAAAGGCGTTCAGGTAAGTTAACGCTCCTTCCAGTTGGCCTAGGCTAAAGACAAATAATACTGTTACATATCTACATTAGGTTTAGTGAGAATAATCAAATAGTTCTAGATTATGATGAATAAAAATTGCCTAACTGAAAAAAGATACAGAACAATAATTGATCCAGAAATACAGTGCCTTGAGCATTGGAAAAAAGTTTGAACAGTAGGACTAAAATGTGCTTCTACTCTTAATTGTTTTGAGGGGGAAGGGAAAGAATCTTAGCTTTTGGAAATGTATATACTCGAATGATTTGAGGACATTTGAAGATTTCTATTAATATTTTAAAATTATGCAGTTATTACACTACATTATATTGCATTATGTTTATAATATTCTGTACTACAAATGCAAAATAAATAGACAAGAATCTCTGATATATGCTGTTATATGTACTGAATAAAATGCTTTTGTCTCCATTATGTCCTTAAGCTAAAAGTCGTAAACACAGACATCTAATTTTTTAAATTTATCTGTATTGCTAGAAATGAACAGTGTGGGTATAATAAAGTTGAAATACTTTCAAATTAAAAAGATTTAATCTTGAAAAAATATCTGACAACTAGTAGCAAGCAGTACTTGAAAATTAGAGAATCTATTCTCAACTGATTGAACAAGCATTTCAATTGCCAGTTACAGCTGACTTTAAATGGACCAGCTGCCTGTGTCAGCAGCATAGAGTTACCAGGGTAACAGTGGCTATTCAAAGAAGAATGTAGCTGAGTGGGCAAATTTTTGATCTGTAAGTTGAGGGAAAGAATTTGATGTGATCATCCATTAGCTCTTCTACAGTAATCACACACATTCAAGTACTAAACACTATATTACTGGTGTATAGTAGCCTATAATTCTGTTGTGTTTGTATGAGGATTTTAGTTACTTCGTTTTTAGGAGCTAAAGAGTTTATAATAAGCAATTATACATTTTTAGTTTCAAGGCATAGTAGTGAGACACTGCTATATACAGTATCTAACTGTAGCATTTAATTTGCAATTGCAGAGATAAAATATCTTTCCAATTCTGGATTTCATAATTTGCCCTCTTTCAGTAAGAAGAAACATTCAGAACTGTTTTCAGGGAAAAGATCTACCTACCCTCTGAACTGGAGATACTTATATTTGTGCTGTTAATATTACTGGCTATTCATATTGTCTTTCACATTATTTGATTTTCTGAAACAATGACTCAAATTTGCAAAAAGGCAACATTTTCTTCTCTTCTGTACCAGGAAAAGGTAGGCAGGATTTAGACCACATTGGTCCTATTGGTCCTCACATGCCCTCAGAGACTTTGAATGTGCCTTACTGTGAATTCCAAAGCCCTGAATCCATCTCCAAACTATTTTGCTATTTAGAACATTGTGGGAGGGGACTAGGATAATGCCTGGGTAAACAATATGCAGGAATGACCTTTCTCTTCATACTCTAGTCCAGGGCTTTTCAACCTTTTCACCCATTGTACCACTTTTAGGATATGGCAACATCCGAGTACCACCAGTCGCCTAGCAAGGTGTCAAAAACTTGACCCCCCCCAAAAAAGGAAAAAAAATGATGAAGTACAGGTAGTCCTCAACTTACAACAGTTCACTTAGTGACTGTTTGAAGTTACAGTGACACTGAAAAAAGTGCCCCCCAAGCCACAGCCGAGCAAGACACCTGCCTGGCTGTCCCTGCCATCGCAATAGTCCAGAGCGAGGGTCGGTTAGATCTGCGTCCTTAGGTTCCCCCCCCCCACCATCTGGGTATCCTTTGCCGGATAGCATGGCAGACAGTTCCTCGCCCCAGGCATACCAAGGCTCAGGCACCTCCCCATATTAACAAAAGGCAGATCTGTTGATTTGGAGGGGGGGCAAAAAGAAAGCCAGAACTAAGCATCTGTCTGCAAGGGAGCCATCGAAGGCAGCCGAGCGAGAGGCCATGAGGAGACACCAGGCGCTGGAGAGGGAGTTCTCCAAGGCCCAAAGGCTCAGATCCAGTGGGGCTGAAGTAGTTTCCCCCGCTCCACTGGACACACCTATCCATTTGAGCCGCAATTTGAGTCTGTGCAGGATGCCTCTAGGGCATGGTCTCCCCGGGGGGAAACTGAGCAGGTTGGTACCCCTCGCTCAACATCATCCTCACCTGTGCAACAGGGTAGTGCAGCCACACATGCTGAGGCAGGGGGCAGTTCCAGGAATTAGCATAATCAGTGGTCACAACAATTCCACACCTTTATGCAACAAGCGTTTGATCAATTTATGTCTTCCTCTAGGGCAGCGGTTCTCAACCTGTGGGTCTCGACCCCATTTGGGGTCGAACGACCATTTCACGGGGGTCGCCAAATATCGCAGTCCGCCTTTTTTTCCCCTTTTCCCCTCGGTCGGCGCAGGGGGCAGCACCGCGCATTCGGGCCGTCGCGCCACGCATGCGCGGTTCAGGCCGTCCCGCGTGTGCCACGCATGCGTGGTTCGGGCCGTTGCGCCGCGCATGCACGGTTCGGGCCGTCACGCCGCGCATGCACGGTTCGGGCCGTCACGCATGTGCCGTGCATGCGTGGTTTGGGCCGCCGCGCATGTGGGTTTGGGTTGCGCGTGCGCCGCACATGCGCGGTTTGGGCTGTCACGCGCCACACATGCACGGTTCGGGCCATCGCGCCATGCATGCGCGATGCGAGACGTCGCGCCGTGCATGCACGGTGCAAGTTGGGGTCGCGCCGCACATACGCGGTGCAAGTCGGGGCCGTGCCGCGCATACACGGCGCAGGTTGGGGTCTCAGCCTGAAAAAGGTTGAGAACCGCTGCTCTAGGGGTCAACCTCCCTCTCAACACCCTTTGCCTCCTCCTGCACCCCCTTCCCAAGCGGAACGTGCCACAGCCCAGGGTTCTGGCATTTCAGAGGCCTCTTCGCAGTTAGGCGAGGAAGAGTCAGTGGACCTAGAGATGACTGATATGCCATTGTCGGAGGATGAGGAGGCAGCACTGGAACAGACATCTACCTAGGGGTTATTTGACCCCTCCCTATTTCTGTCCCTCCTCCTCAAGGCCTGTGCCACGGTCAACCTTTCCTCGGCAAAGGAGGACAAACCTGCCACTTATGATGATGATGAATCCAATCCCCTCTTCGCTGAACAGGTGACAGAGGACAAACAGATTCCTTGCCCAAAGGTCTTTCGTTCTACGGTGCAGAAACAGTGGGCATCCTTAGCAACGGTACCCTCCCCCAGCAATACGGGGAAAAAACTGTTCAATGTTTCCTCCTCATTCGCGTCGCTCTTGGACGTACCCTCTGTGGACGCCCCCTTAATCTCTCTTTTTTCCACTTCTGTCATTCCAGGGGATATGGCTGAGGCCTTGAAGGCGGAGGATAAAAAGTTTGAATTTTCCCTTCGTCGAGCACACCCATCCTCAGCATGGTCCATTAGAGCCGCCACTTCAGTTTCCTTCTTCGCAAGGGCCTCTATCATGTGGCTCCGGGAACTCCAGTCACTTGTTCCACCTGAGCAGGTACGCAGTCACCAAACATTGAGCAAATTACTGGCTGCATCTGAATACATGGCGGATTCTTCTCTCTATGCCACTAGGTACTCAGCCAGATCTATAGCGGCGACTGTGGCCTCGCGCAGGCTACTCTGGCTCAAACAGTGGCGGACGGATTTAAAATCCAAATGGCGTCTGTCCATTTCCAAGTACACTGGCTCTCACTTATTCGGCCCTATCCTCGAACCACACATCATTGAGGGGAAGGATAAATGCAAAATTCTGGCGCATCCATCCAAGAAATCAGACAGGTGTCCCCAGCAGGAGTTCCGTAGACAGGGTTTCCGCCTGAGCGGCTCCTGGGAATGGAGACGGCCTTTCGTAGCAGGCAGTCCTGGGATTGGTCCAGAGGCTCGAGATCCTTTCCCCCCAGGCAGGATCGCCAACAGGACCGCCCAAACACAGCCAAGGGCCAGTTTCAATCTAAATGCCCCTTCAGGGGTGCAGGGGGCTGCCCTTACAGATGGTCAAAGTGACGCCAGGGACAACGCTCCTATAGGGGGTCGCTTGGCAAGATTCAGCGACGTTTGGGAAATAACCACCGACTCTTGGGTCAGAGACACCATAAGAAACGGTCTAGCCCTAGAGTTTTATTCTCCCCCTCCAAGTCGCTTCATAAAGTGCCCCGTTTCACGGAACTCATCCAAAGCAAGACTGGTAGAATTGGCCATAGCTCATCTAGTAGAAATCAAGGCAATAGAACCGGTACCACAGGAACAGAGAAAACAGGGGTTTTATTCCATCCTGTTCGTGGTTCCCAAGTCCTCAGGAGGATCGAGAGCAATTCTTGACCTAAAAGGTCTAAATCACTTTATAATTTACAAAAGATTCAAAATGCAGTCTCTCAAATCCATATTAGCCAGCATCAGAAAAGGGGATTTCCTCTCGTCCATCGACCTAACAGAGGCGTACCTACATATTCCCATTCTTCCGGAACATCGAAAATTCCTCCGCTTCTGTTACGCACACCGGCATTATCAATACAGGGCCCTTCCATTCGGCCTATCCTCGGCCCCACGAGTATTCACAAAGGTTCTGGCCATCTTGGCGGCCTACCTTCGCACGTTGCTGGTGCGCGTACAATGCTATCTGGATGACATCTTAGTTCAGTCCAGCTCCCTCCAGTCGGCCCAGGCTACAGGTCACGTTACATACCCTTCAAATTCACAGATTTTCAGTGAACTACAAAGAGTCACACCGCCCCCACAAAATGACTGCTTCATCTAGGAGCGATCATAGATTCTGATCTCTGCATGGTGTATCTTTCTCAGGAGCGCGGGTCAGCATCCAACAGCTCATGCACACCATTCGGAGAGAGAAATCGGTTCCCCTTGTACAGCTGTCCCAACTTCTAGGGAAGATGGTTTCGTGCATGGGGATCGTTCCCTGGGCCAGACTCCACTCCAGGAACCTCCAATGGTTCCTCCTTCCCTTCCAAAAAAAGAACCTCAGTTCGTCCACCAGAAGGGTCAGAGTTCCTCATCACACCCTCCTATCTCTCCTGTGGTGGGCCTCGTCAGCAATGACCAAAGGGACACTTTTCAGAGAGCCCCCCAGGATCATAATAACCACAGACGCCAGCCTGTTTGGTGGGGGGCCCAGGGAAGGTGGTCAAGACAGGATCTAACACACAACATAAATTGGCTCGAGCTCAGAGCCATACATTTAGCTCTTCATCACTTTTCCTCTCTAGTCGCGGGTCGTCACGTCCTGGTGCTAACGGACAATGTGGCGGCCAAGGCCCACGTAAGCAAGCAGGGAGGGACCAGATCAGGGGCACTCATGCAGGAAGCCCAGGATCTGGGCCTGTGGGCGGAGTCAGTCCTAGGTTCCATCAAAGCAGAACACATCTCAGGGGAAGCAAATCATCAAGCGGATTCCCTGAGCAGAGTCACGGTAGATCATTCAGAGTGGAGGCTGGATCCGGCTCTATTCAGAGAGATCTCGGACAGGTTCGGCCATCTTCACCTAGATCTCTTCTCATCTCCTGTGAACTCCCAGCTTCCCCGGTTCTTTTCCAGATTTCCCACAAGGGGAGCGGAGGGAACGGACGCTCTACGGTGCAAGTGGCCGGAAGGGCTACTTTACGCCTTCCCTCCCTTCCCGTTGCTGCAGGCAACAATCCGCAAATTAATCTTGGAAGGGGCAGAGATAATATTAATTGCTCCGCATTGGCCACAGCGCCCGTGGTTTGCAGACCTTGTAAACCTATCGCTCTCGCTAGCGTGGAAGATTCCCCCGGACCGAGTGTCTCTCAGCCAAGGGAATCTTCAACATCCGGACCCTCAGTGGCTCCAACTAGCCGCATGGCACTTGAGCAGGAAGGTCTAATCAGACAATCTTATTCATCGGGGGTGATCTCGATAATCCAGGCTTCGAGACGTCCTTTGACTAACAGAATATACGACCCCACGTGGAGGAACTTCTCCACGTGGTGCAACAAACACAACCTGACACCTCTCTCTGTCACTATTCCCAACATCCTGGAGTACCTCTTGGAGGGCATAAATAAGGGACTGGCACTCAACACCATCTGTAGACAGGTGGCGGCCTTGCAAATGGTCCTTTCCTGTGATAACCTTGCCCCCTTATCACAACACCCGGCTGTAAGTGCTTTTTTAAAGGGGGCGGTTTCTGTTAGGCCACCTGTAGTTCATCGTTTTCCGTCCTGGGACCTGCCCAAGGTCCTACAGGCATTGACTTTGCCGCCATTCGAGCCCCTTGGTTCTTGTTCGCTTCGCTACCTTTCCTTGAAGGTACCCTTTCTGGTGGCTATCACGTCTGCTAGGAGAATTTCAGAGTTAGCTGCTCTTTCAGTTTGCAGCGATCTCTGTACCTTTTCCAAGGAAAAGGTCATCTTACGTTTGGACCCTTCCTTTGTTCCAAAGGTTAACACTTGGTTCCATAGATCGCAGGACCTCATCCTTCCCAATTTTTGTCCGCATCCTTCCCATTGATTGGAGAGACGATGGCATGCTTTAGATGTACGCAGAGCCCTGCTCCATTATGTCAAGAGGACTTCGGCCTTCTGTAAATCGGAGGCGTTATTCATTTCCTTTCAGCCATCCATGGGTCAGAAGGTTTCTTCTTCGACCATTGGCAGGTGGATCAGGGCCTGTATTGCCAGAGCTTATGTCTCATTGTCACTTCCAATTCCCTCAAACATTACAGCTCACTCCACACGGAGTGCTGCCACTTCTGCGGCCTGGCTCACTCAGGCCTCCGTGGAGGAGATTTGTAGGGCAGCGACCTGGTCTTCCCCTTCTTCCTTTGTCAAACATTACAAGATTGACAGATTTGCCACAGCAGATGCCTCGTTTGGCAGAAGAGTGCTGCAGCAGGTCGTTTCTTCTCGGGAGATACTGGCCTAGACTCCCATGGGACATGTAGGGCTTCGGTATGTCCCACCAGTGGATTCTACAGGCATCATGCTGGAGAAGGGGCGTTGTCTTACCTGAACGCCTTTTCTCAGCATGATGACGTAGAATCCACACCCTCCTCTTGCAGTCTAGGCAGGTGTTTTAGATATTTTTCCTCTGGAGCCATTGCGTCAGACTTCGTCATAGATGCTTCGCCTCGTCAAAACTGAGGGAGGCGTGGCTAAAGTTCTGACTTAGTCTATCTGAGCAGGAAGGCTATAATTACCCACCGGTGGATTCTACGTCATCATGCTGGGAAAAGGTGTTCAGGTAAGACAACGCCCCTTCTCCAACATAGTGGCGGGGAAACATGTCCTGATAATGACGGACAATGTTGCAGCCAAAGCCCATATCAACAGGCAAGGAGGGACCAGATCGTGGTCACTCATGCAGGAAGCCCTGACCCTGGGTCTGTGGGCAGAGTCCAATCTGGAATCCATCAGCGCAGAGCACATATCCAGGGAGGTGAATTGCTAAATCGATTCACTAAGCAGGGTGATGGTAGACCACTCGGAGTGGCGCTTGGATCCAGCCCTGTTCAGGGAAATATTGGACAGATTCGGACAGCCTCAGGTGAATCTGTTTGCCTCACCAACAAATGCCCAACTACCCAGATACTTCACGAGGTTCCCGTCACGGGGGGCGGTGGGAACGGATGCTCTCCGCAGCACGTGGCCCAGGGGACTACTTTACGAATTCCCCCTGCTTCCACTGATCCCAGCAATCATTCAAAAACTTCTCCTAGAACAGGCAGAAGTAATCTTACTGGTCCCACACTGGCCAAGGCAACCGTGGTTTGCTGACCTCGTGGATCTGTCGATCTCCCCACCGTGGAAGATCCCACCAGATCGTATCTCACTCAGTAAGGGTCAACTTCAGCACCCAGAACCACAGTGGCTTCAACTAGCCGCTTGGCACTTGAGCAGGAGAGCTTGACTAGGCAGTCCTATTCATCTGGAGTGATTGCCGTAATTCAAGCTCCAGAGGTCCTTCAACCAATAGAATTTATGATGCCACGTGGAAGCATTTCTGCACGTGGTGTAGCACACGGAAAATTGATTCACTGGTGATCACCATTCCAATCATATTAGAATACCTTTTAGAGGGTCTGAACAAGGGCCTATCTCATAATACCATTCGCAGACAGGTTGCGGCATTATCCACTGTGCTCACATGTGAAAATCAGGTTCAGTTATCACAACACCTGGCAGTTACGGTCTTCCTTAAGGGAGCCGTTAACACTAGTCCCCCTGTGGTACATAGATATTCCACATGGGACTTACCAAAGGTGCTGCAAGTCCTCACAGGTTCACCGTTTGAACCCATTAGATCTTGCTCACTACACTTTCTTTCCTTAAAGGTAGCCATCACATCGGCAAGGCGTATTTCAGAACTGGCCGCGCTCTCGATCAGGAGTGACCTGTGTATGTTTCTGGATGACAGAATGGTCCTCAAATTGGATCCTTCTTTCATTCCGAAAGTCAATACCTGGTTCCATAGGTCTCAGGATCTGGTTCTTCTGGACTTTTGTCCGTGTCCGTCACATCGCCTGGAAAAGTTGTGGCACACATTAGACGTGCGCAGGGCCTTGTATCACTATGTAAAGCGAACTTCAAATTCTCCAGCATGTGGATTACGAATCCACAGATGGGTTATTTCCAGTCCTCCTGCCCATGTGACTAGGACTCAAACTTTTAGCTCCGCCTCCGACCGGGCTTCCTGTCCTCTGACCGGACTTCCTGTCTCCCAGTTTTTTCCTAGTCTTCAGCCCGAGAACATCTCCAAGAGTAGGCTCCAGAGTAGGATTTGTTTTGAAGTTGCAAGTTAGAGAATTTAGGTTAGATTTCTTTTAGAGTTTCATCAACAGCAAACCGACAGCAGAAGAGGGAGGATTCGGAGGCAAACAGGTCCAAGGGACCTCTCGGGGTCTCTCGGGAACACCGAGGGAGCAGGAGGGGAGTAACGCCCCAGCTGAGACCCGCGGCCTGAATCCTCTCCGTGAAAGGAATTTCTCCCCCGGAAAGCACCCCAGCGGCGAGCGGCGTAGGACGCCAGCGGATGAAGAGCTCAGCAACAGACGAAGCCATCGCATCACAATCGCAAGTGGGGTTGCGGTGGGGGGAGGAAAGCGCCGCTTAGCCACTAGGCCGGCACTCGGCGCGGAGCCCTATAGCGGCCGCGAAGGCGGCGAGTAGGGCCGGCACTCGGCGCGGGGTCCTATAGCGGCCGCGAAGGTGGCGAGTAGGGGTCTCCGGCGGCCATTAAGGACCGCGTGGAAGGAGGCGGACGCCATCTTGGGCTGCCGGCCTCCGGGTTTTGGCGCGAGGAGCCATCTTGAAAGGGGCGGTCCCTCCAAGGGCGGCAGAGGCGGCCATTTTTCGGTAGGCCCGAAGCACCGAGGCAAGGCCGGAGCGCCGAGTAAGGTGGGGGGTTTTTTCACACACTGCGACTAATTGCAGAAAACAGGAAGCCTGTCCACCACAGAGCCTGCTGAGCCGGGCCGAGAGGGGGAGTTTTGTTTTAAGTGCGTGTTTTGATTTAAGGGTGTGCGGACTTGGGGCGCTTCAACCCCTAGCAATAATCAGCCCCGCAGACATTACCAGGTTAGGTCTGCTTGCCTGTCTCCGCCAGTGCATCTGTGCAGAAGAGGGCCTAGCCCCACCTGCCTGTGGAGCTAAGTCTCCCTCTTCCCCCACTTGTCTGGAGACCCCTGCAGGGATCTCAGACGCACGATGGCAGACAGCGCGTCGCTTCAGGTGTACCAAGGCTCAAGCTCCCCCCCTCCCTCCCCAAAGCGCAAAGCCGCGGATTTGGAACTGGGGGGGGCAAGAAGAAGGCAAAAACAAAGCACCTAAACAAAGAGCCGTCGAAGGCAGCCGAGTGACAGGCCTTAAGGAGGCACCAGGTGCTAGAGAGAGAGTGTGCCAAGGCCCAGAGGCTTCAGTCCAGAGGGACTTAGCAGGCTGATTTTCCTCAATCCACTCTGTCCACATCAGAGCATGCCGAGCCGGCAGACACGCAGGCGGAAGCAGAACAGGAAACCACAGGCCTCCCAAGAGGGTGGCCGGAACAATTACAAACATTTATGCAAAAGGCATTTGACAATTTTATGTCTTCCAAGCTCTCTTCTTTCCCTCAGGAACACACCAAACAGCCAGCGCCCCCGCTTCGCAGGGGACACGCATTCACCCAAGCCTCCGAGGATTCTGAGTCTTCTTCACAGATGGCAGAGGAGGAGCAGGAGGACTGGGAGACATCTGGACGCTAGCTGTCGGAAGAGGAGGACGAGACTCCAGAACAGGCCTTAACCTCAGGGCTGTTCGATTCGGCTCAGTTCCGTTTACTCATGCTCAAAACCTGTGCCATCCTTAGCCTGCCGGCAAGGGATAAAGAAACAAAATCCACCTCCCCCGAGGAGGAGGGAGGTAAGGTCCACCCAGTGCTACATCCACCTGCTCCGGATGAGGTAAAGGTACCGTGTCCGTTATTGTTCCGCACCATGCTGGAATCACAATGGGCCTCATTGGCGACAACGCCGTCTCCAAGTAGTACAGATAAAAAGATATTAAATGTGGGCAATGTCTTGGCTTCCCTCATAAAGGTACCAACTGTAGATGAACCACTAATATCTCTGTTTGCATCTTCCACCATTCCAGGAGACATGGCGGAATCCATGAAGGCTGAGGACAAGAAATTTGAGTTCGCACTCCGCCAGACGCACCACTCAGCAGCCTGGGCGATCAGAGCTGCGGTCTCAGCCTCCCTGGTGGCCAGGGCGTCAATCTTGTGGCTTCAGGAGGTACAGGCAAGTGTACCACCAGATCAGGTATGTGCACAGCAAACGTTAAACAAGCTGTTACTGGCGGCAGAGTACATGGCGGACACCACCTTGTCGGCCTCAAAATATTCAGCCAGGGCCATAGGGTCAACAATAGCCTCCAGAAGGCTTCTCAGAACAACACCGAGGGATCTCAGCCGTGATGGCAGACAACACGGCACCTCAGACCGCACAGGGTGCTCCTGGCACTCCTGTACCAGGGAACCCCAAGTCCTCCAAGTTGGAAGCTGCAGGAAACCTTAAGGCCAAGGCCAAAGCTGTTCCTGGTAAGAAGACCTCTAAGGCAGCTGAGAAGGAGGCCAGCAGGAGACCACTAGCCTTTGAGAAGCAATTCTCCAAGGTCCAACAGCTGAACACCAGTGGGTTGGTCCATGCTCACCGGGTCCCACACAAGGGTTCACTATTCAACCCACAGCTGGCCCTATCCGGTTCCCTAGTTCAATGGGCCTGGTCCCCGGAAGATGAAACCGGGCAAGGTGAAGGTCCGCTTCTCAACCAGGGGCCAAGCCCTCAATGGGTGGCCTCTTCACCCAGGGTCCAATCGGCGCCAGAGGCCACATTCACACCCACAGTGGCCGGACCGCGTCCTACTGAACCTCAAGAGATGTGGCCAGAGCAGCTGCAGGAGTTACTTGCTCAAGCGTTTGCTCAGGGCATGGCATCCTCTTTCAACCAGAGCCCCAGGCCAGAATTCATGACATCCAACGACTCCTTCTCACTACTGGGCGGAAACCCCGGGATATCCTGAATCTGTCTCATTTGATCACTCCTCTCAGGACAGAGACTCAGGTCCCGAGGAGTGTGGGTCAATGGACATCGAATTATCCGAAGATGAGGAGTCTGCTCCGGACCCCTCTCCCTTCGTTGGTCTATTCGACCCAAGCTTGTTTAAGTCACTTCTACTGAAGGCAACCACCTCAGATTTGCCCTGATCAGGAGCCCCAACTGGTTCCTTCCACCAGCCAGGACTCAAAGCCCCTCTACTCCGAGCCCATGATTACGGAGAGACATATCCCGTGTTCTCCCTTCTTCCTGAACACCATTTAAAAGCAATGGGGGACTCCTGGGAGGAATGGACAAAAAGTTATTTAACGTCGCCCTGGCCTTGCCGGAGCTCTTGGAAGTTCTGACCATTGATGAATCACTAACACCAATTTTTTCTCCTTCCACTGTGTCAGAAGACATGGCTGAGGCCTTAAAAGCAGAGGACAGAAAATCTGAGTTTTCCTTATGCAGATCTCACCAAGCCTCGGCATGGTCGGTGAAGGCATCCACTTCCACCTCCTCCTTTGCCAGGACTTCTATTATATGGCTTCGAGAGGTCGAAGCCATGATTCCCCCGGACCAGGATCATGCTCATCAGAATCTGGGTAAGTTAGTGGCCACATCCAAATTCATGGCGGACGCATCACTACACGCCACCAGATTTTCATCCCGAGCCATAGCCTCTAACGTCACAGCCCGCAGGCTCCTATGGCTCAAACAATGATGAACGGACCTAAAATCCAAGTGGCACCTGGCGACCGCTCCCTATCATGGCGGGCAACTGTTTGGAGAGGCGCTTAACCCTTACCTGGTGGAAAACAGAGACAAGCGTAAGGTGTCGGCCCACCTTAACAGAAGGGCGGACAGGCGGTCCAACCTGTACTCACGTAGACCGCAGTTTCGATCAGGATCAGAGTGGGCTCAGTCTCCTCACCCCTTTCACTCCAGACCTGACCGCCAATCGGAGCGCCCTGCTCCAACGCACCGACAGCAATTCCAGGCTAAATGGCCCTTTCGGGGCATGGGAGGCCATCCTTTCAGAAGAAACAAGTGACTCCCCATAGGCGGCAAACTCATCTTCATTCGCGAATGGGAGGTCACCACCACAGACGCCTGGGTGCTCAACACCATCAAGTACGGCATTCCCCTCGAGTTTTCATCCCATCCCCCAGAATGATTCGTTTCTTGCCCAACTCATGAGCGAAGCCATTCATCACCTTTTGGAAATCAGAGCCGTAGAATCACTGCCGGCTGGACAACTGGGAAGGGGGTTCTACTCCATCCTCTTTGTTGTGCCAAAGGCTTCAGGAGGTTGGAGAGCAATACTAGACCTGAAGGGACTAAATTCTCATCTTGTCTACAAAAGGTTCAAGATGCAGACACTTCAGTTCATTCTGGCCAGCATCAGAAGACACGATTTCCTAACGTCTATCGATCTCACGGAAGCGTACCTTTACGTCCCCATCCTCCACGACCATTGGAGATTCCTTAGGTTCTGTTACGCGAACCATCACTACCAGTACAAAGCTCTGCCTTTCGGTCTTTCATCTGCTCCAAGAGTATTTACCAAGATCTTGGCAGTCCTGGCTGTTCACCTAAGACTGGTCCCAGTACGGGTCCAATGTTACCTGGACGACATCCTTATCCAATCCACCTCCTTGCAGAGGCTCGGTCGGACCTGGCCTTGGTCATCAGGACCCTTCAAGACCACGGTTTCTTGGTGAATTTCCAAAAGAACCAGACAGAGCCTTCAACCCGCCTCATTCACCTAGGCGCGATCATAGACACCAATCTCTGCAAGGTCTATCTGTCGCCGGAACGTTGGGACAGCATCCTGGCCCTGATCAGACAGGTACGGAGAGAGCGGGTGGTTACACTGGCTACACTCTCCCAATTGTTAGGAGAAATGGTTTCCTATATGGGGATAGTACCATGGGCCAGGCTACACCCCAGAACCCTTCAGTGGTTTCTGCTCCCATTTCAGAGGCAGGGCACCAGCTCCTCCAACCAGAAGGTAAGGGTCCCGCTTCAAACCCTAGAGTCCTTTCAATGGTGGACCTCCCCAGCAATAGCCGGAGGCTCCTTATTCAAGGAACTAGCCAGGCTTACCCTAACGCCAGTCTGTTTGGCTGGGGGGCATACCTGCAATCACAGTTAGCTCAGGGCCGATGGTCACAGTCAGACCTCAAACACAACATAAACTGGCTAGAGCTCAGAGCCATACATCTGGCACTGCGCCACAGGGTGGCGGGACAACATGTCCTAGTGCTCACGGACAACGTGGCAGCCAAAGCCTTTGTGAACTGGCAGAGGGGTACCCGGTCCAGGCTCCTCATGACCGAGACCCAGTTGCTGAATACTTGGGCAGAGGCCAACCTGTCTTCCCTCAAAGCAGAGCACATCTCAGGAGAGGCAAACCAGCAGTCGGACTCCTTGAGCAGGTCGACAGTGGATCACTCAGAGTGGCGCCTGCATCCCGATCTATTCAGAGAGATCTCAGAGAGGTTCAGACTTTCAGTGCTGGACCTGTTCGCCTCCCCGGCAAATGCACAACTCCCGAGGTTTTTCTCCTGGTTTCCATCTCCAGGGGCGGAGCAGGCAGACGCCCTCCACAGTCCATGGCCCGAGGGCCTGCTCTATGCCTTTCCTCCTCTCCCTTTGCTCCAGGCAGTTATCTGGAAGATACTACAGGAATGGGCAGAAGTGATACTAGTTGCTCCACACTGGCCGAGACGACCGTGGTTTGCCGACCTCGTGAGCCTTTTCCACATTGGAGGATTCCTCCAGATCGTGTGACACACAGCCAGGGGGCTCTGCAGCACCTGGACCCTCAGTGGCTTCAGTTATCTGCCTGGCATTTGAATGGCGGCTCCTGACCTGGGAGGCCTATTCGGCGGGCGTAATCTCCATGATTCAGGCCTCCAGATGTCCCTCGACCAACAGGATCTACGACTCCTCGTGGAAGAACTTTTGCCACTGGTGCGCAAGAAACCACCTCGATCTCTAGACCATCACCATTCTGAAAATCCTTGAATATTTATTGGAGGGGCTCAACAAGGGCTCGGCACCCAATACCATCCGCAGGCAAGTGGCGGCTCTATCCACGGTGTTTATATGTGACAATTCAACACCATTGGCTCAGCACCCCATGGTGTGGTCCTTTATCAAGGGCACCACTAACACCAAGCCACCCATGGTTCACCGTTATCCCTCTTGGGAACTCCCGTGAGTCTTGCAGGCTCCAACCTTGCCACTGTTTGATCCCATCAAGTCATGTTCACTACGGTTCTTAACCATGAAGATAGCTTTCCTCATAGCTGTCACGTCGGCCAGACACATCTCAGAACTAGCTGCTCTCTCTGTCAGAGAGGACCTATGTGTTTTTCACAATGACAGGGTGGTCCTCAGACTGGATCCATTCTTCATACTGAAAGTAAATTGTTTGTTCCATAGATCACAGGAGGTGATTCTCCCAAATTTTTGCCGTTGACCATCTCACCCGTTAGAGCGCCAGTGGCACACCTTGGACTTTCGAAGGGCGTTGCGCCATTACCTCAAGCAAACTTCAGCCTTTCGCAAGTCGGAAGCGCTCTTTATTTCCTTTCAACCTTCTTCCATTGGACAGAAGGTCTCGTCTTCAACAATAGGCAGGTGGATCAAGGCGTGCATCGCAAGTGCATACCAGTCACATTCCCTGTCAGTCCCAAGACATATCACTGCTCACTCCACTCGCAGCGCTGCAACATCAGCAGCATGGGCCTCACAAGCATCCATTGGGGATATCTGTAGGGCCGCGACCTGGTCCTCGCCTTCCCCATTCGTGAGGCAGTACAGGCTGGATAGATTTGCCTCTGCGGATGCCTCATTCGGCGGGAGAGTGCTCCAGCAGGTGGTGCCAACAAGTGGGACACAGGCCCAGACAGAATTCCTCCCATAGGGACAGGGTAGCTTTGGTATGTCCCATTCGTGGATTCTCCATCCTCATGCTGGAGAAGGGACGTTGACTTACCTAAATGCCTTTTCTCAGCATGATGATGGAGAATCCACACCCACCCCTTTTTTGGTCCGTCAGGCCTGTGTTAGGGGTAGGGGAGCCAACACATCGGACTATCGTCAATAGCTTCGCCTTCGTCTTATCTGGGAAGCACAGGACCCAGCAGGAGGCATGGCTACTTTGTCAGACTTAGTCTAATTGGGCAGGAAGACAATCTAAACCCATTTGTGGATTCTCCATCATCATGCTGAGAAAAGGTGTTCAGGTAAGACAACGCCCCTTTTCCTGTCCTATGCAACTTCTTAATCATAGTCAGTAACTTCTGCAGGAAAGACATCCTAATGTGATATTCTCAGAAATCTTTTCCAACACCAAAGTTCTTTCTGCTTCTTCATAGTCCAACTTTCACTTCCATAGACTGTCATTAGGAAAACCATTGAATGATTCTGATCTTTGTATGTACCGACACATCGTGACATTTTAATATTTTTTTTCAAGGTCTTCATTTCTATTCTAGCAAGTACTAGAATGTGGAATATTTATTGACTGCTTCTTCCTTTATTGTTCATAGTCAATCCTAAAAGGGATGAGTTCTCTACCAGTTCAATTTATTTGTTGTAAGGTCCAAGATTTCCTGCATTTAGTTTGGCCTTTTTTATATTTAATTTTAATTCCATATTTCACTGTGCTTCTTGACTTTTGTTAATAGAATTTCCATGTCACTTGCATTTTCAATTCTCAGCATAGTGCAGGTTATTGTTTCGTTCTCCAAATTTAAAACCACATTCATTTTTTAATCTAGCTTGTCTCAATATATATATTCAGCATACAGGCTGAATAAGTAAAAAATATACAGTTTTATCTCATTCCTTTGCTGACTTGGAGCCTGTCTGTTTTGCTACTTTCTGTTCAGATTAAGGCATTTGTACCTGTGTACTAAATTTGCATGAGGACAATGAAATATATTGGAAAGTCATATTTATACTAATCCAAAGTTTATTAAATTATTTCTGGAATCAAATATCATAGAAAAACATTTTATAAGATTTTATTAGTTTTTTCCATACATATAATAATAATTTTTCAACCAATGTGCTGTCTGAGTTTAAATACGCTAATACATATTTAATTCCTAATCCTTTATTATTTCCTCTAATCATCAGTAAAGTAAGACCCAAATTTGATAATATTCTGTTTCTTCTTTTTCTTTCAGTCTCATAGTCAATCTGTCCATCTCAGCGCATTCCAATATTTTTTTGATTATTTCTTCATCTAGTGGTATTCCTTCATTTTTCCAATATTGCACAAATATTATTCTTGCCGCTGTTGTGACATGTAAAATCAAATATAGGCTTTGTTTATTAATCTTTTCTGGCATTATACCTAATAAAAAAAGTTCAGGTTTAAAATCTACATATTCTCCCAACATCTTTTCTAATCAAATGTGCATCTTTTTCCAATAATTCTTTGCTTTATCACATGTCCACCAAACATGATAGTACATGCCTGACATGTTTACATTTCCAACATCTATCTGACATATTTTAAAATATTTTTGCTAATCTTGCTGGTGGCTAATGCCATCTATAAAACATTTTATATAAATTTTCTTTATAGGAAATTGACATTGTCAATTTATGAGAAGAAAATGATACATAACTTAGTAGATGAAAAAGGATGTCTACAATTTTAAAATGAAGAAATAAAAAAGATAATTAAGGAATATTACAAGAAACTATGATATAGAACAGGGGTGTCAAACTACCGGCCTACGGGCCGGGTTCATCAAACCGGAGCCGCGCCCACCCCATTGCCGGCAATGGCGAAAAAGCTCCAATACATTGTGCGACATCACATGATGTCGCGAGTTTGACATGTCTGATATAGAAGAAACTCCAAGAGAGAGAATGATTCAATATCTAGAAGAAAATAATCTTCCAAAAATTCCAGAGACATTTAAGACTATGTTAGAGGAAAAAATTACAATGATGGAAATATTAGAGGCCATTAGAAACAAAAAAATGAAAAAAACACCGGGTCCAGATGGATTACCGGCGGAGTTATATAAAACTCTACAAGATATACTAAGTGAACCATTGAAAGACATCTGTAATGGACTTTTGCTGGAGGCTAAACTCCCAGTCACATGGATGGAAGCAAACATTACTTTAATACCAAAAGAAGATTCAGATTTGACACAGATTAAAAACTACAGACTGATATCGTTGCTCAATGTGTATTATAAAATTTGTACTTCAATAATGGCAGAGAGATTGAAAAAATACTTAATGGAATTTATACATCCAGACCAAAATGGTTTTCTACCAAAGAGACAAATTAAAAACAATTTAAGAGTGATAATGGACATATTAGAATACTATGAATTACATCCAGGAAAACAATTGGCACTAATATTTCTAGATGCCCAAAAGGCATTTGGCAATGTTTCTTGGTAATTTATGATTCAGCAATTACAAATAATGGACTTTGGACAGATCCTTATAAATATGATAAAAACAATATATAACAAACAAACAGCGAAAGTGATCGTGAATGGAGATTACACTGAGAACTTTGAGATAAAAAGGGTACAAGGCAAGGATGTCCACTATCTCCATATAGAGATATTCTAAATTCTGAAGGGAATTTAAAAACTAAACAAGAAATGGAAAATCAGGGGATCAACTTGTTGTGGTGGGCACATTTACAAATGCAAACTAGATATGAAAAAGACGTTAAACTATGGATTTTATAAAGAACAGACGGTATTTGATAAGACTTTGTTAACTTCAGATGAGAAACTAATTAAGAAAATGTATAATTTGTTATTAATTTTGGAAATGAAAAGCGAACAAATTAAAGAAACAATGATAAGATGGGTGAAAAAATTTGGATATAACATAGAATTAGAAAAATGGTAAAATTTATGGGAAAGGAAAAATATTTTTTTCTTCCATTCAGTCATGTCTTATTCTCAGAGAATGCCTGGACAGGTCCCTGCAGTTTTCTTGGCAAAGTTTTAACAGAGGTGGTTTGCCATTGGCTCCTTGCTAGGTTTGAGAAAAAGTGACTAGTTGCCCAACTGGATTTGTACCCAAGACGGGAATTCATGGTCCTCCAATTTCTAGCTTGATGCCTTAACCACTATACCAAATTGGCTATTTAGTGTAAGTTTCTTCAGACAAGAACATAAAATATAATTTTTTTTCAAGCTTAGTTTTTTCAAACTTAAAACATGCCTAATTTATGATAGTGATTATGTGCACAGAACATGCTAGGTCAAAGTTATATTAAACAAAGCTATATTACTGTTTAGCATAACACATGGATCCAGTCTCTATTTGCTTGCACTTAATGTCATATTCTGACTCATCTTTTAGGTTTGAAATATAGAGAAATATAGCCAGTTATAATGGAAGATATATTTATCTAAAAGAGAAGGAAATGGTATTGGAATACCAAAGATTGGATTGCAGTTAGTTCATGTGAGGAAGGCTAAATTAACAGCAACTTGATGGTTCTGTATAGGAAGGCATTTGGTAATTAATATCTTCAAACATGATAAACTCCAAGAAATAAATGCTTATTTCAATATGCTGAATTAAAAGATACTTGAGAATCAAACGGTGAAAGGTATCATAAATTGCAAGATATTTAAGCAGATTATTTATCAGAAGTGTGAGGACATTTTTCCTTGTTTCTGAAATTTGTTTTTGTCAAAACAAATACTGGACTGAAGCAAAATAAAGTACTATCTATTTCTGAATCTTTGATATTTTCTCAATCATGCTTTCACAGCATTCACTACCAAAGTGGGTTTTATGTGAACTGCCATTTAAATACCTTTTTTCAATAATGCTCTTAAGATATATATACCCGAAGAACCAAAGACCTACATACAAACACCCGCGAAAACCTCTCCAGCACAACAAAGCCCCCACCCAAACAGAACACTCCCCCAGCCAATCAGAACACAGCCAACCCCCCAGCCAATCAGAGCACAGCCAAGCCCCTAACCAATCAGAACATAGCCAAGCTCCCAGCCAATCAGTTCAAACCCCCACTGGCAGTTAAAAGGAAAAAACAGCTTAGACCACACATTGCTCCTAGTAGCAGAAGCCAAAAGCACCAGCCTGACAATGATGAATGAGATTTCATCGAAACGTTGCCAAGACACTTCAAATTCTACGTGGGAGAAAACCACATATATATATATATATACACACACACACACACACACACACACATACACATACACATACACATACACATACACACACACACACACACACACACACACACACACACACACACATATATATATATATATATATATATATATATATATATATATATATATATATATATATATATATATATATATATATATATATATATATATATATATACATATATATATATATACATACATACACACACACACACACACACATATTTCCAAAATTATTTTTTCCAAAATTATAATTTTTAAAAATAAATGCTAATAGGTACCAACCTGTTTCTACAAATTTGACTATGCTGGAATGATACAGGAAGTGTGAAAAATAGTTAAATATTATTTGAATAATTTCTGTATTTTGTTTTATTAGGAGAGTGTCAGGAGTGCCATCCTGCTACGCCAGGGGTTCTCAACCTTGTCAACATTAAGACTTGTGGACTTCAACTTGAAGTCCACAAGTCTTAAAGTTGCCAAGGTTGAGAACCTCTGTGCTACGCCATGCTTTGCTTGCTGCCAGTCTGCTATATGTAGTGGGGGAAAGAACTGCGGGGTGGGATAAGGGGGTTAGTAGGAGAGGAATCGAAACTAAGCTTCATGCCGCCCCATAACAGCCGCTGGCAGTTCCAAGGTTACACTATGGAATGCAGCACCATCTAGCCTGCGAAGACAGGGATATTACCCAAACAATTTGTTTGAATCCAGTTGGATACCTAGAGATAACCAAGGTGGGAAGGTGGGAGCAAGGGAAGAGTGAACCATATGCTTTGCATGCGAAAATCTCAGATCTGACTTTGCATCTCTGTAACCATTTGGCTTTATTGAAGTGTATAAGAGTCTTTCTTTTCTAATTGTCCAAGTTGGGACGGTTGACACAGAGCTTCTAATGTTTGATGAAGTTATGAATTATGAAGAAGATCTCAGAAAGATTCTGACTTTTATCATCTGTGAGATGGCATTGTTTCATGATTTCAGCTTGCTTTCTTCAAAATGTTGAATTGCTTTTTTTACAAATGGGCAAATTCAGCTAAACCCTTTGAACAACTCTTTCGGGATTATATTAAGGTGTTGGAGGATGTAGTCTTGACTTTTCTGAGCTTTTTATTGTTGTGGTATTTAAAGAAAGGTTCCAAACTAAATGTAGTCTCTTTCATGTTCTGAAAATAAGCAGTTGTAGCACTCTTTCCTATAAAAAAAAATCTTTATAAAAGTAAAAAAACTTTTCATGCTACTTTTAAGCCAGTCTTTATAGCATTAGGTATTAAAAACATAATACAAATAGTCCTTGACTTATGACCACAATTGATCCCAAAATTTCTGTTGTTAAGTGAGACATTTGTTAAGTGAGTTTTGCCCCATTTTATGATATTTCTTGCTACAGTTGTTAAGTGAATCACAATAGTTATTAAGTTAGTAACCCAGTTGTTAAGTGAATCTGGCTTTCTCCAGCATGGTGGATGTAGAATCCACTGGATTGGGTTATTTCAGCCTTCCTGCTCAGAGAGACTAAAAAAAAACTTTGGCCACGCCTTCCCCTGGGTGTGTCTCCCAGTTTTTTCTTAGTCTCGAGCTCAGAGCAGACACCTTTTTGGCTGGCTCCGTAGGAACTTAGATTCAACCTTTAAATTGGCTTAAATTTTTTTCTTTTTTTCCGAAATTACTAAATTAATAGGATTTATTAAAAGTAGGTCGGCTCTAGGTTAGGGACTTTTCCCGGATCAGAGCCTCGAGCCCCTGGCTCCAGCAGGGCTCGATCCTCCCTCCCCAGGGACCTAGCAGGCCCATCGGGCTGGGCTTACCGGCCCCGCCGATCCAGACAGCAAGCAGGAGGACCTGTGTATCTCTCCGGTAGGCGAGCGGCACAGCGGACGCCGGCGGGAACGGATTGGATCCAGACAGGACTCCATCGTCGGGGGATCGCGGGCCGGCATCCCATCACCAAACCGCAAGTGCCCGGTTGGGGGGAGGGTGGCAGAAGTGAGGCTTCGCTCCGTACCGCTCCCTACGCCTCGGACTTCGCCTTGGCGGGGGGGAGGGCTCTCCCACCTTAGCAAAAGGGGCTAGGAAAGGTGCAACCGCCATTTTCCGGACGCATGGTCGCCGTTCCCGCCTCTTGATACCCCGGTGGCGGCGGCCATCTTGGTCCTGGGCCTACAAGGCCTATCCCTCCTGTCTTGACCTGGGGTGCCAGGCCCGAATAGGGACAGCCTTCCGACGCAATTCCCAGCGTCCGGAGGCTTACTGGTGGGCACCCCTCTTTCCAGACAGGACACGTCTCCGGCTGGCTCTGCCGGACCTTAGGCCTCCCTTCGGGACAGCAAGGCCGCAAGGAGACCTCCGGACCTAGGGGCCCTATCCTCTGGCCCTATTGCCTCTTTGTGAGCAAAATTGTTTCCCTTTCACATCTGGTGGAGGAGGCAGTACCCCATGGGCCCTGGTTACCTAGGCCCCGGCAGGAGTGAAGGTTTTACCAGGCCGCCTGCTATTCCTAGCCGTGGCCTTTAGCCAGTGGGCCTATCGGACAGGATTACAGCCTGTCCGACTGATCTGCCTTTATTGTCTGTAGTCACCGTGAGGGGTGGTTGCGCTCTTCCCTGACTATTGTTCTGCGGCCTCAATTACAAATCCTTTCCCACTAGCCACCCTATTGCAGGCTTGGTTAGTGGCAATGGCAGACAGTTCCTTGCCGATGGCTTCCCTGGTCTCAGGTGCTCCCCCTGCGCAATCAAAGCGCAGATCCACAGAATTGGATACAGGGGGTAAGAAAAAGGCTAAGACGAAGCACCTTACTTCCAAGGAGACCTCTAAGTCAGCCGAGCGAGAGGCCTCGAGGAGACACCAGGCATTGGAGAGGGAATTCTCCAAGGCACAGCGGCTCCTATCCAGTGGGGCCGATCCGGTTCCCCCTGCCCCACTGGATAACAATACCTTGGAGCCACCCCAGGCACCTGTGCAGGAAGTCACCTGGATTGCTACTCCTCTGGGGGCAACCGAACAGGCAGGTCCCTCTCACTGCTCCCCTCCTCCCCAGCAGGGTCCCCAAGTGGCTCTTGCTCCAGCGGTGGTTGGGGTTACCCTTGGGGGCCAGGGGCCCGCATGGTCCCAGGCCCAATTCCAGGCCTTTATGCAGCACGCCTTCACACAATTTATGTCCTCACCGAGGACCCCGCAGGTTCCCTCTCAGGTCCCACCCCCTCCCACTGGTCCTCCCTCTCTGCAGGACTGCACCTCAGCACCGGGTTCAGTTATCTCTGAATCCTCATCCCAGGTGGGAGAGGGGGATTCCGAGGACTTGGACATAGCGGATACCCCCATGTCAGAGGAGGAGGAGGCAGAACCCGATCAGGCCTCTGCCTCCTGCCTCTTTGACCATTCGGCCTTCACATCTCTACTGTCAAAGGCGTGCGCCACTACCAGTTTAACTTCTGTTCAGGAGGAAAAGCCCTCTACTTCAACAGATAAGGAGTCCAACCCGTTGTTTAAGGTGAAGGTAGTAGAACACAAGCAGATTCCCTGCCCCTTTGTGTTCCGGGATGCGGTGGAGGCCCAGTGGGCCTCCCTGTCCACGATTCCCAGGGAAAGCACCCTGGAAAAGAAACTTTATAACGTGGCTCCATCTTTTGCTTCCCTGCTAGACGTCCCTACGGTGGATTCCCCTCTAACCTCCCTATACTCAAATTCCGCCGCCTCAGGGGACATGGAAGAGTTCCTGACAGCGGAAGACAAAAAATTTGAGTTCGCATACAGAAGAGCGCACCAGGCTTCTGGTCAGGCGATCAAGGCAGCTACCTCAGCCTCCTTCTTCACCAGGGGGTCCATCATGTGGCTCCGGGAGCTCCAGGCCTCGGTTCCTCCTGAGCAGGTCAGAGTGCACCAGACACTCGTCAAGTTGGTAGGGGCCTCACAGTATATGGCCGACGCCTCCCTTCACGCGGCTAAGTGTTCGGCCCGTTCAATAGGTGCCACGGTGGTCTCCCGCAGGCTCCTGTGGTTAAAACAGTGGAGAGCGGATTTAAGGGCAAAGTGGCGCCTCTCCACAGCCAGGTACGTAGGCAAGGACCTGTTTGGCTCCATCCTCGACCCTCATGTGATCAAGGGGAGGGACAAACGCAAGGTCATAGTCCATCCCTCCAAAAAGTCTAACAGGCGGCAGCAGCCGGACTCCCACAGACAGGCTTCACGTCCCTCAGGCTCTTGGGAGTGGCGGCAGCCCTTTCGGCCAGGGCAGTCCTGGGATGGGCCCAGAGGTTTGCGTTCCTTCCCCCAGAGGCAGGATCGTCAGCAGGACCGCCAAAATACAGGACCCAGGGGTCAGGCTCAGGCAAAGCATCCCTTCAGGGGGTCGGGGGTCCGCCCTTTTAGGCGATCCAAGTGACACCCTCGGAGAGGCCCCAATAGGGGGGTGCCTAGAGCATTTTTATCAGGTCAGGGATACCGTCAGGCAGGGCCTGGCACTCGAGTTCGAGGTCATTCCGCACGATCGCTTCCTTCAGTGCCCGGTGTCGCGAAATCCCTCCAAGGCCCGGCTGGTATCCACCGCCATCAAACACCTGGACATCAGGGCCCTAGAGCCCGTGCCGGGGGACCAGGTTGGGACAGGTTTTTACTCCATCCTGTTCATGGTCCCCAAGGCATCAGGAGGGTGGAGGGCAATCCTGGACCTAAAGGGTCTGAACCGGTTCCTAGTGTACCGACGGTTCAAAATGCAGACCCTAAGGTCCATACTGGCCGGCATCAGGAAGGGGGATCTTCTCTCCTCCATAGACCTCACAGAGGCCTACCTCCACATCCCAATCTCCCAGGACCACCGCAGGTTCCTGCGCTTCTGCTACGCACACCGGCATTATCAGTACTGGGCCCTTCTGTTCGGCCTCTCTTCGGCCCCAAGGGTCTTCACGAAGGTACTAGCGGTCTTGGCTGCCCATCTTCGGATGATGCCGGTGCGCATGCAGTGTTACCTGGACGACATCCTCGTCCAGTCCAGATCCCTTCGGTCAGCGCAAGCAGACCTGCTGACCACCATTCAGGTACTCCAGTCCCACGGGTTCTCAGTGAACTTCGGGAAAAGCCACACCTCCCCCTCAAAGCGACTCCTTCACCTGGGGGCTCTGATAGACTCAGAACAGTGCAGGGTCGACCTATCCCAGGAGCGACCGCAGAGCATCCGGAAACTGATATCCCAGATCCGGGGCACGAGAAGGGTCCCTCTGATGCAGTTGTCCCAGCTCCTGGGAAAGATGGTATCCTGCATGGGGATAGTCCCATGGGCGAGACTCCACTCGAGGACGCTCCAGTGGTTTCTCCTTCCCTTTCAGAAACAAAACCTCAGCGCCTCTCCCCAGAAGGTCCAGGTTCCACCCCACGTCCTCGCATCCCTCCAGTGGTGGTCTTCCGCAGCCATGTCCAAGGGGACCGTATTCAAGGAACCCCCAGGGTAGCCCTGACCACAGACGCCAGCCTGTTCGGCTGGGGTGCTCACCTCCAAACCCAGTTGGCCCAGGGGCGGTGGTCCAGGGCGGACCTCAAGGAAAACATAAACTGGCTAGAGCTAAGGGCCATCCATCTGGCCGTCCTCCACTTCTCCCCCCTAGTGTCAGGAAAGCATGTTCTAGTCCTAACGGACAACATGGCGGCCAAGGCCCACGTCAACAAGCAGAGGGGTACACATTCCTGGGCCCTCCTCCAGGAGGCCAGGGAGCTGGGACTGTGGGCAGAGACCCACCTGAGGTCGATAAGGGCGGAACACATTTCGGGGGAGGCAAACCGACAGGCAGACTCGCTGAGCAGGGTGACCGTGGACAACGCAGAGTGGCGGTTGGACACCGGAATATTCAAGGCGATAGCAAGCAGGCTCTGCAGGCCATGCCTGGATCTCTTTGCCTCCCCGGCCAATGCCCAGCTCCCCAGGTTCTTCACCAGGTTCCCGGCCAGAGGAGCCGAGGGGACGGATGCACTGCGGTGCAGGTGGCCCGAGGGGCTGCTGTATGCCTTCCCTCCCCTCCCCCTGATCCAGGCCACCATCCGCAAGCTGCTTCTGGAGCAAGCGGAAGTAATCTTGGTTGCGCCATACTGGCCTCGGCGCCCGTGGTTTGCAGACCTAGTGGATCTGTCCCTGTCTCCACCGTGGAGACTCCCGCCGAACCAGGTGGCCCTCTCTCAGGGGGAGCTGCGCCACCCAGACCCTCAGTGGCTGCAATTAGCCGCCTGGCACTTGAGCGGGAGTGTCTAACTAAGCAGGCTTATTCCCTAGAGGCGATCTCTATGATCCAAGCCTCTAGACGCCCCTCAACAAACAGGATCTACAATGCAACCTGGCAAAATTTCTGCCAGTGGTGCTCCCCACAGGGGTTGGATCCCCTCTCAGTAATTGTCCCAAACATTCTAGACTACCTGCTAGACGGCATTTCCAAGGGGTTGTCCACCAACACCATCCGCAGACAGGTGGCGGCCTTATCCACGGTCCTCACCTGTGACAATTGGGGTCCCCTATCTCACCACCCAGCGATCTCTGCCTTCCTCAAGGGGGCGGCAAACTCCGGTCCACCTACGGTGCATAGATACCCGTCCTGGGACCTACCCACAGTATTACAGGCCTTAACGGCGGCTCCCTTCGAGCCCCTGCAATCATGCTCTCTACACTTCCTCTCCTTGAAGGTGGCCTTCTTAATAGCCATTACCTCAGCCAGAAGGATTTCGGAGCTGGCCGCTCTGTCAGTTCGGGAGGACCTGTCCATCTTCCATCAAGACAGAGTGGTCCTTAGACTAGACCCCTCATTCATCCCCAAGGTTAACACCAGTTTTCACAGATCATTGGATCTCGTACTACCCAGCTTCTGCCCTACTCCGGCCCATAGGCTAGAACGCCAGTGGCACAAGCTGGACGTGCGCAGAGCCCTGCACATTTACATTAAGCACACTGGGTCTTTCCGCAAGTCAGAGGCCTTGTTTGTCTCCTTCCAGCCATCAGTCATGGGCCGCAAGGTATCTTCCGCCACCATTGGCAGGTGGATCAGGGCTTGCATTGCTAGGGCGTACGTCTCGCAGTCGCTTCCCGTCCCATCACGTATCATGGCTCACTCCACACATAGTGCAGCAACCTCTGCGGCCTGGTCTACCCAGGCCTCCGTAGAGGAGATTTGTAGGGCGGCATCCTGGTCGTCTCCGTCCTCATTCATTACCCATTACAAGATTGACAGGTTTGCCACAGCGGACGCCGCGTTTGGCAGACGGGTCCTTCAACAGGTGGTTGCCTCCAGGGAGACGCCAGCCTAGACCTTCCCATCCTAAGGGACATGGGGGGCTTTGGTATGTCCCAATCCAGTGGATTCTACATCCACCATGCTGGAGAAGGGGCGTTGTCTTACCTGAACGCCTTTTCTCAGCATGGTGGTGTAGAATCCACACCCTCCCTTGGACAGGTGGCTAGGCTTGCGTGGAGGGCACCCTTTCCGTCTTTCCCTTACCTTTGTTTTTCGGAGCCACGGTGTCAGAGCTTAGGTACCTCGCCTCGTCAAAACTGGGAGACACACTCAGGGGAAGGTGTGGCCAAAGTTTTTTCTTAGTCTCTCTGAGCAGGAAGGCTGAAATAACCCAATCCAGTGGATTCTATACCACCATGCTGAGAAAAGGCGTTCAGGTAAGACAACGCCCCTTCCAAGTGACTGTGCTTATCAGAAGATCGCAAAAGATGATCACATGATCCCCCAGGACACCGCAACAGTAATAAATACTGTGTTTCCCCAAAATAAGACCGGACCTTCCTTCTTTCCTTCCTTCCTTCCTTCCTTCCTTCCTTCCTTCCTTCCTTCCTTCCTTCCTTCCTTCCTTCCTTCCTTCCTTCCTTCCTTCCTTCTTTCTTTCTTTCTTTCTTTCTTTCTTTCTTTCTCCTCTGTTATTTTCAGGGGATGTCTTACTCACCTCCAGCTTCATTCTGCAGCTGCATTCTGGCCTGCGTTTTGTAGCCAGGCCTTTCCAGAAGGCCTCTGCAGCCATGTACTGAGCAATGGATTCAATCCATAGCTTGGTTCTTGGCTGCAGAGGTCTTCTGGAAAGGCCTGTGACTGAGAAATGTAGGCCTCGCTGCAGAAGGTGCTGCAGAAGAAGTGGGCCAGCAAGGAGAGGCCTGGCTATAAGGTAAGTGGGTACAGGGCGAATGGGACAATTACACCCCTCTGCCCTAGCTTGATTTTTAGGTGTGTGGCTCATTCCAAAACGGGCTTATTTTTGGGATAGGGCTTATAATAGGCCCACCCCCCCCAAAAAATCAAGCTAGGGCTTATTTTCAGGGTAGGCCTTATTTTCGGGGAAACATGGTACGAACCATCTGAATTTTGATCACATGACCATGGGAAAGTTGCAACGGTTGTAACTGAAAAATGGTCATAAGTCACTTTTTCAATGCTATTGTAACTTTGAATGGTCACTAAATGAACCATTGTAAGTCGAGGATTACCTATACTGAAGTTTAATATTAACACATTTCTCTCCTCGCCCCTTAATATTGATGTTGACAATTTTTTCTAATGCAAGAAGTTTGAAGTTTAAAGGAGATAATTTCATTTTTACTCATCCAATCTGGTTCGGCAGGATGGGCATGCATTGGCTAAGGAGTACTGATTGACAAGGGCTAAGAGGCCTTCCTTTTCTCCTGTAGTGCCCACCCTTTGGAATATTCTCCCTCTGGAGATTAGACCCTGACCCTGCAGTCTTTTTGTAGACCAGTAAGGACCAGGTTCTGTGCACAGCCCTGGGACCCTGAGTGTGTGAAGAGCCTGTTTCCTGGCTGTAATAGCATTACTGACTGCTGTTTTTCTCAACTGCTATGTATTTTAATTTTTGAATTCAAAATATCGTTGTTTTTATACTATTCGTTATTGTTCACTGCTGAGATGGGCAGCTTTTCAAACTGATTAAATAAATAGAATCTAATTCTGCTGCCCCAGTAGCATTTAATTTAAATTTGCTACTTAAATACTAGCATCTAGATATTAATCCACACAATTATTAGAACCAATCAGATTTGATACATCATGGTTAAAAGCTAAAATGTGGTTTAGTGAGAGATGGCTAGATGTACAATATACTTTTTTTAAGTCAAACCTATCTGGTAGTTTGCTGTGCATTGTCTAAACTATCACTACTAAATTGTTTTTCCATTCCTTTGTCCTAACTTACAACCACAATTAGGACTGGCAAATCTACTGCTAAGCAACATGGTTATAAAGTGAAACACCCAGCTTACAGCATCCATTCTCATTGTAGTCGTTAAGAGAATCATCACAAGTACAATATTAACGGCTATCTTAATGTAATTTAAGTGCAAGATAAGACACTACATATGATTTGCTAATCTAGGCTGAGGAAAGCAATATGTAGCTCTCCTAATGTTGAATTACAACCCTTTAGCCAATATAGTAGAGGGTACAGGATGACAGGAATTGCAATGCAATATTGTGAGGGATGAGTGTTGACCGCTTTAGCAGAATGTACAGGAATCAACACTACATACCTAGCTTTTAATAGAATGGCATGTTGATTGTGCAGTGCTATTCACAATACAGAAATCAAGATTGCTGGATGCAAAATACCTAAAACTTTTTCTGCATATGCTCTATTAAAATAAATGTGCAAAAGTTATCATCTAACACTACTTTGACAGAAGAGTTCCCAGAGGAGTGTCTTCCGTTGTACCCTGAACTCAAAAAGTAGTTTCTTTTTAGTTACATATAAAAAAACATATACCCTATAGTGACTGTTCATTAGGAATATAAATTAGTAATGGTTCAGAACAGAATAGTAACCACTGTTTTGTTTCAGAGCCAGTTTTTTATTTAAAGCTGTTGTCTTAATTTGTTTTACAGTTTGTTCAAACTGTCATTTATATATCAAGCAACTGTCTGGAAAGAAAACATGATGTTTTGAAGTATGAAAGGATTACTATTGCTCTATCAGAGGCTACGAATATTAATGGCCAAATCTAGGTGAGTATATTTACTTTCAATCAGATGTTTCTCTATCAGAATCTGAACTCATCCTGTATATGAATTACAAGGTATACAGTTGTTATTATATTTCCTGGTCTGTAAGTAGATGGAATGTAAGTAGTTCTTGCCCCCAAAAACAGAGTTTTTATTGTGCTTTTTAATTAGCTAAAAAAGATTGTAAAGTTATTTGATAATACAAATTGTGGTTTTTCCAGCTTTTATTTTCATGCTCAAGGTATTTCTGTGGCAGTAAGCACCTTTGCCAGTTTACTATTGTATTCTAGCTATAACCCTTTTTTAAAGAAAGAGATACTAGCATTACCTTTCTGCTAGAATATTTATATCTTAACATTTCTCCATCCAAACATTCTACCAAGGTATACACATTGATCTATTTGCCCTAGTTTTTCATTATTTGTGTAAAACCTGCAGCATTTGCTTTTCTTTTCCATTTTAAGATCTTGTTACATCAAGCAGTCTAATGTTTGCTGCAAATCATTTAGCTTCATTAAATTCTGCCCAGCACTTTCTCAAGCATACTTAATAAACTAAGTTTCATATAACTTTTGCATTCGCCCTTGTTACGTTTCCTTTGTATAGGGAAACATCAAGAGCATTATTATTAAATGAATTATTATTAAAAATACAATATTTTAGAAATATGGAGTTCCTTCATTATTCAAGCATTTAAACATAATATATTTAAGACATCTTTACATTTGATCTCTTTATATTTCTTTATAATATCTATCATGTTTTTTAATACTTTGCAGTTATTTGCATTTCATTTTCCATTCTTTATATTGCATTTATCTTTAAAACAATTCTCTTTACTGCGGTATAGTAATCATATGGTCTTCTAAAGAAGTCATGGGTAGCTGTTGTAGCTGTCCTGATAAAGAAGCAGTCCCTGATAACCATCGAAACAAATTTAAGGTACAATTCTACATGGAAAATTTTGAGTGCAAAGTTCTTATTTGGGATTGACAAAGAAAAAATATTAATTGTAAGGAATGATGGAGATTTGTGTGGTAATTTTTAAAAACCTACTCAATTTTCCAGTTGATTATTAAAGTAAGACCTAAGTAAGGTTGAGATACAGTGTTAGGCAATCTGTGTTTGTATATTTTGGACTATAACTCCCATTAGTGCAGAACTAATAGATTTTGAGCACTGTAAATCAAATAATTGCAAAAAAAATCATATTCCATACTCTGCTATATTATCTGTGCTACTTAGTGTATAGAATGTCTCTATTATTTACCACAGAAATTATTTGGATATTTTATTTTGTAACATTTTCAGACTAGAAACAGTTGATATAATAATTCATATCACCAGATCTTTGGCATAAATTGTATCTATTTAAACCCACTGAAATAGATGATGGAAAGATATGAAATATATTTTGTGACATGTAGAAACATGTTCATATTTTGGGAATAAATAAAATACCAATGAGCTTATGCTAAGTTTATTTTCTGTTATTTAGCAGTTTTTAATAAATATTTGCTCAATTATATTTAGTAAAGTATATGGTTGTGTATAAATAAATATTTGAGCTTGATTATGTGAATCATATATTTATTTTCTGAAAAATATATTTTCTAGGTTATTAATGTGGATGATGATGGTAATGAATTGGGTTCTGGTATAATGGAACTTACAGATACAGAATTAATCTTGTATACCCGTAAACGGGATTCTGTCAAGTGGCATTATCTCTGTCTGCGCCGTTATGGCTATGATTCCAATCTTTTCTCATTTGAAAGTGGTCGAAGATGTCAAACTGGACCAGGTATGTATAAATAGTTCCCTATTTTATAAGTCTGTTAAATGGAATTCATATATAAGGTAAAGCTAATAGTATTGGTGACATATGAAGACTTAGAAATACATAGTATTAACCAACCTGGATCAACTGTACTTAGTTGATCTAAATGAATTATTTGATCTAAATGAAATTCCTGTTATGGATACAGTTATTCTTTTGAGCTTCTGAAGTGCTCTGACAAGTTCAAAGCCCTACTCATAACCTACTGACAAAGCAGAAGGCCAGTGTTTGCTATCCCATAGTTTTAAAAACTTCCATTGCAGGCAAATGGAAAAAGTGTATTTAGATCAATATGAGAGCTGGCTGAATGCTGTGTCTGGCAGAGGGATGGGTACATCAAAGAAAGTCTGCAAGCTTAGTCATGCTCATCTGCTTTCTGCCTCCCCCCTCGCCCCTTTTTTTAGGCCTTTCCAAAACCAGAGATAACCAGTGACAGAAAGAACCTGGCATGAAAGGAAATTAGGAATGGTGTCTATCAGATTCCCCCTCTTCACCATAAGGTTGGAACTATACTATATAAAGTATTTGGAGAAGGAAACCCAACCTTTTCATCCTGAAATGATGTCCTGCAACATAGGATTATGTTGTTAAGGAAGTTTATTGACATTAGACAGTATTAACCTAATTGGCATTCACTGATCAAGAAAGTAATTCTAGAGTCATGTTTCCATTGACCTGCACACCATCAATTGAATGATCAGTGACACCAGGAAAAAGACATGTTTCAATTAGACTTTATTGGATTTAAAAAAAAATAAAATGGCCAAAATCAGTAGTCACATAGGGAAATTAGGAGAAAATATAGAGTGGTATGATGAAGATACAATAGCACTTTTCCTATTAAGAAAGATTTTTAATTTAAAAATGGACCACAGAAGGATAAAATGCTGGAAAGGAACTAAATTGATGTTTTAGCTCTCTTTTTTTACAACTGAATCCAGGTAATAGCTTTAGTATGAGTTAAAAAAAATTGTTATAAAATGAGAAATTAATTGCTTCAAGGAGGTGTGATGGCTACTAATTTAGAGAGCTTTAAGAGAAAATTAAACAATTTCATAGAGGATAGTTTTTAATCAGTGGCTATTTGGAACTTCATGTTGGTATATAATGTGCTTCTGCTGAAAGTAAATATCAGGGAAGTGCATTTGTAAGTCATTGAACTCACATAATGGCCTTGTATAAATCACATCTCAGTTTAGACTCTCCCACACTATTCATGTGTAGATAAGTGACATAAATTGTAAACGTGTTTATATTCTCAAAAGTTAAATATCATTTTATTGCATTTTAAAAACTAAGCTGATGTAAATAGAAATATTTAACCATATTTTCAGGATCCAATTATATTTAACACACAAACATGACCCCATCTATTTATCAACATTTCAGCTTTTTGTTCAGGAAGTATGGTTACATGCAGTATAAATAATATATGTCTTTATGGTTTATTATCTAATTATCCAAATTATTAATTTATCACTAATGTGTAGTATAATATTATTTTCCTGTTTGTATGAGTTGTATGTTTCAGCATTAAGTAACTCTGTAAAAATAGTTTTATCTTAAAATGCTAGTCTTCACTGTGTACAAGTTATTGGTTATACACTACAGCAGGTGTTTCCAACCACTGGTCCATGTCCGTTGCATGCCAGAAACTGGGCCGCGCAAACAAGCAATGCCCCATCCTTGGGATGCGGGCAGCATATGAAACTACACCCCCTCTGGTCCGTGGAAAAATCTCTCTCCATGGAACCAGTTCCTGGTGCCCACAAGTTTGGGGATTGCTGCGCTACAGCTTTCATAATGTCAACTCCAGTTGGTATAGAATGGAAGCATTTTAAAAGTCTTATTATTTAGAATCACATTTGTTAAAATTGCTCTATAAGGGAAAATTCTTAATTTATTTCAAGTTTATAAAACTACTTTCCTTGAGGCCTAGACAATTTTCTTCAAAGGTAGCATCATTCCAGACAGTATAGTATAGTGCATGGCCTATCTACCGTTAGAAAGTTTGCATGACACTTAAATCAACAGGTTACTATTTAAAGGGGGGTATTGAGTTGAAATTTATTAGTGGCTTGAATAGAATAGTACATAATTGTTTTAATATTATTTAATTAAATATTTGATGTTAGATAAGCTAGCAATAGCAAAGACACAGTTGCTAATAAGAATGTCAACTTAATGCTTTCAATGGGAAAATAATACAACACTGCAACTATACTGTTTTCTTTTGCTAATGAGAATAAGTTGGGTTTCATGGAACAACTCTAGAGGAAAATCTTTGATACTGCTTATTTTGTTTCTGTTTTCAATCCTTGAGAACAAATCAGGATTTATTTTATTTGTTCTATTCATATCTGTCTTCTGGTCCTTTAAGTTTTAATAGTGACATGAATCTGGACTGTGCACCTTGTGTTAGATCCTTCTTACTTCTTTATGTAGGAAGTTTACATTAATTTTGGTACTATAATTGACCAGAAAACTTGAAATGTATTAATTGTGAAACTACCGTGTTTTCCCAAAAGTAAACTCTACTCCAAAAATAAGCCCCAGCTGATTTTTTGGGGGGTGGGTTAAATATAAGCCCTCACCCGAAAGTAAGCCCTAGTGTGAGGCGGGGCAAGTCAGTTCAGATCTTCCATGCAGCCGGCAGCCCCCCTGCCGCTGGCCTGCCAAGGCCCTTTACCAGTGGTCGCCAGTGGAACTGGCAACAGCTGGCCTTGCCCTCTCTGTCCCACTGTCTGCTTGCCTGAGCTCGCAATGAACTAAACCCTCGGCGAGCCCCAGCCTCCGCCTGCCCTGCCTGCTCGCCCTACTGCTGCTGGGACATTTCTTGGCCGTGTTGGGTACTGTGTGGCAGCCAAGTGGCTGCCTGTGCTGTTTCTGCCTCACGGGGCTCTTTGCCCACCTGATTGTGCTGCTCTGGGCTGCTCTACTGGGCTGCTCCTGCCTTGCGCAGGGCGAGTCGGCCCAAATCCAGAGTGCTGGCCTGCCAGGGCCGTTCGCCAGTGGCCGCCTGTGGAACCATGCTGGCACACCTCCGCCTTTGGGCTGCTTGAGCACCAGCCTGCACACCTACTTGATGCTGCAGGTGCTGGGCTAAGGGCTGAACCTAGTGCTCTTCGGTCCCTGGCGTATGCTGCAGCTCTCATGCCGACTGGGCGCTATTGACCTTACCGGCTGCTCCTGCCGGATCACCTTTTGCCCGGCTGCTGCCGCCACCGCCATGAGGTGAGGAGGCAAGGCAGGTGGCAGGGGGGTGGAGTTGCTTCCCTGCGCCTGCCAGACACTTGCCAAAGCCGTGCAGGGTAAGGTTCCATGTCCGCCCCTACCCAGATGCCCTTGCCTCCCCAAGCATTTTTTTTTTTTACTAACCTGCCTTTCAGCTGCATTGCGTTTCTCTGTTTGCTTCTCAGCTTTCGCCGCATGTTTGTGGGACAAAAAAAAAGTTCAATCATACTTTTTAACTTCTTGAGATCTTGCCTGGCAGGCCGGTGGCGGGGCAGCACTCTGGATCTGAGCCAACTCACCCCGCATCAGGTTCGGCGCCCTTTCCATCGCCCCCCATCACAGGTGCACCAGTCCACCACCATGCTCTTGCTGCTGTGTTGCTTTTCCACCCCATGTACAGGCCCTGTCCCACCTCCGCATGCTCGTGGCCTACTGGTACTGGTACCGGCAAAAAGTAAGCCCTCCCCAAAAGTAAAACCTAGTGCTTACTTCAGAGCCCAAAAGTAAGACAGGGTCTTACTTTTGGGGAAACACGGTATGTTCTTGTAAGAGACAATAGTTCCTGAGTAATATCATGTCCTGTGCTAAGCACATTAAGCTATAAGCGTACTCCAAAGTTCTCAGTCTGCAGTTACAGTCTTGAAACTAGTTTTCTGATATAGACACCAAAAATTCTCCTTGGGAATTGCAGGAATTTATAATTGTTAAAAATTTTAATATTAAATATAATAGATCTCTTTCATTAACAGGTATATGAGTAAAAGGATAATGCATACATACATTATTATGATGTCTAATATATGTTTCTGCAGGGATATTTGCCTTCAAGTGTGCTCGTGCAGAGGAACTGTTTAATATGCTGCAGGAAATCATGCAAAATAATAGTATAAATGTAGTAGAAGAACCAGTTGTAGAAAGGAGTCTACATCAAACAGAGATTGAGGTTCCAAGAACACCTCTCACACCTACCAGTAAGTTGATGTATGAGTGGTTCATTGACTAGGCTTATATGATTTGTTAAGGTTGCCAATTTTTTTTTTTACTCTGAATGTTTCAAGTGATAATTATTACACATAATTATCATACCACATGATGGTTAATATCTTAGAGGAAATATATAGGAATTAGTGGACTAAAATAATGTGTCATAAGGGATTCAATCCTGTATATATATTTTTAAGATGACACCTGATAAGAATGGAATGTTAGCAACTGTTACTGAAAGTTTCTGGAGGGGTGGGGAATGTTGTCAGCAGAGATAGATTGTCTTGGGAGTGAGCTATGACAATTTACTGTGGAGTCAGGACAGAGTTTAAATTGGAGAGGCCTACTGTACAAAAGCAACTAAGACATATTGGCCCTCTGGCTGTACTGAGGTGATCTCTTGGAAAGACTTCAGAATGGGGATTTGGCCTGGGATTTACATATGTTTGCTACCGTGCTTCCCGAAAAATAAACCCACCCCCAAAAAAAGACCTACCCTGATTTGTGGGGGTGTGCCTAATAGAAGCCCTACTGCAAAACTAAGCCCTAATTAGGACCCCGCCCACTCCGTCCCACCTGGCTGCCACAGTGTGGCAGGAGGCCGCACAGCACATCACACCACTGCCGCCACGAGGTGAGGAAGGTGGGGGAGGGGTGGAGCTGCCCCACGCGCACGCTTCCTTCAGCCCCCCCCCCAGCCAGGCCATTCCTTGCTCCCTTTCAGTCCCCTTCCGGACTGCCATGCTACCCTATGGAGGATGGGTGGGGTAGGTCTGGTTCTCCTCTGCCATTTCGGAGCCAGGGGGAATGACAGTGAAAGACTCCGCTGCTGCTGTGCGCCGCTGGAGGGGCTTTTTTAATGCTCTGGCCCACAGATCACCTGCCTAGCGGCAGCCACCTCTTACTCCTCTACCAACTCTCCCATGGCTTGTGCCGTGACCGCCACCTCCCTCCGCCAGCCTTTCGTCACTGCCACTGGAGAGAACAGAGAACAGGGAAGAGAACGACTCTGCACAGCGATGCAGAGCAGAGAAGAGCACTTGCTTGCCACCCTGCATCGCCCCGTATCTCTCTTCTCTTTTCTCGAAATGGCAGCCCCGTTTCCTGCCGCTTCTCCCAGCGCTGCTATAGAGCTTGGCGCACCATCGCCCAGCTCCTCCCTCTTTCCAAAAATAAAAAAAAAACTTCATTAACCTGCTTTCCAGCTCTGGCACACTTCTCTCCTGCTGCAGGGAAACAGTTCGTGAGACTAAAAAAGTTCAGTCAGACCTTCCAGCTTCTCGTGGAAAAAAAAAAAAGTTCTCACAAAGTTGGAAGGTCTGATTGAACTTTTTTAGTCTCACGAACTCCGTTTCTCTGCAGCAGGAGAGAAATGTGCCAGAGCTGGAAAGCAGGTTAGTGAAGAATTTTTTTTGCTTTCGAGAAGAGGGAGGAGCTGGGTGATGGTGCACCAAGCTCTATAGATTACTAAGAAAAAATGAATTTCAACAACTGTAGAATCTGGCTGAAGCACAACAAAATTGACAAAAGTGAAGGGGGTCTGAATATTTTCTGAATGCACTGTATATAGATAGAATTATAACTGTTTATTGTTATAATGACCTACCATGCTATGTTTTTTCTTTGTTTTTTCACTTTTTTGTTAAAGCATGTTTTATGTGTTTTTCTTTTTCTCTTTGACAATGTATGTATCCCCCGTTGTCTTTGTTTTTTTGCTCTTTTTTCTCATTTTTGTTACTTATTAAAAATCAATAAATAATTACTCCAAGTCTTGAGAATGGTGTGAGTTATAAATTTTAATGAGTAAAATCTAATGCAGAGCAGGCCAAACCCAAGAATTGCATTCATTTTTATTTTTATTTACTGTCCTTTTAGACATGTATTCAGTTTTTAATATATATAGCCTTTTGCTCTAGGGGCCATTTTAATACTTTCTGTCCTGAGCAGAAAGTACAAAATTTGCTTTCCTTAAGATAAAATGCTGATATGAAATTCTGTTGAGCTCTTTATTACCGTGTTTGAGTCTGTGTGCTTTTTGAGTTTTTGACTCCTGGCAACTCTCTCGACAAGTCCCTGCAGTTGTTACAATCTAACTTGTAGCGAATTAGTATTTATTAATATATATTTTTGAAGGAATAATATTATTGGTATCAATGGAATAATTGGATTTTCTTTTTAACCAGCACCTGGATTGAGTGGGCAGAGTTTAGCTAATGGATACCCAAGGCACCCCTCCTATGGAGATGCCTCATCACATCCTTCCAGCAGACACCCTTCAGTAGGAAGTGCACGTCTTCCTTCAGTAGGTGAAGAATCCACACACCCCCTACTTGTAGCGGAGGAACAAGTAAGTTATTCTGAATTTTCCATATTCTAATTATATTGTAATTAGCCATTATTATATATTTATATTAACACTGCTAAAATATGCCCTGTATATGATGGAGGTACATTGAATCCAGTTTTATGTTTACTGGATGTCTACATTATTATATACCATTGTTGGATATAATAAATCTATGTGATCAGGAGTCAAAAAAGAATATGGTAATGTATAAGATTGACATTTGAGTCTTATCTTTTGCAGGTCCATACATATGTGAATACAACAGGCGTACAGGAGGAAAGAAAAAACAAACCAACTACACGCACACCTCTGGAACAAAAGGTTCCCAGTGCAGAAACAAACAAGGGAAGGGAAGAAGAGACTTGCTCTGATGACAGGGATGCCCAGATTGTACTGGAACCTGAAGGAGTCAAATTTGTTTTGGGCCCTACTCCTGTCCAGCGACAGTTAATGGAGAAGGAAAAACTGGAATCAAGTGGGAACAGTATTCAAATTAGTGGGAACAATACTGAAACAAGTGGTAGCAGTACTCAAGCTGGTGGAAATAGTAACAGTGAATGGGATACTGGATATGACAGTGATGAACGCAAAGAGGTTTCTTCTGGTAATAAACTAACATATGAAAATGTAAATAGATTGTCTATCCCTAATGCTCCAGGCCTCAGGAGAGGTCGTCTAGTGTCATCCAGTACTTCTGATACTCAAAACATCAACAATTCAGCTCAAAGGAGAACTGCACTGTTAAATTATGAAAATCTTCCTTCTTTGCCTCCAGTTTGGGAAGCTCATAAGCTAAGTAAAGAGGAGGATGACAGTTTAGGACCAAAGACTCCCTCTTTGAATGGCTATCATAATAACTTAGACCCCATGCATAATTATGTCAATACAGAGAATGTAACAGTACCATCAAGTGCTCACAAAGTTGAATATGCAAGACGTCGGGACTGTACCCCTACGGTCTTCAATTTTGATATTAGGCGACCAAGTTCAGAACACAGGCAACTCAATTATATACAAGTTGATTTGGAAGGTGGCAGTGACTCTGATAACCCACAGACACCCAAAACTCCTACTACTCCACTTCCCCCAACACCAACCAGGCGCACCGAGCTATATGCTGTGATAGATATTGAAAGAACTGCTGCTATGTCAAACTTGCAGAAAGCACTGCCACGAGACGACGGTACTTCTAGAAAAACTAGACATAACAGTACTGACCTGCCTATGTGAGCCTGAAAAGCAGTAGTTAAATCATTTGCACCTTTGTGAAGAATTGTTTTAATTGGATGAGTGCTGTTTTATCTTTGAATGATCACTTTTCATAGGTTAATAGATTTTTCTGAATACTTCATTTGCTTGCTTAAAGGGAAATTAAGGTAGAAAAAGTATTAAATAACATTATCACTTTATAATTATAGAAACAGCTTTTAAATATTTTTGCCATTTTTATAGTGCCTATCTTATTGTCTGAAAGTTGTAGTAGCCAATTATAATAAATCGGCCATGTGCCTAAAATCACTGTCAAGGCATTATGACACTCCTATGCTGCCTGAAACTTGCATTATTTGCAAATCAGTAAAATTTCTCATAGTATATTAATAGACTTACAGATCCCAGTTGAATTTATGACTTCGTGTGGTATAAATGAGAAAATTTTTAGTCAACTTACAGTTGTCAAATCATGATACAGTTTTTTCCCCAGAGTGCTGGGTTTATGAGAAAGAACTGACAGGCAGCTGTTACCCTCCAAACTTCTCCTAATAGGAGCAGCTTTCTATAGTAAATCCTTTTATTAAATCTAGCAAAGCCAATTTTTAGTATTGAGGAGAATGCTGTTTAGTGACTGATTTGGGAGAGATAAAAATGGATGAAATCAACATCTTCATTAAGATTTCATTCAAATGTCATTGTAGCTCATGGAATTGGTTTAAAATTACCATTGATCTTTAGATGCACTTTAAATTCACTAACCATAAGTCCAACAACTAGTAATTTAAAACATGCTCTGATACAATTTTATTAAAAAGTTTGTGTTGCAGTTCTAGAATTTTTTTTTTTTTTTTTGCTTTCTCAAGTTATAACAACAGGTAATAATATGAAGAAGTTACATTGTTTAGTGGGAAAATGACATGGACCTAAATAATTTCAAACCTTTTGCAAAGTGAAGATGGATATTGTTAAAGGACTATTATGCTTTATGGGCTAAGGGCTATACATTGTATATATAGGACACAAAGGATGATATTGCATTTACCCACAATGCAACTTTTCTAGCTCTTTTTTTTATGTGTAGCTCTATTACTTTCTCCAGAACTGCTTTTGAAGATCTTCAAAGACCTATAAAGGCCTCCTGGAACAGACTGTTCCGTGCACTCTGACAGGATACAACCAGAAGTTTAAAAAAAAAAAAAAGCATTCAAAAGCACTACTAATGCACAGGTCTCTTTAGTTTTTGACTTCTGTGTTATTTTTTTAAATATACCAACTTGTTTAGATTTCAGCTACCACTATTATATGAGGTATAGCATTATTTTTTTTCCATCAGGTTTCCTTCCATCAAAGAATTTAAAATTTCTCTTGCTTTAGATAGCAGCTACATTTTTTTCTATACTTTTATACAGGTACTCTCATACTCTAGATATTTTTAATGTAATTCACAATCAAGTATCTAGAGTGGGTTTTTTTTTTACCTTTTACTTTTGAAAATCTTCTTTTACCTTCCTCTTTTCAGTTGTATCAGTAGTTTAATTCTGTATGTAATTTGTGTTCAACATATTTTCTGTGTTTCATCTTGTTCCGTGCCTTTCATATGTATTGGAAAGGCTCATTTGTAATATTGTCAATTAAGAGAAAGCCAAATTTAAAGATGCATTATGTTCATTTCGGAGCAAGAAGTGTTTGTTATTTTTACAGAACATAAGAACATAAGAACATAAGAAGAGCCATGCTTAATCAGGCCAAAGCCCATCGAGTCCAGCATTCTGTGTCACACAGTGGCCCACCAATTGTACATGGGGATCTTGAGCAGAAAGAGAAGGCAAAACCCTCCCTTTCCCTTGACCCCCAAACAAATGGTACTCAAGGGAATCCTGCCTGCTTCAACCAACATAGAGGCGGCACATGGACATCCGTTTTAATAACCACCGATACACTTTGCATCCATGAATCTATCTAGCCCTGCCTTGAAGCTGTCAAGGCTGACAGCTGTCACGACCCCTTCAGGAAGTGAATTCCATAAATCAACGACCCTCTGGGTGAAGAAATATTTCCCTTTATTTGTCCTCACTTTCTTAGCTATGAGCTTTAGGGAGTGCCCCCTTGTCCTGGTATTGTGTGATAGAGAAAATAATTTTTCTCTATCCACCTTTTCTATCCCATGCATGATTTTATACACTTCGATCAAGTCACCCCTTAAACGCCGTCTTTCAAGGCTGAAGAGACCAAGGCGTTGCAATCTGGTTTCATAAGGGAGGCGCTCCATTTCCTTGATCATTCTTGTTGCCCTTCTTTGCACCTTTTCCAGTTCCATTATATCCTTCTTGAGGTGCGGTGACCAGAACTGTACACAGTACTCCAAGTGTGGTCTCACCATTGATTTGTACAGAGGCAATACAACACTTGCTGACTTATTTTCGATTCCCTTCCTAATCATGCCAAGCATGGAATTTGCTTTTTTTACTGCTGCTGCACATTGGGTTGACATCTTCATCGAGCTGTCCACCAAAACCCCAAGATCCCTTTCTTGGGTTGTCTCAGAAAGTTTGGTCCCCATCAGTTGGTAAGTATAATTGGGGTTCTTTGCCCCAATGTGCATAACTTTGCACTTGTTTAGGTTAAAATGCATTTGCCACTTTGTTGCCCACTCACACAATTTCGAGAGATCCTTCTGGAGCTCCTGACAATCAGTTTCACTTTTCACAACCCGGAACAATTTAGTGTCATCAGCAAACTTGGCTACCTCACTATTAACTTCTACATCCAGATCATTGATGAATAAATTAAAAAGTAAAGGTCCCAAAACTGAACCTTGGGGTACACCACTTCTCACTTCTTTCCATCCGGAGAATTGTCCATTTATTGCCACCCTTTGCTTCCTACAATTTAGCCAGTTACCAATCCAGGACAAGACCTGTCCTCTAATTCCGTGGCTGGAGAGCTTTTTTAGGAGCCTTTGGTGAGGAACTTTGTCAAAAGCCTTTTGAAAGTCAAGATATACAATATCAACTGGGGCCCCTTTATCTACCGGTATGTATTTATTTACACCCTCAAAGAATTCTAACAAGTTAGTAAGACATGATTTGCCTTTGCAGAAACCATGTTGATTTTCTTTCAGTAATGCCTGTTTTTCTATGTGCCCTGTAATTTTATCTTTAATAATGGTTTCCATCAGTTTGCCTGGAACTGAGGTTAGACTGACTGGTCTATAGTTTCCTGGATCACCTCTAGATCCTTTCTTGAAGATCGGGGTTATATTTGCTTCCCTCCAATCCTCCGGTACAGTGCCTGATCTTAGAGAAAGATTGTATATTTTAGCTAGAAGTTCAGCAATTTCACACTTGAGTTCCTTGAGAATTCTAGGGTGGATGCCATCTGGACCCGGCGATTTGTTGACATTTAGTTTAGAAAGGCATGCAAGAACATCTTCCTTGTTTATCTCTATCAGGTTTAATTCTTCTATTTCCCTCCCTGGGAAAACTAATTCAGTGGCAGGCAAATGTTTTCTATCCTCCTCGGTGAAAACGGAGGCAAAGAAGTCATTTAGCCTCTCAGCAATCTCTTTGTCTTCTCTGATTATCCCCTTCTGACCATTGTTATCAAGTGGCCCAACTGATTTTCTGGTTGGGTTCCTGCTTCTGATGTACTTAAAAAAGGTTTTGTTATTATTTTTAATATTCTTGGCTATATGCTCCTCAAAGTCTCTCTTGGCTTTCATGACTATCGCCTTGCATTTGGTCTGCCAGAGTTTGTGATCCCTCCTGTTCTCCTCGGTAGGAAGAGCCTTCCATTTCTTAAATGAGTTTTTCTTCTTTCCAATAACCTCCTTTACCTCATTTGTAAGCCATACTGGTATCCTCTTGGACTTTCCAATCCTCTTTCTTCTTTTAGGAATGCATTTTATTTGAGCCTGCTGTAACGTATTTTTAAACAGTTTCCAAGCATTTTGGAGGGATTTGACTTTTTTTACTGCTCCTTTTAGTTTCTTCTTTACTATTTTCCTCATTTTGTCAAAATTCCCTCTGTGAAAGTTTAAGGTCTCTGTGTTAGTTTTCACTGACAATTTGCTATCCATGGTTAAGTTGAAGGTTATTGTGTTGTGATCGCTGGTTCCTATGGGCTCGGTTACAAGGACATCATGAACCAAATCCTGTGCGTTAGTTAGAACCAGAGGCATGCTGTAACATGTTTTCATAGTTTAACCTTAAAAAAGGAATTGCAAATCAAAGTATCAAAGTCAGAACGATGGATTTAATACATTGTATGACTTACTTATAGAAGTAACATGTTTTAGTTCTAAATAATGACAGTTTGTGGCCCTGTTATCTATAAGCAAAAATCCTTTCAGTTCTGTTATAAGCTACTCTTTTCTATAATGTTATTGATATGTTCATTTTAAGCCAGTTTCACTAAGAGTAAAAATGGAGTGCCTACTGAATGTATAGGTCATCTCTTAAAGTAATACTCATAACTCTTTAATAGATACTTGATAGCTTAATTAGTCCTGAATATTTCCTGTACATTTGCCATTTGCTGATTTTTTTTTACCTTTTAATCTATTTTTGACTGTCAAATTCCCAGTTAGAAGTCTGTACTGTATCCAGTGCTGTGCAAAGTTTATAACAGTATGAAGCAGTTTCTATCTATAATTCAAAAACGTAAAACCTTTTATAAGGAGCTATGAAGTTTATACAGGTAATCCTCAATTTACAACAATTGGACTGGAATTCTGAATGTAAGTCAAGGCACACTATCTTACCAGATCTGATTTTTTTTACAGTGGTTGTTAAGCAAATCGTATGGTCGTAAGTCCAAATCCTGTGGTTATTAAGCAAATCACACAGTCATAAGTCCAAATTCACTTTCCCAAATGGACATGTTTTGCTGAAAATCAGCAAAAAATGTTATAGATCATGATAATGAGACGGTGCAACCAGTTTTAAATGTTATCTGGGGGGGCAGCACATTTTATGGTGGCTAGAAGTGCTTTATGGACTGTAAAGCACCCTGAGGCCATGACTTGTAAGTGGAAGACTATCTGTAGAGAGGTAGCCATCCTTATGCATTTTGAGAATGTAGAAAAAAAGTGGTTTAGCTAGTATGGTTTTCTAGGGGAAAGAAAAATCAAACCAAACCAGACATAAGAAAACTGAAATATAGAAGAAGCTTATTTCTTCATTGGACTTAAAAAAGCATGAATTCTATAGATCAGCACATAATGATAACTGTTTCATTTATTTATAAAATTTCAAAATTGCATTTTTATTTGAATGGTAATTTCAATTCTGGCCAGTGTTACCACATAATATATTTTGTCTAAAGCTGAAATCCTTCATCTACTTACTTGGAGCTAAGTCCTATTTTGTCTGTTTTCACTTCTCAATAGACATCCATACATTTGTACCATAAGGTACTGATTTTTTTCAACAGTTGAGAAAATGGGAAAACATTGGAATGATCAATATAGAAATAAAGTAAGATTTTATTATTTGAATTTAAAATAATATGTAGCCCTTAGTATAATCATGCAGAAGTTAAAGGAATTCATATTTTAAAAGAAGCTCTGAAAAATATTCATATTATGTAGCAGTGGCAGTACATTTGGATAGCTAAACGTCATAATGATGTACTATTTTCTATACAAAATACTGTCCTATGGATACTTAAGTGGGATTTAATATCTAGAATCACTAAGAAATCTGTTCCTGATTAAATAGGACTAAAAGCCCCTAGGCTTTGAGTAAAACAGTTATTCCCAAATTATATTTGTTTTATCTCACATGATAGTAATAAATTTGTAACAGAGAATACTAACAACTTCAAAAAAGGACCAACTTCTTCAATCAATAATTATTCATTTTGGCAAGTATTTAGTATTCTAGATCTGGAGCAATAGCAACATTGCTAACACTTAGTAATTTAGAATGTTACATCTAAAATACATGCAGTTTAGATAACAACGAAATCTTTGGAAACAAAAGACAGTATTCAATCAAACCAAAAGGCAATTTCTTCGTGGCCAATTGGGTTTATCTGGGGAGTTCACAACAACATTTGAGTGCAGTGGCATTGTCACACAGCACAGCCAGAAGCATACTGGCTCCAAATCCAGAAATGTGTGTGTGTTTATGTACATACATACAGAGAAGGGGGGGTCTCTGCTAAAGTTTCTATTCTGTTGTACTCATTTTTATTTCACTAGAATGCTTAAGGGAATAAATTGTCTGAAAAGTCTTCCAGTTATAGTGTGTAAGAATATATCAGACATTCAACTAGAACTCTTAGTCATGGAAAGATCGATGTTTCCTTTGTGACGATGTTTTAATATTCTATCTGGCACACATTTTGGTTTTGTTGTCAGTAATATAGGAGACTAAGGATACTCTCTAAAAGGAACATTAGCCCCCCAAAGTCAGAATAATATACAAGCCCGCCTCAGTTTAATCTACAGTATTGCAGTTAACTGGAACTGTTTGCTAGAACCCCATACCTTAAGTAGTTTTTCTCCAGATTGGTACCAAATGTGCTGTGCTACAACTGTCTCATTTTGAAGCCAGTATATTGGCTGAAAATTAGGCACTGCATTTCCAAAACACTTGAAGAGACTAGGTTGTAGAAAAAGTTCAAGTTCCAAAATTATTAAAATACCTATGATGGCTATATGCAAGTGCAATGTAATAGGAAAGCTAATGTAATCAGAAAAATAAGATTTGTTGTAAAATTTCAGCATGATGACCTGTGTCTATTTCTGTTTCTCTATTCTTCATGTATTCAGTACTTAAATCTTACCTTCTAAGTATATTGGATAGTTGAGATAATTATTTCCTTTCTCTATAGTTTCATCTTTCCAGTGATTGGCAGTACATCTCATTAGCTGCTGTCGGCTGATGACATGCACTTTCCTGGATAGAATCCATTATGGTAAATTCATAATTGCAAATTTCCAAGTGCTTTTTTTCCCCATCAATATTAATATTTGCATTGGACTTGCAAAGTGCTTATCAGGACAGCACTGAAAATAAACATTTAGGGGAATTAGCATACTAATGAAATTTTAAAAAAAATACAGCGCCTTCAGTAATGATAATCCATTTTTTTGTGACTTTGTGATAATTTAGCCTGAATTTCAGTATTATAGAAAGGTACAAGAAATGAGATAACACTGCTACACTTGAAGCCTTTTACTATGATAGTTTTGTACTGAAAAGCCTAAGGGAAAATGTAATAGTTTGCCAAAATAAAGTGTCGTCAGAGCTAGATCAATGCATGTACACTGCTATTCTGAAAATTATATTTAGTAAAATCCTAATTCTATCCATTTTTCTGTGCCATATTTCTATATCTAGACTATGGACATAAATATGCCAAATTATATTATGTCAAAACAAATCTGCGCATATATGTTATCTAAGTACTTGAAGGCTAAGTACATAGATCTGAGGTGGCAAGAAACTGCTTTGCACACACAAAAAATGTGCCTTCATTACAGAAAGTCTGTTTAGCTTATTATAGTTTCAAAGGTTGTGGTAGGCATTTAAAACACATTTCAGCTACTTCAACCACCAGACACCTTTTTTTCATAGGAAAGTCAGCCTGGAAGGCAGTGGCACTTTTATACACATGAACAGATACACAGCCATGGCTACATGTTAAAATGATCAGCTTGATAAATTCAGCTAAAAAGTGCTTTACTAAAGCATGATAGAAAACAAAATTGTGTCTTTGAACTTCTAATAATTTACATATTGAATTATTTCTGCATAGAAGAAATATGTGCAGGATGCTTCTCTGAATTGTTAGTATCAGTTGAAGCTGATGAGTTAAAGCAGTTTCAAGATAGTCAAAATTGCCTTTATATGATTTATTCTAAAGTGGTTCTGCTATGGCAATGTGCAGTTGCATGCTAAAATGATCCAATCGTCAACATAGGGCTTCCCTTTGTAGTTTAATTGCACAAATTCCTACCTTAAGGAGGGATAAGCTTTTGTTTGCACTAAAGGTGCAAAAAACAAAAACCCACCCTGATGTTTTCTCTGCTGGGTTCAGTTATCCTCATCTGCTTTGTTTTTAATATTTACTCATTGTCAGTGAGTTTTGCATTACTGCATCTGTCCATTTATTAGTCAAAAGGTTTCTAACAGAAACAACTGATTTAAATTTGAATTATCCTTACAAAAACTATTATCTAATGATATCAGAAACCAACTGATTTAGTCAAGACTTTTTTAATCTTGTTATTTCATGCACTCTCCCACCTGTCCCCTCCTATCGATTTTTTAACTGAGTAAAATGTAGTGTATACTGCATTACTGAAGGTAGAAAATATATGGGTGCATTGCCATATAATTTTGAATAGGAAGAGTCTATTTCCTAGAAGTTTGTTAAGTTTTATTTCTGGCTAGCGAAGACGATCAAATAGAACATTTACTGAAAGGGCAGCAGATGTAATATTAAGTAGATCCAAATTATACAAGTCTATTTAGTAGATAAGATAAAGATATTTTGGGCTGAAATGTAATTTGTGGCTATTACAATTTATCTTAATGTACTCAGGAATAATACAGTGAAATGTACTTACTGTATTATTATGTAAAAGAAAATTGGTAATAGAATATATCAAAGCAATATTGCATGTGATCCCACTATATAATGATTTCTTTACTTTTTTAAAGCATCTTGAATTCTTATTCTTGGAATCTTAATGAAAGCTCTTTTCTTTTCCTCTGTTTGAGAAATTGCATCTATTCTAAGTTTATAAAAAAGTTTATGGCAAATGCCTACCCATTTAATTTCAAAATTATAATGTTCTAAAACATGTGCATTTATTAAAAATAAACTAAGAGGAAGTTATGAAGTCCTGAATTAGATTTGAAGCCTAGATTCATTAAAATTGCTTGGACATTCTGATACTCTACCATTGTCTCTTCTCTAGAATTATCTAGTTCATTGATTGCATAGTATTTTCTCTTGCTAAACTTTTATTCTATTAGCAATGCATTGCAACAATGGATTATTTGCTAATATTATTTAAATATTGGTACTTTTCACATTGGTGTGACCAATTAATTAGAAGAGTTTCTCTACATTTGCTAATGATATGAAACACTATTTTAATTGTTAAGGTGATCAGCCCATTTTGGATTCCCCAATTCAAACATAAATTTCCAAGACAACATGATTTAAATGAATTTTGTCTATTTACGAGATATATGTTCCCCTAAGTATCAGTTTGGATTGCATTCTTCCAGTTTTATAGCTTTGTTTAAACAATATGTACCAGCTCTTAACTAATCCATTCTAATAAATAAATCCTTATCACAGACTTCATAACTGGCAGCTCTTGTGGTATAGCCAACTCGTTTTTCAAGTTTTATGGCCTAATATGCTAATATACTAACATGTTAATAAGACTAGAGCCTGAGACCCATGAGCAGAAGGAAGATTAAGTTACAGGATTTTCTTGCCCCACAACCTGGAAAACCTGTCCCTGAAAATTGGAGCAGCAAGTAAAATGTCATAGGATGAGGTGTAAAGGATTGTGGGAGATATCTTGGATGAATGGTATTTGCCTTACATACGGTGCACCCATCCATTTTAAGATGATTGACAACTGATTGCATCAATTGTCGTAGATTTTGGTAGAGATATTAGAGGAGAAAGGAAGGAAAGTTTTTCACAGGTTTTCTTCTGTTTCCATAATTTTACTCCAAATCAACACAGCATTTCTTGTGAAAATTAAGATCCCTCAAAATAGCCTTTATAATCCATGAAGCATTGCTGAAAATCAAATGTTAACCATTTACTTGCAAAAGGTATGTAAATTATTTTTGTTTTTTAAGGCAAAAATGATATATTTGGTAACATACATATTGTCTGTCACAGCCACTAGAATTAAGCTTTGTATTTAATTTGTAATGTGTGATAGTCTTATGAATGAGTTTGTTAATTATTTTGGCACAATGTGGTCTTCCTGTATGTTCATAAAGAACTGTCTTGGAACGGGGCCTTTATGAATACATAATTCTCAGTGAGATGACCTTTGAAACATTCTGTAACAACACGTATGATGTAGAGGGCTACACACACAAACACACACAGCCTTAAAGGAGTATAGAAGCAATTAAACAATTTCTCTAATATATGAAAGGATGAAATTAGCCCCAAATTAAAAAGTATCTTTTCCTCTAGTTCTTACTTTCCAGAGAATAATCTTTGCCATATAAATATAACAGTGGAAATAATATTGTCATACAATTACACATATTGTATTACCTTCTACTAAAGGGAATGATCAAAATCTCAGTTTAGAGATTCAATTTACTAACGTAATAAAAACATGATTTGTCTTTTTCAGCAATTATCCAAAAATATGGAAAAATGCTCAGTAAATCAAATAGTCAATAATTAATACAGATATATATGGAGTTAAATATTACTGTGAATTTTGCTTCTCTTCATGCTTTGAGTTTTGAAATACTCTATGAAATAAATGATTTTAAAAATGGAGAGGACCCTTCACTCAGGAATTTCTATACTTGTTAACAATGGATGTCAACATTTTAAACTTTAATTTCACCTTTAAAAGTACATATTATCTCTATTCTTATTAATTGCTAAACTAGGAATACAGATACTATCACCGAATGTAAAGGAAATGCTTCCATTTTGTAAAAAAGATTTAGTGTTTGTACATTATGCTATGTTACAGTGTGTCTCAACCAGAAAGTGTGATGCCTTTTTTATTTTTAGGGAATAAACTTCCATCCATTGTAGCATCACCTACTGTTATGTCTTTGGAACCATTGTGTAGGTAGAAAAATAGGCATTGTTTCAGAAGTTATTAATCTGACATCTTAATATGAAAACAGGTAACAGTTCTGTAATCACCAGTGTGCCACAAATGCATTTCTGAAATGCATAAATATACATTTCTATAAAAGCCAAATCTGTATTTGTATGTTAATTTTTCATTACACTGTTAAAATACTGTAAAGTTGTATGTCCTAATTTTGAATTATAAAAATGTTTTCCTACATAAAGGAATCAATATAGCAACTTTGTATGAAAGTAGCTTTCTAGAGTTTTATTTTATATATTAAAAGTCTAAAGTTGCCAAAATACTCCTTGAGAAGTTCAAAAGCTGTTTTAATCTTTTTTTCTTCCACTGTGGCTTTTTTAAACATTCCAGGGTTCTTTTGAAGCAACAGTATTGTTCTTAAAAACATACCGTATTTGTTTTTCAGCAACCATATATTACCATTTAAGCTTGCTTTTACATTGGTTTATCAATGATGTCCATTTTGAAATGTATTCTGTAATACTGATAGCATTGTCCTCCCCATCAGTGCCAGCTTCACAAAGAACAGTAGCATGGCAATAAAATCTTGATTTTATTATATAAGAGTATTCACTGTGTCTTCAATATTATGAGGGATGCTGTTTTCACGTCCTGGATGTATGATATTTTTCTTGATGTTCAGCTTGAAACAGACTAATAGGAATCAAGTGCCTTTTAAAGAAATTTCTTTCAAGTGGTACATGATATGTCTTTAGAATCTATACACTAAAAACGTAGTGGTGATAAGCAGACCAATGTCTGGGCCAAATCAGCTGATTGTTTAATAAGTCGTTCAACAACCAGCCCTAATTATCCCTTTAATTAAATTGGACTGGCAGAACAATTGTTTTCCTACTATCACATCACAGTTAGTATGACTTTATAAAACAAGGATCAAACTGTTATTTGTTGAATCAGAATATATATAATACTTTTTAAGAAAACTAGTACTTGCTTTGTCTATGGTGATTTTCAGTCATCCAGGTTATGGTTGTCCCAAAGGTACTTTCTCAAGAGACAAGTGGACTTTGTTTTTCCTTGAAGACATTTTCGCTTCTCATTCAAAAGAAACTTTTTGGATGAGAAGTGAAACATCTTCAAGGAAAAAGAAAATCCAATTGCCTTTTGAAAAAGTACCTTTGGGATAGTACTTGCTTTGTACTATGTAATTGATGCAGCCTGAAGGCCTTTACTTGTATTTCTTGCATTTGCCAAGTTGAAGAAATTACCATTCTGACTTTCATTTGGGCCAGAAATGAAACAGCAAATAACAGTAGATGTCTAAGAAAAGAAAGAATGAGAACAATGGAGATACTGGCTTTTGCTCTTACATGAACTTTTAATTGGTAACTGCTGTCATTTATGTTATCTTATCATTGCTTCCATCGTGCTTGATACATTAACAATCTTTAATAACATTTAAAAAAAATAATCGACCAAATATGTTAGATCTCAGTCTTATGCATGCTTATTTGAGACCACTCTTAATGAAATTGTTTCAATGGGTTGTTTAAAGTTACAACCTGTCCTCTTATTATACAAACAGCAAAACATCAGGCAAAAAATGAAAAATGGTGGGTTCTGCATTAGTAAATGGTTGCTTTAATAAACTTATATTCATAGGTTTCATATTTTTATTGCACATTTCAGAGACTGAAATACATTAAACGACAATATGCTTTGACTATATGGCTCAGCAATAACGTGAACCTAGGTAGCTGCTAGGCAAGGAGAACTTTTTATGTGTACAAAAGCGAATTTCAAACACTGGAATTTTTTCCCTTTCTCTAAACGAACTAACATAGATTTCTGATGTCGTTTCTTTGCGGTGCTGCGAGAAGCTAAAATACCAACTGTGGCGGCTGGGTTCGTCTGCGTTGCATTACAAAATATAGTGTTCGCGCTACTGCCACACGAAGATACGCCGTTGAGAAGTCACAAACAGCCTAACATTTGTCGAAGCGTAGATATAGAGCGTAAAACTACATCTCCCGACATGCAACTTTCTCATCCGGCGGCGAGGAGCGGGCGCTTCTGTCATTTCCGGCGCTCGTTGGATCCGATCTTGGGCACGAGCGGGTGCTTTATCCTTGGACACGAGGCGGCTGGAGAGATTCGAGCCTTCAGAGCATCGTCACTATGGTGAGCCTTGGCGCGGTGCTGAGGGGTTTTCACTGCAGCTCACGAGATCGCAGCGCCTTCTCGGTGGTGATATTAGGCCATTTCGGCGGGAGGGGTGATGGAAGGTTCCAGAACCGCTCGCAGCGGACTCGGCTGGGTGGGGAACATTAGGCCCGTGAGTGTAATTTCTCCTCGGCAAGATTCAGCTCTCCTCATTCCCAGCCGGCGAGACTCGGTGCAGTGTTGGCTAGGGATGGGAATGGTAGACGGCATATTCCAGAAGAACAGAGTAGGGGAAGGCGGACGGAGGGCTGCTCTCCCTCAACTCGTCTTAATTTTCTCTACCGTCGCGAGGAAACGAATTTCTTTCTTTCATTTGAGATGTAATTTCAAAATGTAACGGGGATATATTCTGTTTCCTGGAGTTTTTCTGCGATTTCCATAGGACCAGTCAGTGAAGTAAACCTAAGCATCGCCTCTGTAGTTGTTACAGTCGAGAAAGCTACTTGCTTTCACCTGTCCAATATAGTAGAATTTGATTCCCTAGCACTGCCTTGCAAATAGTTTGGCTCTGCACAAACTGTTTCCATGGAAAAGCCCACTCTTTCTCTCAGAGCAATCTTTTTTAGAGATTTAATTTTCTTGAAAATGTGAGTCCTGTTACAATTTCTAAATAATTTCATGTTACCGCTAGTCTGATTTTTTTTTAAAAATCATTCTGTCTTTAAAACAAACAATATATTGGAGATATAAGCAACTTAGAAACAACATGGCTAATGTTATGAATGTATGGTAAATACAAGCTTAAAAACTGAAATTATGCATGGAAAATAGTATTGATGAAAATAAATTGATGGTGTTCTTCTAATACTACACTTAACCTAACTGAACTCTAAAAATTAACTTTTGTTTCAATAATTTTGCTTTAATAATTATTTTAATGACATTAAATGTTTACATGCTCTAACATTCACATATCAAAAAATACCATAGTTACTGGTGAAGAGCTTGTAAGTTACTTTATTCAATGTGGTTTATATCATCCCAATAACTTATTTAGGCAACCATGTCACTTGCACCTGTGAACATCTTCAAGGCTGGTGCTGATGAAGAAAAAGCAGAAACTGCTCGTTTAGTAAGTCTGTCATTAATTTATTCTAAAAACTATAGCTACATTAACGCTGAAATGTATTTTTTTCATTTTTTGGACCCTGAATTCAAGCTGATATAAATTATGTTTATTGACTATTTGTATTACAGTCCTCTTTTGTTGGAGCAATTGCCATTGGAGACCTCGTTAAAAGCACTTTGGGGCCTAAAGGCATGGTAAGATTCTGTAAGTACTTTTTTCATTAATATTTTGAATCTGGGGTTTTATAATCATAAATTTGTTACTTGCAGGACAAGATTCTTCTGAGTACTGGAAGAGAGGGGACAGTGACAGTGACAAACGATGGGGCAACAATCTTAAAATCAATTGGAGTTGATAATCCTGCAGCTAAAGTTTTGGTTGGTATGTATGTTTAAATACATTATTCAGATTATTTTTAAATAATTTACAAGTTATTTTTTATATATTTATATTATATATATATATATTTATATATGTGTGTGTGTATGTATGTATGTATATGTATATATGTATATATGCAATAAAAATAAATTCGAACACCAGGATAATATCAAACTAAAAGCTGTTTAATATAAATGCTGAGCTATATATACATTCAAATTTCTTTTTTTGTTGACCAAAAAAAAAAGAAATTCGGATTTTCTAATGTATCGCAGTAGCGACTTGAGCCTGCTTAACACCCCTAGTTTGGGGGGCTGCAATGCAAAAGTGATTATAATAGTAGAACTGCAGTATAGCAGTCAAAATACCAAGGTGTATCAACCCAAAAACCCGGTCTGATTAAAAACAATTGTAGCATCTTTAGTTTGGCTTTATCAGCTTACTCTGAGCTGGTTTTGTGCTTTCAGGCAAATAGAATTATTTGCCAAGAAAAGCTGAGGGATACAGCTTGCCTATCAAAAGCAAATTGATGGAGACCTAATAAATCCCTATGGATATTCAACAATCTGCATAGCTTTGCTTATGTGTGATATTTCTCTTATCTGAACAGTGAAGCTGTGTGGAGTTCTGGATTCAAAGGGTAAAAAGTGCTTTGGAGTAAATGTAACATCTGCCTTCAGTTCCCTAAAGCAGCTGCAATCTTTGCTTAGGATTATGCAGCTGTTCTACACAACTGTAGCAAGGTCCAAGGGGAAATGTGCTTGCATATTAAGGAATTGACAATATGTGCTGTGTGCACACCTATTCTCACTCTATAGCACTCTTCTTTTTAAATGAAAAGCACTGCATAGTCCTGGAGAGGTCCCTATCTAACAAATGGGAAATATTAATTATGAAATACTATTCCTACAGATATGTCCAAGGTTCAAGATGATGAAGTTGGTGATGGAACTACTTCAGTAACTGTTCTGGCAGCTGAATTGCTAAGAGTAAGTTATTATATATTTGTTTTTAATAAAAATTACAATTATTGAGAAAACAGGTTTCAACTTTTTTTCAAAAATAGCTTCTAAATCATTGAGTTTTTAATGTGAAAACTATCCTCTGCTAAACAATTTATATAATAGAAACCATATAACCTAAGGAGAGAGCATTGAGAAAAAATGGTGATGCTAATTTTTATATTATGTTGGAAATTGTTATAAAAATAGATGCTATCAATTAACAATTAGTTTCAGTATAATTTTTGAAATGTACCAAGCAAAGAAAAATCTTGCAATAGATTTTTAAAGTTTGGATTTCATGCGGTACAATACTACATATGATATTCAATAGAACTGAAAAATAGCTGATAATGCTTACATAAGTTCAGGATGGAAACAAAACTACAGGTAATTCCCCAGGTACGAACGTTTATTTAGCAAGTTTTCACAAAAATTAATTCAGAAAGGGTACTTACATTAGAAATTCAAAATATATTATTAGAGGTATATAATGATGTGTTGGAAAAATCAAATTTACCAGACTCCTGGATTGAAGCTATTATATCTCTTATTCCAAAAGAAGGCACAGACCCTAAACGGATTAAAAACTATAGGCCAATCTCGCTCCTAAATACTGATTACAAAATTTTTACTAATATAATGGCGGAAAGATTAAAGTTAATACTGCAGGATATAATACACCCAGACCAAAATGGCTTTCTGCCTCAAAGGAATAATTAGGAATAATATTAGAACGGTGTTAAATGTCCTCGAATACTATGAATTACACTCAGGAAAACAAGCAGCGTTGATCTTTGTAGACGCGCAGAAAGCATTTGATGGCCTCAATTGGCAATTTATGTTCCAACAGATTGAAGATATGAAATTTGGGGACAAATTTAGTAATATAGTAAAGGCAATATATAGAACACAGAGGGCCAGTGTGATAGTTAATGGAGAGAGCACAAAAAGTTTTGAAATAAACAAAGGGGTAAGACAGAGATGTCCAATTTCACCTCTACTCTTTATTTTGTCTCTTGAAGTATTACTAGCTCAAATTAGACGGAATGAAGAAATAAAAGGGGTACAGGTCAAAGCAGAGGAATATATAAGTTACAAGCATTTGCTGATGACCTGGTTTTCTTTATTGAGGAACCTATAGAGGAAATATTCTTATGGGTGAAATAGAAAAATTTGGAATGGTCGCGGGTTTAAAAATTAACAGACAAAACTAAAATGTTAGTAAAAAATTTAACGGATAAACAAAAAAGGAAATTGGAAGAGAATTTAGATTTACAAATAGCAAAAAAGATTAAATATTTAGGAATCTGGATAACTTCAAGGTGTTCCTCAATAAAAGAAGACAATTATACAAAACTAATACTAAAAATGAAACAAGATCTTGAAACCTGGGGAAATTTCCGATTATCATTATTAGGTAGGATTGCAGTGACTAAAATGAACATATTACCAAGATTGTTGTATTTATTTCAAACAATCCCAATAAAACTAGAGAAAACTTTTTTTAAAGAATTGGATAAAATAATAAATAAATTTATTTGGGCGAGTAAAAAAGCTAGGATAAATATGAAAACGTTACAGGACAGTAAAAGTAGAGGTGGACTTGGACTCCCTAAATGGGAAACTTATTATTATGCAGCAGGGTTATTATGGATTAAAGATTGGATAAATTTGGATAATGATAGGATATTAATGATTGAAGGACATGATTTACAGATGGGCTGGCATGCATTTTTGTGGGGGAAACAAGAAAATATATTTTCAACAACATCAGATAAGAGGAGCATTGATCGAGATATGGGAAAAAATAAAAAAAGGCATTATGGGAAAATCCCAAATTGGTTTTCGCCGATGGAGGCAGTAATTCACCCTAATACTCTAGAGAAGAAAAAGATGATGAGATATAAAGAATTACTGGACAACCAAGGCAATCTTAAGACAAGAGAAGAGCTGGAGGAACAAAGAATACCCATAGATTGGTGGTCTTATGTACAAATTAAATCTAGATACAATAGAGACAGGCAAGAATATGGAATAAATCAGACCCCACACTTACTCGATAAAATTCTAATAAGCAAGGAAGGAAAATCATTATCAAAAATTTATAAATATTTATTAGAAATAGAGTTAGAGGAAGAAATAGTGAAGGGGTCCATGTTAGCATGGGCACGAAATGTGGGGAGAAATATAAACCTAGAGGAATGGGAAAGACTATGGAATGTAAATTGTAAATTGACGTTATCAACTGCATACAGAGAGAATCAATACAAAATGATTTATAGATGGCATTTAACACCAGCGAGATTGGCCAAAATGCATAAAAATATAGATCCAAAGTGTTGGAAATGTAGAATTAGAGAAGGAACATTCTATCACATGTGGTGGCTGTGCCCCAAAGCAAAGAAGTATTGGGAACGAATAAGAGATTGGATACAGGAGATAACGGAGATAAAAATGGATTTTAAACCGGAATCATTTTTATTGGGCATAATAAATTCAAAGATTAAAAAACAATTCCAACACATCATTATATATATATTGACTGCAGCTCACATAGCATATGCCCAATGCTGGAAGAATGAAAATATACCCAGAGACGATATGGTTATCTATAAAATTTTGGAATGCGCAGAAATGAATAAACTCACGCTAGAATTAAAAGACGAGGTGACAGAATTTTATGAAATTTGGAATAAGTGTTATATTTGGCTAGAACAGAGAAAGAAAAAGATATAATGATTGAATGTAAATAAAATGTAAATAAGATGTAATAGAATAGTTGGAATGTTCAGCACGGTTCTGTTAAAAGAAAAGTTTTTTGCTTATATGTGTATAGTTTGTTTTTGGTGTATGGTGCATGGTGAAAAAATAATAAAATAAAATAAAAAGAAATTCAAAATTTCAACCAAAAAGAGGCCTCTGTAGCCATGTGACTTGGATTCCGTCTCTGCTACAGTGGCCGCCATTTTTAACTCCTGTAACTTGCCTGGGCTGTTTGAGTCTACCAGAAACTGGAAGGGTGGGTTTTGTTTTTTTTTTTTGGTCCCTGGTCACATGGCCAAACAAGCAAATCTGGGGCCAGTTTTTGCTTTTGCTGCAATCTGCTACTGCCTGGGTTGGAGTGCTATCGTAGAATTACTTCTGTAAGTATTTTAAAAAATATATATTTTTTTGTTACTCTATAGTGCTTGTAAGCACTTAGGGAACTGCTCTGCTTTTTAAGTGCTGTACTTTGCAAATCATTGTGTTTGCAAACTATTGAGTTTTTATTTTGGAGATTAGCATATATTACTGTAGTCTGTAGTTTTTAAATTTAAATTGCTTCCAGAAGTTGTGGGTACCCCATCACTGGAAGGTTTTAAGAAGAAATTGGATAGGCATTTATCAGAAATACTGTACTCTCTTGTGAGAGCAGTGGGTTAGACTAGATGATCTCAAGGTGCGGTGCATTCCATCTGTTACTATTGCAAGCTGAGAGTTCTGCCAATCCCTCCCCCATCTCCCTCTTGGTGCTTGACTGGAGATTCTTAAACTGGCAAGTGTTTTTTAAAGCAATGGCTCCCACCCCCACCCCTCTGAGCAGCTGAAGATGCTTGAGCTGGCTAGCAGCAGTTGTTTTTTTAAAAAAGCAACTTTAATGGCTGCAATTAATGGAGGCAGTTTAGTTTCTGAGCCAGCTCACTGGAAACAGCTGATTGGTGGCCATGGAGGAAACCCTCCCAGTTCAGTTAACGTGGCAGCTATCGGAGGAAATAGTCAGATCTTCATTCATTTAACAATCCATTTGATTTAATTAATGAATTTGATTGTAAAAGCTTGTAAAATTGAGTCTGATTCATTTGATGAGTTTTTGACTTACGAGACTAATGGACAGGCTCTATTAGGTTGGTACCTTGAAGATTACCTGTATACTAAGGTAAACAGTGTATATTTCATTAATAGGAGGCAGAACTATTGATTGCAAGGAAAATCCATCCACAGACCATTATTGCTGGTTGGAGAGAAGCCACAAGAGCAGCCAGAGAAGCCTTGGTGAAGTCAGCTGTGGATAATGGGTTAGTATAGCTACAGGCAAGGCAGCATTTTAATATCAAACTTGAGATCAAACTTATGTCTCTAACAAAAAAGGATTATAGAAAATGGTGCTTACAACTTGATTGCTCATTGTTATTATGGAAGGATTTGAAATAAATGATCTTTACTGTAGCATTGTAACAAAAATACACTGAATGTTCAGAATTTTGTTGTATATATACCTGTGGAAACTAATGCAAGTATTAATTAGATACAAGCTCCCATTTTCCTTGTCCTATACATCTCACTCTCCACTGCATTATAAACTCTTACTGTTACCATATAGAGTGGATGTTTCCTGAATATTTTTGTTCTCTAGAAGATTGTTAAATATTTGATGTAAGAATTAGGAAAGTCTGTTCCAGGATGCAACAATTTACTATATTGTTAAGTACAATAAATACGTAAATGTAGATGAGTAGCATTTGGTGTTTGCTGAATTTCAGTACTGCAGAGTTCATCCTTTGGGAACAATAACTTGTCAGTGAATTCAGTTATCTCTGTGAGCAATGTATTTAAATCTCCTTTGAAGTACAAGAATAAGAAGTCACATTGGCAGGAATCTATTGGAATTCTAAAAATTGTTGTGGGATTTCTTGCTATTTCCTGTTTTAAAATGCTGTTCTTTTACATGCTAGAAACAATTAGCCATATGAATATATTTTGGAAAAAAGGAGAACGAGACTTCCCTGTTTACTTATAGATCTTGTAGAGAGGCTTCAGGCTAAAAAGTAATTTTCTGTTGGTGGTCCTCATTTTTTCCCCCTGTTTTTCAGTAAAAATGAAGCCAAATTTCATAAAGATTTAATGAACATTGCAGAAACAACACTATCTTCAAAACTGCTTACTCATCATAAAGAGCATTTTGCAAAACTTGCTGTAGATGCTGTCCTTAGGCTGAAAGGATCTGGAAACCTAGAAGCTATTCATGTCATTAAGAAGTTAGGAGGAAGTCTCATAAATTCTTACTTGGATGAAGGTATCGTATTACTGAGAGCCGTTTTGTTCAGCTGCATGAATACAGCAAAATGTATCTGCAGTAAAACAACAGTGCTTATTGCAGACTTCAATAGAAAGATTATTGTTAAAAGTTCCAGTTAACCAAAGAAACAACATAGCAATATTATTTGATAAAATGTAAAAGTAAATTCTTGAGGGATCCGTAGAATTACGGTATGTAATTCTGCATAATTTTATTTTTCTTGTATTTATGTATTTCTCAGATTATGTATGATTTGGAGCATACATGTATACTATAATTTTTTTAAAGCTATAACGTTATCAAGAATAGATATTTGAGTGTTCATTACTGCAGATTCGGCCTATCCAAATTCTTACGAGTGGTATATAACGCACTTGGAAGGCTGTTGACAAAAAACAATCTTCAGTAAAATTATATATTTGTAAGATTATATAGGATATATAATGAAAACTGAAGCTGGAATTTTATCAAACACTAGAATTCCCGTGATTTGTTAAGTCATCATATTTCCTGTAAGCCGTCTTGAGTCGCCTTGAGCAAATAAGCAGCAATATAAATTTTCCAAATAAATAAATAAATAAATTTCAGAGATATTTCCTTACCTAAACAAAGAAACAGTATGACTATGGATGAGCAAAAAAATTGGTGGGAGCAGGAGTGAATTCTGATTTTCTGGCGGCTTCTCTATCAAGTTTTCTTATGTGAAGCTGGCAGTGAGTGTCAGAAATTTTCTCCCTCCCTCTTTCTCTTTGTTCATTCTTTCCTTCTTCTCTTCCTTCCCTTGCTTCATTTTTCCCTTCCATTCCAGCAGATAGGTAGTTAAGGGAAATGGAGCAAGGGACTATGAGTGGATGGCAAGGTGTAAGTGCAGAGCAAGGGACTGAATGGTCAGCACTGTGTGAGTGCAGATGGAGTGGCGGAAGGTACACCATTTCTTTATTGACTTTCTCCCTGCAAGCTTTCCACAAGCAAGGACTTTGCTAGTGGGAAGGTGAGAAGGAGCATCAACAATCATATTAGTTCCTTCCAGGTTCCCCATAACTTGTGGGAAGCTATCAGAGAATGTTGAAAATGAGGCATAATCAAGGCAGCACTGTAGTAATGCTGAAAGGCGGTGACACTGAAGTGGCAAAAAAATTCTCAGATTTCATTCCGTTAGGAGTAATGAGTGCCACCATTCTGAGGATTAGCTCATTTGAGGTTTTCTCGTATGATGCTGATTGTGTTTGTCCAATTGAAGATTACTAAATATCAAAAATACATGAGAATTTTAGTAGTATATAGTTTTAAAACAGTTTACTTAATCATTTATTGCTTTACCCTGCAAACTATTTTCAGGTTTTCTATTGGATAAAAAAATTGGAGTTAATCAGCCCAAAAGAATTGAAAATGCAAAGATACTTATTGCCAACACTGGCATGGATACTGATAAAATTAAAGTAAGTGGATTTCATAATACATTTAATGTAATTGAAACAATTGACATTTTAGTTAATATAACCATTGTATTAATTTCATGTAGATATTTGGCTCCCGTGTAAGAGTGGATTCCACAGCAAAGGTAGCAGAAATAGAACAAGCAGAAAAGGAGAAAATGAAGGAGAAGGTCGAGCGTATTCTAAAGCATGGAATAAACTGTTTTATCAACAGGTATGTATTTTGTCAGCAGAATTGGACTGTTATACTTGACAAGCTTGCTGCTTCAGTGAATATAAAAAGTACACACCTGTTAAAGTGCCAGGATTTTGAGATATTAAAAAAAAATCACACCAAGATAAATCACTGCAGAATTCTTTCCACCTTGTATATAACATATAAACTGTTCAATTTAACTGAAAAACAATCTGAATTTTTTTATGGAAAAAAACAATTAAAAAACTAGAATAATGTGTCTGCATAAGCATGCAAACTCTTAACTATCTAGGGATGTGGCTGTGTTCAGAATTAATCATATTCAAGCTGATGGTAAATAGTATCAATTAAAATGAGTTTGATCAAGCCCATATAAAGTTCAGCTATTCTAGTAGGATTTTTCTGACATTTATTCAGTTGCCTGTTACAACAAAAGCCATAATCTGCAGAGAGCTTACAAAGCATCAAGGGGAGCTCATTGTTAGAAGATATCAGTCGGGACTAGGGTACAAAATTTTTTCTAGGGTATTGGATATACCATGGAACACAGTGAAGAAATCAACAAATGAAAAAAATATGGGCACTACCCATATTTATATTACCAAGAATTGGTTGTCCCTCCAGAATGTGTGAAAAGAAGACAAATGGTCCAAGAGGCCTAAAGCAACATTAAAGGAGCTGCAGGATTTTTTGGCAAGTGTTGATTGTGTACTACATGTGACAGTAAGATCCCATATTCTTCATATGTTTGGGCTGTGGGATAAGGTGGTAAGATGGAAGACTTTTCTTACAACGGAAAACATCTAAGCCCGGATACAGTCTGCAAAACATCAGGTTTGACAAAAGCATGTGGGAAAATGTGTTCTGGTCTGATGAGACTATGAATTTTTGGGCCATGATTCCAAAAGGTATGTTTGGTGCAAAAGCAACACTACACATTAGAAATACACCGCACCCACAGTGAAGCATGCTGGTGGCAGCTTTGGGACTGTTTTTCTTAAGCTAGAACTGATAAGGTGGAGGGAAGTATGATCAGTTCCAAATATCAGGCAAGTTTGGCAAAAACCTTCAGACCTCTGTTAAAATGCTGAAGACGAAGAGGCATTTCAACTTTCAACATGACAACCCAATGCCTACCTCCAAATCAACAAAAGAATGACTTCACCAGAGCCTGCACCTGAATCCAATTGGAAATCTATGGGGTGATCTGAAGAGGGCAGTCTGACAAATGTAGAGCGCTTTTGCAAGAAAGATTCTCAAGGCAAGAAGTGCCATGTTGATAAACTTCTACCCCATCTTGTGCTGCCATTAGATCAAGGGGTGCTTCAACAAAGTGTTTAAGGGTGTGCGCACATACGCATCCATGTATGTTTTTTGTTATTTTTTTCCCCCTAAAAGATTTCGGTTTGGTTTTCAGTTGAATTGTAGAGCTTATAAATTATACAGTGGTACTTTGGTACTTACTGTTAATTTAGTTCTGGGAGGGATGTTGAGTGCCAGAAATGATGAATACCAAACAATTTTTTCCCATTAGAAATAATATGAGTCACAAGGCAGCCGACACTGATGAGTTCTAGCTTGTGCGTTGAGTACCAAATAAACAATTGAGTACTGAGACAAAATTTTTGTATCAAAATACATTTGAGTACCAAATTCAGTGAGTTTCAAAGCAGTTGAGTACAAATGTACCACTGTATTAAAGGTGGAAAAAAGTCTGAAGTGATTTATTTTGGTCTAATTTTTTTACAGCTCAAAAACCTAGCTTTTTAACTGTGTGTGTAGACTTTTTATATCCACTATACATAATTGGCATGATTTAGAGCAGGGTTTGTTGATCTCAGTAATTTTAAGATATGCAGACATGCTGGCTGGGTAATTCTAGTCCACAGGTGTTAACATTGCTGAGGTTGAGAAACACTGATTAGAGTTTCAGTTTCACTATTTCTATCTCCAACAAGACTTATATTCAGAATGTTCCCACTTAGATAAAAGTAGAGAAATTGTTTATCTTCCTTTATAGTTCTTAGGCTAAAAATACTTAGATATTTTGGAGCAGCAGCTTTAGCGGAGGAGTTAATGGAAGGAGAATCATTGGAGTTTGCATCCCTGCCTGTTTTGCCAAAGAAAATGCATTGCATTGGAAATGAAGACAGAAAGAATCCTGTTCACTGGAGGAACATTTTTGAAACCACTATATTACTATGATGCATGACAGTAGTTTGATTGTGTCCCAAGAAACTTTACTGGACAGTTTCAAAATAGACAAGATGATAGGCATAATATTGCACCCAAGGCCCACCTCTTGTGTGCATATATAATGAGTTGAACTTGAATTGTAACACTGTATCTGTCATGTCTGTTTTGATACTTCCCTCTTCCTGTGGATGATGCATCATTTTGTGCATTGATTTTCTTTCTCATTAATATTTACAACTTGTACTTACATTCTAAAGCCTATTACACAGATATCCAGAAACACATTGTTCTTAATTTTATTGATCAGTCAGTAAATAGATCATTTGTATGTTCTTACAGCTACTGAGAACTCATTCCTCCAACCGAAATGGAATAAGTGTGTCTATTGTTGGCCGTTAATGATAATTTCTATGCATATTTGAGCATTAGTTGCTTATGAACAATAGAGTTGTTTTTCCTTACAAGGACTTGCCATACTGACAATTTGTCTGATCCATAATGATTGTTCTTATTCAATTGAATGTAGAAAAATGCTTGGTAGATTACAAAAAATTAATTTGGTAGCAGAAAGATTAGAAACAATTTTAGGAACATCAACTATCGGGAGTTGTGTATTTTGAAATACAGTGTTTGCATGGACCTATTTTGTGACACAACCTTTTGATCCTCTGATGGTCTCCTAAAGGCTTTTGTCAAGTCTTGCCAAGTCCAGAACATTTTGAAGTCGAAAAACTGGCCTCCTTAATCAACTGTACTTCAGAAATGTTGAATTAAAACTGATAATTTTCAGGCATTATGAAGTAGAATTATCAGACCTTTATTCCCATATATCTGGAAGATATTGGATTGGATTATCTATTTTTGCGTGCACAAGGAAGGTGTGTTAAGGTATAACAGTTGAAGAATAATCAGTGTTTGCATGTGATTAGAAATATTGTATGCTTCTATTACAGGCAGTTGATTTATAATTACCCAGAACAGATGTTTGCTGCTGCTGGAGTTATGGCAATTGAACATGCAGATTTTGCTGGAGTTGAGCGTCTAGCTCTTGTGACAGGTAAATAAATCCTACAATTAGTGTTGATTTTCACTATTTACCCTTGAAATATTTTCAGTTAGTTGGAGAAAATGGGATAGAGAAAACGAAAAGAAAGAATTATAGATTATTTCCTAACTCTTGAAAAAAAATTCCGAAGCTTAAGAATACTTAAAGGTATGTTATATAGGGAATGGTAGCTATGGATGGGTGGGTAGAGATTGGATGTCCTCTTTTCCTGTGAATCAAAATGCCTTTCCATTGTGCAAAATCTCAGTTGTTTTGAATGACAACTTCTTTTTATCATTATTCTTTGTTGATTTATCATGATACTCATCGGAGAAATTTAATAATTCTGCATTTTTAAAAATTGGTTTTCAGGTTATAAGAACAAATCTATTGACACATCAAAGAAGATGCTGGACAATGTCAAATAAAGTGGACTTTCAGTATTTTTCTATTCTTTTGGATAGAAAAGGATTTGTTATGAAGTAGCAGTATATAGTAACCATTTCTTCATAAAGCTATCAGAGATACTTAGGAAGAGAATGCATTTTTGTTTTATTATAGCAATTTGGAAGATAAATAGTCCATTGCTGGACTATTATGCAAGTGAAATGGTTTATGTGAACTTTAATTTTTTAGGTGGCGAAATTGCTTCAACTTTTGATCATCCAGAACTAGTAAAGCTAGGAAGCTGCAAACTAATTGAAGAGGTCATGATTGGTGAAGATAAACTTATTCATTTCTCTGGAGTTGCTATGGGTAAGATGGATTGAGCAATCCTCCAGTTATTCCTATTCTACTAAATGTTGGGCACAACAATCCTAATCCGATTATTTAGAAGCTATTACTTATACTGTGCAGTGATTAGATCAAAATAGTAGAGGAAAGATGCAAAATTAAAAATAAGAGAATGTAAAAGTAATACCTGACCATATGTAGAGAGAACCCATGAAGTCACATTGATGATCCATACTTTTCATAACGCTCCTGCATTATAATGTACATAATGTATTTCTGATCTAGTAGGTATAGTGGAGTTGGTAAGCCCAGTAATAATGAAGAAACAACACATGCCACACACTCCGTAGAACTATTAATCATTAGATGCTCCATCCCTGCTCAGAAAGGGATGTGAATGCTGAGATTTGGTCTGCCCATATAATACAGAATTTATGAAATAATTATATAGTGTAAAGGACAGTTAGAATGTGAGCATCAGACTTTCTACAAGTAACTTTTGAGCTAGTCCTTAAGTATCAGGTAATAATCTTAAGATTCTTAAAATTTAAATTTACATATCTTTCCCTTTTTTGATTCTTAGGTGAAGCTTGCACCATAGTCTTACGTGGTGCAACACAGCAAATCATAGATGAGGCTGAAAGGTCTCTGCATGATGCACTCTGTGTTCTTGCCCAGACAGTCAAAGATACTAGAACTGTGTATGGTGGAGGTGAATATTCAAACTTTGAAATCTACACTTTCTTCAATGCAAAGATTTACTCACATTGGCTAAGATTTAGTTTTTCAAATTTTCAGGCTGTTCAGAGATGTTAATGGCTAATGCAGTGTGGGAGCTTGCAAAAAGAACCCCTGGCAAAGAATCGTTAGCAATGGAGTCTTTTGCTAAGGCTCTAAGTACGGTAAGCTTCTGTCCACTTAATTGTATTAGAAGTAAATATATAAAGCTAAAAGATATGGAAAAGACCAGCTGTCTAGCCTTTTGAGTGTTTTTAACTCTTGGGAGAAATCAGCATTCATTTTTGTGGGATAAGTTACTTGTTCCAGGAGTCTTGAAAAAAAAGTTACTGATTAATATTCTGAATATTTTTCTTCAAGGTAGCCATTCACATAATGTACAGCATATAATGTAAAAGGCCCAATTAAAAGGAATATGTCTGGAAATGGAATAATATTATAATTGACCCTGTCCCCCAATTAGCAACTTAGCTGTAATTGAAAATACTTAAATGTGAATGAATAATATAGAGATTTGTAGTATGGTATGTTTGAATTAGCTTTTGTTGCTATTTGGTACTGATTTCAAATAGATCTTTAATAAAGGCCTATCTTTGTAGCTCCCAACTATCATAGCTGACAATGCTGGATATGATAGTGCAGATTTGGTTTCCCAACTTCGAGCTGCCCACAGTGAAGGGAAGAATACTTATGGACTTGGTAAGTTCATGTTTTTAATAAAATCTTAGTGCAAGAGTGGGAAAAAACCCAGTGGGCATTTGCTAATAAACTGCAGTTTTTACACTTCAGTGTCTGAAAAAGAGAAATTGTTAAAATATTCTTTCTCTGTCCCCCTCACTTGCTTAGAACTTTCATTGGAAACTATTGTGAGTTTAATTCTAATAATTCCAAACACAGTTTAGTTTCTTGTATGCCAGACATGTCAAACACAAGGCCCGGGGGCCGGATGCGGCCCCTGAAGTGGTTTCATGTGGCCCATGAAGCCATCCTGGAAACAGTGAGGGAACGGCTCCCACTGCCATGATCTGACCCAGGCCGGCTGGGAGCCAATGTACAATTTTGTGGTGGCCATCTATGCTGAAACACATTCAGTCTTAGCTCCACAAGGCCGTCTGGAAACAGTGAGGAACCAGCCCCTGCTGCGTTAGCCGTACCCCTTGGGTGCATGCTGGGGAGGTGTCACCCTTTCCGAGGAATGAAGAAATGCACCATCGCCTGGAAGTAGCCAGCAAATGGCCCTCACCTACTTCACATATCCGGCTTGATGGGCTCTGGGAGAGGGGTTTTGGCAGGCAGCGGGGTGCTCTCCTCACAGCGCCAAGAGCTGAGCCGGGTGGCGCGAATCTGATGAGAAGTGCAATGCTGCCTAGCCCCCAGCCTGCCCAGTTTCAGCAGGCAGCAAGGTGCAGAGCTGGCGAGCTTCGCACCACCCGGCTCAAAATCTCAGCGCTGTAAGGAAAACACACCACTACTGCCGAAACCGGGCAGGATGGGGGCTGGGCAGCATGGCACAGGTAATGTTGACTCTCATGCTGCTCATGGCATCCCCTCCCCCAGAGCTCACCAAGCCAGATATGTGAAGTAGGTGAGGGCCATGTGTTGGCCACTTCCAGGTGATGGTGCATTTCTTCATTCCTCATGAAGGGTGACACCTCCCCAGCTGCGTTTCTTGCCTGTTTTTCTCCCTCATCTCAAATATTTTCCCACCACTCTATACTTAGGAAGGAAGGAAAGAAGGAGAGGGAGGGTCTGAGGGAAGTCCTGCCTTAGTCCTGCCCTGCTGCCCTTTCACCATCCCCTTGCCCCCTCCTCCTGGTCTATCCTGGGGTTCTCCCATCCTGTTGCTCAGGAAGCTTTGGATACAAAGCTGGGTCTCCTCCCATGGAGAGGGAATGGGCCTCCCTCTGACTTTTCCCTCGTACCCATCATGAGCAACCTGGGTAAAATGAGCAAGCATAGCAGCAGCAGCCTTGTGGAGGAGGTAAGTGCAGCTGTGTGCCCCCTTGGGGAAGTGGGGCTGGGCTTGGTGCCGCGGGTGCTCAAGGGCCAGGCTGGGCATTTGACCTCTGCTGCCCAAGGCTCTGGGCAGCCCGTGCCACCATCCAGCCCCCCCCCATGGCCTGAGAGGAACAGTGAGGCTCTTCCAGTGGACCATGCCTTGGCACTTGTCCTGGTCCCACCCCCTTCTGCCAGAGACCCTCAGATCTGTCCCACTGCTGCCCAGGCCCCGACAGGCATCCTTGATGCGAACAATGTAGAACTGGCCACACCCACTCCATCCACGCCCACCCATCGTGGCCATACCCACCCGGCCCCTGAGGGCAACCACAGTGCTGATGCGGTCCTCAGTGAAATTGAGTTTGACACCCCTGCTCTATGCGTTTTGAACTTTGGCTTCATATAGGCCTAGACAACGTGACCATGCCTAAGAAAATATATATGGAAATTTAGTGTAAAGCTTCAAATTTCTCTGATAAAACCTTAGTCCTGGGCTGATTGTGAACCCAGAGACAGTCCTCAGATCTAAATGGACATCTGAGTTCTTCCTCTCCAGTTCACCAACTAACCAAATGCATAAGCTCATAATATGGATCACTTTAATAAACAATAATTATGTACGGTAGTTGAAAATTGCAACAGAAACAAAAATGAAAAAGTCAATTCTCTGTAATCTCTTTAAGATATGAAAGAGGCTGCTATTGCAGACATGGCAAGTCTAGGAGTCGTTGAAAGCTTTCAGGTGAAACGTCAGGTTTTGTTAAGTGCTGCTGAAGCAGCAGAAGTCATTCTCCGTGTTGATGACATCATTAAGGCGGCACCAAGGTAAAGTACAACTTTTCAGCACTTGTGAGAGAATGAGCTAATTAAATATCAAATATTTTTCAATGGGTGGGCAGGATTTTCAAGCAGAATGTTTTTTCTAGTTATTGTCTTGACCTCTGAGGGCAACAGGGAACAGGACATAGATGCAGGGATATCACCAGAGATAGGCTAAAATTGTTAATTTTTAGGAGGAGTTGAAGACAAATAGTTGGGTTAATCTCTGTGGAGACTCAATATATGTATTGTTGATTGTGGTTTTAAAAGGTCAAAAATTACTCTCATTACGTAATATATAGTTGGAAGGGATGCACCAATGGGACATCTATATTTTTGATTACCTACCCATGTTTTTATAGTTTAAAAATGGCACATATAGCTTCAGTATTTATTTTATGATTCACTGTTACCAGGTTATATGAGCTAATACTACTTAATTAAATCTTAAATTGAGATTTATTATTTATAATTAATTGTGCTACAGTGGTTAGAATGCAGTATTTTGGGCACACTGCCCACAGCCTAGAATTCGATCCTGATGAGTGTCAAGATTGACTCAGCTTTCCATCCTTCTGAGGTCGGTAAAATGAGGCAGATTGTTGGGGCAATATGTTGACATAAACTGCCCAAAGAGTGCTGTAAAGCACTATAAATCTAATCGCTATTGCTATTTTGAATAAAGAAATATTTTCCTGTCCTGTGGCATCTGCTTATACACAATTCTGTTGCTTCTTTCAGAAAACGAGTACCAGATCGGTATCCTTGTTGAACATTCTGCATTCAGAAAGAACATTTGAACCAGACTGGGTTGTACTTCTAACAGATTACAGAAGGAATGGCACATTTAGCACCGACGCATAAGTGTTTTGATTTAACTTGTATTATTTTTTTTAAAAACACCTAATTCATTTTACAACATCTGTACTCCTTCACTGTTCCTTTTGTGTAGTACTCATAATAAACATTTCAAATAGAAATAATCTTTTATTTTCCTATCATTATTTGAGGGGACAGGGGCATGTTCTTGTCCGGTCATCTGGGGAGAGTTTGAGGCTGTTACGCCTGAGGAAGTGGACAGGGCCATTGGATCTGTATGTTCTGCCACCTGTTTGTTGGACCCGTGTCCCTCCTGGCTGGTTTCGGCCAGTAGGGTGGTGACACGTACCTGGATCCAGGAGATTGTCAACGCTTCTTTGAGGGAGGGGTCCTTTCCGGCTCTCTTAAAGGAGGCACTTGTGCGCCCCCTCTTCAAGAAGCCTTCCCTGGATCCAGAAATTTTGACCAACTATCGTCCGGTCTCCAACCTTCCCTTTGTGGGAAGGTTGTCGAGAAGGTGGTGGCACATCAGCTCCAGCGGTCTCTGGAGGAAGCCGATTATCTGGGCCCTCTGCAGTCGGGGTTCAGGCCCGGCTACAGCACCGAAACTGCTTTGGTCGCTCTGATGGATGATCTCTGGCGAGCCCGGGATAGAGGCCAGTCCTCTGTCCTGGTGCTTCTTGACCTCTCAGCGGCGTTCGATACCATTGACCACGGTATCCTGCGCCGGCTGGAGGGATTGGGAGTGGGGGACACCGTATTGTGGTGGTTCTCCTATCTCACTGGTCGGTCGCAGTCGGTGTTTGTGGGGGGTCAGAGGTCCACCTCTAGGTTACTCCCATGTGGGGTCGGTTCTCTCCCCCCTACTTTTTAACATTTACATGAAGCCACTGGGTGAGATCATTCACTGCCACGGAGTGAGATACCATCAGTACGCTGATGATACTCAGCTGTACATTTCCACTCCTGGCCATATCAGTGAAGCGGTTGAGGTGATGTGCCGGTGTCTGGAGGCTGTGAGGGTTTGGATGGGTGTTAACAGATTAAGGCTCAACCCCGATAAGACAGAGTGGCTGTGGGTGATGCCTCCCAAGGACACTTCTATCTGTCCTTCGATTACCCTGGGGGGTGAATCTATAAACCCCTCAGAGAAGGTTCGCGACTTGGGAGTCCTCCTCGATCCACAGCTGACATTGGATCATCATTTGTCGGCAGTGGCAAGGGGGGCATTTGCCCAGGTTCGCCTGGTGCACCAGTTGCATCCTTACTTGGATCGGGAGTCTCTCCTCACAGTCACACATGCCCTTGTCACCTCGAGGATCAACTACTGCAACGCTCTCTACATGGGGCTACCCTTGAAGAGTGTTCGGAGACTACAATTAGTGCAAAATGCAGCTGCGCGAGCAATTGTGGGTCTTCCTCGTTGTGCCCACATTTCATCAACTCTCCGCACGCTGCATTGGTTGCCTATTGGTCTCCGAGCCCAATTCAAGGTGTTGGTTATTACCTATAAAGCCCTTCATGGCTTGGGACCAGGATACTTACGGGACCGCCTTCTGCCACATACTTCTCTACGACCGGTGAGAGCGCACAGGGTCGGCCTCCAGGTCCCGTCAACGAAACAATGTCGTCTGGCGGGCCCTAGGGGGAGGGCTTTCTCTGTTGCGGCGCCCACCCTCTGGAACCAACTACCTCCTGAAGTCCGCGTTTCTCCGACCCTCCTGGCCTTCCGAAAGAATTTAAAAACCTACCTCTGCCGGCAGGCCTGGGGATGATTGTTGATTGTGGTGTGATTGATGAGTATGTATGGGGTTTGTATTTTTAATGTTCGGATTTGTTGCAATTGTTTATATATATATGTTGTGAGCCGCTCCGAGTCTTCGGACAGGAGCGGCATACAAATCCGAATAAATAAATAAATAAATAAATAAATTTCACTGAATGTGCACTTAAACTTGGAAAAGTGAAAGAGCAGATTACTTTAAACATTTGTAGATGGCAGCTTGATCTTATGAGCAGTGTTCAGGATCATTATTTTAAACTAAAAATTGCATCTTATGTTTAGTTCATTTAAGACTATTCCTCAGCTCCCATCAGCTCAGCCAGTGTGGCCAGTAATAAGGAATTAGGGAAGTTACAAATAAATGCATCAGAAAAGTATTGAATTGGTTGTTCTTACATTAATAAAGATAAGACATTGCAGTAGATTTACTTTATGTACTAGCAAGTGCAAAGTAATTTGGCTCCTAAGTGTATCTCAGATAAGCCAACAATTTTAGGGCCAACAATTTTAGGTGCTGAAATGCACCGCCAAAATTGGGTTTCGCTTACCTGCCAAACACACTTTTAAAAATATATTCTGTATATATGTAAGACCATCTGTGCATAAGCAGACTCTTGAATTTTTAATCAAAATATGAAAAATGCCTCCTACAGATAAGTCAGTGGTGAAAATTGAAATATGAAAAATTTTAGGGCTCATCTTTCAAATTCATTTTGTTGGTATGCTTTAAAATTCTGGAGGTAGATATACTCGTTGGAGCAAAATGATAGTTTCATATCAGAACTAATCAGAACAGATGCATTTGATATGAAAATTTGGAGACTTAGCCAGCATTTTGAGATGCATGAAACAATAAGAAACTCAGAATTTACAAGAGGTTGAAAGAAAAGAGAGAAATATATTTAGACAGAAGCATCTTTCTGAATAAAAAACACCCTTTCACCTTAGGAATGCATTTGTAAACTGAATAGCAATTAGAGAAAATACACAAATTATATATTTGGCACTAGGTTTCAAAGGCAGAGAATAATATTTACTTTTATTTCATAAGTTGAGAAAAGAACATCATTGTAGGCTGTATGAAAACTCAAATAAGATTCCAGGTTCAGCACTTCTGGTCAGAAAAAAGTCTTCCTTCGGTCATTCTGGAAGAGCTCATAAAGCATAATATGATTGTGGAACTTGATATGTCAATGTTGTCCTGATAACGCAGCTTTCTGTGTCCTACCTAACTGCAAAAAGCTGACAGCATTTTGGCTGCATTGGGCTTTGTGTGACATGGAAGACTGCATTCTGAAATGGTGCACTCAAGTATTTGCAAGAGAACGCATTTTGATCCCTGTCACTCGGCCACAGAATGGTAGCTGGTTGGACATAACTTTTTGCATCCTGCTACATATAACTTTCAAGCCTTCTTAGGAAGGAAACTCCTTAATTTTGGAACCCTGACTTAAAATTAGTAACTTTTAAATGTTTGGTAAATTTATCAAATGTCTAATAGTAGTTAAGAGCTACATCCCCACGAGGGCATGTAAAGTCAGAGGGAGTGAAATGAGTTAGGAATAAATGATAACTTTTTTAAGGAAAAAAATATTCTTAATAATGGATAACAATGTGAACATGTATTTTAAACTTGAGGGCTTAAGAGTGGAATATTAGTAAATAACTTAGAAACCCACCATTCCCACCCACACAAAAAAACCTGAAAAAAGACATGTCTTCTAATGGACTTGTCATGTTATTCAATGATGTTGCTACTCATGATACCTGAAGTTATCCATCCCTATATAGATGAAAAGTATGTTATTTATCAATACCTAATATCTAATTTATCAAGAACCGCTGTGTTCTGGAATACCCATAGTGTATCAATATTGCTGCATAAAATTATAGAAGTATAATTGATGAACATTTCATGGCCACCTGCAGCCTTCCAGGCATCAATTTGCAGCCTCAAAAATACACTAAATTCCTGCCACCAAATTACAGTAGCCAAAAATTTCCATTTAAAAGTGACTGTGCAAGGAAAAATAAATCATCACTAACCTTCCATTTCCTCACGACCTCCTGCTGAAAAACATGGGCTTTGCCTGTCTAGTAAAGACACTGTCCCTTGCCATCTCCCTTTTCGGTAATTCTTGGAGATCATACATGATCCATGTAGCTTAAAATTGCTGCCGTAGTCTGAAAAAAGTGATTCACACACCTGACCTGGATGCTTTTGACAGAGCTAAGGCAAGAAAATCAAGCAAAAGAGACAGTTAAGGTTAAGGCCCCAGGCTGAAAAGTGGAAGACCATGAGTTCAAGTCCTGCCGTAGCCATGACAGTCAGCTGGATAACTTTGGGCCAGTCACTCTTCCAACCCAACCCACTTCACAGGGTTGTGGGGAAAATAGAAAGAGGAAGGTACTGTATGTTGCTTATGTTTACCATTTGTAAAAATAAAGGCAGAAAACAAATAAATAGATGAGTTAGAGTGTGTTTGTGATTTACTTTCATTAAAAACATGGAATAAAAGTTAAAATATTTCTCAGCTGCACTGTAATTAACAAAGTGAGCTGAGTATAAATACATTAAAAGGAATGAAGCACGGTAAACCATAAAAGTATGAGAGAGAGAAAATCCCAAATCATTTTTATCCAGACTTTAATAATTCTTAAGAACATTTTAGGATCTGATTGGAAGACCTTATTTAAATAGCAGCTAGTTTGAAATGTTGCTTATTTATATTAACCAATAATTATAGACAGAATAAAAGGTTTCAAAATGTTTTCAGGATGCTTCTAGACAATGCCTCTATTATTAAGAGTCCAGTGCTATAATTTATTGACGGGGTAAATACAATAAATTCATTCAACATCTGTTTAAATAAAAAATGGCCTTCCTGTCATCTGATTCATCTGCATTGTTTTAGCCTTCCATTTAGATTCTTGGGAAAAGAAGCAGTTATATAACATTACAGCTGCTGACTGCCGTCTCTGTTCTGAACTCTTCAACTATGCATTTCCTACAAGTGTTGAAATAGCTACTGTGCAGGTGCAGGCATACAGATACATACATACCACTGGAACAAGTGATACTCTGCAAATATCACCTTCATGCAAGCCTGCAAAAGCAAAAGCCAGTCCAAACGTCCTGTTGAACTTTTCTGAGAGGTAGCTGTAGGCATTAATAATTCTTCGGTCTTTGGTGGTTGAGGAATGTTCTTGCTCTTTAATTGGACAGTTTACAGGAGAGAGGAGGAGGAGGAGGCAGCAGGGAGTTAATATCCTCTATTCCTTTTTCCTTGTCCATCCCAGATCGCTTCCTAGGCTCAGGGCTCTCCTCAGACCATCTCCCAACTCTGTGTACCCCCTTAGCCACCTTGGGTGCATTTCTACAGGGGTTGTGGTCATAGATCACCAATTTCAAACCATTCAGGTGGACAAGACTGGGGAAATCATGAATGGCATTGCAGTCCACATCAATCACTTCCAGGAAAGGCATGTGCAAAAGCACTGGTGGGAAATCGGCCAGTAAGTTGCTGGAGAGCCAGATCGTACGCAGTTCCTTCAGATACTGTAGCTGTTCAGGCAGAGAGCGCAGTGCATTGGATCCAGCATGCAGTGTTTTGAGGTGCTTCAGCTCACACACTACATTGGGCAGGCTGTACAGGCAGTTGGATTCAATCCATAAAGTCTTGAGGTTTTGGAGCTGATGCATCTCTGCAGGTAGGTCTCCCAGTTTGTTATTGCCCAGATAAAGGATACACAGCTGTTTCAAGGTGCACACCACTTGGGGTAGTGTGTGGAAATTGTTGAAATCCAGTGCCAGGATCTGAAGGTTCTGTAACTCTTCTAATTCAGGGGGCAGATGATTCAGGTTGTTGTTGCTCAGGTACAGCTTGACCAGTTCCCTGAAAGAGCAAACACACACAGGAAACCGTCTCACTTGCCTGCCACTCAGATCCAACATTTTATCAATTGGCATCTCTTCAAGGTCTCCCAGGATGTATTTCTGGCACTCGTCAAATGGGAGAAAGGCTATAATTGCTCTTAATGTGTTGCCCATTCTTAAAAGCTGCAATGGCTTTTGGAGTCAGATGAATATTCCTTGTAGATGTAGAAACTTTCTGGGTTTCACTCTGTTCTTCTGGCATTTCCTCTTCCCAGTAAGTAAAATAGAGGCATGGTCTACATGGCAACAATCATTATTTTCAAGAGCCCTGGAATATTTCTGATAAGTGAATGAGTGTCTGCTGATGAGAATTACAGACATTCCTATGGAGCAACTCTAATAGAACAGGGCAGTAAAACTATCTCAGTCAAGTTCTCGCTGATCTCAAATATTTTTGGAAATGCTTCTGAGTTTCCTCTTTAGGACATGCCGTTTTTGACGTTTGTGTCCCATGACTTAATGACCACTAATGTAATCAATACTTTCAACAATTTATCCATTCATATGTATAGGTTGAGATATGTGTTAAGTCATGATATGGCTTCCTGATTTTGGTTTAGAATGTGGTATGAATCTGTGTTTATGGTGGGGTGAACAAGATGAACAAGGCACTGAATATCAGCCTCAGTAGCTGAAAAATTAGGCCAGCGTATGGAATTAATTTCCCCTCCATTTCATATGATCCTAATTCAGATCTGGGTCCCCAGTGACAGAATTTTATTTAAAAAGTAGTAAGCATGGAATGAGAAATATTTTAAAGCATCATCTGGTTTGAAATGCAATGGATTAGTGCAGTTAGTCACATTCTCTTGTCAGAATCTGGCTTTTTGTTACAAAACACAAACTGTCATATTTATTAAATAATTTAATAACTATGACAATTTGTCTGTGTTTTGTTACATTTTTAGTACATTCTTTAGTATTTTGGGGGATGTACCAAAATATAAAATTTAGATGGGAAGGTCTGGTTTACCATTTAATCATTAATCTGTTTTATCAACATAGATCATTATGACCTTAAGCTATTGCATCTTGTGACCATTGACAAAGCCAAAGTCTCAGCAGAGAGATAATGAAATAAAATATTGCAGATAATGAGTTTTGGAAAGTCTTTGGTGTGTGCGGAGGGGGTGGGAACAGATTGTTATATTTGTTCTACCCAGAGTTCCGGCATCTTTTTTGGATGGAACCTTGTAGGGTAGGCAAGGCGGGTTGTATGACGTGGGTGAGTTCCAGCACCTTTTTTTTTTTTTTTTTTTTACAAAAAAAGCACTGATTCTACCTCTGAAAAAGCTTTTAGGGTGCAATGAATGGTTTTTTCCCTTTGCCAATATTTTATCCTCCAATAAACATGTAAGGCTTGGAAGATTACTGGACCAATATTTGTGGCTGGATATGGTTTGAATCCTGTTTTCCTCTATTTGAGGAAAACCATGAGATTACACTGATTCTGAAGTAAGACAATATCAAGTTAGTTTCCTTTCTTGAGTCATTTTGAGAGCCAGTTTGGTGTAGTGATTAAGTAATCAGGCTAGAAACCAGAAGACCAAGAGTTCTAGTCCTGCTTTACACAAAAAGCCAATTGGGTTACCATGAGACAGTCCCTCTCTCTCAGCCCTCTTGGAGGGAGACTATGGGAGAACCACCTCTGAAGGACCTTGCCAAGAGAATTGCAGGGATTTGTTCAGGCAGTCTCTGAGAATCAGACAAATTAAATAGAAGGGGGGAAATGAGTCATTTAGCTGTATGATATTCATATTTTTACAAAACTTTGAATTTATTATTTGTTGAATCCTATTACATCTTCACCAGAAGGATGCTCAGGCAGCATATATTAAATTCTGAAAACACAAGATTATTATAATATTCCAATATAATCCAATACAAACAAGGTCTTTTAAATACCACAATCAGCAACCAGCCAACTTCTATTTAAAATTGATCTCAATTTAAAACTGAATAGACAATTAAAATATTTATAAAAGATAATTAATTTTTAAAAAACCTAGGCAAACAGAAGTATGTTAATTTCATGCCAAACTCTGTAAATATATAACAATATGAAGACTTCTTTACAGTCAAATACTAGCACATATATTTCAAATACATCATAACAGTTGGGATAATTAATCAGTGGAGTCGAATGACCATTTCACGGGGGTCGCCAAACAACGCAGCCCGCCATTTTTTCCCCTTTTCCCCTCGGCTGGCTCAGGGCCGTCGCGCATGCGCAGTGCGGGCCGTCGTGCCGCGCATGCATGGTGCAGGTCGGGGTCGCGCCGCACATGCGCGGCGCAGGTCAGGGTCACAGCCTGAAAAAGGTTGAGAACCGCTGCTCTAGAAGTTGTGGTTGCTCCAACACTGGAGGTCTTAAAGAAGCAATTAGACAACCATTTGTTTGAAATGATATAGGGTTTCCTGCCTGAGCAAGGGGCTGGACTAGAAGACCTCCAAGATCCCTTCCAACTCTGTTATTCTGTTATAATTCCTAAATGCAATATATTTCTCCAAAAAATAACTCACAGATGCCCACCCTCTTAAAGTACTCAGTCAACAGCTGTGCTCTAGGATGCTCCAGAAACAAGTCTTCCTTCAGATGTTTGGTCACAAGTGATTCATGCTCATTTAGACTTGGAGAAAAGGCTTTTAGTGACTTGTATGCAATTAGGTAGCAACTATTGTTAAAATAATTTGTGTCAGAAAACATGCTGATCGAATAGAATAGAATAGGAATAGGAATAGAATAGAATTCTTTATTGGCCATGTGTAATTGGACATACAAGGAATTTATGTCCAGTGCATAAGTTTTTGATGTACATACAAATAAGAAAGTGATAGGTCATAGATCATAAACCATAAAATACACTCATAAATCATAAGATACAAACAACAATTGATAAATCATAATAGTTCAGTGATCTACCAGTAGATCCCAATTTGGGTCTGCCCATCCCTCACAGATTACAATATTTACACAAAACAACTGTGCTTTTACAGCATATTGCAGATGTCCTGCCAAACAGCTATTGATTCACCAATAGCTGATTGGGTTCCAGTGAACCACAGTGACACATAAAAGAGCAAATGCTCCAAGAAATCAGCTGCACTTTCATTTTCAATACATTGAAAGCATGAAGTTTCTCTTAGTGACTTTGGTTTATATTCCGTTTATGACTGCTCTGATAAGGTAAGAACAAATTTCGGAGCATACTTATTTGTGTATATATGCAGCAATATGAAAGAAATGTATCAGTTTACTTCCTTAGAAAAGTTTACGATGTTTAAATAATGTCAGAAGCTATTTATTAGAGATTGATGTTACTATAGTTTTCATTTCTGGCAAAACCAAAATGAATCACATGAATCCAGTTCTTACAAGGCCATAATATTTAAGCACTAACTGTAATTTATCTGCTATGGAAGTAGGTGATACATGTAGATATCTCCTGCTGAGTCTCTCAGATGTTATATTAGAATATAACAAATCTTTATTACAAATACAAATATTAGGGGGGGGGAAAGAAAAGAAGGTACTACAAAGAAGCAGCATCTGATTGTTTTGACTGGTTATAAATGCATTTATATTTTACCCACTCTCTAAAGTTGTTTTTTTTAAGACAAGTTTTATTGGTTTTTTGATTTTTAAAGAAAGTACTCAAGACTCACCGTGGTGTTAGGGTGGTCAAACATCCGAAGACAAAACATATATACATAATTCAATCAATACATCAAATATTCCCTCTCTATTTCCCTTAAGTATCATATTTTATTTAAAATAATCCAATTCTAGCTTAAATTTATTCAACCTAAACCTGTTTTTAAAGCTTTATAAATTTATACTATCATAATCAAAATAACTTTAAGTACAAACATTTTAGTTCAGGTATCCCTTCCGAATATATTCTAATTTCTTAATTTTATCATAGATCTTATTTATTTCTTCTTCCACTACGGTAATATCCCTTATTTAAAATAAAATATTAATCTATCCTATACGTATCTAATCCATCAATCAATCAATTTCTTTAAACTGACAAAATAAAGTCCAATCTTAAATCATTTCAATCCATTTGACAGAATTCAAATTTCATCCAGTTAATTTTCATAACTAATCACATCCACATTATCAAACAAACAGATCATCTTATTAGATTAACTCAATATTACATAATAATTTTCTTACAAATAAACCTATAATTCTAAAAAAAATAAAAAAACCCACATTCTTAATCAATTTAATATATATATTCCATTAATCACCCCCTTTTCTCTTACTTTTTAAGCTGAAAAGATAATATCAAACCTTAAATCATTTCAATCCATTGGACATCAAACAAACAAATCATCTTATTAAAAATAATAGTTTTCATATCGATAAACCCATCAATTCAAAAAGTACATTCTTAGTCAATTTAATATATATCTTCCATTAATCGCCCATTTCTCTTACATCTTGCTCATAATCTTAGTCCTTAAATCAGTCCATAATTCTAAATTGCCTTTAATTCATTACACAGAATTTTAAATTTCACTTCTTTTCAGTCATATTCTGGGCTTCTTCTTCTGCCAGGTAGGTTTCCATAACAGAGCTTCCCTTCCAACTAATAAGTCTCTCTTTGTTGCTTGCAGTATCATTTGAATCCATGTAAACCATCATGGCATTTGCATTGGTCCTCTGTTTCTCTTAACCATAAAATTTCGTTGCTTTGACATTTCAAATCTCAGTCTTTGCTTTTCTTGGTCCTCAAAACCATAGGTGAACTGCTTATCAGGCAAAGACAATTTCTCTTTATTCTCAGTTAAGTCCTCTTCTTGTATAGTCTGTTTTATAGAATAATCAGAAGTAGTTTGAGAGTCAATTTTGAGGTTTAAAGGAGAGATTCTGATTCTTAATTCTGTAGTAAACTCTTTCATTGTAGCACATATTTCTTCTTTAGCCTCATAAATCTTTTCCAGAATAAGTTTACAATTTAAGTGTGAATTCAGCTCCATTTTAAAAGTTATTCAGCTGGATCAGATTATCTTTCTCTCTCTCTCAAAAAAAAAAAAAAAAAACAGTTTGAAAACCAGTCATCTCATCTCCAAATAGTCAACAATTAGCTTTTGGCCAGTAGATGTCCTCAGTAAGCTAAAAAATCTTTTTCAAGAGTCATTTTTTTCCCTTTCTATTTTTTTAGGAAAAAGTGGAGGAAGAAATACTCTTCCAATATAAGATAGTAATAGCGCTCAGCAAGAAAAACAACAACAGCATAAACTGATAATACAGCTCTTAAGAGAAATTTTTTTTCTGGTACCCCAAAACATGTATAAAAAAGAAGTAATCTTTAAAATTTTGTTTTATTCTTTTGTTCAACGCCTTTCTTCCGAAAAAAGCAGAAGCTGCCTTTCCAAGCCAGGGAAATAATTCCAACGGGGCACTCACAGGCAAAAAAAAAGAAAAAAAAGTAGAAGGAAAGATCATTCAGGACGGAGAGAGGGAGGAAAGGTCTCACCCAGATTCACCACGGTGGTTCTTTATGCTTAGATGATTTTCTGACTTCAGCTGGCACAGCGAAGTGATCGGCCATTTTACTGACCGATCTTCTTCTCCATCGGCCCTACGGAGTTAGCTCGGACTGCAGGGGGAGCCACCGCTCCACCGCAGCCGAGCAAAAGCCTTCTCGACGGTGGTCGCCCCTTCAGGGCGATTTAAGACCCGCATAAGAGTCTACCAGTAGAGAGAAAGGCAGCCAACGAAGAGCGACAGCTCTTCGTGTGGCTGAAGCTGCCTGATCCGGAAACGGAAGTCGCCACTCTCTAAAGTTTTGTCATAGTTTCCTTCTTCCCCAAGCTATCCTGTTTTTTTCATTTTGCAGGCTAATGTTTTGGGCTGGAGAAGGGTCCATTTGGATAGTCCAACAGTGAATCTCCCTCAGCTCCATATAGTGTTGCTACTAAGATTAAGACACACTTCTAAGGCCTGAGGCCTTGCAGGTTGAACTGGCAGAGAGTGCCCCACACTGCATCCAAGGTCATCATTTCCCTGGATGAATTGTGTGCCACAGGGAGCTTTTCATATGTCTGTGGCCACTTTTTCTAATGGCAAGGTCTAAATGGTTTATGTCCAGTGAGTATGTCCAATCAAACTAAAGAGATAAAGCCTACCCATAACGTTCTTTGATAATAGTATCAGTTCACTGAGTCTCAAAGCAGGAAAACAATGCAATTCCTGACATTCAGTACAAGGCAGTGCCAACATTCAAATCTATATTTATATTGTTCAATCAGGATTCCACTAGTTCAGTTTAATTCTATCCAAACTGTACTTCGAGAAAGAGGAGAACTGGAGCAATTTTGGAGGAATAATTTACCTGAACATTTTGCTCAGAAGTACCATCCTTGCTTTCCATCTGATATTTTTTTGTCCATGAGAATTGCAAAGGAAAAGCTTCATAATTACATGAATGTGAGTATATTTGTACAAAATGGAATGAAAAAAACAGGCTGGGACAGCTCTGTGGGCAACCAGTAAGCAAAATAAACATGGACCTAGAGCACCAAGGGAAGGCTCACAGAGTTTTTCCCTTTAGCTGTTGTGCTCTAAACTCAACTTTAGCCCATTTTTTGTAACTGTCATTATCTGTGATGCTCCATTTTAATCTATATTGTATAAAAATAAGTTTTTTTGGCATGTTGAATGACTAAAATTTAAAAGTTTGATTTGAAGGTGTCATCAGCTATTACATTTGTTTCCATCCCATAGAGTGAGAGTTTTCCTTCCATTGTTGGGCTATGTGAGAGGAATGGAAACTTCTGGAGAAGCCCTTAATTGGCCTCTTTAACGAGACCTTTTGCCTAGACCAACATATTATGCAAAACATGGTATACCATCAAAGCAATGAAAAAGCTGTAGAAAAAAAATCATCAGGTCCAGTTCCAAGTCGGGAGTAAATAAAATGGAGGTTAAGAAGCTGGAAATAAAAATGGAGGCTGCTTAGAAAAGAAGGTTTCAGTTTATTGATGAGTAGAACCTGCAACAGCATGCAGTTCTGGGACTGCTGACCAAATGGAGTTGAGTGTGGATGGATCTTTATAGGGCCCTGAGACTTTGAAGTGGAAATGTTCCTGGGTTGTGCAATGACATGGGCTTTTGCGTCTTTTGCTAGTCTGAAGAGGATGTAGGATTAATCCTATTATGTCCTGTTCTTAGATTTTGGGTGAGGAATGTAAATTCTTAATTCCATCAGCTGTGGAGGCAGAAGGGTTTTGCTTATGAATGGTGTGCCCCAAATCTGCATTTCTAAAAGCTGGCCTACTGAGTTTCTGCTTGGGGCAGGGGCTGGTTTCTACCTTTAAGATTTTTCTCCATTATTCCTTTGGGGAAATATAATATTTTGCCTTTTTTAAAAATATCCCCCCCAAATATTTCCTTCTCTAGGAGAGTGGGTGGATGCTGACTTTCTACAATACCAATCAGACACTTATAACACTTAAACTCACTAATATTGTTGGCACACACAATCATGTCATAATGTAGCAGATGCCTGTGATGGTTAATTCCTAAAAAGTAGGTTGTGAGCTGCGGTTATGATAGTCTCTGGGTTGATATGGAGAGGAATCTTCTGAAGGCAACAGTGACTGATTCTCTCTTGACACCTCAGGTTCAGTGGCTCACTTTTTAAAATCGACTTCAGGATTATTTTCAAGCTTCACAAAAATAAAATTGCTGGCAGAGTTCACGTAGAGCTTTGGAGTGAGATATCACTGGTATGCTGATAACACCCAACTCTACAGCTATTTGTACAGGATGTTCTGATCTTCCTGATATTTGCTTAAATTTGAGAATGGGCTAGATAAAACCAAATAAACTAAAAATTTGCTTCTTGACCCCTCCCCAATAGCTTTGGGTTCCCATGTGACAATGACTACAAAGAGTGTGTCTGCACTGTGCTTTATCTAACCATTCTTGAGTTGCTAGACTTGGCCAAAGTTTCCAGGGCTGTATAAAGTACTTTATGTTGGGTAATCCTTGAGACGTGTCCAATTGGTGTAAAATATCCTGGCATCCAGGCAGCAAATAAATGCAGAATATTGCTTGGCAGTTACTTTCTGGCTACTATTTAAAGTAGTGGTTTTAACATTTAAAGCCCTAGACCAGGGGTAGGCAACCTTGGCTCTTTTATGACTCGTGGACTTCAACTCTCAGAATTCCTGAGCCAGAATGGCTGGCTCAGGAATTCTGGGAGTTGAAGTCCACGAGTCATAAAAGAGCCAAGGTTGCCTACCCCTGCCCTAGACCAACCCCCCCCCCCGATTACCTGTGACCTAACCTGTTATATTAGGTTCTGTTTAATACCTAACATATTAAATCAGGAAAAGAGGTTCTCTTCTGATGCCCTTACTCTCTGAGATCTTCCTGTTATGCATATGGGAAAGACCCTTCCCTATACAGAATCCATGCTGCATCTAAGAATTTAGCTCAGTCTCCGCTTTTTCCAGTTTTAGAATAGGAGTTAGACCTCCCTATGAGCCATGCCTGTTCAATTTTAATTAGTTTACAATAACTTTTTAAATATATTAAGTATTTATGCTTTGTTGAGTGCATATGGACATAATGGCAGAATATAGGTGTGAAATTAAAAAAAATGCTTAATATAATATTTGTGTAGAAATAAATATGCACCTCACAAAGTGCAATACCAAGTTGTATTATACTGACTTAATAAGTAAAACAACAGTCAATAGTGGATTTTATTGATTTGGATTCAGACCCCACACAGCATTTCCCCCCTGCTCACAGTAGACTTCTGTATTGCTCAAAATGTCTTTCCTGAGCCTTGTGTGAGCTGCCATACATTAATCTTTCTTTTAATATTTCTCATTTCTACAGCACCCTTGCTTCCCATACAGCCTCTTGGGGTTGTTCCAAACATCCTTCTTCAGACCTACAGGAAAAGCTTTCAAGAACCAAAATAAAGTATAGGGAAATAAAAATGGGCAAATCCCATTTTGTGAGCAGAGACTTTGGGTTCAAACTATTTTATGGTTTACATTTATAATACAAATTAAAAACATGTGAACAAATAAATACTAAAAATATAATAAGACGAATCCAAATGTGCACTAATTTCTTAAAAAAAGAAGAATTTTCATTAATGTGGGAGGGGGTTGTTAGTTCCACCTATGTTTCCTGAATGTTTTTTTCCCTTAAGGGCTGAGAAGCAAATAGAGTTAAACATGGAAATGACAGAATTAGCAAAAACCCACTCCCTTTATCTGATGTTATTATAACATTGTCTGTACTAATAGTATGTTTGACTTCAGGTTTATGGGTTCTATTAAGTATCCTTCTGCGCCGGCTGGAGGGATTGGGAGTGGGGGACACCGTATTGCGGTGGTTCTCCTCCTATCTCACTGGTCGGTCGCAGTCGGTGTTTGTGGGGGGTCAGAGGTCCACCTCTAGGTTACTCCCATGTGGGGTGCCTCAGGGGTCGGTTCTCTCCCTCCTACTTTTTAACATTTACATGAAGCCACTGGGTGAGATCATCCACTGCCATGGAGTGAGATACCATCAGTACGCTGATGATACTCAGCTGTACATTTCCACTCCTGGCCATATCAGTGAAGCGGTTGAGGCGATGTGCCGGTGTCTGACATTGGATCATCATTTGTCGGCAGTGGCGAGGGGGGCATTTGCCCAGGTTCGCCTGGTGCACCAGTTGCATCCTTACGTGGATCGGGAGTCTCTCCTTACAGTCACACATGCCCTTGTCACCTCGAGGATCGACTACTGCAACACTCTCTACATGGGGCTATCCTTGAAGAGTGTTCGGAGACTACAACTAGTGCAAAATGCAGCTGCGCGAAATGCAGTTGTGGGCCTTCCTCGTTGTGCCCACATTTCATCAACTCTCCGCATGCTGCATTGGTTGCCTATTGGTCTCCGAGCCCAATTCAAGGTGTTGGTTATTACCTATAAAGCCCTTCATGGCATGGGACCAGGATACTTATGGGACCGCCTTCTGCCACATACTTCTCTACGACCGGTGAGAGCGCACAGGGTCGGCCTCCTCCGGGTCCCGTCAGCGAAACAATGTCATCTGGCGGGCCCTAGGGGGAGGGCTTTCTCTGTTGTGGCGCCCACCCTCTGGAACCAACTGCCTCCTGAAGTCCGCGTTTCCCCGACTCTCCCGGCCTTCCAAAAGAATTTAAAAACCTACCTCTGCTGGCAGGCCTGGGGATGATTGTTGATTGTGGTGTGACTGATGAGTATGTATGGGGTTTTATTTTTAATGTTTTTTGTTCAGATTTAGTCGAAATTGTTTTATATATATGCTGTGAGCCGCTCCGAGTCCTCGGAGAGGAGCGGCATACAAATCCGAATAAAATAAATAAAAAAATAAATAAATAAGTGTTTTATCAGACTCACAGGGCCCACTCAAGGCAGCTAGAAGCCAATTAGAGAGGTACAATGGAGCCAATGGCTTTTCTAAACCCAAAACTTATCATCTGTGTTTACAAAATAATAGTTCTAAAGATGAAGCTGGAATTTTAGATATCAGTGTTTCAACACCCTCCTCCCAAATTCTCCAGGCGACTAACAGGATCTTCCCAAGACTTTGGTCAAGAACTCGTCATTTTCATGTTTTAGAGATGAGAAGCCTAGCTATGAGAGAAGCCCTTATACTGTCCTTTCTTACAAGATGTCTGGGCTGAAGCCTTAAAAGGGTTTAGAGCAAGTTGGAACTTGGTAGATGACTGAAGGAAGTTAGCCCAGAGAAGGAAATATTAAAAAGGCAGAAAAATATATTTTTCCTCAAAAGGATTTTTTTTAAAACCAAACCTGGCCCCAAATCTATCTCTCTGCCCCAAGCAAACGCTAACCCCATATGAATGCAGATGTAGAACCATCAGAAAGCTGAAGCCAGGGCACTCAAGAAGACAAAGAGAAGATCTGCATGCCCCACCCAAACTCTAGGAGTGATTAACCCCATCACCTGGCAAGCAGGATATGATAATAGGATTAAACCACAGATATCAAGTCCTAGAAAAACACTCAGAAATAGCTTCAAGGTTCATGCCACAGGAACAGGAAACTATTCCAAAGGCTAGAGGGGGTATAAAAACCTACTGCCCATGTGCTCAAGCCCCTCTTTTTCCTCTCTGCTCCTTGCAAGGACCATCTTTCTGCTTCTTCAATAAACTGTAACCTTCTTTCCAAAGCAGTCGCCATTTTGCTTATTTATCCCTGCTTGGATGAACCAGGATGAAGACTTACTTCTAACAATTTGGCACTCCAGAGATGGGACTCCAAGCTAACCTCTCCAATGGACTGAGACTGGTAAGCCTTATCTTGCTGGCAACAGACCCCCTTGTGTCTGTGGATGGGTCTCCCAGGCTTTGCCCATGTGGAGCCGAGGTAGTAAAGGGAGTTTTGAGAGTTTGAGCTCAAGGGCTGCTTTGGAAAGAAGGTGAAGGTGAGTACCTCTAAATTTTAAGTTTAAAGCCCAGGGGAACAAAGGAATGTGTGTATTTCTGTTTGTGTGAGTGAGAAGACTTTTTTCCCAATCACAGTTGGATTTTGCTCCTTCTGGTCTTTCTTAGCCCCAGAAAGGATCTGTTTAATTGGCAGAACCTGGAAAGCATGGGGGTTTGGTCAGAGCACAGAACCTTTTGTTAGGGAAAAGGGAGAGGCTGTGTGAAAATGAAATGGAATGAGTGAATGAAAGAATTGGATTTGGGCAACTAGCTGGTAAGGCCCTGTAAGCAAAGCAAAGTTAGGAAATTAAGCCCCAAGAAGGGAACGGCCACTTACCTCTGAGAGCAAGCGGAGGTGCCCGCGGACATTGGAGGTCCAGGTGTCCGTAAATGGTGGTGAGAAGCCGGCCAGTCGAAGAGTAGCCCGTACCTTCTAACGAGGAAACCGGAAGGTCTCTGCAGACCCCTTTTTGGTCTGAAAACGCGGCAGGATCCCTCAGAGGAGCCTTCCCACGAACTCTGAGAGGGATCCAGAGTCCTCCGTGAGTCCCATTTTTTACAGACTCTCACAAAATCCGTGGTGGTTGGAAAGAAGTCTCACAAGGAGGCTTCAACTGTGTAGTGCCCTTTAGCGTTAAAAGGAAAACCCCATTATAGAAGAATGGGGGGGGGGTTCCAATTCAAGGGTTGAAGTAGGTTTCCCAGTTGAGAGCTTGCTCGAAGCCTGGGACAGGAATCAGCTTCCTGTCCAGGCTGGAATGAAAAAGAGATAGGTAAAGAAACTATAGGGAAAAAATAGACTTTGCTTAGGGCTTTGCTGGGAAACCAATTTGGCTAAATAAAGGTACTTAAAAGGGAAAATAAGAAATAGTGATTCTCTCTCTCTCTCTCTCTCTCTCTCTCTCTCTCTCTCTCTCTCTCTCTCTCTCTCTCTCTCTCTCTCTCTCTCTCTCTCTCCTCTATGCAACCACGTGGTACGTTTAAAATGTGTGCCTTCCCTAACCTGAGTTATCTGAAATTTATGGTGGGAATGACTAGGATGTGTAAAACTAAGACTTCTGTTCTCTTGTCTTTGTGTATATATGTTTGTCAAAGTCTGTGTGTAAGAGGTAAATGTGACTATTAACTGTTTCAAATCCAAAGAGAAAAGAATTTTAAATTCTGCTAGAAATTTTGCTTAAAAGAAGCCACAAAAAGGAAATACCTCACTCTGTTTGTCTGGCCAACAAACAGAGTGAAGAAAAATGTGTTTGTTTGTTTGTTTGTTTTCCTCTTTCTCTCTGTGTCCTCTTAAGAACAGCCTTAAGTTAGCAGGAGGGAATGTTTTAAGTTCATCTGCTAGAAAGATTTCACTCTTGCATTTAATAATATATAATAAAGTTGGAAGGGACCTTGGAGGTCATCTAGTCCAACCCCCTGCTCAGGCAAGAAACCCTATACAAACTTTATCAAATGCCTTACTGAAGTCCAAGAAAATTATATCCACAGCATTCCTCTAGTCCACTAATTTTGTAATTGGGTCAAAGAATGCAGTAGGATGTGTCTAGCATGATCTATTTTTGACAAACCCATGTTGGCTTTTAGTAATGACTTTGTTTGCCTCTAGGTGCTCGCTGATTATCTTTTCCAGAATCTTCCCAGGTATTGAGGTCAGGCTGATAGATCTGTTGTTTCCTAGATCTATTTTTATTTTATTTTTGAAGAGGGAAACTACATCAGCTCTTTTCCAGTCCTCTGGTAGTTCCCTAGTGCTCCAGGGTCTTTGAAAAATATAGTTCAGTGGTTCTGAGATCACATCTGCCAGTTCCTTGAGAACCTTGGCTTGTAATCCATCTGGTCTTGGTGAATTGAACTCTTCTAGGCTGGATAAGTGCTTGCTCATCATTTTCTTGCCTAACTTAACTTGTGCCTCTAATCTATTTTTTATGGTACTGTTTTTGTAAGTTGGACTGTTTGCTTTTTATTATTTTTGACTGTGGTCACAAGCCTTAGTTCATTTTGAGCCTTAGCTTTCTTCACCTCATCTTTGCAGGCTCAGAATATTTGCTAATATTCTGCTGTAGTTATGTGACCCTCTTTCCACTTTTTATACTGGTCCCTCTTATATGTCAATTTATCAGAGAGTTCTTTATGCAGCCATGCTGGTTTCTTGTGAGAGCTATTATTTTTCTTCTTTGTTGATATTGTGCTAGACTGGATTTTTATTATCTCACTTTTCAAAATTTCCCAAGCTTCTTGAATTGTTTCCCCTTGAAGATTCTCATCCATGGAATCCCTCCCAAGCCCTCTCAAGTTTATTGAAATTAGTTCTCTTAAAGTCTAAGACTCTAGTTTGACTGTGTTCTATTGCTTGTGCTCCCATAATGTTGAATTCCAATATTGCATGATCACCCTCCCCCAAGGTTCCTGTGGCTTCAACACCTTTTATCATTTTGTCTCTGCTAGTGAGAATTAGATCCAATATCGCTAATCCCCTAGTTCCCTTTTCTACTTTTGAGAAACAAAGTTGTCTGCAAGTTTTGTCAGGAGTCTATTTGATCTTCCACTTAGTGCAGAGTTTGTCTCCCAGTTGATGTCAGAGTAATTAAAGTCCCCCTTACTATTGCCATGTGCTTCCTACATACCTTAGTTGAGTTCTTATACCCTTTCATGGTTTCCAAAATTGTCATTCCTGATTGGTGAGTTTAAATTTGTCTCCTGATTTTTTGGTCAATGTCTGTTGTTGGATGAATTTCCTTCTCAATTCTGTCTAAAAGGTGTTAATTTTGTCCCAGGGGGAATCCAGTGTTAAATTATTTTATTGGAGTGAGGAGGGGGTGTCCTGCCTGCTGGGTCCTGCCCCAAGTTCTAGAAATCATTCTGCAATGTGTTGTAAATGAGTTTGTGTTCTAAATGGGTTTTATCTATCTATCTATCCCTTTTCCTGAAAATGCGTGTCTATCTACAAGAGCCTTTTGAAGTTCAAGTCTGCTTGTTTGGGGAAATAATTTCTTAAGTTACTTTTCTTACCCTATCACTAATTGATGAAGCTACAGTGAAACTTTTCTGAAACAAATAAGCATTTTCCAATCTCTAAAATAATGTTGTCTATTTTGGAATAAATGTTAAAGGCAGATTCTCCTGCCCCTGGCAAGTTGCACATATTAAAATATTAGGCTTTTAAAATTACTTGGAGTTTTCAGCATTCTCAAGCTGCCTAGCATTTTTCCCCCTTCCTCTCAAGTTGCAAGTTCTTGTCCTTAATATGTTGCAAATGTTCAAGTTCAAAAGTGAAACATGTCATTTTGTTGTTCTCTTTCTGTCCTCAAATCTGTGATTTGCCTATCTGTTTCTCTAATAACTGCAGTATTAATGCCTTTTCAAACTGCCTGCAAGCTACCCCCCTTTCTAATTTCTTTCTTGCCCTTTGTTCTCCATACCCTTTGTCTGCCTCTCCTGGGAGAGTCCACCCAGAAAGTGGGGGGGAGACCTTGTTCTTGTATCTTTCAGCCCTGCAATCCTCCCCCAAACCTTTGGAAGCAGAACACACAGACCCAGATGCTGCCTCCATCCATTTGAGCCTTGGAATTGGGTTTTGAATCCAGTCATCCACTAAAAAGCCACCATGCAATCTGAGTGGAACATCTTCCCAAGTCCTACCATTCCCCAGATGCCCATGAGAGCGGCAGAAGGAAGGAGTCCTGGAGTCACTGGTGCCATGTGAAGCCTCACAAGATAAAATTAGACTGTGGGGGGAGGGTGGAAATCCACTGTAAACTTTTGTTTCTTGCCCCATTTGTATTGTAACAAGCCAGTTGAATGTATTAATGAAGAGATGGCATTTGGAAATAGTTGGCAGAACAAGTACTGAACACCTTGGACTTCTATCTGGTGGGAAGGAAAATTTATCCAAAATGTTTGTATTGCCTGTTTGTATTAGTAGTTGCACGCACACACACACACACACACACACACACACACACACACCATTCACACCATTCATAGTCTATCCCCTCCACCAACCTTTAGTAAAGCACCCCCCCAGGCTGATTTTTTGCTCTATTGCACCAAAGCTTTGCAAGCACAACTTCCTGAAAATTCCAAGGGGGAGAGAACTAGGCCCCCTCAGGTGATTTGCAATTCTTATGCCCTGGCTAAGGAAGCAACAGGAAAGATCCCCAAACCTCAGCCCTGAATATCTTGCACTGGTGGGCTCAGATTGGGATTCCTAGAGCTCATTATATGCAATTTAAAGAAAAATTTAATAGCCTGGCATATTGGCTAACCTCAATTGGACATTACAAACCTGGATGCACTGAACTAAGAGCTAAGGCAGGAAACAACCCTTGAAAATGGGCAGCCAGTGGTCATGCACTAAGGAAAACCATGGCTGTGAAGAATTTTGGGAGGTATGCAAACCTGACTGGAAGGTAAAGGTGACATCCAACATTTGAAAATGATTGGCACAGAATATTGGACACTATAAATTTCTTTTCCACCTAACAAAATTTTTGCCCTGACTTTTAGAACTTTATGGGTGCAAGCTCCCCTTTTGGGAGCCACTAAAGGGATCTTTTTCTGCTGCCTCCATTAATGTCTTATTTTTTTTTTTTGGCTTAACAGTTTAAAAGCTTGCCTACCAAGTCTCCCTGACCAGATCAATTTTAATGTTGTGCCAATAAGTGTGACATTCTCATACTTAAGGCACAAAGCGGGGATATTAAAGGAAGTTAGCCCAGAGAAGGAAATATTAAAAAGGCAGAAAAATATATTTTTCCTCAAAAGGATTTTTTTAAAACCAAACCTGGCCCCAAATTCTGTCTCTCTGCCCCAAGCAAGAGCTAGCCCCATACGAATGCAGATGTAGAACCATCAGAAAGCTGAAGCCAGGACACTCAAGAAGACAAAGAGAAGATTTGCATGCCCCACCTAAACTCTAGGAGTGATTAACCCCATCACCTGGCAAGCAGGATTAGGATTAAACCACAGATATCAAGTCCTAGAAAAACACTCAGAAATAGCTTCAAGGTTCATGCCACAGGAACAGGAAGCTATTCCAAAGGCTAGAGGGGCTATAAAAACCTACTGCCCATGTGCTCAAGCCCCTCTTTTTCCTCTCTGCTCCTTGCAAGGACCATCTTTCTGCTTCTTCAATAAACTGTAACCTTCTTCCCAAAGCAGTCGCCATTTTGCTTATTTATCCCTGCTTGGATGAACCAGGATGAAGACTTACTTCTAACATGACTGATTACTGAATGATGGATGTCTTTTTCCTCCTAGGCCCAATACTATGGAGAAGTGAGCATTGGCAGCCCCCCACAGAAATTCTATGTCATATTTGACACTGGATCTGCTGATCTTTGGGTACCATCAATATATTGCATGAGTGATGCTTGTTGTAAGAAATATTTATATCATTCAAGTACTTAAATAAAATCAACAAAGAAAAGTTCAAATTCTGCAGTAAAGAATTTTGTCATTACACAGGAAACTAGGGGAAAGAATTGTTAATTCATGATTTCATCTAGTTCTCTCATGGATATCAAACCCCCTTTGAGATTTCTTCTCTTCTGATATTTCCCATTCATTTCAGTAAGATGATACAACTCTTCAAAAATTGTCATTTTTGAATTGTCTCATTTTTTAATGAACATTTTGATTTTTCTATTTTTATTGATTTTTCTATTTTTCTATTGTTTCTTTTAAATGTGTGGTCTTATTCTTATTTTATTTAAACTGTTTTACATGAGGAGGAAAGTCTGTATAGAACCAAAAAAACGGGAAGAAATAGTAGTAGAATGCTTGAGTTGAAAGAGATCTAATGTACCCAATTCCTTTAGCCTAAATTATAATCATAATAGATATAGGCAAAGATGTTCATATTAACAAAAGTATTCTATGTATCTTTGAATCGGAAGCTAATTTTTGATCAAGTGATTATTCTGCCTTAGTGGGGCTATTTCCTATAGTCATTCTTCAGAAGCAGTCAAGAATTTTTAGCTGCAATTTCTCATTGGTAGTTTTGTAAAGAAACTAGATTTGAAGTGAGTCGGAAACACTTTTGAACCTTTCTCTTGGTAAGAGAATCTCAGTATACTTTGAATGGCTTAACAATCAGATCCAAATATCAGCTTTGCTGAGGGCTATACCACAATATGTATCTCTCTGAACAAAGAAGGTGACATTCTTCCCTAACACTGCATGTACAAAAACTGAATAGACTAGCAGTTTAATAATATTTGAGCAGCCTCTGTTTCATCTCACAAGTGAAGGCTCACTAAAGGTGCATGGAGCAGATTTCAGTTCTGCCTTCCAGCAGTTCAATTTGTCCTTAGCTTCCATCACATAAAGCAGCTGCCTCTGGAATGGGCCAACTCTCCACAGGACAATTAACCATTCAATTTAATTATTTAAAATAAATACAAATTATTTTAATTTTTGTCATTTACATTTCATTTTGTCCCTCCTTTTGCATCCTTCCTTTAATGATTCTGTTCCACCATTTCTTTAATATTAGTACAAGTTGTCCCATTGTGAGTTGGCCGTGATGAATTCTCATAGACCCGCTGCCTCATTCTCTTTAAGAGTTACTCTGCTTTCTGACAGAGAGTTTGATCCTGGACTATGTAACATACTTTAATTCCATGTTTCTCTTTGGCTGAGAAAATATTTTTAAAAAGTTAATCCTACTTTCCAGAGGGTTAAGATCAAATTTTATTTTTACAGTAAAACACAACAAATTCGAGTCATTTCTGTCACATTCCTATCAATATGGAGGGCGACAATTTTCTCTGCGATATGGTACTGGGCACCTCATGGGCATTTCCTCCAAAGATGTGGTCCAGGTGAGAGAACTGCTGTTATCTTCAAGGATTTTATTTTTTCTGAGAATGTGTACTCGAATTAAGAAATAAATTGCTGGAGATAAATGAGACCAATTGTCTTCTAAAAAGAATTCAAAAAAAAATAGGCACCTTCTTGTTAGGGGAGCTAGGAATAATATCCTAAGGAAACAATTGAGAGCCAGTTTGATATAGTGGTTAAGGTGTTGGCCTAGAAACCAGGAAACAATTTCTTAGGCATGAGAAGCTGGTTTGGTGTCTTTGGACCTGTCACTCTTTCTCAGCTCAACTGAGCTCAAAGAGTTGTGGGGAAAATATGAGAAAAAAAAAGCGTGTTGGTATGTTTGCTGCCATGAATTGTATATGAAAAAGGTGGGATAAAAATCTAAATAAAACAACAATTACCTTGAAATGATTCCTGCAATACAGTATGCAGCTACAATATCTTTTTCATATTATTTTTCTTTTACAATCGATGAACAGATTAGCAACATTTCCATTGAGGCCCAAGACTTTGGTGAATCTCTCTTGGAGCCCGGCAACACCTTTGTCTCTGCGTATTTTGATGGGGTGTTGGGCTTAGCATACCCTAACTTGTCAGTGGTGGAAGCTGTTCCAGTCTTTGACAATATGATGAGACAGAATTTGGTTGAAGAGCCTGTGTTTTCCTTTTTTCTGAACAGGTCAGTATTTTCATATGAAAAGAAGGGAAAACATTAATATATACAAATGGAGGAGAAATAGATGCATCAATTAATCAACATCTATTCAAGGGTTATTTACTTCTCATGCCATTGCCTCTTTGGGGAAGATTATTGATTATCTAATTCTGCATTATATATTCTGGGAAACACTATTTGCAGCTCTTAGTTAAATACAGTTGGAAAACTTGTTTTGTAGTCACAGAGGTTTCCTTCTCTCAAAATAAACCACCAAATCACAACACGATTACCTGTTAACTTTCAGCCAGTCTGTTTGATCAAAGTTCTGTTTTTTCTTAAAATTGCTTTTAAAAAAATCTATTTTTCTATGAACAACTTTTTCTAATAGATTATTACATGTCCTATAAACATATTTCCCTGCTTATATCTGTATACAACTTTCCAATTAATCTGTATTATAGACATTTCCAAATATATATGCATTGCATGAAACTTCCCCAAATATGCACCATTTTATATGCAATTACGAGCTGAGAAATACTTTGAGGTAGATTTTAATAACTGATAATTCATGCTATAACAGCTTCTATTTTGGCAGGTTACACCATTTTTCTTGAAAATAAATCCATAACAGATTTCTTTACCATCCCTAATTTATTTCAAATATCTCCCCTAAGTCCCAGATATATTCTCATTCAGTTTAACAACTGCATCTTTTGTTCATCAGCATAATGCATTTCATCATTTCAGAGATGGTACCAAGACTGGGGGTGAATTGATATTTGGAGGCATAGACCATTCACTCTACAATGGACCCATATATTGGATTCCTGTCAGTCGAAAAATGTACTGGCAGATTCCTCTTGAAAAGTAAGTTTGCTAAAACAAAAATCTTGAGGTAGGCATATAAAAACAACTTCTGACCCCGATGAAGCAGATAACCACAACTAATCCATAAATATTATGCCTATGTTTGCATATGAGAAGCAATTTTCTGGACCTGCACTATTGGCTGCCAGACAACAAGATAACAATAATATATGAGCTCAGAAATAATTTTTAAAAAAAGAAAAGAGCCCTTTTTATAAATATATTATGGCAACTGTAAACACAGTCACAGTCTTGGTATAGATCAAGATCAGGAATTCACTAAACAGCTACAAATCCAAGAGACAAGAGACACAGTGGCATAGTCAGCTAGACACAACAGAACAGAGGCCTGAAAAATTGTTTTCAGCATCTACTCCCAGGAAAGAAGGGCAATACAATAGCCCTGCTGAGCCTTCATTTTATTTTTTGTAAGCCACCCAGGGTCACTAAGAGTGAGCAGGCGGCCATATAAATTTTCTAAATAAATAAATGAATAAAATATAGAACTGCAGCAGCTGAATCTTCAACATTGTTGTCTTGTTTCCTACCAAGTCTCTCCAATCTATGGAATTATTCCCTCTGTGGCTGAATCTTTATCAACCACTCTACTTAGGACTGGTGGATGCACCTCACACTTTGAGGGGCTGTGAATGTGGCATGGTCGTCCTGGGGCTTCCTGGAACTGCCTCAGTGAGAGTGGAGTCATACATCCTGTTTTGACTCCATCATTACTGGAATAGTCCATACCAAGATGATTGTCTTCAGGTGCCCCTGATGTCACTTTCTCACCATCCTACTCCTCAGAGGACATGTCCAGCAGGGCCATAACAACCAACCTATCTGAGGCAATTATCATGCAATAGATTCATGATTTTTTGAACATATGGTCATCTCCTGTCCCCAAGGGGAAGTAACTTACTAGGCATAATTTTATACAGTATAACTATAATTTTATTGAAGGGCATATTTAATTTAACTAAATATAATTACTTAATATATAATATAATTATATGTATAATTTTCTTTAATATTTTCATCTATAGAAACTTTTTCAAAAGAAGAGACAGATCACATAGAAAGTATGACCAAGGTGTTTTCTTTGAATATCACTGTATATTTTTGTTTTTTTCTGTTTTTAAGAAAACCAGAAGCATGGTTTTCTCATGGTCCCATTATAAATAAAAAAAGTTAGATATTCGCATGGTAAAAGGTAAAAGTTTCCCTGTCAGTCATGTCTGACTTTAGGACATGGTGCTCATCTCCGTTTCTTGGACGAGGGAGCCAGCATTGTGCGAAGACAATTTCTGTGATCATATGGCCAGTATCGCTATACATCAAAGGTGCACGGAACCTGTTACCTTCCCACCAAAGTGGTACCTATTAATCTACTCACATTTTTCCATGCTTTTGAACTACTAGGTGGGCAGATATTAGAGGATAATTCAGTACATATTCACTGAAGCAAAAATCTTACCACAGGATTTTGAAACAGGCAATTATGAGATTGCAGCATTATTTTCTCTTGACAACACTTTATGCAAAAATCCAAATGATATTAATGTACAGATGTAGTGTTTATGAGTGTGTGTGTGTGTATGTGTAAGTGTATGTAATGCAGAAAGAGAAAAAAGATCTGAGGTTGGCTTTTTAAAATACCTCCTTTATTTTGTTTGTTTTTGTATTCATATATTCCAATTACTTTCAGTCTGTTTCTTGATTATTCATGTTTGCTCCCCCCCAATCCCTTTATGCTTTCCACATGCAATAATGCAGTGTGAAAATCCAGGGACAGATCGCAGCATGTAAAAATGGTTGTGAAGCTATTGTAGATTCAGGAACCTCTCTTATTACTGGTCCATTACTAGATATTAAAAAACTACAAGCAAAAATTGGAGCTGTCCCCAGTTCTTCTGGAGAGGTAAATAAAATTCTGGGCTGGAAACGATAAAAATTGTTGATATCATGGTGACACAAATATATTAAGAGAGAGAAGACTTCTCAAAATAAGATATATACTAAAGCATAAGTAAAGATTGGTTTTGCTGAAATGTAAAACTAACAATGAAGTTTTGTTATAATCCTTTTATCCACTATGCCTATATTTAATATATCTGGAAACCAACATAGAAGTTGCTGGAAATGGAAGAGGCTGAATTTTTAAAGAGAGAATTTGTTATTTGTTTACTAGTGTTTGTCTGCTTTATTTGGAGCAAATGTTATTCTACAATGGATACTGGTATGGGAGAATGAAAACAGGAAAGGTACTGAATGGAAGATGGTTAGATGAACTGGTCAGCTTTTTTTATTCTACAGCTATCAGGTCTGGGCTGGAAATATTTGGATGACCACTTGATGATATTTCTATGTTCATCTGGATTCTTCCACCCAAACACTGAGTGCTTTTCTTCCACTGGGCAGCAAGACAGCCCATAACAATCAAATCAGGCTCTCCCTTTTATCCATCACATATCTGATCCAATCCACCAATTTGAGGATCTGATTGATTCAAGGAGCAGCAGACCAGTGGTGCAAATGAGGAATGAATTAAAGGGTTAGTGAGAAAAAGGCTAGCTGCTGTTTCATGGCACAGTCCTTACCAGGGGCCTGTCATTGGTTGCTTTTAAACATGGCTCTAATCAATTTTTCAGAAGAGTGCTAAACCCATGTTTTAAAGTAGCCTGACTTAACAATTAAGAAATATGAAAGGGAAAATTGCAAGGCAAAGTGGGAGTGAATTTTGAGCAGGCACTCCCCATCGATCAGCTGTTAATTTGGCTACTTTTGAACACAAGTTCATGTCCTTCTAAAAAAGTGGTAAACCTGTCTTCAGAAGAAATGAAATAAAGCAGGGGTGTCAAACTGCCGGCCTGCAAGCTGGATGCATCATAACGAAACTGCACCCACCCCATTGCCGACAATGGCAAAAAAGTTGCATTGTGACACATTGCGAGTTTGACACCCTCTGAAATAAAGGCTGGGAAGCAAATGAGCATCTGTCAAAAATTATTCCAGGCTTTCCACAAACTCTATCAGAAGCTAATTCTTGACTTTCCTCAGTTTGTTTCAGCTGTTTTTTTTTTTCATGCAGTGAAGCAGGATCTCCTCTTTACTGTTTAATCTGTTTTTCAGACTTGCTGATAAATGCTGGAAGGTCAAGAATTAGCTCCCAATAGAGTTTGTTCAAAGTCTGGATATTTTCCCACAAGCTGGTGACATTTGGTAGAGGGGGTGGGAGACAATCCATGGCTTCTTGTCCTTTTTCTTGTGGTAAATAAGGACACCACCATTTAGAAGGTATTTGTCTTGTGGTAGGATATAAGTTGTTACAGATGAAATTTTATACCAGCATAATTTAATGCTGGTTAAAGAAAGGGTAGACTGATTTTATGAAAGTCATGAGAAAGTGATAATGCAAGAACTGCTGGTTTAAAACGCAACATTCTTTTGAAAATACTGAATAATTTTCTTGACTGGAAGCCATAATTATTATTGTTTCTGTTTAATTAAGCTGACCTAATTCATGTGGATTTCTTTTGAAACATTTTGATGACTTTTTGCTGCCATCTGTTGTCCTTATATCATTAGTTGTGAGATACTGATATAGTTGAAGACTGTAACTATTTAGATGCAGCTGGGAAGTCTTTTCATGACTGGGATAATTGAATCTAATGTAATGCATTTGTGTAAGTTTCACAACCAACATTTTAAATATCTTTTACACATTCACCAACTTTGTAGGAGAAAAAGAACTGCTCAAGTTATGAACTTCACTGTATAGTTATGAACTCACTCCCCTCTTAAAACTGTTCCAGTTAAATCATAATTGACACACATCATCACCTATATTGATTGTTCCCTTTGACCGGCTTGATAATAATGCTTGTTTTTATTAGTGCTGCTGCTGATATCCAACATATGGCTAGTGGGCAGCTGTGCACACCTCCAAGAGTGGTGTTTCACAATGTATATGTAGGGCCTTGTTTTGAATAATTAAAACAGTGACATCTTTTTAAAGATTACATGGCCGTTTTAACAGTTTTAAAAGAAATTGTTCAGCACACAGGCCCATACAGTGCAAATTACCTCTTTTGACAGTTTATCTGTGTCAAAAGTACATCAACCTTGCAAACAACATGAATATTTTAATGATTCAAGAAATTCCCCTTTGTTCATTAGCCACTCTTTCAAAGATTTGTATTGCCCTATTTCTTCCTTGGCCCATTCTCTGTTATTTATGGCCAGTTTAACTTTATGCCAACAGCATCTTTAGCTTCTTGTCAAAGAATGTAAGGTAGATTTATCCAACCCTATCACTTCCGGTGCTCATCAGATTGGATGTTGTACACCCACCTGTACCAGGGGGAAAGCAGTTTGGGAGACTACATTCTTATGAGAAAATATTACCTGTTTACTAGTTCCAATGCTGCTTTACTAGTTCCTCATGCTGCTTTTAGTAAGCCACTGTATCAGTTCTTTGGCTTATACTGTGGAAGACAGATCTAGCATTTACTGTTATATTTAATTGTTAAACATGAAACTTCCATATTCAAATGCAGTGGATGATTAAATGTCAGGAATTAACAGGAACAACTTACTATAAATGGTGACCAAAATTTTAGATCAAGAAATGCTTTGATTTGTGTTACAGTTCCTCGTGGACTGCAGAAGACTTTCCAGTCTGCCCTTAATAAGCTTTACCATTGGGCAGAAAGAATTCACATTAACACCAAAGCAATATACAATTAAGGTATGTATCCAAGCTTTAATAATGGTAATTTCATGATCATTTAATAATGATTTTAATATAAATAATGCTGCGCTTAGATGTCTTAGACATGGATCTTTTTTCACACATATTTTATTGGATTCTATTAATCTAGCAAAAATATTAATATACTGCTAGTCCATGTATATGTCATATAATAAACAAACAAACAAACAAATACATAAATATTTTCTAGCAGCACATAAAACGGATAAGTGCAGATTTTCATACTCATGATTTTTGACACAGAATATTATTTTGGAAGGGTTTAGAAATCAGCTCAAAGAACTTTTCAATATTTATTGATCCTTATCTTCCACATACCAGTTCCTGTTTGCAATCAGAATATGCTGCTGTTTTAGGATTATTTTCTCCTTCAGCAAATAAGTGTTTTCATTTGTGATAGACTGTACACAGGATAAACTTAATGCATTTGGAGGTAACCATCCTTGGGTAGGTGATGTTAATATTTGGAGCTAGTGGATCCCTTTGCCCTCAGTCTAAAGAAGAGGCCTCATGCTCCAGCTGTCTAGTCCAATTGCCCCAAGGCTTGAGCAGCAGGATTTCCATTAATTTGTTCTATTCATATGTAATTATAGATTAATGATGAAGTCAAGCTGACCTTTCATGAAACAATGCAATAGTTAGGCATTAGTTCAGCTCAGATTCGGTGCAGGCACAGGCAAAATAACTAGATACATATTTGTATCCATCTGTTGACAGAATTCAGATCAAACAGAAGATAGAAGAAACCAAATGAAGAGACAAGATTAGATTAGATTAGATTAATAAAATTAGATCATACTGATGTGATAGTAATCCAAGAGCAGGTATCCATAGTAAGAAGTTGGCTTGGCTGCAAGAGTTTTAATGGGCCTGGTATACTCCAATTGGCTCCCAGGAGAGGTAGAAAAGAGCAAATGGTGACTCTTCTCCAGATACTGCTGAACCATAATCCTAAGCATTTTGTGCCAACATGGCCATTGGGAACATCTGGAGAGTCACATTTTGACTATTCTAGCTGATAGAGTCAGCTGTGTTTCAGAAGTTGCCAAAATGGCATCCTTTCTTCACAAGGTAGGCTACCTCTTGGCAACACATGGTTACATTTAACATTTTTGGGGACTGAGGACCACAGTGGAAAGAGCCTTACTTTCAATATGGGTGATACCAGGATTTTCTGCTTTTCATAGATTTGGGGTAGTTATGAGGCTATTATTATTATTGATCATCGCACAGTCAGTCAGATGTTCAAACTGGGTTTGGCATTTTTGTCTACCTATCGAGTCATTGCAAAGGACCTGGGATAGGCAGATATGGATGTTTAATGGTGTTACAGATATCATTGCAGGATATCTTCATCTTCATCATTGTCCTTCAGATATTCTTCCAAAGCCATCTTTTCTTCTTCAACCATCTGATGTACTTGCAACATTCCACACCCACGTATTTGTCTTGGTAGGTAGAGTCTGTCAATGTCACTGAGTGGATGAAGAGCATGATTCATTGTCATTATTTTTCCGGTCTTCCTATCCATTGCTTTTAGTACTGCTTGAGTCCAGTCCACTATTCCAGCTGTGTATCTAATGACTGGAATTGCCCAGGTGTTGATTGCCTTCATGGTATTTCCTCCATTAAGTTTGGACTTTAAGATCTTCTTCACTCTCTTGATATATTCACCTCTAATCTTTTTCTTGATTTTAGTGTGCTTGATGTTGTCATCTTGAAGGATACCCAAGTATTTGTAGTAATCTTCCTCATCCAGACTCTTAATGTTATTTTCATGGGACATCTTGATTCCTTCAGTTTTCATTATTTTTCATTGTTTGATGGTAAGCTAAACTCCATTGCAATATCTTGGCTATATATACAGACAGTGTTGAGTAGTGATTCTATTTCAGATAATGTTTTTGTATACAGTTTCAGATCATCCATGTAAAGGAGGTGGGATAGTCTGGCAGATATTTTTGATGTTTGATATCCATGACCTGAGTTATTCAGTATTGTTGACAGAGGAACCAGTGCAATAACAAATAGTAGTGGTGATAAGTGAATTTCCTTGAAATATATCTCACTTGATATTAACCTCTCCCAGTCTTTCACCATTGACCTGCAACTGTGTCTTCCATTATGCCATCAATCTTTGCCCAAACTTCCTGATGTTTCTACTGACTCCTGTTATTTCTAGGCACTTGATTATCCAGTCATGTGACAGAGAGTCGAATGCCCTTTTGTAGTCAATCCATGCTACGTTCAGGTTGGTCTTCCTTCTCTTGCAGTTTTCCAAGATCATTTTGTCAATTAGGAGTTGATCTTTTGTTCCTCTGCTGTTGGAGTGGTTTCCTTTCTGCTTAGCTGGAGAGAGATTGTTTTCAACTAGATGTTGTTGGACTGCATTAGCTATCACACCAGTTAGCAATTTGAAAGTTATTGGTAAGCAGGTAATTGGCCTGTAGTTGCCTGGTGTTGCCCTTTTGCTGGATCTTTAATTATCAGGTAGGTTTTCCCAGTTGTTAGCCACTTTTCAATTTCACCTCCTTCTAGTATGTTGTTGAACTGCTTGGCAATGAGTGGGTATAGACCAGTTAGAAGTTTCAACCAAAAATCATGCAATTCATCTTTATCTGGTGTTGACCAATGCTTGATCTTCCTTGCTCTTTTCTCTACCATTTCTTCTGTTATTACTAGTTTTGTCATTTCAACTTTTTTATTCACATCAACCTCTTTTAACCAAGCTGCGTTCTTGTTGTATTTCTTTGAGTTATCCCATATCTGCAGCCAGAACTACACTGTTTCTTTCTTGTCAGGTACTGACTGATCTATTGATGGATTAGTGGAAACATTTCTGATTGGATTGAAATTGGAGGTTCTGCCTATAATTTGCAATTCAAGCATCATATCTGCTGATCTTCTTGGCTATAGCTGTTATTTGCTGCTTTATTATTTCCAGTGCTTCCTTGATCTTCCTTGTTTCTAAGTGGGATTTCTTGATCAGGTATTCTTTGGTCTTCTTCTTCAGCCTCTTTTCTTTCATCTGTTCTAGCTTGTTTGTGTCTGATCTCATCTTGCTTATTTTCCAGTCTAATCATCTATTTTTGTGGTGCACTGTTTGGCTTTTTTTCTTCTTTGTTGATTTTGTATCCCAGATATTCAGTTATAACTGCAGCTGTGCTGTACATTAGTTGGTTTGTTTCTTGCAGTGAGTTGGTGCTTATACTTGATATTACAGTGTTTGCATCTTTTAACACTTGTGCTAGCTGTTTCTTTGGAACAAGCTTCAATGCAGGCAGCTTTATTCTGATGTTTTTATGCTGTTCTAGATGCTCAATTATTTTTCTTTCAATTCTTTTATTTCTTTAGTTAGAGGGCTTTGGCTGAGGCAGAGGTATCTGGTTTCCAAATGAAAAGAGTTATATTTCTCTGCTGGATTCCTCTACTGCCAACTCCCCCTGGTTTGTCTCTACATTCTGAGTTACTTCTGGCAAGGCTTTGATTTCTTTGCCCTGGGTAAATCTTTGCAGTTCTTCCAATTCTGCCTCTGTGAATACTTTATTTCATATTATAAATCGATGTTGATATGCTAACCTCTGTTCTGTTATTTCTGATTCTGGATGTTGTTCTTTCCAGAACTGGTGCATTCATTTCAAATATCCTCTCCTTGTTGGACTTGATCTGTAATAATAGATCATTATTTCTCTGTTTTCAATCACTGTGTATTTGCGATGGGTAAACATCTTTTCTTCCAGTAGCTCTGCAGCTGCTGGCCCTAGTTGCTCAACTAACACTCCTGAGTCTTATAGCCCATTTTTCACCAGATATCCAGGAACACCAACATCTAGCGCAGGCCTTGTTAATCCAGATGACAGCTGAGCTAGTATGGCTTTCTGAAATTTACTTCTCACCATATTTTTTATGGGAGAGACACACTTTGTCTGACTCCTCTGATGAGACCTGATGAGTATAGTTGAACCTCTGGCATAGCTCTCACCTTCCTCAGAGCACACAAGCCCCACAATCATGTCAAGGTAGTGCCTCTCTGGGGGTTATTATTATTAACAACAGTAATAACAATAATAATTTTAAACTCAAGTATATTTCAGGACTTATTTTGTTAATGTTTAAATGGGAAAATCAGGCCACTGAGTTTGGCAACTGTGGTCAGAGGGAGGCATCAGGCTAGAAATTGAAAGGCCATGAGTTCTAGTCCCACCTTAGGTACAGAGCAAGCTGGGTGACCTTGGGGCAGTTGCGCTGTCTCAGCCCTAGAAATCAGAAAATGCAAATCACTTCTGAAAAACTGTGCCAAAAAAACTTCAGGGATTTGTGCAGGTAGTTGCCAGGAGTTAAGGTTGACTTTAAAGGATTAAAAAAAGGGAGGGAATTACTATGTGGACCTAATGCAACCATGAGATTTCAGACCACTCACCCCAGCCTTAGGATTTAGTCTGCCTGAGATTCTAAGCAACAGAAATATAGACTATACTAGAAAACTCATGCACCATTGGGTGGCAAGGAAACTGGCAGGGAGCATTAGAAATCTTCCCTTCCCATCCCATCCCATCCCATCCCATCCCATCCCATCCCATCCCATCCAGCAGCTAAGAGGCTGCTGTTTGGTGGGTGAGGGATCAAGGGTTGTGAACTTGGCTGGGAAACTGTCACAAATGTTGAAAATCACGTGATCACAGAAGAGCAGCCGCCAGCAAAACTTAAACAGCCAAAACTTTCTCAAATTTCATTCTCTTGGGACTAATGGGTTCTAGATTTTGGACACATTCTGTAGGTTAGGCTATTTGAGGTAACATGGTTCAAAAACTGTTGCCCAATGATGCACCATTTCACCCAGTTAATGATAAAATAATAAGAGTTTTAGTAGTGCATAGATAAAAACTGGCAATTAAGAGGTTTGATTCAAGGGAGTGCCTGCCAATTTACAATATTCTACTGATGAATGACTTCTACTTTCAGAGATGTCTGGTGGTGAATGCTATTCATCTAATGTATGTTATTTCTAGCTGCATCTGAACCCCAGTGTGGATGAGAGTTTGCATCCATCTTCAGCTTAGCTTGTTAAGTATATGTAAATAAGATTGGGGAAAGGATAATTAGAATGATTTATAGGATTGGATGAATTTGTTAATGTCATATTCTCATTTTTGTGAAAACATCAATTTTGATTTATTGAGTTTGGTTTCTTTTTCTTTTCTTTTATTTCCTTTTTACATAAAAATGCAACAAAATTTATAAGTACGGGTTTCAGTGGATATTTTTATAACTGTTTCTGCAGTTTTGCATAGTGTTCTAAGACTGAGTTCCAGTCCTATCTTAATAATAAAACTAGCTGGGTGCCTGGGGCCAGTTATTCTCCCTCAGCCCTAGGATGGAGGCAATAGCAAACCACTTCTGAAAACCTTGCTAAGAAAACTGTAGGGAATAGTTCAGGCAATCACCAGGAGTCAAGACTAGTTTAAAGGCGAAACAAAAGACAGAGACAGACAGAAAAAAGGAAGGAAGGAATTCATATGCATATTGTACAAATGTTGAATTAACATGAACAAGTTTTCAAAATTGTTGATGAGCTAGATTTTAAAATTGGAAAAGATGAATTTTGAATATAAATACATTTTACTACATGTATTGGTTCAAAAATGCAAACTTATAGATAATTTGCATTCTAATATCCCCAATCCTACAAGGTAAGCATAAATTAAAAGAAATGCACCATCGCCTCTCCCTGTGACTACTCTCTCTTAATAATTTCACAGCATTTAATTAAAGGGGCCAGCAAACTTTCTCACCACCACAGCCCCCTATTTCAGGTCCAGCACATGGTACCCAATAGCAATCTTTGTTTTTCTTCGGCAGGAAAAGAACAGATATGAGACCTTGTGTTACAGTGGTTTCCAATCGTTGGATCTCATCTCTAATAAAGGACCATTGTGGATTCTAGGAGATGTATTTATGTCAGCTTTTTACACAGTTTTTGATCGTGGACATGATAGAGTTGGCTTTGCTAAATCAGGAAAGAGAAGAAATCAACAGAAATAGTAAAGCAGCCTAGGTAGAGATAATACTGATAATTTTGCCTTTCGCACAATGAACAAGAATTGCTTTAGATATGTGGGGAGAGAAGGGGGAGAAGGTGTAAAAGGATTTTACTATCTGGAGACCACTTTTACAGCTTGATTCTAATCTTTCTGAGGTGTAGCAACTTTTTCCAACCTATTAACTGTCAGATGTGGCAGGAGTAACAGGATGCCTGATTGGAGATCTATTTATGATTGAAACCTCAATACCTGTTATAGCCATATTAGAAATAGCTGAATAAAATTTTCAAAAGTCATAGAGCTGAGCTATTTGGCTGAGCTAATTTACATTTACTTGGATCATGATGTACGTTAATTTTTGCAAAGGACAGCTGTCATAGTTTTCAATCCTAAATGAGAAAAGACCCCACTGAAACAAACTTTTATTCTAAGGCAAAAATTATTGTTATTCTGCTAATTATTACTACCCAACTGGTAAGTGAAAAGTTACTTATCTGGAGAAATTATATTTGTATATTACAGTTGACATAAACTAGAGGTGGGGAACGATGGCTGGCTCAGGAATTCTGCGAGTTGAAGTCCACAAGTCATAAAAGGGCCATAGTTCCCCACCCTCGAAAAAAGAAAAATTGTCTGACAGGCCTGATTTGGCCCATGGAGTTTCTTCACCTGTTTTGCTAGATTCTTTTCCATTTTCCAGCTCATTACTGACAAAGAAGGCAGATCTTCAGCAGAGGGAAGACTGTAGACTCAGGCATTGGTATAATTAGTTAGCTGGGTCTGTGGCTGGATAAGATTCCACTCGTCTGCCATGAAGGTAGGCAAGATATTTAAGACTATTACCCAATACAGCCACTTTCAAATATCATCTCTCCATATGAATACTCCTCACTAAAATTTATTTTTCATAAACCAGATGTGTTCAGAGCTATCATTTCTCCTTAATCTCCTCCTTTTTTTCAACCTGTTTTGGACTTTCAGATGTATAAATAAAGTTGATCAAGCAAATAATCTTCTGAGTCATTCTATTTCAAGTTAATTTGACTGTTTTGTTTTTACCTGCTGGAAAACTGAAGTCCTGCTTAGCACTAAATTGTGGATTCTGTTCCAAAGGAGGCAGCTGAATGAAACCAGTCCCTTTTTGCCTGATGTGGCCCTGAAGCTAGTAGTGAACTTTTCTTTATGCTTTTCTCTCATTAAATGCCCATCTTACACCCCACCCTTCAATACAAAAAAATAAATGAAGTTATGACATGCATTTCTTTGAGATGTCATTAAAATTACAGAATATTCTCTTACAAGCAACAATTTTATTGATATTTTGGCAGTATGCCAAGATTTTAAAAAGTCATTGCTACATTTTCAGCCTTTTCATATTAAGGAGACAGAAATAGAAGAACTTTAATCACAAGAGTTTTATAAGTTGAAGAATATTCTCCAGGAGTTTCTCAGAGCAGCCATGCAAGGAATGTAAACATGCAAATTGCCTTTCCCTAAGAAAAGGAAGGCCAAAATATCTTTATGTAGGAGAAGAAAAACTTCAGGCAAGAATGGGTATGAATTCGGTAAGCTTTCTCTCACCTGTCATCTGATCATATATCTTCTATTACAAAGACTCTAGTTCTTAGTCTTATTAGTTTAACAAAGAGAAGGACGAGGGGGACATGATAGCAGTGTTCCAATATCTCAGGGGCTGCCACAAAGAAGAGGGAGTCAAGCTATTTTCCAAAGCGCCTGAAGGCAGGACAAGAAGCAACGGATGGAAACTAACCAAAGAGAGAAGCAACCTAGAAATAAGGAGAAACTTCCTGACAGTTAGAACAATTAACCAATGGAACAACCTGCCTCCAGAAGCGGTGAATGCTCCAACACTGGAAATTTTTAAGAAGAAACTGGACATTCCGAAATGGTATAGGGTTTCCTGCCTGAGCAGGGGGTTGGACTAGATGACCTCCAAGATCCCTTCCAACATTATTATTATTATTATTATTATTATTATTATTATTATTATTATTATTATTATTATTATTATTTGTATATGTCGGTAGAAATGACTGTCAATTTCATACCTGTCTTGAGAGAACCTCATAATTTTTTATTATCATGATTTGTTTCTGCAGTTCAGATCATTTCAGGCACCTGTTCTGAAAATCTTTGCTTACATAGAAGTCAAAATGCAAATTGTCATGCCTGAAAAAGTTTTCCTTTATTTAAGCAACATCAGCCAGGGATGAGTTTTAGAGATAATCTTCACTGTTAAAATACTCAGAATTTACTGACAAATGAATTAGGCTGTTACAAAGAGATAGAATGCCACTTAAAGTTTGATTATCTTCTCTCTCTCCTACTCGTTTTGATATTTATTTCACTGTTTCTTAATCTTATTTAATTTGCATTTACATCTGTCTAAAAAATAAAGGTAGGTTCAAACATTTTAAAATTGTTTTTATCAACGTACTGAAAATACATAGTAGGTTAGACATGATGCAGGCTGCGAAGCTTTGTTTCTCCAAGGGAAATTAACATTCTGTATGCCAGAATTTTATAACAAAGCTATGAGTCCATAGCACTCCATTTGTCAAAGGTGATCTTTAGTGGAGTCATTGTTAAATTCAGCTATATGAAGAATATTGATTTCTTTAGTATCTGGTTGCTCTAGTAAGTAACATATGTCAAATGTATTTGGAGAAATAGGACTAGATGTAGGTGTGCTATCTGGACTTAAGTTGCTTTTTCCAGAGGAACTTGCCAGTTCTTTGGTAGTGAGCACTTCATGTTGAGCAAGAACATCTGAAAATCTCCATCTTTGATTATCTGCCATATTGACATTTGATGTTTGAGATGAGGGTGATTTAGTTCCTTTCAGCATACCCAAAGATGAATCCTGTTGCTTGCATTCCATATGAAGAGGTTCTGTTTCTGAAGGTGTTACTAACAAATCTGCATTACTATTGAGTGTTCCACAATGGGTCAGCACAATTCCTTCAGAATCTGTCTCTAACTCACTTTGATTGCCCAAATCTTTTCCTGTCATGACATGGGAGACCTTATACATGTCTGAGTCCACTCTGGTTTCTTTGCTCTCAATTTTGACAGTTGGTGAGTCTATTTTGCTAATTCTCTCATCCACTTTGGATTGATAGGAAGTCTCTAGAGTATCATTCTTGCTGCTTTCTCGAATAACTGTAAGATCTGTGCTTCCATGCATCTTTCCATTCTTATCAGACCAGTTAGGAGTTTTCCTGTCATTTAAAGGGAAGTGTCTCCCTCTAGAGTGCATTTCCAGAAGATTATCAATATGATGCATTTCATGTGATGGGAAAAAAATTGAGCTTTCACTGGATTGTCGTTGGTAGGTCCTCCTGCTGGGCGAAGGGGAGACTTCTCGGACGCTCAGAAAGCGCTTCACTCTTCGCAGCACTGAATGCTGCCTTCTAGGTTTATCATCATCCCGGAGCCAGTTCTCTGCATGGAAGAACTGACTGTCTGCCAGGCTGCAAGAAAAAATATGCAATATTCATTTTATGTATTAAGAGCAAACTGCCACAGAAAACCATCTATAAAATCGAAAGTGTATTTGCCATTGACAAAGGAATGTCACTTTACCATTGACAAAAGAAAAACTTTATAAGGACAAATGGAACCTTTAATCCTCAAACAATCTCAATAAAGCTTGAATAGACTGATAATTCCTTAGTGGGGAGGAAGAAAGAGGAATACAGTGGATTTTCTCTAAAGAGGCATGGATGGTTGGCTACTAAACAAAACACAAGCACTATCTCTTGCAAATTTTGCAGATCCTATTTGAATTTTATCTATTATTACAAACAATTCCTTAAGTAGTGGTATAAACACTAAAAATAGTTTAAATACTATAGTCATATTATTAGATCTGCAATCAACCAATTATTTTATTATTATTGTTTTATTGTTATTATTCCCAGCTTTTTAATATATGACAAAGCAGTGAACGTACCTAATAATCTTTCCCCCTAGTTTTTCCCATAACAACAACCCTGTGAGGTGAGTTGGGCTAACAGATTGACTGGCCCAGTCATCCAGCTGGTTTTCATGCCTAAGGAAGGCCTAGAGCAGTGTTTCTCAACCTTGACAATTTTAAGGCATGTGGACTTCAACTCCCAGAATTCCACCAGCAGTGCTGGCTGTGGAATTCTGGGAGTTGAAGTCCAAATGCTGTAAAAGTGTCAAGGTTGAGAAACACTGGCCTAGAGGCCTCCTGGTTTCTAGGCCAGCCCATTGCTGTATGGGCTATGCCAGTGATGGCGAACCTTTTAGAGAAGGAGTGCCCAAAAACTGGCCCCGCCCCTGCTATGCCCCCTGCTCCGCCCCCACCCCGCCTGCCCGCAGAGCCACTCGCCACCTCCAGGGCCCGCCGCAGATCGCCCAGGCAGCCCAGTAGCACCATTGCGGCCATGCCCTTTGCCTGCACCCTGCAGCATCAACTGTGTGCGATGGGGTGTGAGGGCAGAGTCTTGTCTACGCTGCCTGGCTGCCATGTCCTTGGCTGCACTGCTTTGTGTGGGCCACACTCGGGGGCGACTCTCCTCCAGGGGGTCTGCTGGTGAGGAGAGGGTGATGGGAGGAGGCAAGGCTGGGGCAATGGCACATCTGCCCACAAAGAGGGCTTTGAATGCCGCCTCTGGCACCCGTGCCACAGGTTTGCCACCACTGAGCTATGCCATTATTTTATTAATTATTATACATATCTCATTTTTCTCTGAAAAAGATTTTGTAAATTTTTATTCAATGAAACATCAGAATAAAAAAAAATACAAAGGAAAAAAGTGAACCAACAAAAACCTGCCCTTAAAATCAAAACCTGGGATTACGTGATTTTTTTTCAGGGAGAAGAAAATCATGTTCATATTCAATATCCCTCCTCCCCCAAAATACTGAACAGCTTCCCCCAGTTGCATTTCTTTCAACCATGTGAACTTTAATGCCTGACTTTCTCAATAATAATTATATGCCGGCGAATTCTAGATGAAATCCACATATTTGGACAACACCCATATTATATGAATATATGGATTATTTTATAGTCAATTCTTGATGATTGAAATTAAATTTAGAGGGAATTTTATGACATGCATTTCCAGCTTGATTAATTAAATTTGTATTCCAAATCCTCCCTTGTATATCTTTCTAAAATGTTTAGGAGAGCCTGTTGGATTTAACCTTAGAATTTCAAATAGCACTAGGTGTTCCATTGATTTAAAATTATCTGTTTAAATGCTGTTCATGGTTTTAATCAGTGAGTTCTGGTAAGTCAAAAAGAAATGTTTGAATTTGTCTAATCTGTTCACTCTTCCTCCTGCTGAGTGAAAGATAGGCCCATCCATTTTACAAGGGTAATTCGGAAATAAACCTCCATTTGGTATCAATGACAGACACTCACAGATATAGAACTTTTATTATACACATTAGAAAACTACAACATTACATTCCTTTTTGACATAATCACCATTCAAATTGAGGCATTTGTCATAACATCTTACAAAGTTTGAAATTCCTTAGAAGTAGTCGCTTGGTGCCAAATCTGGGCTATGGGGGGGGGATGTTCAAAAACATCCCAACGGAACTGCTTCAAAAGTTCTTGGGTGCGTCTAGCGGTGTGTGGGTGAGCATTATCGTGAACCAACACCACACCGGGAGTGATGCATGCCATAGAAAATCCTGCCAAATGTGAAGATGCCAAAGGAGTACTGCTAGTGAAGTTCATGGAGCATGGTTCGACCATCAATTCAGAATTCTACTGTAAAATGTTACAAAAACTCAGACGAGCCATCCATAACAAGCGTTGGGGCATGCTGACTTCTCGTGTGAGGTTGGTTCACGATAATGCTCACCTGCACACTGCTAGACACACCTAAGAACTTTTTAAGCAATTCGACTTGGATGTTTTTGATCACCCCCCCCCATAGTCCAGATTTGGCGCCAAGCAACTACTACTAAGGAATTTCAAACCTTGTAAGACATTATGACAAGTGCCTTAATTTGAATGGTGATTATGTCAAAAAGTAATGTAATGTAGCTTTCTAATGTGTATAATAAAATAAAAGTTCTGTGTCTGCAAATGTCTGTCATTGATAATCAAATGGAGGTTTGTTTCCAGATTGCCCTCATATATCCAAAACAGGCCAGGTTGAGAAAGAAAGAATGGCCAAAATCTTCTGTCTGTCTTTTATTCTTACCAGGGTTCACATCTCATAATTAAACAAAATTTTTAAAAATGTAACTAAAAGCTAAGATCAACCAAAATATAATTCTTAGGTAGATTAAAAAAAAATTATTCAACTGGTGGGGAAAAAAGAAAAGCTTTTATGAGAATGCCTCAAAGTTATCAAAGGTCATCTGAGATGGAAAATTCCATTGCATTCATAGTCTTTTCCATAGCCTTTATTACTGAAAAATGTTCCTTATTAACAGATAATATGTTAGGGGGAATATAATTTTAGGTGAAGATCATGAGAGGTAATGAAAGGTCCTGTCTGTCTAACTTTATTTTTAAAACATTTACAAAAAGAGGCTGTTAATGATATAATACATTTGGATATGAAAAGTAGGATAAGACATTGCAGATTTGCATACCCCATTTCAATAGTTGATCCAAGGAAAGAAGGAATGCAGGAATCTGCAGCTGCTAATGTATATGGTGGACGAGCTGAAGAATCATTCCAGTAAATATCTTTTTTCATTCTTGGTAAATTCATATGCATTTCATCAACAGCCAATAGCGAAACCTATAAGAATTGAGAATTAGAACACCTGCCACACAGTTTTAAACATCTCAAATATAAACCACAATCTTCCAGAGAACTGCACAACACAACCATATTATTTTTATTTAAAGCAGCAGACTGTACTTTTTTGGGCCAAAAGGAGAGTTTGAAATGTGGTAACTATTTAAGGGGAAACAAATCTTAAAGGATGCTTTTTAGATCTTAGATATCCAGTAACTGAGTGAGGCAGCCTTGCTGTAGCCTTTGCTGCAGTCAGAATCAATCAAATTAGAACAAGAATTAGACAACCTCAGAAGGGATGGATCTTGTTGCAAGATCTAACACATATTATTAAAGAGTCAGCTTATGTCATGTCATCTTGATAGAAGACTTTCTATGGTCACCAAATCTAATGCACTCCGACTACTCCCACCAGCATAATTTAAAAATCCCAGGAACAGAAATGCTCAAGAAAATTCATTATTTGGAATGGTTCTTTAATATTTTTTTAAAATATGGTTTTCTAATATTACCATCTGAACATTGCTGGAATATTTCTTTCTCAATTTCTAGATATGCTCAGTCTTCTTGCTGAACAGCTCCATTATTGCTTCAGCAACCTTGCCATGAACTGCATCTTACTCTACTGGACAACAGCCAGCAATATATTCTAAATGCCTTGATCCATACTGAATCATTCCTTGCAGTTACATATGAGAAGACAGCATTTGTAGACCTCTTGATAGTAATTAAGAAAGTACTCTAAGCAGGAATTGAAATGTAAAGGAAAAAGCACAAAACCGACAGTGAGGAACCTTTAGCAGCTTGCAAAATGAGTACTGTATATGAAAACAGAACTCTAAATATTTATAAAGGTGGGAGCAGGATGCAACAGTTGTGCTGTATCTTGCTAGAAATTGCATAAACTTATAATGTTGCAAGACAGCAAAAAATAGTAATCAGCTGAAGCAAAAGGGTGTTACCTGGAGATTCCTATCTATGCACCAATTTGTTTCAAAATCATCATCATCTTCACCAAATGGGTTGATAAGTTGCTCAGCAACCTGTAATTAGAGTTGGATATTTTGAGCACAGAGTTACATATTATCCAAAGCTGATTTACAAACACATATAACCATTGCAAATATGAATAGTTCTTTGGCAACATCAAGGAGAAATCCACATAGAATAGATACAGTACATTGTGTGGTGAGATATTTATGGACATGCCATATCTGTAGCATTAATCCTTAGTTTTTCAAGAGATTATGGCTTTGTGTATTTATTTATTAGATATGTTGCATTCCTGTCCAGATAGAACACTCAGAACAGCCTAGCAAAAATAAATAGAACAAAACATTAAAAATGGAAAGCTGAAACTGTAAATATTTACATATTTATTTATTTATTGCAGTTATTTATTTTTTGCTGTTCTGGATTATAATCCTCCAAAATTATCTTTCCAACCATTGCACCCAAACAATACATATTATTTAAATACAAAGAAACAAAATTCAAAGAACCTTCCCACAAGTCACTTGATGGTAACTGATGGCAATCAGAGCAGGCTATTGGGTTCATCTTACACCACCTTTCACTCGCTCTTCTTCCCACAACACAGTTGATAGAATGAGCTAGAAGCAATCAAGCATGTTGGATGTCAACTCTTCATGAATGGAATGGCATCCGGTCTGGTGCAATTCATAGTGATTACAATTCCTAAAAGTCTCAGAATGTCAGGAAAAGTCTCAGAATATGGCTAGAATGAAATAGTAGATGCATGAAGTAGAACTATGAGATGCAAAAGGTGGTTGGGCAGGTGGAATTCTTTGAACGTTCTTCCTCCATAGTAAAATATGCTACACCTAGATAAAATATGCTAGGCTTGTTAAGCGTTTTGCTGCATTCCTGTTTATGATTGGTACTATTTGATACACTTTCCTAGAAATCCAATATTTCTTCCCCTTATTTATTCAGTTTTACATGCTGAATAAATATTAAGGGAAATTGGATTGGAAGAAGATGAGTGTGGTTTTAACATTAGAGAAAGAAACATCAATAACCTGCACTATACTGATGACACAACATTGATAGCTGAAAATGCAAAGGAGCTGCAAGCTGTAGTAATAAAAGTTGAGCAGCACAGTAAAAAAAATGGTCTGAAATTAAATATGAAGAAAACCAAATTAATGGTAACAATGACAAAACCCAGCCTTAGAACTGATAATGAAGATATTGAAGTGGTAGATAGCTTCTGCCTTTTGGGATCAACCATCAAAAGTAAGGGAACAAGCACGAGAAATACACATGGGCTAGTACTTGGTAGAAAGACCTTCCAAAAGATTTTCAGATGTGTGCCCACAAATATAGAATAGTTGTGAGATGCAAGCAAACAGAACCACATGTGAACAGCTGAAGTTGGTACTGTCTACCACCTATGTTACAAGGATGTCAAGGCTTGATTTCCCCTGGGAACAATCATGGATCTTGGGAGAGGTCAAGTTTATGCTGCTTGTGGCTGCACAACAACTCCAGGCTAGGTCCTTACATGACTTCTCCTTCCAGCCCAGCTGGCAGTTTCCCAACAATAGTGCAGGCAATGGTATTCCCTGTAACACTTTATAGAAGTGAAAGTATGGCTTTGAAGAAGCTGGATAGAAACAGCATTGATGCTTTTGAACTTTATTGTTTGAAAAGACTCCTGAGAATACCACGGATAGCCAAAAAACCCCAAACAAATGAATCATAAAACAGGTCAACCCAAAGTTTGAAGTACAAATGACCAAACTCAAATTATCCTACTTCGGGCACATTAAGGGAAAATCCAGCTTTCTGGAGAAGTCACTTTTGCTGGTAAAAATGGAAAGAAAGAGAGGAAGAGCAAGACTATCTGGAAAATGGATTTACTTGATTCCAGTGACAATGGGTGAATCATTGAAATGCCTGAAAGACCAGGTTAGAGATTGTCATGGAGAAAATCCATATGTTTTTAAGAATCAACACTGACTTGATGGCACATAATCAATCAATTGATGATTTGCACATTACCTTGAATCTCAGAGGACTTTGTCTAATTTTTATTTATTCATATTTTACTGCCTGTCCCATATATTTTTCTTCTAAATGGGCATCCAATCTTTATATCTTAAATTGAGACTGCAGTACTAAGTTGCATTTTTTATATATTTATTTCACTATTAAACAAACTAATAATAAGTAAATAAATAGACAAATTTATCCACAAATTTATCAAGCAGCTAGATCAGTACACAATCTGGCACTCTTTGTTCCTCAATTCCTTTTGCTCCAGATAGCCCTCAAAAATATTACGGCAAAGTTATAATCTGGAAAACACTAAATTCCTTCTTCTGAATAAGTTGGTTATTTTATGTATTGGCAAACCTACAATACCCTTAAATGAGATTGAAAGATATATACAAGTATGACAACACTAAGAAACTTTGTACTGGCTAGCTGCACATATCTGTCATTGGTATGTGGCATATAATCTCACAGGATTGAAATGAATGTAATGGAAGACAATTACATATTGTTTTAGATACTTGGCTACCACCACAAAAAGGATTACAGACTAATCCCAGACAACAAGAGCTAGGATTAAAAGGGTTTCACATAAGAAAATCACTACCCTATATATAATATGATTGACAGACAAACAACAATTTAAAATCATCTGGTTTTAAAACTGTTTTGCTTATAAAAGAATACACATATTGTTATAATTAGAGGTCCTTTGTGAACCAGAGATATAGATGAAAACACATCCATACATTTCTACATTCTTTGTTCTGCGGAAGCAGGCAACAATTTTGTATTGATTACATTAAAATAATTCAGTATAACAGGCAAATTCAATTTAGGATGTCTTAACATATTAACTTTGCTGGAGGAAATTTGCTTTGTGGAAATTATCAAAAGGAGAAGTAATTTTTATTTAATAAGACTAGTCAGAAACCAGTTATATGTGTTGCAGAGATTTGTATTGTTGGACATTAACAGAACTGAAAATTTGCTGTCTTTTTTGTTTGATTATGGTTTTAGAATAATTTAGCTTTGTTTTATTTTATTGCAACTGCTTGATTTTAACAGTGTTTTGGAAAGATAACATAAGATTTTATTATTTTATTATTTTTACTTTATAATATATATACAGTATTAACAATAAATAACAATAATGTGCTAGAACCAAAGCATTGTTGAATCAGAAGGTGGGATAAATAAAGCTAGAAATTAGAATAACATTCTGGATGGATTATTCTTTAAAAGTCATGGCACAAACATTATGCAAGCAAACTTCTGCTCATATAAAAGGACAGTGTTTGATTTTCCTCTAGTTTTGGCTGTGCTTGCTCCAAATCTGCTCTGGAAAGTCCTCTAGTCCTCTGAAACTGATTTGGAGCAGTGGAGGAGCAGAAAGATCTAGTTTTCACCATTGGATGATGTATGCCAGCAGAATGGCCCTATTCAAATATCCAATCCTTATTTATTGCACTACACTAAATACATTAATTTTTCTGAAACTAGTTTTTATTCAGTTTAAAATGTATAGCCTGACAAAATAAATTTGTAATATAATCTGTGAACTTTAGTGAAAACAAATCAATTGTTGCAAATCAACTTTGCATGCATAGATTTGTTGCCTGTACAAACCTATTCACTACGAGGTGTAAAAGATGTAAGATAGTTACCGGTAGCAAAGGGATTCTCCACTTGTACCTTTTTCTTTTACTAAAAGACATACTTTCCATGTGTCTACTTATATACTACCGGTACTTATATTTTCAGGGCATTTATTTCTTCTCTCAGTTCAGTTAGTCTTTTATTTTCTGATACTGACCAGTTAGTTTTGGCACTTATATGATTTGCTGTCTCTTTACAATAGAAGGAAGCGCCTATATGCAGTGGTGGCAAACCTATGGCACATGTGCCAGAGATGGCACTCAGAGTCCTCTCTGTGGGCATGCGCACCGTCGCCCCAGCAGAGTTCACCAGAGTAGCGAGCACATGGCATTTGGAAGCGATGGGGCAAGAAGTGAGCAAGCAGCGTTGGCCCCCTGAGGATGCCCTGGAGATAGCGAGGGGCTGGCCCCCACCACCCTGGCCCTGGCACTGCCCAGCCTGGTGGCCCCCAAGGCATGCACACAGGAGGCGGTGAGCACACAGGGGCAGACAGCATCCAGCAGCAGGGGCTTCATAGCCCACTGTGAATACCAGGCTGGCCTTCCAGCAGCAGCACTGCGGTGGCACTGGCAGCACACGAAGTTGGGGGAGCATGTAATGTGGACTGCCGGACACGCCTACCCCATCCCATCTCTTTTTGGTCGGAGAGCTGATTGCCACTGGTCATCTCCTCAGCCCCCTCTGTCTTGCCCTTGGCCTGTGGGTGGAGCACATTCCCCTCGTGCACCTCGGTATCTACTGCAGCCATCAGCCGCTTGCACAGGTCTATTAGGCTGCCACCCAGAGCTGCAGAACTGCCCAGCACGAAGGAGGTGATGCAGTCGGCTAGGAAGCCCTGTGTAGAGGTGGTAGAGCATGCCCAGGGCCAGGAGGCAAAAGGCCACCCTGAGTGGGGAAAGCCGGGTCCCCAACAGCGTCATGGCCGCCCAGGCCCAGCAGAGATGGGGGAAGGCACGCAATCCTGGCTGGGACTGAGGGGCCATGGCGCCGATGGGGATCCAGCTTTCCCTGCTCAGGGTGGCCTTTGGCTTGCTGGGCATGAGTGTGCTCTACCACCTCTACTCGAGCTTGCTAGCCAGCTGTTTCGCTTCCTTTGTGCCAGACACTCTGGGGGCGGTGGCAGCCTAATGGACCTGTGTGAGCTGCTAGTGGTGCCGGCCTGAGGCACGGGGCGGGGGGGGGAGAGGTGGGCAGTGCAGATTCCCCATGCATGAGACTGGGAGTTTTCTCCCACTGTTGGATTTTTGCTGCCAGACTGTTTAACTTGATGCAGAAAGGGAATGATCAGCATTCTGCATCAAGTAAACTTTAAGGAAGTTAAAGAGTCTGGCAGCAAAAATCCTCCACCTTTTATGGGATCTGTTTTTTTCCTCTACTCCCCTTAGCTTTTTGCTGCCAGACTGTTTAACTTGATGCAGAATGGGAAGGATCCACATTATGCATCAAGTAAACTTTCAAGAAAGTTAAACAGTCTGACAGCAAAAATCATTTTACATGAGACTGGAGTTTTTCTCTCTGCTCCCCTTAGCTTTTCGCTGCCAGACTGCCTTGCCTGGCTGCCTGGCTGGCACAAAATCTGACTGCTCTTCTCCCCCTCCATGTCCTCCCCCCTCAAGTGGCCCCCAGCAACTTGGGTGCCTCAGCTCTGTCCAAGCTGAAGAAAGTCAAGGCGCAGCAACAGGATTGCTCTCAATAAGGCGGGTGCACACGAGTGACCAGAGTTTGAATCCCTTTCTTAAGAGATATGAACTTAGAAGAAAAAAGATAGACTCAATGTTACATGCTGTTTGATATCTTTAATTTTGGGACCCTGCATGCAAGGGGTCTGAAGTTTGTATTATTGTAAGAGCATAGTGTTTAGTACATTGGCTGAATGTACATCCAGCTGTATTTAACAAGCAAAAAGTGGAAACTGAGTGTTTCCTTTAATTAGTTTTAGTTTTGTTGATAAATAGCTTCTGTTTAAGGCCCGGTGATGAACATCTGATCCATGCTTTGGGCATCTCCTGTTGGAATGTTGTGAACCTTTCCATTTTGTCTAATGAAGTGATCTATGAAATTTGAAAGGTGTGGTTTCCTCAGACCAGCACAGACACTTACACACAGGGCTTTTTTTTTTTTTTGTCATAGAACACACAGAACGGTGTTCCGGCACCTTTTTTTTGACAGATTTTCAACTTCCACAGAAACACTAGTGAAGATGGCTCTTCACTTAGCTCATGCTGCTTTGGGGAAAAGACCCCTGGCTTCTGCTGCCCCTAACAGGAATGGCGCGTGGTTAGTCCCGGGACACGACTCTTGCGCTTGCGCCTGCCAGACTCCACTGCTGTCTCCTGCCCGGGCTGTGCTACTCCCTCTGTTGGCTTTTGAAAGCCAACAGGAATTGCCTGGATCTGGTCATTGACAGCTGTCTCTGCACCGCCGAGTGGCCAAGGGACCCGGCTGGCAAACACTGCACATCAAAGTTGTCTGCAGTGGAGGCGAGTTGGTGGGAACTTTGCACCCCTCGCTGCTGCCCAACCACACCATCTCCTTGTGAGTAAGAGAGGAACAGGGGTAGGAGGTGGGGGGAGCAGCACTTAATTCTGCATAGAGACTCAGATCAGGTCCCTGGAAATATTACAGGGTGGGGCAGCACTTTGTGCATGGTCAGAAGCCTCCTCTTTTTTTTCTGGGGTCTCCAATATAGCCCTAGCATTTCCTGTAGATTCTGGGCCTAGAAAGAGCTGCAAGGGGAACCCTTGGGTGGAATCTGCTACGTTTGTAGGTAAAATGTGGATTGTTATTGGTTTCAGACAAACCCAGTTCCAAGACAGAGGGCTTAATGGTTGTGTAGCTTTTTAATTTTTAAAAAGTTTATAATCTCCTCATGAACTTTGCTAATAAAAAAGAAACAACTGAACAAAATGTTTATATTATCAAGGCAAAGTTGAATATATATAACACAATTTCTTTGCAATTCATTATCTTGTCAGTAACATGACTCCATCAATTAAACACATATATGTTGTATTACAGACATCTATTATCTACCATTGCTAGTTCTTCCAAAAGGAACTCAATATATGTCAGACTATATATGCAAAAGTTGTCTCCTCCTCTATTAAAGTGCAACACATCACTTTCCAAGTAGACAAAAAATAATATTCCATCTTTACTATACCCACCTGCAGTATATAAAGATGGGGGAGCTATCCCACAATGTTTCAGCCGTATGGCAGCCTACTATGCTGTCTTCACGATTAATTTGATAAAACAGGACTTTGTGTTCTAAGTTCATCATGAACTAAGTCTGATGAAAATAACCAACTATTTTGGCAGGGCTGAATTAATAGCATGCATTTTGGGTTATAGGAGCATCTCATTCACTTGAATAAATGTGATCATATTTTTAAAATGGTATGTACAAGCTATCAATAATGTGGTTGCTAATATAGATAAGTCAAGCTTATGAGCTGTTTGTATTTAAGGAGATGCTCACAACAAATTCTAGTTGCCTGAATGCCTGAAAGATGCATTACTTCATCTAAGCTAAAAACAGATGAGGAAAATTAAAGACAATTATGAATTAACCTTGGCTCAAATCTTTAAGATGCAGCATTAGTAAGAATGTCCCAAGGGTGAAATTACAAACCATCTGCAATAAATTCAGTGTTCTTATTCTGGCAGAAACACTTGATAGTAAATCAGATACATCTCTGCTGAAACACTGGTTATTTCAAATGGAAAAGGTGATAGGTATTCCCCAAACAAACCAGGTTTAAATGTTTGAAAGTACATTCATGTTTTGTACTGATTAGCAGCAATAATAAATCTAATTATGCTATGCATATTTATGTTAGCCAAACCCTGGAGCAGTAGTAGAAATCTGCTACACAATGGCAAGCCCTTTAAGATTATATTTTCAAAGAAACAATGGAACTCTTGGCAGAGGCACTGGAAATATAATTAAGTTATTTGTAAAAAAAATTTTGGAGTATGAATGTCAGCTTCCATGCATCTCTTCAATTTAAATTTGCACTACTAAAAAACTAGGAAACTTTTAAAAAAGCATAATTGCAGGACTAACTGATTTTTTTTACTTTTTAAATTTTTTAGTGTAAAAGTGTGACTCCAAATTTAAAAATGAAAAAAAAAATTAATTACTTCTCAGCCACTGGTCCTGCTAATAAAAAGGCCAGAATATTAACAGACACAATGATAGAACACATGAAAATAATGACGCCTGTTGATATTTCTGAATTTGATCCTGAGAAGCAAAGCCAAACTACAAATGACTGGCTGGACTGCTGGACCTATGATAAAAAAAAAAAAAAGGTTTTCGCTTGAAAAATGAATGGCTCTGTGTTTGCAAAATGAAACTTGGCTGTACACCTTGTAGAAAAGTTGGAACTCTTGGAGTTGAAACGAAAATGGGAATGAAACTTTCTGAAGAATGGAGCAACAATGAGATAACCTATTCTGGCAAAGATAGGAAGCAATAGTTGAGCTCACTTCAAAATGCACTTATGATGGCTTGAAAAGAAAAATAACATCTACAGAATTTTTATTGGACCTAGGATTGATGTGTGACACTCTCCAAGAATTATCAGAATTAAGTTTAGACCTACAGGATCACAACATGGACCTGTACAAGGCAAATAAGAAAATAAAAATACTGGTACAAGTTTTTGAAGAAAGAAGACAGAACTTTTGGCCCTATTATAAATGTGCTGTTGTTGCTGTACATGATCTTCGCTTTCGTGGAGTTTTACTTCATGAAAAAGATTCCAGAAAGGATCCTCCCATTGACCCAAGTACATTTTATACAAAATTGAAAGAGTCAGTTGAAAAAAGATTGCTTGACGATGAGTTGGCGTATTGGTCTCACGTACTTTATCAAAAACATTGGCCCGAAGATGTTAATACTCAACTGACATTTGGAGAAGTGGAAATTAGAAACTTGTCAATCAGACTGCAACTAAATGAAAGAGAAATGATTTGTGGATTTCCTTGAATACATTCTTGAAGACATATCCAGAAAAACTGTTGCATTTGATATGAACTATGAATACCATTCCCATTTCTTCAAGTGAATGTGGGTTTTCGCAGATGAATCTAATTGCCACTCCAAGAAGAGCTTCATTGAAGACTAAGACAATTTCAGCAGTTTTGTTCATCAAACTTGTCGACCACCTCTGAGACTTTTCGATCCTTCAAAATACGTTGATCTGTGGTTACTCAGAGGACGACATTTGGCCATAGATAGTAACAGCAAGGAAAGGAGTCGACAAGATTTGCCAGACGAGAATTGGACAAAACTTTGGAATTTACTATGAACATTTGCCTTAAATACAATAAATTAAATTTATGTTAAGAACTGAATATATATATTTTTTTAAATAAAAGATTAACAAGATGTGAGTTCTGGCACTTTTTTTGTGCAAAAAAAGCACTGCTTACAGAGAATATTAGAATGGTTTCTGCAGTTCTTATAGTAGGCTATATATAAACCTGGGAAACTGTATCGATGATAATGGGCATAGGAATAAATAATTAAATACATCTACACCCCTGATAATGGACAGATAGTTTACCAAGGTATTATAAATGTGCATGAGAGGTTTGATATACAAAGTAATAAGGTTGGAAGGGACCTTGGAGGTCTTCTAGTCCAATCCCTTGCTTGAGCAGGAGACTGCATACCTTTCGGGACAATGTCTAGTCTCTTCTTGAAAATCTCCACTGACAGAGCACCCACAGCTTCCGGAGCCATTCCACTGATTAATTTTCTCACTGTCAGGAAATTTATCCTTAGTTCTAGGTTGTCTCTCTCTTTGATACATTTTCATCTGTTACTTCTTGCCCTGCCCTCAGATGCTTTGGAGAATAAGTTAGACTGCTCTTTTCTGTGACAGCCCCTTAAGACTGTATCATGTCACCCCTACTCCTTTGTTAGACTAGACATATCTAGTTCTTGCAACTGTTTGCCTTATGCTTTTAGCCTCCAGTCCTCTAATCATCATTGCTGCTCCTCTCTGCACTTTGTCTAAGGCCTCAACATCTTTTTTGTATTGTGGTAAGCAAAACTGGACACAGAATTCCAACTGTGGTCTTACCAGTATAAGAACATAAGAACATAAGAAGAGCCATGCTGAATCAGGCCAAAGCCCATCGAGTCCAGCATTCTGTGTCACACAGTGGCCCACCAATTGTACATGGAGATCTTGAGCAGAAAGAGAAGGCAAAACCCTCCCTTTCCCTTGACCCCCAAACAAATGGTACTCAAGGGAATCCTGCCTGCCTCAACCAACATAGAGGCGGCACATGGACATCTGTTTTAATAACCACCAATACACTTTGCATCCATGAATCTATCTAGCCCTGCCTTGAAGCTGTCAAGGCTGACAGCTGTCACGACCCCTTCAGGAAGTGAATTCCATAAATCAACGACCCTCTGGGTGAAGAAATATTTCCCTTTATTTGTCCTCACTTTCTTAGCTATAAGCTTTAGGGAGTGCCCCCTTGTCCTGGTATTGTGTGATAGAGAAAAGAATTTTTCTCTATCCACCTTTTCTATCCCATGCATGATTTTATACACTTCGATCAAGTCACCCCTTAAACGCCGTCTTTCAAGGCTGAAGAGACCAAGGCGTTGCAATCTGGTTTCATAAGGGAGGCGCTCCATTTCCTTGATCATTCTTGTTGCCCTTTTTTGCACCTTTTCCAGTTCCATTATATCCTTCTTGAGGTGCGGTGACCAGAACTGTACACAGTACTCCAAGTGTGGTCTCACCATCGATTTGTACAGAGGCAATACAACACTTGCTGACTTATTTTCGATTCCCTTCCTAATCATGCCAAGCATGGAATTTGCTTTTTTTACTGCTGCTGCGCATTGGGTTGACATCTTCATCGAGCTGTCCACCAAAACCCCAAGATCCCTTTCTTGGGTTGTCTCAGAAAGTTTGGTCCCCATCAGTTGGTAAGTATAATTGGGGTTCTTTGCCCCGATGTGCATAACTTTGCACTTGTTTAGGTTAAAATGCATTTGCTACTTTGTTGCCCACTCACACAATTTCGAGAGATCCTTCTGGAGCTCCCGACAATTAGTTTCACTTTTCACAACCCGGAACAATTTAGTGTCATCAGCAAACTTGGCTACCTCACTATTAACTTCTACATCCAGATCATTGATGAATAAATTAAAAAGTAAAGGCCCCAAAACTGAACCTTGGGGTACACCACTTCTCACTTCTTTCCATCCGGAGAATTGTCCATTTATTGCCACCCTTTGCTTCCTACAATTTAGCCAGTTACCAATCCAGGACAAGACCTGTCCTCTAATTCCGTGGCTGGAGAGCTTTTTTAGGAGCCTTTGGTGAGGGACTTTGTCAAAAGCCTTTTGAAAGTCAAGATATACAATATCAACTGGGGCCCCTTTATCTATGTATTTATTTACACCCTCAAAGAATTCTAACAAGTTAGTAAGACATGATTTGCCTTTGCAGAAACCATGTTGATTTTCTTTCAGCAATGCCTGTATGAAAGTTAGTTCTCAAGACAACCACAAATAAAGAGTCTGATGCCAAATCAGTTCATTACTACAAGAGACAAGTCAAAATTTGTGACACTCATGCTGATGCTGTCATTATTTATGTGGTGTCTCTTGTTCCCTATCCTTCATGCCAAAGGATACTGCAGTTCCTACTTTTACTTAGAGAACAATGATAAACTCTTTTAATCTTGCGGATGAAGGACAGTTTATGATCCAGACTAGGACTGAGCAATATGACCTTTCATGGATCCTTTTATTGGGTTTCTGAATTCTGTTAAATACGTCTGATTTGGAGGCAAATGACTGAATGGAAGTGTCCTAATAGTCTTTTTTAGAGGGTAAGTTGAATCAAAATGGTTTGGGTAAATACTGATAGTAGGGACTACTCTTAATGTCTTTTGGAGAGGCTATGATATAACATGTGGATGAGACACAGATGCAAAATTGGAAAAACCAACTATGCACGTGGAAAAGATGTTTATTTTAGATTTGGCAGGAAATGTAATAGGATGTGCACTTGCATACATACACTCAGGGAACACTTCTTCAGCCCTTCCTTCACAATTGTTATTGTTGCAATCTCCCACAATGTAAGGGTAGGACTAATTGCTGCTAACATAGGGGCAGGTCCCTTAACAGGGAAATGTCCTCTTTGCACTTTTACTCAGGAGGAGATATATAGAACTTCATATCTTTCTTCTTGTGCAGAATCCATGCTAATCTTTATTTATATATTAAATTCATATGCCTTATATAATGTTCTCTGTATCATTCAAATGTAGTATATGTCCTTCCTCCTCCTGTTTCTCCTAACAAAGTAACTAGGATGCCTGATAAAATAAATTCAGTGTTGGAATGAGACTACACATTTCAGAAGCAAATACAAATGGCTTAATTTGTGTAGATGAAGGTTAAGAAGCTAATTGAGAATTGAAGACAATGGAAGAAAGAAAAGCTACCTTCCAGGCATAAATGTAGATAAATCCAGATACATACACAGTACAGACAGAAAAAACAAGAATAAAACAGTATAGGAAGAAAGAAATATAAATGCTGAAGAAAAGTCTAATTCATATCTAGCACCTCATTTCCCTAGAGGTTGATGCTTTCTGATTCTCCAACTGCTCTCTAGATTGAGGTCCATATCTTCCCTGGTGGGAATCAACCTGTGGGAGACATTATCTCCTTGTGATTGAATATTAAAGATCAAAGGCAAAATGGAACTGTTCCCTCCTTTTAATGCTCATATGTGACAAAGGGGAAAAATTTCCTGCTCCTGCTCAGAATTTATTTTCCCAAGGTTTTGTTGGGCTCTGTGCATTATCTAGAACAATGTTTCTCAATCTTAGCAACTTTAAGATGTGTGGACTTCAACTCTCTGAATTCTCCAACAATGAAGTATTCTGGAAGTTGAAGTCCATACATCTTAAATTTGCCAAGGTTGAGAAACACCAATCTAGATTAATTGATCAACTCTCTCATAATGGTATTTCTGGGAACGTTTTCCCCCTTTTGCTACAGGGAGATTTTTTTTAAAAAAATTATATTTAGCCTCATAGATTTGCTCCCTTAAAATGGTGGGAAACCATGCCATAGATTTCCAGCAATAATAGCCTGAAAAGGCTGCAGGTATCACATAAATTTGGACTGAGGGACTCCTGCAATTGGGGAATGCTGGCTGTTTTCTTCTGCTTTCAAAAATAATACCTGTCAAATAATCACCAATCTTCTACCTTACAAGCAATGCTGTATTTATTTTAAAAATCACACTATGATTAAGGTTTGCAAGAGTCAACAGGAATCAAGAAACATCTCTGGAGGTTACTGCCTTCCCTTCTCTTCCTGAGTCACCAAAGAAATCTACAGATAGCCTTCAAAGATATGACAGCAGATGAGGCAGCCGGGAGATATTTTGGGAGAATTTGTCCAATATGAACTTAGAACAAATGCACATTTTGAGAAGCTTCGTGCAAAATTTACAGGAATTAAATGAATTGTAATTACAAGGTTTAATAAGACTTTGCTCAGCACTACATTTTCCAACTCAGGAGTAAAGTTTCGTTTGAGCCAATCTCATTGGGACTTTGCAATTGGGAATACAGCTTCAAGCATCAATGTTTGGAGCCTGTAAAGCAGGAGTGGAGAACCATGGCCCCTTTGTGACTTGTGGACTTCAACTCCCAGAATTTCTGAGCCAACCATGCTGGTTCAGGAATTCTGAATGTTGAAGTCTACAAGTCATAAAGGGGCCATGGTTCCCCACTTCTGCTGTAAAGTAATCTTTTAAGCAACTAATAGAATCCCTTCCCTCATCCATGAAGAACCAAATCATTCCACATAAATATATCAAAGTATGACATATTTTTAGTCTCTTTAACCCTACAATGCCCAGTTTTGCAATTAAGCCCTAGCTGTATGGAACATGATTGTACATCTCAGTGGAAGAGTAAGGAACCATACAAAATGTCTCAGGTTCAGGCTTAGGTCAACCTTTAGGCATAATGTAGTAGCCATCTATAAGCACTTGATCGTGGGCACAGTGAAAAAGCAAATATTTAACTACTTAATTGATCCTTGTTCATCCTTGAACTATACTATACTATGATCTCAATGTACAGCTAACACTGTAGTTATAAATGCTAAATACTTTAATGTGTCTTATCATTTGTGTTAATGTGTAAGAGATATGTTCAGTGCAGAGATAGTCAAGATCTCTTATGTAGACAAACATTCCAGACAGCTTTGCTAGCTCTTAAAAAATGTGCACACATTTTGTTATAGCACTATTGTACAAATGTGAAATATTTCTTGCCTCATGACAATTGGTGCTAAGTAAATTGTTAGCTTAGATTCCCAGAAAATATTAAAATTCTAGCAGACTTTTATTCACATTCATGTAGGAAAACTTTCATTCACATGAGTTCTAGTTTTGAAGAAAACTAGCAGAAAATTCCATTTTTAAAAAAACATTATTGTTTACCTTAAGCCATCCTGCATAGAAGAAAAACTGTAACAATGTGAAGATAGGAATGTAAAGATCTAAATCATGACCTGGGATGCTTTGGTCAGGATCCAAAAACTGACGCCCTATAAGGCATGTGAAGAAGAAGGTATAAACAGCCAGGGTGACAACCTAGAAGAATTAAAATTTAATCAGAGATAGAGTTATGAATATAACAGTGAATGTAGTATATTCAAGGACCTGCTTTCCCAAATCTGTATATTAGTATATATATAGTATATTCAAGGACCTGCTTTCCCAAATCTGATGTACTACAATTTCCAGAATTCCTAGTCAACAAGGACAACAAGAAATATCTAGAGAAATCTAAATTGAGGAGAGATGCAAAATACTATATTTTTAAGATATGAATTATAAATCTTGATGGTCCATTCAATACAAAATGTTTCTATTTCTGAAGGTCTTTGATTTTATTCCTTGGTTCCACAGTACTTGGCAGTAAATAAACAAGGTTTGTCAATTTGTGGGTCTTTAGATGTGTTGCAATCATGCACCTCATTAGGATCAGCCACCACTGCCACTTATGATGCCATTAAGACTGTATCTGGAAATGATGGAATTGAGATTTGAATGCCCCAAAATAGAGAAAGCTAAATCAGAGTAGTGAGAGGTACATAAATGTTTTCAAGGCTTATAAAAGTATTTATATATGAATTTAAAGTTTTCAGCACTCAAGATTTCACCCTACCCCAATGCATCTCAGATATATTTAATAATATATACATATTTACTTTATACCTGCGTATACACGAGAGGAATTCCAACCCAGTCGTAACCAAATAGTAGGCTACACCATGATCGATACCGATTCATCTCCTAAATGAAAAATAAAAACCAACAGAGCGATTGATGTATTGTTGAGGATTATCACAATGTATTAATTATTATAGATAGGATGGTACTTGCCAGGAAGTAATATAATGAATTCTGAGGCTGTATTCTGATGACACTTTTGTTTGGTGCCTTCCAGTCAATGTTGGTTCCTGATGACTGCCTGGAATAGTTACCTGCAGTTTACTTAGCAACTTCTTTGGAAATAGTTTGCCACTGCCTCTTTCCTAGGGTTGAGAGTCACTGGCCCAAGGTTACCTATCTGGTTTTATGCTTAAATTCGGATTAGCATTTAGTCTCCTGATTTCTAGTCTGGTGCTTCACTGCTACACCAAACTGAGGATTCCTTGCTGATCTCTGAGTTTAGTTATTTGCTTACAGATGCTTCATAACCCAACATATGTACAAATAAGTATGAAGCTTGGTCCATGCTTATATACAGTAGTTGCCCTGCCAGTGTTGGTGGAGGAGTGGGTTTATCCTTGATAGTTCTTTATTAGGGTATTGTTTTTGCTAGATTGTTTGTCTAGTGTTAACTCCTGCTTATTTGCATGTTGGCTGCGGAAAAGGATATGTTCTGTCTTTTTGTTTCCTTTTTGGCTTTTTGATTGTCTCTTTTGAATAGTATGTAGAAACTATTCATCTCTATGTTGATGACCAGTTCATCTGCATGCCAGACTTACAGGAATTTTCTAGCATTTTTTGGACTTAGCTTGGTCAAGGATGCTCACTGTAGTGTCCTGAGCCTGCAAGAGCTGAAAGCAGGCTCAGAATTGTTGCAAATGGTCCCGGGCAATCCAAAAGCTGCCCGGGACCAGACAGGGTGGTGCTGGCCTTGAGCACATGCGCAAGGCGTGAAAATGGTAAATTCCTATTGGTTCACACTTTCCGGGTTTCAGGCACTATAAAAGGCCTGCGTGCCTTTTGCTGCTTGCTTGGTTGTAAGAGAAATAAATAAAAAGCTTTGTTGTTTTCACCATATATCTTCATCAATTGCCAACGAACTGAAAACACAACACTGGCGACGAAGGTGGGATCCCTGCAAGCAAAGAAAAGAATTAGGTCTCACCAAGGAGGTCCTGAAGATCGGGAAGACGGCGTCCTGCATTCGCGACTCAGCCTGCCAGTACAGCATCGTTGGAGGTGAGCTTGGCAAAAGGACCCTTTCCTAAATTGTAGCTTGCAGAGGAGGCAATTAGCAAAGGCCGGAGAGATTACAATGTCGAAGATTGGCCGTTTGACTGATTTTGATGTCTCCCACCCTGAGAGATGGAATTCATATGTAGCACGGGTGGAGAACTACTTAGAGTAAATCAAATATGAGAAGATGGCCTGAAGGCAGCAACTCTTCTGTGTGCCTGCGTACCGGAAGCTTTTGACATCGCGGAAAATCTGGTGGCCCCTGCACTTCTGGAGTCAGTAACATATGCTGACTTGAAGAAGATGTTGAAGGAACACTTCCAGCCTAAATTATCTGTCATCGCTTGGAGGCACGCATTCGAGCAGAGAGACCAGAGGCCGGGTGAATCTGCTGTGGACTTTATTGCTGCCTTAAGGCAAGCGGCCAGGCCTTGTGAGTTCAAGGATCTGGAAGAGAGGCTGCACGATCATTTTGTGTGTGGCTTAAGAAGTAGAGACCTACAACAAAAGATCTTTGCGAAAGAAGAGGTCTCCTTCCAAGACGCGTTGAGAGAGGTGGCAGCTGAAGAAGCAGCAGGCAGTGTTGTGAAGGCTTTGCAGCTTGCCAGGAACCCTCCAGCCACTGCTACCATCCATCAAGAGGACGCACAAGAAGAATCAGAAGCAGATCCTGAAGAGGAGGTGGACAGACTTAACCAGCCAGCTGAAAGGAAGCCGAAGGGCTGTCTGGACAAGGCCCCACCATCTCTTCAGTGCTTCGGGTGCAGAGGACGCCACAAGCGAGCCGACTGCATGTTTCACTCCGCCATTTGCTGGGTATGTGGCAGGCAAGGCCACATTGCCTCCGTCTGTTTGGGTTGCCAGAAGGTCCAACCTTGGGAAGAATTGCTTCAGAAAGGTACCAAGGTCCCCAGCCAACACAGGGTGGGTTTCTGCGCTTTGCGCAGGAGTATTCTAAGGACAGGGACACATAATCCCCTTAAGAAAAAACTTTGCATTGATGTGAAGTTGCAAGGGGTTCCCTTATTGATGGAGTTGGACACAGGGTCCACTCTATCAATCATTTCACACGACACCTTTAAAAGGATTTGCAGCAGTAGTGGCCTTCGAGTTAAACTCAGGCCATCAAATCTAATACTCACTGATTTTCAAAATTCCAAAATCAGTGTAAAGGGGGGGCCACCCTCAAAGTGCAGCGTAAGGATTTTGAGGGTTTCCTAGATGTGGTGGTTATTGGGGGTGAACACACAAGTCTTATTGGACTCGATTGGTTTGAGGCCCTGGGAATCCAAGTGACTGGGCTGCACAACTTGCAAACACTGGGTCTTGCAGAAGTCTGCAAGGAGTTTGCTGATGTGTTTAGTTCAGAGCTAGGATCCTACAAGGGGCCTCCCATTGCACTACGTTTAGACCCAACTATCACGCCCATCAGGATCAAACCTAGAAGGGTGTCTTTTGCCCTCAAAAGCAATATAAATGCAGAGCTGGACAAATTGCTCCAGCACGGCATCTTAGAACCTGTGGATTCTAGTCCATGGGAAACCCCCATAGTAATGCCTCTAAAGGCTAATGGGGAAGTCCACATATGTGCAGACTATAAGTGCACACTGAATAAAGCATTGCAACAGCATGCATATCCAGTGCCTGTTGTAAGCCACATTCTGGCCTCCCTCAAAGGAGGGTGCATTTTTGCGAAACTTGATCTGGCACAGGCCTATCAACAGCTACCTGTTGATGAGGCATCTGCAGAGGCCCAGATGATTGTAACACAAAGGGGGGCCTTTAAGGTCAAAAGATTGCAATTTGGGGTAAATGTAGCCCCTGGCATATTTCAAAATGTTATGGAAAGCACTCTTCATGGTATTCCTGGGGTCTGTCCCTACTTTGATGACGTCCTCATTGCTGGGGAGTCATCTCAAAATTTAGCAGAAAGGTTAAGGGCTGTCTTGCTCTGTTTCTGCAAAGCAGGCCTTAAATTGAAGCAGGATAAATGCAAGATAGGAGTCACTTCCACTGACTTCTTAGGGTTCAGGATTGATGCCCAAGGCGTTCACCCTGCTGAATCCAAGCTGCAAGCGATTCAGCAGGCCCCAAGGCCCAAGTCCAAAACTGAGCCTCAAGCTTTCTTGGGGCTCTTAAATTTCTATCATGCATTCCTTCCACATAAGGCTGAAGTGGCCGAGCTGTTACACCGGCTCTTAGACAAGCAGGCTCAATGGCAGTGGACTAAGGTCCATGACAGGAGTTTCAATGAGGTTAAGGTCTTGCTCTCTTCAAATGCTGTGTTAGCACATTTTTTTTAAACAAGTTTTATTGGTTTTTTCATTTTACAGACAAGTGCTTAAGAAATAACGTGGTGGCAGGGCCACACAACAAAGTCATACTCATAAAGTTCAGATTAAATAATTAAAAAACCCCTCTCTTTTCCCTGTAATAACATATTATATTCAAATTAATATATTTCAATACAACTAGATCAATCATATCAATCCTCAATAACCTTTCATCTAGATAGATCCACAAATCCAGATCCTATGTGAAGCTTACTATTTCAATTACTATATTCCATATTTCTAATCTAAGTACATAGTTAACACTTTGGGAGTCTCCCCATTACCTTTTTCCTTAACATATTCAATAAACATTTATTAATATCATTTCTTCTTTTTCCCTATTCTTCTTCCATTACAAAGTGACTATCAGTTCTAATATATATATATATAAAAATATATTAGTTCATATCAGAAAAGAAAAAGAACAAAGAAGAAAAAACAAAACAGAAAAAAGTGAAAAAATATACCTTTCTATTTCTATTATACTTTATAATCTAACAATCAATCCCTCAATATCTATATCATATTTCTTTAACCTCCTCAAAGTTACCATATCCAAAACATATTAATACATAGACAAACACCTTATTAAGTTCAGACCTTTAATTAATTTTTATTCAATCTAACATCTTATTTAACTGTCTTGAGCCATAAATCAATCCATATCTAGTAAGCCTCTTAAACTCATTACATAAAACCTTAAATCGCATTCTTAAATCTTATTCTAGCTTTCCTTTTATGCCAAACAGGTTTCCATAACAATGCCACTATATCAATAAACAAGTCATTTTTTATGTCTTGTAAATATCCTTTGAATCAAACAGAGATGTCTTCTTTTCTGTTTTAGAGACCTAGCTCCTTTGTAAATAATCCCTTGTTGTTTGGAAAAGTCAAATCTCCATGTTTGAAACTGTTGAATGGCTGGCTCAATTACGTCCAACTTTGTAGCTAATAGTTGTTTATCCAAGCTACCATAGTTGTCAGTTTGTCGGGCTTGTCTGTCTATTTCTGTTAGTTTTAGGGTTGTAAGTGGTTTAATTACAGTCCTTTTTAATTCCTCGGAGATCTCATCAGCCTGCGTATGAAGTAAAATGGAATCTTCTTTACCTTTAGTTAATCCCGCTTCTGTTGTTTCTTGGTCCATAGAGTGCTCAGACAAAGTCTGGGAGTCAGTTTGTAAGTTCAAAGCAGAATTTCTGTTTTTTATTTCCATCGTGAATTCTTTTATTTGCAAACGTATTTCATCAGTAGCTTCATAAAGTTTTTCCAGTATAAGTTTATAGTCAAGTTGAACCAAGGGTTGCTCCATTTCAAAGATAATTAAAAACAGTCTATATCATTTAGTAGAGGCTGTGTTCAGAGAACATTTAATCAGTGTCCACCCCCACCAGTACAGCTGTTAATTTTTTTTGTATTTTCCCTTTTATGGTAATCTGAAAATCAAGGTCAATCCTATCCTCAAAAGAGAAAGTTGTAATTTTAACTTTTTCCACAAGGTGTCCTCAGTACAATGTAAAATCTTCTCCCAGAGACCAGGAATCTCATAAACAAGAACAGGAAACACAGAAAAAAAAGAAGAATTCAAGTCCAATAGCAGATTCAATATTCACAAAATTTTCCAGGACCCCAAAGTGAAAGAAAAAAATAAAAATAGGAAAAAAAAATCACTTTAAATTAATTCAGACCATTTAAGCTTCTTTTTCTCACACTCACAAACGCCGCCTTCTTAGAGTAGGGAAATCATTTCAAAAGTGCTCTTTACAGGCACAAAAGAAAAAAGAAACCCAAGAGAGGGAGAAAAAAAGTCTCACCTGGCTCAGCCATGGTGGTTCCTGTGCTTAGATGTTCTTCTGACTTCTGGTTGCAGCGGCTAGGTGAATGGCCATTTTACTGGCCGTTCTTTCCACCGTCAGCTCCAAGGAGCTATCTCGGTCCTTGGAAGAAGCTGCCACTCTCCCAAGGATGACGAGGACCTCCTCACTGGTAGCCGCCCCTCCAAGGTGGCTTTTTGACCCGATTAAGGGTCTACCGGCAGCGGAGAATCAGCTGGCGAGGAGAGCTGTCTCCTCGCAAAGCTGCGAGCGCCGCAATCCGGAACCGGAAGTCGTGTTAGCGCATTTTAATGAGCAACTGCCTGTTTGCATCGCATGCAATGCATCTCCTTATGGGGTGGGAGCAGTACTTAGCCACCTGAAGGCTGATGGGACACAAGTCCCTGTGGCCTACTACTCAAGGACTCTGTCATCTGCAGAGCGGAATTACACTGAGATTGACAGAGAAGCCTTGGCCACAGTGGCTGGCATAAAGAAATTCCATGATTTCTTATATGGCCGCCACTTCACAGTCTACACAGATCATAAGCCTCTGCTGGGTTTGTTTACCACTAACAAACAGACACCACATATTATTTCCCCACGTATGCTGAGATGGTCCATTTTCCTGTCAGCATATGACTACACTCTAGTTCACAAACCTGGAAAGGAGATGGGTCATGCAGATGGCCTCAGCAGATTACCTCTTAAACAGATAGAGGCAGATCCTGCCCCTGCTATTGATATACTTTCCATTCAGGAGTTGCCTGAATCTCCCCTAAATGCTAGGGATGAGGCTGCAGAAACTGCCACTGATCACACGCTCACATGCGTGCTGACCTGGGTGTTGTCAGGGTGGCCTGACACGTGCCCAGACACTGAATTTCAAAGCTTCTGGCGAAGGAAGCATGAAATTTCCACTTTCAAGGGGTGCCTGTTATGGGGGAGTAGGGTAGTGATCCCAGCCTCATTGAGGTCTAGAATCTTGTTTTCTCTGCATGGGGGACATCCTGGTATAGTACAGATGAAAACGCTTGTGCACAGTCATCTTTGGTGGCCTGGGCTCGATAAAGCCATTGAGGCTCAGGTGCACGGGTGCCAAGCGTGCCAACAGTCACGGCCTGAAATGCCTCAGGCCCCAGTACATAGGTGGGAGGAAACTCAAACCCCATGGTCACGGGTACATATAGATTATGCTGGGCCCTTTCAGGGGCAATTCTTCCTTCTCCTCATTGACAGCCATTCCAAGTGGCTAGAGGTTGTTCCTGTTTCCTCCACTACTACTGCCAGGACCATCCAGGTGTTGAGAGGAATTTTTGCCTCACATGGGCTTCCAGATGTCCTGGTTTCAGATAATGGCCCTCAATTTATCTCTTTTGAGTTCCAGGTTTTTCTTCAGGCCAACTTGATCCGGCATGCGACTTCTGCTCCCTTCCATCCATCGTCCAATGGACAAGCTGAGAGAATGGTGCGTACTACCAAAGATGCTCTCAAGAAACTGACTTACGGTAACTGGCATCACAGGTTAGTAGATTTCCTTCTTGCACACTGCACCACACCTTGCACAGCCACAGGGAAGAGCCCTGCAGAACTCCGCTGGGGTTGCTGCCTCATCACCAAACTGGACAGGTGGCACCCAGACCGGGTGGCTTCACAGGTGTCACAACCACAGACACCTAAGAGACTTCAGGTGGGCGATCCGGTTTGGGCAAGAAACTATCAGCCTGGACATCTCTGGGTCACAGCAGTGGTCTGCAAGGTCTCTGGGCTGCTGTCATACGAAGTAGCTTTGGAGGATGGTCGCGTTCTTCGCAGACACATAGACCAACTGCGTTGGAGGCTGGACAGCCATGTTTCCGCTCCTGACTCTGCTCTGGGGGGGGGAGGACCAGAATATGCATTCTGGGTCACAGGTTCCCAGGCCTAACAGGACCTTTCCAACTGCTGAGACTGTTTGGAGTCATCCCAAGTTTCCGCAAGTGCGCTGAACAGGAATTCCCAGGATGGGGGGGTCACCCCGCACATCCATCATTGCTCCAGACAGGGAGTCACACAGGGGGTATCCACATCATTCGAACATGTCAGGTAATGCTCCAGATAGGGGGACAGACCAGGGGTATCCACATAAATCAAACACAGCCATAGAAAGGGAATTCCATCAGGGGCACTCTCATAATTCAGCTATTGCTCCAAAAAGGAAGTCAGTAGCAAGGGGGTTTGCCATGGGGGCGGCTCCTGACTCTGGCACCTCTGGCACATGCATGGGGGCTACAGAGTACTGGGGCACTTCCGCCACTCAGGCCTCTCCAACTGCTGGCCTTGGGCTCGAGGGACAGTGTTCCCAAGAAGAGTCCATTGTGGACTCGGGGACTTCCTCCAAGATACACTGACTCGGACTCAGAGGGTCCAGCCAGTCAGCAGCTGGGTGGGTCACCTGGGTATTTGGGGCAGCAAAGTCCTGGTCTGCCTAGCCAGGTAGGCGAGCAGGTAGGCCAGGCACCCTCACCAGGGTCACCTGGGTATTTAGGGCATCAAAGTCCTGGCCTGCCTAGCCTGGTAGGCGAGCGGGTAGGCCAGGCACCCTCACCGGCCCTTAGAAGCGGGCAAAGTGCCCACCTAAACATCTGGGAGATTATGTGAAGTTCCTGTCAACATATGAGGAACCTTGCTATGAGGTCGCTGAATGGGGGGGGTAACACTCAGTAAGAGTCTCATATACTATTTTGATTTTGGATATATTTTATTTGAGTTAATAATTATTTGGAAAGGTGTTTGCCCTGCGTGCAGACCTGAGCATTTCCACTCTCCTTGCATTTGAATAATGCATCTGTGTTCCACTCTCCCTGCATTGCACAATGCACCTGTGCGTAAGCCAGGTGTGTTTCATCTAGGGGGGAGGGGTGTTGTGTCCTGAGCCTGCAAGAGCTGAAAGCAGGCTCAGAATTGTCGCAAATGGTCCCGGGCAATCCAAAAGCTGCTCAGGACCAGACAGGGTGGCGCCGGCCTTCTGCGCATGCGCAAGGCACGAAAATGGTCAATTCCTATTGGTTCACACTGTCCGGGTTTCAGGCACTATAAAAGGCCTGCATGCCTTTTGCTGCTTGCTTGGTTGTAAGAGAAAGAAATAAAGAGCTTTGTTGTTTTCACCATGTGTCTTTGTCAATTGCCAACAAACCGAAAACACAACACTCACAGTTTCCCAGTTGAAACAATGGTTAAGTTTGTCCATGTGTTGTGAAATTAAGGAGTTTTCATCATTCTGACTGCTAGTTGGGGTTCAGGGATGTGCTCTGCAAGTCTTCTGCCTGTTTATCCTACAGAGTGGCTATTACAGTCCTCACACTATATGTTGTAGATAACTCCTTTTTTTTTCTTGGGCTACTGGGTCTTTTGGTTTTTGAAGACATTTTAGAGGGTTTTAATTGGCTTCTGGTAATTGCTGTAATAGTCTGTTGATTGTTTCTGAGATGTTTCTGATATAAGAAAGAACTGCCAACTGGAAGCCAAATATTTGAAATAACAAGAAGCCATCAGCAGCCATTTTACCTAGTGTTTCCTGAAGCCTGGAGCTAGCTTCAGATACAGTACAGTGAAAACATTTAGGTTGGGAAGTGGGCAGTTTTGGAAGATTATTCTTACCTTCAGTGTCATTTTCATCTTTGAGCAGCCTTGCATAGGAGTACAAGAATAGAAAGTCTCAGAATGTGGAAAAAATGGAGATAAGGAAATTGGAAACATAATTTATATGGAGTAGATGAATTTTTTAAAAAAATGAGCATTCTATTTTTGGCTTTCAAATATTTTTCACAATTGTTCATTGCACCTGCTTACTTACATTCATCAGTGTTTGCAAGTCCACACTATTTTTGATTCTTCCATTTTGTCTTGCTTTGGCTGCCAAATTTCCAAACCAAACAAAAGGGATCCAATATTTAAGATGAGGCGATTTAAGATCATCAAATATTATCCTTTCCTCAGCTGTCATAAAACCTGTGTATAAAAAAAATGCATCTGTATTTTGATCACCTGTTTTTGTTTTCTCAAAAGAGAAGCTTCAAACCAGGCAAAATTCCAATTAGTAAGGGGACAAATGATCCTAAACCTTTTATGTAATTTTATGCATGTCCATGTATTAAAATGTATGTTCACTTCTTCAAAGAACCGATTTTTAATCCAGTGCTAAAATCAAGGATGGCTACCAGTGGCCAATAGAAATTTGACTTTGAAGCTATTCTACTTTATCTGTCATGTGATGAACCGAATAAATGTTATTTTTACAACCTACTCATCCACACACACACTATTTTATTTACAAAGAAAAGTAACAGTATCTTAATATCTATATTTCTGTTATGCATGTTATGGCATGCTGTGTTTTAGTAATATCTCTTTGGCCCATTATAGCTCATATAGTTTGAAAGAGTTTTGATTCATAAAAACCTGTCTGATCTATATATGTATCGTTCAATTCTTCCCACTACAATATAGCTATTACATAACCATTTTAAAGCAACACCACCTTAGCTGAATTTGGCAAAGGCAACTATCCTATAGGTCACACTCAGTTCTCACCCGACTCACTTCACTGCCATAGAATTAGTCTCCAGTGTGTGAATTGAAGCCCTTGTTGCTAGATGATATAAACTTTTACTAAATGATATAAGAACAACCCTGCTGATCAGGTCAAGTCCTAATTTAGTCCAACATTTCATTTTTCATAGACTAACAAGGTTCATCTGGCTGTTTCACAGGAGACTAAAATCTACCTGTTACCTATGGTTATTCCCCTGAAACTATCCACAGCATACCTGCCCCAGTAGAAATAACACTATATAGTCTACATTAATAGTGCTTAATAGACCTCTCCTCCATGAATGTCATCCAAGTCAGTCACCTTCATCACATCTTGTGATACCAAATCTCACAGCTAAAATTATCCATCATTTGAAGCAGTAACTTCTTTTCATTTATTCAGAAGCTTCTTCCAATCAGATTCATTGATGAATTTGGTCCTACTGTTTTGAGAGAAAGAGGAAATTTTTTTCCTGCCCACTTTCTCCTTGCCAAGCAGGATTTTAGGTATTTAGATATCCTGTCCTCCTTATGTAACCTTCTTTCCATGTAAAGAATTCCAAAAATCTAATATTTTCGCACTTGGAATTTATCTGCTACCCATTCCACATTTTCCCCCAGTTCTGTTTTATCTTTTTTTAAAATGTAGAGACTGAATTGTACGCACTATTCTAGATGGAAATATAGTAAAGATTTGTATTAGAGCGTTGCAACATTGGCAGTTTTATTTTTAGTCTGTTTCCATATTGATCCCTAGCATGGAATTTTTCCCCCAGAATGTTGATATATTGAAAAAAAATGGTTGACCATTTATCTGGAGAAAGATTATACCTATTTTTGGTAATTTCATAATTCAGATGTTTCAGATGTCAGAATGATATATGAAGAATATTGTGATTTAAGAAATCAATTATTCCTAAATAATGAAGCCAAGTGCTAGGAAAAAGTTTGCTGCATCTAGAGGCTACAGCTGTATGTACATTAACCTGGATTAACTCCTACAGAACTCATAGATATATCTATGTTAGTCAAAATCAATAGATAAGTTAGGCATGCAGGAGATATACACCAGCATTAAAAAACAGAACAAAACAAAACAATAAAATTGAAGTGCTGGTAGATTCTGATTTTTTTATCACAGCGCTGGGGAAGTTTTTATATTTTGTTTTGCTTTGTTTAAATTAGTAGCACCCACCCAGCATGTTTCTTGTTTGCAGAAAAAATATATATTCATTGCAATTTTAAATTTCTATCCTCTGTCCCAGTGACAGATAGTACTGTGATGGCTAAAGATGAAGGATGTTACAATCAAATGTTTTAGAGAATCCTGGACTGGAGAAACTGTAGTAAAATATAAGATCATATTAAATTATAACAATATTTATTTATTTAAAAGATTTATATGGCCACTCATCTTAAGCAGAATGGGCAGCTTACAGCTATCATAAAAACATAAAACATAATAGCTTCATCGCTACTTGTTTCTTGCAATGCAGTAAAGGCATATTAAGTGTGATTACAGTGGCTCTACATAAGCACCACCCCAAATAACTGTTTCACTGGCAAAGACAGGATGAAAATGAGTGAACAGTACCTCCTTCTACCACATGTTCTAAAGTTGGAAATCTTTTGTAGACAGCTGTGCTCACTGATCGAAAGATGAGGAGAGATGTTAAATTCACATAACGCATTAGAGTTCTCCTGAGTAATCGGCCATACTCATCTCTTCCCTGAACAGTGCTGGAGATCAAGAACATAATTCTGTCTGGCCATGGCAGATTTACAAATTGGTTCCACCAGCGGTTCACCACCAAAGTAACATAAAACCCTGGAGAGTTCAAAAATCCTTATTCACATTTCTTGTTATATACCCAACAGAAGATCTTTTAATATTATGCATAAGTAAACTCTATACAGTATATACTCTTTTAGTAATACCCTTGATATCTGTCAGTAGACTCTTTTTTTTCATCCATCCCTGCTCCAAACACATTGATGAAATCCCAACTCAACCTTTGTTTATATAGCACTCTCCAACTATGGCTACACTGGGAATTGTAGCTCCAAGAGATCTGGAAAGCAGTAGGGTAGGGAAGGATCTCCTAAATCAGGTGTGAGTCATTTTTAAGATTTGAGGGAAGCTGCAGCAGACGGGTTAATCAGTCACAAAGTAAGGCTGGACCAATTGCCACATAAAATGGGGAAGGGGATTTTATTGATCTTCCAGAGTTTTCTTTTAAAAAAAAACAAGTTAAGCCAGTAAATTATTGTGTGGTAGCACCAATTAGAGGAATTCAATTGGAATTTTATTTAATTGTGCAATATGATTTTATATTTGCATACCATCTCAAATCCTTAGGAATTGGGACAGGTTGCAACAACTGTACAGTATTTTTTAGGTTTTACATTTCTGTAATGTACCCTTGCAAATGTTTCCACCCCTGCTCTGCATGAAATGGAATATAAGCTTACCCAAAACAAAAGTGACTGGAATTTGTTCTGCATATTTGTCACAGTAAATGGACAATTTCTCAAAGTACCGTTTCTGGGTTCCTGAAAGGAAAAATCTGTGACAAAAAAGACAGGGACTTTTGATATAAAGACTAAATAAATACAAATTAAAAACAAAGATAAGCATCCCAGAGCACTCAGCATTAGATTGTACATTGGATCATAACAGAAAGAAGGCAGTGAGAGCAGTGGTGGGATTCTAATATGTGAACAACCGGTTCTCTGTGTGGATGCCGGTTCTGGAAGTCCATTCTGGACCTGGGCAACAAAAAATTAGCTACCGGTTCTGCTGAAGGGTTGCAAACTGCCTGAATTTTACCACTGAGTGAGAGATTCTACTGTGAGAGATTTCACTGGAAGTTCAATTGGAGGTTGTAATAGCTGCAAATTATAAAGCTATATCAGACCTAAATCTGACTATAATAGATTACATTAGTAATTGTAGCAAAAGGAAATCTTGCAAAATAAACACTTCCAAATTTAGTTTTGCTTCAAACTGCAATTCCACCGAGAGATGACATTCTATTAGAATTTGAAGCTGAGATGTATTTTCTCATATCACAGTCACTGGAGCTGCTCATTGTAAATTTATATATCCATGAAATAACAATCGCCATATGACATCCTTCAAAGACAATCAACTTAAGGTTGTCATTTCTTGATTCTTTTCCTTCAAGCATGAAAAGCAGTTTTTATGCAGCTTCCATAAATTTCAACACAGCTTTTAAAAACAAAACCTTCTTGAATAGTTATGATTTCTGCATAATTATATATACCAACAACAATTTCATTTTCCAATTTCCAATGTTTGTGTAGTCAAAATGGTACCCTAGATGTATAAGAGAGAAACGTTGGCAAATATGGGGAAACATCAAGTCTTGCAAAGGTACAAAAAAACATTAAAACAATAGGAAAAGTTTCTAAAGCAGGCACGTCCAACCTGTTGCCTGCAGGTTGCATGCAGCCCTGGACAGCTAGTAAAACGACCCTACAAAATATAACTAAAAATATGAGAAATAAAGGAAGTTTGCTATTTATATACATTAATTATATTATATATTTTGGCAGTCCAAGACAAATTGTCTTCACTTAATGTGGCCCAGGTAAGGCAAAAGATTGGACATCCATGTTCTAAAGGAAGAATCTATAAAATATTTCTATTAGGACTAAACATACCATAAATTCCTGAGTACTTAGCTGGATGGGGAAGAGATACAGAAAATTGGGGAAAAGAAATAGAAGACACGTGTGGCTGGCTAGAATCCCCCAGAGAACCACACTGCAACACTTCATGTCCCACTTGTTTAATATAGTATCACACATTCACCTACAAGGGTCGGGCAGACAGAGCATTGTAGAGGGTGAAAAAAGTTGTACCTATACAATATACTTATCGCTGTGTAAAGACAGGCAAAGAGAATAAATTCTCGGTAAAGCAGTTTGTAGATGCTTCCTTTCCATTTGAGAAGTAGCCTGTGGAACCCAAAGAAGGTAGCATTTGCAACTTTACTGGAGTATGTGACGGTCATCTCTCCAAAATGCTTTTGAAAAAATGGAAGACAAAAGCACAACGTAAAACCAATGGACTTCATGGAGAATATTGATTTAAACCTAAAGCGTCATGGCTTTCACAATGAAAGGTGTCATCAGAATGTTCCTGAACTGGATATACTACCGTAGCACTGGTGATGTTACCTAGTTAGGGTAATGAAACATCTGCAAGGAAACAACCAAGCTCAGAGAACACCAAGGACCACTCGTTTTAACCCTGAGCTACAACTATTCTCCTTTTATTGGATATCTGTATAATTCATCAAACTAGAGTTTTTCAAGTTATTCTTTTAGAATTACAGTAATGTAATTCATTCTCCAACCTGCTACCCTTTGGATACATTAGAGTAACTTCAAGGAAGCAGAAGTTACATGTAGAGGTCACTAAGTTGGGAAAGATTGATGTAGGTAGTGAATTCCACAATTGATACCAAATCCTGCAATTGTGTAGCAACCCTGTGGACAGACAGGATATGTATTGCCTTACTTAACCACTAATCATAGCACTGCAAAAAGGTATTATCAATAAAGTCCCAATATCCAACTGTTGAATTAGAACTTGCTTTAAAATTATAATAATAATAATAATAGTAAAGTTGGAAGGGACCTTGGAGGTTATCTAGTCCAACCCCCTGCTCAGGCAGGAAACCCTATACCATTTTGGACAAATGGCTGTCCAGTCTCTTCTTAAAAAACTTCCAGTGTTGGAGCATTCACCGCTTCTGGAGGCAGGTTGTTCCACTGGTTAATTGTTCTAACTGTCAGGAAGTTTCTTCTTAGTTCTAGGTTGGTTCTCTCCTTGATTAGTTTCCACCCGTTGCTTCTTGTCCTGCCTTCAGGCACTTTGGAAAATAGCTTGACTCCCTCTTCTTTGTGGCAGCCACTGAGATATTGGAACACTGCTATCATGTTCCCCTTCGTCCTTCTCTTCATTAAACTAGACATACCCAATTCCAACAGCCGTTCCTTATATGCTTTAGCCTCCAGTCCCCTAATCATCTTTGTTGCTCTTCTCTGTACTCTTTCTAGAGTCTCAACATTTTTTTTTACAACGCGGTGACCAAAACTGGATGCAGTATTCCAGGTGTGGCCTTACCAAGGCATTGTAAAGTGGTATTAACACTTCATGTGATCTTGATTCTATCCCTGTTAATGCAGCCTAGCATTGTGTTGGCCTTTTGGCAGCTGCAGCACACTGCTGGCTCATATTTAGGTGATTTCCACTAGGACTCCGAGATCCCTCTCACAGTTACTACTGTTGAGCAAGGTATCCCCTATACTATACCTGTGCATTTGGTTTTCTTGCCTAAATGTAGAACCTTGCTTTTTTCACCATTGAATTTCATTTTGTTAGATAATGCCCAATGTTCAAGTCTGTCCAGATCCTTCTGTATTTTAAGCCTGTCTTCTGGAGTGTTGGCTATTCCTGCCAGTTTGGTGTCGTCTGCAAATTTGATGAGTTCCCCATCTATCCCCTCGTCCAAATCGTTGATGAAGATGTTGAAGAGCACTGGGCCCAGAACAGAGCCCTGGGGCACCCCACTACACACTTCCCTCCATGTAGATGCAGTTCCATTGAGGACCACACACTGAGTATGCCCGGTCAGCCAGCTACGGATCCATCTGGTGATGATGCTGGCTACCCCACATTTTTCTATCTTGTCAAGTAGTAGGTTGTGATCTACTTTATCAAATGCCTTACTGAAGTCCAAGTAAATTATATCCACAGCATTCCTCTGATCCACTAATTTTGTCACTTGGTCAAAGAATGCAATAAGATTTGTCTGGTATGATCTATTTTTGACAAACCCATGTTGGCTTTTAGTAATGACTTTGTTTGCCTCTAGGTGTTCGCTGATTCATTGTTTGATTATCTTTTCCAGGATTTTCCCAGGTATTGAGATCAGGCTGATAGGTCTGTAATTTCCTTTTTTCCCTTTTTTGAAGATGGGAACTACATCAGCTATTTTTCCAGTCCTCTGGTAATTCCCCAGTGCTCCAGGATCTTTGAAAAATATAGTTCAGTGGTTCTGAGATCACATCTGCCAGTTCCTTGAGAACTTTGGGATGTAATCCATCTGGTCCTGTGATTTGAACTCATCTAGGCTGGACAGATGCTCACTTACCATTTTCTTGCCTATCTTAACTTGTGTTTCTATTCTATTTTTTATGGCACTATTTTTGATAGGTTGGTCTGTTTTTTCCCTTTGTGTAAATGTTTGTTTTGTGAGCTGTCCAACATTGTCATACGTAATATGGGTAGTCACATAAGTACTTGTCCCTGATTTGAGATATTTTCATTGATTAAGCTAACTAAAATTCAAAATATATTTGTCTTTATCGATGGTATACATCAATCGTTATCAACCTATTCTTTACCACGGACTTAACTCAAGATTTAAATCATAACATTTCTTCAAGCCTTCGTGGACCCCCTGTGATGACATCACCCCCCCCCGCCAGGGGTCTGTGGACCACAGATTGAGAATCACTGGTATACATTGTTCAGCAACAAGAAAATTTCTAATAAAGATGTAAGTTGCAATTTTACTCATAGTTTCTGGAAGGCATGATCCTTTGATGATACTTTGGAACCCAATCAATGTTAAAAAAGAATTAAAAATGACAAAAACATTAGCACTGAGCCACATATTGATTCCAGTTCCAACACAAATCATTCCATGGGCTTAGTAAAATATATTTAAATATTTTTAAGCATAAGGAAAGTAATAATTAGAGGTATTATTCTTCCCTAAGGCCCGAATTACCAAAAAAACCTAGGAGTTGAGAGAAGTTTGAGAGTCATCTATGGTAGGAATGTTTCCACCATATCCTCTTCCATTTTTTTTAATGCAAATATTTTGGAGTAATTCCATACTGCTATAAACATGTGGAGTAAATCTAACATACAAGGAATAAAGTGATTGTGAAAGGGCCTCAACTATGTTTAAGCAAAGGGAGGCTTATGAGTGATACACCTCTACAAAGCTTTGCTATCTACCTTTGGAGGTGGTAAACTGTCTAGGTATTGATTAAATATTAAATTAATTGTCTATGTTATAAATGTGCTGTTAAGAAATCAGATATAGCTTTCAAGCACTTATAGCGATGCCAAAACAAAAAGAAACACAATAAGATTTTGGAAACACTCACCGTTTATTCTGGCTAGGCCACTCAAATACAGAGGTGATGATGTGGAGCTGTTGTGCTCCCCAAATAAAAACATTCAGATTACGTTGTTCCTCTCTTTGCTTTCGGCAAGCAGCTTATCGGGGCTCTAATTTCTCCCTAGAGCTTTCACAGGACTGGACTGACAAGCACAGGGGTGAATGCATCTTTCCACTTTGGGAAGTGTGTTTTTGCCAAGTTTTCTTCTGCTGTCACTTACAACTAAGAACAAACATAAGCAACAGCTGCTGATTTGGCTCATTTCAAATCTATAATTATCCATCCACTTGTTTTTCATAGGAGGACCCCTTTGGTGGGAACTCAGAATCATGGAAATAATTTGCATCAATCTTTTCCAGTTGGGACACATTCCTTCTACCATCGTTCAGTGACATAAAATTATTTAATTATTCAAAAGAGAAGAAAGAAATGGAAAAGCAAAAAAAGAAGGTAAAAGAAAAATGCCTTTAGATTCCCACTTTGTTGTTATTAAAACGTAAGAGTCAGAATGGAAAAAGGGCTCAGGGCTTTTGAAGTTGTGGCCTAAAAACTATGTGAAGTTTATATATTTTGCTTACTATTCAAAGGCGATTGGACTAACTAAAGGCTATTACTATATTAACTTCCCAATGACCTTTCTCTTGAATATAGTTTCCACAGGGCGGACGTGATATAGTATAAGAAGCTATGGAACTAATGCTTAAAAAGTACTAAATTGTAATCATAACAGACATAATATGCACAGTTATTAAGAATTAGATGATTCAGAATGCAATTCCAAAGAGGCTTACCTTAAATGTTAAGTCTCAGTAACTGCAGTGGTTTAATAATATATAAATATGCATATGATTGCTTTGAAATTTTACATATCTCTATACTTTAACTTGTAGTATCTCTGTGAACAGATGCTATTTGAGTGTTACAAAGGATAAGGAACTTGTGTCAAGAAAACCAGAAACTGTGTTATTCATTTTCTCATACCTCACAGGATAGCAAAAGTAGGGCTCTGTAAACTATGGGCTAATCTTTAGGAAGAGGATTCGGCAGTGGAATAACTGACAAAAAGACATCACTTAGAAATCCTAATACAGAATAAGTTATGATGAGATTACTGCAGCATTTAGTGTAACAAATGATAAAAGTGGCTCTATATTCAACCAGGTTTTATTGGCATTACAAGGCAATGAATAGAGAGGCAAGATGACATATCTGATACGGGGAAAAGGACACATTTTTCTAATATTGGTCAGTAAATCAGTCAATACTATCTATTAATCTAGCAGATCACTTAGATTTGCCATTTAGGAAGTTAGCAAAGTGGGAAATTGTAAGGAACAGAGCAAAATATAGTTGAATGGCCTAGAAATAAAACAGGAAAATAACTTGCCAGTTTCTACTGGTTTAATTATTTCTTCATTGTAAACATATTTTTCAACGATCAAGTGACACTGGTGTGCACATGTTGTCAGACAGAATACACAGAAATCAAATTGATTATGTTATTGATGCTAAGAAGTGGAAGAGAGCTCAGTTGTAACAGCAAAGACAGGGGCTGACTGTGAAATAGATCACATAATACTCATGTACAGGTTCTATAGCCAGTTTCTATAATAAGATCCTAAGCACATTCCCATCTTTTGCAAAAAAGAATGCCAGGAACTGCTTCTGAATCTCATTGATATGGAACCAAAGGACTATGGAATAAAATCAGACAAGTGGTTAGGGATAAATAAGAAAAGAAACTAGTTAGGACCAAGTAACAGAAGAAAGCAAATTGAATGTCAGAACAAACAGTAGAAATTGCCATGAAAAAAAATCAAAGCCAGGAAAGACAAATAGCTCAGAAACGAATGTAACAAAATTTTCAGAAAAGAAGCAGTATTACAATGACGTTTGTAAAGATATCAAAGATAGAAAAAACATGAACAGAAAAATGAAAATTTCCCTACAGACCTCTGCACTCAGTAGGAGATTCCAACCTAAAATTGGTATATTAAAGGATATTAATAAACAGATAGTCACTTGTTCAAAGAAGAGCAAAGATGAAAGAAGTATAATGAAATTCTATACAGTAGAAATATCAAAATCCAAGATACTTTGATAATAATGGCTGCTAAACCAAGTACCTCTCTTTCTGGTCTCAAATACATGTAATTTCAGAGTGAGCAGAGGTACAAGTTGCCTTGTGCCCAAAAAGTCAGTCTGACATTATGTGAGCAGATACCTCTGTGAAAACCAGGTAGTCAGTGTTTCCAATAGCACAAGCCATAGTTGATATGTAGGACAAGTGCCCAGGATCAGAACAACCTTGCCCACTTTAAGGAGACTCGTTTAGTGATTGATCTTGCCAACAGTGATGCTTGGTGAGAAAGGGAAGTCAGGTGACCCACTAATCATTTTCATTCATTTGATTTTGTGACAGCACTACTCATTACAGAGGCATCATAGGACTTCACTCTCAGGAGCGTCCACAGGGTGTGGTCAAAAGAATCAAGAGGTCAGCCAAGTTCATTTTTTATGCACATCATACATAAAAAACAGGTGGAATTTCAATTGCACCATTGTGGCTGCCATAATTGAGGTTTTTTTTAACCACAGCTTGCAGATATCCTTGATCACAGCTTATAAAATCTTTTCTGCCAAAGGCCATAAGATTGTTCATCATTTACATAGCCATAAAAAGGCTTTACAAATCTGTTGCGAATATGGTCCTGAAAGTGTAGAATCAAGCGACACTTGGGAAATAATCCTGCTCAGCCTCAGGCGATTTCTGTGCTCTAAATCGGATTTTAGAGCATTTTTTCGGAGATGGGAGGACGCCTCGCACGGGCCACTTTAATTGCTTTAAAAAACACTCGAAGCAGGAGACGTGGCTGGAATGATGACAATAGTTTGCATATGTCATCGTTTTGCTTCTCTCTCCTAGAAAATGCTGCTCAGGACGAGTCCAAGTGAAAGACAAATTGAAGTATATTTTAGACCTCAGAGGGATTAATATCCAGCTCCGATTCTCGTTCTTCTCTCGCTTCCCCGTGAAAAAGCAGCTCTGGCAAAGCTGTTGGAGAACCTCCACTCCGACAGCAGACGAGAGTCAAATCCTCTAGGGGGAGCCGCACAGCTCTCCGCTCCAATCCAGAAGTCCTACCTGGCTTAGACGGACTCTAGTTCCTCCCTGATTGAGGTTGTTGTGCTTTTAAACGCATGCGCAGCCGCGCCCCGTTGTGCCTCCGCCGCTGGGTTTCAGGATCGGGTTTCGCGGCCAGAGCGAGAAAAAGAAGTGGGAGCTGTTGCTGACTCGTCGCCTGCGGCTGGGAAAGGTGATATTGCTGGCCCCCGCAGGTAAGTCCCGCTGCTAGCTTTTCTTCCTCCTCTTCTTTTTGGAGTCACCCAAAAGCTGTAGTTTCAGAGGAGCCGTGACGTCCAGTGGTATTGGATTGCAACTATCATTTATCTCTAGTTAACGTGGTTGGAGATTCTGTGAGTTGTAGTTCGACACAGTTGAGGGCATCGGGTTGCAGAAAGATGCAGTTTAGCCTTTTCTTTTGCGTCGTCCCTGTGCCGCCGCGTGGCCACCTGTGATTAATGGAACCGCGTTTCTTTCCCCAATCCCTCGGCAATCGCAGTTTTTATCTCTCCTTACTCAGTTGTTTCTGACGGCACTCTGACCGAGCGCGTGTTTGAATGCCTAGCTAGGTTTGAATCTCTTTGCCCACCTCTGGCCAGCAATGATTCCTTGCACAAACACACACACAAGGCACTTGAAATTATATCCAATTTTGTAGATGGGCTAACACCAGAGATCTTTATGAAGTGTCTTTAATAGCTATACAGTATGATGCTTTTAACTCGTACGGGAGAGGAGAACATAGTGTGGTAAACAGACGATATAAATCTAAGGATAATGGTATATTGGTATTTCCGGCTTGCTAACTCGGTATTATACCGTGCATTCAACATTCAGAATCTTCTGTTGGGGCCTGAGCATCCAGCATCCATTGCGCTTTCTTATTTTCAGAGTCATCAAGCAAATCTGCTGCTTTGCTCTCATTAGTCTAATCTAGGCTATTTCTCAGGTTCCCTATATTCATAGTTAACTCTCTCAGGCCCAGAATCTGCACATTTGAACTGATAGTTTGCAACATTGCAACAATGCAACTGATTGTTTTCCAAGATGCTGCAGCACTCTTGCTTTTCCCCAGAGGCTAAACAGCCATTCTGAAATTGTTTATTTTGTTTGTCAGAAAGCCAGAACTACAATAATCTAAATTGGCTGAGGGAATAATGAAGTATATGTTACTCAAGATTTACATTGAAAATCTTTAATGAAGTGTTTAATTAGAAATTTTGTAGGTTAAACAGAATTTATTTTTAAAAATTGTGTTTTTAATTCTTCATTGAAATTAATAGAATTCGGATTATTTTAAAAATATTGAAGCTATACATAACTCTTGGAAAATTGCATCTTATAAATAATGGAAAATTAATAATGCATGCATTTGAAAGCCATCATACCCGATTGGTGGTAAAAGTTAAATACAATCGTATTTTATATCATTCACTTTACATATGTTTCATGCACATTGTACATGTCTATGAACCATTATTTTTAGTCTGTTCTTCTGGAGTTTCAGAATTTTTGTATGATTAACATCTGAGAATAAGGAAGATAAATAATTCATTCTAGTCATTATGCTTTTAATAAATAACTAGTCTGTGTATAATTTGTAGTTGATGCCTTTTTCTATTTAAAGGAACAATACTTGTGGAAGAGAATTCTGGTGGAACATTTTTTTTTGTCAATAGAGAAACTATTTTGACTAGGTACAAGGAAAAAGTCCTTGACATTATATAAATTGAATGACTTTTAATTGTTTTGAGGCTGAAATATTTCAATGAATATCCCAGAGAGGCACACTATTTAGCAAAGCTGAGCAGTCAAACTGCAAATGTTCCCAGAAAGTTTTTCATATGAGCTCCAATAGCCTCCAAAAGTATGTCAAATACAAATTGTAAAGTGGCAGGTAGGGACGTTGTTAAGTGCACTACTGAAAAGTAATCACATTATTTAACTTTAATTTAAATGTAAATCAGAGGCAGCTTTTATCCTGACCATCTGTTATTTTTATCAATGTAGACCAGCGGTTCTCAACCTGTGGGTCATGACCCCATTTGGGGTTGAACGACCATTTCACGGGGGTCGCCAAACAATGCAGTCCGCCATTTTTCCCCCTTTTCCTTAGCTGTGCTACTCCCTCTTATTCTATTGGCTTTTGAAAGCCAATAGAATAGACTCTCTTGAATAGAGTCTAATTCTATTGGCTTTCAAAAGCCAATAGGAATTGTCCAGGCTGTCTCTGCCCTGCTGAGCCCGCCAAAAGTCCCAGTCTGCAAACGGTGCTGCAAGTTGTCTGCAGTGAAGGCGAGCTGTCTGGAAGTTTCCACCCCTCCCTGCTGAGCAACTACTAAAAATGTAAGTAAAAGAGGGCCAGGGGTGGGAGGTGGGAAGCCGTCAGGCACAGGGAGGGTTGCTGGCGCACGTGGGGCCCGGCAGGTGCCTTACCTCCCTTGGGCTGGGCCAGCTGGTGGCCCAGCCGGTGGTCCCCCTGCGCCGTCGCTGCCCCTTGCCAACTACGCCTCGGCCGGCGCAGGGGGCGGCACCATGCATGCGCGGCGCTCCCGGGCAGGGAAATAGTCCTCGACTTACGACCAGTTGGGTAGTCCTTGACTTACAACCGGTTGGAGGTCGCGGCATTAAAAAGGTTGAGAACCACTGATGTAGACTTTTACATGTTGCTTAAAATCCAGTTCCAGACTTTGCTCCTCCCCTTCCTCCCCAAATGTTGCAAACCCCTTCTATAAAATATTCATTTGCTGCAGTTACTTAATATTTCATACATACATACATCACAATCCAGTAAACATTTTTGAGGCAATTATTTCAATACCTTTCTGTGTCTCCAGTCTTGCCCTTAATAAAATAGTGAGCTTAGATGTAGAAACCAAATATGAATTAATATCTATAATTTATGGATGAATATGATCATATTTTCTCAAAGTCTAAGGACCTTAAACTTTCTTATTAATCTGACATCCAAATGCAAGGGTGAAATTGAAGAGAAAATGCTTTAGTGAGGTCTTCCCTTCTATTGTAAAATAAATAGGGCTATCGTCAAGCAAATCATGTGGTTAATAGGCAGACAGAACTTGATATCTGCCCTGCAAATTATTGGATGTTTTGTAAATGTTGTAATAGACAAAAATGCTTCCAGTTTTAAAAGTATCTTAGCTATTCAGTCTTCTCCCTACTTCAGAGTATTAATCAATCCAATATTCCTTCAAAGGTATTGGAAGTCAGATTTAGGAGTATCTTCCATAGTGCTGGAATCTATACTTGTGATTCAGTGGTTCATTGAAAGATTGGTTCATGTCTTCCCTTACCGTACTTCATTCTTATAAAATTGTAACAAAGTATTGCCTTTGATTAGGAATGTTCCTGGACAACCGGAAGAATTTTATATTAGTTATGTTTAGGATGACCAAACACCATCTTGCAGTTTCCTGGTTTTTTTAGAATAAGGTTATGTTAATTCAAAGTTTCCTGTTCATAGTATCTTATATTATAAATCATTGATGCTGTTCAATATTGCTGTCTTGTATTTTTATCTTTGGCTGTAATAAAACACATCAGGCAACTAGTTGCAGATGACCTGCTGTGTTGGTAATGGTAGAAGTTAGACCTTGATACCATTTTTGCCTGAATCCTTCATTTCCTTAGACCAGGGGTAGGCAACCTTGGCTCTTTTATGACTCATGGACTTCAACTCCCAGAATTCCTGAGCCAGTATGGTTCAGCATGGAAACCTCTCTCTTTCTTCTCAGCATGGCTGGCTCAGGAATTCTGGGAGTTGAAGTCCACAAATCATAAAAGAGCCAAGGTTGCCTACCTCTGCCTTAGACTCTATCCTAAGTAATGTTTGCTGATTACATAGTTTTTATGAAGACTTTTTTATATGTCTTTAGATCAGGCTTGAATCTGCTAGTCTCTACAATTTTCTTGGCAACTTTTTCAGAAGTGGTTTGACTTTGCCTTCTTATTAAGGCTAAGACAGAATGACTGATCAAGGTCCCCCAGCTGGCTGCGTACCCAAGGCAGATCTAGAACCTACATTTCCCAGTTCCTAGCACTGTGACTTAACCAACAAACTGGCTCTCTTCGACACATATATGGTCATTTATTTTGCCAAAATTATCCTCAGCTTTTAAAAGAAGCTAATCCTTCACTGTGGTATATTAAATATTTATGATCAACTGTTAATCCCATTAGTCTTCATTCCTCATTGTTCTACTCTTTTGATTACATAGGCACCTATTTGGTTGCAGGAACTATTTTTAACAGCTGTATTGTTGAACTAAGTAACTGCTAATGAAGTTGAAGAACTACTAGGTAGTAAGAAAGGTAAGTCATTTAGAGGTAATACTGATTTTAGTTGTCCTTTGGACTTTGCTTTCAGTTGAAGATCAGGAGATTGGTAGTTTAATCATTGCTGTATATGACAAATATTTACTATTTTTTGGTCAGATATTAATCTTTATTAAATGAGGTAGATGTTAAACATACTAAGTAGAGTCAACATTATATCCCGCTTTAGTGCTCGAAGGACAACTTGTTGGTAACACTGTGTAAGTAACCCTTGTTGTTTGTGTTCTTGAGGCACATTCAAATCTCTATGTAGCCTTTACTCTTTTTCCTTAGCCTGGTCTTAATATAAACTTGGTGTCTAAATTAAAAAACGTAGGGCTTTCTTGGGGCTGGAAAAAAAAATAGGGATGTTTGTTAGCAAATACAGAATAACTGAAGGGGAAATAATTTATTTGAACAAAAAGCCCTTAGTTTTTAACAAATAGCAATTCTTTTCTAATGGTTGGCAATATCCTTTAAGTATTATTAAAACTGCAATAAATAAATAAATAAATTATACCCTTCAGAATTAACAAAGCTATTACATTTACTTTTTAAATGGGGGAGATTTGGCTTTAAATGGGGGGATAATTTGGCTTTAAAAGAACCTAACTTGGATTTCCCCCAAAATATTGACTATAATTCCCATCATTCCCAGTTTTAGAATGATCCAAGTTATAATCAATACTTTGAAACATGTAAGTTTGAGAATACATGTTAGACTTTATAAGACAATATCAAGCTACTAGTTGAACTTTTAGTTGTTTTCAAAGATACTCCTGTGCTGTTTCTGCACTCTAACCTATTTCTTTTTCTTATTTATTGGATTTATATATGTCTTTGTGCCAGATTTTTTAAAAAACGTTTAAAAGTAATTTTTAATCTTTTTAAAGTATTCCTCTTTACCCTGAAATTTTCTGCAAAGGTTGTATTTCAGGCTATTCACTTATATTTATTGTCACTACAATGAAAAATAGCTGGTAACCACTAGCTGGTAATCACCAAAACCAAAAGGGATGGTCCTCTCCAATAGCCTCAAAGTCACAGGGGGGTGTTAAAATAGTACTGCTGCTATGCTTTTTTTTTTTTGCTAGTTCTGGCTCTAGGGACATAGAATGCTGTGACATCAAATGAGTGCCAGAGGTGGCACTCAGAGCCTTCTCTGTGGGCACGCACACCATTGCCCCACCCTGCCTCCCCCCGTGGTCCCCTCCTCACCAGCAGCCCTCCTGGAGGAGAGTTGCCCCCGGGCGCAGGCCGCGCAGACTAGCGCAGCCAAGGACATGGCAGCCAGGTAGCAGGGGCAAAACTCTACCCTTGCATCCTGTTGTGTGCAGATGATGCTGAGGGGCATGGGTGCAGGGCGTGGCTGCTATGGCACTGCAGGGTCACCTGGGCGATCTGCGCTGGGCCGTGGAGGTGATAGGTGGCCGTGTAGGCGGGCAGGGCAGGAGTGGAGTGAGCGGGGCAGGCAGGGGCGGGGGTGGAGTGGGTAGGGCAGGGCAGGGGGCGGAGCAGGGGGCAGGGTGGTTTTGGGACACTCAGTGTCTAAAAGGTTTGCCATCACTGGTTTGAGATGTAGTTGAACTTTTCTAGAGGATATTGCATTTTGCAGTGGAAAGTAGGCAGCTAGTAGGAAATAAACAAAAAACCACATATGATTCTGGAATGGACATTATTAAGATATAAATGCTGAAATGTATGCACTGTAGGGAAAAATTGGGGTTGTAGGTTTGCAGATACAATTTTTAATTTAATTTAATTTAATTTAATTTTTCAGACTTATATGCCGCTCCTCTCCAAAGACTCAGAGCGGCTTACAACATAAATAAAACAATATTTCAAAAAAACTAAGTCCAAAACTAAAAAACATTAAAAATAACACCCCAGACACATTCATCATTCATTCAACAATCCACAGTCAACCCCAGGCCTGCCGGCAGAGATAGGTTTTTAAGATTCCTTCGGAAGGCCGGGAGAGTGGGGGAAGCGCGGACTTCAGGAGGCAGTTGGTTCCAGAGGGTGGGCGCCACAACAGAGAAGGCCCTCTCCCTAGGACCCGCCAGAATGCATTGTTTCGCTGATGGGACCCGGAGGAGGCCGACCCTGTGCGCTCTCACCGGTCGAAGGGAAGTATGTGGCAGAAGACGGTCCTGTAAGTATCCTGGTCCAGTGCCATGAAGGGCTTTATAGGTAATAACCAACACTTTGAATTGCGCTCGGAGACCGATAGGCAACCAGTGCAACGTGCGGAGAGTTGGCGAAATGTGGGCACAACGTGGAAGGCCCACAATTGCTCGCACAGCTGCATTTTGCACTAATTGTAGTCTCCGAACACTCTTCAAGGGTAGCCCCATGTAGAGAGCATTGCAGTAGTCGATCCTCGAGGTGACAAGGGCATGTGTGACTGTGAGTAGAGACTCCCGATCCAAATAAGGGCGCAACTGGTGTACCAGGCGAACCTGGGCAAATGCCCCCATCGCCACAGCCGACAAATGATGTTCCAATGTTTTTTAGATGTAAAAAAATCTAAAGTTATGTCTCCATCTCTATCTCTTCAAGTTATATTTTTACATATAATTTAGATACAATTTTACATATAATACAGATATATTTTTAATTATATTTTATAAAATACTTCTTAGTTTGTTTAATTTAAAGTTGAGGGGGGGATGTGTTTGCCAGCTCTTTCATTACAAAAATGTTTTATTTATAATTATATGGTTCTGTCCTGTTCTTGTTTGGAGACATATTCAAGCATCTAAATCTATTTCCAACTGTCATACTCTTCAAAAGGGTTAAATAGTAGTTGTTTTTTGAAAAATATTTTTCAATCTTTGTTTAATTCTGCATGATTGTCCTTGAGTTACTTCTTATTGAACAATAGTGCTTGGCAAGTATAATACACATAGTACCTTTTTAATGCTTCTTAACTGGAGATTATAAGAGATTAATCCAAAGTGTTTTGTATTCATAGCTTCTTTTAGTGGACTGATTTGGTTTGTTTATTTTTGCTTTCCAATCGACAGAATGAATACAAAATTGGTTCTTCGTTCTCACAGCATTTAAACATAAAGTTTAGTCTGATAGTGAATTTGAATGCTAGTAGAATTTTAGTCAGAAAAAAGTTAGGGGAAGTTGAACTATTTTTACAGACTATTTTGTACAAGTAGTCCTCAACTTATGACCTCAATTGAGCCCAAAATTTCTGTTGCTAAGTGAGACATTTGTTAATTTTACAACCTTTCTTGTCATAATTATTAAGTGAATCACTGCAGTTGTTAAGTTAGTAACAAAGTTGATAAGTAAGTCTAGCTTTTCCATTGGCTTTACTTGTCAGAAGGTCACAAAAAGTGATCAAATGACTCTGGGATTCTGCAACAGTCATAAATATGAGTCAGTTGCCAAGCATCCAAATTTTAATCATGTGACCATGGAGATGCTGAAATGGTTGTAAGTGTGAAATTCTCCAGCATGATCGATGGAGAATCCACTAATGGGTTAACCTTGTCTTCCTGCCCTTTAAGATTGTGTCAGTCAAACTTGTCACGCCTCTATCCTGGACTAGAAGACCCAGTCACGACTTAGTCTTTGCCCAAAAGAGATGTGTAAAGCTGATTCTTAGTCCTAGAGCAGGATCAAGATCAGGTTGTACCTTTCATTTTGGTTGTTTTGGCCTGTTTCTTTTTTCCCCATTCCCTTCTCTGTGCTGTTTTCAGTGCAGCGTGAACTGGCTGGCTTCACAAGGCTTGCAGGCTTCGGCTGAAGCCTCGAGCCTTGGTTAATTGGGAGGACCGGGTTCTTGTGGCCGTCATTTTAGGGTGCCGCGAGGGGGTGACTTCTAGGCTCGTCCCGAGTGTTTCTGGGCTTGTTTATGGAGCAGATTGCCCTTTCTTTCTTCCCAGTCTCAAGCGCTCGTTTTTAGAGCAAATTACTGCTGATCGATCTGTTGCCTTGGTAGCTTTTGGCTCCAGCCTCAGCCTTTTCTTCTCGCTTGGTAGTGGTTGCCATTTTGAGCGCCGCACGTGTCACCTTTCCGCAGGGGGAAGAAGCATTATTGATCTCTGCCTCATTTACTGGGGAAACATTCTTGCGTGGTCACAGCTTTCGTTTTGATTGCTCAGCAATCGTGGTCAGCCATAGGCAAAATTAAACCACATAACGTTTAAGCAGAAATCAGGGCGGCCTTAGCGGCAGCCATTTTAAAGACTGAGGAACGCGACAGAACACAGCAATCAATGGTGGATTGTATTGTTGACACTCAATGCATAGTGACCACTTTGCTTACTGACCCATTTGTCTCAATTTATAAATAAAATAAAAGAAGAAGACTGAAGAAGGAAGGAATGTAATCCAAGGTTTGAAGGAGGCCTACAACAGCCGCCATTTTAGCCCTATACAGGGCCTTCAATTGTGTGTCTCTCAACCTTACTCTGTCCATACAAAGTGTGCTGGCCATACCATTAAGTTGGTCTTGCCACCACCAATGTCACTAGTGCGCTGGCTGTTACCATTAAGTTGGTCTTGCCGCCGCTGCATGATTGACCAGAGCACTGCCCATGCTATGACTGGTCCTGCTGCCATCAGGAGCGTCGCCTGTGGTCTAGCCGTACCATTAAGTTGGTCTTGCAGCCACTGCTAGCTTGAGAACACTGGTTTCCATTAAGTTGGACCTCAGCCACTATCTGTACTGTGAATATATTGGCTATTGCAGCCTCTACCACTAACCAGTGTTTGGCTCCTTGATTTGAGATCCCTCTCAGCACACCACTGAGATATCTCCATTGAGATCCCTCTCAGCACACCACTGAGATATCTCCAATTACAATGGCAGCCACCGATGCAAAACGCTTGAGATCCCTCTCAGCACACCACTGAGATATCTCTGATTGCAATGCCAGACAATGCTGCATCTCAGACCTCTCGAAGTTAACTGCACGTCTAGGTGCAAGAAGCCCATCTCCTCCAATTAGGAGGGGGCAAAAATCCTCCAAGGCGGCCGAGAAAGGCGGCCGAGAAAGGCGGCTGAGAGACAGTCCAGCAGGAGGCATTACCAGGAGCAACTACCAATGCTTCAGAGTGTCACTAGGCCCTCTTCAATGGCTGCCAATTCAGCTCCTGCACAAAGACCTGCAATTCATAGCTTTGATTGCCTATGCCTCCTCTGTTTTCAACTTGTTGCCATTAGGTTGGTCTTACCACCTCTAAAGGAACCTCAATTGTGTTGCCGTTACCATTAAGTTGGTCTCACCACCACTAAAGGGATTACATGCATGCTGCTGCTACCATCAAATGGGCCTTGCCACCACTAAGTGGATTACATGTGTTCTGGCCGCTACCATTACGTTGGTCTTGCCGTCACTAAGTGGACTGCATGTCGGCTGGCCGTTAACCTTGTGTTGGCCTTGCCACTCCTAAGTGGATTGCATGTGTGCTGGTCGTTACCATTGATTTGATCTTGCCACCACTGTGAGGCTTACCATGGCACTAGCCGTGCCATTGCTGATTTTTTGCTGCCATCAAGGACAGTGCAGTGCACTGCCGTACCATTAAGTCGCCCTTACGGCTAATATTATACTTAAGTGTACTGGCTATTTCCATAAGTTGATTCACAGCCATCATCAGGATGGTGAGCGTGCCGACTGTTGCAACCATCACCGCTATCCAGTATTTGGCCTCTTACTGTTGAGTTCCCTCTCAGCTCACCACTGAGATATCTCTTATCTGCAATGGCAGACAACACTGCATCTCATACTTCTCAAAGTTTCTCCAGCAGTCCTCACAGACATGAAAAGTCCAAGTCATCCAAACAGGAGGCTGCCGGGATGCTCAAGGCCAGTGATGGCAAACCTTTTAGAGATTGAGTGCCCAAACTGGAACCTAAAACCCACTTATGCATCATCGAGTGCCGGATGGGTGTGGCCCATTGGCTGGGTGTGACCAATTGGGTGGGCGTGACCAACTGGGTGGGCCTGGCTGCAATGGTAACAGCAGACTGGGTGGGACTAAAAAGTTCAATCAATCAGTTCCAACTTTGCAAGAACTTTTTTTTCTCCAGCATGATAACTGAAGAATCCACCAATGGGTTATTTCAGTCCTTCTGCCCAATCAGACTAAGTTGTCAAGTTGTCATGCCTCCTCATTATCTGGTAGTTCCAGTTTTTCTTGTCTTTCACCCATGAGGACATGAGAACTGACTCTCTCTTCATTGGATTGCAGGTTGGACTAGATGATTCTAATCTATTGGTGGATTCTTCTGAAATATAGGAGAATTAGCTATTGATTATTCCTTTCTGGGAGGTTTTGGGTTCCTTCTTTCCTTCTTTAGGGATAGAGTAGAACCCCTTAAGGGGCTAAAAAGTTCCCTTTTCCTCTTAAAAGCATACAGGCCATGGCATCTGCAGGTCAACAGCAGACGCCTCCCATTCCGGGACCTTCCTCCACACCGGCTACCTCCGTGCAATCTCCACTGGATCGTTCAGGTATGATCTCCCCATCCCATTCCCCAGATTCCGAGTCCTCCATTGTCTCAGACTATGACGAGGGTGGGGACCGCTGGTCTGATTGTGAGGAACCTACACACGACTCTCAACCCATGGCAGAGCTTTTCAATCCATCTCTCTTTCCTTCCCTGTTATACAGGGCCTGTACAGCAGTTAAGATCAAATCTGATGCGGGCCCAGTCCCACAGCCTTCCTCAGATCAGGACACTAATCCTTTGTTCGCTGAACCGGTGGTGAAACACCTCCAGATTCCTTGTTCCTAAAACACATTCAGGGATAATGGGAATCCCCGTGCCCTAGTAGCTTAGAAAATAAAAATGGTGGATGATTTGAGCACAGTACTGCACTCAGAAGTATACCATTTGTCTGGGAAAGCTCAGAGTAAGCTGGGTGGGGGTGATAGTGTCCTGTAGATTTGGAAGGCTGTGCTCAAATAAATTAGTACTTTGAGATTTATTAGTCCCTAACTGCTGTTATTTTGATATTGTGTGGGTCTCCATGGAAAGCATTTTGCAACAGTGCTCACGACACACTCTTAAAATTCTAAATGTACCCTTAAAAGATGGAGACTATGATTTAGGTAATTCTGATACATAATGCCTAGAAAACAAAAGGTTAAAAACATGTTTAAGTAATATTTAATTATTAAAGGTAATACAAATCAATCAACTGTTTCATACCTACCGGTATAATATTAATTAAATTTATATGCCGTCTATCTCACTATTAAAGCAACTCAGTATGTAAAATAGATAACTGAAATCTCTGAAAATGTATATATTATCAATACATTGAAATGCCAGTATGAATATAGGAAACAGCGCAGCAGAATTTAAGGGAATGTGTAAAATAAAGGATAACTGTTATTGATCTTATTTAAGAGGTATGAATTGTGAAAGAAGGGCTTTTGATCCCAACCTTAATTGAGGACAAAGTATGTGTGGTTTGAATTTAAATTTATTTTTATGAGCAAGTAAGTCCCCATGTCCCTCTTTTTATTGCTTTCCTCTCTGTCAAATATTGAGATTTTTGGAAATAATTTACAATACAACTTGGCAAACAGAAGGAAAAATGTAATAAATGATCTCCTTTATTTTGTATATGAAGACATAATTTTAGGATCCAACTATGTATGTGTGTATATATGTACATTGCTGCCTTAAAGTTGCCAACATAAAATGTTTGATATGCATTTCTGAATAAGGTGGTAAGTTTGCCATCTATTTGTATGTAATTTGGGGATGGGTAACAGTCCAACAATTATTTTTTATTTTTAGATCTCCATATGATGATTTTTTTATCATGGCAAATGACACTTTGGAAGGTTTTCATGAAGTGAATCTAGCTTCCCCGACTACTCCAGATCTTTTAGAAGTGCATGAATCTAAAACTTCTGAAGAATCTACCTCACCTACCATAATTTACCGGCTTCATCCCTCAGCTGTATGCTCCTTACCTATTCAACCAAGTGTTCTGAATGTGACTGATCTTCCTACACAACCTGTCTACTCATCTGCTAGGCAACTAAATTGTGCAGAAACACCAGGTATCAGGTTGGTTGTAAAAAAAACTTTAAAAAATGTTTTATTGATTTTTAACATATACCTTAATATTTGGTAAACATTGTGTTGTCTGGGTTAATGTTTAAAAAATAATTATTTTCTAAAATTCCATAGTCCATATAATAGCTTTACATGATTTCCTCTTCTTCCAATAATCTCTTTTGCCAACCTTAAATTAATACAGTTCTTATTTAAATAAATGACAATTAAGTATAAACATTTTTCTCATGTTTCTGCAAGTAATAACCATATCAGTATAAAATTTCTTTTCATTGGTCATCTTGATTGCCTCATCATAAGTCCTGTTTACATTCTTATTTAAATTTTTCCCCCACAATATTCAAAACTTTTCTTACTTGTTAAGATTTTCTCAAAATTAGTTACACTTCAATATTTAAGTCTTTTTTCTCATACAAGCCATCACATTTTTACATTTCTCATATCTTAAAAAAAAATAAGAGCAAAAGAAAGAAAGAAAGAAAGAAAAAGACAAAACAGAGAAAACATTTATTTTATATAAACCATCCCAACATTTTTATATTTCTCATGTCAAAAAACCAAACACAAAAGAATAAAGAAAGAAGGCATAATACATGGAGGGAAGTGTGTAGTGGGGTGTCCCAGTGCTCTTCAACATCTTCATCAACGATCTGGACGAGGGGATAGATGGGGAATTCATCAAATTTGCAGACAACACCAAGCTGGCAGGAATAGCCAACACTCCAGAAGACAGGCTTAGGATACAGGAGGATTTGGACAGACTTGAACACTGGGCGCTATCTAACAAAATGAAATTCAATGGTGAAAAAGGTAAGGTTCTGCATTTAGGCAAGAAAAACCAAATGTACAGGTATAGTATAGGGGGTACCTTGCTCAATAGTAGTAACTGAGAGGGATCTAGGAGTCCTAGTGGACAATCATTTAAATATGAGCCAGCAGTGTGCTGCAGCTGCCAAAAAAGCCAACACAGTGCTAGGCTGCATTAACAGAGGGATAAAATCAAGATCACATGAAGTATTAATACCACTTTACAATGCCTTGGTAAGGCCACTCTTGGAATACTGCATCCAGTTTTGGTCCCCACGATGTAAAAAAGATGTTGAGACTCTGGAAAAAGTACAAAGAAGAGCAACAAAGATGATTAGGGGACTGGAGGCTAAAACATATAAAGAACGGTTGCTGGAGTTGGGTATGTCTAGTTTAACGAAGAGAAGGACGAGGGGGGGACATGATAGCAATGTTCCAATATCTCAGGGGCTGCCACAAAGAAGAGGGAGTCAAGCTATTTTCCAAAGCACCTGAAGGCAGGACAAGAAGCAGCGGGTGGAAACTAACCAAAGAGAGAAGCAACCTAGAACTAAGGAGAAACTTACTGACAGTTAGAACAATTAACCAGTGGAACAACCTGCCTCCAGAAGCAGTGAATGTGCCAACATTGGAAGTTTTTAAGAAGAAACTGGACAGCCATTTGTCCAAAATGGTATAGGGTTTCCTGCCTGAGCAGGGGGTTGGACTAGATGACCTCCAAGGTCCCTTCCAACTGTATCATCATCATCATCATCATCATCATCATCATTATTATTATTATTATTATTATTATTATTATTACATTACTTTAGGGGCTCATCCCTCTTAAACTAATCTTCATTTATATTTAAAATCTTTCTATTTCTTTAACCATATCCAAACAAATGTTTAATTTTTAAATACTCCCTCTGGTAATTTCCATCATCTAATTTCTTAATTCTCACTTTAGCCCTTTTTTTTTGCCCAACATCTTTCCTGTTCAATATGCTTCAGTGAGTCAGAGTCTTCCCATAATCTTATAAATGTTTTTACAGGTACAAAAGGACAAACAGGTTAGATGTTTTTATAGGAAGGTTTCGCCCTTTCGTGTTCATTGAAAATCTTTTCCTTTTTGTCTTTCTTGATTTTATTATTTTTTGTCTCTTAAGATCTCACAGTTCTGGCAAAATCCACTTTACCAAAATTTTGTTTTCCCCAAAATTAATTTTGTAATCTTAAAGTGTAGTTTGTCTTTTCCATATCCAGAGTTTCTTGTAAAAAAATTTTCCATCTGGGTTAAGTCATATTTCCTTCTATTGTTAAATTCCATCTTGAAATCTCCTCTGTCTTGTAGTCAATTATCTGTTTTTTCTGCTCACTCTATTTTTATTTTCTGAGAATTTTTATATTGTAAAATTAAATTGGAGATGTGTTCATTTATATTTTCAAGGTTATGTTTAATTTCCTCATGGTTTGAGATTATTGTTGTTTGAATTAATTGCAACATACCTTTTGGAAAGTATTTTTTTTTTTTTTGCAGATCTCTGGTTTTCCATGATAGCCAAAAATCAAAGTTTTCCTTTCTGTGCAGACAGCTTTAGAGTCACAGTATTTGTAATCCAGAATGGTCAACTCTCTCTCTCTCTCTCTCTCTCTCTCTCTCTCTCTTTTTAGAGTTTATAATTCTCACTTTGTAGAAAGCCCAAGATGTTTTCTTTTTTCTTTTGTCACAGCTGTTCTTTGTTATTAAGACATTGAAGGTCAATTTATCTTTTCCTGGGCCTTGCCAGTCTCTGCAGTAAAGCAGCTGTTGTATATTTTCATCCACCACTAGACGTCAGCACCAGTTCTTCTCCAGCATGGTGGATGTAGAATCCACTGGATTAGTTTTTTTTCCCTAGTCTCGAGCTCAGAGCAGACACCTTTTTGGTTGGCTCCGTAGTTTTTGATTTAATCTCAAATTCGACCAAGCAAACTCCAAAACATTTTCAAATTTAGGTTTTTTAAAATCTTAGATCCATCCAGGATTAGCAATCCGGTCCTGATTTTCGAGCCAGCCGACTCCAGCACGGACCGATCCCCACCGGCAGGAAGCCGACGGGGAAGCCAGCAGCCGCCTCCGCTCTCCCCAGGGCTTTCCAAACCGCCGGGCTCGCTGCAGCAAGCCGACAAGAGGCACGGGGACAACGACGGACATCCCCAGCGGCTGAAGCCGGCGGGAAAGCCAGCAGCCGCCTCGAGCCTCTCCGGGGTCCCTCCAGACCACCGGGCTCGCCGCAGCAAAAACCGGCAAGGAGGCACAGCGGATGCCGGCGGACTCCTGATCCGGACACGGGGCTCCGTTGTCGAGGATCGCGTACCGGGCTTCCTCTCCACACGCAAGTAAACCGGTGGGGGGGAAAGAGCGATGAGAGCGAGGCTTCGCTCCACGCCACTCCCTTCACCCTGGGGCCGTTGTTTTTCGGGGGGGGGAGGAAATCGCCTCTCTCCATAGCTTAGGAGCTTGGAAACAGGCGGCCGCCATCTTAGGACCGCATGGTCTCAGTTTCCCGCCACTCCAGGTACCCGGGCGGTGGCGGCCATCTTTGATCTCAGGCCTGTAAGGCCCAGTCCGCAGAACCCCTTGTCCTGGCCTAAAGTGTCAGGCCCGACCAGGGACAGCCGGCGTCCGCTGTGCCTCCTTGCCGGTTTTTGCTGTGGCGAGCCCGGTGGTCTGGAGGGACCCCGGAGAGGCTCGAGGCGGCTGCTGGCTTTCCCGCCGGCTTCAGCCGCTGGGGATGTCTGTCGTTGTCCCCGTGCCTCTTGTCGGCTTGCTGCAGCGAGCCCGGCGGTTTGGAAAGCCCTGGGGAGAGCGGAGGCGGCTGCTGGCTTCCCCACCGGCTTCCTGCCGGTGGGGATCGGTCCGTGCTGGAGCCGGCTGGCTCGAAAATCAGGACCGGATTGCTAATCCTGGATGGATCTAAGATTTTAAAAAACCTAAATTTGAAAATTTTTTGGAGTTTGCTTGGTCGAATTTGAGATTAAATCAAAAACTACGGAGCCAACCAAAAAGGTGTCTGCTCTGAGCTTGAGACTAGGGAAAAAAAAAACTAATCCAGTGGATTCTACACCACCATGCTGAGAAAAGGCGTTCAGGTAAGACAACGCCCCTTCTATTTTCATGATATAAAAGGAAAATCTTAACAGATTCCACCGATTTCAAACTTAGCCAAATTAAATCTTATAATCTTTTCATTTCAATATATTTTTATTCCCCCTGAAAGGTTTAATTTGCCACTTCTGTCTGTAGGAGGGTAGGGCAAAAGTCCCCCTCCTTCTCACTTTTGGAGTGAGGTTTTTCTTTTTGTTTTTTTCCAGGAAATCAATTTCCAAATAGGAAAGAGAAAATCACTGTTCTTACCCAGTTCCAAACATGTTTACAGTCAGCTTGAAGTAGTACTTTTGGACTTTGGTTGCTTGTAACTTAGGCTAGTCTTGGAAGTTAAGCTAGCCTCTTCTCCTGCTGGTTTCTGAAGGCTTTTCCCAAACCGATCGGATCGACTGCCATCTCTCGGCAATTGGCTGGACTTCTCTTCTGTGTTGCCTCTACGTGGCAACTTCAGGCCCATTTAGGGTCCCCCAGCAGGCAGACATCAGCCATAGGGAGCAGAGCCCCACGATCCCTTGGCTGCTGTGCTACTATGCAAAACTGGAAGTCATTAAAAAAACTTTTATTGATAATTACACAGGCTGTGTAATTAATCATTTTGTGTTACCTGTGAATGCCTTCGAGTGTTTTTAAAAAAATGCAGTCCATGTGTAATATATTATTTTTTAAAAATACACTCTTTTCTTACAGCATCAATGTCACAGAAACTGTATCATGTTCTACCTCAGGAAGCTATGGTGGGAAGGACAACTGTAGCACAGAGAGAGAATTTTTGCAGGGTGCAACAGTAACCGACTTTTCTGAAGGAAGAGATGACGTTTTTGGTCTGAGCACAGATAGTCTGTCTCGTCTGCGAAGCCCATCGGTATTGGAAGTTAGAGAGAAAGGCTATGAAAGACTTAAAGAGGAACTTGCTAAAGCTCAAAGGGTAAGAATAATGCATATAATGCTATTTCTGTGTAAGGGCAGAATATTGGTGCTGAGATAAAACATTCCAAATCCTAGCAATTCTTTTTTTCTCTTAATTTTCTACCTTTTCTGCCCCCTCTCTCTTTTCATTGTATACCAACAAAATGTTACACTGCACTTTTAGATAACTTCCAAGCTACTTCACTCTTTATTGAAAAGTAATGTTATATTGTGGATGTCCGGGAAGCTATGACCAATTGAAGATGGCCCTGAGGTGAGCAGAGTTGTCAAGTGTGGACTAAGAAGTCAGCAAAAGAACAGACTTCTCGTTTTTCCACTCTAAACAAAGGGAAGAATCAGGATTGCCCACATGCACTCCAGACATGAAGACAGACAGTAGCTCCCCATGAAGAGAGTGTAAGACAGTAGTCTCCGGTAAGTTTAAAACTCTTGAGAGTGGAAGAAGTCTCCATCTTTGCCTAAGCCATGGCTTTGAGTGTTCAGATGGACACTGGGTTCACACGCTTCCTTTTTTTATCACTTTTAATTGCTTATTAATGGCCTTTTGAATATTAAGAAGCTGAAAATTGGCAAGTTGCAGTATATCAGGTAAGTCTTCCTCAGTCCTTAGTGAAATAAGTTTTATGCAAATTTAATGGTTTTAAAAACTGTTTTGGACTAAGCAACACAGTGATTACAACACTCATTTAGTTTAGGAATGTAGTTTAGGAAAAATGTAGTTTAGGGGAAGAAAATGAAGTTTCTGAAATTAAATATAACAAAATTTTTCTATAGGAAAATGTTGTTGACCAGAATATTACATAAGATGGGACCTTGAAGGTTAAACACTAGAGGGAACCAGAAAGAATTAAAAGATTATCATTAAAGTTCCAAATTCTTCTGAATAATTTGAATTTAAGGATATTTGGGACTAATATACTCAGAAGTTATTTTTAAGACTTATTAACAAGACCGAGACCGATCTGAATGTGGATTTAAAAATGGCAGATTACAACAATGATACAGATAAAGATTTTACAATGAATATAGATAAAAAAAACCAGCTAGTGTCTTAATACTTAAAAGATATACAGAAATAACAAACCAGAAAGTGATTTGTATATCATTTTTAGTTTGGATTTAGAAAAAAAATGTGTTAATGTCTGAGGAGACAAAGAGAAAATGGAAAGAAATCAAGGATTCTCCTGCATGGGTGGATTCCGAATCCACCTATGGGTTGTGTTAGCCTGCTACCCAATCACAGACTAGGTCCGAAATTTAGCTCCGCCTCCTGGCTTCCTTCCCCAGTTTTTTCCTAGTCTGAAGCCCAAGAACAGCTCTTCTCGGTAGCTCCAGGGAAATAGAGTTTTTCTTTGGTTTTCCTTCGGAAAAAGGACTGGTAACATTTGATTTTAGTTAGTTTATTAGTTAAGGTTTCAGCTATTGGATATACGAAATTTAGAGTTTGGTTTTTTTTTTTTTGAAATTTACCTGGTTTTTTTGGCGGGTGCCGTTCGGAGCTTTCCCCCTCGCCGCCGAGATCGCCGGGGAGGCCGCCCAGGCCTAGGGCCTCGGGGGAACGGAAGCCGCGGGGAGAGACGTCCCCGGACTTCTGGACGGCCTCCGGACAGCGTCCGAGACCCCGCAGCCGTCGAGGGAAGGTCGAAGCGTCGGTCGATCGACGCAGAAAGGGCGGTGGACCGCTCCTACCAACCGCAAGTGGGGATCTCGGGACGGGGGAGGAGGTCGCCGGTCCTTGGGGCCGGTGGCGGTAGACGGAGCCGCTTCTAATCGGGGCGGGTAGACCGGAGCCTGTTAAATCCAGGCACCGCGTGGCCGAGAGCGCTGAGCTCCGACCAAAAAATTGGCGCGGCGGCCATTTTGATTAAGGGGAGGTCCCAGCCTCTGGCGCGAATCGCCATATTGGAAAGGGGGTGGTCCCAGCCCGTCTGCGCCGCCTGATTGGGCCCCTTCGCCAGGGCGCGAATCTCCACCCTTTGAAAGGCGGGCACACACAAACCTCCTTTGTTTCCCTTTACTGGGGCCTAGGCCCAGGTAGGCTGCCGGAGAGCAGCAATTGCTGGAGCCGCAGGGCCGTGGCAGTTGACCGGGCAGCTGCGGCCGGAAGCGTGAAGTGCGGGTGTCGCTGCAGTCCCAACAGCATCAACACCGGGCAGCACCAGAGGAATCAGGGAGGCCCAGGCCAGAAGCCCCTAGTTTGGGAAACTGCGGGCCGCCTTCCCTACAGGCTACCGTTGCGCAGGTCAGGGAAGAGCTCCCTGTAGCGCTACCGACGCCAGCCGCGCCAGCCAGCTACCAGGACTCAGTCCTTGTAGGAGCATGGCCATGGCTGAGGGCACCCCGGCACAAGGCTCAGCGCCCCCTCCGTCGCCCCCGCGTCGACCAGAGGAACAAGGGGGGGGCAAGAAGAAGGCCAAAACCAAGCACCTAACTGAGCCTTCAAAGACAGCTGAGCGGCAGGCCATAAGAAGACATCAGGCCTTGGAGAAAGAATTCGCCAAGGCCCAGAAGCTCAGGGCCAGCGGCACAGAGAGAGCAGATCTGTACCCTACAGAGACTCCCAGCCCCTTCGGGTCTTCGGGAGACACGGTGCAGGGGTTCAGAGAATGGCTCCCAAGGGGTGAGACGGAAGGAGAACGGTCTCCAATATCGGTGCCATCATCACCAGCACACTCCGAGCCCACGACGAGCCAGGAGGAGGCTGGGCGCAGAGGTAGGAAAAGAACCAGGTCTGGTAAGTGGTCTTCCCAGCTTCATTCTATCTTGCAGGAAGCCCTAGAGCATCTCAGGCCTCCCAGGAGTGAGTCCCCTCCCCGGAGGGCCTACACTCCCCGGAGAAGCACCTCCCGGAGAGGAAAGGTAGTGTTCCAGGACTCAGACGGGTCTGAGACCTCCTCACAGGTGGCAGACGAGCTGGAGGAGTGGGATGACGAGGGAGCCCCGTTGTCAGAGAATGAGGAGACAGATCATCAGACAACCCAGGTTTCAGGTCTGTTTGACCACACCTTGTTCAACTCCCTCTTGCCAAAAATATGCTCCGTTCTCGATCTGCCAACCAAGACCAAGGAGGTCAGACCGCCATCCTCGGAGGAGGAGGACGCCAAGGACCCACTGCTGTACTCACCGGTATCAGAGGTAATACAGGTACCGTGCACGAAGGTTTTTAGGTCTTCGGTCTGGTCCCAGTGGACCAACCTAAGTGCTATCCCTTCACCAAACAGCATTGAAAAAAAGTTGTTTAATGTGTGCAGCTCCCTGGCATCCCTCATAGAGCTGCCACAGGTAGATGAACCGCTAATCTCTCTCTTTTCCTCCTCAGCCATTCCTGGCGACATCTCAGAGGCGATGAGGGCGGAGGAGAAGAAAGTAGAACTCTCCCTCCGCAGAGTACACCACTCCTCGGCCTGGGCCATTAGGGCCTCGTCCACGGCATCTGTCTTTTCCAGGGCTACGATTAGGTGGCTGCGGGAGCTGCAGGCGAGCGTCCCTCCAGAGCAGATACGCATTCAGCAGACACTGACCAAGCTGTGCATGACAGCGGAGTTCATGGCGGACGCCACACTGGCCGCCTCACGATACGCGGCCAGGGCAATTGCAGGTACGGTGGCAGTCAGGAGACTCACATGGCTTAAGAATTGGAAGGTGGACCTCAAGTCAAAGTGGCGCCTCGCCACAGCTAAGTATTCAGGATCAAAGCTTTTCGGAGCGATCCTGGATCCTTACGTGATCGAGGATAAGACCAAGAGGAAGGTCCTAGCACACCCCTCAAAAAAGACGGATAGGGCAGGTCAGGAGTTCCGCAGACAGGCTCCCCGCCAGAGCGGGAGCGGGGAATGGAGACAGCCCTTTCAGGGAGGACGGTCTTGGGAAGGGCCCAGAACTCCGCGTTCCTTCTCATACAGGCAGGAGCGCGGCCAGGACAGTCCAGCCTCCGGCAGGGGCCAACCTTCCAAGCGTCCCTTCAGGGGTGGGGGAGGCCGGCCCTACAGACGCTCCAAGTGACTCCTGGAGCAGTCCCATCGGGGGTCGTCTGGCGCTGTTCAGCGAAGCATGGCAGACGACCACGACGGACGCCTGGGTCAGGGAGACTGTAGCCCAGGGTCTAGCGATAGAATTTTACTCCATTCCTCCGGAATACTTCATAAGGTGCCCGTTGTCTCGCAACAAGGCCAAGGCGGGCCTTCTAGATCAGGCCATAAAGCACCTGGAGGAGATAAGGGCGATAGAGCCGGTTCCTCCAGGGCAGGAAGGAAGGGGATTTTACTCCATCCTGTTCCTGGTTCCAAAGTCATCCAGGGATTGGAGAGCCATACTCGACCTAAAACGCCTCAACGTTTATACAGGAAGTAGTATACAGGAAATTCAAAATGCAGTCTCTCAGATCCATACTAGCAGGCATCAGGAAGGGGGACCTGATGTCATCCATAGACCTCACAGAGGCCTACCTACATATTCCAATAAGGAGGGACCACAGAAGGTTCCTCAGATTTTGTTACAGGGGACGACACTTCCAGTACAGGGCCCTACCATTCGGCCTCTCCTCAGCGCCCCGAGTGTTCACAAAGATCCTGGCGGCTCTGGGAGCACATCTACGCATGATACCGGTAAGAGTCCAATGCTACTTGGACGACATTCTGATTCTGTCAGGTTCACACAGGGCAGCAGTGGCGGATGTTCAGACCACCATAGACATCCTCCAGTCGCACGGGTTCTCAGTAAACCACAAGAAAAGCCAGCTCACGCCTTCCAGGAGGCTTCTCCACCTGGGGGCCATCATAGATTCGGAACGGGGCATGGTGTATCTATCACAGGAGCGGCGGGAGAGTTTACAGAAACTAGCGATTCTGGTAATGCGGAGGAAGGTGGCCTCCGTAGTGCAGCTCCTGGGGAAGATGATATCATGCCTGGGGATCGTTCCGTGGGCAAGGCTACACTTCAGAAGTCTCCAATGGCTCCTATTGCCCTACCAGAGGCGGAACCAGAGCGCCTCGATCAGGAAAGTCAGGGTCACTCCCCAGGTCATAGCATCCCTCAGGTGGTGGAGGTCAGACGCCTTAAGCAGGGGCACCCCACTCAGGGAACCCGAAAGGATCATAGTCACGACCGACGCAAGCCTGTTCGGGTGGGGGGCCCACTCCACGGACAGGATAGCCCAGGGGAGGTGGAGCCCAGGGGACCTACGCCACAAGATCAACTGGCTCGAACTGAGGGCCATCCACCTGGCCCTGCTGCAGTTCTCCTCCCACCTAGCAGGGAGTCACGTGCTGGTCCTGACGGACAATGTTACAGCAAAGGCGCACGTGAACAAGCAGGGCGGGACCAGGTCGGTGGCCCTCATGAAGGAGGCCCGGGCGCTGGGTCTGTGGGCAGAACAGCACCTGGCCTCACTCAGGGCAGAACACATATCGGGGGAGGCAAACCAGTAGGCAGACTCCCTCAGCAGGGCCACGGTAGACCACGCGGAGTGGAGGCTGGCCCCGGAACTGTTCGAGGCAATCTCGGACAGGTTCGGCCGGCCCTGCCTGGACCTCTTCGCGTCTCCAGCAAACACTCAAACCCCACGCTTCTTTTCCAGGTTCCAGACCCGGGGAGCGGAAGGGACGGACGCGCTCAGATGCAGGTGGCCACAGGGGCTCCTATACGCCTTCCCTCCTCCGCCCCTAATACAGGCAACAATCCGCAAGCTGATTCTAGAGCAGGCAGAAGTGATACTAATTGCTCCATACTGGCCGAGACGTCCATGGTTCGCAGACCTGGTAGACCTATCAATCTCGCCAGTGTGGAAACTCCCTCCGAGTCAGGTATCCCTGAGCCAGGGGAAACTCCAACACCCAGACCCACAATGGCTCCAACTAGCCGCCTGGCACTTGAGCGGGAGGGTCTGAGTAGGCAGGCCTTCTGAGAGGAGGTCATTTCGGTCATCCAGGACGCCCGTCGACCCTCCACCAATAGGATATATGACGCTACCTGGAGGAATTTCTCCTCCTGGTGCAGTAGGCAGGGGCTAAACCCCCTGGCGGTCACCATTCCCGTCATCCTCCAGTACCTGTGGGACGGCATGAGCAGGGGTCTAGCGACCAACACCATCTGTAGACAGGTAGCAGCCCTTCAAACGGTCCTGGTCTGTGAGGACCGAGGAACCCTGTCACAACACCCAGCGGTGAGTGCCTTACTAAAAGGGGCCGCCACAAGGCGGCCTCCCGTAGTCCACCGCTTCCCGTCTTGGGACCTAAACAAGGTACTACAAGCGCTGACTGAGGCCCCCTTTGAACCACTGGGAGCCAGTCCACTCCGTTTCCTGACGCTGAAGGTGGCCTTCCTTGTGGCGATCACCTCGGCAAGGAGGATTTCGGAGTTGGGGGCTCTCTCGGTCCGGCCGGACCTGATCACATTTGCAGAGGGCAGGGTAATTCTGCGGCTGGACCCAACCTTCATACCTAAGGTCAACACATGGTTCCACAGGGCACAGGAACTGGTTCTTCCGGATTTCTGCCCAAATCCCACGCACCGTCTGGAGAGACAGTGGCACACATTGGACGTGCGCAGGGCTCTGCGTCACTACGTAGATAGAACAGCAACTTTCAGGAGATCTGAGGCCCTATTCGTGTCCTATCATCCTTCTTCCAAGGGTCGGAAGGTATCCTCCTCGACCATTGGGAGGTGGATCAGGGCATGCATAGATAGGGCCTATGAATCATTGGACCTGCAGGTACCAATCAACATCACGGCGCACTCCACAAGGAGCGCGGCCACATCGGCAGCTTGGCGCACCCAGGCGCCACTGGAGGAAATTTGCAGAGCGGCCACGTGGGCCTCTCCGTCCTCCTTTGTTAGAAATTACAAGATTGATCAATTTGCTGCAGCTGAGGGTTCGTTTGGCAGAAGGTCCCTGCAGCAGATAGAGTCCTAGTAAGAGATAGCCTAGACCCCCACCCAGGGGGACTCATGAGGGCTTGGGTACGTCCCATAGGTGGATTCGGAATCCACCCATGCAGGAGAAGAAGCGTTGACTTACCTGAACGCCTTTTCTCTGCATGGGGGGATGGAGAATCCACACCCTCCTCTAACTGGTCTAGGCAGGAGTTTTCTCTTACAGGATACTGAAATGGAGCTACACGGTCCGAACTGATGAGGGGCTTCGCCTGTCAAAAACTGGGGAAGGAAGCCAGGAGGCGGAGCTAAATTTCGGACCTAGTCTGTGATTGGGTAGCAGGCTAACACAACCCATAGGTGGATTCTCCATCCCCCCATGCAGAGAAAAGGCGTTCAGGTAAGTCAACGCTTCATCTATTCAAAAGAAATAAAGATTAAGACTGTAAAAAGTAAAACAAACATAAAATGGGGTTATCTGATTAAGGTTAAAATGTATGGTTCTGGTAATGCTTAATGGATTTTTGCTGATCAGAACTGAATGAGGCTCTAAAACTTTGTTTATAAATAAGACAAAAGAGATCCTTTGTATTTTTAGGGAATGTGATAAGGTACTGTGTTAAATAAAGGACAGGAATGTACAGCTAGTTTATTGTTATTTCTGGTAACTCTTAAAGGACCTTTGTTGGCTAGAATTATATGATGAAAATCTATAAATAAAAAATGAGACATGGCATGAAGAATGCATATGTTGCAACATTAAAGAAAATGATAAGCTACTGAAATTGTACTTGTCATGATGAAGGGAGAAGTTATTTTTTTATATATCTTTTTTCTTGAATGATTTTTTTCCTTTTTTACACTTTTTAATTTTTTAATTTTATTTTACTGTTACATTTTTTAGTTTGAATTAGCTTTATCTTTGTAATTGTAAACTTTAATAAAAATTACTATTAAAAAAATTACATTGCTACTAAGACATTTTTCAATACTAAAATACCAATAATAATAAAAAATGGTCAATCTGATAAAACTGCTGTAAGTATTGCACTTTTTTGTGTTATTTAGGCCTGTATTGTGTAGGCATTTTAACATTCAGATGGAATCTGCCTTCTGTAATTCAAATCCATTATTCTGTGTTGTGCCTTATAGAATTAAAAAGAAGAGGTCCTGACTATCTTCTGTACTAAATCATTTTATATATTTTAAGAGCATCATTGTATCCCACCTCACTCAATATTTCTCAAAGATAAAATACCCAGTTCCTTCTATCTTTTTTCAGAAGCTTAGTTTTGCTAATTGCTGATTGCTACTCTTCTCAAAGTGCAGTAATGAGAACTGGACCCAGTGCCTAAAGCAGAACAGAGTGGAATAACTACTTCCTGTCCTTTGAAATTATACTTGTGTTGGTGCAGCTTAAAATTGTATTTGCCGCCTTGATAGCCACATCACATTGCTGGCTTATATTCAATCTTTTAGTTTGCAGGTATAATTACCAAGTCAGACATTCTTCCTCTCTTCTTACATTTGTATATTTGATTTCTGTTTCCCAAGTGAAGAACTGGGAAAAACTTGATTGCTTTCTATAACCTATTAAGAGTATTTGAAATCTTTATTTTCTAGAACATTAGTTAATATTAGTTATCCCACTCAGTACATATTTACAAATCTAGGATGCTTTCCCTCTGCTTATCATCCAAATAATATAAATATTGAAAAGTTGAAGCCCAAGGATCAATCATTGTGACCACCTATTAAGTACCTTTGTACTGCTTGATGAACCATTGATGAGATCCTCCTGTCTAAGAAACTGAGCAGTTTTTGAGTTATCTCTGTTTCCACTAAATTGCCCTGCCATCCAAACCTATATTTTAACTAGCTTGCTTATTAATAGGTCATGGGGTAGTTTCTCAAATGTGAAGTAAAGGGGGGGTGCATTTGTAGAATTCCATACAACAAACAAAAAGCAAGTAACATTTCATCGAAATTTACAACATGGGGTCAACTATAGAAAATTGTTATTTAATGTGAAGCTGAGCAGGGGTTTTATGTACATCTTAAAATTTGGGTGTAATAGGATACATCTGGGAAACAGTGAAGATTTTCCTAGTTTTGTTGTATTCTGTTGTAGATATATCTACAGTAAAGATGATACTTCTGCTATAGAATAACTAACAATATTTTTTAAAAATTGGAATTTGTTTTGCATAAGACTACCAAGAAATTATGTTATATGTTTCTTTCCAAGCTTTCTAGATTATAATTACTTGTTCAGCTCAAAATATATATTCTGACTTTTTCTAGAAAAGGATATTATTTTAGATGTACTGTATGATCTTGATGCTGCTTGTTCCTGTTCTGCAGTCTATACCCCAGTGCTTTTCAACCTGTGGTAACGCGTACCACTGGTGATACTTTGGTACCTGGCAGGTGGTACATATACGATGGGTTGAAAAGCATTGTTAAAAAAATGTATTAAAAAAGTGTAAAAGTGTAGCGGGGGCATGAGCTGAAACAGCGGCAATGCTGCACAGGCCTCTGGAAGAGTCAGCTGGAGCTGTGGTGTTGCTGGGGTTCTGCTAAGCTCCCAGGATCACTGCAGGGCTCCAGCTGATTGGCACTTCTGGAAGCTGCGCAGCCTTAGGGAAAGGCGTCACTGCAGCTACACCAAAGAGAAAAGGAGGAGGAGGGGGAGAGAGGAGAGGATATAAAAGGAGCTTTTGGAGGGAAAGGGAGAAAAAAACCTGACAGATAAAGAGAAGGGGACGGAGAAAGAGATGGAGAAGAGGAGAGGCTTCTTTTAGACAAGCAGAGGGAGAGAAGGGGATAGAACAGTGCAAAGATTAATGTCAGAGAAACAAGCACAAATTTCCCTTAAAAGTATGGTAAGTGGGTGAACAGATAGTCCTCAACCTACGATCACAATTGAGCTCAAAATTAATGTTGCTAATGAGAAATGTGTTAAATGAGTTTTGTCCCATTTTATGACTTTTCTTGCCACATTTGTTAAGTGAATCAATGCTGTTGTTAATTAGTAACATAATTGTTAAGTGAATCTGGTTTCCCATGACTTTGTTTGTCAGAAGGTTGCAAAAGGGGATCACATGACCCTGGGACACTATGACCATCATAAATATGAATCAGTTGCCAAGCATCTGAATGTAAATCATATGACCCTTGGAATGCTGCAACCGGGATCAGTATGAAAAGTGATCATAAATATCTTTTTTCTGTGTTGTTGTAACTTTGAACAGTCACTAAGCAAACTGTTGTAAGTCTACCTGTACCTCATTACTTTTTTCATTTTTTTTGGTCATCAAGTTTTTGACATCTTGTTAGGTGACCGGTGGTACTCGAATATTGCCATATCCTAAAAGTGATACAATCTGTGAAAAGATTGAAAAGTCCTGGTCTACACTATGCACTGTATTTAACTGATTTGAATTTCACAAAGTGCCTAATGCAGACATGTCAAACTCGCAACGTCACGTGATGTCGCGAGACGTATCGGGACTATTTTGCCATTGCTGGCAATGGGGTGGGCGCGGCTCCGGTATGATGAAAACGGCCTGCAGACTGGCAGTTTGACACCCCTGGCCTAAGGGTACTTCTCCTGTATAGCCTCACTTGGCCTGTTCGTTCTCTCTTAAATGATACATGAAGAGGGTTGGGTACCCTATAGATACACATGAAGAAGAAGAAATAGTCCTTTCATTATTTTTCTTTCTCCTTTTTTGCTGTGAGCTTTATTACTATTATCAGAAATTAGATTGAAGCAACTTAGTCCAATTGTTTTTCCCCAGAAAATGGCCTTGCCTTGCTTTCTTAGCTTTATTTATCTTCAGAATGATTGCTACTTTATAATGCTGCTAAAATATAATATTTCTATATCTCTTTAGAGACTGATACAGAAATGCTGAGAACACTGTTGCATATTGCAGTACTGATTGCAGTGGCTTGATTTTCACCTACACGGGGAGAGATCCTTTCTGTTCTGGGATCTTGCAGCCATTGCCTTGATTTACATTTCTTAATATTTACTGCCCCCTAGTGCTGTACATTATCTTTAACATTTGTTAAAGTCTAAAACAGACGTCGCGCAACATATCGGGACTGTTTTGCCATTGCTGGCAATGGGGTGGGCACGGCTTCCGCATGACGCATCCGGCCCGTGGGTTGGCAGTTTGACACCCCGGGTCTAAAGGATTCACACTTTGGTTCTTAAATAGAAATTTGTTTGTAGTTAACCAATTTTTGTATTCAGATTTGGCTACAGATATGGCATATTTTGTGAAATGTACTTTGTATGTACATATGTGCAGGTTCCACAGATTTAGTTGTCCCACCAGTTCAGAAAAATGCTTTTAATTACAGGCAAAAAAAATTAAATAAAGGATGTGACAATTGCACTTCAGCTTGTGGACACTGTGTTAGCTACCATATAACATGGACTAGGGATCTTATTGAGGTCATGTTACATCTTTATATCCCTGAGTTCCTTATGTTTCATTTTTCCATTTTTTGTTCAGTTACTGTAGCTATGTGTCATTGTTCTTTTGATATTTCTTGAAATTTTTGGCTATGGGAAAGGGTTGTTATTCAGGTATTCAATAGATAAGCAGGTCATTAAGATTCATTCAGTCCTTAGAATCTCTGTATAATTTGGGAAAAGGCCTCTTTAAATTTCTGGAACTTCCTGCTCCTGTGGTACTGTGCTAGACGAATGACAAAAGGACTTGACATAGTTCTGAAAATAGCAGGAAAATATTTTATTGGAATGCTTGGACTAAAAAAGGATGAATGCTTTTAAACCAGTTGATTTTTAATGGTGATTTTTAACAATTTTGAGATACTACTTTTTGAATTTTAGTTTCCTTCAATATACACTTGCTGAATATACAGCTATATTAGTATATACAGCTGAAACATCCCCTAACTGAATAGTATAGTTAAGATGGTTAGCAGTCTCTGAGAATCTGCAGTATTGACTTCTTTAAGACACATTTTCCTTGCATGAAAATCTACCATTTAATTTTATAAGGTATTAAAAGATGAAATTAAAGTATTAGTTATACCTTGATCTGTGGAAGGAAGAATTGGAATATTCAATTTCGGGAAATCAATGGTCCAGGTGGTAAAAAAAATTGAAACACACTGCTTATGATTTAAAAATGAAATTAATTCATCAGAAAATAACTTTTCAGATTTATATGACTCATACAAGAATATTTTAAAAGTGAGGGAAGTTAATTTAGTTTGAATGATACAAGCAATTTAACTTAACATGGTTTGGTCTTGTTCTTTTATTGCTTTATTTTGGTTTCAGATTTTAACATATATGTTAATATAATTTTAGAAAGACATAGTTAATAATCTCAGAATGATATTGAACTATGTTTCTTAAATAAGAAGCCTACTTCTTAAACTCACCCACTTGTGATATGAGCCCAAGAGAGTAGTGTAGATAAAGGAGTGAAGAAGATAGAACTTTCATCTCCTGTTGTCTTTGTTTTATTTTATATTAAAAATGGATTCTATGCATTTGATTAGTTATAAAAAAAAATCAGGTCCCTGAATAAAATGCATTTGCCTGCGAAGTTGCATATAATATGAACCTAACTTCCATATTGTTTTGAGTTTGCAAGTTAAATCTGTCAGCTATGTCAAAATAACATTTTTTCCATAGGAGCTGAAACTAAAAGATGAAGAATGTGAGAGGCTTTCCAAAGTACGTGATCAACTTGGCCAGGAACTGGAAGAACTCACTGCTAGCCTGTTTGAGGTTTGTTTGAAGACTTTGGTATAGTAAACCCTAGGAATGATATGGCTAATTTCATTAAACCTTTAATTTTTTTCCCCAAAATGGCAAATTTGGAAATTGTTTGTGCTTCTGAACATTGCATATTCAAAATGAAGAAAATTTCTTCATAGCTTAGATGATGTTATTCAAATTTATGTTTTTGATTTTAGAATGATATTCTCATCGTTAGCTTCTCTGTGGTAACTGAGTCTCAGTGATTGTTTAAATTTGCTTAGATTCATTTTTCCAATTACTGTGCTATACTTCAGTAATTTTAAGGCATAGGTAACGTTCCTAACAGTGCACTATAAGTTTTTCAGAAGTTGTGTCATCACAATTGCAATCACCAAAAAGATCTAAAATCTTATTTCTGCCTAATGCTTCTAATAAAAGTAAAATAAAAGAGAATTTTAAAAATGAATATATTGGGCCCTATTTTACATATATAGTGTAAATCTGTATGAAGTAATTATACCACATAAGCTTTGTTTTCAATAGGAAGCTCATAAGATGGTGAGAGAAGCTAATATAAAGCAGGCCACAGCAGAAAAACAGTTGAAAGAAGCACAAGGAAAGGTGACTTCTAATTCTTGATATTATAGCCAGTATTTACAAAATTTCTCTCTTTCTCTCTATGCATGCTTCTTTTTTGTGATTTTCTAACTGCATTTAAAATGTACAGAGTTCAAAAATCAATTTTGTTGATTCTGTGTCAAAACAATCTAAAGAGAAATTGGTGAGAAACTGTATTCTCACCATTTTTGAATAGGATTCTTATTTTTGGGATGATTATTTTGCATAAAGAATTAAATCAGTATTCAAAGTTGGTAAGCCTTTTCAGATTCAACTCACTGCTGAAATAATCAGTGTAATCAATCTATTTGCTCAATTCATATGCTGCTTTTTTGGTTCAAATTTAACACTGTGAATGGCTTGCAGTTTTAATTAACATAAAAATGCACAAAAAAAGGAAATTAAAACAATTCCTAGCAAAATAAATCACTAGAATAGCCCTTAATTGTGTCCCTTTCATAGTTCTCCTTTCTTTCTATAATTATTTTATATTTCCTATCTCAAGCAAAATATTTTAATATATATGTTTGTGTGTGTGTGCATGTCCTACTAAAATAATTTTTCATAATTGTATTACTGCTATACATAAATATAGCATGAATACAGAATAATACATTACAGTTCAAAAGGTATCAGATTTCAGTTGCCCTTCAAAATCAATCTTGTTGCTAGTTTGCTACCTATGCATTGAAATCTTGATTTTTCTGGGGTTGCAATGCTTTTTATTTCAATCATATTGGCTATGAATTATGAAACTTATACTCACATGCATCTTTTTATGATAATTCCAAGGGCAATGTGCCATGTTTTCTCTTGTTATAAATTAAAAAACACAATAGTATTTCATCTTACTATGCAGGATGCATGTTTCTAACATATTTTTCTTTTGATATATATTTAGATAGATATACTTCAGGCTGAAGTAGCAGCTCTGAAAGCATTAGTGCTATCTACTTCTCCAACTTCACCAACAAAAGAGCTTCAGTCCAGTGGAAAAACAGTCTTCAGAAAAGGCCACACAAGGAACAAGAGTACAAGTAGTGCAATAGGTGTCACTAACCAGGAAGTTAACATGATGCAGCCAATTGTAAAGGACTGCAAAGAGGTATTTTAATAATTGGGATGTGGTGAAATATGGAGCTCAGGGATTGCACAAAAATTTGGCTGCTTTTACAGAAAGTCCTTGGTTATAATTTGAGCCCTCTTCTGCCACATGCAACTGAAACTCTTAAGTAATGATGTTTGTTTGAAAGAAAAGTCTATATATAATAACTTGTTAGACCTGTTGCTATATTCATGTGAATGCATTTAATAATAATAGTAGTAGTAGTAGTAGTAGTAGTAGTAGTAGTAGTAGTAGTAAAGTTGGAAGGGACCTTGGAGGTCATCTAGTCCAACTCCCTGCTCAGGTAGGAAGCCCTATACCATTGCGGACAAATGGCTGTCCAGTTTCTTCTTAACACTTCCAGTGTTGGAGCATTCAATGCTTCTGGAGGCAGGTTGTTCCACTGGTTAATTGTTCTAACTGTCAGGAAGTTTCTCCTTAGTTCTAGGTTGCTTCTCTCCTTGATTAGTTTCCACCCGTTGCTTCTTGTCCTGCCTTCAGGACTGGAACATATTTTTGACAGGAACAGATTTTCCCTGTTTCAGTTTTAGCCACATACAAGGAAATGCTATATTGAGGAGAAATTCATAACTGCCCCCCCGTGGTTTGAATGATATAGTTGCAGCTGCACATTTAATTTAATTTAATTTAGGGTTAGCTTTTAGTTTCATTGGCTTAACAAGGCTTCTTCCTATATTAAGCTAGTTGTCAGGTTTTTATGGGATGGAATTGGGAGTAAATTCTGGTAGAAAAAGTAGATAAAGAAAATAGAATCTCTTTTTTAAAAGTTATAGAATTAAAACACTAAATTAATGGCAACTGGAAAAATCTCAACAATATGCTGTGTTCAAAAGATCTCCCATTTGTTGCATCAGCCAGCCAACTATATCATCCACTATTTCATTCCTTTCAACCATCCAGTTTTCTTTATATTCTTTTTCAACAGCCAGTTAGAAATTTACTGAGCATTTTTAGTCTACTTTTCCTAAGCGGATGGAGCATATATTTGCCATGTAATTTAAATATTGGTGGTCCCAGAAATTGTTAACTTCTTTAGTATGGTGCTACTTTGGCTTACACTAGTGCATATCTCTTAAATCCAAAAAAGAAACATTGATTGAAGTATGAACAATGGCATATATGTATGTGAATATTAAGAAGCCAAAGGCAGAAGTTGACAAATAACTAATACTTTAGTTCAGTTTTCTCTGTTCTGGGTATTCTTCAAATATGTCGACTTCAATTCTTAAAATTCCCAGTCAACATAGCTATTACTGATCTGGATACCCAGTTTGGGGAAGTCTGCCTTACTTGTCCAGTTCTGCTGTTTAGTGCCTTGAAACCGCTATGCAATGGTACGATGGACTTTAATTATCTTGATTTAAGTGGAAGGATGAAGCACCTGCAAATTAATGTAGATTCAAAGTTCTTAACAAAGCTCTGCTGTCCACAGTTTGTTATCACTGAAGTGCAAGTGCTGTGTAATGTGCATCATTTGTTGATTATGGTTTGGTACAATATGGTTTATGGCAGGGCTTTTCAACCGGTGGTACCCGTACCACCTGTGGTACATTGGCACCTGGCAGGTGGTACGTGACCATCCTAGCAGGGGAGGGAAATGAGCTGAACCGGCAGCAGCACCGCACAAGCCTGAGCGAGAGTTGCTCTTTTATGATTTGTGGACTTCAACTCCCATAATTCCTGAGCCAGCCATGCTGAGGGGAAAGAGAGAGGTTTCCAAGCTGAGCCATGCTGGCTCAGGAATTCTGGGATTTGAAGTTCACAAGTCTTAAAAGAGCCAAGGTTCCCCATCCCTGGTTTAAGATCTCTGAACTCTGGAGTCAATTTGAAACTTGCTCCATAGCTGTGATATATTATTGATTCAATCAATAATTAGAAGTTAGCATCTACATACCCATGAAAAAGAAATATCTTTGGGAAATATTAAATAGACAGGAACAATAGGAAAAGAGATAGAAAACCTAGCCCCAGAAACCAACTAGCCTGTGGCAGACAGCCAAGAAGCACTAAGCAAAAGAACCAATGTACTTTGTAGCAAAAGAACCAATTTAGCCTTGAACAAACTAAAAGAAAGCTGTTGGTCAAGTTTTTGACACCTTGCTAGGCGACTGTTAGTATTCAGATCTTGCCATATCCTAAAAGTGGTACAATACATAAAAAGGTTGAAAAGCCCTGGGTTATGGTATAATGTGATTCTTGAATGAAGGCTTGGCCTCTCATTTTGCCTGTTTTATTTCAATGTTAGGCTGATATATCTCTATACAATGAATTCAGATCCTGGAAAGATGATCCTACCATGGACAGGACATGCCCTTTTCTCAATAAAATCTACGAGGAGGATATCTTTCCATGCTTAACCTTCTCAAAAAGTGAGGTAATGCTTTGAAAACATATAATGATACTTAGATTGGTTATGTAATATGAAAGAAGGCCTTTAAAACAACCACCACCTAATACTTTGATATCTTCAGTTAAGTGCAAAATTCCCTATTTTACCTGCAAAGCATTTCTATAGAATTATAGGTAGGATTGATTTTGTTTGTATTGCACATACTGTAGCTCTGGACCACTTCACAGTTAAGGTCATACATATTATTTCATGAGAAAAAATTTCTTCTGGATTCATTATTGAGAGTTTCAAAGCAGCCATATTGAACCTTTGAGTAGTCTCAGTTGATAAATGGTTTAAAGGAGTCAATCTACGTGTAGTCCTTGATTAGTGATTGCCTCATTTAGTGATCCTGGAGTAACTTAACCAGTCCTCATATTTATGACAGCAAGACTGTAAAGCAAAGGAAAGCTGAAGTAAGATCATAAGCACAGTCCCAACTTCACTTTATAACTGCTTTGCTTAAAATGCAAACTGTTTTAATGGAAAATATTTCAGTTAATTTTTCCAGATTATAATACATTTCTTTCCTTTTCCTTCCCATATTGTACTACAATCTTACTTCTCCTGAAATCTTATTTTAATGAATATAGATATTGCATTGGTTTCTAATCTTATGAACCCAGAATTAGCTTTATATTAAACCAAGAACCTCTGGGCAGTTGTTCTACATTGCTATTCTTCTTTTCACTAGCTTTAAAAGCTGATATGTTGAGACTTCCGGTTCTGGATTGCGGCGCCTCTAGCTGTACGAAGACACTTGTCTCCTCATCAGCTAGTTTCCCTCCACCGGTAGACCCTTATGCGGGTCGAAAGTCGCCCTGGAGGGTGCGACTACCATTGAGGAGGCTATGCTCGGCTGCGGAGGAGCGGCGGCTCCCCCAGTTAGCCGAGTGAACTCTTGAGGGCCGATGGAGAAGAAGATCGGCCAGTAAAATGGCCGATCACCCAGCTGCACCAACCGCAAGTCAAAAGAACAACTAAGCATGAAGACCCACCATGGTGAATCTGGGTGAGACTCCCCTTTCTCGCTATCCTGATTTTTCCTGTAAAGAGCTCTGATTATTTCCCTTTGCTAAGAAAGCGGCGGCCGCCTATATCGGAAAAAGAGCTTAAAAAAACTCTTCATCTTTTTTGGTTGTTTTTTCTACCATTGGACTTTCTCTGTGGGATATTTAGGGGAAAAGAAGAAAAAAGGGACATTGCTAATTTGTTCCTATCAACTTTATAACGTTGGAGATACTCTCTTGTTAAATGTTTTAAAAAATAAGAGTGAAAACATTTTTGTTTTTTTAACTTTATCAACTTGGAAAAAAGATCTTACAGTCCACTGAGGACATCTTGTGTCCAAAAGTGACATTAAAACTCTATCTTTGTGATTGGAAGAGTAAAAGAGAAAAGATAATCTGACATTTGGGTGGTGAAGCTGGCTATTAGACCTTTGGAGGCGGATATTTGTGGACTTTTGTTAAATATAGTTTCTAATAAAGGAATAGGCTAGTCTACCACCAAAATGGAAGAAAATATTCCATATCTTGACTATGATCTAATATTGGGAAAATTTTTTTGAAATGACAGCAGACTTCAAAACTTATTGGAAATCCAGACAATCTAAAGATGCCACCTTGGCACTTCCAACGGACCCTTCAACAATGAATCAAGCCATGGAACAAGGAACACCAGAGGAAGAACAGAGCAATACTGAACAGGCTTTCACACATCAAGACACACAATCTAAAGATTCAGAGACATTATGCTTACAACCCAATGGTGAATCTACGCTGGGAGAAAAGGTGCTAACTACTGAGCCCATTAATTCTACACAATGTTACCTACAACGGATGGATAACTTGGATGATCAAGAACTAACTGTAACTGATTCAGTTCAACTACCGAAAATTACAAAGATTGACACTCAGATACAACTTTCTGGAAACCACAACAAAGTGGATAACTTATTTACAATTATAATATGGAATAAAAGTCAATATAACACCCAGATGATATGGGCAGGAAGAGAAGAAAATTTTGCTCAGTTTGAATTGATTAGAAACTTTTGTAACCAGAGTTTGAGGTTTGATAATCGAAAAGTTTTAATATGGGAACCAACTTGGTCTAGTAAGAAAGCTAGAGTCAGGTTTAAATGTCATATAAAACGTTACTTGATGGGTTAAAAAGGCTTTAGAGATTTTGTTTGATTTAACAATGAAAGAAGGATGAGAATTGACTGTTATCATAGTTGATAATTATTAGGAAGTAAACTTGTTTAGGGGTTAAAAAGATTTTATAGACGTAGAGTGATGAAATGATAGAACATGTTTTTAAAAATAGATACGGGGTTTTTTTTGGAACTACACTATTTTAAATATGATAATTATTTTGAAACAGAGAATTTCTGTTTGATTTAATAATGAATGAAGGCTGGGAATTTCCTGACATTATACTTGATAACTATTTGAAGGTGTAAACTTTATAAAAGGGCTTAAAAAGATTTTTTTATAGATGTGGATTGATGAAATGATAGAATATATTTTTAAAAATAGAATTGTATTTGTTGGATTTATATTGTTATTTTAAATGTGAAAAATATGCTGTAATAGAGAGAGAGTAAGAGCCACTTGTGATAGGGAAAAAATTAGTTTTAATGAATGATCTATTATTAAGGATACCTGAAATCCCAACTATATGTCTATTGAAATGTAACTGGAATATGACAATTGTAATTAGTAAAGCTTAACACAGGATATAGATTATCATAATTGCAAGGTGATTGAGGATTTTTGTTTGATTGAACTTTATCTAAAATTGTATTAATTTTAATAAGAAATATTATTCCTTACAGAGAGGAAATTGTTTATAATTAATTTGAGCCATATGTATATGATTTTGTTTTTGAATGATTTGACACTCTGACCACCACGTTGTGTCCTAAGCTTTTGAAAAAAAAATGGGAAAAACCAATAAAACTTTTATTAAAAAAAAGCTGATATGTTCATTAGTTTTTCAAATTGAAAGCCATCTGTCTTGATATATGAAATATACTGAGAATGCTTTATTCTTGATCATAATCCATAAATGGGACCTGTGATATGTGAGCTCTGTTTGTGGGGCGGGCGTGGGATAATCTAATGTAGTTCAGTAGTACTTTCCCACCATCTAAAAGCCAGAAACAAATGAGAATTGCAATTAAACTCTTTATCTTCTTCCCTGCCAATAAAAATGTGGAAGAAAATAATGTGAAATTTCTCAATAATAATGGCCGCCAAAATGCTGCCTTCCCTTGCAATGCAAATCTAAAGGTGGTTCTTATGTTAAGGAATTGTATGGTTTTGCTCCTTTGTATTATATCATGTATTGTTCTGGTTTATATGAGAAGAACCATGATAGTGTCTAGCCTTAATGCAATTTCTGCTACTAATATAGCTTTGGAGAGGGCGGTAGCGGCTAGATATATCTTTCACATTTTCATTCCTGTGCTTCTAAAGCAGTATTTCTCAATCTTGACCACTGGAAGATATATGGACTTCAGCTCCTAGAATTCCCAGGGAGCCATGCTGGCAAAGAATTCTGGGAGTTGAAGTCCATACATCTTTAAAAGGCCAAGATTGAGAAACACTGATTTAAAATATTGAAGGTACACACCTCAGGTAAAGTAATAGTATCTCCAGATAGAGCTCATAACATGGGAAACACCTTGGGAAAACTAGTACTTACCTCTTTTTGGTCTATTTTCAGTTGGCTTCTGCTGTCCTGGAAGCTGTAGAAAACAATACATTAAGCATTGAGCCTGTTGGTCTGCAGCCTGTTCGATTTGTAAAAGCTTCTGCAGTTGAATGTGGAGGACCCAAGTACGTTGCAATATAAAGGATCTTATGGTACCAGGAATATATTGCTGGGTTTCATTCTGGCAGCCAGAAAGAAATGACTAACAGATTTACCCCAAATCAGAAACTCCATAAATGCTGCATGGAAAGCTACAGGATGCCCTACTTCTTTCTCAGCAAGCCAGGGATCTCCATTTTCTTTTGTACAGAGAGGGATAGTTGTGGCCCCTGCAAGTATTACCTGGGCAAAGGCAGTTGATGTGCCATGAGAGAGGTTAAGAAAATAGACTGGGCTATTAATGAAAAGCCCATAAGATAAGTTAGAACTCTAAGTAACTCTGGGAATCACTATCATTGAATCTCACAGTCCTAACTTAATTTATAGGGCCTAATTAGATTAATAGCCTAGTCTACTTTCTTTTCTTAATAAAATCAGGAGCAGTAGTAACATTTACTGGTGGTGATTCTGAGGCTGATTATGGTTGTGAAAATAAATATTTTGTACGCTTAATAATTATGTTATGGAAAAAACCCAACTTTCTAGAATCTAATTTCACTTTCTGATATTTTATGTGGTATCCATGTTTTTTTACTTGTAAGCAGGGCTTTTTTTCTCATAGAATGCCCAGAACGGAGTTCCGGCACCTTTTTTGGATGGAACCTTGTAGGGTAGGCAAGGCAAGGCGGCTTGTATGACGTGTGTGAGTTCCGGCACCTTTTTTTTTTTTTTTTAAGAAAAAAAGCACTGCTTGTAAGGCAAATAACTATAACAAGAATACATAGATAAAGATACTGGAATGTGTTCTAATATCTTTTTACTTTATCTCCAAAAAATAATACTTTGTTACCATCTGCATTAAATAATGGCAGTGACATGCAGGAGTTATAAAGCACATTTATGTACACTGGTTATCTTCTTGGTTTTGCTAGTTGCCTGAGACTATTACCAGGCATCTGATGTGCTCCAGTACTTTGAAGGGAAGCATCCCAGGCTCTGCAAGCCTGACAGTTAATTGGCTCAAGAAGCAAGGAGTGTCCTTCCTGTCTCCGTATTTTACTGTGCTTTCTACATTTCACTCTTCATCCCTACAAATTACACGCCATCTTGGCTATATCCCCATTTTTTTATGGCATAAAGAAGTTTTTTTCCCCCCAGGGTCAGGCATTTCACTGATCTTATTTCTTATTCCCCTCATGGCCCCTCCTATTGCATCAGAAGCTGACTTCAAGTAGTTCTTCAAGTGACACTTCCTATCATTAGGTAACTAGCAAGAGATGAGCATCAAACAACCTTCATATGTAACATTGTGGCTGAGTTCATATATTATACTAGGGCTAGGCTGTAACCATTGCAAATCACCACCATAGAGATGTTAAACCACAACAAAGTGAAGAGATCTGAAGTCTGGAATGGTTGAGATGCTTTTAGGGGGAGGGGACTTCTTTTAAAAAAATTGCAAAGACCACTGCAAAGGGCAATTCTCTCTGGAGTTGTAAATTTTACTTGTGTGGTTTAACCCTTTACAAAACATTGTAAACACTGAGCATATCAGTTCATAACTTACAATAATTTCTATCAAAGTGGTGTAAAAATAGATGACAGGCTTTTTGATAAACAACCATATCATAATTCAGTATTCATGCAAATTAAATCATAACCCATCATTTAAAACTGTTCCATTCTGTTGACAGAAAATGTGCTCTCAGTGGACAAAGTAAATCCTGCAAACATCGAATCAAGCTGGGGGACTCAGGAAACTACTATTATATTTCTCCTTTCTGTAGGTATAGGGTAAGTATCGAGCTCTAAATCATAATTTGTATATCTGGATCAGGCAAGTAATTGAACATGTGGAATTCTCATTCTTTATTTTCCTTCTTTTGTACAGATCACATCAGTATGTAATTTCTTCACATACATTCGATATATTCAGCAGGGGCTTGTGAAACAGCAGGATGGTAAGTTAAGAATGAGGGTTACTGTAAGAAAATTGTGTATTTCTTAGCAGGGCTGCTATGTTTTTTTTCAGCAAGTTGTGGGTTTTCAAATTTGGCCATGACTGATAGTTTATTTTTGGTATATAAACCGAGAACTTGGGGAAGTTCTAATGCTCCTAACAACCTCTAAACCTGCATCTAAAACCTCCTACTTTGCTGCTTTTTTATATTCCCATATGGCATGCAGTTAGGAAGAAGAATTTATTTTTCATAATTAAGTTGAGAGTCATCTGTGCAAATTTCAAAGGGGCAATATGTCATTAAGCTTTTAATTTCTAGACAATCACTGAGTTTCATATAAATATATCCACAGATTTTTGTGACAGATTGTCTGCATCAAGGGAGGGTGGGGGAAGAAAAATAGAAAACAGAGTTTCATTCTTCTAAATTGGGCATACAGAGTGTATATGTGTGTGTGTGTGTGTGTGTGTGTGTGTGTGTATATATATTTTCTCTTACTTTTTTACATCCTTTTGTGAATGTTCCATATCTGCACTGCACTTGGGGATTAAATTAGATAAACTATTTAAAAGTTAGATTCAAACATGCAAACTGATTTTAAAAATGGTAAAACATTTTTAAAGATGTAAGCATCATCACTGTACTGTCATGTAAAATCTATTTTACATGGTCTCAGTATTTTAATATTATATGAAAAATGTTGCATGCAATTTGATATATTCATCCTTAAATTGTTAAACATCTAAGTAATCTGTCATAATTTTTATATTTGCATGTATAGTTGTTAATTCTATTTTTGTGTTAATGTTTTTACACCATTATAAGGTAGTGGATTTTGAAATTTAGATGTTTTTATCTGAGTCCTTGTAGGTGCATCTAAAAAAAAACACCTAAATGGCTGTAGGATTCTGAAGTAAAGATTTTTTTTTATATAAACAGATTAAGTAAATAGTTTTAAGGCAGTAAAATTTAATTAATATAGTGCAGTTGGTAATGGTTGATGTGTCATTAGATTTCACCCGCAAAATCTTGAATTAGTTTGAATGATGAACTGAATGATAAGGTATGTAATCAAAAGTGATTAGACATGACATATATTAAAATAAAAAATATATTTTTCCAGTCAGTGCCTCTCAGTAACTGTATTATATTTAAATAGTGCTTTTAGTATCTGAAAACTCAGATTTAGCATCGCTAAATATCTTTGTTCATTGGGAACTTCAAAAGAAGCATTTTTTCCCACAACATCTCCTTTTCTTTTATACAGTGGACCAGATGTTTTGGGAAGTCATGCAACTGAGGAAAGAGATGTCGCTGGCAAAACTTGGATATTACAGGGAGGAGCTGTAACTCCAGCATTTCTGGTGCCTGCATGAACTTCCATAACTGTACATACATTTGAGCTGGTTCTATATCCATGTTTATTTATTTTGAAATGGGTCCAGGATTATGTGCAGTTTGCACTACATACTCTTGTAATTCAACAGAATAATTTTAAACAAGAGATTATAAAGCTGGCAAGGCAAGAGAATTTTCAGGTATACTTGTGACTATAACTTACGATTGAGAAATTCAGGTGAAACACTGCTCAAGATTTATGTGCATTTTTGTGTGTTCTAGAGAGAGTTTTTAATACAAAATTTCAGCTTAATAAAAAGTTAAATCTGAACCTTTTCTGGGTCTGAAATGTTCTTTTAAAAATGTATACTTTGTAAAATGTATGAAAGACAGTTATTATTTTTGCCAAAAAACAATAACCGAGGGCCTGAAATGATTTTGGATAAACGATGATGAATTAGTGGAAGTGGGGATATAGCAAATGTTCACACTGAAGGTGTGCATTTTCATTAAGAACTAATTGTTTGCAGTAAGATGAGATGAATTAAAAAATAATATCAACTACTGCTAATTTAGCCTTCAGAGGTATTGAATGTCTCTGAATGCTTTCATCTTCTGATTCTACTTAGCAAATTTTAAAATTATTTGAAGTATTTTTCTCTTCAAGTCTACAATATTTGTTTTGTTGGGAAATCAAACAGAAACATATTCTCTAAGGACCATGGGACTCTTGTGTGTGATTAGTCAATGAATAGAAAGGAAGTTCTGTTGAAAAAAAAAAGCATTTTTCCATGCTGTTTTTTTTCAACAGAACTTCCTTTCTATTAGGTTCATCGGCTTTGAATAAAAATTAAATCACATTTGCCTTTGTGCCAGAGTAAAGCTCCTGCACCAGGAGCTGCTGAGTAGACATTTGGTACTGTCAATACTGATGAGATCCCAAACATCCTTATTGATTCATCACCTTTTTTTTTAATTTGACCATGGCTAAAAACACTCTCAAAACATTAACTTCACTATTACTATAACACTGAGATTTGATCAGGTCTTTTCTATTTATTTCTAGTCTGAGGTTTATCTTCCACTTGGTATGCAATTACACAGGTTGCTACTCTGAGGCAAATACTGGGATATTTAATCATTTCTTGGTCATGGTCATTAGGCGCCAGATTGCAAAATAAAAGCTACAGAGTTGATAGATTTGGTCTGAACGGTAGCTTTCGGTATCTTGCAGTACTATAAACCTGTTTTTCTCAATGTTTTTATCTCTGAGAGACTCTTGAAATAATTTTTAGGCCTTAGGAAACTGCTGGATAAAAATTGCAAAAAATACGAAAATTGTACAATACAGTTCAATTCTAACTGCCATAATACATGATTTTATAATGTTTACACCAACAGCAAAGCTGTTGCAATTGGTTGAAATTAGCAGCACCATTGTGTTGTGCATGAAGTTCCAAGACTTTTTTTAAATCATGGAAAGCCAGATTATTTGTAGTCCCTTTCTCTACCTTACCAGAAATGTTTTAAAGTTTTGAAGGCCCATTTTATGACCTTAACTTGCCACAGTTAAGTGAGTCACTGCAGTTTTTAAATTAGTAACACAGTCGTTAAGTGAATCTGGCTTCTTGATTTTGTCAGAAGGCTGCAAAAGGTGATCACATGACCCTGGGACACTGCAACTGGGTTAAATATGAATCAGTTGCCAAACATCCAAACTTTGATCACATGACCATGGGGATACTGCAATAGTTGTAAGTGTGAAAAAGAGTCATAAGTCACGAATGAAGGCAAATATATGTGTCCCAGGATAGTGTTGCAAGATCCAATCTGGTCTTCCGAACTTTTGGATTCCTGCTGGAGCCCATTCTCAGGGAACTTCTCTCTTCCAGAATGTGTGGACAGGCAAAGAGCTGTATTTGTTGAATAAAGAAAAAATAATTTGGAGCTTCTCTTGATTATAGTGGTAGCTTCTGTTGAACATCAGTGCCGTTGGTGGCAGTGATAACAATTACACACCTCCATCAAACATTTGTCTCCAACAGAGCTTGTGATGAATATAAAAATGACAGCCACCAAAAGCCCTGAGAAAGAATACAAGTCTATCAGTCTAATTTATCATGAATTGATTGAATATCTTAACAATTTTGGAAGAGTTATCTCCAATTCTTACTATACTAGCATCAGTTTTTAAAGAAAAAGGTATTCAACTGTGACCACACTAACATAGTTGTCAAATCAAATTTTCATATATTGAGATCCAAATTTTGGTCATGCCAGGTTAGCCCTCTCATGCATCTCAAATCATAGATAGGGAGGCTTTGTTATAGACCAACCTGTCCTTCAGTAGCAGCAGCCACCAGAGTCCAGGGCCACTTAAGGTCCACTAACGGCATTGGAGATGAGATCATATATTATTCTTGATATCTTTATTCTTTCATAATAATACCATAATTCTACAAAAAAGTCTGCTGTTTTAGATGTTATCTTAATAATTCTTAGGTCCTTGGTTAGGACCTGACTTACTAAGTTTTCACCAGTCTTAGACTGTGAATCTATAGATTACTCACACATAATTTCAACTGCAAATTATGGTATACATTCTTTTTAAAACTAATATCCAGTTTCTAGCTCTTTAGGTCATGATAATAAAGTACTTGTTAATTTATGGAAAATCCTTCTAAATCAAATACTATTGACAAATCTGTGATTTAAACCAAGATTGTGTTCTCATGATAGGTAGCGTGAATAATCTTTGGAATAGCATTCAAGTAGCCTTGAATCAAATTACTGTCTTAAAAAAAAGATATTTCAGTTGTGGGTAATTTATAATATAATTTGCAATATCATAAGGAAGAAGTTGTAGCTGATACTATTTAACAACATATTGTGTAGAAAAATTGTAGAGTTAAATTGGAGGAAAAAGATGAAATTATATACTGCTGGGATTGTAATAAACTCTAATTGACCCCAAATCTGAATTTCCACTCTTTTACTCAACACATAGCAATTGAGTGTTGTTAGAGATTACAATTGGAGTCGTTATTACAACCATTTGGAAGACACACAATTGGAGAAGAGTACTTAATGTAATAGTGTTTCCTGGGTGTTTTCTACATCAAAACCAACTGAACACTTTATTACAGAATGAGAATGAGATTAGAAGACATGAACTGCAGAAGATACAGAACATGCTGATCATTTTGTAAGCAATTTAGTTTTCCTTCTCAATGCAGTTTAAGTAATTGCTCATATTATGGACATACTTTCTTAATGAATGGACATAAAGTAAAAGATCAATAACTCCACAAGATGGCAGCATTTAAATTTAAATGTGGAGCTACTCTGCAGAAAACAATTGCATTTAATAGCACTAATTCCCAAAACAGGCGAGATGTTGCACCTTTTCAATTCTTTTCTTATTTACTTAAGAAGGTGGCATTTGTGTAATACTAGCATCACCATACATATTTTGGTGTCTGCTATGGTGTGCTAGAGACTGTTTCAGCATATTTATTTCCATTGTTCAAGGAAAGTAGTAGCTAGAGAGACTTCAGTAATAAACTGTAGATAAAAGCTAGTTATCAGGCAATAGCTCACTACAACAAAGCATAATGCTGTTTCTTTCTAAAAAGACTTGTGCCGTCACTGGACTTCGGTTCAAAAGAATTCTTTTTTTTAAAAAGAAGCAGTTTTTGTTATTGGACTCCAGGTTATGATTATTTTCTGAAATATATTCCATAGTAGTAGTAATAATAAAAATAAAAAATACCACAGCAACTTAATTATAATAATTATAATTTTATTCATAATGTAATCCTAGTTGTAATATTTAATCAATAACAATAACAGCCACAATAATAATAACAACAACTTTATTGTCACTTTGAATGTACACCAATTGGCATACATCAAAATGAAATTTCGTTGCATACAGCTCTCAAAGGGCTACCATGTCTGATACACACTCCTTGTTTGGGGCCAGTTCAAGTTTCAGAACGACCATGGGGAGTGAACGATGGCAAAGAGGACAGATGGAAACAAAGCTCCATATGGATTAGCCCTCAAATTAGCTTGTATTCCTGCAGGACAACCTCATCTCCTTTTCTTTTGCTGCCACCTCCAATTACTCCAAAAGCCTCTCTCCCTTCCTCTGGGCCTGGCAACAGCGTTCCTTCGCTCCATAAGCCCAGGATCAAAACATTAAAAAAAAACCAAATTGCTTGAAAAGATTGCCATCTCCTAGTTTGAAGACAAGTTTCTTGTCTCATGCTCAGTAAATCTGAGGTTTGCAATCTAGCTGAATTGAACAATTGAATCAGAGATCAAGGAACATCTGCATTATTTCTTGCTTCTTATTTCTCAATTGGAAATTCCTCTACTGAAAGAATTGGGAACTTGGAACTCTAAAATGTTGTGTAACTGCAACTCCCAGAAGCCTCAGAGAAGAACATGAACACAATTTCCTCACTCTTATAGAAGAAAGTTTGGGCTAGGAAAAGAAGCAAGATGCCCTAATTTACGGAAAACAGCTCTTCTTTTAAGCAGTATTCTTTTGTTTAGGTCAGGGGTCCGCAACCTTAAACACTCAAAGAGCCACTTGCACCTGTTTCCTAGAGAAAAGAAAACACTGGAAGCTGCAAAACTTAAAAAGAAATAGAGGCTGCTGTGCATGTCTATGATTCAAATAAAGCAATCAGTTAACCGTTCTTTATAACAGACTCTTTGAATTAATACATAACACCCCTTCCCCCTAAATCAATACATATCCGTAAATTGTACATAGTCATTTAGATAAGTAGGCTGCTTCCGCAATCGTTTTGATCGCCGCATTTCTGCCTGCGGCTCCCGATCTACCCTCGGTTGACTGGGTAGACCGGAGCCCTTTTGACAGCTTAGGTCGGGTAGACCAGTCTCTGTTTGCCTTGTCTGGCCGGGTAGACCGGTTTTCGCTCGGCTGGTCTGGCCGGGTAGACCGGTACGCATGTCCATGAGCGGAGCAGTCTCTGACAGGCTGGGGAATAAGTCTTCCAGCATACTTTGGTCCTCGGGCACTGTTCCTTCTGTTGGTAGTGACTCAATCACAACTGAGTTGTCCAGCTTGTCTCCTTGAGTCGCACAGGACTCCGGCGGCTCAGTCGTGCCAGAGCTGTCAGGCAGCCCTCAGCTCTCCTCTTGGTCAGCGGCAAGGGTTTGTCTCACCTGCTGCTGATGCAGCTGATCGATGTGGCGGTGCAAGACATGCCCATCTTCCAGGACCACTTCGTAATAGAGTGGTCCTGACACCTTATAAACCACAGCTACCACCCACAGTGCCCCTTGATTGTAGTCCCTTGCCCAAACTTGGTCACCGACTTGCAAGTTCCTCAGTGGTTTGGGCTGCTCTGTCTCTGTTGTGATTCTGTCTGGGTGGAGACGGTCCAGCTTCGTGGTCAGCCGACGTCCCCATCTCAGTTCCGCTGGGCTATGACCTGTTGAGGTGCATGGAGTTGTGTGTTGACAGAGCAAAAATTCTGCCAACCTGTGATGCCAATCACGCCTGGTTAGTCTTTTAAGTCCTTCTTTGGTCGTCCTGACCATCCTTTCCGCTTGGCCATTAGAGGCCGGGTGAAACAGGCCAGAGGTGGCATGTCTAATCATATTAAACCTTAGAAATGACTGAAATTCTGCAGCAGTAAATTGTGCCCCATTATCTGATACGATTACATTGGGTAAGCCACATGTGGAGAAGATTCTGTGCAGTTCCTGGATGGTCCTGGCAGTAGTCATAGAAGGGACAGGTGCTACCTCAAGCCACTTTGAGTGACTGTCTACTACAATGAGGAACACCTGTCCTTGGAAGGGTCCTGTATAGTCTATGTGAATCCTAGACCAAGAAGTTTTTGTAGTTTCCCAGCAATGTACTGGGGCTTGAGGCATTTCAGGTCTGGACTGTTTGCAAACCTGGCACCTTTTAACTTGAGCCTCAGTATCCTTATCCAACCCTGGCCACCACAGGTAGCTTCTCGCGAGTGCCTTCATCCTGACTATTCCAGGATGACCCTCATGCAGAGATTCTAAGACTCTTTCCCTTAGTGTATGTGGGACTACAATCCTACTCCCCCATACAATACATCCCTTGTGTGCAGACAGCTCGTCCTGTCTTCTAATAAAGCTCTGAAACTCTGTTCTAGGACTGGTTCCTGGCCATCCCCTCAGCACCCAGTTCAAAACTCGGCTGAGAGTTTTGTCGAGGTTGTCTCAGCAGCCACATCCCCAGTGTGAAGGGGAGATTCAGGCAAATCCTGAATTGACAGGATGCGTGCAGCAGGTGTGGGGTCTGGTTCTAAATTAGGCAGAGGCAGTGCTCTGAGTGCATCAGCGTGACCCATTTCCTTACCAGGCTTATAGACCAGCCTGTAATTGTAGGCTGTCATAAAGATTGACCACCTCAGCATCCTTGGAGACAGGATCTGAGGGGTTTGCTTGTCTGCAGTAAACAGTCCTAGAAGAGGCTTGTGGTCTGTAAAGAGCGTAAAAGGGCAACCATAATGGAAATTGTGGAATCTCTTTATTCCTGCAACTATGGCTAAAGCCTCCTTATCAATTTGAGCGTAATTTCTTTCTGCGGGGGAAAATGTCCTTGAATAATAAGCAATGGGAGCTTGTTGCCCATTTGCCATTATATGGCTCAAAACTGCTCCTATCCCGTATGATGATGATCACATGCAATACTGATAGGCAGCTTTTCATTAAAATATGTTAACACAGAGTCTGATGACAGCAGTGACTTGACTGCTTTCGTGGGTGCTAGTCCATTGCCATGGTGCTCTTTTATTTAAGAGCCTGTGTAGAGGCTCTGCTAATGCAGCCTTTTGAGGTAGAAAGGCATGATAAAAGTTAAGTAGCCCTAGGAATGCCTTCAGTTCTCCCTTTGACTTTGGTCTGGGAGCCTGTAAAATAGCTTTGAGCTTTGAATCAGCTGGGTGTATTCCAGCAGCGTTGATCCAGAAACCCAGGAATTCTGTGGAGTTGACTCCTATTTGACATTTTTCCTTTTTGAGCTTCAGCCCCGCTTCGCGGAAATGCTGAAGAACAGCCCTTAAAAGTTCTGCAAGTATCTCTGCTGACTCCCCAGCAATTAAAACATCATCGAAATAAGGACACACACCAGGAATGTTTTTTAATGTGCGTTCCATCACACTCTGAAAAAGCCCTGGGGCTACATTGACCCCAAACTGCAGGCGACAAACCTTGAATGCCCCTCTATGGGTAATTATTGTTTGAGCCTCAGCAGAGGTGTCATCCACAGGCAGTTGCTGATAAGCCTGTGCTTATCCACCATTTCTGCAGATGAAGTTAAAAGTCTTATAGGAGATTATAGACATAGCTGATCCAGTGTCCAGTTCCATGGAGTATGGAACTCCTTGCAGCATGACTTTTAGTCTAAGCTTTTCTTTTAGGGGGCAATGGGCTCCAGTTCTGAGGATACTCCTTCTGGAGCAAAATCCTACTCTATTCTGCCCCGGGGCCCCATTACTTCTCCTGGGGAAGTCTTTGCGTGGCGATTCCCCCTGGCGATCTTTACAGACGGTAGCGATGTGGCCTTGTTTGCCACATGCCTGGCACACAGCTGCGTGGAACCAGCATTCTGACCGCTGGTGTCGTCCACCGCAGCCCTGACAGCTAGGGAAGAAGGCTGCCTTGTCAAATGGCCACTGCCTTCTTTCTGGGATCTTCTGCACCCGGTCGATCTCAATGACAATGTCTGGGTCTTCTGTTCTCTCTGACTCTTCATGACGCACAACCATCTGGCTGGGGACATTTTTTGAGGGATGTAAAGCCTTGACGGCTCCACCTGCGGCCTCTTCTGCTATCACTTCTTTCAGTGCATCCTGGAATGTCAGGGTCTTTTTAGCGAACAGCCTCTATTGTAAGTTTCTGCTTCTCAGGCCACATACCAGTCGGTCCCGGAGCTGGTCCTCTAGGTTGGGAAACTCGCAGAGCCTGGATGCTTGGCGTAGGGTGGCCACGAATTCAGCAATGGTTTCACCTGGCTGCTGCTCTCTCTACTCAAACACGTGTCTGTATGCGATAATGGACAGTCTCAGTTTGAAGTGCTCTTTGAGTCTTCATTTTAAGTCAGCGAAGGTGACTGACTCTAATGTAGCAGGAGCGACTAGGTTTTCTGCTATATCAAAGGTGGCTTGGCCACACATGCACAACAAGGTTGCAGCTTTTAAATTATCTTCTCTGACCTGGTTCGCTCTGAAGTAGTTTTCTACTCTTGAGAGGTATGAACTCCATCGTTCGGGGTGCATTACGTCGAACTCTGAAAGCTTGCCGATTTTGGCCATGGTTTGGCTGTTACTGCATCTTCAATGTCTTATGCTGCTAGGGCTTCTGTGATGTTCCTAGGGATGGGTCCCAAGGAATGTGCTACCTCCAGCATTTGCATACTGGCAGGCAGAAGGGGGGAACACGGTTCCAACCAAGGCACTGATGCCTGGTCTTACTCCTTTTAGTGACTTAGCTCTTTCCTCCTAGCAGCATATACCACCTTCATCACCACTGTTGTGTAGTGGGAGCAGCGAGATATTGAAGACACGGAGTTGAATTAACAGCTCTTTATTTGGTTCTCACAGAAGCAAACTCTAGCACAGTGATGGTGAACCTTTTAGACACTGAGTGCCCCAAAACTGGCCCCATCCCCGCTCCACCTCGTGCCCCACCCCTGCTCTGCCCCCTCACTCTGCCCCCCATCCCCTGCCCTGCCTGCCCACAGGACCACTCACTGCCTCCAGGGCCTGCTGCAGATCGCCCAACAGCGCTATGGTGGCCACACCCTCTGCCCGCGCCCTGCAGCATCAACTGCATGATGGGGTGTGAGGGCAGAGTCTTGTCTATGCTGCCTGGCTGCCATGTCCTTGGCTGCACTGTCCGTGTGGGCCACACTCGAGGGCAACTTTCTTTCAGTGGGGCTGCTGAAGAGGAGGGGGTCATAGGGGGAGGCAAGGCTGGGGCAACGACACATGTGCCCACAGGGAGGGCTCCGAGACGACGCGGGGCTGAAGGAACAAAAAAGGGGCGATATGGGGGTGATAGAGCGAGAAGCTTTGGGGACACTTTTGAGCCTGCCCCTGCGGCTCCGAGCCTCCTCCGCCATTTGGAGAGAGACAGAGACAGAGACAGAGAGAGGCACTTATACTTCTCTCTCTCTCTCTCTCTCTCTCTCTCTCTCTCTCTCTCTCTCTCTCTCTCTCTCTCTCTCTCTCTCTCTCTCTCTGATGTGGATTTGCCCCCTCACAGGGCTCCTGATTGGCCCTGCACCCGGGTACCCCACCCCTGGGAGAAGCGCAGCCAGGAAGTCTGTTTCCCTGGCTGGCCTGGTCCCAGGTGCACGTGGCTAGGGAACCGCGCAGGGGATCCCCAGGATCCCCACTGGGAGCAGCCCGCCAGAGCCTCAGCTTCCTGCAAGCCACAACCCCGAGGGAGAGCAGTCCCTGCGATCCCCAGCCATGGGACTGTTGGCCCAGCTGGCCGGGAAGGCACGTCGGAGTCCTGGCTGCTTTGTTGGCAAAGAATGTGAGGTGAGTAGAAGATGGGGGGAGAGAAAGGGAGGGGGGAGGCATTTTCCAACCAGCAGCAGAAGAGCCCCGGCTGAACCAGCAGGAGCACCTCCCCCTGGGGCCCGGTGCCAGCTTCCTTGCCCTCCTCCTCCTCCCCTTTTTCCTCCTGCTGCCTCCCGGGTGGCAGTCCCGGCTGGGGCAGCGGCCGGCGGGGGCATTGCTGGTGGGTTGTGGATCTCCGGGAGCATTGCATGGTGCGGAGTGGCCCCAGCTCCTCCAGCATGACGGACCTACCGGCAGCATGGGAGGCTCCAGCATTGGTCCTGGCGGGAGGCGGATCATTGCCCCGATTCCAACCGAGGACGCCATTAATATTAAAAAAGTAAGGTTCTACATTTAGGCAAGAAAAAGCAAATGCACAGTATAGGTGGTACCTTGCTCAATAGTGAGAGGGATCTCGGAGCAACTGTGAAAGGGATCTTGGAGTCCTAGTGGACAATTGCTTAAATATGAGCCAGCAGTATGCTGCAGCTGCCAAAAAAGCCAACACAGTGCTAGGCTGGTTTTTTTTTAATATCTCTATAGAAAGAACATCGAAGGAGTATGTGTCCAACGGTCTCCATCTCTCCTGAGCCACAGGAGCAGAGTCTTTCAGTCAACGGTATCTTTTTATACTTGCCATACAAGACGGCCGATGGGAGCGCATGGCATCGTGCGAGTGAAAATGCTTTCTGGTGGTTTGCTGACTGGCTAAGATAACTTGCGGGAATAACAACATATCTAATAGGGTCTGGCGCCAGAAACAGCAGAGCTATCCCTAAGTCTGTTTGCCTCTTGATGTCCTCTACCCTTTGTTGCAAGGTTTGTTTTGCTTGGTCAATTTGAGTATTGAGGCTGGAGAGAAGCCTAGTTTGGCAAGGCTGGACATGATGAGGAAAATTTGTCTTGGAGGATTAATGGAGCAAGGCCTTGTGGAAACAAATTAAGCTTTAGCCAGATATTTAAGGAAGCTATATAGATTCTTGCTTTGACTTTTATCAATCCTGTCTCCAGGTGCAGAAGTGCATTTGAGACACAACGCTGCATCTGGAGAATTGGTGTAATAAACTTGGATTGAACTCTTCCCAATGGTGTGAAGCATAAAGCTGAGGGTCTGAGCAAGGTCCCGTAGAGAAGCTGTGCTAGTGACTTGGCCAGAAAGAGCTTAATTGCGATTGAAACATAGTATCCTCCCTTTGTGCAGAAAAAGTTGAGGATGGTGTTCGCTGATCTTTGGCCAGAGGCAGCCGCATATTCTCCATGGGCTTTTCTTTAGTCAATGGCATGGACGACCACCCTTAGGTACTTAAAGGTGGTTACTTGCTCTATATTATGACCATTAAGATATCATGAGTAGAGTTTTGGCCTTTTTGCAAAAGCTATAACATTGGTTTTCTTGTAATTTATGTCCAGTTTATCGTAATTGCAATACTGGATGAGGGCTCACAAGGCTCTTTTAAGGCCTCCTGGTGTCTTGGAGAGGATCACAGGGTCATCTGCATAGAGCAGCAGCACGATGCTTTGGTCACCTATTTTTGTGGGGGTGGTAGTTTGCTTTATTTAACCATTTTACCATATCATTTATATAAAAATTGAAAAGCAAGGAGATCAAAATGCACCCGTTTAACACCCTTTTGAGTTTCAACTGACCTTGAGAGGGACCCTTGCATATTGCACCTCACCTTGAGGGATGTTTTAGTGTGTAAGGCACATAACAGATGGACAAGCCTGTGATCAATTGAAGCAGCTTCCAGCTTCTCCAAAAGCTTAGTCCACAAGTGGCACACCGTCCCTGTGGGTATGTGAACCATCACCTCAGAGGGATACAGGGTTGGGCTGCTCCCTTCCCTGTCTCCACATGCGCCAGCGCTCTCATGGAGTTTAGGCGGTGAGTAAAATGTGCAAGATGATCAAAAGTTCTTCTTAACATTTTAGGGGGGGTGGCCCATTGGGTGGGCATGGCTGTGGTGGTCATGGCAGACTGGGTGGGCATGGCCAAGGTGGATGTGGCTACCTCAATGTTGCTCATGGGGAAAACTGCTTGTGGGGACTGGGCAGGGTTGGGGGAGATCCAGGGGGTTTCTGGTGGGTGGGGCGGTGGGCAGAAGGCTCACCCTGTGGGGGAGGGGCAAGGCAAGGTGAGGCATAGGCCAGGGTGGCTGCTGTCTAACACCATCAGCCCCTGCACATAGAGGTTAGCGAGCACATGGGGGCCGACGGTGTCCGTCAGCAGCCATAGCCTGCAGGCCCTTCGACTGGCACACTCTGGGGCTCCGTAGCCCACTGCAAATACCGGGCCAGCCCTCCAGCAGCAGGCGGAGGAGGGGAGGAGGAAGGCACATGATGCAGACCTACTCTGTCCCATCTGTTTTTGTTTGCGGTTGGAGAGCAGGTCACTGCTGGTCATCTTCTTGGCTCCCTTGCAGATCTTGCCCTTGGCCTGCACGTGGAGCCTGTTCCCCTCGCACACCCAACACATCTTAGCCCCACCTTGAGCCACCGACAGCAGCTCATGCAGGTCCATTAGGCTGCCGCCGCCACCCTGAGCACCTGGCCCGCCCAGCACAAAGGAGATGAAACGGCTGGCTAGCAAGCTCAAGTAGAGGTGGTAGAGCATGCCAAAGGCCACTTCAAGTGGGGAAAGCCGGATCCCCATTGGCGCCATGGCCCTCCAGTCCCAGCTAGGATTGTATGCCTCCTACCCTTGGCCACACCTCCTTCTCCTTGAGCCTCCTGCTTCTGCTCATTTGCCTCCAGCATTCCTCCTCAGCTGGCCCGCTCCTGCCCATTCTCCCTGGACAATAGGCCCCGTGCCCTCCACCTTGCGTGCTTCCGCCCAGTTCATTCACCGAAGCCGCCTTTGTCCCAGGCTTTTGGCCACAGTTCACCACCAGCCAATCGGATGGAGGGCAGGTGGGAACAGTGTGCGATTGCCAATTAGATTGCAAGGGCATTGGGATGTGTGGTTTCTGTCATTGAAATGGGGCATGGGGGGCATGTCAGGGAGCTAGTTGGTTATCCCCCAAAGATTCCCTAACTTTAAAACAGCTCTTGGGTGGCAACAGTAACTCAGCATGAGGGGCTCAGGAGAAAGAGTGCCAGCAATGCTAACTCCCAAGAATGAGGGGCTCAGAGGCAGCTACAAGCAGGGGAGGCAGGGAGGGAAGGGGGGCAAAGAAAGGAAATCAAACCTGATTGACAGGGAGCATAGTAACTCTGCCCCTACTCACAGAGGGCAGATCCTCATTATCCTGGCCTGGCAGGGGTCTTCCTGCCCCACCATTGCAGACAAAGGGGGGCTCCAGTGAGGAGGAGGAGGAGGAGGAGGAGGAGGAGGAGGAGGTGGAGGAAGAGGATTTAAGCAAACTTAGCAACCGGAGTGGGGATCCCACCCCAAAAAATAAAAGTGCTTTGTGGGTAACCTAGCAGCATGACAGAAGAGACCAAAACCTGCTGCAACCACCAAGCAGATGGGGGGGGGAATAAAAACCAAACAGCCCCCCATCCTGCCAATCCTCAACAGAAATGCTTATGACAACGAAAGCCGAAAGCCTCGGACAGGGGGAAGAGCATGGCAGGCAGGCGTCTTGCTCAGCTGATGGCTTGAAGGGGAAGGGGGCAGCTACACCCCCTCCCAAATGCTGCCCTCTCATGAAAGCAGGATGAAAACTCCAAAAAGCGACAAGGAAAAAAAGTTAAAATAGAAGAGTGTCTCGGAACACCTATATTAGTAGATGCAACTGATATAAAATCTGGATGAAGAATGGTTAATAAAGCATTCTTGGTTGTCTATTTTATCTTTCCTAATAAGCTGTAACCAATGTCCTCTCTTCACTTTGCAAAACCTGTGGGTCCCACACCATTCCACATATCTGCAAGAAAGTAGCTGCAATCAGAGTACCATAACTGTAACTTTGAAATGTGGCACCACTGATTTAACTGCTGTCACACTGCAAGTACAGTTGGAGTTTACAGTACTGGATTATCCAGCATGTGTTATTTATTTTATCTTTCTTCTCCTTATACAAAACTGCACCTTCTGTACACAGAATGGAGATTTATTGTCAGTTTCTTGTCCAGTTTTAGTTTCCCTCTGTATCTGATTGGCCACTGGAGTAAAATAAAACCAAAATTTGTTTTTATCAAGTATTCTTATCCCAGTTTGGGGTGAGGGGAGAGACAGAAATGCTTTCTGCTATTCAAGGGTGTGTATTTCAATACCATTTCCAAAGCCGAATTCCTGGACATATAGATTATTCCTTTACACTGGTTAAACCTCCCCCCACCTTTTTCCCCAATTTAGGGATCTCCACTCACAAAAGAATAAAAGAATAGCCTGCCCTTTTATTTATTTATTTATTTATTTATTTATTTATTTATTTATTTATTTATTTATTTATTTATTTATTTATTTATTTATTTATTTATTTATTTAAATTGCATTTATATGCCGCCCCTCTCCAAAGACCCGGGGCGGCTCACAACAAAAAAATACTACAATAATTTTAAAATTAACACATTCATACCACACACAAACTCAATCAATTCACATGCACTGATGGCGGGACACTCTTAGGGCCGAGGGGCAGAGCGCAGCTCACATGCCCCAAGCCTGTCGGCATAGATGTGTCTTCAATCCTTTCCGGAAGGCTAGGAGGGAGGAAGCAGTATGAACCTCCGAGGGAATCTGGTTCCAGAGGGCTGGGGCAGCAACCCACACTCTGATATTGCATGTTTCCACGTGATTCTGGAACTGAAGTCGTTCGCTCACTTCTTAGCAACATGCACCAAACTTTCCACGCCGCCTTCCCCCCTCCACCCTATCTAAAATCTTAAGAAGGGCTTTCTATCATCTTGCACATTTTACTCATCACCTAAATTCCGCGATTCTCACCCCTGCATAGTTTTGATGCGGGAGGCGGGAGTTGCTCCATGCAAAAAGGAAGGAGCTTCTCTCCCAAGCTGGAAGGCTAACTTTGGCTGCCCCTGACTCAGAGGTTCCCCTTCCAACATGCGCTTAATTTGGCCCCCTGAGAGAAGCTGAGCCTCCCCTTCCCCCAGCTGCCCATGCCAAAGTGTCCCTTAGCTAAGGGGAGATGGGAAGGAAGAGGGGAGCAGCCATTCTCACAAAGGCACCACAAACCTGCACAAAGAGAACTCAGCACTTTGATGAATTAAGTCCCGCTGCTGCACTAAAACCTGGGGAGCACCAAAACCCACTTGCATGTCTGGGGTGCTGGAGTTTCCAGGTGTAGCCATGCCAAGCTATGCCGCCAGGCTTCCCAGTGACCAGCAGAAGGGAGATTGTGGCAAGAGCAATCTTTTTCCTCATTCCCTCCCCGGCCCTTGAGCTTGTCTCAACACCTCTTTCTCTGTGCTGTTTCTGGCTTCTCCCCTCTTCCTGCCCAGCTCTTGCAGCTGCTTCCCTGACTCCCAGTGCAGAGAGAAAGAGAGCGAGAGTGCTGGTGCATTTGGAGAAGAGGAGGGGAGCAGCTCAGCCCCACATCCTTCTGGAGCGATGGCATGTGTGCCCACAGGGATAGCTCTGCATGCCGCCTATGGCACGTGTGCCAAAGGTTCGCCACCACAGTTGTAGGCTGTGATATCATTGCTTGAGTCAAGGAGTGAGATCAATTAACAAACACTGTATAAACAAACTTAATAACTGAGGTTTAAAGAGGTTTTTGCAGGAGTTTTGGTGATGGTATCTTTTTAGAATCTGTCTTATTAAACAATCTTACAAGAAAGAGCGTGGATTTGCACATTTATAATAAGCCATGGTTTGTTGAATCATGTTTCTTTAAAATAGTTTTTACAATACACTCAGCTTTAAGCCATTATTTACAAATCATAGTTTCTGTCTGCCTAACATCCAATAAATCAAATTAAGCTAATATAACCTGAATATGATAATGTTTTTTTATTTATTTAAGAGATTCCAGGCTGCTTGTGCTTGGTTTTAACTTGTATGTTACATGAATTCTGAAATACAGTAGATTAAATGCTACTGGTTAGAGCTAAATGCAGCATTTAATTTGGGAAGTTCTCAAGGAATGGTCTTTTAATGGGATATTAGTGTTTCAGCAGAAAATCTGAAGTTGTGCACTATGTAAATTCTAGATCATTAATGAAAAGAAAAAAGGATTAATGTGATGGACAGAAACACTCTTCTTTTTGGGGTACAACTCTGTGACCATTTCTAGAACTGCATAGGAGGTCAAATACCCAGCTTCTTTAATTTAGGGAGCTAAAGAAAATAATTATTTAAGTTAATTACAAGTTAAATTGCTGGTTAGCCAATTTTGGGAGGACTGTTATCCTAAAAAGTAGGATATAAAACTTAATTTATTTTTCAGTTTCTGCCAGATCATCTTAAAGTTGCTGCAACCTCCCTAGCAGGAGATGACATTACCATGGCAATTTAAAAAATTGGAATAAAAGTCTCCATTAATTACTCCATTAAAGAAAATTGTTTGTCACCAAATGTAATTGTGCCCTCTTTTACACTAAAATTATCTAGAGCAGACATATCAAACTTGTGACGTCACGTGACGTCACACAACGTATCAGGACGGTTTTGCCATTGCCGGCAAAGGGGTGGGCATGGCTTCCAGATGATGTGTCCGGCCCGTGGGCCAGCAGTTTAACACCCCTGAATGGGAAGAAACTGAGAGTCAAATTAAAAATAATTCAGGATACAAGGGAAAGAGGTGGTTTGAAAATGCCTAATTTCAAGTTATATTATCACGCAGCTGTTTTAGTAGCGATAAGTGATTGGGTTAATTTAACTAATGATAGAATATTGAATATTGAAGCGTATGATTTATTATATGGTTGGCACGCATATTTAGTTTATGATAAAAAGGTGGATAGGAGTTTCAAAGAGCACCTATTGAGAAATGCTCTGCTGCGTGTCTGGAAAAAATATCAGTATAAATTAAATGATAAGATTCCTGTATGGACGGTTCCCAGACACGCAATAGAGAATATAAATAGAGAACAATTACATGATGTGGTGCCTTATGAGAAACTCCTATTTAAAGAAGGGAATGTTTTACAATTGAAGTCCTTGAATATTCTAAGGGAGGAAGGAATAATCCTTACTTGGTTTCAATATTTACAATTGCAGACTAGATGGAAAAAAGATTTGAAGATGGATTTATCTCAAATAGATGAAAATTTAATTAAACAAGTTAGAGATCAAAGGATAATGCATATTAAAAGATTGTATAATGTATTGATAGAAATTGATTCGGAAACTGAATTAGTTTTGTATGAAAAAGTTGTTGTATCTGGCCCTTCTCAGCTTAATAAAATCCACAGAAATATTTCTTTAAGAGTTTTATTTAACATAGTTCAAGAGATTCACTGCAAAGCAAGCTGCTGGCATTTTGTTTGCGGAACGGCCAAATCTGACTTATTTACATTCAGCTTAAACATGCTCTCCCTCCCTTCCAATTAACTCACTCTTTATCTCTCAGGTTGTCCAAGATCTCATTAATCTTCCGTACATTCCAAAAACACCAGAAAACTGAGTTCAAACGAACTTCTCAAGGTATCAGGCTACTCCTTGATATTAACGTTGCTCGTGACAAAGAATTAGTCCCTCCTTCCTCTTCTAATATAGTTTCCGATACGTCACTTCCCCCTTGGCTTCCTTTTTCCACGTAACTGAAACCTCCTCCTATCAAACCTTCGGAATCTCAGATCAAGCCATATATTGTCCTGTTCCAAGTCTGACTCTCCGCTTTGAGAGTCTGACCCAGATTGCATGCAAATGTCCTCCCTGTCTGTCTCTGCTGCCAGGAGGGGAAAGCACCCAGAGGGGCCTGGTTGCTCCTCCTCATCTTCTGACATTTCCCAAGCTGGTCTAGAGACACCCACAACAAAAGTGGGGACAAAATTTTGGACAACCAATCATGATGGAAACTTGGGAGAGGATCTGGGTAAAAAATGTAAAATTTACACAAGCGCAACATTTAAGAGAAAATTTTTATAAAATGTTTTATAGATGGCATTTGGATCCGAAAAAATTATCATGTATGTACCCTAACTTACAACCTAAGTGTTGGAGATGTGAATGTATGGATGCTACTTATTTTCATGTATGGTGGACTTGTAAAAAAATTAAGGCTTTTTGGATAAAAATTTGGTGGATACTTCAAAATATTCTGAAAAAACGTTTTGAATTTTCACCTCAGCTGTTTTTATTAGGTATTACAAAAGACTGTACCACCATAGAGATGAACTTGATTTTGAACTTGATTACAGCAGCGAGACTGTTGGTTGGACAATATTGGAAGAAGGCAGAACTACCATCTATCGAGGAATGGATTTTGAAAGTTATAAACTTGGCGGAAATGGCTAAAATATCTGCATATTTGAAAGACTATTCAAATGAAAAATATATGTTAGAATGGAAAAAAATGGATAGAGTATATTCAAGGGAAATATCAATCTAAGAAATTGTATTTAGCATATAGTTAAATTTTTATTAGGATTTATATAATAATTTTGTTGAATATAGTGGGGTTTTTTTTCTTTTTTTCTTTACCCTGTATTCACTCTGGGAAGTGGGGGGGTAGGTTGGGGGGGTAATAATGTACTCAACTGTAACATTTGCCTTATATAAGATAGAAATATTTAATGTTAGAAGAGGGGTTGCTCGGACAGTACCTCTGTACTACATCTGGAGGGGGTCGTGAGGGAGGAGTGAAAGAGGGGAAGGAAGTAGGATGGTTGGAGGAGAGGAGGGTGGAGAGGGAATGAGAGAGGTGTGAGGAGGAGGGAAGTAGGAGATAGGGAGGAAGAAAGAGGGGGATGTGGTAGGGGGGGTGCCGCCGAGCAACGCCCATAGTTATTGTATATATGCATTTAAAAGAATGTATGCGGATTATTGTTTAGTGTGGGAGAAAGTTGAAAAAGAATGTATTAAGTTGAGTTGTATTTAATGTGGATTTTTTGTTGTTTAAAATTACAAAAATTAATAAAAATATTTTTAAAAAAAGGATTGACAAAATGACCATCAGTCAACTGCAAAAAGCAGCTTCACTTGGAACACTTTACATTCTGCAATGATACTGTATCTTTAGCACAATCAAACAACATCTCCCTATCCCAGGCTCTTGGGAAGGACCCAGTGGTGGATTAAAATGCCAAATCCCACCTAAACATTTGGCTGAATGTGTAATAAAACATAATAAGAAGATACTTTTGCTATCAACTATAACTACTTATTATATGTATTCTTCACAGTAACTTAAATCAGTGGTTCTTAACCTTTTTGAATGAATCGCCCCCTTGAGCCAATGAGGAAGTTGTCATCGCCCCCTCCCCCAACATAACCTCTCAATCATAGGAAATAATTCTTCAATTTATGCAAACACTTTTTTTGTTTTCTTTAAAATTGTCATCAGGACATATTGATGCAAATAATTTATTTCCAGTCTTTTCCCCATATCTCCCATATTCTGGCCAATGGCGTGCCACTGTATAGGTAGAGGCTGCTGCGCAACGCGCATGAAGATAAGCGATGTGTATTCACATATGTACGGCATTCTGTACTGAAGCTAGCTGGAGGAACATTTGAAAACACAATTCAATCCACTAATAGCGAGCGATCTGATGTTTTTGTACGACAGATATTCAGCGATTCACTGTACGAAAAAGTCTCAAAAGTGTCCCCAAAACATCTCGCTCCATCGCCCCCATATCACTCCCTTTTCGTTCCTACACCCCCCTGTCGCCCCTTTTCATTCCATCGCCCACCTGAAAAATGAAATCACCCCCTGGGGGGCAATATCGCCCAGATTAAGAACCACTGACCTAAATCATAGTATGACTGTTTCAGTTTGGGCTTATCTGAAACATGAAGTTAATTGTAACACCAGTTAGAGCTGGTGTTACACAATCAGGTCATTTTGGATTTTTCAACAAATAAGAATTAATATAAACTATGGCTTAATGTGATATAATTTTAGCTTATTTCATACACTCTGTTCCAGTTTGAACAAAGACTCACAATGTTAAATAAGAAGCTGCAGTCAATGTGAAAGCTATGAATGAGCAGTTTATTTCCATTGCATTCTAGAACATGCAGTGGGCATCCTAGAGCAAATTGTCATGGTTCCGACAGATGAAACTCTTTAAAGAACTTCGAGGCATTGTTTACCTTAAAGAATCTTTATGGGAGTAGCATAGCTTCAGCACTAATATAGTTGAAGCCAAAAACTGGGTTCCCCTCCCCTGAGCACATAGTATCAAAGCACAATTCCCTCCTCCAATTAACAGTCATAAATCACATTCTCCAATTAGTTTGAAATGCAAGCTTTCCCTCCTGTTCTGAAACCCGCCAATTCTTATCATCTCTTATTTCAAGCTCTGAATTCACACTCTAACACAGCGGTTCTCAACCTATGGGTCACGACCCTTTTGGGGGTTGAACAACTCTTTCACAGGGGTCGCCTAAGACCATTGGAAAACACATATTTCCGATGGTCTTAGGAACCGAGACACTGCTCTCTCTGTTGCAGTCTCACTCCCTTCCATCTTCTTTTCCTTCCCATCCCCCTATGAGCTTGCAATACCCCTCAGGGCCTCACGTTGCCTCCCGGAGGACTCAGCTGTTCGGCGGCCGGAAGTTGGAGCTGCTCAGCTGCTGGTTGGGACACCCGCGGAGCCGACCCGCACGTTGTCCTAGACCCCTCCCCTGCCCATTCATGTCAAGCCCCTGGGGGCTTGACAGGGAGAGAGGGAGGGAAGGAGGAAGGGACTCCTCCTCCTCTCCTAAGGTTCAAAGCAGGATCAGCTTCCCAAGGGCAATCCCAATTCATGTGTTTCTGCTGTACCTCCTCGGCGCTCCCAGGAACGGGGCGGACGTAGGCTAGGCAAAGAAAAGCCACTGAACCGTGAGCTAAGATTGCAGGCAGGCTGGGTAAGGGGGTAAAGAAGAGGAAGGGGATTGGGAGAGAGGAAACGCCAAGCTTGTCCTCGCCTCTGCCAAGAACCTCCTGCGCCACCTCACAGGAACACCTGGTTTCAGATTTACACCGCAAAAGTTTTTCTCGCGCAGAGGAGAGAGGAAAAACAATTGCAGAACACCCGGGAATCCCTTGCATGGCGCCATGTACCTTGGTGCTTATTTCCTAACACCTTCCCCACCCCCGTGTTTTCTACTCCACCCCGAATTCGCCTCCCTTCCACTCTCCCATCTATGGTCTTAATACAGCCTTCAGTCTGTCTCCCTTTCAACACCCCCTAAAATTCTTCACTCAGGCAGGCTTCCAGAATTCGGCTGGCAGGATGCAGGTAACCCCTCCCCTTGTCCTGCCGCCTCCCACGGCACCGCGCCTTCATGTCTCAAGCCTCCGTGGCACAGAACTGCTGGCTTTATGCTTGGGCGGAAGACTTTTTCTTTTACAGATGGGGTGGGTGGCCCCGACGTTCACGGGCAGGCAGGACCCTGGCCGCTGAGCCACCGCCTCCCCATCGCCCTCCATGCCAGCTGGCTCCATCGCCAGACCTCCCAGCTGACGGGCGCAGGTCCAGAGGTCGCCAGCTGACGGGCGCAGGAGGTCGGTGCTCTGCCGCCTCCCATTTACCCTCCGCACCGGCCAAAGCATTGCTGGACGTTCCAGCTGATGGGCGCAGGTCTGGAGGTCGCCAGCTGACAGGCACAGGAGGTCAGTGCTCCGCCGCCTCCCCTTCACCCTCCACACTGGCCAAAGCGTTGTCGGATATTCCAGCTGACGGGCGCAGGTCCGGAGGTCGCCAGCTGATGGGCGCAGAGGTCGGCGCTCCACCACCTCCCCTTCGCCCTCTGCACCTCCTGCGCCCATCAGCTGGTGACCTCTGGACCTGCGCTCGTCAGCTGGAACGTTCGGCAATGCTTTGGTCGGTGAGGAAGGCGAAGGGGAGGCTGCCGCAGCGCCGAACTCTACGCCCGTCAGCTGGTGACTCTCAAATTTGCACTTGTCAGCTGGGAGGTTTAGCAAGGGAGCTGGCTGGCGTGGAGGGTGATGGGGAGGCAGCGGCCCGGCAGGCGGAGTCTTGCCTGCCCACGAATGTCAGGCCCATCCACCCCATCTGTAAAAGAAAAAGTCTTCCACCCAAGCATAACTTTTAAGGATTTTACGGATCTTTGAGTGGGAGAGAGAAATAGATAGAGGGAGAGAAAGAGGGAAAGAGAACTAGAAGAGGGAGAGAGAGAAAGAGGGAGAGAGAAGAGAGGGAGACAGGGAGAGAGAGAGAAAGAGAGAGAAAGGGAGACAGAGAGAGAGAAAGAAAGGGAGAAAGAGGGAGAGAAAGAGGGAGAGAGAAAGAGAGACAGGGAGAGAGAAAGGGAGAGAGGGAAAGAGAAAGGGAGAGATAGAGAAAGAAAGGGAGAGACAGAGAAAGAGAGGGAGAGAGAGAAAGAAAGAGGGAGAGAGATTAAATTACTAATATGGTTGTTCAGTGAATCTGGGTTCCCCACTAACTTTGCTTGTCACAAGGTTGCAAAAGGTGATCACATGACCCTGGAATAATTTTATGGTTGGGGGTCACCACAACATGAGGAACTGTATTAAGGGGTCGCGGCATTAGAAAGGTTGAGAACCACTGCTTTAAAGTATCGATCTGTAAAGAATCCCTCAGATCCTGTCTATTATGCCTGCTATCAACTACTCTTAATAAAAATTCCTGTTGGAATAAATTGTTTCCAAGAGTTCTGCTTTCTTAAGATGTGGGATTGAAGTGGGTCCTTACATTAGACAGGATCTGCAGTAATAGTCAACCTGGAAGGAAGACCCTTACCGGGAGACTTTGCAAAAAATACAATGTCTAATGATGAGGTAGGGAAGGGAGAAAACCCAGTAGAAAGGGAGCCTTCCCACTGACCAGGATCCGCCAGTTATCGGGATCCAAGACGTCATACTCCTCAGGAGAAGAAGTGGTGGAAACACGCAACCATAAACCTCGGTGGTCGATGGGCATTGGCAAGAAAGACGAGTGGGAAAAGAGATCGAGAAAGGTGACCCTGAGATGAGGCAACCACCAACCCAAATGGAAGCAAGAGATGGAGAAATCCCTGCACGTTAGCGAAGAGGAAGGAAGTTGTGCACAGCACTCGAACTAGATCCTAGAGAAAGCTATTGACCTGATGAAAAGAACTCTTGGCTCTCTAGGGGTGGAGAAACCTGAACCCTGCAGCCGCACCATCACCTGGAGCTGCAGCTGGAGAGATACTGAGGGGGAATCGGAAACTGTAGTCCCGGGGATGTCCATTGAAACAGCAGCTACCACCTCGGCAGCCCCCATTCCCCGCCGACCCACAGATGGTGACCAGGATGGGAGACAATACCATCAGCGGCGAAGGATTCATCCAAGGATTCCTGCCACTGGATGAGAAATTCAGGGGGGAGCCACCATGCTTGGAGTTCTTTCTAACCCAAATCCTCAGCTACATGGAAGAATACAGATGGGACATCCCCAGTGATAAAGCCTGTATCTGTATCATGCAATCCGCTCTGGATGGGGCAGTCGCAGACTGGATGGTGAACCATGATTCCAACACCCCAGAGCTCAATGACTTCAACCACTTCATATCCTCTCTGAGAAGGCGATTCAAGGACCCCCTGGATGATCAAAAGGCCCGTGAGAGAATCAAGATGGTGAGGCAGAGCAGACGCCCAATAGCCAAATATACAGAAGAATTCCGGGCCATTGCCAACAAGCTGAACTGGCTGGAAGACATCATCCTTAGCCATTTCAAGGACGGCCTAAACTATGACCTATATGATGCTTGCCTGTCTTGAGGGGACCCATGCCAACTCGATGAATGGTACGTCCTGATGGAGGAAGTAGAGATCGACCTACTGAAGAAGCACCGCCGAGGAAAACCATAGGGCCACTTGCCTCCTGAACTGATGGGTGAGCCAGTGAAACCACTGGCTATGGCCAAGAAGTCAATGGGCTTTTTCAATTGTGGGAGAGAGGGGCATTGCACCGTCGAATGCTTCTCAAAAGCCCCTCAGCGCAACCCAGGCCAATCACCGGCCAGGAAATCAGGGAAGTCCCCAGCCATGAGGGTGATAGAGGCTGTGGAGTCCCCAACCCCTGCCCAACATGGGGAGAGAACTTCAGCCTACACCGCAGGGCTGGCAGATACCTTGGACGACAGCTCAGAGGGTGAATCCCTGGTAAGTGAGCTGCCCTGAGTTCCAGGAATAGGGCGGCATAGAAATAAAATTAATAATAATAATAATAAGTGCATCCATCGCACCCCTCCTCAAGACAGTGACTATATTAGCTTCCTCCATGCCCGAAGCTGTCAAAGTGAAAGCCTTAATAGATTCTGGCTGCACCTGCTGCCTCATTAGCCCGACGCTAGTGGGGAACTTGAGCATTCTGGTGAGGAGGCTGAAACAAGCAATCTCATTTGACCAGTTAGATGGGTCCATAGCATGGGGGGTGCCAGCTACCCTAACCACTTTGCCAGTCCACCTATCCCTGGGAAACCATGAGGAAGACATAATGTTTGTAATGCCCAGTGATCCTAGGGCTGGAATGGTTAAAGAAATGGAACCCCTGGGTAAATTGGAGGACGGCATCATCCTCAATGTAATGGACAATCCGAACATTGTAACTCAGTACTTGAGCAATACTTAAGATGCTTTATTAATTTCCAGCAAACAAATTGGACGGACCTACTCCCTTTTGCAGAAGTTGCTTACAATAATGCAGTTCACTCCAGCACAGGCATCATTCCCTTTCAAATAGCCACCGGTCAAAGTTTTAACCCTATGCCAGAACTAATCCCAAATGAACCGGCAATCCCATCGCTGAAAGAATGGATAGCACAATTACAAAACACCTGGCCAGTTGTTAGGAAAGCCTTAGATGAAGCTAAGCAAGCATACAAAGCACAAGCAGATAAAAAGAGAGTCGAACCCATACCATTCATTGTAGGAGAAATGGTATATTTGTCTACAAAATACCTAAAATCCCTACAGTCTTGTAAAAAACTTGGCCCAAAATATATAGGACCTTTTCCAATTAAAAGAATCATAAACCCAGTAACAGTAGAATTAGAACTATCCAAAAACCTCAGGCAAAAACACCCAATTTTTCACTGTAGCTTGCTGAAAAGAGAACAACAGTCACCTTTACAGCCAACCCCCCCACCCCCAATCACAGTTGAAGGAGAACAACATTTTGAAATAAAATAAATCCTAGATTCGAGGAAGTATCATGGGGCAACTCAGTACCTAGTAGCATGGAAACACCTTCCCTCCTCACAAAACGAGTGGGTCCATAAACGTCACATCAGAGCACTGAAACTGCTAAAGAAGTTTCATATGGAATATCCCAACAAACCAGACTAACCTCTATACCTGTTTTGTTTCTCTACAGGTGGATCTCTCTTATTTTTAAGGGGGGGGCAGGATGTCAGAATCCATTTATATTTCATTTCTATCTATCTCCTCTGATCTAAAACCAAATCTCACCTTCCCCTGGATTCTGCCATACTCCCAAGGGGGAGGGGGGGATATGCCTGCAGGGTATGGCTTTCACTTCCTCTATTCGCTACAATATTACCTTTTGTTTATTGCCTGCTGGGTCTACTACCCATTACAATGTAACAAATTGCCTCCTGCACTATGCATCTCTCTGAACCTTCTCTCTAACTTGGTAGTTAGGAAAAGGGGGGGAAAGAAATGCAAACATCCGGAACCTGGCTTATTTCTCCGATCTCAAAAGGAGATGTGAAGAGCTGTGGAACATCGTATTACAAATGGAGCCAGACTGATGTTATCTTCCCTTTCCCACGATGGACTTAACACCTGGGGATTGGGTGGTCTGAACCGTCCGGATGAACTGTGGGGTGGGGTTTGCTTAGGGACCCTTTAAAGTATCGATCTGTAAGGGAATCCCTCAGATTCTGTCTATTATGCCTGCTGTCAACTACTCTTAATAAAAGTTCCTGTTGGAATAAATTGTTTCCAAGAGTTCTGCTTTCTTAAGATGTGGGATTGAAGTGGGTCCTTACACAAAGCTTATATTTGACTTTGCACGTTATAACAGCAGCAAGAGTCACATTTGCACAATATTGGAAGAATGAAGGAGTACTATCAGATAAAGAAATAATTAAAAAATACTAGAATGCGCAGAGATGGACAGATTGACTATGAGACTGAAAGAAAAGGAAGAAACGGACTATTATCAAACCTGGAAATTATTTTACGATTGGCTAGAGCAGTGGTTCTCAACCTTTTTCAGGTTGAGACCCCACTTGCGCCGTCCATGCGCGCTGCGACCCCGACCTGGCGGACGGCAGCGTTTGGCGACCCCTGTGAAATGGTCGTTCGACCCCAAATGGGGTCATGACCCACAGGTTGAGAACCGCTGGACTAGAGGAAAGAAAAAAGGATTAGGAATTAAATATGTATTAACATATGTAAACTCAGACAGCACGTTGGTTGAAAAATTATTATTGCTTGTATGGAAAAAATGAATAAAAAGATTATTTAAAAAAGAATTTTATTAAAAAATGCATTGAGACATGAAAATTTGCAATTTTTTTCTGTTGTCTTAGATGTAAGTAAATACTTTGCTTATATTATATATTGCTATTTAGTGCTAAATAGATTAAAGTATTTAATCTCGATGGACTGGAGAATAAATTAATTTTTAATCTCTGATTTCACTTTCAATATTTATTGTGTCTTAATGTCTTGTCAGTGGAAAGGCCAGTAGGCACCATAGTTGATTTAAGTTGGCTTTTATTCAGCCTGGCATATTTTAATAGGGCACTAGGACACACTTTTGCCATTCCTGCCATAGAATCATGAATCATTTTTGGCTAATTTGATAACTTAAAGAAAAATGTGCTATCTACTCTCTAAGAGGGAGTCTACAGTAAGCAAGCAAAGTAAAACAAAACCATCCTTCTTTATACTATGAAAAGTCAATGATTGCCTCAACGTTGTCTCCCAAGATGCCTGTGTCTGTCCACACCTATAATGACTTCCCTTTCACTCATTTTACGATGTTAGGTCAATTATGAATTATGAATTATGAACTCACCCTTTCAAATGTTATTTGTATCAACGCTGCTAACATGGGATGTTCTTGCTTTGACAACCTATGAAGATGCAGTCTTTTTCTTTCTTATGCTTTACTCTTAGAATTAGATGATGCTGGGGAAGGAGGCGGAATGTGGTGAGAGTTAGTTAGACATAACAATATTGTATTAGAGCAGTGGTTCTCAACCTTTCTAATCCCGCGACCCCTTAATACAGTTCCTCGTGTTGTGGTGACCCCCAACCATAAAATTATTCCAGGGTCATGTGATCACCTTTTGCAACCTTGTGACAAGCAAACTGAGTGGGGAAACCAGATTCACTGAACAACCATGTTAGTAATTTAATTTCTCTCCCTTTCTTTCTCTCTCTCTCTCCCTTTCTTTCTCTATCTCTCCCTTTCTCTTTCCCTATCTCCCTTTCTCTTTCCCTCTCTCCCTTTCTTTCTCTATCTCTCCCTTTCTCTTTCCCTCTCAAACTTTCTCTCTCCGTCTCTCTTTCTCTCTCCCTCTTTCTCCCTTTCTTTCTCTCTCTCTCTGTCTCCCTTTCTCTCTCTCTCTCTCTCTGTCTGTCTGTCTGTCTGCCTGTCTGTCTGTCTGTCTGTCTCCCTCTCTTCTCTCTCCCTCTTTCTCTCTCTCCTTCTTTCTAGTTCTCTTTCCCTCTTTCTCTCCCTCTCTCTATTTCTCTCTCCCTCTCAAAGATCTGTTAAATCCTTAAAACTTATGCTTGGGTGGAAGACTTTTTCTTTTACAGATGGGGTGGGTAGGCCCGATGGGCCCGACATTCACGTGCAGGCAGGACTCTACCTGCCTGGCCGCTGCCCAGCACCCTCCACACCAGCCGGCTCCCTTGCCAAACCTCCCAGCTGACAAGCGCAAATTTGATGGGCGCCAGCTGATGGGCGCAGAGTTTGGCGCTGCGGTGGCCTCCCCTTCGCCTTCCTCACCGGCCAAAGCGTTGCTGGATGTTCCAGCTGATGGGCGCAGGTCGGGAGGTTGCCAGCTGACGGGCGAAGGAGTTCGGCGCTCTGCCGCCTCCCCTTCGCCCTCCGCATCGGCCAAAGCGTTGCCGGACGTTCCAGCTGACGGGCGCAGGTCCGGAGGTCGCAAGCTGACGGGCACAGGTCGGCACTCCGCCGCCTCCCCTTCACCCTCCGCACCTGCCAAAGTGTTTCCAGACGTTCCAGCTGACAGGCGCAGGTCCGGAGGTCGCCAGCTGATGAGCGCAGGAGGTCGGCACCGCGGCAGCCTCCCAGCCGCCTGCTTCTTCGGCTGGAGCAGTTACCAGGGTCGCCGGCTGCGGGGAGTGCGTCAGCGGCCCTTGCGGGCCATGCAAGCCCTGTCAACTTTTCTAGCCAAAGAAGTAGACCTCCTGAACCCGTCAGCTGGCGACCTCTGGACCTGCGCCCATCAGCTGGGAGGTCTGGCGACGGAGCCGGCTGGCATGGAGGGCGATGGGGAGGCGGCAGCTTGGCGGGGGGGTCCTGCCTGCTCACAAATGTCGGGGCCACCCGCCCCATCTGTAAAAGAAAAAAATCTTCCGCCCAAGCATAAAGCCAGCAGTTCTGTGCCACGGAGGCTTGAGACATGGAGGCGCGGTGCCGTGGGAGGCGGCAGGACAGGGGGGAGGGGTTACCTGCATCCTGCCAGCCGAATTCTGGAAGCCTGCCTGAGTGAAGAATTTTAGGGGGTGTTGAAAGGGAGACAGACTGAGGGCTGTATTAAGACCATAGATGGCTGCGTAAGGGAAGTGGAAGGGAGGCGAATTCGGGGTGGAGCAGAAAACGTGGGGGTGGGGAAGGTGTTAGGAAATAAGCACCAAGGTACATGGTGCCTTGCAAGGGATTCCCGAGTGTTCTGCAATTGTTTTTCCTCTCTCCTCTGCGAGAGAAAAACTTTTGCGGTGTAAATCTGAAACCAGGTGTTCCTGTGAGGTGGCGCAGGAGGTTCTTGGGAGAGGCGAGGACAAGCTTGGTGTTTCCTCTCTCCCAATCCCCTTCCTCTTCTTTACCCCCTTCCCCAGCCTGCCTGCGATCTTAGCTCACGGCTCCGTGCCTTTTCTTTCCCTAGCCTACGCCCGCCCCGTTCCCGGGAGCGCCAAAGAGGTACGGCAGAAACACATGAATTGGGATTGCCCTTGGGAAGCTGATCCTGCTTTGAACCTTAGGTTCAAATTTTCTTGAAGAGATCTCTGGTTCTCCCTATTCTATTGTTTTCTTCTATTTCTTTGCACTGTTCATTTAAGAGGGCATTCTTATCTCTTCTAGCTATTCTCTGGAATTCTGCATTCAATTGGCTGTATCTTTCTCTTTCTCCCTTGCCTTTTGCTTCCCTTCTTTTCTCAGCTATTTGCAAAGCTTCCTCAGACAGCCATTTTGCTTTCTTGCATTTCTTTTTCTTTGGGATGGTTTTAGTTGCTACCTCTTGTACAATGTTGCAAACCTCCCTCCATAGTTCTTCAGGCACTCTGTCTATCAGATCTAATCCCTTAAATCTATTTGTCACCTCTACTGTATATTTATTAGGGATATAATTTAGTTCATACCTGAGTGGCCTAGCGTTTTCCCCTACTTTCTTCAATTTAAGCCTAAATTTTGCAATGAGAAGCTCATGATCTGAGCCACAGTCAGCTCCTGTTCTTGTTTTTGCTGACTGTATAGAGCAGCGGTTCTCAACCTGTGGGTCGCGACCCCATTTGGGGTCAAACGACCATTTCACGGGGGTCGCCAAGCACCGCAGTCCGCCATTTATTTATTTATTTATTTTGGTCAGCCATTTTTTTGGTCGGCCATTTTTTTCCCTATTGCGATGCGGGCCGTTGCGCCGCACATGCGCGGTGCGGGCCCGCCATTTCTTTTGGGTCGGCCATTTTTGGGGGGGGTTGGGGTCACACCACGCATGGGCGGCGCAGGTGGGGTCTCGGCCTGAAAAAGGTTGAGAACCACTGGTATAGAGCTTCTCCATCTTTGGCTGCAGAGCACATGGTCAATCTGATTTCTGTGTTGATCGTCTGGTGATGTCCACATGTAGAGCCATCTCTTGGGTTTTTGGAAAAGAGTGTTCGCTATGACCATCGTATTCTCTTGACAAAATTCTATCAGCCTGTGCCCTGCTTCATTTTGTACTCCAAGACCAAACTTGCCTGTTATTCCAGTTATCTTTTGGCTTCCTACTTTAGCATTCCAATCCCCCATGATGATAAGGACATCATTTTTTGGTGTTGATTCTATAAGGTGCTGTAGGGCTTCATAGAACCAGTCAATTTCATCCTCTTCAGCACCAGTGGTTGGGGCATAGACTTGGACTACTGTGATATTGAATGGTTTGCCTTGGATTCACACTGAGATCATTCTGTCATTTTGGGGATTGTATCCCAGTATTGGTTTTCCTATTCTTTTATTGACTATGAAGGCTATTCCATTTCTTCTGAGGGATTCTTGCCCGCAGTAGTATATCTGATGGTCCTCTGAATTAAATTCACCCATTCCTGTCCATTTTAGTTCACTGATTCCTAAGATGTCGATGTTCAGTCTTGTCATCTCTTGTCTGACCATGTCCAGTTTGTCTTGATTCATGGATCTTACATTCCAGGTTCCTATGGAGAAAAGGTCTTTACAGCATCAGACTTTCCTTTCACCACCAGATGCATCCACAGCTGAACGTCCTTTCGGCTTTGGTCTGTAATGATGCTAAGAGAAAGATGCAGACATTTCTTGAGCAGAGGTTTGAAGCTGCAGGACACAGCTTGACAAACTCTGAGTTTATTGTTTCTTATATACTTGTTACATACATAGGCTTTACATTAAATGCTGACATTTTACATTCATAAGTTTAATCATTAGATGCTGACATAAAGTTTCTTCATTGGAAAATTCCTTCATATAAGCAACTATTTTCTAGTAACATATTACCTGTTCAAAGACCAGGTAAAAACAAATACAGGGAAATGAAAGACAGGAAGAGATAAGAGGGAACTTAAGCATATTATTTATTTAGGTAGGTGAGGTATTAAGTCAAAAGGGGGTGACCTTCTGGCTGCTTCCTTGGGACAAAGGGTATCAAAAGGTTATGAGGTTTGTGGGGGGGAAAGCATGGCAGTTTGCTGCGCGTGCATTTTTCCCCACATCTCACTCTTCTTTATTTTATTAGTGAAGAAATCATCCTAAGCTGGAGTAGTTAGTGGGTCTTAGTTCAGTATGGAAGATTGCAAGACATCTTATTAAGTAAAGAGAAAAGACATTGAAATAAACAACAACAGCTGATAAGGATAGCAACTATTATAATGAGATATTGAACAATCTTTCCGAGAAGGCCAATGAGAAGCCATGACCATAGAGCACTCCACCAATTTCCTAAGGTATCAATTTTTTAAAACTGAAGCTGGGACACACACAGGTATAAGACAGGTAGAGAGTAGATTTTCCATGTCATATGATTCAGAAATACAAAAGTCTGTCACTTGTGTTACATTAGCTAATTGCACCCAAATATTATATTTCATCTGTGATTCTAAAGGATGAGTTGGGAGGGCTTGAGCCCCCACACAGCAATTAAGAAGGAAAGAGAGGCAAAGAATGACTAAGGAATTTGCAGTCAAAACCGCAAATATAGCAGCGCATAAATTCTCTAGTGTAGGTTCTTTTCCCTGTTGCCTCAGAACCTCCTACGCTTTGGATGTTAGGTTCTTCACATCGCCCCAGGTTGTTGGCCGACTGCTATGGCGAGAGCGAAAGGGACGTTGTGCTGTCTGAAGAGTCACCTGCTTCATTTCCAGTATTGGGTTCTGGACTTGATGCCATGACATCTTTGGCTGGTCGCACACACCGGGCTGGAATCCAGAGAGGGCCTGTAGGAGCAAGCACAGCAGCATAGCCTCGTCCCCAAGTTAATAAGGGAATTGGACCTAACCAGGTTTTATCAGACAATTGCCGATAACATACCAATGGATTAGGGAGCACAGCTTTCTGCTGAAAGTGACGCTGGTAGGCAGTAGTTTTTTGAAAAGAAATATTTAGCTGATTTAAAGTTATTAGGACTTTATTGACTTGATTAGTTATCCATGCCAAATTAGGTACCCTTGATCCCTCCGTTTTTATTTGTTTGTGAAGGCAGTCCTTAAAGGACCGATACATATGTGAGAAACAAAGGATAGCTGCTGTAAAGTTAAAAACAAAGCCATAAGATTGCGGTTGATCCTGGGCGTGATGTAAGCACTTGGAAAATTAAAAATAAGTTGGCACACATAATGAGAGTCAGAGATTAAGTTAAAAGTCTGTTGAGAAAAGGTGTGGAAAGCTAAAATAGCAGAAGAGATAAGTTATTCTGAAAATAAAATTGAAAATCAAATTTTGGGATAAGAAGAACAATATTAATTAATTCAGTCCCATTTCAAGGACAAGCTTGTTTGTGTCCTAAGGTTATTATTTCAGCAACAGCCTGGATAAAAGATAAAACGTTTTGGGATGGGATAAGTAAAGCCATTCAATACAATATACTTTTTGCGCTTCTAACACAGATAATACTCCTTTAAGTAGCTTACTAGTAAGAAATATCAAAAGTGTTAAGTGACAATTCTTATGTGGAATTCTGTCCACAAATTGAGTACTCAAGATGTCATTAATTTGCTCAACTGTGGTAAATGCTACAAGTGGAACTACTATGAGATTTCCAGGTTGTTTTCCTTTGGTCAATAAGTTAAATTCCAAGTTAATCAAATACCATTCAGATGGAAACAAACTTCTATTAAGTATTTTAAACATTTACAAATCTTAAGCAAAACAATTCAGAGTCATTTCTTTTGGCTGATAGATATATAGGCCTAACTAAACAATTTAAACTCAACAATTCCCCCCCCCCCAAATTGTCCAATAATTACTGTCTCCTCTTTAAGTAAAACTTTTTCCAGCTGAAACTGCAAGAGTGAGTATTAAATTTCATCTCCATTCGCAAACCAGAATTCTAAGCAGAGAGGAAATAAAGTTTAAAACGAACAGTTCCCCCCCTCTTCTTTCTGTCTCTCTTGCTCTTAAAGCAACACAGCCAGTTGAAAAACGAAAAAGACAGGAAAGTTTTTTTGTTATAAACTTCTCACCACTAAAAAATAGTTTTCTCTCCTTCACATGCATTTTCTTTTTGATAACAAAAACTGGAGTGTTCCATGGACTAGTGGAAGGGGCAATGTGTTTGGCCTGTAATTGTTCTTGAACAAGAATTTTTAAGGCCTGTAATTTGTACAGAGGAAGAGGCCATTGTTCCACCCAAACAGGTGTAGTAGTTAACCAAGTTAAGGGTAAGGCAAACATTTTATTCATCAAAGGTGATGGTAGTTCCCCATTTACTAAGCAAGTCTCTTCCCCATAGGTTGACATGAATGTCAAGAATGAAAGGACGAAGTGGAACAGTTACAGTAAAATTGGGAAGACTTGCAGAAGGAAATTGTGTACTTTGTCGTGCATCTTGTCGCCCTCCTACACCCCAAACACTAGGGCATGGGTCAGTGGGCCAAGATGCAGGCCAATCTTTAGCTGAAATTACTGAAATATCAGCCCCTGTATCAATTATGCCCTCAAAAGGCTTACCCTGAAAAAAGACTGTCTGACGGGGTCGCTGGGTGGTGATTGGGGTGGTTAATGCAATTACAACGGGATCCGTGGAACCAAACCCGCCGTCCCCTCAATCCCTATCATGACCCCCTGCAGGGACAAAATAGGGCAAATGGAGTAATTGTGCAGGACTAGTATTGCTTGGCAAAGTCTGTGGCATGTTAGTTCATAATTGAATAAAGATGACACCTGTATAGTCAGAATCAATTACTCCAGGTATTACAAAAATTCCCTTTTTTCCCATGCTAGATCGAGGCAAAATTAATCCAACATATCCAGAAGGGAGAGGTCCAGAAAGTTGTGAAGGAACTACTTGTACTTCTCCTGGAAATTTGAAACACACTTCTTGTTGGATAGTTAAATCTATCCCAGCACTCCCTCTAGTGGCAGCAGGGCTATTGTTAATTGTTGATGGAATTACTGAAGGATCTCTGTTTGGACCGGGGCTAGAGACCGGCCCGCTTTGAAGTTTCCCGACCGACATTCATCAGCCCAATGAAATCCCGTATTACACTTAGGGCATTTTGTTTTTGGACGCCTCCTAGCAATATTTTTAAATGGTCGGGAGGCATACCTTCCTCCCCCAGGATTTCTGCAATCCTGTTTAAAGTGTCCAATTTTACCACAATTATAACATTTCCCCTGAGGTGTCTGAGCTTTTGTAAGAGCTGCAGCTAAGAGATTAGTTTGAAAAGAAGCAGTTCCTATGTCCTGACATGCTTTGATCATTTCTGCTAAATCTGGCTGAGCTCCCAATCCAATGATGGCCCGTTTACATTCAGTGGTGGCATTTTCTTTAGCTAATTTCATAAGCAATTCAGCTTGGGCATCAGGATTATCAATTTGTCATTTCAAGGCATCTTGCAGATGGTTAATAAAATCTGCATATGGTTCACTTGCCTTTTGAAGAATATTTGAAAATGCTTGAGATGGCTTCCCAGTTAAAGGAACTTTTCCAAAAGCTTTGTAAGCACATTCAGAGGATATTTGAAGAGTAGCTATAGGCAAAACAATTTGTGCATCCACTGGAGTGTAATCACCAGAGCCATATAACTGCTCTGGGAGGTAAGCACCTCCAGAAGTTGCAGCTCTTAATGCACATTGATGTCTAAACTCATCATACCACATACTGAGCTGGTGTTAATAACATACGAATTGTTGTTTTCCAGTCTTCTGGTACCAAAACATGATTCCTCATTGTTGCTTCTAACATACCTTGCACATAAGAACTTCCTAACCCAGTATCTCTTATACCCTTATGCAATTCTGTTAAGATTGCATAAGAAAGTGATCGATATTCAACCACTGGGGCTCCATTTGCATCTACCTGCCCAGTCAAATGTACAGGACAAACTGAGAGCATATCTGTTATTTCCTGCATATCTCCCTCCCCTTTCGCCATTTGATTTTCTAATACATGGCAATGGAAACATAAGATCTAGAATTCTTTTGCTCTGAAGGTGTCAAATCCATCATGGAAGATATAGGAGCTGATGGAACTGAAGCCTTTTCATGATTAAAACCTGGAGAGGGAGTAGAACTTAATTGTACTGCATCAGCCCCATATTTTTCCACTGCATGGCGACATTGATGCCAACAATGCAAAATATCCACTGAGGCTCAGGGTTCCTGATGAAAGGTGTTACCTATTCTTTCCCAATCCTTAAGTTGGAGCGTCCCCCTTTCAGGATACCAAGGACAGTTTTTCCCTATCTCACTCACTAGCTTCCTAAGCTCCTTTTCAGGCATTGCCATGCCTGATTTGTGTAAGAGAAACTTTAACTCTCTTACATGCTTTTGCTGATGGTGAGCTATATCGCAGCCCATACCTACAGTTTGAGAAATCTCGCAGGACGAGAAGACGAGAAGGTGCACCAAGGGGTCTGTTCCAGACAACTGTAAATATGTTGGTTGCTGCTTTCCCTCAGGAGGGGATGTCCTTGTTCACGGGCGCCAGGTGTAATGATGCTAAGAGAAAGATGCAGAAAATTTCTTGAGCAGAGGTTTGAAGCTGCAGGACACAGCTTGACAAACTCTGAGTTTATTGTTTCTTATATACTTGTTACATACATAGGCTTTACATTAAATGCTGACATTTTACATTCATAAGTTTAATCATTAGATGCTGACATAAAGTTTCTTCATTGGAAAATTCCTTCATATAAGCAACTATTTTCTAGTAACATATTACCTGTTCAAAGACCAGGTAAAAACAAATACAGGGAAATGAAAGACAGGAAGAGATAAGAGGGAACTTAAGCATATTATTTATTTAGGTAGGTGAGATATTAAGTCAAAAGGGGGTGACCTTCTGGCTGCTTCCTTGGGACAAAGGGTATCAAAAGGTTATGAGGTTTGTGGGGGGGGAAAGCATGGCAGTTTGCTGCGCGTGCATTTTTTTCCCACATTGGTCCAGTCACTTCACTCTTTCTGGTGCTACTAGTACTAGCCCTCTGCTCTTCCTCAATAGCATATTGGACACCTTCCGACCTGAGGGGCTCATCTTCCAGCGTCATGTCTTTTTGCCTTTTGATACTGTCCATGGGGTTTTCATGGCAAAGATATATTTCCTTCTCCAGTGGATCACATTTTGTCAGAACTCTCTGCTATGGCCTGTCCATCTTGGGTGGCCCTGCACGGCATAGCTCATAGCTTCATTGAGTTACGCAAGCCGCTTCGCCACAACAAGGCAGTAATCCATGAAGGAGTAAATTTTATTTATTTTATTTATTTATTTATTAAATTTCTATGCCGTCCTATTCCGAGAACTCAGGGCGGCTCACAGCATAAATAGAAATACAATATTAAAATACTACATAATAAATATATAAAAATACATATATAAAAAGAAAACCCCTAAATTTAAGAAACCATTCATTCAACAAACGTACACACAAACATACACTGGCTAGGGGCAAGATGTCAACCGCCCCAGGCCTGTCGGCAAAGATGTGTCTTAAGGAGTTTACGAAAGGCGAAGCGGGTGGGGGCGATACGGATCTCCGGGGGGAGTTGATTCCAGAGGGCCGGGGCCACAACAGAGAAGGGTCTTCCCCTAGGCCCCGCCAGGCGACACTGTCTTGCTGACGGGACCTGGAGAAGGCCAACTCTGTGGGCCCTAACCGGTCGCTGGGTTTCATGAGGCAGCAGACAGTCCCATAAGTAACCTGGTCCGATGCCATGTAGGGCTTTATAGGTCATAACCAACACTTTGAATTGTGTTCGGAGACCAATAGGCAGCCAATGCAGCTCGCGGAGTGATGCCGAAATGTGGGCATTTCTGGGCAGGCCCAACACTGCTCGCGCGGCTGCATTTAGTACTGTAATTAAAAACTAAAAATTAAGTAAAACTTTAAAACAGGATATGGATATGTATAAGCAAAAATGTATTGATAAATGTGATAATGAAGTTTTAACAATTAGAATACAATTAGATACAATTAGAAATTTATTAGCTTAAATATGATATAGCAAATATTAAGGGAAATAGAGAAGAAATATTTGATGATGTAACCTGAGATATGTACTAAAGATTTTGTTATTGAACTATTGACCAACCCAATCACCACGTTGCTTTCCAAATACTTAAATGTAAAACTGGAAAACCAATAAAATATTATATATAAAAAATATCTAAGTCTTCTTTTGGTATTAAAGTAATATTTGCTTCTATCCATGTCTTTGGAAGTTTAGCCTCCAACAAAGGTTCATTGCAAACGTCTTTCAATGGTTCACTTAATATATCTTGTAAGGTTTTATAGAACTCCACCGGTAATCCACCGGTTTTTTCATTTTTTTGTCTCCTTGTGGCCTCTGTTATTTCCATCATTGTTATTTTTTCCTCTAACATAATCTTGTAAGTTTCTGGAATTTTTGGAAGATTATTTCCTTTCAAATATTGAATCATTCTTTCTCTTGGAATTTCTTCTATGTTGTAAAGTTTCTTATAATATTCTTTGATTGTCTTTTTTATTTCTTAATTTTTAAATTGTAGACCACTTTTTTCATCTACCAATTTATTTATCATTTTCTTCTCCTTCTGTTTTTTAAGTTTATAGGCTAACCACCTGCCTGGTTTATTGGCATTTTCAAAAAAATTGTTTTGCTCTTTTTATTTGCTGTGCCAATTTTTCTTAGTCCAATAAATTTAATTTATGTTTTATTATGTCAATTTCTCTTTTTTAAGTCTTCTTTTGTGGGTTCATTTGCAGTTCTGATTCTAATTTTTCAAAAAAAATTTAGTAGTACATACTGCTGTCTTTTTTGTTTATTTTTCTTTGCCATATATATTATGGCTATGCCTCTAAAGTATTCTTTAGCTATATCCCATACATTTTGTAATGTTGTATCTTCTTTTTTGTTTTCTTTAAAGAAAAACTCCATTTCTTTTGTTGCTAATTCTATAAATTCTCTTTCTTTTAATATAAATTGATTCAAAGTCCATCTTGGTTTTTTTTGTATTCCTCTCCATATCACTTTTAAAGGGTTATGATCTGCCCATATACCTGGTTCTATCTCAATTTCCTGCATATTCATCCTCAGTTCTGATGCCATCCAAATCATATCAAATCTAGACCAGGAATTTTGGCTATTTGAATAAAATGTATACTGTAATTTTTCTGGGTTAATTTCCCTCCAAATGTCTTGTACTCCAATCTCTTCTATCATATTAAAAAAAAGTCTTAGATAGTCTTCTTCCAGTTTTTCCTGTTTTACTGCTTTTATAATCTATTGTCCCATCTACAATCGCATTAAAATCTCCTACTAGACAAATATTTTGATACTCCAGTTCTATTATTTTTCTGTGTAGATTTTGATAAAATTCTTCCTGGTTATTATTTGGTGCATAAATTACTACCAACAATATTTGGTTTTGATGAAAATATATTTCTACCATCACAATTCTTCCATCTTCATCTGAATAGATCATTTTCGAGTCTATTGTCTCTTTAATATATACAGCAACACCTCTTTTTTTGTTGCGCTGATGCATGGTAAAGTTTCCCAATTTTGGGGTATTCCAAAAGCTTATGAAATTGTTTTTTATAAGTGTCTCTTGTAAGCAAATTATGTCTATGTTTAATTTCTGCAGTTTCCTAAAAAATTTACTTCTTTTTGATGGTCCATTTATTTCACTGAAAAAAATCCATTTTCTTTCTCCATTTCGGTTATTTATATTTAGGTCTAGTAGATTTCATGACACTCTGTTCTCTAGCCGCTCCTTCATTCTCTTGCTCACATTTCTCCTTCTGTTCACCTGATTGTGTAGCTGCTTCTCCAGATGTCTCTTCCATTTGTTTCTGTTCCATTCCCTCCTCTTGTCGATGTTGCACTCCTTCATTCAGGAATGCTCTGTTTTTTTCCTCAAAATCCTCTGCTTTCCAGATTGGATCCAGTCGGTATCTTGTACTATTCCAGTTGATTAAAATCCCTTCTGGCATTAACCATCTAAAGTTTATGCCCTTTGCAATCAGCTTTGTCGTTAAAAAGTGGTAATGTCTTCGAGTATCTGTTACTCTCTTAGGTATCTGCTTTAAAACCACAATTGTAATGGTTCCTCTCGAACTTTCCTCAATATTTCATCTCGTGTTGTTTTCTTTATGAATCTCACGTGCACTTCTCTGGGTAATTTAAATCTCCTTGCATAGCTTGAATTCATTCAAAATACTTCATCTATCTCCATTTGCATCTCTGCTCTATCAGCTTTCAAAGCCTTTACCAAGAGTTCGATGATCACAACTGCTATGTTTTTTTCCTCTATCTTCAGGGATATTTTGAAATCTTAAGTAGTGTTCTGCTTTTTCCATTTCTAGGATTGCGACCACCCTCCCTCAAGGTTCTGATTTGCTTGTTCTAATTTCTCATTTTCTTGCAAGAGTATTTCCATTTTTATTAATATCTTCTGATTTATTTTCCATTTTCTGAATTCTTTGTTCATTTTTAAGCAACATTTGATGATGTACTTCAAATTGTGTCTTTACATCCAAAATTTCTTCACTTAGTTTATCAAATTTACTTTTTGTCTCTTCTTATTTTTTTGCATTAATTCCTGAATCAATTTTAATGTAGTTTGCATCTCATTTTGAGCAGTGCTTATTTTTTCATGCTGTAACATTGTTTCAATAGATCCCTGGGTTGTTGGACTAGGTGTTCCCACAGATGGTGCAGAGGAGGTCTTTTTCATAAGTCTAGTAAGGTTTGGTGCACTCATTCTTCCAGCCAAATATCTTAGGCTTAAATCCAAACTGTGAAAGGAGCCAACTACTTTAGGCTAAGTCCAGTATCTCAGGGAGAGAAGACAGAATAATGCAAGCAAGAAGAAAAAAAAAGGAAAAAGAAGTAAAAAAGCCAGCTATCTTCAATTAAAACCCAATTAAAAGGAAAAAGGAAAAAAAAACAAGCCAACTACTTTAGGCCAAATCCAACTCCTCCAGTCAGGTCTCAGATGTAAAACATAAGAACATAAGAACATAAGAAGAGCCATGCTGAATCAGGCCAAAGCCCATCGAGTCCAGCATTCTGTGTCACACAGTGGCCCACCAATTGTACATGGGCATCTTGAGCAGAAAGAGAAGGCAAAACCCTCCCTTTCCCTTGACCCCCAACAAATGGTACTCAAGGGAATCCTGCCTGCCTCAACCAACATAGAGGCGGCACATGGACATCCATTTTAATAACCACCAATACACTTGGCATCCATGAATCTATCTAACCCTGCCTTGAAGCTGTCAAGGCTGACAGCTGTCACGACCCCTTCTGGAAGTGAATTCCATAAATCAACGACCCTCTGGGTGAAGAAATATTTCCCTTTATTTGTCCTCACTTTCTTAGCTATGAGCTTTAGGGAGTGCCCCCGTGTCCTGGTATTGTGTGATAGAGAAAAGAATTTTTCTCTATCCACCTTTTCTATCCCATGCATGATTTTATACACTTCGATCAAGTCACCCCTTAAACGCCGTCTTTCAAGGCTGAAGAAACCAAGGCGTTGCAATCTGGTTTCATAAGGGAGGCGCTCCATTTCCTTGATCATTCTTGTTGCCCTTTTTTGCACCTTTTCCAGTTCCATTATATCCTTCTTGAGGTGCGGTGACCAGAACTGTACACAGTACTCCAAGTGTGGTCTCACCATCGATTTGTACAGAGGCAATACAACACTTGCTGACTTATTTTCGATTCCCTTCCTAATCATGCCAAGCATGGAATTTGCTTTTTTTTTTACTGCTGCTGTGCATTGGGTTGACATCTTCATCGAGCTGTCCACCAAAACCCCAAGATCCCTTTCTTGGGTTGTCTCAGAAAGTTTGTTCCCCATCAGTTGGTAAGTATAATTGGGGTTCTTTGCCCCGATGTGCATAACTTTGCACTTGTTTAGGTTAAAATGCATTTGCCACTTTGTTGCCCACTCACACAATTCCGAGAGATCCTTCTGGAGCTCCCGACAATCAGTTTCACTTTTCACAACCCGGAACAATTTAGTGTCATCAGCAAACTTGGCTACCTCACTATTAACTTCTACATCCAGATCATTGATGAATAAATTGAAAAGTAAAGGTCCCAAAACTGAACCTTGGGGTACACCACTTCCCACTTCCCTCCATCCGGAGAATTGTCCATTTATTGCCACCCTTTGCTTCCTACAATTTAGCCAGTTACCAATCCAGGACAAGACCTGTCCTCTAATTCCGTGGCTGGAGAGCTTTTTTAGGAGCCTTTGGTGAGGGACTTTGTCAAAAGCCTTTTGAAAGTCAAGATATACAATATCAACTGGGGCCCCTTTATCTATGTATTTATTTACATCCTCAAAGAATTCTAACAAGTTAGTAAGACATGATTTGCCTTTGCAGAAACCATGTTGATTTTCTTTCAGCAATGCCTGTTTTTCTATGTGCCCTGTAATTTTATCTTTAATAATGGTTTCCATCAGTTTGCCTGGAACTGAGGTTAAACTGACTGGTCTATAGTTTCCTGGATCACCTCTGGATCCTTTCTTGAAGATCGGGGTTATATTTGCTTCCCTCCAATCCTCTGGTACAGTGCCTGATCTTAGGGAAATATTATATATTTTAGCTAGAAGTCCAGCAATTTCACACTTGAGTTCCTTGAGAATTCTAGGGTGGATGCCATCTGGACCCGGCAATTTGTTGACGTTTAGTTTAGAAAGGCATGCAAGAACATCTTCCTTGTTTATCTCTATCAGGTTTAATTCTTCTATTTCCCTCCCTGGGAAAACTAATTCAGTGGCAGGCAAATGTTCTCTATCCTCCTCAGTGAAAACGGAGGCAAAGAAGTCATTTAGCCTCTCAGCAATCTCCTTGTCTTCTCTGATTATCCCCTTCTGACCATTGTCATCGAGTGGCCCAACTGATTTTCTGGTTGGGTTCCTGCTTCTGATGTACTTTAAAAAGGTTTTGTTATTATTTTTAATATTCTTGGCTATATGCTCCTCAAAGTCTCTCTTGGCTTTCATGACTATCGCCTTGCATTTGGTCTGCCAGAGTTTGTGATCCCTCCTGTTCTCCTCGGTAGGAAGAGCCTTCCATTTCTTAAATGAGTTTTTCTTCTTTCCAATAACCTCCTTTACCTCATTCGTAAGCCATACTGGTATCCTCTTGGACTTTCCAATCCTCTTTCTTCTTTTAGGAATGCATTTTATTTGAGCCTGCTGTAACGTATTTTTAAACAGTTTCCAAGCATTTTGGAGGGATTTGACTTTTTTATTGTTCTTTTTAGTTTCTTCTTTACTATTTTCCTCATTTTGTCAAAATTCCCTCTGTGAAAGTTTAAGGTCTCTGTGTTAGTTTTCATTGACAATTTGCTATCCATGGTTACGTTGAAGGTTATTGTGTTGTGATCGCTGGTTCCTATGGGCTCGGTTACAAGGACATCATGAACCAAATCCTGTGCGTTAGTTAGAACCAAGTCCAGGATCCCCTTTCCCCTGGTTGGTTCCATGACCATCTGCTCAAGGGAATAATCGGCTAACATGTCGAGGAACCTTGTCTCTCTTTCATGTGTAGAATAAGAATTTACCCAATCTATTTGGGGATAGTTGAAGTCCCCCATTATGACTACCCTATTTCTTTTTGAGGCCTCCTTAAATTCATTTTCCAAATAGCAATCTGCCTCTGGAGTTTGGTTGGGAGGGCGATAGCCGATCCCTAACGTCAGATTAGTTTCCTGTCCTGGGATTTTTATCCACAATGTTTCTGTGGGTGAGTTTGAATTTTCTTGAATTTCGAGTTCATGAGATTATAACTCCTCATTTATGTACAAGGCCACGCCACCACCATTTCTCCCTCTCCTGTCCATCCTATACAATTTGTAACCTGGAATCCTTGTGTCCCATTGGTTATCATCTGTCCACCAGGTTTCTGTTATGCCAATAATATCAATATTATTTTCCTTCACCAAGCATTCCAATTCCCCTATTTTTGCTCGAATGCTTCTAGCATTCGTGTACAGACATTTATATGTAATTTTCTGGTGCACTTTCAACTTTGACTGTGGATTTTGACTGTAGAATTTGGTTGTAGAATTTGTAGATGGTCTACCATGTCCTTCTGCTTGACTATTACAATTTAGTTTTCCTGTTGACTCACCAATGTGTGCATAACTTCCACCCTCCATATTAGGCAGTGCGCCTTCTCGAACCGGAAGCTGCCCAGCTCCTGTCGACTTGCCCCTACGAATCAGTTTAAAAGCTGCTCTGAAACCTTTTTAATATTAATCGCCAACAGTCTGGTTCCATTATGGTTCAAGTGTAACCCGTCCCTTCTGTACAGGTGTGGCTTGTCCCAAAATGTTTCCCAGTTCCTAATGAATCTAAACCCTTCCTCCCAGCACCACTGCCTCATCCATGCATTGAAGCTCCTGAGCTCTGCCTGTCTAGCTGGCCCTGCGTGTGGAACAGGTAGCATTTCTGAGAATGCAACCTTGGGGGTCCTGGACTTTAATCTTCTACCTAGCAACCTAAATTTGGCTTCCAGAACCTTCCACTTAGCTTTCCCAATGTCATTGGTATCGACATGTACCACAACAGTTGGCTCCACCCCAACACTGTCTATCAGCCTGTCTAGATGCCTCGTGATGTCCGCAACCTTTGCACCCGGCAGGCAGTTTACCATGCGGTCAACGCTTCCATCACAAACCCGTCTCTCTATATTTCTAACAATCGAATCACCCACTACAAGAAGCCCCCTCCCACCACCCACGGAGAAGTATCCTCGGTGCAAGAGGATATGGGCACATCCTCCAAGGAAGGGGTCTCAACTAAGGGAGCCTGTCCCTCTTCCACAGATTGATGTCCTCCGTGCCCAAGATCTCCATTCTCCAAAGCAGCTGGAGAGCTGCTCAGCATGGAGTGGGATGCTCCTGCTGCATCCCTGAAGATCTTCTCCTGCCTTGCTATCTCTCTCTGCTTCTCCAGGTCTGCTACCTTGGCTTCAAGGGAAAGAACTTGTTCCCTGAGAGTCAGGAGCTCATTGCACCGATCACACACCCAAGACTTCTGTCCAGCAGACAGATAGTCATACATGTGACACTCAATGCAAAACACTGGGAAGCTCCCCTCCATCTGCCAGCTATCTATCTCCATTTCTTGTTATTATATGTTTGCTGTTATTATTATACTAATTATTATTAAAAAAAACACAGCTTTTTTGGGTTGTTCAAATTTTTGTTTTGGTCTCAGTTTACTTTTTGGATTTTTTCTTACTTGTTTTAGGATTTTATCGCGTGCCGTCAGGGGCGCGATGGCTGCTAAAAAAAGGTGAATTTGTAATTAAACAAGAAACCCCACAAACTTACCAGGGCTCAGCAGGTATTCTTCCCAAGGTTCCTGCCTAGTTCCCTTCTCCCTTTTTATTTCCTGTTTTAAGTCCTTATTTGAAAAAGCTCTGCTTAAGTAAAAGCAGCTGCCTCTCTGCTTCACAAGGAAGACCTTGTGAAGGAAAACCTTCACTGTCTCCAAATAATTTCTGTTTAGTTATATCCAGAGTCAACAAATCTAGTTGTGGAAAGTCTTTTCATTTAAAAACTTACACCAAGACACTTTGTTTAGACCAGATGTTGTCTCAAGGTCACAGTCTTTCAAAAATATTTTATTTTTTTTGTTTTAAAGTGCTGTCGTATCTTCTTCCACCATTAGATGTCCTCGTTTGCTATTTAGTCAATGTCTAGGTAGAAAGTTATTGCAAAGTTTTCCTTTTAAAATTCTTTGTAGGTTATTTACTCTTAGGATTGTAGCTAAGAAAAATTTTCCACCTCTTGCAAAACAGGTAATCTTTTTTTAATCAATCTGAGTCCAATTTTAAAAGTTTTTTTTATATTCCTTAAGAGACTTTCCCCCTTGTACTTGCTCGCTGCTTTTAACTTCTCCTCTAGTCCTTCTGGGGTCTTTGCTTTTTAGCTCTGCCCAGTCAGGGGATCAAAGTTTTAATTGTAATTCCAAAAGGAAAAGGAAAAAGGGCTGGCTCACCCAGTTTCAGCACGCTGTTGACAGTCAGCTGTTTGGCGGAATGCCGCAGTTCCTCGCTTTCCTTCTGGTTGGTGACGACTTGGGCTGCCTGGGCGAGCCAGACAGCCTTTCGTCCGTCCTTTCAGAGGGTTTCTCCAGTCTGCCTGAACTGACTGCCATCTGGTCCAGGCTCCTAAATATCCCTTCTTCTTCGTTGCCCCTCCAGGGCAACTTTCTGACCCCTTGGGGTCGCTGGGCAGACAAAAATTGGGTTGGGAAGCCGGAGCCCCGGCTTCTTCCACTGTCCCGTTGTGCTCCAAACCAGAAGTCTCCATTTTTAAATATTTTTTTTATTAAAGAATTGTATGCAAATACAAAAATATAGTGAAAATTAAAGTCAAGTTTGGCAAGGAAAGAGTTAATAGCTAGGGGTAAAACTATGTGGTGAGTGCCCCCTTCCCTCAGTCCCCTAAACACATGCTTAGTTTCCTTAATGATTAATCCAGTTTTGCAATATGCTTTTGTGCTGTGTCAGTTTCCTAGAAAATGAAAAATTATAAGGACTTAGGCTGAAAGCATCATTAAATTTTAATCTGTCAGGACTCCTTAGTGCCACTAAGGTCAGTTTCTGTAGCTGAATATAGTGACAGATGGAAGATCTTCTGTGAAATAATACAGCTTTGCACAGACTCTCTGGGATCCAACACATGTTTCCTCATGCATCCTATACTTAACTATATATGTGAACATGACAGAAAAGTTCACAAAGGAGTACTAGAAAATTTTGATTGTCTCATAATGGAGCTTCTGATTATGCAAAAACTTGCCTCTGGATAATTTGAAAGGGAAACAAATCAGTGATGTAGAAAAACATACTTAGTGATACTGTTTTTCATTTCTTTCTTTGTGTTTCTTTCCACCATGTAAAACCACCCATGAATTTTGAATAAGTGCATCCATCCCCAGTGCACTCTTTCTCATAATGAATCTTAATTCACTTTAGAAATAGGCATTTGAGGTCACTATTAGCTTGCTCAACATCATGACAGAGGCCTGAAGGCTTTACTTGACAATATTCAAGTTTCAGAAATGATACAGGTGGGCAATCTTTTGGGAGAAGGCAAAAATGACCTATTTCTGAAGGTATGTGTGTGGGGGGGTAGCAGGAGGTGTATTAATTAATGATCGTGCTGCTCTAAGACCACTAATGTTCCTTGGCCTTAAAAAAATTTGACATAGGAAGTTAACAGGATGACTGGTCTAGAGATTTGGACAGAAATGGCTAAAATTCCTGATGTCTCACAACTATAATTTTCCTTCAAAGCAAAGCAAAATTGTAAAAATGCTGAATTGTCTGGGATTGGTAGAAAATGGATGTAGACAGATATAGTAAAAACAAAACTGACAAAAATAAAGGCAAAGACCTAAAGGAAACTTCACAAAATATATTGATTTACAAAGTAAAAACTAGCTTGCTCTTTTGCGCTACATTTTTTACCAGTATAAAATATTTTCCAATTCATATACTTTCATTTTATAAACTGATTTTAAGAAACCATCAGATTAATAAAATTACAAATTGTTACCTCAAAGGTACACTGCAAACTTCTCATCTGAAAAATCAGGAGCATCAGATGGCAAAGTTAAACTTTCTTTAATGAGATGGAAGGGAGAAATATTTCTGACCTTATTATTTTTATAAATAACTCAAGGCAGTGAACATATCCAACACATCTTCGTCTTCCTCTTTTCCCCACAACAAGAACCCTGTGGAGGTGAGTTGGGCTGAGAGAGTGGAGGTGAGTTGGGCTGAGAGAGTGAGCGACTTGCCCAAGGTCACCCAGCTGGCTTTCATGGCTACAGGAGGACTTGAACTCACAGTCTCTGGCTTTCTAGCTTGGTACCTTAACCACTAGACCAAACTGGCTAAACTAATAAACACAATAAAGGCAGAAATGTAATAGAATTAAAGGGAGAACCTTAGAAATGATAATCATAGCAATAAAGAATGTAAGAAAAGGGAGAAAAAAGTAGAGCTGAAAATTTTGTTATAAAACCCCCACAAACATTCATCATGTTGCTAGGAATCTTCTTCCCTGTCGTTTTGTCAAAGACTATAAAAACTAACAAACATACACACTATCATTATTTCAATGTCGACAAACAACATCTATTAACAATATATTGCTACAAATTTCTCCTTCCAGTGTTGTATAATAAAGAAACAATGCTGTGAGAGATGCAGTTTATCCCCCAAACAGATGTACACACCACTTTTAAACTGCAATTATCCCACAATGTAAGCTTCTTAGGAGTAAATAGGTCAAAGTTATATTTGAAATGCCAAGTGTTTTCTATATGCCTTACAGCATTAAGTGCATATGAAAACTGGTTCCTCACCAGCAGGGATCCCAATTCATACTAGGATCTGAGACTACTTAGTTACTACCTCTCAACTACAAGAGGAGGTGAATTTGGAAGTTCCCCTTTCCAGACAGTAATTGATGCTAGAATGTATCCCCAGTGCTTGAATATGAAAGCATGTAGTAGAAAGTTAATTACACCTTTACACATAATTGTAAATACAGTGACAACTGTTGGAAAATCTTTGTTAAAGAAATACCTTTAATAGCTCATTAAAACTCATTAAAATATTGTAGTAGAGATGTAATAGCATGAAAAGATCTCATAAAATCAAAATCAGCTATGAATTATGTCTATTTTATCACAAGTACTTAAAGAATGTCTTTATCATCTGTCTAGATTTTCTTTCATTTGTACCAAAAAGGATAAGTTCAAACTTAATAGTTGAGAAGGTTCGCTGGAAATTGTAGTACCAAAATAAATAAGTCATAGCATAATATGAACCCCCAATGCATATATTTATCTAGATAGTTATGAGGAAGAATTTTAATTATTTTAATTTTTTTAATTATTTAAAGTCGGTGAAGTTTTATATTCAAATGATTGCACAGTAAGAAGAATTAGATTGCTTATATTTTTTTTAAAAAAGCAACATTTTTTCCCTTCAGGCTTTACTATTTGGTTGGATAAACATAAAGAACTAGACTCATGCTGTATTCTCTCCTAAGTATAAACAAGAAGACCTTCATTTCCAGTTGTCATGGTTCTGATAGATGAAACCATTTAAAAGAACTGCAAGGCAAAGATTTCTTCCTTAAAGAACATTTTATTTAGGAAACAAAGTATCGGCACTTACATAGTTGAACCCAAGACTGAAAACCCTTCCCTCAGGATACAAAGTAATAAGTTGCAATTCCTACCCTAAATTGCTGTCATAAATAACATTCACCAATTATTTCAAAACATGGGCACTCCTCCCAGCTTTTCAGCCCGCCAAAACCCTTATCAGGATTGACCTTGATTCTCACACAGAAGTATTGTTATGGCTGAGAAACATAACATCCCCTTTCCTCCTCCTCTATCTAAAATCTCTAAACTAAACTGTGGCAATGAAAAATGGTTTCAGTTCAGTTTGTCGCAATGTTGACATTCGGCTCCTCTTAAAAGAAAGGAGAAATCCTGCAAATCAAACAAGAATAAATGTTAGGAATCCCCCTCAGTTTGTTTGGATGTTTATCATAAAATTTACGTATAAGTTTATAAGCCTTTACATCAGTACACTTCACCCAGGTAGCCTCTGATAAAGGATATCCCTTGCACTGCACTAAATATTACATTTTCGCTTTATACAATCTGGCACCAAGAATACACTTCACTTCGTAATGAGTCTCTCCAGCTACCACAAGCGGCCCAGGTGCTTTCTTGGGAGGGGGCCTCAGGGTAGAATCTCTGAAAGTATTTCACTGCAGTGAAATACTGGGTGGATCTTTCCTAAAAGTCAAGGAAGTTTTAGTTCCACAGTTACCGGGTTCAAAATCCGCACTATGGGAAATGGTCCCAAGTATTTTGGCCCTGATTTTTTGCTAGGTAATTTGAGTCTCAAATATTTTGTGGAAAGATAAACCTTCTCTCCCACATGAAATGACTTTTGAGGTGTCCTTTTCTTATCCGCTTGTTTTTTGGAAGTCTCTGAGGCTTTCTTCAAAGCTTTCTTTGCATTGTCCCACACATCCCTCCAGGCAGACACCCATTGATCTAAAGTCTGAGAGGCAGGTGGTTCCTGGGGGTATTCAGGCATCGGGATGAAATCCCTCCCTGTGGCTATTTTATTTTTTTATTTTTATTTTTTAATAAACATTATTGATTTTTAAAACATAAATCACATAATAGTTGATTAACAGTGTTTGCCTGACTTACATTTACAAAGGAAAATCATCAGCAATTAATATCTATAATCCATAATCCACATATTCACACAAATGTTTCTTTTTTCTTTTTCTTTTCCCATAGATCAGGGGTGTCAAACTTAAATTCATTGAGGGCTGCATCAGCATTGCAGGGGGATTGGGTGGGTGTGGCCAGGGTGGGTGTGGCCTACCGGGTGGGCGTGGATGGAGTGGGTGTGGCCTATTGGGTGGGCATGGCCAGCTCTACATGGTTTGCGTCAAGGGTGCCTGTGGGGGCCTGGGCAGGAGTGGGACAGATCTGAGGGTCTCTGGCAGAAGGGGGTAGGACCAGGGTAAGTGCCAAGGCATGGTCCACTAGAGGAGTCTCACTGTTCTTTTCAGGCCATGCGGGGCTGCTGGATGGTGGTATGGGCTGCCTGGAGCCCTGGGCAGCAGAGGTCAAATGCCCAGCCTGGCCCTTGAGCACCCGCAATACCAATCCCAGCCTCACTTCCCCAAAGGGGCGCCCAGCTGCACTTACCTCCTCCTCAAGGCTGCTGCTGCTGCTATGCTTGCTCTCCTTAGCCAGGTTGCTCATGATGGGTACGAGGGCAAACTCAGAGGGAGGCCCATTCCCTCTCCATGGGAGGAGACCCGGGGTTGTATCCAAAGCTTCCTTAGCAATAGGATGGGAGACCCCCCAGGATAGGCCAGGAGGAGGGGGCAAGGGGATAGTAAAAGGGCAGCAGGGCAGGACTAAGGCAGGACTTCCCTCAGACCCTCTCTCTCCTTTTTTCCTTTCTTCCTTCCTAAGTCAGAGTGGTGAGAAAATATTTGAGATGAGGGAGGGAGAAAAACAGGCAAGAAACGCAGCTGGGGAGGTGTCATCCTTAGTGAGGAATGAAGAAATGCACCATTGCCTGGAAGTGGCCAGCACATGGCCCTCACCTACTTCACATATCTGGCTTGGTGGGCTCTGGGGGAGGGGATGCCATGAGCAGTGTGAGAGTCAATGTTACCTGTGCAATGCTGCCCAGTCCCCAGCCTGCCCAGTTTCGGCAGGCAGTGGGGTACTCTCCTCACAGAGCCAAGAGGTTGAGCCAGGGGGCATGAATCTGAAAAGAAGCATGATGCCACCCAGCCCCCAGCCTGCCTGGTCTTGGCAGGCAGTGAGGTGCTCTCCTCACAGTGCCGAGAGATTGAGCCGGGCAGTGTGAAGCTCGCCAGCTTTGCACCTTGCTGCCTGCTGAAACTGGGCAGGCTGGGGGCTAGGCAGCATTGCACTTCTCATCAGTTTCGCGCCACCCAGCTCAGCCTCTCGGCGCTGTGAGGAGAGCACCCCGCTGCCTGCCAAAACCCTCCTCCAGAGCCGATCAAGCCAGATATGTGAAGTAGGCAAGGGCCATTTGCTGGCCACTTCCAAGCGATGGTGCATTTCTTCATTCCTCACTAAGGGTGACACCTCCCCAGCATGCACCCAGGGGGTGGGGCCAATGCGGCAGGTGCTCGTTCCTCACTGTTTCCAGATGGCCTTGTGGAGCTAAGACTGAATGTGTTTCAGCATAGATGGCCACCACAAAATTGTACATTGGCTCCCGGCCAGCCTGGGCCAGGGTCAAGGAAGCAGGGGCCGTTCCCTTGCTTTTTCCAGGATGGCTTTGTGGGCCACATGAAACCACTTCGCAGGCCGCATCTGGCCCCCGGGCCTTGTGTTTGACATGTCTGCCATAGATATTCTCTCTGATAGTTCCCGTCATCAATATTCTTAATTTTCACTTTAATATTTAAATATTTTCCCTTTAATCAGTATCATCAATGTATTTCACTGAATCGAAGTGTTTTCCCCTCTATTTTCCCCCAACCAATCATACAATTTGTTCCAGATTTCGTAGTAATCTGTTTCACTCTTATCCTTAAGTTCTAACATCAACCTATCCATTTCAGCACCTTATTTATTACCTCTTCTTCTGAGGGTGTCTCACTGTCTTTCCATCTCTGTGCAAAGACTAATCTTGCTGCTATTAGCATGTTAGGTATAAGGATCTTTTATTATATCTATCTTTAGTGATATCCAGCAAAAAGAGTTCCGGTTTTAGCTCAATGTTCTGCATTAGTATCTCTTTTAGCCACTGTTTTATCAAATGCCAAAATTTTTGTGCTTTTGAACATTCCCACAACATATGGTAATAGGTCCCTAGTGATTCTTTGCATTTCCAACATTTCGGTGAGGTCTTTTTGTCCATTTTGGCTAATCTCACAGGGGGAAAGTGCCACCTATAAAACATCTTGTATAAATTTTCTTTGTACGCAGTAGCTAATGTGAGCTTCCTATTCCTTTCCCATAAATCCTGCCAATTATCTAAGTTAATACCATAGCCAAAATTTTTGCTCCAAATTAACATTGTGTCTTTTATTTGCTCTTCCAACATATTGTTTATTGGACCCGTGCCCCTCCTGGCTGGTGTTGGCATCTCGGGAGGTGGTACGAGGCTGGTTCCAGGCAATTATTAATGCTTCTTTAAGTGAGGGTGTCTTCCCTGCCGCCTTGAAAGAGGCGGTAGTGAGGCCCCTCCTTAAGAAGCCTACCCTGGATCCAGCTGTTTTATCAAATTATCGTCCTGTCTCCAACCTTTGCTTTCTTGCAAAGGTTGTCGAGAGCGTGGTTGCCCGACAGTTCCCGCGACACCTGGAGGAATCGGTATACTTGGATCCATACCAGTCGGGCTTCAGGCCTGGTTACAGCACGGAAACAGCATTGGTCGTGTTGGTGGATGACCTCTGGCGGGCCCGGGACAGAGGTTGTTCCTCTGCTCTGGTGCTATTGGACCTCTCGGCGGCTTTTGATACCATCGATCATGGTATCATACTGCAACGGTTGGAGGGGCTAGGTATGGGGGGCACTGTTTTGCGGTGGTTCTCCTCCTTCCTCTCCGGCCGGATGCAGTCTGTGTTGACAGGGGGCCAGAGGTCGACCTCGAGACCCCTCGTATGTGGGGTACCTCAGGGATCGGTCCTCTCGCCCCTACTGTTCAACATTTATGTAAAACCGCTGGGTGAGATCATCCGTGGTTTTGGTGTGGAGTACCATCTGTATGCTGATGATACTCAGCTGTACATTTCCACGCCGAACCACCCCAACGATGCTCTTGCCGTGCTGACCCAGTGCCTGGAGGCCGTGCGGGTTTGGATGGGGAAGTACGGACTCAAGCTCAACCCTTCCAAGACCGAGTGGCTGTGGCTACTGTTATCCCGGTTTAGTCAATTGACTCCTTCATTGTCCATTGGGGCGAAACAGTGGCCCCTGTGGAAAGGGTTCGCAATTTGGGAGTCCTCCTGGATTCACGGCTGTCTTTAGAGGACCATTTGACGGCCATGGCCGGAAGGATGTTCTATCAGGTTCGCCTGGTACGCCAGTTGTGTCCCTTCCTAGACCGGGACTCGCTATGCACAGTTACTCATGCCTTCGTCACTTCCAGGCTGGACTACTGTAATGCTCTCTACATGGGGCTCCCCTTGAGGTGCACCCGGAGGCTTCAGCTGGCCCAGAATGCGGCCGCGCAGGTAGTGACCGGAGCGCCATGGTGCTCCCATGTAACATCGCTTCTGCGTGAGCTGCACTGGTTGCCGGTGGCCTTCCGGGTGCGTTTCAAGGTGTTAGTGACCATCTTTAAAACGCTCCATGGCATCGGACCCGGATATCTACAGGACCGCCTTCTGCCAGCAAATACCTCCCGCCGTCCGGTACACTCCCACAGAGAGGGTCTCCTCAGGGTGCCGTCGGCCAAACAATGTCGGCTGGCGACCCCCAGGGGGAGGGCCTTCTCTGTGGGAGCTCCAACGCTTTGGAACGAGCTCCCCCCCGAACTCCGTACGATGACGGAATTGCGTTCCTTCCGTTGAGAGTTAAAAACATATTTATTCTGACAAGCCGGCCTGGGATAATGGCTCCAGCTCCAACAATGGCCATAATTGTTTTTAGGGGATTGCGTTTTTAGATTATGTATTGTGTTTTTAAATATTGGGCCAAATTATTTAATTTATTTTTAATAATTTTAATTTTTTATGTTGTCGTTTTAATTGGGCTGTATACCGCCCCGAGTCCTTCGGGAGGGGGGCGGTATAAAAATCTTAAAATAAATAAATAAAAAAATAAATATCCCATTCCAATAAATATTGATATATCCTTTTTATCTCTTTTTCCTCCGTTCCTAATAATCTGTATGCTCTAATTTTATTCCACATTCTTTTTTATCCTTCATATATCGTGATTAAATTTGAAGGTATGCCCTGTGGCTATTTTAAACGGCGTAAATCTGGTGCTACTGTGTAAGGGGTGTTGTTATAAGTCATCTCAGCAAAAGGGAGGAAATCAGTCCAATTTGTCTGTTGGTAATCCACATAACATCTAAGATATTGCTCCACCATTGCGGTCGCTTTTTCAGCCACCCCATTCATAGACAGGTGAAAAGACAATGACAGTCCTTGCATGGAACCAATTAATTTTAAAAAATCTCTCCAGAACCTGGCTGTAAACTGCACCCCCTGTCAGATATTATTCGCTTTGGCACACCGTGCAGTCTGTAAATATGCTTATGGAACAGCTTAGCCAATTTCTGGGCAGAAGGGAGGCCTGAACAGGGAATAAAATAAGCATGCTTTGAAAAGAAATCAATCACAGTCCATATTACTGTATTTCCTCTACTCTCAGGTAACTTGACAATAAAATCCATAGCAATCTCTTCCCATGGTTGGGAAGAGTCTGCAACAAGCTGCAACAGCCCAGGAGGTTTTCATGGTAGTACAGATTGCACAGCTTTTTACATAATTCTCTACATCCTTCTTTAAGTTAGGCCACCAAAACTGCCTCCAGATTAGATATAATGCCTTTAGGTAGCCAAAATGACGAGCTTGCTTTACATCATGACTGCGTTGGAGTGCTTGGAGTCTAAGGAATTCAGGCAAATACAACTTTCCCCCTGTTCAAGCTAGCCCATCCCTATGGGTAAGGGTGGTTTGATTGTCTATGAAGTCAGTAATCAATTCTTGTTTTAACTTCTTTGTCAAAGGATCGTCAGGATTAAGAGTCCTTGCAGATTGGTAACTTTGGGGAGTTATCTGAGAAATAACCTGAGGTGGGGGCATAATAGAGTCTATGACTTGCTCACGCTGGCTTTTGTACTGCGGTAATCTGGAGAATTTCTTCAGCTAAGAAATTCTTTCTCCCCGGCAAATACTTCAGGGTGAAATTAAAATGATTAAAATATTGTGCCCAGTGCACTTGTTTAGGAGACAGTTTACGGAGAGTTTTCAGTGGCTCTAAATTTTTGCGATCAGTCCATACTTCAAAAGTCACCTTGCTCCCTTCTAGGAAATGACGCCACGTTAGTAAAGCTCATCTAATTACAAAAGCTTCTTTCTCCCAAATGGCCCACCTCCTTTCTGTGTCGGTGATTTTTTTTAAGTGTAAGCACAAGCCTATAAAACTCCCTCATGATTCTTCTGCAGGTGTACTGCTCCCACAGCTACATTACTAGCATCGGCTTAAATTACAAATTACTCCTCTTGGTGAGGGTGTTTTAGAATTGGTTCCGCCGCGAACAGTCTTTTTAAATTCTCAAAAGCGGTTTGACATTCCAAAGACCAGTGTAGAGGCTGACTGGGTTTTCCCCTATCCTTACCCATTTTTAATAGTTCTGTTAGGGGCAAAGCGATCTCGGCAAATGAAGGAATGAACTGACAGTAAAAATTAGCAAACCCCAGGAAACTCTGGAGTTGTTTCTGAGTTTTGGGGGGCTGCCATTCTATAATGGCCTTCACCTTAACTGGGTCCATTTCAATGCCTTTGCTAGAGATTCTATAGTTCAAATAATCCAAACATGCCTGATGGAACTCGCATTTAGAAAATTTGGCATAGAGCTTAGCGTTCAGCAGTTTTTTCAATACTTCTCACACTAAACTTATATGCGCAGCCATAGTCTCTGTATAGATTAAGATCAAGATACAGCAAAACCCCTTTGTATAAATGTTCGTGTAGCACCTGGTTAATCAGCTGTATGAACACAGCAGGCGCTCCCTGAAATCCAAATGGCATGAACTTAAATTGATAGCTACCCAGAGGGCTGTTGAAAGCAGTTTTCCATTCATCACCTTCTCTAAACCCCATGCGGTAGTACGCCTTTCTTAGGTCTAATTTGGTAAAGATTCTCCCCTTCGCCAAATGAGTTAAGAAGTCTTTCATTAAGGGAGGAGAGTACATATTCTCCATACTCACCACATTGAAATCCCATTAAAATCCATGCAGAGCCTAAGCGACCCATTTTTCCCCCTTAAATAGCAATGGGGCCGCTATTTGGGATTTGGTAGGCTCGATGGCTAAACCCTTGTCGATATACTGCCATCATTTTTCCACCTCGAGGGAGGTCATGGCATACATCTTTGGCTTTGGTAACTTGGCCCCCAACAAAATTTAAATGGCACAGTCATTTGTTCTGTGGGGCGGTAGGACATCACATTCTGCCTCACTAAACACTTCTGCTAAGTCCCAGTATTCTCTGGTAATGAGAGGCACTCCTGGCAGGGGATAGCCACTGTCTTAATTGGTTCAGATGGCAATTTCGCTTCTCCGCTAGTGTCATGGGAGGAGCTGGGAGATGAGGGCCCTATGGGTAACTTCAAAGTTCTCATTCCATTCTCCCACCATATAAAGGGTTTCCACTTGTCTAACCAAGCTAGTCCGAGAATTATTGCTTCAGTCATTTTTGGAGCCACCACAAATCTAATGATTTCCCAATGTTCAGCCACTTCTAGCTGCACTGGCTCCGTTACGTGGGTAATTAAGGTTTGTCTCATTAAAGATCCATCTACTTGTTCAAATTTCATGGGGTTGGAAAGTTGCCTCACTCTGATGCCTATTTTAAGGACAGTTGGGAGGCTGATTAGGCAGCATGAACACCCTGACACTCAGAAGTCCATTTGGGTGCCTGTCTTAGCCACTATACGTTTGGCAGAGAGGGAAAAAGATGGAATAGGCTTATTCATCATTGGGTCATTCTCCCCCTCGTTATTGCTGTCATATAGAGCAGGTGTGATGGCAGCTGTAGCAGGGGTTTCTACTTTCTCTTGACTAGGCAAGGTGACTTGGGTAGCTTGCTGCTGAGTAATCCAATTTGTGATCCAGATGGCCACATCTAAAACACTTGATTGGTGGTTCCGAAGATGGTTTTGGGGGTTCACTCATCCCAGTCACTGGGGTTCATCAGGTCGGTGGTTGCCTTGTCTAGTCTGGTCTCGGTCCAGGTGCAGGAGTCAGGCTTCTCGTAGCAGGTCATCTTGCTACATGATACCATTCCTGAAGTTGGTCAGGAATTCCTTGGTAGACATAGGCTTGGAACAGATTGGGGTCTAGGCCATTCTTGAAATGGTGAACCAGGGACCGTTCTGGCCACCGCTCAATTCGGCCTGCTACTCTTCAGAATTCATCTACCTACTTTCCTCTCACTCCTCCTCTACTTCTCCACCCACTATCTCTACCCCCACTCTTACCTACTCATACCAACTTCCTACTTACCTCTACCTTCACTCCTCTTTCACCCCTACCCACCAGATGTGGTGCCCGGAGGTCACCTGAGCAACCCCTTAATATATATTCTTACATATTCGTACATATCGCCGACCCCGATTACAGTTGAGAAAACATAATATATAAATTATGAATACCCTCCCACCCCCCTCCCTGACTTCCCAGAGTGAATACAGGGTAAAAACACAAGAAAACCCACTAAACTACTTATTATATAAATCCAACATATAAATGTTTAACTATATGCTAAATATAATTTCTTCAATTGATATTTCCCTTGTATATAATCTATCCATTTTTTCCAATCCATCATAAATTTTTCATTTGAATGATCCTTCAGATATGCGGATATCTTGGCCATTTCTACCATATTTATAACTTTTAATGTCCATTCTTCAATAGAATTCACACACATATTGTTTTGCTGGTCTAGCCCCATCTGACTTCGTGGATGTCCTGTTCAGCCTATAAAGCTATGGATTCATCCTTGAATCTGGTTCTCAAGTCTCGGATGAACAGATTGTAGTCCCACAGCTCAGGTGCTTGTTCGTTGTGCAAGCTATTTAACCACTCCAATGCCTCTCCCTCTAGGTTCACCACTATTACATCGACCATAACAGCAGGGTCTGGATAAGCATTGGCATTTCTGTTCATGTAGGAACACACTTGGTTCAAAAAGAAGGTTAGCTTCTCGGGGTCTCCTCAAACATGGGTTTGAAGGGAGGAGCTGCTATGGGTTGCTGTCTATGTAAGAGAGCGTGCAGCTACCCATACTATTGAACTAGGTCACACTGGATTCCTCTTGCCTGATCAATCCTTGGCAAGGGTCCTGGACTGGTGTGGTATCTGTAACAGCGATTGGGATAGGCCTGGTATCGATTGTTCTGTCCCAGCCTATGTGAGTCCTTGTTATGCTCACAAGGAGAAACCCCTCTTCCAAGAAACAGGCAGGAACCGCCAAAAAAAACCCAACCCCTTTTATTCTCACAGACCTGTGTCAATGTCCAAGGCAAACAAACATAGTTCACAGAAACTTGATTCTCAACACAAACGGTTGTCTTCAGCAACTAGCACCTCCCACACCTTCCCTTTTATAATTTAGCCAAGGTGTGGCTTCCTAATGCCTTCTCCTTTGCCTTTGGAGCTGCCCCATTGCATTCCTCTGTCCTACATGCTTCTCTTGCCTGTGCTTTTGTGCATCCTGGATTTGTCCCAACTGTTCTTCATCACTGTCCAACTCAGGCTCCCAGCACAGCTGTGTCTCAGCCTGAGTGCGAGCTCCTCAGAGCCTTCCTCTGACTCTAATGTCACTCCAGGCTCCTCTTCCTCATCTGATTCCTCAGACTCAGCTGCCAGATCCACTTACTGGCGAGGAATCACAACATCGATAATGGTCTGGACTAACCTGACATGAGTATTGGTCAAGGCTATCAGGATATTGGCAATGATCAGAGCTTGCCCTGCGCCAATGGCAGTCTGGGCTAACATGGTGTGAGTACCGGTCAGGGCTCGTGTAGATGTGCCACCGTTCAGGGATAACATTCCGATCTATGATGTCAATAGTGGTCAGGGCTAGTCCGTCCCTGATGACGATCTGGGCTTTGCCTCCGTGCTGGACTTGAAGTTAAAGCTGGTGACTTTGGATGCAGGGAGGTGGCCCTGGCTCCAGTTATGGGACTGGGGCTCCTCCTGGACTGGGGACAATCTTGGAGACATTTGTCATGCCGCTCACTGGTCAGTAACTGACAGGTGATCTGCTCCTTGCTTTCCATGTCCAGCAGTTCAAATTTCTCCCTCAAACACTTGACAAACTGGCTTCGATTTGCCGTCAGGTATTTCTACTCACCTGAGTCATCCGAAGGTGCCACATGCTTAGCGCCTCTTCAATCAGGAGAGCATGACTTGTGGGGGGCAGCCAATGGACATTCAGTTTCAGTGGCCTTTGTAGAACTCTTCTTCCACTTCTGAACACCGAGAGTCTCTGCTGGGCAAGGCCCATTCTAATGACCAAATGTGCTCCCGCAGTTTTGGTCTTGCACCTGCTGCTGGAGTTTCCAAAACCACACTCTCTATCAGTGTGATGGCCTGTGCTCCAACCACCAATGTAGCAATCGTGGTTATGATGCAGGTGACAGGTTCTTCCTTTTACTCTATCATGGGTTCTTCCCTGAGTCTTCGTCATCCTCCCAAGGCTTTGGGTAGGCAACCAGAGCTTAGGACCCCATGGATTTAAAGTGATTTTGAGTCTTGGGTTAATGTACCTGCCTCCCAGCTGCGTATCAACAGCCCTGCCTGCGCTACTTGAGGTGGTTGCTGGGCTGGCGGTTGAGTTCCCCAGGCTTGTTGTCTTGGGGGACTTGAATCTTCCGTCGCTCGGCGAATCCTCTGGGTTGGCGCAGGAGTTCATGGCCACCATGGCAACCATGAACTTGACTCAAGTAGTTCAGGGTCCGACCCACGAGAGGGGACATACTCCCAACATGGTATTCCTCTCAGAACAGTTGAGCAATGATCTGAATTTAAGGGGCTTAGATATCTTGCCTATGTCATGGTCAGATCATTTTCTGCTACGGCTTGTTTTTAAGGCTCCAATCCTCCCCTGCAGGGAGGCGGAACCGATTAGGTGGCTCCGCCCCAGACGTCTGATGGACCCAGAGAGTTTTCAGAGGATGCTTGGGGAAATACTGGATTCTCTCATTCACAGTTCGGCAGAGTCCCTGGTTACGGCTTGGAATATGGCTGCGAAGGGGGCTCTTGACCAGATTGTGCCGCTGCGACCTCTCTGTGGTAGCAGACCCAGGAGATCTCCTTGGTTTACTGAGGAACTCAGGGGGATGAAGCGCCAGAAGAGATGCCTAGAGAAGCGATGGAGGAAAAGTACATCTGTATCTGACCGAACACTATTAAGATCTTATATCAAGACTTATCAGGTGGCACTCAAGGCAGCAAGATGCGCGTATCATTCCGCCTTGATTGCATCTGCGGAATCCCGCCCAGCCGCCCTGTTTAGGGTGACTCGCTCCCTCCTTAATCAAGGGTGGGTTGATGCACCCTCGCAGGGTAGTGCTGAGGATTTTAATAAGTTTTTCGCGGATAAAATCGCCCAGATTCGGATGGACCTTGACTCCAATTGGAATGCAGTGTCGGCTGACAATGAGTCAGTCGAGATGACAGGGACTCGTCTTGATCCTGTTGTGTGGGAGGAGTTTGACCTGGTGGCACTCGATGAAGTGGACAAGGCCATTGGAGCTGTGAGTTCCGCCACCTGTTTATTGGACCCGTGCCCCTCCTGGCTGGTTTCAGCCAGCAGGGAGGTGATGCGGGGCTGGGTTCAGGAGATTGTTAACGCCTCTTTGAGGGAGGGGTCCTTTCCGGCTCCCTGCAAGGAGGCAATTGTGCGCCCCCTCCTCAAGAAGCCTTCCCTGAACCCAGCTGTATTAAACAACTACCGTCCTGTCTCCAATCTTCCCTTTATAGGGAAGGTTGTTGAGAAGGTGGTGTCACTCCAGCTCCAATGGTCCTTGGATGAGGCCGATTATCTGGGCCCTCAACAGTCAGGATTCAGGCTTGGCTACTCCACAGAAACTGCTTTGGTCGCGCTGACGGATGATCTCTGGCGGGCCCGGGATAGGGGATTTTCCACTATCCTGATGCTACTTGACCTCTCAGCGGCTTTCGATACCATTGACCATGGTATCCTTCTGCACCTACTGGAGGGGTTGGGGGTTGGGGGCACTGTTTTGCAGTGGTTCACCTCCTACCTCACTGGTCGGTCGCAGTCGGTGTTGGCGGGGGGTCAGAGGTCGACCCCTAGGTTCCTCCCTTGTGGGGTCCCTCAGGGATCGGTCCTCTCCCCTCTGCTGTTTAATATCTACATGAAACCGCTGGGTGAGATCATCCGACAACACGGGGTGAGATATCATCAGTATGCTGATGATACCCAGCTTTACATCTCCACCCCGTGTCATTTCAGTGAAGCAGCGGAAGTGATGTGCCGATGTCTGGAGGCTGTTAGGGTTTGGATGGGTGCCAACAGGCTCAAACTTAACCCCGACAAGACGGAGTGGCTATGGGTTCTGCCTCCCAAGGATAATTCAATCTATCCGTCCATCAGTCGGGGGGGGGAGCTTTTGACCCCCTCGGAGAAGGTCCACAACTTGGGCATCCTCCTCGATCCACAGCTAAATTTGGAACATCATTTTTCGGCTGTGGCAAGGAGGACATTTGCCCAGGTTCGCCTGGTGCACCAGTTGCGGCCCTATTTGGACCAGGAGTCTCTTCTCACAGTCTCTCATGCCCTTATCATCTCGAGGCTCGACTACTGCAATGCTCTCTACATGGGGCTACCTTTGAAAAACGTTCGGAGACTTCAGGTAATGCAGAATGCAGCCGCGCGAGCAGTGTTGGGCTTGCCCAGAAATGCCCACATTCGGCATCACTCCGCGAGCTGCATTGGCTGCCAATTGGTCTCTGAACCCAATTCAAAGTGTTGGTTATGACCTATAAAGCCCTACATGGCATCGGACCAGGTTACTTACGGGACCGTCTGCTGCCCCATGAATCCCAGCAGCCGGTTAGGGCCCACAGAGTCGGCCTTCTCCAGGTCCTGTCAGCCAGACAGTGTCGCCTGGCGGGGCCTAGGGGAAGAGCCTTCTCTGTTGCGGCCCCGGCCCTCTGGAACCAACTTCCCCCGGAGATCCGTGTCACCCCCACCCTCTCCGCCTTTCGTAAATTACTTAAAACACACCTCTGCCGGTAGGCCTGGGGCAGTTAACATCTTGCCCCAGTGTATGTCTGTGTGTATGTTGAATGATTGGTTTTTTAAATTAAGGGGTTTTATATACATGTATTTTTATATGTTGATTTCTATTATGTTGTGAGCCGCTCTGAGTTCTCCGGAATAGGGCGGCATAGAAGTCAAATAAATAACAAATAAATAATAATAATGTCATGGTTCCAATAGATGAAATCATTTTAAAGAACTTCAAGGCAAATATTTCTTCCTTAAAGACCATTTTATTTAGGAAACAAAGTATTGGCACTTACGTATTTGAACCTAAGACTGAAAACCCCTCCCTCAGGATACAAAGTAACAAGTTGCAATTCCCACCCCAAATTGCTGTCATAAATCACATTCACCAATTATTTCAAAATGCCAGCTTTTCAGCCCACCAAAACCCTTATCAGGACTGACCTTGATTCTCACACAGAGGTATTATTATGGCTAACTGAGAAACTTAACATCCCCCTCCCTTCTCCTTCATCTAAAAACTCTAAACTAAACTGTGGCAATGAAGACAAAATAAAAAATGGTTTTAGTTCAGTTTGTCGCAAGGTTGGCACCAGTAACACAACAGTCTTGTGCTACTCGAATACTAATTTAAAAAATTACAGTAGTGGGCAACATAGTTGAGAGTGATTAAGAGAGAGAAAAGGCAGCCTTATGGCATTTGCTGCTGTGTACGGCTCTGCACCCTGCCTAGAAATGCAATGTTGGAGACCTTCTGATTTGAATGTGCAAGGCTGAAAATAAAGAATCTAAGACAAATCTCTCATCAAGAAACTACATACATCAGTGGGAGAAAGAAACTAAGATTTGAACCTTGGGCCTGAGATATATATGATAAGAATCTTACAATTTGCAGTAACTGGTTTTCTTTGCTATCAATACATATCCCAGCAAGTTCCATAAACCACCTTATCAGTGATGTCCTTGATCCTCGTATGCTAGCCTTTGATTCCTTCAAGTAACACTCAACATCTTATGATTTAAATTGACATATACATGTCATTTTCTTGATAGCACTACAGAAGTGGTTTGCCATTGCTTTCTTCTTCTTCTTCTCCTTCTTCTTCTCCTTCTCCTTCCTCAGTCTATTTTTCTTTGAAATACAATTGCTCTGGAATGACCTTAAATAGAAAATATTTGTGGATAAACACTTATTCCCAGGGGGGGGGAAGAGAATGTGTTCTGTAAGAGTTTTTCTTTATAAGAATTAAATTCTGATTGGAACCAAGATAGATATCTGAACTATTTGAGCAACTTTTAATATTTTCCCCCTTTTGTTGGCCACCGTGAAGGCAGATTGCTGGACTGGTTGGGACAGGGGTCCAATCCAGCAGAGCACTGCTTATGTTCTTATGTTTTTATGGTTCCTATCCAAATTATGTTTTGTTCTCCTGAAAGAAAAATACATTACCGTATAACTTCAGAATGTAATTTCTTTTGCTAGGCATTCAGCTGTTTATCCTTCTCACCAATTTATTGAAATTTGCTAGCAATATCTAGTTTTATTCGTTTTGAAATTAACCTTATATTGTGTCTTCTAGTACTGTGAATGACATGGATCTTCCTGAAATGATCTATATTTATAAATATTTCTGGCTTTCATTTAGGCCGCATCCTGCTGCCAAGAGAAGAGATCAAAGGACACTCTTGGAGGATTTGAATTTATAATCCTCAGAAGAAAATATAATCTAGGAGAAATCTTGATTAAATGGATATTTTTCATTTGCTTCTAGTCAGCTTTCTGATAAAATTTGAGGAGAAAATGATCTAAGATCTGGACATGCAAAACTTACCTCAAAGATGAAATCAAATACCCAACAAACTCTACAAACCCTTCTTGAACAAACCCTTTTTAAAAAAATCATGATACTATAAATCCAACAAGATGCCCTCATCAATATTAGTTTGTACCTGGAGAGACTTAATTGAAGTTTATTAAGCATTTCAAAATGCTGGTTTTAAAGGCTGTATGTAGCTTTCTTCAAGGTAGGTGGCAGCACCTAGCCAACTTTGATTCTGAAAAAATAAACAGGGATAAACCCCGTTAGTACTTGGATGAGAGTTCACCAGGATTTCCTATGGTTGTCAGTTAGACTGGAAAGTTTTAAAAAAGAGAGAAGGAAAATATCCTGGAAGATGGCCCTGCAAATCACTGCCCATACTATTGGCCAAGAAACCCACATGGGTAGTTTGTAGTTACCAGAAGTGAAGCACAACTCAAGGCAGTCTTAACCTTTTGCCTTTCATATACCAGTCTTAATACTAGTGGGGAGCTTCTATCAAGACTCAGATACCTTCAAGGGCCACCACCAGGAACTTATTTCTGTTCTACACAAACCTTCTAGATTGGCCTGATCTGTTCTTTAGACTGCAGGGGACAAATGAACAGCAGTGAGGAACAATTGGTTAAGTTGGGCAGCTATAGAAAATGAATGAATGAATGAATGATGTCATTCTCTTCTCACTCCCTTCTGGTCTCATTCCCTGAAGAAGTAACAGCAACTGAGATGAGGAGAAACAACAGGCTGGCTGGGTTGGTTACTTTGTAATACACAATATCTTCTAAATTTGGAACCACAAACTTTTGTTTAAAGGACTCACAGCCTTTATAAAGATAATTATTCATAAGAAAGGAAAATAGGAGTTATGAACATGTTCATCAACAGTCTGAATCTGGATAGCAGACTGGACAGCATTTCTTCACTTGGATGGTTTCCTTAGCTATGATGAAATATATTTCTATTTAAATTACAATAATTATTTATAAGTTTGTATCTAAATGTATGAATTTACATAGGAAAATACCATTGTACTAATCCTGTCCCTTTCTTTGCTGATGAATTTCCTGAATATTTCGGCAATGTTGAGAAGTAATAACAGCAGCTAATAAAAATGGCAACAAATAAAAAATGGGATGTCTTGTCCACCATACTGCAGAATTGTGGTTGGATCTACTAAGTGGCTGGATTCACAGCCATAATATTGTTTGTTTGTTTTGGTTTAGTGTCTTGTGTGAATTTGCTGTGATATCCCCAGACCATCTGATTATTCAGACTATCTGATGGATAAAGTCATTCTGTCTTGGACTCAGAGCAGGTCAAGGTGCCTGGGGTATAATCTGGTGGTATGATTTGGGACGAATTTGAACTGGTGAACCCTGAGGAAGTGGACAAAGCTTTCTGTGTTTACTGGATTCTCTCTTGATCATGAAAATGGCCAGGGAGATGACCCACAGTCAGGTCCATGCAATAATGTCAGCCTCTTTATAGAGGAGGTGATGCACCCCTTTCTCAAAAGGCTATTCCTGGAACCAACAGTTTTGATAACTATCAACAAGCCTTATAGCTTGCTTTCCCTTTCTGAGAAAGGTGGTGAAGAAGGTAGTTGGTTTGCATCTGATGAGAACCCTGGAGGAAATGAATTTTCTAGATCCATTTGCGTCAGACTTCAGGTTGAGATTCATTAGTGAGATAGCTTTGGTCATGCTTATTGATGACCTATGGCAGAGCTAAGATGGTGGTAGTACATCCATCCTTGTGATCCTTGGTCTGTTGGCAGCTTTTGATACCATCAATCATAGTATCTTTCTGAGCTGGCTCCATAGATGGAGAATTTGAGGTACCATTTTACGGTGGTTTTCTTCCTTTCCCTGGGATTGATTCCAGTGTGTGTTGGTTAGCAAGGAAAAGCCATGCACTAGGCCCCTAATTTATGGGGTGCTGCAGGGTTTTTCTCTTCTTCCCTTTTTTTCAATATCTACATGGATGAGGTCATCTGCTGGTTTGGTTTCATCATCATTAGTACAGTGATAATGCCCAATTATGCATTTCAAATCTGGGCCATCCAAGTAATGTCAAGGTTCTGTCCCAGTGCCTGGAGGTGTTGTAGATTTGGATGGGGAACAACTTTCTTCAACTCAATTCTGCTAAGACTGAGTGGCTGTGTGTGTTTGGAGTACACAGATCTAGGGATATTACAACTTTGACTTTAGATAGGGTTCACTTTCCCTAGATTGGTTTGCAATTTGGGGGTCCTCCTGGACTCACATCTCCTGCTCATTGTCGCCAGGAAGACTTTTGCCCAACTTCATGCGGTCCACCAGTTGTGCCCTTTTCTAAACTGGGGAGCCCTTCAGTTATTGGTAACTCAAGGGTTGACTATTGCAATGCATGCAACATGAAGCCTCCTGTGAAGACTAACTAGAAATTTCAGCTGATTCAGAACACAGCTGTGTGACAGTAATGGGCATGCCTTAGTTTAGTATGCCCATGTAACAGCTCTGCTTCATAACCTGAACTCATTACCAGTTCACTTCCAAGTATGATTCAAGGTGCTTGTCACCACCTAAAAAGTCCTACAGGGCACAGAGACTGGTTACTTGAGGGACTGCCTGTCTCCCATAATATTTGCTCAGCTGGTTCAGTATAGCAGGATTGGCATGCTTCAAGTTCTATAATTAAACAACCGCATATATCAGGACCCTGAAAGTGCATCTTCTCGGTAGCATCTTCTCTGTCTTCCAGAATGAGCCTCTTCTAGAATGAGCCTCCCTTTGATATTCAAGTGGCTTTCATCCCACTGCTATTCCAAAGAAACCTAAAGATCTGATTCTTCACCCAGGCCTTCGTGAGGATGGCTGATCTGTCTTTCTTCTTTTTTGTTCCCCTCTGGATTTGTTTTCTTTGCATTCATTATTCTATTGTGTACTGGATTTTTAATGTGTTTTTGTATTGATTTCTGATTTTAAATGTTTTTAGCAACCAATACAATTTCCAGAGTCACTGGGAATTGGGCAGCATGTAAATTTAATAAATTAGCATTAATCTAATCCAAATTATAATAAATTGATTAGCATCTTGTGCATATCCAGCCAACACAGACAAATCATGGCTTAGTGTTATTTGATCTGAACATTGCTTTCTAGTTTTGTCTAATCATAGATTTCCAATATCTGTTTTAAAGTATCAGTTGTGTTATTCACTGACAGGTGACCTCCCAACCAATCTCTCAAGACTCCCCATGAGTCCAGCATCTCACTTCATGCCTATCACTGTGACTTTTGCAAAGTTTATTTATTTATTGGTAAATTTTATATAACCTTCCAACTTAAATACATAACTTTGGTAATGAGTTTAAATGACTACATCTAGGCTTTACGACTACATCTAATGTGCCACTACAATCTATATGGGTGTGGAATTCCTACGTTGATGTTATTTAGGAATTATATTGATGTCCTTCTAGAAAATTATGATCTTCAGGCAGAAGAGTGATCTTCACATTTTAAGTCTGCTGATTTCAAAATAAGGCTTCACAGACAAAACAGTCCTAGAACATCAAACTAGGACCAATTTAAGTTAAAGGACAGATCCACTAATGCTACTGGTTGGGGATGGGACCTAAAGATAAAGGGGGACAAAAATGCTGATAGGGAGAATGGGGAATTATAGAACAAGAGAAAGCAGAGATGTGGACATAAGCAGCTCAATTTCATGAATGTAATGGTAGTTGAAAAGAGAAAATTCATTCCTGAAAACAAATCAACAAATGCTATAAAACAATAAGCAATGCTATGTTATCACTGGCAGTCTATTACCACACCACAGTATCCTGAAATATATACTATAATACAGTGTCAAAGAAGATACTCTGGTGCTGAACTTTAGTCTCCATTTTTTTCTGGACCATCCTGGTGAGCAGCTCAGATTGCTATTGTGTTTTCCCCAAAATAAGACCCAGTCTTATATTTTTTCTGCCTCAAAAGGAGGCACTAGGTCTTATTTTCAGGGGATGTCTTACCTTAGGACCACCACAGCCAGGCCTCCCATGCCCCGACACCTGTCGTGCTGTTGCTTGACTTTTTCAGCAGTCACTTGTCGCCACTTGTGGCCAGACGCCACATGGCACATTGCACCAGTGTCACCAGTCATGGCAGGATGCCGCACGGTGCTTCATGCCAGTGCTGCTAGTTGTGGTAGGATGCTGTGCGGCACTTTGGGCCATTTGCAGGAGGCTGCATGGTGCTTTGGGCCATTGTCATCGGTTGCAGTAGGAGGCTGCACAGTGCTTCAGCCGTTTGCAGGAGGCTGCATGGTGCTTCACGCTGGTGCCTCTGGTCATGGCACTTCAGGCCATTGCCACTCCTCATGGCGGGAGGCTGTGTGGTGCTTCGGGCTGTTTGCAGGAGGCCACATGGTACTTCGGTGGCAACAGCTCAAAGTGCCATGCGGCATCCTGTCATGACTGGCGGCAGAGGCATAAAGCACCATGTGGCCTCCTGCTGTGAGGAGCAGCAACGGCACAACGAGCCATGCAGCACAAGTGTCAGGGTGTAGGAGGCCTACTTGCAGCAGTCCTATTTGTAAGGTAAGCAGGGGCAGCTCCACCCCCTACCCTGCCCTTGATTTTTAGGCATGCACTTTGCCCCATAACTAGGGCTTATTTTCGGGGTAGGGTTTATATTAGGCCCACCCATAAAAATCAAGCTTGGGCTTATTTTCGGGGAAGGTCTTACTTTCAGGAAAACACGGTATTTATAAATATCCAGGGGTGCCACAGGTTAAAACTCAACTATGAGATAAAGTCAGTGTGGCAGAAGATGAAAGACATGGAATGGGAAAAGGAAGAAAGCTAACAGTATATTGTACCTGAAAGCTTTTTTGCCTTCTACTTTTTGCTGCATTTATTCTCAGAACATCTATTTGGTCAATGGTAGCTATGTATCCACAACATACTGAGCTCTCAAGGGTGAGCTAATGTGTTGCAAATATAAAATCAGACACACAAGGTAGGAGAAGGTACTTTTAAATTCAAACTAACATCAGATTCAAATAACATCATCTTTTTTCTTGGTCCATCATACCAGGGAAAAATGGAAAAGAGGTGTTGGTTAATGTAGGGTTAATTCTCTTTTCTGGTTCCCTGCAGTACATAAAAATGTAGAGTAGCTCAGCAGCTCAGCTACTTTAGGCCATTTCTGCACATATATTTTTTATTTATACTTGTGGTTTTATTTCCCTTTTTTCCAAATAGGGAAGGTAGAGAGGGCAATTGCTACCAGCCTCCTCAGGAAGACTGGGATATTTGTGAAGGGCTGATCCTAGCCTTTTATGCATTTTGCTCAGCAATGGACAGATGGGACAGCCATGAGTATGAAATATTATTATTGTGGCTTCAAGTCAGATGACTGCCAGGACAAATCTCTGCAGTTTTCTTGGCAAGATTTCAAGAAATGATTTGTTTTGCCCACTTCCTAAAGCTGAGAGAATGACTGGTCCAAGGTTCATGCCTAAGGCAGGATTAGAACTCATAGACTCATGGTTCTTAGCCTAGTGCATTAATCACTGCACTAAACTGGCTCTCTTATGAGTATGAATGCAGCCAAGAGTTATGAATTTCTCCGCTTCATTGCAATTCTGCTTAAACCTTGGAAATAGACAAGATGCATCTGTTTAAGATCAAATTGTTGATCTGTTATCTGTTGAAATAGATCCCATAAACAGATCTAGTTGTGATTTCAAGCAGCAAAGTCAAGAGACTGATAGGGCTTTGAGGCAGGAAGGCCAGGCAGACTGAGCACGGAGATCTCCCCAACATCAGGTTGGGCTATAAGACCCAGAAGAAGGCTGCAAAGAGATATTTCTTTGTTGCCATTTAGCAACTCTCCTGGTTTTTGCAAGTCCAGATCTGATAAGCCCTAATGGACCTGATCATTCATTCATTCTTTGTCTCTCATACCCATATATGCCTGTACACACAGCCCAAAATTTATTTTACATGTCACATATTTCTAGCCCTTTTCCCAAGTTTTTGAAACCCATCATTGTTCATCCATTATCAGCTCATATTATCTAGTCTGCAACCAGTAGTGGGATTCAGCTAGTTCGCACCAGTTCAGCAGAACCAGTAGCTAATTTTTTTGTTGCCCAGGCCCAGAATGGACTTCCAGAAGTGGCATCTACACAGACAACTGGTTGTTCACATATTTGAATTCCACCACTGTCTGCAACCATGGTCATAGCTTGTGTAAACCATTATATTTAAGTTAGTTTAAATGTAATACTGAGCCATAAATCACTGAAAGCTATAATAGATGCCATATTATAACTAGATCGGATTATGCATTATATCATATACTTTCATTGTAATTTGCTGAGATCTGACATTAATTCACTATATAAATTAACAGCTGATAGATAAATTGAAGCCAATGCATTCTTTCCTGTTCTGTCTACAATATATCAAACTAAAAACTAATTTGCATTTTGGGAGATGTTTTTATTTATAAATAAATAGCTTGTTAATTTCTAAACTAACTAAAAATGCATCTTATTTTTATTCTCATTTTTAAACTTTCTAGGGAAATGCTCCCACACAATTAGTATGCCTTTAAAGACAGTAGTTAATATACAGTATATTATATACGAATACATATATTTTCCAGAAAATATTTCTTTTATAGTTGTTTGCTACATTTAAAAGTTTTCAGAAGGTCCTACCATGGACATTCTTATGTATGATTATCCAAAACAGGCAAGTAAACCTCTTAATATACTAATTACATGGATGTATAGGAAGGCAGCAAACATCCCCAGAGAAAGAAATATTTTGGGGAATATTAAAAAGGCAGAATATTATATTTCCCCAAAGGAATAATGGAGAAACAACCACCATTGAAGTCTGTCTGCCCCAAGCAGAAACCAGCTCTGTAGAAATGAAGATTTGATAATCCTTTCAGAAAGACTGGAGCCAGCAAGCTTGGAGTTGATAAGATTAGAAAGACAAAGACCCCTAGAACCAGCAACCCCTCACCCAAAAATCCAATCCAGAACATAGCTATCAGCCACAGCCCCAGGGAAGCAGAACATGACCTTTAGGACATAATAGGTTTAACCTACCACCACCAGAATACAAAAAGGGCACATTGAATTTCAGGTCAAAGTTCATACCACAGGAACAGGAAAAACTCCAAATACAAAAGCCCAAGAAGGTATGTCAGGTCCATGTGATCAGCTGCCCCAGAGCCATATTTCTGTCTCGTTCTGCAATTCAATAAACTAGAACCTTCTTTCTAAAGCAGCCTCCATTTTGTTTATTCCCGGATTGGACTGGACCCTGATGAAGGTTTTTCTTTCAACAGATGACATGATGATTCTCTCTCAAATCCCAGTAGGTTTAAGAACAACTTCCTACTATGACAACCAATCTTTAGAGATTAATTATGACAAAAGCAAAATAATGGTGTTCGCTAAAACAGGGCTTTTCAACCTTTTCACAGATTATACCACTTTTAGGACATGACAATATTTGAGTACCACCAGTGCTTAGCAAGGTGTCAAAAACTTGATGACTAAAAAAAGGAGGGATTTTGGGTTTTACTGATTAGATTCATTTATTGTTATAGAAATAGCTAGTTTATAATATTATAGAAAAGTAAAAAGTTGAGGTTCAATATTAATGCTTCATTCTACTGCAAGAGAGGTAGTCTGTTCTTTTTCCCTTTTCCCCCTCAATTTTTCCCCCTTTTCCTCCCCACTGTGTCCTACTATTTGCTTTTGTATTTTTGTATTTTATTCTATAATCTAATAAAATATTACAAAGTGTAGGAAAAAAAGGAAAAAAGTACCAGTTTTAATTTCTTTGGTGGCTGTTCCTTTGCTGAATCACTTTCCCTTTGCACTGACAAATGTATGATGAATTTATCCATGTTTTTTTAATATGCACCACTACCAGCTAGTTCAGGGGTCTTCAAACTTGGCACTTTTAAGACTTGTGGACTTCAACTCCCAGAATTTCTCAGCCATCATGGCTGGATGAGGAATTCTGGGAGTTGAAGTCCACAAGTCTTAAAGTTGCTAAGTTTGTAGACCCCTGAGCTAGCTGGTCGGGCCTTCGTCCTTTCTCCCTTCTGAGCAATCCTTCCACAGTGTAATAAGAATACACCCCCCATCCCTTCCCTGTATCCTTAAAGACATAGGAATCAAGTGCAAAGCAAGAAAGGCTCACAAAATAAGCCTCTGTTTTTTTTTCTCTTTAAGCTGCCTCAGGCATGTCACGTGTCACAATATTGCAATCCGAGACTGAAAGGCTCCGGCAATTGCAAAAAACTTTAGCTTTAAATTAAGCCTCTTTACCTTCAAAGAAAACTTTCTAAAAGCTTCTGCTGAGCCCAGACAGTCATGCAGCTGCAGATGCCTCTCCCTCAGACTGCTTAGGCTCATTCCCTTCCCTGCTACACTTGGCTAGCAGTTGTACCACCTATCACGTGGCAAAGTACCACAGGTGGTACGCGTACCACCAGTTGAAAAGCCCTGCACTAAAAGGCCAAGGATGCTAAATTGATCACTAAGTGAGCACAGTTAGAACAAGTAAACTGCTTTAAATATCTTGAAATAATCTTCCATGTGTTGGGTAAGACATGTCCATAGACATGTGACGCAAAATGCATTTAAATTTGCTTCAGCTATTCAAGCCATTTACTGTTCTCAGGGTGCCTAATTCACTCCTATTGCAGTAAAATTCCTTTCAGAAAAGGCTCATGTCTTTATAAAGTGCAATTTGATATTTATTTCAAGTTCTCAAGAATTGAATGTGCTTAATATAGTTCCTAAGATATATTTTCCAAGTGCCTGAGTGTCTAGTGCAGTTTATTGTATGAAAGTTGAAGGTGGCACAGGGGTTAAATCTTTGAATTTGAACTAAAATTTGTTATTTTCTGTGTAAGTTTAGCTACAAATAGTTGGCTAACCATTGGACGACCCCTTTGTGTCAAAATGAAAAAGAGTGAGAACATTGTGGGGTATACTTATCCAGGGAGAATCTCAGACAGTGAATAATTGATATGGAGCATCAAATTGAGAATAGCCTAGTATGTACTGATGTCTTTTTAGGTAATCAAATTACCAGTTTCTTGCCAGGCTTCTTGATCTTATCACTATACCATATTTTGAGAAGCATGTAAGAATAATGAAATTTCCACATTGCAGAAATGGATGATGTCAGAATTTGCAGAAACAGCAAAACTGACCTTTCTGGTCAGAAAACAAACAACAAAAATATTTGTGAAAGACTGGAAAATTTATATGGACTCTTTGCTGAAAGAAAAAAATTGATGATTTATGAAGTTTAAGAATAATATGTACTAAATAAGAGGGTGAGGAGTAAAATATTTAAGAGAAAGGATAACAATAAGATTGTAATTATTAGCCATTGAAATAGTCAAGTGTTTCTTTAATCTCAGTCTTACAGAGATCTGAAATGCAAAATTATCATACCTTTGTTCAATATCCAGAAAATCCTGATTCTTTTTCTTACAATTATCTTTTATTTGACCATAATAATTCACTCTATCATCTTTTAAGTTTTGTTTAATAACCAACAAGATTCAACAGGACATTATTTATTGATTGATTTAAAAGATTTTTATGATCTTCTATCTTAAAACACAAGTCTGAACAATTCCCTTAGAATCACTTGACTTTGCTTCAAGTTTAGTAATAACAATAACTCTTAAATCTCCCATTTATTTGTTTTTAGTTGTATTTTCAGTGGTCTTTTTATTGAAGTCTTAATATTAATAGTGTTAGTTTTCAAAATGTTTTAGCAGAACTAAGAAAGTTTCACCTCTGCTAGCTATGCTTAATTTATCTTTTATTCCATTTATCTTATATTTATCTTTTAAGTTGCATAAGACTGGTCAATGACCAACATTAATCTGAAATTGTCCCTCACTGATAAACTTCTACGTATTAGTTAAAAAAAAAAGAAAAGAAAAGTAGCTGTCCTGGGTTAGAATTTCTATTCAACCATTAATTTTGAACTGATCAAGGCTCAATTAATTGCTGTATCTAACTTGGGAAACCCGCTGATTCAGAGGAACTGAGACAGGTTAAAATGACAATCTAGAAATTAAATGTTATTGAGTTGGGCATGTTTAGCTATAAGAAGACTAATGATATAACAGACACTTGAAATTATTCATACACAGGGCTTTTTTGTTATAGAACGTCCAGAACGGAGTTCTGGCATCTTTTTTGGATGGAACCTTGTAGGGTAGACAAGGCGGGTTGTATGACATGTGTGAGTTCCAGCACCTTTTTTTCTTCAAAAAAGGCACTGTTCATACAGAAGAAGATCAAAGTCTGTTTCATTCCAGTGTGCAGGTCATAAAATAGTGCATTTAGGTTGCAGTAAGCCAGATACTACTGAATGTTTGGTGATAAAGAACTTCTTAATGTAAGAGGATTTTGACAGTGATCTAAACAGGGCTTTTCAACCGGTGGTACGCGTACCACCTGTCCTACTTTGCCACGTGGCAGGTGGTACGACTGCTACCCAAGTGTAGCAGGGAAGGGGAATGAGCCTAAGCAGTCTGAGGGAGAGGCATCTGTAGCTGCATGACTGTCTGAGCTCGGCAGAAGCTTTTAGAAAGTTTTCTTTGAAGGTAAAGAGGCTTAATTTAAAGCTAAAGCTTTTTGCAATTGCCAGAGCCTTTCAGTCTCGGATTGCAACATTGTGACATGTGACATGCCTGAAGCAGCTTAAAGAGGAAAAAAAACGGACTTCCGGTTCCGGTTTGCAGTGACTCCAGTCATGTGAAGAGACTTGTCTCTCCACCGGCTGTGTTTTCTTCGCCGGTAGACCCCCTGGTGGGTCGAAAGTCACCCTGGAGGGGCGACCACTGAGGAGGAGACTTGCTGGTGACTGCGGGAGGGCGGCAGCTTCTTCCACGGCTCTAACTCCTTAGGGCCAACAGAGCAAAGATTGTCCTGCAAGATGGCCGATTCCTTAGCTGCACCAGCTGAAAGTCACAAGTATATCTAAGCGTGAAAGACCCACCACGGATGATCTGGGTGAAACCTCTCCTTCTCCTCTCTTCACCCTATTATTTATTTTTTTACCTGTAAAAGCTTTCTTGGAATCAATTCCCTGCCTTGAAAGACTGGTGTTTGTATGCGTGGGAAGAAAGCGTTTGAACAAAAGGACAGATCAAGTAACTTTAATGACTATATTTTATTTTCATTTACTTTGGGGTACAGAAAAAAAGAAAAAAATTTTTAGAGCTTCACTATCATCTTATACTGGAAGAATATCTCTTTCTCCATCTTTTTTTTTAAAAGAGAGAGAAAAGGAAAAAAATGGTGTCTGGGAAAGATTTTGTAACCCACTGAGGACATCTTGTGGTGAAAAGTTAATATTGCAATTGTCTGTTTTTCCTTGGAGATGAGGTGGGCTTGACCTTCAAACTTCTTGAAGAGAAAAGATAAGCTGATCCAGCTGTGGGAAATTGTGGGGGTGGATATTGTTTATATATAGCCTCCACTAAAAGATAAAAGGGACTCTCTTCAATTACTATTAAAATGGAGAAGCCTTACTTACAACTAAACTATAAACTTATATTGGAAAAAATTCACGAAGCCACTGAAGAAGTATGTGCTAAAATCAAAGAGATTAGTACAGAAATTAGAGCCAGAAGCCTTGCTCCAAATTCTCCAAACCTTCAAACTGATCTCCAGACCGCATCTGACTATGCTATAAATCAAAACATACTAGAAGAAGAACTAATTGAGATTAAAGAGGAATCTATTTTACCTTACAAGCATTCCATCTATATTCTCGAGGATCAGAAAAACCAAAGATTGAGACTGTAACTTTTGAAGCTTCGAGGGTTTAATGACAAAAGAGCCAGACACCCAATACAGAGGACGGGGTGTTTTCTATCAACTCAAATGATATTACAAGAGACAAAGGGAGATCTACTTGTGGAGATGGAAGCCTTGTTATGGAAACCGGTCTGACACAAAAAGAAAGCCAGAATAAGACTGAAAAGAGAAATTTAAAACTATATGTAATGGATTAAAAGGCACTGTAGAAATATGGATTAATTTAAGGTTTAAAATTTAGAGTTAGAAGCAAGAGTAAAATTTGTGATTAACAGAATATATATGTTAATTAGATTAAGAATGTAATCTTTGGGAATAATAGGTTTATTTGTATGAAAACTATTTTGTAATGGAATGAATGAAAATGGAAGAGGTTTATAGTGACTTGGATTGATTTAACAATTAATTGAGTAAGCTAAATTAGTAAGATGATGCTTTGTGTAATAATATGGGTGTTTTTAGACATAACAATTATTGGGATGAGATTTGAATTTTTCCTAACAGACTGAAATGATTTAAGGTTTGATATTACTTTCTTTTGTTAGGGATAGTTGATGGATTGTATATGTATAAGCTAGAATTATATTTTATTTTAATTAGGACAAATATTGAGTAGTGGATGAAGAAACAAGAGAGATGTGTGATAAAATTAAGTTTAGGAGACTAAGAACTAGAATACATTTGGAAGGGATACCCGAAGTGATAATATGTTTATTTAAGGCTTAAGTGGATTATGGTAATTGTAAATTAATGAAGTTTAAAAATAGGATTAGGATTTATAGAAATTTAATGTAGAAATGGATTGTTTTAAATATGTTATATTGTTTGAGGGAAATAGAGAGGGAATGTTTAATGTATTTACTTGGGTTATTTTATGTGGTTTTGTTGTTGGATGTTTGATTTCCCCAGCACCATGGTGCGTCTCAAGCACTTTGTTGTAAGAGTTTAAAAAACTAATAAAACTTGTTCTTAAAAGAGAGAGAGAGAAACAGAGGCTTATCTTGTGAGCCTTTCTTGCTTTGCACTTGATTCCTATGTCTAAGGATACAGGGAAGGGATTGTCATGTCCTAAAAGTGGTACAATCTGTGAAAATGTTGAAAAGCCCTGATCTAGAGAGATGAAGGTCTTCCCTTCCTTAGAAGAATTCAAGCAGAAGATAGACAACCATCAGTCCAGGATGCTTTAATTTAAATTCCTTCATAGAGGAGGAAGCAGGCACTATAGCTAAAGGATTTTATTATATATTTATAAAATCCTGTTCACTATTGTATTTGATTACCTTAGAATTCAGTGGATGACAGTGGATGACAGTTATGCCTCCCATAGAATAATAACTCCTAAGTTATAGTTTTATTTTCCAGCCCAGCAAAAGTTGGTTTTTAAATTCAGAATATTTTAAATGTTTTGTTGTTTTTCTATCTAAAACTCACAGGCCTCAGAAAACTAATTTGTATGTTAATATGCTTACAAAAGTTTTTGCTGCAGTATAAAAATATTCTTCTGATTATTAGATCTCTCTTTTATTGCTTTTTTGCCAAAAGTTATTTGCAAATAAAATTGGTCAATCCATCCAATTAGAAAAATATGGTTACTGTAAATATGAGCTTCTTTTTAAGTCAATAGTGAAGGAAAACTTATTTACAGATCCTGAGGACACATCATTTTGTGCAGCTTTGTCACAGAGTTTTATTAAAAATGAAATATAATTAGATGACAATTTCAAAGTTTCATGTATTAAAATTGGGTTCTAACACATTCCATTTCTGGAGTGTGAACCTCACCTTGATATTGAAAGCCTCATAAAACCTGCACATATTGAATTATACTACAAGCTACTCTAGAACAGTGGTTCTCAACCTTGGGGTCGTGACCCCATTTGGGGTCGCAAGACCATTTCGCGGGGGTCACCGGGCACTGCCGGCCGCCATTTTGTTTTTTTAATTTTTATTAATATTTTTTTAAATTTTTAAATTTTTTTTACATTTTTTTTTTGCGCGCGCGTGCTGCGCATGCTCAGATCCACCCGTCGCGCCGGAAAAAAAAATTAAAAAAATTAAAAAAATTAAAAAAACAAAAAACAAAATGGCGGCCGCGACGGGCGGATCTGCGCATGCACGGATCGGCCTGTCGCACGCGCCACGCATGCGCGCATCCGCCCGTTGCGGCCGCCATTTTGTTTTTTTAAAAAAAATTTTAAAAATTTTTTTAAATAAAAAAAACAAAATGGTGGCCCGCGACGGGCAGATGTGAGCATGCGTGGCGCATGCGATGGGCCGATCCGCGCATGCGCAGATCCGCCCATCGCGGGCCGCCGTTGTTTTTTTTAATTTTTTTTAATTTTTAAAAAAAAAAACAAAAAAAACAAAATGGCGGCCCGCGATGGGCGGATGAACGCATGCGTGGTGCGTGCGATGGGCCGATCCGCGCATGCGCAGATCCACCCGTCGCGGCCGCCATTTTTTTATTTTTAAAAAAAATAATAATAAATTTTTTTTTGCGCGCGAGCGCACACGCGCACACCCCCGGGTCGGGGTCGCGGCGCGCATGGGCGGGGCAAGTGGGGTCTCAACCTCAGAAAGGTTGAGAACCACTGTACTAAACAATTATAAACAAAAGAAAACATTTGTATCTTGTTTTACTTTTACAGTGCATTCAGAAAATATTCAGACCCCCTTCACTTTTGTCAATTTTGTTATGTTGCAGCCTGATTCTAGTTGTTGAAATTCGTTTCTCATTAATCTACACTCAGTGCCCCATCATGACTAAGTGAAAACAGAATTTTAGAAATGTCTGTAAAGTTATTAAAAAGAAAAACTGAAATATCAAATTGAGTCCCAGTTTTAACATTATTTTTTATTTCCTCCTTTAAGATGTCTCTGAACCGTTTGTCCATTTATGGCAGCGGTTCTCAACCTGTGGGTCGCGACCCCTTTTGGGGTTAAACGACCATTTCATGGGGGTCGCCAAAGAACGCAGTCCGCCATTTTTTCCCTTTTCCTTAGCTGTGCCACTCCCTTATTCTATTGGCTTTTGAATAGAGTCTAATTCTATTGGCTTTCAAAAGCCAATAGGAATTGTCCAGGCTGTCTCCACCCTGCTGAGCCTGTCAAAAGTCCCAGTCTGCAAACGGTGCTGCAAGTTGTCTGCAGCGAAGGCGAGCTGTGTAGAAGTTTGCACCCCTCCCTGCTGAGCAACTACTAAACGTAAGTAAAAGAGGGCACAGGGAGGGTAGCTTGCGCGCAGGGGGCCCGGCGGGTGGCTTACCTCCCTTGGGCTGGGCCAGCTGGTGGCCCAGCCGGTGGTCGGCTGTGCTGTTGCTGCTGCTTGCCATGGCCGCCTAGGAGTGTCTGTGCCTGCCTGCTGCTGCCCCGAATGGGCGGTGGCCAAGGTAAGGCTAGCGGGACAGCGGCGGGCACTGGGAGGGCAGCTTGCGCGTGTGGGGCAGACTCTCAGCTGGCTGTCGGGAGCCGGGCTGTGTGTAGCAGCCCCGCCGGTTCCCCACCGGTGTCTGGACTCCGACCCAACTCCCAGCTGATTGTCGGGAGTTGGGCTGTGCTCCTGGGGGCCATGCGGACGTCGGCCGGTTACGTCCTCCCCGTCTCCCAGCTCATGGCAAGCCCTGGGGCTTGAAAGGTGCCCCCGATGCCGCCCCGGGCCGAATCAGCTGCGTGGTCCGAGCCAAGCCAGGTCTGGGCTGCTGCCTCCACGCCGTGCTGGAGCTTCTTCCCGCACTCCCTGGCCCACCTCCATCACCGTCAGAGGCCGCCTTGGCCCTCTGGCGCTCGGCGCGGCCCTGGGGCTGGTGGGCAGGAGCGGCTCCTTCCTGGCTTGTCGGGCTCCAGGCCTCGGAAGTGGCCAGGCGGCAGGGAAGAGGGCGATGCCCGCATGTGCGTCGGAGGCCAGCCGGATGGGCTGGGAGGGGAAAAGCAGCGCCTTCTAAGCAGGAGCTGGTGCTCTGGCTGCACTCCTCTCGTGTCTGACGAATCGGGAAAGGCTTTGGTGGTGAAGGGCTGCGCAGCGTGGAAAGGGGCTCCCACAATCCTGCCGTTGCGATGACGCTCTGGAGGTTGGAGGGGCGGGCAGGTCCCGGGGGGCAGCTGGGAGAGGGCAAGAGGTGCCATGATGAGGATGGGGGGCTCCAGACTACCATCCCCAGCAGCCCTAAAAAGCACTGTGGAAGAGTGGGGAATGCTGGGAGTTGCAGTTCATCCCCATTTGGGAAAACATGACTCTCCAAAAATCAATCAATCCTTCCTTCCTTCTCCTTCCTTTCCCCTTCAATCTTCCTTCTTTCCTTCTATCACCAACTCCATCCCTTCACCTTCAATCTCCCTATCCTTCCTTTCTTTTCCTTCCTCCTTCAATCTCCTTCTTTCTCCATCTCCTTCCTTTCCCCTTCAATCTTCCTTCCTTCCTTCCATCACCAACTCCATCCCTTCACCTTCAATCTCCCTCTCCTTCCTTCCTTCTTTCCTTCCTCCTTCAATTCCCTTCTTTCTCCATCTCCTTCCTTTCCCCTTCAAGTTTCCTTCCTTCCTTCCATCTCCATCTCTTCCCCTTCAATCTCTCTCCTTCCTTCCTTTCTTTCCCCTTCAATCTCCTTCCTTCTCCATCTCCTTCCTTTCTTCCATCTCCATCCCTTCTCCTTCAATCTCTCTCCTTCTTTCCTTCCTTCCTTCCTTCCTTCCTTCCTTCCTTCCTTCCTTCCTTCCTTCCTTCCTTCCTCCTTCAATCTCCTTCCTTCTCCATCTCCTTCCTTTCTCCTTCAATCTTCCTTCCTTCCCTCCCTCCCAACATTTTTGAGCAAGGAAGAGTAAGCTTCTCCAGTGAGCGTTGCTATATTGTTTTTGTAATTAATTTATGTTCAATTTGTAACAATGAAAATACACCCTGCATATCAGATATTTACATTACGATTCAAAACAGTAGCAAAATTACAGTTATGAAGTAGCAACGAAAATAATTTTATGGTTGGGGGTCACCACAACATGAGGAACTGTATTAAGGGGTCGCGGCATTAGAAAGGTTGAGAACCACTGCTCTAGAATTTAAGAAGCTTCCTTTTGTGAGTAACAATGCATTAAGAAATGCCATGGGCATAGTAAGTGTAAAAAATCTTATTGTTATCTTCTCATTAAAATAGCAAATAGACAATGTCCATAGTTGGTAACATATATATGTTAAGATGCAAAAAACATCTTGCTGTGAAAGAGGACCTTTCACAGCAAGCATTAGACAGGACTTAGGCCAGTGGATCCAAGGCAAATAAAGATGACATTGAATCTTCTGCAATATCAAAGAAGGTTCTGAAGGGTTTATTGGTCACCCATGCCAAAATTATATAAGTCCCCGATTTGTGTTTGTTTTGTTTTTTTGTAATGCTACCTTGGGTACCATGTCACAGGCATTCAGTAATGAACCATGTAATGTGGTTAGCCATCCTATGTCTAAAAAGCAATGGATGGAAAATAATCAAGGAGAAAAGCAACTTACAACTAAGGAGAAAATCCCTGACAGAACAATTAACCAGTGGAACAATTTGGCTCCAGAAGTTGTGGGTGCTCCAACACTGGAAGTTTTTAAGAGGAGATTGGACAAGCATTTGTCTTGTTTCCTGCCTGAGCAGGGGGTTGGACTAGAAGACTTCCAAGGTCCCTTCCAATTCTGTTATTCTGTCTTAAAAAAGAATTAAAATGCATTTATCAGAAGAGACAGGAAATAATATAGCATATATTCCAGATTGTGTTGTAATATAATTTATTTTCAAGATATATTTTAAAATTAAAAAATGCCAGTTGTTGAAGAGTTTTTTTTTCAGACTAGACAAAATTTCAAGGTTCTATAGTCAGCATTCTTTTTCTACAATCCACCCAGTTTCCCCTCTTTTCCTCAGTTGGAGTTTGCTATAAATTCTGATTACTCTACTTGGCTGTTTTAATCTCCCATCATAACTGTATCAGCAGGGGTTCTTTTATATGTTTTCAGTGGCGGTTATACATACATTGTAATCTTTTTCATCTTGCGCTGGGTTTTGTTCGGGCTTTAATTTATTGGTATCAAGGCTATTGCAAAATCAGATGACTTTTCTACCTTCTGAAATGGCTTGCTTTTATAAAATCTCTCTTAACCATGTGAATGTATGGTTAGCCATGCTGCTATAAAAGTCCTGACTCATCTCTCTAATTACAGAAAGCATTTCTGTAGATCTCACTTTTAAACCCTATTTGTTTAGTATTACCAAAACAAATGGCAAATAAACCTTTCTCTTTGCAAATCTGAATTAAAAATGTTTAAATGATCCCTAAGTGTGAGAGGGGGTCATTATTCAAAGTAGTGTGAGGAATAAAAATTCAACTCCAAGGGTGTTGCATAACAAAACAAGTTTTATTAAAGCTTTTGCAAAAGTGGTGGAATTCTTGGTAATGGCAAATCCCAGAGTCCACACTTGAATCAATTTTTGCATAGGTTTTTATACCCTGTCCCGTCACGCCACATCCTTCCAACTGAAACTCATTTGATAGGTTTCAATTGGTCACATGCTTTCCGATCGCCTAGTAATCATTACAATTACTAGACCCTCCAATTATTAGATCAAATGCTCCTTTTGTTCCTGTCTTATCTTCACTCCCTTTTCTATGACATGATTTATAACATCCTGCTAACTTGGGGTATAGCCTTATCTACAAGGTGAATTGCCACCCAAACTGAATACTTGCAATTATAAAGGATTTATGTCTTCCCTTGTTTTTTCTATAAGAATGCCTGCTTTGCATCTAGAACAGCTGTTCTCAACCTGTGGGTCGCGACCCCATTTGGGGTCGAATGACCATTTCACGGGGGTCGCCAAACAACACAGTCTGCCATTTTCCCCCCTTTTCCTTAGCTGTGCTACTCCCTTTTATTCTATTGGCTTTTGAAAGCCAATAGAATTAGACTCTCTTGAATAGAGTCTAATACTATTGGCTTTCAAAAGCCAATAGGAATTGTCCAGGCTGTCTCTGCCCTGCTGAGCCCGCCAAAAGTCCCAGTCTGCAAACGGTGCTGCAAGTTGTCTGCAGCGAAGGTGAGCTGTCTGGAAGTTTCCATCCCTCCCTGCTGAGAAAATACTAAAAATGTAAGTAAAAGAGGGCCAGGGGTGGGAGGTGGGAGGCCAGTGGGCGCAGGGAGGGTTGCTGGCATGCGTGGGGCCCGGCGGGTGCCTTACCTCCCTTGGGCTGTGCCAGCTGGTGGCCCAGCCGGTAATCGCCCTGCGCCATCGCTGCCCCTTGCCAGCTACGCCTTGGCCGGCGCAGGGGGCGGCACCACGCATGCGTGGTGCTCCCGGGCAGGGAAATAGTCCCCGACTTACGACCGGTTGGGTAGTCCTCGACTTACGACCGGTTGGGTAGTCCTCGACTTACGACCGGTTGGGGGTCGCGGCATTAAAAAGGTTGAGAACCACTGATCTAGAAGCTATATATGTAACAGAGTACATGCTGCAGTTAAACATGGCTGCACTTTGGTTCATAGTTATACTTTAAAATATTAACTCTAAGCAGTTTTTATAAAGAATAAGCCTTATATAAATTGAATAATATGTTATTCATAACCTATATGCTATTCTACAATAGTGTGCACTATTCTAAAAGTATACTTTAAGTCAGTGTATATAGTTTCTCTCTATTCCTCCAGCTTACTACATCTCCTTTCCTAAAAATACCTTAGCTAGGTGCCTCTATATGCCTATTCTTTTAGCAGAAATGGAAAATTGCAACATGTACATTTCTTGTGTACCTCACAGTAGTTTCCCAAAGCACCAATCCAACCTTTGCAAGTTCATAATGGAATTGTGTAAGAATCTACATTTAGGGATTTGGCTAAAATGTGTGGTTATTAATTTATCATTAACTGGGTCAAACAGCTTTATAACAGGGCTATAAAATTATATTTTATAGACTGAATATAAATGGAGTGTTTTTAATGCTATTAAGTGCAGCAACAAATATAGACTATGTTTTACCAAAATACATAACATGGTGGCTTTTTTTCTGGCAATATCTTTGCTATTCTTGGCTTTCCATATATATTAGACTTATCCTGAATTCATGACATTGTATCTGCCATTTCATCTCAAAAGAAGCTGTTTTAATTAAATCCCAGGGATGAGTTTAAATTATCTTATTGAGGAATAGGAGAATCAGGAAGAGGACTGGAGAATTTGTTGTTTTACCAAAATATTCTATGAAGACATGATATTAATCAAAAAGGCTACCACTGTGCATTGAAGGTTACCATTAGAATAGGAAATAGTTGAATATTTTCATTAGGTCGCACTATTTACAAAGAGGATAAACTGCTCCTGCAAAACTTTTTTTAATTCAAAAGAAGCAGTGTAAATATTCAAAATGAGCAATATACTTGTTTTATGTATTGATGTAAATTACTTGGAATCAGTTATAAATAAGTAACTGCCGTGTCCGTTTAAACTCCAGACTGCCTGTCTGCAGAATTGTAAGTTTGTGTTTTGGGCAGGAATAACTGTTTTAATTCCACTGGCTGCCGCCTATCGGCAGTCTGTATAAATAGAAGTTAAGCAGCTGTTAGAGCCACTTCTGTGTTAACCAATAAACATGTTGTTATTTTCACCTTTGCCTCCTCAATGCCTCAAAGATCCCAGTACATAATAATACTATTCCATAGAATTCTGTTTTTAAACATGAAAGTAACTTAAACATCAGAGTGTTTACACTGGTGACTTCTAGGTTGACTACTTTAATCTGCTATATGCTCTACGATTTTTATATCTGATCTCAAATATTCAGTTGGTACATAACTTGGCAATCAGGCTGGCTTCTGGAAGAATTCAAAGAGACCATATTACAGCTGTACTGAAAGCCTTAACTGCTTTTCACTTTTACCTATTTATTTAGACAATGTATAGCTGCTCATCTCACAGCAAGGATTCTGGGCAGCACACAAAAGATTAAAACCAAACCATAACCCGCTAGATAACAATAATGTATTATTTATGCCTGGGTCTAAAAACAAACTAGTTTTAACCCATACAAACCAAACAAACCAATCCACCAAAAGGACTAGTTTAACCATCTACCTGAAATGCCTAGGAGAACATCTAGGTTTTAGGAAATACAATATGAGTTGGGAGCATTTGTTTCCAGATGAACAAACCAATCTTTAAAGCTTTATGGGGCATCGGTTCAGGTGAACTGAGATAGTGTCAGCACTTTGAAATAGCCAAATCAAGGAACAGAAAGCACAAGGAATACAGATAGTCTTCTACTTACAAACATAATTAAGCCCCAAATTTCTGTTGCTAAGTTGTTAAGTGAATTTTGCTCCATTTTATGACTTTTCTTGCCACAGTTGTTAAGTGAATCATGCATTTGTTAAGTTAGTAACACAATTGTTAAATGAATCTGACTTCCCTATTGACTTTGCTTGTCAGAAGGTCGCAAAAAGTAACCACATGACCCTGGGACACTGCAATTATCATAAATATGAATCAGTTGCCAAGTGTCTGAAGTATCACATGATCATGGGGGTGGTGCCACGATTGTAAGTGTAAAAAATGGTCTAAGTCACTTTTTCCAATGCCGTTGTAACTTTGAATGGTCTCTAAATGAACTGTTGTAAGTCGAGGACTACCGGTAATGGTATTCTATTTATTGTTATGGGCTAAAATAACATAGTGAAAGCCTGCCAGAGATTCCCATTTCCCTGATATATCAACAGAATTAAGGTGGGATTATCTTAAGTTTCTTTTTTATTTTCTCCTCTTTCCAAGGGTTAAGTTGACACTTATTTAATGAGTTTTGCAATCCTTCTTGAGGGATATTTCTATACTTCTTTACATATATCATATTTCTATTTGCTGTGATAATTGAGCAGTTAGTTTATGGTACTATGGATGTGAATTGGGGTACAATCTTCTCTGTAGCTCTCCCAATTTTTTTTGGGAATGAACCTTTGCTGTACTGAATTAATTTTATTGTTTACTTTTTCTAAAAAATACCTGCAGCAGTAAAGAGAATTTTATTTATATGTAGGCCCAAAGGGAGTTGGGAGCAACAGGGAAAAAAGATATTAATAGTGTAGTTTCATACATAAATAAACACTATTGAGTCTATTCCAGTAAATAGACTAAATTAGTAGAATTACTTGGAGAAAATCTCATTATCTGCTTATAGGCTAGACTGCTCTTCTCAGAATCACTATAAGGCAAGATAATATTAAAAATGAAACTTTTAACTCCTTTATAATCATAAATGGCAATGGAGCTATTTTAGAATGTGGACAATATCTATATAAGAGAAACTGTCCACTTTCGATATTAGTTTGTTTGCCATTAGTACATACTAGATTGGGTATGAGATGATATCATCATAATAAATGGGTGGCATGTGAAATAAAAATAGTAACAAGGAAGTTTTCCATGCTTCCAGATAAGGAACTGGTCTTTTCAGAAGGAGGAATCTTCTTTCTGAAGTCAAATTCATGGTCACTCTGTGCAATAAATGTGTTAGCTCACACAGCTATGAATTTGAATTCAGTTTAATCCAACTATGCAGAATTTAATCTTGAAAGCTTCTGAGATGTTACTTTGGCATGAAAAGAGAATATTAACTAAATCTTGTTTTTATACCTATTTATCCATTTGATTTTCTTTCTGGCAGGTACTTTCAGATATATAGATCTGGTCCAAATAGTCTTTTTTATATACAGCATTACTCCAATTATATATAGCAAGAAATATCCTTTCACATCATTTCATTTTCAGTGAAAAAATATTTTATTACTTATAAATCAAATAAAAATATTTCCAAATATTCATTTATCAGATTTTTTTTAAATTATGCAAACATTGTTTATGTACCTTGCATATTTAAAATATCAATTTTTATTATATGCATAAATTACAAAAATGAGTTTTGGATTCATTCCTGTTACAATTACAGGTATCTTATTTTTAAGTAGCTATTAGGGTAGTGGAGTATGGCATGCTTGGACCTAGTGTTATTCTGAAAAGAAAAGTATTTAATGTGCTTTTATTGTACAGGATGATAACTCTATCATGGAAAAAGTATCTAGTACTTTTAAATAAGCCTTATTTAAAATGGTGAAGAATTTTTTTTTAAACTTGCATGTAAAGAAAAGTTTATTAAGCTGATCACATTCATGTGTGTATGTGGAGAAAAATGTGTGTTGTGGCAAATTATATTTACTATTAGCTGAATGAGCATGTTTTAAAGAACAAGTTTTAGGTGTATGATGAGATCAGCATTTAATGAAAACCTACGGAAATGATTATTTATTTTGAACAGAAGTTGACTTGGCAAGGGACTGATTGTAATGGATGTAATATTATTAAGCTTCTGTGTCCCATATTGTGCTTCACAAGGACAGGGGAATATTTGATTAAGTTAAAGGGCAGTAAATTTAAAATGCAGTAAAATAGAATACTACTTTAGATTGCATACTGCAAAGCCCCTGTATTTTATGTTATGGGAGGTTGCTGAGATTTGATAGTAGAACTGCAATTTTAAGGCCCTGTGGAAAAGAAGCTAGTTAACGCTGCAGTCTATGATCTGCAAATCTCTAGAAGACCACTAGATGAAAGCAGGATGCCAGGGTTTGGGTGTTCCCCATTCCCAGCCTAACTATTTTAAGCCTAGATCATATAGTATTGAAAAGTATCGCTAATTACCCTACCAGAAAAGTAACGTAACAACAAAGAGCTCCAAAACTTTTTGCTGTAGAAATACATGGAGTTACAGTAATGAAAACTGCAAAAAATTATGCTTGGTAAAATTATGAATTGAAAGAGGCCGTGTGGGAGAAAAAAATGAGCCAATGATAGCTGGGAAAAAAATGAAGATGAGAGACAGAAATTTCATAATGTGGCAAAAGAAAAAAGGGTTTAGAAGATGAAGTCAAATGGGGCAAGCAATGTTTAAGAGTGAAAGAGATAAAAAAAATGCAGAATGATCATGATGGGAAAAAATATTTTGAAACTGGATGAAGAGCTTCCAGGGGACTAAATGGAATTAACAAGAAAATGATGAAATGATTTGGGCTGACACTGACTTATTCTATGCTTGCCATTGAATCTAACCAAAGCAGAAATATATTTCCAATCCTAAAACGTCCTACAGCTGGGGTGTCAAACTCAATTTCATTGAGGGCTGCATCAGCATTACGGTTGTCCTCGGGGGAGGGTCAGGGGTGTGTGGCCAGAGTGGGTGCAGCCTACTGGGTGGGTTGGATGGAGTGGGTGTGGCCTGCTGGGTGGGCGTGGTCAGCTCTACATCGTTGGCGTCAAGGGTGACTGTGGGGGCCTGGGCAGGAGTGGGACAGATCTGAGGGTCTCTGGCAGAAGGGGGTGGGACCAGGGCAAGTGCCAAAGCATGGTCCATTTCTTCATTCCTCACAAAGGGTGACACCTCCCCAGCATGCATCCAGGGGGCGGGGCCGACACAGCAGGGGCTGGTTCCTCACTGTTTCCAGATGGCCTTGTGGAGCTAAGACTGAATGCATTTCAACATAGATGGCCACCACAAAATTGTACATTGGCTCCCGGCCGGCCTGGGCCAGGGCCAAGGCAGCGGGGGGTGTTCCCTCACTGTTTCCAGGATGGCTTCACGGGCCACATGAAACTACTTCACAGGCCACATCCGGCCCCCGGGCCTTATGTTTGACATATCTGTCCTACAGTATTTGCAAATAATGATATGCTATCCAGGTATGGGAATCTTCATGATTGACTATTTGTAGCAAACCTGCTTTATTTCAGATATCTTATATTCAGAATTCATCATGAACTGAAATAGCATATAAGCTAAATTCACATAGAGGTTTTCAGAAGTTTATTTATTTTAATGTCAGCATTTTCCATTCATAAGTCTACTGTGTTTCTATCATTCTTTTTTTTTTTAATATTGAAAATCACTTGAAGGAAAAATAAATGGAATAGCTGCAGAATGGCTTCTTCATTGGTATCATCTATTTGGAAACATTCCTAAAGTAATATTTATCATTTATTTTTGCATGCAATAATGTCTGATCTGTGCCTAGCTCCACAGGACTCATGCTTTTTCATACAGTGAAAAAAACTCTGCCTTTATCATATGAGGAGAAAGTGCATAGAATGGAGGAAACACTGCAGATCTGCAGATATTAGTAGAAGCAAAGCATACACGTAATTTGTGTCTTGTGCATTTAGACCCTATACAAGTAAGTGAGACTAGTGAGTATCATCCTAATCTTCACCCCACCCTGCATTCAACATGCCAAATTAACAAACTTTTCTTTACTATTCTGCCTTTAATACTTTGGGCTGCTCCTTAGCATGATAATGTATGGATGATATGATGTGGCAATTTGATTTATCATAATCAAATACAGTTTATAATAACAAATAATGCTTGTTAAAGCAATTTAACATTCACTTTTAGAATGAAACAAAAACTAAACACTCTGAAACCTTTGAAAAGCAAAAGAAAATTTAATCTTTGTGGAGAAACAAGAAAAATATAAATTGCCCCTTTCAGTTCTATTCAATGCTAATTAAAGGTTGACAAATATTTCTTGTCATGAAATACTCTAACTTGGATTTTTAAACAATCTGAATCAATGCGACTATGACACATATCACATTGTGCAATTTATTATTCTAGGCTATAGATGGTTTCCCCCCCCCCAAATGATTACCTCACTCAAGTTAGAATATGTGACAAAAACAAGCAATACGATGAGTGCTATCAAGCAGTTACCCAGTTTTTATTTTTGCAGGAAATTAAACCCCTTTAGCACATGTCATCTGTCATTGTGAAGTCCTTCCACTCAAGACTGACTTAGTTCTGATATCACACTAAGTATACAATGTCCAGAACTTAGTATACAATGTCCAGCACTTCAGTTCTGATAAAAAAAAAAGCACTGTACAGATTTTATTAGATCTAGTGTTGGTGAAAAAATATTTTTTAAATATGGTATGCAATTAAGCCATACAAATGTACCTAAATACTCTTGAATTCTTTAGTGTATTTCCTAATGTTAATAAGATGTCAGTAATTCCCACTGAACTCAATACAACGGCAGTGCATCAGATTGTGTTGTTAAACTTTTGAAATATCATTTCCTTAATGACATTTGAGCTAATCTTAATGAAAATGAGCTATTCTATTTATAATACTACCCCTGTAAGTGGCAGTTCTTTGCCAATCTTGGCTGACTTTGGAAGCTAAGCAGGGTCAACCCTGGTTCGAATTTAGATGGTATACAAGCTGGGAATATTTCTGAGTTGTAGACTGGTCTGTGAAAAAAAAAAACCAAGCAAAGGCAGTGCCAAACCACTTTCATAACACTGCCAGAAAAGTAAAAGATGTGATCACCATGTATCACTAGGGTATCACTAGACCCCTCAAATATTGGCATCAATACAGGCATCACTAGGCCCCTCAAATACTGGAATACTATATCATGTCACCACTAGTCTCTCTTCTTTTCTTTAGTCTAGAGAAGGACTTGGGGTGACATGATAGCAGTATTCCAATATTTAAGGGGCTGCCACAAAAATGGGGTCAACTTATTTTTCAAAGCATCAGAGGACAAGAAACAATGGATGGAAACTAATCAAGGAGAGAAGCAACCTGGAATTAAGGAGAAACTTCCTAACAGCGAGGACATATAACCAGTGGAACAACTTGCCTTCAGAAGTTGTGGGTGCTCCATCACTGGAAGTTTTTAAGAAGAGACTGGACAGCCAGTTGTCTGGGATGGTACAGGATCTCCTGCTTGAACAGGGAGTTGCACTAGAAGGCCTCCAAGGTACCTTCCAGCTCTATTCTGAATTGAATCGAATCTTTATACTTTCTTTACATGAGCAAGTTTTTCTTGTATGGACAAATATTTGGAATTTTCTAATGTACTTCCTGTCATGGTTCCGACAGATGAAACTCTTCAAAGAACTTTGAGGCATTGTTTACCTTAAAGAATCTTTATTCAAGTTGCATGGCATCCGCACATACATGGTCGAAGCCAAAATCTGAATTCTCCTCCCCTAAACACATAATATCAAAGCACAATTCCCTCCTTTAATTAACAGTCATAAATCACATTCTCCAATTAGTTTGAAATGTCGACCTTCCCTCCAGTTCTTCAACCTACCATTCCTTATCATCTCTTTCAAACAGCCTTGAAAAAACACTTTACTACGAGGTTGTTATGTCTAACTAATTCCCATACACATTCTTCCTTCTCTCCCCCCCCCCCAGCATCATCTAATTTGAACTCTAAAAGTCACACACAAGTTAAGGGGGAAATGGCTGCATTTTCATATATTATCAAAGCAAGAACATCCGAAGTTAGTAGCATTGACACTTCCTTTGTTTATTATGCATATCACACATATCTTTAGAAAGCTCATGAACTGCCTGATATTCCCTTCTCATTGTTTATGCAACTACTAAAGACACACTAAAGGCAAATGTTGATGAAGTTAGCAAACTAAGCCAACAGAGAATGAAAGAACAAAAATCAGATGGTATTCCCACCTTCACATGACATAGCTTATTGTGGCATAAATCCTAGGTGTGAACTTGCTGATTAGTTTAAAATATAACATTCTTTACCCTCTTTTGTAACCAGAATCCTGTTATTGTGTAAATTAGAACTATAACTGATCAATAATTAACTAGCTTCCAGGTTTGGGGGTACCATTAGAAATGTATTGTACTGAGGAGGCTTATTAGGTATTTTTATTCCAATCCTATAGACTATAGGTGTGGAATTGTGTTCTCATAAAGTGCACTAATGCTGCATAGAAAGGGAAATTTTATTAACAATAGATTAAGTTTTAATGTTAGTGTATGAGTATATGCATGTCAAATAAAATTCTGGTTTTTCAGAAGTCTTCCATGGGCAAAAGGCATTTTCAAATACCACACAGTATCTTTTCAAGAACATCTCAACATAACTGCATCTTTTCCAGGGTTTATGAAGCTCCCCTCTGCATCTGATGCACAATCTTAGGGAAGGACTTTTTAAAGCATCCTTAAAAGAAGGCAGAGTTAAACCGGGCAGGAGGTAACTCAGAGCCCTATATTAGTGAAACAGTTGGAAGCCAACACAACAGACACATATAGAAATAATCCTTCATTTTCCACACAGGGGTTCAGCCATTTGTTCAGCTCTTGAGAGCAGTACTATTCCCATCAAATGGGGCACAATGAAGAAAGTCCTTTGAAATAGGGTTTGGCTTGACATGTTATGCAGTGCTTTTTTTCTTAAAAAAAAAAAAAAAAGGTGCCTGAACTCACATGTCATACAACCTGCCTTGCCTTGCCTATCCTACAAGGTTCCATCCAAAAAAGGTGCCGGAACTCCGTTCTGGGCATTCTATGAGAAAAAAAAGCCCTGATGTTATGTATACAGAAAGCAATCTTTGCTGAAACATAGGTTCATAGTAATGAAACAAAAATTACTCCATCTGTCCTGGCATTCTTCCTTCTGCAGCTACATGTTTTTCTGTTTCTTTATAACCTGCAAATTTCTCTCTGGTGATATAGAGCAATAGCAGAGATGATGTAATTCATGGTTTATACAGAACAGCAGCTGTATCCTCCTGCCTCTACTGCAGGGTTGGAAGGAGATCAAATACCTTTTGTCTTTTTCAAAAGCTCCATGTGGATGGATTCCGAGTCAGTCTTCATATGGCATAGCAGCAGCAGCAGCACACTTTTCATTTATTGACTGAATAGTGCACTACAGTACTGCTCTGATCTCTTGGCTCTTTATCCTTATTTCCAAACTACACAGTGTTAGTACAACTACTCGTGTATCCATAAATCAGAATTGGGCTTTTTGTACTGTAGCAGTGGTAACTTGAGGAATTGAATGGTTTTCGGTTTCTTTCTGTTTTGGACACACAGGCAAGAACATCATTGCTTAAGTAGCCAAAAGAACAGCAACTCTAAATGTGAAAGGTTAAGAAAGACTGAAGATAATTGTTGAGATGGTACCATTGATAATGAACATGTACGTATGTGTTTGTAGAGGGGGGGTACATTATGTCTACAGATGGGAGAAGAAAGAAAGGAAATGTTATGGAGTTAAATGATTGAATGAAACATTTCACACGATCACATTTTGTTGTGGAGAATGATTTACCACATACCCTTCCAAACAAACAGAACTACAAGATGCTAAGATATATTTGGCAATAAAACTTGCACTTTCAGAAAAGTGGGGTTTTATAGCAGACACTAGCAAGTGAGATGGTGGACCCAAAAATGGAACTCATATTTCTCTCTCCCTTTTTTCAAAAGATGAATGGCTTTGAAGTTCAAACATAATCTAAGGACTTGTGGTTTAGGATGAGCTTCAAACATAGCAATTAAAATGTACAATCTTACTGATTCAGAAGCAGCTTCATAAGTTCAGGTTTGGTCTGCCTTTCCCTAAAATACAATTTATACCTAGTGGTAGATGCTGCATCATTCATTCATTCATTCATTCATTCATTCATTCATTCATTCAAACATTCATTTTCTATTAACTGTCCATCTCAAACAATGATTCTGGGTAGTTTATAATTCCAAAACTATAAAAACAATTTAAGGAAATATTTAAAGAATAAAATCATGTGTGTCTCTTGCATAGTGCAGTCAGCGCTCCCATTTGTATTATCTCCAGTTATTTGGGTCTTGATCTTTCTTCAATCATTTTTGGAACATTTCCTTGTATATGTGGTTCTCCAGCTCAGTGACCATCTTACTATCTACCTATGAAAGCATACCATACTATAGATACTATGCTATCTGTTATGTTAGGCAACAAAACCAAGCATATAACAAGACATGGCCTCAATTCATACATGTACTAAGTGGCAACATATGGTTTATTAACAATCATAATTTACACTGTCATTATGAAATAATCTCTGTATCAAACTGTCAAACAAGAGGAGCACTAACCAGGAGCACTCAATTTAAAACAGCTGTGATTTAATGGCTGCCCCACTAATACAAATACCATTGCACTTCCTTCCTCTTAGTAATCAAATAAATTACTGTATAACATATAAAGCTTAAATTTGTTTTAAAGCCTTATATGTTATATGATAACTAACCTGATTCAAATACTCAAGATTAATTTTGAATGCATTTCTCACTTCCCATCTACAATTTTACTCAAACTCTATATTTTAGCTGGTAGGAAACTCTGGTGATTATAGCGTAGCTTTCTTTCTTTTTTTTAAACACATTTTATTGGTTTTTTTAAATTCTTAAAAAAAAGTACTCAGGACCCACCGTGGTGGTTGGGTGGTCCAACATTCAAAAGTAAAAACATATATAAACAACTCAACTCAATACATTTCACTATCCCCTCTCTATTTCCCTCGATTAACATAATACATTTAAATATTCTATTTCTATTTTAAATTTCTATTACTACTAAACCTGTTTTATAACTTTATCAGTTTACAATTACCATAGTTTAAGTTTAAAACAACAAATTATCAATTCTAATTCTTAATCTCTCACATTCCTCATTTTATCACCAATCTCATTTATTTCTTCTTCCACTACAATAGATATCCTAATAACAATAAAATATTAATCAGCCCTATACATATGTAATCCCAGAATCAATCCATCTCTTTAAAATAACGAGATAATATTAAACCTTAATTCATTCAGATTCATCAAACAAAATTCAAATTTTCTCCAATTACTTATCATGCCTTATCACATCTTTGTTGTCATACAGAAAAGTCATCCTAGTAATTTAAAACACTCCATTAATTATTGGCAGCATCCAATCTAAACAGTCATCATTTTTTCAATTCCAATACATAATGATTTTCATTTTATTCCCATATGCTACATAATTACATAAATACAGTACATTCTTAATCTGTTTAAAATATCTATTCTAATAATCACGCTCCTATATGTGTGTGTGTGTGTGTGTGTGTGTGTGTTTTCTTGCTTCTAACTCTAAATCTTAATCCTTAAAATAGTCCATAAATCCAGCATTGCCTTTTAATCCATTACACAATTTTAAATTTCTCTTTTCAGTCTAATTCTGGGTTTTTTCCTGTGTTAAGAAGGTTTCCATAAACATGCTTCCCTTTCAGTCAGTAGGTCTATTTTTGTTGCTTGGAATGGCCTTTGAAGAAGTAGGAGTCCCATCCTCTGTTTCTCTCCTCCTTAAAGTATCATTGGTTTGTAGTTTCAAATCTCAATCTTTGCTTCTTCTGTTCCTCAAAGTTACAAATGAGAGATTTGTAAGGTAGGATAAGTTCCTCTTTTATCTCTGTTAATTTCTCTTCTAGTATATCTTGGTTTGTAAAATAGTCAGGTGTAGTCTGAGCATCCATTTGAATGTTTGGAGTGAAATTTCTGGATCTTAGTTCTGTAATAGCTTCTTTCAATATGGCACAAATTTCTGCAGTGGCCTCATGTATCTTTTCCAGTATAAGATTATAGCTTAATTGTGAATGAGGTTTCTCCATTTTGATAGTAGTTTTAAAAAATCTCTTTTTTGTGGAGGCTGTATTTGATGAAAATTGGTCTATGTCCACCCCCACAATTCCCACAGCTCAGCTTATCTTTTTTCAAAAATAATTTGAAGGTCAAATCTGGTCTAATTTCAAAAATTAACCAGAAAATGCAATATTAAATTTTATAGCGTAGTGTTCTTTATGTAAATATATACAGACATTTGTACTTTTTAAATTTTAAAATAATTATGAATTTATAGGCCAGATTTTGGACTATGCCCATAGAAATATTGAATTATACTATTTTATTTTTATTGGCCCATCACTTTGCAACTTAATTTTCAAAATCTCAGGACCTCTTGTCTATCCAAATTCTAATAAAGATATAGCAGAGCATACATATCTTGTGTCTGACCAACTAACTGTTGTCAATTCTATTATGCCAAGCTTTTGCACAGGTTAAAGAGCTCAGCATTTTTTATTTGTTGGTTTGTTTATTTATCTTATTTCTAAACCGTCCATCTCTCTGAGAGATATATAATAACTTAAGAAATAAATACCAGAAAAAATGAAATAGATTTATTCAATTCCTTGACAAAAGAGGCTGAATCAGTGCCAGGACTATTGCTATTCAGGAATTTAATTTGTGCATTAGGCAATATCTACTATATTGCTTTGATTATTAACAAAACCATTAATAAACTGGTCGCAACATAGAATAATAAATGAAATTATCCAAGAAATAATCAATTATACAATGAAATTTTGATTTAACTGACTCCCATTCAACAGACTTTAGATGCAAGGGATTCGTTTTCTGTTTCTTCCCCTTCCCCCATAATAGATTAATCTGTTGAATCTGAAATAACTTTAATGAGGTAGTTAAATAGATGCTAATGTTACATAATTTGCAGTAATTTTAATCATTAACATAATTACATTATGCAAATGATGCAAATGATTTCATCTGCATTATGGTTCCATTTTGCAAATAGCACAAATCCCCATTAATAATGCCACTTGCATTTGGCCTGTGAAATCAAGGCTTTGCAGTACTTTAAAAAATACTTATTGAATCAAACAGAGTTTACAATTTTCTTTTTTTAATGGATGCCAGATTCTAAACCATATCCATGTACATGGGCTCTAGAGGGTATTGCCCAAACATTCTATCCTATCAAATATTCTGAATCAATGTCCTAATGGAAATATGTTGGGATTGTAATGTTACGCTTGTTATCTACAATCCTCGTGGCCAATAGATATGGAAGTTCAAATCTGGAGAGCTAGATTGTCTACCCTTATTTCATCAAATCTGACTAGTCCAGCATTCTATTTCAATTGAGTTTAGCCACAGGTTCCCAAAGAACAGCTCATTTTTTTAAGATAGGCATTGAACACTTAATATAGTTTTCTTGAACCATGTGTCCTACAACACTGAGTTCAGTATTGAATGTCAAAACATGGAACATACAGGCTTTTCTATTACAATAAAAATCATACCCCTTTATATGTACAACAAAGTAGGGCTTCAGTCACAATAGTATAACTGCCATCTTGCCTGTTTGTGCCTTTGTGGACCTTCTGCACAGATTTTGGATTGCAAAATTGATCAGCAACAGAGAGCATTATTAAATTAAAAATATCATTTCTTTTGAGTATGATTTTTTAAAATTATTTTCAAGTCACTGTCTTAGTGAGCCCATAGGTAGATTTTCTCCATGATGATGTATCCATAACCTGATCTTTCAGTGGCACACCCATCATCACTTTAACCAAATCCTTAGTTACTGGTCACCTCTTCTCTTTCCTTCCACCTTTCCCAGCATTAAAGCCTTCTCGGGGAAGCTAGGTTTTCACAAAATGTGTCTAAAGTATTTGGGCCTGGTCATTTGAGAACTCTGAGTTGATTTATCTGACGATTGTTTGGTTGTTTGCTTGGCTGTTTACATTATTCTTGTGAGTTTTCTTCCACACCAAGGTTCAAAAGCATCATGCCAGACAAATATTATTGCATTCTTTGACCAAGTGACAAAATTAGTAGACCAGAGGAATGCTGTGGATATAATTATTTGGACTTCAGTAAGGCATTTGATAAAGTAGATCACAACCTACCACTCAATAAGATAGAAAAATGTGGGTTAGATAGCATCACCACCAGATGGATTCGTAGCTGACTGACCGGCCGAACTCAGCATGTGATCCTCACTGGAACCACATCTGCATGGAGGGGAGTGTGTAGTGGGGTGCCCCAGGGCTCTGTTCTAGGCCCAGTGCTCTTCAACATCTTCATCAACGATTTGGGCAAGGGGATAGATGGGGAAATCATCAAATTTGCAGATGACATCAAGCTGGCAGGAATAGCCAACACTGCAGAAGACAGGCTTAGGATACAGGAGGATCTGGACAGACTTGAACACTGGGCACTATCTAACGAAATGAAATTCAATGGTGAAAAAAGTAAGGTTCTACATTTAGGCAAGAAAAACCAAATGTATAGGGGGTACCTTGCTCAATAGTAGTAACTGTGAGAGGGATCTCGGAGTCCTAGTGGACAATCATTTAAATATGAGCCAGCAGTGTGCTGCAGCTGCCAAAAAAGCCAAAACAGTGCTAGGCTGCATTAACAGAGGGATAGAATCAAGATCACACGAAGTATTAATACCACTCTACGATGCCTTGGTAAGGCCACACTTGGAATACTGCATCCAGTTTTGGTCACCACGATGTAAAAAAGATGTTGAGACTCTAGAAAGAGTACAGAGAAGAGCAGCAAAGATGATTAGGGGACTGGAGGCTAAAACTTACAAGGAATTGGGTATGTCTAGTTTAATGAAGAGAAGGACGAGGGGGGACATGATAGCAATGTTCCAATATCTCAGGGGCTGCCACAAAGAAGAGGGAGTCAAGCTATTCTCCAAAGCACCTGAAGGCAGGACAAGAAGCAACGGATGGAAACTAATCAAGGAGAGAAGCAACCTAGAACTAAGGAGAAACTTTCTGACAGTTAGAACAATTAATCAGTGGAACAACCTGCCTTCAGAAGCTGTGAATGCTCCAACACTTGAAGTCTTTAGGAAGAGATTGGACAGCCATTTGTCTGAAATGGTATAGGGTTTCCTGCCTGAGCAGGGGGTTGGACTAGATGACCTTCAAGGTCCCTTCAAACTATCATCATCATCATCATCATCATCATCATCATCATCATCTTACTATCCTGTTTCTTCAAAATCCAACTTTTGCTTTCATGCAGGAAATATTATTGCTTGCATGATTCTATAGGGACTTTTTTTTTGAGGAAACCTATCATGGTTGCTAATAGCCAGTGGGATCCATGAGCCATAATTTAATTTTCTTTTGAAGATATTTATATTAGAAGCATTCACATTAATTAAGTTTATAATATAAGGGGAAAAAATAGTAACTTTGTTTTGTCTTGAAGTTCTTTTTGTGTTTTTGGACATTCTGAATTTGAAAATTCTTACTTTACAAAAATCATTAAAACATCATTAAATAGGAAGCTAAAAAGCAACAAATTAATAAAAGCAAATATGTAAATATAAATAGTATTCTTGAAAAGAAATACATTTTAAACATCCATATTCAATATTAATTCCCAAAATGATACAATGAAGTCTTGGAAAAAATGTTTCTTAATATAATAATGACCAAATTTTCTGAATTTGTTCTTTATTGTAGAGATTTATAAAGCATTGTTGTACTTTTATCTTCATGACCAAAGTAGCTTATTTTTAAGTATCTGTATTCCAGTAAAAGATTATAATTTTATGTTTCCAGTGTTTTACACCTTTTGAGTATCTGAGAAAGTACTTATCACACTTACTGTTTTAGCTGCATGGTGGTACACCTTCTGCAATATTGCTGTTCATATAGGATTATTAGAAGCCTCTTGAGAAGTTTGTATTTTTGTGCTATAAATATAATTGTACTGTCACTATTTGCTGTTAAATCCCTGTCTCAAAACCCATAACTTTTTTTTTCTTTTAATACCATGCCATAGCATGAACTATTTTCTACATTGTTGTAGATATTATACCTTTTGGTCTCATTTATCTCATAAATGGCAACTTTACCTAAGTGGTGAGAAATCTGGAAAGAAGAAGTCTCTCATAGAGACTCTATCTCAGGGTTCTCAACCTTTTCCGGGGCTCGACGGGGCGCATTGCGCACATGCGGCGCGACGGGGCGCATCGCGCACGCGTGGCGCGATGGGGCACAATCGCACGCAATCACGCACGTGCGGCGTGATGGCCCGCATCGCGCACGCGCGGCGCAGCGGCTTGCATCGCGCACGCGCAGCGCGACGACCCGCATCGCGCATGCGTGGCGCGACGGCCCGCATCGCAATAGGGAAAAAAATGGCCGACCCCCCAAAAAAATATGGCCAGCGAAAAAAATGGCGGGCCCGCACCGCGCATGCGCGGTGTGACGGGGCACATCGCGCATGCGCGGCGGCCCGCATCGCAATAGGGGAAAAAATGGCCAACCCAAAAAAAATGGCGGACTGCGGTGCTTGGCGACCCCCGTGAAATGGTCGTTCGACCCCAAATGGGGTCGTGACCCACAGGTTGAGAACCGCTGCTCTATCTTAATTAATTTACTATAAATGAAACTGGAAAATTCTTAAGAATTTCTAGGAATCTATATTAATCTCTCACAAGTACTAAACATACCTTACTGAAGTCTGTGTTGCTCTTGACTCCTTAATCTTGTCCAGTTGCATGAGGTTTGACAATACAGGTAGTCCTCTTTTAGCAATCACAATTGGGACTGGCAACTTGATTGTCAAGCAAAGCTGCTGCTAAGCAAAACCTGCAACTGTGCTTACAATCTTACTTCTGGTTACCTAATAGTCATTAAATGAGTAAATACTACTTTGCTAACAAAAAAGTTCTTGCAAGTAATCGTTCTCTTTCACACACACACACAAATCTCAATTGCAGAACTAAACCCTAGAATAGCGGTTCTCAACCTGTGGGTTGCGACCCCTTTGGGGGTTGAATGACCCTTTCACAGGGGTCGCCTAAGATTATCAGAAAACACATATTTCCGATGGTCTTAGGAACCAAGAACCTCCCCGCCCCGCTTTCTTTTCTGGCAACTGGAGCCCTTTTCCGCCGCCGTGCTCCCATTTCCTGCTGGGCCAGTGCTTTAAGAGGGCAGAGCTGGTGCCGGGAACTGGCGTCACTTTCCAGCCAAGAAGCTCTCTGGGTCCTCGAGCGGAGGGGCCACTGCTGAGACCGCCACTGCCTCATCACACACTCCCTCCTCCCCCCTCCCCTGCCTGCCTCTGCCGCTGGGCCCAGGAAGGGAAGGGAACAGGAAGGGGGAGGAGCCCCCCCACGCGTGCACCCGAGAGGGAAGGAGGGAGCGGGGAGGGCAGCGTTGGGCCTGCCTGCTCTGAGCCATGCGAGGTGCCCTTCCAGGCCGGCTGAGGCACGCGCGGGCGGCTGGCCACTGATCCGAGGAGCCGCTGCGGGGAAGGGACCGGCAGATGCGCCAGGCAAGTGGGCGCGCCAGGTGAGCGGGCAGAGAGGCACAGCCGGGTGAGCAGAGCAGCCAGCCGGCCTGACTTCCCGCATTGCCCGCTCGCCCGACAGGAGACGCCGTTCAGAGACGAGGGGCGAGCAACCCCTGCAGCCCCCCGCAGCCCCCTTCCCCAATGGCTTTGCAGGGGTTAGGGACCCGGTTGTGGCACCCCTCGGACCAACCGGTGGCTTCGAGCTTCTTCAGGCAGCCTCAGAAGCCGCATCTCCTTCCCACTGGGAAGGGCTTCCCCCCTTCCCTGGCTCTCCCTCACCCAGGCGGGCTGGCTCCCGTCACCCGTTTTGAGGGAGGCAGAAATGCCACCGAATCCAGGCTGGCATTTGGTGGCCTTGCGGCCCACTCCGCCACCGCAGCTGCCCGGAAGGAAGGCCACCCATTCGGCCGTGCTGGCTCGAATCCCAGGGGCTTGATTGAAAGCTGATTAATGAACATTAAGTAACCACATGAAGATGATAAGTCCACGATGCATAGAGGGAAAAAAAGGATATGAAAAGTGCAAACATGCTTAATACTCATTTCTCTTATTTTCCTCAAAACCACAATCTTCTGAAATGGGCTGGGCTGTGAGAGAGCGAGTGACTGGTCCAAAGTCACCCAGCTGGTTTTTCACACGTAAGGCAGGACTAGAACTCATCATTTCCTGCTTTTTAGCCTGATGCCTTCACTACCAAACCAAAGTGGCTATTTTTCAATTCAATAATTGATTTTAATTCAATATGTTTTCAATATCAAATGTAGTTTGAAGGCTCCACTTTTAAATTGTTTCTGCCTTCTTTTCCTGTGTGGTTCTGGGCACTGCAGCATAGAGTTTACCAGAAATGCTTTATATTATGAACTATCACATAATACCTTCTTTATACAGTTAGGATTGCATAACAATCACTCAGTGGTAGTGATTGGGGATTTCTTTCTCCCTTTCAATAAATCATGGGCTGCCCATATGTAGTCCATTTAAGAGTGAGAAGTGAATGGTTCGGCTCCATTTCAGGGGCTTAAAACCATTGACAATGGATCGTGTAATTAGAAATAAATATTTCACAATATATAATTACATATCGTTTTTGTGATTAACCGCTATGCTTTAATTATGTTCAATTTGTAACAATGAAAATACATCCTGCATATCAGATATTTACATTACGATTCATAACAGTAGCAAAATTAGTTATGAAATAGAACAAAAATAATTTTATGGTTGGGGGTCACCACAACATGAGGAACTGTATTAAAGGGTTACGGCATTAGGAAGGTTGAGAGCCACTGCCCTAGAACCTTAATTAAATAGCTAGTTAAGGAGTTTATGGATTATGTAGCATTAGTGGAAAAAAAGATGGTCTGTGTGTCATGAAATCAGTAAAACATTGACAACTTTTGTGTAATATGGGTATATTAATATATTAAAATAAGAATACATTGATGTACTAATTCTACAAGGATCATGGCAGATAAACTGAAATAAAAAATAACAGATTAAATAATCAACAGTCACATACTATATTTAGCCCTTTAGTAATCAAGACACAATTTATAATATTTCTACTTTTATTACCACTTACTTATTACTAATTACTAAATGTATTGCTAATAAGTCTAATCACACTTGGCCAAATAAAGTATTATATTCTATTCCAGCGGTTCTCAACCTGTGGGTCGCGACCCCATTTGGGGTTGAACAACCATTTCACGGGGTCGCCACGCACCGCAGTCCGCCATTTTTTTTTTTTGGTCGGCCATTTTTTTTGGGTTGGCCATTTTTTGGGGGGGTCGGCCATTTTTTCCCTATTGCGATGCGGGCCGTCGCGCCGCGCATGCGCAATGCGCCCCATGGTGCATGTGCAATGCGCCCCGTCGCACCGCGCATGCGCGATGCGGGCCGGGGTCGAGCCCCGGAAAAGGTTGAGAACCGCTGTTCTATTCTTTAAAAACTTTCTTATTACTGTTATTTAAAATATTCAAAATAATTATTTCCTGTCCATGTTTCTGGACTAGGTAATCATTTTTAATAAGGTGGATAAAAATTATATTCAACATGTGTCCATCTTGACTGGCACTTAAGTTGTTTTGAGAAGTAGAAATATCCATAAAAAACTTGTTTTTCTAGCCCATAAGCTAATTCTTACATTTCTGGATATTTTAGGATCACCCACTATATTGCATAACATCCAGTGGTTCTTTAAATCTCCATCCTGATCTCCAAGATTGAAAGAGAACATTAATAACCATGTTTTATGATCACTTTTTCTCTTCCATTATTTTCCATTTTCACTTGAATAGTATGCTATTCTTCTACTAAATAACAATGCTTTCTGTATAGTCTTCAAGGATTAAATTGTTTCACTTTTGCTTTTCATTCATTTTTAAATTGAATGGGTTGTTGACTCATTTTTCCTTCCATAATTCTTTGTGTGTGTGTGTGTGTGTGTGTGTGTGATAATAACTTTCTAATAATAATAATAACTGCAAATGATAAAATGTTTGTTATGCAAACATTGCATTGGGGAGGAGTTTGCATCATATTTTATAATTTTTATTAACCCTCACATTCTTACAGAAGCCCACAACAATGATTCCCTCATGCTGAATAATTTATTCTTCACATTCCTTAACAGTAGATTTTGGATTTTTGGGATATATAATTTCTTTTCTTAGACTTTTAGCTTTTCTGATTTTTACTTCTGTTTGTCTCCATGTTTTCAGTCCAATATCTTCCTCCTCTTGGAATTCATATCTCGTATCTAATTTTTAGCATTTACTTTTATATATTATTTTGAAACTTTTTTCTTGTTCACTTGCAATTGTTGGATCTTCAGATTAGAACTGCAGTGTAAATTTTGTTTTCCAACAGATTTCCTTCATTTGAATATTTAGAACTAAAAGGAATTTTTTTAGAGTTTTGTTTCTTACTAATTAAATTTCATGTTTTCTTTATCCTTCTGTCCCTCGCCCTGGTAATATGGCTTTGTAAAAAAAATTATCTCCTTCTTTGACAGCATAATTATTCTAGCAGACAGCCATAATGCTCTGGATATAATTTACCTTGATTTCAGGAAACTTTTAACAAGATTTCAAGTGTATCAGACCAGATCAATAAGATTTCATAGGGAAGAATAAAACTACTTTTTGAGGGAGGCTACAACAGAATCTGCCACGTCTGATTGTGCTTTACCTACCTTCCCTCATATATCTCAGTCAATTAGGGAGAACCCTGCCTAAATCTATTCTAAATACTACCAAGTTTCCAAGATCTTAAAGGAATGTTTCAGTCTCCTTTGCTAATTTCTTGATTTTGTCCATTTCCCTCCAGGACATACTATGGGTTCTCTACACAATGATGTTATTATTAATAAGCTGTAGACAAAATAGGTAAGATGTGGTTTAAAATGCACCACAGTGACTCCACAACTAGCTAATAGCATTCAAAGAATAAGCATAAATGGTTTTACATCAAGCTGCAGAATATTTATCTTTATGCTTCTTCTGGGATCTGGATGATGGATTTGATGGGCTGCTTATCAAACTTATAGTTTGCAGAAAATTGGGAAATCTGGCCAAAACCCAGGATGAGATAGCAATATTGCAACCTGGACAGGTTGGAGGATTGGGCTCATATGAATAGGATGTCATTTAACAAGGGGAAATATCAGTGAGAAAAAAATGAAGGACATGTATGTAAGAGGGATTCATCATCATCATTTTAGCCATTGTCTATCCACTGAAGGATGAAGGCCTCTTCCATATGTTTCCAAATAATATGGTCTCGAGTTTTCTTTTACCAATTGGGCCCGCAATACTTGCTGATGTCGTCCATCCATCTTGTTTTAGGTCTCTTTTGTGGACACTTTTTATCAAGTGGGATCCATACTATGACTGCCATAAGAAGGATTAGTGGCCTGAAAATGCTATCTCAAAAAAGATGTGGTGTGGTCACTGACAAGATGTATGAGACAGCTGCCAGAATTGTTAATGGTTAACATAAATCTAGCTACATTAAAAGAAGCACTGTATCAGAAAAATACAAAGTTAATATTCCTCTATATTCGACAATGGAGAACACTGTAGATTCCATGTACCAGTTTTCAAGGAAGATATTAACAGGTTAGAGACAGGGCAGCAAAACGGATACAAGGACTTCAGAATGTACCTTGTGACAATAAGCTGAAAAATTCTTAGTGTAGAGAAGGGGCGTTGTCTTACCTGAACGCCTTTTCTCAGTACGGAGATGGAGAATCCACCAATGGGTTTTCTCTGTCTGCCTGCTCTTTGAGACCAAGTAGCCAAACTTGACACGCCCCCTCTGCTAGGAGATCCAGTCTTAACGAGGGCGAAGTGGCTAAAGATGAACTAAGTATTGGCTCTCAGACCCTCAAAAGGCCTAACTGCCCTAAAGGGTGGGTGTGGATTCTCCATCTCCGTACTGAGAAAAGGCGTTCAGGTAAGACAACACCCCTTCTCCAGTGCAGGAGATGGATAATCCACCAATGGGACATACCAAAGCCTCACTGTCCCGTTGGGTGGGAAACAGATAAGGCCGGAATAGTGTCCCCGCAGAGCACCTGCTGAAGGACCCTCCGACCAAAGGAGGCGTCCGCTGAAGCAAAGCGGTCAATCTTGTAATGGCAAACAAACGGGGAGGGCAAGGACCATGTCGCAGCCCTGCAAATCTCCTCGATGGACGCCTGAGTGGCCCATGCCGCAGAGGTCACAGCGCTGCGAGTGGAGTGGGCTGTAAGATGACGTGGAGCCGGCAGGGAAGATGATTGATACGCCTCCGCAATACAGGCCCTGATCCACCTGCCAATAGTACCAGCGGAAGCCCTGTGTCCCATTGAAGCCGGGCGGAAGGAAACAAACAGAGCCTCTGACTTATGAAAAGGCTCTGTACGTTTTATATAACGTCGCAGTTCCCTGCGGACGTCCAACATGTGCCACTGCCGCTCCAGGTCATGGGAAGGATTGGGACAAAAATTCGGTAAGATCACTTCCTGCGGTCTATGGAAGAGCAAATTCACTTTGGGTACAAAGGTAGGATCCAGGCGAAGAACCACCCTATTGCTGTGGAAAATACAAAGGTCATTTCTGACCGATAAGGCGGCTAATTCAGAAATACGTCGAGCCGACGTAATGGCGATCAGGAACGCCACCTTAAGGGACAGATTCCGCAAAGGAATAGTTGCTATGGGTTCAAAGGGAGGTTTGGTTAGGGCGCGAAGGACACGTGGCAACTGCCATGTGGGGTACCTATGTACTACGGGGGGTCTGGTGTTGCACGCACCCTTGATAAAGGTACGAATCCTGGGGTGGTGAGCTAAGGGAACTGAATCAATGCAAGTAAGTATTGTAGAGGCCGCTACCTGTCGGCGAATGGTCGCCGCGGCGAGGCCCCTGTCCAGGCCGTGCAAAAGGTACTCAACTATTTGAGGAATGGTCAATTTGGAAATATCTAGGTGTCTCGCATGACACCAATGGCAAAAATTGTTCCAAGTGGAATTATAAATACGATTGGTCGCCGGGCGACGAGAAGCCTGAATCATGTCAATGGCTCGAGGGGAAAACAGTTCTTGGGTCATTATAGAGCGCTCAAGTGCCAGACGGTCAACTGTAACCATTGAGGGTCCGGGTGCTGTATGGTCCCTTGGTGCAGCGACACGCGCTGGGGAGGAATTTGCCAAGGGGGAGACTGGGAAAGATTCACCAGGTCGGCAAACCATGGTCTCTGTGGCCAATAAGGGGCCACGAAGAGTACTTCCGCCCGCTCCTGAAGGAGCTTGCGGATGGTCGCCGGTATGAGCGGGAGGGGAGGGAAGGCGTACAGGAGGCCTGGTGGCCACTGAGTTCGCAAGGCGTCCGTCCCCTCCGCTCCGGCAGGAAGTAACGGGAGAAGTACCTGGGAAGCTGTGCATTGGTTGATGACGCGAACAGGTCTAGGATCGGATGGCCAAACTTGTGGGAGATCTCGGAGAAGAGGTCCAGATGCAATCCCCACTCGGAGGGATCGATCGTGGAGCAACTTAAAAAGTCCGCTTGCCGATTCATGACCCCCGAGATGTGTTCAACCCTGATCGAGGCTAGGTTGGATTCTGCCCAAGAAACTAGGAGCCGTGCCTCGGACACGAGGGCCCTGGATCTGGTGCCTCCCTGGCGATTGACGTGCGCCTTGGAGGCCACGTTGTCCGTGAGGATCAGCACATGGCGGCCCCTGATCCAGTGTCTGAATTGGCGTAGAGCTAGGTGAATGGCCCTGAGCTCCAGCCAATTGATAGTGTCTCAGATCTGCGTGGGACCAACGGCCTTGAGCATACTGAGACTGCAGATGGGCTCCCCAGCCGAACAGACTGGCGTCTGTTGTGATCGTGATGCGCTCCGGTTCCTTGAAGGGTGAGCCTTTGGTCACCGCTTGCGAGAACCACCAGCGCAGTGCCCTGCGAATGTGGATCGGGACCCTGACCTGGCGGTTGGATGCGCTGACATTCGCCCGTTGGAACGGAAGCAGGAACCATTGGAGGTCCCGCAAGTGAAGCCTGGCCCAAGGGACAATGGCTATGCAGGAGACCATCTTTCCTAGCAATTGTGAGAGCAGGACCAATGGAACTGATTGTTTCTTGTGTACCTGACAGGCCAGCTCCCTGATGCTGGTTATTCGCTCCTGGGACAGATGAACCATGCAATTTGTGGTGTCTATGACGGCTCCTAGGTGCAGGATCCTGGACGATGGAACTGTCTGGCTTTTTTGGAAATTTACCAAGAAGCCATGTTGTTGAAGGACCTGTTCTTTACATCTGCCTGAGGTGTTCTTTACATCTGCCTGAGCTGCCTGGAATGTGGATGCTTGAATTAAGATGTCATCCAGTTAACACTGGGCGCGTATTGGTATTTTCCGTAACCGGGCGGCTAACACAGCCAGGACTTTTGTGAACACCCTGAGTGCCGATGACAGGCCGAATGGAAGGGCCTTGTACTGGAAATGTCTGCCCCCGTAACAGAATCTGAGGAACCGGCGGTGCGCCGGATGGATGGGGATGTGGAGGTACGCTTCCGTGAGGTCTATTGATGCCAGGAAGTCCCCCTGTCTGATGCCCCCTAGAATGGACTGGAGGGAGTGCATCTTGAACTTCTTGTAAGTGATGTAATAGTTGAGATGTTTGAGGTCCAGGATTGCTCTCCACCCTCCCGAGGCTTTGGGAACCACAAAGAGGATGGAGTAGAACCCCCCCGCCCTGGTGGCTGGACGGAACTGGTTCTATAGCCTGAATCACTAGAAGGTGCTGGATGGCCTCCTGCATGAGACTCTGCTTGACTGGGTCCCTGGATACTGAGCAAGCAATGAATCGGTCCGGGGATGTGGCCAGAAACTCTAGGGAAAGACCAAACTGGATGGTTTGTAACACCCAGCTGTCTGTGGAAGTGAGTTCCCACTGGTGGAAAAAGTGGGCTAGCCTTCCCCCGATTGGAAGGCTCGTGCAGGAGTCACTTGGACTTCCTGTAGGGGCGTCCTGCCCCTCGAAATGGCCGCCTAGCCTGGCCCTGTTGTCTAGGATGAAACCCTGGTCTATCGTAGGGGCGGTCATACTGCCTCTGTCTGGGAGTGTATGAGCGGGAGGGTTGAGTGACTGCTGTCCCAGTTGCTGGCCGAAAGGACTGCTTGCGAAAATAAGGAGTGGAGCACTTGTCGGACTTCTTATTTAAGTGAGCCATGACCTTGCGCTTATCCTTATTTTCTACAAGGTACGGCGCCAGGGCCTCCCTGAATAGATTGTTGCCCAGGTAAGGGGCAGTTGCTAGACGCCACTTGACCCTGGCATCGGCCTGCCAGTGCTTAAGCCACAACATTCGCCTGGCGGAGATGTTAGATGCTATGGACCTGGAAGCAAAATTGGCTGAATGAAGTGTGGCATCTGCCGCATATTCTGTGGCCGCCACCATTTTACTCAGGTCCTTGTGGGTCCGAATGTCCTCAGCGGGGACTCTGGCCTGTAACTGGCGCAGCCATAAAAGAGTAGTCCTAACAAAGAAGGACGCACAAGTGGCCGTTTTGATCACCCATGCTGCAGACTGATGGGTCTTCCGAAAAGTCTGCTCCCATTTTTTATCTTCCGCCTTTAGCGCCTCCAACAGGTCCCCAGCTATTGCAGTCTGGGAAACCAGAGGGGTCCAGGCCTCATCAACCTTAGGGACCTCCAATGCATCAGCGAGGTCTGTGGAGGTGCTAAAAAGCTTTTTATCATTCCCGCTGACAAAGGGAAATGAGGCAGGGGAAGCCCATTGTTTCTTAATCCCTTTAAGGAACATAGCGGGGCATGGGACATGGTGTTCTGTTGCCACTGTTTCGAGGAAGATGGGATTTGGACTGGAATCCGATGTGGCCTGCGGTTGCGGGAACTGATCGGATCCAAGGGTAGCTGTTGACGTGGCCTTGCGCAACAGTGTGAGAAATAAGGCCGGGTTAAAGAGGCCCCCTGAAGGAGAGGGTTCAGGAGGAAGTTCCTCCTCCTCTGATAACATAAGGTCCGGCTGTTCCTCACCTTGAGGGGAACAGTAACCACTCATGGAGGAATGCGCCGGAGAAGTGGACCCCTGAATCACGGGGGGCTCCATAGGGGGGCCATAGGATGGTGTGGCCGACGTAGAAGGCCCCTGATCTGGTGCTTGAAAGGACCGCTGTGCAAGTGCTCGGTCCACTACCTTGGCAAGCAAGGCTTCCAGACGGCCGTCGGAGAACAAGTCTCCGATGTCCGGCCCCCTGAGTCCTGCAGCCGTGGGGGTAAATGTGGCCTCTGGGGCTGGAGCCGGAGCCATAGTGGCGTGCTGTGCCGGTGCGGATGGAGATCCCAGTGTGACCGGCGTCCCTGGAATGGACCACACGCCCTGAGCTGAAGTTGAGGGACCTAAGGGAAGGTCAACTTCAGGAGCCACCAATTGATCAGACTCCAGAGCGGCCTGCCTCTGTGCCCTGGATAACTCCTTCTCCAGGGCCTGGTGCCTGCGGCTGGCTTGCTTTTCCGCCAGCTTGGAAGGCTTCTTAAGGTGCTTCATTTTGGATTTTGCCTTGCCTGCCGCCCCCTGTTCAGATGATCTCTGGCAGCCGCAAGGGAATGGAGGGACAGTTCCCGAGGTTTGAGGCATCGAGGAGCCCTCCATCCCAGATGAGCAGTCCCAAACAAGTGAGAGGATCGCTCTGGCAGGCAAGTAGCTGGCGGAAGCGGAATTGGAACAAGTACAAGACTGTTCCCCTGGCCACCCAACCAGAAAAAAATTCTCTCTGGGCTACGGTCATGGCTCTTTGAGTTAGATGCCGAAGGCACGTTTGGGGCCACTCTCTGGGCTCCGCCCGGAGGCCTTAGGTGGCCAGGCAAGGTGCACCAGTGAAAAAAGGGGGTGAAAGGGAAAAACAAAATCCCCCCCAAGGGCTTAGAGGCCTGGAAGGGACAAATGGTCCGGACAAAAAAACCAGGCTCCAATCAATTGGTGGCTGCTTCACTAAATAATGAAAAGGCACTGCCTAATATTGCTGATTTTAAGACTATTAGGGCCCAATGTCCTTGTTCCCGCCCTCCACGTGGAGCTAAAATGGCCATCACTACTACCAATAGGCTTCGTTGGGCCTAGAGAGGCCCCATGTGGGAATCCAGGGAACGTCACCTATGTGCGCTAGGCGAGCGCAATCTTCGGTGGATCGGGCCCTGAGTGAGTTTCCAGTACCCTACACCTGAAGGGGGAAACTCAGGGAACGCCTGGGAGTCCGTTCGCGGCTCCCCGATATGACCGGCGATTCCAAAATGGCAGCCGCAACTTTTTCTAATTGAAAATAGAGGCCTGGGGCCGCAATTTTGGAATCAGAGGCCGGTCCTCAGATCGTAATGGCGGCCGCAACGATTCCCAGCCGTCTGGGAGAAGAACAACTATCAGGAGTCCGAGGACTCCGAGCTGCTGCCTGGAAACAAGCTCCAGGCACCAAAAGAACAAAAGGGGGGGGGAGAGGAAGAAAGGTTTGGGGAAAGTTCCGCGCAGACCCTGCCTGGAATCTTTTCCCCAGAGCCCTGGGGAAGGAATGCAGGAAAGCTGCAAGGCCTCCCCTCCTTCCACCCCCACACCTTAACAAAGGGAATTAACACTGAGGCCAGTGGAAATTTATTAGAATTTGTTAAGGGGAATACCAATTATATTTTATCAAAGGTTTAAAGAGGAGAATCCACCAATGAGTATTTGTCCTAACCTGCTATCTGCTGAGAGCCAAACCTGAGACGTCTGCTAGAGCTGAGACCAAGTTAAGACTGGATCTCCTAGCAGAGGGGGCGTGTCAAGTTTGGCTACTTGGTCTCAAAGAGCAGGCAGACAGAGAAAACCCATTGGTGGATTCTCCATCTCCTGTACTGGAGAAAGGACAACTTGAGGTGACATACAACAGTCATGTTCAAGCACATAAAGGAAATTACAAGAAAGATTGTCAAGAACTACTTATTTCCCATAGCCATAGAAACTAGGACCAAAAATAAGAGATATAAGTTGTACTAGATTTGTTTAAAGAAAATGACACCTGTACAAAGTATAACAGCCTGCCTAGATAGGCAGGTGGGGATTCCATCTCTGGAGAATTTTAAAAGTCTGAACAATCACCTCTCATAGGACTTTTAATTGGTTCTATTGCACATTGCATGGTGGACTTATTCAGGTTTACATTGTATGAGTCTACCCAATCTGCAACCAGGGACTAACTTCCTGACAAACCAGCCCTCCAATGCTTCAAGCATGGAGAAATGGGACATTTCAAGAAAGACTTGAAGTGAAGGTCTGAGATAACAAAATTTAGTCTAAAACTTATGGGTCAGAAAAAAACACTACCAATAAAGACTTGTATTTAGAATTAATACAAGTTTTAGCACATCAAGTGAATAGATGTATCATAGATACATATCCAGTTGTGGCTTGAGGGAATTCTGGAGTTCCAATCTAGAACCAGGCATTTTGAAAAGTAAATTAAATAGCTCTAGAAAATATTGCTAACAAAAACTCCTTATAAGAGTTGCTAAAATACTGGTAGATGTGTTTTGAAGCACTACTTATAATTTGTAAGCAGTTATGGAAAACAGTGTTGACCAAACAACTGGAACAGACTAATTTATATAGTTCAAGAGTCAAAGGCACTTCTAAAGAATGCTCAACTACTAAATAATTGCACATATATAAACAATATATGAAATAAGAACTATTAGTAGTAAAAGATTTCAGAGAAAGCAGAGGTACCCATGATCACATTGCAAATTTCCACAGGGTAATGGTAAAAATAGTAAATGTTTAAAAGGTAAAATATTTAAAATATATTTATTTTTGCAGTATTGATTACACTAAAAATTTAAATTGCAGATGTTGCAGTCTATAATGTATTGTAAATTATTCTTTAAAACAGATGTTATCAGACTATAGCACTTCATCTATATGTATGTTGATTAGGAAGCAATAGAATAGAACATGGAACAATAATTCAAGATTGTGATGAACTGTGTTGAAGTAATGTCTTATTGAAGATCAAAGTAGAAGTTACAAAAGATGTTCTTAAGCTCAGTATTTTTTTTTTAAATAGGGTCATGCCAGCTATTGAGAGTCAGTTGGTGTAATGGTTAAACTCAGAGACCATGAGTTCTAGTCTTGCCTTAGACAGAAATCTAGGTGGGTGACTGGGTCAATCATTCTCTCTCAAACCTAAAACATCAAACCAGTTCCCAAAATGATGCCAAGAAAACTGAAGGAACATGTCCAGACAGTTTTTAAGATTGACTTGAAGGCAAACAAAGTTATTATTACCAGTCCAGTGCAAATACATGAAGAAGTAAGGGAAGAAAGAGATGACTTTATCTTCCTGGGCTCAAAAATTGCTGCAACAGAGACTGTAACCATGAAACAGAGTGACATCTGCTTTTTGGAGAGAAAGACCATTAGAAATCTACTAAAAAAATATACTGGCAGCAATGATTTCTAAAGATATGGTCTTTCCAGTTATAAACCTGAAATCTGAAAAAATTACAAATTGATGCCTTTGTACAGTGGTGCTGGAGAAAACTGCTGAGAGGATTTTTTTTCAATAGCATGATGAATAAATCATTCATTAGAATGATTAAATTAGAAAATAGAATAGAATAGAATAGAATAATAACTTTATTGTCACTTTGAATGTACACCAATCGGCATACATTAAAATGAAATTTTGTTGCATACATATATAACCTGATAGTGAAGCTAAGGTTTTTTTTTTTATTCATAACACAGAAGCAAGAATTTTTGGAGTAGACTGTGATGTTTGGAAAAATTAAAGGCAATTTAGAAAGAAGCTAGCAAATGAAAAGATGGCTAGACATTATTATTAATATCTGAGCATGAGCTCACAAATACTCAGAAAAACAGATAATGACAGACAAATCTGAAAAATTGCTGCTAACTGTAGGATGGTGATGTTATTCTTCAGTTGTATCTCACTCTTGGCAATTCCACGGATTGGTTGCACTAGCTCACTGTATGCAAAGAGTTATAAAGAACTGGATGATCAAGCAACAAAACAGGAATTAAGACTCAAGTTCAGTTCAGTTTTTGGAAGCAGCATGGACAAGTCTACATAGTTTCTTTGTGAGTAGCACAGAAATGGCTTGTCAATGTCATGTATAATATTTTTTCAACATCTGTCTAGCCTACAGTCTTATTTCCTGGTGATTTGGATATTGAGTGTCAGAATCCAATTATATTTCATCTCTAGTTATTGACTATGGAAAACCCCATTTCTGCCCTCTCTGGATTCTGTCATACGATGAAGGGGAAGGGGGTGAACAAAGGGGTACACTTCCTTCGGTACAACTTCAAAGGGATTGAATGTGGATACCACCAAAAGGACTAAATCATAACAATGGGGCCATTAGCTTTCATCTACTCCTCTCTGAAGTCTCCCTTCCACCGGCAGTGAGGAAAAAGGGGGTGGAAATGTAACGCCTAGGATTGTCGCTGGAAAGATGGTGGGGTGTGGTGAGGCTGCTAGGGACCCCTTAAAACCTTGAACCGTAGGGCTTGGGCCCCAGGTCCTGTCTAGAATGCCTGCAACCATTTTCTCTTAATAAAGGATGCCTGTTAGAAGAAATATTCCAAGAGTTCTGTCTTCTTAAGATGCAAAGTGGGGGAAAGAACTCCAGCCTACACTGCAGGGCCGGTGGACACCTCAGACGACAGCTCGGAGGGCGAACCCCTGGTAAGTGGACGCATTGCACCCATCCTCAAGACAGTGACTATATTAATTCTCCCCATGCCCGAAGCCGTGAAGGTGAAAGCCTTAATAGACTCTGGCTGCATCCGCTTGCCTCATTAGCCTGACGCTAGTGGGGAATCTGGGCATTCCGTTGAGGAAACTGGAACAACCAATCTCATTTGGCCAGTTAGATGGGTCCATAGCAGGGGGGGGGTGCCAGCTACCCTAGCCACTTTACCAATACACCTCTGCCTGGGCAAACATGAGGAAGACATAACGTTTGCGGTGACCCCAGGCATGGAATGCCCAATGATCCTAGGGATGGAATGGTTAAAAAAATGGAACCCCTGGGTGAATTGGAGGATGGCAGAAATCAAATTCCTGAAGGGGGACCCTATGGACTTAAAATCCCAAGGAGGGCTAACAGAATCAAGAACAGAAAAAGCATCCATGGGAGAGGAAAAGGGACTACCAGAAATACCAGAGGAATACAGAGACCTTGCTGAGGTTTTCAGTGAGGAGAGGGCGGATGAGCTCCCCCCCCCCGATCCACAGACTGTGCTATTGAATTCAAGCCTGGGGCAAAACTCCCGAAGCCCAAATTATATTCCATGAGCCCAAAGGAGAAGGAGGAAATGGAGAGATTCATAAAGAAAAACCTAGAAAGGGGGTTCATTGAACCAGCCAAGCCTAAAGTGGCTGCCCCGGTCCCCTTAGAGAGAAGGACGGCTCTTTACTCTTATGCGTGGATTATAGGGCCCTGAATACAATCAGTGAAAGCAACCTATACCCTCTGCCCCTCATGAAGGACATGTTGTCACACCTCTCGAAAGGGAAAAAAATTTCTAAACTAGACCTAAGGGAAACTTACTATTGCGTGAGAATTAAGGAAGGGGATGAATGGAAGACCGCATTTAACTGCCCCATGGGGTGCTACCAATTCAAAGTCTTGCCATTTGGATTACAAGGCCCCCCCGCAGTATTTATGCAATTAATCAATGACATTCTAAGGGAGCACCTATTTAAGGGGGTCCTGGTTTACTTAGACAACATTCTTATCTTCACTGAATCAAAAGAGGAACATGTCAACATAGTCAGAGTGGTTTTAAAGAAACTGCGAGCCGCCCGCCTATACGCCAAACTCTCAAAATGCGAATTCCACCAGGAAAGGATAGACTACCTAGGTTATCGCATATCCCCACAGGGCATTGAAATGGACCCAGAGAAGGTCAGAGCAGTATTAGAATGGGCACCACCCTGCACAAGAAAGCAACTGCAAAGTTTCCTGGGCTTTGCAAACTTTTACTGCCAATTCATCCCCTCATTTGCCCAGATAGCCCTGCCCCTCACGAACTTACTAAAAACGAAGGGAGCATCCTCCGTAAAACCTAACCAGCCACTAACATGGACAATGGAGTGCCAAGCAGCGTTTGAGAGATTAAAGAGACTTTTTTCTGCCGAACCAGTACTGAGGCACCCAGACATGGATAAGCCCTTCGTAATTCAGGCGGATGCAAGTGATGTGGCAGTGGGGGCTGTACTATTACAAGAAAACAATGAAGGGATATTGCAACCCTGTGCATATACATCCAAGAAACTCACGGAAACGGAACAGCGCTGGCCCATATGGGAGAAAGAGGCATACCAGATACGTTGGTCATTACTCACATGGCGCCAGTTCCTTGAAGGCAACAAAATCCCCTTCCAGGTGTGGACTGACCACAAACATTTGGAAGCCTTGAAAACACCCAGGAAGCTCAACCCCAAGCAAGCCCGCTGGTCCCAGCATTTTCACCAGTTCCAATTTACGCTCAAGCATTTGCCGGGGGGGAAAGAACTTCCTGGCAGATGCACTGTCTCGCATGCCCCAATATAACAGCATGCAAGCCACCAACTCTAAACCGATGATGGTAGAATCACAACTGGCAGTACCAGTATCCACTAGAGCCCAAGCTAAATTAAAACAACAGCTGGGCAGCCAAACCGAATTGAATTCCGGAAAAGTTTGGAAACAGATGAATGGTTCCAGAAAAACAAAAATGTGTGCACAATAGAGACGGGCTGCCTTGGGTGGGGGAAAAGTTATATATACCAACAACCCAAAGAGTCACATTCATGCAGCTTTGCCACGACACAAAATCAGCAGGGCATTTTGGATTTGTAAAAACATTACACTTAATTAAACAGCAATTTTGGTGGCCATCCATAAAAAATGACGTAGAAAGTTACGTGGCCAGCTGCCCAAAGTGTGCAACTGCAAAGAGGTTGCAAGGGAAATTGCCCGAACTGTTACAAACAGTGGCAAATCCCTTCGCCCCCTGGAAGGAAATAGCCATGGATTTTATAGTGGAATTACCAGAAAGCAATGGGAATAGTTGTCTGGACGGTCACGGACTTGTTTTCCAAACAGGTGCACTTTATCCCTTGCCAAAAGATTCCCACCGCAAAAGTCTTAGAGAAACGTTTCGTCCAGCATATTTACAGATTGCATGGGGCAACCCAACACATCATCTCTGATAGGGGAGTGCAATTTATGTCTGTATTTTGGAAGGAATTTTTATCCCTCTTAGGGACCACTCAGGGACTGACATCTAGCCATCATCCACAAGGGGATGGACAAACAGAACGGTGTCACTCAGTACTTGAGCAATATTTAAGATGCTTTCTTAATTTCCAACAGTCCGATTGGATGGACTTACTCCCTTTCGCAGAAGTTGCCTACAATAATGCAGTCCACTCCAGCACAGGATACATTCCTTTTCAAATAGCCACCGGTCAAAGTTTCAACCCCATGCCAGAATTAACTCCAAACGAACTGGCGATCCCATCACTGAAAGAATGGATGGAACAATTACAAAACACCTGGCCAATAGTTAGAAAAGCACTAGATGAAGCTAGGCAGGCATACAAAACACAAGCCGATAAAAAAGGGTTGAGCCTACACCATTCATTATAGGAGAAATGGTGTACTTATCTACAAAATACCTAAAGTCCCTACAACCCTGTAAAAAACTTGGACCAAAATATATAGGGCATTTTCCAATTAAAAGAATCATAAACCCAGTAACAGTAGAATTAGAATTACCCCAAAATCTCAGGCAAATACACCCAATTTTTCATTGCAGCTTGCTGAAAAGAGAGTATCAGTCATCGTTATGGTCAAAAATCCCCCTCCCACCTCCAATCATGGTGGAGGGCGAACAACACTTTGAAATAAAGGAAATCCTAGACTCTAGGAGATATCATGGAGCGACTCAGTACCTAGTTGCATGGAAACACCTCCCTGCCTCACAAAACGAGTGGGTCCATAAATGTCATGTCAGAGCCCCGAAGCTATTAAAGAAGTTTCACACAGAATATCCTAACAAGCCTGACTAACTTGTATACTTGTTTTGTTTTCTTTCAGGTGGATCTATCTTATTTTTAAGGGGGCAGGATGTCAGAATCCAATTATATTTCATCTCTAGTTATCGACTATGGAAAACCCCATTTCTGCCCTCTCTGGATTCTGTCATACGATGAAGGGGAAGGGGGATGAACAAAGGGGTTTTATGGTCCTCACTTCCTTCGGTACAACTTCAAAGGGATTGAATGTGGATACCACCAAAAGGACTAAATCATAACAATGGGGCCATTAGCTTTCATCTACTCCTCTCTGAAGTCTCCCCTCCATCGGCAGTGAGGAAAAAGGGGGTGGAAATGTAACACCTGGGATTGTCGCTGGAAAGATGGTGGGGTGGGGTGGAGCTGCTGGGGACCCCTTAAAACCTTGAACCGTAGAGCTTGGCCCCAGGTCCTGTCTAGAATGCCTGCAACCATTTTCTCTTAATAAAGGATGCCTGTTGGAAGAAATATTCCAAGAGTTCTGTCTTCTTAAGATGCAAAGTGGGGTGGGTCCTTACATTGAGCCATGGTCAATTAAGTGCTGTTGTCTTTATTGCCAATTGTTAGGTAGTGCTTCATAACTGTCTACTAAAAAAAGGTTTGTGATTCCTAATTCAAGTAGAACAAGTTATAATTCCATAAAAAGTAAATTCAGTAAGGGAATTTCCCAACATAATTGTCAATTAATGCTATTTCTAGTACTACACATTTTCTACATAGGGTGTGGCAATACTTTTAGCTAATCTCAAAAGCAACGTTAGACCCAGTAATACTTGGATGAAACACCACTAGGAAATCATTGGGAATTAAGTTTGAATGTGTTTTTGGCAGCTGATGATCTTTTGTACACATATTAAAAGCTGAATCCTTACATGAGACTTGAAATGAATTTCCTCTATAAAAAATATTGACTTTAATTTCATGCAAAGATTTTGGAATGGGTAACACAAATAAAATTCAAGCAGTTAAAATCTGCAATTCCAAACATTTATGTTGTTGAGACATTTGTTAAATGGGTTTTGCCCCATTTAACGACTTTTCTTGCCACAGTTGTTAAGTGAATGACTGCAGTTGATAAGTTAGTAACCTGGTTGTTAAGTGAATCTGGCTTCCCCATTGACTTTGCTTGTCAGAAAGTTGTAAAAGGGGATCACATGACCCTGGGACACAGCAAAGGTCGTAAATATGAACCAGTTGCCAAGCATCTGCATTTTGATTACATGATTCTGGAGATGCTACAAAGATTGTAACTCTGAAAAATGGTCGTTAAGTCACATTTTTCACTGCTGTTGTAACTTTGAACATTCACTAAAAGAACTGTCGTAAGTCAAGGATTACCTGTACAAGAGATGCTGCAGTTGTAGATTTGTGCACTATTTTTATTTTCATTGGGAAAGAAACCCAGATTTAAACATGTTAGCTTATGAACTGAAGAATGTGATAGAGATGCCTGATTTAATAAAAAAATTAAATTACTTGCTTTTAGTATTAGCAGTTATGTGGAACTAAAATGTTATCACATACATGGGCCCCAAGACCTTAGTTTAAATACAATTTCTAGGGTATATAGTGTTGTATCTGATGTCCTGTCTAAGGGAACCATACCCAATTCTAGAATTTTATTATTTACTGAAGGTTTTCCAAACCCAGGATGTTATATTTAATACTCCTGTCCTTGTTATTCTCACAACAAATACCAAAGGTGTGAGAGGTGAAAAACAGACTGGCACAGGAAACTTATCCCCAACAGTGACTTAGCTTTGAGATTCTTCTATTTTAATCAATGCTGAAAGCATATTACTGCAGAGGTCCCCAACCTTTTGGGCACCAGGGATCAGTTCTGTGGAGAAAGGTTTTTTCCATGGATCGGATTGTGCGTGGTTTTGTGTGCTGCCTGCATCCCACAGATGGGGCTTTGTTTGTGCGACCAGTTGCTGGCATGCTGCAGTCTGGTATTGGTCCACGGACCGGAGGTTGGGAACCCCTGTATTACAGGACTTGCTGTATTTTTAGTTGGAAAATAAATCTATCCCTCCTGTATTGAGTAGAAATAGAAAATACACATCCTTCGATTAACAAACTGTTATTCTGAGGATTGCACATTATGGTCACATTCTTACACAACAAAAATGAGGAAGCAGCCTATACGCCTCTTGAAATACACCTGTAGGGAGTCCAGGATCGTTATTTATATGTTCAGAAACGTCACTTTGGAAAACATCCCCAAGTGATTGCGGAATAGGAACTGCAAAACATTACAGTTTGGCGGTGGGGGGAAAGGAGAGTTCTCCCCAACTTCAACTGTAAACATGGTGCAAAACTACGGCCGTGTCTCTGCTTTCCAAACGGCCCGAATGAGCGTGTGCGCGTTAAGTGCAGCAGCTTCCTCCTTTCACCGTGTAAAAAAGTCCCCCTCCCCCTTTCCCCGGATGTCTCAGAATCAGTTCGCGGTTCATACAAGGCCGCTCTCTCGGAAGTTGGGCCCCGAGATCCCGGCGGTGGCGGCTCCATTGCCGTTTCCAGCCGCTCCGGCAGGACAAAGCTCGGCGAGAACGAGACCCGAATCCTGCCGCGCGCGAAACAGGCACGCAGGAGGTCTCGTTTCCCACAGGAGCCCCGACGGTAGAGAGTCTTCGGTCGGGGAAGCAGTTCTTAGGCCAGCCTACCGCATCTGCCTTCCCGCCTGTCCCGTAGCCGCTGCCGGGCGGCGGCGGGGTCACGACGGCAGTGGTGGGGTCAGAGGGTAAAGGTCGCTCCCCCAGCATCCTCCGTGCGGGGTGCTCAGCCATCTTGGATCCTCGGGACAAGAAAATTCATGCGGTGAGTTCGGCCCTATTATTCTTCCCCCGCTACCACCTCTTCTGCTGCGGCCCAACTACGAATCTGCCCGGGAATCCGCGGTCGGTCGGGGAAGGGCTTCGGTTGGGTCCGGTGCGGTTTGGGCTCCTTGCAGTCTGTCTCATCCCCTCGGTTTCCGTTTGCTTTTGTCTCTGTGAGGGAGCGAGGGGGGGGGAGATGTGTGAGGGAAATAGGAGGGGGAGGAACACGTCGCGGCGGTGGCGCGACGCTTAGCACGGGAGTGCAGGATCCCCGAGGCCCAGCCCGCTTGCGTCCTCCCGCCTTTCCTTCCTCGGCGCTCGGAGCAAGGGGGAGGCCCCGCCGCAAGAGGCAGCACAGGGGAGCCGCGCTCTTTGGGGTTGTGGTCCTGCTTTAGCTCCTTCTCCGGGCTCCCCAGCTGCGTTTCCCGCCACAAGCCTCCCCTCGTCTGCATCACTTGCGGAAGCAGCGCTCGGCCTACTTGTATCTCGCCTTGCCCTTTATGCCTCCGGGGTGCGAGCGCCGTGCGGGGGTCCGCGTCGGAGCATCGCGTTCCCCCTGATGCCTGAAACTCGGGGTAAGGAACAGATAGCGCTGAATCTACTCCTCCTTATAAGTGGTGTGTGTGTGTGTGTGTGTGTGTGAGTGTGTGTGTGAGAGAGAGAGAGAGAGAGTTGACTCGTAGGTGGACTATTACTTTCAGGGCCTGCTTTCCCGGTGAAGAAGGCCCCTAACTCGTTGCCCTTTGACTCTGTTGCCTCAAGAACTTCGTCGGACAGCTGTAAAAAAATCTGTTCCCGGCCCAGCGATGTTTGCAGGACAACTTCTAGTTGATCGGTTTCGGTTTCTTATTCGGGACGAGGTGTTGAAGGTCTTGTTTTGATTTGAAAGCATTCGTTCTGCAATAAGCACTGTAGCTCCTCGGTGATAAACTGATACTGGAGCACGCTTAAATGGCCAAATTTAATACATTTTCTTGCTTGCTGCAAAATGCAAAGCGATCCTTTGTTTGCATTGTTGTTGCATATAGGGACGTGATCAGACTTGTCACATTTTAGAGAATAGGAGTTAAGTTTTGGTGAGACAGATTGTTCAGTGCATCCACTCAGGTTAAAACGTGATGTAATCATTTTCTTATGTGGCAGGTAAGTAAAGGTTAATACCCTGTATATAACAGAAATTTACTCTCTACATTGCAGTTCTATGGACAACTGAATGTATTACTGTATTTTATACAAGCTTTATCCACTCTTTCCCTGCTTTTTAAACAATAAGGTGCCTTTTAAAATTAAAAGTAGATATGTCATGTAGTGTTCTTGTTAGTTTTTGCCTCTTAAACTCTTGGAAAGTTTTCAAAGAGTCAAAATATCCTAGACAACTGATTACTTTAATGCTGTGGACATTTTTTTTATTTTTTGCTTTTGGGGGAAGAAACTATTGTTGCAAATGAAGTGAATTGCAGTTCACAAAACCTTGTACCCTGTAAATGTAAACTGTAGAATTTTGAAGTGCCTGTAGGAGCTTGGGGTATTCTTAACAGCAATTTGTAGTATCCCTATCTTTGTTTTATTGTTTAATTTCCAGGAAGTGTAAGGTTTAAATAATACTAAATATGAATTGCTTTATGGTTTGTAAATATTTAGCAAAGCATTTGTAAGAAATGTAGTCATCTCTTCTTTAGTTGCTCAGACTCTTCCCTCCCCCCAATAGCTAAACCACAAACGGGTTTCCCCATAATGTCAAACTGAAAAACTCTGATTAAAAATCACACCACCAGTTTTTAAAACTTTGTTCAGTTCTGGTACTATGTAGTGGAAAATGGGAATGATGGTTGATCATTTGGAATCTATTTTTTAATCTGTGAACATACAGCTTGAGAAAATCTATTTTTAGGACAGGTACAGAGGCTCTGTGGTTACTATTTTTCAGCTGTAAGGTGTAAGAGTTTTCAATATGTGAACTAAACAGTTAAGCACCCTTCCTTAGACTTCTAATAGTTTAAAAGCAGTTTAGTGTAGCTGTTAATGTACTAGACAAGAAAATGAGAAAATGTGAGTCCAATCCTGCCTTAGGCATGGAACCTGGCTGGGTGACTTTGAGCACTGTTTCTCAAATCAATTCATCTCACATAGTTGTGAGGAGAATGGAAAGGAGGATTGTATATTCTGCCTTGAGTTGGAACAAAATAAAGCCAGGATGGAAATCTAACCAATCTTTCTTAATTGTATAGCTTCAATGGCAGTTCAGCAATATTTATATTTCTTACATATCTGTAATTAGAATTACTGTTTACATGGATGAAGATATAATTAAATAAGAATTTAAAAATATGTAAAGCTCATAATTTTAAACAACACATGAAAAACTATCAACCTAACATTGCAGAAAATTATTAGTGAATGTCAACTATTGATTAGGCTGTTCTTATATTTTAAAATTTTTATACTGTAAACATAGATTTTTCTTTGAGGCTTTTCTGTAGATTGAGTACATGTTTTTTTCCACCAAGTCTTACCTTTAGGAATCTATAGTCAGAATTTATTATCGTTCTGCTTACTGTGATACTTGAGTGCAATGTATTGTCTGTTACTGTGTGCTACATTTTATAAAATTAGTCTGTTGGAAATATGAGGAATGGTTTAGTACTGTACAAAGATTGATTAGTATTTTAAACGTTTTGTGTTAATACTGATAGAACACTCATTATTAACTTTTTTGTTAAATACAGGCTCGTGCTAAGATATAATGTATAGTAGATTGCTTTATTTTTGGTTTTCTGTGTTATTTATTCATTTATCTAATTTGTACAACCGTCCATCTCACAAATGAGACTGGTCAGTGTACAACAAAACAATAAATATCTAAAACCTTTATCATTAAATAATTAAAAAACGTTTAAAAACTATAAGAACAGAGCTAAAGCATTAATAATAAAGACACCTTAATAATAATAGAGCCACTTCACTAGTTTATCAGTCAGCCCCCTTGTGTCCCAGATCTGCTAACATAACCATCTTTGGAGATCTTCAGAAGCTCAGAAGAGATGAGACCATTATCACTCCAGGGTGAGAAGATTCTACAACATGGGTGCCAAAACAGAGAAGGACCGCTGTTATGTGTAAATTATACTTTTTCTTTGTATGTTGCTTGAATCTAGCCTGTTGTGATTAATTTGACAAAGCAAAGTTAAAGAAATCATAACTTAGTGTGATAAGTGGTCCAACCTAAAAAGTGTGTTGCATAATATAATGTTGCTGAATTAAAAACTACTACTCTCATTTGTACCCATTTGTAATATGGCTCTCAGTGTCAGTGTCCCTCTAAATCAGCGATTCTCAACCTGTGGGTCGCAACCCCTTTGGGGGTTGAACGACCCTTTCACAGGGGTCGCCTAAAACCATCGGAAAACACATATTTCCGATGGTCTTAGGAACCGAGACACCGCTCTGCATCCTCTCTCCGCATGGCTTCGAGCTGGAGGCCATTGCAGCGCCGGATTCGTTTCCGTCGAGCATCTCCTAAGGGAGGCTGCGCTGCTTCGCGCCCCTTTCCGCGGAGGAGGCTGAACTAAGCTCTGCCAGCGCTGTCGCCCTCTTGGCTCTCTCTCTCTCACACTTACTCTCTCCCCACCTGGGGAGTTTTCAGTATCTCTCCCCACCTGGGTGCTTCTCCAACCAGGCCGGCGGAGCGGCCTTCCTGCCCCCCCCGGCTAGCTGGAGCCGGGCAGGCTGGCGACCTTCGGAAGTGAGGCGAGGACAGGCGAGGTGCGCTGAGCCCCAGGCGAGGTGGGTGAGTGGGTGGCGTCGGTACATGCTCGGAGAGCCCTTAGGGTTGGGGTCACCACAACATGAGGAACTGTATTAACGGGTCACGGCATTAGGAAGGTTGAGAACCACTGCTCTAAATGTTAATGTAACATTGGGACACCAAATAGTTGGTGGGTACGAAGATGTAGTTACTATAACTGACTTTATTTGAACGGTTCAGATACATATTTTTAATTTTTTTTAATGAAACTTGAATATATTAACTAGCTCACATACCATGGTACTCTATGATTTGTTTTAACCATGCATATTGCAGGTTGTGATTCTAATCAGTAAGAGGTTTGCTTAATGAAACACAACATAAATGCATTTCTCTGTGCATTCCTCTGTTATATTGACATTTAACTATTGAATATTGAATATTTAAATATTACAAATAAAACCAACATGACTTGGTTTGTTTGGCATATGAAGCTCTTTTTTGTTTCATTTTTCTGTTTGCAGATAACAAGCAAAGAGTATGGACTTATTCACACCACAGCTTGTTAAAGCAGGATTCTGTGATATTTTGATAAATTCCTCACAATATTTTGTAAAATTCCTATTGTATTTTTTCTTTTTTTAAAAAGGATTTAAGGCAGTTTAGTATCTAATAACTATGATTTCTAATACATAGATTGCTACATTCTGTCAGTACAATTATGTGTACTGTATATGCATTTGGCACTTGTACTATGTGGTTTACAATTTTTTTATGTGGCTCAAATTTTGTAAATATACGTTGGAAACAGTACATGTTCTCCAGATTCTTAGGAGTTCTGACTTGCTTAGGGTGTTCTACAATACATTTGATGTGATAGAGATAATTTTGAGTATAAAACAGATAAGGCTATTTGAATATTGGGATTAAAAAATTTGGGAAATATCAACATTTAACATATAATTAAAGAAGAATATCTTAATGTTTTAAATTGCTTCTCTCTTAGTTGCATTTGCCAGAGTACATTAGCTGATCAAGTATATTGTATTTTTTGAGTTTTAAAGAATTAGCAGTACAATCCTATAGGTAGTTAAATGGAACTTAGTTTCAAGTTAATTCAGTCTAGGATTGTAGTCTGAGGTACTGGTTAACAGATCTTACAACGTTTATTGATGAGTTTCTGAAGAAATATTATTAAACTTCATGATTAGGTATTCTGTGCTGACTCTAGATTTGCAGGTAGTTGAAAAATATGTGATTTGATGTTCTGCACATGATCAAGTGCATATGTAGTTTCCCTATCTAAAAGATTTCTGTTGAAGACTGTTATCTATATGTTAATAATCTATTCTCCAGCATGGTGGATGTAGAATCCACTGGAATGGGTTATTTCAGCCCTCCTGCTCAGAGAGACTAGGAAAAAAGCTTTAGCCACGCCTTCCCCTGGGCGTGTCTCCCCCTTTTTTCCTAGTCTCGGCTCAGAGCAGACACCTTTTTCCTGGCTCCGTTGGAATTGATTCCAACTTAATTTAAATCAGTTTTTAATTGAATTTTTTCCAAATTGCTTCCAAATTACTTTCAAAGGGGCAACTGGTTGTCCTTTAGACCAGGCTCTGGGACAGGGACTTTGTCCCTTCCAGAGCTGGGTATTTTGATTCAAAGAGACTCCATTCCCCCCTTGGAGCTCGGATCCGCTCCAGGATTTGCAGGCAGCCTTGCCTGCGCTCCCAGACGCTCCGACAGGGCAAGCGGCAGCAATCGAAGCCGGAGGACATCGGATCCAGGCACGGGGCTCCGTCGTCGCTGGAAACGCTCCGAACAAACCGCAAGTGCCTGATCGGAGGGGGGGGGTAGCGGGGAGCACAGATTCACCCCGTACGACATTTTAGTCTTCGGCTGAGGGATTTTCCCTCGCAAACGGCCAAAACGTGGCCGCCATTTTGGCCGCATGGTTTACAGAGGCCGCCTTCTGCATAAATCCCGAAGGCCGCCATCTTGGATTAGGGCCTACTAGGCCTCACCGGTCACTATACCTGCCTTGGCCTGGGGTGCCAGGCCTGAGCAGGGATAGCCTCCCAACGCGCTTCCAGCGCCCGGAGGCTCATCGACGGCCATCCTCCTCCGAGCAGGCCTCCTCCCGGACCTAAGGGCCCTATCCACCAGCGTGGTTGACTATTGCCTTACTGCAATTCATCGTCCCTTCTAGAGCTGGGAGAGGAGGCAGTATCCCATGGGCCCTGGTTCCCTAGGCCCCGGCAGGAGTGAAGGTTTTAACAGGCCGCCTGCTATTCCTAGCCGTGGCCTTTAGCCACTAGGCCTACTGGACAGGTTTATAGCCTGACCGACTGCTCTGCCTTATAGTCTGTAGTCACTGTGAGGGGAGGCTGCGCTCTGACCTGACTACCATCCTACGACCGCAATTCCAAATTCTTTTCCACTAGCCACCTTCTTGCAGGCTTGGTTAGTAACAATGGCAGACAGTGCCTCGCCAATGGCTCCCTTGGTCTCAGGTGCTCCCCCCGCGCAATCAAAGCGCAGACCCACAGAATTGGATACAGGGGGTAAGAAAAAAGCTAAGACGAAGCACCTTACTTCCAAAAAGACCTCTAGGGCAGCCGAGCGAGAGGCCTCGAGGAGGCACCAGGCACTGGAGAGGGAATTCTCCAAGGCACAGCGGCTCCTATCCAGTGGGGCTGATCTGGTTCCCCCTGCCCCACTGGATATCAATATCTCGGAGCCAACCCAGGCACCTGTGCTGAATGCCACCTGGATTGCCACTCCTCTGGGGGAAACCGATCAGGCAGGTCCCTCTCACTCCTCCCCTCCTCCCCAGCAGGGTCCCCAAGTGGCTATTGCCCCAGCGTTGGTAGGGGCTACCCTTGGGTGCCAGGGGCCCGCATGGTCCCAGGCCCAATTCCAGGCCTTCATGCAGCACGCCTTCGCGCAATTCATGGCCCCACCGAGGATGCCACAGGTTCCTCCTCAGGTCCCCCCTCCCCTGCCGGTCCTCCCCCTCAGCAGGACTATACCTCAGCTCCGGAATCTGTTATCTCGAAAGCCTCATCCCAGGTGGGAGAGGGGGAGTCCGAGGACTCGGACATAGCGGATACCCCCATGTCAGACGAGGAGGCAGAGCCCGATCAGGCCTCTGCATCCTGCCTCCTTGATCACTCCATCTTCACATCCTTATTGTCAAAAGCATGCGCCACTACCAGTTTAACCTCCGTGCAGGAGGAGAAACCCTCAACCTCAGCAGAAAAGGAGTCCAATCCGTTCAAGGTGAAGGTGGTGGAACACAAGCAGATCCCCTGCCCCTTTGTGTTCCGGGATGTGGTAGAGGCCCAGTGGGCCTCCCTGTCCACCATCCCCAGAGAAAGCACCCTGGAAAAGAAGCTCTATAATGTGGCCCCATCTTTCGCTTCCCTGCTAGACGTCCCTTCAGTGGATTCCCCTCTAACTTCTTTGTTTTCAAATTCTGCCGCCTCAGGAGACATGACAGAGTTCCTCACAGCGGAGGACAAGAAGTTCGAGGCCAACTGCAGAAAAGCGCACCTGACCTCCGGTCAGGCCATCAAGGCAGCCACAGGAGCCTCCTTCTTCGCCAGGGCGTCCATCATGTGGCTCCGGGAACTTCAGGCCACCATCCCTTCGGAGCAGGTCAGAGTGCACCAGACACTCGTCAAGCTGGTAGGGGCCTCCCAGTATATGACCGATGCCTCCCTCCACTCGGCCAAGTGTTCGGCCCGCTCAATAGGTGCCACAGTGGTCTCCCGCAGGCTCCTGTGGCTGAAACACTGGAGGGCAGACTTAAAGGCAAAGTGCCGCCTCTCCTCAGCCAAGTACACAGGCAAAGGACCTGTTTGGCTCCATCCTTGACCCACATGTGGTCGAGGGTAGGGACAAACGTAAAGTCATTGCCCATCCCTCCAGGAAGTCTAACAGGCGGCAGCAGCCGGACTCCCGCAGGCAGTCCTCACGTCCCTCGGGCCCTTGGGAGTGGCGGCAGCCCTTTCGAACAGGGCAGTCCTGGGATGGGCCCAGAGGTTCACGTTCCTTCCCCCAGAGGCAGGACCGTCAGCAGGACCGCCAAAACACAGGACCCAGGGGCCAGACTCAGACTAAACGCCCCTTCAGGGGGTTGGGGGGGCCGCCCTTTCCGGCGACCCAAGTGACTCCCTCGGGGAGATCCCAATAGGGGGGCGCCTAGAGCGCTTTTATCAGGTCTGGGAGCAGACCACCACCGACTCCTGGGTCAGGGACACAGTCAGGCGAGGCCTAGCACTCGAATTCGAGGCGATCCCACACGATCGCTTCCTCCAGTGCCCGGTGTTGCGAAACCCCTCCAAGGCACGGTTGGTATCCTCTGCCATCAAACATCTCCTGGACATCAGGGCCATAGAGCCCGTACCGGGGGACCAGACTGGGACAGGTTTCTACTCCATCCTGTTCGTGGTCCCCAAGGCATCAGGAGGGTGGAGGGCGATCCTGGACCTAAAGAGTCTGAACCGGTTCCTAGTGTACTGACGGTTCAAAATGCAGACCCTAAGGTCTATACTGGCCGGCATCAGGAAGGGGGATCTCCTCCATAGACCTCACAGAGGCCTATCTTCACATTCCAATCTCCCAGGACCACCGCAGGTTCCTGCGCTTCTGCTACGCGCGCCGGCATTACCAGTACCGGGCCCTCCAGTTCGGGCTCTCTTCGGCCCCAAGGGTCTTCACGAAGGTACTAGCGGTCTTGGCCGGCCATCTCCGGATGATGCCGGTGCGCGTGCAGTGCTACCTGGACGACATCCTCGTCCAGTCCAGGTCCCTTTGGTCGGCGCAAGCAGACCTGATGACCACCATCCAGGTACTCCAGTCCCACGGGTTCTCAGTGAACTTTGCTTTTTTTTTTTTGAATTTAATAATCTAGCTTACAAAGCTCTGGCAGATCCTGTGGTAACTACAGTATATGCGTATCCTACTTTTATAGTTCAAATCTTCCTTTTTACTTATTAAAATATTCATATTTTATCTGGTAATATTTCAATACTAAAAAATCAGAGTATTTTTCAAAAAGCTAACCTAAAATTGAGCACAGCTACATTTTAAAAAAAGGAAATGTATCTTTAAAGTAAGTTTATTCACTCTTTAAAAAAAATACTGTAAATCTGAGGCATTTTATTTAAATTGATTGATTTAATTTATTAAAGTTTATTACACTTTCTACAGGAATTGTTTGAAAGGTGGCCATGATGAAGGGATGTTCTTTTTGAACTAAAAAAAAATATTGTAGGGCCTGGATGCTATTTGTTGAGAACTTTTTTTCAGTAGGTTAAATGATTGCCTTATCTTTGGCTGATAGATGAGTTGCCATAGGACACCACCTGTCTAGCCTTTTTTCACTTCCTTTGATTTGAAGTAATCACTAGGAAGAAGCTTTTTACATATATATTACCATTTGCTGATCAAGTCATTGTAAATTATAGAAAAGCAGTTAGTAAAGATAGCTCACAACCCTGCTTATATCCAAGAAAGTACCCTGTTTTCCCAAAAGTAAGGCCTACCCCGAAAATAAACCCTAGCTTGATTTTTTTGGGGTGGGCCTAATATAAGTCCTACCCCAAAAATAAGCCCTACTTTTGGGGCGAGGCACACACCAAAAATCAAACTAGAGTGGGGTGTGGATCTGCCCCACGTGCCCCACACCCACTTACCTCACAGCCAGGCCTCACTGTCCCACTTCTTCTGCAGTGTCTTCTGCAGCCAGGCCTGCATTTCTCAGTCACAGGCCTTTCCAGAAGGCCTCTACAGCTGAGAACTGAGCTATGGAAGGCTGCATTGGCCTTCCAGAAAGCCTGACTGAAATGCAAGCCGGAATGCAGGTGCAGAATGAAGCTGCTCCTTCGGCTGCAGAAGAAGTGGGCCAGCTGGGCAGGGCTGTCGGTGCCGGAGATGAGTATAAAAGACACCCCCGAAAATAAGACCTAGTGCCTCTTTTGGAGGCAAAAAAAAAAAAAAAAAAGGACCTGGTCTTTCTTTTGAGGAAACACGGTATGTGAAGCACAACACAGATTTGATGCTGTAGATTTTACTGTAAATCACTCAGAGAGTGCTGTTGGGTTAAAATTTTAATTAATTAAAAATAGCACTTTTTGTAAATTACATAAGATCTTGAATTAAGAATGGATTTAACAAAAATAATTAAATACATTTTAGTGAATTTAGTGCTAATTTAGTGAAAGGTAGTTGTTATGAACAGTAGTTAGGAAAGCATTTGATTTGTTGAGACATTTCTCATAGAAATAAACTAATTGCTTATTTATATTTGTTTCTCATTTATATTATCAATAGGGTTTGGTTTTAGAGCACCTTATTCTACCCTGATTCTTTGAAGTAGCTACATTTTTTCCCAGGATAAAATGACTGATCTCCACAGGTTACTGTACAATATTGAGAAATTTAAAACTGAAGAGTTTAGATAAGTGCTACATTTGTGTTCCCACACACTAAAGCATATTTTTGGAATTGAAACTGATGTATTGCAGAATCTTGTTGAATATATCTATGAGATCTAAAAATGTATATCCAATAAGTATGAACCTTGACTTCCTAGAGCGATATAGAAAATCCTTATATAAGTATGTATAAATTATATAGTGGCTTAAAAATCTTCATTTTTCTATATTTCTACACAGTTCTACACACATCTACAGTTTAACATTGATTTGTAATATTAACATGTTTGAGCCAAGTGTATATATATTTCAGGTAATGATATATAAGAATATCCTTAACTTTCATATTAAAATTGATTGTACTTAAATGTGTTTATCTTTGGAATCCTGTGACCTGCTATTTCTAAAGAAGTATTCAGATACACAACCTCAAATTGACAGGAGTTCAGAATTAATGTTAGAAAGTATTACTTCATGGAAAGAGTAGTGGAAGCTTGGAACCAATTCTCCAGCATGGTGGATGTAGAATCCACTGATTGGGTTATTTCAGCCTTCCTGCTCAGAGAGACTAAGACACTCCCCTTGGGTGTGTCTTCCCAGTTTTGTCTTAGTCTCGGCTCAGCAGCAGACAGATTTTTTGGCTCCATTGGAATTTTTAAATTGAGTATTTAATTGGATTTTTATTTTTCCCAAACTATTTCTAAACTTAACTAAATTAATTGCTCTTGTTTTGGCTGATTGATTAAGGACTCTGTCCTTCCCAGACCCTAGAGCCTCTTGGCTCTGGCAGGGCTTCTCTCCTCCCCTCGTGACTCCAGGCCTTCCCCATGCAGGGCTCTCGGGTGGGTTTTCACCTGCCTTTTCAGACGCCTCTGCGGGACGAGCAGGCTCACAGCTGATGGTGTTCGGTCTGGACTGAAGGTGAACGGGGTTCCGTCGCTGGATGCGTAGCGGATTCGCCGCTTTCATCGTCTTAACTCGCAAGTTCATGGCCGGAGGGGGGGAACGGGGAGCAAGGCTTAGCTCTGTGCTTCGTTCCTCTTCGTTTTTTCGAGCCGTTTTTTCCCTTGCCAGGGATTAAAGGAGTTGCGGCCGCCATTTTGACCGCGTGGTCGTCAGGCGGCCGTCTTCTTCGGGCTCACTGATGGCCGCCATTTTGGATTTGGGCCTACTAGGCCTCTCTTAGGAGTAGCTTCGCTTTGACCTGGGCTGCCAGGTCCGAGCGCGGGAACAGTTTCGGAGCATTTCTCAGTGCTCTGAGGCCCACAGGCGGCCACCATTTTTACTGCCCAGAGCGCGTTCGGTCGGCTCAGCCGGGCTTTAAGGCCTTCTTTGGGGCCACGTGGCAGGCCATAAGGAGGCATTTGTTAGTATTTAGGGGGTTGTCCTTGGTCCCTGTAATACCTTATTTGGAGAAGTTATTGTTACACTGGTATAGGAGGCAGATCTAGGGGAAATAATATTTCACCCATGGGCCCTGGTTAATTCTAGGCCCTGCACTGGAGTGAGAGTTTATTTGACCGCCTGTTATTGCTAGCCGTGGCCTTTAGCCACAGGGCCTATTCAGACAGGCTTACATCCTGTCTGACTGTTCTGTCCTTGGTGTTCATAGTGCAGTGCGAGGGGCGGCTGCATTCCATCTCTGCCTACTGATCTGCGTCCTTGGTTCCCATCTTCTCACTAGTTATCCTATTGCTGACTCTGTCTAGTGGCAGTGGCAGACAGTTCCTCGCCGCCGACATCACAGGTCTCTGGCGCGCCCCCTGCGCAGTCAAAGCGCAGATCCACAGAATTGGAAGCAGGGGGCAAGAAAAAAGCCAAAACAAAACATCTGACTACCAAGGAGACCTCCAAGTCAGCTGAGCGAGAGGCCTCGAGGAAACACCAGGCATTGGAGAGGGAATTCTCCAAAGCACAGAGGCTCCTATCCAGTGGGGCTGAACCGGTTCCCCCTGCCCCACTGGATACTGATACCTTGGAGCTATCTTTGACACCCGTGCAAGAAACCACCTGGATCAGTCCTCCTCTGGGGGTAACCGAACAGGCTGGTCCCTCTCACTCCTCTCCCTCCTTACAGCAGGGTCCTCAAGTGGTTCATGCTCCAGCGGTGGTTGGGGCTGCCCTTGGGACCCAGGGGACTGCGTGGTCTCCGAGCCAATTTCAGGCATTCATGCACCACGCTTTTGTCCAATTTATGCCCTCCTCTAGGAGTCCGCAGGTTGCCTCGCAGACTCTTCCCCCCCCGCTAGCCTCTTTTCTGCAGGGTTGCACCACGGCACCAGGTTCAGATGTCTCTGAATCTTCCTCTCAGGTGGGAGGGGGGGAGTCCGTTGATTTGGACATAGCTGACACCCCCATGTCAGGGGATGAGGAGGAGGCACCCGATCAGGCCTCTGCCTCGTGTCTGTTTGACCCATCTGTTTTCACGTCTCTCCTATTGAAGGCCTGTGCCACTACCAATCTGACCTCGGTGCAGGAGGAGAAGCCTTCTACCTCGGCAGATAAGGAGTCTAACCCTTTATTTGCTATGAAGGTCGTTGACCACAAACAAATTCCTTGTCCCTTTGTGTTCCGGGATGCGGTTGAGGCCCAGTGGTCCTCCCTGTCCACTACTCCCAAGGAAAGCAGTATGGAGAAGAAGCTATACAACATCTCTCCGTCCTTTGCTTCCCTGTTAACCGTCCCTACTGTTGATCCTCCTTTAATTTCTCTATTCTCTAATTCCGCCATCTCAGGTGACATGGCAGAGGTCATGACAGCAGAGGACAAGAAGTTTGAGTTCGCCTATAGAAGAGCTCACCAGGCTTCAGGTCAGGCCATAAAGTCGGCGACTTCGGCTTCTTTCTTCGCCAGAGCGGCCATCATGTGGCTCCGGGAGCTTCAGACATTGGTTCCCCCCGATCAGGTCAGAGTGCACCAAACACTGATTAAGCTGGTGGGGGCCTCGCAATATATGGCAGACGCCTCACTTCACTCGGCCAAGTGCTCGGCCCATTCCATCGGTGCCACAGTGGCCTCCCGCAGGCTCCTGTGGTTAAAGCAGTGGAGAGCGGATTTAAGGGCAAAGTGGCGCCTCTCCACATCCAGGTATGTAGGCAAGTACCTGTTTGGCTCCATCCTTGACCCCCATGTGATCGATGGGAGGGACAAACGCAAGGTCATAGCCCATCCCTCCAAAAAGTCTAACAGGCGGCAGAAGCCGGACTCCCGCAGGCAGGCCCCACGTCCCTTGGGCTCTTGGGAGTGGCGGCAGCCCTTTCGGCCAGGGCAGTCCTGGGATGGGCCCAGAGGTTCGTGTTCCTTCCTCCAGAGGCAGGATCGCCAAAATACAGGACTCAGGGGCCAGGCTCAGGCAAAGCGTCCCTTCAGGGGGTCGGGGGTCCGCCCTTTCCGGCAATCCAAGTGACACCCTCAGAGAGGCCCCAATAGGGGGGCGCCTAGAGCGTTTTTATCAGGTCTGGGAGCAGACCACCAACGACTCCTGGGTCAGGGATACCGTCAGGCAGGGCCTGGCACTCGAGTTCGAGGCGATCCCGCACGATCGCTTCCTTCAGTGCCAGGTGTCGCGAAACCATCCAAGGCGCGGCTGGTATCCACCGCCATCAAACACCTCCTGGACATCAGGGCCATAGAGCCCTTACCGGGGGACTAGGTTGGGACAGGTTTTTACTCCATCCTGTTCGTGGTCCCCAAGGCATCAGGAGGGTGGAGGGCGATCCTGGACCTAAAGAGTCTGAACCGGTTCCTAGTGTACTGACGGTTCAAAATGCAGACCCTAAGGTCTATACTGGCCGGCATCAGGAAGGGGGATCTCCTCCATAGACCTCACAGAGGCCTATCTTCACATTCCAATCTCCCAGGACCACCGCAGGTTCCTGCGCTTCTGCTACGCGCGCCGGCATTACCAGTACCGGGCCCTCCAGTTCGGGCTCTCTTCGGCCCCAAGGGTCTTCACGAAGGTACTAGCGGTCTTGGCCGGCCATCTCCGGATGATGCCGGTGCACGTGCAGTGCTACCTGGACGACATCCTCGTCCAGTCCAGGTCCCTTTGGTCGGCGCAAGCAGACCTGATGACCACCATCCAGGTACTCCAGTCCCACGGGTTCTCAGTGAACTTTGGGAAAAGCCACACTTCCCCCTCAAAGTGACTCCTCCATCTGGGGGCCCTGATAGACTCAGAATGGTGCAGGGTCTACCTATCCCAGGAGCGACAGCTGAGCATCCGGAAACTGATATCCCAGAACCGGGGCACGAGAAGGGTCCCCCTGGTGCAGTTGTCCCAACTCCTGGGAAAGATGGTATCCTGCATGGGGATAGTCCCGTGGGCGAGGCTCCACTCGAGGACCCTCCAGTGGTTCGTCCTCCCCTTTCAGAAACAGAACCTCAGCACCTCTCCCCAGAAGGTCCAGGTTCCACCCCACGTCCTCACATCCCTCCAGTGGTGGGTTTCCGCAGCCATGTCCAAGGGGACCGTATTCAAGGAACTCTCCAGGGTAGTACTGACCACAGTTGCCAGTCTGTTCGGCTGGGGCGCTCACCTCCAAACCCAGCTGGCCCAGGGGCGTTGGTCCAGGGCCGACCTGGAACAAAACATAAACTGGCTAGAGCTAAGGGCCATCCATCTGGCCCTCCTCCACTTCTCTCCCCTAGTGTCGGGCAAACATGTCCTAGTCCTGACGGACAACGTGGCGGCCAAGGCCCACGTCAACAAGCAGGGGGGCACACATTCCTGGGCCCTCCTCCAGGAGGCCAAGGAGCTGGGGCTGTGGGCAGAGACTCACCTAAGGTCAATAAGGGCGGAGCACATTTCGGGGGAGGCAAACCGGCAGGCAGACTCGCTGAGCAGGGTAACCGTGGACCACGCAGAGTGGCGACTGGACACCAGAGTATTCGACATGATAGCGACCAGGCTCGGCAGGCCATGCCTGGATCTCTTTGCCTCCCCGGCCAACGCCCAGCTCCCCAGGTTCTTCACCAGGTTCCCGACCAGAGGGGCCGAGGGGACGGACGCTCTGCGATCGAAGTGGCCCGAAGGGCTGCTGTACACCTTCCCTCCCCTCCCCCTGATCCAGGCCACCATCCGCAAGCTGTTACTGGAGCGAGCGGAAGTAATCTTGGTTGCGCCATATTGGCCACGGCGCCCGTGGTTTGCAGACCTAGTGGATCTGTCCCTGTCTCCTCCGTGGAGACTCCCACTGAACCAAGTGGCCCTCTCTCAGGGGGAGCTCCGCCATCCAGACCCTCAGTGGCTGCAATTAGCCGCCTGGCACTTGAGCGGGAGTGTCTAACTAAGCAGGCTTATTCCCTAGAGGCGATCTCTATGATCCAAGCCTCTAGACGCCCCTCAACAAACAGGATCTACGATGCAACCTGGCAAAATTTCTGCCAGTGGTGCGCTCCACGGGGGTTGGATCCCCTCTCAGTAATTGTCCCAAACATCCTAGACTATCTGCTAGACGGCATTTCCAAGGGGTTGTCCACCAACACCATCCGCAGGCAGGTGGCGGCCTTATCCACGGTCCTCACCTGTGACAATTGGGGTCCCCTATCTCACCACCCAGCGATCTCTGCCTTCCTCAAGGGGGCGGCAAACTCCGGTCCACCTACGGTGCATAGATACCCGTCCTGGGATCTACCCACAGTATTACAGGCCTTAACGGCGGCTCTCTTCGAGCCCCTGCAATCATGCTCTCTACACTTCCTCTCATTGAAGGTGGCCTTCTTAATAGCCATTACCTCAGCCAGAAGGATTTCGGAGCTGGCCGCTCTGTCAGTTCGGGAGGACCTGTGTATCTTCCATCAAGACAGAGTGGTCCTTAGACTAGACCCCTCATTCATCCCCAAGGTTAACACCAGCTTTCACAGATCATTGGATCTCGTACTACCCAGCTTCTGCCCTACTTCGGCCCACAGGCTAGAACGCCAGTGGCACAAGCTGGACGTGCGCAGAGCCCTGCGCATTTACATAAAGTGCACCGGGTCTTTCCGCAAGTCGGAGGCCTTGTTTGTCTCCTTCCAGCCAGCAGTCATGGGCCGCAAGGTATCTTCCGCCACCATGGGCAGATGGATCAGGGCTTGCATTGCTAGGGCGGACGTCTCGCAGTCGCTTCACATCCCATCACGTATCACGGCTCATTCCACACGTAGTGCAGCAATCTCTGCGGCCTGGTCTACCCAGGCCTTTGTAGAGGAGATTTGTAGGGCGGCGTCCTGGTCGTCCCCGTCCTCATTCATTACCCATTACAAGATTGACAGGTTTGCCGCGGCAGATGCCGCGTTTGGCAGACGGGTCCTTCAACAGGTGGTTGTCTCCAGGGAGACACCAGCCTAGACCTTCCCACCCTAAGGGACATGGGGGGCTTTGGTATGTCCCAATCCAGTGGATTCTACATCCGCCATGCTGGAGAAGGGGCGTTGTCTTACCTGAATGCCTTTTCTCAGCATGGTGGTGTAGAATCCACACCCTCCCTTGGACAGGTGGCTAGGCTCGCGTGGAGGGCACCCCTTTCTGTCTTTCCCTTACCTTTTTTCGGAGCCACGGTGTCAGAGCTTAGGTACTTCGCCTAGTCAAAACTGGGAGACACACCCAGGGGAAGGCGTGGCCAAAGTTTTTTCTTAGTCTCTCTTAGTAGGAGGGCTGAAATAACCCATTCCAGTGGATTCTACACCACCATGCTGAGAAAAGACGTTCAGGTAAGACAACACCCCTTTTCAATTTATGATTGGTCACTTAAAAACCATTCAAAGTTACAGTGGACTTGGAAGTTAAGACTGCTGTCCCATTGCCAGTCACATGATCACATTTCAAGTGCTTGGCAACTGACAACTGATTGTAATGTTTCTGGTCATGTGACTGAATTTTGTGATGATATTTACTGTTTTCTGGCAGAACATGCCATTAAATAAGCTGGATTTGGACTTACAACCACATGATTCTTTTAATGACTGTGGTGACTTGCTTAACAAGCATTATAAAATGGTCATAAAATCAAGTCAGCTCAAGTGGTCTCTTGACTTATGACCAAAATTCCAGGCTCAGTTGTGGCCGTGAGATGAGTATTATCTATACATGCAATTACAGTATTCTTCAGAATCATACTAATAATAATTGAAGAATTTTAAATTTTGCTACTGCATTAAAACCAAATTTTGAAATCAAGGTATGATAAATTCAGTAATAAAGATCTGGTTTAAAATTTTATGCAGTCCAAATTCCTCTTGTAATAAATCATATGGTTAACAAACAATGGTAATAAGCTCATAATACTAATATATATGACTAATTATCCTGAATTTTCTTCTCCCCAGTGCTATTTTCAGGCACAGGCTGTCTCAAGGGATAGTTTTATCTTGTGAGCAAAGGTCAAAATTACACTTCTGTCCCAATATCTGCTAAATGTACCTTGTAGCCTTTTATGTACAGTAGAAATCCAATACTGTAGAGTTGTGACTAAATGTAGAGCCAAGACCCTCCCATGATGTCAAAGGGGATGCATAATAACTTTGTAATTATTCTTTTTTTTAACCTGATCAGTTATCTTCCATAAAGAGATAGAAAACAGCATTGTAAACTGCTTTATAGAATTTCGTTCCCATTTATCTAGAGAGAAAAAGACTATAATCTTATTTTACTTTCTAAGGTAATGCTGATGTGATTTTTTTTTAAATGTAAAAAGTAGTTTCTTAGTATTTTAAGAGAGACTTAATGTAATTGTTATTTGTGTAATATGAAATTTATTTTTTGCAAATTTCTTTAAAACTGCTTTTTAAAAGTGGAATTAGGAAGATAAATTTCAGTACTATTCTGAAGAGTTTACTTCATATGCTATTTCAGAGAAGCTAAATAATAAAAATATAACACACCTGAATGTCTTGTATGACAGAATTTTAAATTGTGCCATTGTAATGTGCAGTGAAGAATATGAGGTCTTGCCAGTTTAACACTGTTTTTTGTCCTATTTTTTTAAAAAAACATTTTCATCTCAAAATATTCGTGTTCTTTATAGTTTTTAAAATAAAACAAAGCAGAATGGATTATTTCAAAGCAAAAAACTTTTATAATTGTGAATATTGATGTGAAAACCTAGATTCAAGTTCACATATAAATGATCATTATTGGGGCCATGGTGTGTAGAAGATCTGCTACAGTAAGAATAGGTGCGTCTAATAGTTTGAAAATAAAACAGTTTATCTCTTTGGTGGACTGGAAAAAAATGAGAAAGGATTATTTATCCCTTCTAGAGCAATTCTATCAGGTAGTCACTGGCCCAGGGTCACAATAAACTTCCAAGACTGAGGATGGATTAGAACCTGGGCCTTCCTGCTCTGGTCCAGCATCTTAATGGTTATAGTAATTAATGGTATAGTGGTTAAGATGCTGGACTAAAGCAGGAAGCCCCAGGTTCTAATCCACTGTCAGCCATAAAAGCTCAAGCTAGTCATTTATGCCTTGACGGAGAACTATGAATTAATTTGTTTGATGATCCATTATTTTATTTTCTTGACTGTCTGTGGCCATCTCAGGATGCTATCCAATGCCAGAGTTCAAAAGTGTCAATATTCTGGTTCTTCAAAGTACAACTTTCACTTCCATAGACTATCCCAGGGAATATCATTCCTTGCACAATTCTGATATTACTAGATGTAGACAGATTGTGTCATCTGAACCAGTGGAACAGCTTGCCTTCATAAGTTGTGGGTGTTCCAATACTGGAGGCTTTAAAGAAGGGACTGGACCAGTCATTTATCTAAAATGGTATAGGGACTCCTGTTTGCCTTTTTTTCTTACTCAGACTTTTTGAACCCACCTTTGCTCAAAAACAAGGTCCAAACTATGACATGTAATCTAAGGCAAGCCCATGATTGCCATGGACGACATGAACCCACTACTGAAGCAAATTCCAGAGGCTGGGAGATGAAAATTGAAGTTATCCAATATGAATAGTCTTCAAGGGCAGCCCCATGTGGAACAAATTACAATGGTCCAGCTGTGAGTTGATAACGACATGAGTGACCATGTCAGACCTGGCACATAAAATGTAATTGTGCAAAGGCTCTCCACAAGCTACCTCTGAGTCCAGAAGAACTCCCAGGATTGTGACTCCTCCGTCTAGAGTGGAAGTATTTCCAGCTCAGTCCATTTTGCTATGTTTTAGCCAGAATATATTTTCCAACATTCAGGTTCTCATAGTTCCCAAACAACAGATAAGGGCCACTGTTGCAATCACTGTTTGGCTTAAGGTGGAAATACATAATTGAATATCATCTGTATACTGATGATATTTCACCTCATGCTGATGGACCTCTCCATGTAAGTATTTGTACAGCAAGAAAAGTGCCAATTCTTGTAGCATCCAATATTAAAGCTCCTATGAACCCAGCATCTATTTCCCTAAATAAAAATGAACCCTCAGATAGGAAGAATATGACTCTTAAGATAATGCACATCCCTCCAATCCTTTCTGCTGTAAAAAGATTTCAAGGCCAGTAATATATTTTTATTTATTTATGACAAATGTAGCTTTGTAATCGTAGCATCTTTTAGAGATAGTTGTAGGTATACTGTATTCAGCAATGAAGGACTCTGTTGTTCTCCAGCACTGGAGACGTAAAATCCACCAATGGGTTAACTCTGCCTTCCTGCCCAATAGACTGGGTCATCTAACTTGTCATGCCCATCCAGGGGTAGCCACTCCCCCATTCTCGACTCAGTCTCAGCCCAGACGGACGTGATAGATTGGCTCCCGGTCTAAGCCAGGTAATAGAGATAAAATATTGGTGGACTCTATTATTTCTCCTGCATGGGTGGATTCCGAATCCACCTATGGTATTCACTGTCTCCTGCCCAATAGCAGACTAGGTCCGAAATTTAGCCCCGCCTCCTGGCTTCCTTCCCCAGTTTTTTCCTAGTCTGAAGCCCAAGAACAGCTCTTCTCGGTAGCTCCAGGGAAATAGAGTCTTTCTTTGGTTTTCTTTCGGAAAAAGGACTGGTAAAACTTGATTTAGTTATCTTAGTAGTTAGGTTTTTCAGCTATTGGACATATGAAATTTAGAGTTTTGGTTTTTTGGAAATTACCTGGTTTTTTCGGTGGGAGCCGTTTGGAGCCTTCCTCCTCGCCGCCGAGATCGCCAGGGAGGCCGCCCAGGCCTAGGGCCTCGGGGGAACGGGAGCCGCGGGGAGAGATATCCCCGGACTTCCGGACGGCCTCCGGACAGCGTCCGAGACCCCGCAGTCGTCGAAGGAAGGTCGAAGCCTCGGTCGATCGACGCAGAAAGGGCGGAGGACCGCCCCTACCAACCGCAAGTGGGGATCTTGGGACGGGGGAGGAGGTCGCCGGACCTTTGGGGCCGATGGTGGTAGACGGAGCCGCTTCTAATCGGGGCGGGTAGACCGGAGCCTGATAAATCCAGGCACCGCGTGGCCGAGAGCGCTGAGCTCCGAACAAAAAATTGGCGCGGCGGCCATTTTGATTAAGGGGAGGTCCCAGCCTCTGGCGCGAATCGCCATATTGGAAAGGGGGAGGTCCCAGCCCGTCCACGCCGCCTGATTGGAGCCCTTCGCCAGGGCGCGAATCACCACCTTTCGAAAGGCGGGCGCACAAACCTCCTTTGTTTCCCTTTGCTGGGGCCTAGGCCTAGGCAGCCTGCCGGAGAGCAACAATTGCTGGAGCCGCAGGGCCGCGGCAGTTGATCAGGCAGCTGCGGCCGGAAGCGTGAAGTGCGGGTGTCGTTGCAGTCCCAACAGCATCAACACCGGGCAGCACCAGAGGAATCAGGGAGGCCCAGGCAGGAAGCCCCTCGTTTGGGAAACTGCGGGCCGCCTTTCCTCCAAGCTACCGTCGCGCAGGTCAGGGAAGAGCTCCCTGTAGCGCTACCGACGTCAGCCGCGCCAGCCAGCTACCAGGACACAGTCCTAGTAGGAGCATGGCCATGGCTGAGGGCACCCCGGCCCAAGGCTCAGCGCCCCCTCCGTCGCCCCCGCGTCGACCAGAGGAACAAGGGGGGGGCAAGAAGAAGGCCAAAACCAAACACCTAATTGAGCCTTCAGGCCCTGCTGCAGTTCTCATCCCACCTAGCAGGGAGTCACGTGCTGGTCCTGACGGACAATGTAACAGCAAAGGCGCACGTGAACAAGCAGGGCGGGACCAGGTCGGTGGCCCTCATGAAGGAGGCCCGGGCGCTGGGCCTGTGGGCAGAGCAGCACCTGGCCTCACTCAGGGCAGAACACATATCGGGGGAGGCAAACTAGCAGGCGGACTCCCTCAGCAGGGCCACGGTAGACCACGCGGAGTGGAGGCTGGCCCCGGAACTGTTCGAGGCAATCTCGGACAGGTTCGGCCGGCCCTGCCTGGACCTCTTCGCGTCTCCAGAAAACACTCAAACTCTACCCTTCTTTTCCAGGTTCCAGACCCGGGGAGCGGAAGGGACGGACGCGCTCAGATGCAGGTGGCCACAGGGGCTCCTGTACGCCTTCCCTCCTCCGCCCCTAATACAGGCAACAATCCGCAAACTGATTCTAGAGCAAGCGGAAGTGATACTAATTGCTCCATACTGGCCGAGACGTCCATGGTTCGCAGACCTGGTAGACCTATCGATCTCGCCAGTGTGGAAACTCCCTCCGAGCCAGGTATCCCTGAGCCAAGGGAAACTCCAACACCCAGACCCACAATGGCTCCAACTAGCCGCCTGGCACTTGAGCAGGAGGGTCTGAGTAGGCAGGCCTTCTCAGAGGAGGTCATTTCGGTCATCCAGGATGCCCGTCGACCCTCCACCAATAGGATATATGACGCCACCTGGAGGAATTTCTCCTCCTGGTGCAGTAGGCAGGGGCTAAACCCCCTGGCGGTCACCATTCCCGTCATCCTCCAGTATCTGTGGGAGGGCATGAGCAGGGGTCTAGCGACCAACACCATCCGTAGACAGGTAGCAGCCCTTCAAACGGTCCTGGTCTGTGAGGACCGAGGAACCCTGTCACAACACCCAGCGGTGAGTGCCTTCTTAAAAGGGGCCGCCACAAGACGGCCTCCTGTAGTCCACCGCTTCCCGTCTTGGGACCTAAACAAGGTACTACAAGCGCTAACTGAGGCCCCCTTTGAACCTCTGAGAACCAGTTCACTCCGTTTCCTGACGCTGAAGGTGGCCTTCCTTGTGGCAATCACCTCGGCAAGGAGGATCTCGGAGTTGGGGGCTCTCTCGGTCCGGCCGGACCTGCTCACATTCGCAGAGGGCAGGGTAACTCTGCGGCTGGATCCAACCTTCATACCTAAGGTCAACACATGGTTCCACAGGTCACAGGAACTGGTTCTTCCGGATTTCTGTCCAAATCCCACGCACCGTCTGGAGAGACAGTGGCACACATTGGACGTGCGCAGGGCTCTGCGTCACTACGTAGATAGAACAGCAACTTTCAGGAGATCTGAGGCCCTATTCGTGTCCTATCATCCTTCTTCCAAGGGTCGGAAGGTATCCTCCTTGACCATTGGGAGGTGGATCAGGGCATGCATAGCTAGGGCCTATGAATCATTGGACCTGCAGGTACCAACCAACATCACGGCTCACTCCACAAGGAGCACGGCCACATCGGGAGCTTGGCGCAACCAGGCGCCACTGGAGGAAATTTGCAGAGCAGCCACGTGGGCCTCTCCGTCCTCCTTTGTTAGAAATTACAAGATTGATCAATTTGCTGCAGCTGAGGGTTCGTTTGGCAGAAGGGCCCTGCAGCAGATAGTAGAGTCCTAGTAAGAGATAGCCTAGACCCCCACCCAGGGGGACTCATGAGGGCTTGGGTACGTCCCATAGGTGGATTCGGAATCCACCCATGCAGGAGAAGAAGCGTTGACTTACCTGAACGCCTTTTCTCTGCATGGGGGGATGGAGAATCCACACCCTCCTCTAACTGGTCTAGGCAGGAGTTTCTCTTACAGGATACTGAAATGGAGCTACACGGTCCGACCTGATGAGGAGCTTCGCCTGTCAAAAACTGGGGAAGGAAGCCAGGAGGCGGGGCTAAATTTCGGACCTAGTCTGCTATTGGGCAGGAGACAGTGAATACCATAGGTGGATTCTCCATCCCCCCATGCAGAGAAAAGGCGTTCAGGTAAGTCAACGCTTCTTCTCTCACAACTACCCAAACAGCGCTGAACCCAGCGCTGGGAGGATTAGCTTGTGGAAGGCCTGGGGTAGGGGGTGACTTCCCTCCCCAGACCTGGGGTTCAGCTGAGCAGAGATAACTGCAGCTGGGGTCCTAAGGACGCTCTCAGGCTCATCATTCCTAAACAGCCCCTCCGATCAGTTTTCAAAGGGGAATCCCCATCATAGCGCTAGATCAGCGCTGCAGCTGAGTCTTTCCGCACCTCCGGAGGGGAGCGGGTTTTTTTCCCCAGCTGTTCTTCTTACGCTTGCAAGCAGGGAGAATCAGCTGAGCACCGGTTGTGGCTCTACGCTGCAGCCGAAACTCCCCACGTCATCCAGAGGGGGGGATATCCCCGTTGGTCTCTCTTCAACCCCAAGCAAGAGAGTTGATGGAGCGCCGGCTGCGGCCACGGCGAAAATGCCGGCCGAGGCATCAGGGCAATAGACGCCAAGGCAGTTCGGACTTCAAAGTGCCGGGGGACTGCGCTAGCTGTCTTGCGCAGCTCTCCATTTTGGGACGCCGGGACGCGTGGAGGTGCCAGAGGGGACATCTGTCTTCTTCATAAGAACATAACATAAGAAGAGCCATGCTGAATCAGGCCAAAGCCCATCGAGTCCAGCATTCTGTGTCACACAGTGGCCCACCAATTGTACATGGGGATCTTGAGCAGAAAGAGAAGGCAAAACCCTCCCTTTCCCTTGACCACCAACAAATGGTACTCAAGGGAATCCTGCCTGCCTCAACCAACATAGAGGCGGCACATGGACATCCGTTTTAATAACCACCGATACACTTGGCATCCATGAATCTGTCTAACCCTGCCTTGAAGCTGTCCAGGCTGACAGCTGTCACGACCCCTTCTGGAAGTGAATTCCATAAATCAACGACCCTCTGGGTGAAGAAATATTTCCCTTTATTTGTCCTCACTTTCTTAGCTATGAGCTTTAGGGAGTGCCCCCTTGTCCTGGTATTGTGTGATAGAGAAAAGAATTTTTCTCTATCCACCTTTTCTATCCCATGCATGATTTTATACACTTCGATCAAGTCACCCCTTAAACGCCGTCTTTCAAGGCTGAAGAGACCAAGGCGTTGCAATCTAGTTTCATAAGGGAGGCGCTCCATTTCCTTGATCATTCTTGTTGCCCTTTTTTGCACCTTTTCCAGTTCCATTATATCCTTCTTGAGGTGTGATGACCAGAACTGTACACAGTACTCCAAGTGCGGTCTCACCATCGATTTGTACAGAGGCAATACAACACTTGCTGACTTATTTTCGATTCCCTTCCTAATCATGCCAAGCATGGAATTTGCTTTTTTTTACTGCTGCTGCGCATTGGGTTGACATCTTCATTGAGCTGTCCACCAAAACCCCAAGATCCCTTTCTTGGGTTGTCTCAGAAAGTTTGGTCCCCATCAGTTGGTAAGTATAATTGGGGTTCTTTGCCCCGATGTGCATAATTTTGCACTTGTTTAGGTTAAAATGCATTTGCCACTTTGTTGCCCACTCACACAATTTCGAGAGATCCTTCTGGAGCTCCCGACAATCAGTTTCACTTTTCACAACCCGGAACAATTTAGTGTCATCAGCAAACTTGGCTACCTCACTATTAACTTCTACATCCAGATCATTGATGAATAAATTAAAAAGTAAAGGTCCCAAAACTGAACCTTGGGGTACACCACTTCTCACTTCTTTCCATCTGGAGAATTGTCCATTTATTGCCACCCTTTGCTTCCTACAATTTAGCCAGTTACCAATCCAGGATAAGACCTGTCCTCTGATTCCGTGGCTGGAGAGCTTTTTTAGGAGCCTTTGGTGAGGGACTTTGTCAAAAGCCTTTTGAAAGTCAAGATATACAATATCAACTGGGGCCCCTTTATCTATGTATTTATTTACACCCTCAAAGAATTCTAACAAGTTAGTAAGACATGATTTGCCTTTGCAGAAACCATGTTGATTTTCTTTCAGCAATGCCTGTTTTTCTATGTGCCCTGTAATTTTATCTTTAATAATGGTTTCCATCAGTTTGCCTGGAACTGAGGTTAGACTGACTGGTCTATAGTTTCCTGGATCACCTCTGGATCCTTTCTTGAAGATCGGGGTTATATTTGCTTCCCTCCAATCCTCCGGTACAGTGCCTGATCTTAGAGAAAGATTGTATATTTTAGCTAGAAGTTCAGCAATTTCACACTTGAGTTCCTTGAGAATTCTAGGGTGGATGCCATCAGGACCCGTCGATTTGTTGACGTTTAGTTTGGAAAGGCATGCAAGAACATCTTCCTTGTTTATCTCTATCAGGTTTAATTCTTCTATTTCCCTCCCTGGGAAAGCTAATTCAGTGGCAGGCAAATGTTCTCTATCCTCCTCGGTGAAAACGGAGGCAAAGAAGTCATTTAGCCTCTCAGCAATCTCCTTGTCTTCTCTGATTATCCCCTTCTGACCATTGTTATCAAGTGGCCCAACTGATTTTCTGGTTGGGTTCCTGCTTCTGATGTACTTAAAAAAGGTTTTGTTATTATTTTTAATATTCTTGGCTATATGCTCCTCAAAGTCTCTCTTGGCTTTCATGACTATCGCCTTGCATTTGGTCTGCCAGAGTTTGTGATCCCTCCTGTTCTCCTCGGTAGGAAGAGCCTTCCATTTCTTAAATGAGTTTTTCTTCTTTACAATAACCTCCTTTACCTCATTCGTAAGCCATACTGGTGTCCTCTTGGACTTTCCAATCCTCTTTCTTCTTTTAGGAATGCATTTTATTTGAGCCTGCTGTAACGTATTTTTAAACAGTTTCCAAGCATTTTGGAGGGATTTGACTTTTTTTTTACTGTTCCTTTTAGTTTCTTCTTTACTATTTTCCTCATTTTGTCAAAATTCCCTCTGAAAGTTTAAGGTCTCTGTTAGTTTTCACTGACAATTTGCTATCCATGGTTAAGTTGAAGGTTATTGTGTTGTGATCGCTGGTTCCTATGGGCTCGGTTACAAGGACATCATGAACCAAATCCTGTGCGTTAGTTACAACCAAGTCCAGGATCCCCTTTCCCCTGGTAGGTTCCATGACCATCTGCTCAAGGGAATAATCGGCTAACATGTCGAGGAACCTTGTCTCTCTTTCATGTGTAGAACAAGAATTTACCCAATCTATTTGGGGATAGTTGAAGTCCCCCATTATGACTACCCTATTTCTTTTTGAGGCCTCCTTAAATTCATTTTCCAAATAGCAATCTGCCTCTGGAGTTTAGTTGGGAGGGCGATAGCCGATCCCTAACGTCAGATTAGTTTCCTGTCCTGGGATTTTTATCCACAATGTTTCTGTGGGTGAGTTTGAATTTTCTTGAATTTCGAGTTCATGAGATTCTAACTCCTCATTTATGTACAAGGCCACGCCACCACCTTTCTCCCTCTCCTGTCCATCCTATACAATTTGTAACCTGGAATCCTTGTGTCCCATTGGTTTTCATCTGTCCACCAGGTTTCTGTTATGCCGATAATATCAATATTATTTTCCTTCACCAAGCATTCCAATTCCCCTATTTTTGCTCGAATGCTTCTAGCATTCGTGTACAGACCTTTATATGTAATTTTCTGGTGCACTTTCAACTTTGACTGTGGATTTTGACTGTACAATTTGGTTGTAGAATTTGTAGATGGTCTACCATGTCCTTCTGCTTGACTATTACAATTTAGTTTTCCTGTTGACTCACCAATGTGTGCATAACTTCCACCCTCCATATTAGGCAGTGCACCTTCTCGAACCGGAAGCTGCCCAGCTCCTGTCGACTTGCCCCTATGAATCAGTTTAAAAGCTGCTCTGAAACCTTTTTAATATTAATCGCCAACATTATCGTTCAAATGTAACCCGTCCCTTCTGTACAGGTGTGGCTTGTCCCAAAATGTTTCCCAGTTCCTAATGAATCTAAACCCTTCCTCCCGGCACCACTGCCTCATCCACGCATTGAAGCTCCTGAGCTCTGCCTGTCTAGCTGGCCCTGCGCGTGGAACAGGTAGCATTTCTGAGAATGCAACCTTGGGGGTCCTGGACTTTAATCTTCTACCTAGCAACCTAAATTTGGCTTCCAGAACCTTCCGCTTAGCTTTCCCAATGTCATTGGTACCGACATGTACCACAACAGTTGGCGCCTCCCCAGCACTGTCTTATCAGCCTGTCTAGATGCCTTGTGATGTCCGCAACCTTTGCACCCGGCAGGCAGTTTACCATGCGGTCAACGCTTCCATCACAAACCCGCCTCTCTATATTTCTAACAATTGAATCACCCACTACAAGAAGCCCCCCTCCCACCACCCGCGGAGAAGTATCCTCGGTGGAAGAAGATATGGGCACATCCTCCAGGGAAGGGGTCTCAACTAAGGGAGCCTGTCCCTCTTCCACAGATTGATGTCCTCCCTGCCCAAGATCTCCATTCTCCAAAGCAGCTGGAGAACTGCTCAGCATGGAGTGGGATGCTCCTGCTGCATCCCTGAAGATCTTCTCCTGCCTTGCTATCTCTCTCTGCTTCTCCAGGTCTGCTACCTTGGCTTCAAGGGAAAGAACCTGTTCCCTGAGAGCCAGCAGCTCATTGCACCGATCACACACCCAAGACTTCTGTCCAGCAGACAGATAGTCATACATGTGACACTCAATACAAAACACTGGGACGTTCCCCTCCGTCTGCTGGTTGTCTATCTCCATTTCTTGTTATTATATGTTTGCTGTTATTATTATACTAGTTATTATTAAAAAAACACAGCTTTTTTGGGTTGTTCAAATTTTTTGTTTTGGTCTCAGTTTACTTTTTGGATTTTTCCTTACTTGTTTTAGGATTTTATCGCGCGCCATCAGGGGCGCGATGGATGCTAAAAAAAAGGTGAATTTGTAATTAAACAAGAAACCCCACAAACTTACCAGGACTCAGCAGGTAATTCTTCCCAAGGTTCCTGCCAAGTTCCCTTTTCCCCTTTTATTTCCTGTTTTAAGTCCTTATTTGAAAAAGCTCTGCCCAAGCAAAGCAGCTGCCTCTCTGCCCCACAAGGAAGAGTGAGCTGCTTGCTCCCGGCTACCAGGGATTAGCCAGCAGGGGGACTGCAGCAGAAAGCTCCACCCCCTCCAAACCTGTGCTGAGGGCAAACTTTAGAAGAAAGGGGAAGGAGAAACCCCTTTTATGGCTTCTAAAAAAAAGAAAAAAAAGGTGAATTTGTAATTAAACAAGAAACCCCACAAACTTACCAGGGCTCAGCAGGTAATTCTTCCCAAGGTTCCTGCCAAGTTCCCTTTCCCCCTTTTATTTCCTGTTTTAATTCCTTATTTGAAAAAGCTCTGCCCAAGCAAAGCAGCTGCCTCTCTGCCCCACAAGGAAGAGTGAGCTGCTTGCTACCAGCTACCAGGGATTCATTTCTTTATTGAATTTTTCGCCAAGAGACAGGAAGCGCAGATCGTAGGCGCGCTTCCGTCTCCCTGATCCCCAGGCGTCCGGCAGCTCCCGGCTGCCATTTTTGTACCGTCTTACCGAGAGAGAGAGATTACAGGTCGCGAACACATGGAGACCTAGGGTTCCGCAGCACAGAGGGAACAGTCTAATTCTGTTCCTTCTCCAGCATGAGAAGATGTATAATCCACTCGTGGGTTGCTTTAGCCAATCAGCTTGAGACTAGGACATCCAAATCTTTAGCCCCGCCTCTTCCGGTATTCCCTTCCTGTTCCCAGTTTTGTCCTAGTCTCCAGCTTGAGAGCATCTCATTGGGGGTAGCTCCGTAGCTGAAGCTACCCTTGGACAAAGATTAGCAGAAAAAGTCAGATTTTTCTTTTGTTTTTTTCACCAATTGGATACTCGAAAATCTCTTAGCTTGTTTCTAATTATTGAGGACTTCGAAAGAGAGTAGGCGGCCGGGAGAGGGCTTAGTCAAGCCTCGCGGCTGGGGCCACTGGAACTTCAAGGGGAGACTCCCCGGGTTTCCAGTCACATACAAACCAGCCTCCCTTCTTCGCTTCTCATCCGGAGCGGTTTATTCCGCCTTGCGGGAATTCTTCCATCGACCTCCCAGGCGCAGAGCGGCTTCCCTGGACGTCGTCAGAGATCCGGCTAAACCGCAAGTTTGGGGGAGCGGCCTGGGGGGGTGCGATCCGGCGCACGGGGGCCCTCGTTTGAATCGAAGCGGTTTGTATGCGTGTAGTCGCGGCCGTTTTTGGGGGCCGCATGACGGAGGACTAGAGTTTCGGCGCGAATTGCCATCTTTGGGGGAGGCGCCTGGAACACATTGTACACAGCGGCCATTTTGGGAAGGTCAGCCGGGCCTTCTAGTAGGTGCGGCCACCATCTTGAGCGGGGCGTCTTCTTGCAGAGGGCGGCGGCCATTTTAAGTGTGGCTTGGGCTCTTCCGGAAAGACCCGGTGGCCATTTTGGGAAGTGGGGCCTAGGCCTTCCTTCGCAAGGAGCCTCTTGATTGCAAGTACTTGGTACGATTTATCCACCGTTGTAGCATCTGCCCAGCCCAGGCAGCTGATCGACCGGAGTGCATAGGGAAACGGCTGGCCTTGCGGACACAGAATTGAGACGGTCGGAGGGGGCGACCGTAGCTCCGGTGCAGGGAAAGGAGGTGAACTCCTTAACTGCCTGTATGTTGAGTCCTTGGGAGTTTCGTCTCCCGAAGGCTTGGAATACCCTGATTGAGGCTAATGCAAGCAGCGATGACAGAGAATACTCCACCTCAGGGGTACCAAGGCTCAGGGGCCCTTCCTCCCCCACCAACCTCGCAAAAGCGCAGGCTGGTTGATGTGGATCTGGGGGGAGGCAAAAAGAAGGCCAAGACGAAGCACCTGGAAAGGGAGCCGACAAAGGCAGCCGAAAGGCAGGCCTCGAGGAGGCATGAGGCTCTCGAAAGAGAGTTTGCCAAGGCCCAGAGGCTCAGATCCAGTGAGGCGGAGGGGGCTATGCTCACCCCATTGGACACCCCTATTCCATTCGAGCCTTCTCCGGATTCTGGGTAGCAACCTCAACAATGGCCTTCTCCGGGAGAGACAGAACAGGTTAGTTCTCCCCATTCTAGTGCATCCTCACCGGAACAACAAGCTTCTGCAGCCAGTCAGGCCCAGGCGGGGCCTAGCACCAGGGCTCAGCAAGGTCAGTGGCCTGACCAGATCTATTCTGTGGTAAGACAGGCTCTGGAGCATTACTTATCTTCTCCCAGGGATTCTTCTCACCCTCTAGGTTCATCATCGGAAGCTGCGTTACCATCCCGGTGGGAGCGGACAACGACCCTGGCTTCAGGGGTTTCGGAAACTTCTTCGCAGGTAGCAGAGGAAGATCCAGAGGACCCGGAGGCCACGGGGTACCCGATGTCACAGGATGAGGAGGCGGCACCCGATAGCCTTCATCCAAAGGTTTATTTGACTCGGCCTCGTATCGTTCCATTCTGCTCAAGGCCTGCTCTGCCTTGAACCGGTCGGCCAAGGCTAAGGTAGTCAAGTCCGACTCCTCCGACGAGGAGGAGGACTCTAACCCGCTTCTTGGCTCTCCAGTGTCGGAGGAGGTGCGGATGCCATGCCCCAAAGTTTTTCGCACCACGGTGCAGTCCCAATGGGCATCCCTGGAAACCGTCCCTTCTCCAAACAATTTGGAGAAAACACTGTTCAACGTTGCTTCGACCTTTGTCTCTCTTTTGGAGGTTCCACCTGTGGACGAACCTCTGATTTCCCTGTTCTCAAATTCTGCCATGAGGGCGGAGGAAAGAAAGTTTGAGTTCTCGTTCCGGCGGGCTCATCAAGCCTCGGCCTGGGCCATCAGAGCGGCTTCCTCAGCTTCCTTTTTCACCAGGGCCTGCATTGTGTGGCTCCGGGAACTGCAGGCGAGTGTCCCTTCAGACCAGGTACGTATTCAACAGACCTTATCGAAATTGCTGACAGCTACAGAGTTCGCGGCCAATTCCACCTTATTCGCAACGCGTTATTCGGCCAGAGCGATTGGCGCAACTGTAGCCTCTCGAAGACTCCTGTGGCTCAAGCAGTGGAGGACGGACCTGAGAGCCAAGTGGCGACTGGCCACCTCCAAGTATGAAGGTAAGAAGTTGTTTGGTCCAATCCTGGACCCGTACATCATAGAGGACAAGAACAAGAGGAAGGTCCTGGTCCACCCCTCCAAAAGGTCGGAAAATCGGCCTCAGAAACAAGGGGCCCGACAGGGCGGCTCCTGGGAACGGAGGCAGCCCTTTCGGGGGGGGGGCAGTCCTGGGATTGGCCCAGAAGCGTGCGTCCTGCTCATTCCAGGCAGTAGCGCTTCCAGGACCGCCCTTCCTCCAGCAGGGGCCAGTTTACCTCAAAACGTCCCTAAAGGGGGTCGGGGGGCCGGCCCTACAGAAGGTCAAAGTGATGGCATGGACAGTCCCATAGGCTGTCGGTTGGCACTGTTCAGCAGTGTGTGGCAGGAGACCACAACCGACGCCTGGGTCAGAGAGACGGTAGCCCACGGGCTATCGCTAGAGTTCTATTCCACCCCACCAAGTCAGTTCATAAAGTGCCCCATCTCGCGCTGCACATCAAAAGCGCATCTGATAGGGTAAGCCATAGACCATCTCTTAGAGATAAAGGCCATAGAACCGGTCCCTCCAGGCCAGGAGAGACAGGGGTTTTACTCCATTCTGTTTGTAGTTCCCAAGGCATCGGGAGGTTGGAGAGCAATCCTCGACCTCAAACGTCTAAATCACTTCATAGTGTACAGACGGTTCAAAATGCAGTCCCTCAGATCCATTCTGGCCAGCGTCCAAAAAGGGGACCTGCTCTCGTCAGTAGATCTGACGGAGGCTTACCTGCACATCCCTATCAGGCAGGAGCATTGAAGGTTCCTCCGGTTCTGTCATGCAGAATGGCATTTCCAGTACAGGGCACTCCCGTTCGGCCTGTCATCGGCTCCTCAGGTATTCACAAAGGTGCTCGCGGTACTAGGCGCGCACCTTCGCACGGTACCAGTGCGCGTCCAGTTTTATCCGGACGACATCCTGATACTGTCAATCTCCCGTCAGTCCGCCCAAGCAGACATAGAGGTAACATTACACACTCTTCAGGCTCATGGCTTTTCAGTCAATCACAAGAAAAGCCATCTGACTCCCTCATCATGACTTCTACACCTAGGAGCAATCATAGATTCAGACAAGTGCATGGTCTATCTTTCCCAGGAACGGAGGTCGAGCATTCAAAAGCTCACGCGTCTTATTCACAGACAAAGGTTGGTCACGCTAGCTCAACTATCCCAACTCCTGGGGAAGATGGTCTCGTGCATGGGGATCGTTCCCTGGTCCAGGCTCCATTCAAGGAACCTCCAATGGTTCCTCCTTCCTTTCCAAAGGCTCAACCAGAGTGCCTCGCTAAGGAAGGTCAAGGTACCGCAGCAGGTACTTGCATCCCTCCGGTGGTGGGCCTCGCCCGCTATGGCCAGGGGAACACTCTTCAGAGAGCCAGACAGGCTCATGGTGACCACCGACGCCAGTCAGTTCGGCTGGAGGGCTCACCTCCAAACCCATCTGGCCCAGGGCAGGTGGTCTCCACGGGACCTGGCCCACAACATAAATTGGCTCGAACTCAGGGCCATCCACCTAGCCCTCCTTCACTTCTCTCCTCAACTGACAGGACGTCACATTCTGATCCTGACAGACAACGTCACAGCAAGGGCCCACGTGAACAAACAGGGAGGGACCAGATCAGGGGCCCTCATGCAGGAGGCAAGAGCCCTGGGGCTGTGGGCGGAGTCGCACCTAGGATCCATCGTGGCGGAACATATTTCAGGGGAGGCGAACCGCCAGGCGGATTCATTCAGCAGAGCCACGGTGGACCATGCGGAGTGGCGTCTGAACCCGGCCCTATTCAGGGAGATCTCGGACAGGTTCAGCTGCGCTCTCCTAGACCTCTTCGCGTCCCCAGCAAACGCCCAACTTCCCCGGTTTTTCTCCAGGTTCCCTACAGGAGGAGCGGAAGGGACGGACGCTCTCAGGAGCAGATGGCCACAGGGCCTGCTGTATGCCTTCCCTCCACTCCCGCTACTACAAGCAACAATCCGCAAGTTGATTCGGGAAGAGGCGGAGGTGATCTTAATTGCTCCGTTCTGGCCAAGGCGTCCGTGGTTTGCAGACCTTGTGGACCTGTCGCTCTCGCCAGCCTGGAGGTTCCCTCCGCATCGGGTGTCACTCAGTCAGGGACACCTCCAACATCCGGACCCTCAGTGGCTACAACTAGCCGCTTGGCACTTGAGCGGGAGGGGTTGATTAGGCAAGCTTTCTCAGATGGGGTTATTGCAATCATCCAGGCCTCACGTCGCCCTTCCACCAATAGGATATACGATGCTACGTGGATGAGCTTTTCCACGTGGTGCAGCAAGCACAAGTTAGATCCCCTTTCGGTTACTATTCCAAATGTACTAGAGTACCTGTTGGAAGGCATGAAGGTCTAGTGCTCAGTACTATTCGCAGGCAGGTGGCAGCTCTGCAGACCGTCCTCTCGTGCGATAACCTGGCTTCCTTGTCACAACATCCGGCTGTGTGTGCCTTCCTGAAGGGAGCGGTTTCAATAAGGCCTTCGGTCATTCACCGCTTTCCGTCCTGGGACCTTCCCAAGGTTCTGCAGGCGCTAACTATCCCACCTTTTGAACCTCTCGAGTCCTGCGTGCTCCGCCACCTCTCACTGAAGGTAGCCTTCTTGGTGGCTATTACCTCTGTGAGACGAATCTCGGAGCTGGCAGCCCTTTCGGTCCAAAAGGACCTAATCACCTTTTCTGACGATAGGGTTACTCTGCGTTTGGATCCATCCTTTGTGCCAAAAGTGGATTCCCATTTTCATAGGTCGCAGGAGCTGGTACTGCCGGATTTTTGCCCGCGACCCTCACACCGCCTTGAGAGATGTTGGCATACCTTGGACGTTCGCAGGGCTCTACTGCATTACGTCAAACGGACTTCAGCTATCTGTAAATCTGAGGCATTGTTCGTCTCTTTTCAGCCGTCGTGCATGGGTCAGAAGGTGTCTTCTGCGACAATTGGTAGATGGATCAGGGCATGCATAGCCAAGGCTTATGACTCATTGTCGCTTCCGGTCCCGCCACATATTACAGCCCACTCCACTCGAAGTGCGGCTACCTCGGCGGCCTGGCTTACTCAGGCGTCTGTTGAGGAAATATGTAGGGCGGCGACCTGGTCCTCTCCTTCTTCCTTTGTTAGACAGTACAAGATTGACAAGTTTGCTGCATCGGAGGCCTCCTTTGGTAGGAGGGTACTGCAGCAGGTTGTTACCACTTCAGAATCACTAGCCTAGACTCCCACCCGTAGGGACATGAGGGCCTTTGGTATGTCCCACGAGTGGATTATATGTCTTCTCATGCTGGAGAAGGGGCGTTGGTCTTACCTGAACGCCTTTTCTCAGCATGAAGATGTATAATCCACACCCTCCTCTATCCAGTCTAGGCAGGATTGTGTTTTAGAAAAGATAACTATTGTTGTTTGAAATTGAGTCAGATTTTCGTCATGGAAGCTTCGCCTCGGTCAAAACTGGGAACAGGAAGGTAATACCGGAAGAGGCGGGGCTAAAGATTTGGATGTCCTAGTCTCAAGCTGATTGGCTAAAGCAACCCACGAGTGGATTATACGTCTTCATGCTGAGAAAAGGCGTTCAGGTAAGACCAACGCCCCTTTTCTTCTATTTGTCTTGCCTGGTCTCTTCGGTTTCTTTCTCCTCACCGGATAAGGGAAGGAGAGAAACTCGATTGTGGGCACACTCAGACAGCGACCTCCCCCTCCCACCCTTCCATTACCAGTCTTGATTCCACAACGGGATTCGTTTTTACACGGAATCAGCTGGGGCTCCAATAGAAACAAATAAAATTAATAAATTAATAAATTAATAAATAAATTAAAAATTAAAGAAAGGCTTGAGGCCCAACCCTGGTGTGCTGTACCCTGACCATACCCCCCAGTATCTCAGAACCACCTGCTGCAAGAAGGACCGGACCCCAAAGGGGTGGGAAAACAGCAGTCCCTTTGTCGGTCAGACGGTCAGGAGAGCGGGAAGACCACTCCCTGCTATCCCTGCTTGCCACCTCGCCAACTGATCCCCTGCTAGAGTTCCCTCTCGGGTAACTGAGATAGCTCAACCAGGATGGAGGAGCCCACGGTGTCTCAAACCCTGAGCATTGCCTCCCCTCCCACCAGCCGCAAAAGACAAAAATCCTCCAAACAGGAGGCAGCAGGCAGGATCAAAGAAAAGGCTAAGTCCACTTCTGGAAGAAGACCTTCCACGTTGGCTGAGAAACAGGCTAGCAGAAGACACCAGGCCCTGGAGAGGGAATTATCCAAGACACAAAAACAAGCCAAGGCAAAGGTGGAACAAATAGAGGAAATATCCTTTGATCTTCCCTTAGTACCTTCCACCCACGGAGTTTAGTTTGCAGAGGGGTTACCCCAGGCACCAGAGCGGGGCCCTCCTACACTAGGGGTCACAGAACCCGCACCTGAGGCCACGTTCACACAGCGGCAGGACTCGGGGGGGGGGGCGGAACCTGAGATCAACCCCTATGAGGACCGTATTCAAGCTCTAATTGAGCAGATGTTCCACAGGATGATGGCGGCTAGGTCTAACCACGGACCGAGAACTGAGCCCGTGATGGACAGGGCCCCACCCAGGCCCCAATCAGGGGAAGCCGCGTTCCAGGGCTCCTCCTCCCCATCACGGTCCTTCCATAGCAGGGAGTCCTCCCCTACGGAGGACGATCAGCATGACATGTCACGGTGGGAGGAGGAGGACTCTACCCCAGACCCTCCATTCAGACAGGTATTCAACCCCAACCTTTTCCTACCTCTGTTACGCAGAGCCAGCTCAACGGCAAACATTGGCCTGGACCATACCCCTCAACCTGAACCACTGCCCGGTTCAGATGCATTGTTCTTAGAACCCGTTGTAGCCCAACACCACATTCCCTATCCGACACTCTTCTGGAGTACCATTAAGAAACAATGGGCATCTCCGGGCACTTTCCCCACACCCAGGGGAACAGACAAGAAGTTGTTCAGTACAACACAGAGTAGTCAGAGGACCTTGAGGTACCAAAGGTAGACGAACCCTTTGGATTCCTCTTCTCCCCGACAGCAGTGTGAGGAGACATGGCAGAGATATTGAAATCTAACGACAAGAGATGGGAGCTTACGTTTCACAGGATCCACCAGGCGGTGGCTTGGGCTGTTAAAGCCGCCTCCTGTGCTTCGTTCTTTGCAAGAACCTCCCTACTTTGGATCCGTGAACTTCAGGCCAAAGTTCCCCAGGAGGAGGTAGAAACACAACAGGACCTGCAAGCTTGCTGCAGCAACAGAGTACGTATCTGATGCCACACTGCATGCGGCCAGGTTCTCCTCCAGAGCGATAGCATCCAACGTCTCAGCACGCAGGATGCTATGGCTCAGACACTGGCAAACTGATCCAAAGGCCAAGTGGCTCCTAGCCGTGGCCCCTTACCAGGGGGGACAACTATTCGGAGAGGCGCTGAACCCTTACCTTACCAAAAACAAGGACAAGCGGATGGTACTGGCCCACTCCAGCAGGCGGGGTGACAGGTATTCAACCCCATACGCCCGCAGGCAGTCCTTTCGGTCAGGAATGGGTTCGGGCTTCTCTCAGCCATCCCAGCCTTATACTACTTTCACTCCCAGGCAAGACCGGCAACCGGACAGGTCCGGACCCCAGTCCAGACACCAAATCCAGAGCAAACGGCCCTTTCAAGGAGGAGGCCGCCCCTTCAGAAGATTCAAATGACTCCCTAACAACCCTCCCCATAGGTGGCAGACTGGCAAATTTCACTCTCCAGTGGGAAGCCACCACTACAGATGCCTGGGTCCGGCAAACCATATGTCTCAATTTGTTCCTAGAGTTCATGTCCAATCCTCCAGAACGTTTTGTCCCTTGCCCTCAGCCAAGGAACCCCACCAAAAGCAATCTCACGCGAGAGGCCATTTGACACCTAGAAATAAAAGCCATAGAACAGGTTCCAGTTGGAAACCGGGGACAGGGATTCTACTCCATTCTATTTGTGGTTCCCAAGTCCTCAGGGGGATGGAGGGCAATCCTAGACCTCAAGGGTCTGAACCATCATATCGCCCATCGAAAGTTCAAAATGCAAACCCTCCACTCCATCTTGGGCAGCATACGACACGGCGACCTCCTGTCATCCATAGATCTCACGGAAGCGTACCTCCACATTCCCATTTCCCACAGTCATTGTCAGGTTCCTCAGGTTCTGTTCTGTACAGGGCACTACCATTCGGCCTCATCAGCCCCAAGAGTCTTCACCAAGATCCTGGCAGTACTGGCCGAGCACTTGCAAACGATACTGGTGTGCGTCCAGTGCTACCTGGACGACATTCTCATCCAATCACCATCCCCAGAGGTAGCACAATCGGACCTAGTGTTGACAATCAGAGTCCTCCAGAAACACGGATTTTCGGTCAACTTCCAAAAGAGTCAGACCTGCCCAGCCACCCGCATATTAAACCTAGGCGCAATCATAGACACACTCGGGGCAGGTCTACCTGTCACAGGATTGTCGTGTTAGAATACGTTTCCTAGTCCTCAGAGTATGCAGGGAAGGAACAGTTACCCTGGTCGTACTCTCCCAGCTGCTGGGGAAGATGGTATCATGCATAGCAATAGTGCCCTGGGTGAGACTACATTCCAGGAGTCTTCAATGGTTCCTCCTTCCATTCCAGAGGCTGAAACTCAGCTCCTCCAACAGAAGGGTAAGGGTCCCTCCAGAAACATTACAGTCTCTCAAGTGGTAGTCCTCGCCAGCACTAGCCAGAGGGTCACACTTCGAGGAACCCAACCGTCTCATACTTACGATGGACACCAGCCTGTTTGGCTGGGGGGCACACCTGCAGTCCATGTGGGTACAGAGCCAATTGTCCCGGAGGGACCTAGAACACAACATCAACTGGTTAGAGTTAAGGGCCATACACCTAGTTCTCCGACACTTAACAGGGTAGCGGGACAACACATACTAGTCCTCACAGACAACGTGTTCACCAAAGCACACGTGAATAGGCAGAGGGGAACCCTCTCATGACAGGCCCAAGCACTGGGAGACTAGGCAGAGGAAAACCTCGCCTCCATCAGGGCCGAGCATATCTCGGGGAGGTAAACAGACAAGCGGACTTCTTAAACAGGTTGACTGTGGATCACGACGAATGGGGTCTGCACCCAGACCTATTTGCAGAGATAACACAGAGATTCGGGCGACCAGTTGTAGACCTGTTTGCATCCCCGACGAATGCCCAACTCCCAAGGTTCTTCTCAAGGTTCCCATCGTCGGGGGCGGAGGAAACAGATGCCCTACGTTGCCCATGGCCAAGGGGACTACTTTACGCGTTTCCTCCTCTTCTGCTGATCCCGGCAACCATCCGCAAGACATTGCAGGAATGGGCAGAGATCATACTCGTATGAATTTTGCAAAATAAGTGGTAAGATTCCTCCAGGTATTTTTTGCTGATGCTCATATTTTTTTGGTGGTTCTGCAGGAATTTGTATATTTTAGCATTTTTTTTTCAAAATAAGGAATAGGCATATTTTAGAAACACAGCTTAAATTCTCAAACATAAGGATGAACAGAAGGAAAATATTACAAAAAATATAACATTTTTGTAATATTTTCTCATTGAATAATTTTTCAGTTCCTCAGTTTTTGTTTATTTGTGTTTTTGAATGTGACTGTTTTATAAATGAAGTACATAAGAATAGCTGCATTAGATGCAGCCAAGACCTATTTTAAGCCCACCACTTTGTTTCACAGTGGCTACCCATGCGCTTCTCATATGCTCAAAAGGAGGAGATGGAGTCATATTTTGTTACTGTTCCCTTGCAATTAATACTTAGAAGTGTAAGATAAGATTGAGGCTGAGCTCTGTCAAATATTCATTATTTTACCAGTTCTCTTTTAAAACCAATGGTCTTTACTACTCTGTAATGTTTGCAACAGGTTGGTTATACTCTGTAAATAGATGCTTTCTTTTTCTTTTCTAAATCTTACAGTCAGCTTTGTTGGGTAGCCCTATTCCTAGTCTTTTGAAAATAGAAAAAACTTTTTCTCTTTTTGTATTCTCTACCCCAAATATGATTTAATACTTTTCTATTATGTCTCAATTTGGTTATTTTTTTCCCTAAGGTAGAGTCTCAACCCTTCTAACTTTTTTTTCCTAGAAAGAAATATTTGAAGCCCTGATCATTTTGATTGGCCACTTGTCTTTTTTTCCAGCTCTGTTGCATCTTTTCCCAAATGTGACCAGAAGAATTAATACAGGACAAACCATGTGTTTGTAAAAGAGCATTATAAAATTTGGCATTTTTATTTTCAGTAACATTTCTACTTATCCTAATCATGGGATTTTCCCTCCTAAAATTGTAAATCTAACATATTGATTTACATTAAACTTTGTAAAACTGTTTTGTATTTATATCTTGAGGAAATCAGTATAAAATGGATGAATTGTAATTTCTTTCAGAGGAATATAAAAGTTTTACAACCTGTCAGCAAAATCAATTAAATGCGTCAATTCGAAATTCTTTTAAAATAACATACCTTGTTTAGTTTGATTGCATGACGTTCAGATCATATAGCAGTTAGAGATAACTCGGAACACTTCTTCCCTAAATACTTCTTATTACAGTGTCTTAAATATAATTCCACCATGTTTAATGCCCTAATATTCTTACCATACTATAACTGTATTACATAATGCTATTCTGTATGTCACAATATTTACAGCACTATGATTTTCTCTGAAGCTAAGGTGACAACAGAGATGAAAACAATCAATAAAATGCTCCATTTTAAGCTTACGGACCTCATGTTCATGGCCAGTTCCTAAAATTAGTTTAATAATTCCAAAAACTGTTTGGAGATTCACTTAAAAACGTTCCTCAAGAATCAGTTATTATGTGACTTATTAATTATATTGAAACAAAGTAATTTATTCTAGATTATTGTACAATTTAAAGAAAATGAAACAATTTCTTGAATCTTATTTTTATTATATGGTATCTATAAATGTATATGCAATTATTATTATTATTACTATTACTGCATTTTTATCCTATCTCTTTATATATAACTCAAGGTTGTGAACATATACCCAATACTCCTGCCTCCTGTTCCCCTATAGCAGCTCTGTGAGGTAGGTTGGGGTAAAAAAGAATGACTGGCTCAACGTCACCTGGCTGGTTTTCATGTCTAAGGAAGGTCTAGAACAGGAGTGTCAAACTCAATTTCATTGAGGGCCGCATTAGCATTGTAGTTGCCCTCTGGGGGCTGGGTGGGCATGGCTGGCATGAGCGTGGTCTACTGGGTGAGCGTGGCCAGCTCAACGTCACTTGCGTCGGACACTTGTGCAGGGCTTGGCAGGAGTGGGGCAGATCCAAGGTCTCTGGCAGAAGGGTGGGACTGGGGCGAGCGCCGGGGCATGGTCCACTGGAGGAGCCTCACTGAGCCTCAGGCCGTGCAGGGGGGCCCTGGACGGTGGCACGGACTGCCCGGAGCCCTGGATAGCGGAGGTCAAGCGCTCAGCCCGACCCTTGAGCTCCCATGGCACCAGGACCTCATAGCCCTGCCTAGCCCAGCCGCACTTCCCCGAGGGGATGCCCAGCCGTGCTTACCTCCTCTTCAAGGCTGCTGCTGTGCTCGCTCTCTGTGGCCAGGTTGCTCATGGTAGGTGCAGGAGGGCAAAGTGCGTGGGTCAGAGGAAGGCCCACTCCTCCATGCGAGACTTGGCTTTGTAACCAAAGCATCCTCAGCAATAGGATGGGAGACCACCAGGGGATGGCGAAAGGGCAGCATGGCTGCTGGTGGTCAAGTGGTAAGGCAGGACTTCCCTCAGACTTTCCCTCTCTTATTCCAATCTCCCTCCTTCCTTCCTTCCTTCCTTCCTTCCTTCCTTCCTTCCTTCCTTCCTTCCTTCCTTCCTTCCTTCCTTTCCTCCTCCCTCCCCTCCTTCCCTGCCTCCCTCCTTTTCATTCCTATCTTCTTTCCTTCCTTCCCTTCCTGTTTCCCTCCCCTCCTTCCTGCCCCCTCCCTCTCTCTGTGTCCAGGAAGGAAAGAGGGGAAGGGGAGAGGTTGGTAGCGCTTCTCTCAAAGAATAAAAGAATTGGAAGAGACCTTTGAGGTCTTTAGTCCAAGCCCCTACCATTTCAGACAATGGAATATCCAATCTCTATTTAAAAGTCTCCAGTGATGGAGCATCCACAACTTCTGAAGGCAAGCCTTTTCACTGGTTAATTGTTTTCACAAATCCTTAGTTCTATGCTGGTTTTCTTCTTGATTAGTTTCCATCTATTATTGCCCTCTGATGCTTTGGAAAATAGGTTGACCCCTTCTTCTCTGTGGCAGCCCATCAAATATTGGAACACTGCTATCATGTCACCACTCCTAGTCCTTTTCACTAAGCTAGACATACCCAATTCGTACAAACATTTATCATATGTTTTAGCCTCCAGCCCCCTAATCATCTATGTTTACCATCTATTTAGACCAGATGATCCCCCTGGTTTGGTTTATAGAACAGTGGCCACAAGCAGAGCCTTCTCAGAGCACCCCAATTATAGAACTTTCTCCCAAAGAAAATTTGAACAGTGCATCCCTCACCCATTTAGAGGCAACTCCAAACACACTATTCAGCCAGGCATATGTAGAACAACAACACATTTTATCAAACAGCACTAAGTAAATTACTACTAATATTTTTCTTTCTTAAAATACACACTTAAAATATACTATTGTTTTAAGCAGTGCTAGTGATGCTTTACAACAGCTGTCTTTGAGAGTTTTCTTGTAAACCACCCTGGATTTCTCAGAAACTTAATTTCGAATTAGATGTTGATTTAATAAATTAGGCAGAAGAAATAAATGTTTAAATGCATCTAAATCCCACAGACTTACTGCCTCCTAGGTGCATACTGCAGAGAAAGCATTGCATTTCTAGCCAGCATAGCTACAGGATGATGGGAACTGTGGTCCATGACACCCAAAAGACATTAGTTTGGGTAAGGCTGGATTAAATTATAAAAGAGCAGATGAGGGGAAGTAGGAGCAAGAAACACTTTCCACGTCTCTGACAAAATAATTGGGTGGGGGGGAGTTGACTCAGCCTTTGAATTTCAACTTACACCAATTCCTCCTAACTTCCCATTCAATCCAAATACTTCTATTATTGCCTGGATTTTAGGGAGGCAAGGTGGCAAGAATAGACCACTAAGTTTGCTCTCTTGCCTGTCTGCACACCACCTCCCTGATGCAGCATGTTTGTGTGTGAGAGAGAGGCAGAGAGAGAGATCCGCTCTTTGTAAGTTTGCTTACTCTGCAACGCTCCCAGTTCTCCAGCATGAGGATGGAGAATCCATGAATGGGTTTAGACTGTCTTGCTGCCCAATTAGACTAAGTCTGACAAAGTAGTCACGCCTCCTGCTGGGTCCTGTGCTTCCCAGACATGACTTAGTCTTCAGCCCAGTAGGACATGATTGTGATTGGCTCACTTATCAGACTTCTGGACAGGTTGTGACTTTCCTTTTTTCCCCTTCGTGGATTCTCTTCCTTAATTCCAGCACTGGGATAAGCGCTGCCCCAACGCCCAGGGTCTCCTATTCCCAACCACATCAGGACTAAATTTAATCCAAATTTTCGTTTTACTTAATTTAATTTAAAATTCATTAAATTTTAAAGCCCTGGGCTCAGTGTTCCCGGCAGGGAACGGAGGCCCTCGCCAAGCCAGCTGAGGGCCAGACAGCTGAGAATTGACCGGCTGAGCACCAGCATCAGGCTGCAGCGGCGGTCCCGTTTTGGCGTGCCAATCACGGCCGCCATCTTTTTGAACTGCACGGTTAGCCCCCTCTTAGTCAACGCCCGCAGGGGACCAGGAGGGACAGGGGTGATATATCTGGGTCAGAGGAGGCTTGCCAGCAGACCCAAGGACTCTTTTGCGCTCCCGTTTTTCAGCGCGCAGCCGCCATTTTGGACCACATGGCCGGCGCAGCATTGCTGTTTTTAAACTTGACGCTTCAGCTGGAGGCCAACTGATCGGCAGAATCAGCAGCAGGGACACTAGTCTTCAGGCCAGAGGAGGCTCAACAGCTGAGCCTCGGCCCTAAGGACTGCTCTGTGCATCCGCCTTTGGCTCGTGGCCACCATCTTGGACCACATGGCCAGCACAGTTTTGTAGTTTCAAATAGCCGCTTCAACTGGAGACCAGTGATCAGCAAGAATCAGCAACGGAGACACTAGCCCTTGGTCCAGATCACAGATGATCTGCCCCAAGCCGGCCTGATCTTCAGCTAGTCAGGCCAGTATTAGAGTAACAATATCAAATAAATTTAATAATTAAATTAATTAAATAAATTAATATTAAATAAATCAGTATTATTAAATTGCCACATCTAAACCTCACAACATCAAAGGAGGGCAGACACTTATCACCAGGGTGATCTGCTATCACTAACAAGGGACGTGTGTGCCGGCGCTCGCCAAATTGTGGTTTTGGCTTCCCTGTCCGCCTGATCAGTGCGCTATCAGTGTGCTGTCAGGCATCGATAAAAAGTCATCAGGAGCATTTTGGTGGGAGAGAGGCCTACCGGTCCAGCGTCCACCATAGTCTAGAGCAATTACTGGCTCTGCCAGTATCTGTGATCACAACTATACCCAGCGCTCTGCTCCAATATCTCGAGAACCTTCTCAGAGCAACACTGAAGGATCTCAGTTGTGATGGCAGATAACGCGGCACCTCAGACCACGCAGGGTGAGCCTGGCACTCCTGTGCCAGGGAATCCCAAGTCCTCCAAGTTGGAGGCTGCAGGAAAGCTTAAGGCCAAAGCTGTTCCTGGCAAGAAGCCCTCTAAGGCAGCAGAGAAGGAAGCCAGCAGGAGACATCTAGCCTTGGAGAAGCAATTCTCCAAGGCTCAACAACTGAACACTAGTGAGACGGTCCATGCTCCCCAGGTCCCACATGATGGTTCACTATTTAACCCAGGCTGGCCCCATCCGGCTCCCTGACTCAACGGGCCTGGTCCCCAGTAGGTGAGGTCAGACAGGGAGAAGGCCCACTCTCAATTGGGATAAGCCCCCAATGGGTGGCCTTGTCACCCAGGGTCCAATCGGCGCCAGAGGCCACATTCACACCCACAGCGGCCGGCCTTCCTTCCACTGAGCCCCAAGGGGTGCGTCCAGAGCAGCTGCAGGCGTTACTGGCTCAAGCGTTTGCCCAGGGCATGGCATCTTCGTTCAACCAGAGGCCCAGGTCAGAATTTGTGAGTCCCATGACTCCTCAGCACTACCGGGCGGAAACCCCAGGGGTATCCTGAATCTTTCTCATCCAATACAAGTCCAAACAAAAATATCTAAAAAAACAAACTAACACCCACTCATATTCATTATTCAATCCACAATCATCCCCAGGCCTGCCGGCAAAGGTAAGTTTTAAGATTTTTACGGAAGGCCAGGATCGTGGGAGAAACGCGGACTTTAGGAGGCAGTTGGTTCCAGAGGGCGAGCGCCACAACAGAGAAAGTCCTCCCCCTAGGGCCCGCCAGACGACATTGTTTTGCTGACGGGACCCGGAGGAGGCCGACCCTGTGTGCTCTCACCAGTCGTAGGGAAGTATGTGGCAGAAGGCGGTCCCGTAAGTATCCTGGTCCCATGCCATGAAGGGCTTTATAGGTAATAACCAACACTTTGAATTGGGCTCGGAGACCAATAGGCAACCAATGCAGCATGCGGAGAGTTGGTGAGATGTGGGCACGACGTGGAAGGCCCACAACTGCTCGCGCAGCTGCATTTTGCACTAATTGTAGTCTCCGAACACTCTTCAAGGGTAGCCCCATGTAGAGAGCGTTGCAGTAGTCGATCCTCGAGGTGACAAGGGCATGTGTGACTGTGAGGAGAGACTCCTGATCCAAATAAGGGCGCAACTGGTGCACCAGGCGAACCTGGGCAAATGCCCCCCTCGCCACAGCCGACAGTGATGATCCAATGTCAGCTGTGGATTGAGGAGGACTCCCAAGTTGCGGACCTTCTCCGAGGGGGCTATAGATTCACCCCCCAGAGTAATGGAAGGACAGATTGAAATGTCCTTGGGAAGCATCACCCACAGCCACTCAGTCTTGTCAGGGTTGAGCCGTAATCTGTTAACGCCCATCCAGACCCTCACAGCCTCCAGACACTGTTGTGAGTGTCCCTAGACCAGCTTGGGAAGTATCAGAGGATGAGGATCAGCAGCCAGGTCCCTCTGGGTGTTTTTCCCTCCCGGCAGCCGAGGATCAGCAGCCAGGCCCCTCTGGGTGTTTTCCCCTCCCGGCAGCCGAGGATCAGCAGCCAGGCCCCTCTGGGTGGTTTCCCCTCCCCGGCAGCTGAGATAGACAATGAGGAGCTTTGTATGCATTCTGAATCAGACTCTCAAAATGATGAGTCAGATTTAGAACAAGAGGATAAATGGATTGATCCGAGGTTCCGAAGGTTTGATAAGCGAAGGTGTCAGTTAACTGGAAAAAGGAAGTAATTGGGGAAGTGACGTATCGGACACTATATTAGAAGGGAAAGAAAGACTACGCCTTTGTCACGAGCAACGTTAATCAAGGAGTGGGCTGAAAACTTTGGCAGTGCTTTGGAACTCAGTTTTCTGGTGTTTTGAAAACCTACCGAAGAATAATGAGGTCTTGGACAATGTGATAAAGAAAGAGTGAGTAATTGGAATGTGGGAGGAGAGCATGTTTAATCTAAATGTACATAGATCTGATTTGGCCGTTCAGGCCAACATAATGCCAGCAGCTTGCTTTGAAATGAATCCTTTTGAAATGTGTTAAATAAACCTCTTAAAGACATATTTACGTGGATTTTAATGAGCTGAGAGAGGCCAGACATAACAGACACCGGCACATCACCTCAACCGCTTCACTGATTTGGCCAGAGGTGGAGATGTACAGCTGAGTATCATCAGCGTACTGATGGTATCTCACTCCGTGCCGGTGGATGATCTCACCCAGTGGCTTCATGTAAATGTTAAAAAGTAGGGGGGAGAGAACCGACCCCTGAGGTACCCCACATGGGAGTGACCTAGAGGTGGACCTCTGACCCCCCACAAACACCGACTGCAACCGACCAGAGAGATAGGAGGAGAACCACCGCAACACGGTGCCCCCCACTCCCAAACCCCCTAGCCGGCGCAGAAGGATACCATAGTCGATGGTATCGAACGCCGCTGAGAGGTCAAGAAGCACCAGGAAAGAGGACTGGCCTCCCTCTCGGGCCCGCCAGAGATCATCCATCAGAGCAACCAAAGCAGTTTCGGTGCAGTAGCCGGGCCTGAACAAGAGACTGTTGGAGCTGGAGTGCCACCACCTTCTCAACAACATTCCCCACAAAGGGGAGGTTGGAGACCGGACGATAGTTGGTCAAAATTGCTGGATCCAGGGAAGGCTTCTTGAGGAGGGGGCGCACAAGTGCCTCCTTTAAGGGAGCCGGAAAGGACCCCTCCCTCAAAGAAGTGTTGACAATCTCCTGGATCCAGGTACGTGTCACCTCCCTACTGGCAGAAACCAGCCAGGAGGGACACGGGTCCAACAAACAGGTGGCGGAACTCACCGCTCCAATGGCCCTGTCCACTTCATCAGGCGTAACAGCCTCAAACTCGTCCAGATGATCGGACAAGAACATGCCCCTGTCCCCTCGACTGAATCATTATCAGTCGACTCTGCTACACAATTGGAGTCTAGGTCGGCCCGGATCTGAGCTACTTTGTCTGCGAAGCAGTTGTTAAAGTCCTCGGCACTACCCTGCAAGGGAGGCCCCGGACCCCTCGGGTTAAGGAGGGGCCGGGTTACCCTAAACAGGGCGGCCAGGCGAGATTCCGCAGACACAATCAAAGCAGAAAGATACGAAGATCTTGCCGCTTTAATCGCCTTCAGATAGGCTCTAATGAATGAGCTCAATCTGGTTCGATCAGATCCGGACTTACTTCATCTCCATCGCTTCTCTAGACATCTCTTATGGCGCTTCATCCCCCTGAGCTCCTCGGTAAACCAAGGAGACCTCCTCATAGGCTGCAAACTCACCTTCATTCGCGAATGGAAGGCCACCAGCACAGATACCTGGGTGCTCAGCACAATCAAGTACGGACACACTTTCCCAACTGTTAGGAAAGATGGTTTCCTGTATGGGGATAGTGCCATGGGCCAGACTATACTCCAGAGCCCTTCAATGGTTCCTACTCCCATTTCAGAGACAGGGCACCAGCTCCTCCAACAAGAGGGTAATTGTTCCTCCTGAAACCCTAGAGTCTCTTCAGTGGTGGACCTCCCCAGCAGTAGCCAAAGGATCCCTATTCAAGGAACCAGCCAGACTAACCCTAACGATGGACGCCAGTCTGTTCGGCTGGGGGGCACACCTACACTCACAGCTAGCTCAGGGCCGATGGTCACAATCGGACCTCAGACACAACATAAACTGGCTAGAGCTCAGGGCCATACATCTGGCACTGCGTCATTTCAGTGACAGGGTGGCGAGACAACATGTCCTGGTGCTCACAGACATTGTGGTAGTGAAAGCCCATGTGAATCGGCAGGGGGGGTACTCAGTCCAGGTCCCTCATGACTGAGGGCCAGCAGAAACCAACCTCTCCTCCCTCAAAGCAGAGCACATCTCAGGAGAGGCAAACCAGCAGGCAGATTCCTTGAGCAGGTCGATAGTGGACCACTCAAGAGTGGCACCTGCATCCCGATCTATTCAGGGAGATCTCGGCGAGGTTTGGAATCCCAGTGTTGGACCTTTTCGCCTCCCCATCGAATGCCCAGCTCCCAAGGTTTTTCTCCCAGTTCCCATCTCCAGGGGCGGAGCAGGCGGATGCTCTCCGCAGTTCATGGCCCGAGAGCCTGCTCTATGCCTACATGAACGGGCAAAGGTGGTATTAGTTGCTCCACACTGGCCGGGACGACCATTGTTTCCCGACCTCATGAGCCTTTCCATCTCTGCAGTGGAGGATTCCTCCTCTCTCTCTCTCTCTCTCTCTCTCTCTCTCCTCTCTCTCTCTCCTCTCTCTCTCACTCTCTCTCTCTCTCTCTCTCTCTCTCTCTCTCTCTCTCTCTCTCTCTCTCTCTCTCTCTCTCTCCTCTCCCTCTCCCTCTCCCTCTCCCTCTCCCTCTCTCTCTCTCTCTCTCTCTCCATACTTTTCATCCCACAGGCCAGGCGTGACGTGGGTGCTTCTCATCATCTCCACACTTTTCATTCCCACAGGGCCGGGGCGTGACGTGGGGTGCTAGGCTGGGAGGGGAGGGGCAGGCTGAGGCAAATGAGCTGTAGCTCCTGCTGCATACCAACAGCCCCTGAGTGCTTGCTGTCGGACAGCCCCTGAGTGCTTGCTGTTTCCTGTGTGGGCGCCAGGAGGGGGTGCCCAGCCAGGTTGGGGTGGGCCAGGGCTGGGGCACTGGGGGCCACTCCCTTGCCATTTCTGGGGGACAGCCCCGGGGGGGGCAATCTGGGCCCTCTCTGGCCCGGATCCAGCCCATGGGCCTTGTGTTTGACATGTTTGGACTAGAACTATCATAGTCTCATGGTTTTCTAGACTAGCACTTTAACCAATTGCACCAAATGGGTTCTCTGCATTGCTAATTTATTCAGTTTATTTGGTTATGTAGATCTAGTGTGTGAATATGGTATAGGCTTTCCTGCCTGAGCAGGCGGTTGGTACTAGATGACTTCCAAGGTCCCTTCCAATTATTATCATCATCATTTTTAAATACATGAAATATTTGACTTCCCCCTACGTCCATTTTGTTTGGAAGTCTAACATAATTTAAAATTGCCTATTTTTCTTATAGTTACTTGGCATAGCTAGTTTTTATTAGCTTTCTTTTCCTGACCTTTTAGCCCAACCTTCTAGCATGGATGTTTGTTACTTAGCTGTTTCAGTTGTAAGCTATTTCAGCTATGAGTTTATGACTGTTGGTCTGTTTTTCTCATATAACTAACTAATTTCAGAATTCTCAAATTTACATCGTTATATATTCACCACTATAGTTTAGCTTTCTTGACTCAAGCTGCCTTAGCAATATGTTCCAAAATTTAATTTAGAGGGAATTCAGCTCTACAAAAAAGGGAGGGGGGAATCTGTTTCAGTTTTTTACTACTTTAAAATGTCCTTCCATTTTTTTATGTACATTATTTCTGCTGTCTGAATGATATTAGGAGTTTGTGGAATAAATCCACAAATTATAATTCCTCATTAAAAGAAAATGACAAGAAACAAGAAATGAAACTTCTTTATGTCTGTTAATATAAGTATCTTGGGAAATTGTCAGTCATGTTTGTTTATTGCAGCAATATGGTATTGTTGCTGTAATCATATTCACGATGTCTTTTTTACTGAAGAAAAAAGTTCAGAATTAGAAAATACATAGTGATAGTGATAGGACAGTACTTGTATAACTCCCAAAGTACTCTGCTTTGGAAAATGATGAGTGTCAAGTGTCAAGCCAGGAAGATGTTTGAAAAAGAAAAAGTTAATGTAACTTGTCCCAAAAGTTGGTGTATGTGCATGTTTGCGATTTTTAATCCATAAAACATAAAAGTATTAAGAATAGAAAAAAGTTTTCCAACAATTGCACTTTAGAAGAGTAGCCATTTTTTCTGGCATCAAGTCACAAGGATGATCATACTGTAATCATAAATGAGCTTTAGTAAAAATCAGTTCTCTATTGTTACCAATGGATATTTATTGACATATCTATGAAATTATCATAGATTATAAATTATCAGGAACTGAGTTCACCTGGAAGAAGATTTTACATTTTTATATCAGTAGAATTGGGATGCAATTTCCCTAGGCTTTAATCAACCTTAACTGTATATGAGTTTATGGCCTCTTTCTATGCAGTGTTAATTATTTTTGGGTTGCTGGCCCTGTTATGGCCTGCATTCCCTGTGTATGCAGTTAAAAAGATTAAAACAAGTGAATTTGATTCACTTGCTTATGCTAAAAAAGATCCAGTTCTGTGGTGATAGAATTGATACCAGAGAGCTGTCAGAAATGAGTTGCTTTAGAATCTGCTTTTTAAGACACATAAGGAACATAACGTGTTTCCCCGAAAATAAGCCCTATCCCAAAAATAAGCCCTGGCTTTGGGGTGAGGCACACACCTAAAAATCAAGCTGGGGTGAGGGTGTGGAGCTGTCCCACATGCCCCACATCAATTTACCTTGCAGCCTCTCCTCGCCAGCCCACTTCTTCTGCAGCCAGGCCTGCATTTCTCAGTTTCTCTGTAGCCAAGAACCGAACTATGGATTCAATCCATAGCTTGGTACTCAGCATAGCTCAGTACTCAGCTGCAGAGGACTTCCGGAAAGGCCTGAGTGCAAAATGCAGGCTGGAATGCAGCTGCAGAATGAAGCTGCTCCTTCAACCCCAGAAGTGGACTGGCTGGGCGGGGCTGTCGCTGGAGGTGAGTATAAAAGATACCCTTGAAAAGAAAACCTGGTGCCTCTTTTGGAGGCAAAAAAAAAAAAAAAAGATCCGGTCTCACTATCAGGGAAACATGGTAATACAACCTTTAACATTGTTCATAAATGGAGAGTTAAAAAGGGAAAAATTGAGAAAGTAAGTTATCCAGTATAGGTCATCCTCGACTTACAACAGTTCATCCATTCAGAATTACAATAGCACTGAAAAAAGTGCTGTACAACTGTTGCACCATCCCCATGGTCATGAGATCAGAATTTGGATGCTTGGCAACTGACTCATATTTATGACAGTTGCAGTGTCCCAGGGTCATGTGATCACCTTTTGTGACCTTCTGACAAGCACCTTCTGACAAGCAAAATCAATAGGGAAGCCAAATTCACTTAATTACCATCTTACTATCTTAACAACTTCAGTGATTCACTTAATAACTGTGACAAGAAAGATCGCAAAATGTGGTAAAATTTACTTAACAAATGTTTCACTTAGCAACAGAAATTTTGGGCTCAATTGAGGTCATAAGTCAAGGACTACCTACATTAAATATTTTTGTAGTTTATGTATTTATAAATTATGGCAACACGTATACACTTATTCCTCAGTATACTGTAAGATTGGAGAATAGTTTTTTTTTTAACAGTGACAGTAAGAGTACATCCTAAGTAACAGATTTAGAAGTCTGAGAGCTCTTTAAATTAGATTTTAAGAAAAAGAAAAGTATAATTAATCTTTGGTGATTAAATTTGGAACAGAGACTGACTGATAAAGACAAATTCATAGATAGCATATTGATAAAGACAAATTCATAGATAGCATATTTTTTGAAATTGTTACAGTGTTTTGAGTTGTACTTTCAGAGTTCCTATAACAAATAAATTGGGCTTTGTTTTTTTAGTTTGATGTTTGATTTTTTTTAATAAAATAAAACATACTGTACTTGATAATATTGTGAATTCACACAACTTTACTAATAACTCAATCTACTTCATTTACAGGAAGTATCCATCAAAGCTTGCTTGCTTCAACAGACAAAAAAATTAATGGGCAAAATTACGGTTTTTAGGTAGGTAGATATTTTCCTAGTGTGTGTTAGGTGATTTTTTAAGGAAGATTTTTAAGTGGTTGATAAAGTATTTCTTTGCTAAATATTTGAAGAAGTTTAGGAATAATAAGATAGATATGTTGTATATTTATTTCTTGTGTTAAATATATGTATGGTTGAAAAAATAATGTCTAAATAGGAATGTAGCTTCTGAAATAGATTTAATGTAAGGCCACGATACTAAAATTTAGTTCTCTTTAAACTGAATTGGCAATATCTTATTTGCTGTTGTTTGCATTCTCAATGAATCATACATGGCAATTAATTGTAATATTTATAATAATTTTAACTTACAGCATTATTTGTACAATATATTGAAAAGCTTAAACTTTCCCAAATGCCCATTTTTCAAGATAATGAATATTTATTTTAATCTTAACATTTAATTGTCTAGTCATATTTGCTAAAATTCCTGATTTGATGATTCCTTTATTGCAGGGGAGTTGGTAAATTGTAAAATGAGTATCAAAATTTTAAAAAACAGTCTCCCCTCCCCTATATATTTTGCCCAATAGAACAACAGTTTCATACTGCACATCATAGTTGGTCAGGGAAGAGTGATTGGGAATGGAAATTAACATTGCAATCGTGCAATACTAGTTTTTCTTCCTAATTGGAAATATAGAAATGGACATGAGCGCACTGTATTTAATGTGGATTCTTATCTGTAAATTCTTCTGAGAGAGTCATGATGTATAAACAATTTTTCCTCCAAAGCAGTCCAGACTTGACAGCATTTTCAAGAAATATTCTGGCTTTTTAATGGTTGTATTACATACTTTATATAGTACCTTGAAGGAAGCATTGTCTTAGTTGACAAGTCCAGTGCTAGAGAAGCTACTTCCAAAGTGGTTACTTGTTTTTACTGGATCTTTAATCCTTGACTGAATGACTTAGATAATCTGGAGAATTATGGAGAAAGAAAATCTTGCATCTGGTCTCTCTATTGGCTGTTTCATTCATAATTATCTTGTCAGGCTGTCTTATATTCCAGGGCTTCTCAACCTTTTCACAGCTTGTACCACTTTTAGGACATGACAATATTTGAGTACCACCAGTGCTTTAGTAAGGTGTCAGAAACTTGATGACTAAAAAAAGGGGGGGGGATTTGAGGTTTTACTGATTAGATTCATTTGTTGTTATAGAAATAGCTAGTTTATAATATTATGGAAAAGTAAGAACTTGAGATTCAACATTAATGTTTCCTTCTACTGCAACAGAGGAAATCTGTTCTTTTTCCCTTCTCCCCCTCACTTTTCCACCCCTTTTCCTCCCTATTGTGTCCTACTATTTGCTTTTGTATTTTTGTATTTTATTCTATAATCTAATAAAATATTATGAACTATAGAAAAAAGTTAAAAAGTACCAGTTTTAATTTCTTTGGTGGCTGTTCCTTTGCTGAATCACTTTCCCTTTGCACTGACAAATATATGATGAATTTATCCATGTTTTTTTTTTAATATGCACCACTACCAGCTAGTTCAGGGGTTTTCAAACTTGGCACTTTTAAGACTTGTGGACTTCAACTCCCAGAATTCCTCATCCATCATGGCTGGATGAGGAATTCTGGGAGTTGAAGTTCACAAGTCTTAAAGTTGCTAAGTTTGTAGACCCCTGAGCTAGCTGGTTATCCCTTCTTCCTCTCTCCCTTCTGAGTATAGTAAGAATGCGCACATACACATACCCCAATCCCTGCCCTGTACTCTTAAAGACACAGAAATCAAGTGCAAAGCAAGAAAGGCTCACAAAATAAACACATAAACTCTGTTTTTTCTTCTTCTTTAAGCTGTCTCAGGCATGCCACATGTCACAGTGTTGCAATTCGAAACTGAAAGGCTCTGGCTATTGCGAAAAGCTTTAGCTTTAAATTAAGCCTATTTGCCTTCAAAGAAAACTTTCTAAAAGCCATAGACCAGGCATGTCAAACTCGTGACATCGCACGACATATCACAACTTTTTCCCCATTGCTGGCAATGGGGTAGGCGCGGTTTCAGTATCATGCATCCGGCCCATGGGCCGGCAGTGTGACATGCCTGCTATAGACAGACTCAATTAAAGGGGGTAAAATTAATTACATTTGTTTAAAGGGATTAAGCCTTTCCCTGTTGTCTTTTTCCCCCCTTTCCCGCCCAAACCACCTCCTTTTATAGCCTCTCCTCTCCTCCCCCCCTTTCTTCAGTTCACCTCCAGCTCTGAGCTGCTTCCGGAAGTGCCAATCAGCTGGAGCCCTGCTGGCTCCTGGGGCTTCTGCCGAGCCCAGACAGTCCTTGCAGCTGCCTGTATCTCAGGCTTGAGTAGCTTTGGCTCATTCCCCTCTCCCAGTACACTTCTCTAGGATGGTCGTGTACCACTTGCCATGTGGCAAAGTACTACAGGTGATACGTGTACACTGGTTGAAAAGCCCTGTTATAATCTACTTGTTTCATAAATCCATCTTTGTAACTGTAGATTTGAGAGTTTAGCTTACCAATACTGAAGCTGAAGATTCTTCTATCTGTAGTCACCTGGATATTTAATGCAGCAGCCTGAAAGCTGGGGAAGAAAATTATGATCATCCATGTTGGCTCTTTCAATCACTCTGGGTCTCTGATGTGGACAAATATCAATTCAGAATATATGTAATTTGATTGTATGCATTTATTACATTATTTGGGTAGCACTAACTGAAGAGCAACATTTGGCAATTAAAGATATTTCCACTATAGCAAAGATTATAAAGAAAACAATAAAAAATTGAAAAAATTAAATAAAACTAGTATTACTGTCATCACATGGTTATGGCAGTCTTTGTCCACCAGTACATGAGGAACGTCATTATAATTATAGTTTCCAGTTAATTTTCAAACACAGATCAATGTGTGGCATATTGCCTAGTCCATCCTCTTTAGTGGTGAGGGTGTGAGTCACAATTGCCACAAAATGCAAACATTTATTGGATCGTAAAATTTTTGATTGATTGATTGATACAGGATTTTGGGGTCAATGTATTTGAGCTTTTCTGGCTAACATTTGGGGACTGTAGTTGAAATGTTGATAACATGTTACAGATATTCTCACAAAACAATTGCTGTGATGGGATGAAAGTCATATGATGCCCTTTTACCAGAAAAATAATAAGATTATGCCCCATCATTTCCTTGATTCTTGTTGGATGCTTTTTAAATTCATTTTGGGGGTGCAGCAGGAGATTAGAGTTCAAGTATAAAACTGGGCCACAGGCTCGTCATAGCTGTCTTTTAAAAATGCCTCAACTGTATTTGGGGATCCAGTCCTATTCTTGAAAATAATATTTAAAAAGTATTCTTTGTGTTTGTGCTTTGCAGCATGGTAGTTTCCTTCGTACTTTTAAAATAAAGAATATAAGTCAAATCAAGTAGGTGCAGAGATGGAGATTACTTTGGTTGGGTTTCAGGGTCCAGCTGACAGGTTCATTTGCCTTTCTCTCTTCCCATAGTTTCTAAGGAATCGGTACCAATTCCAGGACTCTTTATCTAGTGTAGTTCAGGATTTCATTGCCATCATGACTAGTGTCTTTTCATTGAACTGATAGGTATTGGTGTATTGATATGTCTTTAATATGGTTGGATAATTTCTACTGATATTTAGGTTTTCAGGGACTTTTCCTGTTTACAAAGACTGATAATCCATTTATATCTAATCTGGAATTAAAAGATTACTGAAGGCTATGACAGTTTTGCTCACCAATACAATTAATAGATTTGTTGAAATCTTAGTTTTTCTCTAGATTGAGGAGAGTTTTTCCATTGAACAGTATATATAAATGCACTTACAGTTACAGTTCATAAAAAGAAGAATAAAATTCTGTAATATACACAACTAATTAAAAACAGTCAAGCAATAATACAGAGAGGCATTTCAGGGGCAAAACTGCTAAATCCCAAGTGCAAGGATAAAAAGCTAATTCTCCAGCAACGGAGATGGAGAATCTACCAATGGGTTAACTCTGCTTTCCTGCCCATTAGACCAGCGGTTCTCAACCTGTGGGTCGTGACCCTTTTGGGGGTTGAATGACCCTTTCACAGGGGTTGCCTAAAACCATCGGAAAACAACATATTTCGATGGTCTTAGGAACCAAGACACCACTCCGCATCCATTTCCGCACGGCCTCTTCCACCATTTGCAGAGAGAGAGAGAGAGAGGGGGCTCTCTCTCTCTCTCCTCTCTCTCTCTCTCTCTCTCTCCTCTCTCTCTCTCTCTCTCTCTCTCTCTCTCTCTCTCTCTTCTCTCTCTCTCTCTCTCTCTCTCTCTCTCTCTCTCTCTCTCTCTCTCTCTCTCTCTCTCTGACTTACCTCCTGCAGGGCTCCTGATTGGCCCTGCGCCTGGGTGCCCCACCCCCTAGGAGAAGCGCGGCCAGGGCCTTGTGGCCTTGGAGCTGCCTGGGGAAGCCCCAGGATCCCTGCTGGGAGTGGCCTGCTGGAGGCTCCGCTAAGCGGGGCCAGCCCTCCCGCAAGCTGTAGCCCAAGGGGAGACCAGCCCCTGCGATCCCCAGCCAGCCTGACCATTGGACCCGCTGGCCAGGAAAGCACGCCGGAGTCCAGGCTGCCGGGAAGGAAGGAGATTCAGGAAAGGTAGGAGAGTAGAGCCACCTCCTGGGGCCCAGCGCTGGCGGCGGCTTCCTTGCCATCCTCTTCCTCCTCCCCTTCTTCCTCCTACTGCCCCCAAGGCGGCTCGGGTGGGCGCCGGAGCAAAAGGGGTGCCTGGGGGAGAGCAGCTGGTGGCAGAGGGGCTGGCTGGCCGCACGGCACCAGCCCCCACCGCGGCTCCATTGGATGGGTGGAGGGCGAGGCCGGGCAGTGCGGAGCTGGGACGGTGGCAGCGGTTTTCTCGCCCTCCTTCTCCTTCCTCCTGCCCCCAAGGCGGCTCGGGCTGGCACTGGGCCAAAAGGGTGCCTGGGGGGAGTAGCCGGGCCGGTGGAGGGGCTGGCGGAGTCAGTGGCCGGGCCAGGGGCGGAAGGGACCCCGAAGATGCTGCCATAAGAGAGAGGGAAAGAGAGAGGGACAGGAAAAGAGAGGAAAGAGAGAAAGAGAAAGGGAGGGAAAGAGAAAGAGAGAGAGGAAAGAGGGAAAGAGGGATAGAGAGAAAGAGAAGAGAGGAAAGAGAAAGAGAGAAAGAGAAACAGGAAAGAGAGAAACAGGAAAAGAAGAAAGAAACGGGGAGAGGAAAGAGAAAAAGAGGAAAGAGGGAAAGGGATAGAAAGAAGAGAGAAAGAAGAGAAAGGAAAGAGAGAAAGGAAAGAGAGAAACAGGAAAAGAGGAAAGAGAAAGAGGGAGAAAAGAGAAACAGAGAAGAGAGAGAAGAAAGAGAGAGAGGAAGAGGGAAAGAAATGGTGCTTCTCCAACCTGGCTGGGCGGAGCGGCCTTCCTGCGCCCCCTCCCTGGCCAGCTGGTTGTTGAGTTGGGGGTCACCACAACATGAGGAACTGTATTAAAGGGTCGCAGCATTAGAAAGGTTGAGAACCACTGCATTAGACCAAGTCAGCCAATTTTTCCATGCCCGTCCTCGTGTGACCGCTCCCCATTCTTGACTTGGTCTTTGCCCAGATGGACGTGACAAATTTGGCTCCCGGTCTAAGGCAGGCAGTAGATATTAATTGATTGGTGGATTCTCTTCTCATTCACAGCCTTTCCAACAGTGCTGGGATCAGCACTGGATGAAATAGGCTGTAGAAGCCAGGGAGAGGGTTCCCCCCCTTTTCATATCCGCAGATCTGAAGCTCCCTTGTGACTTCAAATTTAAAGAAGGGGAAAAAAGACCCAGATCAATTGCCCTACACTGGGACCAGCGCAGCAGCCGTTCTCACCGGAGGGAGTCCCTAGGAATCAGAACTCAGGAAAGGGGAAGTCCTGTTGAAAGCCCTGATCAGCTGCTAAGCGCTAGAATCAGCGCTACAGCTGGCAGGGCTTGCAGAAACCAGGCAAAGGGGAAAAGCCCTGGGAAGGAGCAAATCAGCTGCTACGCACTGGGCTCAGCGTGGCAGCCGGCTGGGCTCACCTGTCGAAGCGGGAGCTGCCATTCTTCCCGGATTTCTCTCTTCTGTTTATTTGCACTTATGTTTATGTTTATTCGCACTTATATGCCGCCCCTCTCCGAAGACCCGGGGCGGCTCACAACAAAAACACAACAACAATTTAAAATCAACCACATTCATACCCCACACAAACACAATCAATTCACAAGCACTGATGGCGGGACACGCTTAGGGCCGAGGGGCAGAGCTCAGCTCATATGCCCCAAGCCTGTCGGCATAGATGTGTCTTCAACCCTTTCCAGAAAGCTAGGAGGGAGGAAGCAGTACGAACCTCTGAGGGAAGCTGGTTCCAGAGGGCAGGGACAGCAACAGAGAAGGCCCTTGCCCTAGGTCCCGCCAGATGGCATTGTTTAGCAGACGGGACTCGTAGGAGGCCAACTCTATGCGCCCTAACCGGTCTCTGGGATTCATGAGGCAGGAGACGGTCCCGCAAGTATTTTGGTCCATTGCCATAAAGGGCTTTATAGGTCATAACCAACACTTTGAATTGTGTTCGGAGACCAATTGGTAGCCAGTGCAGCTCACGAAGAGCTGGAGTGATATGAGCATGTCTTGGGAGACCCAAGACAGCTCGCACGGCCGCATTCTGGACTACCTGCAGTTTCCGGACATTCTTCAAAGGTTGCCCCATGTAGAGAGCATTACAGTAGTCAAATCTCGAGGTGACATGGGCATGGGTGACTGTGAGGAGTGACTCCCGATCCAAATAGGGCCGCAACTGGCGCACCAGTTGAACCTGGGCGAATGCTCCCCTCGCCACAGCCGAAAAATGATGTTCCAAACTTAGCTGTGGATCGAGGAAAACACCCAAGTTGTGAACCCTCTCCGAGGGGGACAAAACTTCTCCCCCCCAGGGTAATCGACGGACAGTTGGGATTGTCCTTGGGAGGCAGAGCCCATAGCCACTCCGTCTTGTCGGGATTGAGTCTGAGCCTGTTGGCACCCATCCAGACCTCAACAGCCTCCAGGCACCGGTTCATCACTTCAACTGCTTCACTGTAATGACACGGGGTAGAGATATAAAGCTGAGTATCATCAGCATATTGATGATAACTCACCCCGTGTCGACAGATGATCTCACCCAATGGCTTCATGTAGATGTTAAAAAGCAGAGGTGACAGAATGGACCCCTGAGGAACTCCACATGGAAGAGACTTCGGAGCCGATCTCTGACCTCCTGCAAACACTGACTGCGACCGGCCAGAGAGGTAGGAGGTGAACCACCATAGAACGGTGCCCCGCACTCCAAGCCCCTCCAACAGACGCAGAAGGATACCATGGTCGATAGTATCGAAAGCCACTGAGAGGTCAAGAAGCACCAGGATAGTGGAATAACTTCTATCCCGGGCCTGCCAGAGATCATCGGTCAGCGCGACCAAAGCAGTTTCCGTGCTGTAACCGGACCTGAATCCAGACTGCCAAGGGCCCAGATAATCAGTTTCATTCAAGGACCGCTGGAGTTGGAGTGCCACCACCTTCTCAACAACCTTCGTCAAAAAGGGAAGGTTGGAGACTGGATGATAATTATTTAAAACTGCCGGGTCCAGGGAAGGCTTCTTGAGGAGGGGGCGCACGAGTGCCTCTTTTAAGGGAGCCGGAAAGGACCCCTCCCTCAATGAAGCGATTAACAATCGCCTGGACCCAGCTACGTGTCACATCCCTACTAGCCGAAACCTTTGAAAGCCAATAGGGTCCATCAGGCGTCTGGGGCGGAACCATTTAATCGGTTCCAGCTCCCTGTGAGGGAGGATTGGCGTCGTAAACTGAAGCCGCAGCAGAAAATGATCTGTCCATGACATGGGCAACACTTCTAAGCCCCTTAGCTTCAAATCATGACTCAACTGTTCCGAGAGGAAAACCAAATCAGGTGTGTGACCCTTCTCATGGGTTGGGCCCTCAATTACTTGTGTCAGGTCCATGGTTGCCATGGAGGCCATGAACTCCTGCGCCAAACCCAAGGACTCACCAAGTGACAGCATGTTGAAGTCCCCCAGAACAATAAGTCTGGGGAACTCAACCGCCAACCCGGCTACCTCCTCAAGTAGCGTGGGCAGGGCTGTAGAAATGCAGCTGGGAGGCAGGTACGTAAGCAGCAGGCCCATCTGTACACCTAGGTCCAACCTCATAAGGAGGGACTCACAACCCGATATCTCAGTAGCAGCGAGTCTGCGCTGCCCGATTGTCTCCTTAGCTATAATCGCCACTCCTCCCCCCCTTCCCTGGGGTCACGACTGATGTCATACCTGAAACCCAGCTGGACACATCTCAGAGAGGGGAACTCCTCCCTCTGGGGTCAGCCAGGTCTCAGTCACACATGCCAGGTCAGCCTCCTCCTCCAGAATTAAGTCGCAGATGAGGAGAGCCTTATTTACCACCGACCTGGCATTGAGTAGCAGCAGCCTGAGTCCAGGGTCCGGATTTTGCTCATTACCAGTACCCCGGGAGAGGTTCAAGGGGCCGGAACAAGAGATCGCTTTGTGGCAGCGAGACCTTGTTCCCCGAGAGCGGCCTACCCCAGGCCTCCCGTCATATCTGCCTCTTCCCCATAAGACCGGTATAGACTGGCCCTCTGATCCCTCAGAGCAAGGCTCCTCCACTTCTCTAGCTTCCGGAAATGCCGACATGTCGGCCCTTCCATTCATCATAGGTCCACAATCCATCCAATCCACACAACCACCCATCCATTCAACCCGATTCACTCCATAGTCAATCCCCCCACATCATCCATAAATTCACTAAAAAATTAAATTAATACAATATTAAAACCATTAAAAATTAAAATACATAAAAATTAAAAACATTTTATCCAAGCCCTATGAATAGTGCTTGCATTTGGGAACAGTGTTCCTCCCAAGCCAGTCTAGTCTAATCCAGGCTCCCCTCAGAAGAAGTCCTATAAGTACAGTTGTAATTGTTATAGTTGGAGTCGTGGTGCCTCTCAAACTTAATATAAAACCAGGAGAGCCAGCTGCTGGAGCAGAATTAGGGCAGAAGATAATGCAAGTCCAAAAGAAGTATAAATAAAAAGCTGGAATAAAAACTGGAGCAAACGGACTTCCGGTGGCTCCGCTGGCGTCGCCACAGCCTCCTTCGGAGGCTCCGTTTTCCTGGGTTTTGTGAAGCCGCAAAAAAGCGAACATCAGCTGTTTTTTTGCGGTGAAAAATCCCCCCTTCGGGCGAAGAAGGGGTGAAGAGCATCGGGCGTGGGTTGAGCTCCTCTAAAAAACCCCTGAAAAAGTTTTCAGGGGGAAAGAGTGAGAGCTCCCCAGGCGCTCGAAGACGCTCCTGCCCAGAGACGCTTCTGTCTGCAGACAGGAAAAGACGCCGCGACCATTCCTGCTCAAGATAAACTTTTAAGAGAGACTTATATGCAGGCAGAGTGAATACAGGAGTTCCATATTGCAAGTATTTTCTTATATTTTACTTCTGACCACATACTTTTACAATCAACATAATGTATCCAAGATGGCGATCGCTTTCACTGTAAAGAGAAAGTGTCTGGAAATTGAAAGTGATTTTTTTTCTCAGAGCAAAGCCAGTGTGACCGCTCTGATTTAAACTTTAAAATCCTATAAATTACAATTACTATTAAATTTTGATTTGAAAGAAGATAAGAAGAGGGGAAAAATTTTGGCAATATATTTCTAAGGACTCTTTTATTTAAAGTAACTTGCTAAAAGTGGATTGAATAGAATGGCTACCAGACAAACAAAAATAGCCTCTGCGAAGGTGGCAGTATCTTCTCCGGCTCAGCTCTCTAAATTGCAAGCAAGTAGTCTTTCTGCTCCCCCTGCTTCTTTAATATCTACAGAGCCTCAAACCCCCTTGTCTACTCAATCTTCTCCAGAAATGTTTATTTTGAAAGATTTGCAGGCTGCATTGTCAACAATGACTGATAATTTAGAGAAAAGTATGGAGAAATTGGAGAAAAAGATTGAGGAACAAGGTAAAGGTCTATCTGATGAATTGGAGAAAATTAAAGAAAAAATTGAGACTCACAATATAGAGATTAAGAGAAGATATTATGGAAGCTTTCAAGGGGGTCTGGGAGAGAGTTGAAGAGAAGGTGGAAGGGGCTGAGCTACAAATGGAGGAAAAACTTGATGAAATTAAAAGTGATATACAAGATCAAGCAGTCATGGTACAATATAATCATATGATGTCGACTATTAGAATCAGAGGGCTGAAGGAGGTAGCAAATGAGAACCAGGATGATTTGAGAAGAATTTTTGAATTAGCTTTGGCACAATTTTTAGAAGATGGAGTACAAAATGTCTCTTGGCAGATTGAAAGGATCTACAGAGTTAACTCATGGATGGCAAGACAAAGAAATTTACCTAGAGACATTGTGATCTATTTTGTTACAAGGAGATTCAGAAATTACGTTCTTACAGTATCTTATAACAAGAAATTAAGTGTTGCTGGTCAGGAGGTTGTGGTTTTGAAGGAGATTCCTCCGAAGATGTTAAGAGCAAGGAAAGATTATGCATATATATGTAGGTCTTTGGTTCTTCGGGTTTTCTCCCACGTAGAATTTGAAGTGTCTTGGCAACGTTTCGATGAAGTCTCATTCATCATCTTCAGGCTGGTGCTTTTGGCTTCTGCTTCTAGGAGAAGCCAAAAGCACCAGCCTGAAGATGATGAATGAGACTTCATCGAAACGTTGCCAAGACACTTCAAATTCTACGTGGGAGAAAACCCGAAGAACCAAAGACCTACATACAAACACCCGCGAAAACCTCAGAAAACACACACACACACACACACACACACACACACACACACACACACACACACACACACACACACACACATATAAAAAGCTGGAGCAAACGGGGTGGCTAATCCGACAAATTTACTGAAACCCAAACTGAGGCCCGTGGTGAAAGTAATAGTAAAAGCATGTGTAGCAAATGTTAATCTTGTTGTAATAGTTGTAGTTGTTCCTGTATTAGTCCCTCCTAAGATAGAACCTGTGGTAGGTTTTGAGCTAAAAAGTCCAAAACCAAAACCCACAGCGTTTAGTTAGTGGGGGGGGGAGTTTCCTAGCGACACACAGAACCTTCGGCTTGTGAGGCGTCCTGAGCGATCACTGGATTAAACGGAGCAATCATTCCTCTGTTGCTTCTTGTTTTTTCGGCCGCCATTTTGGAAAATGGAGCACGCCACGGCTGCAGGAGGCAGCCTTCCGTCTCAAGTTTCACGCCACGGAAACTGCAGCTGGGCAAGCAACGCCCCCTCTTTCTCTCCAGGAACTGTTCCAGTTGCCATTTTAAAGCCAAAACAGACACGGCAGCCGCTCTATCATTTAACACAATCCCTCATAAACTAATTTTATGCCTTCACTCCCCCTCTCGTATAAGCAGGGGAGAGCTGCACAGAAACGACCCTCGTTGCCGATGTTCTCCTTTAACACACAATCCACTCCTCCCCCCTTCTTAGTTCCTATTATTCTTTAACAATAAATAATAAAGACATAGTAATAGATAATAGATAATAACAGATATTTAATTAATAGGAAATTAATAACAAAATTTAAAAATAAATAAATAAAATCTAAAATCTTACACAATCCATTCTTAGAAACGCCTGCGCAGTAATCTGGTGCAAATTGTTAACCTGACCACACCAGGACTCCTCCTCTCCACCATGGTCTCTTCAAAGCAGGGGCTCCTCCCCTACAGAGGATGACCAACAGGACCTGTCATGGTGGGAGGAGGAAGACCCTACTCCAGACACCCCTCCATTCGGAGGGGTATTCAACCCGTCTTTCTTCCTTCCCCTGCTCCACAGAGCCAGTGCTATGGCCAACATTGGACCATACCCCACAGCCAGACCCACTGCCCGCTGCAGACCCATTGTTCTGTGAGCCCGTTGTGGCTCAGTACCACATTCCCTATCCGACACTCTTTCGGAATGCCATCAAGAAACAATGGTCATCACCGGGCACCTTTCCCCCCCAGGGGGGAACAGACAGGAAACTGTTCAGTGCAGCACCAGAACAGTCAGAGGATCTTGAGGTGCCAAAGGTGGACGAACCTTTCAGTTTCCTTTTTTCCCCGTCTCCAGTGTCGGGGGGCATGGCGGAAGTCTTGTCCGATGACAAGAGATGGGAACTCACATTCCGCAGGACCCCCCAGGCGGTGGTGTGGGCAGTAAAGGCCACCACCTGTGAATCCTTCTTTGCACGAACCTCCTTGCTCTGGATTCGTCAACTACAAGCCAGACTCCCCCAGGAGGACGTACATACACAAGACCTGAGCAAGCTTGCTGCAGCATCAGAGTATGTCTCGGATGCCACGCTACATGCAGCCAGGTACTCATCCAGAATGATAGCATCCAACGTCTCAGCGTGCAGGATGCTATGGCTCAGACACTGGCAAGCCGACCCAAAGGCCAAGTGGCATCTAGCCATGGCCCCTTACCAGGATGGGCAGCTGTTCGGAGAGACACTGAACCCTTGACTGAAAACAAGGACAAGCATAAGGTATTGGCCCACTCAAGCAGGTGGGCCAACAGACGCTCAAACCTGTACACCTGTAGACAGCCCTTTCGGTCTGGAACGGGCACGGGGTTTCCTCAACCAACCCGGGCCCTCACACCTAGGCAGGACTGCTAACCAGACAGGCCCGTACCCAGGTACCAGAACCAGAGCAAACGGCCCTTTTGGGGAGGGGGGGCGCCCCTACAGAAGGTTCAAATGAATCCTGAACCTCCCCCCCATAGGTGGCAGACTGGCGCTCTTCACCCACCAGTGGGAAGCCACCACCACGGACTCCTGAGTTCGCCAAACCATTTGTTACAGCCTATCCCTGGAGTTCGTATCCAGTCCCCCAGAACGCTTCATCCCTTCATCCCAGTCAAGGAATCCCACCAAAAGCAACCTCATTCGAGAGGCTATCCGACACCTTCTAGAGATAAAGGCCATAAAACAGGTTCTGGCCAGAAACCAGGGGCGGGGATTCTACTCCATCCTCTTCGTGGTCCCCAAGACCTTGGGGGGTTGGAGGGCGATTCTGGACCTCAAGAGTCTGAACCATCATATCGCCTATCGAAAGTTCAAGATGCAATCCCTCCAGTCCATCTTGGGCAGCATAAGACACGGGGTTCTCCTGACGTCCATAGATCTCACGGAAGCGTACCTCCACATTCCCATCACTCCCACCCACCGGCACTTCCTCAGATTCTGCTATGCGGGACACCACTACCAGTACAGGGCCCTCCCGTTCGGCCTATCGTCAGCCCCAAGGGTCTTCATCAAGATCTTGGCGGTATTGGCTGCCACATACGAAAGATACCGGTGCGCGTTCAGTGCTATCTGGATGACATCCTCATCCAGTCCCCCTGCCTTCAGGTCGCCCAATCGGACTTAGTGCTGACAATCAGGGTTCTCCAGGAACACGGGTTCTCGGTCAACTTCCAAAAGAGTCAGACCAGTGCATCCACCCGTCTCCTACACCTGGGCGCCATTATAGACACTATCAGGGGGCAGGTCTACTTACCACAGGAACGTCACGATGGCATCCGGTCCCTAACGTTAAGGGTATGCAGGGAACAAACAGTTCCACTGGTCATGCTATCCCAGCTCCTGGGGAAGATGGTATCATGCATTGCAATAGTTCCTTGGGCCAGGCTACACTCCAGGGAACTCCAATGGTTTCTCCTTCCATTCCAGAGGCTGAGACTCAGCTCTTCCAACAGGCGAGTAAGGGTCCCACCCGAAAACTTGCGGTCCCTCAAATGGTGGGCATCACCAGCTGTAGCCAGAGGGTCACATTTCAAGGAACCCGACCGGCTCACACGACGGACACCAGTCTGCTTGGTTGGGGAGCGCATCTGCAGTCTCAGTGGGCACAGGGACAATGGTCCCAAGTGGATCTGGAACACAACATCAGTTGGTTGGAGTTAAGGGCCATACACTTGGACCTTCGCCATTTTCACAAAAGGATAGCGAGGCAACACGTCCTAGTCCTCACAGACAACGTGGCAGTAAAGGCACACATAAACCGATAGGGGGGCACCCAGTCTAGATCCCTCTTGTCCGAGGCCCAAGCCTTGGGATCCTGGGCGGAGGTAAACCTCGCCTCCATCAGGGCCGAACACGTCTCAGGGGAAGCGAACAGACAAGCAGACTTTGTAAGCAGGTAAACCATGGACCATGCCGAATAGCATCTGCATCCAGACCTATTTGCGGACATGAGGAAGTTTGGACAGCCAGTAGTAGACCTGTTCGCGTCTCCGGCGAATGCCCAACTACCGAGGTTTTTCTCAAGGTTCCCATCGCTGGGAATGGAGGGAGTGGATGCCCTGCGTTGCCTGTGGCCGGGGGTCTACTTTACGCGTTTCCTCCCCTTCCGTTTATCCCGGCAACCATCCGCAAGATACTATAGGAATGGGCAGAGGTCATACTCGTGGCCCCACATTGGCCACGAAGACCGTGGTTCGCAGACCTGGTGAATCTTTCCAGATCTTTCCCGTGGAGGATTTCCCCGGACCAAATATCACTCAGCCAGGGAGCCCTGCAACATCCAGAACCCCAATGGCTTCAGCTAGCCGCCTGGCACTTGAACGCCGGATCTTTAGCGGGGAATCATACCCGTCAAGAATAATTTCCATGATTCAGGCATCCCTTTGACCAGCGACAAACTGCATCTATGGCTCCACATGAAGGAACTTCTGCAGTTGGTGTGAAAGGCGGCTACTCGAACCTGACAGTCCCAAACATCCTACAATATTTGCTCGATGGCCTGGACAGGGGCCTTGCTCCCAATACCATCCGCAGACAGGTCGCGGCGCTATCCACTTTACTGACATGCGCCAACTCAGTTCCCTTGGCACAACAACCCAGGATCCGTGCCTTTCTCAAGGGAGCCACTAACACAATAACTTTCCTGGTCACGGTCAACTCGGCCAGGCACATCTCTGAACTCTGCTCCTTTCATCAAGACCGAGTGGTTCTCCGCTTGGACCCAACCTTCGTCCCCAAGGTTAACACCCTGTATCATAGGGCCCAAGAAATCGTCCTACTGGATTTCTGCCCCAATCCGTCCCATGCCCTGGAGCGACAGTGGCACACACTGGATGTTCGTAGGGTGTTGCGACACTATATCAAGCGAATGGAGCCCTTCTGTAAGTCGGAAGCTCTCTTCGTCTCCTTTCACCACACCTCTATTGGACAGAAGGTGTCTGCCTCAACTATAGGCAGCTGGATCAGGGCTTGCATTGCGGAAGCGTATCAATCGCTTTCTCTGCCAGCACCAGGGCAGATTACAGCACACTCCACTCGCAGTGCTGCGGTCTCTGCAGCGTGGGCCACACAGGCATCTATCGAGGAGGTTTGCAGGGCGGCGACTTGGTCTTTGGCCTCTCCATTCATCCGTCACTACAAGATAGACCGCTTTGCATTGGCAGATGCCTCCTTTGGAAGGAGGGTTCTCCAGCAGGTAATCACTGGGGACGCAACATTGTCCTCTCCTGTTCCCCCCACATTGGGACAGTGAGGCTTTGGTATGTCCCATTGGTGGATTCTCCATCTCCGTTGCTGGAGAAGGGGCGTTGTCTTACCTGAATGCCTTTTCTCAGTACGGAGATGGAGAATCCACACCCACCCTTAAAAATAATTACTTCATATTAAGAAACCGGGAGCCAACACGTCAAATTGTAGTCAGCTGCTTCACCTTCGTCAAGAATGGGGAGTGGTCACCCGAGGACGGGCATGGAAAATTTGGCTGACTTGGTCTAATGGGCAGGAAGGCAGAGTTAACCCATTGGTGGATTCTTCATCTCCATGCTGAGAAAAGGCGTTCAGGTAAGACAACGCCCCATTTCATCTGGAATAGAATGTTACTGTTGAAGGGAATTTCAAGGCCAGGATAGCAGAACAAAAGAGTGACATATTTCTTCTAGCTGTGAGACATAGGGATGCCTACATTGCAGAGCTTAACTTCTGGGTCGGTTCATCTTCAAGTAAATTGTTAAACATCACTGCTAGAACTGTGAAGTCAAACTGATAGTCTTTATGAGCTAATAGAGTTTTTTTTTTAAAACCAGTGCTATATGGTTTCTGAAGGGTGTTCTAGAAATAGCTTCACAGCTACCTTCTGTATTTCTTGCAATTTTCAAATAATTTTCAAGGACAAATGTATGTAGAATGTATTAGTACACGAATCCAAAACATGACCATCCCTGTCAAGGGAAGTTTGCTGAATGTATTCCAGACAATGTATGTCACCTAGACCTTGAGTAATAAAGATACATTCAGAAATTTACCCAGTCTGTATACTTGCATCCCCGTTCAAAGACAAAGGCCCTTTAATTTTCCAGACCCATAAACTACAAGTTCACAATGCCTCTATCATGTTAGGATTCAGCTTCATTTTATTGACCACCTAATCATACAACTATTGTCTAGTTTTATCATTTGCAGGGATCATTTGTTATTTGTCTATTTGCACTGTAAAAGAGAATCTAATCTGCAGTGCATTTGAGAAAATATTGTGTATATAGGGTTAAAAAAATAAGAAAAGCCAGCCCAAAACAACATATAAAAACTGGGAGGTTAAAAAACAATTTTCACTGAAAAAAATATCTTTGATTGTAAAGATTAAATTTATAAAAATAAGATACAGGTAAGTCTTGATTAGTGTGGTTAATAAATCCCTTGAAATGGTCACTATTGAAATTTGCATTATTCAAAGTAATATTTATATGGAAAATTATTATTATTATTATTATTATTATTATTATTATTATTATTATTATTATTATTATTATTATTATTATTATTTAATTTCTATGCCGCCCTATTCCGGAGAACTCATACGGTAATTGGTTCCAGCTCGTTAAAAATAAGCAATGAAAAGTTTTAGGCATACATTTTTATATTTATATTAATGAAATTTTACAATAAAGGATAACAATAATGTACTTATAATTTAAACATATGGTTAGCAAAGTAGTTTTAGAAAGCCAAATTAAAATAAATACATTCTACTGTAGTTAGGGCAAAAGGAGAAGGGGATGGTAGAGTATGAGATGATTAGATAGTATCATTGACACAATGAATATGAATTTGAACAAAGTGAAGGAGAAAGTGGAGGACAGGGAGACCTGATGTGCTGTGGTCCATGGGGTCGCAGAGTCGGACACAACCTAGCAACTGAACAACAAACTGCAGTCAGGCATTCTAACATTTTATCCTGTTTTAGTGTTCCTAACAACACGTTCTTGTTCAATTTATCAGATTTTTGCTCTAATGTTCTAGGCTTCTTTTTTTAAAATTGTATTGTTTTTCTCTGAAAGAATCTTCTCCAATTTGCACATATGAAGATTAGCAGTGTCCAAAATCCCAAACCTGACTGTGCATGTGCTAGCCTCATTAACTGATTTTTTTTTATTAAATGTACTTTGTGTTCCACTTCTCCCCATCATTCAACAATATTTATTACTGTTAGGGATTTTTTTCTTTATTATTTTAATGTGTAGTAGCTTTAATGTTTGTAAGCTGTCCAAACTTGTCTCTTGACAAGATGGGGGCCCCATAAATGAAATAAAGGAAGGGAAGAAGGAAAGGAGGAGAGTGACCTGGTATCAATTTATAATTTGCACTAAATCAAATATTGTATTATTTGGATTCACATTAAACATGACCTGACTTAGGTAGCTGAGTATGTAAGCTACCTTAATGTAGCTTAAACATTATTTGAAGAGAAACAAAAGCAAAGTATATAACAAGGAAAATACTTTCTTCCCTTCAAGTAACATTATTCCTACAAATGATAGTGGTTTCTTATTGTATCTATATCAGGTTTGTACCAGATTTGAATTCTCACTATGAGTTTTGAAAGACCCCATAAGTAAATATGCATATTTGGTTACTGAGCCGGTTATAAATTATCTGAACAAATTGTCTAAATTAGAAGAGTAGATTGAATAAAACTTGGAGACCACAAAGTCTGATTAAAGGATTAACAACATATAACTCTTAGAATTAAAGCTGTAATTGATCATATTTTTGTAGATAAACCATACTTTTTGTTTTTACTTATAGCACTTTTCAAATACTGTACAGACTGCATAGTGGCTACCTTATAAAGCAAATTTTACAGTGAGGGGAAAAACTATTTGATCCCCTGCTGATTTTATACGTTTGCCCACTGACAAAGAAATGATCAGTCTATAATTTTAATGGTAGGTTTATTTTAACAATGAGAGACAGAATAACAACCAAAAAATTCAGAAAAATGCATTTCAAAAGTTATAAATTGATTTGCATTTTAATGAGTGAAATAAGTATTTGATCCCCCTATCAATCAGCAAGATTTCTGGCTCCCATGTGTCTTTTATATACGTAATGAGCTGAGATTAGGAGCACTCTCTTAAAGGGAGTGTTCCTAATCTCAGCTTGTTACCTGTATAAAAGACACCTATCCACAGAAGCAATCAATCAGGTTCCAAACTCTCCACCATGGCCAAGACCAAAGAGTTGTCCAAGGATGTCAGGGACAAGATTGTAGACCTACACAAGGCTGGAATGGGCTACAAGACTATTGCCAAGCAGCTTGGTGAGAAGGTGAAAACAGTTGGTGTGATTATTCGCAAATGGAAGAAATACAAAATAACTGTCAATCTCCCTCAGTCTGGGGCTTCATGCAAGATCTCACCCCGTGGAGTTTCAATCATCATGAGAATGGTGAGGAATCAGCCCAGAACTACACGGGAGGATCTTGTCAATGATTTCAAGGCAACTGGGACCATAATCACCAAGAAAACAATTGGTAACACACTACGCCATTAAGGACTGAAATCCTGCAGCACTCGCAAGGTCCCCCTGCTCAAGAAAGCACATGTACAGGCCTGTCTGAAGTTTGCCAATGAACATTTGAATGATTCAGAGGAGAACTGGGTGAAAGTGTTGTGGTCAGATGAGACCAAAATCGAACTCTTTGGCATTAACTCAACTCTCTGTGCTTGGAGGAGAAGGAATGCTGCCTATGACCCCAAGAACACCATCCCCACTGTCAAACATGGAGGCACAAACATTATGTTTTGGGGTTGTTTTTCTGTAAGGGGACAGGACAACTTCACTACATCAAAGGGACGTCAAATCTTGGGTGAGAATCTCCTTCCCTCAACCAGGAATTGAAAATGGGTTGTGGATGGGTATTCCACCATGGCAATGACCCAAAACACATAGCCAAGGGAACAAAGGAGTGGCTCAAGAAGAAGCACATTAAGGTCCTGAAATGGCCTAGCCATTCTCCGGCATGACAAGTGGAGAATCCACCAATGGGTTAGCTTTGTCTTCTGCCCGGATAGACTAAGTCAGCCAAGTTGCCATGCCTCCCTCCGTGGAGCAGGACCCCAGTCTCGACTTAGTCTTTCGGCCAAGAGGACACACAACTTGGCTCTAGGATCAGATCACTAGATCAGGTCGTATTTAAGTTTTCTTGCTTTTTACCTAAGGCGGGGGGGGGGTGGTGAAAACAAGCAGCCGTTCGTTTGCCGCTGTTTCCAGCCGATCAGAGCGGATCCGCAGGGTATTGTTGAAACCCCAGCTGATCGTCAGAGGGGTAACAAAGGAGCCGGTCGCCGTTTTGGCACCGCATGGGCTGCAGAGCGGGAGGGAGGAATCTCCCCCCCGGGTGGAGAGAAGCCATACCTAGCCTCCACGGAAGAGCCAGACTGCTCGATATTAACTCACCTCATCCCAGCTGCAGGGAGCGAATTCAGAGCAGCCACCATTGATAAGACAGGCTTACAGCCACCATTTTCAAGCCGCGAAATTTAAAACGACTGGCTAGGTAGCTCTCGCTCAGATTCCAACAGGCTGGACATCAATTGCCCCTGAAGCACAGCGCCGGTAGGCCACAGCTGGCTCGGACTGGCACAAGGTGGATGATTTCAATTTTCTCTCTCCAATTGAACCAGGAAGGGGATCAGGCCGGAGAAGTCCTGAATGGGGGGAGGGAAGGGAAGCACGTGTCGCCCCTCCTCAGCTACAAAACCTTCCTAGTACAAGATAATGCCATTTCCCTGTACCTGCTGAGCCATTCACAATCCGGCACAAATTCAATTGCCACGTTTTTAAAGGAATTTTTAAAAAGGAGGAAGACAGAGAGAAGAGGAAGAGTCACGACAACCTGAGCTGTCTGCCCAATGTTAATTTGATCTTGCCGCTGCCAGCAACACAACAGTGTGTTGGATTAAGGGAGCACAGAGGTGTGGCTGTATCATTAATTGGCCTTACCACTTTGGACTGTTTCCAGTCATTACCAGGTTGCTCTATGGTCTAAGCCGACCTATCACCAGGCCTCTCACCTCGAAATTCCTCTCAGTCCCTACGCTGAGATATCTCTTGTGTCAATGGCAGATACCATCGCTGCTCAAGCAGCACAGGACTCATCCATTAGTCCTCCTGGACGTAAGAGGCGAAGATCATCCAATCAGGAAGCAGCGGGAAGGATCAAGGCCAAAGCAATATCTGGCAAAAGATCCTCCAAGGCCGCTGATAAGGAGGCCAAACGAAGACACCAGGCTCTGGAGAAATAATTTTCTAGAGCCAAAAAGACAAAACACAGCAAGAGATGGACTAGTTCCCCCTGCTTACACAGAGGATGAGATATTTGGCCTGCTGCAGTCTATTCAGGAACTTCTGGAATCAGAGGCCGAGGCAGAACAGACAGATCCCCCTTAAGCGAGGGGCTTGAGAGCCCGGGGGCACCCGGTACACACTCAGTGGAGGGGCTTTGCCCCACAGACAATCAGGGAGCCCTATCATCAGAACACTTACAGTCCCTGATATCTCAGGCCATTGCGCAGGGCATTGCTTCTACAATGCATCACAAGTCCAGAACCGGGTCAGTTGTTTCAAGAGGTCGATCCTACCTTTCCCAAGAGGAAGCTGTGGCATATCAGGGATCAGTTTCACCATCTCGCTCCTCCAGAAGCAGAAGGTCCCCCACGGGGGACTATGAGCAAATGGATCAGGGGCTGTCAGAGGATGAAGGTATATCCCCAGACTCCCCACCATTCATAGGCCTCTTCAATCTGACCCTCTTTAAATCCCTGCTCCACAAGGCCAGCAGCACGGCAAAAATTAAGAGGCCAAGGATTCTCCAGGAGGGACCCTCTATATGTCAGGACATGAACAGCAGGGTGTTTTCAGAACCCACCTACATACAACAATATATCCCCTGCCCTCCCCTCTTTTTTAATACAATTCAGAAAAATTGGGGGGCACTAAGGTCTTTCCCTTCAATGGGGGGGGACAGATAAGCTGTTCAACATTGATCCTGCCTTATCAGAAGTAATAGAAGTCTTGACAGTAGATGAGCCACTGGCGGCTCTATTTTCAACCTCTACGGTATCCGGGGACACGGCGGAGGCCCTGAAGTCAGAAGACAGGAAGGCGGAACTGACTTTCCGCAGAACACATCAGGCCTCAGCGTGGGCGATCAGGGCAGCCATATCTAACTCCTTTTCACTAGGACTTTGTTGCTTTGGCTGCGCCAACTCCCGGCCAAGATTTCCCCAGAGGAGGAGAGAACCCATCATGATTTAAGGAGGTTGGTGACGGCAGCTGAATTCATGGCAGATTCATCATTACACGCCGCAAACTACTCTGCCAGAGCAATAGCATCCAACATCACAGCACGCAGATTACTGTGGCTCAGATAATGGCGAGCTGACATCAAGGCAAAGTGGCGGTTGGCTGCTGTGCCTTATAAGGGTGGCCTACTCTTTGGTGAGGCCCTAAACCCTTATCTAATAGAAAACAAGGACAAACGCAAGGTCCTGGCTCACCTCTCAAGGAAGACTGAGAGGAGAGTCTCTACTTACGCTCGCAGACAACTCTTCAGATCAGAAGCAGGTCCAGAGCCTCCTTCTTTTTCCTGTCCCTATCAGCCCAGATCACACCCGACAGGTTGACAGATCCGGTAACAGGGACAGATATAGGCAGCAATTCCAGTCGAAGCAGCCCTTTGGAGGAGCGGGGGGCAGCCCTTTCATAAATCCAAATGATGGCAGGGAAAGCTCCCCCATTGGTGGCAGGCTGGCCCTTTTCGCACACAGATAGCAAGCCACCACCATGGACCTTTGGATCTTAAACACCGTCAGATTCGGCCTCTCACTGAAATTCACCTCCAAGCCCCCGAATCACTTCGTCCCTTACCCATCACCCAAAGATCCGATCAAAAGGGGCCTCATCAACAAGGCCATCCAGGATCTCCTGGACATTCAGGCTATAGAACCAGTTCCAACGGGGCAGTAGGGACAGGGATTCTACTCCATCTTATCCATAGTCCCAAAGAGTTCGGGGGGATAGAGAGCAATTCTAGACCTAAAAAGTCTGAACAATCACTTGGCATACAGAAAATTCAAAATGCAGACTCTCCAGTCAATATTAGCCGGCATCAGAAGGGGAGACCTCCTAACATCCATAGATCTGACGGAGGCTTACCTTCACATCCCCATATTTCTCCTGCATGGGTGGATTCCGAATCCACCAATGGGTTGTGTCAGCCTACTACCCAATCACAGACTAGGTCCGAAATTTAGCTCCGCCTCCTGGCTTCCTTCCCCAGTTTTTTCCTAGTCTGAAGCCCAAGAACAGCTCTTCTCGGTAGCTCCAGGGAAATAGAGTCTTTCTTTGGTTTTCCTTCGGAAAAAGGACTGGTAACATAATCGATTTTAGTTAGCTTAGTAGTTAAGGTTTTCAGCTTTTGGACATACAAAATTTAGAGTTTGGGGTTTTTTTTGGAAATTACCTGGTTTTTTCGGCAGGTGCCGTTCGGAGTTTTCCTCCTCGCCGCCGAGATCGCCGGGGAGGCCGCCCAGGCCTAGGGCCTCGGGGGAACGGGATCCGCGGTCAGAGACATCCCCGGACTTCCGGACGGCCTCCGGACAGCGTCCGAGACCCCGCAGCCGTCGAGGGAAGGTCGAAGCCTCGGTCGATCGACGCAGAAAGGGCGGAGGACTGCCCCTACCAACCGCAAGTGGGGATCTCGGGACGGGGGAGGAGGTCGCCGGACCTTTGGGGCCGGTGGCGGTAGACGGAGCCGCTTCTAATCGGGGCGGGTAGACCGGAGCCTGTTAAATCCAGGCACCGCGTGGCCGAGAGCACTGAGATCCGACCAAAAAATTGGTGCGGTGGCCATTTTGATTAAGGGGAGGTCCCAGCCTCTGGTGCGAATCGCCATATTGGAAAGGGGGTGGTCCCAGCCCGTCCGCGCCGCCTGATTGGAGCCCTTCGCCAGGGCGCGAATCACCACCCTTTGAAAGGCGGGCACACAAACCTCCTTTGTTTCCCTTTACTGGGGCCTAGGCCCAGGCAGGCTGCCGGAGAGCAGCAATTGCTGGAGCCGCAGGGCAGCGGCAGTTGACCGGGCAGCTGCGGCCGGAAGCGTGAAGTGCGGGTGTCGTTGCAGCTCCAACAGCATCAACACCGGGCAGCACCAGAGGAATCAGGGAGGCCCAGGCCGGAAGCCCCTCGTTTGGGAAACTGTGGGCCGCCTTCCCTACAAGCTACCGTCGTGCAGGTCAGGGAAGAGCTCCCTGTAGCGCTACCGACGTCAGCCGCGCCAGCCAGCTACCAGGACTCAGTCCTAGTAGGAGCATGGCCATGGCTGAGGGCACCCCGGCCCAAGGCTCAGCGCCCCCTCCGTCGCCCCCGCGTCGACCAGAGGAACAAGGGGGGGGCAAGAAGAAGGCCAAAATCAAGCACCTAACTGAGCCTTCAAAGACAGCTGAGCGGCAGGCCATAAGGAGACATCAGGCCTTGGAGAAAGAATTCGCCAAGGCCCAGAAGCTCAGGGCCAGTGGAACGGAGAGAGCAGATCTGTACCCTACGGAGACTCCCAGCCCCTTCGGGTCTTCGGGAAGCACGGAGCAGGGGTTCAGAGAATGGCTCCCAAGGGGTGAGACGGAAGGAGAACGGTCTCCAATATCGCTGCCATCATCACCAGCACACTCCGAACCCACGACCAGCCAGGAGGAGGCTGGGCGCAGAAGTAGGAAAAGAACCAGGTCTGGTAAGTGGTCTTCCCAGCTTCATTCTATCTTGCAGGAAGCCCTAGAGCACCTCAGGCCCCCCAGGAGTGAGTCCCCTCCCCGGAGGGCCCACACTCCCCGGAGAGGAAAGGTAGTGTTCCAGGACTCAGACGGGTCTGAGACTTCCTCACAGGTGGCAGATGAGGAGCTGGAGGAGTGGGATGACGAGGGAGCCCCATTGTCAGAGAATGAGGAGACAGATCATCAGACAACCCAGGTTTCAGGTCTGTTTGACCACACCTTGTTCCACTCCCTCTTGCCAAAAATATGCTCCGTACTCGATCTGCCAACCAAGACCAAGGAGGTCAAACCGCCATCCTCGGAGGAGGAGGACGCCAAGGACCCACTGCTATACTCACCGGTATCAGAGGTAATACAGGTACCGTGCACGAAGGTTTTTAGGTCTTCGGTCCGGTCCCAGTGGACCAACCTAAGCGCTATCCCTTCACCAAACAGCATTGAAAAGAAGTTGTTTAATGTGTGCAGTTCCCTGGCATCCCTCATAGAGCTGCCACAGGTAGATGAACCGCTAATCTCTCTCTTTTCCTCCTCAGCCATTCCTGGTGACATCTCAGAGGCGATGAGGGCGGAGGAGAAGAAAGTAGAACTCTCCCTCCGCAGAGTACACCACTCATCGGCCTGGGCCATTAGGGCCTCGTCCACTGCATCTGTCTTTTCCAGGTGGCTGCGGGAGCTGCAGGCGAGCGTCCCTCCAGAGCAGGCACGTATTCAGCAGACACTGACCAAGCTGCGCATGACAGCGGAGTTCATGGCGGACGCCACACTGTCCGCCTCACGATACGCGGCCAGAGCGATTGCAGGTACGGTGGCAGTCAGGAGACTCACATGGCTTAAGAACTGGAAGGTGGACCTCAAGTCAAAGTGGCGCCTCGCCACAGCTAAGTATTCAGAATCAAAGCTTTTTGGAGCGATCCTGGATCCTTACGTGATCGAGGATAAGACCAAGAGGAAGGTCCTAGCACACCCCTCAAAAAAGACGGATAGGGCAGGTCAGGAGTTCCGCAGACAGGCTCCCCACCAGAGCGGGAGCGGGGAATGGAGACAGCCCTTTCAGGGAGGACGGTCTTGGGAAGGGCCCAGAACTCCGCGTTCCTTCTCATACAGGCAGGAGCGCGGCCAGGACCGTCCAGCCTCCGGCAGGGGCCAACCTTCCAAGCGTCCCTTCAGGGGTGGGGGAGGCCGGCCCTACAGACGCTCCAAGTGACCCCTGGAGCAGCCCCATCGGGGGTCGTCTGGCGCTGTTCAGCGAAGCATGGCAGACGACCACGACGGATGCCTGGGTCAGAGAGACTGTAGCCCAGGGTCTAGCGATAGAATTTTACTCCATCCCTCCGGAAAACTTCATAAGGTGCCCGTTGTCTCGCAACAAGGCCAAAGCGGGCCTTCTAGATCAGGCCATAAAGCACCTGGAGGAAATAAGGGCGATAGAGCCGGTCCCTCCAGGGCAGGAAGGAAGGGGATTTTACTCCATCCTGTTCCTGGTTCCAAAGTCATCCGGGGATTGGAGAGCCATACTCGACCTAAAACGCCTCAACCACTACGTAGTATACAGAAAATTCAAAATGCAGTCTCTCAGATCCATACTAGCAGGCATCAGGAAGGGGGACCTGATGTCATCCATAGACCTCACAGAGGCCTACCTACATATTCCAATAAGGAGGGACCACAGAAGGTTTCTCAGATTTTGTTACAGGGGACGACACTTCCAGTACAGGGCCCTACCATTCGGCCTCTCCTCAGCGCCCCGAGTGTTCACAAAGATCCTGGCGGCTCTGGGAGCGCATCTACGCATGATACCGGTAAGAGTCCAATGCTACTTGGACGACATTCTGATTCTGTCAGGTTCACACAGGGCAGCAGTGGCGGATGTTCAGACCACCATAGACATCCTCCAGTCGCACGGGTTCTCAGTAAACCACAAGAAAAGCCAGCTCACGCCTTCGAGGAGACTTCTCCACCTAGGGGCCATCATAGATTCGGAACGGGGCATGGTGTATCTGTCACAGGAGCGGCAGGAGAGTTTACAGAAACTAGCGATTCTGGTAACGGGGAGGAAGGTGGCCTCCGTAGTACAACTGTCCCAGCTCCTGGGGAAGATGATATCATGCCTGGGGATCGTTCCGTGGGCAAGGCTCCACTCCAGAAGTCTCCAATGGCTCCTACTGCCCTACCAGAGGCGGAACCAGAGCGCCTCGCTCAGGAAAGTCAGGGTCTCTCCCCAGGTCATAGCATCCCTCAGATGGTGGAAGTCAGACGGAAGTGATACTAATTGCTCCATACTGGCCGAGACGTCCATGGTTTGCAGACCTGGTAGACCTATCGATCTCGCCAGTGTGGAAACTCCCTCCGAGTCAGGTATCCCTGAGCCAGGGGAAACTCCAACACCCAGACCCACAATGGCTCCAACTAGCCGCCTGGCACTTGAGCGGGAGGGTCTGAGTAGGCAGGCCTTCTCAGAGGAGGTCATTTCGGTCATCCAGGACGCCCGTCGACCCTCCACCAATAGGATATATGACGCTACCTGGAGGAATTTCTCCTCCTGGTGCACTAGGCAGGGGCTAAACCCCCTGGCGGTCACCATTCCCGTCATCCTCCAGTACCTGTGGGACGGCATGAGCAGGGGTCTAGCGACCAACACCATCCGTAGACAGGTAGCAGCCCTTCAAACGGTCCTGGTCTGTGAGGACCGAGGAACCCTGTCACAACACCCAGCGGTGAGTGCCTTCCTAAAAGGGGCCGCCACAAGGCGGCCTCCCGTAGTCCACCGCTTCCCATCTTGGGACCTAAACAAGGTACTACAAGCGCTGACTGAGGCCCCCTTTGAACCACTGGGAGCCAGTCCACTCCGTTTCCTGATGCTGAAGGTGGCCTTCCTTGTGGCGATCACCTCGGCAAGGAGGATTTCGGAGTTGGGGGCTCTCTCGGTCCGGCCGGACCTGATCACATTTGCAGAGGGCAGGGTAATTCTGCGGCTGGACCCAACCTTCATACCTAAGGTCAACACATGGTTCCACAGGGCACAGGAACTGGTTCTTCCGGATTTCTGCCCAAATCCCACACACCGTCTGGAGAGACAGTGGCACACATTGGACGTGCGCAGGGCTCTGCGTCACTACGTAGATAGAACAGCAACTTTCAGGAGATCTGAGGCCCTATTCGTGTCCTATCATCCTTCTTCCAAGGGTCGGAAGGTATCCTCCTCGACCATTGGGAGGTGGATCAGGGCATGCATAGATAGGGCCTATGAATCATTGGACCTGCAGGTACCAATCAACATCACGGCGCACTCCACAAGGAGCGCGGCCACATCGGCAGCTTGGCGCACCCAGGCACCACTGGAGGAAATTTGTAGAGCAGCCACGTGGGCCTCTCCGTCCTCCTTTGTTAGAAATTACAAGATTGATCAATTTGCTGCAGCTGAGGGTTTGTTTGGCAGAAGGGCCCTGCAGCAGATAGTAGAGTCCTAGTAAGAGATAGCCTAGACCCCCACCCAGGGGGACTCATGAGGGCTTGGGTACGTCCCATTGGTGGATTCGGAATCCACCCATGCAGGAGAAGAAGCGTTGACTTACCTGAACCACTTTTCTCTGCATGGGGGGATGGAGAATCCACACCCTCCTCTAACTGGTCTAGGCAGGAGTTTTTCTCTTACAGGATACTGAAATGGAGCTACACGGTCCGATCTGATGAGGAGCTTCATCTGTCAAAAACTGGGGAAGGAAGCCAGGAGGCGGAGCTAAATTTCGGACCTAGTCTGTGATTGGGTAGTAGGCTGACACAACCCATTGGTGGATTCTCCATCCCCCCATGCAGAGAAAAGGCGTTCAGGTAAGTCAACGCTTCTTCCCGAGCATCGGAGGTTTCTCAGGTTCTATTATGCAGGCCAACATCTTCAATACAGGTCTCTACCCTTTGGACTTTCATTGGCCCCCAGAGTGTTCACAAAGGTACTGGTGACACTCACCGCACATTTACGAATCATCCCCATGCGCATCCAGTGCTACCTGGATGACATTCTCATATAATCCTCATCCGTACAAGCGGCACAGTCAGAACTGTCATTGACCCTAAGAACCCTTCAAGACCATGGGTTCTCAGTAAATTTCCAGAAGAGTCAGATATTTCCGTTGACCCGCCTTCTTCATCTGGAAGCCATGATAGACACACTGAAGTGCGAGGTCTACCTATCTCGAGAGCGTCGAACCAGCATTCGAGGTCTGGTCAATCAGATTCAAAAGAAACTAGCCACCACACTCGGAAAGATGATCTCATACATCGCAATTGTGTCCTGGGCACAACTACATTCCAGAAGCTTGCAATGTTTCCTGCTCCCGTTTCAGAAAATAGGAACCAGCCCCCCCCAACCAGAAGGTAAGGGTCCCACCACAGGTCCTGAAGTCTCTCCAGTGGTGGTCATCCCCAGCGGTGGGAAAAGGATACATGTTCAAGGAACCCACCCGAGTCATCCTGACCACAGATGCCAGCCTATTTGGTTGGGGAGCACACCTGCAATCACAGCTGGCACAGGGCCAATGGTCCAAAGCAGATCTGAGACACAACATAAACTGGTTAGAGCTCAGAGCCATACACCTGGCCCATACACAACTCAGTGGCGGATCAGCACGTCCTAGTTCTCACGGACAATGTGGCGACAAAGGCCCATATCAACCGATAGGAGTACACGATCCAGATCTCTCATGGCTGAGGCCCAATCGGTGGGAATCTGGGCAGAGAACAACCTCGTCTCCCTCAGAGCCGAACACATATCAGGAGAGGCAAATCAGCAGGCGGACTTCCTGAGCAGGTCAACAGTAGACCACTCACAGTGGAGCCTGCATCCAGTTCTCATCAGAGAGGTTCGGCCATCCAGTGCTGGACCTACTCGCCAGTCCCAGGAATGCCCAGCTCCCAAGATTTTTCTCCCGCTTCCCTTGGCCCATGGGGCTGCTATATGCCTTTCCCCCTCTTCGTCTGATGCAAGCAACCATCAGAAAAATACTGCAGGAACAAGCAGAGGTGATAGTTATTGCTCCAACTAGCCAAGACGGCCGTGGTTTGCTGACCTTGTGAGTCTTTCAGTATCTCCTCTGTGGAGGATTCCACACTACCAAATCTCCCTCAGCCAGTGGGCCCTACAACACCCAGAGCCACAGTGGCTCCAACTAACCGCTTGGCACTTGAACGGAGCCTCCTAACAGGGGAGTCTTATTCATCAGATGTCATTACCACGATCCAGGCCTCAAAAAGGCCTACAACTAATAGAATTTACGATTCCATGTGGAGGAATTACTGTAGCTGGTGTGCAAGACAGCATTTAGATCCTTCTAGAATTACTATTCCAAGGATCTTAGACTACTTGTCGGAGGGGCTTAAGAGGGGATTAGCACCCAACACAATTCGCAGACAGGTGGCCGCTCTGTCCACTATCCTCACGTATGGCAATTCTGGTGTGATCCTTCATTAAAGGCGCAATGAACAACAGACCACCCTTGGTCCACAGATATCCCTCCTGGGATCTATCCAAGGTCCTACAGGCCATCACCTCATCTCCATTTGAGCCTCTCCGGACCTACAGTTTACAGTACCTGACACTTAAGGTCACATTTCTGGTCGTTGTAACTTCGGCTAGACGCATCTCAGAGTTGGCAGCACTATCAGTTAGGGAAGCCCTCTGCATCTTCCACACAGATAGGGTGATCCTATGACTGGATCCCTCCTTCATTCCCAAGGTCAATTCCTTGTTTCACAGGACGCAGGAGATGGTGCTACCAGATTTTTGCCCTCAGCCTTCCCATGAATTGGAATGCAAATGACATACTTTAGATGTTCGCAGGGCCTTAAGACATTACATAAAGCGAACTGCACCCTTCCATAAGTCTGAGGCCCTGTTCATATTCTTCCAGTCTCACTCAAGGGGTTGAAGGGTCACGGCATCCACAATCGGCAGATGGATCAGGAATTGCATAGCAGGAGCATACCAGAGGCAATCGCTCCCAATACCTAATCAAATCACTGCCCATTTCACTCGCAGCACTGCAACATCAGCAGTGTGGGCGACTCAGGCGCCGATTGAAGAAATATGTAGGGTGGTGATTTGGGCATCGCTTTCCCCTTTTGTAAGACTATAAGATAAGTTTGCATCGGCAGAGGCCTCATTTGGCAGGAGGGTCCTCCAATGCGTAGTATCAAAGAGTGGGACACAGGCCCAGACTGCTTCCTACCCACAGGGACAGTGAGACTTTGGTACATCCCATTGGTGGATTCTCCACTCATCATGCTGGAGAAGGGGCGTTGTCTTACCTAAACGCCTTTTCTCAGCATGACGATGGAGAATCCACTCCCACCCTTAGGGCCTGTCAGGTCCTGTGTCAGAAATAATTGTGCCAACACAGCTGCGCCTCAATCGAGACTCGGATCCTGCTCCAGGAAGGGAGGCGTGGCAACTTGGCTGACTTAGTCTATCTGGGCAGAAGACGAAGCTAATCCATTGGTGGATTCTCCATCGTCATGCTGAGAAAAGGCGTTCAGGTAAGACAACGCCCCGTCTCCAGACCTTAATCCCATAGAAAATCTGTGGAGGGAGCTGAAGGTTCGAGCTGCCAAACGTCAGCCTCGAAACCTTAATGACTTGGAGAGGATCTGCAAAGAGGAGTGGGACAAAATCCCTCCTGAGATGTGTGCAAACCTGGTGACCAACTACAAGAAACATCTGACCTCTATGATTGCCAACAAGTACTAAGTCATGTTTTGCAAAGGGGTCAAATACTTATTTCACTCATTAAAATGCAAATCAATTTATAACTGTTTTGAAATGCGTTTTTCTGGATTTTTTGTTGTTGTTGTTAATTCTGTCTCTCACTGTTAAAATAAACCTACCATTAAAATTATAGACTGATCATTTCTTTGTTAGTGGGCAAACATAGAAAATCAGTAGGAGATCAAATAATTTTTTCTTCACTGTACATATATTAAATTATAATTTTGGGCTCACTAATTGCATTCTTTATATATTATTCAGGTGTGTAAGGTAAAAAAGATCAACTTTTTTTACATTAAGTGCATTCGATTCACAATCCATATGTTTTCTTAGAAACGTGATCCAGGTTTAATTCTGTTTACAGATGTAAGTCTAGTTACTTTTATGGTAAAAATGTATTTTTTTCTGACACTAATTGAAAATATCCATTTGTCATATAAGAATCTTGTACACATTATAGATTGTAAAAAGATAGATAAATAAATTACTCAATCAACTCATAAAAGCTGGTTCAATAATATCTGTAATATTTCTGACTTCATACCTGGAATTAACATAATGTGGCATTCTTTGTTTTAAGAATTACTGGTCTCACCAGTCTTAATGGTTAGACAAAGTGATCGGCTCGACTGACAGTTAAGCCATAGGTTTCAATCTGCTGTCATAAAGTGCTATTGTGTTTTATTGATGACAATATTAAATTGCCACTGAAGAGGCCTTGGTTGAAGTGTACCCTCAGCCAAAGAAACTGAGTGAATGTGTGTGAGCTAGTTATTATGTCTCAATCCAACCTACTAATAGGAATTGCGCTGGGGGGGGAATTGGAGAACAGAGCACTATATGATGTCTTGAATTTCTGAAGGAAGGTGGGTAGTAAATCTAACAAATTAGATAGAGTGGAAATGGGATTCTATGTATCAAGGCTGAATACATGAGAGCAGTTGCAGCTTTTTAATTCAGATATCTGAATAAAATATCATATATTTTTTCCTACCTTGGCATTAGTTGTGATAGTTCCCAAATTACAAGCAATAGGAAAGAGTTACCTGTTACAGAATGTTCCCTCTGGCTTAATATATACAGGACAGTACTTCAGTTGTTTCTGATTTTCATCCCTGCCATTAAAGATTTCTCCTCTCATTACTTTTGCCAGTTAGAATAAAGGAGAAGATAATCCCTGTGGTCTTAAGCATTTCCTTTTGTAGGCAATAATTACATTTGTGTAGTGGGATGTGATAATCATAAAGTGAGAACATTAGTTAAATGCATTGGAGGAAGATGGGATATGGTTTTCTATAAAATGGAAGTTAAGGAACAATACCTTCAATTAAACTCAATGTCGTAGTGGCTAGGCACAAAAGGAGCCACCCTACTGTAGGCTTGGCTCCATGACTTGGTTTTTCTGATTGTGGTACTACAGAGATGTATATATTAACATATAGCCTTCTTGGTAAACTGGGCAAAATTTTGCACACGTATCTCCATTACTCATCAGCAAAGTAGATGCGATAGTTATCTTCAGTAGCATATTATAAGAACATAAGATGATTAGAATGCTTTATACATGTATATATGTTATGTTTGTTGTCTAATAACCTAGGTTCTCTGAAAAATATATAGTTCTATAATATAAACGCAATACAGAGAAGCTGTTAATGATGGGTTTTTAAAAAAATGCATACAAGTATGAGTACTTTTAAAAACTGTAGCTAAAGAATTAAATTGCTTCTTACTGTAGAATTTGGCTTTGAAAGAAACTTATAAGTTCTAATCTGAAGTTCAGAATCATAAGCGTTGAACTTCCTTTCCCCTCTATTATGAGCAATTGTTCATGAGGTTTTGCTTCTAGTTTCAGTTTAGCTATGGTTTATCGTTCACATTTAAAACTGGAACAATGGTACTATAACTATAATTTAGGGGGGAAGGCCTGAATCATGAAGTCTGAAGTTGCTTATCTCCATTATAATTAAAACTAATTTCTAGAGAGGTGAAATGAGCAAATCTGATTAGTTGAACATAAAACAAGACCTTGTGGGTGTTACACTGTTACAGAGTTCAAAAACTGAAAGTTTGTTCCTATAATGTTAAGACATACAGAAATACATTATGTTAGACCAAAGGTGCCTAAATGTATACAAATATAATCTATGCAATTTGAATACCTAGGGTTTTTTATTCTATAAATAATTAAAGGGAACAATGCTGTATATATTATCATCTAGGTGACAAACAGCATGTTTGGTGCTTCAAGAAAGAAGTTTGTAGAGGGGGTCGACAGTGACTACCATGATGAAAATATGTACTACAGCCAGTCATCGATGTTCCCACATCGATCAGAAAAAGATGTAAGTTTTTTGTGCATATTACATTTAATTTTAAAGTTTAGGCTTAATGAGAGTAGTTTTTTTGTAATATACAGAATTACACCCCACACATAGACAAACAAATACAATTACTTTTACTATACCACACACTTTACAGAATGGTGGCGCAGTAGTTAGAATGCATTATTGCAGGCTGACTCTGCTACTGCCAGGAGTATGATCCTGAGCAGCTCCAGGTTGATTCAGCCTTCCTTCCTTCAGTAAAATGGTCTGTAAATGAGGGCCCAGATTGTTGGGGGCAATATGCTGACTCTGTAAACTGCTTAGAGAAGGCTGTAAAGCACTGTGAAGCAATATATAAGTCTAAGTGCTATTGCTAAGTGCCATAGTTACTGCTCTTACTCTTATAACAGCAGAGCACTCTGCAAATTTGTAAAAATATAGCATGGTTGTATTACTGAAGATACTATGTTCTCAGTTACTGGATAACTTTCCTCAGTGGCTTTGTATAGATACAAGGAAGAAGGGGGATGGAGTTTTGAGTCAAATGCTCTCCAGTGGTAGTCCTACAAATAGGACTGCAAACAACATCTCGATTTCCTTTCCTGCTGTCCCACTTTAGCAAGTAACAATTGGCAATAGTACAAAATTCAACTTAAGATATCTAAAATATCTAAAGGTAATGTTTGTATTATCTGTGTGTAAAATTAATCAATTTGGGTATCTAAGGATTTTTACAGTACAAGTAGTCCTAGACTTAAGACAATAATTGAGCCCCAAATTTTTGTGCTAAGCTAAACCTTTGTGAAGTGAATTTTTCCCCATTTTATGACATTTCTTGTCACAGTTGTTAAAGTGAATCACTGCAGTTGTTAAGTTAGGGTTGTTGCTTCCCCATTGACTTTGCTTGTCAGAAAGTCATAAAAGGGGATCACATGAAACACTGCAGCTGCCATAAATATGAGTCAGTTGGTAGGCACCTGAATTTTGATCACATGAACATGGGGATTGCTGCAATGGTTGTAAGTGTGAAAAATGGTCATAAGACACATTTTTAGTGTTGTTGTAACCTTGAACAGTCACTAAATAAACTCGTAAATCGAGGACTACCTGTATTAAATTTCTTCAGTTACTTGAACTGATGATTTGAGGCCTGAAGCCAAACTGAAATTAGGCTTTCATTGAGTGCATATGTAGCTGGCTGGCCATCATTCTTTCTATTACTTTGCTCAAGAAAGTGATATTTATAACAGGATACTAGTTGTTCACATCCTGAATGTTCAGGGAAGCCCAAGGACAGAACAAACTGCAGTTTCTTTCACAGCAGTGGGCATATAATGAACAAAATTCATTATATATGAATTCATATAATGAACAAAATTCCAGTTATTTTTACAAATAACTCAAAGCAGCAAACATATCAAACATTCCTTCCTCCTGTTTTCCCCACAACAACAACCCTGTGAAGTGAGTTGGACTGAGAGAAAATGAGGTCACCCAGCTTTTATGGCTATCATACTCCTTGGTTTGATTTAAAAGTCCCTCCTTGTCACATAATACCATAATACCAATGTTTAACAAATTATAGTGCTTATCTTTAAAGTGTTTAATATTTCATAACCACTACATTTTATCCTTGACTAATTTGTTTTACATTTGATTTCCAATTTAGATGCTGGCATCACCATCAACATCAGGTCAGCTGTCTCAGTTTGGGGCAAGTTTATATGGGCAACAAAGTAAGAAATCTATTTTTATAATAGGCCAGTGGTTGTATGTGTTTGTAAGTTACCTTAAATTAGATTCATTTAATGTAGCCTTTTTTTCTCTTGATACAGTTTTTAAAGCTGTTCAAAGTATTTTAAAAAGATAAGAGTGTTTGGAAGTCGAGCACAGCTGCTTTGAAAACTATCTTCAGTTATCTGTACATATGTATCATAGTCAGCTGTTTTGCTTTGTCAGCAAAACTGTTCTTGTGTGCACACATGCAGACAACTAGAAACAAGTTTCAGAGCAGATGCAGAAGTGTTCCAAAAACCACTACTACTTTTGTGCTTTGAAGACAGGTGTTTCGCTCTTGTTAGCATGCTTTGCAAAACACCTCTTTTAATTGCTTTGTACATCCTTAATAATTTCAGCATAACTGCATCTTAAAATATGATGCAAACTTTTTTTCCTATAATATGCTTGCAAGCCATTGCTTCAATTGAGGGCAATAAAAATGAACAATTCATAAATAGCTTTTTTAATTTTAGCACTTCTACAGAACATTCAGTTGTTCATATTAGATTCCTATCACTTAAGTTACTGGAGAATAAATAATAATACTAGATTATGTTTTAGACTTCATCTAACTTGCTATTTCAGTTTATGTTGTCAATATTTCACAAAAAATCTTATATCTGGCAGTATTTTTTTTTCTATAAATGAATAGCAAACTTTTATTAGTTCAAAGGGAATATTCATGAATCCTATTCCAGGAAGAACAATTTCCTCTTGGATTTTAAATAAAAACCATCAGTACCTAGGGTATTATTTTTCTGGCCCCTTCCTTATAATAAAATGGCTCAGAAATGTTTCCAGATATGGGTAAATTTTAAACTGCTCCTAAATTACTTTTGCTTCTGTTTAAGAATTTCTGTGTACATTATTAAGTCTGCAACTATCCTACATGGCTCTCTAATTGAACTGTGAAACTGAAGGTTTTCTTATTTGTATGTTTATATTACAGTTCTTGACTAGGGTGCTTTAGGAATCCTTACAATTCCAAAATGCCAGTTAAGTGGCTCCTCAGAATGCCTTGTTTCTCTTGTTCATATTCATGTGTAGGAGAGCATGGTAATATATTTTAGAAATTGCCTTTTTCTCTCAGACCTGTGAACTGCATGGAAGACTAGCAGAGAATAGAAAGTCTGGTCAGAGCATTCAAGGGGAAATTATGATTTTGACATATAAAGTGATAGCTCTAAGAATTGTTTACAACAAAGAATAATCATATCCCTAGCAGCTGAACTTAACATCCAAAGCTGTTGGGGAGCTGAACTCTCAGATACAGATGAATGAATTTGCCCCCTTTAGACCAGGGATCCCCAACCCCTGGTCCGTGGACTGGTACCAGGCCACAGCATACCAGCAACCGGGCTGCACAAAGAAGCAAAGCCCCATCCATGGGATGCAGTCAGCACACAAAACCATGCCCCCTCCGGTCCGCGGAAAAGCTTCTCTATACATAACCGGTCCCTGATGGCCAAAAGGTTGGGAACCTCTGCTTTAGACAGTGTTGGCAGTGTTCTGTTCTCATTTATAGAGAAGGTAATATGCATAACATTTTTCATTATGCCAAATAACTAACACACACACACACACACACACATATGTATATGTGTGTGTGTGTATGTGTGTATATTAAAATTTCAAGACAAATAGTGATAGTTGTAGTCCTTCCCATCTCAGCATTGATAAACATTTCATCTTATTTATCCTTTGTTGTATGCTGGCTTGTATTGGTATAAATATCTATAGTGTTACCTTAAATAGTACTTTACAGTTGACTTAAAATATTAAATAGTACTTTATAGTTGACTTAAAATAGAGCATAAAAAGTCATTCTTTTTTTAATTGCTTATTCTGCATAAGCCGGTTTTTTAAATATGTTCTTGAAGTCCAGTTCTAAATTCTTTGTCCTGTTACAAAATAATTGCTTATATTAGGATGAGCAATATATTAGATGTTTTTATTTACTATTGTCTATAATATTTTCATGTGATCTTCTTTCTGTCTTACACTCAAGGGTGCACATCCGTGAACATAAATAGACATCTTTCATATATTTAATACATAAAAAACTGAAAGAAGGAATATTTTTTTAAATATTTTAAGAAATCAATTTATATATTTCTGTAACTTTTGATTAATATGAATAGTTTGATTTGTTACATAAATTCAAATGTAGTTTTGGATCACAAATGTATATTGCCTTGTCTATTATTTTTCTGTCTCCAAAAAAGCAGACTATATGATACATAAGCTACTAAATCTCAGATCCCACCAGGAAATCTTCATTTGGCCTTTGTAAATTGAGATTTTAAAACATAGCTTGCATCAAAACTAAATGTTTATATTTGTGACCAAAACACAGCACTGTCCTACTCATATTACTCAGGAGAACATAGGGGAAGAGGAATTTCACATCTGTTTCTCTTCCTTTCTCTTTGTTTCTTCCCATCTTATAACTCCCATTGCCTTTCCCCTCTCCAGAAGCTCCCTGAAGAATTATTTTAAGGGGAAAATAGAAAAAAACCATTATGCCAGCAATATCCATTCCACTTGCAGATGGACACCATTGAATTAATTATTAGTACAAAATAATACATTTGATGCAAGTCTACTGTCATTGTTTAGTAAGTTGGCATAGATTTCAGCTGTGACTGTTATTGGAGTGTAAGTGTCATATCTACTAATAAATGTTGGAAATGCAAACTTGTGTTGTACTCTGCAAACTATCCTTATCTTTAGCAATTGATTGTTGATAATTGATAATCAACAATTAATTAAACAATATTTAAACTGTATGAAGTAGATTATTGACTAAGAAGTTTAGGGAATTCCTCCATACATAGAAACTATTTAGCTTGGATTTGTTTATTTTTAAAAAATATTTTTGATTCTCAAGTGTTTCTGGGGAAAAAAACACTAAATTACATATTTAATCCATAATTCTCCTACTTGAAAATTCTTTCATTTAATAAAAAATAAAGTTTGGAAATAGAAAACAGTGAATTTAAAAACTGTTTTCATAAAATGGTGGTCTGCTTGTTTAATTTTTTTTTATATTTATTAAGATATTTTATTGTTAAAGCAAACAGGTAAGATTATACCTTAATTCTCTCCATTCCCCTTCTTCTGATTTTTTTTTCAATAGGCGCACTAGGCCTTCCAATGAGGGGGATAAGTAACAATACCCCTCAGTTAAATCGCAGCTTATCACAAGGCACTCAGTTACCAAGCCACGTAACACCAACAACAGGGGTTCCAACAATGTCACTTCACACGCCTCCATCTCCAAGCAGGTATTTATTAATAACAAGTACTTCTCCAGGACATTTTCTATTTTACTGTTTTATTTCCTTAGAAGTAGTTTGCATTCTAGATATTTTTGAAATAATGAACCAGATGTTTGTTTCCTGGATTGTTGCTTATGCTTTGCAAACGTATAGGGCAAAAACATCTAATGCAGTATTGGTTCTACTACAGAAAATAATGTATACATTCTGTTGAGGTAGATAGGTGGATATCTTTTAGGAAAATCTTGCAGCATTGATAGAATAGTTGCTTGGTGAGTGAGCAGCTATATAAATTTAATAAGTAAAATACATTTTATATAGCAAACAAAAGTGTTATTGCTGGCATTACTTGATATTCTCTGATTCCTCAGGATTCCAAATTCAAGTAGGAATTGTAATTTTGTGCATTAGCCTAGAGGTTCTCAGACCTTTTTGAATTTCAGTGGCCCTGGCAGTTCCTTACCAGAAGCTTAGGGCCCTGCAGTGAACTTATTAACAGTTCTATTTATTAAGTAATAAAATATCCCAGTGAGTTTGCTGCAGCATCCTGGGGCACCATAGGGCACAATCTGGGAACTGCAGTATTAGCCTATTAAGCCCATACTGGTTTTTCCAAGTCAGTATAGAGCTTTCCTGGAACATAAGAATCTTGAGCACTAATTTTTTTAAAAAATATACGAGCCTAATTGAACTTGGGAATTGTGTGAATCTGAAATTCACACAATTGAATGATACAAATGAAAAAGATGGACAACTGGTGGTCTTCATTATAAAATAACTCATTTCATGTATATATAAAATGTCCACTTAGAAACAAATTGGCTTGGACAAAGTGAAAATAATGATATGCTGACATACTTGTTATTGTTGTATCATATTTTTCAGGGGTATATTGCCTATGAATCCTAGAAATATGATGAACCACTCTCAGGTTGGTCAGGGCATTGGAATTCCCAGCAGGACAAACAGCATGAGCAGTTCAGGTTTAGGCAGTCCTAATCGAAGTTCACCCAGCATAATCTGTATGCCAAAGCAACAACCCTCTCGACAACCTTTTACTGTGAACAGGTAAGATAAGTATATCCCATGTTATATGCGGGGCATTCAATCACACAAAGAGCTTCCCTTTTCATTCCTATGCACACTACGTTTCTGACAAAGAAGCAAAGCATATTCAAGATTTACAGCAGGCAGGTACATTGTATTTTGCTATGGTTTCATCACTGGAATGATATATCTTTAGTTCTGAGCAAAGTCCTCATATTTTACAAACTAATCTTTCCAATTTTTTTTTTTTTTGCTATGTCATATGTGACTTTTGAAGCCTGTTTTGGATTAGATTCTCTATTTTTTTTCCAATCTGAGCTTAAAAAATTGTGGGAGAAAAAAGCAAATATTATATAAGAATTCATGGTCTTAATTTTTCTTCTTTTAGATCCCTTAAGTAAAAGGCAGGTTTTTCCTGTATATCAGTATATCAGTCTTTGTTACTTGTTGACTAAAAATAGCAACTATTAACATTTGTTTAGGAAAATATCTGTATCAAATACAATGTTTCTAAGAAACAGGTGAATGGTATTAGAGTTACTCTTGCTTCTTAATACTTTTACCGAGAGTCTCTAATAAGTTGTGAACTTACCAATTGGAGATCCATTTTCAATTAAAGTAATTAAATTAATATTTTGTGTTGCATCTGATCTGTTATGAATGACAAGCAAAGGTGGTACAAGTAAACCAGTGGTATATTCCTCTTGAATTGTTTTTTATATAAAAAAGAAAGGGTTAAATGAAAAAAATAAACAGTTGGTAACAGTGAGAAACAGGAAGAAAGACAAAGTGGAAATAGCAGTATGCTTATGAATTATATGAGATGTGACATTAAGGAAGATCTTCATTGTTTGCAAACCATGTGAAGATTGTGGTACACAAGTTGATACGTACTGATGTAACTTCCTGAAGAGGTTTTGGATTTCTTTGATTCTTAAAGGCTTGTGGGGCTGATCATGCTTTACATATCTTCAGAGCTACATTTTACCTTCAATTCTGTTTTGTAACAGATCAGCAGTATCAGCCCAACATTTTTTTAATAACAGTTTGTTTCAAACAATGGTCTTGGAATACACAGTGTTAATTTTTAAATGCTTTATATCCAATTCAGTTTATATTTCTTTGCATCTTTTGGTGCATTAAACATAACAATATGTAGTTATGTCCTGTTAAGAGGTCATAATAGTGAGATTATAATTCCTGGATAACATTTATGGGTGACTCTTCCATCAGGCTCTTATCTGTGTTTGGGATATAGTCATTAAGAGTTCATATCAGCCTATTTCCAGTTTAGAAAAGAGAATTTAATTTCCATTTGGAGTCAGTAACTCACTTCCTATTTTAGCCAGAGTGTTTATTCATAAATGAGAAGCAATTGCTTCCAACCATATGACCACCACTTATTGCTGGTTGGCGCTATTATCAAGCCAAGCTATTCTTTTATGTTATGTTTAAACTGATTCATTGAGAACATGGGTAATATGCTAGTTTTGTATAATTTTTTTCATCTCCTGCAGGTCAAAACAAAGTGATCTATATTTATTTAGAGGATTATTTAGAGGATATATGTAAACGTTCTTTACTCTTCTGTTTTTGTTTATGTTAGCATGTCTGGATTTGGAATGAACAGGAATCAGGCATTTGGAATGAATAACTCTTTATCAAGTAATATTTTTAATGGAACAGGTAAGCCTATTTTAAATCTTCATTCTTTAGGGTTTCATTTGGTAGCTTATTTTGTGTGTATTTTATGTTCCTTTCCCAGTATTTGTATAGATGTTCATGGTCTTCAGTAGACTTCATTTTCATAAGAGGAGATTCTCCCAGTTTCTCCAAAGTCCCTTGTGTCCTTTGCCCTCCAGTTTTAATTATGAACCAAATCCACTAATTCATATGTGGTCATAGATGTTCAGTATCTGCAAAACTGAAAAAAGTAGAATGTAACAGTGCTGGAATCACAGGCTTTTTAGATTTATTTATTAGATACCTATATAGCTGCCCACCTCATTTTATTATGTTGCTGGGCAGTATACAATAATAAAACCAAAAGCAAATTCAAATTACAATTAAAACCTACAATTTAAGCAAAAAAAAAAGTGTCTGTTTATTCCCAGCCAGTAGATATTCCCACGCTAGTCAGGAACAGAGAGGCCTAGAGTGTATATCTTGTAGTTTTTGGATTACAACTATTGGTTGGCTTTCATAGATTTGGAAAGGATAATTGAGGTCATTTATTCCTATGCTTGCTTAGAGCAGGATCTGCTAAAGCATTTCAGACAGATGCTTATCCTGCCTCCAGTGAGGAGAACATGCAACTTATTGGGGCAACTATTCCACTGGTTCACAGTTCTTACTGCCAGGGAATTTCTCGTAATATTTAATCTGACTCTCCTTTCCAGTACTTTCAAGTCATTGATTCAGATCCTGTCTGAATATGGGATAACAGATTTCCTCTTTAGGAACCTGAAGACTGTTATTACATACTTCAGTCTTCCCTTCTGTGGGCTAAACATGCACAGTTTTTTTTAACTGTTCCTCACAGGGCTTGGTACTTTCATCATCTTAGTGTCCTCTGATGCACTCCCATATATCAGTCTTTTTTTAAAAAACTGTGACGCCCTAAACTGCGCAAAATACAGTAGTGTACTTCTCCTGATCTGGACTACATGCTCTTGTTAATACATTCCAAAATAGCATTTACCTTTTCAGCCACACTTCATCACATAGCTAGCTTATGTAATATATCTATTAGGTCTTTTTCACATGAAAATTTCCCATCTTACGTTTTTGTGCCTTTCTCAGATGCAAGTTTTTACATTTCTTCCTGTTAAATTTCATTCTGTTTATTTCTTATCCAGTGTTCAAACCTGTTTAGACCTTCTCTTTCTCTTCTGAAGTATTAGCCATTCCGTCTAGTTTTGTGATATCTAAAATTTTGATCATCATTCCCTCAATTTCATCTAAGTCATTATTAAAAAATATTGAAAAGCACATTGTCCAGCACAGAGCCTATTTGATACTACACTCCAATCTAATATAGACATAATGAAAGTCTAATTTCCCTTCTGAAAGAAGACACATACAAAATATGAGCTAAGATGTTCTGCCTTCTCTCCATCATCCATCACCAATTTATCTCTTTCTGCTCACAGCAGACCTAACTTTGCCTTTTTATTTCCGATGTATAACCCATTTCTTTTTTGTTATTTGAAGTATTTCCTTGCAAGCCTCAATTCATTGTGCACTTTAGCCTTTCTGTCACATTCCCTAGTTTCTGGTGACTGCCTTGTATCCTTCCTTACTGCCATCCCTTCCACTTTCTATCCATATCCCTTTTTCTTTTCAACATTTAGAAAGTATAAATGTATCCACATGTTCTCTTAAGATGTCTCCAGTTTTTCCTTCTGGTACAAATTGTTTGTAATTGTGCCTTCGGTATCTTGTTTAGTAGGATTTCCCATTCTTTCCAGACACTTTTCTCCTCAGAATTTCAAGCCTGATCCCTCCTACCTTCCGTCTGAATTCAAGAAATCCAGTATACAAGTCTGACTCTTCTCTATTCCTCCTCCCCTTGATATCATGAACTCAAGGATAACATGGCCATTTTCTCTCAAAGTTCCTGTCACCTTCACTTCTTCAATTCCTCCCTGTTGGTAAGGATTATGTCTGGGATATCATACCCCTTTGTTCTTTATACCATCTTCTGACAAGTGAAGTTGGCAGCAAGATAGGACAGGGATTTGTTGGACCTCTGATTCTTGGCATAGATAGATTTCTAGCAGATATAAGCATATTTGAACTCCTGTTTTCCATATCATGTGCATCTTTTCTGTTCACCTGCTTACACAGAAGGCAATACTCACCTTTCAAGCTTGTTTCAGAGGGCTAAAACGCTACTTATTCTTTCCTTTCTCTCCTTAACCTGTCTTTCTCCCAAGCTACAAGTATCGTAACTTGGAAGAAATGGAATATAATTATCATTAAGTTTCTACAGAATTGTCTGTTTATGATATGTATGCATGGTTCTACAAATATATTATTGGACGTTTATAAACTTGAAAACAACATGTATTTTCTTTTAGATGGCAGTGAAAATGTTACTGGACTGGATCTTTCAGATTTTCCAGCACTAGCAGACAGAAATAGAAGGGAAGGAAGTGGAAATCCAACTCCATTAATAAACCCTCTAGCTGGAAGGGCACCCTATGGTGAGTATGAATCTGGTGGCTTTGCAGAATTGATCATATGATATCTTAGGCATAAGAAACAGCTCTCGCTGAACTTAAACTTTGGCCTCATGTTGTTATTACTTAATCTGTGTTTTGCCTGAGAAATGAAGGTTCCTAAAAGAAAATTGACTGTAGATTTTTCAGCTGCCACCCAAAATCTGTTTGCTGATAGTAAACACATAGAACTGAGTGGCATTTGGAACAGACATGAATAAAATGGTGAGGGTTTATTTTAGTGTCTTTATTCTTTTCACCTTTTCTCAAAATTTTCATAAACCAATTATTTATTTGGTTTATACGGTTTCCCATCATATGCGTGACTCTGGGTAGCACCCAACTTTTTTTTTTAAATTTTTATTAAAGTAATCAACATTAATCATAATAGCATACTAAAAAGCAGTCGACATAAATCCTGAGATACAACAGTAAGTAATATTCTTTGTATACGTAAACCAGGGGAAAGTTCAAATAAAAATATATACAAACATTTCTAAAATGTATCAAAAATAAAACATACAGCTGTCACGAGAATCATAAAAAACCTTCAACACAACCAGGGCATTGGCTCTGTCACATACCTGGTGCCTCAAGTTTGAACCATGTCTTCAGGCCTTACAAAAGGCCAGCAGGGTGGAGGCCAACTTAATCTCATAAGGAATGATGTTCCAGAGTCAGATGCCATGGCATAAAAGGATCTTTTTCAAGATCTTGCTGTCTGACACTCCTTGGCCGATGGTGCCCAGCATGTCTCTTCTCCTGGAATGTAGGACATGTAAAAAGAAGAAATGGTTCAGTAAGTAACTCACCCCCAAGCCATGTGGGGCTTTAAAGGTGACCCCAGCACCTAGAAAACTAATTTGGTGTAGTAGTTAAGGCACAAGGCTAGAAACCAGAAAACTGAGTTCTGTTTCCACCTTAGGCCCAAAACCAGCTGAGTGACTTTGAGGCAGTCACTCTCTCTCTCAGCCCTAGGAAGGAAGCAATGGCAAACCACTTCTGAAATTGTGCCCAAAAAATTGCAGGGACTTGTTAGAGAAACAATAGGAGTCAAATCTAGATGTTATCATGGCATAGCTATATTGACTAGTGATGATAAAAGTAGGAGCCCAGATCCTATTGTAAAGCATATGAAATACTAAAAGGGTAAATATAAATAGTTTTTCTTTTTCTCCTCAAGGAACAGTAACAGAAGGCAAAGACTTAGAATAAGGAACAAGCTAATTTCAGAATAAGAATCACACAGTCCTCTGAATTTACAAAGGTTCAGCATAAGGGGACTAGGCTAATATAGCCATTTTGTCCAGCTCTATCTTGTATATCCTATATGCATGCACAAACTATACCTTTGGTCTTAGATATACTTAGTTTTAGTAGTTCAACTATTTATTTATTTTCTTACAGTTTTATGCCTGTATTTAATTATTATAAATCATTAGTACAATTTGGAATATTACAAATGATTTGAGTATATTTGAGTAAAAATGTAACAAATATAACAAAACCATTTTGAAAAATAATTAATTGCTAGTGCTTTTTAAAACCTAATTCATACATTTACATTAATTGTATATTTTTCTTTAAAAATCTTGTTAGCTTCATAGCTAAAGATTATAATAATGTTTTTGACTGTTCAAAGAAATAAAAAACTAAATAGTCAATCTATGTATCTAAATTCATTATTGTTTCTACAAATAGAAGGTTTGAAATGGATATTACTTTTTCTATATTTGTTAAAGTAAAATCATATGCTAGTGAAAACTTTAACTATCAAATTGCACATTTTTATTTACTCAATTTCTGTCTTTTTAATTTACAAATATTTTGAGGCTTACTTTCAACATGAAAATTAAAATCTATAATAATAAAATAATACAAATAAATTGAAATAAAATGAAAATGAAAACTATTACAATTTAAATAATTCAGTGTGGTGTATTTATCTTCCAATATAGTTGGGATGGTAACAAAACCAGCAAATGAGCAAACCCAGGACTTTTCAATACACAATGAAGATTTTCCAGCATTACCAGGCTCCAACTACAAAGATCCAACATCAAGTAATGATGACAGTAAACCTGTAAGTTTGCCTTAATTTAAAGAGAGAACAATTTACACGCACGCGCGTACACATGCATGTATCTATGTATTTATCTTTAAGAAGGCAGTTAGATCATGGGTGAGAGCCTTAGCCATGAAAGCCAGCTGGGTGACTTTGGGCCGCTGATTCTGTCTCAGCCCAACCCACCTCAGAAGGTTGTTGTGAAGGAAATAGGAAGAAGGTGTGTTGGACCTGTTTGCCGCCTTGAGTTATTTGTAAAAATAATGATGGGAAATTAATAAATAAATAAAGCAAACTAGTCCTTGTCCATCCATATCAAATAACAAGTAATTAGCAAAATTAGGGACAACATTCTTCAAATGCAGTGCTATATTTGCTAATGGAAATTGCCCAATTTCCATTTGCTTCATTTCTGGTTAAAGGGAAGCATTCAGAGAAATACTTTAGGATAGCAATTCTCGTAGTATGGACTGGGGACTTCTGGGGGTCCCCAAGACCCTTTTGGGGTCTGCAAAGTCAAATAAATATATTAATACTTCTCAATTTTAAGTTCTAATACAGTACTGTTAATAGATATAACCCATGTAAATCTAAGGTCTTCAGAGTCCACAATCATACTTAAGAATTTAAAGGGATTAGCTATAGTCTCTTCTGTTTGGCATGTCTATCTTAGCTGTGCATGGCTTTGCCCAGAACCTAGATTAGAAACCTATATGTCAAATGGTTGTACACCATCTCCCTGAACAGAACTTTAATATTGGGAGGACTGAAGTTTATTGTCATTAAAACCATTAGTGATCCCAGACAATATTTTTTATCTGCTGTCTCACTTGAATTGTACATAATGGACAAGCTGTTTGTTACTAATAATGTATTGATACATGGATGATCTCACTTCATAAGTCTATATAAATATACAAACGTAAGGGAGAGAATTCTTGGAGGATGCTCTTTTGTAAACACCAGATAACTAAATTAGCTGGTCATGTATTTTTAAAAATATTTTTATACTGATTTTTTTTCTTTATACCGTTTAAGAATTTGAATACATCAGGCAAAACATCTTCTAGTGCAGATGGTCCAAAATTTCCGGGAGATAAAAGTTCAACAACGCAAAACAATAACCAGCAGAAAAAGGGGATTCAGGTGTTACCTGATGGTATGTTTGTTAAACCTACTGTTTTTTACTAAAGTTTCAGAAGATACTGGTTCTCTATTATTAGATAATACTCTGATTTATGTTTCTGTAGGTCGGGTTACCAACATTCCACAAGGGATGGTGACAGACCAGTTTGGAATGATTGGTTTGTTAACATTCATCAGGGCAGCAGAGACAGACCCTGGCATGGTACATCTTGCATTAGGAAGTGATTTGACAACTTTAGGTCTCAATCTCAATTCTCCCGAGTAAGTGTTTTCAAATTAATATCATTACTTAATGTAAATTACTAGCTATAGTATTTTGAATAGCCACACTTCCAAAATATGTACTAAAGCAGCGGTTCTCAACCTGTGAGTCGCGACCCCATTTGGGGTCGCCAAACAACACAATCCGCCATATTTTCCCCCCCTTTTCCTTAGTTATGCTACTCCCGCTTATTCTATTGGCTTTTGAAATAGAGTCTATTCAAGAGACTCTATTCTATTGGCATTCGAAAGCCAATATAAACTAAGGAAGTTTCAGTTTCGGAGCACGTGGCAGAAAGCGAGACAGAGAACAAGCGGCAGAAAGCGAGAGAACAAACAGCAGAAAGCAAGAGAGAACAAGCAAAAACAGTAAGTTTTGTCTCTGGCCTGCTGCTGAGCTTCCTCTGCTTGGCCACCGGACACCCCAGCAGCCCCAGAACACTCTGCCCCCATTTCGTGCAATTTTGCAACCGGCCCACCGACTACAAAACACCCCGCGGCTGCCGGCGTTCCCGTAAGGCTCCTCCCCAGCCCACTGGCTCAGCCTCCTCCGGTCCGTCCTTCCTCACCTGTCCCGCGTGGTGACCCAGCTGGTAGTTTTGGTGGCGTGGTTGATATCATAGTTGCAAGCTTTCTCCCAGCCTTTGAACAAAGGCAGCTTCTGCCGGGGCATTTTTCCTGGCAGCAGGCGCAGCAACGAAGAGACGGACCGAGGCCAGAGGCGAGCCAGGCTGGCTGCCTGCCGTCTGTCCTGCTCCACTCCCCATCTGTTTGGCTGAGGACGTGGGGGGGGGCGGCTGGGAGCCGCTGCCTCCCGTCCTGCTCACCCTCGCCACCCATTCTGCTCCCTCTCTTCACCTGGAGGGAGAGGGAGAGAGAGAGAAAGAGGAAAAAGAGAAAGGAAAGGAAGAGAAGGGAAAGAGGAAGAGAGAGAGGAAAAAGAAAGTTAGAGAAAAAAGAGAAAGAGGAAAGAGGGAGAGAGAGAAAGAGGGAGAGGAAAGAAAGAAAGAGGAAAGAGAAAAAGGAAAGAGAAAAAAGATGGAGGAGAGGAAAGAAAGAGAAAGAAAGAAAGAGAAATAAGAGAAAGAGGAAAGAGAAAGAGGAAAAAAGGAAAGAAAGAGAGGAGAGAGGAAAAAGGTTAGAGGAAAAAGAAAGAGGAAAGAGAAAGAAAGAGCGGGGGAGAGGAAAGAGAAAAAGAGGAAAGAGAAAAAAGATTGAGGAAAGAGGAAAGAAAGAGAAAGTTAGAGGAAAGAGAGAAAGAAAGAGAAATAAGAGAAAGGAAAGAAAGGAAAAAAGGAAAGAAGAGAGGAAAGAGAGAAAGTTAGAGGAAAGAGATAAGAGAAAGGAAAGAGAAAGAGGAAAAAAGGAAAGGAAGAAAAAGGAAAGAGAAAGGAAAGAGAAAGAGAAGAGAGAGGAGAGGGAAAGAGGAAAGGGACAAAGAAGAAAGAGAAAGAGGGGGAGAGGAAAGAGAAAAAAGATTGAGAAAAGAGAAAGGAAAGAAAGAGGAAAGAAAGAAGAGAAAGAGAGGAAAGAGGATAAAAGAGACAGAAAGAGAAAGAGAAAGAAAGGAAAGGAAAGAAAAAGAGAGAGGAAAGTGACAGAGAAAGACCTTTTTGACATCTAAAATGAAGATAACACTGCATATATCCTTTTTTTAACCTTTATTTTATATACACACACACAAAGACACACACACACACACACACACACACACATATTAAAGGTAAAAAAGGATATCTGCAGTGTTATCTTCATTTTAGATATCAAAAGGGTTTTGCGGCTCCCAGTGTTTTGTTTTCGGTGGGAAACGGGTCCAAGTGGCTCTTTGAGTGTTTTGGGTTGCCTACCCCTGGGGTGGGTGGACTCCCACGTGCTATTAACTTTGTTAGCAAACAATAAAATTATTTGAAACCAACATTTTGTGCTATTCTAATGCACAACTGTACAAATATGCATGTACTCTCTGAGGAGGCTATCACATCTGGGCTACAAAAATTTTGTTAAAGCATTCTTGTTTGCTGATATTTATTTCCTTTTATAAACTGCTTTGATTTTCCATTTATTGTTTAAAGTGGTTTAATACTTCCATTTATTTCCTTTTATTCCCTTAAAACTAGTTTGAATCTTCCATTTGTTGCCATTTATTCTCTTAAAACTGATTTAATTGTTTTCTTTATTTCTGATCCACGAAACCTATAACCTCCATGCCATTTCTCACTCTTCTTATTCCTTTCTGCTTTGCTTTTTATTCCCTCTCTTTCATATACTTTCTTTTATCTTCACTGAAAGAAAATCCCTCCAGGTTCCCACTATAATTTATGGTTCAAATGAAAGCAGCCTGTTCTTATTTATTATTTACTTTTTGTAAATTTTGGTCCCACATTTAAAGGCAGGGTAAACATGCATTAAAATACATGCAGCGGCGGCACAGCATTAATGGTGGCCGGGGCTGTCTTTCTTGCCATGCCCACTTGGCCATGCCCACGCCCACTTGGTGGCCACACCCACTTGACCACGCCCCCGGGCACCCGGCGATGTAGAAACAAAAATAATTTTATGGTTGGGGGTCTCCACAACATGAGGAACTGTATTATGGGGTCGCGGCATTAGAAAGGTTGAGAACCACTGGTATAGTCTATGATTATTTGCATTGCAGAAAAACTTTAAAGTCTTACATCTTTCATATTTAGTTTTAATATTTGTTTTATTGGTTTATATTGAATTTCATATTACCTATCAGATAACAGTATGGATTGCCTAATCTGTTGGTATATGGAAAAAACCAGTTAATATAGTTAAATAAGCTGTTCTGGAATGGAAAAGTAGTCAGCCTTATATCATATTCCTATCGGTGAATAATAATCAATGATTTTTAAAAAAAAATAAAATGATTTCTTTTTTATTTAAATCAGATTTTTTTATTTTTATCAAATTTATTTTAATAAAATGCTTTTGGAGTAAAAATCTATCTAAATATAGTTTTCTATTTAAGATACATTAATAATTTAGTTTATTCAGCTTAATTACATAGCATGAAGCAATATATTTTGTAAATTGTTCAATGAATCCAAGCTTTGCTATCTAAATATAGTTTTCTATTTAAGATACATTAATAATTTAGTTTATTCAGCTTAATTACGTAGCATGAAGCAATATATTTTGTAAATTGTTCAATGAATCCAAGCTTTGCAAGCTGAGATAAAATGCACTGCATTGATGCATTCACACAATTTCACAGTAACCATGAGATAAATCATAAAACAAAGTTCAGGAATATTCTTTTATGCAAATCTATGTACACTACAAACTATAATTTGAAGACAAATGCACCTGTGTTAGAGAATTTTAATTTCTCTGTTGGTGAAAAATAAATTAGAAGCTCTCACAGTTGACTGCATTTAGCTGATTCAAATAAATTTCTTTATATTCATATCAAAATATTTACAATACCATACATTCTTCTTTACAGCAATATAGCTCAATGAAGACTTCTTACAGAGAGATAGAGAGACAAACCTGAGACTGAAAATTCAGCTTCTAACTCAATACCCTTTTGCACAGACTCAGTAGCACTTTCTTCACATTGGCTGACTGAGTTACCACATGACTCTTCCTGCTCATGAATATTCCAACACTCCTCCCTTCATGACAGGAAGAGACATCAGACCTATTAATACATTCTCCATAGTGAACACCACCCAATGGTTTAGTCATCATGTCTGCCAAATTATCCTCAGAAGAACAATGATGTAAACTAATCAATTTTCTTTTTACAGCTTCCCTGACATTACAATACTTAATGTCTACATGTTTACTTCTGTTCTTCACCCTGTCACCAGTTGCCATTTTTATACAGGCAGAATTGTCTTCAAATACCTTTACAGATTCTTTTACATTAATATTTAAATCTTGCAACAATTGTACATACCATGTTACTTCAGAACACAATTCAGATAAAGCAATAAACTCTGCTTCTGCTGTTGAAATAGCAACAGTTGTTTATTTTCTGGACTTCCATCCAATCAGAGTTCCTCCAAACAATATTATAATCCCAGAAATTGATTTCCTTGTGTTTATGTCATTTGCATAGTCACTATTGACATAACACTTTAATTTCAATTCCTCAGTAATCTGTATTTGAAGACCCAAATTTATAGTTCCCTTTAAATATCTGAGAACCCTTTTTACACCCATCCAATGTAACTTTGTAGGTGCAGCAGTAAAACAACTCAAAATGCTTACTGCGCAAGCTATGTCTGGTCTGGACCACTGCGATAGATATAACAAACTCCCTGTTGCTGAGTGATATATCTCTTGATCACAGGTTTCACCTTTGTCCGCACTTAAACTATTATAAAAATCCATACTCATGGGTGTGGGAGCAGTATTGCTATCTTTCATATTATATTTTTCCAATAACTGCTCAATTTTTCTCCTTTGACTGAGAATATAACCACCTTTTTCGTTTTTCTATATCTCTACACTGAGATAATTTTTTATTTCTCACAAATTCTTTAATTGTGAAAAACCTTGTGCCACTAACCTGGCCTTATACTGTACATCATTATTTGGCAATACCTTTTTCTTATATACCCACTTACAACCCACAGCTTTGGTTCCCTGTGGCAAAGTCACTGATTTAAATACTTCATGGTCTCCCATGGATTTCATCTCTTTATCCATGGCCTCCTTCTATCTTTGTTGTTCAGCTTTTGGAAATGCCAACACCTCTTTATAACTTCTTGGCTCATACCACAAACCTTTACCTTGCTGGCAGAATACCTGTCAGGCGGAATTCCTTTATTACATCGCTCTGACCTATGTGGTATTAACTGCTCCTGTGTCTCAAGTCTATCTGGCTTCATGTCTTGTTCAGCCTCTCCTCCCTGAACATTGACATTTTCAATAATCATTTTTCATCATTAGATGAGTTATTGTCGTTAAATAGGTCACCGTCATTAAGTGAGACATACCTAGAATGTGCATTAATTCTGTCCCAATTTTGTTCTGCAAAATTAGCAGACGTTGAAATTTCAATTCTTTTACTTCCATCGCTAAAATGATATCCTTTTGACCCTGGCTCATAGCCCACAAATCTGAGCTTTCTTGCCTTTTGCTGTCCCTTTCTTCTGATTGCTTTCGGAATATGTACCCATGCAGCACTGCCAAAAATTCTCAAATGTGCCAGTGATGGCTTTCTCCCATATAGAATGGGAACTCCACAGCCTGTTAACTATATAATTGGCAGTCAATATGGTTTCTCCCCAATGTGATCTACTCATACCAGAATCCTCTAATAATGAATTTTTCATTGTTTGCAAAACACCATTCCTTCTTTCAGCTACACCGTTCTCTGCTGCTGTGTAAGGATTTGTACATCTGTGTCTTATCCCCAACTGCCCCAACCATTGTTGGAATTTAGTTGACATAAATTCAGTACCTCTGTCAGTTTGCAACTGACACACTTGTTGTCTGTACCTTCTCTCTACAAAACTTACCCACTGTTTGAATTGTTGTAGCACCTCTGTCTTTCCTCTAAGCAAGTAGCAAAACGAATACCTGCTATAATCATCAACAATTACCAGTGCATATTTTGCTCCTCCCAAACTGGCTTGCATAGGTCCCACCAGATCTGCATGGACCAGCTCTAGAGCTCTTTTTGTTTGTCTTGTGCTATATTTACTAACTGGGAATGCCTTTGACTTCGATGCTTTGCATACTGCACAGTCCAAATATGTTTTGTATCCCTTCAAATTTAGCCCTTCTGCAAACTCTTGCATTTGCTGCAGAACTTTAAAGCTTATTTATTTATTTATTTATTTATTAAATTTCTATGCCGCCCTATTCCGGGAACTCAGGGCGGCTTACAGCATAAATAGAAATCCAATAAAAACTAAACTGTACATATATAAAAATATAAAAAAGAAGAACCCCTAAATTAAGAACCATTCATTCAGCAAACGTACACACAGACATACACTGGCTAGGGGCAAGATGTCAACCGCCCCAGGCCTGCCGGCAGAGATGGGTCTTTAGTAGTTTACGAAAGGCGGAGAGGGTGGGGGCGATACGGATCTCCGGGGGGAGTTGATTCCAGAGGGCCGGGGCCGCAACAGAAAAGGCCCTTCCCCTAGGCCCCGCCAGGTGACACTGTCTGGCCGACGGGACCTGGAGAAGGCCGACTCTGTGGGCCCTAACCGGTCGCTGGGTTTCGTGAGGCAGCAGGCGGTCCCGTAAGTAACCTGGTCCGATGCCATGTAGGGCTTTATAGGTCATAACCAACACTTTGAATTGCGTTCGGAGACCAATAGGCAGCCAATGCAGCTCACGGAGTGATGCTGAGATGTGGGCATTTCTGGGCAGGCCCAACACTGCTCGCGCGGCTGCATTCTGCATTACCTGAAGTCTCCGAACGTTTTTCAAAGGTAGCCCCATGTAGAGAGCATTGCAGTAGTCGAGCCTCGAGGTGATAAGGGCATGAGTGACTGTGAGCAGAGACTCCCGGTCCAAATAGGGCCGCAACTGGTGCACCAGGCGAACCTGGGCAAATGTCCTCCTCGCCACAGCCGACAAATGATGTTCCAAGTTTAGCTGTGGGTCGAGGAGGACGCCCAAGTTGCGGACCTTCTCCGAGGGGGTCAAAAGCTCCCCCCCCAGGCTGATGGACGGATAGATTGAATTATCTTTGGGAGGCAGAACCCATAGCCACTCCGTCTTGTTGGGGTTGAGTTTGAGCCTGTTGGCACCCATCCAAACCCTAACAGCCTCCAGACATCGGCACATCACTTGCATGGCCAAGTCTTGTATGTAGAAGATGAACACACGAATTGTGCTCTGCAACATTCTTAAATATATGGGAACATTGAACCTTTTGTCCCTGCAATACATATAGATTATCTTCCCTTAATGCCTTCTGCACAAATATTCCTATTCCTTTTGATGAGACACTTCCCATTTACAAAAATGACCTCAAAACCTTGTTTGTCTAAATTAAACACACTTAACAAATTATGTTCCATCTCAGGTACACAAAGCACATTGGTAAACTTTGATTCCAAATATGGAATTTTTACATCGCCTCTTCCGATGACTTTTGCTTTCTGGCCATTTGCCAAAGCCACAGCTTCTTGTGCTACTGGAACAAACCTGGAAAATAATTCAGAGTCATTAACAATTGTTTTACTTGCCCCACTATCTATTAGCCACTTGTCTCTGTTGTTGCTATAGCAAACTTTTGCAACACCAAAATGTTCCTTTTGCAAATCAGTCTTTTTTCTTTGAACAAATGTCCTTTGCTGCAAATTGTTCCTCTGCAAACAGTTCCTTTTCAGATGTGTCTTTGCTTCACAAATGTAGCAATTCTTTTCTTGCTGAGCCCTCTGCTTGCAAAATCTCTCTTTTGATGCAACTTGGTCCCATCTGCTTGTTTCTTCTCCAGAGACTTGCAGTCTGGACCCCCTCCTCAGGAATTTCACCTCCTGGTGGCTGTTCCTAAAATGTTGCTTTTCTTCTTCATTAAGCAAATATGCTTTTAAAGCCTCAAAATTTAAGTCTTGCTCTTCTTTACACTCAAATATTGCAGAAACTGTGTACCAGGTTTTAACTAAACTGTTCAACACCAATAAAACCTTCTGGGACTCAGGGAATTTAATCCCACGTTGTTCTAAATCCAAAAATAAACTTTGCATTTTATTTAAATGCTGTTCTACAGATTCACCTGGTTGCAAACAGGCCCTGTAAAGTTTTCTTGACAATTGCACTATATTGCATGCAGAAACATTCACGTGCACAGCTCTCAACTTCAACCAAATCTCCTTTGCAGTCTTTAAATTTGCAACATTTAGAAATTGTTCATCATCTAATTTCAAGATGAGATAAGCCAATGCTCGATCATGACTTTTCTGATCAGCAGCTGCAAACACTTGTGGTGGATTTTCTACGATATACCACAGCTCTTTTGCTTTGAGCAAACATTCCATTTTTGCAGCCCACACAATGTAATTCTTCTGGCCCAAACGAGGCACAGAGCTTTCCTTAAATTCCATTGCAGCCATTCTGCTAATTCTGCTTTGTTCTTATACTTTCTAAACACAGGCAATTTCTTCCAGTTTTAAATTACAATGCAGTCCTTAGTAAGCTCTGGGCCCATAACCTGTTAGAGCATTTTAATTTCTCTGTTGGTGAAAAATAAATCAGAAGCTCTCACAGTTGACTGCATTTAGCTGATTCAAATAAATTTCTTTATATTCATATCAAAATATTTACAATACCATACATTCTTCCTTACAGCAACATAGCTCAATGAAGACTTCTTACAGAGAGATAGAGAGACAAACCTGAGACTGAAAATTCAGCTTCTAACTCAATACCCTTTTGCACAGACTCAGTAGCACTTTCTTCACATTGGCTGACTGAGTTACCACATGACTCTTCCTGCTCATGAATATTCCAACAATCTGTACCAGGCTCTAAGTGTTTTAATTAAATAAAAGAATTTGAGTAGTTCTCCAACTATCGTGTTTCCCCAAAAGTAAGACCCAGTCTTACATTATTTTTTCCTCCAAAAGTGTCATTAGGTCTTATTTTGGGGGGATGTCTTGTATCTTTTGTGCTTTCTTCGTGTGTCGCCCCACAGATCATCTGCCCAGCGGCATCCTCCTCCACCACCAACTCTCCCATGGCTTGCACTGTGACTGGGCAGCACAAACCTCCCCTGCCGTCTTCTTCCACCACCCCTCCATCGCCACCACTAGAGAGAAAAGAGAATGGGGAGGAGAGTGACTCTGCGCAGCAATGCAGAGCAAAGAAGAGCACTTGCTTGCCACCCACATCACCCCATATCTCCTTTTTCCATTCTGGAAATAGCAGCCCCATTTCCTGCTGCTTCTCCCGGTGATCCTGTAGAGTTTGGCGCACCACTGCCCAGCTCCTCTCTCTTCCCGAAAGCATTTCTTAACTAACCTGCTTTACAGCTCTGGCACATTTCTCTCCTGCTGCAGGGAAATGCGAGATCTTTTTTTTTTTTCCTGAGAAGTTGGAAGGTCTGACTGAACTTTTTTTAGTCCCACAAACTCCGGCCACGGGAGAGTTGGTGGAGTAGGAGGAGGAGGCTGCTGTTGGGCAGATGATCTGTTGGGTGAAGTACGAAGAAAGCCCCTGCAGCGGCACACCGTCACTCTCTCCCGGCTCCGAAACGGCGGAGGGGGACCAGGCCTATCACGCCCAACCTCCGTAGCATGATAGTCTGGCTTGGGAGGGGAGTGAAAGGGAAGGTCGCCGAGCAAGGAGTGACCTGGCTGGGGGGGGGCTGAAATAAGTGGGTGTGGAGCAGCTCCATCTCCTCCCTCACCTGCCTTGCCTTGTGGCAGCAGCCAGTGTGACACGCTCTCTCCTGCCCCATTGTGGCAGTGAGGTGGGACGGAGTGGACTGGGTCCTAACTAGGGCTTATTTTGGGGATAGGGCTTATATTAGGCCCACCCCCAAAAATCAGGGTAGATCTTATTTTCGAGGTAGGTCTAATTTTGGGGGAAACACGGTATGTGTGATTAACCTATTAACCTAAATTCGGTTCTGATACCGCTGTTTTATTAACCTGACAGCTTATTATTCTAAATAGGAAACCTTCATTTTGTTTGCAAATAATAATATTACAGATTCTAATTACCAGCAAGAATGAGTCCTTATATTTAAAGAGCACCTGTCATTTCAGATCCATCATGGCAGTGCCTGTTAGCAGGCATCCACTCACCTGCTGCCTGCCATGTCCCTCACCTTTTTGTGTCATTGCCGCATCACCAGCTGTCCCATTAAAGTGAATGGAACTACCGGTGAGTCAATAGCGGGTCAGAGAAGGAGCTGCTGCAGGACAGAGATGACAGTTGCTCTTTAAAAATTATGATTTAAATCGAGTTGATTTAAATCAAGCCTTTTTACTAGTGATTTAAATCATGATTTAAATTGACTTGATTTAAATCAAATCCACCCTGATTCCTATACAGATAGCAATAGCACTTAGACTTATATACCACTTCACAGTGCTTTACAGCCCTCTCTAAGCGGTTTATACAATCTTATAACAATCTGGGTTTAGCTGACTGACCTTGGAAGAATGGAAGGCTGAGTCAACCTTGAACTGGTGAGAATCAAACTTCTGGCAGAATTAGCCTGCAATACTGCATTCTAACCACTGTGGCACCATGATTAAATGCTTAGTTTTCATTAATTTGAAAAAAGAGTGCTTATACAATCCAATTTACATATAATGGGGGAAAGTTTATGTTCCACAAGTCACATATACTTTGTGCAAATCTCTAACTTTGTGCAATTGATATTTAATGGTTAACTGACCAATAGTACACGTTTTCTGCAGGTTGGAGTCCAGAGAAGCTAAAAAAAAATTGCCTTTGCATTTCTCAAAACTCCATTAAATGGACAGATTAGGGCAGTGATGGCGAACTTTTTAGAGACCAAGTGCCCAAACTGCAACCCAAAAACAATTTATTTATCATCGGGTGCCAGGTGGGTGTGGCCCACTGGGTAGGCATGGCTGCAGTGGTCACGGCAGACTGGGTGGGCATGGCCACCTTGATGTTGCTTGTGGGGAGGGTCGTCCTGCAGGGTGAGGCGAGGCAGGGGGCAGGGCAGGGGTTAGGGTTAGGCCGCCGCTGCTTTCCCCCCAGGATGGAGTGCCTCGCCGCTGCTTCACCCAGTGGCAAAGGTGGCGTTTGGGACGCAGTGGCAGGGTGTAGCCCAGGTGTGGCCCAGCAGCAGCAGCAAAACTTGTCCTCCCCACTCAAGTGGCCACCAGCAGCTCCTCGGCTCCATCCGAAGAGCACACGAGCGAGCAGCGCACCCGGCTCTTATTGTTTGAGTGCAACCCTAACCCTACCACTGTCAAAGGGAAAAAAGCGGAATCTGTGTGTGCTCCTGCCTTGTCCATATCAGCCAGGCTCTCCATGGCGTGCTACAGCTGATCAGACGCGCTGCTACCAAAAACAGCGTGTCTGCTATGTGCTTATCCATCAGCCGTGCTCTCCATGCCTCAGATCAGCTGCAGCATGCTGTGGAGAGCAAGGCTGATGCGGGCTAGGTAGGCTCGCAAAGAGACTCCGCTTTTTTTGGCGGGGCTTCAGTGCCTGGCCGGCTTAGCCAATTTCCCTCTTCTCCCTGTTCTTCCTCCTCCTCTGCCAGTGGTGGGGCTTGGGGGATGATCAATCCCCATTTGTGGCATGGCTGCCAACCAATCACTGTGCCCTCAGGAGAGCAACATAGCAGCCAATGCTGCAGCAGGGAAAGTGGAAGGCAATGCCACCCACTAGACTCACCTGGCGGCATGGTAACTGCACTTCTCCTCAGCTCCAGGAAGCCTGTGCAATGGAAACTTGACGGTGATGATTGCGGTGCGCTTGCTGAGGGAGCTGCTGCCAGTAATGGAGCCGGGGAAACTGTCCGGGTGGGGGAGCTGCCAATGCTGCTGCCCGGAGGCTTGGCAAATCCCCCAAGCAGCCATGATTCCCCCTCCCCAGCTAGCCAGCCACCATCCCCTGTCCTGCTCTTTGCCTGGCCAGCTGGCACAAAACTTCACCACTCTTCTCAGAGCGGCAGCCAAATGGACCTGAGCAAGCTGCTGGCAGCGCCGGCCCAAGGCATGGGGGAGGAGGAGAATCTTCACTACTAAACTCTTTAACTTCTTAAAAATTTATTTGATGTAGAATGTATATCCTTCCCTTTCTGCATCAAGTTAAACAGTCTGGTAGCGAAATTTCAATAGTGAGGGGGGGGATCCCAGTCTCATGCACAGAGAGTCTGTACCGCCTGCCTCCCCCTCTCCCCTTATGCCTCAGGCCGGTACTGCCAGTGGCTCGCACAGGTCCATTAGGCTGCCGCCACCACCCAGAGTGCCTGGCCCACCCAGCACAAAGGAGGCAAAATGGCTGGCTAGCAAGCCCTGCGTAGAGATGGTAGAGCACACCCACGCCCAGCAAGCCAAAGGCCACCCTGAGTGAGGAAAGCCGGATCCCTATTGGCGCCATGGCCCCCCAGTCCCTGCCAGGATTGCATGCCTCACCCCTGTCTCTGCTGGGCCTGGGCGGCCGTGATGCCGATGGGGATCTGGCTTTCCCCGCTTGAGGTGGCCTTTTACCTGCTGGGCGTGGGCGTGCTCTACCACCTCTACGCAGGGCTTGCTAGCCAGCTGCTTCGCCTCCTTTGTGCTGGGCGCGACTGCTGCTCTGGGCGGCAGTGGCTTAATGGACCTGCACGAGCTGCAGGCTGCAGCAGTGCGCGTGCCCACAGAAATGGATCTGCATGCCGCCTGTGGCATGCGTGCCATAGGTTCGCCACCATGGGATTAGGGAAAGCTGGGAATTCAACCACAGTAATATTGCTTTACATCTTTATTACATTTTCTGTGATTTTCAGCCATGTAATTCCTGATCACAGAAAGGTTTTTAAATCCCCAAACGTAAAATCAAAATATTTGGTGGGGAACTTAGAAATCATCTAGCTTAACTTTCTACTCAATGCATTATGTATTTAGCATATGGCGATTTTACAGAAAACCAAGAGTCTACTGCATCAGAGACAGTAGATGTTTGGCAGTCGATGGGACTCGGAAGCAGCTACCAAAACACTTCCGTGTCTTGAGGTATTAGCCGGGGGATGCCCAAATGGAAGCTTGCCTCCCACCAAAGTAGTACCTGTCCATCTATTTGCATTTTTACATGCTTTTGAACTACTAGGTGGGCAGAAGCTGGAGCAAGTGGCGGGAGCTTATCCTGCTCTGCAGTACTCAGATCTCGAACTTGGGCTTGCCAATAGTCAATCCCCCATTCTAACCACAGAGCCACCCCACCCCCCTACTCAGTGCATAATCCACTAGAACATTTTTTAACAGTTGATTATGTAGTCTCTGAAGATCTGTAGGGAAAAAGAAATCACTAAGTCATGTATGCAGTCTTTTTCACTAGCTGACAACATATTCAGTCAGGAAGTTATTTGTAATATTGCATCTAATTTGTAGTTTTCACCCTCTGGCTCTGGTCATCCTAGCTTTGTATGATCTACAAACATGCTAAGTATTTTCCCATCTCTTTTATCCAAGTTAATTAATAGAAACGTTGAATAGTACAGGACCCAAGTAATAGTCCTGTAGCACTTGGAGACTTTCTTCCAAGTTAAAATGAAGCTATTAATGGGCACTTTCTGTGTCTCAGCCAATTGTGAGCCCAGCAAAAATTATTGTTCTCATATTTTATCATTTTATGAATAAAATGAGACTATCAAAGGCTTTGCACATGTATGGTATGCTTGCAACATTCCTTTGATCCAATTAAATTTATATCAGATTAATAAACACAAATTTCATTCATGTTTTGATAGTTAATGCAAGCATATACATTTTTCAAATACTGAGATATTAATTCAGTTACAATCAAAATAATATGACATTATTTGTGACAATTATGATTGCCAAAAGTTGGCATTATGTTGTATTGAGGCAAATGACATAATGGCATCATTTCTTCAATGACAGCATTACACCAAAATGTAGAATTATATATTTAATTGCTTCGTCTGGGTTACTTTGGATCTAATAAAATTATTTGTTATTAATAAAGTATTGGTAGTATTGATAAGAGAAGATTACAGTATATAGAAATTAGTGAAAATAATTAAGACGTGTTGGCATATCTTTGTATACTGGGCATTAGGTTCTAATTTAATGTAAATATTGCTATAATATCCTATATGGTTTAAAATCATCACAGATTTCTTCTAGTACTGGATAGTTTTAAATGTTTTCTCACTTTTTCTAATCAATGTTTTCTGTTTATTTTATTGTATTATCTAATCCTTGGTATTAATCTAGATCCAGATAATTTATTTAAGCTAGACGGTGTGCAAACCAGCCTCTGTTTTTGTATTTGAAATAACAGCATTTTGGGAAGGAATAATCTTTCGCAGTTAAGTATCTTTTTTTTTCTGTACAGAAATCTTTACCCCAAATTTGCATCACCTTGGGCGTCTTCACCCTGTCGACCTCAAGACATAGGTAAGGTTGATCGATTAATATATCTATATTTAACTTACTATACTCTTAATATTCTTGAAAATCAGTATCATGGATTAAGAATTAAATCACGTCTCATTCCCTTATCCAGACTTCCATGTTCCTTCTGAATACTTAACAAATATTCACATTAGAGATAAGGTGAGTATACTTTATGGTCCCTTAACAGAATACAATAGAACTAAAGAAAAATTCTCAGGCTGTTATATTTTTGACAATCTGTATATATAGTGGTATTAACATCAGATTGCTTGAATAAAGTGTCATTCTACAGTAATATTAATTTAATGAGCTATTTTCAGATGAAGATATATAAAATGCTAAAAAATCTATATAATTGCTAAATATTATTATTCCTTCTGAAACACATTTCTCCATTATAGTATGCATTTATTTTATATTTTAGAAAAGTTTCTTTAAAATATAAGGTATCTTAAAAATAGTTTTACATTTTTTAAAAGTTTTATTAAATAAAATCACTACAGTTCTCAGTTTATATTTTGGGAGGATAGATGGACGTTTTTATTAACATAATAAATTCTACTTTAACAGTATAATCTATATATTGTACAGTTTTGGTATTTCCTCTGAAAAAGTGTTACTGTGTTTTGGAAATATGCATGATTGTAAAAAAAATGACAGTCTGATGGAATGCTCAAAACAATTTTATTTGCAGAAGATTTATTTTATCAAAAGCCAGAATTCTAATTACATACAGAATACAGAATTATAAGCATATGATAGAAAACAAATTCTAAATTAAATTTTTCCTAATTCTTCACTCAGTTCTCCTAAATAGGTAAATTATAATAGGATACTTCACCCTCTAATGACTATATTATTGTCCTACAAGAAAAATATATACCTGGACAGTGGTTTATAATCCACATTCTCTTAGACCCTGTTTAAATATAATACAAGTATGGAGGCTGCTAGTCACCTCTACTTAGTTATGCCTGACAGAAGAATAGCTAAACAGACTGGGAAGTCTTTACCATTGGTTTGTCTGTCATTATACCAGTACTAAAAGGTTTGGTTTCAATCTCCTAACTATCAAGAATTTTAAGTTGTATGTATGGTCATAATTCTGGTTTATTGAGAAATAGTACTTCTGGTTTAGGATTAATGCTAATGGGCAGAGAATCCCTGGTTTGTTTTACATTCTTACTGGTTGTAGGTGCCAGAATAAACATTTGGGGAAATTTAGGGAAGCCAATTAAAAATTCTGGCAGCCATTCTGTCTCTTACCAACTACATGGATGTATATGTGTAACATCAAAGAATTAATTCATTTCTGAGATCTTTATTTGTTAATCATCTATTATTAATATAAATAAAACTTACATTGGATTTTGAAAGTCTTTTTTTTTCCTTTTCAGTTGGCTGCAATAAAGCTTGGTCGCTATGGGGAAGATCTACTCTTTTATCTCTATTATATGAATGGAGGAGATGTATTACAACTATTAGCAGCAGTAGAGCTGTATGTCATTTTTTAGTGGATTTTATAAGAAAATATATGTTTTTTTAAATTATGAATAGCTTCCATTTTAAAAACAAATAACCGTAGTATACCATCTGAAGAGGAAGTTCAAGCAACAACTATTCAATTTTTTTTAAAAAAAAAAAAAAGCTTCCAGTTGTTACGTCAGGAGTATGGAATCTTTTAGATTAGTAAACATGCCTGGAGTTTAGAAAAGATTATTATGGATAATCGCAAAAAATGACTGCTATTCAGCAGGCTTCTCTATTTATAAATGGTCAGTTTTGATAAGTGTTTCTTTTTTCTATAAAATTCCCAAATACTGTAAGGCAAGCAGCTCCACTTTTAATACATAAATATTTCCTTCAATTAATCTACCATTTAATTTAGGTTATTTGCTATAAGGAAAATTACGGTATAAAAATATTTTTATAAGCTATGTGCACATAAAAGCACATATTTAATATAGTTTTATAGGCAAAGGTATATTTTGTTAATTCTAATTTTACTTTTTAAAAAATTTAAATCAGTCCAGCTAATAGAATCTTCTTTTTCCTGATTGGATGACAAAAGATTTAACCGAGACTGGAGATACCACAAAGAAGAGAGAGTATGGATTACCAGAGCACCAGGCATGGAGCCAACAATGAAAACCAATACATATGAGAGAGGAACATACTATTTCTTTGACTGTCTTAACTGGAGAAAAGTAGCGAAGGTATATATATATATATATATATATATATATGTAGATAGATAGATAGATAGATAGATAGATAGATAGATAGATAGATAGATAGATAGATAGATAGATAGATCTTTAAAATGCATGTTCTTTATTACTTTAGGGGTTTTTCATTACAAATTCTTATTCGGGAGTATGAAATCTTTTGGATTAGCAAACTTGCTTGAAGTTTAGAAAATACATGGATAATTGCAAAATATTACTGCTATTCAGCGGGCTTCTCTATTTATTGAGACTTAAAAATTCGTACCAGGTGAATGAAGGTGTATATATGGTAGAAGAAAAATGTTTTAAATTTATTTAATGTCAATTGCCTTGGGTGAGTTTCCATTAATTGTGTTTTATTTCAACTGTAACTGATCTTTTATTTATATGGGTCAGAAATGTGTCATGACTCCCTAGTAAATGAAGCTTGTTTTTTAGTTTTCAATTTGCTTTGGTTTTTTTAAAAAATTAAACAGATACTGGATGAGCAGATTCAGTTGAGGTAATAGAAGCTTTGTGTTGTGAAGTTATCGGGGATTGATTTGCATCTGTGAGCCCTGAAGAAGTAAAGAGGATCCTCTGTGCTATTAGCTTCCACCTATATATTAGTTTCCTGCTGTATGTAGGAAGGTGAGAAAATGCTGGGTAAATGCATCCTTGAGTGAAGGAGTGGTGCCTCCAACTTGAAAGAGGGGATGATATCTCAAGAAACCATAGCTCAACCTAGCAATTTTAGACCACCATTGGCCATTCTCTTTTTAGAGACATTTATTAGAAGTGGTTGAACCATAGTTACGAAGAACCTGGCTATAGCAAATCAACTAATTTCAGTCAGGATTTAAGCCAGACTGCCATGTGAGATTGAAACCATATTGCTTACTTTCATTGATTGCCTTTGGTGGGATCAGGATAGAGGGATATGACTTGCCTTGATGGGCCTCTCAGCAGCTTTTGGTATCATTTATCATAGCATTTACTGGGTATCCTCCTTCCTACAGTGAGGGGAAAAAATTTTGATCCCCTGCTGATTTTGTACGTTTGCCCACTGACAAAGAATTGATCAGTCTATAATTTTAATGGTAGGTTTATTTTAACAGTGAGAGACAGAATAACAACAAAAAATGCATTTCAAAAAAGTTATAAATTGATATTGATAATATGCCATTATGTGTCTCCACCTCAGCTAGGCAAGAGATGTAGTGACCGAAGGCTCTGATCAGTGCTTGAGGATTGTTAGGGGAAAAATACGAGGAAAAATAGTCTTGGACTAAATCCTACAAAGAGAGAATGGTTAAAACTGAAACTGACAGAATATACAAATAGTTCATTTTTTATTCTGGATTGCCTTTGATAGAACTGGCCTGCAAGTTGGTGGTCCTCTTGGAGTCATAACTTCTAGTTGGAACATATGGATTTTATGGCCAGGAGAAACTGCACATTTTTATCTTGTTTACTAATTGTGGTCTCTCCTCGATTAGTACTTTTTGTAGCCGCTCTGTCAACGCTGCTAATATTGGATATTCTTGCTTTGACAAAATATGCAGAACTGTCTGGTATTTTTAGAGTTAACTTAGATGATGCTGGGAGGGGAGGAGAAAGAATGTATGTAGGGAGTAATTAAGATAAGGAATACTGACTACAGAAGGAAGTGAACCTTTGCCCTTTGGGCTGATTGGAGAACGTGATTTATGACTGCAAAATAGAGGAGGGGAATAGGCTGGAATGTTATGTGCAGGGGAGGGGAATTCAGATCTTGGCATCCTCCATGCCCTGCGGACAATGTATTTACATGATTAAAGACTTTTTAGGATAAACAATGCCTGGATGTTCTTTGAAGTGTTCCATTAGTCAGAACCATGACATCCTCATGTTCTTGCCACTTTGTCACCAGCTGGATTATTACAATTAACTGTAGATGGAGCTACCTTGAAAACTGTTTGGATTAGGTAGTTATGAGTGTTCATGCCATAGCAGTATTGTGGAAGCTGTGTTGCTATTAGTTACTTTCTGGATGAAAGTTAATATGCTGAATTGTCACAAAGCTTTACATTGCTTAAGACAGCGATGGTGAACCTTTTAGAGACCGAGTGCCCAAACTGCAACCCAAAACCCACTTATGCATCGTCGGGTGCCGGGTGGGTGTGGCCCATTGGCTGGGTGTGGTCAATTGGGTATGACTCATTGGGTGGGCGTGGCTGCAGTGGTAACGGCAGACTGGGTGGGACTAAAAAGTTCAATCAATCAATTCCAACTTTGCAAGATCTTTTTTCCCCCCACAAGAAGTTGAAATTGACTGATTGATTGAACCTTTTTTTTTTCCACATGGTGGCGGAGGCCTAAAGTGAAAAGATTTTATAAAACCCAGCTGAAGGCCTAGGACTGGGACGATGGCACGCATGCCCACAGAGAGGGCTCTGAGTGCCGCCTCTGGCACCCGTGCCATAGGTTCGCCACCAATGACTTAGGGCCTAGGATATCTCTGAACTGAATTTGCTGTTCTGGCGATATCTGGGAGAAAGAGAATGCCATCTTCAGGGACTTTGGATTTCAGCCTTCTTAATGAAGGCCTCCTTTCTTCTAAGGAATACTGGTCCACTGCTTCCTTACTACATTTTTGGAGAATTGTAAAAAACATGGCTCTTTGAGAACAATTTGGAAATTAATAAGATCACACTACTCCTAAATAATGATCAATTGGATTGAATTATTGTAATTGGATCAACTTAATTCTGTTTTTAATTTTATTACTTACTACCATATGCCATTCAGTTTCTGGAAATAGAGAGGCATATAAGTTGTGCTAATAAAATGAATAAATTGTCCTTGTTGTAAGTAATAAAAATGTAGTATTGTCAATGGGAGAAAATTAGTAATATTCTTGAAACAACCTAATAGTGAAAACCATTTTACTTAATTACCATTCAGAGATATGCCTCTTAATAGGGGGATATTCACTATAATTAGCACCTTTCTCTGCTTCTTCAAGTATGACTCAAGATAAATGTTTTACAGTACTTTTAGGGAGAAAAGATGGAATTGATTTTGTTCTTTGCATAACGAATGTGTAAAAACAATACTGCAAATAGTTACTTGCAGAATATGTACCATTCACTACTTGTTGACTGATCTATCACAAGAGTCACTGAACATAGGGAGGAATTCTTTTTCATGAACTGGAGATTTTTTCAAAAATAAATCTTACCAGAGCTAATCAGCTTTCAGCAAGGACTCCACAGTTCAACCCTAAGCTACAAATATTATCTACTATTGAAATTCATCCCTGATTCCGAAGTAAAGAGAGAAATGTTTGCATTCAGAAAGCATCATCTTCTGTCTAATTTCTAGCAATTAATATTTTTATTGATTGTTTTCTTTCTAGGTATTTTTAAAAGTGTTGATTGGACTTATAAAAACAATTCTGTGAGAAAATAGTCATCCATCTTGGATTTTATAAAATCTTTGTTGCTAAATATTATCCAAGCTTCATGGGGGATTATTGTTAAGTAAAGGTTGTTTGCTATTGATTTTTTTTATTTCATAAATAACATAATCCAATATGCATTGCAAATATGAAAAATAATTGCCTCCCTGGTTCAGTCAATTCAATTACACTTTGCAGAAATGAAATACTGTATTCTATAATAAAAATACCACAGCTGTCAAGCATGGAAGTGGACCTGCCATGGTTTGAGTATGTTTTACTGCCTTTTACTGAATTTGAACAATTTATCATTATTACAGAAAGCTTTAAATTTGGTCACAATTCCACAGAGAATTCTGTCCATTGGTGGGTCATGTAAAACTGGAGTCCCCAACCCCTGGGCTGTGGCCCATTACCAAGCGTGCCCTGTTTGAAACCAGGCTTCAGGAGAAAATGGGCAAGCATGCATGCAGAGCTCCACTCATGCAAGTGGTGGGCAAGTGCATGCACAACACAAAATTCCACTCAAACTAGCAGAAGGCCCTTGCACTCATGAAGCTCCATTCATGCGAGTGGAGAGTGCTTGCGCCCACACAGAAATCTCCATTCATGCGAATGGAGCCTTGCGCATGAGCGCCCTCTGCTCATAAGTGGAGCTTTGCGCGTAAACACAAGAGCCCTATGCTCAAGTGCCCTCTGCTCATGCACGAATCTCCATTTGTGTGAATGGAGGGCATGTGCACACCGCTTGCACAAATGGAGCTGTGTGCACATGTGTCGCCTGCCACTAACATGCCCTGCCTCCCAGTGCTGGGCCAGGCTGCCAAGGGAAGACAGTGATACCTAATGAATAAGCAAGGCTACAATGGAATGGAATAAGAGAATAAATTCAGTGAGTTGGAATGGTGAAGTCAAAATCCAGACCTTAGCATCACAGAAATACTGTGACACAATCTGAAACGGGACTTCATGCTAGAAAACTCTCATGTCACTAATTTAAAATATTTCTCTATTTAAAAAAAAATAAAAAGCAGGCCAATAGGATATAGTGATGTGAGAGACTGATCACCAATTGCAGAAAGTAATATTTACAGCTAAAGGTAGTATAACCAGTTAGTTAATATAAGGGTGTGATTACTTTTCATACTGCCACATATCATGTTGGATAGTCTTGTTCTTGAAATAAGCTCCACACATTTACTTCTTTATAGGACCCACATTAAATTCTGATAACATTCATTGGCAAAAATATGCAGAAAATCAGAAAATCGGACAGGAAACAAATGCATTCTTACAGAATTGTATTTTGACCATACTAACATGAATCTTTCCTATTTGAATTCTTCATTTTTAAAAACTTAATCTAGCTGCAGTTAGGTCTCATGTAGTTGGTATAAAATAAATGTAAGATATATTGCAAACTTCGGAAAATGGTGACTTTTTAAAATTAAATTTAATTTCTAAAAGGCTGTCCTAAGGGAAAGTTTATTTTATTTATTTGAAAGAAACAGTGTTTTCTTTTGGTTAAATGTGCAAAATCATTCATTCTAATGACCTGTTGGCCGATAGTAGAATAATTGCCTTTGTTTGGGTTGTAGGAGTTCCATCTGGAATATGATAAACTAGAAGAACGGCCTCATCTGCCATCCACTTTCAACTACAACCCTGCTCAGCAAGCCTTCTGAAGACTTCCCTCTTGTCTTGGGGTATGGCTGTCTCAGCACAATACTCAACATAACTGCAAAACTGAAGTGGCTCAGGCATCCCGGTTTTAATTCCTTTTGAGGATCTGGCAATTGGTTCATGCAAAAGGGTCACCATTTGAAGTCCTGCCTTACTAATTATGTGCTGCCCAACAACTAAATTTATAATTTGTTTTCCTTTAGTTTGTGCAGGGTCGGATTTTTTTTTATATTATTTTTTTTTTTTTTTGCCAGCAGACAAGCTTGGGTCTGTAAAGACAAGCAAGTACACTGACAAAAGTTTATTAGTTTCCAAAATGTAAAAAAAAAGGAAAAAAGAAACAAAATAGACAATAAAATTTGCATTGTTCATTGTAGCACTCTTGGTAATAAAAAAAAATGTTTGTGCATTTTTATGTGAAGATCCTTCTCGTATTTCATTTGGAAAGATGAGCAAGGTCTGCTTCCTTCATTTTACTTCCCCTTCAGTTTTTGAAAAGGCAGTTTTCGCCAACTTAATGCAAGAATATCTGTTTAGAAGAAAGATATTGCCACAACTTTATGGTTCATTTCCAAAGTTGTGTGTTAACTGAGCTTCATCTTTCCAGAATGAGCAAAACACTGTCCAGTCTTTGTTACGATTTTGTAATAAATGTGTACATTTTTTTTAAATTTTTGGACATCACATGAATAAAGGTATGTATGTACGAATGTGTATATATTATATATATGACATCTATTTTGGAAAATGTTTGCCCTGCTGTACCTCATTTTTAGGAGGTGTGCATGGATGCAATATATGAAAACGGGACATTCTGGAACTGCTGGTCAGGGGACGTCTATGTCGCCCTGTGCACTAAAGGGCCAGATTTCAGCAGCCAAGGACATCCATACCCAAGTGAATGTGATGGGACTTAACGAAGTGAACTGAGACAATTCACTCTGGCTGTTTGAACAGCAGCGTTTCATAGGAAGAGAAAAAAAAAAAAGATCAATCTTGTATTTTCTGACCACATAAAGGCTTCTTCTCTTTGTAATAAAGTAGAAAAGCTCTCCTCACTGCAGTGTTGACTTTGATTTGAAATTGTGATATCATTTCTTCAACAATGAAAATATATAAAAAGTTGAAGTATTAAAAATGCAAAGCTATAAGATGATTGTGGCACTTAATATGAAGAGTAGTTTTGCTACAGACATTTCATGAATAAGAGTTGCATACGTTTCCACTGTGGCCTAAATGCTTGATTAAACATTGTCATGTCCAAATAGATTAGCATAATAAAATAATGTATGTTAAGCAGTTGGGATAGATTATCTGGGCAATTAAGGGAGGTCCAAAAATTCACATTGAAATAACTTTGTGTTGGTATGTTGTTTTAAACTTTTGAGAGGAGAAGAACCATTTCATTTGATGCTTGATTTTTTTTTCCTGGAGGTTCAAAACCAAACCAACATGAATACATTCTATTTGTGAAAGGCATTGTAACTATATTATTTAGACTGTGGGTAGAGGAAAGTGTATATCCCTTTACTGTTGCAAATTTAAGTCAGCTATTATATTGCAATCAGATCTTAAAAGTTGGTGCAATTTAGCTGACATTACCAAAGTAAGAAAATACAGCAGAATAATGTCAGTGAAATGTTTAATTTTAATTTTTTTCTATGTAGTATAAAAGAAAATAGTTGGATTTTTAAAAAAAAACTTAGGGAAATCAGCTGCTAGTATTATATTTCTATATCAGGTGTACAGCAAATAAAATTCTACATTTTATATGTATTTTGGGTTAACTGGCAGACATAAAAATATAAAAACGATAACTGTCATTTTATTATTTAAAGCAAAGCACTTCCTCAGTCTGAGTACAGTTATTTCTGGTAACATATATCATGCAAATGCTCCATTATTTAAATAAATTTACTATTTACAAGTCTTTCAAAAGTAATGACCAAAAATATTCAAAATTTCATATTTACAACCTTGACCTAGAAACATGATAAGTCAGCAAAATTCTGTTAATACAGCTGTGATCTTTTAAATTGATTTTTTACATTGTATGCTTTGTAGTCAAATGCTATTTAAAATTAAAGTTATGGGATGATTGCAGGACAAGTTCATACCCAACTAAGCAATGTATCTTAATTAACAATGTTGCTATATCAAAAGGCCATGGCTTTTTAAAAAAGAAATACAACTTTAGATGCACTTTATTGTGGTCTAATTTGCAATATTGTACATTTACAAACCTTTTGGTTAAATAAAACAAGAACAGGATCCATTATATGTTAATGCTAACAAAATAAAGCATTACATGCTGTCAATTAAAGAAATTCTACCTAGATTGTCATTAATATGGAGTCAGGAATTGACAGTGGTGATTTACCAAACAACCATGCACTTCAACCTATTACATGTGATCTACTTAAACATTGAATTTCATATTTTGTGAATAATATGTATGTATAAGAAAAATAGTATTTACTGAGCTGTTCTAGCAATCTTTTATGAAAATTTCAGAAAAGACTAGGTTTTTGCATGAAAAATATAATTAAAATTGGAAGCATTCTATAAAGCCATATTAATTAAACTAATCCTTTTTACTGAAGTAAGAGAGTGTTTACAATCCATTTATTCTTGAATAACTCTAATAGCATTAGTAGGCTATACTGAAACTGCATCTTACAGCAAATAAGTAATAATTCCATAGTGATTTCCATGGTTCCTTAACTTTATAAGGGTTAATATTTCTTTAATAATTTATTGCATTTGTATCCCCTGGACTGAGAAAGCAACTTAAGGCAGCTTACATCATGAAAACATAGGGTAAAAACCTGATATCTAAATAAAACACAAATCTGCCATATAGTACATTAGGCACAGAGGTTGCAATTCATTACCCAATGACACTTCGGAAAAGGTTTGTCTTTAATAGCTTCCAGAAGGCTGACAAAGAAGGCATCAGCCTAATTTCCAGAAGAAAACTGGAATATGAGGGTTCTAAGCAAAAATGTTACCTGCACTCTTGTCTCTTCATGTATTTGAGGCATCATTAAAAGATGGTGGAAGAATGTGTGCAAAGGGTAAGTTAGGTAGGCTACTTCTGTGTGAAGAAGATGGTTCTTCCTTGCTGCCATGGTTATATGTTAAAACCATCACTTTGAATTGCACCAGGAAACATTGGTAACCACTGTGGTGACTATAGAACAGATGTTGTAAGAATATAGATAATTTGATTTGCTAAGCTAGGACTTGATACATTTTATATCAGTTGCAGTTTCTGAGCAGTCTTCAGAGTCATCCCTATATTGGTTGCATTGCATTAATCCAAGTAAGTAGTTGAAATACCTCAAGTAAGTTTTTAAAAATATATATTCTCAGATTAGTAAATAATTTTATTTCCAATTCATTGTAACATTCCCTTATGTTTTTATTTCATTCTGTATGTAAACATCTTTCACAAGATACAAACATTTTAATCTGATGCAAAAGAGTCACTGTATACACTAGCTTGCCAGTGACACTGTCTAGGGGGGTGCATTTAATTCCAGGGCTCTAAAGAAATCCTATAGTTATTTTATATTGCTCTCTATTTTTACAATCTCTTTTATTGTTATCCTCACATTTATGCAGCATAGAGGAATGGATGTCATTTCTTCTCTTTAAAGGGAATTACACAGCATTTTGCAAGCTGGTTTTTCTTAACAATCACCTTTTTCCAAGGAAATATTTTAGTTGGCATATCTTCAGAATAGAATTGCTGAGATATTCACATAGCCTCTTTAAATTGTGTATTTTAGTTTATAGTGCTTTCTAATAATTTCAAGACTTAAAAAAATATTGCATGTATGTTTATGTTTTGAGAAGTATTCATGTGCCTTCCTATATTTTTAATTAATGTAGAGGAGTCCAGCCCTATTTGGAAGTCATAGCCAGAATCTATAACGAAAAAACCTGGTTCAGAAAACACTTGGTTTTTTTTTTTCCTCTTTCAAAATCAAGATAGCAAAGGAAAGTTAATTCTTCCTCCTCAATTTGGGATGAATCTGGAAATTGGCAGTTATAAACACAATTAGCCTATAGTTTGATCGTTTGGTAGTTGCTTGTTGGTGATGGTATAGTGAAGAAACTTCTTGGATGAGAAATGAAATGCCTTCAAAGAAAAACAAAGTACAGTTGCCTCGTGAAAAAGCACCTTTGGGATCTGCATAAGTTAATTCCATTTGAGTTTGTGGGGGCATACGTCCCAGATAGTAGTTTTGATTATGGCTAAGATCTGAGATTATAGTTGGGTCAAAATAGGAAGTGTGCTTGTCTCTTGCTCTAGATTGTTGTCTTTCTACAACAGTTTTTTTTTTGTGGATAGGTATTTGGTGGGTAAGTGTTGTTAAAACATGTTGGAATAGATAAATCAGAAGATTTGTGTCTCTCAGTTTTGTATGTATGGTCCTTTATTTCAGTTTGTTCTTACCTTATATTCCCCCTTTCTCTGAAAAACACGTTACTGCCATATTTATACATTATATCTTGCATTTCATTGGCTAGAGACTGATTCTTCTACATGTTCCCTTATTTTATCCTGATAGTAGCAGCCCTGTAAATGGTGATTAGTTAGAGAGAATTACTGCACCAAATAACTGTTACCATGTGAGCTCCATTATCAATTTAGTGTTGATCTTAGTCAGACATGTCAAGCTCGCAATGTCACATGACATCGCACAATATATTGGGAGTGTTTTGTCATTGCCGGCAATGGGGTGGGCGTGGCTTCCGCATGGCGCGTCCTGCCCACGGGCCGGCAGTTTGACACCCCTGTACTTAGTGTTTTCTACTTTGTGTCCATCATTTTAAACAATGGAAAGGACAGAGAGGATCTTGGTGCTACCAACTTGTTGCGGGACAACTTGCCACAGGACAAGAGTTACACTAATATAGAAGAAATGGAATAGAATCGTTAAAGAAAAGCTGCAGAAGGAGAAACAAAATGAAATATGAATAATAAAAATTAAAATATTTTTAAAAATTATTTTAAATAATTTAATTGAATGGTTGATTGTCCTGTAGTGAGTTGACAGTGGCATGTTGCCCCACAGCGAGTTAGTCACAGTGAGTTGGTCGTGGCGAGTTGTCCCATTCTGAGACAGAAAAGCACACGGGCAGATTTGTTCCTATTTATAAAAGAGTATGATATCAACATAATACCCAGTGACAAATATACATTACTGTAGATCAATAGATGAATTATCTATCATCTGAGATGTAAAAATTGTGGAATTGCAACTGCATAATGCTATTACATTTTAGCTTATTTTCAAGAGAAAATGCTAGCAGAGTCCAACACAGTCTCATTTATGTCAGAAAAGACTTTTTAAAAATGATTGAAAAAAGGCCAAATATAAGTTACTGAAAACCACAGTAACACAAGGTCAGTTGGAAGGTATTCCACAGTTTAAGAAAGGATAAGTTTGTAAAGAGACCTAGCCCTCAAGTATTCTTAAAGAGATTATAAATGTTAATCCCTTCCCCAAGAAAATCAATCCTAACAAGAAGAGCAAAGCATTGACAGAAAAGTGTCACAATGGAATGCAAAACAAGAAGCATATGGCCAAAAAAGAAGGAAACAATGAGAAACTAATAATTTCAAGAAGAAAACCAATCAGGAAAATGGGTGGACTGTTAAATAATAATGAAGTGAAAGAGAGGCTTAAGGATGATGTAGAAATTGCATCAATTAATACTTTATTTCCTGAAGGGAATATGTAAGCTAGAGATAGGCCATGCTGATTTTGCTCAGGCAGGAAATTAAAATAAATTCAGGAAACAAGGTATCCTTCATACCATTAAACAGAATAATGTTCATAAAATGATTCGGTTTAAAAGGGGATTGGATGGAGGACAAAACTATCAAGAGTTGAGCAAGGCAGTTCTCCAAATTGTAGTATCAGTTATACAAACAACAATAGAAGGGCATGGATCTTACCAAAAGGCTTGGTAAGAAGCTAGCTGTTAGATTATTATGCTCGACCTAAAACAGGATTATTTATATTCTACACTGAACATTTTATCAATGGAATCACACCTGCCTTTTGCACTTAAAACTATAGAATTCATGTCTCAATGTCATTTATAATAAATGAAAAGGCTGTATGCAATAAATGTTTTGAAAGTGATTTCACTTAGGAACTAAAGCTATTTGGGGATTATATTCGCTGAATTCTTGAAATATTCATGAGGCAATGCAAAATACTGTATTTCAGTATTTGTTTTTCTTAAAAAAAAGTTCGAATCAAAACAGCAATTTTGAGATAAAAATCAATTTTGAATAAAATTACCTGAACAATATCAAACCTTATTGATTTATCATTTTTTTTCAAACAAGATTTTCTGTATTACATTCAAAACCTCAATAATGTATCTGGTAAATCTCATAGAGATTTATTGCAGTAAAACTTCTGTAACATAGCAAGTATAACTGGGGTAATGGGAAACAAAATATTTTATACAGGAGTAAATACGGATACTCCTCAACATAAGACCATAATAGAGCCCAGAATTTTGATCATAAGTTGTTACAGTCATAAGTTGAGATACCACACGAATAGACTTGATTTTGTTTTACCATTTTTATGGTGGTTGTAAAGTAAGTCACTGGTTGTTATGCAAATCACATGGTTCTTAAGTGAACCATCTGATCTTTCATTCAGCCTTTTCAATAGATGGGTTTCTTTTTCTCTTTTCTGCTGGAAAATGGCAAAAACAAACAAACAACCCATTGCAAACCCCAGTCATGTGACTGCGGAATATTACAGCCTGTCCCAGATCCAAGTTGGTATCTGAAATGTGATCATGTGACTGTGGGGCATCCTAAGTTGAGGATGAGTTATAATTAGCTTTTTAAAAGTCTGTCATGACTTTGAATATTCATTATACAACCAGCCATAAGTTGTAATGTTGCCTTTTGGGTAGAACATACTAAGAATTGCTATAGTTGATGGAAAAGATTCTCCAGTACATTTGGAAACGGTTTAATTCTAAATTGTTTCTGGTCAATTAGCAGTGGACTTTTATCTCATTTATGTGGGACTTAAACATACTTCATTTCTCTGGACTCCACTTACAGAGAGTCTCATAAGACAGATACAGTATAAGATCCATATTTTCATGAAGAGTGGCATTCTAAAACTGATTTTAAATATTTCTCAAAGCAGAACAGTTTTGATTGGTCATAATAAAGCCAGCAAAAACCTGAAGTTTTTCTACAACTTACAGTATATAACCAGCAAACATAAAATAGTTGTTCCACAATATAAAATCTTACAATTTGTGGAGCTGACCTAAAGAACATGTTTCTTAAAACAAGGTATTCACACTCATGTTCTTAATAGGAATGTATGGAAGACATGCCAACCTGTTAGGTAACCAACAGTCCTACTCAATTCAAAAACAGGGCAGTTGCTGAGGATTGTCAGGGAAAATGGAATAGAAAGCCCTTTGAAAGTTTCTGCCTGCACAATTTTGTATAGACGCGTTTGTATTTAAGAGCTAGTTTGGTGCAGTGCAGGAGTCTTCAAACTTGGCCCTTTTATGACTTGTGGACTTCAACTCCCAGAATTCCTCAGCCAGCATGCCTGGCTGAGGAATTCTTGGAGTTGAAGTCCACAAGTCATAGAAGGCCAAGTTTGAAGACCCCTAGTGCAGTGTTTCTCAACCATGACCATTTTAAGGCATGTGGACTTCAATTCCCAGAAATCCACAGCCAGCGTTGCTGGCTGTGGAATTCTGGGAGTTGAAGTCCACATGCCTTAAAATGGTCAAGGTTGAGAAACACTGCCCTAGTGTATTGGTTAAGTCTTCGGGAGTAGAAGCTTACAGACTGAGTTCTAGTCCTGCCTTAGGAATGAAGCCAGGTGGGTGACTTTGAGCCAGTCACTATTTCAGCTGTGGTAAGCAGGCAAGAGCAAGCCACTTCTGAAATCTTGCCAAGGAAACTCCAGGGACTTGTCCAGGCCGTTTTTCGGCTTCATCACTGACTTAAAGGAACATTCAATATATATTTATAAGTACCTTTGTATTTATAAAAGATTCTTTGGAGCAACTCAATTTCCTTATGGTACTTTTCTGCTATAGAGGTTTATTCATTTAAATCTGGAGGAACTTGCTGGGTAATTTACTGAATTCAGTAGGATATCAGATAAAGTATTATAGTAATGCTATGCATTATTACAGAGCTTTCCATAGTTATACTGTCTGGATGGTAAGGGGATTTATTTGTAAATCCCCCTTTGTTGTTGGCATATTGTAATGCTACCAAAATTATTTTCACTTATTTGAGTTCAAAGAGATTCAATCACCCCATCACTCCACTCCAACTGCCCCATATCCTAATGAGATGACATAGAGTATATAAAGTCTATAGTTCAGTCTCTACATTCCAGGTGCATTGCTATATATCTCTACTTTTAAAGACCAGTTAGGTGATTATACACTACCTGTTAGAAGTAGACAAGGACCGATGATCTAACAGAAGATTGAGAAAGCTCTAGGAAGACCTGCATATCAAGAAGTGTATCCGTGAAGCTATATTACTTTTTCTGCTTGTGTTGAAGATTGAAGACATGGATTTTGATGGTGTAAACATATCAATACTAAGGGGCTGAATAAAATAAGAAACAATAGCACTTCTTTTCATGGATCATTTATAGGTACCTTGGATTTCTGTGCCATCCCTGGAATATCAAAAGGACAAAACATTCACAGGTAAAATGAGGGATTGCTATAGCAGTAAATATAAAAGTATTTGTATCTCAGGCTAGGATCTCTGAATGTTCTTCAAATGTAGAACACTCTGCTATTATTACAGGTGGCATTTACTCTTTACTCAAATAAGGGCATGGTCTCTTTCCTTAATCCAGTCAATTATAGCAAGTAACTATACAAAGAACAGAATACATAGGATGATTTTTTTATTGTTAGATTTCTATCTTGCCATTTTTTTATAAGGTGGTGAGCATACCCAATACCCCTTCCTTTTCCTATTTTTCCCATGACAAAAACTCCATGCAATGCATTGGACTGAGAGTCATTGGCCCAATGTCACCCAGCTGGTTTTCATACCTAATAGAGGTACCTCCTGATTTCTAGACCAGCACTTTAAGTCCGAGGCACAACTTACATTCACCACCATGGATAAAAGTATGAGAAGGAGCTGGCTATATTTACCATTGATTCATATGTCATCTAACACTGCCCCTACAGTTCTAATCAACCAAAGCAAACTGTCTTGAATATAGACATAGTATATTTGGAATGGGCTCACTTAAATTTAGTGGAAAAGGGGATTGTATCTTATAGAAAAGAATATGTAAATCTCCAAACCCAATCAATGGTAGTACTGCAAGTCTCTTATGTGCTTGTATGTATTGCTGCAGTTTTATTAATACTGCATAATGGGTTCACTGGAAATTCTAATACTCAATATCGTCATTGGCTCAATTTTAAAAATAATATTTTAATTAAGCTAAAACACTCTTGGCACTTTCTTCTTTAAATAAAAAATAGTGTAGGTTAAAATGGTTTTAATCAAGAATGTAGATGTTAAAATGAAAGATTAAGAAATAACATTTCAGATCATTTGGCAACAATGATACTGCTGGAGTTAATTTTAAAACAAGCAATTCATGCAGGAAAGTATTTTAGCATAAATACAAATGTATATTTTAAAATATATTACAAAAGGCAATATATCAAATACCTACTTTTAATTCTTTTCAATTCACTTATGTTGGATGCTTAATGTTTTGTATAGTTTTTGAAAGATTTCAATTTCTGAGCATTAATGTGTGCTCATCCATGTATCAATATTGTACACTATACAAATGATGCTATATTTGAAGGGACTGAACTTGATTTAGTAAGACTTAATACAATTTATCTGTAAAGCACCTTTCTGGAATTAGGCTTAGAAAATAAATTTAACAACTGAGATCAAAGCTCTTTAGTGTAATTGATTAATACATTGTTGCATGATTTGCTTTTTTAAAATCACTTTGAATTGTTTAAATCACTTAATATCACTTTGTTTTTTTAAAAAAATGATTCTTTTTCTTTCAGTATTGGAAAAACAAATTACACTCAATCAAAGAATTTAACACCTTGCAACTTGTAAATTCTATAATACTGACCCTTAAAAAAAAGTCTTCTGAATGCATACCAAAGGAATTGACTTTCAGATTTTTTTTAAAAAATATTTTATTGTTAAATACTTAAATGTGCTGAATTAGAAGCATGGTGGCCCAAGTTAAAGTCTGATATTATTGGGATGATTTTGCACCAAACATTGAATCACTGAACACTTAGAACATGAATGTGCAATTTTTTATGTGAACTTATTACTTTGTGAATAACCTTTGAGTGGTATGCTGAGTGGAATCCAGGAGGGAATTTTTTTTCACTTCATTGACAACTACATTAATTAATAATTAATTTCCAATCATGTATTTAATAGCATTCGTGTCCCTTTTTGAAATTGCAGTTTGGCAGGAGGTACATATTAATAAATAAATGACAATTTTAGTTGAGGTACATCTGATCCCCCATACCTGACTATTTATCAAACTTATCAACAACAGCTAACATAAGCAGTTTATTTTACTGTTTTGCAATTTTTCATATCAGTAAGAGTATAATGATGTGTGTATTGAAACCATTATTTTCATTGACTACATTCTGACATTGTTCCTCTCTATTCCTCTCTTGATCATTCTTGAGTTGTTCTCTCTTGCTATTGCCGAACTCCTGCAGAGTATTTCATAGAATCTTTAAGGTGGAAGGTGACAGTTCAAACCATGAATTTAACTCCACTATTCAGTGTAGGAAGACAAACTGGATTCCCAAGAAATCTCTATCCAGCTTCTGCTTGAACACATGCAGCAAAAGGAAGCTCACCACCAGCTTGATAATTATCTCATGTTCAAGTTTTTCTTATTTTTTTCTAACATTTAACCAGAATCTGCTTTCCTACAACTCAAAACCATTATTCTGCCTTCTAAACTGACATTTTTCACCTTTTGTGCAGCAGTCCATTAAATACTTAAAAGTACTATCATATTCCACTCAGTTGTCTTTTTTTTTTTAAAAAAAGTTAAACTTACCCTGGTCTCTCACTGCATAATATCATTTCCTGTCTAATTTGTGCTATCCATCTTATATGTGTGTGATGTCTATTTCTCTCTCTTTCTCTCTCAATGGACAATTAAAGTCATGCCAGATAACTTGTATCAAATAATTGTTTCCTCTGCAAAGCAGTCAATTAATTCATGGGAGAGAAGAAAATTATGAAATGTGTGGAGAAATTCTAACATAAATACTGAGGTTTACGTACTTGTATCAGACATTAGGATGCAAATACAGGTATTCTTGTTTAGTGTCTGCCTCATTTAGTGACTTTTTGCAGTTACAATGGTGATGAGAAAGTAACTTTACAACTAATCCTGACATTTATAATCTTTACAAGTCTTTAAAGCAAAGGATAACTAAAATAAGATCATACGCACAGTTGCAGTTTCACTTAGCAAATGTTTTATTTAAGAACCGAGTTGCTATTTCTAGCTGTGATATCTAAATAAAGACTACCTGTACATAAATATAGCACATATTTGATGACACCACTGTGTGGGAAGTCCCCCCCCCCGAGAAAGAAATATTAAAAGGGCAGAAAAATATATTTCCTCAAAAGGATTTTAAAAGCAGAAACCAACCTGCCCCCAAGTCTCTGTCCCAAGCAGAACCCAGCTCTATACAAATGCAAATGTAAACTACCAGGAAAGTTGGAGCTAGGAGAAGACAAAGACAGGTAAAATCTGCATACCCCACCCAAACTCTAGGAGTCATTGGCCCTAGCACCAGGGAAGTAGGATATATGATGGGATTACCCCACCAACAACAGGAGTGCCACAGAGGCACTCTCAGGTCAGAATACATGACACAGGAAATACAAAGCTTGAAACAGGAACAGGAAACTACTTTAAACAAAAGGCTCGAGAGGGGTATAAAAATCTACTACCCATGTGCTCAGCCCTTCTTTTCTCTGGTCTTTCCTGCAAGAACCATCTGGCTCTTCAATAAACTCCAACCTTCTTTCTAAAGCAGTCGCCATGTTGCTTATTTATCCCCGGCTTGGATGAAGACTTTACTTTGAACATTTTGGTACCCCAGATGGGACTCCAAGCTAACCTCTCCAATGGACTGAGACTGGTAAGGCCCATCTTGCCGGCAGCAGACCCCTTGTGTCTATAGATGGGTTTCCCAGGCCTTGCCCATGTGGAGCCAGGGTAGTAAAGGGAGTTTTGGGTTTGAGCTCAAGGGCTGCTTTGGAAAGAAGGTGAAGGTGAGTACCTCTAAATTTTAAGTTTAAAGCCCAGGGGAACAAAGGAAATGTGTGTGTGAGTGAGAAGACCCTTTTTTTCTCAATCACAGTTGGATTTTGCTCCTTCTGGTCTTTCCTTGCTGCAGAAAGGATCTGTTCAAGTAGTAAACCCTGGAAAGCATGGGGGTTTGGCCAGAGCGCAGGACCTTTTGTTAGGGAAAAGGGAGAGGCTGTGTGAAAATGGAATGAAATGAGTAAATGAGAGAATTGGATTTGGGCAACTAGCTGGTAAGGCCCGCAAAGCAAAGCAAAGCAAAGCAAAGTTAGGAAATTAAGCCCCGGGCTAGGACCGTCCCTTACCTCTGGAAAGCAAGCAGAGGTCATCCCAGACATTTGAAGTCTGCAAACAGTGGTGATGAAAAGTGAAGGTAAAGCCAGTAAGAGCGTCCACGTACCTTCTGCAGGGGAGCAGAAGCGTCCTCGACAGACTCATTTTTGGTCTGAAACTGTGGTGGTAGATCCCTAAAGGAGCATCCCAGTACTCTGTGAGGGATCCAGAGTGCTCCATGGGTCCCTTTTTGACCTAACACTGTGGTGGTAGACAAAAGTCTCACTAGGAGGCTTTAGTGCGCCAGACCCGATAGAACCAAAGTGAACCCCTGCATACAAGGGAATCATGGGGTGTTCTAGTTCGAGGGTTGTGATAGGCTCCCCAGTGTAAAGCTTGCTTGAGGCCTGGGATGGGAATCAGCTACCCGTTCAGGCAGGTATGAAAAAAGAGATAGGTAGAGAAACTATGTAAAAAAATGGACTTTGCTTAGGGCTTTGCTGGGAAGCCAATTTGGCTAAATAAAGATACTTAAAGGGAAAATAAGAAATAGTGATTCTCTCTCTCTCTCCTCTCTATGCAACCACTGGTATGTTTAAAATGTGTGCCTTCCCTAATTTGACTTAACTGAAATTTATGGTGGGAATGATTAGGATGTGTAAAACTAAGACCTATGTTTCCTTTTCTGTTCTCTTTGTGTATATATGTTTGTCAAAGTCTCTGTGTGAGAGGTAAATGCAACTGTTAACTATTTCAAATCCAAAGAGAAAAGAATTTTAAAATTCTGCTAGAAATTCTGCTTAAATTAAGCAACCAAAAGGAAATACCTCACTCTGTTTGTCTGGCCAACAAACAGAGTGAAGGAAAAAAAATGGTTTTTTTGTTTGTTTTTCTTCTCCCTTTCTTAAGAACAGCTCAAAGTTAGCAGGAGGAATGTTTTAAGTTCACCTGCTGGAAAGGTTTTACTCTTGCATATAATAACAACAACAACAACAACAACAACAATAATAATAATAATAATAATAATAATAATAATAATAAAGTTGGAAGGGACCTTGGAGGTCATCTAGTCCAACCCCCTGCTCAGGCAGGAAACCCTATACCAACTTTATCAAATGCCTTACTGAAGTCCAAGTAAATTATATCCACAGCATTCCTCTGGTCCACTAATTTTGTCACTTGGTCAAAGAATGCAATAAGATTTGTCTAGCTCTAGCATGATCTGCTTTTGACAAACCCATGTTGGCTTTTAGTAATGACTTTGTTTGCCTCTAGATGTTCACTGATTCTTGTTTGATTATCTTTTCCAGAATCTTCCCAGGTATTGAGGTCAAGCTGATAGGTCTGTAGTTTCCTAGATCTATTTTTTCCTTTTTCTTGAAGATGGAAACTACATCAGCTCTTTTCCAGTCCTCTGCTAGTTCCCCAGTGCTCCAGGATCTTTGAAAAATATAGTTCAGTGGTTCTGAGATCACATCTGCCAGTTCCTTGAGAACCTTGGGGTGTAATCTATCTGGTCTTGGTGATTTGAACTCGTCCAAGCTGTATAGGTGCTCACTTACCATTTTCTTGCCCATCTTAACTTGTGTTTCTAATCTATTTTTTATGGTACTGTTTTTGAGAAGTTGGACTGTTTTTCCCCCCTTTGTGTAAAGACAGATGCAAAAAAAATTGAATTAAATAGTTCTGCTTTCTCCCTGTTGCTTGACACTTTCTTGCCACTTTCCCCCACTAATGGACCAATCATTTCCTTCACTTTTTTCTTGTTTTTTACATGTTGAAAGAAGCTTTTTTGTTAATTTTGACCTTGGTCACAAGCCTTAGTTTATTTTGAGCCTTAGCTTTCCTCACCTCATCTTTGCAGGCTCGGACTAGTTGCTGATATTCTGCTTTAGTTATGTGCCCCTCTTTCCACTTTTTATACTTGTCCTTTTTATCTTTCAATTTATCAGAGAGTTCTTTATGCAGCCATGCTGGTTTCTTTTGAGAGCTGTTATTTTTCTTCTTTGTTGGTATTGTGCCAGACTGGATTTTTATTATCTTACTTTTCAAAATTTCCCAAGCTTCTTGAGTTTTTTCCCTTTGAGGATTCTCATCCATGGAATCCTTCCCAAGCCCTCTCTAAGTTTATTGAAATTAGCTCTCTTAAAGTCCAAGACTCTAGTTTGACTGTGTTCTATTGCTTGTGCTTCCATAATGTTGAATTCCAATATTGCATGATCACTCCCCCCATCCAAGATTCCTGTGGCTTCAACACCTTCTATCATTTTGTCTTTGTGAGAATTAGATCCAATATGGCTAATCCTCTAGTTCCCTTCTCTACTTTTGGGAAACAAAGTTGTCTGCAAGGTTTGTCAGGAATGTTTGATCTTCCACTTGGTGCAGAGTTTGTCTCCCAGTTGATGTCAGGGTAGTTAAAGTCCCCCATTACTATTGTGATGTGCTTCCTACATACCTTAGTTGAGTTCTTATACCCTTTCATGGTTTCTAAAATTGTCATTCCTGATTGGTGAGTTTAAATTTGTCTTTTCTGATATGTTGGTCAGTGTCTGTTGTTGGGTTAATTTCCTTCTCGATTCTATCTAAAAGGTGTTAATTTTTGTTCCAGGAGGGATCCGGTGTTAATTATTTTATTGTTGTGTACCTTTTGGTGTTTCTATTCTAATCCTGTCAATCCTAATTGCTGTTAGCCAGTTCTGCATTCCTTATAGCCAGTGTGTGTTAAGTGTTTGTTTATTTAGCCTCAGGCTGCCGCTGCATCAGACTAGTTTGTATTGAATTCTTCCTGTATTTGCCAAGGTATTTTCTCTTTGGGTTGAGAGGGCCTGCCTGCTGGGTTCCTGCCCCAAGCTCTGGGAATCATTCTGCAATGTGTTGTAAATGGGTTGTGTTCTAAATGGGTTTTATCTGTCTATCCTTTTCCTGAAACATGACCAGCATTTTTTTAAAGTTGCAAGTCCTTGTCTTTAACATGTTGCAAATGTTCAAGTTCAGAAGTGAAACTTTTCATGTATGTCCTCTTACCAGAATCCAGCTTTCTTTTGTCTTCATCTGTAATTTCCTCATTTTGTCTTATTTCTTTAACTACAGTATTAATGCCTTTTCAAACTCTGCCTACAAGCTACCCCCCCTTTCTACTTCACCTTTGTCTGCCTCTTCTGGGAGAGTCCACCCAGAAAGGGGGGGAGTTCTTACTCATGTCTTTCAGCCCTGCATAGATGACCCCCCCCAACCCTTGGAAGCAGAGCACACTGACCCAGATGCTGCCTCCATCCATTTGAGCCATGGAATTGAATCCAGCCATCTGCTAAAAAGCCACCATGCAACCTGAGTGAAACATCTTCCCAAGTCCTACCATTCCCCCAGATGCCTGTGGGAAAAAAAACTGCAGAGGAAGGAAGGAATCCTGGAGCCACTGGTCCCATATGAAGCCTCAGAAGAAAACTAGGAAGACTATGGGAGGAGGGTGGAAACTCATTGGAAAGTTTTCTTTCTTGCCCCATTTGTATTGTAACAAGCCAGTTGGATGTATTTTATGAAGAAATGGCATTTGGGAATAGTTGGCACAGCAAGTACTGAACACCTTGGACTTCTATCTGGTGGGAGGGAAAAATTATCCAGAATGTTTGTATTGCCTGTTTTGTATTAGTAGCTGCACACACACATGCACACACCATTCATAATCACACTACTGAGTCTCTTCCACCTACCTTCAGTAAAGTTCCTCAGGATGATTTTTGCTCTATTGCACCAAAGCTTTGCATGCACAATTTCCTGAAAATTCCAAGGGGGGGGAACCAGGCCCCCTCGGGTAATTTGCAATTCATGTGGAAGTAGCAGGAAAGAGATCCCCAAACCTCAGCCCTGAATATCTTGCACTGGTGAACTCAGATTGGGAGTCCTAGAGTTCATTATGTGCAATTTAAAGAAAAATTTGATAGCTGGCTTGTATATTGGCTAACCTCAATTGGACATTACAAACCTGGATGCACTGAACTAAGAGCTAAGGCAGGAAACAACCCTTGAAAATGGGCAACCAGTGGTTATGTACTGAGGCAAACCATGGCTGTGAAGAATTTTGGGAGGGATGTGCAAACCTGACTGGAACTCATTTGAAAATAATTGGCACAGAATATTGGACACTATAAATTTCTTTTCCACCTAACAAAATTTTTGCCCTGACTTTTAGAACTTAATGGGTTGGAAGCTCCCCTTTTGGGAACCACTGCAGGGATCTTTTTCTGCTGCCTCCACTAGTGTCTTCTCTTTTTGGCTTAACAGTTGAAACCTTGTGTACCAAGTTTCCCTGATCAGATCAATTTTAATCTTGTGCCAGTAAAAGTGTGTTATCCACACTATTATGGCACAAAGGGGGGATATTATGGGAAGTCCCCCCCCCCGAGAAGGAAATATTAAAAGGGCAGAAAAATATATTTCCTCAAAAGGATTTTAAAAGCAGAAACCAACCCTGCCCCCAAGTCTCTGTCCCATCAGAAGCCAGCTCTATACAAATGCAAATGTAAACTATCAGGAAAGTTGGAGCTAGGAGAAGACAAAGACACCTAAAATCTGCATATCCCACCCAAACTCTAGGAGTCATTAGCCCTAGCACCAGGGAAGTAGGATATATGATGGGATTAATCCAACAACAACAGGAGTGCCAGAAAGGCACACTCAGGTCAGAATACGTGACACAGGAAATACAAAGCCTGAAACAGGAACAGGAAACTACTTTAAACACCCATGTGCTCAGCCCTTCTTTTCTCTGGTCTTTCCTTCAAGAACCATCTGTCTGGTTCTTCAATAAACTGCAACCTTCTTTCTAAAGCAGTTGCCATGTTGCTTATTTATCCCTGGCTTGGATGAACCAGGATGAAGACTTTACTTTCAACAGCTGTATCATAGTTTTGCATTTTGCTATTGATGCTGTTGGGTTGTTTTATGGGTTAGAATAGGAGGAAGTTGCTCTGCAATTCTTGCTATAATTTTGAAAGTCATCTATCAATTAACGCCCACCAAATGCAACCTTTTCCTTTTGCAGGAGGACCGTTGCTCATGAAAGCAGAAAGAAGAGGGAGAGAAAGGAGTGACTGCAACCTTTTAATGTAGGCTGCAGCTATTGTTCAGGGTGATGCTGACGGGAAGAAAATCAGAGACTTCCAAGCTGCCTCTTCCTATTTCTTTCCCCAACATCCCTCTCGCCAAGTCACTCTTTCTTTGTACCCTCAGCATAAAAGGAAAATGTATACTGAAAAAAGAATGAATACTGTGAGTGAGAAAGAGAAAAAGGGTTGGAAACAACCACAATGAGGCAGATTGTGCTCAGGTCTCCCTCAATTTTTGATAATGCTATTGCCATTACAGAAAAGCATGAGAAACACAGTCCACTCCATAACTGCATGGCATTATGTTGGACACTCTCTCAAATTGGTCTATCCCTTCAGGAGAGCTTTTATGGATCAGACCAATGCACAAGAGTAGAATCCAGCAGTGCTCAAGCAAATGTATCAGGAAAACTCAAAAGCATCAACAGAAGAGCAAAAGATCCTTATTCCCTAGCAGGTGGAATTTAAGCTAGGCTGCTTGTAGTCCAAGGTAAAGATAAAGGTTTTCCTATCAGTCATGTCCAATTCTAGGCTACAGTGCTCATCTGGGTTTCTTGGCCAAGGGAGTCAGCCTTGTCTGAAGACAATTTCTGCGGCCAGCATGGCTATATGGCCACGAAGAATGCTATTACCTTCTGTAGTGGTCCCTATTAATCTACCTGCATTTGCATGTTTTTGAACTGCTAGATGGGAAGGAGCTGGGGCAAGTAAGCTCAAGTCTCAAACCTGGGCTATCAGGTCTCCAGCTGACCAGCTCAGCTTCTTTAATTCTGAGCCATCATGCCCCTTTGTAATCCAAGACTGGTGGGTTTTTAACAGTCCAATCTTCCAGGAATTTGTCTAGTTCCTTGTGAAAACAATTTCCATTCATCACCTCTGATGGCAGCACTTGCCACAGTTTAATTAGGTGTTGTGTAAAGAAGTACTTGATGGGCTTTGAATATTCTTGCTTTTCTTTTTAAATGATTAGCCTATATTTTCACAGGGTAGCGGAGGAAAAAAAGTGACTTTTTCAGATTTTCCACGGAAGGGATGGCATAAAAGCTAAAATGAAATAATCAAAGTAATACAAAAGAGCCATTTTGTTTTAATTTATAAGAAACAAAGGATTTATCTTCCAAAGAAATGCAAGCTTCAGAGGAAATAGGTTTTTATATGAGCATTAAAAAGACTGAAAGGGTTACTTTCTTTCACCCTGACTATACTTGCTGTTGATACCATGCCCTTTGAATTTTTTTAAAAATCCATCTTAAAGCCTTTCTATCTTGAGCTACCATTGCTTGTTTAATTGTATTCACTTATTGTTAGAACTGTATTTTGGGAGAATCCAGAGCTGAGTGCTGACACTTTGCAATACTTCAAGCTTCTGTAAGTTTCAGTAATAGGTGGTGTATCTTTTTAAACATACATTGTGAAATATACACAGCAATTGTAGCAATTAGCTGAATTCATAGGATAGGAGGTCTATAAAGTGGCCAGTTCCTATAATAGACTGAGTACCTTTGTTGTTTTTCCAATAATGAAATAAAGTTGAGTATCGCTGGTAGTTACAGATGAAGAATGCTCATTCTCTGTAGGCCCTTCCATTCATCTGCTTTGTTAAAAAAAACAACACCGATGGTTCTATTTCCAATTCATGTAATGATTATTGATTACGGGCCATCAAGTCACTGTCAATTATTAACAATCAGATTTTCTCTGGGAGGGTCTGTTCCCTAACAGGTCTTTTTTAAGTCTTTGGTCCATGGTGGGCACAACATTGCTGTAATTGAGTCCATCTCCTCTGCTACTGCTTTTCCTCTGGCCTTTCATTCCACATTTCCCAGATTACGGCCTTTGCTGCAGAGCTGGATCTTCGCATAACGTCTCTGGAGTGGGATAACTTGAACCTGACCATTTGTGCCCGGTGATAAATGGAGGTCCGATGATTTATGACTCCGTTCCTCTTGCAAGCAGCCCAAACGGGCAGGCAGAAACACGTCGACGTCAAGTACATTTGTTCTGATCTCTTCTGCGGATTCGGATACGAGGGCGAGGCCGCTCAGCCTGCAGGCGGAAAAAGAAAAAAGAAAAAAAAAATACCGCGCATCTCTCAGAGGCTTAACGCACCCGCTTCCTCCACTCCAAAACAGCCGCGCTGCCGGCGGCCACGTGCAGCCCCGCTTTTCCAGCTCTCACGTGGCGGCGGCGGCGGCGGCGGCGGCGGCCCTGCCCCATTCGGGGTTGCAGGACCCTCCCTTTCCCGGCTCCTGACCCAAACAAGCAATCAAGTGCTTCTTCCGGAGCTTAAATCGCCGGGGCAGATAATCCTAAACCAAGCTGTTCCCTCGCTCTAGTCTAAACCGAGGGGGAGGCGGACGTTGGAAGCCTGGCCGGAGAGTCGCGGCCCGCCAGCGGATCCCTCGGCTCACCCCCTCGGCTTCGTCAATGGCGAGCCCCACGAGGCAATCAATGGGAGGGAGCAGAAGATCAAAATCGGAGCCCGCTCAGCCTCACGCCTCGGCTAAGAAGCTTACCTCGCGACAGATGTTGACAGGCTCCCGGCCAGCTCCGATCACTTGGAGGGAGGAGGGGGAGGCCGAGAGCCGGAAAGCCCCCTTGCCTCGCTAGGAAGGAGGTGCAGCCAGGGGCCGTTCCCTTGGCGATTCGCACCCTACCTTGACTTTTTCTCTCCCCACCCTCCCGCCCGCCTCGCAAGCGGATCTGCGCGCCAGCTGCTGGCTGGCACCGCTTCCCGGGCCGCCTTCCAGCCAGAGCGAGCCCTGCAGGTGGGATCGGCCCCTGACGAGTGGCCGGAGTTTCTTCCACGGGCGCTCCAGCTCTTCCTTCCTCTGCTGGTTTTCCTGTCTCCCGGTGGGCGGAAAGCCATTCCAGCACAGCTGCTCTTGCTTCCAATCTCTCTCGCCCTCTCCAATCACGCCCCCCTCCCCGCTCGGCTGCTTTCCATGCTCTTAGGCGGGGCGATGGCCAAGATCCGAGTGGCTTACGAATACACCGACGCTGAAGACAAAACCATCCGGCTGGGCTTGTTCCTCATCGTCTCTGGTATCTTGTCACTTTTCATCTTGGGTTTCTGTTGGCTCAACCCGGCCCTGCAGGACTTACAAGGCAAGGCGGCGAACTGCACCGTGCTGTCGGTGCAACAGATCAGCGAGGTTTTCGAGTGCACGTTCACGTGTGGCGCCGACTGCAAGGGCACCTCCCTGTACCCCTGCCTCCAGATCTACGTCAACAACTCCGAATCCAACGCCCGGGCGCTCCTGCACCCGGACGAGCATCAGCTTCTCACCAACCCAAAGGTAAAAGCACCGGCCGGTCTCTGGGCATATGTCAGGGGATGCCACTTTATTTTTTAGGGCAGCTCAGAACCGGGGTTAGGGAAGCAGGGCTGGAGAGAAAATGGGCGAAATTTCTGCTGAAAAGCTGATCTTGGGCAAAGGTTGGAATGAAAGACCTGACGCTATTTGGGAGGCAGACAGCTCGGCCCGCCAAGGTATCTGAGGGTGCAGAAGCTGCCAGGATGGTATCTATGGAGCCTGTATAGGAGGGCTGGACTATGCTAGCAGCGGGCTCATGTGGAGAGTCCTGTAGTTCAGAGGAGCCAACTGCTGGCACTGAAGCCTCGAATTTCGGAAGTCTGGCTAGAATAGGTGATGAACCACTTTTAGCTCTGTAGTGAAGGCTGAGCAGAGCCTGATCCAAAGGGGTTACTTTGGGATTATAACTGATAGTAACCAGGAATAAATATGACCTGTTACTATAAGCAGCTGGAATAGTGTTAATAGGCAAGGTCACTGCTTATGACATCATAGAAAATCAGTTCAAGTTAATAAAGTTCTTTTGGGCACCAAGTGTCAGAACTTAACCTTCCTCCCTTGCCATTACCTTTCTTCCTTTGGATAAACACTCCAGTTAGCAGAGGCAGCAAGCAAAGGGGAAGTAAAGGCTCTTTTTACTCTCCAAACAAATCTTTGCTTCTCTTCTTATCCACTGTGCAGTCCCCCTTCTGACATCACTGGCATGATCTCGGGATCTGACACAAGGATTTAGGTTGGAACATGACTTGTAGAGAGGAAAGCCAGTTTAAAAGATCTGGACTCATTCATTTCTCAAAGCAGAATGCAGAGGACAATGATGATAGAGAATCTGCAGCAGACTACAATGGCACTAACCCCATCTATTATCCTATGTACTGTGGCTTGTTGCTACTTAAGGGGGAAAGTCCTTAAGTAGCAACAAGCTACTTCAATCCCTGGCAACATTAGAACTGAGACTTGCCTGCCTCAGATATGAGTTGTAGACAGACACAACAAAGCCAACAAAACAAATTGTTGGGGCATATCTGTGAGGAGAAAGTGGAGAAAGTCTCTTAGATTAACTATTCTCCAAGAGAATCTGTTGCTGCTAACTGCCATTCTTCTCAGGCTATAATGCATGAATCAATCTAGAAATGAGAAACTGAAAGGTCTGTTCCTCATTACAAGAAGGAGGATGTCCCCTCAATCATAGGGTGATTGATCATAAAAGAGAAGAAACTATCCCATTCAAATATGATATGTTGCTTTGCCTAGAACTCAGGTATTCATAAAATGCTGCAATAAAAATATAAATTTATTTACTTATACAGATATTTACTCTAAATTAAGTAAAGAGAAAATAATAGGCTTTGTCCAAGGGTAGGTATCCTGTAACTGACAGCTTTTAGTCTCATTCTGTCATCACTGCCAAGAACCATTAGCATAATTTTGAGGCAGGAATCCCATGAACTTTCCTAAAAGTGGATTAATCACCATACACTCCTATTGGTAGAAGAAAGTATTTTGGCTTGCAAGAGATGCTTTAGTAAGCTATCCAATTTTGTACTGAACAAAATGAACATGTTTGGGCAAAACTGGGCTTTGGTTATCTTTTGTGATTTACTACCCAAATGCGCCCAAGTTGATTGCTATTATTTTTACTGTTAGTGGAGAATAAGGCAGGTCGCATGGGTATGACCAAGTCTACACCTTCTCTATTTTACTAAAAATAATTATGTGAAAGTATTGACTGTTCAAGACTGTGACTTGGAATTTAAAGGAGGAAATACTAAAAAGCATGAATATATGGAATACAAGGAAAGAAAGGAAGACAGATATTTTGCCTGTAATTAAGATAAGGGAAGGATACAATAGGTCTGAATGAAGGTGATTTAATTTTTTGGAATAGACTAGTAATGGTAAAGGTTTAGTTATAAATGAAAGGGCTGAATTATATGCTATAAAGTATGAATTGGTGTCATCTAGATTGTTGTCTAAATTCTTACCTTGGTTACAAATGCATGTTGTGCTTCAGGGAATGATATCAATAGAAGAAACAAATTAATTTTGGGAAACAGTCTGTAGTCAGGGAAAACCTTTTTTCTGGCAGGTGGCATGAGAAGTACAAGACAGGAAAGTGCAGAAAAGAATGAATTGTGAGTATAATTTATTTGATTGTTTATGTTGTAAGATTAAGAGGATTAGTGAAGAGTATAGTGACATGAGAGGGTTTGAATGGAGGATAGTGTATTATTTTGAAGTGTCAAGAGTGAATCTGGGAAAAAATGGAATCAGAGAAAAGGAAAGCAGAGAAAAGTACTAAAGAATGAGAACTAGGGATGCCTGCTAAGCATGATAATGGTAGCATATTATAAAGGTCCCACAGACACTGTTGAATTGGGTATTCTTATAATTATGACTAATAAAATAACTAATACATGTGTGATAATAAATAGAATGCTTACACTAAGTAGGGAGTAAGATAGGGATGTGTGATTGGTAGTTTCATGTATTTTCAGAATCATGTATAGGAAATTATTGATAATTAGGAGTGTTTGTTAATAAGGCAAAAATGAAAAATTTTAGAGGTATAAATACTGGTGGAAAGATGGTGGATAGTCTTCAAGATGCTAAAATAAGTTTTATTTTGATGTCTTACATGGTTGCTCTTTTTTCAAGGACTTAATTTCTTCTTCCACTTCTGCTTGTACAACAGAATGATCTCAAGACCACATAACAAAATTCTACATAAAATCTACTTTCAGCCAAATATTTTTGTCTAAGAATTATGTTGTACTGGTTGTTTAAATCCAATTCACATGGACCATTTTACCTTTGATATTATTTAACAAATAATAATCTTAAATTTCTTCTAGCAAAGTTGTCCCTTTCTGATTTATAGCAGAGGAAGAAAAGGTTATTTTGTGTTTTAAATATTTCCATGCTAAAGATAATGCTTTTTTCTTCCAGTGCCTGGTGAAGTTCTTTATGTTGCCAAGTTAAAGATGTAAAATCTAAAAGGCTCAAAAATACGTTGTATTATGAGTTGAAGCTTGAGAGATGAGAACTGAAGGTCAAGGCTTTCTTTTCCATTATGAAAAATGACCCTAAACAAAAAGAATGGAAAAGTTTATAAGTGCCTTTGGAACTCATTCCTTGGAATTACATTTATCAAGTAATTCTGGCCACCAAATAGTGGCTTAAGAGGTGCATGAGTTGACTTTGAAGTTTTAAGAAAAAAGGCAAGGAATAAAAGGTTTCAGAAGGAAGCACAGATAGAAAATAAACTGTAAGAGTTTTCATATGCATGAACAAAACAATATGTGCTAAAAAAGAGATGAACAATTCCTGGACATATGAGACCCTGCAATTCTCTTGTGCAAATCTAAGCAATTCCCATTGTGTTCACCCAGTTTTGGCAAGAACTTGAAGGCATTGAAGGGCTTCTTTAAAAACTTATATCTATATTTTAAAGTGTGCATAGCTGTTTCCTCTCTTCCTGTATTTCGAGGAAAGGATTTTTAAAAGATTTTTTGAAATTGCCTTTTCTGTTCCATTTGTTTCTACTTATTGAATTCACCTCAAAAACAAAGGCATCCAAAGGCCAGGTACAACCCTTAAACTGAAAATAGTTACCTTTTCCTGTGTTACAGAAAAATAGTCGTCCTGTTGGCTTGTGCTGCCCTAATTAATTGGATGAGGCTGACTATAGATTAGAGGCTATATTTGTTTAAATAAAGGTCATTGAGGATAATTCAATTAGACAAAACCTAGAAAAAATAACTGCTAGATATATATTCTGATTATTATTTTGTAGTCATGTTGTTATCTGTATACTCCTGAGTATCTTGCACCGGGGATACTTCTCCGTGGGTGGTGGGAGGGGGGCTTCTTGTAGTGGGTGATTCAATTGTTAGAAATAAAGAGAGACGGGTTTGTGATGGAAGCGTTGACTGCATGGTAAACTGCCGGGTGCAAAGGTTGCGGACATCACGAGGCATCTAGACAGGCTGATAGACAGTGCTGGGGTGGAGCCAACTGTTGTGGTACATGTTGGTACCAATGACATTGGGAAAGCTAAGCGGAAGGTCCTGGAAGCCAAATTTAGGTTGCTAGGTAGAAGATTAAAGTCCAGGACCCCCCAAGGTTGCATTCTCAGAAATGCTACCTGTTCCATGCGCAGGGCCAGCTAGACAGACAGAGCTCAGGAGCTTCAATACGTGGATGAGGCAGTGGTGCCGGGAGGAAGGGTTTAGATTCATTAGGAACTGGGAAACATTTTGGGACAAGCCACACCTGTACAGAAGGGATGGGTTACATTTGAACCATAATGGAACCAGACTGTTGGCGATTAATATTAAAAAGGTTTCAGAGCAGCTTTTAAACTGATTCGTAGGGGCAAGTCGACAGGAGCTGGGCCGCTTCCGGTTCGAGAAGGCGCACTGCCTAATATGGAGGGTGGAAGTTATGCACACACTGGTGAGTCAACAGGAAAACTAAATTGTAATAATCAAGCAGAAGGACATGGTAGACCATCTACAAATTCTACAACCAAATTCTACAGTCAAAATCCACAGTCAAAGTTGAAAGTGCACCAGAAAAGTACATATAAATGTCTGTACACGAATGCTAGAAGCATTCGAGCAAAAATAGGGGAATTGTAATGCTTGGTGAAGGAAAATAATATTGATATTATCGGCATAACAGAAACCTGGTGGACAGATGATAACCAATGGGACACAAGGATTCCAGGTTACAAATTGTATAGGATGGACAGGAGAGGGAGAAATGGTGGTGGCATGGCCTTGTACATAAATGAGGAGTTAGAATCTCATGAACTCGAAATTCAAGAAAATTCAAACTCACCCACAGAAACATTGTGGATAAAAATCCCAGGACAGGAAACTAATCTGACGTTAGGGATCTGCTATCACCCTCCCAACCAAACTCCAGAGGCAGATTGCTATTTGGAAAATGAATTTAAGGAGGCCTCAAAAAGAAATAGGGTAGTCATAATGGGGGACTTCAACTATCCCCAAATAGATTGGGTAAATTCTTGTTCTACACATGAAAGAGAGACAAGGTTCCTCGACATGTTAGCCGATTATTCCCTTGAGCAGATGGTCATGGAACCAACCAGGGGAAAGGGGATCCTGGACTTGGTTCTACCTAACGCACAGGATTTGGTTCATGATGTCCTTATAACCGATCCCATAGGAACCAGCGATCACAACACAATAACCTTCAACTTAACCATGGATAGCAAATTGTCAGTGAAAACTAACACAGAGACCTTAAACTTTCACAGAGGGAATTTTGACAAAATGAGGAAAATAGTAAAGAATGTTGATATAATGGCTTACGCCCTAGGATCATGTATGAGCTGAACGGAGCGTAGGCGGAGAAAAGGAAACTGCCATGAGGAATGTGAGGAATCAGTCTTGAAACAAAGAACGATGGAGTTTTGGAAGCAACAGGAAGAAGGGGAGGTGACAAGATAAGAGGGAGAAGGAGGGGTTGATAGGTGGAGGAAAGTTGTGCCACGGTTTGAAACTATTGGCTAAATGTGTATTCTATGCTTTAGGTAACCACCCATTGTGAGAGGTATGTAACTAAGCTATTGGCTAAATGTGTATTCGATGCCTTGTGTCCTCGGAGAGGAGCGGCATACAAATCCGAATAAAATAAAATAAAAATAAAATAAAACCACCCACTGTGAAAGGTAATAAAAGGGGAGGCAGCCTTTTGTCTTGGTCGCTTCACCCCAAGGAAATCTGCATGCCCGCATACGTTCCTTCATTTGGCTATCGTGATCGACCCTCCACGGATTGAGGCACAGTGCGGTGCCTCAAGTGGTGACCCCGACGTGATTCGGGTCAGTGTCGTATGACTACGACATCCCTGACACCCCTTTACTCATCTCGCGCGCATCGCGGCTCCTTCGACAAGGACCGACTTCCTGTGAGTATGTGGGGAGAATTCTCCAAAGAGCACATCTGCAGGAGCTTGGAGTAATTGTCAAGGCCTCAATTAAGCAATTAAACAAGACTCCTAAATTGCCTTCACGTAAGGAGTTAAAAAAATTGTTAATGTTTATTTGGGCTCATTGTCCCTCTTACCCCTTAAAGGGATCATTAAAAATTGCTCATTGGATAAAACTTGGCTCATATTTTCATGAGGCGCCTCGTGCTCCTTCCCAAATTCTCCTTACGTGGAAGACGGTTCTCGCTTGTTTGCGGGTCCATTTTCAAGATTTGCCTTCTTCTTTTTTTTCTTCTGTGTTTGGAACATAGTCATTATTATCAGGGCTTTTCTTCTGTTCCTTCTGCCTTGTCTCCTGTACATCAGGGAATTCTTCAGGCTCGTATACAGGGAGCTCTTACTTTTACTGAAGACCTAATAACTGCCTCTGCTTATCTGGTTGATCTTACTGGTGCTAACCCTGTCTTTACTCCCTTTCCTTTTAATTTGTTAAAAAAAACTTAAGTCTGCTGTTTCTACTTATGGTCTTAGTAGTCCATATGTCCAGGAACTTCTTGCCTCCATTTCCGCTACTTACACTATGATTCCTTATAATTGGAAAAGGAGAAAATACCTCCTGGACTCCCATTGATTCAAAACTGTCTAAATAAAGCCTTGTTCACTGTTAACTTTCTTAACTTGATAGGCTCCCCTGAGACGTCTGCAGCAGAGCACTATTTTTCTCCCCCCTCTTCTTTTGCCCCAAAACCGTAGGTGTATTATCGCTGGTTGCCGGATTTGAAGACCTTGTTTGGTGCAATCGTCGCCTGAAAAGGATGGCTGTAAATGAGATCCCACCTCCACCTGCATATGACTCTGTGTTTGTGTCCCCTTCTCCCTCTTATACCCCCCCAGTTGTTTTGTTTAATAAACCACAGCCCCCTCCCTTTCTTATTTCTTTTTGATGGCCTATTTTGAATTTATGTTTTCTAGTCTTATTAATGATTTTTATTTTCATGTCAATTTTTGCTGTCTTGTATTTTACTTGGTCTTCTTCAGGTTCACCAAGATAATAATGCATATATGAAAGATGTTTCTCACTATGCTCGGTTGCTGAATGCATCCAATTGTTGGATCTGTATGCACATGCCAGCACAGAACAAGCGTGCCTTTCCCCTTCATGGAGTGCCTTATGTGTCTGCCTTGCCTCGCAATTCTCCCCTTAATTTGTAATATAACTATTCCCTGGCAGCTAGACTATAAAACTAAATATTATAATGAGACAAAAAATGGCAACAGGAGAGCATGTGCTGGTTGTGTTCCTTTGTTTGATTTTGGTGAGATTTTTGAGACTTTGTATAACTTTTCTAAACACAAAGTAGTCACGTCTGATAAGGATTGGATTTTATGTGGGAAAAATGCATATAGGCCAATACCCCAGAATTGGTCTGGCATATGTACGTATGGAGCTGTTATTCCTGTTTTATATAAACTTGATAAACTACCCTTTTCCCGCTTGTGCAATAGACGCGCTGTTGAAGCTTCCAATGAGCTTACTTTGGGGGGCAGTTGGTCTGTTCAAACTGCTAGAGCGTTAATTCCTGCAATGGGTGTTGCCATGAATTATAGGGATTTGCATATATTGCTATAATAGTGATTGTAATATTTTGTGTAACAATCTGTTGCTGTGTACAATGTATTCCTCACCTATTGAATATGTGTAAGTCTCCCGCTTCTGTCCACCTCCTGGATAAGCTACAACTACAGCCTCTGATGACTGAACAGCAAATGCAAATGCAGAAGACAAAACCATGTCCTGTTTTCTCGGATGACAGAGACTTGGACTCCTTTTAAAAGAAAAAAGGAGGAGATGTTGATATGATGGCTTACGCCCTAGGATCGTGTACGAGCTGAACGGAGCGTAGGCGGAGAAAAGGAAACTGTCATGAGGAATGTGAGGAATCAGTCTTGAAACAAAAACGATGGAGTTTTGGAAGCAACAGGAAGAAGGGGAGGTGACAAGATAAGAGGGAGAAGGAGGGGTTGATAGGTGGAGGAAAGTTGTGCCACAGTTTGAAACTATTGGCTAAATGTGTATTCGATGCTTTAGGTAACCACCCATTGTGAGAGGTATGTAACTAAGCTATTGGCTAAATGTGTATTTGATGCCTTGTGTAACCACCCACTGTGAAAGGTAATAAAAGGGGGAGGCAGCCTTTTGTCTTGGTCACTTCACCCCAAGGAAATTTGCATGCCCGCATACGTTCCTTCATTTGGCTATCGTGATCGACCCTCCACGGATTGAGGCACAGTGCGGTGCCTCAAAAGAAGAAACTAAAAAGAACAGTAAAAAAAGTCAAATTCCTCCAAAATGCTTGGAAACTGTTTAAAAACACGTTACAGCAGGCTCAAATAAAATGCATTCCTAAAAGAAGAAAGAGGACTGGAAAGTCCAAGAGGATACCAGTATGGCTTACAAATGAGGTAAAGGAGGTTATTGGAAAGAAGAAAAACTCATTTAAGAAATGGAAGGCTCTTCCTACCGAGGAGAACAGGAGGGATCACAAACTCTGGCAGACCAAATGCAAGGCGATAGTCATGAAAGCCAAGAGAGACTTTGAGGAGCATATAGCCAAGAATATTAAAAATAATAACAAAACCTTTTTTAAGTACATCAGAAGCAGGAACCCAACCAGAAAATCAGTTGGGCCACTCGATGACAATGGTCAGAAGGGGATAATCAGAGAAGACAAGGAGATTGCTGAGAGGCTAAATGACTTCTTTGCCTCCGTTTTCACTGAGGAGGATAGAGAACATTTGCCTGCCACTGAATTAATTTTCCCAGGGAGGGAAATAGAAGAATTAAACCTGATAGAGATAAACAAGGAAGATGTTCTTGCATGCCTTTCTAAACTAAACGTCAACAAATCGCCGGGTTCAGATGGCATCCACCCTAGAATTCTCAAGGAACTCAAGTGTGAGATTGCTGAACTTCTAGCTAAAATATATAATCTTTCTCTAAGATCAGGCACTGTACCGGAGGATTGGAGGGAAGCAAATATAACCCCGATCTTCAAGAAAGGATCCAGAGGTGATCCAGGAAACTGTAGACCAGTCAGTCTAACCTCAGTTCCAGGCAAACTGATGGAAACCATTATTAAAGATAAAATTACAGGGCACATAGAAAAGCAGGCATTGCTGAAAGAAAATCAACATGGTTTCTGCAAAGGCAAATCATGTCTTACTAACTTGTTAGAATTCTTTGAGGGTGTAAATAAATACATAGATAAAGGGGCCCCAGTTGATATTGTATATCTTGACTTTCAAAAGGCTTTTGACAAAGTCCCTCACCAAAGGCTCCTAAAAAAGCTCTCCAGCCACGGAATTAGAGGACAGGTCTTGTCCTGGATTGGTAACTGGCTAAATTGTAGGAAGCAAAGGGTGGCAATAAATGGACAATTCTCTGGATGGAAAGAAGTGAGAAGTGGTGTAGGCAGGGTTAGATAGATTCATGGATGCCAAGTGTATCGGTGGTTTTTAAAACGGATGTCCATGTGCTGCCTCTATGTTGGTTGAGGCAGGCAGGATTCCCTTGAGTACCATTTGTTGGGGGTCAAGGGAAAGGGAGGGTTTTGCCTTCTCTTTCTGCTTAAGATCCCCATGTACAATTGGTGGGGCACTGTGTGACACAGAATGCTGGACTCGATGGGCTTTGGCCTGATTCAGCATGGCTCTTCTTATGTTCTTATGCTCTCCCTTCTGTTATTTCCCCATATGAAATCATAGGATTGCAGTCTAAATTCAAAATAATATATAACCGAAAGCTATAGTACTTCTTTTGTTTCACATTGGAAGTTTCTATTGAGGTGGCTAGGTTACTGTTTTTCATGAATGTGTTAATAAGTACATACACTACTAGCTAACTTTTAATGATGGCAAAGAAGAATGTTCAGAATAACAAATTGCCCCCCCAGATGTACAGTATATTTCTGGGGACAATCTAGTCATGTCCATATAAGAATTTGTTTCAGGGACAAGAATAAGCCTCACATCGCAGCATATAACACTGAATTGTGAAGGGGCAAATACTTCCAAGTTCTGGAGGATTTGATCTATTCTTTTCATATAGAACTTTTCACATATAGTCAGCCTATATTGAAAGTTATTAGAATTATAGCTTTGTTGACTACCAAAAACAATTTTGGGCTATTAAACCAGATGTAATAACTGTAACCTTGATCATTCTGCTTCCTAAACAAGGATGCATTCCAGTTGGTCACAATAACTGTCCATTGAAAGGTACTGTGTTTGAAATGTTAGTGGTATTGATAATGTGAACTTTATTTCAAAGTTAGATGCATAATAGTTCATTTATTTATTAAAAATTTGCTCACTTTTCATTGTTTAAAAACAAATCCCAAGGTGAGATTCATTTACACTTGCAAGTCAAGTGAGAGACATGCATATGTGAATCAGCTACCCATTTCCCTAAATATGCCATTAATCATCAGTAATGTTTTCTCTAATCTGATTTTCTCCAAATATGTTCAGCTCACATAGTGCATGATTAGGGAAAACTGGAGGCCACTAATGTAGTATGTCAGTGTTTCTCAACCTTGGCAACTTTACGATGTATGTATTCCTCTCAGAACAGTTGAGCAATGATCTGAATTTAAGGGACTTAGATATTTTGCCTGTGTCATGGTCAGATCATTTTCTGCTACGGCTTGTTTTCAAGGCTCCAATCCTCCCCTGCAGGGAGGCGGAACCGATTAGGTGGTTCCGCCCCAGGCGTCTGATGGACCCAGAGAGTTTTCAGAGGACACTTGGGGTAATACCGGATTCTCTCATTCACAGTTCGGCAGAGTCCTTGGTTACGGCCTGGAATATGGCTGCGAAGGGGGCTCTTGACCGGATTGCGCCGCTGCGACCTCTCTGTGGTAGCAGACCCAGGAGATCTCCTTGGTTTACTGAGGAACTCAGGGGGATGAAGCGCCAGAACAGACGCCTAGAGAAGCGATGGAGGAAAAGTAAATCTGAATCTGACCGAACACTATTAAGATCTTATATCAAGACTTATCAGGTGGCGCTCAAGGTGGCAAGATGCGCGTATCATTCCACCTTGATTGCATCTGCGGAATCCCGCCCAGCCGCCCTGTTTAGGGTGACTCGCTCCCTCCTTAATCGGGGGGGGGGGGTTGATGAACCCTTGCAGGGTAGTGCTGAGGACTTTAATAAGTTTTTCGCGGATAAAATCGCTCAGATTCGGATGGACCTTGACTCCAATTGGAATGCAGTGTCGGCTGACAATGAGTCAGTCGAGATGACAGGGACTCGTCTTGATCCTTTTGTGTGGGAGGAGTTTGACCTGGTAGCACCCGATGAAGTGGACAAGGTCATGGGAGCTGTGAGTTCCGCCACCTGTTTATTGGACCCGTGCCCCTCCTGGCTGGTTTCGGCCAGCAGGGAGGTGACACGGGGCTGGGTTCAGGAGATTGTCAATGCTTCTTTGAGGAAGGGGTCCTTCCCGGCTCCCTGCAAGGAGGCAATTGTGCGCCCCCTCCTCAAGAAGCCTTCCCTGGACCCAGCTGTGTTAAACAACTATCGTCCTGTCTCCAATCTTCCCTTTATAGGGAAGGTTGTCGAGAAGGTGGTGTCACTCCAGCTCCAACGGTCCTTGGATGAGGCCGATTATCTGGGCCCTCAGCAGTCAGGATTCAGGCCCGGCTACTGCATGGAAACTGCTTTGGTCGCGCTGACGGATGATCTCTGGCGGGCCCGGGATAGGGGATATTCCACTATCCTGGTGCTACTTGACCTCTCCTCCCCTCTGCTGTTTAATATTTACATGAAACCGCTGGGTGAGATCATCCGACGACACGGGGTGAGTTATCATCAGTATGCTGATGATACCCAGCTTTACATCTCTACCCCGTGTCACTTTAGTGAAGCAGCGGAAGTGATGTGCTGATGTCTGGAGGCTGTTAGGGTTTGGATGGGTGCTAACAGGCTCAAACTCAACCCCGACAAGACGGAGTAGCTGTGGGTTTTGCATCCCAAAGACAATTCAATCTGTCCATCCATCACCCTGGGGGGGAGTTTTTGACCCCCTCAGAGAGGGTCCACAACTTGGGTGTCCTCCTCGATCCACAGCTAAATCTGGAACATCATCTTTCGGCTGTGGCGAGGAGGACATTTGCCCAGGTTCGCCTGGTGCACCAGCTGCGGCCCTATTTGGACCGGGAGTCTCTTCTCACAGTCACTCATGCCCTTATCACCTCGAGGTTCGACTACTGCAATGCTCTCTACATGGGGCTCTCTACATTTCAACATGACTTCGCGAGCTGCATTGGCTGCCAATTGGTCTCCGAACACAATTCAAAGTGTTGGTTATGACCTATAAAGCCCTACATGGCATCGGACCAGGTTACTTATGGGACCATCTGCTGCCCCATGAAACCCAGCGACCAGTTAGGGCCCACAGAGTCGGCCTTCTCCAGGTCCCGTCAGCCAGACAGTGTCACCTGGCGGGGCCTAGGGGAAAAGCCTTCTCTGTTGCGGCCCCGGCCCTCTGGAATCAACTCCCCCCAGAGATCCATATTGCCCCCACCCTTTCCGCCTTTTGCAAATTATTGAAGACCCATCTTTGCCGGCAGGCCTGGGGCAGTTAACACCTTGCCCCAGCCAGTGTATGTATGTTTGTATGTCTGTTTCTGATTGATTGGTTTTTTTTTAATTAATGGGTTTTATAATGTATTTTAATATTGGATTTCTTTATGTTAGTATTCATGCTGTGAGCCGCCCTGAGTTCTTGGAATAGGGCGGCATAGAAATCTAATAAATAATAATAATAATAATAATGTACTTCAATTCTCAGAATTTCCCAGCCAGCAACACGAAATTCTGGGAGTTGAAGTCCACACATCGTAAAGTTGCCAAGGTTGAGAAGTACTGTAGTATGTTATTCAGCTGGATATATTTTTTTTTAAATGAATGGTTTGAATTGTTATTGGTATCTTTATCTGACAACCTAAAAATGTACTAAAATTATTCTCACCCTTTATTCTTCAGTGGAGTTATCTACCATCTCTTAAATTAATAATGTAGCACAATGTGTACCTACACAGAACACCAAATTAACTGCTTTTTGAAATCTTTCTAAAACACTGCTTGGAGCAATAAAAATATATTCCAGTTTCTACGGTATCATAATCTGATTCAACATCATAACTCTAGTCATAAAGTCCTGCAAGTATCACAGAATTATAGTCTATTTCCTGAACTCATTGGACTCTTGTCATTGGTACAAAGTCCTCAATATACAGTATATTACTTGTTAAAAAAATAAGCTACATAGTATAGAATAAATTTCCTAAAAGAGGATTTTTTTTAAAAAAAATCAATAGGATTAAAGAAGCTTCAGTTCTGAAGAGAAATCAAAATAACTTTTGTATATGAGTATGCCTGAGATGCACAGGTTTGAAGCCTTGGGAAGTACAAGGGTAAAATTCAAAAAGGGTTGAACATCTTTTGTTTTTGCATTGATGTTCATTTTTACTGTTTTCATTTACTGTAAAATATTTCACCTTTCTGGGTTGGGAAAAAACCTACAGTTTTATAGGGGAAGATACATTCATCAAAGTAGAGAATGCTTTGGTATAGTGCTTAATATATAATATGGTATAAGCACTATAAATGTTTATCAATACTGATGCCCGGTCCATGTGGTTATAGTCAACTGGGCATTGGTTCTGCTAAACAGCCATAGGTGCTATGACTTTATCTCCAAAAGAGCACAAAATGTATTTTTATTCCATTGAAAGGTTGGAGTGGAGGTGTGGGGACCAGAGAAAGAAGGTTCCAGGCAGCTGTCTGCTATGAAATTGTGTAGTATTTCACTGTCTTGTCTACCTGTAACTTTGTGTGCTGTTTCCGGAATGTTCAATTTCCTGAGTGGTAAGAATCTTCTCCACCTGAAAAATAGAAAGGAAGAGACATTCTGGAATGCTCTTTGCGGATGAGCTCCTGACAAACCTCTGCATTTTAGTTTTATTTGGGTTACTCATCTTTATCAGCAATTCTCAATGATGAGACAGTGAAGTTCTTAGAGAAATTATTGTGATAATTATAATTAATGGTGAGCTAACAGATAAGCCAAGTCTTAAATCTATAGGTTTGTGCCATGTGTTGTTTGTTTTTTGCATAGCCATCCCAACTTTCTTTCATTTCTTAGGCACACTGAGAGATGGTGACTATGCCAAAATGGTAACAGATTGGTTTCCTAGTCTTAGCCCCTCAGGGCTGCTAATTCCTTGTTTGTCTCAGTCAGAAAATAGCCAGAGTGATGCCAGACTTCACTGTATTGCTTGATTATATTTCATAAGCTAACAGATTTAATGCACATTCTGGATCTGGATCTAATTTTGATTAGAAATAAAAATGGCATCTTTTATATTTATATATATGTAACAGCTAGAGACTGAGCCTGTAGGTTGAAAGATTAGGGGACTCAACCTTCCTCTCTCAGAAATCCACTGTGTTTCACATTCCCAGGCTTACTTTCCTCCTTTAAGTGCAGCTTTTTGATAATTACTGTAGCAAGCATCTATATGTTTAGGGGATGGCTTTATCTTCTAATCTCTTCTTAACCCTAAGATACAGGACAAATAGGGATCCCTGAACACACACTAGTTAATAGACCAGGAATAATAATGGTAGTAATGGTTGTGTTATTAAAAATGAAAAAGGAAATTAAAATCTGTAGCTCCTGCCCTTTGTACCTCTGAGCCAGGTGACCACAGAAAACTGTTACCCCTTCCATTTTGTGGATGGAGGCAGAAAAGCACAAGGTAAAATTAAAAAAAGTATTAAAAATAAGAACAATAGAAAACATCTTATAATCTTAGGTAGTCAAACTATTAAAACCTTTACAAGCAAGTAAATAAGGTGCCAAGCAGCATAAAATCACATCAGTCTCCAATAAAAAGCAGCAAGAAGACTGGTCACAGACTCACAGGAAAATTTTAGCTCAAAGCTTGAAGTAGAAGTAAACACAAAACTTGAGTTTGCACTGCATTTCAACAAAAAAAATAACTAGAGACAGTTATCAGAGTCATTAAGATGCCAGAGATAATAAATCTGTTTAAAACATAAACAAATCAACAATTCTGATTACAAGTCCTCTACTGGAAACTTTTACCTTTGAAGCAAATTATTTCCCCAGCACTCTTTTCTTGAAACATTTGTTCTTCCTAACCAATAGGAAGGCTGATTTACATATTGTCAGGCATGACTCACTAAGAAACAATGTGTTCCTCTTTGGGAAGATTTGTGTATCTGGAGAATGAATTGTAGCAGGGGAAAGCCTGTCTCCAGGATTGCCTATCTGGGCAGATTCTGGACTGAATGGGAAGCTTCCCTAGTGAATACAGTATTATTTTATATCAGTTGAGGGAAGTCAGAGCCCCAAAGAAGGAAATATTAAAAGCGCCAGAAAAAATATTTTTCTTCAAAAGGATTTTTAAAAGCAGAAACCAACCCTGCCCGCAAGTCTCTCTGTCTCCAGCAGGAGCCAGCCCTATACAAATGCAAATGTAAAACCATCAGAAAGCTGGAGCCAGAAGACAAAGACCTAAAATCTGCATATCCCACCTTAGATGGGACATAATAGGACCAACCCATTACCATCAAGTATACCAGAGAGTCACACCTAGACTCAGGTCAGAATATGTGACACAGGAAATAGCCTCAAAGTTCATGCCACAGGAACAGGAAACTATTCCAAACAAAAGGCTAGAGGGTATAAAAACCTACTGCCCGTGTGCTCAGGTCCTTCTTTCCTCTGGTCTTTCCTGTAAGAACCATCTCTCTGCCTCTTCAATAAACTGTAACCTTCTTCCCAAAGCAGTCGCTATGTTGTTTATTTATCCCCGGCTTGGATGAACCAGGATAAAGACTTTACTTCGAACACAGTCATGCAGAGAAATGCTAGCAAAGCCTATTCATCAAATGTACAGGTAGTCCTTGACTTACAACAGTTTGCTTAGTGACTGCTTGAAGTTACAACAGCAGTGAAAAAAGTGATTTATGATCATTTTTCATACTTATGACCATTGCAGCATCCCCATGGTCACGTGATTTACATTCAGGTGCTTGACAAGTGACTCACATTTATGACGGTTGCAGTGTCTGGGGCTCACCTTTTGTGACCTTCTGACAAGCAAAGTCAATGGGGAAACCAGATTCATTTAACAACCATGTTACTAATTAACTGCAGTGATTCACTGTTGCCATGATGGATGGCCTGTGCACCTAGGATCTGTAAGAACTGGATGGAGCATAGGTGGGATGAAGAAATCATGAAGCCTGGGACAAAGAGACTGCCTTGCCATGTGCTTGGAACAAAGACAAAGGAACAAAGACCCATGTGGCTTGACTATGAGATTTTGGAGTAAACAGGAAATGAGGGAGGAGCCAACAGGTGGAGGACAGTTGTACCAAGATTTGAATCTACCGGCCACAGGTATAAGCTTTGCCATTGGCCACAGGTGTAGCTTTGCAATGTAACCTTGCTATTGGCCACAACTATAACATTGTCATTGGCTATTTGTATCCATGTGATGCCTTATGTAACCGCCCACTGTAACATTCAATAAATAGGGAAAGCAGCCTTCTTTCTGGGTTCGCTTCACCCCAAGGAAATCTGCATCCATGCTGTCTCCTTCAATTCGGCTATCGTGAAGGAACCCGCCATTGGGGCACATTCAAGTGTGCCACAAATGGTGACCCAGACGTGATCTGGACCGGTGTTGTATTCTACAACATCCCTGACACCCTCTTACTCATCTTGCGCATTCGTGGCGTCCTCTCCAGCGAGGACTCACCCCCGTAGCGTCTTCAGCAAGGACCTACCCCCCGTGAGTATGTGGGCAGAATTCACCAAGGACCAGAGGGCTCATCTTGACGAACTTGGTGTAATTGTTAGGGCCTCAAAAATGCAACTAAAAAAATCTCACAAATTGCCTTCACTTAAGGAGTTAATGTTTATTTGGCAATGTCCCTCTCACTCCTTAAAGGGACCACTAAAAATTGCTAATTGGATTAAAAATTGGCTTACGTGGAAGAATTGTTTGCATGTCTATTTTAAAAGGCAGAGGAAACAGAAAGAGAATCCTGAGCCTTTTAAAACTCAGAACATGCTTTCCTATGCTAATTCAGTCTTCTCTCTAAAAAAAAATAATAAATAAATAAATCTGAAGTCTGTGTTTCTATTTCTTATAATTGGAAAAGGGGAGGAAAATATCTCCTGGCCTTCCATTGATTCAAAAACTGCCTTGATAATGCTTTGTTCACTGTTTAAAAAAAAAAACTTTTTTCCCCTGCAGGAGAGCCATTTCCCCCTTCCCCCCTTTTTTCTCTCTCCCCCCTCTTCTCTGCAGGTTTATCTGAAGACCTTATTTGTTGCAATTGTTGTCTGAAGACCATGAACTAAAGCCAGTTTAAAACCAGTATGGCTGTAAAAGGATGGAGACTCAAATCTACATATGACTGCATTTTGCTCTGTTTCTAATTTACATATGAATCTCTGTTACCTTCTCTCTCTTATACCTTCCCTCCAGGTTGTGTTGCTTAATAAGCCATGGCTTTTTCTCTTTCTTATGATTTCCCTGCCAATTTTGTGTCTTTCTCATTTCTCTTTGCCTATTTTGAATTTTATGTTTCTTAGTTTGTTAATGATTTTCATATTATCTCTTTCTTATTTCTTGTTAATGATTTAATTTTTGTGACAAATCATTGCTGTTTTGCATTTTTTGTCTCTCACCATAAGTTGCTGAATGCATTCAATTGTTAATGGTAACATTTCAGCACAGAAGCAAACGTGTGTGCCTATGAATGAAATCTCTCTCTTTCTAATTGAATCCTTCCTTACAGTTCTCTTTTGTGTTACCCTGCTCAAGTATGCATTAATCACACAGCTTCATCAGTTAGTATCTTGTAACATAACTATCCCTTGGCAGCTAGATTATAAAGCTAGATATTATAATGAGACAGACATTGACAACAAGAAAGCATGTACTGTCTGTGTTCCCTTGCTTGATTTTGGTGAAATTTTTGAAACTCTGTACAATGCCTCAAAAGACAATGTTCTCACATCTGACAAAGATTGGATCCTATGTGGAAAAAATGCATATCGGTCAATACCGCAGAATTGGTCTGGTGTATGCACATATGAAGCTGTAATCCCTGTTTTTTACAAACTTGATAAACTACCCTCTTTCCGCTTGCGCAATAGACGCGATATTGAAGCTTCCAATGGACTCACTTTGGGGGGTAGTTGGTCTGTTCAAACTGCTAGAGCGTTAATTCCTTCAATGGGTGTTGCCATGAATTATAGGGATTTGCATATATTAAACAACTGGACTGTTGCAATGTTCAATGAAACTATTCACTCAATAAAATTGTTAAATGAAGAACAGCGACAAATAAGAGAGGTAACCTTACAGAATCGCTATGCATTAGACGTTCTTGCTGCAAAAGGAGGCGTGTGTGCTCTCATTCAAAGCCATTGCTGTATGTATATTTCTGACAACGCACCTGACATTTCTGCCACAGTCGCTCATATGGAAAGTATGGTACAAAGCAATCCTCTATCAAAAGGAGATGGTGCTTTGTTTGATTGGGACACTTTATTTTCCTGGTTACCTAATGGTGAATGGCTCAGAAAATTGATTTTTGGTATTATAATGTTTGTAGTATTATGTGTAACAATCTGCTGCTTCGTGCAATGCATTCCTTCCCTGTTGAAACAGTGTAGGCCTCCCTCCTCTGTTCATTTCCTGGACAAGAACCAACTACAGCCTCTGATGACAGAAAAAATTCACATTGACTGGCAGAAGACAAAACCATGTCCCGTTTTCTCCCCGGACTCTTATTAAAAGAAAAAAGGAGGAGATGTTGCCATGATGGATGGCCTGTGCACCTAGGATCTGTAAGAACTGGATGGAGCATAGGTGGGATGAAGAAATCATGAAGCCTGGGACAAAGAGACTGCCTTGCCATGTGCTTGGAACAAAGACAAAGGAACAAAGACCCATGTGGCTTGACTATGAGATTTTGGAGTAAACAGGAAATGAGGGAGGAGCCAACAGGTGGAGGACAGTTGTACCAAGATTTGAATCTACCGGCCACAGGTATAAGCTTTGCCATTGGCCACAGGTGTAGCTTTGCAATGTAACCTTGCTATTGGCCACAACTATAACATTGTCATTGGCTATTTGTATCCATGTGATGCCTTATGTAACCGCCCACTGTAACATTCAATAAATAGGGAAAGCAGCCTTCTTTCTGGGTTCGCTTCACCCCAAGGAAATCTGCATCCATGCTGTCTCCTTCAATTCGGCTATCGTGAAGGAACCCGCCATTGGGGCACATTCAAGTGTGCCACAATTCACTTAACAACTGTGGCAAGAAAAGCCATAAAATAGGACAAAACTCACTTAACAAATTTCTCACTTAGCAACATAAATTTTGGGCTCAGTTGTGGTCGTATGTTGAGGACTACATGTATTACATACACTCAAGACACAACATAGCTCTAAAATGCAGTACGGGAAGTAACTACTAAGCTTTTGTCCTCATTTTTATGAGTTCTCATACAATTCTATTTGTGCCTAGAAAGGCTTTAGTCTCACTAGTGGAGCTCTTCTTGTGTTCTTTATAGATTTATTCTATTGTGTCACACCCTTTTTTACGTAACTGTCTAAAATTTGAGGCTGGAGATGTGCACAGGGAGAGATGAAGAAAATTCAGTTCCTTTAAGTAGGAGAATTTCAGTGTTCAGTGACCATTCTTGAATAGTATTCATTTAAATCTCTCACTTGTCTTTTGCTGAATTTCTGAGCCATATGGTTTAAATTTAATTATAAAAACTGTTAAGGAAGAGCAAAATTAAAATGCTGCATACTAAAAAGACGCCATTTAATGACCTTTTATTTCCACAGTGTTCATACATCCCCCCCTGCGAACGGGAAAATGAGAAGAACTCTGATATTGTAATGCACTGGCAGGTTTATTGGGAAGTTGAAGTAGGTTCTCAGCCTTTCACTTGCTACTTTAATCAGCACCTCAGGTAAGTATTTTCGCACATCTGTGAGTTCATTTGTATATATTATCTCCACTCTCACTGTCTTTTTGGTACCTTTGCTTGTTGTGTACAAAATTTGAAAATAGAGTTGAGCTAAATCAGGGCTCAGGTCTAAACACAACCTTGTCTCCTTGGAAGTCAAACTGCTAGATTTTGCATAGATGAAGGTATATTCCTGGTTGCTATCCTGAGTTTAGGACATCTCCTCTGTATAAAATTTGATTGGCTTCTGATCTTTGAGAACAGAACTTTGTAGTAAAAACAAATAAATAACCATTTGTCTTCCAAACATATTAAAATACTTCTACTAGTAGTAACAATAATGAAAACAGGAAAGTTCTTATATTCCTTATTGGCCAGGAAGTTAAAATGAACAGTTGAAGAGCAGAATGTTGCCAATGTAAAACAAAGATGACAAATAGAACAGAATAGAAAAAAGTGACTTATGACCATTTTTCACACTTATGACAGTTGCAGCATCCCCATAGTCACATAATCAAAATTCAGATGCTTGGCAACTGACTCATATTTATTTTTTATTATTATTATTTTTGTAAATATTTTTATTAGTTTTTTATAATTATAAACAAAAAATCAAATTGAATACAACTCAACTTAATACAATCATTTTCGACTTTCTCTCCCACAAAACAAAACATACATACTTTTAAAAACTTACATAAAATAGAATAACTATGAATGTTGCTCGGCAGCACCCCCTCCACCACATCCCCCTCTTCCTACCTCCCTATCTCCTACTTCCCTCCCCCTCCCTCTCTCCCTCCCTCCCTCTCCACCCTCCTCTCACTTCCCTTCACTCCTCACTCTCCACCCCCTCTAGATGTGGTCCAGAGGTACTACCCGAGCAACTCCTCTTATATCAGTAAACATATCATCCTTATATATTGGAAGTATTACAGTTGAGTGCATTATAATACATTATTACGCCCCCCCAACCCACCCCCCGACTTCCCAAAGTGAATACAGGGTAGAACAAAAAAAAACCCTATAAGTTAAACTAAGTTATGATATAAATCCTAATAAAAATTTAACTATATGATAAATACAATTTCTTAGATTGATATTTCCCTTGAATTTAATCAATCCATTTTTTCCAGTCCAACATATATTTTTCATTTGAATGATCTTTCAAATATGCAGATACTTTAGCCATTTCCGCCAAATTTATGACTTTCAAAGTCCATTCCTCGATAGATGGTAATTCTGCCTTCTTCCAGTATTGTCCAACCAACAATCTCGCTGCTGTAATCAAGTTCAAAATTAAGTTCGTCTCTATGGTGGTGCAATCCTTTATAATACCTAATAAAAACAACTGTGGTGAAAATTCAATACGTTTTTTCAAAATATTTTGAAGTATCCACCATATTTTTATCCAAAAAGCCTTGATTTTTCTACAAGTCCACCATACATGAAAATAAGTAGCGTCCATACAATCACATCTCCAGCAATTAGGTTTTAAATTAGGGTACATACATGATAATTTCTTCGGATCCAAATGCCATCTATAAAACATTTTATAAAAGTTTTCTCTTAAATGTTGCGCTTGTGTAAATTTTACATTTTTCACCCAGATCCTCTCCCAAGTTTCCATCATAATTGGTTGTCCAAAATTTTGTCCCCACTTTATCATACAATCCTTAACTAATTCAGTTTCCGAATCAATTTCTATCAATACGTTATACAATCTTTTAATATGCATTGACCTTTGGTCTCTAATTTGTTTAATTAAATTTTCATCTATTTGAGATAAACCCTTCTTCAAATCTTTTTTCCATCTAGTCTGCAATTGTAAATATTGAAACCAAGTAAGAGTTATTCCTTCCTCTCTTAAGGTATTCAAAGACTTCAATAATAAAAGATTCCCTTCTTTAATTAGGAGTTTCTCATAAGGCACCACATCTTGTAATTGTACTCTATTTATATTCTCTATTGCGTGTCTGGGAACCATCCAAACAGGAATCTTATCATTTAATTTATACTGATATTTTTTCCAAACACGCAGCAGAGCATTTCTCAATAGGTGCTCTTTGAAAGTCCTATCCACCTTTTTATCATAAACTAGATATGCATGCCAACCATATAATAAACCGTACCCTTCAATATTCAATACTCTATCATTAGTTAAATTAACCCAATCACTTATCGCTACTAAAACAGCAGCGTGATAATATAACTTAAAATTAGGCATTTTCAAACCACCTCTTTCCCTTGTATCCTGAATAATTTTTAATTTGACCCTCGGTTTCTTGCCATTCCAAATAAATCTATTAATACCCTCCTGCCACTCTTCCAAGTTCGCATCCTTTTTAAGTATAGGTAACATTTGAAAAAGAAATAGAAATTTAGGCAATACATTCATTTTAACTGCTGCTATCCTACCCAACATAGATAATTGTAATTTCTTCCATTTCTCAAACTCTATTTGTGTCTTATTCCACAAAACTTCATAATTATTTTTATACAACTTCCCATTAGAGGCTTCAATGTCAATTCCTAAATATTTAATTTTCTTGACTATCTCACATCCCATTATTCTTTCCAATTCCTGTTTTAAGTTAATATTTAAATTTTTAACTAACATCTTTGTCTTAGATATATTTAATTTAAACCCTACCCTACCATAATTTTTAATTATCTCCATCAATCTCTTGGCTGACTGTATTGGTTGAGTCAATGTCACAACCAAATCATCAGCAGTGTGCCGGGGTCGTGTGATCATCATTTGTGATCTTCTGATGAGCAAAGTCAATGAGGAAGCCAAATTCACCTAACTATGTTACTAATTTAATAACTGCAGTGATTCACTTAAGAACTGTGGCAAGAAAGGTCATAAAATGGTGCAAAACTTACTTAACAAATATTTTATTTAGCAACAGAAATTTTGGGCTCAGTTGTGATCATAAGTACCTATACCATTTTTTTGCAGCTGACTATTATGCAATTATAGGTCATAGCCACAGGACTTAAGGAGGTGGTCTAAACTATAATCTTAGTTGATTACAGCATAAACTCCTTGGAATGAGTATACCATTCATCTGGAATAAATGGCAAATCCCTAGGATGAAATTTAGAGTAAGATTCATGGTCTTCTGACTCTAACTAAGAGTATAAACATACCCTGGCAACATCAGGCAGCATCCAAAATTAATAAATCATGATCATCATTATCATCATCTATGCTGTTTCCTCATAACATTGCTTTCATCATTTGAAGATTTTGGAAAAATCTGGCAACTCACCAGGAATTGATGAAGGTGTTTCTGCTCATCTTGGATAACACAAAGACAGGCATAAATGTGGCTAATTCATTTTTCTCAATATTTGTTAGCTCTTGTCTTTCCTGGTTTTAACTTTAGGTAAAGATTTGTAATGTTAAAAAAGGGAGGAAACATCTTGCTGCTGGATAAAACATCAACTTCTAACCAACACTTTATTTATTTAGAATGTTCCTGTGGTCCAATTAGACTTTCCCAGAATAAAATGGTCAACTGCAAGTCTGGAAAGAGGAAATGCAGAACAAAGGAGAAATGTTTGAGTTTCCTCCTTTAAAATGGCTGCATTTCTGTAAATGGGTTTGCCATCTGCACTGCTGCTCCTGAAGTGATGACATGGGATGGGAATGGTGGAGGAAATGTCCATAAAGAAGAGGAAGAATCTAGAGAGGGTTGATAAGTGCAGGGTGCACCTTATGCACAAGAGACTGTTGACAACAGATAGGTGAGAGTAGCTTGACTGAAGAATATCAGAAGGAAGAGGTCCAGAGAATGCCAAAGGAATATTTGGAAAGAAATCATTGCAAGGAGCTTGGCAGTGGCTGCAGTAATAGCATTTGGAAAATGTGGTAGCCAAAGTGACTCAGTTGCAGCATTCGAAGCCACATGACAGATTTGGGAGGAGGATGGAAATGCAGGGAACAGCTTATATCCCTGGCAAGTCTTACAGAAGCCCAGAGCATCTACTAGCCTTGGAAAAACCCAGCGTTGGCAAGACTTAGAAAGGAGATGCAGGGACCTGGCAGAAACTAAATATGCACTGCAAGACCTGAAGTATAGCAGCAAGCGAGAGTTAGATGATTCTAGAATTGGTGCAGCATTATGACTGCTTCAATTTGCAGAAGTGCAACTATTAATTGACTTCATGAGCCAACTGGTCCTCCAGTTGCTTGAAAATTGAAAAAAACCCACTGTGTATTAAAAGGACCTGACTTGGCTTACCCTTTTGTGTTATATTGTTCAAACATTGGTTTGGAACCATTCAGAGACATGAGAGAATGATCCTCTTGTGATATCCAGATAGTAGAATTACAGCACCATCTAAAAGGAATCATATGCTGTGAAGTAGGAAGTTAAAATTCTGAGTCTAATTGTGGGTTCAGTAGTTTGCTATGGTAATGGATCATCAACTGTTGATTTGGTTTCAGAAGCTTTTTGAACACTGTCTGAAAAACTGTAGAATGACCAACATGATTTGGTGCAGCTGTTTGGTGACATTTTAGAAAGCCTCAGAAACATTGTGGCAGTGGTCTGTGCTGTTTGAAGAATTGTGTGAGCAACCTTGGGAAGAAGGCCTAACCCGGCCAGCATCTGCCTTACATAGGGCCAGGCTGGGTACATCTCATCAGCAATAGGAGAAAGATAGCAAAAGTCATTTGGGGCAGCAATGCTGATCGGCAGCAAGGCAGCAGGGTGAGTGGAATGTAGGGCAGCAAGGGTAGAAGGGATCGTTGGGGTTTTGTGCTATGCTCATCACAGATAAGGCTTGAGGTGGTATTGCTCAGTGGTACTGGGGCTGAAGTAGAAGCCTGGGGGTTGTGGTGGCTGGATGAAACTACTGAAAGCCTTGGGCCTCTCCTTCAGCTCCAGCTCTGCCACTGCTGCTGAAGAGGACCACTCTGCAGGAAAATAAAAGGCCAGGGGAAGGGAACAGTTGAAGAGCCCTGGCAGTTGTGAGCAGACTGCCAAGTACCTGAATTTTGATTACGTGACTGTGGGGGCACTGCAAGAGCTGTAACTTCAAGGACCAGGCATAAATACCATTCATTCAGTGCTGCTGCAACTTCATATGGTTGCTGAACAAATTTGGTCATAACTCCAGGACAACCTGTAATGGTACTCCCTGTGACTTCCTATGGAAGTGGCAGTTGGACTTTGAAGAAGCAGGATAGGAAGAGTATTGCATTGGAGAAGACTCCTGAGAATACCAAGGACAGTCAAGAAATCAAACAAATGGATCATCGAACAAATCAACCCAGAATTCTCACTCAAGGCTCAAATTATCCTGCTTTGAACAGGATTTCCTAGAGAAAGCTGTAATGCTGGGAAAGATGGAAGGAAAGAGAAGAAGAGGATGGCTAGTAGCAAGGAGGAAGGACTCAGTTACAGTGACTATGCAACATTGGAAAACCTGAAATATCAGATTAGGAATAGATCACATGGTAAAACCCTATCTATTTGGTTGTTAAGAGTCAACACTGACTTGATGGCACCTAATCAACCAACCAACCAACCAATCAATCAATCAATCAGAAGAGCTGAACTTCATGAAACTTTATGCTTTTTAATAATATTTGCTAGTCTGAAAAGGTATTACTAGAGTCTTGATTTTTGCCACTACAGACTAACATAGGTGCCCTCCCACTGGCTAGCTCTTTTGTGACAGTGCCCACAACATAATCTCAACATGCAAACTATGCCCACTGTTGCTTTCCTACTCCTATCCTGAGATTGAGACTCACAAAGAGATCCAGGAGAACCTTTTAGATGACCAGAACCTCCATTGTGCCTGGGTCATAAGATCTGCCAAATAATAACAACATTATTCCAGCTCTTTTTGTCTGGATTTAGCTTTTTCCTGAAATAATTCTCAGTATACAGTACACTTTGGTGCTTTTATATTGATTTATCTGTTTCTCCAAAAAAAAAACCCTCCTGAACCCCTTCAGGAATATTCCTTTTCAAAAGCAAACAGCCAACAAGAATGCAAGCTGAGGGATGATCTGCAACAAATACTTGGCTGTAGAGCTGGCTTATTGCCTTGGTCTTAATTACGTACTTTGTGATCTCAATGTTGGAATTGATTGCATAGGCTTCTGGTTAGTTCAGTCTTGAACCCCTTGTGTTTTATACTCATGAACTACATTCTGCTGGCAATGACATTTTAGCCTTTTGCGTCTGGCATGTTTCCTTTACTGAACAATAACTTATAAAAGGGAACCAGGAGAAAATTCATAATTGAAAATATACTAGATATAGTTGAGTTGGAAAGTTAAACTGTCTTTGGGGAGTTAGTGGGTGGCAAATACAGCTCATCAGACTGTCTTTCAGGAAATAGTCATTTTGTGACTGACTATTTTTGCAACTATTCTGTTGATGGGCAACCAGACTATAAGTACACTCACAACAGATGCAGAATTCAGCAGTAACCCTATAGCTCAAAAAGGTTGGAGACTTCACCATAGGTAGCATGGCCTCTTGGCACAGATTTCATAGGAGGAGGGAGAACTCTTCACACAGAGTTACTTACAATGAAATGTGTTCTCAGCCTTACTGATACTCATGCCATACAGTATATATTTACCTCTGTGTACATATAGACTTGTATTGTATCTCTCTACCTCATTCTCTGCAACAATATAGTTCAGCAGATATGTATCCCTTCACTCTTTGTGCCAAATTAACTCTACTGTTTATTTTCCATTGTGACTTGGCAGCTGTACCATGGCTGACTGATATCTTTTATTCTATGTCAGGATAAATGCTGTGCCCAAATATTTGTTTAGAGTTTACTAAATGAAAGAATGCAATAGATAATAACCATCTGTAGAGCACTATGTTGCTCTTCGGAGTCATCCATCTTAGGATAATTGCTTTGTTGCAACAAAGGAACCCTTTGTAATAAGGGCTTTTAGAGAATAGAATGTTCTACTTTTAGAGAATAGAACATCTGCCAACCTTTATTTTGTCATCTTAGTTGGCTGTTTTCTCTTCTGAGTTGCAACCAACTGCTGAATCCAAATGCAGACAGAGAGCCTCTGGTGAAAAGATCACAAACCCTCTTTAACTTGGGTGTCTATATAAACTACACGTATTATTGATTAAAGAAGTGAGCAGATTCTGGTTTAGTCTTATAAAAGATAAACTGAAAGAACTTTTGGGTGGCAAGATTAATATGCACTCCTTCCATCTTTGAGTCAACCAGAAAAGGTATATCAGCATTAAATTGCACAGGTCTTTCAGTCAATTGAACTTCATGTGCCTCGGGAACAAGGCTGGGAAGTGGTACTGACCTTACAACTTTGATATTGAAATGTTTCAAAGCAGTGATTCCTTTACTACTTTTTCTTTCATCTCTTACCCAGCACCATCTGCCACGAGAAAAACAACCATCAATTTGTCTTCGTAACATCGCAGGGCAGAGTTGAGGATCCCTGGACATATATTTGAAATGGAAAGTTTAATTAACTATGTTCTGAGTGAATACAGAGCTACTGACTAGGGAATGCTAGTCTTTCAGAAGATCGATATTCCCATGTCCAGAAATATTTGTCTAACAAGTTGGTGGGGTAGAAGCGGGAATGAGCTTACAGGAACAGCAGCAGAGCTCCCTCCTGCTTTATCCCATGGTTCAAGTATGCTCTATTGATTTGTTAGATATTAATAAATAATTACTGCTAGTGCTAAAAATAAATAACTACTGCTAGTGCTAGTACTATTTCCAGAAGAAATAGCCTGGCTAACAAGTCGGTGGGGTTAAGGAAGATACAGAATGGAGCAGGAGTAGGTTTGCAAGCACATAATCATAGCTTCCGTCAGCTTCATTTCATGTACTTTCTTTGCCCGACAGTCAAGATTTTTATTTATTTACAAATTATAAGAATATTATGAGCCCTTCTATTCTTGTTTTTGGAATTGCTTCCTGCTTTTCTAGCTCAGAAATATCCTTATGTCTTCTTGCATTCACTGCATGTTTAAGATCTCCCCATGTTTTTTCAATAATCTTCAAGTTTGGGGACTATGAAGGCAACTGTAAATGAATTTCTTTTTTCCCCTATAAGTACTTAATTTGGAAACATGTTTCTAAAATATCCATCCTTTTTAGGATTCAGTTTCTAAACACCTTAGAAAAGTTTATTGTATTTAAGAAGTATATTGTATTTAGCTTTGTACTTTGTTAGGAACTGTGTATACATGTTGGAATTTGCACTGTGTTCAGTGGGTGCCAGTTGGTATAATGCAGTGGAAGCTACTGCATATGTAGCAGTGATATTTCTGAAATAGTTTGTTTTTAATATGTGTATGTGTTAAAATTAAGGAACTAAATTAAAAAAATAAGTGAGCATTTTTATTTCATGAGAATTAGAACTGTATACAATAGCAATAGCATTTAGACTTATAACCACTTCATAGTGCTTTACAGCACTTTCTAAGTGGTTTATAGAGTCAGCATATTGCCCCCAACAATCTGGATCCTCATTTTACTGACCTCAGAAGGTGGAAGGTAGAGTCAACCTTGAACCTGTCAGGATTGAACTCCTGGCAGTGTGTAGACTCAGCCTGCAATACTGCATTCTAACCACTATATCACCAGGACTCCAAAACATATCAATATATCCAACAACATATCAAGATTAATTATATTTAATTTAGTTTCTTCCCCTTAAATCTGATTTTTGTAAAAAATTAGAGAAATCACATTGTTTCTGATGATGTTGCAAACAACATATATTTTATGGTTCATGGATGGTTGATTCTAACTCTCCACCTATAATTCTACTGTCTTTCCTATTACAGACCAGATGATGTATTGCTACAACGTACACATGATGAATCTGTTCTTTTGCACTGCTTCCTTTGGCCAGTGGTCACATTCCTGGTTGGAGTCCTAATTGTGGTCTTGACCATCTGTGCAAAGAGCTTGGCTGTCAAGGCAGAAACTATGAAGAAAAGGAAACATTCCTAAATGAAGGACATCCTTCAAGAAAGGATGAGATAATGCCAAATGTGACTGACTATCACTTCTCTGGTGTTCCCAGCAATGCCCATTCCCAGTGTATTGCCAACTGCTGGTCTTGCTGATGCCTAGGTGACCATGCTATGACATGTTAACTAGTTGTTTCTGCCGTTATGAAAGCAAGTGTGTCTCTTCCACTAAATGATCCTAAGATGTATCAAACCCTCATTCAAACTCAATGAAATCGAAGTATCTGATGGAGTGGAGGACAAAGTGTAAAAACCCAAATTGTGGTTGACTTCATCTTAGTAAATTTATCTTTCTTAATGCTATTATTTAGTCTTCAATATTTATTACTTCCTTTCTCATAGACTGTATTTCTCAAATATTAAAAAGTGGTTGTTTTTATTAACATGTGTCCTTCTTTTGTGGGAGTGATTTGCTTTAGGGTCAAAGACGAAACATCACAAAATATCAGTTTTACTGAGTATTCTTGAAATTAACTATTTAAAACTCAGTATACAGTACAATTATTTTGGGAATTGAAAATTGACTTTTGGGAAGTCACATTTTCCTTCATACGTATTTCTCTGTATGATCAAAACTTTGTCTATTGTGAATTCATATTTCTTATCAGGTATTTTCCTGACTGTTACTCAAAAAGTAACAGGAGAAGATTCTAGGACCCTAACTAGTTTTTATTTTTGCAACTACTAGAAATGGCATAGGTAGAGCAGAAAATGAGCAGCTGGCAACTATAAACTTCCAGCCATATATTTTTATTCTATTTTTCCCAGGTTCTAATTTTTATTCATTTTCCTGCCTGTGTGCCCCAACTGACCAAGAGTTGGTTATTTCTTAGTGGAAAGAGTGGTTGACATTGGTGCATTATTATTCTAATGAAGGTGTCTGATCCCTTTACAATTTACTTCTAACTTTGGTCTTTCAGTTCTTCATATGGCTATTAGAAGTTCCATCACAAAACAGAGGTAACACTCATGTTCAAGAGACACTACGGTGAATCCTCATGTAGTTTTTTTCCCAGTTTATATCATCCTAAATGGTTCAAGTTCATTTCATTTATCAAGTTGCCCTTGCCATACTCCCAAGAGGAACATTTTCTGCCAAGCCTCACTCGATTGCAAAGCCAAATATTATTGTTCCTACTATTGCCTTATGCAGTCATCATCTTCATCCTCATCATCTAATATTTTGTAAAAATTGTACAGAAAGACACTGTAAGATATATACTAATATAAAAATAATGACCAAAAAATAGACCATAAATGGTCCTGATTTATTTCAATTCTACTGGAATTCTCTCCTGGAAAATAGGATCAAACCAACTGCTGTTTCTTTGGAGTTCATTTCCTACTTGCTATGATTATTTTCTGGAAGGCAGGAGTTCCATTTGGAAATTCAACTTAAATTTTTGGAGGCTAAGAGTTCTGTAGAATTGGATTTAGCACATTTCTTTCCTGAGTGGGTGGGATATGGCTTTGCCCATAGGTGCAGCATGCTACCAGTGGAGATGCCTGTACCAAGATCGTACCAAGAACACATGCCCTCGTACCAAGAACACATGCCCTCACTACAGCCAAGAAAGCCATTTCTCTGTGAGGAGTGAAATGGATGTTGAAATAGGATCCAATCTGGGTCCATCACTGGGACCAGAGGTTTTTGTCTTCCAAGCTTTCGGACTTGGAAGACAAAATCTCTGGTCCTGGTGACCAACCCAGATTGGATCCTGCAGAATTATTGCAAGGTGCCTAAAAGCAATGCTATTGAGTGGATTGTTTGTTGAATCCATTATTGTTGACACACCTATTATATAATTTCTCTTTGAATCTTTTATTTCTGGATTCCTAAGTAAAAGATGATATCTTTTGAAAGGTGCTTTTATTGCATATTTTTTTCAAACATAACCTGTTGAGCATGTATCTCATTTTAGGCACAGCAGACTGTTCTGATTTTATTCAATATTTATACTGCCATTACTTTGAAGAATTTTGCTTTACTAAACTCTGTCATACTCAGTTTTATTAAAGGATACGAATTCCCTTTCATGTGTGGCAATTAGATTTTTATTTGTTAAGAAATCTGCTTCCTCTTTGCTTTATTCAATAAATTTGACACAGGGAATTATTACAATATGTACATACATATCTTTCTTTAAATTCTGTTAATGGTATTCTGAGTCTAGCTGCCAGTGGCCTGTAATTCAAATAGGGACTTTATCATTTATAAAAGATCCCACTTTAGAGGATGGATCAAAATTAAGATGTAGTGAAGGAATCAGAGACCAGTCATTGCAGGGTGCAGAAATGATCTTACTGCCTTCGCAGTGTTTATTGATCTTATACAGTTTTTCCAAGCAGCATAAAGTAACATAGCAACAGCATAGCAACGGCATTTTTATTGGTAGATTCTCCTTGTCAATCCTTAAGAGTATCTCAGCCAGGGGCACCAACCAGGGGCAGTTTTCTGCTACATCCTGTTGGTGTGAACGAGGTGAGATCATGTGAACCAGGTGAAATCATGTACCAGCCTGGGGTATTTCCCTACATCACCATGGTGATATGAACGGGGTGAGATCATGCATTTGAACTGAGGCAGTTTGCTGCACACAAACTTTACATGACCTCAATCCCTACATCTCACTCTTTTTTGTTTTGTTAGACGAAACATCGTCGTAAGAGGGGTTAGTAAAAGTTTGGGTGGGATGACAGCTGCTGTTGCCAAAGGGCAGCTATTAGCAATCAAACACAAGCAAATGATGACTAAGGAATTTGCAGTTAAAACCACAAAAATGGTAGCACATAAGTTCTCGGGGGTTTGTTCTATTTGCTGCTGCTGCAACACTGCCTGTGCTTTGGCGGTCAGGTTCTTCACATCTCCCCATGTCACTGGCCGACTGGCTCGACGGGATCGGATTGGTCACTGTGCTGTCTGTAGAGTCACCCTTGCTGTTTCTGGGACCGGATCCAGGGACTGGCGCCACGACATCCTTGGCTGGGTGGACACAACACGCTGGAATCCACAAAGGTCCTGTAGGAGCAAGCACAGCAGCATAGCCTCGCCCCCAAGTAATCAGAGGGACCGGTCCCAACCATGTTTTGTCTGGTAAAGCCTGATAATATACCAGAGGCAGAAGCAAGCTTGTTTTCTGTTGAAAGTGTCTCTGATAAGCGGTGGAATTTTTAATGGAAACATTCAATTGGTTTAATGTAAATAATACTTTTTTAACCTGTTGTGTTACCCATGACAAATTGGGTACTCTAGAGCCCTCCTTTTTTATTTGTTTGTGGAGGCAGTCCTTAATGGACCGATTAGCATGTTCCATGATGGCTTGACCCGTGGAATTATAGGGGAGACCTTGAGTAAGAACAATATTCCAGGTTGTACAAAATTGCAAAAAAGCCATTGAAGAATAGGCTGGCCCATTATCAGTTTTTAAAGAAGAAGGCTTACCCAAGGCTGTAATGGCCAAAAAAAGCTGAGAAATAACATGATTAGCTATTTCCCCTCGTTGAGGCATGGCCCAAATTGCTCCTGAATAGGTATCAATAGATAAATGAATATACTTCCAAGGAGCCAAAGAAGGAACATGGGTAACATCCATTTGCCATAGTTGATTAGAGGTGAAACCACAGGGATTAACTCCCGTGTCCCCCGAAGGAGATGCTCCAGAACATCTGCTTGGCTTGATTGAGTGGAATATGGCAAGCTTGTGCCAGCCCCCTAGCATTTTGATGAAAAAAAGAGTGACTGAAAAAAGGGTCAGAAAATAGAGTGGGGAAAACATGAACTGCAGCGTCAGCATGACTATTGCCTTCAGAAAGAGGGCCAGGAAGGGATGAGTGACTGTGTATGTGAGAAACAAAGTATAAATGCTTTCGGTCTTGTAGCAGTTGCGGTAAAGTTAAAAACAAAGCCATAAGATTGTGGTCAATCCTGGGCGTGATATAAGCACCTGGAAGATTAAAAATAAGTTGGCACACATAATGAGAGTCAGTGATTAAATTAAAAGGTTGTTGAGAAAAGGTGTGAAAGGCTAAAATAGCAGCAGATAATTCTGAGTGTTGCAGTAAAGATTGCACTGCAGTGTAGGACACTTTCCTGGTATCATCATGAGGATCCTTGTAAGCAATTGCTCCTCTCGTTCACCCTCCATCAGAAAAAACAGTAGGAGCTTGTGGCAAGGGAGAAGGAGAAAGCAGTGGGCGGACAGGAAAGGAAGAAGTCATTAAACAAGCAAGCTGAGGATCCTTAGGCAAATGATATGAAACACAACCAACAGAGTCAGTTAAAGCACACTGAAGAAATAAGTTATTCTTTTTTTTTTCCAAAATATTTTATTGGTTTTATAATTTTAACAAAAAGTACTTAAGACACACCGTGGTGATTGGGTGAACAAAGATTCCAAAATACAAGTACACATGAATAACTCAACTTAACACATACACTATTTTCTCTCTATTTCCCTCAAACAACATAATAAATTTGAAATGTTCCATTTCTATCATAAATTTCTATTACTGCTAAACCTGTTTTAAAAAACTTTCTCATTTTCAATTACCATAGTCAAATATTGTTTTATATAAACAGATTATCACTTCAAGTATCTCTTACACATTCAATCAGTTACTCTCTCTTGACCCTCTTTTTATCATCAGTCTTAATTATTTCTTCTTCCAATAACAACTAACTTGTAATTATATAACCATATGTATATATATCTATATATTTTCCCCCTTAATAAAATCCATAAAGCCCATTATTATTGATTATAATAGTCTTTGAGTTAATTCATTTCAATTCATTAGACAGAGTCCAAATTCCATCCACTTAATTATCATACCTTATCAAATCATATTGCTGTACACAAAAATCTCTTAATTAATTAAGCTTCTCTCCAAGTTTAGCTTTCATTTTTTCATGTCAAACAAATTTCCATAAAACAATAAAAAATCATCAAACTAGATTAAACACACCCATATATAATTACAGTTTTCACCATTCTAAGCCTAAGTCATTACCCTTAAGGTGCTCCATAAGACCAATATTGCCTTTGGTCTATTAAAAAAATTAAATTTAATTAAGCTTCACTCCAAATTTAACTTTCTTCTTTCCATGTCAAACATAAGACCAATATTGCCTTTTTATCCATTAAAGAATTTTAAATTTGATTACATTTCTCCAAGTTTAACTTTCATATTTCCATATCAAACAAATTTCCATAAAACTATAAAAAATCATTAAACTAAATTAAACATACATATTTATAACTACATTTTCCATATTATTAAGCCTAAATCATTATCCTTAAAACAATCCATAAAACCAGCATTGCCTTTTAATCCATTAAACAGTTTTAAACTTCTTTTTAAATCTAATTCTAGGTTTTCTTCTATACCAGACAGGTTTCCATAACAACGCATCCCTTTTAGCCAATAAATCCATTTTTGTTATTTGTAGCATTCTTTGAAGAAGTATAAATCTTTCTCTCTGCGATAGAAATCTTTTTTTCTTCTCCTTGCAGAATCATTGGTTTGTAGTAGGAAATCTTAGTCTTTGCTTCTTCTGATTCTCTAAGTTGCAGAAGAAAGGGTTGTCAAGCAAAATGAGTTCCTCTTCTGTCTCTATCAATTCCTCTTCTGGTATATTTTGATTTGTACCATATTCAGATATGGCTTGATCATCAGTTTGAACAGATATAGTAGATTCTCTGAGTCTTGATTCTGAAGTACAGTTTTTAATTGTAGCACATATGTCAGCAGTGGCCTCATAAATCTTTTCCAATATAAGAGCATAATTCAATTGTGGCTGAATCTCCATTTTAGCTGCTAATGCTTAAAAAAAGTCTCTTTTGTGAAAGCTATATTTAAAGTAAACAACATCCACCTCCACAATTTCCACAGCTGCACAGCTTATCTTTCCAGAAGTCTTTTAAAGTTCAGTGTTCCATCTTTAGAAAAAAATAGTCTCAACTTGCAGTATCAAACATTTGCCACTAGATGTCCTCAGTGGGTTGAAAAAAATCAATTCCCTTTTTTCCCCTTTAAAATATGATATATAGGAAGAAAAATACAGTTCTTGCCAAGAGAGAAGAAAAAGAGAAAAAAGAACCTTTTTTATATCCAATAAAAATATATATATAAGAGTAAAATATAGTCTATTTCAATATTTAGAAAGTGCCTTCTTTCCCAGAAAAAAGCAGAAGCCGCCTTTCCAAGCCAGGGAAGTAATTTCCCAAAGGTTAGAAACTCTTTACAAGAAAAGTTAGGATAGCGAGAGAAGGAAAAGTCTCAACCGGATTCACCACGGTGGTTCTTCATGCTTAGTTGTTCTTTTGACTTGCGGTTGGTGCGACTAGGTGATCGGCCATTTTACTGGACGATCTTCTCCGTCGGCCCTCAGAGTTAGCTCGGACAGCTGGAGGAGCCGCCGTTCCTCCACAGCCAAGCACAGCCTCCTCGACAGTAGTCGCGCCCTCCAGGGTGACTTTCGACCCGCATAAGGGTCTACTGGCAGAGGGAAGCTAGCCATGTGAGGAGACAAGTCTCTCCGTGCAGCTAGAGGTGCCGTGATCCGGAACCGGAAGTCAAGTCCCATTTCGACGACAAGCTCGAGAGCGTCCTAAGGTTATTATTTCAGCAACAGCCTGGATAAATGGCAAAACATTTTGGGATGGGGTATGGGGTAAATAAAGCCATTCAATACAATATACTTTTTGCGCTTCTAACAAAGCTAATACTCCTGTAGGTAGCTTACTAGTAGGAAATATCAAAAGGGTTAACTGACAATTTTTATGTGGAATTCGGTGCACAAATTGAGTACTCAAGATGCCATTAATTTGCTCCACCGTGGCAAATGCTGCAGGTGGAACTAAAATGAGATCTCCAGGTTGTTTTCCTTTGGTCAATAAATCAAATAATGGACTAAGTATATGTGTAGGCATAGAAAAATATGGGCGGACCCAATTGAGGGTGCCCAGCAATTGCTGCAAATTGATCAGGGTAAGCTCAAGCGAGGAAAAGCTGGAACAGAATAAGATTGCAACATTTTATGCCCTAAATAAAGATAGGGAGAATGCAGCTGTATTTTTTCCAGGGCAATCTGCAATCCATAGATACCTAAATCATTTTGTATTTCTGAAAGGTTGTATCTTTGGGGCTCCAATTAAAATATCATCCATAAAATGATATACCAAAGCCAATGGATGATGTTTGCAAAAAGGGGCCAATGCTGCAGCGACATAAAGCTGACATAATGTGGGACTGTTCAGCATTCCCTGTGGCAAAACTGTCCAGTGATAACGTTTATTAGGTTCTGAATGATTCACTGCAGGTACAGTAAATGCAAACTTTTCCTGATCAAGGGGGCATAGAGGAATAGAAAAAAAACAATCCTTTAAATCAATAACTATTACTTCATGATCTTGAGGAATCAAATTAGGGTTAGGCGTTCCACACTGCAAAGGGCCCATAGGTTGAATACAGGCATTCGTGGCTCTAAGGTTGTGCAAGAAGCGCCATCTGCGACTTTTCTTTTTTATGACAAAAACAGGAGTGTTCCATGGACTAGTGGAAGGCACAACATGACCAGCAAGCAGCTGATCATTAACAAGCTGGTGGAGAGCCGTCAATTTTTCATGTGACATGGGCCATTGATCTATCCACACTGGCTCTACAACCAGCCAAGTCAAAGGGAGGATAGTAATCTCAGTCTTCCAAAGTGAGGGTGGCACCCAACTTACTGAGCATGTCACGTCCCCAAAGGCTGACATGAAATCCAATATAAAGGGGAGGACCTGAATAACCAAATCTGAGTTAGGCAAAAGGGCTGAAAGAAATCGTGCACTTTGACGACTTCCCACACTCCACACACTTGGACAGAGCTCAGTTGGCCAGGCATCAGGCCACTGCTTGGCAGAGATCACTGAAACATCCACTCCAGTGTCCAAAATTCCCTCAAAGGGCTTACCCTGCAGCACAATGATCTGACGGGGCCATTGAAATGTGATGGGGTAGTGATGGCAGCTATTATGGAAGTGGCCAGGTTAGTAGAAGCCTCCTTCCCCTCTCTCCTTTAACTCTCCCCCTGCCGGGACAAAATAAGGCAAATGCAAGAGCTGAGCAGGGCTAGTGTAAATGGGCAAAATTTGAGGCAAGTTGGTCCACAATTGAACATAAATAATTCCAGTATAGTCCGAAACTATCACCCCAGGGATAACAAAAATAGCTTTTTTACCCATGCTTGACCGCGGAAGGACAAGCCCTACATAATTTTGTGGTAGGGGGTCTGATAATTGAGATGGAACTACTTGAACCTCCTCAGGAAATTTAAATTTCACTTCCTCCTGCAGTATCAAATCAATACCGGCACTACCTTTTGTAGCTGCAGGAGTATTGCTTATTGTTGGTCTGTTGTCTCTGTTTGGACTGGGGCCAGAGACTGGCCCAGTCAGCAGTTTCCCAACCAACACTCACTTGCCCAATGATCACCTTTCTGACATTTTGGGCATTTTGTTTTTGGCTTCGATCCCGGATAGAAAGAGGAGCGATGGAAAGAGGAGCGAGATGCGGCAGACATACCCCCCCCCGGCTTTCTACATTCCTTTTTAAAATGACCGGGTTTGTCACAATTATAACACTTTCCTTGAGGCTTGCTGCCTTGTGATAAAGCAGCTGCCAATAAATTGGTTTGATAAGAGGCAATTCCTATATCTTGACACGCTCTAATCATATCTGCCAATTCAGGATCTTTCCCCAGACCAATAATTGCCCTTCGACATTCAGAAGTGGCATTGTCTTTTGCCAGCCTCATTAACAGTTCCTGCTGAGCTTCAGGGCAATGCTGAGGAATTTAACACCTTTTTCGTAGACAAGATCACTCAGATCCGGGCTGACTTGGACTCCAATTGGAATGCAGTGTCGGCTGACAATGAGTCAGTCGAGATGACAGAGGCCCGTCTTAGTCTTGTTGAATGGGATGAGTTTGACCTGGCAACTCCTGATGATGTGGACAAGGCCATTGGAGCTGTGAGTTCTGCCACCTGTTTATTGGACCCATGTCCCTCCTGGCTGGTTTCGGCTAGCAGGGAGGTGACACGAAGCTGGGTCCAGGCTGTTATTAACACTTTGTTGAGGGAGGGGTCCTTTCCGGCTCCCTTAAAGGAGGCACTTGTGCGCCCCCTCCTCAAGAAGCCTTCCCTGGACCCGGCAGTTTTGAATAATTACCGGCCAGTCTCCAATCTTCCCTTTTTAGGGAAGGTTTTTGAGAAGGTGGTGGCACTCCAACTCCAACGGTCCTTGGAGGAAGCTGATTATCTGGACCCTTGGCAGTCTGGGTTCAGGTCCGGTTACAGCACGGATACTGCTTTGGTCGCGCTGACCGATGATCTCTGGCGGGCCCGGGATGGAGGTTATTCCACTATCCTGGTGCTTCTTGACCTCTCAGTGGCTTTCGATACCATCGACCATGGTATTCTTCTGCGCCGGTTGGAGGGGTGTGGAGTGCAGGGCACCGTTTTACGGTGGTTCACCTCCTACCTCTCTGGCCGGTCGCAGTTGGTGTTTGCAGGAGGTCAGAGATCGGCTCCAAGGCCTCTTCCGTGTGGAGTGCCTCAGGGATCTGTTCTCTCACCTCTGCTTTTTAACATCTACATGAAGCCTTTGGGTGAGATCATCCGTCTACACGGGGTGAGTTGTCATCAGTATGCTGATGATACTCAGCTTTATATCTCTACCCCGCGTCATTATAGCGAAGCAGTGGAAGTGATGAACCGGTGCCTGGAGGCTGTTGAGGTCTGGATGGGTGCCAACAGGCTCAGACTCAATCCTGACAAGACGGAGTGGCTATGGGTTTTTCCTCCCAAGGACGATTCTAACTATCCGTCCATCACCCTGGGGGGAGAAGTTTTGTCCCCCTCGGAGAGGGTTCGCTACTTGGGTGTTCTCCTCGATCCACAGCTAAGCTTAGAACAACATGTTTCAGCTGTGGCGAGGGGAGCATTCGCCCAGGTTCACCTGGTGCGCCAGTTGCGACCCTATTTGGATCGGGAGTCACTCCTAACAGTCACTCATGCCCTTGTCACCTCGAGATTCGAGTACTGCAATGCTCTCTACATGGGGCAACCCTTGAAGAATGTCCGGAGACTGCAGGTTGTCCAGAATGCAGCCGCACGAGCTGTCTTGGGTCTTCCAAGACATGCTCATATCACTCCAGCCCTTCGTGAGCTGCACTGGCTGCCAATTGGTCTCCGAACACAATTCAAAGTGTTGGTTATGACCTATAAAGCCCTTTATGGCAATGGACCAGGTTACTTGCGGGACCGTCTTCAGCCTCATGTATCCCAGCGACCGGTTAGGGCGCATAGGGCTGGCCTCCTATGGGTCCCGTCCATCACACAGTGTCATCTGATGGGTCCTAGGACAAGGTCCTTCTCCGTTGCTGCCCCAGCCCTCTGGAACCAGCTCCCCTCGGAGGTTCGTACTGCCTCCTCCCTTCTAGCTTTCCAGAAGCTTTTGAAGACCTATTTGTGCCGACAGGCTTGGGGGGTATGAACTGAGTTCTACCCCCGGGCCGAGGAATATGCTTCCATCCTTGATTGTGCGTTTGAATGTTGTATGTATGGATCTTTGGTTTGGCTGTTGTCATTGTTATTAAAAAATTTTATGTGTACCTATATTGTTGTGAGCCGCCCCAAGTCTCGGGAGAGGGGCGGCATACAAATTTGATAGATAAATAAATAAATAAATAAATAAACAAATAAACAAATAAACAAATAAACAAACAAACAAACAAACAAACAAACCACGGGCAATTTTCTGCTACATCCTGTTGGTATGAATGAGGTGAGATCATGTGAACCAGGTGAAATCATGTACCAGCCTGGAGTATTTCCCTACATCATCATGGCAATATGAACGGGGTGAGATCATGCATTTGAACCGAGGCAGTTTGCTGCACACGAACTTTACATGACCTCAATCCCTACAATGTAGTGGATATGTTTTCTGTAGTGTTTGAAAAGCTACAGTTATATTTTCTAAAGTTTCTCAGCCAAAAAAGAAAACCAGAGGGTGGAGTTGAGATTGCATCAAGAATTGAACTTATATTCTATTAAATCTAACTAGGAGTGAATCTGCAATCTGCCTTGTGATTTCTCAAATATTTATTTCCTCTAAAAAACAGGCTTTTTTTTCAGGGGTTTCGAGGGTTTATTTTACATTTCTGTTGGGGATATTTATTTGCTTTTCTTTTCTTTTTCTTTTAAGTGAGAGAAGGTGCTACTACTGCTATTCTTGCTTTCTTCCTACCTGACCAAACTTCACAGTTAGAAGAGCAAGAAGAAAAATCATTTTTCCCCATCAGATTTATTGAAGAAGTGAAAAAACAGGGAAAACACATTTTCTACCAATGAGAATTGAAATTCTCTTTAAAATAAAGCTCAGAAGCACATTCTCTATATCATATTGAATGACATTTTTTAAAGAAAAAAAATATTTTGGTGTGGTATAAAGTATTTGTATTAAATAAAAAGCTGTGAAAATGGAAGAAAGCTAAAAATGAAAGATGGTGATCCCGGATCTTTTCTACTGCTAGGAAAAGTCCATGCAGGAGGCAGAAATAAAATAAAGGTTTATGTGGAAATACTCTACTTCTACTTAAGTAAAACTAAAATCATTGTGACTTGATCACAAATCAATCAGTTAATCTTAATGATATCTGAAAAGATGAGCCTGGTTATATCAGTTTTAGGAACTGGGGTGAGAACGATTATGACACAGAGAGAAAAAGTACCGTAAGTGTAGAAATGAGAAGCAAGTCTGGCAGTTGCCATATTTTCTTGAAAAGTGATAGTGGCATTGTGGAACAAAAAAGTTTGGTAAACTAGGGGGGCATATTCATGAATATTTCTTAAGATATTAACTTTAAAGTACTAGAATGATTGGTTATTGTGCTTAAAAGGGAAGTTTTCACAATATATGATAAGAGGGCAGCCCCTTCCCATCCCGTATGCGAGACAGACTCAGATGCTCAATGAAAGTTTATTCTAGCAAAGGCATGGCTGAAGATCACATAGCCAATACTTCCCTTTTCACTACCGGTAGTGTGAGAACATTTTGTTTCATTTAAAAGAAAGGCAGAATTTGTGCAGATTGCTCCTGAGCCTCTGATAAAGGATTGCAATCTACAATATATGTGTGTACAGTATCAATGTATGTATATTAGCAAGGAGCAGGCTTTTGCTTTAAGATCTCCACTTAGCTCTGAAAGGATAGTGCAGATAGTTTAGTTATAAAGATAACATGAGATTATTTTCATTCTGATTGTATTTTTTTAAATCTATGACATTTATTTTCTCCACTGGCAAGCCTATCAACAGCACTGTCTTAGGTAAATAGACCAATACTATTTACAGCCTAATCAAAATCTTCATTTTCCATTTCCATTTTATTTTTCTACCGCAGATGAAAAAAGGCATTCCACAAATTTCCCTGCAAATTATAATGAAAAAACAGGCAATAAAAGATCTAAAAAGATTTTCTTCAGGGCAGGATAAGAAATTCATGGTGATGCAGGGTCCAGTAAGGAAACAAAAACCACCAGCACTACAGGAATTCCACTTTTTTTGGTATAGAATATTATAACAGAATCTTGAAAGCCTGACAATTTCTCTTGTCCTCTCTTCTTATGACAAGAACAATGAAGGTGGGAAATCTTGAGTTTCTTCCTCACTTCCTCCTGCTTTTCTGGGTTAAGGTATTATTTTTGTTACATCTCTTGTAGAACTTCTTCAAGGCTTTACCATACTCCTATACAGCAGAGGTTCCCAACCTTTTGGGCACCAGGGACCGGTTCCGTGGAGAAAGGTTTTTCCACAGACTGGAAAGTGTGTGGTTTTGTCTGCTGCCTGCATCCCACAGATGGGGCTTTGCTTGTTTGTGCGGACCGGTTGCTGGCATGCTGCGGCCCAGTACTGGTTCATGGACCAGGGGTTGGGGACTCCTGCTATGCAGGACAACTACCTACCACACACCATGGAAGGAATTGTAGTTAGAGTGTGTTACCCCAGAAGGATATTTGAGATGTATGTATTTTTAAAGTGCAACAAATAACTTCATGCAAATTACCATCCATTCCTATTTTCTGCCTTCCTCTCCCCACTGTCCAAACAGAGTATATGGAGATACTCCAATACATTGGAGAGATATAAATTCCGAAAAAATATTTCACAGCAGAACAACAAGTATCATTGATGTATCCTCAAATGAAAGGATTGATTGTTCCTGCGTGGGTAATACATCTAGAACAAAGCTACTGGTTGGCCTGAAGCTATTGACAAATCTTTGTTACTGTCTTTGTAGAGATTAATACAGCTTTCTATTCTTCACAATTCTTTTACTTTGTTGAATATTTTTGTCTTTGATCCAGTCAGCTTTCCAACAGTGTTTAAATACCAACTGTTAAGAACATTAAAGATTTTTTTTATATTTATAGAACCAACAGCTTGTATTAGTTGGTTATTTCTCATACCAGCTAACAAAAGACAGAAGAAAAAAGACTGTCACTTTTATAATGACAAGTTCTACAAAGAAAAAAATAAAATAGTCGCTGAGGTTCCTGAAATACCCACTTGAGCTTCCTTTTTCTCGTAAGCGAAGCTAGAGAAACGGCTGTAGGAATTTGAATAAAGCCAGAGCGATTGTTTTAAAATTTAAAATGGAGTGGAACTTACATTTAAATGTTAAACCTATTTTGATCGTATTGATGAATTTAAAGAAGAATTTAAAGAAGAATTGCGCGCAATAGTGAAAGAGTTTACTACAGAAATATTAACCAGACTCTCTCTTCCAAATAAAATTGATCTGCAACCAACTGCTGAGCATTTTATAAAACAACTCATACAAGAAGAGGACAGTATTGAGAATAAAGAGGATAAAGAGAATTGGATCTTGCTTGATAAACAGTTTATTTATGGAGTGGAGGAAGAGGATTTGTTTCAAGATAGGAGGGGATGTCCATTCCTCTCAGATAAGCAGCAAGAAGAGGATTTAACTGAGAAAAAAGAGAAATTGACCCAGTTTAAGAAGCAATCTACTTATGGTGTGGAGGACCAGGAAAAGCAAAGACAGAGATTTGAAATGTTACTGCAACGAAATTCTATGGCTAAGAGAAGCAGAAGACTAATGCAAAGGCTAAGATGGTTTATATGGATTCAAATGATATTGCAAGTAAAAAAGAGAGACTTATTATTTGGAAGGGAGGCTTTGTTATGGAGGTTTACCTGGCAGAAGAAAAACCCAGAATTCGACTGAAGAAGTGAAATTAAAAAAAAAATTAAGGGTAATTTTAAAGTATGGACTGATTTAAGGACCAAGATTATGAGCAAGATGTAAGAGAAGATGAGTAACGGAAGAAATAATTAAATTGACTAAGAATGTATTTGGACTGAAATGATTTAAGCTTTGACATCAAATTGATTGATAGATGGGGTAGATATGCATTATGTGATTTGATAAGGTTGAAGGAATGTAAGTTAGAAATGGAATAAATAGACTGTATTTGTTATGGAGGTTTATTTGATAGATGAGAAAGCCCAGAAGTTGATTGAAGAAGTGAAATTTAAAATTATATGTAAGGAATTAAGGGCAATCTAAGATTATGGGCTGATTCAAGGACCAAATTTATGAGTAAGATGTAAGAGAGGATGTTTAATGGAAGATATATAGTAAATTGATTAAGAACGTATTTTTTTTGAATTGAGGGGTATATTGATATTAATTGTTTTTTTTAAAGATGATTTATTTATTTGATGTCTAATGGTTTGAAATGATTGTTTAGAATGTTAAAAGAGGGTGATTACTGGAAGATATATATTAAATTGGGCCGTTTGGGTGATTCTATATAACCTATCAATGAATTGAAGTGATTTAAGGTTTGACTTAGATTGACGGATTAGATATGTAAATGAAAATTACTATTCTTAACAAGATGATTTGTTTGTTTAATGTTTAATGGATTGAAATGATTTAAGGTTTGATACTAGATGGATTGATTGATGGATTAGTTATTTATTTGAATTGATAAGGTTGAATAAATGTAAGGTAGAGATTGTATTTAGCATATAGTTTAAAATTCTTGTTAGGATTATATAATAATTTTGTCTGATGTATTGGGTTTTCTTTTGTTTTACCCTGTATTCATTCTGGGAAGTCGTGGGGGGGGGTAGGGGGGTTTATAATTTTATATATTATGTTTTTCTCAACTGTAATTGGGGTTGGTGTAAGAATATATAATTATAGTTATTAAGGGTTTGCTCGGGTGGCCTCTGGGCACCACATCTGATGGAAAGAGGAAGGAGGAGTGAAGGCATATGTAAGTAGAAAGAAAGTTGGTAAGAGGGGGGATGAGTAGGGATAGGTGGGTGGAGTAAGTATAGAGAAGGAGGGAGGAAAGTAAGTAGATAGTTGGTAAGTGAGGGGGGGGAAGGTTAGGGTTAAGGGGATGTGGTGGTGGGGGTACCGAGCAGCTATGTTATTTGCTTGGTAAATGTGGTCGATTAGTTTCAGTTGAGTTATTATTACTAGATGTATTGATTGAATTATGTATTTATGTTTTGTTTATGGATGATTGTTTATATTAACACTATGATGTGACTTGAGCATTTTTCTTTTTCTGTAAAAATTAAAAAACCAATAAAAATTTATTTTTAAAAAAAGAACATTAAAGATTTTTTTTTATATTTATAGAACCAACAGCTTGTATTAGTTGGTTATTTCTCATACCAGCTAACAAAAGACAGAAGAAGAAAAAAGACTGTCACTTTTATAATGACAAGTTCTACAAAGAAAAAAATAAAATAGTCGCTGAGGTTCCTGAAATACCCACTTGAGCTATGTTTCAAAAAATTAAATGGACTTCACAAAATTCACATTGGCAATAGCTTCATTATTCTTCAAAGTATCATAGAGTGCAATGAATACATGTTGAAAATTGAAGCATTTACAGCTGAAGGATTATTACTGAAGTAGCAGAAAATACATCTGTATTATGAAAGCAAGATTTTTCTTAATTTACTTTTAAAAAAATTAGGAGAAAATACTTTTCTGACTTCATCACTGCCCTAGTAGGTCAAATAAGAGGAAGAGCTTTTACTTGGTAAATCTAAAGACATTCAATTACAAGGATTCTGCCATTTGAACTGCCTCTCAGAAATGTCTATGGAGCTGATGCCAAGGCTTGTAAATTAATAGGGTTGAATGTAGTTAATAGCACTTCCTCTACTTGCTGCTTTTCTGCCATTTGTTGCAGAAATTGATAAGGCAACTAATTGCAGGTGATCCATCACTGGAGGTTTTTAAGAAGAGATTGTATGTAATGGTATAGGGTCTCCTGCTTGAGCAGGGGGTTGGACTAGAAAACCTTCAAGATCCCCCCCCCCGAACTTTGTTATTCTGTTATTCTGCAAGAATACAATGTTTATTCTGAGGCACTTCACAGCCCAATGACGTTCTCAATGTAGTTTTACCGAAAGTTCTGATAATCAGTTATTATCCCTTAAATTTATCATAATTCTGGCACTGAGTGTGCTAAAATGCCATTAAATACTAAGCTCAGAATATAAGGAAATATAATTGTATTATATTAATGCTTTTTGAAATTGAGATAGAAAAGTTATTGTTTCTTTGTTCTTCATTATCAGCTCAGACACAATGATTGGAAAAGAAGCAAATAATAATAAGAAATTTGAGCATAACTGCATAAATTTGCATCACATATGAATTGTATATAAAAAGGGATGGGTTTTTAATTGCATACACAACCACCATCCTGACATTTATGAGTCTGTGGATGACCCTGACATCAATAATCTTCCAGAGTTGCTGAGAGTTAGTTGGCCTATAAATTTAATATATTATTATTATTATTATTATTATTATTATTATTATTATTATTATTATTATTATTATTATTATTATTATTATTATTATTATTATTATTATTATTATATATTCAGAAAATTTTGACAGAAAAATTGCTGTCAAAAGTAAGGAAGTTCCTTTTATCACAAAGCAATGTTTGGAAAGTATAATGCCTTAATGACTGCAGTGTAGTGGTTAAGGCATCATACCAGAAACTGAGAGACTGTGAGTTCTAGTCCCACCCTAAGTCAGAAAGCCATCAGTGAATGCTGCAAGGATTGTACTTGCCAAACACTGGAAAGAAAAAGGGATGGCAACTGTTGAAGAATTGATTTTGAAATTGACTGAATTAGCAGAGATGGCACAATTAATTGCTTTGATTAGAGATAATGGACTAAACAGCTTTATAAGAGACTGGAAACCATTTGTGGACTTTCTACATGCTAAATATAATAAGAGATAATAACAGATGGTTATTGTTGTATACTTCGTTCGCGTGCGAATGATGAAGACACATGGCGATGTTGAACAACTCTTTATTCTCCTTCTAACAACACCCAAGCAAAAACAAAAGGCACGCAAGTCTTTTTATATGGCCAGAAACCCGGACAACGTCAACCAACGAAACAGAGCGTTTTTGCACCATGCGCATGCGCATAAGGCTGGCGCCGCTCTGTCTGGTCCCGGGCAGCTTTTGGAATGCCCGGGACCAATGCAATGTCCCGAGCCTGCTTTTGCAGGCTCAGGACACAACACCCCTTCCCCCTAGATGGAACATACTTTGTGCACTCACATGTATGGCATGCATTGGGAAGAGTGTCATACAGTTTCATTAATCAAATGCAAGGAGTGTGGAATACTCGAGTCTGCCCTCAGGCAAACCCCCTTCAATCTTAGTAATACAATAAATGTATCCGAAATAAAAAAATAATACAAAATAATCTACCCATGAGTTGCTCCCCTTATTCAGGGGCCTCATGAACAGGTCCCTCATGATTTGACAGCAACTTCACAAAGTCTCTCAGATGTTTGGGTGGGCACTTGGCCCGCTGCGACCTTCTAAGGCCCAGAGAGATTGCCTGGCCCACCTGTTCGCCTACCAGGCTAGGCAGGCCAGGGTGTTGCTGCCCTAAATTCCCAGGTGACCCTGGTGAGGATGCCTGGCCTACCTGCTCACCTACCAGGCGAGGCAGGCCAGGACTTTGCTGCCCCAAATACCCAGTTGACCTGCCCAGCTGCTGGCTGGCTGGACCCTCTAAGTCTAAGCCAGCATACCTTGGAGGGGTGGAAGTTCCCGAGTCCACAATGGACCCCTCTTGAGAACACTGTCCCTCGAGCCCAAGGCCAGCAGATGGAGAGGACTGGGTAGTGGAAGTGCCCCAGTACTCTGTGGCCCCCAAGCATGTGCCCCAGGTGCCAGAGTCAGGAGTCGCCTCCATGGCAACCCCTTTTGTTGGAGACCTCCTTTTGAGAGCAATTGCGGAATTTGGCAAGCGCCCCTGATGGAATTCCTTTTCTCTTGCTGCTTGTGATTTGTGTGGGTACCCCCGGTCAGTCTCCCTGTCTGGAGCACTATCTGACATATGTGAATACTGTGGATACCCCCGGTGTGACTCCCTGTCTGGAGTAATTATGGATGTGTGGGATGATCACCTATCCAGCGAATTTCTGTTAGGAGCATTTGCGGAACCTTGGAATGAATTCCCAACAGCCTCAGTAGCAGCTAGTGAGTGCCTATTAGTCCTGGGAAACTGTGACCCAGAATGCATATTATGGTCCTCCTCCCCCCCTAGAGCAGAGCCAGGAGTGGAAGGGTGAGAGTCCAGTCTCCAACGCAGTTGGTTTATGTGTCTGTGAAGAACGCGGCCATCACCCAAGGCAACTTCATATGACAATGGCTCAGAGACCTTGCACACCACAGCTGTGACCCAGAGATGTCCAGGCCCATAGTTCCTTGCCCAAACCGGATCGCCCACCTGGAGTCTCCTAGGTGCCCGCGGTTGTGACACCTTTGAAGCCACCCGGTCAGGGTGCAACCTGTCCAGCTTAGTAATGAGGTGGTGACCCCAGCAGAGTTCACCAGGTCTCTTCCCTGTGGCAGTGCATGGTGTGGTGTGGTGTGCAAGAAGGAAATCTGCTAACCTGTGATGCCAGTTACTGTGAGTCAGTTTCTTGAGGGCATCTTTGGTGGTGCGCACCATTCTCTTTGCCAGTCTGTTGGAGGATGGGTGGAAGGCAGATGATGTTGCATGCTGGATCAGATTGGCCTGAAGAAAACCCTGGAACTCAGAAGAGGTAAATTGGGGCCATTATCCGAAACAAGAACACCTGGAAGACCGTGTGATGCAAAAATTCCTCTCAACACCTGGATGGTCCTGGCAGTAGTAGTGGAGGAAACAGGAACAACCTCTAGCCACTTGGAATGGCTATCAACAACAACCAGGAAGAATTGCCCCTGAAAGGGCCCAGCGTAATCTATATGCACCCTAGACCATGGGGTTTGAGTTTTCTCCCACCTATGTACTGGGGCCTGAGGCATTTCAGGCCGGGACTGTTGGCACACTTGGCACCCGTGCACCTGGGCCTCGATGGCTTTATCGAGGCCAGGCCACCAAAGATGGCTGTGCGCAAGCATTTTCATCCTGACTATACCAGAGATCAAGATTCTAGACCTCAATGAGGTTGGGATCACTACCCTGCTGCCCCATAACAGGCAACCCTTGAAAGTGGAAAACTCATGCTTCTTGTGCCAGAAGCTTTGGAACTCAGTATCTGGGCACTTGTCAGGCCATCCTGACAACACCCATGTCAGCACGCATGTAAGCGTGTGATCAGTGGCAGTTTCTGCAGCCACAACCCTAGCATTGAGGGGAGACTCAGGCAACTCATGAATGGACAGAATATTAATGGCTGGAGCAGGATCTGGCTCTAATTGGTTCAGTGGTAGTCTGCTCAGGCCACCTGCATGACCCAATTCTTTTCCTGGTTTGTGAACTAAAATATAGTCATATGGTGACAGGAAAATGGACCATCTCAGCATAGAGGAGAAATGATATGTGGGGTCTGTTTGTTAGTGGTAAACAAACCCAGCAGAGGCTTATGGTCAGTAAAGACTGTGAAATGGCGGTCATATAAGAAATCATGAAATTTCTTAATGCCAGCCACTATGGCCAAGGCTTCTCCGTCAATTTCGCTGTGCAGAAGACAGAGTCCTTGAGTAATAGGCCACAGGGACCTATGTCCCATCAGCCTTCAGATGGCTAAGTACGTCTCCCACCCCATAAGGAGATGCATCGCATGCGATGCAAACAGGCAGTTGCTCATTGAAATGCGCTAAAACAGCATTAGAAGTGAGCAAGGCCTTAATCTCATCGAAGCGCTAGTCATGGACTTTAGTCCACTGCCAAGGAGCCTGCTTGTCTAAGAGCCCGTATAATGGCTCTGCTACTGCAGCTTTATGTGGGAGAAATGCATGGTAAAAATTTAATAGCCCCAAGAAGGCTTGCAGCTCAGACTTAGGGCTTGGGGCCTGCTGGATAGCTTGCAATTTAGTTTCAGCAGGGTGAATGCCTTGAGCATTAATCCTGAATCCTAAGAAGTCAGTAGAAGTGACTCCTATCTTACATTTATCCTTCTTTAGTTTAAGGCCTGCTTTTCGAAAACGAAGCAAGACAGCCCTTAGTCTTTCTGCTAAATTTTGAGATGACTCCCCAGCAATGAGGACGTCATCAAAGTAAGGACAGACCCCAGGAATACCTCGAAGTGTGCTCTTCATGACACTTTGGAATATGTCAGGGGCTACATTTATCCCAAATTGCAGTCTCTTGACCTTGAAGCCCCCCCTGTGAGTTACAATAGTCTGGGCCTCTGCAGCTGCCTCATCAACAGGTAACTGTTGATACTCTGTACGGGCAACTCCATCGAAGCTCCTCCAGCTGCTGGGGGGAGGCTGTGAGTCTGAAGATTGTAGTTGTAATAGTTCCATCCCTTCTTCTTTTGACAAATCTGCATTTTTTGGTATCGGGGATGGGGGTCTACCAGCCTTCAGCACGTTCTCAGCAAAATCTTTCGCTTTTGCAACAGAATTCAAATAATATCTTTTACCCTGATATGATAATGAAAGTCCAGCTGGAGCCTCCCATCTATATTGTAAAGCACGTATTTTAAGCTCAGCAACCAAAAATGCATAGTCCTTTCTAGCTCTCAACATCTTTGGAGGAATCTCCTTCAGAACCACAACTTCCTGACCAGCAACATTTAATATCTTATTATAAGATATTGTAAGAACATGATTTCTGAATCTCCTTGTTACAAAATAATAACAACGTCTCTAGGTAAATTTCTTTGTCTTGCAATCCGTGAATTAATTCTGTATATTCTATCAATTTGCCAGGAAAAATTCTTGACAGCATCGTTTAAAATTTTTTCGAAAGCTTCCTCAAAGATTCTTCTCAAATCTTCCTGAGTCTCATTTAGTACCTCCCTCAGGCCCCTAATTCTAATAGCAGACATCATCTGATTGTATTGCACCATCAAAGCATGATCATATAATTCACTTTTCATTTGTTGCTCGACCTCCTCAATCTTTTCTTCAATACCCTCCCAGACCCCCTTAACAGCTTCCACAATATCCTCTCTTATTTCCATATTATGGGTCTGGATTGTTGCCTTAATTTTTTCCAGTTCATCAGATACACCGTTGCCTTGGTTCTCAATCTTATGCTCCAAATCCTCAATCTTACTCTCCAACTTTTTCTCCATTTTATCAAACCTTTTTTCAAATCTTCTCTCCAAATCCTCAATCAAATTAAGAGTCATTGTTGACAATGCAGCCTGTAGATCTTTAACAGTAAGCATTTCTGAAGAAGCTTGTATAGGCAAAGGGTGAGATTCTATAGTTGCTGAAGAAGGAGGGGGAGCAAAAGAGCTGGTCACTGCTTTAGAGGGCTGAGCTGGAGAAGATACCACCTTTGAGGAAACTAACTTAGTTTGTCTAGAAGTCATTTTGTTCAAACCAAAATTTTTACCAAAATATATCCTCCTCTTATCTTCTTGAATTACAATTTATAAGATTTTAAAATGTAAATCTGAGCCATCTCATAGCGATCGCTCTAAACGCTTGAGAGAGAAAAAAATCACTTTCGCTTTCCGGTAACTTTCTCTTTACAGTAAAAGCGATCGCCATCTTGGATACATTATGTTGATTGTAGAAATACATGGTCAGAAGTAAAATATAAAGAAATACTTGCAGTACTAGACTCCTGTATTCACTCCGCCTGCATGTAGGTCTCTTTAAAAAAGTTTTCCTCGAGCAGGAGCTGGTCGCGGCGTCTGAGCCTGTTTACAAACAGGAACGTCTCTGGGTAGGAGCCTCTTCAAGCTTTTTCCTAGGGAGTTCTCACTCTTCCCCCCTGATAACTTTACCAGGGGGATTTCAGAGGAACTCAACCTTAGCCTGATGCTCTTCACCCCTTCTTTGCCCGAAGGGGGGGGTTTATCACCGCAATAAAACAGCTGGTGTTCGCTGTTTATGCGGCTTAACAAACCCAGAAGAACGGAGCCTCCAAAGAGGCTATAGCGACGCCAGAGGAGCCACCCGGAAGTTAGGGCCATTTTCCAACCCCTGGAAATAGAGAAATCTAAAGATCAAAGGCAAACTAGATCAGCTACCAAGTGTATGGAAGAACAAGAAAAAGAACAACAACAATTACGCACATCTGCAAGTTTGGAAGCCATGGGAGCTAGACCAAAGAAGAAAACGGCGAAAATTGATTTGGTCTTGCAAAAGCTTTCTCAATCTGGCCATGTCAAATAAATATTTGACATGGAATGTCAACGGTCTAAATTCTCCTCAGAAGAGGAAAAAGATATTTCACTATCTGACTCAATGTAAACATGATGTAATCTGCCTACAAGAAACACACATTAGATCTAGTGATCAGAAATACTTGATAAATAATAAATTAGGTTCACATTTTGTGGCAGCGGCTAAAGAGAAGAAGAATGGAATTGTTATTTATGTTAAAAATCACATAAACGCTAAGTTAATAGAAGCAGATGTTGAAGGCAGATTTTTAGTAATTGAAATTTTAATAGATGGGAAGAAAGTTCTTCTGATGGGTATTTACGCACCAAATCAACACCAAGGAAAGTTTTATAAATTAATACATAAAAAATTAACACAATTTGATTATAGGTCTTGTATTCTAATGGGAGATTGGAATGGAGTTATGGATATTAGTTTAGACAAGAGGAAAACATCACCAATCCCTCAAACACGTTCTTTGCTGCCTAAATCTTTTTTTTATATTAAGGATGATTTTGATTTGATAGATATATGGAGAGAAAGAAATGGTAAAGAGCAAGAATTTACTTTTTTTTCTGATAGACACCAATCATTTTCTAGAATTGATTTTATACTAACTACAAGTGACTTTATTTCTGGGGTAAGGAAGGTAAAAATTTTGCCTAAAGTTTTATCAGATCATAATCCGGTTTTGATGGAGTTAATGGTGGGCCAGACTCCTAGAAGATCTTGGAGACTCAATGAAAACTTGTTTCAATATGACTCAAACGTGCTTGAATGTAAAAGTGCCATGAAGGAATTTTTTATGTTAAATCTTCATAAGGGTACAACAATAGAAATGGTGTGGGATGCTAGTAAAGCTTTTATGCGTGGGGTTTTAATTGATATGAATAAAAGGTATAGACGTAAACGAGAGGAAAAAAGGAAGGAATTAAATAAGAAAGAAAGAGCAACTTTTAGTAAAGAGACCAGATGATAAAAATATTAAAGAGGGGATTAAGATTTTACAGAAACAATTTGATTTGTTGATGGCCGACCAAGTTGCTAGGAATATGCAATACGCTAAACATAACACATTTTTTAATTCTAATAAACCTGGCAGATGGTTGGCCTATATATTAAGGAAAAAACAAAAATCCCGCATTATTGATAAAATAGAATATAGAGGGAAGGTGGTATTTCAACAAGAAACTATTAAAAAAGCCTTTTTAGAATTTTACTCCAAGTTACCGGTATATGCTGAAGATAAGATACAAGGGAACGAGATAGATGTATTTTTGCAAAATGAGAATGTATTGACAATTACTAGTGAACAAAGAGATAGACTAAATAGATTAATTACATCAGATGAAATAATTTCAGTGATTAAACAATTGAAAATGGGAAAATCTCCTGGGACGGATGGTTTAACGGCAGTTTATTATAAGCATCTTCAAATGGAAATGGTGGAACCTCTTAGAGAGTTGTTTGTCAATATACAGGAGGGTGGTCAGGTTCCACCTTCGTGGAAAACGGCTTATGTTTCTTTAATTCCCAAAGAGGGAAGAGATAATGCTAAACCAGAAAACTTTAGACCTATTTCATTGTTGAATACGGATTATAAGATTTTTGCTAAAATTTTGGCTAACAGACTAATGAAAGTTTTACAAACAATAATTCATTCAGATCAAACTGGCTTTTTGCAAGGGAGACAGATGAAAACTAATGTTAGACAACTTATTAATATATTAGAATATTTGGACAAGCATATCCAGGTACCTGCAGTTCTTATGTTTTTGGACGCGGAAAAAGCTTTTGATAGACTGAACTGGCTGTTTTTGAAAAAGTTAATAGTTAGGATGGGAATGGGGGATCAGTTTATTAATTCCATATTGGCTGTTTATCAGAAACAAACAGGTCAGATTATTGTGAATGGGCATTTAACAGATTCATTTAAGATAGAGAAAGGTACTAGACAGGGATGTCCTTTATCTCCATTGTTGTTTATTTTAACGCTAGAGGTCTTATTGAATAAGATAAGAACAGTAGATGATTTAAAAGGTATACAGATTAGACAACATGATTATAAACTATGTGCTTTTGCTGATGACCTGCTTGTGACATTGTCTCAACCAAAGCAGTCAGTACACATTTTGATGGAGTTAATTAAAAATTATGGTAGGGTATCGGGTTTTAAACTAAACATATCTAAGACAAAGATGTTAGTAAAAAATTTGGATGGTAACTTAAAACAAGATTTGGAAAGAATAACGGGTTGTGAAATAGTTAAGAAAGTTAAATATTTAGGGATTGATATTGAAGCTTCTAATGGGAAGTTATATAAAAACAATTACCAAGTTTTGTGGAATAAGATACAAATAGAATTGGATAAATGGGCTAAATTACAATTATCTTTGTTGGGTAGGATAGCAGCAGTTAAAATGAATGTATTGCCAAAATTTTTATTTCTTTTTCAAATGCTACCTATACTTAAAAAAGATGTGAATTTGGAGGAGTGGCAGAAGGGTATTAATAGATTTGTCTGGAATGGCAAGAAACCGAGGATTAAATTAAAAATTATTCAGGATATAAGGGAAAGAGGTGGTTTGAAAATGCCCAATTTTAAGTTGTACTATCATGCTGCTGCTTTAGTAGCGATAAGTGATTGGATTAATTTAACCAATGACAGAATATTGAATATTGAATGGTATGGTTTCTTATATGGTTGGCATGCATATTTGGTTTATGATAAAAAGGTGGATAAGAGTTTCAAAGAGCACATATTGAGAAGCGCTCTGCTGCGTGTCTGGAAAAAGTATCAGTATAAATTAAATGCAAAGATTCCTTTTTGGACAGTTCCCAGACACGCAGTAGAGAATATAAATAGATCACAAGTTTTAGATGTGGTGCCTTATGAGAAACTCCTAATTAAAGAAGGGAATTTGCTTGTACTGAAGTCTTTGAATATGTTAAGGGACGAAGGAATTGTTTATACTTGGTTTCCATATGCACAATTGGAGTCTAGATGGAAAAAAGACTTTAAGATGGGCCTATCTTCTACAGATGAAAATTTAATTAAACAAGTTATAGATCAAAGGCCCATGCATATTAAAAGATTGTATAATGTATTGATAGAAATTGATTCTGAAACTGAGTTGGTTAAGGACTGTATGATAAAATGGGGACAAAATTTTGGACAACCAATCATGATGGATACTTGGGAAAGGATCTGGGTGAAAAATGTAAAATTTACACGAGCGACTCATTTAAGAGAAAATTTTTATAAAATGTTCTACAGGTGGCATCTGGATCCAAAAAAATTATCATGTATGTATCCTAATTTACAAGCTAAGTGTTGGAGGTGTGATAGTACGGACGCTACTTATTTTCATGTATGGTGGACTTGTAAAAAAATTAAGGCTTTTTGGATAAAAATATGGTGGATTCTTCAAAATATCTTGAAAAAACGTATTGAATTTTTACCACAGATGTTTTTGCTTGGTATTATAAAAGACTGTACCACCAGAGAGACAAACTTAATCTTGAATTTGATTACAGCAGCAAGATTGTTGGTGGGACAATATTGGAAGAAGCCAGAACTACCATCTATTGAAGAATGGATTTTGAAAGTAACAAATATGGCAGAAATGGCCAAAATCTCTGCATATTTGAAGGACCATTCAAATGAGAAATATACGATGGATTGGAAAAGATGGATAGACTATATACAAGGGAGATATCATTTTAAGAAATTGTACTTAGCATATAATTAAATATTTATCTGTTAGGTTGTAAAATATAGTATTTTCAATAGGTTTTAAATAATATTTTGGGGTAATTTAGTGGGTTTTCTTGTGTTCTTACCCTGTATTCACTCTGGGAAGTCGGGGGGGGGGTGTGGTTGGGGGGATTCATAATTTTATTATTTGTAATATCTAATATTTAATTGTGTTATATAAGTTTAGATATGGATTGTTTTAGTGGCACCTCAGAACCACATTTGAGGAGGAGGAGGAGTTTGAGGAGTGAAGGAGAAGGGAAGTAGGGAGTTGTAGGAGGAATGAGGAGAGTGAGGGAGGTAGAGAAAGTGGGGGGATAGAAGTTGAAAGGGAGGAGGTAGAGGGGGGATGTGGTTGGTGAGGTGCCTTATGATATATGTATACTATACACAATTATATTGTAGTAACTATTTTTTTGTTCTATTATAACTATAAAACTAATAAAAAATATTATCAAAAAAAAAACAGGTAACTGTTGATAGGCCTGTGCCAGGTCAAGCTTCGCAAAAATGCGTCTTCCCTTGAGGGAGGCCAGAATGTGACTTACTACCGGCACTGGATAAGCGTGCTGTTGCAGCGCCTTATTCAGTGTGCTTTTATAGTCTGCCCATATACGTATGTCCCCATTAGCCTTTAGAGAAGTTACTATGGGGGTTTCCCATGGACTAGAATCCACAGGTTCTAGAATGCCCTGTTGGAGCAATTTGTCCAGCTCAGCATCAATCTTACCTTTGAGGGCAAAAGGTACCCTCCTAGGCTTAACCCTAATGGGCATGATCGTCGGGTCTAACCATAGGGAAATTGGAGGCCCCTTGTAGGATCCTAGCTCTGAACTAAACACATCTGCAAACTCCTTGCAGACTTCTGCAAGGCTCAACGTTTGCAAATGGTGCAGCCCAGTTACCTGGATTCCCAGAGCCTCGAACCAATCGAGTCCAATAAGACTCATACGTTCACCCCCAACAACCACCACATCTAGGGGACCTTCAAAATCCTTATGCTGTACTCTAAGGGTGGCCTCCCCCTTAACACACACCACAGAATTCTGAAAATCAGTAAGTATTAGATTTGATGGCCTGAGTTTAACTCAAAGGCCATTGCTGCTGCATATCCTTTTGAATGTGTTAATTGAAATAATTGAGAGAGCGGACCCAGTGTCCAACTCCATTGATAGGGAAACCCCTTGCAACCTTACGTTAATGGAAAGTTTCTTCTTAAGGGGCTTGTGTGACCCTGTTCTTAGAATACTCCTGCGCAATGCACAGAAACCCACCCTGTTTTGGCTGGGGACCCTGGTACCTTTCTGAAGCAATTCTTCCTGAGGTTGAACCTTCTGGCGACCCAAACAGACGGATGCAATGTGGCCCTGCCTGCCACACACCCTGCAAATGCCTCGCTTATGGCATCCTCCGCACCTGAAGCATTGGAGAGATGCTGGGGCCTTGACTGGTCATCCCTTCTGCCTCCTCTCAGCTGGCTGGTGAATTCTGTTGACCTCCTCTTCAGGATCCACTTCTGATCCTTCTTGAGCGTCCTCTTGATGGACGGTAGTGGTGTCTGGAGAGTTCTTGGTGAGCCATAAGGTCTTCATAGCCCTGCCTGCTGCTTCCTCAGCTGTCACCTCTTGTAGCACGTTTTGGAAAGAGACATCTTCTTTTGCAAAAATCTTCTGTTGTAAGTCACTCTTCCTTAAACCGCATACGAAGCGATCTTGCAGCCTCTCTTCCAGATCCTTGAACTCACAAGGTCTGGCTGCTCACCTTAGAGCCACAATAAAATCCGCAGCAGATTCACCCGGCCTCTGGTCTCTCTGCTTGAACGCGTGCCTCCAAGCAATAACAGATAACTTTGGCTGGAAATGTTCCTTCAACAGTTTCTTCAAGTCAGTATATGTTACTGACTCCAGAAGTGCAGGGGCCACCAGATTCTCTGCGATTTTAAAAGCTTCCTGTCCACAGACACACAAAAGAGTTGCAGCCTTCAAGCCATCTTCTCTAATCTGATTTACTCTGAAGTAATTCTCCACCCTTGCTACGTAGGAATTTCATCTCTCTGGGTGTGAGACATCAAAATCAGACAAATGGCCAATCTTCGCCATCATACTCTTACGACCTTCACCACTCACTCCTCTGCAAACTGCTGTTTGGGGAAAGGGTCCTTTAGCTGAGCTCACCCTCCAGCAACGCTATACTGACAGGCTGGGATGCTGATTCAGACGCTGTCTTCCCCTCTTCAGGACTTCCTAGGTAATGCTTGTTTCAGCTTGCAAAGGATCCCATCCTCGTCGCCAGTGTTGTATACTTCGTTCGCATGTGAATGATGAAGACACATGGCGATGTTGAACAACTCTTTATTCTCCTTCTAACAACATCCAAGCAAAAACAAAAGGCACACAAGTCTTTTTATATGGCCAGAAACCTGGACAACATCAATCAACGAAACAGAGCGTTTTCGCACCATGCGCATGCGCACAAGGCTGGCGCCGCTCTGTCTGGTCTCAGGCAGCTTTTGGAATGCCCGGGACCAATGCAAAGTCCCGAGCTTGCTTTTGCAGGCTCAAGACACAACAGTTATGTAGATGCAATATATATTGCATTTATATAATGTGATGCATATTCCATTTTTTTGCCATCCCCATTTGTTCCAGATGCCTAAGTCCTTAAGGGAATTGAATGCCTGATAACCAAACTGTTGCCCTCTGCAGTAGCTGAGCTAGCAAATAAACATGTGCAAATAATTTGGGAACTAAGGACATCTCTTTAGTGTGCATCAATTCCTTTGATTGCATTAACAGCAATTTACTTCAGTTTTATTCCATTCAGAGAGATGTCCGTAATAATAGAATGAAGAAAATATTTACTCCAAAAACAGGCCTGAGTAGAAGCAAATAGGCAATGTGTTTGAAAAACAAATTGAATTATAGTAATGATGCTAAAAGAGGGGAGAAGAGCTATCAATTCCTTCAAACTAAGATTCAGTTGCAACATTTGATTTTGAAAAAATAATATACAAATCTGAAGCTGAATTCTCACATTACTTTTAAACAGACAATACTGAAAGAAAAGTTAAACACAACCATCTGTCATATCAGTATCTATGAGACTGACATCTGTTTCATCTTCTTTAGGGAGACATTACGTTCCAATAGAGGAGAATATGTCACTCAGGGTTGAACAGTGGAACAGCCATCAATAAGATCATAGGAATTAACCACATTTACATACCATTCAACAGAGACAATAAAAATCTAAAAAGGAAACAAAAAGACCAATTACCTCCTCACTAGCAATCAATATATAGATAAGCAGGGATTAACACCAGGAGTAACACCAGACGATCAAACAGTAACAATACTTTAATCAAGGAACTACTAACTCAGGTAAACAATCAAGCAGTAAACAACAACCTGATCAAAGAACTACCAAGAAAAAAAGCAACACCCCATCAACATTTACAGGCAAACTACGGTATATACACAGAGAGCAAATTCCACAGCCCTCTTGCACTGAAGATATTACCTAGCCAGGTGATGAAACATTTGTGAGAAAATAACCATGCTCAGAGAGTATCAAAGATTCCACATTATGTTTCCTTTGAAATATGCTATTAGTACTTATGTGGTATTCACAAATCTGTAAGAAGCTTTCCCTCATCCATTTTGTTTTCCTCTATTTAAAATTGGTTGACTTGGTTACAGAAGTGGAAACCAAGTATCTGGTCCAATTGTAGTCAAAATATTCACAAACATTAAATAAAACTGAAATGAAATAGACAATGTGTGGTTCTTCCAGCACTCTTAAATCAACTAGAATTGTTTACCATAAAATATTATTATAATAGAAAATTACTTATATTTTAATTAAAAAAAAGAAGAAGCCCCAGCTGTTGTCCAGTCTGTCAATCAGGAGAAAAATAATACTAAAATAAGGTGTACAATTGTATGTTGCATCAGTCATGTACATAATATTGTCACATGTCTTGTTCCACAGGAAAACATTATTTACATTTGGTCCAAAATAAGCATTTGATAATGGAATTATAAGTAAAAATCAAGTCACGTTGCTTAAAAAGCACTTTTACATGCAAGACTTTCAGGAATGTCTGAGGATTTAGGGCCCTTCTTTGCCTTTGCTGTACCAAATCTAAATTAAAAAAACAAGTATTTCTCTTCTTTGAAAATAATGATGCCCCTACAAATGGACTATCCTGGGAGTTGAAGTCTACATATCTGAAGACCACCAAGTTGAAAAACACTGGTCTAAACAGAAACAATGAAATTGGTTGGAAGAAGCATTGGAAATGGGCTATCCTAGCAGTCATTAATGTTTTATTTCAAGAGACCTTCTACTAGTGTAGTGTATGATGTCTCTTTTCTTCAGTGGCCTTCACTGAAGGAGAAAGGTTCCAGTGAAATAAACCCTTAAAGAGTAACATTAAATACCACTAAGAAATTTTTAACAATCTTATCTTTATGAATATAGGCCTATTTTAGTTTTATAATTTCTTCTTTAGGAGCATCTCTTGCCATCTGTTTTCCAAAACATTTGACTAGTGCATTTTAATTACTGAGATAAGAAACAGGGGAAATCAGTGAAGAATGAGAGCTATATAGCAGCGATTATTCATGTCTGTTCCTAATCATGCACAAAAATATGTGATGTGCATAGTTTTCTTAATCTACTTTCAGATAATTAACAAATAACTGAAAGTAAAAAGTGTTTCCTAATTACTTGCCTTAAACAACTTCCATTATTACTTGTTTTTCTTAGATGCACATTTCCAGTTCCTTTCACTGACTTGGAGTCTGGAATCTGTGCAATGATTTATCAAGAGAGAAACATTATTTAGAAACAAGTGAACTTCATTCTTTAGCCAGGCAGTTTCTCAAGGTTCAGTATATTCAGTGCAATTACATTGTGCTAAGCCATTAAAAGCCAAATCATGTGTTCCTTTAAAAGCTGATAACATTCAATTTTTATTATACTCTGTAGTATCCAAACTTCCAGGAAATAGATAAATATATACAGCTCGTAAAGATTACACTATTTGGAAAGGAACAAAAGCACTGAAAAGGAGGAGGCTTGTTATGTTAAAAAAATTGGTTAAAAATATCTGCATCTGCACAGAAGCCTTGAGAATAACAAGGTGGTGGTACAGGTAGTCCTCGACTTACAACAGTTCATTTAGTGATATTTCAAAGTTACAACGGCACTGAAAAAATGACATGACTTTTTTTCACATTTACAACCATTGCAGCATACTCATAGTCACATGGTCAAAATCCAGATGCTTGGCAAATGGCTGCACAATTGTCCTGGGGTTACGTGATCACTTTTTGCAACTTCTGATATGCAAAGTCAATGGGGAAGCCAGATTCACTTAATAACCATGTTACTAATGTAATGACTTCAGTAGTTCACTTAACAACTGTGGCAAGATCATAAAATGAGGCAAAATTCACTTCTCACTTAGTAACATAAATTTTAGGCTCAATTGTGGTTGTAAGTCAAGAACTCTCTTTATTGAGACTATTTTAAAATAAGTGGAAAAAGAAATAAAAACGGCACAGTATTTGGAATCAATTGCTGATCTAATCATCCAACCATAGAAAAGATGTGGATGCTTTTGAAAAGCCCCCAATTCTCATGATTGAACCTCATGTCATGACATCATTCGATCCTCCTCCTTCTTTTGTAAATCAAAGAAACAAATGCACATATGTGTTTTAAAGCACAGGATAGTACTAGCTATTTTCCCTTTTGCTGCTTACAACAGAGATATAGTTTTGTTATCCAGGAACTGTAACTCAGGTGGTAGGGCACTGGCTGAAGTCTGATTTTCCCCCCTGCACTTTCCTGTTGGTTGGCTGGATGGGCATGATTGTTCCCAGCCTGTTATCAATGTTTTGAGATTAACAGGAGTACAGAGTATTGAACAGCTGGCATCAAAAAGCTTTGGAGAGACTGGGGAGTAGAAATAGTGCCAAATGAAACTATATAAAAATTAGCAGACTTAAGTTAATATGATTGCACAAAAAGATGTAGTGGGAATGTTTATCTAAAATGGCAGATGACACAAAATTTGGAGGCGTAGCTAGAATAGATAAATAAAATTAAAAATGGTCTACATAGGTTGAGAATTAAATGGAAGCAATTGAATGCAATCGAATATAGAGACAAATGCAAAGTTCTCCTATTAGAAAAAAAAAGTTAAATGCACAGGCAGAGGATCTGGGATGCCTGATAACGTGTATAAGGGATTTCAAGATTGTCATTGCTCATAAACTAAATATAAGTCAGAAGTGCAATATGGTTACTAAAGACAAAGGCAATTGAAGGGGAACTCATCAGATTTGCAGATGACACGAAACTGGCAGGAATAGCCAACATCCCAGAAGACAAACTCAGGATCCAAAAAGATCTTGACAAACTTGAACAATGGGCCCTATCCAACAAAATGAGTTTCAATGTGAAGAAAAGCAAAGTTTTACATTTAGGCAGGAAAAATCAAAGGTACAGATTAGGCAAGACCTGGCTTAAAAATAGTAACTGTGAGAGGGACCTTGGAATACTAATGGATGATCTCTTGACCATGAGGCAGCAGTAGCCAAAAAAGCTAATACAATCTTGGGTTGTATAAACAGGCATACAATCAAGATCACACGAAGTATTATTACCGCTTTATAAAACCCTAGTAAGACCACATCTGGAATACTGCAACCAATTCTGGTCACCATATCACAAAAAAGATGTTGAGAGTTTGGAAAAAATTCAGAGAAGAACTACTAAGATGATCAAAGGTCTAGAGACTAAAACATACAAAGAATGGCTGCAGCACTTGGGTCTGGCTAGTCTAAAGAAAAGTATAAATAGGAGAGACATGATAGCAATATTCCAGTATTTGATGGGCTGTCACAAAGAAGAGGGGGTCATGTTATTCACCAAAGCACCAGAGGGCAAGACAAGAAACAATGGTTGGAAACTGATCAAAGAGAGAAGCAACCTGGAATTAAGGAGAAACTTCCTGACAGTGAGGATAATTAACCAGTGCTTGCCTCCAGAAATCGTGGGTGCTCCATCACTGGAGATTTTTAAGAAGAGACTAGACAGTCACTTGTCTCAGATGGTATAGATTCTCTTGCTTGAGCAGGGGGCTGGACTAGAAGATCTCCAAAGTCCCTTCCAGCTCTATTCTATTCTATTCTATTCTATTCTATTCTATTCTATTCTATTCTATTCTATTCTATTCTATTCTATTCTATTCTATTCTACTCTATTCTATTCTATTCTATGTTGTTCCACTGGTTCATTGTGGAACACAAGACAGTAAGTTTTGTAAATGTGGTAGTATTGAATTAGCAGAATTAAGGAAACATTTACAAAATATAAAGATCAAAATGAATAATTATGGAAAAGATCTTGCAGAGGTCATTCCTATAGTTATTAGCACATTAGCAGAGTAACAAACAATTTGAACAAATTTTTATGCAAACTAAATATTTCAGCTGTATCAGCTTTGGTGACCAGGCTGAAATTATCCCAGTTCAGACCCATTATGTAAAGAACTAGCTCTCTGGAGAAGGATCTAATGCAATCAAGGAAATTGAAGAGGTCAACCAGCAGACAGGTGATTGAACTCTGTAGTAGTGGCAGTGAGTGGACCCTTGGGTGTCTTGAAAGAACAGGTTAGGAATAGATCATTACAGAGAAAAATCTATGTGTTCATTAGAAATAAAAAAATGACTTGACAACAATCTTGGGGCTTTTCCAGGACACTTCTTCATGGCAGCACAGGTGGCACAACTCTTAACTTAAATCTCAATGTCTTTTTTCATTCCTGGCCACCAAAATTGCCTCCGCACCAGATGCAATGTCTTCAAAAATCCAAAGTGACCCACCTGCTGAGCATCATGACTCCATTGCAGTGCTTGGAGTCTAAGGCCATCTGGGAGGTATAACTTGGAATCCTTCCAAGCTAGTCCTCCCCACCTTAGGATTAAAATAGATTTGTTGTCTTTAAACCAGGCATCAGTCATGGTTCCGACAGACAGAGCTGAATAAAGCAGAACTCCGAGGCATGTTTCTCAAAGAACATGTTTATTAGTTGCAAAGTATCGGCATGTCAAAAGTGAAACCAAGTCTGGAGATATGCATAACATTTCCCCAATACAAAGTTTAAAAATCCCACCCATAGAACTATGCAAGCAACTATGTTCCCCAATACATCTTCTTGGCAGGCTTTTTACGCAATGCCTAGCCTGCAGTCTTGGGAGCAGCCGATGACCTTGGTTCCCACACGACAAAAGATTACTTTGACTAGCGAAGCACCTGGGCAACCCCCCCTCCCTCCATTCTATGTGGCAACTGAAAATGAGTAGGAAAAATGGCTGCAGCCATGCTCATTTGTAGTGTTGACAGACACTTAATCAATTGTGGATTTACAAAAGTTATCTTGCTAGTGAGATAATTTAAAACATTATTTGGATAATTCTTAGATTTTTCATGATTGGAACTTGCATTTCTAAAGAATAGTCAAAGATGTAAGATGATTGAAATCTCCAATTTAGGAAGGAATGGGGACAAAGAAAAGCCTCCAGCTCCCAACTCTAGTAGGCAGTCCTGAAGGATACTGTAATTGATAATATCAAAAGCTGTAAGATGAGGATGGTTATGCCACCACTACTCAAGTTTCACTATATGTCATCTATGAAGATTAATGTAGTTTCAGATGTGTGCTTCTGTTTACAATTGTTTGTAATAGATTTAGAAACTGATATATTTCAAATTGCTTTTAATATCCCAATTGATATAAGTATTAGATCCAAAAGGAATATGGATCATTGCAGTCACTAAGCAAAACTTTCTATTGCTTTTCAATGAATTGGTTAATTAAACCTTAGAGACCACTTGGATAGATTTTCTATGGATGCATTTGTTTTCAACCTTCCATATCCTCCTTGATATGTTTACATTATTATAAAGCCTATAGAAATATAGAATTCACAATAAACATGGCCTAAATGCTCCTTCAAATAGTTCATGCATTCAAAAGAAGACTCTTTTCTAAAATAAAGTAGAGCTGCACATTATAGTTTCTTAATTTCTAATAGAATTTCAGTTAGTCATTTTTATTTCAACAAAAAGTAAACCAGGCATATGAAAATACATTGTTCACACATCCTACTACATTTATAATGTCTGATTGACAAAGTATTTTTCAGACTGGGATGAATAGAACTGAAAGAGAAAAGGTCATTTAAAAAATAAATTCCATTCTGAAAAGACTCATGTGTAAATCACTACAACTAGAAATAATTCAGAATATTCATAACCATCATCCTCACAATTTATTTTCTTTTACTTTTTTTTAGATATTGAAAGGTTGTTGCTTCTGTAATTGCTGAGCAATTGCTGTTTAAAGACCAGATATAGCAAATTAACTTGGGTTTTTTTTCTTTATCAGGGGGGACAGCATTCAAACGTTCCTTCTCAGCAGTTATTCCGGTTATTTGAAGAATGGTAAGCAAAAACTGCTTCCACACCACTCCCTAAGAAATAATAGTTCATAAAGACAATTTATTTACCAGTGGCCCTTGATGTTTTGTTCCGAATATGAGTGGTCTGAATATTAAAACCACATATATTAATTCTTGTTATGAAGTTTAAAATGTTGGCAAAAACTTGGTCTCTAAGGATTTTAGTTTTGTTCCAATATATGTATCATCCTGTATTCAGCTTAGTCCAAAATGAGGAAAAGAACATCTGAAATGTTATTTTAAGAGGTCAACATGGCCTTCTATTTAGATGAACAGTGCAGATGTGAATTTGAATATTAGCCTTCATTATCACTCTGATTCTCTAAGAGAATATGGCAATACAACTTGTGTGAATTTGATCTGAATCACATGCACATCCCCCTGCCATAGTAACAAACACTTTATACTTTATTTCATTGCTCTGACTATTCAGGAAAGTAGACACCACAGAAGAGTTGTGTAAGTTCTTCAGAGAGATTCAGATTGAGGTTGGAACAGGAATAGAAGAGACATTATCCTTTCAATAAATTCCTTTTCCTTTAAGATTTGGGGGTTTAGTGTCCATCTTTTAAACAACACACTTCATTAACAAACTTATGGGATACTATGAAAGCTTATATAAGGGGAATAACAATAGCTTATATGGCAAAGAAAAATAAGGAAAAATGGAAGCAGCATAATATTCTAAAGGAAGAAATTGGAAAATTGGAGAATCAACTCCAGACAAAACCAGGAGATGAATTAGGTAAAGAAACTTTGACACTTGACAGGCATAAATTAAACATACTAGAACAAGTGGAGATTGCAAGAAATTTAAAATTTTCTAAACAATTTTTTTTTGAACATGCCAATAAGACTGGAAGATGGTTGGCTTACAAACTGAAGAAGGAAAAAGAAGGACAGATTATCCAACAATTATATGATGAGATGGGGACCCTACAAAATAACGAAGAGAAAAAGAAAATTGTACAAAATTATTATCTGAACTTTTATGAACAAAATGAAATAGTAACGGATAAAATTGATAATCATTTGTTGGAAGAAGGGATAATACCACTAGAGGAGGGAAAAAGGGCAATGCTAAATAGAGAAATAATGCCAGAAGAATTGAGAGGGGCAATTTTAAGACTTAAGAATAATAAGACACCAGGACTGGACGGCCTCCCAGGGGAAATTTACAAAAAAATGAGTGAGATTATGGAACCAATATTGTTGGAAATATGTAACGAAGCTCTACATGAAGCGAAAATACTGGAATTGTGGAGGGAGGCATATATCACCTTAATCTCGAAAGAAGGTACAGATAAAAATCAAATCAGTAATTACAGACCAATATCCCTCTTAAATGTAGACTACAAAATATTTATGAATATAATAGCAGATAGGCTGAAAAGAGTATTGAATGAGATAATACACCCGGATCAAAATGGCTTCCTTCCAAATAGACAAATAAGAGATAACACAAGAATAATAGTAGACATATTGGAATATTATGAATCCCACCCAGAGAAACAAGCGGCCCTTGTTTTTCTGGATGCTCAAAAGGCTTTTGATAATCTAAATTGGCAATTCATGATTAGGCAAATTAGACATATGGAACTGGGAAGTAAATTTGAAAATATGATAGCGGCAATATATAAGATGCAGAAGGCTAGGGTAATACCGGTAGTAAATGGGGACACCACCAACACATTTCAAATAACCAAGGGGGTACGTCAGGGATGCCCACTGTCACCACTTCTCCTTATCCGAACATTAGAAATACTTTTAAATAGAATCAGAGTAAACCGAGAAATAAAGGGAACGAAAATTAAAAGAGAAGAGTACAAAGCACAGGCCTTCGCGGATGATGATATGGTATTTATCATTGAAGAACCTTTGGAATCTGGTCCCATTCTAATACAAGAAATAGAAAAATATGGAGAAATATCTGGGCTTAAAATTAACAAAAGGAAAACCAAAATGATAGTTAAAAACTTAACAACAAATCAGAAAAAAGAATTAGAAAAGAAAATGGATTTACAAATTGTCAAAAAAAAATTAAATACTTAGGGATATGGTTGACTGCGAGATGTTCGTCCCTAAAGGAGGATAACTATACGGTATTAGTCCAACAAATAAAGAAGGATTTGCAAAAGTGGGGGAGGTTACAACTATCGCTTTTAGGTAGGATCGCAACTATTAAAACGAACATCCTACCCAAATTATTATACTTATTTCAGACAATTCCCATATCATTAGATAAGAAGTTTTTTGGAGAACTTAATACAATTATTACAAAATATGTTTGGTTAGGAAAGAAGGCAAGGATAAAATTACTCTCTCTCCAAGACAACAGAAGTAGGGGTGGCTTTGGACTCCCAGCATGGGAACTCTACTATAGCAGCAACTCTGGTCTGGATAAGAGATTGGGCTAACTTAAAGAAAAGAATAATCTTGACACTGGAAGGGCACGATTTACAGATCAAAAATAGTCAGTTATTAAAAGAACAGGGAATAACTATCGATTGGTGGCTATATTTACAACTGCAATCTAGATACAAGAAAGATGTGGAAGAGTATGGAACTGACATGGAACTAAAACAACTAGACAAACTATTGATAGGCCCTGAAGTAAAATTAATAATCTATTTATTAGAATTTGATAGAGTAGAGGAGATGGTGAAAGAACCGATGATTGCATGGGCAAAAAACATAGGACACAATATAGAATTAGAAGATTGGGAAAAAATTTAGAACAAAAATTACAAAATAACAAAATCCACTGCATATAAGGAAAATCAGTATAAAATGTTATACCATTGGCACTTAACCCCAGCAAGATTGGCGAAAATGTATCTGAACCAAAGTCCAAAATGTTGGAAATGTAACCATCATCAAGGTACCTTCTTTCATGCTTGGTGGCTGTGTCCTGAAGCGAAAAAATATTGGACTAAGATACAAGGGTGGCTACAAGAGCTAACAAAATGTCAAACAGAACTAAACCCAGAAACATTTATCCTGGGAATATTTAAAAAGAAATTTGATAGGAAAATAAGATATTTGATTCTACATATATTAACTGCGGCAAGAATTGCGTTCGCACAATACTGGAAGGAACGCAATATACCACCAGAGGGATTGATCATTCAGAAAATATATGAATGTGCCGAAATGGATAAACTCACTTTAGAATTAAAAGAAAAAGATGATTTGGAATTTTATGCAGTTTGGGGAAAATGGTATACTTGGATAGACAATAGAAACAAAAATTGGAAATATACATAAGGCTATTGTGGGTTAGATATTGAATGTACATAGTGTATATATTGTATAGAATGTTGATCCGAAGTATATAAAAATGACACAGACTGCTGAATATGTATTAGAGCTGTATAAAGGAAAATGGTAATAAAAATTATTTATGAAGGAATAGAAGAGACAGCATAGACAAGAGATAGAGGGCAAATATCTTAGCATCCTATTTCACAAATGACTACTTCATCTAGGTAAGCAAGAAACCTGAGAGGAAGCATTTCCAACCATTCACAGACTCAGCCTTAAATAACCTACCATAAACAAGGATGGGAATTTTTTCTGCCCATTTCCAAGATTCTGTATTAACCCTAAACAAGGGTTCAAGCTATTTGCTGAACTCACTGTAGTTCTTGTCCAGCTGCATGGGGATTGACAGTCCTTATAGCAATAGCAGTAGCATTTAGGCTTATATAACACCTCTCTGGGCAGTTTACAATGTAGAAGCATTATTTGCATATTGCCTCCACAATCTAGGTCTTCATTTTACCAACCTCAGAATGATGGAAGGTGAGTCAACTTTGAGTCCCATCAGGATCAAACTCCAGACTGTGGACTGAGTTTGCCTGCAATGCTGCACTTTAACCACTGGACCACCAGGGCTCTTATGGATGTATACCACTTTAAAAGGAAGGAAGGAAGGAAGGAAGGAAGGAAGGAAGGAAGGAAGGAAGGAAGGAAGGAAGGAAGGAAGGGACTATAGGGAGGAGGGGGGAGGTTTCATCCTTGTAAATTGATGTATGCCCCATGAAATACATCAGGCATAAAAACTATGACTTGAAAGAGAAAGTGAAGTATAATTGGAAAAGCAATGCAAGGAGAATGGATTCTCTTTTTCTTTCCGATATCAAGAATCAATATTTTGCTACTGGACCTGGGACAAAGGGCCTTCCCAGATGATTATGAGTGGAGTTATGATTGGAAATATAAATTCTGAACTAGATTCATAGATATTACTTTATCTATGAACTTGCAAGTTGCAAAAGTTCACTAGTACAAACAAACCTGCCTGCAACTCCAACCTAGAAAGTCCTAGAGGTTGAGAGGACATAGGAAAAGGTTAGTTTCTGGCACATTGCTTATGTATGTAATACACCAGAAACTTTTTCCTGCCTTCTCTTGCCTTCATTTCCTGCCTTTTCCCACGTGTATACTACAAGGCAAGAATTATACCGTGTAAAGTTTTTTTTTATGCTTGTTGGAGTTGCAAACAAAATAGACATATAATAGTCTCTTAAAATATAACCCATTCACAAGTAGAGCTCTGTCTATATTTTTTCTCTAGTGAGAATGTATTTTATTTGATTCTGGCTTAGTATGTCATATTTAAACTGAGGCAATATGATTTGTAAATGAATGGCTTGGGACAGAAATGTTATGTGTGGGCTAGATCATTAAATCTTGTTTAACAGACTATGGTTGAAAGCAATTGTAGTTTAAAAGAATGCATATGTCTTGCAATTGGTGCCTTTAAATCAGTTTTTTGGCTGTTTATTTTTCCAACAGTCTACTATGGTCAAGTAAAACTATTTGTTGATAAATGTGAAGTCTAAGACTTAAGACATGTTTGGAAGCAATTCCAATAAAATAATTGCAATTTATTTACAACTTAGTTATTTAAGATTCGACTCTACTGTTCTATTGGTTAACAATTATAAGAATAATTATGCTTTCATGGAAATTCATAGGTATAGTGTACTTTTTTTATATATAAAAATTCTTTTATTAAAACAATCAACATTGAACATAAAAACATATTATGCAGCAATCATCATGACACCTGGTATACAATACTAAGTATTAGTCTTTGAAAACGTCTGAATTAGTAAGCCTTTTTCCCACTCCTCGCGTCTAGCCTCAACTATACTCCTGTTACATTTTATTTGATTGGTGTTTCTCTTATCTGGTTCAATATTAATGTGATCAACATTAAACATAAGATCCTATTGCTAAGCAATCATCCTAGAACATAGCATACAACATTAGGTATTAATCTTTGTAAACATCTGTTTTAGTAAACGTTCTTCCCTCCTCCCTTCCATCTTCAAGTATACTCCGAATACATTTTGTTTGATTGGTGTTTCTCTTATATATGGTCTATCTACTGTATCTAGTCTATCGCATATTGTTCGTTTGCGCTTCTGAATTGACTTCATCCCATTACTAGTGCAATCTTTTATAGTCCCTAACCAGAGATCCTGAGGTAAAAGTTTCATATCCTGAGGTAGAGATTCAGTCTACTTTAACAATATTAAAGCAAACAACATTAGTCATAAGGTTATGTTAAGAGGCATTAGTTATAGAACATATACATTCAACATTGGGTGTTAGTTTTTGTAAACATTTGATTTGTTAACCCTTCTTCCCTCCTCCCATCGAGCCTCAGCTAAACGCCAGCTGCATTCTGTTTGATTGGTGTCTCTCTCGAATATAGTCTATCCACTGTTTCCAGTCCGTCACAAATTGTTCATTGGAGCGATTTTTCAAGTATGCTGATATTTTCGCCATTTCCGCCAAATTTGTTACTTTCACAGTCCATTCTTCAATAGGCGGTATTTCCGGATTCTTCCAGTACTGTCCCACCAACAATCTTGCTGCTGTAATTAAGTTCAAAAATAAATTTGTCTCTGAGGTAGTGATATTCTTTGTGATCCCTAACAGAAAAGCCTGAGGTAGAAATTCTATACGCTTTTTGAAAATAGTTTGGAGTGTCCACCATATCTTCCTCCAGAATGCTTTGATTTTTCTGCATGTCCACCATATGTGAAAGTAAGTAGCCTCCCCATCCCCGCACCTCCAGCATTTGGGCTGGGAGTCCGGGTAGATGAGTGATATTTTTTTCAGGTCTAGGTGCCATCTATAGAACATCTTGTAGAAGTTTTCCCTTAAGTGTTGCGATTTCGTGAATTCTACATTCCTCACCCAGATTTTCTCCCACGTGTCCATGGTGATAGAGTGTCCGAAGTCTTGTATAGTGTACTTTTAACAGTTATTTGTCTATCTCAAATTTAAAAAATGGAACTGATTGATTTTACATTCTTCAGACATTGCTGTTTTATCTGGTATCAAAATTTTAATACTAAAGCAGCCAAATAAACCACAAAGATGTTGCTTTTAAGAATCAATTGTTTTATTTATATTTTATTCAGAAAATGTGTGAGAAGTGCTCAGATATATTGGATCTCTCTCTCTCTCTTCTATCTATCTATCTATCTATCTATCTATCTATCTATCTATCTATCTATCTATCTATCTATCTATCTATCTATCTATCTATCTATCTACTATCTATCATCATCTATCATAAACAATAGCCTTCTGTTATTGGGATCATTGGCACAAGAAAAATGTAATATATTTCCATTATTTTCAGTTTTTCAACAGAGAAAATAGAATGTCTTGTGTTTATATTTGTGTACACACACACAAATTTACATGTAGAAGCAATAAACACTTCTCTTCTTCTGTTGGTGGTTTATGAATTTGTTTCTTTCTTTCCGTCTATCTCAAAGTTTTATGACTTTGGGTGCAATAACAGGTAAAAACATAACATCCCATTAAATACAAATCAGTAGGCAACATAAAAATCATCACAGCCATCAACACAACTATCCCATAGGCTATATACATTCCATATATTCTGACTCTCATGTCTGATGGAATAACCAGGTCCTCAGAGTTGTCTTAAGGGCCACCAGCCTTGGGTCTACCTAATTTCTAGGGTTATTAGGCTCCAAAGAGCAGGTACTACAACAGAAAAAGCTCTCTTTGTAGGCCCTTTAGGAACATCCCAAACATGTACTGATGGTGAGGTCTCTCTTAACAAATATTGGATTTGGTTTTAAGAAATGTAAGGTGGATAGATATGGCAAATTGCATAAAACCCATAGCCTAATGTGTTGTTATTTCTGTTTAAGTATCTTGCACTACATACCATTTTTTTAAATACCTGAGGTGCTGTTCTTCAAGGATAATCTATACATTGTTACTAAAGCACTAAATTATTTTTGTCAGTATTAAATTGTTCTTGGTTAAACCCATGCTAAGTACAGGCATTCTTAATATCTCAGATACTGAAATGAGTGGCCACTGTGGGCATTATCTCCTTGGAAACCATAATTTATATGCTGTAAAATTGTCTTCAGAGCAAATAATAGTGCAGAATTATCTCTAATTGCTTCAATAACTATGTTTTTAATGATGAAACAATCAAATAGGTTAATCAAGGCTGCCCCAAAAATCTTTTAATCAGCGCAAAACTGGTTACAGCAAATAGATTTACAAACAGTTCAAATTGTCCTTTGCAATTTCCTACTATCTGAGAGTTTCAAATTTTGCTTTTATACCAATTTTAATTGATGGAACATTTAAGGATTTGCACAGGTGATTAAAATTGAATAAATTCTTTAAATCTAAGGTGGACTTTATATTTGTATTGAACAGAATTTTAAAAAAACCCTACAATTAAAATTATAGTTACAGACTCAGAAACACACAAGCACACAGACACACACATACACACACATATTTAACATTTTTATGTATGTCAATCACAGTAACAACTATAATTAAAACTCACTGGTTAGTGGAAGATGTTAATAATAAAATGTTTCTCTAAAATATCCACAATTTCATTTATAATCCAAACTCATTTACAAAATATTTTTTTTAAAAAAACAATCCTTTATAGACAGAATTTATTTATTAAAAAAGTTCTCTAAATTTTGCAGGACCGGATTATAATGTGTTACTTGTAAAACAAGATTATTTTCTCTCTTTATATTTTCTATATAACAGAAATGCTTCTTGTAAAGAGTATCCTTCCTCTGAATTAAAGGGTAATAAATGCACAGCTGATTAAAATTGAATGAATTCTTTAAATCTATGATGGACTTTATATTTGTATTGAACAGAATTTTAAAAAACTTATACAATTAAAATTATAGTTACAGACTCAGAAACACACATCTAGGAGTAGGCATCCTAGATCATACTGATTCTTATTCATTTTGTAGGTTTTAATACCATACCAGTTTCCTTTATAAATAGCAATATGGTATGTACTGATTAAATATAGTTTCTATAGTTTTGGATTGCTAAATAAAGCTTGGCAAATTAGTTTTATATATTGAGACATATGTATAGCTTGGTGTGTGGCGGTGGTTTCTTCAGACTGTATCTATATTTTAAAAAATAATCTACTAATATAATGGGAGAATCTGTTGGACTAAATTTTTCACACAAAGCTGCGGGCTTGTTAAATGTCTATTTTTTTTGTGAAATGCTTTATTAAACAATTATAAAAATCCTATTTTACTGGTTGTAAAGCAATCTTCAGTAATCCTTGCATGGTATTCTACATACACATAGGTTATTTGCACAGCACAATATGATGCTGGATTTTGATGTAACATTTCAATATGTGGCTAAAGGAGTGGAGTAAAGGGGAAGGCTTTGTATATATTAGTCACAATGTCAGCAGCTGGTCCAATGAAAAAATGTACAAAAGAGATGGTTTGCATCCATTAAAGAAAGGGACTGAGTTACTCGGCTATAAATTCACAGATTTTCTGGAGGAATATTTAAACTAAACAGAGGGGACAGTAAGCTAATTGATACAGAACATCCCTGTCCCCGGCAATATAAAAATTAGATGTGTGTGTGGACAAGAACATCAACCTTGCTGTCAAGGAAAATCAAGCTTTTAATAGCGAGTGCCACACAAACCAAAACAGGTGGTAAGACAATAGGGAAACTCAGGCACCACACAGGTTATGTAGAAAGTAAACACAGGGTCGGTCATAAAGGACTCAAATGTCTATACACCAATACACAGAGTATGAACAGCAAACAGGGTGAACTAGAAATTCAGGTTAATGAGGGCAGATATGATATTGTTGCCATTATGGAAACATGGTGGGATGAAACCCACAAATGGAACACACAGCTAGAGGGATTTAAATTATTTAAAAGAAACAGACCAAATAAAAGAGGAGGTGGAGTTGCTCTCTATATAAGAAATTACTACATCTCTACAGAAATAGAGCACAACAAAGATGAAAACTCTTGAATGTATTTGGGTCAATATAAAAGGGGGGGAATGACATTTCCATAGGTGTATACTATAGGCCACCCAACCAAACAGAGGAAATAGATGAACGTTTTGCTAGTCAGCTAACTAAGGTATGTAGGAAGCACATCACAATAGTAATGGGGGACTTTAACTACCCTGACATCAACTGGGAGACAAACTCTGCCCCAAGTGGAAGATCAAACAGATTCCTGACAAACCTTGCAGAAACTTTATCTCCCCAAAAGTAGAGAAGGGAACTGGGGGATTAGCCATTTTGGATCTAATTCTCATTAACAGAGATGAAATGATAGAAGGTGTTAAAGCCATAGGAACCTTGGGAGGAAGTGATCATGCAATATTGGAATTCAACATTATGGAAGCACAAGCAATAGAATACAGTCAAACTAGACTCTTGGACTTCAAGAGAGCTAATTTCAATAAACTTAGAGAGGGCTTGGGAAGGATTCTATGGATGAGAATCCTCCAGGGGAAACCAACTCAAGAAGCTTGGGAAATTTTGAAAAATGAGATAAAAGCCCAGTCTAGCACAATACCAACAAAGAGGTATACCAACAACAGCTCTCAAAAGAAACCAGCATGGCTGCATAAAGAACTCTCTGATAAATTGAAAGATAAAAAGGACAAGTGTAAAAAGTGAGAAGAGGGGCACATAACTAAGTCAGAATATCAGCAAATAGCCCGAGCTTGCAAAATGAGGTGAGGAAAGCTAAGGCTCAAAATGAACTAAGGCTTGCAACCAAGGTCAAAATTAACAAAAAAAGCTTCTTTCAACATGTAAAAAACAAGAAAAAAGTGAAGGAAATGATTGATCCATTAGTGGGTGAAAGTGACAAGAAGGAGACAAGCAACAGGGAGAAAGCAGAACTATTTAACTCGTTTTTTGCATCTGTCTTTAAACAAAGGGAATAAACAGACCAACCTATCAAAAATAGTGCCATAAAAAACAGAATAGAAACACAAGTTAAGATGGGCAAGAAAATGGTAAGTGAGCACCTGTCCACCCTAGAGGAATTCAAATCACCAGGACCAGATGGATTACACCCCAAGGTTCTCAAGGAACTGGCAGATGTGATCTCAGAACCACTGAACTATATTTTTCAAAGATCCTGGAGCACTGGGGAACTACCAGAGAACTGGAAAAGAGCTGATGTAGTTCCCATCTTCAAAAAAGGGAAAAAAATGGATCCAGGAAATTACAGACCTATCAGCCTGACCTCAATACCTGGGAAGATTCTGGAAAAGATAATCAAACAACGAATTAGCGAACACCTAGAGGCAAACCAAGTCATTACTAAAAGCCAACACAGGTTTGTCAAAAACAGATCATGCCAGACAAACCTTATTGCATTCTTTGACCAAGTGACAAAATTAGTGGACCAGAGGAATGCTGTGGATATAATTTACTTGGACTTCAGTAAGGCATTTGACAAAGTAGATCACAACCTACTACTTGATAAGATAGAAAAATGTGGGTTAGACAGCATCACCACCAGATGTATCCGTAGCTGGCTGACTGGCTGTACTCAGCATGTGGTCCTCAATGGAACCACATTTACATGGAAGGAAGTGTGTAGTGGGGTTCCCCAGGGCTCTGTTCTGGCCCAGTGCTCTTCAACATCTTCATCAACGATTTGAATGAGGGGATAGATGGGGAACTCATCAAATTTGCAGATGACACCAAGCTGGCAGGAATAGCCAACACTGCAGAAGACCTTAGGATACAGGAGGATCTGCACAGACTTAAACACTGGACGCTATGTAACAAAATGAAATTCAGTGGAGAAAAAAGTAAGGCTCTACATTTAGGCAAGAAAAACCAAATGTACAGGTATAGTATAGGGCAGTGGTGGCGAACCTATGGCACAGGTGCCAGAGGCGGCACTCACAGCCCTCTCTGTAGGCACGCGTGCTGTCACCCCAGTCTTAGGCCTTCAGCTGGGTTTTATAAAACCTTTTCACTTTAGGCCTCCCTGCCGTGTGCAAAAAAAAAAGGTTCAATCAATCAGTCAATTTCAACTTCTTGCAGAAAAAAAAATCTTGCAAAGTTGGAATTGATTGATTGAACTTTTTAGTCCCACCCAGTCTGCTGTTAGCACCACAGCCACACCCACCCAATGGGCCACGCCCACCCAATGGGCCACACCCACCTGGCACCTCACGATGCATAAGTCAGAACCCCCATCCTCTTGAGCTGCCTTCAGCCCCTCTATGCCCTTCTCAGACCTGTCCGGCTCCGGTTGGGGGGCTGAGGGCCAACCCTGAGACGTAGGTGATGACACCCCTCAGCCCACCACATGGTTGGAGTCCATTTGTCCAACCAGGGCAGCCCCAGGATCAGCGCCTCGGTCATAGATGGGACTACTATGAACAGGAGGATTTCCCAATGCTTGCCCATATACATTCTCACTGGTTCTGTTACTAACGTGGCTGGGGCCCCACCCAAAAGCGACCAGTCCACTTGCTCAAAACAGATGGGGGAAGCCAGCTGGGTTACCCTAATGCCAACCTTCTCTACCACCTCCTTACTAACCAAACAATGAGAACACCCTGTATCGATTAGAGCCTGGTACTCGCCAGACTGCCCTGTTAGTGGGCTTGTTAGGGTGATTGGGATGGCAAAAGGAGCTATGGGTTGACTCACCATGGGGTCTTCTGTGGGGTCTCCATCATCATACTCCCCCAAGAGGCCTTCAGTGGGTGTTGTTTCAACCGGAGACTGTTGGGGGGTTCCACTGATGAGCTGCTCTTGACCATTGCATGGTCTTCTTTGGTGTACCCCCTGGCTTACCGGTGGTGGATGGAGTGCTGGGCGTGGCTGGAACTGGACATTCGGCTACCCAGTGGCCCAGCCGGTTGCACCTAAAACATCTGAACACAGCCCTGGGAGTGGAACTCGGAGTCGAGGTTTGCTGGCTGGGTTCCTTTGGCAGCTCAACAGCCCGCCGGGGGGTTGGCTGTTCATCTAGTGTCTGCTGGAACTCCTGCAAGCCCACATCCAGCTCAGTCACCACCCAAAACCACTCTGGGAGCCAGCACGAGATGCCTCTTACCACACATGCCCAGCGTAACTCCTTGTCCAAGCTAGCCCGGAATTGGTGGACCAAAAGGTGCTCTGGCCACGAAACAGAAACCTCCCAGCCACCCGCTGGAACTCACGCACGTATTCTCGTTGCCTTAGCCCCAGCACCTCCACCTCCGCTCGCTGCACCCAGGAGGGGTCCTCAAACCTGGTCTTCAGGGCGTCCGGGAATAAGCCAACATCAGCCAACTCTCGGGTGTGATCACTGTATAGATCCGCAGCCCAGGCCACCACCTCCCCCTACAAGCTTGCTGTCACAGCCACCACCATCGCCCAATTAGAGAGGCGAAGCGGTCCAGATGGCTAAGGACATGGCTCATAAATATCACTAAGTGGTCCGGGTCACCATCAAAGGGCACTGCGATAGGAGGGCCTCCCCCTCCTCCACTGCAGATGGTAATTCAGGCTGCCCTGCTCGTTCCGATGACTCCTCCACCAGTGAGGTGCCTTCCCTTTCCACCACCAGGAACCGAGAAGGGAACAATACAAGGTAGTAATGGTTTTGTGAGTGCTAACTTACTGTCAGGATGTCCTATTTGAGCTCCAAGGAAAGCCAGGAAACAGGAATGCTAGACCACCAACAGTTTTATTGCTAAATGGAAACAAAGTTAGCTTGCTCCCAGTGCCTTGCATATTGTTCGTGCACCCCACCATTAGTAGACCCCACCCCGCTTAACAAACCAACATTCCGGTGGAAAGAAAAGAACTGGCTGCCCAGTCCCTAGCCCCTCCCCCATCGATCACCATCAACCCCACACCGTAGCCCCGGTTGCCGTCAGGCCAGTCATTAAAATTCTTTTCCCTGTCGCCAGAGCTTCCTGGACATTTGTCGGCCTGGCAAGGTGCTTCCCAATGATGTCAGCCCGGTGAGGCGCTTCCTGATGACATCAGCAATGACGTCAGTGATGACAGGCAGCAACAGCCATGGCAGCGGAGCAACATCAGCCGGGCGACGAGGCAGAGCAGCGGGGTGGCAGAGCAGCAGCAGCCGGGTGACGAGGCCCTCACCGGACAGTGGAGTGGCAAAACAGTGGCACCTCCGACCGTCTGGTTGCGTAGGCCTTGCAGGGCGCTACAAGTGGGTTTTGGGTTGCAGTTTGGGCACTCGGTCTCTAAAAGGTTCGCCATCACTGGTATAGGGGGTACCTTGCTCAATAGTAGTAACTGTGAGAGGGATCTTGGAGTCCTAGTGGACAATCATTTAAATATGAGCCAGCAGTGTGCTGCAGCTGACAAAAAAGCCAACACAATGATGGGCTGCATTAACAGAGGGGTAGAGTCAAGGTCACGCAAAGTATTAATACCCCTTTACAATGCCTTGGTAAGGCCACACATGGAATACTGCATCCAGTTTTGGTCACCACGATGTAAAAAAGATGTTGAGTCTCTAGAAAGAGTACAGAGAAGAGCAACAAAGATGATTGGGGACGAGGTTAAAACATATAAGGAACAGTTGCTGGAATTGGGTATGTCTAGTTTAATGAAGAGAAGGACAAGGGGGAACATGATAGCAGTGTTCCAATATCTCAGGGGTTGCCACAAAGAAGAGGGAGTCAAGCTATTTTCCAAAGCGCCTGAAGGCAGGACAAGAAGCAACAGATGGAAACTAATCAAGGAGAGAAGCAACCTAGAACTAAGGAGAAACTTCCTGACAGTTCGAACAATTAACCAGTGGAACAACCTGCCTCCAGAAGCAGTGAATCTCCAACACTTACAGTTTTTAAGAAGAAACTAGACAACCATTTGTCTGAAATGTTATAGGGTTACCTGCCTAAGCAGGGGGTTGGACTTGATGACCTCCAAGGTCCCTTCCAACTTTTTATTATGGATCATCGCAAAGTCAGCTAGATGTTCAGACTGGATTTGGCATTTTGTCTACCTATTGAGTCCTTACCAAGGACCTGGGATAGGCAGATGTGGATGTTTGATGGTAATACAGATATCGTCGCAAGATGGAAGCAATTCCTAGTAAGGCCACCTTTTGCAATTGACTAATGGCAAATTTGTCAATGCCAATGGTATTCAAGTGTGCTCCAGTTGTTTTGGGATTGCACCCAAGGCACCTATTACTATTGGTACTACCCTTGCTTGCTTTTGCCACAGTCTTTCTATTTCTATTTGTAGGTTTTTGTATTTTGTTATCTTCTCCAGTTCTTTCTCGTCTATTCTGCTGTCTCCAGGCACTGCCACGTTCACTATCCAGACTTTTTTGTCTTTCTTATTGACAATTGTTAAGTCTGGGGTGTTATGTTGCACATGCTTGTCTGTTTGAATTCTGAAGTCCCAGAGCAGTTTAATTTTATCATTTTCTATGAATTTCTCTATTTTATGATCCCACCAGTTCTTGCATACAGGCAAATGATATTTCTTGCAGATCTTCCAATGCACCATTGTTGCTACTTTGTCATGCCACTGCTTGTAGTCGGTCTGTGCGATCTTCTTGCAGCAGCTTACCAGGTGGTCCACTGTTTCTTCAGCTTCTTTGCATAGGTGGCACTTACTGTCTGTTGCTGTCTTCTCAATTTTGACTTTATATGCATTTGTCCTTAAGGCTTGGTCTTGTGCAGCCAGAATTAGTCCCTCAGTCTCTTTCTTCAATTTTCTTGCTCTTAACCATTGCCAGGTCTTTTTATTATCTGCTTTCCCAGCTATTGTTTTATATACTGGCCATGTAGTGCTTTGTCTTCCCATGCCTCTATTCTGTTCTTCATTTGGTCTTTCTTGTAGGCCAGTTTGGTCTCTCCAGTAGTCAGTAAGCCTTCCTGATATACTAATTTCAGTGCATCTTCATCATTGTCCTTCAGATATTCTTCCAAAGCCATTTTTTCTTCTTCAACCATCTGATGTACTTGCAGCATTCCACGCCCACCTATTTGCCTTGGTAGATAAAGTCTGTCAATGTCACTGCGTGGATGAAGGGCATGATTCATTGTCATTATTTTTCTGGTCTTCCTATCCATTGCTTTTAGTTCTGCTTGAGTCCAGTCCACTATTCCAGCTGTGTATCTAATGACTGGAATTGCCCAGGTGTTGATTGCCTTTATGGTATTTCCTCCATTGAGTTTGGACTTTAAGATCTTCTTCACTCTCTTGATGTATTCACCTCCAATCTTTTTCTTGACTTCAGTGTGCTTGATGTTGTCAGCTTGAAGGATACCCAAGTATTTGTAGTAATCTTCCTCATCCAAACTCTTAATGTTATTTTCATGGGGCATCTTGATTCCTTCAGTTTTCACTATTTTTCCTTGTTTGATAGTAAGTGTGGCACATTTGTCCAAGCCAAATTCCATTGCAATATCTTGGCTATATATACGGACAGTGTTGAGCAGCGATTCTATTTCAGATGATGTTTTTCCATACAGCTTCAGATCATCCATGTAAAGGAGGTGGAATAGTCTGGCAGATGTTTCTGATGTTTGATAACCATGTCCTGAGTTATTCAGTATTGTTGGCAGAGGAAACAGTGCAATAACAAATAGTAATGGTGATAGTGAATCTCCTTGAAATATTCCTCTCTTGATATTAACCTCTCCCAGTCTCTCACCATTGATCTGCAACTGTGTCTTCCATTGTGCCATTGATCTTTGTACAAATTTTCTGATGTTTCTACTGACTCCTGTTATTTCTAGGCACTTGATTTCCAGTCATGTGGCAGACAGCCAAATGCCCTTTTGTAGTCAACCCATGCCGCATTCAGGTTGGTCTTCCTTTTCTTGCAGTTTTCCAAGATCATTTTGTCTATTAGCAGTTGATCTTTTGTTCCTCTGCTATTGGGGCGGTTTCCTTTCTGCTCAGGTGGAAAGAGATTGTTTTCAACTAGATGCTGTTGTACTGCATCAGCTACCACACCAGTTAGTAATTTGAAAGTTGTTGGTAAGCAGGTAATTGGCCTGTAGTTGCCTGGTGTTGCCCCTTTTGCTGGATTATTCATTATTAGGCAGGTTTTCCCACTTGTTAGCCACTTGTCAATTTCTCCTCCTTGTAGTTTATTGTTGAACTGCTTGGCAATGAGTGGGTGTATAACAGTTAGATGTTTCAGCCAAAACCCATGCAGTTCATCTTCACCTGGTGCTGACCAATTTTTGATTTTCCTTGCTCTTTTTTCTACCATTTTTGTTGTTATTACTAGTTCTTTCATTTCAGCTTCTGTTTTATTTGCATCCACCTCTTTTAACCAAGCCGCATCCTTGTTGTATTTCTTTGGGTTATCCCATATCTGCTTCCAGAACTGCACTGTTTCTTCCTTGTCAGGTACTGACTGATTCATTGCAGTTTCTCCATTGATGGATTGGTAGAAACGTTTCTGATTGGATTAAAATAGGAGGTTCTGCCTATAGTTTGCAATTCGAGCTTCATATCTACTGATTTTCCTGGCTATAGCTGTTATTTGCTGCTTTGTTATTTCCAGTGCTTCCTTGATCTTCCTTGTTTCTAAGTGGTATTTCTTGATTAGGTATTCTTTGGTCTTCTCATTCTTCAGCTTCTTTTCTTTAATCTGTTCTAGCTTGCTTACATGTAATCTTAACTTGCTGATCTTATTTTCTAGTCTAACCTTCCATTTTTGTGGTGCACTATTTGTTTGTTTTTCTTCTTTGTTGATTTTGCATCCCAGGTATTCAGTTATAACTGCAGCTGTGCTGTACATTAGTTGGTTTGTTTCATGCAGTGAATTGGTGCTTATACTTGATATTGCAGTATTTGCATCTTTTAATGCTTGTGCTAGCTGTTTCTTTGGAACAAGCTTCAATGCAAGCAGCCTTATTCTGTTGTTTTTGTGCTGTTCTAGATGCTCAGTTATTCTTTGTTTCAATTCTTTTATTTCTTTAGTTAGAGGGTTTTGTTCTTCCTGAGGAAGAGGTGCCTGGTTTCCAAATGAGAACAGTTGTATATCTCTGCTGGATTCCTTCACTGCCAACTCCCCCTGGTTTGCCTCTACATTCTGAATTACTTCTGGTAGGGCTTTGATTTCTTTGCCCTGGGTAAACCTTTGCAGTTCGTCCAATTTTGTTTCTGTGAATACTTTATTTCATATAACATTTATTATTATTATTATTATTATTATTATTATTATTATTATTATTATTATTATTTACATGCTTTTAGTCTCTTATTAGGTTATCTATTACTCCTGGAATGCTGCTGATGTACGGAATTTAATTCTAATGATATTTTTGCATGCAAAAGCTTTCTAAATGCCACTCATCCTTTCATTCATCTGTACTGCATAAGTAAAATATTCTGTTTGTTTATTTATTAGATTTATATGCTGCCCATCTTGTCTATAGGCCAGGGCTTTTCAAACTTTTCACCCATTGTACCACTTTTAGGATAAGGCAACATTCGAGTACCACCAGTTGCCCAGCAAGGTGTCAAAAGTTGACCCCCCCAAAAAGGAAAAAAATTACAAAGTACAGGTAGTCCTTGACTTACAACAATTCGCTTAGTGACTGTTTGAATGGCATTGAAAAAAGTGACTTATGACCATTTTTCACACTTATGAATGTTGCAGCATCCCCAGGGTCATGTGATTTACATTCGGATGCTTGGCAACTGATTCATACTTATGACGTTCAGTGTCCCAGTGTCATGTGATCACCTTTTGCAACTTTTTGACAAGCGAAGTCAATGGCCAGGGGGGCGTGGCCAGCTGATCACTCAGGTTGCAGGGTGCCTGTGCGGGGGAATCCGTGGGTCTCTGGTGGAGGGGGGTGGGACTGGGGTGGGTGCCTTACTTCCTTCCCTCTCTCCCATTGTCCCTTCCGTCCTCCTTCCATCCCTCCTTTCCATTGTCCCTCTCTCCCTCTCATTGTCCTTCCCTCCCTCCCTCCCTCCCTCACTCAGTTTTAATTTTGTCGATGGTGGTTCCTTTGCTGAATCACTTTCCTTTTGTACTATAATAATTAAGGTGAGCAGTGTTAAGTCCAATATAAAGGAATGACTAAGTACAAAAACTGTGTGACAAGATTCTGGTGCAAGAAAACTCAGCCTTTGTGTAAGAACTACAACCTCCCATAAAAGACACCCCAAAAGCTGTTACCATTGTGAGTGGGCAGGAGGGAAACTAAACTTTTCAGTAGGCATGTTACTGTTTATACTCTGAAGGGCAAATATGGTGCTTGCTAAGTGAAGCCCCAGGATCAGCGGACTAGGGGTGTGTGCGTGTGTGTGTGTGTGTGTGTGTGTGTGTGTCTGTGAGAAAGGGAGAATGTATATGAATATGCATATGTATTTGTGCATATATTCATATTTTATAGTGCTATTCCAAGTTCATATTATCCAGATTGCATATTTAAATTTCATCTTGTTGTATATCTGTAGTATGAATAAGCCTTTTAACATATTCTGATTTGATATTGTTTTTTTAGCCAAAATGTTTGTTTGAAAGTACTTTTTTAACTATCCTGAATTTGTCACTTTGGTTTTGGATATTCTGAGTATTTGAATGCCAATTCTGTTGTTCTGGTTAATGACTGCAATAAAGTTAAGATGATGATAATGATAATGCAACCCAGAAGGGTGCTGTAAAGTTAAGAAATATTGAAAAGAACAACATTTTGATTCAACTGATAAAGGAGAGTATTTATAACTCATGAGGGATCCTTGGTGCTCTCTGAGCTTGGTTGTTTTCTTGCAGATGTTTCATTACCCAAATTAGGTAACATCAGCAGTGCTACGGTAGTAGGGAATGGGGTTTGCTGTTAATTTATATTCTAGTAGTGGGTTGCCCTGTCAGTATAGGGAGGAGTGATCTTAGAGGTTTTTTGTTTCTTTGTAACAAAGCTCAGAGAACGCTAAGGACCCCTCGCTTTGATTCAAATTGGCAGAAAGATAGAAAGCAAGTGGAAAGCAAGCAAGTGAGCTGGGCAGGAGTGCGGAATTGGCGTTTCTGAACACACAGCGATTCACGCCCATGCCCATCTCGCTTGCTTTCAGGGGTCGTGACCAACCTTCAGCGGATGGGAGTGGGGAGGAGGCAATTGAAGTTTGGCAGCTGCTGCCGCCACTGCTGCTGTTGCTGAGCTAGACGGCTCTGTGATGACAGCTGCTCTGGTTCCTGCCACTGCTTCTCCTTGGCTGTTTCCTCTGAAAAGGAGTGGTGGTTGTGCTTGGTGCAGCCGGGAGCCCAGCACAGCCACTGTTCTTCTGCAGGATGAGGACAGCGCAGGCAGTGGAGGAGTGCACAGAGGCAGGGAAAGAGTTGCAGCATCCAGACTCCCTCTGGTGCATTGCGTGCAGCCGCAGCCAGAAAAAAGCAGCTCATTCATTGCTGCAGCCAGCTCAGAGAAAGAGCCCGCACAACCCGCAAGCAAATCCTGCCTGGCTGCGTTCTTTGCAGCTGAAAGAAGGGCTTTGATCCCACTTCCCCTTCGCTCCAGCTGGGTCCGTGAATGCCAGATTTAACCCCAGGGCGGTTCGAAAGGTCAGCAGGCTGGTTGGGAGTTTTGTGAGCCTTCCTCCGTCTTCTTGAATCTTCATGAGAAAAAGATCTGATAGCCAAAAAGGGAGCACTTCCCTGTGAATTTGACTTCAAGGATGGCCTGGAACATCAAATGATTGAATAACTGCAACAACCACAGCTCCCAATCACAGAAATAATGCAAGAAATCCTCTTTTACTTCCTATCAAGCTGTGAGAGACCAGCTACCAGTGTGGCTCTTGGAAGACACTTGCTTGCAGGAAGCAAGTGGAAAGCAAGCGAGCAAGATGGGCAGGAGCGTGAATCATTGTGTACTCAGAAACGCCGATCTCGTGCTCCTGCCCATCTCACTTGCTTGCTTTTTGCTTGCTTTCTACATATCAACAGCTTTTGACACCTTTCCGTGTCTTCTGAATTTTTTTTCTGCAAGCAAGATGAGCAGGAGCACGAGATCGGCGTTTCTGAGCACACGCTGATTCACGCCCCTGCCCATCTGGCTCACTTGCTTTCTGCAAGCAAGTGAGATGGGCAGGAGCTCCTGGGCCCCCTGCACCCGACATTAACCCTCCCGCCACCATGCAGAGTAAGGTTGGCACCTCCACCCCCGCCCAGATGCCCTCGCCTCCCCCAAACATTTTTTTACTCACCTGCTTTCAGCTGCATTCCCTTTCTCCTTTTGCTTCTCTGCCTTCGCCACGTGTTTGTGGGTAAAAAAAAAAAGGTCCATGAGACTTTCTAACTTCTTGTGAGAAGTTAGAAAGTCTCATGGAATTTTTTTTTGACTCACAAACAAATGAAGGCTGAGAAGGACAGGAGAAAGGGAATGCTGCTGAAAGCAGCTGAGTAAAAAAATGCTTGGGGGAGGTGAGGGCATTTGGCTGGGGACGGGGGGACCCAGGCAATGCGTCACACAGCTCCAGCGGAATCTCCACTGAAGACTGCTTGAGGCTGCCTGCTACCCCCAAGGCTGCCGCCAATCAGCTGTAGGACCCAGGCAATGTGCAGTTCCAGCTGACTTTGCCACAAGCCTGTGCAGCACTGCTGCCGCTTCACCTCATCCACTTTTACACTTTCTTTTACTTTTTTGTTTACATTTTTTTTACATTTTTTTTCAATCCGCCCTATGCGTACCACCAGCTAGGTGCTCGCGTACCACTGGTGGTACGCATATCACCGATTGAAAAGCCCTGCATAGGTGACTCTATTACCCTAAGGATGTTCATATTTATGCTATCACAAATGCAACAGTGATTTATTACAATAGTGATATAGTTGTGATTTATGTAATCACAAATGTCTGTATATTAACAGAGCACAAGGTGCACACTCACCAGCACTGATGATGTTGGATGGGCAATGAAGCATCTTCAAGCAAACAACCAAAATCAGAGAGTACCAAACACTCCACAGTTGAACCCTGAGTTACAGATATTCTCTCTTATTGAAATCATAAGGGCATCATGCTGAAACCATAATGACATCATCCTGGGAGCCAGAGGCTGATGTAGTCTTATTTGTATGGACTGCACATATAAAGGAGAAAAATTAGAAATGAGGATTGCCTTTGGTAATCTTTGGCAGGAATTACATAATACAGCCCTCAATTCAAAATTATAACACATAGATCCTATATCAACGATGTCAGACTGTAATAAATGATTTAATAATAAATATTCAGGCAAACATTCAAGCAACGTATGAATTAAAAGCAGGTTTATATGGGGACTGAAGCATTTGTGAACTATTAAAACACCATGGAAACATTCAATATATAGAAGAAAATGTACACTTTGGGGATTCGGTAAAGTAAATTCCACTTCAACTTAGTTTACATTTTACAGATGTATTGTGGGAGTTTTCCTTCATCTAGTCACTGCATTTTGTTGTGATAATGCACCTGGTCTGCAAAATACTAAAAATGAAACAGTGTCTGCTCCATCTGTCTCCTTGGTGACAAGGGGATCGTGCTGCTTCTGAATTCCTTCTCCAATGATAGATATTCTAAATTTAACTTTGATTTTTTTTGCTTATAGGAGATAACATGAATTGATATTTTTTTATATCACCCAGCTGATATAAAAATATATTATGGCTACCTGATTTACATAGCACAAATCCATAAGAGAAACCTATTCAGTTTCTGACTTCCGGTTTGCCATTGTGGCACCATGGAAGCTGGAAGACGAGCTCTGTCTTTCACATCCGTTTTCGTCCCACTGGGGGACCCTGGTTGAAAGTCGAAAGTTGCCCTGTAGGGGCGACGAGCAAGGAGGGGACCCCCACTTGATCACGGGAGGGTGGCGGCCCTTCCGTTGGATCCAGGGAAGCCCTCCTAACTGGCGAGAGAAAGACCGTCCATAGCAATATGGCTCGTCACTAAGCTGTTGACAGCCTAAGTCAAAATCACCACCAAGCACCTTTAAAGCAATGCAGATGAAACTGGATGAGATTTGATCTTCTCTTTAAGACTTTAAGTATTTTTTCCTGTACAAGCTGCCCAAAGTATTTTTCCACCTGTGAGGAGAGAGGGAAGGGAATTTATACCCCACCCTCTAAGAAAAGCGGAGACTAACTACCCAGGGGAAACACTGCAATTATAAGAACAATTTTAATCTAATTGGATGCATATGCTTTTGAAACTTGGAGACTAAAAGTGTTCCTATTCTTACTGGAGACATTTGTTTTTACCTAAAAAAAAATAAGACTTGAAAAACTATCATTAAAAACTTTGGCCTTTAAAAACTTTAAACAGCATTGGTGACATCTTGTGGCAAAGTATGGTATTACAACTTGTTATTGCCTAAACAAGACTTGGCTTGAAGCCCAGACTCCAGAAAAAACTTCTTTGACCTTGATAGCTGTGAAAAACTCAGCTGCAAAGAAGGAACTTCTGGGCTGCATATCTGGCCTGTTTGAACTATGAATGTAAACTTTTACTGACTTTTAGAACTATACGTGGGGAATTGCTTTCCTATTTCTTTACATGAGAAGCATATGTTATTAGACGAGATGATGAAATACCTTGGACTATAAACTCTTACTTGACAAACAATTTCTACTATAAAGACCACATATAACACATGAAATAGATGTCCCATACCTAGCTATAAAAAACAAAAAAACTATTTTTAACATTTGATTCTAAAGTCTTCAACTTAATATACTATCAAGAGAATATGGATGAAGATCAGGAAAAAATCCTTTCCATGTTGAAATCAATACATGAAACCATTCTTGCAGCTTATGACAAAATAAGATGCAACATAAAGGAACAAGATGCCAGCTTAAATATACAAACCCAGATCTTGACTGCAACCAAAGAACTAACAATGCAGAAAATAACAGGAGAAGTGGAACAACTAAACATTAAGACAGAGGACTCAATTGACCAACAGATCCAGCCAACGGAAAAATCAGAACAGGGAGTGACAATATTGAAAATAGAAAAGACTTTTTACAAAAATCAGAAGAAAATTGAGGGAAAAGAAGAACAGATTGAAGGGAAGATAAACCTATCAGGACAATTGTGGAAAATTCGAGTAATAGGGAGATGATTTAATGAATACAAATGGGCTAGTTCTTCCAAAAAAGCCTGCAACCAAATAGTCTTTCTTATTCCAAATAATATATATAATAATAGAGGGAGACCTATTTGATGATTCAAAAGCACTGACATGGAAGGTTAGTTGACAAAGGAAGAAAGCCAGAGTAAGGCTGAAGAAAATAAGGGTTTTGATTTATTAGAGGGGATTTCATATTACTAATTAGAGGGTTGAATATGGTGGAAAATAGATAATTTTTAGAAAATAAAGTAACATAATTGAATAGGTAAGATGTGTAACAAGACTAATAGACTTTGGTATGAAAAGGGAAAAAGGGAGAAGTTGAGATAAGGGAAACTTTGGTTACATAAGCTTGGAAATTATAAATACCAAATGTTAATTTGAATATTGATGGGAAATTAAAGCTTGGGAAAAAAGCACTAACAGGACATTGATTGTATTTAAGGATTGAATGCAAACACAATTAAGATATATATAAGCTAAAAATTATTGATAAATGTACCGAAGAGGTTTTACTTAGTTAATAATAAGAATCGTATTAGCCTAATATGAGATAGTAGATATTAAGGGAAAAAGAGAGGAAATATCTGATGTTGTAACTTGAGATTTATACTAAAGATTTATGTAAGTTATTGAATTATTGATTAAACCAGTCAACATGTTGCTTTTTAAATACTTAATTGTAAAATTAGAAAACTAATAAAATATTATAGAAACCTATTCAGTTTCTAACATTTTCCATTCAAAGACCCATTCAGTACTTTCATTCATCTGTTCTATGTTCCAGCCAAATAGCAATAGCAATAGCACTTAGAGTTATATACCACTTCACAATGCTTTACAGGCCCTCTCTAAGCAGTTTATAGAATCAGCATATTGCCCCCAACAATCTGGGTCCTCATTTTACCGACCTCAGAAGAATGGAAGGCTGCGTAAGCCAAATAATTTGAGGACAGCATTACGCAATTTTACTGTTCTTTGGAATACTAAGTAGAATATCTGTGTTCATTATGCTTTCATAATAAGTTTGGAGAAAAACTGTTTGAAAATCTGTGAAGCATATTAATTATTTCAGGTTAATAATTGTAATCTTCCACCTAATCAATTTTTTTGTACAATTTGTGTTATTAGGGAAAAATGTTTTCCTCTTAAAACAGAACTTATTATGAAAGTTTCAGATGAACACTTCAGCAATCAACTCTAACATATTTGAAATTTCATAAAAATAATAAAACATCATTGTATGGTGATGATACATAAAATTCTCATCGCCATTAAATTACCTGGATTGTAATATAAATAAGATAATAATCATCAAGGAAATGTATATCCTGTGTTGTAATAAAGGTAAAGGTTTCCCATCTCCAGTTGTGTCTGACTCTATGGGGCAGTACTCATCTCAATTTCTTAGCTGAGGGAGCCATGACTAAAGGCCGAGGCCCATAAAATGCTATTACCTTCCCACCACATATTAATCTAGTTGCACTTGCTTGCTTTCGAATTGCTAGATTGGCAGGAGCTGGGGCAAATAACGGGAGCTCACCCTGTCACGTGGCATTCAGGTCTCGAACCTGGGCTGTCAAGCTCAGTGTCTTTAACCACTGTATCTAATTTGTTACGAAATATCTTTAAGGTAAATTTGCAGCTTTCCTTCTATTATTTGATTTGAAGGTTTTGTTCATTCAATCATTTATTTATTTACCTAGGAGAAAGTAACTTGGTGAGACTTTATTTCTGAATAAATAGATGAAGGTTTACGCTAGAATGCTTTTGCAGTGACATTATCTTTTATTTTCTGCTAGCCTTGGCTATATTTATTTATATACTTTTTCTATTGCTATTCAGTTATTTAAATCTGTTTTTTTCTCAGACATGTTGCTGGAAAGATGGCATACAAATGAAGCAAGTAAAGAAATAAAATTTGTCAGAAATTTTGAATATTATTGAGAAAGATCACATCATGGGAGAAATGTGAAAAATCTACCCATTTGTATGCAAGTAAATCCAACGAATCTTTTGGGGGAAAGAACACCCAATTTGCAATGGATGCTTTAAAATCATAAAATGGCTATTATTAATTTTTTTTCTGCCTACAAAACTGTTTTCAGACTACTTACAGATGATGAAGAACAGCTTTTAAATTTTCCTTAAGTTGAAGAAACCCTCTCTTTCAATGTAGAGATAGAGGTTATGTAGAGGCTGTGTGCAGCACACTGCCTTGGCTCAAATACCTACATGATCTCACCAAGTTCACACCACCAGGATGTTGCAGAACACTGCCCCTGGCTGGTGCCCCTTGGCCTGAATATTCTTAAGGATTGGCAAGGAGAATTCACCAATAAAAATGTTGTTGCTATTTTATCTTATGCTGCTTGGAAAAACTGTATAAAAGCAATAAAGACTGTGAAAGGCAGTCGGACATCTTTGCACCCTGCAACGACTGGTCTCTGATTCCATCATCTGGCACCCCAGATGAGACCCCCCCATGGGTAGCAACAGCCAACATACTTACCAGCGTCTGGAACAGACCTCTAGGTGCACCTTCATCCTTTGGGACCCCTCAGTGGTAAGTATGGGTTGCAATCTATCTCAACATCAGCAGAAACATGTACAGCAACTCCGACTCCTGTTACACAAGTCAGGCGTGACGGCGCCTGAGGCAGACATAAGGAAGCTGGTTGAGGAGGTAGGGAAACACTTCCCCTGGTATCCAGAGCGTGGGACGCTCCGTTTATGGGATTGAATAAAGATAGGGCATACTTTACATCTTGAACCCCAGGCTCCAGTACATTGATGGTATCAATGCTGTCAAGCAGTGGAAAAATTTGGCTCTGATACTTCAGCAGGACAACAATTAACTACAAGCCTCCCGCCTGATTACAATCAGGTAAAACTTGTTCCCCCGAAAGCATCTCCAATTGGATCTTCAGCTCCTTCTGAAGAGGCTAATTCTTTTGCTTCTTTACGGCCATCGTACACCCCCCATAAGGAAAATATTAGAGGAACAATTAGAAAAAGGGGGGAACCTATAGAAGAAATTGCCGATATGCTTTCTGTTTGTCCAGTACACGCCACAGGACAAGTAAATCAGAATGGAGCTCAAATAGTGGAATATTGCCCTTTGTCATATGCAATTTTAACAGAACTGAGAAAAGGAATTAGAGATATGGGGTTGGGAAGTACTTATGTGCAGGGAATGCTGGAAACCACTATGAGAAATCATATCTTAGTACCTGAAGATTGGAAAACTACCTTTTGCAAGTTGCTTACTCCAGCGCAATATGTAGTTTGGGACAGCGAATTTAAACACCAATGTGCTGTGCATGCTCTTAACTCGGTGTGTGTGTGTGTGTGTGCGCGTGTGTGTCTTTATTCCTGATCAATTGTAAGTTCTGGTCCCTTTGCCCCAGTTGATGCCCAGGTTGTTCTACCGGCTGCCACTTTACAGGTTTCTTCTGAATGCACTTATCGAGCCTTCGGAAAAGTGCCTGTTTCTGGCAAGCCTCATCAAGCCTTCTCTAATATCAGGCAGAAGGCTACTGAGCCGTATCCTGATTTTATTAATAGACTACAGGATACCTTATGGAGGCAGATAGACAATCCTGAAGCTCAGCAGGAATTGTTGATGAGGCTGGCAAAGGACAACGCCACTTCTGAATGTCGAAGGGTAATTATCGGTCTGGGGAAAGATCCTGAATTGGCAGATATGATTAGAGCATGTCAAGATATAGGAACTGCCTCTTACCAAAACAATTTATTGGCAGCTGCTTTATCACCAGGCAGCAAGCCTCAAGGAAAGTGTTACAATTGTGGCAAACCTGGTCATTTTAAAAGGGAATGTAGAAAGCTGGGTGTGTGTGTATGTCTGCAGGATCTCGCTCCTCTTTCCATCCGGGATCGAAGCCAAAAACAAAATGCCCAAAGTGTCAAAAGGGTTATCATTGGGCAAGTGAATGTTGGTCGGGAAACAGCCGACTGGGCCGGTCTCTGGCCCCAGTCCAAACAGAGACAACAGACCAACAATAGAAAATACTCCTGCAGCTACAAGAGGTAGTGCCAGTATTGATTTGACACTGCAGGAGGAAGTGAAATTTAAATTTCCTGGGGAGGTTCAAGTAGTTCCATCTCAATTATCAGGCCTCCTACCACAAAATTATGTAGGGCTTGTCCTTCCGCGGTCAAGCATGGGTAACAAAAAGCATTTTTGTTATCCCTGGGGTGATAGATTCGGACTATACTGGAATTATTTATGTTCAATTGTGGATCAACTTGCCTCAAATTTTGCCCATTTACACTAGCCCTGCTCAGCTCTTACATTTGCCTTATTTTGTCCCAGCAGGGGGAGAGTTAAAGGAGAGAGGGGAAGGAGGCTTTGGTTCTACTAACCTGGCCACTTCCATAATAGCTGCCATCACTACCCCGATCACATTTCAATGGCCCCGTCAGATCATTGTGCTGCAGGGTAAGCCCTTTGAGGGAATTTTGGACACTGGAGCGGATGTTTCAGTGATCTCTGCCAAGCAGTGGCCTGACGCCTGGCCAACTTGAGCTCTGTCCATGTGTGTGGAGTGTGGGGAGTCATCAAAGTGCACGATTTCTTTCAGCCCTTTTGCCTAACTCAGATTTGGTTATTCAGGTCCTCCCCTTTATATTGGATATTCATGTCAGCCTTTGGGGATGTGACATGCTCAGTAAGTTGGGTGCCACCCTCACTTTGGAAGACTGAGATTACTATCCTCCCTTTGACTTGGCTGGTTGTAGAGCCAGTGTGGATAGATCAATGGCCCATGTCACATGAAAAATTGACGGCTCTCCACCAGCTTGTTAATGATCAGCTGCTTGCTGGTCATGTTGTGCCTTCCACTAGTCCATGGAACACTCCTGTTTTTGTCATAAAAAAGAAAAGTGGTAGGTGGCGCTTAGGGCCATTAATGCCTGTATTCAACCTATGGGCCCTTTGCAGTGTGGAACGCCTAACCCTAATTTGTTTCCTCAAGATCATGAAGTAATGGTTATTGATTTAAAGGATTGTTTTTTTTCTATTCCTCTATGCCCCCTTGATCAGGAAAAGTTTGCATTTACTGTGCCTGCAGTGAACCATTCAGAACCTAATAAACGTTATCACTGGACAGTTTTGCCACAGGGAATGCTGAACAGTCCCACATTATGTCAGCTTTATGTTGCTGTAGCATTAGCCCCTTTTCGCAAACATCATCCATTGGCTTTGGTATATCATTATATGGATGATATTTTAATTGGAGCCCCAAAGATACAACCTAATTGGCTTTCAGAAATACAAAATGATTTAGGTATCTATGGATTGCAGGTTGCCCTGGAAAAAATACAGCTGCATTCTCCCTATCTTTATTTAGGGCATAAAATGTTGCAATCTTATTCTGCTCCAGCTTTTCCTCGCTTGAGCTTACCCAAAGTTATTTCATTGGTCAATTTGCAGCAATTGCTGAGCACCATCAATTGGGTTCACCCATATGTTTCTTTACCTACACATTTACTTAGTCCATTATTTGACTTATTGACCAAAGGAAAACAACCTGGAGATCTCATTATAGTTCCACCTGCAGCACTTGCCATGGTTGAACAAATTAATGGCATATTGAGTACTCAATTTATGGACTGAATTCCACATAAAGATTGTCAGTTAACTGTTTTGATATTTCCTACTAGTAAGCTACCTACAGGAGTATTAGCTGTATTAGAAGCGCAAAAAGTATATTGTATTGAATGGCTTTATTTACCCCATACCCCATCCCAAAATGTTTTGCCATTTATCCAGACTGTTGCTGAAATAATAACCTTAGGACACACTCGAGCTTGCCATCGAAATGGGACCGATTTAATTAATATTGTTTTTCCTATTCCAATATCTGATTTTCAATTTTATTTTCAGAGTAACTTATCTCTTCAGTGCTCTTTAACTGATTATATAGGCTGTATTTCATATCATTTGCCTAAAGATCCTTGGCTTGCTTGTTTAATGACTTCTTTCTTTCCTGTCCGCCCACTGCTTTTTCCTGTTCCATTGCCGCAAGCTCCTACTGTTTTTTCCGAAGGAGGGAGAACGAGAGGAGCGATTGCTTACAAGGATCCTCATGATGATACCAGGAAAGTGTCCTACACAGCAGTGCAATCCTCACCGCAATGTTCAGAATTATCTGCTGCTATTCTAGCTTTCCACACCTTTTCTCAACAGCCTTTTAATTTAATATCTGACTCTCATTATGTGTGTCAACTTATTTTTAATCTTCCAGGTGCTTACGTTACGCTTAGGATTGACCCCAATCTCATGGCTTTGTTTTTAACTTTACAGCAGCTGCTACAAGATCAGAAGCGTTTATACTTTGTTTCTCATATACGCAGTCACTCATCCTTTCACCGACCTCTCTTACAACGATGCCTTGTCTAACAAAACAAAAGAGAGTGAGATGTAGAGATAGAGGTCATGTAGAGGCCGTGTTCAGCACACTGCCTTGGCTCAAATACCTACATGATCTCACCTACATGATCTCACCAAGTTCACACCACCAGGATGTTGCAGAACACTGCCCCTGGCTGGTGCCCCTTGGCTTGAATATTCTTAAGGATTGGCAAGGAGAATCCACCAATAAAAATGCTGTTGCTATTTTATGTTATGCTGTTTGGAAAAACTGTATAAAAGCAATAAAGACTGCAAAGGCAGTCGGACATCTTTGCACCCTGCAATGACTGGTCTCTGATTCCATCATCTCAATATTAGAAGGTCTTTCATCAGGATAGGGTTCACACTGGGCCTTGAAGAAAATAGCTATACTTAGCTCTGCAACTATGTGGGCTCTTAGTAAGTTTATTAAGGCAAAACCTGTTATTTTCAGAAGTCTAGGACACTTGACTTTTTTGGAGAGCTTGGGATATGCAGTTTGTATTTCACATGTGTACAAAGGTGGATAGATCAAGATACAAATCATACCTTAGGCTTAATGGACAATTTGAAAAAAATAATCACATTTATAAGTCTTGATACATTTTTCACATAAGATAGTTTATAAGGAATATTTCATTAAAATAATTTTAACATAGAAAAATAGTATTATCTGAAGAATAATATAAACAATATAGATAAAACATATTTACATATCAAAAAATATTTATCTACAACAATATCTATTATATTTAAATTATGTATTTTAAAATATCACCAGACTAATAAATTATACACAGCTTCAAACACATGCAGCACTTGTAGTGCATAAAATATTTTTAAAACTTAATTTAAAAAACCTAACAGATAGAACTGCAAAAAAGCAGGAATCTGTTTGAGCTTTAGTGCCTTGAATAAACAGCATCTGAAACCGAAAGAAAACTGTAATTAGAAAAGTACAGAGATTGGTTTTCAATGTAACCCAGGGAATATATTCTTATGAAAGTATAATAATGATTGTATATAGTAAAATATCAATAATATGACACCATAAATAATATAGAACTGTATGTGTATGTAAAAAAGCAATCTTAGAATAATAGACAAAATGTTCAACTTTTTTTCCTACTACAAGAAAAGCAGGGAGTCAGCAAAAGGGATTCTTTTACAGATTTCCTTGGAATTGTATCACAATATAGAGCATTGCAACTGTAACAGAGAATTTTGAAAAACTTTAAATTGATCACAAAAAAAGGAATGAAAAATCATGAGAGTTAAACATGTCTGTGTATTCGTATGTAATATATATTACGAGATTTAATACAAAGTAGTACCAAATTTACAGCAGTTTCTTTCTCTGTAAAGTTCATTAATCTCTTCAGTAAAACTCAGTATAACTCAACAAGGCTAAAATAATAGAAGTTCCTGGATGATGTACAGGTTGTTAATCTAACAGATTGTGAATATATTACAGGGCTGATTATTATCTATGTCTCCCTTGCAAGGTACAAAATGAAATACTTTTAATTCTTTTGTTTATGCCTTCCCATTGGAACAAAATTTTAAGTGTGAAAAGAAAGAAAAGCAAATCAGTGTTTTCTGTTCAGACGATATGTTTGTATAAGTAAATATGTCAGATTTTGTTTATACAACATAATTTCCAAAAAAGGAGGACTTGTAAGATACAAAAATGTGGAATATCACTGCATTAAAAACAGAACACAAGAAGCCTAGTTTTCCTCCTCAGTCTATGGCAATTGTTTGACATGACAAATGAACATTTCTGTAATTTACAATGAACAAACTCTCAGCTCTACCCAGGCTTGTGGATCAGAGTTTCACTCAACCAGTATTTAAGAAAATGGTATCAACACATGTCTTTAACCAACCTTTTCACTGTTACTGGCTTTAATTGATTTTACTGTTGTATTGTTGATTGCTGTTGAATGTTTATACAAACAAATGTGGTGTTATCAGTTTAATAATATTAATGATACCAGAAAGAAAAGTGACAAAGGGACAAAGTAACTAAAATAAAGCTTTGATGGAAATTATTTATTAAGAATAATTGTGTGACTATTTGTAATGCTCATTACATTCATTCTTACCTCTGGGATACTCTGGATTCACATTTTCATATATTGGAAACAATGGATTTTCTTGCTCACTGCGTAGCTTTCTTGCTCTTAAGACATCTCTCACACATTGATGTAAATATACATATTGACACTACAATGAAGAGGAAATCATATTAAAAAATAGGCCTTTTCCCTTATAAATCTTTTAACTGTTAGCAAGTTCATCTCCAACATATTTAAAGCATAGTAAAAAGGTAAAGGTTTCCCTGCCAATCGTGTCCTACTTTAGGACCCGGTGCTCATTTCTGTTTCTTGGCTGAGGGTTTCCGTGGTCAGGTGGCCAGCATAGCTATAAGCCAAAGTTGCACGAGACACTGTCACCTTCTCACTGAAGTGCTACCTGTTAATCTACTTGTATTTGCATGCTTTTGAACTTCTAAGTGGACAGGAGCTGGGCCAAGTAACGGTAGCTCATCCTACTGCTGAGCCATCGTGCCCCTCCCCTTAAAACCTAGTATATTGGAGAAAATGAAGTCTGGTATCTTGCTTCAGAAATATAGAAGTGGGAAGGCCCTAGTTGTGTTTCCTTATTCCACTTTGATAATAATAAATTATTTTTCTAGTACTAACACATTTAATGTTTAATTCTCAATATAGTTTTAAAAATTAATCAAAACCTAAGTTGTTATTGTACCATCTCTATTAATATATAAATTAAGAATAAGTTACACTAAAACAACAATCTCCTTTCTCATTTGTTTTCCATTCATGCTTAACTTGCTAAGTATATTGATCTCCTCTTTTAAATGTAAAAATGAATTATGGCCAGACTAAATAAATAAATAAGCACATTAAAGTGGAATTATGACCTCCCAGCTTCAAAGCAATAAGCTCACACCTATCAGCTTCTCATCTATTTGATACCCTACTTGATCTAAAATGTCATCAGATAACATTTTTAACACTCACATTCAAATGAAATGAAAACATTGCCTCTCTTTCTTTTACTAAGATCAACACCCCGAAACAGCAACGCTATTTCACTCATTGGAAAAAGAATCCCAGCTTATTTATCTGAAATATTTCTAGACAGTCTATAAATTATCATACAAATGGATAGTGAATTTGGCTTTATGCCAGAATTGGTGAAAATGGTTTTAGCATCCTTCCACCCATTATAAAGAACTGCATTTTGCATGAAATTGGTGCCATACTCCTTAAGTTAAGTAATTAAGCATTCATATCTGTAATAATGAAGATATAGGCAATTGTAAATCATAACTCTAAGTGAGGCTTGTGGCATAGAAGATGAAGAACATGAAGAGTATTGCCATCATTATATAAACTCTCATCTGATTGGTATCAGGGCTGATTATAAAGTCACAGGTTTTGTAGGTTTGAAATCCAGGCATTCACAACAATCTTTTGTTAGCAATGATGAAATAAGGGTAGAATTAGGGCCGAGATCAGATTTCTTTTCTTCTACTCCTCAACTGTGTTGACCCTATATCACTGCTGTTTTTTTGTAACACCATATCTTAACCCTCAAAATTGTAGGAAACTGTATGGCCAGTTTTTGGCAATTGCAACTTCAAAGTTAGCAGCACACAGGAAAAAAGGAATTGGGATTCATATGCAGCTTTGGATCCGAGAATGCCCTTTCCTATATTACAGGAAGTCTCAGGATTTGTTGATGCATGAAAACTGGAAAAGGCAGGATCCCAGAGTCAGAGAGAATGGAGGAAAGATATTTAACAAGGCAATTATGGATTGCTTCTATTAGAAGAGAAAAAAAAGCAATTTGCGCAGCTAACAGGTGAAAAGAGGCACAAGTTAAAAGAAAAAGAGCAGAGGAGATGCAGATTTGAGGAAGAATGGGAGACGGTGAAGGTTGGAAGCCTTCATCCAAGTCCCTTACTAGAGTTTTATTCATCTAGAATTATGCACATTATATTGTGAACTGCCTTTGGTAGGCGGTGGTCCAGAAAGATAGAATATAAATCCAATAAATATATGCATTAATAAAAGAATGCTGTTGATGGGAAATGGGGAAGGATTATGATTAATTGTGAAGAGGCTGATTGGACAAAAGCCTGGTAGCAGAGGTGATGATGGAAGGGGGAAAGAAAGTATGAGCAGAGGAGACAGAAATCTGAAGATAACAGAAGAAGAAAGGAAAGACTGAGAGAAGGTAGTCATAAAATTTAGGACAAGATAGATAGTGAGATGATGGTAGGAAAGAAGTGGAGACTTAGGGATTGTGAATCAAGGAGGAAAGGGGACACTGGTTTTCTACTATAGATTTGAATGTTATAGTTAGCTGGACATCTTTAGCTATCTTGTTAATACTATTTTACCACTGTTTTTAAAGTTTACCTCTGTTTGAACCATGTGAACCCTGTGAAGCCTAAGATCATACACTGCCCCATAAATATCCACAGAATCCTTTGAGTCCAACTGTTGAAGAAGTCGGTCCAGTGCAATGAATGTCCCGGTTCGACCAACACCTGCACTGAAAGAGAAAACAAGAACAATGCCACTTCAGATTATGGAAAAAATTCAGAGAAGAGCTACTACGATGATCAAAGGCCTGGAGACTAAAACATATGAAAAACGGCTGCAGGACTTGGGTCTGGCTAGTCTAAAGAAAAGAAGAAATAGGGGAGATATGATAACAGTATTCCAGTATTTGAGGGGCTGCCACAAGAGGGGGTCACGTTATTCACCAAAGCACCACAGGACAAGAAACAATGGTTGGAAACTGATCAAAGAGAGAAGCAACCTGGAATTAAGGAGAAACTTCCTGACAGTGAGGACAATTAACCAGTGGAATAGCTTGCCCCCAGAAATTGTGGGCGCTCCATCACTGGAGATTTTTAAAAAGAGGCTAGACAGTCACTAGGTTCTCTTGCTTGAGCAGGGGATTGGATTAGAAGGCCTCCAAGGTCCCTTCCAGCTCTATTCTATTTTATATCTCCATGCCTTTTTTTGCCAATGTCTTATGGAAAATTAGTTCAAGCTAAACTAGGATTGATATTCCTTTTCATTTTTTCAATTTCAGGGATGAAATTGAATGATTCAAGGTTTGCTGTTACCCTTTGGAAAGAAGCAAAATCACTTTTTAAAATGAAAGTCTGTACATTTTTGAAAATATTATTGTGCAGCTCATACCTGCAATGAACTATGGTTGGCCCAGCCTGAGGGGTCCGATTGATATAATCTCTTACAGTCCTCACAAACTGAATGAGTGACTGGGTGGTTTCTGGTACACCATGGTCTGGCCATACAGTGTAGTGGAATTGACGAATAAGTCTAGAGGAATCAAGCTGCTCTTCCTATCAAGTCAATGGAAAAAACATAACAATTAGCCTGGGAAACAGACACTATATAACACATGAATATGTACTAAGTCTTGGAGAAAAGTTTTTCATAAAGTATGAGTACATAATGACTGCTTTACTGGTGTAAAATGAAAACCTCCAATTATTTCTAAGGCATAATAAAGTACAAAGATGTTGAGAAATAAGTGACAGATAGATCTTTTGAAATATCCATGCTATCACTCCAGTAAGGTATTGAAATATTTTTTCAATTCACCATCATCAATTCACATCATTGAATTGTATATAAGAATAGATTAGCAGAACAATATTCAATAAGTCTCCTTAGAAGGAAACTCAAATGGATTTACTGGAGATCCATTTTTAAATTAAAGGATATATCTGGCTGGCTGGTTAAGCAGGTTTAGAACAGGTTGTTTGGTTGAGTGGAGACTTTTAGGAAATATCAGGGATATTAGTCAGAGTGGGAAGAAAAAAATGTGGAAAAGTGATGGACTACTTCATACCATACTGATGTCATAAATCTATATGGACTACATATTGAGAGTTGAGTTCAGTTCAAAGAAGGCGTTACCTTAAATAGGCATGGAGCTGCACCCTTAATACATTATTTCTTTCACATTTAACAATAAAATAAGATAGCATATCTTCTTTGAAACATTTGATTAAATAGTTGGAGATACTTACGCTGGAAATCTTAAATTCTCTTATTGTCCATTCTGGGAGGACTGATTCAGATAGCATCTGGACTATTAAGTCACCATAATATAAAGAATCCTGGTCAAAGGGCCAATAATGATCACATTTTACCTAGAAATTTGAAAAAAATTTGCTTTTAAAATTACAAAGTTATATTTATCAATATACAGCTGAATAGTTGTGCCATTCTTCAAAGGGATGCTCTACTTTGTAGGAGGTTAGAGCAAAACATCCTCTCAAAGCAGTGCTATATCCTTCTCATTTTTAACAGCAAGTCAAAGCAACCATGTTACTTTGCATTATTATGCTTCAGTGCTCCTTCAGCCTTCTCCTTCAGAGTTGGCTATGGTACTTCTAGGTTGAGTGGCTTCAGCAGATGTAGTGGGTTTGCCAACTGTTATCTGGCTTTGAACTTTCTGAAGCCTGTCAAAGCTTTTTGGGAATCTTTAGCAAATACTGTGGAACTATGCCATAGCTCATGTTAAAATCACTCAGTTTGGAGGGATCACAACATACATCAAAAATATTTCATGCTGGACTGTTTTGTTGCATATTTCAGGCCATCATGGGAGTATTTGGCCAGTGCTGAGTGAGAAAGTTCAGAGCCTGATTGCAGAAATGGGGAAGAACCTTTCACCCATAGCACTGAACTGAAGAAGTTTGAGGCAATGCAAATGGTTTTGCTAAGGTGAATTATGGCACCACTTCACTTCTATGAAGAGAATCACATCACCTCCTTGGCCAAATCTCTTTGTTGAAACAAAACAATTTGCTTTGCATATATCAATGAAAATATACTTTAATTTTATAGCAAAATTTGTAGAGTTCCAGATACAGATGTTTATAATCTGATTTTCCTATTCTAGAGAAGAATGTACAAGCATCAGGCTAGAAACCAGAAGACTGTGAGTTCTAGTACTGCCTTGGCATAAAAGCCAGCTGGGTGACTGGGTGCCAGTCCCTCTCTCTCAGCCCAACTCACCTTAAAGGGTTGTTGTGGGAAAAACAGGAAGAAGGAGTATTAGGTATGTTCACCAATTTAAGTTATTTATAAAAACAATACTGTAAAGATGGAATAAAAAAGTCTAAATCAATACTTTTCTGTATTTAAATACAAACCAGTAAAAAAGCAAGAAAGACCCTCTCTGTTTCAGACCAGTCTGCTTTGCTCTCTGCAGAGGTTTTTGCGTATCAGATGATTTGATTGATCCTATATGCTATGTACAACTATCAGTTTACAGGTAGTCCTTGACTTACGACCATAATTGAGCCCAAAATTTCTTTTGCTAAGCCAGACAGTTGTTAAGCGAGTTTTGCCCCATTTTATGACCTTTTTTGCCACAGCTGTTAAATGAATCAGTCCGGTTGTTAAATTAGTAAGACAGTTGTTGAATGAATTTGGCTTCCCTATTGATTTTGCTTGTCAGGAGGTTGCAAAAGGAAATCACATGACCCTAGGACACTGCAATTATCATAAATATGAGTCAGTTGCCAAGCATCTGTAATGTAATCACATGACCATGGGGATGCTGTAATAGTTGCAAGTGTGAAAAACGGTCATAAGTCTCTTTTTTCAGTGCCATTGTAACTTCAAATGGTCACTAAATGAACTGTTGTAAGTCAAGGATTATCTGTAGTTTGTGCACACCATAAGTGCCACAGTCATTTGTTGCCAACATTTCATGGAGTCAAGTAGAATCTGTCTTCCTATGGTAAATGTATCCAATGCTATGTTAAATTGGAATAAACAGGCAAGGAACATTACTTGATCATCTTATTTTTTTGTTTTTAAGGATGTATGAGAGGTAATGTGATAAATCAAGGTCATTAATATATTAGTAACACTCAGTTCTACTTGTCCTTATTTGGGTCAGATGAAGTGGTGCAGATATTGAATAGGTCAATAAACCATGCCTTGTTTCTAGTCAGATGGAGATCTTGTGATAGGTGGGTTCTGTATCTGTACAGCTTGTTCTAAATAAAGGAATGGATATATAGCCTGGAAGTCTCTTAATCAAGTCTTGTCTTTTGATGTTTGGAAGCTTCTGGAACATTCTGGTCTTTATCAGCTTTGACTAGTTAAAAATGTAACATTTTCTGTATGGTGTTTACCTAATACAATTCATGTTCTATTAAATTTTTCATTACTACTATATATGATTCATGTATGCTTTGACAATAACCAAGAAGCTTCAGCTAGAACAAAATATGTTAGCCACAAGTGAAATTGATACAGCAAGAAACATCATTCTGCACTGGTCTTTTCTGAACTCAACAGAAGGTACTGGTGTATCTTTTATCATTTTAAATAACTTTTGCTTATTTATGAATTAACATTTGAGAATATAGTCTCTTCTACATCTGTACATTTTAATTGAGTTAACTCTTTATTATACTTTCCAGTTTAATGTCAACATGGGTAAAATGATCATATTCTTGAATACCAACTAATAACCATATGAATGAAAAGTCATTTAAAAACTGAAGTAAATAAATAGACAAATCTTAATGAACCTTCATTTTTCTGTTAATATTTTTGTGAGTGGGTAACAACTCTGCACAATATTATAGCTTAGATTCAGATTTGCTCCTTTTATTTGTAAAGACTGGAATTGTCTACAAAAAACAAGAACTGAGAATAATCAACTTTCTACAGCTGCCTTCATCACCCTGGTTTTTACTGGATCATTCAACAATCCAACACCTATTCAATTGGGGCTCAGAAAGAAAGGGCAACATGCAAACTACTTCTTTGTCCCATTCCATAGATGGAGGTTTCTATGAGAAAATTCACTCATGCAATATTTGGGTGTAATCCATTGTGTAATCCATTTTATGTAGAACTTTATGAAAACAAGAATTGTGTGCATTCGTGACAAATGAATGTTTGGTACCACTGAATACTAGAACACCCCCCCCCCGCATCAAAGGTTTCCCTTCTTTTCACATCGAGCATGTGTTTGGGTGATGGTCTAAAAGCTTGTGAAAAGGCTATAAATAATGATCCCAAGGCAAACAGCTAACTGGATTTCTTATGTGTGTCTTTTTTGCATAAATCATAAAGCTTCTACTACACTGTGATATGCAACAAGTTCTGTTGTGGATGCTAGCATCGGCATTTTATCAGATGATATAATCTTTTTGTGAGGTAATTAACAAATAAGAAAACCACTCACCCGACCCTTCTCGACACACTGGGTTACCATGACAACATTATGAACATTCTGTTCCCATGCCATTTTCCAGAAATCATCCTTTGTGCCAGGCAAAGGTCCTTGAGTTGCAATGTATTCCCTATGGAAATTATTACCCTGTTGATTCAAAGGCTATGATTAGTTCAGATAGTGCCATAGTAACCAGAGATAACTCCCTATTCTTGGTTTTAAAGCACAGTATTCATACTTAAAATAAGAAGAGGGATTGTCCATGATGTCATCAGGCTGAAAAGAACTAAAATGTCACATATGAAGATTACTTTGTCTCAAAGAAGCAATTTCATCTTTCTATCAATCAGGATCAACCATACAATAACATACAAAAACTAAAGTAACAACAACCAAAAAACCTGGTCAAAATTATGAGCAAAGCCAATTGATTCAATTTTCCAGAGGAAAATGTTCCTGCTAGGCTAAGTCTCTCTTCTTCCCATTTCATGGGTTCCTAAAATGCTCCTATTCTGTATATATCATTTTAAAGCAGGTACCTTCTGATACATTTGGAGTCTAATTCCCACTATTACTTCCAACACTTATCATGATTGAGTTAACTATAGATTATAGAACCTATATAACAATATTCACATGGCATCATTACCATTTTCTTTTAATTCATAGATCTATATGCTTTCTGAATCAAATATATCTTCAAATAGTGGGTGCTGTCTGTAATAATCTGCTGTATCTATTTCTAAAGGATTTAAAGTAGCTACATCTGACAAATTATCATCTGTAGGTTCTAATGCTGCTTAAAAATCAATTTATGGTCTTTAGTGATAATGGAATCTCAGTTTTATGGAAACTAGTTTGGCACAGTGTTAGGAATTTGATTGGTTAAAAAATGGGCAGGAAGATATAAGAACTTCTCTTTGGATGATTATCAAATAACTTTTTAAAGAGTCCATATAAAGGAAATATGGATCACTTACTGGGATGTAGCTTGCATTGATATAGTCAGAACATGGGTCATCATCTACATTTGAAAGTTTCACTCTTGTTGTGTCATCTATAAGAAGGATTTATTATAATAAAAATATGAATTACTATGAATATATAGTTATTAATTTCCTTTACTTTTATGAGCTACAGAAATAGAAATAAATATTTACTATTTTTCCAGTCAGCATTAATACTCTCCATCTAGACACATTAAAAATCAGGTCGAGATTGCATTAACTAGAAGTGAAATCATACTTTCCACCCGAGATATTAAATGATCCACGTATAATATTTTTAAAAATATACAAAATAAAATACTATTTTCAATTATGACTGAATTCTAGTAATAGGATGTCGCTTGTTTTTGCTAAAAAGACACATGAATATAAAAAATAAATGGCTCACATTCAACATAATAACTTACAGGGTAATATATTATTATACCGGTTTTTCCCTCGGTTCTCTGGCAGAAGTGCTATGTCACATGATTGGTTTCGACCCACATCCTTTAGATCCTATAGAAAATCAAATAAAGGAGATGGAAATAGATTATACAAAGATTGAATAAATAAATAATATGTATTAATAAGCACTTTCTATAATACAACATTTGCTAGCCAAGGTTAAATGGGAATAGAACATGATTGCAGGTTTTTTCCAGTCTACATGGACCTTACCTCATATTCTTTAGATAGGAGGTAGTTTGAATCAGCCTGAAGTTTGGTGAAGTGCATTTCAAACTGATTTACTTTTATTAGGCTAAAACATTCAAAGAGGAGAAAAATCTGTTAGCCAGGTAGGAAACAACAATCAATGAAAAAATGTTCTTATCTTATGCGACTTGGTATCAGCTCTTACCTGGATGTTTTCCGGTTCCTTTAAGAGGTTTGGGGAAGAAAAAAATAATAGGTCAGCTGCTGATTAAGTAGAAGATACCATCCATATGGTATGCAAATGCAAAGTAGTTGACCTTACCCTTTTTGTCCCAAGTTCAAATGAACTGATGTTGCTTGTTTACGAATGCTTAGTTTTGCTGTTGCTCTTTCATGGCCACTTCTGCAATACAAGAAATTGATCAGGATTATATCTAATGCTTAAAAGAGACAATATTATTTTGTTTGACCAGGAAAGGGGCTTTCTTTTGTAATCTCTGTTGCAAGAACAATGAAAACAAATGGAACTTTCTAACATCACAACCCTTTGTTTCGTTGCAGCTTTGCATATGATTCATCTCATCTTCACACCACAAAACTGGCTCTGACTTATGCCACCAAATTATTAAGTGAATATCTATCCATATATCCTGATTTAAATACATGTCGTCTTCTTCTTCTTGTGCCATATCCGTTATTGGACATTGGCGATCATGTTGGCGATCCTGTTTTTATCAGCAGCCGCACGAAAAAGTGCTGCTGAGTTTTGTCCAAACCATTCCCTTAGATTTTGAAGCCACGATGTTCTTCTTCTGCCTGGACCTCGTTTGCCTTCAATCTTTCCCTGGAGGATTAAATGGAGTATGCCGTATTTTTCTGGGTGTCGCATCACATGTCCGAAATAGTCTAATTTTCGTTTTTTAATTGTTTTGATGATTTTCCTTGGCGTTCCCAGGTGGCTTATCACCTCCTCATTTCTGATCTTGTCAACCCAGCTTATCCGTAAGAGCCGCCTGTAAATCCACATTTCAAATGCTTCTAGTTTCTTCAGGTGGCCTTCTGTCAGAGACCAACTCTCTACTCCATAGAGCAGGATAGAAAAAATATAGCATCTGACAAGCCTGATTTTCAGTCTTAGGCTTATGTGGTGACTGCAGAAGACCTTTTTCATTTTGAAGAATAATTAGGAAAGTAAAACTACTGTTTGACACAGGAAAGAAATAAATATAAACTTCAACTCACTTTATTTTTCGTCTGCAAACAAGCAATGCAGTGATAGTCATAACCATAATTATTAAGAATAAACCAGTGCTCATGCCTTCTACAACTCCAAATGAAGACTCTGAAATAATTGTATGAGATAAAAAAGAGAAATAACATATAGAATCTATTCATAATCCTTTGTTTTATGATATAATGAACAACAATAATCAATCTACATATATTTACACAGTTACAGGTAATGCTTGACTTGCAAGCATGGAATTTGGGTTATTGGTTGTTGCCATTGTTAAATGGATCATCACGTGAGCTGACTCAAATTTTCAACAATTTTTATGATGGTCATTAAGTGAGTAATTATGGCCATTCAGCAAATCATATGGTTGTTACATGAGTCATGTTATCATTAAACAAATCAATCATATCCAATGGGCAGGTTTTTTTTTTCTGCCAGAAAATGGCAAAAAAAATTGCAAATTGCGGTCATGTGACCAATGAGGGCTAAAATCAATGATAAATGCAAACGGGTTACTAAGCCCACGAAATGCAATCATGTGACCATGGAAGGGTGGGGGATGCAGCTCTTGTAATTTGAGGATGGGTTATAAGTGGATTTTGTGAAGTCTGTTATAAGTTTGAATGGTCATTAAACAAGACTACCTGTTCAGGTAACTTCTTTTGATTTAATTCATACAAATTACTAAATCCAAGTTTTTAAAGAACATTATTTGTTGAACAAGCTAAAGAGGCTTTGTTTACCATTTTCCTAAGCCACAATAGTTCACATACTTATATATAAATAATAAAATAACTATTTTATCAGTTTCCCACTATACACATACATATTTACAGTTTCCCACTATACATGTATATATCTCCTTGTGTTATTTACAAGGTAAACAATTAACAAAGCAATATTTTATTGTATTATTTTGTTCTCAAAATTTCAATTAAATGTAGAACAGTATCATATTTTCATTATTTTAAATAGACCTGCATTCACCCTGTTATATAATAAGTATACAACAGTATTTTTCTATCTTTTGGACTGAAAATTACAATTCCTTCTCCATTATGTGTTAGTTCTGTTGATATTACAGTGACTTTTGATACCATCAATCATTGTATCATTTTAAGACATCTGTCAAATAGTAATGTGTATATGCGCATGATTTTTTAAATTGGCCTTTTGGGTCTTTAACAGCTATATCCTATTGCTCATATAATTTCAGTAATCTATATGCAAATTTAGGAAAAATTATCTAGGGACTTGGAGCTGGACATATTATACACCAATCTTTCTTTTTTCTCTAATGACAATAAGTAGGAAGTTTTCAAGTTATGGACTGAATATAGATTAAAATATTGAGATTTACTCTAAATGACAAATCCATCTCAGTTGGGAGCAAAATTGAATCTCAAATATATTCTATTCTGTAAAGGATGTAGATGTTAAAAGTCTATCTGAACTATCCACTCCACATCTTACAATGCTTGTAAACCATCAAACACAAGTTCAATTGCTTCTGCCTGGCAAACACAGAATATATCCAATGATCACAAGGTGGCTTTATGGAATGCTGCCTCTAAAAAACATTCAGGAAAGTCAATATCAAATTACTAATACTTTGGAGTAGCTAATCTCATCTAAAAATCCACCTTCTTCTATCTCATTTTCTCAACCAAATGCAGTTAGGGATTGGCTTATAATAATCCTTAAAGGAAGCAAGAGTGGTCCTTAAAGAGGATCTAAACACTACCTCCTCTAGACAATATATAATATAGTAAGAAGATTACTATATTAATTATATCATTTTCAGTTATAGTCAAAATTTTAAAGATAGGAAGGAAACTAACCTGACTCAGTCACAATTGGCAAAGAAAAATATGTATCTGTGAACAAGGGCTTCTGGACTTCCTTCAGATCTTCTCTAAAAAGTTGGGTAAAAGCTCGGATACTAATTCTAGAAAGAAAACCAAAAAGTTTTAATACTGAAACTCCGAGGTAGTTATGCTTTACAATCACAAGACTAATAGCTAGAGGTGCAGATGTTATCACAGAAAAGACCACTGTATTAGGATAGAAGAAGGAAGGTTGTTGGTGTTGGACCACAGTTCCTAGTTAGCATGGCTATTACTAGAAGTTGCAGTTGAGCAACATTTGGAGGCCCATAGTTTTCCTACCTTAGCACTGTTCTGAAGACTACAGGAGTTTAAGATTCTATCTATCTATCTATCTATCTATCTATCTATCTATCTATCTATCTATCTATCTATCTATCTATCTATCCATCCATCCATCCATCCATCCATCCATCCATCCATCCATCCATCCATCCATCCATCCATCCATCCATCCATCCATCCATCCATCCATCTATCTATCTATCTATCTATCTATCTATCTATCTATCTATCTATCTATCTATCTATCTATCTATTTTTCATCCCTAACTTTTATGAATATGGAACTCAACTCAACCCATATTGCTTTGTGTTTTTGCTTCAAGTATTGTATTTATTACAGGGCTCAAATTAGGCATTTGTGCATTTATAAAGCAGGCTACAATTAAAAATGATTATTCATAATTAGAATTTTCCGCTCTTTCTTTGTATAATTCCAAGAATATTCCTTGTTTATTTTGCAGGATACTCAGATAGGAAGGTCAAAAAGACCTTTAAATGTAGCCAGAAGCATCTATTGTATTATATAAAGATCTGTAGAATAGAAATATATTCATCAATTTACAGTTATGAGAATAATTAAGATATAACAAAATAGCATCTAAAATATTTTATTATTCAGCAGTTTTCTTATTTTGTCTAATTATTTTCACTATTAGTCATAGCTGGTTCTATAAACACAGACAAACATTCATACGCACACACACACATATATATGCACAAACATACATACATACATATACACACAAACATGCAGAGAGAGAGAGGGGGGGAGGGAGGGAGAGAGAAGCTTCTGTTTCTAAAATACTCAATATGGATTACTATTATACTGGCAAAGGAATTGGCACATAATTTCCTGTGTGTTGGCACAGCAAGAGTGTATCAGATTTTGCAAAGCATCATAATATTAAATAGACCCTAGCCACTAGCCTTTTGTTTGATACCCACACTCATTCAAGAGTTAGGGCATAAAACATAAAACACGTGTCTCTTAATAAATTATGCTTACATCTTAAGTTAAAATATGACCAACACCGCACAATGCCTTTATGCAACTGATGTAATTGCCTGAATATTTAAGAGAAAAAAACCCTATTGGATAGCAGTTTAGTTGGATAAAAACACTAACCATACAAACAAACCTTTTAAGCCCATTTTTAGTTATACATTATATAACTGGAATTCTAAGAGTGGTTTCATATTGATCAGGATTGATCATCTAAGGCCAAGTGCAAAATATTATTACAGAAGGCTGTCATATGCACATTTAATTAAGCACTCAATAATTTTTTAGCACATTGCTCTTGTGCAGAACTAAATCTGAACTCCTGAAGACTTTTCATATATAAAGCTACTCTCAATTCCTAAAGGTTTTTTTTAACTTCAAAGAGTTAGTCCCACTGAACATATGGGGGATTACTGATGAATTAATATGACATTTAGTTATTTTGAACAGTGATAAATTGTTGATGGTGTTTAGTTACCTTCTTAGTTCACACAATTTCTTTGTTTATTAACTGCAAAATTCTCAAACATGACATAGCTTTGATTTAGCATTATCCATGTGACAGACCAAGGAAAAGCTATTATAAATATAATATCATGCGGTGCAAGAGATTCAGTTTATTTACAGTGATGAAAGTATGTTTAGAAAGCATAATGCAGATAAAACAACACTGTATTTTGTGACCTAATTACTACATGATTCTCACCTATAGGCTGTCCTGGGCTTTAATGGTCCATCACAATATTTCTGCTGATTTGTATCACATTTTCCTCCCAGATTTTCCATTTCTGCTCCAAGCTTAATATCAAAACTCTTTGAAATACTCTCTGGGCTTTCTGAACATTTACTTGCAAAGTAATCTGTTTGATAGATCTGGATGGAATTATTGTGTTTATATTCCAAGTAAGAGGGTAAAGGGTGAAGCTCTTCTGGCTTCATTCTTTCACTGCCTAGAAAAGGATGGGGGTTGGGAGAGGCAGAAAGAAAGAGGCTAAATATTAAGTAATATGACTTCTAAAGAATAACTCTGGGATTTCGCTTTGGAATTTAAATAGTAGCTTAAATTTTAGTCACTCATGAAGTCATAATGATATTTTACCAATCTGTGGTAGAAGACGGTGTCAAAGGCAGCATATTAATGTAGGCTATTTTCTATGAAAACATACCGTCAGTCTCTCTCACAACCACTGTAAAGTATTTCACAGCTCCATTGGTATCACTGAACCAGCTGCAATTGAAGGTGAAGTGGATAGTGGATTTGGTAATAATGGCATCCTTTTTATTCACTCGAATATATGCAGCTGGTTGAGGAGGACCTAAATGGGAATGAGAGTACTGTTACAAATGCCATCCGCTGTATTGTGCCAAAATTACAAATGGAAATTAACCAAATTAATTTTCTAAGTTTTCATTTCATAAACTAATGTGTTTAGCCTATTATCTTATCCATTTGTTTTTATGTGAAATTGCATCTCTCTCTCTCTCTCTCTCTCTCTCTCTCTCTCTCTCTCTCTCTCTCTCTCTCTCTCTCTCTCTCTCTCTCTCTCTCTCTGTGTGTGTGTGTGTGTGTGTATGCCTTGAATGCAATTTTTCATACAAAATAAATATTGCTAAATTTATCCTAAAGAAAAGTATTTATAAAATATTTATGTTTAGAAATACTTTTTGTTGTAATGAAATATATTAAGCAAAATATACTTTGGCATATATTTCGAGCTGAGAATTTCATTGCAAATTGGAGAAAGTGTAATTGGAATAATTACAATCCAGTTTGCCTATTAGCTGAAGGGGTGTAGAACCAGCATACCTCAACATGAGAAACAAATGAAATCTTCAACATTCCTAGCTCAAATACAGACTTTATCTATATAGAGTCAGATATTGTGGCAGTATCTTCCATCCCATAAGTCTTTTTCCCCTCTAAAACAAATGTAATAGCATTTACTTGGCCAATTATGATATTTGCTCTGTTAGTTCCAAAAGCTCATCAGATTCTTTTAAAAAGTAACAATAAGAAATACATCCATTTACTTTTAAAATTAGAAAAACCACTGCAAAATGCATCGAAGACAGCAAAGCAATACATTTTGGCATTCATTTCAAGTCTTTTATCACACATTGGAGGCCTTCTTGTCCCATCCCTGCTATACTTTCTTCTTCATTAAGCTTTGTGTGTACATTCAGAAGTGACTTACGATCTATCATAGTGATGCTATTGTCTGATACCATCTCACTGGTCATGTCAGCTGATTGCACTTTGATAGACACTGAGTATTTTGTATGGGGAACAAGGGTCATAATGTTGTATACAGATCTTTCTTTCTCTATGATCCTAGAGAATTCTATCTCCTCCGTGTCCATTTTTTTGCACTCAATGCTATATCTATCAAAATCAGAGTCAGGAGGGATCCAGGAGCATGCAATGGCAGTTGAATTCTGTGGCCGACAATGTAAATTTTGTATCTTATCCGGTCCTTTGAAAAGAAGCAGAAATAAAATCAAGATTATGCATTGATATTTATACTTACATCAAGTACTGGTCATATCAAAGAGATTTATATTGATTTAGCATATTGCACTATCAAAGAGAATGAGGCTGCCACAATTTTAATGTTGGAGGAATAGCAAACTCAAGATTATTAATTCATTATTGCTAAGTTTCCAGACTTAACCATAATTTAAATAAATTGTTTAAAATTGCAGTAACCTAAGTTATTTATGATAACCTTAAACATTAGAAGTTTACAGGAAAAGTACAATAAACTTCCTAAGACTTAGTTTGCAACTTCGCTCCAAAGGGTCTTGATGATTTAACATGTTGTTGAATGGCTTCTATGGGGGTTGGGAAGCTGAGTTCTGAAGAGTTAGTGCTGCTAAGAGAAGGGGAAGTTTCCCACTGCTGGGAAGTCTCACCTTGCCCAGTTCCCAGGATTGTTTTTTTCAGACACTTTCCCCTTTGCCACTAAAAACAAATACATCAAGGGGAGAACAAGAACAGGAGCTGGATACTGTCTTCCTTTGGCCAGCTGGAAAAATGATTACTAGAAATTTGAGGCAGGGGGTGGGGGGAGGACACCTACCCAGCATCATAAAATTGTTGCAAAGGATAAGATGAAATGAGACTGATGCCTACATGGATATATTTAGTTTCGATGCAGTCCATATGCTGCTAGGACAGTGATGGAGAACCTTTTAGAGACTGAGTGCCCAAAAACCACCCCGCCCCCACCTCCTGCCCACAGGGCCACACACAGCCTCCATGGCCTGCTGCAGCAGATCACCCAGGTGGCCCAGCAGTGCCATGGCGGCAATGCCCTCCACCTGCACCCCGCAACATCATCTGTGCGCGGCGGGGAGCAAGGATGGAGTCTTGTCCCTGCTGCCCAGCTGCCATGTCCTTGGCTGTGCTGTTCTGCGTGGGCTGTGCCTGGGGGTGACTCTCCTCTGGGGGACTGCTGGTGAGGAGGGGGCTGCGGGGGAGGCGGGGCTGGGGCGATGGCGTGCGTACCTACAGAGGGTGCCATAGGTTTGCCACCACTGTGCTAGGATATGGGAGAGATTCTTCCAGGATTTTCCTCAACTGAGAAATGTGGGTACTAGACACTTAGATTTTAAAAAGGACATTATTTACTGCTCCACTGCAGCAAATAAAACATTTTCAGCTTGCCCTGCTTACTTGAAAGCACAAGAATTCATTTAAAATGTTTGGTATTATTTCTCTGCTAGTGACTTCATGACATCACTGATGTTTTCTGAAGTCACATAAAGCCAGTCCACACTGCTGTAGATCCTAACTATACCTATAGCCAATGCAAGCTTGTTTCCTTACTGAAGGAGTGAAAGGACTTAAGAATAGTTGTGACTACAATGAAACGCTTTGGGAAGATGAAATATTCCTGAACAGGGGAATTAAAGATCTCCAGGAAGGACAAAGAAGTGAAGAAAACATAAAGAAGAGAGAGAGAGAAAAAACCCTCTACAGAGGCAAACGCAAAAAAAAAGTGTGACCCAAAGAAGCAAAAGGATCAGGAGGTACTTGGTGTCAAGAAATGGTCCCAAAACCACCTTTTAGAAAAGGCTGACAGTCTCATGAACAAACCATATCACAGAACTTTTGTAGACATTTCCCACAAATTGTGGAAATCAGGACAATGACAAGCAAAGGATACACTGAGGTGGTGGGTGGTTCCTCTCCAAGGAAACTAAACTGACTATTTTGAGACATAGTGATATGCGAAACATGTTGTCTTCCAATCAGATATAGAGGGTATGACAGAGCAGTTACCAAAATTATTCAAATTCACCAGACCCTGTCTGGATTTACATGGGGATGCAGGGCATGGCCAGAAGAGAAGTGAAAGATTCACTAGAAAGGACAAGGTATTGGGAAAGAATTGGTATCGCAGGTAACTTTTTCATTAATCCTTCTAGCTGAGGGTAATGGTGCAAGAAGAAAAATCAAAATCCAGGAAATCAGCAATGTCGTGATGGCATTACTAAAAAGGTTTTGAATCTGCAACAATGGTTTAAGCTGCTTTTCAATATAAAGTAATCAATGCATCTATCAAGCTTTCTTGGCAGTGTCCTAATTCAATTCAAAAAAGATCTTGCCAGTTCTTACTTGTCCTCACAGTTCCAAGAAGGGGTTTACTGTAAGTCTTCCGAACTGGACCACTAACCGTCTTGATACTGAAGTGATAGAGTCTCCCTGGATGGAGGCCATTCAAGATGCGGCCTTTTGATTTGCTGCTACTATAAGGATTGAAGACTGTGAGGGCATCTTTTGGGGTCCATTGCAACTCAAAGTCATCATAGTCTGTCCAGTCAGGAGGGCCCAGCCATGTGATGGATAAAGAGGTGTTGGTCACATCAGCAAATGACACAGTACTGGGAGGGATTGGCACTAAAGATAGAAAAACACAACCATATTTCACTTGAGTAGGTAGTACACTTAAGACCATAGTTCTAGTTCAGAGGTCTCCAAACTTGGCTACTTTAAGACTTGTGGACTTCAACTCCCAGAAGTCCTCCCATGCTGACTGAGGAATTCTGGGAGTTGAAATCCTTAAAACAAGCAGAGAACCTCTTTTTGAATTCTTTTTAGTTCCTTAATAATGTAAATTACGTGAATGGAAATGGAGTAGGCAATGAGAATAGAGCAGCCACCAACATGCAAAGGCACTGTCCAATTTCATCTGGACTTTTTTTCTATCTGCAGTCCCTAACCAAATTCAGACCATGTTTATTTAACCTGGTCTTTCTTTTCTTCCTGCAGTACCAAATTTGACATGATTCTTTATAGTGATCCGGGAGTTATTCTATTGAAGAACAGGCTGATAGTATCCTGAATATTAAGCAAAATCACTGGCTTGAGTTTGGTTTAAAGTTGAAACATGTAATCAGATTTTATCTATTTCACTTTCAATGTTACCTAAATATTAGTTATTTTGCTTTTTAATCTCACAATATAGGATTCTCTGCTGATTTCCATGCCCCATTCCAATTCCTTTGATTTTGTGTAGAATTGCAGATTACACACTTCTCTGATTATCTGAACTGGTGAAATGAATTCTATACATTTTATTAGAGCTATCTTTCAGTTTCTTATGCGTTTGAACCAGACATGGATCACTGTGGAAATATCGGTGATATTGATTTGTTTTAAAATCATAAATGCTTGTTCAAAGCAGTATCTATGATCTAGCAATCCGTACATTATTTACTTGGAGGAAAGCTCCACTGAATGCAATAAAAAATTCTTCTCAGGAAAAAAGATGGTTAGAATTGGATTATAAAGCACTTATAAAAACATTTTCATGGTGCAGATGTTAAGAAAAAAAGACTACTTGCCAAATTAGATTATGTGTCTCCAATAACATAAAAGAAAGATGGGATTGTTATTTACCTGTTCGTCCCTCCGTATTAGCTGAATTAAAAAGCTCACCACTATAGGTAACCACAACAAGAGTATATTTTCTACCAGGAACTAAACCCTGGAAATGCCACTCTGTCAGATCTTTTCCACGTTGTGCTTCCTTCTGTGTACCATTTGTATTATAAAGATGTAATTCATAATAATCAACATCTCCTGGCGCTGGATTCCAAGTAAACCATAGGCTGTTAGTCATATTCCTACTGCCTCCTTTGAGATTGCTAACTGGAGCTGGGTCTAAACAGAAGACAATAGAGAATGCTCAACATTTATACCAGCCACCAGTTTGTACATCTGTACATCAAATATAAATATCTGTTGAATTCACAAAGTCCTTAGAATTATTACTTCTGATTGGCTGCCTTAAAGAGGGTCAAAATTTAACATCAAGTGGAATCTTACTATCCTACTGGATTGTCACACAAATATATGATATAGCAAGGCATTTTAATCTAAGCTTGGGGAGTGCTTATTTTGATGATCTGATGACAATCTGATGACAAAGAAGTATTCATAAGTTTTGTTTCAGTTTTAATTAATTTTGGATTGTAGATTTTGACTGGCAAAGAAAAGTTATGCTTTGTTGCAACAAGCTGATGTTCAGTTGTGTTTTATAGACTGTGCTAGTTTAAATTAACAACAGTTAACAACAGTTAATTTACTTATACTTGATAAAGAAAACTTTGATTAATCAAACGCAAAAAACAGAGCTTCCAAACAACTTCTAGATGGGCTGTAAAAAGAAACATGAGAAATGTTATAGTGAAGTATAAACAAGAAATGTGAGAGCTTAAGTAGAGCCTAGGCTTGTTTATACCTCACTAAACCATAGTTTAACTATGATACATGAACTTTCTCAGTCTCATGAAGAGCTTTACCTGTTCTTGCAAAGATGAATGCTTCTTTAGTAAGCTTGCCACTGTGAGTAACAATCACAATTTTGTATAATCTGCCTTGCACCAAATTCTGGAAGGAATACTTTTGGAGATTTTGGTTTCCTGAATTTCTGTCCTGAAGAGATGTGTCTGGATTATACAAAAAAATGTCATATTTATCAAATTCTCCCAGAGAAGTAGTCCAGTTGAATGATAAGCGTCCAGTGGTACGTTCTGTAACTTTCAGATTTGTGACAGCTGCAGGAGCTGAAATCAGAAAAGAGAGTGCCCTCTGAATAATCTAAAAAACTATACCGACACACTAAATATCCATAGTATTGCCTTCTATAAAATTAACTGGAAATGAATGCCATTATAATCTGATCTACTCCTGGCTACAAACTAAAAAAAAAAACATCACTGCATAAACTAGAAAATAGTCCCCAGATGCATTTATTTATGTATTATTCACCATAGTAATTGTTCAGTCATAATCAAGGTGGCTTATAAAACCTAAAAAGAACAGTTAATATAGTGTACTACCTTAGTATAATTAAAAATACTTATAGAGGATAATTTTCATAGGTGATAGTTGAAATGAGGAGTCCTTGGTTGTTTTCTTGTAGATGTTTCATTACTGAAATTTAGATAATATCTGCCCTAATAATGTTATCTAGTTTGGCTAATGAAACATCTGCAAGAAAACAATCAAGATCAGAGAGCACAAAGGAACTCAAAATAAAAAATCAATGGGTTTTCTATCAGCAAGTTCAACACATACATGCTTAAGTCATTTTTTAAATACAACAGACCCAAACATTCTTTAACATAAAAAAAATGTGTTTAAAGTGAGTATAGGCTCTGTCTACTGCAGCTTTTTATATGTGGACAGGTAAGTCTTTATATATAAGAGGGACCTAATTTTTGCATATTCCATCATTTATATTCTGAGCATTCAACTACTCATAAAATTAAAATGGCCAATTCATTTTCATGAAATTTGATGGATATGAAGTCAAAATGTTAAAGAGGTGTGGACTCTTTTAGGTTGGCTTTGATAATGGCAGTTTAGAAACAGGCATTTTTAAACTATTGAAACCCTTTCTTTTTAAGATGAAATGAATTCCCTTTTTCTTTTGTCATTGAAAGTTGACACATGATGGTTATACATGCATATTTCTGGATTATAGTTAAAATGTCTATCAGTGAAGAAGAAAAGGGTCTATTCTACTGATAGTGGATTCCTACTGTAGCCAGAACACATCTGCAAAAGTAGTTGGTCCCTAAGAGAAAAGCTGGCTGTAGTTCTCTAATATATATTTCTAACTAAATTAAAAATGGAACTATCATACCTACACTGAAATTACTGAATAAGTTGGCAATAAGGCAGGAGATCCAACTATAGGAAAAAGAGTAGAGCAAGGAAAATGGCTGCCATAAAAACAAAACCCCAAGCCAAGCCAAGCCAAGCCAATGCACATACGGTATATATGTGTGCATTGAGGAAGAGAGAAATAAGATAAGAAATAAAATAAGAAGTTGGGATATTTTACTGTTATTTACTATGTAATGATGCTGGGCTTTTTCTCCTGGAAGGGCTAATTATTGAGATTGATATATAAAGTCTACACTATAAAAACCGCAGTGTCCCCAATAAATAAGAAAGCCAGCAAAGAAAAAAAATTTCCAGGAACTTGATACGTGTAAATTTTATATCCCCAGAAAAACTCAAATCCCACTTATAGTAGAAGATATTTAGCATATTGAATTCAAAATACTTTTAACTTGAAATATTCACACATCTTTAATTTATATGGAGGCTTCTCATAATAAAGAAAAATAAACAAGAGTAAACCTATTATGGATATTTACCAGTGTATATAGGCAAGTCAAAATTAACTGAAATTTTATATAAGAAATTATTTGGACAGTTGAAATACTGGCATATTTGCTGGCATATTTTATTTATGTATTGCTTCCATAGCTAAGAAATTAGTTAAAATAATAATTCAATTAGCAAAGAACAATGCAAATATTCATGATGCAATTTAAAATTAATTAAAGTTGAACAGATTTTCGGCAACAGATTGTTGTTGTTTCATAGTAGAAGTGTTGAAATTATTATTATTATTATTATTATTAATTTAATTTCTATGCCGCCCTATTCCGGAGAACTCAGGGCGGCTCATAGCATAATAGAAATTACATACATATAAAAAACCCTTAAGTTAAAAAAAAAAAAGAAATACCTGCTTGGCCTTCAGTTTCTGCCCGACTGCTGAAGAGACCACCGCTGACAGTGAACATCTGTATTCTATATTTTTTGCCTGGTGTTAAATCTTCAAATTTATGCTGTTTAGCAGTGGCTGGTTTTGATTTATTGTGTAGAAGGACACCATGCTCAGTCAACAGGAGGATGTCATAACGTTCAGCTACCCCAGGAGCACTATTCCACATCACCATCAATGAATAACTGCTGTATTCATTGTCTGCATGCAACTGCTGAGCAGGAGCAGGAACTAGAAATAATTGTTTAATAGTAATATTTCAAATGAGTAGTTTTTCTATACATTTGGAAATTCCAAGTTCTATTTTTGGTAATTTTGGACTGTATTTACAATAATTGATGTTTGCTATTGAACTGCTATTGAGTCTGTCTGTTCAGATGAGGTGAGATCAAAACAATGGAATGTAAAATAAAGAGAATTGGATAAGTCATATCTGGTAAAACTCTAAGGTAAGTTGTTCCCCCTATGTTTTGGTGCCAAGAAAAACAACATCTCCCTGCAGCAGACATATTAATCAGAATCTCAACTACTTTTATGACAGCTGTTTTATATATTTATACCTCCCCCCTGCCCTATTCATTTCTAGCTTCTAATATAAATGAAATTCTCTTTAGGCAGATTTTTAACAAGCCACTTATGAAATTGATTATTGTAACTTAGCAATGTTCTTTAATTATTTTCTCCATTTTACTCAATTTTCAATTTTACAGGTAGTCCTTGACTTACTGCCATAGTTGAGACAGGAATTTTGATCATTGAGCAAAGCGGTCATTACGTCAGATGTCTACATGACCGCTTTCCTCAGTGACTGCAATCTTGGCCCTGCCGGTTATGGTTATTAAGCAACCACGTAGATCATTGAATGGATGTGGCAAAAGAGGTGCCTGACAAAGGTGGACTGGAGAGACAAGGAGGGGATTGTGAACTGTTTGCTCCTATGGTTTCAGGAAGAGACTTACTTGTTCGTCCAATAGCAGTTGAATTGTTCTGCAGGAAGCCACTCTTGGTCTGTACAACAATGATGTACTGCTTCCCTGCATCTAGTTTATTAAAAATGTGCTCATACACATGTTTGGAAACCGTCTGGACACTAAGGGGATGGTTCCGATGAAGTATTGTGACAGTATAAGAATCAACATCTCCTCCTCCAGGGGTCCAATTCACTTTCAAGCTGTTCATCATTCCGGCAGGTGAAATATGAATATTTTTAACTGCACTTGGAACTAAAGAGACACAAAGCAATATGGGAAGGAAAGTTACTTTACGTTTCCTTAATATAGCATATATTTTCAAAATTGCAGAAAACATGAAAGACAGTCATCTGTTTTATAATTTTGTAAACAAACTTTAAGAGAGGTTATAATAGGAGGCAGGCAGGGACCCAAAGATTTTGGAGAAAAATTGCAGATGCTTCAATGTGAATTTACAGAAAGTAAATTGATGAGCAAATGCCAAGAATAAATACTCAAAGCCTGGATTCTGAACAGGCTAGCAAAGTAAATGTATAGATGTGATGGAAATGGGATGGGAAGGAGGATTCAGTGCTGTGAACTTTAAATCCTGCCATTCTAAACACAATTCTGTGATAAGAGTGTACTTTCACTTTTAATTTCTACTAGACAACCTGTGCCTATTCAATCATTGTTTCAGACATATTTCCTTACCAGATTCCTCAATGCTTTCTACGAAGGCAGAGCTTCTAAAATATTGGAAAAGTTCTTAAAAATTAGAGAAATATTCAGTTATATATCTGCTTCGAAAGTAGCCCATATTGAACTGTACAGCACTGTCAAACATTAGCAATTGACCACAGGAAATGTTTTATGACATTTTGTATTATGTCATGAAATATTTTATGATAATGTTAATGTCACCATGTTGGAATGGATGAGGCTGGGGCCTTCTTAGCCTAGGATTGTTTTTTCAAATTGTTCAAGCAAATACCTCTAGATACCTACATGTAGAAGATGGAGACATACTCCTCTTCTAATGTAAATTCTCAAGCAATGCTGTCCCTCATTGTAAAGCCATACAAGTTTGTGACCATACACAGCCCCTTCTTGCATGCTGTTTTTGTATATTAAGTCATACTGTATCCCCTATGTTGCATACATAGGTACAGAATTAAAAATGCATTTCCCTTCTTGCGATCTGCTAGATCAGGGTCCCCAACCCCCGGTCCATGGACTGGTACCGGGTCGCAGAATGCCAGCAACCGGTCTGCACAAACAAGCAAAGCCCCATCCATGGGATGCAGGCAGCACACAAAACCATGCACACTCTGGTCCGTGGAAAAACCTTTCTCCACAGAACCGGTCCCTGGTGCCCAAATGGTTGGGGACCTTGTGCTAGATCATACTGCATTGTCCCAAATTTGTGAAAAATTACAGCTCTCATGCATTTGTCACCCAACAAAGGCAAGTTCAGAAGTCTTTTGATATATTTTTTCCTAACCTGTCAATCCTTCTATGAAAGTAGAGCGCTGTGCTTCACCACTTATTGTCATGACAACAATTTTGTAAAGGCGGCCTGGAGTGAGGGATGTAAACTTGAATGATTCGACAGTATTTTCAAGGTGATGAGGTGGAAAAACTTTCATGTCATTGAACAGAAGCTGGATCTCATACTGATCAACATCTCCATCAGCTTTGGACCAAGTAATATATAAATCTTCAGTGCTTCTGTCACTAAGAGTCAACTCTTTTACTGATTCTGGAACTGAAGAATGAGGGAAAGGACAGTGTGAGGTACACATATACATATACACAAACACACATAGCCTTGAGGAGCAGTTTACTCATTTTGATCAGCTTTTATTTTATTTATTTATTTATTTATTCGGATTTGTATGCCGCTCCTCTCCGAAGACTCGGAGCGGCTTACAACATATATATATATAAACAATTGAACAAATCCGAACAACATTAAAAATACAAACCCCATACATACTCATCAATCACACCACAATCAACAATCATCCCCAGGCCTGCCGGCAGAGGTAGGTTTTTAAATTCTTTCGGAAGGCCAGGAGGGTCGGAGAAACGCGGACTTCAGGAGGTAGTTGGTTCCAGAGGGTGGGCGCCGCAACAGAGAAAGCCCTCCCCCTAGGGCCCGCCAGACGACATTGTTTCGTTGACGGGACCTGGAGGAGGCCGACCCTGTGCGCTCTCACCGGTCGTAGAGAAGTATGTGGCAGAAGGCGGTCCCGTAAGTATCCTGGTCCCAAGCCATGAAGGGCTTTATAGGTAATAACCAACACCTTGAATTGGGCTCGGAGACCAATAGGCAACCAATGCAGCGTGCGGAGAGTTGATGAAATGTGGGCACAACGAGGAAGACCCACAACTGCTCGCGCAGCTGCATTTTGCACTAATTGTAGTCTCCGAACACTCTTCAAGGGTAGCCCCATGTAGAGAGCGTTGCAGTAGTCGATCCTCGAGGTGACAAGGGCATGTGTGACTGTGAGGAGTGACTCCCGATCCAAGTAAGGACGCAACTGGTGCACCAGGCGAACCTGGGCAAATGCCCCCCTCGCCACTGCCGACAAATGATGATCCAATGTCAGCTGTGGATCAAGGAGGATTCCCAAGTTGCGAACCTTCTCTGAGGGGTTTATAGATTCACCCCCCAGGGTAATCGAAGGACAGATAGAAGTGTCCTTGGGAGGCATCACCCACAGCCACTCTGTCTTATCGGGGTTGAGCCTTAATCTGTTATCACCCATCCAGACCCTCACAGCCTCCAGACACCGGCACATCACCTCAACCGCTTCACTGATATGGCCAGGAGTGGAAATGTACAGCTGAGTATCATCAGCGTACTGATGGTATCTCATTCCGTGGCAGTGGATGATCTCACCCAGTGGCTTCATGTAAATAAAACCACAATTTTTTAAATAAAACCACAATTTTTATTAGCCATCAAGAAAGTTATTATTAAAAAAACCCTATAATTATCTTACTGTGTGATAATTAAAGATCTTTTTACTGAACTGAACTTAAAGCCTCAAACCATTAAACTGAAAGAGGAAGAAAGCTCTTGCAAAGGGGAGGATTACCATTTCTTTAGGCCACTTGATTTATGCGACTGGTACAGAAGACGGCCCATAGACCTTTCTTCACCAACCTATTCATTTACCTATGGAGAGCTGCATGCATTCTTTTTTTTTTCCCAATATAAAAATTCTTTTATTAAAACAATCAACATTGAACATAAAAACATATTATGCAGCATTCATCATGGCACCTGATATACAATACTAAGTATTAGTTCAATATTAATGTGAACAACATTAAACATAAGATCCTATTGCTAAGCAATCATCCTAGAACATAGCATACAACATTAGGTATTAATCTTTGTAAACATCTGTTTTAGTAAACGTTCTTCCCTCCTCCCTTCCATCTTCAAGTATACTCCAAATACATTTTGTTTGATTGGTGTTTCTCTTATGTATGGTCAATCTACTGTATCTAGTCTATCGTATATTGTTCGTTTGCGCTTCTGAATTGACTTCATCCCATTACTAGTGCAATCTTTTATAGTCCCTAACCAGAGATCCTGAGGTAAAAGTTTCATATCCTGTGGTAGAGATTCAGTCTGCTTTAGCAATATTAAAGCAAACAACATTAGTCCCATTACTAGTGCAATCTTTTATAGTCCCTAACCAGAGATCCTGAGGTAAAAGTTTCATATCCTGAGGTAGAGATTCAGTCTGCTTTAGCAATATTAAAGCAAACAACATTAGTCATAAGGTTATGTTAAGAGGCATTAGTTATAGAACATATACATTCAACATTCTTGTTGCCTATCATAACTGGGCTAATACAGGTATTCCTCGACTTTGTTTAATGACTGTTCAAAGTTACAAGGAGAATGAAAAAAGTGAGTTATCACTATTTTTCACACCTTTGACCACTGCAGCATCCCCATGGTTACATGATCAAAATGCAGATGCTTGGCAACTGACTCCTATTTATCATGGTTGCAGCATCCCAGTGTCATGTGATCACCTTTTGCAACCTTCTGACAAGCTAAGTCAATGGGGAAGTCAGATTCACTTAACAATTGTGTTACTAACATCTACTTTGATTCACTTAACAACTGTGGCAGGAAAGGTCGTAAAAATCAGGCAAAACTCACTTAACAACCATCTCACTTAGCAATTAAAATTGTGGGCTCAATAGTGATCATAAATTGAGGACTACTTGTACATACATTCAAAAATGATTTCAATCATTTTGAAATACATATATTTTTGAGTGAGCATGAATTTTAATTATTTGCATTCTACCTTAATAGAAATATTTATGTAACCTAAACCAATTGATACATCTTTTATAACACAATAGTGTTTTTGACATGGCATCTATATATGAGATGATATAACCTAGGTTACTTTACTTAGGGAAAATATTTAACATATCCTTTAAACACGTTAAAAGGTTCTACATATTCTTTTTGAGGAATGAGGTTAAACACTATTCTGGTGATAGCTAGCACGCTATGATTCAATTTGTTTCTTAAGAATGTATAGAGATATTTTTACAGGAAATGCTGTATGATGGGAGATGACATTATCTCTTTCTTTCCAGAACTTATTTGTCATAAATGTACATATACAAGCATGCACACACATCTTTTGTTTAATTTGGGCATATTTTTCACTGAACATAGCCTTACTAAATCCAGTGTAAGATTTCTATAAGAATTCAGAACTATCTTTCCAAACTGGGCCACTTCTATGTTCTAGAATTGATAAATATAGCGTTTTGGCAAAGCCTGATCCAGGACATTCTTGAAATGAAGAATATTACTCACTGGACAAAATAGTGTTTCTTCAGTAGACTGAAAGTTAATATCTATTCTCTTAATTGCTAAGAGTCATACAACTATTCATCTTGGAAGTGAAGACTTTGCAAAGGTCAAACAAATGAATTAGTCTACTGAAGGATGATAAGTTCTGGAGTGGCATGACCTTGATTTTAATTTGTTGTTTTATTTTAATTTATTAGCTGGTCATAAACATCAAATTATAAGACAGGCACTTGATCTTTCTTTACATAGGAAAACAGTCCTTAATAATCAGTTCAATTAATAAGATCTTCAGTTCAGATGTGTAATATTTAAATTGGATTTTTAATTTTAAAGTATAGCTTATTTGAACCACTCTTGAACATTCACTTACCTGTTCTTCCATTAGCCCTTTCACTGGTTTCGTATTTTCCACTCCTTGTGCAAACAGTTACACTGTAAAGCCTTCCTGGAATCAGGTTAGTGAATATACATTCGTTGACATCCTTGGAGATAGTTTTCGTTTGAATGAAATCATTGTTGTGCTTGATGATCACTTCATAATTGTCATAGTCTCCAGTGGCATGTAGCCAGGATACTTTTAAATAGTCACTTCTTGCAGAATTGCTTACTGTGAGTCCCTGGACATTTGAAGGAACTGAAAAGATAAAACATACTCCAATGTGCCATTATATCTGATACAGTCGATACACAAAGTAATTTGAGAAAGGAATTGGTATAGGTCAATTCTAAGGAAAGGATAATCATTCTGACCTATCTGTAGTTGTATGCAGTAAAATTTATCCTGATAAACATAGTCTCATGATGAGTATCTGGTTTCACGCCAGTAATTATCGAGCTACTAACATTACAAATGAGTCTTCTTATCTAGGCTAAAATGATTTGTTTGGATATGTAAAAATTGAGCAAAATCCTATTTTTATTGTCCTTCTTTGTTCTCGTCTATATAAATGACTTATTTCCCAGGGCTGCAATATGCATGAATAAAATAAGAGTTATATAGAATGTTGTTGCCTAAATTAAAATGATGGGATTGTGGTCCATATATTAATTACTGTATATTTTCTTATATATATCTCACATCTATCTATCTATCTATCTATCTATCTATCTATCTATCTATCTATCTATCTATCTATCTATCTATCTGTATATATCTATATCTATAATACACACATACACACACACACACATACACACATATTTGGATGAGGGGATAGATGGGAAACTCATCAAATCTGCAGGTGACACCAAGCTGGCAGGAATAGCCAATACTCCAGAAGACAGTCTTATGATACAGGAGGATCTGGACAGACTTGAACATTGGGCACTATCTAAAAAATGAAATTCAATGGTGAAAAAAGTACGGCTCTACATTTAGGCAAGAAAAACCAAATGCACAGGTATAGTTTAGAAGGCACTTTGCTCAATAGTAGTAACTGTGAGAGGGATCTCGGAGTCCTAGTGGACAATCACTTAAATATGAACCAGGAGTGTGCTGCAGCTGCCAAAAAAGCCAATACAGTGCTAGGCTGCATTAATAGAGGGATAGAATCAAGATGACATGAAGTGTTAATACCACTTTACAATGCCTTGGTAAGGCCACACTTGGAATACTGCATCCAGTTTTGGCCACCATGATGTAAAAAAGATGTTGAGACTTTAGAAAGAGTACAGAGAAGAGCAACAAAGATGATTAGGGGACTGGAGGCTAAAACTTAGAGGAATGGTTGCTGGAATTGGGTATGTCTAGTTTAATGGAGAGAAGGAACGCTACACCCCACTGCAGGGAGGCGGAACCAATTGTTTGGTACCGCCCCAGGCGACTGATGGAACCCGAGAGGTTCCAGACGGAGCTTGGGCCAATACCGGAGGCTCTAACACATATAACACACAACTCGGTCGGGGCGCTGGTAGCTGCCTGGGATAGGGCAGCTGCTGATGCCTTGGATAGGGTTGTGCCTTTGCGGCCTCTGAACCGGCGTGGTTCTCGATCGGCTCCCTGGTTTAACGGGGAGCTGAGGGAGATGAAGCGCCGGAAAAGACGCCTAGAGAGCAGTTGGAGGGCGAGTCGCTCTGAGTCTGACCGAACACGAGTAAGAGACCATATTAGGACTTACTTAGTGGCAATAAGGGCAGAGAAGTGTTCTTATGTCACTGCCCTTATTGCGTCATCAGATAACCGCCCAGCCTCCCTGTTTAGAGTAACCCGCTCCCTCCTTCATCGGGACGTGAGGGGGGACCCCTTGGAGGGAAGAGCTGAGGATTTTGTGCAATACCTGCATGACAAAATCGCTCAGATTCGGGAAGGCTTTAACTTCAATGAAGGCGGTCCAGCAGAAGTGGCTGAGGCCGGTCTTGAGACTGCTATCTGGGCTGAGTTTGACTACGTGACACCTGATGACGTGGACAGGTTGCTGGGAGGTCTTAGAGCAACCACATGTTTATTGGACCCGTGTCCCTCCTGGTTGGTACTGGCCTCCAGTGAGGTGACACGAGGCTGGCTCCAGGCAATTATCAACGCCTCATTGAGTGAGGGTGTCTTCCCCGCCGCCTTGAAAGAGGCGGTGGTGCGACCCCTCCTCAAGAAGCCCGCCTTGGACCCGGCTGTTCTATCTAATTACCGTCCTGTCTCCAACCTTCGCTTTGTTGCGAAGGTTGTTGAGAGTGTGGTTGCTCGACAGTTCCCTCAGCACCTGGAGGAATCGTCGTACCTGGACCCATTCCAGTCGGGCTTCAGGCCAGGTTACAGCACGGAAACAGCTTTGGTCGCATTGGTGGATGATCTCTGGCGGGCCCGGGACAGGGGTTGCTCCTCTATCCTGGTGCTATGGGACCTCTCAGCGGCTTTTGATACCATCGACCATGGTATCATGCTGCGCCGGCTGGCGGGGCTGGGTATAGGGGGCACCGTGTTTCGGTGGTTCTCTTCCTTCCTCTCTGGCCGGACGCAGTTTGTGTTGACAGGGGGTCAGAGGTCGACCCCGAGGCCCCTTGATTGTGGGGTACCTCAGGGGTCCATCCTCTCACCCTTGTTGTTCAACATTTATGTGAAGCCGCTGGGTGAGATCATCCGAGGTTTTGGGGTGGAATTCCATCAGTACGCTGATGATACTCAGCTGTACATTTCCACCCCGAACCACCCAAATGAAGCTCTTGACGTGCTGACCCAGTGCCTGGAGGCCGTGCGGATCTGGATGGGGAAGAACGGTCTCAAGCTCAACCCCTCCAAGACCGAGTGGCTGTGGTTACCGTCGTCCCGGTACAACCAGCTGACTCCATCGCTGTCTATCGGGGGCGAGTCAGTGGCCCCCACGGGAAGGGCTCGCAACTTGGGAGTCCTCCTAGATTCACGGCTGTCCCTTGAGGACCATCTGACGGCCGTGGCCGGGAGGATGTTTTACCAGATTCGTCTGGTACGCCAGTTGCGCCCCTTCCTAGATAAGGACGCGCTACGCACAGTCACCCATGCCTTCGTCACTTCCAGACTGGACTATTGTAATGCTCTCTACATGGGGCTCCCCTTGAAGTGCACGCGGAGGCTTCAACTGGCACAGAATGCGGCCGCGCGGGTGGTAGTGGGGGCACCCTGGCGGGCACGAATGGCCCCCATCCTGCGCGAGCTGCACTGGTTGCCGGTGGCTTTCCAGGTGCGCTTCAAGGTACTGGTTACCACTTTTAAAGCACTCCATGGCATAGGACCCAGTTATTTACAAGACCGCCTTCTGCCAGTAAATACCTCCCATCGACCAGTTCGCTCCCACAGAGAGGGCCTCCTCAGGGTGCCATCAGCTAAGCAGTGTCGGCTGGTGGCGCCCAGGGGGAGAGCCTTTTCTGTGGGGGCACCGACGATGTGGAACGAGCTCCCCCCTGAACTCCGGACGTGTCATGATCTCCGCACCTTCAGAAGAGAATTGAAGACTCATCTCTTCAATCAAGCCGGCCTGGCCTAGATCTCCTCAGGTTTTAAATTTTTAAACAAGGCTGTTCGGGTTTTAGAATTGGGTTTTTTAACAGGTTTTTAGTAACAGCCTTGTATTTATTTAATTTAATTTAATTTTAAATATTTATTGTTTTATATGTTTTTATTGGGTTGTAAACCGCCCTGAGTCCTACGGGAGAGGGGCGGTATAGAAATTGAATAAATATAATATATATATAATATATTAGCAGTGTTCCAATATCTCAGAAGCTGCCACAAAGAAGAGAGAGTCAAGCTATTCTCTAAAGCACCTGAAGGCAAGACAAGAAGTAATAAGTGGAAACTAACCAAAGAGAGAAGCAACCTAGGACTAAGGAGAAACTTCCTGACAGAACAATTAATTAGTGGAACAACCTGCCTCCAGAAGCGGTGAATACTCCAACACTGGAAGTCTTTAAGAAGAGATTGGATAGTCATTTGTCTGAAATGGTATAGGGTTTCCTGCCTGAGCAGGGGGTTGGACTAGATGACCTCCAAGGTCCCTTCCAACCTTATTTTATGTATATATAGTATTATCAGCCATGCAGCTGCTGAAAGAATTTTTTCAAATTACTATCCGTCAATCACCTGTGGTCCATGGAGGTCTACCAGGTGGTTGCAGCCTCCCTATGTTCGGCAGTCATAATGTTCATGCTGTCTGAGCTCCGCTTTTCCCAAAATTGACAGCCAGTCAGCTGGCCAGAGACCATTCACAATCTCAATACTGCCAGCCAATTGGCCAGAACAAAATTGCTCACCTGCACACACACACATCAATTCACCACTAATTAGCTTGCCAGAACACAGTTACACACTACTTGTGCCCTGACTCAAATAGTAAATACATAGTCAGTTTTGGAGTACACTTTAAATACTACAAGGTTCTTAAATATTTACTTTATTTACCAAGGGTTAGAACTTGTTTCTATAAACTATTAGTTGGAGCCTAGTCTTTCAGGAGAACATACAATAATATATAGTTACAAACATTTATTTCACAATATCACACTGATCTAAATGGGAGAATAAGTTATTATATATTTTTGGCCTTTTTGTATTTGTTCTGTTAGAAAATAATATTCCCTCTTATAATAGCAAATACTTTTTGGTTCATAGCGCAACTCATAGTTTTTATATTCTTTTATGAGAAAAATATTAAATGTATTCTAATAATAATAATAATAATAATAAAGTATGATAACATTGAACAATCAAAAGCAATGCTGTTATTTTCATCTGAATGAAAATACATATTTATTCTTAATTCATAATGATCTTTTACAAGTTTTGTTCACAACATTTTTCTTTAATGCAACTATTTAGCAAGCAGACCTGTTCAAACAATATTTTGCCATTCACTCAAGAGCAAAGCTTGGTGCTTGTTACTTTCTTGATATTATATAAGCAGGGGTATCAAACTGCCGGCCCGTGGGCCAGATGCATCATGCTGAAACCGCGTCCATCCCATTGCTGGCATTGGAAAAAAGTCGCGATACATCGTGACACGTCATGTGATGTCATGAATTTGACACCCATAGCATACAGCTCAGGGAGACACAATATATGTGTGTGCCTGCGTGTGTCTGTGTATCTCAGACATACCTACATATCGTTCACAATAGAGCTATGGTAGATCCATCGTTAGCGGAATACATTCAAACGTCTTCCTTCAACTATTTTTTACCTGTTCTCTCTTGACTGAAAGACTCGTTTTCATATTTCCCACTCTTGGTTGTTATCACCACATCATAGAGACGACCCGGTGTGAGAGTGTTGAAGGAGCACTCGCTGGTGGATTTTGCAATGGTGAGGATATGAACAGTCTGACCTCCATGGGAGAGTGTCACCATGTAGCTATCCACATCCCCCGCAGCTGGCAGCCAGGAAACACTCAAATAATCACTTCGTCCTGAATTGTTCACAGTGACTCCACTTACACTGGAAGGAACTGCACATCAAAGCAACAGAAAGTTTTCAGTTTACCAGGTGTTCAGAGAAAGTTTCACGATAAGGTCCACATTTATAACAACAGAGAATTTTGTGACACCTAAAATGACAAAAATGTGTTATTGCATAAGCATTTTTAGATCTCAGTCCTGAAGTGGACCTCTGATTGGAGAAAGTTTATGCAATGCTAATTGTTAGTTTTTAAGTTTCCATGAGATTCTTCATTCTTTTGGTGCAGAAGTCCTTGGTAGTCCTTGAATTACAATACTTCATTTAGTGACTATAGTGGCATTGAAAAAAGTGAGTTATAACTAGTCCTCACATTTACAACTGTAGTAGCATCTTCACAGTCACATGTTCAAAATTTGGGTGCTGGCAATTGGCATGTATTTATGCCTGTTGCAGTGTCCCAGGGTCACGTGATCATCATTTCTAACCTTCTCAGCTGGTTTCTGACAATGTCAATGAGGGAAGCCAAATTCATGATTCATTTAACAACTGCAGTGATTTGCCTAACAACAGTGGAGAAAAGGTTGTAAAATTTAACCTTGCTTAGCAACTGAAATATTGGTCCCAACTGTCATTGTAAGCCGAAGACTACCTGCACACCTGTTCTTCTGGAGGCTTAGAGCTTCCTTCATCTAGAAGACCAAGGCAGTGGGATCATCTCTTTTTCTACTGAGAATCAATTCCCTTAGGGATAATCTGTTGGGGGGAGGGACATTAGAATTGCAGGGTGAGGCTGAAGCAAACCCTGAGTGGAAAAATCAAAACAAAAAGTCGTGGCCTTTCTCTCTACTTCATTTTCCCTCCAATCAGATGACAATTCTGGCCACCACAGAGCTTTTTTTCTTGTAATGTGCTGGAGTAAAAAATAAATTAAAAATGCAATGGGCTGATTGGGATCACTGTTACCGCAGGAAGAGAAAGGAGGTGCTTATTCCTCCTGCCCCCACTATAGTTTGCTGTGTGGCCACAAGGAAATGAAAAATAAAGCAGAGAAAAAAAGCAGGGATGAGTTATTCTGTTCTAAATATTGTTTCTACTGTACAGTAGAAATAAATGAAGGGTTAAACCTCCATTCTCCCTATAAGTAACATTGCTGACTGGTGGAAATTAGTTCAACCTAAAAAAATCCTGGGATGGGGGCTAAAATAGCCATGTAAACTTGGTGCTGACTATGGCATTCACAATACTCTCTTCTACAAATTTAATTAAATGTTTTGGACACCAAGCAGAAAAAAGTTACCTTGCACTTATGTTGCTAGTACAATATAGTTTATTGAATCAGCAATTCTTGCAGTTAAAAGGAATTTATATAGAACTTAGACACGTAACATTAATTAAAGCAACACATACACACACACATAAATACAAGGAATCTTATTTACAGTTGTTCATCTATAAAAAAAAGCAAAATGATCAGCCAAACTTTTGGAGGTGCTGCAACAGAATACCTTACTTTCACAAATTTTGAAGTTGCCTGCCCTCTAGTGGAAAGATTTATGAACAATTTATCTGAGAATGAATTTTATTTTTTTTCACATTTGTTTTTCAAGTTTCTTTCAATAATTATCTGAATCATATTATAAAATGATATATCCTCAAACTGTCTGACTCTATTAATTTAGGCTTTTAAAATATATAAATTCTGTAACTGAAAAGCATTAATTCAAGCATTTTACCTATCACTTAAGAAATTCAGCATACTCCTATCAAATGTTTGTGAGTGTTTATATTCTTCTGAAATCTCCATTTTAAAAATCAAATCAACTTTATTCTTAAAAGGAAAGAGTATGTATATGATGTCAGCTTTTCACATAAGCTGAAGAATGGAAAATCCATGATACAAATGTGAACAAAGCTCAAGGAATAAATATTTCATTATTTTCTTTTGAAAATACTGAAAAATGTCAGTCCCAAGAAAACAGTGGCCGGGTGAATTTTCAGAAGACCTGAAAAAATATTTTAATTTGGGGTTTTTTGGAGGGGTGGGGGATGGGGAGAGATAGTGTCTTTAAATCTGGGGACTGGCAGGACAAGTCCTTGCAGTGTTCAAGGCAAGATTTCAGAAGACGTTTGCTATTGCCCCTTTCTTAGGGTTGAAAAGTGACTAGATGAAGGTCACCCAGCTGGTTTTATGCTTAAGGTAGAACTAGAACTCAGAGTCTATCAGTTTTTACTTCAGTGTCTTAACTGCTACATCAAATTGGCTATCAACCTATAATTATACTCACATTTTATTTTATCTTTCAAGAAAGAAGTAAAGCTTTCTTTTTCTTATCTCACTATATGCTCCATTTGAAGAATGCTTCAGATTTCTTAGCCTTGTAAAGCAAGCCACAAACTCTCAAATGTTATTCAACTGTTGGCCAGTTCCTATACCCCAGCCATCATAATTATTGGGCACCAAGTTAGAAATAGCTATTCTAGTACATTACAGAATCAAGGAATATTTTTAAAACAGAGATATTTGGGCAATATTAAAACAAAAACACCTAGTTCTTTAAGCAGCAGGCATTTTCATTGATCATCATCACTTTCTCCACAACCACCACTGGACATTTTAATCCCTAAGAACTACTATCCCAGCTGAGATTTATTCCTGATGATTTAATGGATTCAAACATGGAGCAATATGGAATCAATTTCCATTGCCTTTTCCCCCAGTTTTTTTAATTTGCTGGTTCAGTCAGTAGACTTTTCCAGACATTGTTTGACTCGCTAGTCTCCTACCCAAGTCCACCCAACCAACCTAGTCTTCTACCAAGACAAGTCAGTCAGAAGCCACCTGATTACTATTTTAAAATATTGCTGATTTGGTTTCCTCTCTGAAGGACAGACGTGATACAATCATTTTAACATATTCACTCATGAATAAATGTATACATTATCTACCTACCTGTTCTTCCTTCAGCAATCACTTGTCTGGAAGATATTCCTCCACTAACAGTGGTAACAACTACTGAATAGAGTCCTCCAGGTTTTAAGGACTGGAAGTGGTACTTATCGGTATCACTGGAAACAGTCTCATTTTTTATGACAACATTTTCATGAATCACCAATACTTGGTATGAATCTACATCTCCTTTTGGCCTTATCCAGTTGGTGAACAGACTGTTGGTTGTTCCTTGGTTTGCTACATTTAAGCTCGTCACTTGTGCTGGAACTGGAAGATTAGCGTTAGGGTTAATGAATGAAATTACGGTTTATATTTACATAACATTTACATAAAATTCAAAATCATACCAATAAAATCCATAATACAGGTAGTCCTCGACTTACGGCCACAATTGAGCCCAAAATTTCTGTTGCTAAGTGAGATATTTGTTAAGTGAATTTTGTCCCATTTTATGACCTTTCTTGCCACAACTGCAATTGTTAAGTTAGTGGCATGGTTCTTAAGTAAATCTGGCTTTCCTGTTGCTTGTCAGAAGGTCACAAAAGGGGGTCATGTGACCCTGGGACACTGCAACCGTCATACATAAGAGTCAGTTGCCAAGCGTCTGAATTTTTATCACAGGACCATGGGGATGCTACAATGATTGTTTGAAAAATGGTCATAAGTCACTTTTTTCAGTGTTGTAACTTTGAATGGTCACTAAAAGAATGGTTGTAAGTCGAGGACTACCTGTACATGGTCAAATGTTCAAATGTCTTGAACATTTCTGAAATTTGAAAATTATTGGTCTCTTGGGAACAAAAGCTCTTCGAATCAATTTCAATACTGGAGGGTGGAACAAAACATGTATTTTTGCCAAGTATAGGCCAATCTTTTCTGTTTATTAATTCTGATTTATTAAAAAGGACACTTGTTACAACGTTTTCCTTACAGAAGCCTACATGTACCAGTGAAAATGCCATCCGAAAGAGATCTTGATGCAAGGCATCCTGTAAAAAATTCCCAAAGCCAAATGAATAGCATGATCCAATGAATATAGTTTACAGCTTCAAAAGCCTTTCAATGAGGTTTTTCACCAAGAATTCTTAAATAAAGGTCACAGCATAAGAGGAGAGATCTGCTTATTAGTTAAACTAAACTCTTAGTTAAAGGAGTAGATGTAAAAATAAGTATACAGTTATTACAATGAAATATGTAATTATTCCATTATTCCATTATTGCAATAAACTGAATTTGTAGTTTAATAAATAAGGAATGTGAAGTCAAGGGTGAGGAGTGAGGTGATTTTATTTGTACACAAAACCAGTGATTAAGGATGGTTAAAGAAAAGTGCTGGTGAAAATTTGCAAAAGGATCTCTTCAAAGTGGAGGAATATGTAATGGCAGGCAATCAGAGTTCGGTGTAAATTAGCAAACCATGATGTGGACTGGGGCAAAACCTCTTAGTATTGCATATATGTGTTTATATCTTATTTGCAAAAATTGACCAAGACAGAGATATTGCAGTTGTGACAGTTCAATGAAAATATCAACATATCAAATAAATACTAAAAAAAACATATCCCATGAGCAAAACCAAGCTGTTAATATTGTAAAACCTTTATATAGATCCCAGGTATTGCAATTCTTGGAATACTAGATATAGAAACTAACTATTGGACAGCTAGAAAATGTGGAGAAAAAGGCAAGGAAAATGATTGGTCCTAAAATAATTCCTCTCCGAGGAAATGTTACCATATTGGTATGCCTTTAGAGGCAAAAAAAATGAATAAGATGACAAGGTAGATTTGATTCACTGCTACAAGATGTCATGATGGCTGCCAACTGAATTGCTTTAAAATGACACATTCATAAAGCATCAGCTTATTAGGGGATACTTGTTGTGATGGCTAGACATTTAACTCCAGCATCAGAAACACTAGGCTGATAAACAAAATTGAAAATGCTTTGGCTCCTGCTCTGCTTGTGAGATTCTGAAAACATCTGGTTGACTACAATGGGAACAGAATGCTAGATAGAAGGAGTCCTTATTTAGAGACTGCCTCATTTAATAACTGTTCAGAGTTGCGATGGTGATGAAAAAGTTTACACATCTTGTAAATTTTCACATTTATGAGATCTTTTTAGGTCTATAAAGTATAGACCAAGAAAACTGAAGAAAAAACATAAACACAATTTCAGAATCCAATTATATTTCATCTCTAGTTATCGACTATGGAAAACCCCATTTCTGCCCTCTCTGGATTCTGTCATACGATGAAGGGGAAGGGGGCTGAACAAAGGGGTTTTATGGCCCTCACTTCCTTCGGTACAACTTCAAAGGAATTGAATGTGGATACCACCAAAAGGATTAAATCATAACAATGGGGCCATTAGCTTTCATCTGCTCCTCTCTAAAGTCTCCCTTCCGCCGACAGTGAGGAAAAAGAGGGTGGAAATTTGCTGATCCAGTAGTCCCCACTCCCTGCCGACCCACAGATGGCGATCTGGATGGAAGACACTACCACCGACAACAAAGGCACCGGTCCATTCAAAGACTCCTGCTGCTGGACGTGAAATTCAAGGGGGAGCCAACATGCTTGGGGTTTTTCCTAACCCAAGTCCTCAGCTACATGGAGGAATACGGGCGGGACATCCCCAGCAACAAAGCCCGTATTCGGATCGTGCAATCTGCCCTGGACAGGCCGGCCACAGATTGGGTGGTGAACTTGCATGACTCCAATGCCCCAGAGCTCAACGACTTCAACCGTTTCATGTCCTCTCTGAGAAGGCGATTTGAGGACCCCCTGGCTGATCACAAAGCCAGCGAAAGGATAAAAACGATGAGGCAAGGCAAATGCTCGGTAGCTGAATATACGCAAGAATTCCGGGCCATTGCCAGCAAACTGAACTGGCCGGAAGACATCCTCCTTAGCCATTTCAAAGACGGACTAAATTGTGACCTATATGATGCTTGCCTGCTCCGAGGAGACCCACACCAACTTGACAAATGGTACGTCCTGGCAGAGGAAGAAGAGATTGACATATTGAAGAGGCACCACCGAGGAAAACAATGGAGCTGCTCACTGCCTGAGTTGACACGTGAACCAGTGAAACCATCGGCTACGGCCAAGAAGCAAATGGGGTGTTTCAAGTGCGGGAGAGAAGGGCATTGGGCTGTAGAATGCCACTCAAAAGCCCCCCAGCACAACCCAGCCAGCAAATCCGGAAAGTCTCCAGCTCAGCCAAAAGAACCTGCCGTGAGAATGATGGAGGCTGTGGAATCCCCCACCTCTGCTCATCAGGGAGAAAGAACTCCAGCCTACACCGCAGGGCCAGTGGACGCCTCAGACAACAGCTCGGAGGGCGAACCCCTGGTAAGTGGACGCATCGCACCCATTCTCAAGACAGTGACTATATTAATTCCCCCCATGCCCAAAGCTGTGAAGGTGAAAGCCTCAATAGACTCTGGCTGCACCCGCTACCTCATTAGCCCGACGCTAGTGGGGAATCTGGGCGTTCCATCAAGGAGACTGGAAAAACCAATCTCATTAGGCCAGTTAGATGGGTCCATAGCAGGGGGGCGGTGTCACCTACCCTATCCACTTTACCAATACACCTCTCCCTGGGCAAACATGAGGAAGACATAACGTTTGTGGTGATTCCAGGCATGGAATGCCCAATGATCCTAGGGATGGAATGGTTAAAAAAAATGGAACCCCTGGGTGAATTGGAGGATGGCAGAAATCAAATTCCCGAAGGGGGACCCTATGGACTTAAAATCCCAAGGGGGGCTACCAGAATCAAGAACAGAAAAAGCATCCATGGGAGAGGAAAAGGGACTACCAGAAATACCAGAGGAATACAGAGACCTTGCTGAGGTTTTCAGTGAGGAGAGGGCGGATGAGCTCCCCCCCACCAACCCACAGACTGTGCCATTGAATTCAAGCCTGGGGCAAAACTCCCGAAGCCCAAATTATACTCCATGAGCCCAAAGGAGAAGGAGGAAATGGAGAGATTCATAAAGAAAAACCTAGAAAGGGGATTCATTGAGCCAGCCAAGCCTAAAGTGGCTGCCCCGGTCCTCTTTAGAGAGAAGAAGGACGGCTCTTTACGCTTATGCATGGATTATAGGGCCCTGAATACAATCAGTGAAAGCAACCTATATCCTCTGCCCCTCATGAAGGACATGTTGTCACACCTCTCGAAAGGGAAATTTTTTTCTAAAGTAGATCTCAGGGAAGCTTACTATTGCGTGAGAATTAAGGAAGGGGATGAATGGAAGACTGCATTTAACTGCCCCATGGGGTGCTACCAATTCAAAGTCTTGCCATTTGGATTACAAGGGGGCCCTGCAGTATTTATGCAATTAATCAATGACGTTCTAAGGAAGCACCTATTTAAGGGGGTCCTGGTTTACTTAGACAACATTCTTATCTTCACCGAATCAAAAGAAGAACATGTCAGCCTAGTCAGAGTGGTTTTAAAGAAACTGCGAGCCACCCACCTATATGCCAAACTCTTGAAATGCAAATTCCACCAGGAAAGGATAGACTACCTAGGTCAGTGTTTCTCAACCTTGACAATTTTAAGGCGTGTGGACTTCAACTCCCAGAATTCCACAGCCAGCAATGCTGGCTGTGGAATTCTGGGAGTTGAAGTCCACACGCCTTAAAATTGTCAAGGTTGAGAAACACTGACCTAGGTTATCGCGTATCCCCACAGGGCATTGAAATGGACCCAGAGAAGGACAGAGCAGTATTAGAATGGGCACCACCCCGCACAAGAAAACAACTGCAAAGTTTCCTGGGCGTCGCAAACTTTTACCACCAATTCATCCCCTCATTTGCCCAGATAGCCCTGCCCCTCACGAACTTACTAAAAACAAAGGGAGCATCCTCAGTAAAACCTAGCCAGCCACTAAAATGGACAATGGAGTGCCAAGCAGCGTTTGAGAGATTAAAGAGACTTTTTTCTGCCGAACCAGTACTGAGGCACCCAAACATGGATAAGCCCTTCGTAATACAGGCGGATGCAAGTGATGTGGCAGTGGGGGCTGTACTATTACAAGAAAATGATGAAGGGGTATTGCAACCCTGTGCATATACATCCAAGAAACTCACGGAAATGGAACAGCGCTGGCCCATATGGGAGAAAGAGGCATACGGGATGCGTTGGTCATTACTCACGTGGTGCCAGTTCCTTGAAGGCAACAAAATCCCCTTCCAGGTGTGGACTGACCACAAAAATTTGGAAGCCCTGAAAACACCCAGGAAGCTCAACCCCAAGCAAGCCCGCTGGTCCCAGCATTTTCACCAGTTCCAATTTACGCTCAAGCATTTGCCGGGGGGAAAGAACTTCCTGGCAGATGCACTGTCTCGCATGCCCCAATATAACAGTATGCAAGCCACCAACTCTAAACCGATGATGGTAGAATCACAACTGGCAGTGCCAGTAACCACCAGAGCCCAAGCTAAATTAAAACCACAGCTGGGCAGCCAAACGGGAATTGAATTCCAGAAAAGTTTGGAAACAGATGAATGGTTCCAGAAAAACAAAAATGTGTGCACAATGAGAAATGGGCTGCCTTTTGTGGGGGGAAAGTTATATATACCAACAACCCAAAGAGTCACATTCATGCAGCTTTGCCACGATACAAAATCAGCAGGGCATTTTGGATTTTAAAAACATTACACTTAATTAAACGGCAATTTTGGTGGCCATCCATAAAAAAGGACATAGAAAGTTACGTGGCCAGCTGCCCAAAGTGTGCAACTGCAAAGAGGTTGCAAGGGAAATCGCCCGGACTGTTACAAACAGTGGAAAATCCCTCCGCCCCCTGGAGGGAAATAGCTATGGATTTTATAGTGGAATTACCAGAAAGCAATGGGAATACTGTTGTCTGGACGGTCACGGACTTGTTTTCCAAACAGGTGCACTTTATCCCTTACCAAAAGATTTCCACCGCAAAAGCCTTAGCGAAACTTTTCGTCCAGCATATTTACAGATTGCATGGGGCACCCCAACGCATCATCTCTGATAGGGGGTGCAATTCACGTCTGCATTTTGGAAGGAATTTTTATCCCTCTTAGGGACCACTCAGGGACTGACATCTAGCCATCATCCACAAGGGGATGAACAAACAGAACGGTGTCACTCAGTACTTGAGCAATATTTAAGATGCTTTCTTAATTTCCAACAGTCCGATTGGATGGACTTACTCCCTTTCGCAGAAGTTGCCTACAATAATGCAGTCCACTCCAGCACAGGATACATTCCTTTTCCAATAGCCACTGGTCAAAGTATCAACCCCACACCAGAATTAACCCCAAACGAACCGGTGATTCCATCACTGAAAGAATGGATGGAACAATTACAAAACACCTGGCCAATAGTTAGAAAAGCACTAGATGAAGCTAGGCACACATACAAAGCACAAGCCGATAAAAAAAAGAGTTGAGCCTACACCATTCATTATAGGAGAAATGGTGTACTTATCTACAAAATACCTAAAGTCCCTACAACCCTGTAAAAAACTTGGACCAAAATATATAGGACCTTTTCCAATTAAAAGAATCATAAACCCAGTAACAGTAGAATTAGAATTACCCAAAAATCTCAGGCAAATACACCCAATTTTTCATTGCAGCTTGCTGAAAAGAAAGCATCAGTCATCGTTACGGCCAAAAATCCCCCCACCACCACCTCCAATCATGGTGGAGGGTGAACAACACTTTGAAATAAAGGAAATCCTAGTCTCTAGGAGATATCATAGAGCGACTCAGTACCTAGTTGCATGGAAACACCTCCCTGCCTCACAAAACGAGTGGGTCCATAAATGTCATGTCAGAGCCCTGAAGCTATTAAAGAAGTTTCACACAGAGTATCCTAACAAGCCTGACTAACTTGTATACCTGTTTTGTTTTCTTTCAGGTGGATCTATCTTATTTTTAAGGGGGCAGGATGTCAGAATCCAATTATATTTCATCTCTAGTTATCGACTACGGAAAACCCCATTTCTGCCCTCTCTGAATTCTGTCATAAGATGAAGGGGAAGGGGGCTGAACAAAGGGGTTTTATGGCCCTCACTTCCTTCGGTACAACTTCAAAGGAATTGAATGTGGATACCACCAAAAGGACTAAATCATAACAATGGGGCCATTAGCTTTCATCTGCTTCTCTCTGAAGTCTCCCTTCCACCGACAGTGAGGAAAAAGGGGGTGGAAATGTAACACCTGGGATTGTCGCTGGAAAGATGGTGGGGTGGGGTGGAGCTGCTGGGGACCCCTTAAAACCTTGAACCGTAGGGCCTGGGCCCCAGGTCCTGTCTAGAACGCCTGCAACCATTTTATCTTAATAAAGGACGCCTGTTGGAAGAAATATTCCAAGAGTTCTGTCTTCTTAAGATGCAAAGTGGGATGGGTCCTTACACACAATCATGGTTTCACTTAATGACCATTTCATTTAATCACCAAGTTGCCAGTCCCAGTTTTAGTCTATACGTGGCTTTGGATCAAATCTTGCAGAGCTCTTCATGATTTATATATTCTGAGTAGACATAATTTCTGTTTTATAGAAGACATGAAGTTTTTAAAAGCAGTACCTAAGAAAACTACACAAGGTAGTTAGTTTTTTTTAAAAAAACAAGACCAATAATATGTCAATAGTATGGTACCTGTATGACCCACAATTGAAGTCCAGTTACTCAAATCCCCACTTATGGTGGTGACATTAGCAGTGTACTTTCGTCCAGGAGACAGATCATGGTAAGTAAACTCTTTGGCTTCCTTAGTCAGAGCCCTGTTGACGATTGTGAGGGACCGGTGTCCCAGTGAAACCACATAGTGATCCCAGTCAGAGTGAGGGGTCGCCCACATGATTGTTAGAGACGATTCATTAGCCTGCTTCACACGGAGCTGAAGAACTGGCTGTGGAGCTGTGGGGGGGAAAATACCGTCACAATATTGAGGTTTTATGAACTGCATTTTGAAAAGGATTTAGTGATACTGTTTTAATAAAAATTATGAAGAAACACGTTACAGATATGGCTAGTTGAAGTGCTATAGTTGAAAAAGACCTTATGTGTGTGGTCTACCAACTGAGCTATGACATTACTCATAAGTAAAAAGTATTTCTTTCCTAAGTGAGCCTGGCTTCATATCTTGTAATGCTAGTTTTTCAAGCCAATGGGTTATTTTATTTTATTTTTACTTTTCTCTGTTTGTACCTGCAAGCTATTGAGTTGATGTTAGAAGAGGTATGCTTTACGTGCTGAGCACAGTTCCATTCCATTTGGCACTGAGCTATATTATTTAAGATTTGACATTTAATGAGAGACTTCAAACTGAGGAGAAGGTTTATGGGAGTTGCCTTTATTCTGATGACACTGTTGAACAAATTGAGCATTTATTCTTGAAACCACAGTGGCTCTATTCCTACAAAAGCCCAAATCATTGGGGAAGGATAATTAGGATATTGTGGAAACACCAATAAAAGTAAATGACCCCATTCTACTAATCTTGGAGAGGGGAAGGTAAATTAACCCTCAAAAGACTTAGTTATGAGTACACCAACTCTACCTAATTAGCCATGCTGTGGAGATATATAACCAAGTGATCTATTTTAAATACCAAAAAGAAAAAAGAAAAGAAAAATAGCCAAAATTCATGACTTAACAATGCCTTTCTTAAAGACTGATTAGTTGCAGTAGCCAAGCCATAGAGAGCCAAGCCAAACCATTATAACAGGGAGCATCCATAGGGGCAATAAAAAAAATCAGCTATGATTACATGATCAAAACTATGCATTTTTTTATTCATATTGAATAAAGATAATGCACACAGACAAGGGCTTTGAACTCATGGTGTAATCGTACATGGGAAAGACCTTGGGGGATTGGCTAAAGAGCTGCTGCCAAAAGAATGGTCAGTAAGAGACAGCATAGCCAGCAACTGGATCATGGTTGGGGCATGAGGTTCTGAAAAGACATTTCCCCCCCCCCTTTCAAATGGCAATGAAAAGCAGACAGGAAAGAGGATTGTACTTTCAAGCTTGCAAGATTCTGTGAGTCTGGCTTTACAATAAAGTAGAATTAACTCACCTAGTTATGATTTCTGTCTGGTTTAGCCCATGAGGTCAACGTTGATCATGCAAGTCTGAAAATAAAATCCTCCCCATTTTCCCCATAAAAGTGAGAGAAACTAGGGAGCATCTCTTGCCCCACCACTTGCAGACTAAGTTGTCTCTTATCTGACCATTCTCTTGGCAGTGTCTTTTCACCAAGTCTTTCAAGGTCTTTCCCATATTGTTATACATGGTTATGGAACCTCTCTTAATGAACACAAAGTTACCCCTGTGTTACAATATCATGGAACCTTCTAGTACTCCTATTGCAAGAAGTACTTGTGTGCTTTTTGATACATTTGGTGTGGCTGTGTAATTAGAAACAGTGGTAAGGAGGGGGGACATGATAGCAGTGTTCTAATATCTCAGGGGCTGCCACAAAGAAGAGGGAGTCAAGCTATTTTCCAAGGCGCCTGAAGGCAGGACAAGAAGCAACGGGTGGAAACTGATCAAGGAGAGAAGCAACCTAGAACTAAGGAGAAACTTCCTGACAGTTAGAATAATTAACCAATGGAACAACCTGCCTCCAGAAGTGGTGAATGCTCCAATACTGGAAGTTTTTAAGGACAGCCATTTGTCCGAAATGGTGTAGGGTTTCCTGCCTGAGCAGGGGGTTGGACTCGATGACCTCCAAGGTCCCTTCCAACTTTATTATTATTATCATTATCATCATCATCATCATTATTATTATTATTATTGGTGGACTCAATTAAAACCAGGTTAATTACGTTTTCATGTGGTCAGATTTAAAGAAAAACAATAAAAGGTATGATCACAAATATATTTGTTTCTACTGCAACACTCCACTTTTGCTTAGGAATAGTACATTTCTGTAGCCCACAATAACCTGCACTTTATAATTATAAAAAACACAATGTCAAAAAGTCAAAATGTGTATAAAGGATTAAAAGTGAGGGTGTAGCAGGAAAAACAATCAACATGAGGTGTAAGATAAGGCAGGGTTTCTGACCCTGATCTTCTTATACACCCTATCTTTTGTTTCCCAGACTACTCCCTTCCTTTCTGTAAAATTGAAGTTCTTAACTTTCTACCCACAGCAATTACTTATTTCAGAGTCAGCTGCCTTCCTTTAATTAACTGAAAGAAATAGATCTCAAATATTTTTTATGTATTTCACAGTCCCTTCCCCCAAAGTAGTATTTGCATTCCATAATCTCATTTCAGACAAACTCTTATAAATTTTCAATATTTCTGCTGGTTATAATAGGAAAAACCCAAACCAAACAGTTTTCTCACCTGTTCTACCTTTGCCGTGGGCTTTATTCTGTAATCCTCCACTTTCTACAGCAATGACCACCTCATATTGTCTTCCAGGAATGAGTGCTAAATCCTTGATGATGTATTGTCTTTTATCTTTCCCAAGTGTAATATTCAGCAGTAATGTAGAGCGGTCAAACAGTAAAATACGGTATTTGTCCCAGTCTCCCATGGGGGGAAGCCAACTTACTTTCAGACATCTCAACCAACCCATGTTGTCTACTTTCATTTCTGAAACTTTTTGGGGAACTGAAACACAGAATGCAAAATGATACCAGATAAAAGGGAACTGGTTTATCACAGAATAAATAATTCTTCCTTAAATTGTTATTCTATTAGCATTCATTAATTCAGTAGCTTCCTACTGCTAAACATCTTAAATGCTTTTGAAAATGTTTACAAAACCCCAATTTGTGACTTAAAATCCTGTGTTTATATAATGCAAGATTTGCAACACATTGGCAGGATAGAATCACCACCTGAGAAGGAGTTAGTAACCCTTTTTCCTATCTACAATACAGATTCTTCCTGCCAGATATATGTTTCTCCATTTGGGACTGGGGATGTAGCTAGGGAAGAATGGCTGGGCATAGGATTTACAGGGAGAATTTTAAGCATCATTTAATTTCAGCAGTCTTCCCCTTTAACTGTGCTCTATTCCAGTTATAATATTTTTATGGTGAAGGGTGAACAAATTATTATAAAGACTAAGCAGATATACAATAATTTTGATAATAAATGAGGATACTCTATCTCAGGATTATTGCAATATTTTACATACATATAGTTCAAGATTTACTAATTAATATTTCCTTTTGAAATCGGTATGACCAGTGAACTGTAATCTAAATCCAACCCATAGTATTTACTGTCCAGAGAACAATTGGCACAAAAAAATCAAAATACTGATCAGATTAGAAGGTGCTTAGAAAAATTAGAAACATACTTGTCCTTTCATGAGCTGTCACTTTGGTGAATAATTCACCACTGATTGCATTGACATTCACTTCATACAGACTTCCAGAGATTAGCTTGTCAAAATAAGTCTCTGTGACTTGTGCTTGTAAAATTTTACTTTCCTTAAAAGATCCATGATGAAATAAGGTGACATTGTAGAAATCAAGGTTCCCTGAAGGCCTCTTCCATGACACTTTCAGTGTATCCAGACTATTATCATTAGCTACCATCAAATCTAAGACTTTGGCTGGAGCTATTAAAAGAAAAGTTTAAAAAATTAGTAACCAAGCACAGTACACCAAATACTTGCACCAGTGTTGTAGGCAAGGACAAAACACATATTATTCTGGGGTGATTCAGTTATTTCCTGGTGTAACATCAGTTCTTGCTTCTAAATTGAAGGATTTCCTTTTGGATCTCACTGAACCATCCCACAATAGCACGGGTGGAGATCTGACATGATCACAGTGAGAATGAATATTATGGATTTTTTTGGACCGATCCATTTACAAATCAGTAAGCTTTATACATCTTTACAGTTCTGCATTAAAAATATTTTGAGCTGGAAATAATTTTATTATCAATACTAACAGAGTAAGAAGGAGTACAGTCTATAGGCTCCATTGGCTTGGCATCAATGTAGTGCTTAGAATTAGACATAGATTTATCTGTTTTGATCAAAGTATTGTGAATCATGTAACAATTCATAAAGTATCTCATATAGTCCAATCACACTTTTAACTTTGCCTTATCACTTTTGAATATTGTAAACTTTGGATTTTATATAGAATTGCATATCGAATTGAATTTTGAATAAAATACAAGTGTTAAATATTTAACTGCTCTCAAAATTATCTAGCATTTTTTGAGTAGTTGTAAGTTTCTAAACCAGAAACAGTAACATTGATTACAGGATACACTTGGTTATCTACTTTTATATATAAAAATGGCAAGTGCTGACTATATTATATTTTTTAACCCTCATCTAGTCACTGTCTGATGAGACTGAAACTCTGACAAATACTTGTTGAGAGCTAAGAGTTCTTTAACTGAGATGAATGGAACAATCCTCAGTGGAAGCATAAAATATTCTCAGTTAAAGTCTTATTTTGAAATTGTTCAAGATTTAAACCACTTTTTTCTATTAAAGTCACAGGCACTTCTTACAATATACCGCATTCTATTACAGTTAATTTTAAGGACATTTATAAGAATAAACCTGTGTTTTATTTTGAAAAAAGTGGTTTTACTTTACCCTTTAATTATGTAACTTATTAGGAAAAGATTTGTAAAATCTTACCAGTTCTAACTAGTCTTACATTATAATTCTCCATCCCCTGAGCCTTGGAAATAATTGTCAAATTATATAGACATCCTGGTGTCAATCCCGAAAAATTGTGTGACAAAATATCTTTTTCTAGATTCATCTGTTGAATTAGAATATCTTTCTCCAGCAAAACCAGCCTGTATTGATCCACATGACCAGCCCCTGGCAGCCAAGAAATATGCAATGACTGCATTTTACTCAAGATCTCGATATTTCTGACTGCTGAAGGAACTATTAAAAGAAGGAAAGGGAGAAGGTTATACAAATAATACTGCAAGTATCTGCCTTAAGTACATCTCTTAAAATATACATTTTTTTATTATTATTATTAATTTAATTTCTATGCCGCCCTATTCCGGAGAACTCAGGGCGGCTCACAGCATAATAGAAATTACATACATATAAAAAACCCTTAAGTTAAAAAAAAAAAAAAAAAAAAAAAAAAAACAAAAACAAAAACAAAAAAAAAAAAAACCAATCATTCCACGAACATACACTGGCTAGGGGCAAGATGTTAGCTGCCCCAAGCCTGCCGGCAAAAGTGTGTTTTAAGCAATTTACGAAAGGCGGAGAGGGTGGGGGCGACACGGATCTCCGGGGGAAGTTGGTTCCAGAGGGCCGGGGCCGCAACAGAGAAGGCTCTTCCCCTAGGCCCCGCCAGGCGACACTGTCTGGCTGACGGGACCTGGAGAAGGCCCACTCTGTGGGCCCTAACCGGCCGCTGGGATTCATGAGGCAGCAGACGGTCCCGTAAATAACCTGGTCCGATGCCATGTAGGGCTTTATAGGTCATAACCAACACTTTGAATTGGGTTCGGAGACGAATTGGCAGCCAATGCAGCTCGCGGAGTGATGCCGAAATGTGGGCATTTCTAGGCAAGCCCAACACTGCTCGCGCGGCTGCATTCTGCATTACCTGAAGTCTCCGAACATTTTTCAAAGGTAGCCCCATGTAGAGAGCATTGCAGTAATCGAACCTCGAGGTGATAAGAGCATGAGTGACTGTGAGAAGAGACTCCCGGTCCAAATAGGGCCGCAACTGGTGCACCAGGCGAACCTGGGCAAATGTTCTCCTCGCCACAGCCGAAAGATGATATTCCAAATTTAGCTGTGGATCGAGGAGGACGCCCAAGTTGCGGACCTTCTCTGAGGGGGTCAAAAGCTCCCCCCCCAGGGTAATGGACGGATAGATTGAAATATCTTTGGGAGGCAGAACCCATAGCCACTCCGTCTTGTCGGGGTTGAGTTTGAGCCTGTTGGCACCCATCCAAACCCTAACAGCCTCCAGACATCGGCACATCACTTCCACTGCTTCACTGAAATGACACGGGGTGGAGATGTAAAGCTGGGTATCATCAGCATACTGATGATATCTCACCCCATGTTGTCGGATGATCTCACCCAGAGGTTTCATGTAGATATTAAACAGCAGAGGGGAGAGGACCGATCCCTGAGGGACCCCACAAGGGAGGAACCTAGGGGTCGACCTCTGACCCCCTGCCAACACCGACTGCAACCGACCAGTGAGGTAGGAGGTGAACCACCGCAAAACAGTGCCCCCAACCCCCAACCCCTCCAGTCGGTGCAGAAGGATACCATGGTCAATGGTATCGAAAGCTGCTGAGAGGTCAAGTAGCACCAGGATAGTGGATAATCCCTTATCCCGGGCCCGCCAGAGATCATCCGTCAGTGCGACCAAAGCAGTTTCTGTGGAGTAGCCGAGCCTGAATCCTGACTGTTGAGGGCCCAGATAATCGGCCTCATCCAAGGACTGTTGGAGCTGGAGTGACACCACCTTCTCAACAACCTTCCCTATAAAGGGAAGATTGGAGACAGGACGGTAGTTGTTTAAAACAGCTGGGTCCAGGGAAGGCTTCTTGAGGAGGGGGCGCACAATTGCCTCCTTGCAGGGAGCCGGAAAGGACCCCTCCCTCAAAGAAGCGTTGACAATCTCCTGAACCCAGCCCCGCGTCACCTCCCTGCTGGCCGAAACCAGCCAGGAGGGGCACGGGTCCAATAAACAGGTGGCGGAGCTCACAGCTCCAATTGCCTTGTCAATTTTACTTAATAAAGTTAACTAGATTTCAGTAAAACATTTATTTGTATTCTGAAGAGCCATCCAAATTTTTTAGATTAAAATGTATATACTAAGTTCATTAATGAAACCTCACTTTTGTTCCAATCAAATTATGCTCGCAGTATTAACTATGATTTTCCAAACTTTTTGGACTTTTTACATCACTTGATTTCATACTACTTGGGAAAAGAACATCAGTCAGGACATTATCTGAATTATTAGGCACAATATCAGTTCAGTTTTTTTCTTTTTATGTTGTTATTGCATCTGCCATTGATACGTGTTCAGGCAGGATTGTGATAGAGAAATCCCTGCCATAAATTTCTTCTAATTTATGTTCCAAGACCAAAACCAAAACCATTATAGGCCTTTCATTTACATTTAGGTCTAACATCCCAGACTTTCCAGCCACCTTGGTCAACATTTGACTATGAATTCTGGTAATTGCAGGTTCAGTGGATCTGACAAGTTTCAAGTACCCCCCCCCCAATGCTTTATAGTATGGGACACAGATTATATATAATTATGCCAAATGGCATCTGAATGGTACAGTATATTTATTGCTATAAATAAGGTGAGAAAGCTCACTTTACTGCTTCTTCTTAAATAACTATGCTAAATTTTTTGCTAAATGTTGGATTTCTGTCTATTTTTATTGTCTACAATGTCCTCAGCAAACCAGAGTGGCATGAACAGGTAAATTACATGTTCATTTCAATTATAATAAGTTAATATTATTATATTATTATATTACAAGGTTGACTCAGCCTACCATCCTTCCAAGATTGGTAAAATGTGGACCCAGATTGTTGGAGGGCAATAGGCTGACATTTGTAAACCACTTAGGGAGGGCTGTAAGATATGAAGCGACATATAAGTCTAAGTGCTATTCCTATTGCTAATATATAATTTAAATTAAATTAAATCATATGCTTGCATCCTGATGTATGAAGCAAGTACATAAGTCACTTTATTTACAAAATGATGACAGTATGCATATTTTGTCATTTGCCATCCCATGGACCCCACAAACGTCTATGGCTATTTACAAACCATTTCAAAATTCTTTTATACCTAAGGAATTCTCATTTGTTTTCTTTTCTTTGGGGGAAGAGAAATTAAGAACGTAAGTGAAATAATATTGGTGAATATAATATTGCTGTCAACCGCATTCTTACCAGTAGACCCACTGATGTCAACTGATGAGCTTTTTTTATTTCCAGCAACTGCTCTCATGGTGATGGTGTATTTATTGCCAGGGATGAGATTGGCAAATATCTGATCTCTTCTAGAAATGCCTCCAGGAACTAGTATCTCCTCCACTTTTTTGATGTCATTAAGTAATTGTAGCTCATACCAATCCACTTTCCCTAAGGATGGGCTCCAGCAAACCTGTAAAGAGGTGGTTGTAACTTTGTCCTTCTTAATTTCAAATCTTGCAGGTGGCAACGGATCTATGAGTTTTCAACAAACAAAAACAAGGCAAACAAGGTGGTAACCAAATGAGCAAAGCCCATTATTCAAAGCACATCAACTGTCTGAATACTTTTTGTATATAAGATAAATATATGAGTAGCTGTTATTGAAGACCTAAACTGAGCTCAACCACACATCAAATAAAGAAGGTAGACCAGCAGGGATTAGATATTTGGGAATTAGAAGAAGGAAGGTGTGACAAAGGCTAAATTGTCCAGTCTAAGAAAATTAAAAGGCTGCAAACTTATCTATAATAGACATTTCTTTTTGCTTGTGCATATATAGATCTAAATACTTACAATTAAATCAATATTTTAATTATAAATTAAATTAAAATGTTAAATGAAGATAATTTTGTTCCTGCCTTCCTCTTCAACTGATAGGAATAAAGGATGGCACAATACTAAGGATCATCTATATAATATACAAATGATGGGATTATGCCTGAGCATGTTCTTCAGCTAGGTTGCACAGTAAAAGAAAGACACACAATTCAGGGAAAGGAGAAAGAAGACATTGTTTTGGGAGTGACTACAATATAAAGGTGACAAGATAATCATAGCCTAAATAACATTCTATGCTGTTACACAAAATTGCCAGGTACTGCTTTGGTTAGGAACCAAACCCTTACCAAATTTATTAACTGCTTTCTGAAATATCTTAGTTGAAAAAATATGACCTAGACCTAGAGGCAACTACAATGTGTGTTTTCTTTCCACTTGCTTCCTCACTATACAAAGTAAGAATACTGTATAGAATGGCAAAATACAGAGAGAGTGTTTCCAATATGTAATCCCACCAGATACCTCTTACATTGCTTTGGGTGTAGGAGTTTTCTTTTTGCAACTGCCCAGATTAAAATCCTTCCGGAGAGATGCATGTGCTGCTCACTGGATATGGCTAGCAAAATTCATCAAAGAAACAAGCTCACTCTCTAGCCTGCCAATCTGATCTCATCCTTGTATTGTGTCCTCCTTATTATATACTCTTTTTGGATATAACTTTTTCTCCTAGATTTATACTTACTAAAACAATGCATTGTTCCATAACTTGGTAGCTAAGCCTTGTGGTGGAACTGCTGCAATGCAAGGCAGTAAGCCACAGACTGTCCTTGAGGATATCTGTTTCCACAGTCAGCAAAGAGAGACACAGAATTAGAGACATTCTCAGTCTTGGGACTCAACTCAATCTATCTAACAGGGGAAAAGCAGAAGGAAGTTTTATATATATCACCTTAGCTCCTAAGTGAAAATGGCCTAAAATCAGACTGTTAATTTTTCTACGTGAACTAGTAACTTTTGAAGTTACTAGTTTCTCACACAACTTTTTCATTTTTTCATTTTTAAATGGCATAACAGCAATATTTAAAATTCTGACTGAATCTTGTTTTGATAAGAGAGGTGTCCAACAGAGTTACCTCTCAATCTACTTTTTTCTCCCATAAGATAAACTTTTTAAAAGTTTTTTTAAGAGGTCATGGTAGAAGGTGGATGAAAAGGAACAACCTTTTTCCAAACCTGTCCTCAGCTTTGCCCCTTGTGAGAGTTACAGCCTAAATAGCAGACTAATCACTTTAAGGGAGTGAGGAAATGAAATATTTTGAATTTTGGAACCTATAGATGAAGAATACTATAATAATCTTCTGGCATTCTATATTATTTATAAAACTCTAAATATGATTCTGGAATTTTGTCACTAGAGGAATATGGTAGTTATCAGATAGTAGTGAGATATGGAAGAAACAGTTGATACATTTTTTATGTTTTTAATTATTTGCTACCAGCTCTGAATTTTCAGGATGGAAAAGTCTCAGAGTTAACCTATTCAGGATTTATGCCCACTTTAAGCCACATATTCAAGTCAACAGCAGAATGCAGAAAAGCTTCAAGTTTTATCTCTGCTACTCTGAATAAGGATTCAAGTTTGCCTCTCCAAGATTCTGACCAATGCTGCCCATTTGGGACAACCATGTGTTGGCTGGGGAATTCTGGGAGCTGAAGTCCACACAGCTTAAAAGTTGCCAAGGTTGAGAAAAGCAGGTCTAATCAAAAGAAAGTGCTTTCCTAGGTTCATCTCTCAATGGAAAGTAGGGAATTTTAAAGGGCTTCTTAGTCTGGATTGCTCTTAATATAAACAGGTCTGGAAATGACGAATTAGAGGTGGGATACAGCTCCTAAAGCAAATTAAAAGATTGCGTGCCTAGAAGGCGAAGTTCAGAAATTCAGTCTTTATCTAATCTATCTAGCTCAGAACACAAAACACTCAGTCCTTTGGACATCCGCTAGAACAAAGGAACAATGAGTTTGGGAAGTGCCTGGCCTGAAACTCTGGTCTGGAAGCAAACACTTAAAAACCATTTGCATTGTTGAAAAACTTCTTGACTGGCAAGTGCCCAAAAGCGATATATCATGGAAATCAAATATTTCTATAAAGATATTTTACAGTTTGCTACACATATTCTAGCAAGAAAAAGAAAATGTATAGAAGAAATGAGCTTGGTTAACTTTTAATTTTAACTTCTGTTTAATGATTTTTAAAGAAATTCACTATGCTTTCATGACATTTCTCTTAGTTCAAATTTTATCATGCATTCGGTATTTGTTCATTTAAAATTTAATAATACAGATATTCGCCACTATTACAATACAGATTTTTTTCAGCATAGAATCTTTATTTTTCCACATAACTGACATGAAAGAAAAACATGTTGATTAATGCTATTGTATATACACAGTCAGACTGCTTCGAAACTATAATATAGAGCTTAGTTTTTTTTAAAAAAATTGTCATGTGGTGGAACTATAAATACAAGTGTATTAAAATAATTTCTAGTATTACTGCTGGATGGAAAAAGGCAAATTGAAATATTAATTTAGGTGTAAATCATTTTGTAAATGTATTGTCAGGAAAGACAGGAAATGAAAACTTTGCTACACACACACACACACACAAACACTGTGTTCAGGTAGTGAAAGTTCCTATCTTTTACTACTGTATTGTTTTCTTTTCTGCTGATTATCTACCTCACCATCTTTCTCTCTATCCTACGGTAGTTGCCCTTCTCTCTCTCTCTTCATCAGAAAAGGAACAAAGATTTCCTGATACTAAATAAAGAAGAGATGTTCTCTATGGATAGAGACAGATCTCCTATTGATCTTGTAGTCAAATTAGAATCAGAAGAAATGTACAATTTGTTACTTATATTCTGAGACATATATGCAATATTTATGTTATTAATCTGTCTACACATATACAGAATGTTATTTTAATGCTTACATTGTGAACTTAATATATAGATATATTGGATTGTATAATATACAGATATAGTGGAATATATAAAATCCTCTTATAAAAACATTGTAAATTGTTTTGTGCCCATATTAAAATTAATAGGCATTACTATTGCAGACTTTAAAAAATAGATTTAGATCACTTATCCCTTTTTGCTACCTTACATGGTTACATGAATTTTATAAGTGATTTGAATTAAGTACTTTAGGTAAGGAGGCAATATCTTTTCAGAGTTATTTTAATATGGCTATTAGGGTGAAATCAGATATACTCATAAACAAACATCATCATCATTTCCTGTGCAAATCCATGACCAGATAGCCATTCCCCAACTTAATATCTCACTAACCCCAATCCAGAATGACCATCCTGGCTGGAGATGCTGGTAATTATAGCTAAACATATCTAGCGGGCAACAATTTTGGGGAAAGATGATAAGCACTGGGCAAGACTAATATAATTGAAAAGATTCCCAAAGTCTGATGAAAGGAAATACGCTTAGCAAAAAGTTAACAGCTATAGCAATTAGGAACTTTTAATTTGTAAATAAGAAGAGATACACAGTTAAAGTATCATCTAGTTATACAAGAGATTTGTGTTTAGAGATTTCAAATAATATCATTTCATGTCATCTACCTCATGAAATCAGTGACCAAGCTAAGAGTGAAAAGATGCTGTTTAAGGAATCTTTCACATTAATTTCATGTTACATAATAATCTCTACAAATTCAGGATTAGCATCAGGATGAAAATAGAACAGGAAAGATCCTCCCTCAGTTTCTAATTATCCCCCAAATGATCAGCCAAGCTGTACCTGTTTGCAGGGTGATATTGCTAGTTTCTCCATCAGAGAGAGAAACAATCCTGATCCAGTACAAAGTCCCAGCTTCCAAGCTACTGAAGTTGCATACATAGGAACCATTGTCCTTCTGGATGGTTTGGCAATCCCTGGATAAAACCTTGCTGGAGCTGCAGATTACGCTGAAATTACAGGGGTTGCCCAAACTGTTCCATCTGAGATAAACCGACTGGCTGGAGACCTTCCATTCTGTCTGGTTGATGGTGCATTTGACTGGAGCAGCTAGACCACTCTAGAGAACAATCAAAAACAGCATAGGCCATTTAGGAGTAAATGCTTTCTTTTTTTATTTACTCTTGCTTATGAGAACTGGGCAAATTCTAAGGTTGTTGCATTTTCAATACAATCATCCTGAAATATTTTTCAGGACACCTGTACCTTAATTAATCCAGAAAAACCCACAAAAAACTAAAATTCAAACTATGGAACAGAACTGTCACTTCTTCTTGGTGTGTGAGAGCACGCATGTGTGTGCAAGTAGGTGTGAGTAACTTGTAACACAAGAGCTGTAAAATAAGCCAAACCTAAGAGGAGTTGTTGCATCTTCCCGATCACCCGGATTTTTGCTGCCCGGACCAAAATCTCACTTCTCCCTTTAGGGTCCCCGATGCTGCAGACGAAGGGGAAGGTGGGCAGGGGGTTGACTGGAAGACTTCCAAGGTCCCTTCCAACTCTGTTATTCTGTGGGAGCCGTGGTCTTCGCGAAATAATGACTCAGTACGCAGTCACTAGATTTTGAAAAGTCGCCTTCGGTGCGAAGAGTTTCCAAGCGGGAAACTTCAGCTCGCCTGTTAAGGTAAGGCTGATGCGGAGGGCAAAGTCATGGGAGAGTTAGCGAGAACTGAAAGGAGAAGAAAGAGCCCGAGTGGGAGGAGGGAGCAAGGAGGCAAGGGGGATGAGCGCCCTACCTGGCGAGCCCCCCCCCTCCCCCGCGCGAGTGCCTGTCACCCACCTTGAGAAGGGCCAGCGCAAGAATCCACCAAGAGCCTCCCGCTCCGCATCTCAGCCTTGCCATCCGTTTGGATCTGCAAGGCTGGGGGCGAGGAACCTCCTTTTGCCCCGCCGCCGGCGGCTGGTGGCTTCCCCGGTGCCCTCGGGGTCGAGAGACGCAGCAGCCCACGGCGGCCCTCTAGTGGCCAGCTTGACTCTTGCAGGCTCTCCGGAGGCTCCGGGGAAGTTTTCCGCCGGCCGGGCTAGGACTGTACCCCGCGGCGGATTGCAGGCGCGGCGTGGAAGGTGCCATTGTCACCCGGCCCTCGCCAGGCGCCTTGGACCTCGGCGTCTGCTTCGGGAAGCCTAGCTGCTCTCCTCCGTCGTCCACGGGCGGAGAGCTTTGCCTCCGCGATCGAACTTCCCCTTCCCACTCTGGCTCTCCGTTGCTCCCGGAGCCCGGGGCGCTGTCCCCCGCTCTTACCTACCCGTCCTATCACCGCCCCCCTTTCCTCCTCCTCCTTCGCCGCCGCAAGCAATTCCACCCCTCCCTTTTTCCTTCCTTCCTCCTTCCCTCCCTCGTCTGGGACTTCTTTCCCAGGGCTATTTCTGACATTGGATGGAAGGGGGATGATTTCCTTCAGGCTTTCTCCTCCCCTTAGAATGTCCTATGTAAACCTCTTGATTTCATAGACTGGCTAAGCGGCGAAACCTTTCAGATTAAAAAGAAAAAGTCCAGTTGCCATGTTTCAACTTCCAGACTCTTCACTCGGTTTTAGCTCGTCTTGTCCGAGTCACTTGGCCTCTCCGCTTTCCCAGTCTTTGGCGTCTCGTTTTGAGCACATCCAGAAATGTGCTCAGAATAATTTCCTAACATAGATCGCAACTCCAAATTATGGGTGTCGAGGCAAAGGTGGTAGTTAACCCCCAAACAACAGCCTTAGCAAAACTTGGCTGTAAGTATATAATGCCCTTCAGAGCTGAGATAATAGTCGTTTTTCCCTAACAAAGCCTTGTAGCTTTTTTGTTTGTTTGTTTGTTTTAAAAAAGACAGGAATTGCAAATTTCCTTTTTGTTATCTTAGTGGAGTAAATCAGTAATCAGCCTAGAGCAGTTACTTTTCTTCCTCACAATTAATATAGCCATTCCCATTATGAATATCGTATCAAGCAGAACCTTATGTTCAGCAATAATCAGTTCTGTGGAAAAAGAAAAAAAATAACATGGACAATTTATTTTACTTTTTTCTTCCATCAGCATCTGCATTTAAAGTGACCATTATTCTGCCCCCAATATATTTCCATTTCCAATTATCCATATAGATAATTAAAAGAAATAAATGGTTTTGTTCTTGGAAAATGGCGTTAACAAATTATTTTTAACTCTGAAAAAAAGGAATAACTTTTTGTTTGTAAAAATAAAAAGAGAGAAAGAATCCCTGCAGGATTTCACATTTTAACTTCTACTTGGAACTATTGTTTATTTCAGCTTATAAACAGGGGACTTCCAAGTGCCACAATGGTGTGTCCAATCTTGGGGAATTCTGTAAGTTGAAGCCCACAAGTTGATTTAAAATTGACAAGGTTGACAAACCCCTGTACTAGAACAAGCTTCGGCAGCTAATAAAATCATTCAGAACAAGTCTGTAGAGAACCCCTTTAATTATATAGCATTTATATAAATCCTTAAAAGGTTTATTCAAAAGTTGTGAAATCACTCCTGTTGTCTTGATATATAAGGTTTCCTTTAAATTTACCATTCCTCAATTTCATTTTTACAAAAATTAAAACCCCTGAATACTTTTTAAATTAATTTTCATGATAGTAAAATCTATTTTCCTGTGAGTTATCAGCAAGTCAAATCTCATCAAGGTATAAATGCCTTGCTTCAATAATTTTTCATCCTATTGTACCTAATTGCTTATTTTTAAGATACGTTCTCCAAGTTTGAGCCATTCTTTTGGGGTTCTTTGCTTGAATTCTCACCACCCAAATAAGCTTTGTGCATTAGTGCTGATTCAGTTTGAATTGGAGCCCTGAGATTTGAAGAGATCAGAATTCCATCTGAATTTATAATTATATGCAAACTTAAATTAAATTAAAGACAGTTTATATTTTTAAACTCAGATTAAAAATTATCCATAGCCATTACTTAGAAAGAATTAAAATGCTTGTGGCTGCTTCATTGAGGGGAAATATGGAATGTAAATAACAGGGAAAATAGAACTTTTCCACATCATTAATCTCAGCCTATTTCAGCTTGGTACTTCCAGGGATTCAACCACAATACTATTTTGAAATATTCCTATGAACCTCCTTTCAAGACATAGATAGCACCTTCAGACTATTCAGCAAACAGCCTATGTACTGAGCAGTGCAGAAGATATTTTGCATCAAACCAAATAATTCTCAAAAACTGGATAATAGTGATATCTGTCCACTTGCTTTTTGAGCATGTTAAAGTTCCCAGGACGTTAGAGGAGGCCTATGGGCTTCCTTTTATGAGATGGTGTAACTTTGCTACTTCCCAATTTTGTGGATACTAGGATAATCGATAGACTTGAGTAGCAAATTTGGTCCTTCCTGGATGAGCTCCGTCATCTCTGTCTTTAACAGGATACCAGGCTGACTAGGACAGATTGATAAAACAGCATTTTCTGGACAAGCCATAATTCTATCAGATTTCTTGCTTCCTAGCAGTATTATGCTATATAACAATAGTGGCATAAACAGGCTGGCAATTGAAAAACAATATGTTTGATGTATAGAGAAGGTCTGCAGAGAAGGAGGCTGGTGTAGAGAGAAAAGCATTCACCATTTTCATATAATTCCCATGGTTTTTATTTTACTATTTATCTTGAAACTTCTAAAATAGCATTAGTGAGAGTAGTCAATTCAAAGAGTGTATAAGATGGATGATTGGAAGAGGGAATATAACTTAAGTAGGAATTAGTGTTAACAAGGCAAAACAAAAAAGATGAACAAGACTCTTAGCCAGTGAACTAAGACCTGCTGGGCTTTTGGAGAAAGTTACCCAGATTTTGGGTGACAAATTGGTCAGACAACTGGAGAGAACTGGCAGCTGGGACAACAGGGCTGTTGGGAAGATAAGTTGTAGTGATTGCTAGACTGTGGCCATAATGGCAGCAAAACCAGTGGAGCTATGGCCACCACTCTTGGCTTCTAACACCTCTTTCACCTGAACCAGCTATGAAGACACCATCAGGTCCCAACCTACCTATTAGTAGGTTGAAGGTTGGGCCATTTAAGTGCCTGTGAGATGGACAGGGTTCCTAAAACAATGCTGCAACATAGGACATTATATTATAAGATTGCACTGGTCATGGTAGTAGATAATCACTGAATGGGGAAGTTTCCCACTTTTGAGAGATGGCCAAGGCTTAAAGGCACTACTTTCAGTAGGGTTCAGTAGCATATCAGCCTTATGGAAAAACCTCCCAATAGAAATGCTTTAAAATAAATATGTTCAAAAAGATTAAACATTTTGTCCTGTGCCTGTAAGAGTTAGATATTCATTTACTGTTTAGATACTTAAATCTGCCTCAATCATACAGAATTTCAAAATAAGTTTTGACCCAGGGGTGCATGCCAGTTTGACCTAAAGATATATCCTAAACTGGTCATCTGTGAGCTCAGTGTTGTTAGCTAAGCCAGATTCTCACTTGCCTTGGCAAGACCATTACAGAAGTACACTATTTTGAGTATAATTAGGGTTGGGATTATCTTCATTAAAGAAGAAGTTGGAGCTGGAGATTAAATATAAACTGACTTTGCTACTTTAAGAAACCAGTGAAAGGCAGAGTGTTTAATGAGGTAATTAAATTCACTAGCTAGCCATTCAACCTCTGCTCGTCCCTCCCCATCCATTCAATTCAGTCTAGCAGTTGGGCATGTTACAGGACCCATCAGCCAAGGAATGTTGGCTAATGGGGACTAGGAGGCGTGTGTTTTCTGTCATAGGCCCTGCCTGCTAAAACATTCTCCTTTCAGAGATTAGGATGACCCTGAACCTGTTGACCTTTCATGAGGCTGTAAAGGGGTGGTTATGGGCCTGGGCCTGGAGCTCTGAGTGTGTTTGGGACCCCATTTCTTAGCTAGATTAAGGTCTGGCAGGTTGAGAATGGCATATATGCAAGGTGAGTATATATGTTTATTTTGCACCTTTTAACTGTTTATGTTTTTATGATATATGCCACCCAGAGTGTCTTGTTTAGTTGAGTGATTATAGGAATCAATCAATCAATCCTTCTCTATTGTCATAGCATTCTAAAATCTGAAGACATACTATTTCCCACAGGGGTCCCACTGGTCTCATTCTTTAGGGGTTGATTCCATATTTGCAAGGTATTATATAGCTTGGGAAGCTGGATTCATTATTTTTTTTATGAATCCAGAGGAAATATTGAGAGGGCAGTATTATGTAGCATTTCCTTCAGAGCTGCAGGATGGGTAGGTTCATCTTGATGAAACCTCATCCTATCTCATCACTCCTGGGATTTCCCCTCTCCTTCCTGAAGTGGTCTGTTGTCTTGATTCCCCTGCCCTCCAAAATGCTTCAGGAGTATCCAGAAAAAAGGCTTTGTTGTTCTGCCAATGCAATCGCTTTTTCCTACTGAAAGAAAATGGAAATGAGGAAATGAGAATAGAAGGGTGGAACCATGGCTGGGGTACCATTTTTTCACTCTTCTACTGGCCAGCTGGATGAACCTTCATCCCATTTCCTTTTCTACTGAAGCCAGGAGAACATTCCCACAGTGGCAGGAAGCACAAGGTTAGTGAAGTGAAATCAGTGGCTGAGAGTAAGTGTCCATAGTGATTCTTCATTAGTAATAACACAGTCTTAAATGCCCTTATTCATGATTATTCAGAAATAAATTCAACACAATTCCATTCAATTTGCTTCTGGTCAAGTGTGAATGAAATAGTATTACCAGGTTTCTTCAAGAAGTTTAACTGAAGAACATTATAAAAGTTAGAATTACAGTAGCTTTATGTTGGTGAGATAGTTGGCTAATGGTTTGCAACTTCCAGGCTGCTCTTTAATTCCATTTTTAAAAATAACATTTTTACTCTATTGGTAATCGAGTTTAAGGATAAAATATAATTAAAAATCAATATGGCAATGACTACATTTGTAGCAATTTTTTAAATTCTAAAAATGGCATAGTTCTTTCTCTTTGTCAATGGAAAGATAATTCTGTAGCTGAAGATCCATCTCACAAACCACCTCTTAACTGATCTGAAAATGCCCAATGCCTTTGCTGGTCTATCATTAATGCTCTTATGGCAATAGGGGAACATGGTTGAAATGGAATTAGAAAGATTTGGACCATGCAGAAGATCCATAATCTTTCTATTCTATAAACAGCCATCTAGACTGAGAGCAAAGCAAACAGCTAGAACAGATTCTTATTTCACTCACTCCTTCACCCAGTTATGCCTTTGAATATGCTGCATGTCAGCGCCTATGTCAGCTACTTCTCTCCAAAATCCATGCATATGGAGAAGTCTTGCTTGCATTAATACCTGAGACTTATAACTGTACCTTTACCACAATATTTTTCCCCAAAACAGTGCTAATAGGTTAATGCTGGATTTCTAACACAGTAGTGTTTGAGCAGAGGTAGAAGAATAAATTCTATCACAAGCTTACCCAATTTTTGAGTAGTCTTTCTGAGTTGCCAAACAGAGCAGCTGTCATTGTTCTCATACAGTTCAAAATAGCTCTAGTTTGATATTGAAATGACACATGAGAAACCTATGACCAAATCTTGGCTGGGTAAATGAAATGAGCAGTACAATTCAATTTATCTCAATAATTCTCTATGATCCTTATTATCGCTCTAGGGCTATCAGTGATGGCTATAAACAAAATAAGGATCCAGGTCAACACCCACAATATTTGTGCATTTATTTATTTAATTTATAGGTTGATTTATAGGTTTAATTTATGATTTTGTCAGCTTACAACTAAAAATCCACTTATTAAAAGAAGAATACAAGAACAAATAACAGAGAACGAAGCCAAACTATTTTTCCTCAGGTTTCCTAAAAAAGCCAAGGGATGTCCCAGTTGCTGCAGAGGAAGAGAGGCTACATAGGGGCAATCTAGTTTAAGACAGCTACTCATCCATTTCTGACTGCACAGAGGGTCTCAGCTGAACCACCCATTAAACCCTCATGGAGACCCCAAGTTCCCTCTGATTCCCAGCCAGGATCAGCAGTTACTAGATGATTTAGCAGACTCTGTCCCACTTTCCACCAAGCTGCAAAGCAATTAGAAAGTGATCTGATCACAGTAATAAAAATATCCTTCAAGACCAGATCACATCTCAACTGCACTGAGACAAAAACAACAGATCTAATGTGTGGCCTCCAGGATGCATAAAGTTTTTGATGATCTCCATGAACTCCTGAGATGTCCTAGATTCAATGTTTCTGGGTGACAGATCAAAGTCCTCAAGAACCATAATCCTTGGGTCTAACTCACCAGCCCAGCAATGAAATCAGCAGCTCAGGCAGGGATGATGTTGAGCAGCAGGGATGTACAATAGAATCTGTTCCCTAGAGCCCAACTTCAATCAGAGAGTCTTACATCCAGTTATCCATAGGGCAAGAGCCTCTGGAAACTCCTAACAACTTGTGGATGATAACATTGTACTGCAATTAAGTAACATGTACATCAACATCAGTTAACAGACTCCATGAGCTATTTATTCACAATCAGAACAATATTCTGGATTATGATCTTATTGTTCCTTTTTTATTTCAAGATATAGTTGAGGAAAGGAAAGCTTTTCCAGTGAATAAATTATCTTACCTCTTTTGTAGTGCTAGAGAAATGATGGGTAGTTGTAGGAATCCAGTTTTTTTCTGTCACTTCGAATAAATTCTGGTTAAGACTGAATTTCCCCCTAGCCTTATAGTTGCTTTGTGTAACATTTCTGATGGAAATCATTGCATTGCCACTGCCAAGAAAATTCTGTGAACTATAGTTTACAGGATTAAAGGGAAAGGATGGGTTTTTAGTGCTCTGAGCCAATGGTTCAGCAACTTGGAAATCTAGGAGAAATAAATGTATATAAAATCAGGGCTCAACATACATAGAAATAGTTTGAATTATTAATCACATCTTAACTGTTAACATGAATAGTGTTAAATGGTTTTCAGTTTTACAATAATAGCTGATTACATAGTCTTTTAACTTAGAAAAATGCTTTTTGAAAATATAATTATATTTAGAGCTGGGGTTGATAAGATGATATCCACATTGCCCTCTGATGTTAGATTTCTAAAGAAATCCACAATGGCCATTTCTTTAGGTGCATCCATGATTATTCATAACTTTAGTATGCACATGTGCTTAACTGCTCAGTCATATTTTGACAATCCAAAGCAAAGTTTCCACAGTCTACCTATAACACGAAGAAATTAACTTAATCATTTCATATAATAAACTAATAAGCAAGGTCTAAGAACTACCCCAAATCACACTGCACTGTAGAACTCAGGAAGTGTAGTTGTCCAGTTCCAATTTAATGGCAACTTTCAGAAGTGGCCCTAAGAATTGGCAAATTCAGATCTTCCCTTGGGAGTTAAACTGAATGAGACATCAAACTGAGATTAGTAATATGAAGTTTAAAAATGACTTTTCAGTATTTAAACTATGTTTGTTTTTCCATTTCTAGATTGTTTGTTTTATGTAAAAGTAATTTTACATTGGTGTACTTTGGTGTGAAACTACCAAACTATATTTATTTTATGTTAATTCAGCAACACATATTTTTAAATAATACATTCCTACTGCATTTAACATACTGAAGTTTTGTCCTGATTTATTCAACGTTTACTTCCATATAACAAAGTGGTCCAAAAAACATCTTATACACAGCCATTTCTGCTTCTTTCAAGAACCACTCAATCCTTAACACAGTTAATATTACATGCTTCTTCTGTCCAGCATTCACAGATGTTTACATTTTCCCATCAATTTCTTATTTTTAATAAAAAATTTATCACACAGATTCAGAATTATTAATTTTTCACTATTTATTTTTCACTGATCTTTAGTAATTCACTTTATTTCCTTATGAGATACCACAACCCTTGGTATTTGAGACATTACTTTTTTATGCACATTGTTTGATGATGGATCATGCAATCTATTTAAAATTTGCTGCAAATTCTTTGGGTTCTCTGCTAACAACAAAGCAACATCTGCATAAAAAAGGTCCCCAACTATTCATGCATGCTTGTGTGCCCAACTACCTCCCTTGCCAAAACCCAACCACCCTAATCATATGCATTTCTACTAAATTTATCCATAATTACATTAGCCAATCAGTGCATCATTTGCTTAATTCCAATTAATTAAGGATTGCATTTATTCTTTTGCATGTTTTACTTCTGTCACATACTGCTTTTATATTCAGCAACTATTCTTTATCTCTATATCCATGAAGAATGTTCTATGAGTCAAGCGTCACTCATTTTTCTTTTTTAATTTTAATTTTTCCTTTTTCACTTTACAAAAACAAAATACAAAATACACATTTTTCCCCTTAACAGTACTGTGTCCTATATCTCTTACATATATTTACAATTATTTACATTACTTCTCATACTTTTTTATTCCTCAGTTCTAACCAATTGTAACATTTGTCCCATATCTCATAAAATTCTGTTGCTTCCTTGTCTTTTATTTCTAAAGTAAGTTTATACATCTCAGTGCATTCTAATATCTTGTGAATAATCATGTCATTTGTTGGTATATTTTCGCATTTCCAACATTGCGCATATGCAATGTGTGCAGCTGTTATTATGTGTACAATGATGTATTGGAGTTGTTTTTTCATCTTTGGATTAATTATTCCTAATAAAAATAGTTCGGGTTTAAGTTCAATTTGTTCTTTTGTTATTTCCTGTATCCATCTCCTTATCTGCTCCCAATAAATCTTTGCTTTGGGGCATTGCCACCACATGTGATAAAATGTTCCCTCTTTGTTTTTACACATCCAACAGCCCGGATTCATATTTTTGTTTATCTTAGCCAATCTCGCTGGTGTTAAATGCCATCTATAGAACGTTTTATATTGGTTTTCTTTATATGCAGTTGATAGTGTTAATTTCAAATTTTTGTTCCATATTCTTTCCCATTTTCTAATTCTATATTTCGGCCTATATTTCGTGCCCATGCTATCACTGGACCTTTTACTATTTCTTCTTCCAATTCTACCTCTAGTAAATGTTTGTAGGTTTTTGTTAAAACATTTTCTTCCTTGCCTGTCAATATTTTATCCAATTGCTGTGGTACCCAGTTTATTCCATATTCTTCCATATCTTTACTATATTTTGATTGTATCTGTAAATATGGCCACCAATCAATAATTATTCCCTGTTCTTTTAATTCCTCCCTTGATCTGAGATTTCCTTGATTATCTAATAATTCTTTGTATCTTGTCATCTTTTTTTTAATCTAGTGTGTTTGGATGGATCATTGCCTCCATTGGTGAGGCCCAATTTGGTATTTTCGTATAATATTTCTTTTTAACCTTTTCCCACGTCCAAATCAGCGCATCTCTTATCTAGTGCCGGTAAAAATATGTGTGTGACTTCTGGTGTTTTCCCCATAGAAAGGCGTGCCAACCAGCCTGTAAATCATGTCCTTCGATCGTTAAAACCCTTTTATTATCTAAATTTATCCAATCCCTAATCCAAAGCTGCTTGGTAGTAAATTTCCCACTTCATTAGTTCTCTGACTTCTCTATCAGGATTCCAGTCCAGACTGTTTCCATGCTGATTCATTTTTGGGTGACCCAATCACTTATTCTGCACTCTCTTGTTCTCCCACAGTTACAGAATAATTCCCTTTCCCTGCCCCCACTTCCAATTGCATGGATTCAGAATACCCCATAGTTTTCTGCAAAACTCATTTCTGATTATTTCATTATTTCAGTCCATTGCAGCATGGTATGCAACTGTCACCAACATATGAATTCTTACTTTGATATGCAGACACAAGTTAGACTGCACTAATTCACTATTTTTGAAACTTTTTAGTCCTTTTTAAATACATACCTTCACTTTCTTATGTACTTATGTACTATTTAATTCCTCTGTAGAAGATCAGGCTATCTTAATTCATACCTATTTCATTTTTCTTCTTTCTCTTAGTTTCATAAACACATATCTCTTTTATTTACTTAAAATAAATATTTAATATTTAAAATAAATAAAGTAAATCAATTTTATTTATGATTTCATGCTTTTTAGCATTTATTCCTTTTACATTTCAAGATGCAGTCTTTCATATGCCATGGTGATAACTGAGTCCATAGATACTAATCTCTACCGCAAATCATGACTTTACTCAATATTAGGATTTATAAAATAGAGATTACCTTGCAAGGGAATATACCATTGTCTACATCCCATGAAATGGAAATACATGCAGTATATTGACAAACAATCAGGATGCCCAAAATAGCATAGTGATTTTATTCTGTCTTACTCAAAAATAGAAAAAGTAATTTTAGTGTGGTTATTGATATCCCGTTGCCCAGATAGAACAACCAGAAACACAATTGATTCAAAATGCATATAGTGAATTAGTTAATATTATTACTGTTATGTCTGGCCTCTCTCAACTCATTAAAATCCACGTAAATATGTCTTTAAGAGATTTATTAAACACATTTCAAAAGGATTCATTTCAAAGCAAGCTGCTGACATTTTGCTGGCAGAAACATCCAAGACTCATTATTTACATTTAGATTACAACAAACTCCTTCCAAACTTTCCAATTACTCACTCTGTCTTTATCACATTGTCCGAGACCTCATTATCCTTCGCTAGGTTGTCAAAACATCAGACTTTCAAAGCATTGCAAAAGTTTCCAAACCTCTCATTGATAAACGTTGCTCGTAACAAGGGCGTAGTCTACTTCCCTCCTCTAATATAGTGTCCGATACGTCACTTCCCCCCATTACTTCCTTTTTCCAGTTAACTGACACCTTCGCTTATCAAACCTTCGGAACCTCGGATCAATCCATTTCTCTTCTTGCTCTAAATCTGACTCATCATTTGGAGAGTCTGATTCAGAATGCATACAAAACTCCTCATTATCTGATTCGGCTGCCGGGGGGGAAAATACCCAGAGGGGCCTGCTTGTGCTTCCTCCCCCTCTGATATGTCATCATCCAGTCGTGAGACACCCACAACACTATCCCCCCCGCAGGCCCCTCCCCCGGGGGCCGTCGGAAGGGATGTGGTTTGGAGGGAAATGCAGTATGAAAAGCCCGCGTTAACTCAGGAGCCTCAATATCCTGAGCATCTACCCAAGAGCCAGCGGCGGGCCCACCCCCAGTCCAATCAACCAAATATTGGAAGCGGTCGTCGAGCCATCGGGAATCTCGGATGCCGGACACCTCCAACCGGGAAACAGGAACTTGAGCACGGCGAGCTGTCGGGCCCGGATCAGGAGGTCGAAGCGGAGAATCAGGGTTGACAGGAACAAGCAAGGAGCGATGAAACACGGGATGTACACGAAAAGACCTAGGCAAAGTCAAACGATAGGTCACCGGATTGATGACCGTCTCCACAGGAAAAGGACCCATGAAACGTTGATCAAGCTTGCGGTGAATTCTCCCTGGAAACAAGTACTTGGTGGAGAGCCAAACCCGATCTCCAACAGCTAACGGCGGTGTGTCGCGACGCGAGCGGTCAGCAACCCGCTTGTAGTCTTCCTTGGCCTTAAGCAAGTGCTGCTTAACCATCTCGTGGACTGACTGCAGTTCGGTTAAATAGTCCTCTGCAACTGGAACTGGAGAATCGAGGAGCGTGAGCGGGAAAAATCTGGGATGATAGCCGTAGTTGGCAAAAAACGGAGTGGTCTGAGTGGAAGTGTGCTGAGAGTTGTTGAAAGCGAATTCGGCCACGGAGAGATATTTGGACCAATCGTTCTGTTGGTCGTTGATGAAACAACGCAAATACTGCTCCAGAATGCCAATCACTTTCTCTGTACCCCCATCAGTCTCTGGGTGATGCGTGGAGGCTAGATTAACTTGGACTTGAAGCGCAGACATGAGTTCTCTCCAGAACTCCGAGGTGAACTGGGTTCCTCGGTCGGACACTATTTTGTCAGGCAAACCGTGTAGCCGGAAGATATGTTGAATGAACAGCTGAGCAGTGACCTTGGCTGTCGGTATTCTTCGGCAAGGAATGAAATGTGCCATTTTAGTCAGCATGTCCACTACTACAAAGACAACGGTGTAGCCGGCAGAAACAGGTAGACAAGTCAAGAAGTCCATGGAAATAGCTCCCCAGGGTCTCTCTGGCGTGGGTAAAGGCTGTAATAATCCCGGAGGGGCTCCTGTGGCATGTTTTGCCTGACGGCACCGTACACAGGAATTCACATAGGATTGCACATCATGGCGAAGTCTGGGCCACCAAAAAGTCCGAGACACTAAGTGAAGAGTCTTAAAGAAACCAAAATGACCTGCCGCAGGGTTATCATGGCATTGAGTCAGGATGAGACCCCGGAGTGGGCCTGCTGGAACATATAACAGGTTGCGGAAGCGTAATAGTCCCTCGGACAAGGTCCAAGGTGAGTCGGGACCCACCTCTTGTCTCTTCCGTATTGCAAATTCATCTAGTTGTTGCGCTTCCCGAATCTGTCGTCGTAGATCTACCGGATCATGCAGAGCTGCGATCGATTCGATAGGCAGAATGGTTCGAAGCGGTAAGGGATCCTTGATCTGTAGATACTCAGGTTTACGGGACAGGGCATCTGCTCTTTTGTTGTACCCTTTCGGAATGTAGGTGACTTTGAAGTTGAATCGAGCGAAGAACAAAGACCAACGGATTTGACGTTGATTTAATTTCCTGGCAGATTGCAAAAATTCCAAGTTTTTATGGTCAGTCCGAACTTCAACTTGGTAGCGGGCTCCTTCCAGGTGGTGTCTCCAGGTCTCAAAAGCAGTCTTGATGGCCAATAGTTCCTTTTCCCAAATGGTATAATGGCGTTCGGAGGGAGTCAGTTTCCTGGAGTAATAAGCACATGGGAACAGGGGGCCGCCATCTTGGCGTGTTTGAAGTAGCACGGCCCCTACCGCAACATCTGAGGCGTCAGCCTCCACTACAAAGGGACGACAAGGATCTGGATACTTGAGAATGGGTTCCTGAACAAAAGCTTTTTTGAGGGTCTGAAACGCTTGTTGCTCGGCATCGCCCCACTGGAACTTAACGCCTTTCCGTAACAGTCTAGTAAGGGGCGCAGTCAAAGCAGAAAATCTCGGAATGAATATCCTGTAATAGTTCGCAAATCCCAAAAGTCTTTGGACATCTTTTGCTTTACATGGTGGTTGCCAGGTTTGCAAGGCCTCAACCTTGCCAGGATCCATGGCGATGCCTTGTGGAGAAATCACATGTCCCAGAAACTCAATGGTGGTTTGATAGAATTGACATTTCTCTAACTTGGCGTAAAGGTGATGCTCTCTCAAGCGTTGCAATACTCGCCGGAGATGCTGAAGATGAGTTGCTCGTGACGGGGAGTAAATCAGGATGTCATCGAGGTAAACCACCACAAATTGATCTAATAAATCCCGGAAGATGTCATTCATGAAATGTTGAAAGACGGCCGGAGCATTGGTGAGTCCAAAGGGCATAACGGTATACTCAAAATGACCATACCTGGTTCCAAACGCGGTCTTCCACTCGTCCCCCTCTCGAATGCGAACCAGGTTGTAAGCACCCCTTAAATCTATCTTGGTGAAGATGGCCGCTGATCGGAGACGGTCCATGAGATCAGGAATCAAAGGCAGAGGGTACCGGTTGCGCACCGTGATGGCATTGAGCTTGCGATAGTCACAGCATAGGCGTAAATCTCCGGTTTTCTTCTTCACGAATAACACAGGAGCTGACAAAGGCGAGGAAGAGGGACGAATGAAACCTCTGGCCAGGTTTTTGTCCACAAAGTCTTTTAATGCGGCCAACTCGGGTTCTGACATGGAGTAAAGGCGTCCCCTTGGAAGTTTGGCATTTGGCAGCAAATCAATGGCACAGTCATATGGTCTATGCGGAGGCAATTGGTCTGCCTCTTTCTCATTGAATATATCTGCAAAGTCCGCTAGGTCGGCCGGCAAGGTGATGTCAGGGTGGGATGGTAGCTGGGCTGCACAAACTTGGCGTACGTGGTCTACGCATTGCAAACTGGGAAATGAAACAAAGTTCTGGGACCATACCACACAAGGATCATGGGTTCTCAACCAGGCTAGGCCGAGAACTAAGGGGAAATGAAGTCCCTTGGTAACATAGAATTGGATGGCTTCTTCATGTTGTCCTATGACCAGGCGTATGGGCTGGGTCATAAACTTGATCGGTCCAGATAACAACTCACGACCATCGATTGTCTCAACCAACATAGGCGGCTTCACGGAGCACAAAGGTATGGCATGCTGACGAGCGAAAGCTTCATTCATGAAATTGGTGGTGGCTCCAGAATCCACCAAGGCGTGGGCCGGAATGCCCTGGGCATGATTTCCCAGAAGTATATTGGTTGCTAGGATCAGATGTCTTGGAGGACCGGGGTCGTCGTCTGCGGAACTGGAACTGGGTTTGGCGCCTGCCCGACCCAATGTTTCCATTAGGCCGGGCTCTGGCCGTTTCCCGGCAAGGTGGCTTGAAACTGCTGAGTGGGAGGCCGAGCTGGAACAGGAGTAGGACCTGTCGTACCATGTCTTTTCTGGGGGCAGGCCATGACGAAGTGACCCATCTCTCCACAGTACAGGCACAAGCCCTCAGCTCTCCGTCTTGCCTTCTCAGCCTCGGTCAAACGAGATCTGGCTGCACCAAGATCCATGGGCTCATCTCTGGTCATGGGTGCAGGGCGCCTCTCAGTGTAAGCCGGCCCTGTTTGGAAAATACGTCTGGGTGCCGGGATGGGTGGAGCGATAGGTAGGGTCTGGAATCCTCTGCGTGGTGCAGGAACTGGCTTGGCATTTCCGGTGACTGGAACCATCTGTTTGTCCAGGCGGGCATCCATGGCTTGCGTTCGTGCTTCAATAGCCAAACAATGTTGGTATAATGCATCCAGGGTTGCGGGTATTTCAGTAACTTTCAATCCATTCAAGATCTGGGAAGACAGACCATCTAGAAAGATTTCCATGAGAGCCTCATCATTCCAATTAATTTCTTGAGCTAGGCGGCGAAAATCTGATATATATTCCGCTACGCAGCGCGATCCTTGACGTAGCTCGCGTATCCGCCGGGTGGCATTTTGTCTACGAAGGGGGTCAACAAATTCTCTTTCCATCAGCTGGCAGAATCCTGCATAATTGCTCAGGACAGGATCTTGTCCGTCTATCAGAGGAGACGACCAATCAGCAGCTGGCCCAGAAAGTAAACTTAAGATGAACGCTACTTTCGTTTCATCGAGCTGGAAATCTGCTGGGGCTGAGGCAATGAATGTTTTGCATTGGTTTAAAAAAGCTGGAAATTTATTACGCTCTCCAGTAAACTTATCAGGCAAGGCTAAATAGCATCTGCTTTGTCTGGGAGGGGGGGCTGGAGCTGGGGCTCCGGCAGCTTGCTGAACCTGCTGTTGCAAATTGCCAATTTGTTGCTGGAGAGCTTGCACTAATTGATGCAGAGCCGGGTTATCCGCAAAGAGTTGCTCCATGACGTCACTGAAAGCTCGGACTAATTTTCTTCTTTTTTGTTTTATTGGGGGGGTTACGAGCAATCTGTTATGTCTGGCCTCTCTCAACTCATTAAAATCCACGTAAATATGTCTTTAAGAGATTTATTAAACACATTTCAAAAGGATTCATTTCAAAGCAAGCTGCTGACATTTTGCTGGCAGAAACATCCAAGACTCATTATTTACATTTAGATTACAACAAACTCCTTCCAAACTTTCCAATTACTCACTCTGTCTTTATCACATTGTCCGAGACCTCATTATCCTTCGCTAGGTTGTCAAAACATCAGACTTTCAAAGCATTGCAAAAGTTTCCAAACCTCTCATTGATAAACGTTGCTCGTAACAAGGGCGTAGTCTACTTCCCTCCTCTAATATAGTGTCCGATACGTCACTTCCCCCCATTACTTCCTTTTTCCAGTTAACTGACACCTTCGCTTATCAAACCTTCGGAACCTCGGATCAATCCATTTCTCTTCTTGCTCTAAATCTGACTCATCATTTGGAGAGTCTGATTCAGAATGCATACAAAACTCCTCATTATCTGATTCGGCTGCCGGGGGGGGGGGAATACCCAGAGGGGCCTGCTTGTGCTTCCTCCCCCTCTGATATGTCATCATCCAGTCGTGAGACACCCACAACAATTACTATGATGAAACATTTAACACCAGTATTGAAAGATACTGCTTTAATCCTGGGAACAATTTTAGGTGTCAGAATTAATCTCTAAAGACCAAATTTAGCCCCGGTTATCTGCTGGCTTATAAGAGCCTTCTCAAAATACTGCAATCATTTAATAAGTTTCAAGTGCATTCATATTAATTTGGCTAGAACATGGCTCAGCACTGACTTTGAAATAAACTCTTAAAGATGACAATCATGATGTCAGATAGTTGATCTTGTCACCATTATCTGCAGCCACTTGGGAATGGTTTTGAGAAACTGACCAGAAGCATTCATCCCATGATAGTTGTTTTTCCATGCTAATTTAGGCAATCTGTAAATACTGCTTCATTTAGGCATTTCATACTTCCCAAACTTACACAAGTTTTGAATCTGCTGCCATTTCATATTTGTTGTTAACTATTCCTTTAAATGTTTTAATATTGCTATTATTTAAATTTCATTATTACTGTGACTTCTTTTGAAGCATTTGGATGCAAGGGGAAATGAAAACAAGGCCACTCAAAGTCACCTTGAACTGTGAGATGGGAGGCAATTAAATTTAAAAAATAAAGATCTGGAAGCCTAAACATTTTCCCTGGTCTGTCTGTGTTATCCATCATGACTATCTTTAGTGTTACAGAGATTTTTCCCAGGTGTTTCTCGATATACAAAGTATTGAACCTGCTACTTTCTACATTCAAAACATGTGTTTTATTGCTGAAAGCCAAGAACAAGAAGAGGAAAGAGGATATTGAAGAGAAAAGGAAAGGAAGAAAATTTTAAAGTTTTCCTGAAAGTTTAAAATTTTCTTGTAGTGTCATCTGGAATTATTTGCTTTCAGATACTTTATCACTGTTCTCCATAAGTTGTTCTCCTTAAGGTGTCTCCAAAAGACTTTGCTTCTTATCCAAGACTTTTCAAAAGACTTTGCTTCTTATCCAAGAAGCTTTGAAGAAGCACCTTTGGGATAACCATGACCTGGATGACTGAGAATCTCCATAGTCAATCTGGTTGATCAAGAACTACATTATAATAAATAGTGTACAGATTGCCTGTCAACTTGTTTAACAAATAATTTGGTGGAGATGATTGCCTAATATCTAACAATGGATTATGGTTTGAAGAGTTTATCTTTTGGAGATGACAGAATTTAGTACAGAAATCAATGATTACACTTCATTTTTCTTCCTCCTCATCTATGGTAAAATAATATATTTTTTTATGTTGGGAGAGTAATGATCAATCTGTGACATTTTATGGTCCCACTATTTAATTGCTGAATGTTGGTTACAACTGCATTTTTTTCAACTTCCTCTAAAAGAAAACATCACACTTCCTATAGCACTTTGGAATCTTTTTTGTCAGAGACACTCTACTACCCGGTACTAAAAATAGAGTTTCAAGCACAACAAAACTTTGTTTTGCTGCCACAACACTAGCCTGGTTACTATATATAACAATTTTAGCTTGAAGATTCCCTTTAAAAATGTAATTAGTGGGTTATAAGGAGCCGGTCTTTCCAAATATGATCATTTGGCATATAATTATAAAGATTTAGAATGCCAACCTATGATTTCTGCTCTTTTAAAAGAAGCAGTTGGCAAACTTTCATCCTGAAATAAATTTCTTTGAAAAACATTGTCAGGCATGTTTAATGTTTCCAATAAAATAAATCTTATCTTTTATTTAAGATATTTATTCTTGTGAGGTCCTTTTCAGTGACAAATGTTCCTTGTTGTAAACCTCTTGCATGTTACTTAGCCTAACATATAGTTCAAAAGTCCTGATAGTTGCTTTTTTCTTGCCATACCAGCACTCTTAACTATTTCACATTGTGGTAAGGGGAAAATGGCAGCATCCTGCAGCAGGTTGTATATATATTTGGAGTCCATTGTTTGTTTTCTGTTATTCACCAGTCGGATTACTACCTCTCTGTCTACAAGGGGCTTTGCCATACATTATTTTTTTCTGCTTTATTCATGAATATATTTGAGGTTCAACTTCTAATTCTTTCATTCTTTGCAGTGCTGTAGAAAAATATATATTGCTGTGTCATAATAGCTCCTTCAAACATTCAATTGCCTTCAGATTTTTTTTAAAAAAAATCTTAAAAAGGAATCTCTATGGGTTTTGCTTCGCTAGTCATAGTCAACTTTAGGGGCGGTGCTCATCTCCATTTCTAGGCCATTGAGCCAATGCTGCCCGTTTCTGTGGTCATGTGGCCAACATAACATCAGGCTGCAGCTCAGAGTCTATGGCGAAATACAGAGCGCTGTTACCTTCCCACTGAAGTGAACCTATTTATCTACTTGCATTTACACGATTTCGAACTACTATGTTGGTAGGAGCTGATGCAAGTTGTGGGAACTCAGTCCATCACACAGTGGTAGGATTCAAACTGCCAAAGTATAGACCTTCTATGGCATCTTTTTAACCACTGGGCCATTGCACCTTTTTAAAATCTAATTAAACAAATTAAGTAATTAGTTTGACAACAACTACTTCAATACAAAAACAAAGAGTTGCTTCAATACTAAGATGGGCAGCAAATATATTTAATAAATAAACACATGAACAAAAAAAGGACAGAAAATTTCTGGTCACATGACTATTATGCTCCATGGACCTGTGTTCTGAAAACGGTGGCTCTTAGTAATGGAAGATGCCTGGCCTGGCCTTCTTAATGAAATCAGAATGAGCTGAGTTATACTCATGATGCTAACTGTAGTACCCCACAATGTGTCTTTTATGTTGATTAGCTAAACAAATTAAATATTTTTGACATATTTTCATAAATGTAATGTTTACCTCCGTCCCCAAACTACTGATGCAACTTTGAAGAGTCTGGTCTAAAATTGTTAATACATTATGTCTTTTAAAATCCATATCTCAGCTTGATTTAAGAAGTTTTTTAGTCAGGTTTTCAATCTTTCAGTCTTTCTCCAAAGAATAATATAGCTACATTTCTTTATCTAAAAGCCAAATTTTCCTAGATTACAATTAATTTGGATATTTGTTTTATTATTTTATTTATTGTGAACTTTGATTGGATTGACTAAAGTCAGTTAAAAACAGAAGCTAGATGTAAGAAATGAAAAGGACCAGAAGAAATTCATAAAATGAAAGTTATGGCTAAACTCTAAGGTCATAACCAGGGCTTTTTTTGGTCATAGAACGCCCAGAACAGAGTTCTGGCACCTTTTTTGGATGGAACCTTGTAGGGTAGGCAAGGTAGGTTGTATGACATGTGTGAGTTCGGTCACTTTTTTTTTTTTTTTTACAAAAAAAGCACTGGTTATAACTGTTGTGTTTCCTGTTCGTTGGCAATTGACGAAGACAGATGATGAAACAACAAGCTCTTTATTACTCTTCTCCTACAACCAAGCAAGCAGTAAAAGGCACACAGGCCTTTTATAGGGCTCTGAACCCAGACAGTGTTAACCAATAGGAACTGGCTGTTTTCGTGCCTTGTGCATGCGCACAAGGCTGGTGCCGACCAGTCTGGTCCCGGGCAGCTTTTGGTTTGCCCAGGACCGTTTGCAACATTTCTGAGCCTGCTCAACACTCCAGCAGGCTCAGGACCCAACACCCCTCCCCCCTAGATAAAAACACACCTTAGTTGGACGTACAGGCACATCGTTAAACTGGCAGGGAGAGTGAAGTTACACTGGCCTGCACACAGGCAAATACTTTGACAAAAGGATTATTTAACTAAACAAAATGCATTCAAAATCATAATAGTATATGACACTCTGTGCTGAGTGTTATCCAACATCCTGCTACAGACTACCAAGAATCCCTTCATATTGACAGAAACCTCACATAATCTCCCAGATGTTTGGGTGGGCACTTGGCCCGCTGTGATCTTCTAATGGCCAGTGAGTGTGCCTGGCCTACCTGCTTGCCTGCCAGGCTAGGCAGGCCAGGACTTTGATGCCCCAAATACCCAGGTGACCCTCCCAGCTGCTGACTGGCTGGACCCTCTGAGTCCAAGCCAGCGTGCCTTGGAGGGGTGGAAGTCCCCGAGTCCACAATGGACTCCTCTTGGGAACACTGTCCCTCGAGCCCAAGGCCCAAGGAGTGGCCTGAGTGGCGGAAGTGCCCCAATACTCTGTAGACCCATGCACGTGCCCGAGGTGCCAGAATCAGGAGCCGCCTCTATGGCAACCCCCTTTGCTATCAGCTTGTGAGACACTACTAGAATCAGGAAACTGTGAACCAGAATGCATATTATGGTCCTTCTCCCCTCCCCCCCCAGAGCAGAGCCAGGAGCAGAAGTGTTGCTTCCAGCGCAGTGAAGCCTCCAGCGCAGTTGGTCGATATGTCTGTGGATGACACATCCATCATCCAAGGCCACTTCGTATGACAGCGGCCCAGAGACCTTGCAGACCACTGCTGTGACCCAGAGATGTCCAGGCCCATAGTTTCTTGCCCAGACTGGATCGCCCACCTGAAGTCTCCTAGATGCCCGTGGCTGTGACACCTGTGAAGCCACCCGGTCTGGGTGCAACCTGTCCAGTTTGGTGATGAGGCGGCGACCCTAGTGGAGTTCTGCTGGGCTCTTCCCTGTGGCTGTGCATGGTGTGGTGCAGTGTGCAAGAAGGAAATCTGCTAACCTGTGATGCCAGTTACCATAAGTCAGTTTCTTGAGAGCATCTTTGGTAGTGCGCACCATCCTCTCTGCTTGGCCATTGGAAGATGGGTGGAAGGGAGCAGAAGTCGCATGCCGGATCAAGTTGGCCTGAAGAAAAGCCTGGAACTCAAAAGAGGTAAATTGGGGGCCATTATCTGAAACCAGGACATCTGGAAGTTCATGTGAGGCGAAAATTCCTCTCAGCACCTGGATGGTCCTGGCAGTAGTGGTGGAGGAAATAGGAACAACCTCTAACCACTTGGAATGTCTGTCAACGAGGAGAAAGAAGAATTGTGCCTGAAAGGGCCCGGCATAATCTATATATACCCGTGACCATGGGGTTTGAGTTTCCTCCTAGCTATGTACTGGGGCCTGAGGCATTTCAGGCCTTGACTGCTGGCACACTTGGCACCCGTGCACCTGCGCCTCGATGGCTTTATCGAGCCCAGGCCACCAGAGATGGCTGCACACAAGCGCTTTCATCCTTACTATACTTGGATGTCCCTCATGCAGAGAGAGCAAGATTCTAGACCTCAATGAGGCTGGGATGACTACCCTACTACCCCATAACAGGCACCCATTGAAAGTGGAAAGTTCATGCTTCCTTTGCCAGAAGCTTTGAAACTCTGTATCTGGACACGTGTCAGGCCATCCTGATAACACCCAGGTCAGCACACGTGTGAGTGTGTGATCAGTGGCAGTTTCTGTAGCCACGTCCCTAGCATTTAGGGGAGATTCAGGCAACTCCTGAATGGAAAGGATATTAATAGCAGGGGCAGGATCTGCCTGACAGAATGCTAATAGCAGGAGGTAATCTGCTGAGGCCGTCTGCATGGCCCATCTGTTTTCCAGGTTTGTGAATGAGTATATAATCATATGCTGACAGGAAAATTGACCATCTCAGCATACGTGGAGAAATAATGTGTGGTGTCTCTTTGTTAGTTGTAAACAAACCCAGCAGAGGCTTATGGTCTGTATAGACTGTAAAATGGCAGCCATATAAGAAATCATGGAATTTCTTTATGCCAGCCACTATGGCCAAGGCTTTTCTGTCAATCTGAGCGTAATTCCGCTCTGCAGATGACAGAGTCCTTGAATAATATGCTACAGGGACCTGTGTCCCATCAGCCTTCAGGTGACTAAGTACTGCTCCCACCCCATAAGGAGATGCATCGCATGCAATGCATACAGGCAGTTGCTCATTGAAATGCGCTAACACAGCATTTGAAGAGAGCAAAGCCTTAACCTCATTGAAACTCCTTTCATGGACTTTAGTCCACTGCCATGGAGCCTGCTTATCTAAGAGCCTGTGTAACAGCTCTGCCACTGCAGCCTTATGTGGGAGAAATGCGTGATAGAAATTTAAGAGCCCCAAGAAAGCTTGCAGCTTACCCTTGGACTTGGGGCTTGGGGCCTGCTGAATCACTTGAAGCTTGGATTCAGCAGGGTGAATGCCCTGGGCATCAATCCTGAACTTTAAGAAGTCAGTGGAAGTGACTCCTATTTTGCATTTATCTGCTTCAATTTAAGGCCTGCTTTGCGGAAACGAAGCAAGACAGTCCTTAACCTTTCTGCTAGATTTTGAGATGACTCCCCAGCAATGAGGACGTCATCGAAGTAGGGACAGACCCCCAGGAATACCATGAAGTGTGCATTCCATGACACTTTGGAATATGCCAGGGGCTTCATTAACCTCAAATTGCAGTCTTTTAACCTTAAAGCCCCCCCTGTGTGTAACAATCATCTGGGCCTCTGCAGTTGCCTCATCAACAGGTAGCTGTTGATAGGCCTGTGCCAAATCAAGTTTCGCAAAAAGGTACCCCCCCCCTTTGAGAGAGGCCAGAATGTGGCTTACAACAGGCACTGGATATGTGTGCTGTTGCAATGCTTTATTCAATGTGCACTTATAGTCTGCGCATATGTGGACTTCTCTATTAGCCTTTAGAGGTGTTACTATGGGGGTTTCCCATGGACTAGAATCCACAGGTTCTAAGATGCCCTGCTGGAGCAATTTGTCCAGCTCTGCATCTATCTTGCTTTTGAGGGCAAAAGGCACCCTTCTAGGCTTGACCCTGACGGGCGTGATAGTTGGGTCTAAACATAATGCAATGGGAGGCCCCTTGTAGGATCCTAGCTCTGAACTAAACACATCAGCAAACTCCTTGCAGACTTCTGCAAGGCCCAACGTTTGCAAGTTGTGAAGCCCAGTCACTTGGATTCCCAGAGCCTCGAACCAATTGAGTCCAATAAGACTCATGCATTCACCCGCAACTACCACCACATCCAGGAAACCCTTACGCTGCACTTTGAGCGTAGCCTCCCCCTTCACACTGACTTTGGAATTCTGAAAGTCAGTGAGTATTAAATTTGATGGCCTGAGTTTAACTCGAAGGCCACTACTGCTGCAAATCCTTTTGAAGGTGTCAAGTGAGATGATTGATAGAGCGGACCCTGTGTCCATCAATGAGGGAACCCTTTACAACTTCACAACAATGCGAAGTTTTTTCTTAAGGGGCTTGTGTGTCCCTGTCCTCAGAATACTCCTATGCGATGCGCAGAAACCCACCCTGTGTTGGCTGGGGACCCTGGTACTTTTCTTAAGCAATTTTTCCTGAGGTTGGATCTTCTGGCGATCCAAACAGATGGAGGCAATGTGGCAGTCAGCTCACTTGTGGCATCCTCCGCACCCGAAGCACTGAAGAGATGCTGGGGCCTTGTCTGGATGCCCCTTCGGCCTTCTTTCTGCTGGCTGGTGAAGTCTGTCCACCTCCTCTTCAGGATCTGCTTCTGAATCTTGTCGAGTGTCCTCTTGATGGATGGTCACGGTGGCTGGAGGGTTCCTGGTGAGCCGCAAAGCCTTCACAGTGCTGCCTGCTGCTTTCTCAGCTGCAACCTCTCTCAAGGCATCTTGGAACGACACCTCTTCCTTTGCAAAGATCTTCTGTTGCAGATCTCTACTTCGTAGGCCACATATGAAGTGATCTCGCAGCCTCTCTTCCAGGTCCTTGAACTCACAAGGCCTGGCCGCTTGTCTTAAGGCAGCAATAAAATCTGCAGCAGATTCACCCAGCCTCTGGTCTCTCTGCTCGGATGCATGCCTCCAATTTAGGCTGGAAATGTTCCTTCATCATCTTCTTCAAGTCAGCGTATGTTACTGACTCCAGAAGTGCAGGGGCCACCAGATTTTCCACGATGTCAAAAGCTTCCTGGCCACAGGCACACAGAAGAGTTGCCGCCTTCAGGCCATCTTCCCTGATTTGATTTACTCTAAAGTAGTTCTCCACCCTTGCTACATATGAATTCCATCTCTCCGGGTGGGAGACATCAAAGTCAGTCAAGTGGCCAATTTTTGACATCATAAACTTTTACAGCCTTCGCTAATTGCCTCCTCTGCAAGCTAGTAATTTTTTGGGAAAGGGTCCTTTTGCCGAGCTCACCTCCAGCGCTGCTGTACTGGCAGGTTGAGTCACGAATGCAGGACACCATCTTCCGTCTTCAACTTTCTCGGTGAGTCTTATTTGTTCCTTTTGCTTGCAGGGATCCCATCTTCGTCGCCACTGTTGTGTTTCCCGTTCGTTGGCAATTGACGAAGACAGATGATGAAACAACAAGCTCTTTATTACTCTTCTCCTACAACCAAGCAAGCAGTAAAAAGCATGCAGGCCTTTTATAGGGCTCTGAACCCAGACAGTGTTAACCAATAGGAACTGGCTGTTTTCGCGCCTTGTGCATGCGCACAAGGCTGGCGCCAACCAGTCTGGTCCTGGGCAGCTTTTGGTTTGCCCAGGACCATTTGCAACATTTCTGAGCCTGCTCACCACTCCAGCAGGCTCAGGACACAACAATAACTAATTTCAATAGCTATGGAAGAAGGGTGATGGAACCTGTCTTCCCACAGTTCATGTTGCCAAACTACTTTCAAAATTGTGTGTTCCAAATTAGATTTGAAATCTGTATAAGGAACTGTTCATTTGGCTTAAAAGTAAACTTCAAATATAGGAAAATTGACTTGTTAACTTATTGTTTTAGGGCCTTTATTTTCTGCTGACTGAATGCTACTCTGAAGGCAAGGTTATGGGAGAAAACCAGCAGAAATACTATTCTTACACTAACATAATGATTATATAATGTAATTATATAGAAATATTATTTGTACTAATAATATACTACTATAGTATATAGTATATTAATGTTAGGAAAAAGTCAGAATGCGCAAAGAATACCAAATGCAATTATGCTCATGTATTTCAACTGTTAAATAGAACTGATTGGATCAAGAGGTGAATAATAGGGAGACATTTTGTTTGCTTTCTTATTGCCAGTTCTTCTTAACTCATATCAGTCATTCTGTTCATATGCTATATTCTTTTCTCTTACCCTCTGTTTTGTCTGCTTAAGTTTGCAGACAAAACAAAAGGAGGATATAACGTATGTGTATTACTCATGTCAAGCTTAATGTCTAAAACTTTTTTCTCATAGGAGCCAAAGAATTTTTTCAAGTTATAAAAATAATTATTAATGTTAGTAGGCTCCTGGTCAAACCTCTTAGAATACAAAGATACATTTTAATATCATTAGCTTTCTAAAATTAAAAAATGATTGTATTTTCAGTACTCTTACTTTCTGAAACAGCTACAGTCCTAATTCAATCATCTAGCAGTTGTAAGGGAGAAATTTGAAATAAATGTGTAAAGTAACATTTTATAAAAAACTATCATAATTGTTGTATTTCAACATTTGAGTGATATCAATAAGATTTACAGTGCAGGCAAATGCATGTATACTTTGTAAATTCAATGCAATCTATTCCAAGAAATAAAATTTATTCTCAGGTATAAGGCTTTTATTTTATCCTTTCAGCAAATATCATTGAACTTCCACTAAAATCCAATAAAATTCAAAGGAACTTATTTATGAGTAAATATAAATGGTTGAACAGAAGATACTATAATAATATTCCCATTTCCAAATGGAACAATTCATCAAGATGGTTTTAGACTCTGTTGGGAAAAGATAACAGGTAGACAAGCCCTGCTGGGTTTTATAGATTAACATTTGCGCTTTATCTTTTACTTGGAAAGTTATTGGCAGGCTATCCAGTACTACAGAAATAGTGGCACCTAGCCAAAAGAACTCTAATCACCTCATCAGGAAATGGGCAGCCCCATTCTATACCAACTGTAGTTTCCAAGTGGTCTTTAGTTGTACCTCAAAAAGTTGAACAGTAGCCCAAAGTGATGAAGGCATTGGTAACTTTTGCAAAGGCCACTCGCTCAGAAAGAAGCAATAACTGAAGCTGGGCAGAGGAATCCCAGATCAAGCAAGTACTGTGAATCCAGGAGAATCCATGCTCTTTCAGGGAAAGTGTAATCCTGACCAGAGCCAACATAGTCGCTGACATAGGCTACCTCTATTTTGCTCATATTTCATTTTACTTGTATCAGTCCATCCAATCCCCTAAACAACTATTCATCCAGTAACTCATGATCTCTCATTTGCTCTTAATCACACTCCTCTATTCACAGATCTCTGATATGCTAAGTAATAAGCATTTTACATGCTTTTGTTTAAAGGCTTACCAACTCTATTGTATACATAAAACTCTGTGCCCTTTTTGCTTCAATATAGGAATACTGAATGCCTGAATACTGAAAATCATCTTCTGTATCCCAGTCCCAATGATGCTCCAGGTATTAAGTTTTCCACAAAGAGGTCTACTCAAGCTATGGCCTGATTTGCATGTTCTTTTCTTTATTTTGAATGAAGCATGAAACTTTCATATTGTTTGTTAATATTTTATTTGTATTTTGGGGTTCAAACTTATTTATCAGATAAATTAGAACAACAAAGTTACAATTGGATCCAGGCTTATATATTAATGCTTTCTTCATTAAAATAAGAATATATACTTTTTAAAGTAAATAATAAATTGGAACCTGTGATTCTCAGAACCATCCAGTCCAAACAATACCAAAATGTATAGAGCTTAAAACATCAACATGATCAAACAGAAAGCCAAAGAAAGGGTTTCAATGGTGGAGCCTCTTCTATCTTCTGCACTACAGTAAATTCATTAATCTGAGAGTACAATGACTGTCCGATTATCATTTTCTGGTTGCCATATATTATTCACACCTTTAAACCATTGCATAGGCCATTGCACTCCATATCCTAAATATGTTAGTTCAAAATATTTTAGATGGGAAAAATGCATTATACCATATTCATTGGTCATGGATAGAGCAACTCAAATTTTTATTTGATCCAGGTCATTAAGAAGAACAAAATATCAAATATATATAACCAGACATACAAACATTTGCTGGCTTTGGGCTACATGCTGATTCAACATAGTGGCTAACAGAATGAGATATGAATAAATCATTCTGTAATTCAAAGTTTATTCCAGTCATATATTCAGGCAAATAGTGTTTCTTATCTGTTGCTTTTTTATCCACATATTGGAGTATGCATACTGATCTATATTTTTTTGTTTTTAATAGTATGATTGGTTTTATATTAGAAATGTTAAGCTCTATAATTTCAATAGGCAAACAGATATCACCCCTTTTTTTCCACTTTACTAGCATGACCGTGTATTTAAAGGATTGCTAATCTTGGCCTGTTCATTTCTGTGAGGGAAATGCATCTTTCTGTTCACTATTCTTAAGAAAGGCCATGAAAAGCTACCTGAAAGCATGGAGAAAGATAACAAATATACATATATAATTAAGAAGGCATTTCTTATCACTGTCCTTAAAACTACAATTGAACTATCTTGGACAGCTTTTAAAGTGCTTCTAAATGATTAGAAGTCAAATGTCATTGTATTTTCAAAATCAGTCAGTGTTTATAGTTGACAGGAAACATATTCAAACAAAATACTTACCAATCTTTGAACAAAGATTTTCATGGATGTTCTCTCCTTTCTCATTGACACCAAGTTTTTTCCAACTATGGGGATATTTCCTGCCCTTCTTCACAACTACTCTTGAACTTCTTTTCTCAAGGAAGAGAGAGCTGTTTTTCACCTCCAGGAGGCCTTCACTGCTGTAACAAGTCCAGCTAGGAGCCTCAGAGCAGTTGGCAATAATCACTTTGCGGGAATGCGCAACCTTGGACCTGGTAATGGCCAGACATTGGCCAGTTCTAAGATGAAGAAGCTTTTCTTCTTGCAACCAGTTCCACTGCTGATTAATATTGGTCAAGTTGCACATTCCTACATAGGCTATTTTATGACTTTCATAAATACACTGCTCTTTTTGCTCATGGATAATCAGAAAACTATCTAAAAAAAAGAGAGACAAAGAATCCATAGTACAGAATAGAGCATCAGTTAATATTCATAAGATAAGGACAATAACAAAAGCAAAATTCAAACCCATTCATTTTGTCACCACTACTATCATGCTAATGTATAAATAATTCATATATAGATCAAAATGGTTTGGACAAAATGTCAATTTTATGAATAATGATAAAGATTTATTGAATGTCAGTCTTTACTTTTTCTTAAACAAAAAAACCTTACAAAAGTATAGCCAAAGTTAGAATAGATTCATATGATGAGATTAACACATTTTGTAGTAGCACAGTATTCAGTGGCAATGGCTGTCAGATATATTGCTAGTTCTTATTGACCACATATTTGTTTCTACATATATATGTATATACTGTGCATATGTATATATAGTACTGACTTGGGTGTAATGCTCTTAATTGTAATACAATTCCTAAACATTTTTTCTTCCTATAATGTTTAAAAGACACAATTGGTAAATTCAAGAATAAATTCACTGAGATAAAATCTATTCAGTCTTAACTATAAAATACCATGATATAATAAGTCTTTTATTTCTTTCTGCCAAATATTCATTAAAAAGTACCAATGATATAGATCAATTACTTGAAATAATATGCTCAGTTAGCATTTTTTTCTGCTATTCATTTCCATTTTTATAGAATATTTTATATAATATAGATTGATTAGCATGTGATATTATATCTTTCAGAAAATATTGAAATCAGAAACACAGGATAGCATCTCAGAGTCTCACATTTAAGGTAATTTTTAAACACAAAACTTAATTTTCTTTCTGAATAAAATCTAAATATTTATGGGCTTCCATGGCTCATCCCTCTATTTCTGTTGTATACACCAAACCTTAGAAATTAATTATTCCATTTCAGAAACCTTTTGAAAACTCCCAGTAACCCTTGGAAATCACAGCCAGAAAAAAAAAGAAACAGAAAAATTGTAGTCATACTTACCAGAGATTGCAAAGGCCAGGGAGGTAGAAATTAAAACGTGAAGTAAAGCCTGCATTTTTCCTCTAACAACAACCATTGCTTCTTTCTCTCTCTCTTCACTTTTTAAAAAAAAGCATCGTCCAGATAAGTGAAGTGAAGGCTAGGAAGGAAATGTGGTTTCACAAGAGGAAAAAGTCTGTGACGAACATTTCCTTCTATTCAATTGTTTTTTGGGGGAGTTTTACATCACTTTGAATTTTCATACAGTTCTTTATTGTCCTATCTCTTATATTTAGGAAAACATAAGCAAAACAAGAAGGCATTAAAAACAGATCTCAGCTAAGGATGAGGAGCTGTAATTTGGTTTAATTGCCTGTCTGCAGGTGTACTTGCATGTAAATATATACTGTGTTGTCCTGTAAATACCACAGCTTTTTATAATGATATGTTATGTATGCATCTAGGAACATTACATGTTAGATGGCATATAGGATTTATCTGTATCCTACAAGGAAGAAGGGCATATTCTCTGGGGTCTCTTCATTATGAATTCAATTGAGTATTTGTGCCCTGAGTGCCAACTTGCAACATTCACATGGCATCTTCATGACATCGTTTTTCACTGTACCTTGCTGTCACTTCATCCGTTTTTCTCTACCAAACAATAATTAATTAATATCTTTTGACTGGATTGGCTCCACACCTTTTTGAGGTGAAGAAGGAGGCATGAAATAATAAGCACGGCCCTGAAGGATGATTTTCTTATATATACCTCATTTTGATTAATGCCATTGTGCTATTACTGAAAAAGGTGGCAGAATTCAAGAATTGTGGGATCTGGAGCCTCAGCTTTATAATGCATAGGTTAAAAAAAAAAGATAAAGGAGTCCTGAAGATTTTACTCCATTGTCATTGCCAACAATAGAGATCAGGGCTCATCTTTGTTTCAAGGCCATTGCGCCAGCAGTGTCCAAAGACATCTATGCAGTTATGTTGCCAGCAGGATATAATGGAATGCTATTACCTTCCTACCAAAGTGGTTCCTGTTTATCTACTCATATTTGCATGCTTTCGAACTGCTAGTTTGACAGGAGCTAGGGCAAGGACAGGAGCTCACTTCGACACGTTGTGCTCAGGTCTTGAACTTGGGCTGCAGCTTTCCAGCCGATAAGCCAGCACCTTAACCACTGAGCCACTGTGCCGCTCTTGAAATATATAGGTTGCTCTGGAAATCAGATGGATTTCTCACTGGGTTAGAGACAAATATATTACTTTTAGTCTTGCGGTCTAGAAATGTCCCTGTGGTGTAACCCAGAAAGTAGGGTTCTGATTGCTTTAATCTGGATCAATTTAAGTCAGCAGTTTGTAGAAGTAGTAAAGTAGTAGAGTAGTGGAATCAGCAGCAGCAGTAGTAGAATTCAAAAGCAGTAGCTCTTCTCTTGGTCTGTCCAGGGCTTGACCTTCCAATGGTATAATCTGCTACTCTCTTGCTGCCACTAAGGAAAATAATACCACTACTAGTTCATTAGATCAGTGCCTGCCCCCCTTTGGGCACCAGGGACCAGTTCCATGGAGAGAGGTTTTTCCATGGACTGGAGGGGGCTTGGTTTCATGTGTTGCCTGCATCTTGTGAATTGGGCTTACCTTGTACGTACAGACCACTTTCTGGCATGCCGTGGACCGATGCCGGTCCATGGACTGGGGGTTGGGGACCCTTGTATTAAATTATAGGAATAGAAAGGTTTCTTACACATTACTTTTGATTACACAGATAGAATAGTGGGAAGACATATATAGACCTTGGAGAAATGCTCTCAGGCAGAATGTTGTATTGCTGAATATTCCAACAGAAAGGTAGCAATATTTGATTATAATGACTGAAACAAAAAATTAAAAATTACAAGCATCTTTATATGCAGTTTATTGACTACATGAAGCAAAGATAACATCATTTGCTTTAGAAACCTATGAATAAATTGTGTGCCGAAAACCCTTGAGTTTTTTGAAGGTGGAATGTGAGCTAGGAAAAAATAAATAAGCCTTATGTTTAAGAAAGCTTTCAAGATTTTGTTTCTCCAAGCATCTAACCTCACATGTGAGTAGGGGGTTTACAACTTTTTTTAAAATTAAAAGACATGGAAATATTTTAAAATTTGCCATATAAATATATGTTACAAAGATCCTTTTTTGTTTGTTTGTAAAATGACTCAAATGATTACACATGCACAGAATTCTGCCCTGGAGCAAAAGTTTTTAACATAGTAAGTTATAAATGCATAACTATTGCAAAATGACACTGGATGCAATTTATTAGGGATATCTCTTGACCAAGCTCCATTGAAATTAGATGGAAGTTCAAAAGAATCCAGCAATCTTCACTAAATGCATTCCTTTTTTTAAAAAAATAACTTCATCTTTTTTCATACAATTTGCACAGGAAATGGTCTTTGTGTTGCACCCATTGTATTCCCCAATGTTTTACCAAATTCACTATTTGCAGTAAATATTTATGAGCATTTACTAGAATCATCATATAAAATAGTTATTGATTTTTATTCATTTAAAAACCCACAAATTTATTTTATTTTTCTTCTGTAAGATGCTGTGGATATTACTACTCATAACCATCCCCTTGCAGCTTTTACTACCAAGAATCCAGGGCACTCCAAATTAAGTTTACCGCATAATAGGGAATAGCACTTAGCAGGTACAATTGAACATCTGACTGGCTATTCACAAGACAGACTTTGCAAACATTGAAGCATGTATACACATTTCTTCTGTGAAACTTCCCACATCCAGTTGTTATACATACATACTGTACATACATACATTCAGTGTTTCATATTCCATTAATACAGAAATAAATCTTCCTTAATATAGGCACACATATATTGTGTGTATATGTGAAAAATTCAATGTAACATCAGCATATTAACCTTCATTAAAACTGTTTCAGGAACAATACATTCAAAACAAGAGTCCATCAATCTTCAATGCTTTTATTAAAAAATGATCCACATTCCTTTGATAGGTTGAATGCTCTGTTTCTCCTTCTACAGCTATCAACTCCTTAAAGAAGTTGCTGGAAGGTAATGAAATAAATTACCTCAAAAGAGAATGACCTGTTTACTTTTTCCATCTTGGTTTCATTGGATGGCTTCAGCGGAGAGCCTGCTTTCATACAGATTCAAGGCATGATGAACAAATTCATACTGTTCACTTGTTTGGACCATTCCACCTCTGAAAAGCAAAAGAAAGCAGAGCAAAATAAAAAGGTAATGTGTCACTGATGCTACAATGCATTTCTTTCCCTAAAGCCTTGTGTCATCCGTCCTCCTGGTTTTTAGTTTGTATTTAATTCTTATTAATTGTAATTGTTTTTATATTTATCTTTTTATCCTTTTGTAAGCAGGGTCAATTCAATAGTGAAATGTGCAGCATATTAATTAATTAAATAATTAAATAACACAATTTGATAGAACATCTGTCTGTGTCTGTGCCCAATCATACTGCATTTCCATTTTAGTTTGACAGGGGATCACATCATTTCAAATACCATCCAACTCTCCCCCTCCCCAGAATCAGAATGATACAAATGTGACCATAGAAAATAACATTTCTATCTTGGACCATTTTTATCACTATGTCTGCAGCCAAGCTGATGCAAAGTGTAAGTGTTACAGTTGTAGCTGAGTTGATGTCCCCCGCCTCCCAGAGCAATGTTTCCCATAATAACAACAAAAATGATTTTTTTCCCCCTTATCCTTATTTCCTACAGAAGAGTTTCTAATACTTTTTTTCCTGAGTACTCTCCAGCTTGAATATTCTCCAGCACTGGACAATGTCTGAGCATTTGGTAGCCACCATTTTCCCTCACCACACTCCCAAATGATGTTCGTGCCTAAGTATTAAGGAAGATGCAAAATGGTGACCAGGTCATCACAATTACTGCTGTTGTACTTGCAAGACCAACATGCCCACATGGACACAGTTATGAAAAATGAAGGAAACTAGGCTAGATGATAACCCCGACATTTCATGAAACAAAATGTCAAAAATGATGAACACTTGTGCAGCTTAGTTCTGGCATCTATTGTGCTACAATGACTGCTGAAATGCCTTTTCAGACACAAAGGTATAATGAGAACTTAAATATTTGTGTTCATGTCTTTATGTTTTCTTGATAAAGAATACACTGAGGAATGTAACACCAGATGTATACAATCTTGCCACAAGCACATTGTCCAACTACAGAGTATTATTCCTTTATATGGAAAGAAAAGCTGAATTTTTGCTAAAGTTGACTAACTTTCTGCATCATTAAGTTTTATTTAAATAATAAGCCAATAATAAGCCAATAATGTCCAATCTGAATCCTTTGCATGTTGCATTTATTAAATGTGTTAAAGTGTTAAAATATATTCAAAACTCAAACTTGGAAGAGCACTATCTGCTGCTTTTCAATTATAATTTTGGGCTATGCAGTTCTGCAGTCAAATGTCTTGATTTTGTTTGCTGTTCTTCAGAGGATGCTGCTCCAGTCCTTGAACTATTTACCGATTTAAAATTCAGAACAAGCAACGTGCATCTTCAAACGTTTAAGAAAATTTGAATGTGACTGCCAATGTTCATGAATTTACATTCTGACACTAAATGAATGACCTGTTGTGGTCCAAGAGCACATGTACAGACTGCAGGTTTTCCTGTCCTTTTTCTAATGCCTCACAGGCTTCCTGTCTCACCAGCTGACATCGAAGAAATGCTGAAGCCATGACTCATTTCAGCATTGACAGCAGAACTGTATTTAATCTGACCATAAAAGTAAAATACATGGCTCAGATACATTTAAAGGCATATTGTGGAATTCCACTAAGGTATGGAATAAACTGGTCATTCTTAACCTGGCATTCTTCTTATAGGCTGTAGCTACCACATAAATAGCCTGGCTGGGGATGATAGGGAAATATAACTCATCTAAGAAATGTCAAGTACAATAATCTTAGAATTTACAAAACAAATTTAAAGAGGCACTGCCAGCATAGAAAGATCAAAGAACTACTTCTCCCACCATTTGTCTGCTGATAATGTTGCTTTCTGTGTTTATTTGCATTTTGCTAAATGCATTTATGAGTTTGCCCCTAAAATCCCTAGCAAAGAGCCAAAGCACACACAATGATGGAATTGCATGGATACATTGCCATTAATCTAGTTACTTCTTTATTGTAAATGGGCACAAAGGGTGTGGACTGAAATGTTGGATGAAGAGGAAATTGAGTTTGCAAAAACTTTAAATTGATTTTACATACAATGGAGCTATTTGCTATTAATTTTGCTTGCTTCTATTAGTAGTTTGTTTCTCCTGGATTCTATAAAAACTTCAGAATTACAGTGGTCATGACAGGAATGACAGTGACACTTAAAAATATTGGGTGGCAAATATTAATGGATTTTATATCCTATGCCATCCTACCTGTCCAAACGCAGTTGGCAGACAATACTCAATGCATCAACAGCTCCTTCTTCCCTGAGCTGATGGCAACCAATCGCAGTAGCAATGAAACACCCTGTTCTTCCTATTCCAGCACTGTCAAGGAAAACAATTAAACCAAATAGAATTAAATGACAGCTAGAATTAATTAATTAAGTCTGAATAGAATTAAAATGACAGATTATGGCTGTTATCACAGGATATTTAAGTGTTGAAATATTCTCCATAGAAGAAGGAGAAGGGCTTTGTTCCTAATTTACTCATGGGATAATGTCAGATAACCATTTTATTTTCTCAGCAGAACTACATTTGTTTATTTTTATTTATTTATGTATTAAATTTCTATGGCACCCATCTCCCCTATAAGGTGGCTCTGTGTGGCATAAAAATTTAAATTTGTTTAGTAGCGTAGAAATTTAATGAATGTAGATTAGTTGAAACTTTTGATTTTTGTTCCATGCAAAAATATGTGATTAAGTTAGATGAAGATGATATTTAACCTTAAAAATTCAGCAATTTTCAGCTCCATAAACTTCTAGAATATCTAAATTGTTATAATATATTGCAATGTAATATATTTCAAAAACAAGACACGTGTCTGATATCTGAGAGAATAAAAAATGGTATATTCTTAGATTTCTTAGTTTTCTAGACAGTTTTGTATTTTTCCTTCTTTCCTTGCACAATTGAGATCATAATACAAATATGTACATTTTCTGCCACAGTATGATAAACTGATGGAACTATAATTTTTCTGATATTTTAAAACAGAGGTCCCCAATGTTTTGGGCACCAGGGGCCAGTTCTGTGGAGAAAGATTTTTCCATTGACCAGAGAGTGCATGATTTTGTGTGCTGCCTGCATCCCATGGATAGGGCTTTGCTTGTTTGTGCAGACCAGTTGCTGGCATGTGGCAGCCCAGTACCGGTCCACGGCCTGGGGGTTGGGGACCTGTTTTAAAAAAACCACATTATAGAAAAGAAGATTTTATTTATTTATTTATTCTATGAACTGCTATAAAAACAAGCTCCCTTTACACTGGGTGAGAAAATAGGTATTTTCAACACATGGTATAATTCACATTGTAAAAGATAATCAAAAGCTATAACCTGGGATCTTACTAAAATTGTGGTGGAAGGGAAAGTCAGCAAACTATATGTTTTCTAAAAATAGTATCATTCACTGAAAAATAGTTCTAGATTACTATCTGTTTGGATGCTAGATCAGTGTCGACTATTGTTTGTTGTAAATTAAGATCAGATGTGAGATTTATCAATGTGGGCAATTCCACATTGCAGTCTAACTGCTTTTTCCCCCCTAGGCTGCTCTTTTCCTGCCTGTTTCTTAAGAAATCCCTGCCCAAATTCAAGTTGCCAATGAGGCCAGGTTGGTGTTCCGTCCAGGCTATAGTTCTTCAAACACCCGACTAGTTGTTGCTTTGCTTCTTGCCTTTCATTTCATGCAGGAAAGGCCAGCCTCATTGTCTGACTCTTGTCTAGACTGGTCTAACAATGTCTACCTTTTCCTACCTTTTTGGAGTTGTTCCTTCTTCACCAGTCCCCATCCATTCCTTGGTTTCTTAGAGGTTTGCACACATGATGCCTTCAAACCCCTTCCCACATTATCTCCTCGCCACTGAAGTAGATTCTTCTTTCTACTTAGTTTTGTGACATCATTACTGTACTCTCATGCTACAGTAATCAAAGCATCAGGAGAACAGGCTGCTCTTTGGTTCCTACCTTATTATGTAGAGCCATGGAAACTTTGTAACAAGGAAGAAACTATAACTTAATTTTATTAAAAGGAAACTTTAATCTTTCTATCTTGCAGCTGTAACACAATTGTATAAACAGATAAAGGAAAATGAAAGAAAGCTTTACAATATTGTAGTCAGGGTGTGGGAAAGCTAGGGACCATATCTTATCAAAACTGGGCATTAATCAACAGGATATCTACTAGAAGATGTTAGAGGTGAATGGAACATAATTCTCTACAGTTTGTCACAGTTCGTTGGCTTAATAGGCCTTTTTTATCAATTGCAAGATTATAAAAATGCACAGAACATAGCAGATCTGCAAGCTAGGGCAGTGATCGGACACTACAGAGAAGGGAATATGCCAAGCTCTACAACCAATCACAGTTGTAGCTGTTACTATATCAGAACAAAATGTTGGAGATGATCCATTCGGAAGAGTTTGTGACAGTTCAGGTATGAAGATAGTAGTTTTGAACCGAAGCTAGACAACAAGGGTAAGGGATGCATTTCTAGTGGTCTGGAAGGAGGAGGAGGACAATGTCAGTGGTAAGTGGATCATACTGGAATAGGCCAAGCAAAATGTGTGGCTGTGCACTTTGCTAGAAGTCTACTACTGAGCATTAAATCTGTTTTAGGTAGCAAATAGGGGACCTGCCTGAATTAAAGACATCATATAATAAGGGGAAGGATTGTTGTCTTTTGGATAACTATAGAATATAGACCATAAAATTTACATGAAAAAGTATGAGTTTTAGTCACCACTAAATCCAGATTAGGCTGAGAAAGATTCTTGCCTGAAGCTTGGAAAAATATTTCTTACACAGATGGAACTGAGTTAAATAAAAAGCTCCTTACCATGTAAATGAACCAGCTTTCCACTTTCTTGACATATACTATCAACATTGCAAAAATCAATTTTTAATTCATATTTTTTCTTATCCTGCTCCATTAAACTTTTAAATCATTTTTAAGGTGAAAATTACCTGCAATGAACAATAATAGGACCTCTATCAGTTGAAGCCCTCTTGTCCTCTTCTACATCCAGCATGAGTTGTAAAAGAGGTTGAGCACCGACTGGAGTTTTGTGATCTGGCCAAGAAGTGTACCAGTAATGTTTGACATTCCTCAACTGGTTTCCTTGCTGAAAACGATGAACGATATACATATTATATTAACAACACCATTGATTGAAAATGAGGCATAATGTGTTTCTGCACTCAATAAAGCAAGTACTTTGGGTAGCTTGATGCTCTCTGAGCTTGGTTGTTTTCTTGCAGATGTTTCATTACCAAACTAGATAACCTCATTGCTGCTATCACTGATCATGTTATCTGGTTTGGTAATGAAACATCTGCAAAAAAACAACAAAACTCAGAGAGCACCCAGGAGCCCACAGTTTCAACCCTAAGCTACAATTATTTTCTTCTATTGGTAAGCAAGTTCTTCTTTGGAACTCAAATGGTGGACATGCTTTTATAGTTGGCAATGGAAAATTCTGCATATGCAGGATATTTTTTATTGGTACCTAGCTATCATCTGAATCTCCCCAGGCAAAAAGCATGATAAGCCAAATAAAATCTGCTATCAAACTGTGATCAACTCAACCTGATAGATTACAGTAGGGATAAAGACCAAATGTGTCTCAGAAATATTATTATCATGTATAAAATAGAAATCTTCATTATTGATACATAACACTTCTCAAACTATTTTCTAGGCATATACTGTAATTATCCTAAATCATATTAACAGATTATAAAGACTACCATTTTGGAAGGCATTTAGTTGAGGAAGGCTGATAATTTTAGGATACTACATACCTTATAGTTCTACAATATTATATTATACTGCCATATTAAGCAACCATGTTAATCCATAGACGGGGCTACCAGCAGCTGAATATAGTGTTTATATATTCTTGTATAAGATATTTTCTTGGAACCTTTAACCTTTATTTGTATTTAGTTCAATACTACAGGTGGTGTGAATTAATAATTATATATAGTAGTTTGAAAAACAACATAAAAAATAGTACCTTTAATGTTAGATTGCGGATAGTGTAATTCTCACATGCCTGCACACTGTCAACAAGTACTTCCACTTTTCCATATATCCCTCTCTTCTCTGGCCAATACAGCACACATTTCTAGAAAAAAGGATTACCGGTAAATAATGCTTGATCAAATAAAATAAGTCAAGTTTATTTTTTCTTGAAAGTAGTAATTGTCACAAATATTATGACAGGTGTTGCAACTGCTTCATCATTAATATTTCTAGAATTTTGCTTGGTAAATTGCTAAGAACATAAATTTTAACATAAAACCTGTTTGCATGTCTTGTAAACTTCCCTAATAACATGACTATAGGTTGGCATATAAATATTTCAATAAATAAAATTGCAACAGAAAGTTACTCTGTGGAGAATTTTTGTTCCAAGATCCCTAGAATAATCCATTTCAGCAATCCAATTTAACTTATATTGCTACTTTTAAATGTTTTTTAAATAAAGAAAACAATGTGTTTATTGTCAAAACTATGTACTGTTGATTATTAGGAGTAAGATAATTGCTTAAATGATGATCTAAACACAGTAAGATCTTCTTAATAAATCTATTCTGTGGAATCAAATGCCTGAATCACTCAGGAGCCTTATAAGCTTTCAAAAAGAACTGCTAAGATTTACCTCTAAAGGAATGAAAAAGAACAACCATAAATAACCAGAATTATGTTTAATTAACTTTCAGAATGTTTCTCTGACATACTTTAATGATTGGCTGTTACTAATTATTAGGAATTTTGAAGGCCTGCATTTAATTTGTAAAACTACATATTTTATTTTATACTTTGATGGTTTTCTTATATCTACCTATAACCAATTTAGTGGTTAAGAAATCTAATAAGGACATCATGTTTTAAAAATTAAAAACAAAAAGGCTAAATATACGTACATTCACAAGTTTTAATTAATTATTTTAAATAATTATTTTATTTTTATATCTGACAAAGCTTAAGACATATTAATTTCATAAAACATCAATAATATGCTTTTTTCAATTGTGGAATGTATTAAAAAAAATTTCAATTTTAAATGTACAGTGAGTTGAATCCATACTTAACAATGTTAAATAAATCTGTGCCATTAATTGGACATAATTGGTTATACCCAGTAGTTCCATCTTGATTGCAAAAGGTCTTGAACTCCAATTTAAATAAAGTTCTAAAAATAGAGACCCCTGTACACCAAACAAGGACTATGTAATAGGAGAGCAGATTCTTGTACAAAGAAAGAGAAATAATCTATGTTCTAAATGAAATGAAGATTATAATATATACCTAAAGTAATGTTATTCATATAACCATTCTTTAGAAGCTAAATGGCTGTATTTATCATTATCCAAAAGTAATGAATTTGCTGCACACCAATGTCTGGAATAAAGCAATTGCAAAAAAACAAAAAACAAAAACAAAAAAAACCCACCATTACTTAAAGCCTTTCAAGATAGCCCATCAGTTAAGCAAAGGGAAAAAAGAGTTTTTATAATAACTACCATAATCATGGCATTACTTTTTAACAATCAATATTTTTGACTTTTGTAAAAAAACAATTTTTACCTGATAGATATTCAGCATTTATGTGATGATCATCTACTTTGTAACATCAAATTACACTGACTAATGTAAGAGGGTCCATTCAAAGAGAAAGTTGGAGCTGCCCTCTGGAAATCAAAGAGCCCTGCTACTAACCCAGTCAAAGCACTGCCCACCTTTTAAGCTTGTATTCAAATGTTCAAGCTCCTAGCCAATGTGATCCAGGGGATCCGTAATTACATGGAAAGACTAATAATGATACAAAAAGCCATCATATATGCCTTCCCCTCCCTGGGAAGATGTGTTCTTGCCAACATTAAGAAAGCCAACATAAAATATTGCTGCTTATTCAACATCCTTCTGTGATTTCTTGATAATAGATCAACTATATTCAACTCCTTAAAAGCTAAAGGAATGTTTTTCTTATCTTGTTCCCAGACATATAACTAACAGACAGCTTTGGGGGGGGGGCAATGAAATATATTGTTCACTTAGACTATCTACCTCACAGCTGCTTCTAACTTTCAATATGGCCCAGTAGATTTATTTTTAACACTAACTGTTAGTATTCTAGCTAGATCCACTTGGCACTGAAGAAGAAACAAAGGACAGTTTGTAAATCCCAAATGTAAATGTTATTATATCTGCTAATATGCAGCAGAAAATTAGTAAAACAATTATAAGCATATTATTGATGCTATATCATGATACCAGTTAACCCAAGACAGACAACTAATGAAAGTCATATTTAGATGCAAATCTGGAATTCAGATTCACATGTACCTAGTTTGCAGTACTGTATATTTTATGAATTTTCGTATTTTCTACAATTGTTTAGACATTAGTCACATTGTTTGATAAACAGATGTGGAGGTCAAAAAAGTATTAACCACAATCAATACTCATACAAAATCTATGTAATTGCACAGAAACAGGAGTTGTAAGTCCAGAAATTATCATTAAATTTATTTTTATATTGCTGTTTTATATAAAAGAAAAATGTAAGCCATCTTCACTAAAACAGTCAACACTGGAACTAGATTAGGCACAAGAGATAAAACTATATAATGTAAAGCATGATGATTTGTAATTTTTTTCTTTTCATTAAATTTTATTTTATTCTGATCTTGTGTTGCTACAACCGGCAGGCTGAAATGCTAATTACAAAAACATTTGATTTGCAATGTGACTTTTAATGTACATGTTAGCTATTTCTTAAAATACTGTCTAAACTTCTCATTAAAGCCTCACTAGTTTGAACATAGAGTTATAATGCATGTTGGTACACATGAATTGCCTGGAATAAATCAAACACAAAATTAAACTAGCAATCTCTTGGACACATTGAAATTGCCAAAACCCTCATTAAAACATGACTAAATATGCCAATGGACTGTGCAGAAAATGTCCCTTTTTGAATTTCATTGCTGAATTATATAGTTTCCAACTATGTTTTATCAGACTCTAAATATAAAATCCCTTAAGTTAACTATAAAGTCTATAATTATAATTATCCAGCAACACCCAATACCTTAATTAAATAATGTAGTTGCGAACTGCTAGAAGTATATTGTGATATTATTGGGCTAGATAGAACAAAAAAGAAGCCATGAGATGAAAAGAGTGTAATGAGTGGAATTTTGGAACCTTACACAATGTTTGTAGCATGGTAAGTTGCATGGTAAGTTGTGACATTCCAAATATTATAACCAACCCCTAATAGTTCTTACTGTAAGCCATGTTGATTAGAGTTATTGGAAGTGATAGTTTAGTAACCCATTGAGAACCATCTGTCTGCAGGATTTCAGTAAAGAATCCATTAGTAAAACTAAGAGGAAAAGCAGCAGATGTATAGTATATTGAGTAGAATGTACAAAGGTTAGATCATGTGTTCTTGTGAAATTTGACAGAGCAACACAAGTCCTAGAGAAAAATGGAAAAAAGCCAAACTTCATCGATCAAAACTGGTCAAGAAAATTGAGATTCAGTTCAGTTATCAGTAAACTGAATCTTATTCTAGCCTGCTGTAATAAATATGACCCCAAACTCTCAAATTACTACAAGAATGTTGCTATTCTCAAACAACACACCATTTCTGCCATTGATAATTTGGGTTGCTATCATGGAGGCATAGGGAGAAGAACATTCAGAAGCTTTATTGTCACTACTCAATTCTTCCCAAGGAAGAATTGGACTTTGTTTGAGCTCTTTTCTATTTGTGGCTTTTAGTCATGTTGTAGAATACAGAAATTTCTGTTGGAGTGATGATTTTGCTCCAATTCAAATCAAAATAAGAAACATATTATGCCTGTGTTTTAGCCTGAAGGAAATTGGCAACTATAGCTCTTAGGTTTTTTTTAATCTATCCTTTCAATGTATCTATCTCTTGATTTCTTTGTATTATCTATTCTGATTTATTGCTTGTAAATAAATCTTTTCTTGAAGATCATGTCCTCTTCTTTGATGTCATAGTCTAAGAGAGGATTAAATACATTGATAGAGGGAAAAGTTATTATGGCTACAAATATAAAAATCATTTTACTATTTCAGGTAATAAAATTGATGTACTATAGATTATTGTGGTCATTCCCTGCATTCCCAGAAATTAAAACTATATAAAGAAACAGAATAATCCAATGAATACAGTACCATGGAATACTGGCTGGGAAGAACACAGCACTTTGTAACATTTTGTCTTAGATCTGGATTCTAACTACACAATGCAACTAATGAATAAGTAGCTGGATAATAGGAGCACACGACACATGCATCTACCATGCTATAACATAACTGTTACGATATAAGAACCTTTCCTCACCATGAGAATTAGCTTTTGCTTGGATCATAATATCACATCCTGATTCCCTTTGTTGTTCTGGCTAGCTAACAAAATGGATTGTTGCAGTTGGTGACTGTAGGAATGCAATGGAAGAGAAAGTAGAGGATTGTTAAGAGAATAATCAATGATATTTTTCTCATTCCCATTCTAAGATATGGTAACCTCTAAGCATCTTCCAATGCATGATTAAGATTGGATAGGTCACTTGGACATACTCTCTTGAGATTTGTGACGAGGGGAGAGGCAAACAATTTATACTGGGTCTGTGATGGACAGAGTAAGAAAACCTGGTTATTTTCCAGAGACTGCTAATTTTCTTCCTTTGCTATACCAAGTTGCAGAAGAAATACCCACCCCCAAATGCTTTACTATTATTAATTATTTATTGATTGATTAAATTTGTATGCTGCCCCTCTCCCAAGACTCGGGGCGGCTCACAACAAGAACATAGACATAGATAAAAATCAATAACAATAATTACATCCAATTAAAAAATCAATACATACAACAAGCAAACACAATCAAATAAACACTCAGCAATGGAAGGCAACTCCTCGGCTCGGGGGCAGAACAAAGTTCATACCCGCCAAGCCTGTTGGCATAAATGGGTTTTTAAAAGTTTACGGAAAGCTAGGAGGGAGGAGGCAGTACGCAACTCCGAGGGAAGCTGGTTCCAGAGGGCTGGGGCAGCAACGGAGAAGGCCCTTGTCCTAGGGCCCGTCAAATAACATTGTTTGATGGACAGGACCTGTAGGAGGCCAGCCCTATGCGCCCTGACCGGTCGCTGGGATTCATGAGGCTGAAGACGGTCCCGCAGGTAACCTGGTCCATTGCCATAAAGGGCTTTATAGGTCATAACCAACACTTTGAATTGTGTTTGGAAACCAATTGGAAGCCAGTGTAGCTCGCGAAGGGCCGGAGTGATATGGGTATGTCTAGGAAGACCCAAGACAGCTCGCGCGGCTGCATTCTGGACAACCTGCAGTCTCCGGACATTCTTCAAAGGTTGCCCCATGTAGAGAGCATTACAATAGTCAAATCTCGAGGTGACAAGGGCATGAGTGACTATTAGGAGTGACTCCCGATCCAAATAGGGTCGCAACTGGCGCACCAGGCGAACCTGGGTGAATGCTCCTTTCGCCACAACCGAAAAATGATGTTCCAGGCTTAGCTGTGGATCGAGGAGGACACCCAAGTTGCAAACCCTCTCCGAGGGGGACAAAACTTCTCCCCCCAGGGTAATGGACGGACAGTTAGAATCGTCCTTGGGAGGCAAAATCCATAGCCACTCCGTCTTATCAGGGTTGAGCTTGAGCCTGTTGGCACCCATCCAGACCTCAACAGCCTCCAGGCACCGGTTCATCACTTCCACTGCTTCGCTGTAATGACGCGGGGTAGAGATATGAAGCTGAGTGTCATCAGCATACTGATGACAACTCACCCCGTGTCGACGGATGATCTCACCCAATGGCTTCATGTAGATGTTAAAAAGCAGAGGTGAGAGGACAGACCCCTGAGGCACTCCACACGGAAGAAGCCTCGGAGCTGATCTCTGACCTCTTGCAAACACTGACTGCGACCGGCCAGAGAGGTAGGAGGTGAACCACTGCAAAACGGTGCCCTGCACTCCACACCCCTCCAACCGGTGCAGAAGGATACCATGGTCGATGGTATCGAATGCCGCTGAGATGTCAAGAAGCACCAGGATAGTGGAATAACCTCTATCCCGGGCCTGCCAGAGATCATCGGTCAGCGTGACCAAAACCGTTTCCGTGCTGTGACCGGACCTGAACCCAGACTGCCAAGGGTCCAGATAATCAGCTTCCTCCAAGGACCGTTGGAGTTGGAGTGCCACCACCTTCTCAACAACCTTCCCTAAAAAGAGAAGGTTGGAGACTGGCTGGTAATTATTCAAAACTGCCGGATCCAGGGAAGGCTTCTTGAGGAGGGGGCGCACAAGTGCCTCCTTTAAGGGAGTCGGAAAGGACCCCTCCCTCAACGAAGCGTTAATAACAGCCTGAACCCAGCTACGTGTTACCTCCCTACTAGCCGAAACCAGCCAGGAGGGACATGGGTCCAATAAACAGGTGGCAGAACTCACAGCTCCAATGGCCTTGTCCACATCATCAGGAGTTACCAGGTCAAACTCATCCCATTCCACAAGACTAAGACGGGCCTCTGTCGTCTCGACTGACTCATTGTCAGCCGACATTGCATTCCAATTGGAGTCCAAAAGTCAGCCCGGATCTGAGCGATCTTGTCTGCGAAGAAGGTGTTAAATTCCTCAGCATTGCCCTGCAAAGGTTCCTCCCTCCGCTCCGTATCAAGGAGAGAACGAGTCACCTTAAACAGGGCAGCTGGGCGAGAATCCACAGACGCGATCAATGCGGAAAGATACTGAGATTTTGCCGCAGTGATCGTTTCCTCTCTCTTTGGAGAGAGGACATATTCTAATCTAATGTCATTAAAAATATTCCTATTTTCCTTGCAGGATGATTAAAGGAAAAATGTGTGAAAGGTTTCTCCATAACATGACTGCTATATAAAATCTGCTTCTGGTTTGATAAACACATTGCAAAGTCAAAAATATGACTTATTGAGATAAAATGTGTTTATTTAAAATAGAGTGACTATTGAATATATATTTTTAACCTATGCTTTCATAGTGTTTGGATGCTGAACTTCTTGTAAGTATTTACTGCCCTCTTTCTCAAAAGAAATCATGTAAGAGAAGAAACACTTTCTGCCATATAAACTATTCTTATAATGATTTGATCAAATATAAGAAGCTCATATAAACATAAATGTCTATGTAGCCTGGGAATTCCTTAAGAAGTCTCAATCTTTTTTATTATGAGGAAATTGCCACCGTCAGTCTAGAACAATACAGAGAAACAGTATTGTATCGCGTGGGAGCAATTCAGGTAAACACAGGGCATCCTGATATGTTGAAAATAACTTTGTATTTCTTTCAAATCATTCTTTTCAAGCAGTGTTAGAAGGTTTTTTTTTAAAATGCTTTTCCTTTGGGGAAAATATTTATTCTGTGTACCATATTCTAATGGGATAGGTTTTTAGATGTATTTTGATGTATTTTAGATGTATATTTCTTTAGAAATTTTTCTTTTATATATTTTGAGATACACATGTGTTAGGATACTCTTTGCATAGATACCTTTCTACATTCTTTTCCTTGTTAAAACTCAATATTTGTTTCAATACACAAATTAAACTATTATTTCAAAGTAGAGCTCAACTAATTTCTGATAAATAGATCATTTTAGTCAAAGAATGCAGCAAAAGTCACTCTAAGGCAATAAAGAATCCTTAAAATATTAGAGCTTCCATATTAAAATACAGATTTAATCAGGTTCTATCCCTGACAAATCCAGAAAGAGCTGAAGAACTTTGTGTAATGCTGGGAGGTCACAGTCACAGCTAGGAATATTGTATCTATAGATGGATGGCTCAGTTTAATATAATGCAGCATTTTATAGTCAAAAATGGTTATTATACATTGATTTTTATAGCATGACAGGAGAAACTTAGATAAGTTTCTTAGATAAGGAGACATTTCTAGATAAGTTTCATAGATAATGGCAAATTTCTTAACAGTGAAAACAATTAACCAGAGGAATGGCTTTTCCTTCAAAAGTTGTGGATACTTCATCATTGGAGATTTTTAAGAAGAGCCTGGACAGTCACTTGTTCTGAAACAACAACAATAATAAAGTTGAAAGGGACCTTGGAGGTCATCTAGTCCAACCCCCTGCTCAGGCAGGAAACCCTATACCATTTCAGACAAATGGTTGTCCAGTCTCTTCTTAAAAACTTCCAGTGTTGGAGCATTCACAACTTCTGGAGGCAAGTTGTTCCACTGATTAATTGTTCTAATTGTCAGGAAATTTCTCCTTAGTTCTAGGTTGCTTCTCTTCTTAATTAATTTCCATCCATTGCTTCTTGTCTTGCCTTCAGGTGCTTTGGAGCAGGGCTTTTCAACCAGTGGTATGGGTACCACCTATGGTAAATTGGCACCTGGCAGGTGGTATGCAACCATCCTAAAAAAAGTGGTAGCGGGGGAGGGGAATGAGCTGAACCGGTGGCAGAACTGCACAAGCCTGAGCGAGAGATGGCTGGAGATGCAGGTCTGCCAGGGCTCAGTGGAAGCGCCAGGATCAGCGCTTCTTCGGGGCTGTCAGGGCTCAGTGGAAGTGCCAGGATCAGTGCCAGGCTCCAGCTGGAGCTCGGCGCTGATCCTAGTGCTTCTGCTGAGCCCAGAAGAAGCGCTGATCAGCTGGAATGTTGCAGCATCTCCAGGGTCTTGTGATTTATATTCAGATGCTTGGCAGGGTCATGTGAAGTGACCAAAACCTGCTGCAACCACCCAGCAGATGGGGGGGGGAATAAAAACCAAACATCCACCACCCCACCCCCACTGCCAATCCTCAACAGAAATGCTCACAACAATGAAAACCTCGGACAGGAGGAAGAGTGCCGCCGGGTGGGCAGGCAGGTGTCTTGCTCGGCTGTGCCTTGGGGGGCACTTTTTTCAGTGCCATTGTAACTTTGAACAGTCACTAAGTGAACTGTTGTACTTTATCACTTTTTTCCTTTTTTTTTCTTCATCAAGTTTTTGACACCTTGCTAGGCGACTGGTGGTACTCGGATATTGCCATATCCTAAAAGTGGTACAATGGATGAAAAGGTTGAAAAGCCTTGCTTTGGAGAATAGCTTGACTCCCTCTTCTTTGTGGCAGTCCCTGAGATATTGGAACACTGCTATCATGTCACGCTTAGTCCTTCTCTTCATTAAACTAGACATACCCAATTTCAGCAACCGTTCCTTATATGTTTTACCCTCCAGTCCCCTAATCATCTTTGTTGCTCTTCTCTGTTCTCTTTCTAGAGTCTTAACATCTTTTTTACATCGTGGTGACCAAAACTGGATGCAGTATTCCAAGTGTGGCCTTACCAAGGCATTATAAAGTGGTATTAACACTTATTAATAATAATAAAGTTGGAAGGGGCCTTGGAGGTCATCGAGTCCAACCCCCTGCTCAGGCAGGAACCCTACACCATTTCGGACAAATGGCTGTCCAGTCTCTTCTTAAAAACTTTCAGTGTTGGAGTATTCACCGCTTCTGGAGGCAGGTTGTTCAATTGGTTAATTGTTCTAACTGTCAGGAAGTTTCTCCTTAGTTCTAAGTTGCTTCTCTCGATCTGTTTCCATCCGTTGCTTCTTGTCCTGCCTTCAAGCGCCTTGGAGAATAGCTTGACTCCCTCTTCTTTGTGGAAGCCCCTGAGATATTGGAACACTGCTATCATGTCCCCCCTCGTCCTTCTTTTCATTAAACTAGACATACTCAATTCCAGCAACTGTTCCTTATATGTTTTAGCCTCCAGTCCCCTAATCATCTTTGTTGCTCTTCTCTGTACTCTTTCTAGAGTCTCAGCATCTTTTTTACATCATGGTGACCAAAACTGGATGCAGTATTCCAAGTGTGGCCTTACCAAGGCATTATAAAGTGATATTAATACTTCACGTGATCTTGTTTCTATCCCTATATTAATGCAGCCCAGCACTGTGTTGGCTTTTTTGGCAGCTGCAGCACATTTCTGGCTCATATTTAAGTGATTGTCCACTAGGACTCCGAGATCCCTCTCACTACTATTGAGCAAGGTACCCCCTATACTATACCTGTACATTTGGTTTTTCTTGCCTAAATGTAGAACCTTACTTTTTTCACCATTGAATTTCATTTTGTTAGATAGTGCCCAATGTTCAAGTCTGTCAAGATCCTTATGTATCTTAAGCCTATCTTCTGGAGTGTTAGCTATTCCTGCCAGCTTGGTGTTGTCTGCAAATCTGATGAGTTCCCTATCTATCCCCTCATCCATATCATTGATGAAGATGTTGAAGAGCACTGGGCCCAGAACAGAATCCTGGGACACCCCACTACATACTTGCCTCCATGTAGATGCAGTTTCATTGAGGACCACATGCTGAGTACAGCCGGTCAGCCAGCTACGAATCCATCTGGTGGTAATGCTGTCTAACCCACATTTTTCTATCTTATCAAGTAGTAGGTTGTAGTATACTTTATCAAATGTCTTACTGAAGTCCAAGTAAACTATATCCAAGCATTCCTTTGGTCCACTAATTTTGTCACCTGGTCAAAGAATGCAATAAGAGTTGTCTGGTATGATCTGCTTTTGACAAACCCATGTTGGCTTTTAGTAATGACTTTGTTTGCCTCTAGGTGTTCGCTGATTCATTGCTTGATTATGTTTTCCAGAACCTTGGGGTGTAATCCATCTGGTCCTGGTGATTTGAATTCATCTAGGGTGGACAGGTACTCACTTATCATTTTCTTGCCTATCTTAACTTGTTTTTCTAATTTGTTTTTTACGGTACCGTTTTTAATAGGCTGGACAGTTTTTTCCCTTTGTTTAAAGACGGATGCAAAAAACAAGTTAAATAATTCTGCTTTCTCTCTATTGCTTGTCATTTTCTTGCCACTTTCTTCCACTAATAGACCAATCATTTCCTTAACTTTTTCCTTGTTTTTTTACATGTTGAAAGAAACTGTTGTTGTTGTTGTTGTTATTTTTGACTTTTGTCACAAGCCTTAGTTCATTTTGAGCCTTAGCTTTCCTCACTTCATCTTTGCAGGCTCGGGCTATTTGCTGATATTCTGACTTAGTTATGTGCCCCTCTTTCCACTTTTTACACTTGTCCTTTTTATCTTTCAATTTATCAGAGAGTTCTTTATGCAGCCATGCTGGTTTCTTTTGAGAGCTGTTATTTTTCTTCTTCATTGGTATTGTGCTAGACTGAACTTTTATAATCTCACTTTTAAAAATTTCCCAAGCTTCTTGAGTTGTTTCCCCTTGAGGATTCTTATCCATGGAATCCTTCCCAAGCTCTCTCTAAGTTTATTGAAATTAGCTCTCTTAAAGTCCAAGACTCTAGTTTGATTATGTTCTATTGCTTGTGCTTGCATAATGTTGAATTCCAATATTGCATGATCACTCCCCATAAGGGTCCTGTGGCTTCAACACCTTCTATCATTTCATCTCTGTTAGTGAGAATTAAGTCCAATATGGCTGATCCCCTAGTTCCCTTCTCTACTTTTTGGGAGATAAAGTTGTCTGCTAGGTTTGTCAGGAATCTGTTTGATCTTCCACTTGGTGCAGTATTTGTCTTTCAGTTGATGTCAGGGTAGTTAAAGTCCCCCATTACTATTGTGATGTGCTTCCTACATACCTACCTGACTAGCAAAAAGTTCATCTATTTCCTCCGTTTGGTTGGGTGGCCTGTAGTATACACCTATGGTAATATCATTCCCCCCTTTTATATTGACCCAAATGCATTCAAGACAGTTTTCATCATTGTTGTGCTCTATTTTTTGTAGAGGTGTAGTTATTTCTTATATAGAGAGCAACTCCACCTCCTCTTTTATTTGATCTGTTTCTTTTAAATAATTTAAAACCCTCTAGCTGTGTGTTCCATTTGTGGGTTTCATCCTACCCAGTTTCCATAATGGCAACAATATCATATCTGCCCTCATTTACCTCAATTTCTAATTCACCCTGTTTATTGCTCATACTCTGTGTATTGGTGTATAAACATTTAAGTCCTTTATGACTGACCCTGTGTTTACTTTCTACATAACCTGTGTGGTGCCTGAGTTCCCCTATTTCCTTACCATCTGTTTGATTAGTGCATTTGGTATGGTACCCACTATTAAAAGCTTGATTTTGCTTGACAGCAAGGTTGATATTCTTATCCGCACGCACATCTATGTTACACTGATAGCCCTATTAGTGTTAGTTTGAGCAAGAGGTTCCATAGAAGACACCCAAAGTCCCTTTCAGCTCTATTCTGAAATTGACTCAGAACAAAATTATTTCTTGTGTTGCCATTTCAAATCTGAAAAGTAATTTGTATTTTTTCCCCAAAAAGAATGTTTTTGCTCATATTGTATAATGTTATTGATAATCTTATCCACACTAAATTAGTTAAGGTATTTTAATAGAGTGCTATGAAATTTTTTTTTAGGGACTTGAATATTTGATAGTAGTATTGGTTGTATTGGATGGGTTGTTTTTTTGGGGGGGAACTAGACAAAGTGTCCATGACTGATTAAACTAAGAAGTCTTACCTCATTTTTCTCCTTCAACTTTGTGATCATAACAATAACAGGACTGTCTTCTTGCCATACCATCAGCCAGAAATCATTCACGGTATTAATCATAGGACCCTGAGTTGCAATGAAAGCATTCTCCTTGCCAGCATAACCCTAATTTAGACAGAGATGGAATAGTCATATTAAAATTTGTGATTATAATGGGCAGAGAAGAAACAAGAAGAGAATTAACATACCTTGTACAATACTTCAGTTAAAAAGGCCAATACATTTTGGAACAATATTTTTGGAATGACTGATCATTTTTATACAGTACATACACAATCTACTGTCTACTGTCAATAGTAAAAGACAGTGGAAGTTGGTGGCAGAGTACTAAGTTAGGTGTTCTGATAAGAGAAGAACTGAATAGGAAGCATGAAGATGAAATATATGTCGGCAAGTCAGCACACTGCACATCAGTGTACTTACTCTGATGTAGTTAGCATTTATGTAGGTGCTCAAAGCATCCCCTGGGTTCCTTGGTTTCAAATATACCCTGCTTACAGGATCTGTAAAGACAACACAGGTGGAAATGGAAATGAAAACCTAAAATAGTAAAGGGAAATGTCATAAAAGCATAAGGATTCTTTTAAGAAGCTTGATGATTTATGCAATGATGTTGACAGCTATAGATATGAGGGAGTGTTACAAATTCTTTCAAACATTCCAGAAAAGCTGTGAAACAGATACATGAAGGATTCATACTATCTTCTGTCTGTTTTTGAGTTTTGTGCAAAGAAAAAGGGGAGGAGAACCTATTTCCCATATGCATGTCATCTATGCACGAAGATAGATACACCAATTTTTTCAATATTTTTGAAGATTTGGAAGTAAGAAGGGAGAAAGTGCGTTATATCTTTCTGAAAAAATCTGAAATAGGTATCCAGATATTAAAACCTAGTTTTATCACAGAAATGTAATTCCTGGTCTCCTATTATGTCAGATAAAGTTGTCAGAGATTTGTGTGTGACTAGCAAAGCTGAGAGCGAACAAATCCCATCCAATTTAAAGAGTATCCATGTACTTATATGAACATACTCAGTGGTAATTCATTCTGAATAGGAATACACTTCACTGTATTAAAATATTCAATTAATCTTATTTTTCTGACACATAAAATATTATTTTTTAAATCTCTCTGGGCTGTAGAAACCTGAGTTTCAACTTTACTGCTGTTGCTTAAAATACATCAACTAAAGAGAAGGGAAATCTGGGCCCATCTCCTGCTAGATTAGTTTCTATACTAACTTTCCTAGCAGTGGGCATGACTGCAAACCAAGGATATACACTTTGATGTGGAAAACATTTCTAATCATGACTGCTTAGTACAACTATGGCTCTTTACTGGAGTGAACTGTATTTTGCTTTCTGGTTTATTCTATTTTTCCCTTTTCCCATTGCTACTTAATCAAAATTAATCTTATGGCTCTTTAGTATATCTTTTAGCAAAATCAAATTGTTGCAGAAATATACTTTGACAGGGGAGAGTAGAAAAATTGAAAATACTTAAGCTTTATTGATATGAACCAATTACATTAACAGACGTTTCCAACAGTAATGTACATTCATGAAGTTTATGGTAGGATAAATGCTTATTTTGTTTTCCATGCAAGTCAGCACATCTATACAAGTTGGGCTTAAGAAGTCAAATGCAGTTCATCAATTGGAGTTGTGATAGTAACAGTAACAACAATGCATATTAAAAAAATATTATTGCAAACTACTTTGCAATCATCTCAGGTTGCTTTAATTTAAATTAAGAATTAAAAAGCTGATAATAGGAAAAAGGAGAATTAACTGATAAAAGTATCACTTTAAACTAACTTACTTGGAAGAATGGTTTTATAACGATTTTTGGTTCCATGACTAGGGATGTCTATTTCTTTAGGATTGACAAAATTCATGGGGATTTCCTAAAGAGAAAGAAATAAAACACAATTTTCATTATGAGCAGTTCTTAGTATCAATGTTAATAAGTGATTTATTGCAGCTCATAGAAAGGTTTATCACAAAGCTGCAGCATTGTTTTTGTGGGGTTTTTTTTTTTTAGAAATAATCTGTTTAGGGATTTTAAGTTTAAAAGCAATAAGAATATGGGATTTATTAATTTATTAATTTAGATTTATAGTCATCAAAAAACTCTGGGGAGCCTGCAAAGTTAAACAGAATAAATAATACATATAAAACCACATACATACATATGGTGGTCACTTTTACTGGTCACTGTTCAGCTTCAAAACTACCTCTCCAAAAATCTCAGAATAAAAGTATCATCCTGGTCAATTTCCATTGGAAAGCCTGATTCATAGTATAACTTATGTTTGATCACTACATTTGTTTTATTTTGGTATGATATCAAATCAGATAAACCAATGAGTGCTTGCTCAGCCTTATTCAAAACTATTTGTGCTTAAGACATTCTGGAATTCCCTTATCTTTGCTTGTTGTATCAAGAGACCTAGCAATGCTATGTAAACCTCTAGAGCAGTGGTGGTGAACCTATGGCATGGGTGCCAGAGGCGGCACTCAGAGCCCTCTCTGTGGGCATGCGCACTGTCGCCCTAGTCCTAGGCCTTTAGCTGGGTTTTATAAAACCTTTTCGCTTTAGGCCCCCGCCACCATGTACAAAAAAAAAGTTCAATCAATCAGTCAATTTCAACTTCTCGTGGAAAAAAAAAGATCTTGCAAAGTTGGAATTGATTGATTGAACTTTTTAGTCCCACCCAGTCTGCTATTACCACTACAGCCATGCCCATCCAATGGGCCACACCCACCCAATGGGCCACACCCACCCAGCACCTGACGATGCATAAGTGGGTTTTGGGTTGCAGTTTGGACACTCGGTCTCTAAAAGGTTCGCCATCACTGCTCTAGAGAATTGAAGGTCTACATGGAAAATCCTGTTTTATAACAAGGAGTAGAATTCAGCAGCTATTTACTCTATTGTGTTTTAGTGAAATCATGAAATAATGCCAGGACATCTTTGTTCCAAATCCTTAAATCTTTTACTTTTTTATATGTGTACTAAAGAATGTCATGGTTTCGACAGACAGAAACAAATAAAGCAGAACTCCGAGGCTTGCAAATTCCTCAAAGAACATGTTTATTAGTTACAAAGTATTGGCATGTCAAAAGTGAAACCAAGTCTGGAGACACACATAACAATACCCCAATACAAACCCCTAAAACTATGCAAGCAACTACGTTCCCCAATACATCTTCTTGGCGGTCTTTTTACGCAATGCCCAGTCTGCAGTCTCGGGAGCAGCCGATGACCTTATTTCCCATGGGACAAAAGATTATTTAGACTAGCGAAGCACCTGGGCAACGCCCCCTCCCTCCGTTCTATGTGGCAACCAAAAATGAGTAGGGAAAATGGCTGCAGCCATGCTCATTTGTAGAGTTGACAGCAGTGCAGCTTTAGAAGATTGGTTGGGCATCTCCAGTTTACAACCCTGCCATTGCCCTTGCTCAAGCAAGGGATTAGGTGGTACAGTACAAATGCCAGAGGTATATCATTCTGGAGATCACAGAAAGTTACAACAACTTTTTAATTTTAAAAAACAAAGCAGTATTACAGACTTACCATGAATTCTGTCTGAAGTAAATGAGAACTTTCAACTACATCTTTTAATTGCTCTTTGGTCAACATTCTGCTAGCTGACTGTAGATACTCCATTGCTACTTTTTCCCTTGGGGTTGGCACAGCTATTAAAGGTTCAGCACATCCTAAGCTGCTCATATCTAATGTGAGTGAAACGTTGGATCCCCGTCTGTATGATAACAAATATAATATATATTTGTAATTAACTCTTTATGTGAACCTACCTGATAAATTGAAACTTGATAGGTAATACTTGCATAAGAAATTAAGCATATTTATTGGAGAATAAATGCCACTGAATACAGAGAAACATATTACTATGTAAAGGGTCTCTTTGGAATTTCTTTATGTTAGTGTTTGCACCACAAATAAGGAAAAGAAAATTGGTATAGAAAAAAGTATATAAAAACACTTTTCAAAAAAATTGAACAACATATCTAAGTTAAACGTTTGTGCACTCCTGTGGCTTGGGGAAGAATGAAAAATTAATGTGTTTTAAAAATATTAAACTTAAAATGTATCTATATGTTTCTCAAGACCTCTTCCAAATATTGTTCCAAATTTGCAGAACCAAGTGTTAGTAGAAAGTAGATGAAAGACCCAACTAAATAGCCATTAACAAAATATAATTTGACTTGTACTAGCTGGAAAAAGTCAAAATAGGATTACTTAGTTTTGGAAAGTTATTGTTAATTGGATGAAAATATAGTAAGGGGAGTCATCTTCCTCTTCTTATTTCAAAAATTTGATTGCTTTATTTTTCGAATCTTGGTATGTATTAGGCAGAAAAACTGGTTTGAAATATTTTGTCTTATCAGCACTAAGTATGGACTGAAATTTTATTAACCCAGAATGTATCACTAAAGATGTTTTGCTCTGTTTGTAGCATAAATATCAGTCTTCATGATGGCAGGATTCATAAAGACATTTCCAGTTCAAAAGCATTCCTGTGCCCTGGTGAAGCTAAATCTTTCTCTGAGTTTTTGAGCCAGATTGACCTTTGCTTTATTTAAAGCAATACTGAATAAGCTGACAATACAGAAGAAAAATGCAATCATTTATTCTTGTCAGTGACCTTAAACAGGTTATCTTATAAATTGCCATAGTTGGATCACAGATTTTTCACATCCATTGACTGCTTGCAGAATCAGACTTGATAATATATAGGAGTTACATTTCTATTTTATGGACTTTCCCATTTGAAAAATGGGAAGGTAAAGTCTAGTATCTTTTCTCACTAAAAAAATTGCTTTAAGGCATTGCTTTATTGAACAGGTCTCCCTAGCCAGTTTTCCCAATTTGAAATTACTCTATATATTTGTTACTTATTGTAACAAATTGTACTTATTGTAAATTTTATTTAAAGTAAAAGGATACTTGCTACAAATATTTATTAACACCACCAGATATAAGGCAATGTATTTATCATGTCCCATTCAGGATCTGATGGGGATCTGATGGTTCCTTTTCTGGATGAATTTCTCCTTCACATTAATCACATGGCAATGCTTTTGAGAGTTGAAAGCATGAAGTAATAAACTTTATTTAAAATGCCATGAAGTCACCTGGCATAACATTATGAAAACCACTGAAATATTAATATACAAGTGGAAGGTAGCAGATTGGAAGAGGCTGCCAAACATTATGGTTTACACCTAAAAGCTAGAGAACAACTTGGAAACACAGTGATTTGTAAATATGGCTATTTAAGTATTATTAAAGTGATAAGGGAGAATCAATATGCCAATTAAGAAATGACTAAATTTAAAATAGCAAAATAAAAGGGATTGGTTAGATAAACTATGTGTCTGCTACGTATATGTTAATTGTTGATGAGCAACCTCAAGACCATGTCTCTTTCCTTCTTATGACTCTGTAGTTTTAAAGTAAACTTCAGAAGGACACCTTCAAACAGAAGACTGAGCATTAGGCATTTGGTATATTATTGGACTAACAATCATTCCATCAGACTGAAATTCTATATGCTCCAATATATTTGAAGCGAGGGAGCAATTCTGCCTGCACCCTTCTTTGTGGACTCAATTATTTTTCTTCCCTAAGATGAACACTAGTTCAATGGTAACACTGATAGTAAAGGCCTTGCTAGAAGAAATAGTTTTTATTTCTCTCTTAAAAAGGAGATTCTAGATCTTTAAGGATATGCTGATCTCAGTCAATGGACATAGATCTAAAAGCTCCACTACATCCACCTATCCACAAGGGAGATATCGTTTCTTGTTAAATGGGCATTACTGAAACTAGTTTAAAACATAACAAACCAGCTGTGGTGATGCCAAGTGAGGTATTTTTTTTTACTTTTCCTACTTTGTAGATATGACACCAGAGTTTATAACTAAATGCTAATGCAAAATATATTGTATTTTACTGTTGAGTCAAAACAGAATGTTATATTTATACCCCAAACCAATTCCTGTATCAATTTCTTGGCAGTTATTTAAAAACAGTTCAGAATGTTTACAATGGAGCAACTATGTGGGAGAAAGGAGGGAGAGAACATGAAGTAAATCCAGCCAATTTTTCGTTACACTGTACACAATCTTACCTCTCTAAAAGTGCCTTTGGATTTCCTAATAAAAAAGCATAAATACATATTGTTTTACAACAAAGCACAATTGAAATATTGATATTTTCTTTGGCTTTGACATTGTTTCAGCAGTCAATCATAGCAAAAGAGTTATTTCCTCTGAACAAAAAATGTAGCAAGAACTAATTATATCTTTGAATTTATGGCTTTTCCAGTTCAATAGATTAATAAAGAAAATTGGTGTTGAGAAGCAAATTGATTCCTCTCAGCTGATCCAAAGATATGTTCATTAGATAATAGTACAGTAAAATAATATAAAGAAAGAAAAAAGTATGGAAAGAAACAAAAAAATATCTGTTATTTGCACAGTTTAATTATAAAAATAGAATTATAACAAATAATGCTTCCAAAGGCTATTTCATGTAAGAAGTAAGGATTACATTAATGTATTAAAGCTCCCAATAATGTTTTACAAGGTGGATTGAGACTGAATCTCACTGACCTAGAAAAAAAAAATCAAGACACCCCCACACTGTGATATCCTGTCAGTAGACAATATTAGACAATATGATTTAAAGAAGCCAGATCTTTAAGGCCTCCATCCTTCAAGGAAAGGGCAAATCTTGGAGGATAATCTGGTCTTACAAGTTGCAGCAGGTAGTTGCTCAGGTGTAGCCAATAAATGCATTCATTTATTTACTGACTCTAATGGATAATTGACATTTATCACTATTTCTTGGACAACAGCAGGCCTAAGTTTTCAATGTATATGGAGGTGCCTATAAAAAAAATCCGGAAATTATACTTAAATTAGAATATAACTATTAGATTGTTAACTAGATTGCAAAATTATGGTTATCCTATCTATTCAGTCCTGATGCCTATTTTTATTCAAAGCCCCCCTTCCTGTCCCATAAACCCAAATACCTGACCTTAATTATGGGTTAATTTGCATAGTATGTCATGGCTGAAAGGCAACTTTCTACATGAATTCAGGAATTCATATTCTAAAATAAGTGGGAATAGAATTAAAGAGAGATTTTAGTGGAAAAAAATGCATGTAATATAATTAAATTATTAATGCACATTGTGCATTTTAGACATAGGAAAAGAGTGAAGGAAAGAAGATTGCACAATCTAATTCAATGGCACTGATTCATTAGTATCTCCTGAACACAAGAAGACAGTAGAATGATGATACAGAACTATGGATTTACTCTCTTTGTCTATATCTCTGCCAGCTTTTTATGTAAGAGATTGTTTTTCTCTGAAGCCACCCTTTCTGCCTTTCTTCAAAGCATGCAGACACAGACACAAATGCAAAGAGAATGTTTGCTTTGGGACTCTCTGTCTGATAAGAGGTAGCTGGCTAGTTCTAGGTCAGAGGTAGGCAACCTTGGCTCTTTTATGACTCATGGACTTCAACTCCCAGAATTCCTGGGCTAGCATGGCTCAGCCTGGAAACCTCTCCCTTTCCCCTTAGCATGGCTGGCTCAGAAATTCTGGGAGTTGAAGTCCACCAGTCATAAAAGAGCCGAGGTTGCCTACCCCTGTTCTAGGTTTATAATGTATGTCCTGTAAATAAATTTCCTTTCTGTGATAATCATAAAGAATATTTGACTAATAATTGCTCAAATAGTTTTCCAGGTTCAACACACTCACAGGCTTGACCACGACCATCAACCTTCAATACCCTTTTCAGTGAGAAATTTTTTAATGTGAATCATAATAGCCATATATTCTTTTTAGATGTCATATTCCATGTTTATGAAGTAATTTGAATCAATATTAAGTTACTCTTACCTACTTAATTGTACATATTTCAACAATAGGTTTTATGGTGTTGGTTTCCAAACAGCCTAATCCATGCTATAGATTTGGGCATTTTTAAAGGATGTCAATTTTTAGAGGATGAAGAGTGTCATGGAATTTAACTGAAAAAATCTCTTCAGGAAGCTCCACCTATTCACTTTATGTCAACCAATCTGACGAAGCTCATAAATCACTTAAGTGGTCATTTCCTGCCTTTCCCTTAAAATGAATTCTCTCTTCACTTTTGGTGATTATTTTAACCAATAGTTTCTGCATTCTTTAACACCAGGCTCTGAATGTCATGTTTAGCATTGCAGTACCCATCCTGATTTCATTCACTCATTCATTTTCTGGACAGGGCAAAGAATTATGCATAGCTGATTGAGTTTCTCCCTCCCCTCATCCATTATTTCTGCCTTTTTTCCTTTGTAACTGCAGGTAAAGAGGCTTCTGCATTCCTCTATATGCAATTCAATGACTGGAATTCTTTGTTGTATAGTGTCAACAGGAGAAAGATGGGAAGAAGACATTAATTAATCAGCAGAACTTGCATTTGCATCACACAGAAAAAAATGGTTTGCATTTTAAGTGTGCATATAGCAATGGTGTGTAGGCTCCTCAGATACCTTTTGAACAAAATATGGATGTACATGCACATACTGTAGTTTAGCTACATTAAATATTCTATATACGCAGTTTAAAAAATTGTTTGTGCCAACAACTATGGGTACAAACCTATCTGAAAAGACACTAAAGCAGCAGATCCAAAGATGCAAACTTTTTGGCAATGTGGGATCCTTTGCCAATGTTACCATAGCTAGTTGGAGGAAAATACACAAAGACTTATCCCAAAATGTTGAGAAAATTAACATACATGCAACAGGAGAACATTGTATTCAAATAATGTGCTCGGATTATTCAGGCAATCAGTAATAAGAGAACTTAGCATCCTTTTAGGTAAGTTCAGTAAGAAGAAGACTTCTTATAAAATATCAAAGCTTATAGAAAAGCTATTCAGAAGCTGATTCCCTGTGCAACCAAGAGGCAGTTATTTCAACCACTTTGTCTTATTTTCAGTTTGAGAGAGAGCTATCCAAAGTGTGAAAATAAAAGTGTATAAATGAATGAATTAGAGTTGAGTATCATTGTTCCTTATTTTGGAGAATTCTTTCTTCCTTAATAAAAATGTACCCTATCAAATTTTTATCTGATATTATAGTCTGATATTTGAATAAGCATAATTTTCTTCTTTAGCAATCTGGCTGAGTAGGTATAATTGCCTTGCTTTATTTGTTAAATAAAATCAGCTAAAGTACTTCTTCCCTGGATGGATACAATCTCCCGCAAACAAAATAGAGTAATTGCTGGATTTCTGGAAACCTAAAGGCACTAGGAGATAATTTCAAAAATAACTATCAATTGAGCAGCATTTTCAGTATTTAGATTCAGATTCAAAATCACTTCCAAGCATTAGTCAGATTACATTATGCCACAAAGGAATGAAGGAAATAATTTTCAAAAGTACTTCTAGACTAAATTTTAAGCAATTGGTATCTGGTTGGGACAGGAATCATTCCACATCCTGTGCAGGAAAAGAGCTGAAAGAAAAACATTTCAGTTTTCCCTCATTTAATTAGCCTTTCTAAAATTCTGTCAATTCTCCTATTTATCCAAAAAATTAGGAACAGACTATTGATTGAAAGATAAACAACTCCTGTCTACACCTCTCAATTAACTCCACCATCAGATGGAGATTATCATGCAAACCAGATTTTCAGATGAAGGGATAGAAACATTCACAAGGAACCTAGGTGCAGAATGTTCAGTTACGGTCTGGTAAGATCATGAAATAGAAATCAAAACAGGCTATGTACATTGAAGCTGATTTGATTCTCAAGAGCTGGAAACATCAGTAGAAAAAAATGACACATAGTCTTTCTCCAAATTGATGTTCTTGGAGGCAACCCCCCCCATTAATTTTGGGGCAAAAATAAAAAAATACATGAATTGATCCGCAGGTCAGCAAAACAGAATTAGTTTTACAATAGTCTTGCAAAGACTCCAAAAGGACACATTTTCACTTTCCAGATGTTTCAACTGTATAAACAATTTATTAGGAAACCGACTGATCCTCATATTTTATTTCTGAATATTATTAAAAGATTAATCCAAATATGTATTAAAATAATTATTGAGGTTATTATCTGTTACTAAATGCTTAACTGAGTCACTGAATCAAAAATACTTAAATAGTGTTGTGGCTACTGGCCAATTACCCCTTTGTATAGTAGGTTGCCAGTTAATCATCTAATATGATTGATCAATGTTTCATTGATGGAAGCTAATGATTATTTCCTTTTATTGTCAACTAATTTTTTTTTCTAGGTTTAATATAGACTGGAAAAACCTTGAGCTCTAAATGCTTTGAACAATCTTATAATTACTAAAACAAAATCATGATGAAAGAGACAAGGAAGGAAAAGTGATAGCAATCGCATAGCTTGTACAAGAAGCCAGCACAGAAATATAAATGGAAATAATAATGATAATGAGTATAATGATGAGGATGATGATGATGATGATGATAATAATAATAATAATACAGAGTTGGAAGGGACCTTGGAAGTTATCTAGTCCAACCACCTGCTCGAGCAGGAGAGTCTATACAGTTTTAGACAAATGGCTATCCAGTCTCTTCTTGAAAGCCTCCAGTGATGGGACACCTACAACTTCTGAAGGAAAGCCATTCCATTGGTTGATTGTTCTCACCATTAGGAAATTTCTCTTTAGTTCTAGCTTAGTTCTATCCTTGATTAGTTTCCATCCATTGATTCTTGTCTTGAAAAACACTAATATATTGATAATTCCAGCAATACCTCAGAACTCCTAGTGCTTCCTATTTCTATACGCATGTCTCACTAACTACAGTTGCAGCTGCCACTATGCATTTAATTATGTTGAAAAGAATTGGTTCTCAATTATTACGTTCACAGCAAGCAACAAACGAAAAGCACATTTGTTTACATATAGCACACTATATAATAAATATTCTCTATTAGAGACCCTTATGCCTGAACTGAAAAAATATTGATCACTCTTATTTGTAAAACATAACTGCAAAACAGCTGCTCTGCAGTCTGACAGAGAACATGGCAAAAGAATCATGCAGCCCATCTGTCATGCGTGGCCAGTATTCTTTATAAATTGTATGGATTCTGTATAAAAAGCATGATACACGCTTTTCTGAAGGAAACTAAAACAACCCCATTGCACTGAAGAAATCAGTAGCATAATAGTGTACTAACAACATAAGAGCCATACTTGATGAATCTTCTAGGGTTGTAATCTGCACATATTAGAAGTTTGGTGAAGGTTGATATAAACTTTATAATTTGGTACTGGCTAATTTGGAGCCTGAGATTGGCTTGGTGCTCTTGATGGGAGGTCTAGAGTAGAAGGCTTGTGGGCTATATGTGGCCCTCCAAGTCATTAATTGTGATCTGGGGCTGCTTAAAGGATGAAAGGACAAAGGGCTCTCTACTGGACAATGAGTGGGAAAGACAAGCAAACCAACTTTCTTCAATAGGAGAAGGGAAGGAAAGGAGAGAGGAGGGGAGAGGAGGGAAGGAAAGGAAAGGAAAGGAAAGGAAAGGAAAGGAAAGGAAAGGAAAGGAAAGGAAAGGAAAGGAAAGGAAAGGAAAGGAAAGGAAAGGAAAGGAAAGGAAGGAAGGAAGGAAGGAAGGAAGGAAGGAAGGAAGGAAGGAAGGAGCAAATAAACAAAGATTGTATGGAATAAAGATTTTTCTGCTTACACAGGATAGAGAAGAAAAAGAACAGTATTTTAGCAATACTGGGAGGGTGGTGAGGCAGGAAAAGGAGAATACAGGTAGTCCTTGACTTACAACAGTTCATTTAGTGACAGTTCAAAGTTACAATGGCACTGAAAATGTGAATTATGACCATTTTTCATAGGACCTTTGCAGCATCCCCATGATCATGTGATCAACATTCAGATGCTTGGCAACTGGTTCATATTTATGATGGTTGTAGTAACCCGGGGTCGTGCGATCCCCTTTTGCGACCTTCTGACAAGCAAAGTCAGTGGGGAAGCCAGATTTACTTAACAATTCAATTACTAACTTACTAACTGCAGTGATTCACTTAACAACTGTGCCAAGAAAAGTCGTAAATTGGGGCAATATTTCTCACTTAAGAGCAGAAATGTTGGGTTTAATTGTGTCGTAAGTCAAGGACTACCTGTAAAAGAAACATGGTGTCGAGGAAGATAAAAAAATTATCCCTGCATTTTAAGTGGGGGGGGGAGATATTTTATTTAGATTTTTATTACCTAAAAATAACCGGATATTATACCTCAGAATAAAAGAGTAAAATAACATAATTGTTTATTGGTCCTATGCTCAGCCTGGTATTGTCTCAAACTGACAGCACTTAACACATCCATTGCACTGTTTGTGTAGACATTGTAGGTCAGATTTCAAAGACTTTTATATACTTTCAAGTCTTTAGAATCCGTATTTTTTTTCTTTTGAAATAATAAATGGCAGGTTTGCTTTGTGGTGAAAAAAAATTACCAATGGCTGTCTCTAGCTTAGGAACTGTCGATTTTCATCACACAAGTCTCTGCCATTATAGTTACATAGTTCAAACTAATTGTATAGGAATGAAAAGCTGAAAAAACTTAGAAAATGTAATGTTCAGACAATTATCCTTTCTTCAGTCTGTTTACAATATAACAAACCTTTTAACAGATCACTGTGACATTACTTAAAGTTAGCAAAATTGTCTGCCAGATGCTGGCCACTGATTAATTTGTTTTAAGTTTAGCCAAGAGGAGAAAAAAGTGTAGTGGATAGTGCAGCAACAAATGCACAATCAACAAATGAGCAAAGATTTCCTGTCATCTTGGAAATGAAATTGATTGGTACATTTCCTGTATATAATCTAAAACCAGTTACAACAACTGCAAACCAGGAACATTCTTGGAGATAAAGATGATGGTAGAGATTGGTCCTTTTCTTCGCAGCATGTCAACTTTCATTTTTGATAATTGAAATAATTTTAAAATAATATTTAAAAAAGAGACAGGGAGGGCAGGAAAACTAATGGGGACTATGAGCACGGCCGGCAGGAACATTGTCTCTCGTTCTATGCTGGGTGTTACATAAGTGGGTGACTCCTTTAAAATTAATTTAATTACACGTCTGCTTTTAATGCTACTTTTTGTTAAGATAGAAATATTTGCAAAAACTGCCATAGAGCATAATAACAACAACAAGTGATAATGTATTGGAGAGATAGAAAACTCTTAATGGTACTGTATCACTGGTAATCCTTTCTAACAGAAATACAGGTGTCAACTATAAGAAAGGATCATTATCCCTTATTTGAAAAACCCTGCATCTGCAGGCTGTGGGCATTAAACATTTCATTGCCTTGTGGTAAAGTGGGTGGTTAAAAGTGACAACATGATGGCATTGTCTCTGCATGCCTGGGTTTAATGAAACACTTGCAGTGCTTGTCTTTGCAAGATATGTTAGCCTAAGCAGTCTGGTTCATGAGCACATGCTATCCATCCCAGTGCAAATATGATAACCTCAGTTACAGGCTTTCTCTTTTGTGTGAACCCTTGCAACCATCATTTTGGATTTATGCAAAATGTAATTTAACATCTTATCTATGAATAAACTAAAATGCTGGCTATTCTGGGTACAGATAAAACTAAGTATAATAAACAATTATGTCTGGTAGTTGGGGAAAAGAGGAGCTGTAAACACAATCACTACAAACACTTTGAAATACCATTCTCAAAAAAACCTTTTTAGGGATCATCATAACCCTATCCTTAAAACAGTTGTTATTGGCATTTCACTGAAAGCAATAGCTAAGAGTTATATTAAGCACAAGAAAGCATATTCATCTCAACACAATAGAGTAAATTTATCCTCTAAATCCACGCAAAGCTGTATATTTCAGTCAGGAAATTCCAAAACCTTTCCTGTACATGTATTAGGGTCTGAGGCCTATGCTATCGTCCATAAACACTGGCTCAGTTTCATTATTTAGTTTTCAAAGAGCAACACAATGCTTAATGTCAAGCAGTTACTTTTAACAGAATACTGGATTTAAAACACAGGAAATGTTTAATAATTATTATAGTATATATATAGCACAAGTGCAATACCTACACCATCGTGCTGCACTTGATTAAAAAATGGAATTCTGGAAAGACTCTAAAGGCAGTAGATATCAAGAGTCAATGCCCTGATTTTTGTCATAGAAATATTTTTTTAAAATGCCATAGCTGAATGATGATCATTTTAATCCTTGTAGAAGCTTGTTACAAATAATTTACATGAAGGTAGTCCAGTGTACAGTATATTTACATAGCCTTGCAATATATATACTTTTCGAGACTGAATTTCTTCCATTTGAGCTAGAAAAAGTTAATATGATTGATATAAAGACTACATACTGTGGTCTCATAAATGGCAAGCACATGTAACGGGGCTGGCTGAAAAGCTTTCCCCACCCCCTTGTTTCCAAACGGTCACTGTAAAGTCATTGACTATTGCTGCTACGACTGCCTGGGGCTGTTAAACAATGGACCCCGCCAAACTTGAGGCAGTTGTCTCTTGGCCCAGGCCCCAGAACGTAGCCAAATTGCGATTGTTTTGGGGATTTTTGTTCATATTATCAGAAGTTTGTGGAAGGGTTTGCGAAGATAGCTCGCCCACTCAATGAATTGCTAAAGAATGAAGAAGCAGAGGAAGCGATGGGTTGTTCGATTCTGATCTATAAAACCAAGGGACCCAGGAAGTCTCAGGAATCTATTCAGGCAGAATGGACTGAACATTTTGAGCAAGCTTTTGACCAATTGAAGTGAAGGCTTACAAACACCCCAGTCCTGGCTTATGCCAACCCTAATCAACCGTATGAGTTACATGTGGACACTAGTTGGGATGGCCTTGTGGGGGGGTGTTATATCAGGAACATGATCAACAGTTGAAGCCCGTTGCATATATCAGCAGGGGCTTAATCCTTGGGGAAAAGAATTATCCTACTCATAAGTTGGAATTTTTGGCACTCAAATGGGTGACTGTGGATAAGTTGAAGGATTATTTGTATGGGGTAGGGTTCGAGGTTAAGACAGATACTAATCCACTCACATACTTGCTCACAACCACTAAACGTGATGCCACAGGGCATCAATGGTTGGCCGCCCTTTCTGCATTTAGGTTCAGTTTGTGCGCTCTCACCGGTCGTAGGGAAGTATGTGGCAGAAGATGGTCCCGTAAGTATCCTGGTCCAGTGCCATAAAGGGCTTTATAGGTAATGACCAACACTTTGAATTGCGCTCAGAGACCAATAGGCAGCCAATGCAGCATGCGGAGAGTTGGCGAAATGTGGGCACAACATGGAAGGCCCACAATTGCTCGCGCAGCCGCATTTTGCACTCATTGTAGTCTCAGAACACTCTTCACGGGTAGCCCCATGTAGAGAGTGTTGCAGTAGTCGATCCTCGAGGTGACAAGGGCATGTGTGACTGTGAGGAGAGACTCCCGATCCAAATAGGGGCGCAACTGGTGCACCAGGCGAACCTGGGCAAATGCCCCCTTCACCACAGCTGACAAATGATGTTCCAGTGTCAGCTGTGGGTCGAGAAGGATTCCCAAGCTGCGGACCTTCTCCGAGGGGTTTATGGATTCACCCCCCAGAGTAATGGAAGGACAGATTGAAGTGTCCTTGGGAGGCATCACCCACAGCCACTCCGTCTTGTCAGGGTTGAGCCTTAATCTGTTAACGCCCATCCAGACCCTCACAGCCTCCAGACACCGGCACATCACCTCAACCGCTTCACTGATTTGGCCAGGAGTGGAAATGTACAGCTGAGTATCATCAGCGTACTGGTGATATCTCACTCCGTGCTGATGAATGATCTCTTCCAGTAGCTTCATGTAAATGTTAAAAAGTAGGGGGGAGAGAACCGACCCCTGAGGCACCCCACACGAGAGTAACCTCTGACCCCCACAAACACCGACTGCAACCGACCAGAGAGATAGGAGGAGAACCACCATAACACTGTGCCCCCCACTCCCACTCCCTTCAGCCGGCGCAGAAGGATACCATGCCTGGCCCGCCAGAGATCATCCATCAGAGCGACCAAAGCAGTTTCGGTGCAGTAGCCGGGCCTGAACACAGACTGCAGAGGCCCCAGATAATCAGCTTCCTCCAGAGACCTCTGGAGCTGGAGTGCCACCACCTTCTCAACAACCTTCCCCACAAAAGGGAGGTTGGAGACCGGACGATAGTTGGTCAAAATTGCTGGATCCAGGGAAGGCTTCTTGAGGAGGGGGTGCACAAGTGCCTCCTTTAAGGGAGCTGGAAAGGACCCCTCCCTCAGAGAAGCGTTGACAATCTCCTGGATCCAGGTATGTGTCACCGCCCTGCTGGCAGAGACCAGCCAGGAGGGACAGGGGTCCAACAAACAGGTGGCGGAACTCACAGCTCCAATGGCCCTGTCCACTTCATCAGGCATAACAGCCTCAAACTCGCCCCAGATGATCGGACAAGAGCATGCCCCTGTCCCCTCAACTGAATCATTATCAGTCGACTCTGCTTCACAATTGGAGTCTAGGTCGGCCCGGATCTGAGCTACTTTGCCTGCGAAACAGTTGTTAAAGTCCTCGGCACTACCCTGCAAGGTAGGCCCCGGACCCCTCGGGTTAAGGAGGGATCGGGTCACCCTAAACAGGGCGGCCAGGTGAGATTCCACAGATGCAATCAAAGTGGAAAGATACAAAGATCTTGCCGCTTTAATCGCCTTCAAATAGGCTCTAATAAATGAGCTCAATCTGGTTCGATCAGATCCGGACCTACTTCGTCTCCATCGCTTCTCTAGACATCTCTTATGGCGCTTCATCCCCCTGAGCTGCTCGGTAAACCAAGGAGACCTCCTGGGGCCAGCACCACGGAGAGGTCGCAAAGGCGCAATCCGATCAATAGCCCCCTTCGCGGCCGTATTCCATGCCGCTACCAGGGACTCCGCCGAATTGTGAATGAACGAGCTCGGTAATTCCCCAAGCGCCATCTGAAAACCAATTGGATCCATCAGGCATCTGGGGCGGAACCACCTAATCGGTTCCGCCTCCCTGTGGGGAAGGATTGGGGCCATAAAATTCAGTCGTAGCAGAAAATGATCGGTCCATGACAAAGGCAAGATATCTAAGCCCCTTAAAGCCAGAACATTACCCAACTGGTCCGAAAGGAAAGTCATATCCAGGGCGTGCCCACCTTCATGCGTCGGACCCTGCACTACTTGGGTCATGTCCATGGTTGTCATGGCGACCATGAACTCCTGTGCCAACCCCGAGGATTCGCCAAGCGACGGCAGATTAAAGTCCCCAAAACCATAAGCCTGGGGAACTCCACTGTCAGCCCAGCAACCTCCTCGAGTAGCACAGGCAGGGCTGATGTCACTCAGCTGGGAGGCAGGTACGCAAGCAACAAGCCCAACTGGACCCCTAAGTCCAGCATCATAAAGATGGACTCGCAACCCGGAATTTTGGAACCAGTGAGCCTGCGTAGACTGAGGTTCTCCCGGGCCAAAACAGCCACTCCTCCCCCCCTTCCCTGGGGTCGTGGCTGGTGCCATACCTGATAACCTGGTGGGCACATATCCGAGAGGGGAACTCCCCCTTCAGGGCCCAACCAGGTCTCAGTCACACACGCCAAGTCGGTCTCCTCATCCATGAAAAGGTCATGAATGAGGGGGGCCTTATTATTAACCAACCTGGCATTGAGCAGCAACAGTCTGAGCCCAGGGCCTGAGCTACGCCCATCACCAGGATCATGGGGTGAGCTAGATTTTTCAGAAGGGCCAGAACAAGGAACTGCTACGAGACAGCAGGACCAAGTTCCCCAAGTGCAGCCTACCCTCCTGCTCCCGCCATATCTGCCTCTTCCCTGAATGACTGGTATATTCCAACCCTCAGTGACTCCAGAGTCCACATCCCCCCAGTCCCCGGCCTCCCTCAGGCTCGGCAGGCCTGTCCATTCATCTATCATACATTCCTCAAACATATCCCCATCCCATGCATACATCCCTCACCCACCCAATTTAATAAAAATTAAAAATTTAAATTTAAAAAATCTAAAAAATCTAAAAACAAGGCATATAAACATATTAACTAAAAAAGCCACAAGCAGAGGTGTGAGAGATAAACCAGTCGCCTCCTACCAAGTGCTTCATCAGGGGCACAAAATGAGCCTCAAGGTCAGCTGAAAAATGTTCACTGGGAGTTGCTCTCAAGAACTCCACAACCATGTCCCGCAACACTATCTCTTCCACTGTAACAAGGCTCTCGTGTGGGGGCAGCAAACAGTGGACATAATCAGGCCCCCCAACCAAGGCTGTAAAAGTTCCCAGTTGTTCTACCAGAGCAAATAAGACCTCATCCTCATTGTAAATAGTATCTTGGTTATTGTCCCCTGGTAGCCAGCATACACTTCCACCGACTCCCAACTGATTTACACACACTGACCAAACTCCCCGGCTGGCTGCCAGGAGCTCAGCGGTCCACAGCGACCTCGTCAGTTCTCCATCAGCCCCAGACGCCGACCCAACTCTGCCTAGCTCAGCGGCGAGACAAAAGAAGATGTTAAAACGCTCGGCCGGCTTCTTGTTCTGAAGTGTTATGGCTCCAGAATCATCTGCAGCAACCAAGAAGCTGTTTGTTCCATTTACTAAAAGACAATTGATCTCTTCCTCATTTACATGGAAACATTCAGCTGGCTCCTTGAGACACCTGATATCCAGCATGCTAATAATTTCCCCATGAGAAGCACAGAGTCTTCTAGAACAAGTGGGAGAAAATATAACGCTAGTGACATCATCTGCTTTTTGAAGCCAAACACATTCCAAAGGGTTTCCCTCAGCATTCCAAATTGTAAGCTCCCCTCCTTCTGCTCCTTCTGCTCCTAAAGCCAAAAGACTGTCTTTGCTCATATTTAGGTTTAGTACTGAAGAGAAATGTCCATTGGTCCACTTCTTTGCCATCATATCTCAGACAGACTCAAAGCAAAGAACCAAGTTCTCCCGATACCAAACTCTCTTCCGGCAAAAAACTCTCAGCGTCAATCAGTCCTTTAACTCATCCCAATAAGAAACACTGTGGGTAGTGAGGTGGAATTAGAACAGCCTGGGCCTGACATTTTGAGACCCATGCCTAGAGCTTGCGAATGTGAGAGGACTCCTCAAAGATTTGAGATAGGGGATCAGCCTGGAGGATTATTGGGACAGAGGGGTCATTGACCCCAGAGATCACAGAGTTAGGGGAGCTGTTAGAGATGGACTGGGTCACTTCACATGGCCCACGATCACCAGCATTAGAGAAGTACCAGGTACTTCCAGGGGTGGGGAGTTATGAGGGGACGGTGCCCGTGATATTGCCGAGCCTAAAATGCAGAGACCAAGGCGGGTGATACACCTGGTGAAGAGATTAACATGTGTTGTCCCGGGCCATAGCATAGAGAGAGAGTGATGCTTACTGTGTAATGAAGGTTGATTCACTCCCAGATAATATAGATGCTTAGCAGAAAGTTTGCTATTCTTTGGGGGATCAAAGAAACTGCTTAGGTGGGGGGGAGTGTGTAGTGGGGCTGGCTGAAAGGCTTTGTGGGAGCCTACCCGAGGAGAAGGAAGCTTGGACAGCTGCTGCCGGGTTTGGGCGCAGCAGGCATGGATCAGGCAGAAGGAAAGAAAAAGGAGGAAAGAAAGGGGGTGGGAGTTGTTGCTGTTGTTGTCAGGGAGAGACCAGGTGAAGCTGAAGAGGGATTTGAGGTTTTAGCTGATCCCTTTCTCAGAAGGAGAGGGAGGCAAGAGAGAGAGCGAGGAGAGAGAAAGTTGCTGGAGATGCTAAATTCAGTTTTTAACAATAAAGGAAAGGGGGAGGGTTTTGACATCAACGAGACCTGAGACTGCAAGCGATGACAGAAGAGAAGGAGAGGCTGGTCGCTATTGCTTTGGAGACCAGCGGCCATCCAAACTTTGATTTCAAACATTATTGGCAGGTGAAATGGATTCAGTTGTATACACTCCTAGCCATCTTTTTGCCTTTGAATCTGGATCACTATAGGCTCCCAATAAATATAATAGGTGACAAACACAACTATACAACTATACTTTCCATTTTCCATCTTTCATTCTTGTCCATTCTTGTTCTTTGGAAAGTGGAGGACACTTAACTATTGTTTTCATAATGAGACAGTCAATTTCTCTTATTGCAAAAATATAGTGGAAAGTGACCTTCCTAATTGGTCTTGTCCATTAGTTGGTTTGTGAAAATACTGTGCTAATACGTTTACATGCACTGCAATATTAAAAGATAAATAGATAGGCTACTGAGCTATTCAGGGAACATTTGTAGACCATCTAGTGCTCTCCAAATATGTTGAGATGTTAATTGGGAATTCTGGAGACTGTCACTACAGAGCTCTAGAGAGCACAAGGGTGGAAAAGCTGATTTTGATCTACTGTAGGAAGAAATGAATGCATACCAATAAAAACTGTAGAAACATATCTTCCCAGGTGAACACAAACAATGATTTGTCCTAAATAGAATGCTAAATTGACACCAGGATGCATACTATCACTTTAAACTCTTCTTTATAAATCTGCACCAGAGCTCAGAGAGACTTACTTCTTGTTTCCTGATGGTCAGTGTACCTGAAAACACCATAGAGGACATACATGGTGAAAAGAATGAAGACCCCTTCCCATTCCAAAAAAAATCATGTAAAACCTTGTATGTGAGGGAATGACATAATGTAACATCTGTACATTTCTGTCTGAGAACTTAAGGGAAAGTTAACTGCATCTTCCATTCTTATAGATCATAAATGAATGGCAATATTTTCTCTCCTCTAGATGTCACTGCTCATCAAGAAATAACATTCAATGTGAGTCATAGGAAGCAAAATATTTCTGGTACAAGCTAATTCAGGGGAAACAATGATAATCTTAGCATCAGTTTCTAACACTGCCTTACTTTGCTACAGCATAAATCTTATGGGGATGTATTTGAACTCTCCAAGCTAAGCATTACTGGACAATAGACCTTACAATATTCACTGATTTAGATATGAATGTTTTCTGTCCTTGACATTACATATTCAGACCAGGGCCTTTTAGTGAAACAATGGAAACAATTCCCACAACACACACACCTTTATATAGTGTATATTATTTACACTACTTGTATACTCCTACTCACTTAAGGCACTATAAATATTTCAAGGCAATAAAACAATCTCAGCCATTCTTTAAGAAATACTCATCGAATCGGTATCCATAACACAGGCAACTTTCTTTGGCTTTTGTCACCTAGGAACCATATACACCCCCTTTGTGGGCAAACTTCTCCTTACCAGAAGCATGTGGTTGGTGCGACTAGCTTTCTGAGACTATCCTTACCATCTCTAAATTGGTTTGGCCTTCTCGGTATTGAAAGGCAGTCTTGGAAATAAAATAAAAAACCAAGATATAGCCAGTACCTTCTTTATTTTCTAAACCCACCTACAGAAATTGGAGGCATTCTTAGGAAAAAAAATGATACTTAAGGTTAACACTTTGATTCAGCAACATGCCAAATCCATATTCTTTACTAAAAGTAATCCTAAAAATAATAAAGATTATAGGGGACACAGAGATTTATCAGGAAGATGGATGGTATTTGCAGACCCATAGGTATGGCAACTTGCTTTCCCTGCCTTACAGAGAGAGAATAATAAACCCTAACAGGCTTTCATCCTACCTTTCTTGTAGCCCCACTGGTTTCATTTTGAAAGGTGATGGATTGGCAGAAAGTGGAGGCTTGATCTCAGTCGTACATTGTCCATGGGGATCTACTACAACATTTAGTACTTTATGGGTCTGTTGAGGTTGGACCATTCTGTTTGCTGACTTATATTCAGATGGAGTTCTTTGCAGAGGGACAGAAGAAAGGTGTATTTCCTGTTTTTTGTTCTTATCCTGTCTCACAGAAAATTGTATTTTCTCTTTCACTCGGTATAAAACCTGTACATAACAGAGAAAATAGCTGTTTTTATCTTAAATTCTGAAAAAAGCACATATTGGGTTATTACTGAACTGGATAGAAGATTAGATACCAATACGATAAATAACCAATAGGCATGGAAAGCATCAGCAATAATAAAAAAACATTTATCGAATGGATTCCTTAAATATTTCATTAGATAGTTTGGTATGTATTATCTGCAACTTGGGTTTCTAGCATAAAATTTCACAATAGGATTTATTGGGTTGCTTTTGTCAGGAGGACAACAAAATTGTACTGGGAAATAATTGAATAAGCAACTATTATAAATAGACTAATGTTAGGCTACATTGTATCAATCCCTTTTTCAAAATATACTGTTGGCAAAGGAAGTAATAAATGTTGAAGTGAAATTAAAAGAAAACAGAGCTCTGGCTATAAAAGGAAATCAATAAGTAGAGGTCCTTTCCTATAATAATAATTTAAAAAGAAAAAACAAATAAGATCAATTCAATAATGCAAAGTAAGCACAATGTGCTTCTTTAAATAAAAGGCTAAAAGAAAAAACCTAATTACCTAGAGAAATATAATAGTTAAGAAATTAGGCATGGATGAGGAAGAATCCAGGTTCAAGCTCCCAACTGAGAGAAAGTGACAGGTACAACCTAATTCACTTTTTGGGTTGCTCTTTATAAACAGAGCAATTGTTTACTTGTCTGAATTATCAAACTATGTTAATAACAATAAATAGGAACATAATAACAATTGAATAGGCACAAAATAGCAACCAGCGGTAATAATCTACACCCCATCTATGGGACAGAAAATTATTATATAAGGGTAAACCAACATGCCACAGCTAAGCATGAATGAATAGAAAGCAATACATTAACCATTAAAGAAATAGAAAAGAAAGAAGCTGCTAATTCAAATAAGAAAAAGTGTCATTCACAGGTGGACACTGCAGTAGTGTTTGAAAATTTAAAAAGGAGAGCCATCACTACTTAAGCCCAGAAAAACAGATGGAAACATAAGATGATAAGCCTGGAATACTACGGGTGACAAAAACAAAACCATGTGGAAACTAATAAAAATTGTGTAAATAAACAACTAATAGGGAAACAATTATTTGGTTTGATATATTAGGATTTACCAGTCAGAGCATAACTGACTGGTTAGAAACCATCTTATCAGTCAGTATATAAACAACAGGAAATTGCACTAGTCATAATTGTCATTATTCTATACATATTTATAATGACTTTCACACTATTTTTTCCCCTGAAAGTATGCATAGATATCCCAAAAAGGACAGCATGGGAGATGGGACAATTGATAAAAAATGCATCATTACATTCTAATGCAAAAGCCATGACTTATATGCTTGTATGTGACATAGGAAAGCAAGTGCCAAAGAGCAAGGTTGGTGTCTTGTCTTTTTCATATTGCAATTAGCAGCAAGTGCCTAAACAAATGTTGTAGCACTTTGTGTTTTTTAAAATTAACCAGTTAAGGACCAAATAAGCTTATCAGGACATGCTGAGCTAAGTGCATAACTGGGTGTGAAAATGGATTCTGCGTATGATTTTTTTTTCTCCTCTTCCAATCCAGCTGCTGTGGTTCACCAAAAATCAATTTGTTGTTCAATAGGAGAATGGAAAATCTGGATTCAGTCCATACTTTACTTTGCCTCTCCTCCAATTACTATTTTTTTTAAAGGCACCATGTATTTACAATGCCAATTATAAGCATGTGTTTGGCTGAGGGCCAATAAATGAACTCACCCTTTAAAAAAATGTGGGAAGTGCCCCTTTGAAGTCATCTGAATGAAAACATTACTTGGTCTATGAATGATTAAGATTCACTTTATGCCTCATTTTGCATTAATTTTGTTTGTGATTAAAAGACTGGACTGTTTTTAGTAAATAATTTCAGCACCAGTAAAGCTTATTTTGCTTTTCAGAAAGGCAAAAACAGTGACAATGGAAACTAACAGACTTACCATCAGACATGTCACAATAACAACAAAGATGCTGAGAAAGATTATGACAGCATAAAATCCTTCTTTACTCCAGAGTTTATCCGACTCATGCTTGCCTTGCAAAACATTTTTCTTTGACTTATAAAAACATAAAAGAAAAAAAGTAATTATATGGTTCTGGGCATACATCTGAGAATCATTGTCAATATAATATAAAGCTTTATCTTCCTTCAATAATATAAAATGCTTCAATGATTCAATACATTTCTATTATTTATTTTTTGCATCAGTGATTATAAGATGACCCTACCAGATAGATATGCTATAGTTGTGTTACATTTTATAACGTATCTAATTCCCTGTGACCCTGTATGGAAGTGAAAATGGGACTTTGGAGAAGGAAAATAGGAAGTTCAACAGCTTTTGAACTTTGGTGTGGGGAAAAAAATCCTAAAACTATCATGGACAGCTAAGAAAATGAACAAATGGATTATTGAACAAATAAATCCAAAGTTCTAATTTGAGGCACAAATGACTGGAATAAAATTAGTCTGCTTTGGATCCATTATGAAAAGACCCATCTCTCTGGATAAGGCTGTAATGCTGGGAAAGGTGGAAGGGAGAAATAAGAGGATGAACTGCAATTGGATTGACTCAATTACTGTTGAATGGACTTAGTTACTCTGGCAACATTGGAATATCTATGTGTTCACTAGGAGTTGAAAATGACTTAAGATAAGGCAAAGAGATGAAATAATAGGACAAATAAATAAATAAATAAATAATAGATTAATTTTTATGTTTATCTGTTTTATCCATGAAATAAAGAATTCATTGCATTTGCAATGTATTAAAATCAATAACTCTTAACCTGCATATAACTTAAAACAGGATAGATTTAGTTTAGCTGAAAGGACCAACCAGGCTCCTTTAAAAAAAAAAAAGTACCATCAGAGTCTACATAAATTGATATTAGGCTCTCATATGAATGAACATAGTTTATGCTTTCCTGAATCAAACTGCAATTCTATATATATGAAATTAAACCCTGTTAAATTCCATCACTCTTGCCACTGGAACTGTAAATGTTTGTTATCACTTTAAAACTACACTTCTTTTTGCACACACACAAACACATACTATTTTTTTTTTAAATTCTTTTATTAAAACAATCAACATTGAGCATAAAAACCTATTATGCAGCAATCATCATGACACCTGGTATACAATACTAAGTATTAGTCTTTGAAAACGTCTGAGTTAGTAAGCCTTTTTCCACACTCCTCGCGTCTAGCCTCAACTATACTCCTGTTACGTTTTATTTTGATTGGTGTTTCCCCTATCCGTTTCAATATTAATGTGATCAACATTAAACATAAGATCCTATTGCTAAGCAATCATCCTAGAACATAGCATACAACATTAGGTATTAATCTTTGTAAACATCTGTTTTAGTAAACGTTCTTCCCTCCTCCCTTCCATCTTCAAGTATACTCCGAATACATTTTGTTTGATTGGTGTTTCTCTTATATATGGTCTATCTACTGTATCTAGTCTATCGCATATTGTGCGTTTGCGCTTCTGAGTTGACTTCATCCCATTACTAGTGCAATCTTTTATGGTCCCCAACCCGAGATCCTGAGGTAAAAGTTTCATATCCTGAGGTAGAGATTCAGTCTACTTTAACAATATTAAAGCAAACAACGTTAGTCATAAGGTTATGTTAAGAGGCATTAGTTATAGAACATATACATTCAACGTTGGGTGTTAGTTTTTGTAAACATTTGATTTGTTAGCCCTTCATCCCTCCTCCCATCGATCCTTAGCTGAACGCCAGCTGCATTCTGTTTGATTGGTGTCTCTCTTGGATATAGTCTATCCACTGTTTCCAGTCAGTCACAAATTGTTCATTGGAGCGGTTTTTCAAGTATGCTGATATTTTTGCCATTTCCGCCAAATTTGTTACTTTCACAGTCCATTCTTCAATAGGCGGTATTTCTGGATTCTTCCAGTACTGTCCCACCAACAATCTTGCTGCTGTAATTAAGTTCAAAAATAAATTTGTCTCTGAGGTAGTGATATCCTTTGTGATCCCTAACAGAAAAGCCTGAGGTAGAAATTCTATACGCTTTTTGAAAATAGTTTGGAGTGTCCACCATATCTTCCTCCAGAATGCTTTGATTTTTCTGCATGTCCACCATATATGAAAGTAAGTAGCCTCCCCGTCCCCGCACCTCCAGCATTTGGGCTGGGAGTCCGGGTAGATGAGTGATATTTTTTTCGGGTCTAGGTGCCATCTATAGAACATCTTGTAGAAGTTTTCCCTTAAGTGTTGCGATTTCATGAATTCTACATTCCTCACCCAGATTTTCTCCCACGTGTCCATGGTGATAGGGTGTCCGAAGTCTTGTGCCCACTTTATCATACAGTTCTTGACTAGCTCGGTTTCAGAGTCCATTTCTATCAGAATGCTGTACACTCGTTTGATGTGCATAATCCCCTGTTCTCTAATCTGTTTAATTAGATTCTCGTCGGTCTGGGAGAAGCCCTTCTTCTTGTCTTTACGCCACCTTGATTGTAGTTGTATATATGATAGCCAGTTACTTCCTATTCCTCTGTTTGCTAGCGTTGCTTGAGATTTCAAGAGGAACCCGTTTTCTTCTCCCAGTACAAGTTCACTGTAGGGCACCACTTCTTGCCCTTGGGATGTGTTCATATGCCCTGTTGCGTGTCCAGGGATCGTCCAGATGGGAATCTTGTCGTGTAGGAGGTGCTTATATTTCTTCCAGACCCATAGCAATGGGATTCGTAGTGGGTTCTCCTTGAAGTTCCTATCTGCCTTTTTGTCGTATACTAGGTATGCGTGCCAGCCGAATCGTAGACCATGCCCCTCCACATTCAGAACTCTATCATTTGTCATGTTGATCCAGTCACTAACCGCCACCAATGTTGCTGCATAGTAATATAGCTTTAGATTAGGCATTTTGAGTCCCCCTCTCTCCCTTGCGTCTTGGATGATTTTTAGTTTCACCCTCGGTCTCTTGTCGTCCCAAATAAATCTGTTGATGCCTTTCTGCCAATTGTCTAAGTCCGCATCCTTCTTGAGTGTGGGTAGCATTTGGAAGAGAAATAAAAATCTGGGTAATACATTCATCTTTACTGTCGCTATCCTGCCGAGCAGGGACAGACGTAGTGATTTCCACCTTTCCAGGTCTGCTTGTATCTTATTCCACAGGACCTCGTAGTTATTCTTGTATAATCTCGCATTTGTTGATTCTATCTCCACTCCTAAGTATTTGACTTTCTTGACTATTTCACAACCCGTTATTCTTTCCAGGTTCCGTTTTGCTTTGTTGTCTAGGTTTTTGACTAGCATCTTTGTTTTTGATATATTTACTCTGAAGCCTGACACCCTACCATAGTCCTCCATTATCTCCATCAATTTCCTTGCTGATTGTGCTGGTTGCGACATTGTCACCAGCAGGTCATCCGCAAAGGCACATAGTTTGTATTCTTGCTGTTTAATCTGTATGCCCTGTACATCCTCTGCCGCTCTTATTCTGTTCAGTAAAATTTCCAGTGTTAGGACAAATAGCAGGGGGGACAGCGGGCAGCCCTGTCTCGTGCCTCTCTCTATATTAAATGAGTCCGTTAAGTCTCCATTGACAATGATCTGACCTGTTTGTTTCTGGTAAATTGCCGTTATGGAGTTGAGAAACTGTACTCCCATTTTCATCTTCCGGACCAAGTTCGTCAGGAACGGCCAGTGCAGTCTGTCGAAAGCTTTTCCTGCATCCACAAACATAAGAGCGGCGGGTATCTGGTTGTGCTTTTGCAGGTATTCTATTATGTTCAGCAGCTGTCTCACGTTGGTTTTCATCTGGCGTCCTTGTATAAATCCCCTTTGGTCCGGGTGTATTGTTTTTTGTAGTACAGTCATTAGTCTATTGGCCAAAATTTTTGTGAAGATTTTGTAGTCTGTGTTTAGTAGTGAGATGGGCCTGTAGTTTGCGGGCTGTGTGTTGTCTTTCCCCTCCTTTGGGATTAATGAGATGTAGGCTGTTTTCCAGGATGGTGGGACCTGGCCTCCTTCTTGAATGTTGGCAAATAGTTTTCTGAGGGGTTCTAGCATCTCCTCTTGGAGGTGTTTGTAGTAGGTCGCTGTTATCCCATCCGTCCCGGGCGATTTTCCTGCTTTCAGTTGTGTGATCGCTGAGTGTATTTCCTCTTTTGTGATTAAGGCATTCAGGGCTTCTCTTTGTGTGTCGGTAATCGCCTGTATCTTTTCGTTTTGTAGGAACTCATCTATCTCTTTGTCTTGTATCTTATCCTCGGCATATAGTTTCGAGTAGAACTCCGTGAAGGCTTTCTTGATGGTTTTTTGTCGGAATTCTTCCTTGCCTTTGTATTCTATCTTTTCAATTATGCGGGATTTCTGTTTCTTTCTTATAGTGTAGGCTAGCCAGCGGACAAACACATACTATTATCAAACTAAACTAGAACAACATTATAAAGCAGTAGTGGACTGCTTTACTTTCAGTCACTCTCCCTCAATTTAACTTCACTGTAGCTTACTATACAAAATAAAGAAAAATCCCATATGTGCTTTCTTGAACTTTTTGAGGAAAGGAACTCTATTTTTTTAAAAATTATTTTATTAAAACCATCAACATTAAACATAAGTTCATATTAAAAGGCAATCATCATATATCCTGCAATACAACTCGTAAATTCGTCTCAGTAGTAATGCAATCTTTTATGATCCCTAACAAAAGATCCTGAGGTAGAAATTCAGTATCCTGAGGTAGAAATTCAGTACGCTTTTCCAATATTAAAGCAGTCAACATTAAATCTGGGCTCATATTAATAAGCTGTCCTCATAAGACCTGAAAATACAGCTCTTATATATGGTCTATCTACATTCATACAATCAGCATTGAACATGCAATCATAGTATGCATCAATCTTCATAGCACCTGGTATACATCACTAAGTGTTAATCTTTATAAACGTCTGGTTTGGTAAGCATTTTTCACTCCTCACATCAAGCCTCAACTATACGCCTGTTACAATTTATTTGATTGGTGTTTCTCTTTTCTATAGTCTATCCACAGTTTCTAGTCTATAACATATTATTCATCTCAGTATTAGTACAATCTTTTATGATCCTTAACCAAAAATCCTGAGGTAAAAGTTTAATAACCTGAGGTAAATCTTGTATATGGTTTATCTACTATATCTAGTCTATCACATATTGTTCATTCACACTTCTAAATTAACTTCGTCTCAGTAATAGCCCTCGGGATACTGCCCTGATACCAGATGACCCTCACTCGGTTGATTTCTAACCATGGAATAAAAACAAAGCTCCAATATGCTGTGCATTAGTCATATTTAAAGGGTAACAACCTTTAATGTACTGATTTAGTTAGCACCTTGGTTCCCTCAGATACATTAGATACACAATGAATTTAGGAATTTATAATCTAGAAAATACTAGAAAGATATTTATTTACTGTTTATCATATGAGATTGCAATATAATAACAGGTCTTAAAGGGAGTACCTATGGATAACATATTAGCACTTTATACTAATGATAGCTTACCTCTGGGGTTATCGCTGTAATTCCAAACTGGGTTAATCCTTGGCGTAGGACGTTGATATTAAGGGATCGTAGCACTTCTTTGGATGGGATAGTATCAGAAACTCCTTTACTACTGACTGGAGATATAAAAAGTTCAACACAGTTCCGCTTGCCCTAGCAATAATACATAAAATAAGAGAGGAATAACTCAAAAAAACTTTGTAGGAATAAACATATGAGTTAATGAAGCCCAAATTCTTGAGATGAATTAGAATTAGCTATCTAGAAATTCAAATCGATATTTTGAATATCCCAAACTGCATTTCAAATATATGGCTTTCCTTTCACTTATGCTATATTTCAAGGTTGGTTAATTAGTGATAATATCACTGTTGCAGAAAGCCTTTGGGAAGGGATAGAACTTGGGTGGACAACCTATTTTCTCAGCCTAATTGCAATACCCCTTAACTGGCAAGTAAGAGTGATCTGGCTCTTTTTTTGGCAGACAGGTGAGGAAGAGTAGGGGATATCATAAAGAGAAAGAGAAAGAAAAGGGTTGTTAGAAAATTTTAAAAAGTAATGTGCCAGCAGAGAAAATTCATCTGTTTTTGACATTATTATCAGTTATTTTTACTTCAGTTGTTATTTCCCAGCAGATTTGTACTATAGGAATAAGCCCTTAGAAAGAAAGAAAAAAAGTCCACTTCTAGTATTGGACTCAATTCATGGCCTTGTCAGGCAAGGAAGAAAGCATGCCCATAGGAATGACTAACCATCACATTAAATTCAGTAGATCAATTATCTAGCTTCATATAATATTGGGTGGCTGCTTTTTCTATTCAGATTATAGGTAGCCAATAACAGTCACAATAAAGCTTATCCTAGAAAGCCTGCTGTGATTTGTAGCATTCAGAACATGAATGAAACTTGTTGCCATAAGCAATGGCAAGCACATACAAATAAAATGAAGATAGTTGGCATATGTATATGTATAATATATTGTTACAGAAATGGAGATAGGGATATATATGTCTGTCTATTTATCTAGCTGCCTAGCTATCTAGCTGTCTATCATTAATATGGTGTACTGGTTATGAAGCTACACTAGAAGTGGGGAGAACCAGAACAGAAGCTAAGTGGGCAACTTTGCGCCAGTCAGTATTTCTCCCTTAAACTGAAAAGTTGTATATCCATTGAACTGCACTGAATCAATGTGGTAGATTATAGACTATCATAACCTTCAGCGAAAAGGCTGTCATTCTGCAGTGGGTTTGGGCTGATACTACACATGGATGAGACATCCCAGAGAATCTTCTTGTCCAGTATTGTTACTTTTGCAGCTAGCAGGTATATAAAACCATTTATTTGTTCAGGCTGGTTGGTTTAATTTGCAGGAGGTGAAACTATGCAATAGTAAGCATGAAACTAAGCTACTTACAATCAGTCGGTTGATATGCACTTGCTGTGGCAAGAGTCCTAAAGCAGCAGCCACTCCTTGGCGGAAAATCCGAAGCAATGTGATATTCAACTTGTTTACATCCATTTGCAGAGTCTGCAAAACAAACCCAAACAGTGCTAATCTTGCAAGGCACACACAGTTCCCTGCTAATGAGTGACCTCCGTGAATTGTGCAAATCATTTTCCCCAGGATGGCAATGTGTGAAGTCAATTTGCATTTCAAACAGAGAACAAGAATTGGGGGAGTGAGGTCAGGGGTGCAGGATTCCAGACTATTAATGGTTGTTAGTTTAAAGAATGTTAACATTTCCGCTTAAGTTCACCATGAGGTCAAAGAAATTACTTTGGCTACACTCCTGGAGCTTTTATAGGAGCTAAAATGCCAGATCACAAGGTCTTGTAATAGAACTAAATGAAAGAGTATCACCCAGAAAAATTACCTCTGATTGTTATTATTCTTCATAGAAATAAAACAGTGTAGTGGATAGATTGGAGCAGCTACTACGGTACTCTTAGCTGCTTTCAAAAAAAAAAAAAAGCTAAGCATGATCGGACATGATTAGTGCTTGCATAGGTAACCATCAGGAAATCTCAGAACTGTAAACTAGACTGGGAAGCAAAAAGGAAACAAGTGTAGTCACCAGGATGAAGGAAGACTTTACCTTTATGTTATTGTTTCTAGAGATGAGGAAATATGATGTAACAAAATTTTGCACCAAATTTGTGGGCAAATAAGTTGGGGAACAGTTCTTCCAGGGAAAGGAAATATCTTCAACAATTTCTGCCTTTGTATCCTTTGTGAGTATCCTGAGAACTAGTACTAAAAAGCCCATGGGAGGATATCCCTCATGACTGAAAAATGGGAAGCCATTGGAATTTGATACACTCACACATTTCTCTTAGACACTTTGAAATTTAAGGGGAAAATGCCCACTTGGCATTAATCAATGCTTCCTGCAGCGTGGAAATTAAACAACTGCAGATCCCAACTTGTTTGGGGTATCACATGAGCCTGAACTGAAAACTGGTATTCCAACCTGACAAATGAAACTCTGCCGAGTCCCCACATGACATTGATTAAGCCAATCAATCAATAGTTGAAATTAGGAGTTTTACCAGGGATTAGCCAGGAAATGGGGAAAAGTCCCCTACCTTTTTAACCTGATTAACCTGGACAAAAAGGGAGTGCCATCAGTGTTTATTATAGGCATTGCTTCTGATTTTTTCTTTGCAAGGGTGCAGTAGGCAGCTGAGCTATTACAAAGTTTGATTATCCTAGGGATATATCAATTAAAAAGTAACTAGTAAATGTAAGTAGTGTTGATTTATTCCCTTAGCCCCAATGAATTCGTGGAGATGTGTGTGAGTTAATAAAATTATGTTATCATTTTAGCAGGTCAATGTACTCAATGTATGAGAAGCGCTGGCCTAATTAATTCTGTAGAAGCAACAGATGAAGAATATTTTATTAGAGGAGAGAGATTTTACTTCACTGAATGACTTTTTGAATCAATATATGAACCTGAATTTAGAAATAGAAACAATATCATGACTTCTATCTTAAACAAGTCTTCCAATTGGTGCCATCCTAGAATTTTCACCTGGCTGAAAATTCACCAGTTGGAAGGCTTGTTTAAGATAGAAATTGTGAAGTCGTTTCTATTTCACTTTGTGAAATATATTTCAGCCAAGTGAAAATTCTGGTTAGGTCAGCTACAAATCACTTGAGCCATGTGATTTGACCAACTTTTAACACCAAAGCATCCCTGCCTAATGAAGCTGATCTCACTATTCATCTTGGACTGTGGTTAGGTGATGAGAAAGCTTCTGTGAATAGGATTCATTCCACAAGCTTTTAAGATCAATCTCTTTACATACCACTTATATCTTGGGCAATAATCTTCCATGGAACAATAGAAAGAGATTAATTGGTTAGAAATTCCTCAAACGTTGCAGGCACCTTTAATTCAACAAAGGAAGCATTGTATCTTCTGAAGCCAGGCAACATTAATTAGTCATATTATGCCTTGTTGATCTGTACAGTTTATCATTTTTTGCACCTGCTCCTTGAGGCGAGTTCATGTTTGAATATACTGTACATGCTGGCAGCCATGACTTAGTAACCCTAAAGGAGAAGAAGACTACCACTTCAGGGAACACTGTTTCCCAAAGCAATTTATTAATCTAGTTACTGCAACTGTTAGTGATAGTTTGCAGGTTTCAGGACTATAGATATGATGAATTATATTATTAGGTTATGTCTTAAAATTTGGCTAATTTATACATGTACAATAAACATAAAAAGACTAACACCTAGTAATATTTAAACACCTAACAGATTCATTGGGGCAGAATAAACTCTTCATAAACAGGGAGAAAATACTTTTAAAACCATTAGTTGGAAAGCAGTGTTTGGTGTAACATGTGCATTTACATGTGCACTTTCTCTGAGTTGATAATATATTTGAATATAACTTCAGCGTAAAAGGCTGAAGACTGCTTAAAAGTAAAATTTGAGAGATATTTGAAAGGGAGCTTACAACATTCAAATTTGATTTCTTCAGATTAGCAAGCAAATACTGCAAATTTCTGTTCATGACCTATGGTAAGAAAGCTGCATCATGGAATTCAAATGGCAGCAACAAGAACTGGATGATTCTGTGGGGCTTTGGTGTCCACAGGCTCTTGTGCTTTTCAAAGAATAATGAAAACAGTATAATGATTTCATGCTGCAAATTCTGATCCTTCTGGGCACACGAATAAAAAAGAGAAGAGATTTGCATTATGACACCATGACACTGCTACTGGTAGCATTAATTTGACTCTTTTGTCCTCCCCATGAAGACTTCCATTGTAAGTCATGAACTTATCTCTTACTAACAGCATACTATCTAATATAGACAAAAAAAAATTATACTGACTATTAAAAATAAATCCTGAATCCTCTGGGAAAAGAATTTATTATCAGGCCAGCTCAAAGATTATTACACATAACAGGCTTTGACACTCTTTGGGTCAGATATGATGTGACCAAGAATGACGAGTGTTAGGGATAGGAGTAGGGTGTTAAGACCGTTGTCACAGTGACTGCATACTGGCTTGAGATTTTCATAGAGATGTCCCTGCCAGCTCAGATCTCAGTAACGAACATATGAAACTGTTATTTGATATTTTTATTCCAATATACATTACTTACACTGCATTACATTTGCCTTTGAAATCTATTGACCTACGGTAGTTCAAAGAGAAATTTTTGGACCTGTTTGCAATTATTATGATTGTTATTGTTATTTAATCTTGCACACAGCATTCATTTGAGATCAGCAATGAATTTGACTGTTTTTCCTAGATCCAGCCCATTCATTAAAAACAAATTTAAAAGCATCGATTCCCAAGAAAGATCTTCAGGAAACTTGAACAATTATCTAATTTATAGTTTTGTCCTTTCTATTCCTTGGATTCAGTTTTGATATGATATATATTATTTTACAGAATGTAGATTTTTTATAGAATCCAGAATTCTACACAGTACCAGATTAAAAACGTGTTCTAATTTTGGCCTGAAACTATATTTCAGTCAATAAATTTGTAAATTTGTAGATTTACATATCTCCAATATTTTCTTTATGTACTATGTTAATTTAAAATTACCTGCAATTATGGAACAAAAACTGTTTTACCAAGAAAGCATTTTAATTTTAAAATATTTTTAACCCAACTATAAGATTTAATCATTTTATTTATCTACAAAACAATATAACTGTTCTTTCCAGGAATATCTCTTTTTTTTTCTAGACAGGAAAAAGTTGTATGACATAAAAGGTAAAATATCACTGTGTCTAGGTATAGTTAGCATGCTGCCCTAAAGTTTTTCATTTCTATCATCTTTGGATTGCTCTTCTAGCAGTTTCTATTATATAGTTAACTTCATAAATTATTGTGCATATTTTAAGTTAGTTGCCTCCTCATGTTGCAACTATTGTAGAAGCAGATGCTTCATTGTTTGCCTAGACTTTTATTGTAGACTTTCATAGCAGACTTTCATTGTTGTTTACATTTTAAAATTAAGATCTAATGCCAGAAGGTGGAATGACATAATTGGATAAGAAGTGCTGCTATTACTGCTTATACTATTATATTTTGTGTGTGTTGTGTTTTATATTATGTTGTGATGGCTGCTTAGTAGGTTTTTAGTAAGTTAGCTACAGTCGTGGAAAGGCTCGAATTATGTTTCATGATTGCACATCTGGCAGATTCATAGATTATTATGCCTGAGTTGAAAGTATAATGAAAATGATCATTCTGAAGTTTTTTGGGGTGGGGGAAGATCACTCAATAATTTGATGGGGAAAAAGAGCCTCCATAGTTTTTGGGTGCGGTATGCATATAGTTCAGTTGTTCCAAAGAACAACAATAAGACCTCATATGTTATCCTTTCTATCCTTCCCATAAATATTAGAACTTCATTAGTTATATGAACCTATTCTTATATTTAATATTTTTTTCTAAAGGAAGAAGAGGTGGAAGGAAGGAAACAAGTGCTTAGTTACACAGTTCCCTTTACTGGTAAGTCAACCTATTTTTGGCCCTCCATGACATTGGATGTCTTCTTTCCCTTTTGGCCTTTGTGGAAAGCAAGTTCTGTTAGATGTGAATAGGAATATTTTCTTTCAGACTTCTTCCTAAAAAAAAAAAAAAGGAGTGTTGTAGGATTGATCTGTTTTCCAAGCATTGTATTAGGAATTAGAACTATTCCTTAAACATTTTATTTTTATCCTAGATGATTGGCCTAAAGTTACAGCAAACTGGGCTCTCCATCATCTTCAATGTAATAACTATACTACACTGATCTCCTATACTTATGAAGTTATGTTTAGACATAACTTACAAATTGTGTACAAAATATTTGAGAAACAAATTGCACGCAAAATGCAATATTAAAGTGTGAGCAATCTAGTTTTTACAGCACATGTTTTTCCCTATCTGAATGAAACTATAAATTCATATTTAGAATACTGTACATATATTAAAATATTTGATTAGTATGCAAGAGAATACTTAGAAACTAAATGAAATCACTCTGGAATCCAAATATGGCTCAGGGGCTACCAATTTTCCACATTGGACCTGATAGAATAAAAATGAAATGTTTACTTTTATGTTAAGTATTTAATGTTCCTCTCCTATCATGAAACTTATAGAAAGCACACCAAATAATTTGTATTAATTGGATGAAATAAAACCTAAAAATGCAACCCTTATTAAACTGACAAATAAAACTGGGCATTTTAAAAATAATTGATATTGTCCATGGCTGTTAAAACAGTAGTAACTGCCATTGCATCAAACTTACCTAAAAGCTTTAATTCAAAATTGAAAAAATTGAACTAAATTCACCTGGAAATACTGTGGAATATTAGGCTGAGGTACTCAAAAGATGATATTTTTAAGACCAGGTAACCTCAGTTGAATAAAATCAAGAGAAATTGGGCAAAAACATATTTTTATGACAGTACCTTTAATGACATTATTTGCCTCGAGGATATACTTTTAAATATAAAAGAAGTAAAATATTAAGTTTGTATGCATCAAAAATCCCAGCCCTGCCTAATGGAGTTTTGTTCTGCTGTGTCGGAAAGAAAGGAAGAACACTATACCTTAGATAATATCCAGGATTCGCTAGTTTTCTCTGATATGGCTGATGTTCCCAGGTCTATGTATCTCATTGACTATCTCATTTTCTGAAGAGGGTGTGAGTCATTCTAATCATACACTGGTTTCTAAGCCAACAGAGAAAGAGAGAGCAATTCCCATTCAGTCCCTGTAAAGTCATTGCCTGCATAACTGGTCCCAGAACTACTGAGACTGGCTCCTTTGGGATACAGCTCAGGTGCCTGCTGCTCTTGCAGCTTAGGAGAACCAGAAAGTAAAGAACTGGGAAAAGACCTGTCAATGGAAAAGGAAGGCTTGGAGAAGACAGTTCTTGACTGAATGACCATCCTTGAAGGTATCTGATATAAATGACCAGACCTATTATTAGATAAAATGTTGTGGCAGTCTAAGTAACAGGTGCTGGTGATCAGCAGTGAGATGGTGACATGAGCTTCACTTGTTTCACAGGCTGCCATGCCGTTTAACCCATTTATCCCATTAGTAGCATCATTCCATCATCCACTTAGCTCAGCTCATTGGTATGATACGGAAATGATGACATAGTAATACATTTGAAGCAAAATATTTTGATTTGATCTAATATGGATTCAAAATAGCTTAATAGCAATAATTTTCACACTCAATTTATGGCATAGGCCAAATCATTAATGCATTTACTGTCAAGCCCTCCCGGGCTCGACATACAGGAGGGGGGAAGGTGAAGGACAGCATGTTAGGAGAGAGGATGGCCAGCACCGGTTACATTCAATCGATCAAATTTTATCTATAGCCCTAAAACATTTAACAACAGAAAGTAATAAAACTAGAATATTAAAAACATTTTTGTTCCATGATGAATTGTTTGATTGGAGACACATTTATATTGTTAGAATAAGTTTATTAAGGATCATTGAATCCAAATTTAATTAAATAAGGGCACTAGCTACTGTAGGCACAAATAGCTGTCCCATTCAGTGAATGCTAAATTATGCTTATGGCTCTTAATCTGTTTAGGTAAAAATGTCCAATTATCTTAACTTTGGGCTAGGAAATATTACGTTTTTAATTTTTAGCTTTAATCTACTCTTTTCTAATTATTTGTCTTCTATCCAGGCTTGTCCAATTTTATAAATACTTTTCTTCTCTTAATTAAACAACTTTAAAGGAACTTCTGTTATTATGACTCATCAACAAGAGATAACTTGTTAATTTTTTGTGTTCTGCATCTTTTGATGTTTGTAAATAATTTGTTGGTTTTGATAGAATCCATTCTATGTTTCATTTTGTTTCATTTCTTATGTTGCCTAAGGCCAGGATAAAATAAAATCAAATTCATATCCAAATAATGTAACCGTCTATTATTTTTCTCCATTTTTCCTAGCCATGAAGTATGTACTATCCTTGACATGCTATTTCATCTTGATAGCTTCTCTTCTCATCTAGTTATCTAATAAAAATTGAGTTGATCTTACCAAAAGTGCAAAGGGGAGCCTCAGAAAACTGGCATCTATTTCTTAAATCCTTAAACTCACTTTCCCTATAAAGATTAGTTGTACTGAAAGACACTGGGGTGGTTTGAAAGAAGAAAACATACTTCAGCTGCTTTAAGTTTTGTAAATACATATTGACTTTATTAGGTATAATGAGTTGTATGTTACCAATTGACATAAAGTAACTGATGAGTAGCTTAGAAGAAATAGCACAAAATCCATTTGACACACTAAATATGCTTGGCAAAGAAAACACAAGCAATTCATCAAAACTTGGCCTGCATTTTCCTTAAGCTCACATGTCCAATGGAAATCTGTGTTGTTTAAATTTAAATTAAGTTCAGTAAAGAAATTATGCATGGAATTTCAGTTTTGTTGGTGATTACTACTGACATGGACTGTACTTATCACATTAATGCATAGAATCTATGCAATATATCCTGATAAATAAAACAGCAAAGGGATAGAAAAATTGCTAGAAGGATAAGAATCCCCATAATGAATGTAACCTTTAAATTAGATTCAATTTACATGGAAAGAGGTATCCAACAGTCACACATTAGAGTTGCTGCATCATGTTAACGCCCTCCCTGTTGGATATTAACATAGATAGCTCTTGGGCATATTGTTGGATCTTGTAAGCATGGGATTCTTTCCAGCAATCATGAGAAACAAACTTAGTTCACATATGCATAATTATCAATAACTACAACTGTAATTGCTATCTTACATGAGTGGCTGCAGACAGGATGTATCAAATATTTGGCTGACACAAAGTATACATGTCCCACAATAACACATCAAAGAGGACGTTTATTAGTAGAAGCACAGCACATGATCAGCGGTGGGAAACAAATTATCTCCAGCATTAGAAACTTGACTCATGTAGGCATCAGGGGATTTGTTACAACCTAAGGAGGGGCCTGAATCCCCATACAAATTTAAAAAAATAGTCTAAATAAATTTAATATTTTTGCAGAAATACTTCTGAGATCGTGCCATTCTTTTAAGATATCAAGTAGATCACTGAGAAGGGAATGGCTAAAGTGCACATTTGGGAATAAAGAGAAAAATATGCATAATCCCAATCAAAAGCTTTGATAACCATGAACTAAACTGAAGCGCTTCACAGCTGCACCTATTTTTTTTCTAGCAGGACTTATTTTTTTCCTGGCAGCCAGTGTCCTACTGATACCTTCTCATCATATCATTTATTATTTGTCTCTACTGCTATCCTCTGTGTAACTACAGATTAATCTTCACCCCCTCACCATCTGTCATCATCCCTCTGCTTAAAGCTCTGAAGCTTAAGAAAATAAAAACTGTCCACTGATGGGGAATATGTATAAAAGCTACTGGGAGAGGAATATTGGCAGTTTAAGCAATCAGCATTGACTCTGACATTATTGGGATTAGTTTATGCTCCATTTTAAATTATGGATTCACAAATGTCATGTCACAGAGTTTCCTGTAACTAAGTATGATTTCAGCTACAGCAGAATTTTCAATAAATGTATTGATAGCCTAGTCAAACAGAAGAATTGAGTAAAGGTCAGGTGATAGAATGTCATTGCTTTTGAGGTCTCATCATTGTATTTGGATCCTCTTAGGTGCTCTGCTTGGCCTTGTTGAACCCTGCCTAAGTGGAATCATTTTCACTACTCAAACCCAGCAGCCCATTGTTTTGCCTTCTTTTTTTTTCCAATATAAAATTTTTTTTATTAAAACAATCAACATTGAACATAAAAACATATTATGCAGCAATCATCATGGCACCTGATATACAACACTAAGTATTAGTCTTTGAAAACGTCTGAATTAGTAAGCCTTTTTCCACTCCTCGCGTCTAGCCTCAACTATACTCCTGTTACACTTTATTTGATTGGTGTTTCTCTTATCTGGTTCAATATTAATGTGATCAACATTAAACATAAGATCCTATTGCTAAGCAATCATCCTAGAACATAGCATACAACATTAGGTATTAATCTTTGTAAACATCTGTTTTAGTAAACGTTCTTCCCTCCTCCCTTCCATCTTCAAGTATACTCCGAATACATTTTGTTTGATTGGTGTTTCTCTTATATATGGTCTATCTACTGTATCTAGTCTATCTCATATTGTTCGTTTGCACTTCTGAATTGACTTCATCCCATTACTAGTGCAATCTTTTATAGTCCCTAACCAGAGATCCTGAGGTAAAAGTTTCATATCCTGAGGTAGAGATTCAGTCCGCTTTAACAATATTAAAGCAAACAACATTAGTCATAAGGTTATGTTAAGAGGCATTAGTTATAGAACATATACATTCAACACTGGGTGTTAGTTTTTGTAAACATTTGATTTGTTAACCCTTCTTCCCTCCTCCCATCGAGCCTCAGCTAAACGCCAGCTGCATTCTGTTTGATTGGTGTCTCTCTTGGATATAGTCTATCCACTGTTTCCAGTCAGTCACAAATTGTTCATTGGAGCGATCTTTCAAGTATGCCAATATTTTTGCCATTTCCGCCAAATTTGTTACTTTCACAGTCCATTCTTCAATAGGCGGTATTTCTGGATTCTTCCAGTATTGTCCCACCAACAATCTTGCTGCTGTAATTAAGTTCAAAAATAAATTTGTCTCTGAGGAAGTGAAATCCTTTGTGATCCCTAACAGAAAAGCCTGAGGTAAAAATTCTATACGCTTTTTGAAAATGGTTTGGAGTGTCCACCATATCTTCCTCCAGAATGCTTTGATTTTTCTGCATGTCCACCATATGTGAAAGTAAGTAGCCTCCCCGTCCCCGCACCTCCAGCATTTGGGCTGGGAGTCCGGGTAGATGAGTGATATTTTTTTCGGGTCTAGGTGCCATCTATAGAACATCTTGTAGAAGTTTTCCCTTAAGTGTTGCGATTTTGTGAAATCTACATTCCTCACCCAGATTTTCTCCCACGTGTCCATGGTGATAGAGTGTCCGAAGTCTTGTGCCCACCTTATCATACAGTTCTTGACTAGCTCGGTTTCAGAGTCCATTTCTATCAGAATGCTGTACACTCGTTTGATGTGCCTGATCCCCTGTTCTCTAATCTGTTTAATTAGATTCTCGTCGGTCTGGGAGAAGCCCTTCTTCTTATCTTTACGCCACCTTGATTGCAGTTGTATATATGATAGCCAGGTACCTCCTATTCCTCTGTTTGCTAGCGTTGCTTGGGGTTTCAAGAGGAACCCGTTTTCTTCTCCCAATACAAGTTCACTGTAGGGCACCACTTCTTGCCCTTGGGATGTGTTCATATCCCCTATTGCGTGTCCGGGGATCGTCCAGGTGGGAATCTTGTCGTGTAGGAGGTGCTTTATTTCTTCCAGACCTATAACAATGGGATTCGTAGTGGGTTCTCTTTGAAGTTCCTGTCTGCCTTTTTGTCGTATACTAAGTATGCGTGCCAGCCGAGTAGTAGACCATGCCCCTCAACATTCAAAATTCTATCATTTGTCATGTTGATCCAGTCGCTCACCGCCACCAACGTCGCTGCATAGTAGTATAGCTTTAGATTAGGCATTTTGAGTCCCCCTCTCTTCCTTGCGTCTTGGATGATTTTTAGTTTCACCCTTGGTATCTTGCCGTCCCAAATAAATCTGTTGATGCCCTTCTGCCAGTTGTCTAAGTCCGCATCCTTCTTGAGTATGGGTAGCATTTGAAAGAGAAATAAAAATCTGGGTAAGACGTTCATCTTTACTGCCGCTATCCTGCCCAGCAGGGACAGACGTAGTGATTTCCACCTTTCCAGGTCTGTTTGTATCTTATTCCACAAGACCTCGTAGTTATTCTTGTATAATTTCGCATTTGTTGATTCTATCTCCACTCCTAAGTATTTGACTTTCTTGACTATTTCACAACCCGTTATTCTTTCCAGGTTCTGTTTTGCTTTGTTGTCTAGGTTTTTGACTAGCACCTTTGTTTTTGATATATTTACTTTGAAGCCTGACACCCTACCATAGTCTTCCATTATCTCCATCAATTTCCTTGCTGACTGTGCTGGTTGCGACATTGTCACCAGCAGGTCATCCGCAAAGGCACATAGTTTGTAGTCTTGCTGTTTAATCTGTATGCCCTGTACGTCCTCTGCCGCTCTTATCCTGTTCAGTAAAATTTCCAGTGTTAGGACAAATAGCAGGGGTGACAACGGGCACCCCTGTCTCGTGCCTCTCTCTATGTTGAATGGGTCTGTTAGGTCTCCGTTCACAATGATCTGGCCTGTTTGTTTCTGGTAAATTGCCCTTATGGAGTTGAGAAACTGTGCTCCCATTTTCATCTTCTGGATCAGGTTCGTCAGGAATGGCCAATTCAGTCTGTCGAAGGCTTTTTCTGCGTCCACAAACATAAGGGCGGCCGGTACCTGTTTGTGCCTGTCCAAGTACTCTATTATGTTCAACAGCTGTCTCACATTGGTTTTCATCTGACGTCCTTGTATAAATCCCCTTTGGTCCAGGTGTATTGTTTTTTGTAGTACAGTCATTAGTCTATCGGCCAGAATTTTTGTGAATATTTTGTAGTCTGTGTTAAGTAGTGAGATGGGTCTGTAGTTTGTGGGTTGTGTAGTATCTTTCCCCTCCTTGGGGATTAATGAAATATAGGCTGTTTTCCAGGATGGTGGAACTTGGCCTCCTTCTTGTATATTGACAAATAGCTGTCTAAGGGGTTCTAACATCTCTTCCTGGAGACACTTGTAATAAGTCGGTGTTATCCCATCTGTCCCTGGCGATTTTCCTGGTTTCAGCTGTTTGATCGCTGAGTGTATTTCCTCCTTTGTGATTGCGGCATTCAGGGCCTCTCTCTGTGTATCGGTGATTGCCTGTATCTTTTCGTTTTGTAGAAAAGTTTCTGTCTCTTTGTCCTGTGTCTTCTCCTCGGCGTATAGCTTCGAGTAGAACTCTGTGAAGGCTTTCTTAATGGTTACTTGTCGAAATTCCTCCTTGCCTTTATATTCTATCTTTTCAATTATGCGGGATTTCTGTTTCTTTCTTATGATGTAGGCCAGCCATCGACCCGGTTTGTTGGCCTTGCAGAATGTCTTGTGTTTTGCATATTGTATGTTCCTCGCAACTTGGTCTGCCATCAACATGTCAAACTGCTTTCTTAAGATCTTAATTCCTTCTTTGGTGATTTTGTCTTCTGGTCTTTTTATTAATAACCTCTCTTTCTTCCTTATCTCCTCTTCTAGCTCTTTTCTTTTTCGTTCTTGTTGGCGACGGTGCCTTTTATTCATGTCCATAAGAATCCCATGCATGTACGCCTTGCTGGCGTCCCAGATCATTTCTATCGGTGTTTCGTTGTTCCTATTTATGCTGAAGAATTCCTTCATAGCATTTTTGCATTCCGCCACCTTTTTTCCATGTCTAAACAGGTTTTCATTAATTCTCCAGGATCTCTTCTGTCTCCCGCCGTGTCTTAGTTCCATCTTCACTGGATTGTGATCTGTTAGCACTTTGGGCAGGATTTTCACCACGTTTAGACAAACTAACAGGTCGCTTGATGTTAATATAAAGTCAATTCTGGAGAACGATTGATGTCTGTCGGAGAAAAAGGTGAATTCTTGTTCTTTGCCGTGCCGTTCCCTCCAGACGTCTGTCAGTACAAGGTCTTCCTTCATGTCAAAGAAAGGTTTAGGCAACTTGGAGTGCTTCTGTGGGCTAGGTTTTGTTTTCTTCTTGTCTAGGGCAATCTCTATGACCCCGTTCCAATCTCCCAGAATAATACATTATTTGTAGTTGAGTTGTGTTAACTTTTTGTGTATCTTTTTGTAGAATTTTCCTTGTTGTTGATTTGGTGCATATATGCCCATCACTAGAATTTTCTTGTCTTCCTGTGTCACTTCGATTGCTAGGTATCTACCTTGGGAGTCTGATTCTATTAGCTTGGCTATTACGTGTTTCTTCACGTATATAACAATCCCGTTCTTCTTTCGTGGAGCCGCTGCGACAAAGTGTGTACCTAGTCTGTTGTTGATTAAGTATTTCTGGTCCGCTGCTCTGATGTGTGTTTCTTGTAGGCAAATTATGTCGTTTCTTCCTTGAAGCAGATAATGAAATATCTTTCTCCTTTTCTGTGGGGAATTTAGTCCGTTAACGTTCCATGTCAAGTATTTAGTTGCCATTGTCGGTTTCAGGATACTCTTCCGAGACCGCTTCTGTTCTATCTCTTGTGTTCTTCTTTGGTCTCGTTCCCATGGTATCCAAGTTGGTGCTCAAGTTGCTTAGAGGGATCATATCGTGTTGTTCCGTGCGTTTGGCAGTGGATCTTGTTATCCTGCCCTCTGCAGTCTGTCCTGTTCCCTTGTTGTTGTTGCTTCCTGTTCTCTGTGTCATTGTGTCTCGAGTTGATCCTTCCCTTTCTCTTGCTCCTGCATCGGTCTGTCGTTCTGGTGGCCCTCCTGCGTCTTCTCGTGGTGTATTGAAGTCCATCCGACGTCAGTTCCTTTTCAAGGAATTCTCTGGCTTTTTGGACCGAGTCCAGGCAGTATCTTTTATTTTTATAGAAAAGTGTCATCCCCGTAGGGGCTTCCCATCTGTATTGCAGAGCGCGTGATCTCAGTTCGTCGACCAGGAACTTGTATTCCTTCCTGTCTCGCAGCATCGTCTGGGGGATCTCTTTCAGTACTTTCACTTCTTGCCCCTCTATGTATAAACTCTTGTTGTACGATGTGACTGAGATGAGGTTCCGGAATCCCTGCGTCGCGAAGTGGATGACCACGTCCCTTGGTTGGCGCCTGTTTGTTGTCGTCCGTGTGCCCACTCTGTAGATTCTGTCGAATTGCCATGCGATGTCTGAGATTGGCTTTCCCAGAAATGTTGCCAGGGCCTCTATGAAGGTTCTGAGCAGGCCCCCTTGGGACTCATTTGATGTCTCTTTCAAACCTCTAAACCTGATTGCGGATGCCAGCTGCCAGTACTGTATCATGGAGGATTGGTCTTGGGCCACTCCTTTCATCTCTGCTATCTCTGCTATCTGTCCCTCTACTTGATTCTCCACTTTTTCCATCCGCTTGTCCACCTTCTCTCTGATCTCCTGGAAGTTTTTCTCCATTTCCTCCCCTATTACTTTGTAGTGTGCTTGCATCGCCTCTTTCATTTGTTCCAGGTCTGTGGCCATTGCCCTGCACTGCTCCTCCCATTTTCTCTCTAGCTCTTTACCTTGGTCTTTCAGCATTTGTTTTAAATCGTTGTATCTTTTCTCCGTCTTTAGTTCTGCCTCTACACACCTCCTCTCCATCTTTGCGTCGATTTCCACCAACTTTTTATCCATTCCATCCATCTTTTCAACCAGCGTTTCTATTACCTCTTGTAATTTTTGTAACATGTGTGTTGTTGAGCTGGCCTGTGGGGGTACATGGGTCTGGGAGCCTGTATTTGGATGGGAGGGTGTGGGGGCGGGTAAAGTAAGTCCTGATGGTTTGGTACGCTGAGCTGGGGAGGATACAACTCCCTTCGTTTGTGTCAGTGTGGTCTGTTTGGAGGCCATCTTGAGCTTGTCTTCCTGTTGTTCTGGCACTGTTTTGGTTTCTAGCTTGGACCAGGTTAGGCACTAGACTGTGATCTGGTGCTGGTCCAGTAATCTGACCTTTCAGTGGGAGGGGAGGCTTCAGGGTTCAGGCAGTGCAGGTCTAGGGGCCTCTAGGCAGGAAGGTCTGTCTGTGTTCAGGGAGTCTATTCAGTGCCTCTGCCTGTCTGGGATTCCAGGCCCCTTCTGCCTTCCCTCCACAGCAGCCCAGGATGCCTTTTTGTCTTTCTCCTATGCCCACCTTTCTCCCTGGTGGGTTCTGCTCTCTTCAGTATCCCTGGGGCTCCCGTTCTGGGGGTCTGGGGCACAGCTTGTGGGGTATCTCTCCCCGTCCCCCTGCAACCCAGGGAACCCTTTTCTTGTGTCCTCTCCCGCAGTCTGCTTTCTTGCCTCTTCCCTCTTAGCTCTTTTCTCCTCCCCTCTATTGTTCTGGCTTGGCTTATTCCAGCTCCGTTGGCTGCGTCCGTCCCTATCTGCCGCTTCAGGCCGCTCCGCTGTCCTCTCGGCTGCTCCACCCTCTTCGGCTCTTCTGGGGGCTCTGTCTAGTTTGGGAGCCCCCCCAGTTGCCCTCACCTCTCTTACTGATGTCGCTCTCGCCTCTCTTCTCACCCTTTCTCCGCCGCCTGAGGCCTCTTCCTTTTGTCCGGCTGCCCCGGCCCTCTCCGCCTCCGAGTCCTGCGTCCGGCTCTCACCTCCGCTCTCTCGGTCTTCCTCGCCCCCTTAGGCTCGTCTGGGGGCCGTCTTCCATCGGCAGGCTCTCTCGGCGGCAGCCTCCGTCCATCTCCAGGGTGATCATCGCTGCCGTCCGTCTCCACCGGCTAGTTCCGCTCTCGGGGCCTCCCGGCCTCTCTAGGCCCGCCAGCCGGCCGCCCCGCCACCGCCGGCTTCCTCCGCTTCATTTGTTGTTTGTGGGGGACCCTCGGCAGCGATTTACCCTTCTCTGGAATGCGCCGAGGGTCCTCTTCGGGTGCGCTTAGTCTCCGGCGCTCCCCACTCCCGGTATCCCGAATTTTTTTTTCTGCCTTCTTAATTTATGCTCCCATCCTTTTCTGGCTCCCATATGTTTCTAAGTCCATTGGGCTTCTTCTCACTGCTGTTCAGATCTTTTTATTGTTGCTGAATGAGGCTCAGTGGCTCAATGGCTTAAAGACACCGGAAAAGGTCTGCACTCTGACAGTTTGAGTCCTAGCACCATGTAACGGAGAGAACTTTATCACTTGTCTCAGCTTCTTCCAACCTAGCAGTTTGAAAGCATGTTACATGCAAGTAGATAAATAGGTTCCACTTTGGTGGGAAAAATAATAACAATAATGCCAGAACTGCCTGAATGGGACACTTGAACACGAGGCAACATTGATGAAGGAAAAAGCCCTAGATGACAGTGCCGAATGCTGTTAACCATTCTGAGTGTGGAGCTAATTCGCTCCCTGTGGTGTACTATTGATAGCCCATTAGCATGAACCAAATGGACTAGCAGTCTTAGGCAGCCAAACAACTACCCTGTACTAACACTGTAGTCTCCTGGCTAAGTACTATCACCATACACTAGATAAATAAATAAATCTTGTTGCTGGCTGTTTCTTATTCTCCTTGGCATGGGATTCTATTCCGTTATAGATTTATTTTAAGCAGCTATTTTTTTATTTATTCTAAGAACAATGCATCTAGGAATTTCAAGAGAAAGGCTGAGTACTTACATTATATAGCTGTTAAAATGTTCCTGCTGCTTTAACCATATTGCTCATTTAGTCAGGAGAACCTATTTATCATGAATAACTTTGCCAGACAAAATATTTATCACACCTTATAAGTTCCGAAATATTTTTCTAAGGAAAAGGTGATGATACAACCAACCAGAATGGAAGAGAGATAGGAATATACACTTGCCCTTTCCCATCATACATCTTTCATTATATCCCATTCTTAGAAAAAACACATGTAAGGTAGACCCATAAAGACTGTATAGTTGGAGAAAGTGAATAGAGAGAGAGGTTTTCCTCCCACTTTTACAGCTGTAGAACCAAAAGTCATCCAATCAAGCTGTCTGTCCCAAAGGTGCTTTTTTAAGCTTTGAAAATCAAGCTGGCTGCTGGAATGTTGGCAGAACAGATGAATGGAAGAACTTCTCAGAGCATATAATTATACTATAAAGTTTGCTATCATAAATTATGCTGATATCCTCAAATTGAATGGCTGTGAATGGGATATAAACAAATTCATGTACAGCAGACATGTCAAACACAAAGCCCGGGGGGCCGGATGCGGCCTGCAAAGTGGTCTCATGTGGCCCGTGAAGCCATCCTGGAAACAGTGAAGGAATGGCCCCCGCTGCCTTGGCCCTGGCCCAGACCAGCCAGAAGCCAATGTACAATTTTGTGGTGGCCATCTAGGCTGAAACGCATTCAGTCTTAGCTCCACAAGGCCATCTGGAAACAATGAGGAACCAGCCCCGCATGCTGGGGAGGTTTCACCCTTTGTGAGGAATGAAGAAATGCACCATTGCCTGGAAGTGGCCAGCAAATGGCCCTCGCCTACTTCACATGTTCGGCTTGATGGGCTCTGTGGGAGGAGTTTCAGCAGGCAGCGGGGCGCTCTCCTCACAGCACCGAGAGGCTGAGCCGGGCGGTGCAAATCCAAAAAGAAATGTAAGGCCAACCAGGTCCCAGCCTGCCCGAATCTGATGAGAAGTGCAATGCTGCCTAGCCCCCAGCCTGCCCACTTTCAGCAGGCAGCAAGGTTCAAAGCTGGCGAGGTTTGCACCGTCTGGCTCAACCTCTTGGCGCTGTGAGGAGAGCACCCCGCTGCCTGCTGAAACCGGGCAGGCTGGGGGCTGGGCGGCATCATGCTTCTTTTTGGATTTGTGTCACCCAGTTCAGCCTCTTGGTGCTGTGAGGAAAACCCCCCACTGCTGCCGAAACCAGGCAGGCTGGGGGCTGGGCGGCATTGCACAGGTAACATTGACTCTCACGCTGCTCATGGCATCCCCTCCCCCAGAGCCCACCAAGCCAGATATGTGAAGTAGGTGAGGGCCATGTCCTGGCCACTTCCAGGTGATGGTTTATTTCTTCATTCTTCATGAAGGGTGATACCACCCCAGCTGCATTTCTTGCCTGTTTTTCTCCTCCCTCATCTCCTATACTTAGGAAGGAAGGAAAGAAGGAAAGAAGGAGAGGGAGGGTCTGAGGGAAGTCCTGCCTTAGTCCTGCCCTGCTGCCCTTTCACCATCCCATTGCCCCCTTCTCCTGGCCTATCCTGGGGGTCTCCCATCCTATTACTAAGGAAGCTTTGGATATAAAGCCAGGTCTCTTCCCATGGAGAGGAAATGGGCCTCCCTCTGACTTTGCCCTCGTACCCATCATGAGCAACCTGACTAAGGAGAGCAAGCACAGCAGCAGCAGCCTTGAGAAGGACATAAGTGCAGCTGGGCTCCCCCTTGGGGAAGTGGAGTTGGGCTTGGTGCCATGCGTGCTCGAGGGCCAGGCTGGGCATTTGACCACCATCCAGCCACCCCCCGCATGGCCTGAGAGGAACAGTGAGGCTCCTTCAGTGGAACATGCCTTGGCATTTGCTCTGGTCCCACCCCCTTCTGCCAGAGACACTCAGATCTATCCCACTCCTGCCCAGGCCCCCATAGGCACCATTGACGTGAACGATGTAGAGCTGGTCACCCCACTCTATCCACGCCCACCCAGTAGGCCGCATCCATCCTTGCCACACCCACCCGGCCCCCTGAGGGCAACCGCAATGCTGATGCGGCCCTCAATGAAATTGAGTTTGACACCCCTGATGTACAGTAAAGCTGTCAATCATTACTGGCTATTGACAACAAAGCTGGTAATTATTGATAGTGATGGTTATTTAAGGTTTTGATTGGCTACTGATATTGGTGTTCAGATGCTGAGAGACATGAGCAGGAAAATGATGCTCCATTTATATCCAGTCACTCTGGGCACAGAATAGCTATATAAGTCTATATCAGTCAACAAAAATGTATACATAAGAAAAAAGTTATAATATACTAACAATCATGGGAACACTAAGCTCAGTCACAGAAACAACAATGAGAAGTGATCCACAAGTGTCTATTATTTTATGAACATATCTCTGTGATAAGTGTTTTGCTAAGGCCTGTTTCTTGTACCTCTTTATCAGAGGTAGGCTACTTAACAATAATAATTCCACAATAATTTATCACATTATTTAATAGATCTAACACACATGTTTTGAAACTCTTGTTGGTTGAGGAAAAATAATGCATGCTGTATGAATGATACATTAAAAACCACTGATAAAAAAACAGAAAATTTCACTATGTTTTCAATTTACTGGGATTTATAAATAAAAACAGCATATTGACTGACTATATAATGTCAAATTTTGTTCTGAGAATTTTATATTTCTGATACCTGGAGTATTTTTGCTTGCTCATCTGCTGATGCCCTAGACACATTCAGGATCATACTGTACTGATAGCAAACTCAATTCCTTCAAGATGTGCTTGCATCAGCACTCTGGTGAAAATGCAGTGGTGCTTTTCATCTCGCTAATAGAAGTTTTTCATGTTTTCCAAGCATGCAGATTATCCTATCAATTTCATAGCTTTACAGACAGGTGAGATGAAATACTGGAACTCTCTGTTGTCCTTTTTTCTTCTGTCATGTCATGGCCCCATCAGAGCCCAGTTTGGAGGAGGAGGAGTTGAAACCAGGACTGTCTGACAGGGACGGCATGTCTCCTTTGGCATGTTTGGATAGGCTGTCCCAGGCCCCTCAGGCATTGGGGGTGGTGGTATGGAATGACATTTGGGAAAGTTGTGGCTATTTCTGCACTCTGTGCAGTAAGCCACAGTCATACGATCATTTCCAGTGCTCCCTGATAACTTCCCAGAAGGAATGGGCTCATTCCCTGCCTCCCAAGGAAACTCAGTGGAGAAGCTGGCAAAAAATCAGAACTCACTTTTGCTCTCACTGCTTTTTTGGCTATCTATAAACTTCTTGTAACAATGTTTGACATTGCACAGTCTATGTGTTGTTTTGTGGGCATTTTGTTTCTCTGTTAAAGTAAGGAAACATGAATGGCCCAATGAGACATGGGTTGTCTAGTTCTTTATTAAAGTACTTCAAATGAATCTATCCATTTGTTGTACTGTGCTACAGCCTTGGGGCGAGGAATTTAAATGCTGTTTGGCTGTTTTCCACTCTCTACTGATTGACTTTTGGAATAAATTCTAAATACATTTTTCAGGTCTATATATACTTTAGCAGTTTACATTTAAGTAAATAGCAATAGCAATATTACCTGGACTTATAAACCATCCCATAGTGCTTTTCAGCATTCTCTGGGTAGTTTACAATGTCAGCATATTGCTCCCAACAATCTGGGTCCTCATTTTACCAATTCTGAAAGAATGGAAAGCTGAGTCAACCTTGAGCCCTCTTAGGATCGAACTCCAGGCTATGGACAGTTTGCCTGCAGTACTGCATTATAACTACTATGCCATCAGGGCTCTTCAGAGATACATAAATACAGAATAACCTTTTGAAAGTTAGGTTAAATGTGTTGCTATCAAATATGCTATAAGGTAAATTTCTCATTTTTCAAAAATGTTGTCCCTGTAATGTTATTGACCTTGAAACTGAATAATATTTTTGGCATTCTGACTTTTACAAGAGTTTTCAACAGGATATTATCTGGCCTAAACTATTATATCTATGCCAAACTTTTAGATGATATCTGTATTTTTTATTTCAGTCTTTTGGCCATAAATAAAAGGTATTATTGTTATCATTAATATTAATATATACAATAATAGTTTCTACAATTTTCCAGAGTTTGCTATATAGTTTTACAATCTAAAAAGTGTTTAAAATTGTGCCCATTAAGGAAAAGTTTCTTAGGCACTAGAGAAAGTAAAACAAAAGCAGCACAATTATGCTATAATTGTTAAATTATTTGCAAAAAGCACACCTGTTAAGAAGGCGGTTTCTAAAACTTTGTGAAAAATGTTTTAAGAATGCATTCAAATGTTATTTTTTTTAAAAAAAAATGAAAACTGAAGCAAATTTGAAACAAAAGAAATTTAGGAAAACTAGTAATACATTGACTGTTGCAAGGAAAGTAATTGAGAAGATTGTAGTGAATCAGCTTCATTTAGTAATTTCAGAAATAAGGAAGTCATAGGCTGAGTCCCTTCATGGGTCACTGCCTTATCATGACAAAGGGGCTTGTGCAGCTCAATGAAGCTATGAGCTCTACCATGCTGTCTGATGAGGCCTTACAAATAACTGTAGAAAGAAGGAAAGTGAAGAGCAAAGGAGAAAAGGAAAGATACCCAACAGGTTTCCAGAGAATAGTAAGTAGACATAAGACCACCTTCTTAAATGAACAATTCAAAGAAATAGAGGGTATGTAGGTCAAGAAGCAACAGTTAGAATTCGATATGGAACAACTGATTGGTTCAAAATAAGGAAAGGAGTATAACAAAGCTGCATATTGTTACCCTGCTTATTTAACCTATATGCAGAGTATATCATGCCAGGCTGGATGAATCACAAGTCAGAATTAAGAACTCTTGATGTGGGTGAAAAAGAAGAGTGCAAAAGTTGACTTGAAACTTAACATTAAAAAAAACTAAGATCATGGCATCTAGTCCAATCCCTTTGAGGCAAACAGAGAGGGAAGAAATGGCAGCAGTGACACATCTTATTTTCATGGGTTCCAAGATCACTGCAGACGGTGACTGCAGTCATGAAATTAAAAGATGCTTGCTTCTTGGGAGGAAAGCTATGGCAAATATAGAGAATATATTAAAAAGCAGTGATGTCACCTTGCTGATAGAGGTCCTTATAGTCAAAACTATGGTTTATGGTAGTAATATATGACTGTTAGACCATAAGAAAGGCTGAGTGCTGAAGAATTGATGATTTTGAATTATGGTGTTGAAGAAGACTCTTGAAAGTCCCTTGGACTGCAAGGAGATCAAATCAATCAATCCTAAAGGAAATCAACTCTGACTGTTCTTTGGAAGGACAGATAATGAAACTCAAACTCAAATACTTTGGCCACCTAATGAGAAGAGATGACTTATTGGGAAAGATTGAAGGCAAAAGGAGAAGGGAACAGAAGAGGGTGAGATGGTTAGATAGTGTCATCAATACAATGAACATGAATTTGAGAAAACTCTGGAAGATAGTGAAGGACTGTGGGGGCCTGGTGTGTTATGATCCATAGGGCCACAAAGAGTTGGACATGACTTAGCAACTGAACAAAAACATAGGTTGAGAAAACACCAATGATTATGATGAAGTATTTAGAATGATAACCTCCATACAATATGAGAATTATTGAAACTTTTCTTGGTCCATAACAATCATGCATGTTTTCATTCAGGAATCAGTTCAATTTCTGCATTAAAATTCCAATATTTAAACACCATGTGAAAATAGAACAACATAAATTTGAACATTGACATTATTTATTTTAAAATATATTTTTTAAAAATTTTATTGGGAGATGACTTGAAAATATCATTTTCCTCATAGATAGCAAAGGAAGGAAAGGAAGGAAGAAGGAAGGAAGGAAGGAAGGAAGGAAAGGAGGGAAGAAGCATAACTAAAATGTACTTTTCAAATATAGTAGTTGTATTAGCAATCCAAACTAACAACTCCTAGAATATAGTTTTTTTAAAAAAAACAATGGTATGTTTTTTTGCTTAGGATGCTGCATACATCTAATTTAAGAATTCAAAGCACTATTTTTCTGCTGTCCTATATTATATATACATACAATTATATTGAATTGGACACAAAACATATTCATAATTAGTACTGATGTTCTGAAATTAATTGTTCTTAAATTAGTCTGGATTTAATCTTATATTACATGAGTATAACAAACCTGGTTTGTCTCACAACTTTTTATAGTGCTCTCTCTCTCTCTCTCTCTCTCTCTCTCTCTCTCTCTCTCTCTCTCTCTCTCTCTCTCTCTCTCTCTCTCTCTCTCTCTCTCTCTCTCTCTCTGTGTGTGTGTGTGTGTGTGTGTGTGTGTGTGTGAAAGAAACAAAGCAGTTTTGCACATATATATAACTTTAAATGTTTTTATTTGGCACTGCATTCATCTTATTTCCATTTTAACACCCTTCTGATAATTTGCTATTTTACCTGTTTGCACATTTTTGCCATGCATTGGAGCACTTCTGTAATTTAACAGCAGTGTACAACCCACCTCAGTTTAAAATTACTTGATTATTGAAATAAAAACATAAGGTGTAACTATAAATAAATCAAGGAACTGGTTACAAGGGAAATAAAATAAACCTAGGAATAAAATTGGACAACTCTTAATTCCAAAGGAATTCTAATTATATCCTATGGTCTCCATTTATATGAGTTCCTTTTGATTAGGTCAGGAATAGAAAAGACAGTTCTGAACTTTTCATAATCTCCTCATTTCAAAAGGACAGTTTTATCTTTTTAAAAATCTATTCTTATCACTACTGTCAGAGATAGTTAGAAGTTTACAAACACAGATGCTGCTCTAACCAAAATGAGATCTAGATTGGGCCTGCAATGCCCAGATACTTCAGGTTACTCGTGGATTAGCCTGCATGTATGTCTGTATCCACTGGGATATGTTGTGTTTTCCATGTTGTCTCCAATCTATAGCAAAGAGGAGGAAGGGATATACCCTGCTCTAGGCAAATGGAAGTTGAATGGTATTTCACTTATTCCCATCCTAAATACACAATGGAATGATCAGTATTATTTTAGATCTGCTTCTCTGTAACAATCAGTGTGCACCAGTCTTTTGTATGTCTTCTGCTCACAGCCTTTTAAACAATCCTGTTTTTCTTTGCGACAGGAGGACAATAACATTCAGGGAAAATTAGGTTTTAAGACCTTATAGGTAAGGAAATCAAACAGAATTAAAATGCACTGTGACAGTTCAGTTGCTGTGAGTCATGTCAACACTAAAGAGTTCCAGGTTTACTGATTAGTTTTGCAAAGGGCAAAGCATATTGCTGTGCACAGAAAAACATATTTGAAACAGAGTGAAGGCATTGATGCAGTAAATGAATCCCTCCTGTAAATATTAACTGGGTTAAAAGAAAATTGGCAAAGAGACTATTCTCCATCAGCAAGGAACACCATGCTTATACTCAAATAAATTAGCATCTAAATTCATGGAATACAAGACACACCCAAAAAAGCTTTTTATCTGCATTATGCCATACAGCAGGGGTGTCAAACTGCCGGCCTATGGGCCAGTTGCATCATGCAGAGGCCATGCCCACCCGAGCTCTGGCAATGGAAACAAAAGTTGCGATATGTCGCAACATGCCATGTGATGCAGCGAGTTTGACATCCGTGCCATACAGTCATATGAACACTGTGGCAACAGTAACACAATTCCATGTCCAGTAGCACCATTTAGAGAAAAAAATTACCACCGTTTTTCATTGTTTTCCAAATTTCACTCAAATAAGAAGATAATGTAATTTATCACAGCTATAATGTGATATTCATACCCTAATCCTTAATGAGTCCAAGATGGCCAAAGTTATGTGGGTGTATGAATGTCCTTTGCTTCAATGAACCACAGCTTCTCCAGCTCACTGTAGTCTCCCTATTTCACATGCTTCCTTTAAATATTTCCATATCTTTTCAGAATCGAAAGAATTGAAATCAGTGATTGAAAGATGTGTAATGGAACAATAATATAATAGTAACAACACTTCAAAGTATCTCCAACCATAATGTAAGCTTAAGTATACAATAAAGATAAATTTGGAAGACATTCTCAAGCACTTTGAATGTGAAAAAACTGAAAGCTTTTTCCAAGGAAAGCAAACTTGGGAAATTGCAATGAAGTTTTTTCCTTCCTCCAGCATTAGTTTTCAACATGTTTTGCATGGCTTTAAAGGCAAAAGATACATCTGAGTGTACATGGGTATTCCCAGCGTACCTGACTGTAATTCCTTAATGTAGCTGCATCTTTCCTCATGTTGCAATGCCTGTTCAATGCAGCTGGAAAAATCCTAGGAAAAAATAATCTTTTGTCTTAAAAACTTACAAACAAGTCAAATGCCTCAATTTTCACAATGGTGAATATATCTCTATCTCTATATCTCTGTCTAATATAGAGATATATTAGGGTTCTATTTAGTAGTTAGAATATGCTACCTTTCTCTCTTCTTTTTATTTTTGAACAATTATGCAATTGTTCATCTGTATAATTGAGTCTCCTGATTTTCTAACCTGTCAGCTATTTAAAGGCATCTTGCCCAACCTGTTACCTTCCAGTCATTTTAGACCATACTTCCCAGACTTACCAGACAGCATAGCATGACCTTTGGATATTCTGTTCAGGGTTTTGGGAACTAAAACCCAGTTTCAGGAAAGGAGCTTTTGCCCACCTAACTAAATTGTATTCTGTTGCCATCTGCTGGAGAAGAGGACACCAGATGAATCTGCATATTTATTTCAAAGCATGGAAAAGTCCTAAGTTCCTTGACCAACTTCAAATTTTGAACACTCTTATTCTGTTGAAAACATATGTTTTTATAGCAATAGATAAAACAAAAAATACTGTAATATGATTTTTTTGTATTTTAAAATAACATCAATTTTTAATTTTTTTAAAAAAAGTAATTGGAAATATTGAATGTATTCATTTGGTAATGTACAGCTGTGTAATTATCCTCCTAAACTACCACTTTTTTGTGACCAAACTGACTAAATATTGTAAAATGGAATGATTGGCAATTAGAATATGAAATACAGCTTGAATGAAAGGGTACTTTCTGAGCTAATACTGTATAATAACTGAATTTAGCATTTCACCATCTAAAGAGAAGAGAAGGCAATTTTTTGCATATTGAATCATCATAAAATTATATTATCAAATGAGGGAAAGATGCAGTTTGGAGGTGAGAAACTTGAGGATCTCCAGAACTAATGTGTAGGATCTCTCACTATTCATTATGACTATGATTTTATAGTTCAGCAAAATCTGGAAGTTGGAAGTCCACTTGCTCCTCACCTTTATTGGAGTCTGTGGAAGATCCCTCTCTCATCTCACAGAATGATTGGGCTCAAATACAACAGCATTCTGCAGTTTCTAGTTAAATACATGGACATTTAACTAGAATATTTAAGATAGCTTTTATATCAGAAAATATTGAAAGTATCCCAAGCCAATTTCATATTATTCACCATTCTCTATATATTTTGTTTAAACCAGGGTGAGGAATCTATACCATTGTCTTCTGATACCATGGCATAAAGGGGGCACCATCTCCCAACTGTAAACTGCATTTATTATAGTTTTAAAAGGTAAGAGATAAAAGAACCTTTTGGATATAAGAAAGGACCTGTCCCCTCATTATCTCATGCTTAAGAATGTTTTCCCTAATTTCATATTACAATGTTGTAATCAATAATATAATGATGTATGATTCATTTCAGAATTACATGTAGAATATGATGGACTATTTTCTGATGATATTCTATTTTACGAAGCTCATAATCCTCAGTGACCCAGATACAGAAAGGGATAAGGAAAACAAATTCAATGTGACACTTTTTGTTCCTAATGCCAACTTTAATAAAGCAATGGCATTATAACTGATCTAGTTATAGAGGAGCCTGACCCTGGATTTTCAGTTATTTTTATTGCTATCTATTTTTTCTTTGCCTATTTATACCTATTTTATGGATAACAAATACACCAATTGTGATTATTTCTTATTGTTAAGAGTTTTATGATGAGTACAGTTTTACAGTGTATAGTTTTATGGTATTATATGACATTTTAAAGTTACTTTAATTAAATGAAACTGGTATTATGTTCATAGACGGCCTGTAAGTGCTACGTATTGTTTAAAATAGAAAAGTAGGATATACATTGTTAATCAAATAATGACACTACAGAACCCATTTTAGTATTGTTACTGTCAAGATCATGTCATATATTGATGATCAAACAATATGCTCTTCCATGATGTTACTATTCTAATGCTCGATATGATGTATTTAATGGGAATGGTGGTATAATAAAGCAAACAGTCATTTTCCTTGGGAGCCTCCATTAATCAAAGTCTAGCTTTTAAATGCTTCAAACTCATTATCAGAGAGAATAGTATGGATAAGACTGAGGATGTATACAATTGGCTGAAAAACTGGAGAATATTCCTATATGTAATATGAAGTAAATAGTCCTGAATTTAAAGAATGTGAGCCAAATAACAACTCCTGCAATTATTACTCCTGAGAAGTTGGTACCTTTTGTTCACATAATGAAGTACAAAATGTGTTGTGGGAGACTACAAAAAAGAGGATAGATGTTCATCCAGCTGGATTAACTTTCTTCAGGCAACATGAGGTGGATCTAAAGAAAAACCTCAGGTCATCTGCTGCATTTTTTCTGTGTGGAACTTTCCATGGTGCTGAATCTACTTGCCAGTCATTCTCCTCTTTCCAAGGATCTCTGGATAATGTTTTGCAATTCCACTAACTATATTGGGAACTGACTCTTATTTAATGATTTATATGCTTTGCAAAAAATTAAGTCATTTTGACAGATACAATAAAGAATCAGGGACATCAATATAAGATTTATAGAAATTGTCTTTTAGCAGGAGTTTCGGCTGTCTGCCACTTTGCATTATGCTATTCATTCATTTGTTAATAATTTATTTAAATCAGCTCTTTGAAGTGACATCACTTTAGTTTCTAGAAAAGTCTAAATGGGTAGTTCTGTTTTTTGTAAAAAAACATGCACCACATCAATTACACTTAGGATTCATTGCTCTGTTCATTAACAAACAAGCAGATATTGCCTCTAGCTGTCTCGCTGTGATTTTCTTTATTACAATTAAGTGAGGTAAGAAATAATTCAAGAAGTAAAATTGGCTAAATGAACACATATTTTACCAGCTCCCTTTATTATATAAAAGCAATATCCCAGTAATTGGAAAAGAAATGACATTTCATGGTGGCATAAAATTACAAATTAATGGTATATTTGTGAAATAATTATATGAATGCCATTATTAGCATTCCATTGTTGGATTTTTGGGTGCAGTTGGATTTATTGCTGGAGAGAAGGTATGGGAAACAAGAAATCTCCTATAATATGATTTGGCTTTGATAAGGCACGTGCATATGAATCTGCTACAAATATCCTCAATTGAAATGAATAAATCAGACCAGACCCCAAACCTTGAAATGAACATCCCTGATTCTGAATGGAAGAAATCATGCCCATTATCAAAGGCAAGCTCTGAGCCCTAAACGTTTATAGCAAATAATCCCACAGTGGTCCTCAGAGTTCATACTTACATAGCAAGTACAGCAACACTGATTTTGTCATGATTTCAGAAAAACACATATAAATCTACATATTTAAATTTTTAGCAGTGAGCCATACAAAATTTAAAAGTGTCAATCTATTGTTTCTTTCATAAAGCATACTATCTTTTCTAGACAGACCCTGTAGGTAACTTCTGCAATGGTCACTGAACAGAAAATTAAACAGTCAACTTCTTAATCAGAATAAAAGAACAAATAATGAAAAAGGGAAAGCTAGCATATATGAAAGAAAGCATATAGATTAGCTAAAAAACAGTAAAATGCCTTGAAGTCTGCCACCTTTTCAAAAGAATTCTTGAGTAGTAGAAGAGACTCTTTTACTCAATTTCTTTTTCTTTATTTTTCTCTGTATGCTCATATCTATTTTTCACCATTTGAATAGCTCTATGTTATGGGTAAAAATGGGCTGCATGTAATTTGATATTTATCCTTGAAAATGCCTTGGATTTTCAGTTCTTCCACACGTGTGTATTGAAAGCATGATCAAAAGCTAATGTCCTTAGGAGCCTTTTCAGTTATTCCCATTAATGTGATACATCTAAGAAAAAAAGCACAATTGTTTTAAATGTGAAAAAGAGTTATGAAAAGAGAAGCAAAAATGTCATAGAAATAGCAGTTTGTGCATCTGCAGGGAGAAATATCAGCAGATATTACAAAAAATGCCATGATATTTCATATCAAATGGGCACTGATTTAATCTCAGGAAAATGATGAAGCTTCTTGCTTAAAATAATGGATGATTTGGTGACTCACATATAAGTTATATGAGCCAAAAATGTGTTCAGTTGTGGCAATCAAAAATATGTGCAAACCTGAAAAAAAGCTTGTGAATTAATTTCTAAATTTCTCCATTTCTGAATGTACAGAAGCCAAATAGTATAATTTTTAAATATTAAAACACTTTAGTCATTATTTATCATCTTAATATGTTGGAATAATGTAAATTGTCCAACAACAAAAGATACTTATGAGGAACAGAAATTTCTTAATTTCATTAAGACACAAAAGCGTTCTGAATTATCCTAAAAGCACCTAAGACTATATGTTATTTTTCTTTCTATTTTTACAAATTAATCTTATAGTATTTTTTAAAATAATAAATACTATAATACTATAATAAGTTCTGAATATGGAACAGACCATTTTTTGTGTCAGAACCCATTCCAATTTCATTTTGATCTATCCCCTCTGACTTAAAAACAAATCTCACCTTTTCTGGGTTCTGCCATACTCCCAAGGGGGAGGGGGATGTGCCTGCAGGGTTATTGCTTTTGATTTGTTTATTGCCTCTGTGTCCATTGCCCGCTAAAATGTAACAAATTGCTTCCTGCGCTATGTCTTTCTCTGAACTTTATCTTCCTAAACTGTCAGTTAGAACAAGTGAGGAAATAAGGAATGTAACTCAGTGCCTGGTTTATTTCTATGCTCTCAGAGGAAGGTGTGAAGAAGCTGCTGACCATCGCTATGTGAACTGGACACAGGCCGATGTTATTTCCCCTTTTCCCATGATGGACTTAACATCTGGGGATTGGCTGTCCCATATAGGACAGGCAGACTACGGCGTATGGTCTAAGTTGGGGATAGCTTAATCTATCACTCTGTGCAGGAAATCTCAGATCCTGTCTATTATGCCTGCTACCAACTACTCTTAATAAAAGTTCCCATTGGAAGAAATCATCTCCAAGAGTTCTGCTTTCTTAAGATGTGAAGTTGAAGTGGGTCCTTACATTTTGGTAGTGTCTGGAATGGATCTTGAAAATAAATGGACATGGAACAAAATGAAATAAGTGAAACAATGACATTGAAAGTTGGACTGCAAAGGAGAAAGTATGAGTATAAAAACATTAGAAAAAAGAGTCTTCCAACAGAAAGGAAAGGGAACATAAAGAAAGAGAATGTGGAAGCTGACAGGAATAGAAGGAAAGTAATATATTATGAAATGCCATATAGAATCTGTGGAATTATGCTAATACAAGATGTGAAAAAAGGATGCTTGCTAGAATGGTGAAGTGAAAAAGGCTGTGGATGAAATTTGCTTTATGTGTATATGAAGAATGTAACAATGCCATTATTGTTCCCCTATTTATTCTCATAGCAACTTGTCAGAAAAGCTTGTAAGTGAATGCAAAAACTAATGGATATTAGTTTAAATGCTATGTTGTTGACATTGAACCTAAATAATCTGCAATAATAATTTGCAATGTTAGATAATATGATGAAAAAGTATGTATCAAAAATTAATATATTAAAACCCAAGGCAATTTTCTTTGATAAGAAAATGAAGTAAATGTCTACACATTTACTCAAACAGCAAATAATCAGAGCAAGAAGATGAATTTGTATACCTAGTACAATGTTTATTAAAATGTGGGGGCGAGATTCACATATTTAAGAATGCTGACTGGTATATTCTTAGAAGAGTGTCTGTTTTGATACGTGACTTAAGCATAAGCCTACTCATATATATGCAAAGAAATTCTTAAAAAAGAAGTTTAAACTCTACAAATACTGATAGGTAGTTTGTATGTGATCTGTTTCAAGGAATAAAGACCATTGATAGAAGCTAAAATGGACTTAATTCTTGCTTTTTATTTATTTACTACTTATTCATTTTCTGTGGTTGCATAAAATTATAATATTAAGAGGGGATAGTGTGATCAGAATGTATATAGTACATATGCTTAGGTTTAGTCATTTCTGAAAACACTGAGTTATACAGGAAATTAGAAAAAAACACATTGTGTTTTATGTTAAAATTAAGGTAACATCTAAAAATCACAATATAAACATTAATATAATATTATGTGTAATTTCAATATTATCAAATTATGCTTCAAGAATTTGAAATTGCATTATTTAGTAGGAAAATAAACAAATGAGCCATACTAGATAAAAGTGTTATTGAATTAGAAACCTTTCAAGGCTCCATAAAAATCTTTGGAAGAGGATCTGTCTCTAAACAAACCCCTCAGGCTAAATCCTGAGATTGTTCATTTGCAAAAAACCTTTATTGCTAGAGTCACAAATCAATTTCATTTTCTTAAGTACACACACTGAACTCTCAGCCTTTGAAAGTGTAGTGCACAGAAGATCTGCCTTCTGTAAGCTTTATTTTGAAAACCAAAAATTTCACTCTTAATCACAGCAATTGCCCTCCATCTCCACTTCTCCTGTCCAAAATCAAAACCTAAATTGAATTCAGGATCATATTCTCTTAAAAAAGGCTATGCGAGAGAGAAGAACAATATTTTTAGGCAACCCTGTTCAAGAAATGTAAGAAATTCAAGAAATGTAATTCTTTAGCAACTATCATCTTTTCTAATTGTTTTCTTGGGTTGATGTTGACCATGTAGAAATAACTCTCAAGACAAAAACCAAGGCTTTCACTTCACCTGAAACCTTCCTCCTGTCCCTTGCCCACTTCAGTTTGATAGGCACTAGGATGCCCTGGGGTTCTAATCAGCCTTGGAATCCCCACACTTTGTTCTGAGTAGGCAAAGCAACTGATTGTGAATTAAAATCCTTTGGGCTCAAAGTCCCATTGAGAATATATTATGGTTGCTCCTGTTGTTCTTTTATCCCATCCTTCTTCTCAGTGGGTTCAGAACAATATGTATGTTATCCCACCAAGCCTCTCATTTTATTCTCATAGCAAACTTTTCAGGGAAAGGCTGATTTAGAGGTGCGCACAACTGCCCATAGCCATCGCCACATACCTACACTGTGAAGGAGTTGATGGGTAAGTGGAGGTTGTAGAGGACTGCAATCAGGCTGGCTCAAACACCTCCCAAATTCCAACTGCAGAGGTGTGCGTTCTGCCTGCTGATTGGTTGACCCAGCTTCCTTTTTTGTACTTTGCTGTTTGAGGGGGTCCCTAGCCAGAGTGTTAAAATTTGCTGACATATAAAAGGAATGCCTATGCATCAATCCCTGAATAACAGATGCATATATTCCCCAACATGCAGTGCCAGAGAAGTCTGCTTAAGCCTTAAGGTGAATTATCTGGAAATGTGTAATCCCACAAAAGTTATAGAAAATAAGAGGGCTAAAATCCTATAGGATTTCCAGATCCAGATAGACAGGCAGATACTAGCCAATTAACCAGATATCGATGTAGTAGACAAAAACCAGAAACCAGCAGTGGTGATAGATGTAGCAGAGCAATATCAGGAAGGAGTATGAGAAACTGAAGAAGTTCCAGGCCTGAAGGAGGAACTGGAGATATTGTAGAACAGACATGTCAAATACAAGGCACGGGGGCCAGATGCGGCCCACAAAGTGTTTCATGTGGCCCACAAAGCCACCTTGGAAAAAGTGAGGGAACGGCCCCCACTGCCTTGGCCTTGGCCAAGGCCAGCCAGGAGCCAATGTACAATTTTGTGGTGGTCATCTATGCTGAAACGCATTCAGTCTTAGCTCCACAAGGCTGTCTGGAAACAACGAGGAACCAGCCCCACATGCTGGAGAGGTGTCACCCTTTGTGAGGAATGAAGAAATGCACCATTGCCTTGAAGTGGCCAGCAAATGGCCCTCGCTTACTTCACATATCCGGCTTAATGGGCTCTGGGGGAGGGGTTTTGGCAGGCAGCGGGGTGCTCCCCTCACAGTGCTGAGAGGCTGAGCTGCGCGGTGCAAATCCAAAAAGAAATGCAAGGCCACCCAGCTCCCAGCCTGCCCGGTTTCAGCAGGCAGCAGGGCACTCTCCTCACAGCGCCAAGAGCTGAGTCAGGTGGCGCGAATCTGATGAGAAGTGTAATGCTGCCCAGCCCCCAGCCTGCCCAGTTTCAGCAGGCAGCAAGGTGCAAAGTTAGCAAGCTTTGCACCACCTGGCTCAACCACTCAGCGCTGTGAGGAGAGCGCCCTGCTGCCTGCCAAAACCAGGCAGGCTGGGGGCTGGGCAGCATTGCGCAGATAACATTGATTCTCACGCTGCTCATGACATCCCCTCCCCCAGAGCCCACCAAGCCAGATATGTGAAGTAGGTGAGGGCCATGTGCTGGCCACTTCCAGGTGATGGTTTATTTCTTCATTCTTCATGAAGGGTGACACCACCCCAGCTGCATTTCTTGCATGTTTTTCTCCCTCCCTCATCTCCTATACTTAGGAAGGAAGGAAAGAAGGAGAGGGAGGGTCTGAGGGAAGTACTGCCTTAGTCCTGCCCTGCTGCCCTTTTACCATCCCCTTGCCCCCTCCTCCTGGCCTATCCTGGGGGTCCCCCATCCTATTACTAAGGAAGCTTTGGATACAAAGCCGGGTCCCTCCCATGGAGAGGGAATGGGCCTCCCTCTGACTTTGCCCTCATACCCATCATGAGCAACCTGGCTAAGGAGAGCAAGCAAGCACAGCAGCAGCAGCCTTGAAGAGGAGGTAGGTGCAGAGGGGCACCGCCTTGGGGAAGTGGGGTTGGGCTTGGTGCCATGGGTGCTCAAGGGCCAGGCTGGGCATTTGACCTCTGCTGCCCAGGACTGCAGGAAGCCCGTGGCACCATCCAGCCCCCCCTCGCATGGCCTGAGAGGAACAGTGAGGCTCCTCCAGTGGACCATGCCTTGGCACTTACCCTGGTCCCACCCCCTTCTGTCAGAGATCCTCAGATCTGTCCCACTCCTGCCCAGGTCCCCATAGGCACCCTTGACGCGAATGATGTAGAGCTGGTGACGCCCACCCAGTAGGCCACACCCACTCTATCCACACCCACCCAGTAGGCCGCATCCACCCTAGCCACACCCACCCGGCCCCACAAGGGCAACCACAATGCTGATGCAGCCCTCAGTGAAATTGAGTTTGACACCCCTGTTGTAGAAAGTAAAGGCCAAAGTGGTCCCAATGCTGGTAGGAGCAATCAGGGCTGTGACTCCTAAGCAAGGAGAGTGGCTCCAAGAGATCCCAGGAATTACCTCCGATCTGTCTAGAAGGGTACAGTGCTAGGGACAGCTAAGATCCTGTGCAGAATTCTCAAACTCCCAGGGCTCTGATAGAGGACTCAGGATTGAGGAAGAGGCACACCACACATAAAGATGAGAAGGGATTTCTTTTTTTTCAATGTCTGTCTGTCTATCTATCTATCTATCTATCTATCTATCTATCTATCTTCTAAACTCACTATCTTTATATACACACACACATACGTATGTGTGGCTAGGGTGGATACGGCCTACAGGGTGGGTGTGGATAGACTGGGTGTGGCCTACTGGGTGGGCATGGCCAGCTCTACATCGTTCGCGTCAAAGGTGCCTGTGGGGGCCTGGGCAGGAGTAGGACAGATCTGACGGTCTCTGGCAGAAGGGGGTGGGACCAGGGCAAGTGCCAAGGGGGTGGGGAGAGATGACTGGGAGTGGATAAACAGCGGATCTCCAGGCACCTGCATACACACAAAGAAAACAACAGCAATGGGAGAGGAGAGGACAACTTTAGAAACGGCCCCTTTAAGAACCACACAGCCGATGCTAATGAGCGGACCAATGACTCGATGTAGGGTCAAAGCGCAGAGGCAGCCAGCCACATAAAAACGGACTCCCAGATCCAGCATTTTATACCCTGACGATGTTGGTAGTGTGACTGACGAAAGCTTGGTTTTGTAGATTAAACATTTGTGTTTATGATTTTATCCTGGTGATCACCTTATTTTATTTCACTATATATATACTATATATATATACACTATATCTGTCAATAAGGGCGGCTCAGCCAGCCATTTGGAAACCCGCCCTTATTGACAAAAGAGTCCATAACACAAAGAATGACACCAGACCTACACTCACAAAAACCACACAAGATGTCACCACCACACATCCAGGCAAAAAGCAAACCCAAACCCACACTGATGAGGAGGCACGACCACAAACCAGAAGCCAGACCACAGCTGCATCATTAGCCACCTTAAACCCCTCCAATCCATACACGAAGCAAACTGACACCCACCATGAAGATGAGGCACGACCACGAATGCAAAGCCAAACAGCTATACAGTCCACCATCTCTAATCCCCTTGTAACACTGACTAACCTGAGCACAACAAAGCCCCCACCCAAACAGAACACTCCCCCATCCAATCAGAGCACAGCCAAGCCCCTAACCAATCAGAACATACCTCCACCCAATCAGAACACAGCAGAGCTCCCAGCCAATCAGTTCAAACCCCCACTGGCAGTTAAAAGGAAGAAACAGCTAAAATCTCACATTGCTCCTAGAAGCAGAAGCCGAAAGCACCAGCCTGAAGATGACGAATGAGACTTCGTCGAAACGTCGCCAAGACACTTCAAATTCTACATGGGAGAAAACCCGAAGAACCAAAGACCTATATATATATATGTATGTATGTATGTATGTATGTATGTATGTATGTATGTATGTATGTATGTATATGTATATATGTGTATATATATATATGTATGTATATATATGTGTGTGTGTGTATATATACATATACATATACACATACACATACACATACACATACACATACACATACACATACACATACACATACACATACACATACACATACACATACACATACACATACACATACACATACACATACACATACACACATACACACATACACACATACACACATACACACATAGATACATACATACATATACATATACATATACATATACATATACATATACATATACATATACATATACATATACATATACATATACATATACATATACATATACATATACATATACATATACATATACATATACATATACATATACATATACATATACATATACATATACATATACATATACATATACATATACATATACATATACATATACATATACATATACATATACATATACATATACATATACATATACATATACATATACATATACATATACATATACATATATATATATATATATATATATATATATATATATATATATATATATATATATATATATATATATATATATATATATATATATATATATATATATATATATATAAGGTGCCGGAACTCACACACATCATACAACCCGCCTTGCCTACCCTACAAGGTTCCATCAAAAAAAGGTGCCGGAATTCTGTTTTGGCTGTTCTATGAGAAAAAAAGCCCTGTATATATCACATATAGATTACACACAATATCTATTGCACATATGCATACAAGCACATGCAAATAAGTATGTTTGGACAAATCTTTCTATGGAATACAGGATAATCAATTCTGTGGATAGAATTGAACAATAGGCAACCTCAGAGATCAATAAAAAGCTTTCAACCCATGCTTTTATCTAACCATAATGAATTTCAGTTTCCCATTCCCTTGAGGGGCTGAAAAAGCAAGACATAAAAAATATGCCTCATGTATATCTCCACCAAACAGAAGAAGGGACAACATTCTAGCCCCTGGTAAGTATGTTGCAGTCCTGCTTGCTCTATGACCTTGCTTTGCCCACTATGGGTGTGAGACATCACAAGATTGCGCACTCCCTGCCCTGTCCTACAATGACAATGATAGAAAACAATATAATCCTTCAAAAGATCTTGGAGGAAAGAGCTCTTTCATGAACAGTTCCTGAAAAACAAACAGTGATAAGCACAAACAGTAATTTCCATTCTCCCAAAAATACCAAACCAGAAAGAATGAGAAAGAAGTGAATAGTAGAGCTCTCCTTTTGCAGGAGCAATGGTGTATTCATTCTATAAAAGCATTAAACAGAGGTTATTTTTGAGGCACAGAAAAAAATCAGCTCTCAAAACCAAATTTATTAAAAGTGCCTGAAGGGTAACAGCTTCTCCTGAATATAGGAGAACCCCCATTGATAAAAGTTCTCTTAAGGCTTCCCAGAGGCACTATTAGCCAGGTCACAGCTGACCTCCCTATAATTAAGCTTGGAATGGTGTTTATCTCCATCCAAGGGAAGCAAGGCAAAAAGAACAATGGCCCACAGATATATACTGATAGCAGACTGTGTAAATGATCCTCTCTGGGTTCATAATTCACAGTCTTATTGCCCATTTGGTTCTCAGTTGGACTTGTTTTCACAATCACTGTTTTGTGCAAAAGCATTAAAAAGAGAAATTCAGGTTTCCTGCTAGGTATTTAATGGAGATATGCTGACTTTGGACTTCAGGTAGAAATTATATAAAATAATTCACCTGGGAAACATTCAAACCATGGCAAGGGGCTTTCACACTACTCTTGAGACATAGAGATTTGTATAATTAATGCAAATATATTAAGCTAAATGGATATTGTTTAGGATAGCTAAGATGGGGTAGATAGGATCTCATCTCTATCCTACAAGCAAAACCTTAGTTCACATTCACAAGTGGTCTCTTCAAGCAATTCATCAAGGACTATAGTAACGAGAGTTCTACATTATTTTATTGAAATATTTAATACAGCAACTGAGAACCTCCAGGAATGCACTACCAAAATGGAACCAATTTTTTCTTTTAAACATTAAACATATTGGGGACCTAATGCATCCATCTCCCTTTTCTTTTTTCTTTCTTTCTTTTTTTTTTCTTTTTGCAGTAAGGAATGAGTTTTCTTAACAACCAAAATGTATAATAATAAAAAGGACTAAATTTGGATTTTATTCACTCTATCTTTGACCATGTCCACTATATACTTTGGAGAGGTTTTTTTTGACTTCAGAATAAATCAGTTTCCAGTTCCTGAACTATGTGGTGGTGGTGTGGGGGGGGGGAAGCAGAAAATTCAGGACTAGCTTTCCTCAAAGATATTCCTCACAGCAAGTTTCCATTAGAATTCTGGAAACCAACAGCACAATAAAGTTGGCTTTCTCAACGTGTTACTATTCATACATGTTCCGACAATGTTTCTTCCACTGCTTGAGAATTCCAGGAATAACTATTCTTGTACATCTGCTGAGTAGTTATTTCAGAAAGTTGGGACTAAACATTCCTGAGTTGAGCTATGATTAAGAAACTAAAATACCTTAGAAGACTAAAGGAACTTACCATAGTGATCACATTAGCTGCTGGGATGGGCAGGTTTTCCACTTCCTGATGTTCTCCCGTCATAGCTAGGAGATTGAGACTTGGGTCAAATGCTGGTCTGGAGAATGCTGAGTTAACTATAATTGCAGGGTGCAATTTGCCTATTTTTACATGGGAAGGCAAGTGGAATTTTTTCCCATAATTCTTCTGATCACTGGTATCCAAACTTTTCTCAATACTTTGCACATGATGATAAATGAACATTGGCTTCCAATTCTTCCTCTGATGAACTGCCAAAAAATGTCCACTGTCTCCTGAAAAACATCCTATTTAAGAAAAAAGAAGAAAATCCCTTAAAATTGAGCAAAAACACTTCAGGATATGATATTAAATTATTCTTCATAAAAAAGAAGAAAAATATGTGGTTATTCAATTACTGCAACATTACTATTATGAGGTATAAGCAACATTGGTTAATGTTTAATAAGTCAGGTCTCAGATTTATATTGTAGCCTAAAATTAGGAATGAATGCATATGACCAATTGGTGATCAATTTAGTGATACTTAACTTTTCAGTTTTATATTTTTTATTACAAGTACATTTTCATGCATTTAAATGCCAATTTTTTTATGTAAACATTTTTATGTGCACATTTTATAATATTCATATTTTGCCAAGTGCCTTGTGCAGTTTTGTGCACCATATCCTTAATTATATGCAGATAACACACAACTGTATGTAACATGATTTCCTATACATTTCTTTTAAACATACAAAGGAGATTGCAAAATTCTACCAAGTGGGTATTTCAATAAACAATTTCATTCTAGGTCATGTAAATGTGCAAAGAGTACAAACTAGGTACCATTATCTAAATTTCTCCTAAGTACCGGTAAATCAGAAAAATCAATGCTGAAATAAATTTGACTTCTTACTCTTCGTTCAGCGACATTTCTTTTCCTCCACAGAGATACAGGACTTGCTTCACACCTTAGCAGAAGGATGTGGACACGGCTTGGTGATAGAAGAAGTGAGAAATGGGTAGCAGCAGTGACAATCACTATAATTGACTGCTATCTGTAAATACATGGTGGAGAAGGCTAAGCAGTGGGGAAGACGAAGAGGATCTTCCCACCATTCTTGTGGTACCACCTTCAATTGTACTGTGCTTTGGTGGGAGAAGAAAGATGGGAGAGCCCCCAAGACTCGTTCTTTCTGCTTGTTAAAGGGAAAAGAAGCCACGGTGTGGCTCTGGCTGGAGATGAAGTGTGATCACATCTTAGATGGAAAAGAAAAGCCCTAGTAAATCATTCTTTCTTCAAGGGGTTGTAAACCACTGTGCTGCCACCACCAATGCTACAAAGAACACAGCACTTTCGTCACTAAATCTGAAGGCTTTTGTGCATATGGAGTATAAGACAGAGAAGAAGTTGTGTGGATGTATGTAAATTATGTCTGTGTGAGTATGTATGTGTTCTGGGAGAGCAACTACTTATATATGTCTCTTTGCAGATATATAGATGTGATACCTCTGATCTATCTGCATCCATATGTCTACATTTTTAATTTTTCTATGCCAATTTTCTTTTGTGTTTATGATCTATTTTAAATATTACTACTATATAATATATCTTACAAGTGGAATGTGCTAAACATATTTCTATATTCTAAGACAGCTTTTTGAAATAGATGTCAGCAACACTACCTCTTCTGATTCTGAAAATGACATTCCAGGAGAAAATTAAGAAATGACAAATTCAGATGGAAATTTTTGTACTCTTGAATACACATGATTTAAAGCTTTGGAATTACATCTAGTTTCTGAAATAAAGTAGACAGAACTAGATATTATTAAACATTCAACCACACTATGAACTTCCATTCACTGAAGTAAAAACCTGGAACGAGTTCACTGGCCGAAAGATAGATGATGCTATCATAATGATAATTCTTCCAGAAAATTAGACTCCCCTGAACCCTGGAACATCCTGCTGCTAAATAATGGATCAGGCCCAATAAGACAGAACTGAGTAACTATGGAATAAAGCATCAATCTTGGGAAAATAAAGAGAACTAATTGATTGACTGAAAAAGTAGCAGTCGCCAAACATTAGGTTACATATTAATTTATGGAATAAAAGGATCAATAGAGAAGAAAAAAAATCATTTTTACTATTTCATTATGTTTATGAGATGTGCAAATAGTTTCAAAATCATAGAACTTAGATGTTGCAAATTAGTGTTCTGGTCTATAAAGAAATCTTATACAAAGGGAACCAGATCGTGGTTTTCCATTACTTGCTGACATACATTACCTTAAAAAAGTTCTATAGCTTTCTAAAAATAAATTCTAACCAATTCAAGGATGATTGATAATTCTACATATTGCATTAGCCATTACAGAATATGGTGATACTTCCAGTTGAGGCAGCAAAAGGCCAAGTATTTTCATCAAAGTAATCAGCTTTGACATATGTCATGATGATTAAACACAAGCATAACAAGTACTGTTAACCTTGAAAAACATATGTAGGTCATTTCAGCTTCCTTTGAATGTAATGCTACATATACCTCAGCAGTAACCAAAGAGTAATATTTTTGTGGAAAATAAATATAATTACAACGTAATGCTTAGAGAAATTATGGCCATCAATAGTCACAGAGATACACAACATCTGCATACCATGCAAAAGAGACAATAATCCCAAAAAACTGAAACACCTCCCTACCAGAATCAACACCCAGATGAGCATTGATTAACATCCAAAAGTAACATCAGACCAACAATCAAGAAGCACACAAAATCCCAGTCAAAGAACTGCCAAGCAAGCTAATAATAATAAACAGCCCAACCAAAAAACCTCCAAGAAGACCACTCCTACCCACACTGACAGAACAAGCCACTCAGTGGTGAGAGTCAGCCAGTTCGCACCACTTCGGCAGAACCAGTAGCTAATTTTTTGTTGCCCAGGCCCAGAATGGACTTCCGGAAGCGGCATCCACACAGAGAACCAGTTGTTCACATATTTGAATCCCACCACTGAAGCCACTAGAATATAAATTGAGGCAAGCCCCACTTTTACTAGCACTGATGATGTTACCTAGTTTGGGTAATGAAACATTTGCAAGAAAATAACCAAGCTCAGAGAGCACCAAGGACCCATCACAATGATTATTGCAGTGCTCGCAACTGCTTTAAAAGGTGCATATCTATCTATTTCATTTGTATTCTCAGACCAGCTAACATAATCAATTGATTGTAACAATTTTAATTCCTTGGACATTGCTTAGTCTATTAATATTTTGTAAATAAAATTAAACATTTAAAGTAATGTTGAAGGAAAAGTCTTTATCGTGGTTCAAGCTGGGAATAAACAACATGGCAACTGCTTTAGAAAGAAAGTTGCAGTTTATTGAAGAGGAGAGCCAGACAGAAAGATGGCTCTGGAAGAAAAGAGAGAGAGTACATGTAGGGAGTGGGTTTTTATACCCTCTGGGGCTCTTGAGGTTGTTTCCTGTTCCTGTTTGAGGCTTTGTATTTCCTGTGTCTGAGTGTGTCCCTTTGGCATCTGTGGATTAATCCTATTATGTCCTGTCTTAGAGTTTGGGTGGGGTGTGTAGATTTTAGGTGTCTTTGTCTTCTTAATCTTCTAGCTGGGGGCCTCCAACTTTCCTTTACATCTGCATTTCTACAGAGCTGGTTTCTGCTTGGGGGAGGGAGACTTGGGGCTATTAAGAAAAACTGGGCATGCTTTTCTGCCTCTTTAAGATCCTTTGAGGAAATATATTGTTCTGCTCTTTTAATAATTCCTTCTCTGGGGGGCTGACTTCCCACAGTAACAAATGTCAATATTAAAATATAAGCAGTACAATATTGAAAACATATACATGCGCATTAAAACCACATAAGGAAAAAGTCCATTATCCAATACTGGAACCATAACTAAAGACAATGTCAGACAAACCATTTTGAAGAGATAATGCCAAAAACTACTCAATATCTGTCATTGTAGACATGAAAGAAGGAGAGCTATGTTAGTCTATGCCTCTGGTAATTAAGTGATCTGCAGGCCATAAAATTTATGTCTTTAAATAAAATTTGTAATCTGAAAAAATGTTCCTAGACTCCTTCTGACTTTTTACTTAATACTTCTGTTATTACATACGATTTTACTTAATTCCTCTGTCTGCTTAATGTTAAGGGTGGAAAAGAGGAAAGTAATACAAGACATTTATCTAAAATAAGTATCCCATTCCAGTGATGCTCCTACTAAAAACTGCTCAGAAGAATAGTTTCTGTCTTAATTATCATTCCATGTTCTTTTTTCAATAATGTTTCCATTCATTTACTCTTCCATTAAGTGTGTTAATCGGTAGAGTAGTAAACATTTTTTTAAAATGATATCAATGCCCAACTAAATATAAAACTGTCTGAAACCAGCATTCCTCACATCTGTATAATCCACTTTTCAAATTCAGTAGAATGATGGTCTATATCTATTCAGTTGTACTAAAAGCTGAATATGCAGCAACGCTCCAGTTTAATTCTGCCTATGAAAAATAATGGGAGAATGAGATACAATAGCAATTGCAACTGTTTTAAAACCATTGATACAAGTTATTCCCAACCATTGGGAATAAAAATTATATATGTCCTAAGTCATCAGAACAAGAGCAAACAGAACAAAGGGGATTGGTTTCCTTTTCTGATTCCCAGAAATGCTTTTCAAGCTCAACTACATTATTTGGGCAACTGAATTTTGTGTGGGTTTACTCAAATTCATTATTCCCTAACATACTCATTCTTCCAACTCACTAATACCCAAAGTATTGATTTATTAATTATGGTCAATGCTTGGACATTTTCCAGAAGGTGCCAAGCCAATAACACACTAAAAGATGCTGTCTTTTTACATTATCCATGGGTGTCATTTAGAATAATAAAAACGGCCTCACTTCCCATAGAACAAGGGTGTCAAATTGCCGGCCCACGGGCCAGATGCATCATAGCAAAACCACACCCACCCCATTGCCGGCAATGGCAAAGAAGGCGCGATATGTCACGACATATCACATGACGTTGCGAGTTTGACACAAGTGCCATAGAAGATAATTCAGAATCAGATTAACAGGTTTCTATGGCAATCGTCCACACGAATAAATTCTACTTGACTTATCTATTGTAATCATTTTTGCCTAAACATTTTCCACTTGTTTCTCATAAGGAAGATGATGTTCATAGATGTCTTAGTTTTTTTAATAGTAATTTTATTAAAGATTATAATTAAAACAGTAAATACTAATACAAACTAAAATATAGAATAAAAAGAAAGAAGGAAAACAAAGAAAAAGAAAAGAAAAGAATATAGAAAAAGAAAATATATAAAGGAGTGATGCCACCTTCATCACAATAAATATAAACCATTTTAGTAAGTTATCAGTCTTAAAATACAACAAATGACCTCTTTTCTTCCCATGTCCCATCTCTTATTTTTAACACATCCATCCACAAGCATCATTATTTCAGACTTGGTGTCAGCAAAGTAATAATAATAATAAAGTTGGAAGGGACCTTGGAGGTCATCTAGTCCAACCCCCTGCTCAGGGAGAAAACCGTATACCATTTCAGACAAATGGCTGTCCAGTCTCTGCTTAAAAGCTTCCAGTGTTGGAGAATTCACCACTTCTGGAGGCAGGTTGTTCCACTGGTTAATTGTTCTAACTGTCAGGAAGTTTCTCCTTAGTTCTAGGTCGCTTCTCTCCTTGATTAGTTTCCATCCGTTGCTTCTTGTCCTGCCTTCAGGCGCCTTGGAAAATAGCTTGACTCCCTCCTCTTTGTGGCAGCCTCTGAGATATTGGAACACTGCTATCATGTCCCCCCTTGTCCTTCTCTTCATTAAACTAGACATACCCAATTCCAGCAGCCTTTCCTTATATGCTTTAGCCTCCAGTCCCCTAATCATCTTTGTTGCTCTTCTCTGTACTCTTTCTAGAGTCTTAACATCTTTTTTACATTGTGGTGACCAAAACTGGATGCAGTATTCCAAGTGTAGCCTTACCAAGGCATTGTAAAGTAGTATTAATACTTCACGTGATCTTGATTCTATCCCTCTGTTAATGCAGCCTAGCACTGTGTTGGCCTTTTTGGCAGCTGCAGCACACTGCTGGCTCATATTTAAGTAATTGTCCACTAGGACTCCGAGGTCCCTCTCACAAGGTACCTCCTATACTATACCTGTGAGCAAGGTACCTCCTATACTATACCTGTACATTTGGTTTTTCTTGCCTAAATGTAGAACCTTACTTTTTTCACCATTGAATTTCATTTTGTTAGATAGTGCCCAGTGTTCAAGTCTGTCCAGATCCTTCTGTATCTTAAGCCTATCTTCTGCAGTGTTGGCTATTTCTGCCAGCTTGGTGTCATCTGCAAATTTGATGATTTCCCCATCTACCCCCTCGTCCAAATCGTTGATGAAGATGTTGAAGAGCACTGGGCTCAGAACAGAGCCCTGGGGCACCCCACTATACATTTCCCTCCATTTAGATGCAGTTCCATTGAGGACCACAAGCTGAGTATGGCCGGTCAGCCAGCTATGGATCCATCTGGTGGTGATGCTGTCTAACCCACATTTTTCTATCTTATCAAATAGTAGGTTGTGATCTACTTTATCAAATGCCTTACTGAAGTCCAAGTAAATTATATCCACAGCATTCCTCTGATCCACTAATTTTGTCACTTGGTCAAAGAATGCAATAAGATTTGTCTGGCATGATCTGTTTTTGACAAACCCATGTTGACTTTTAGTAATGACTTTGTTTGCCTGTAGGTGTTCGCTGATTCGTTGTTTGATTATCTTTTCCAGAATCTTCCCAGGTATTGAGGTCAGGCTGATAGGTCTGTAATTTCCTGGGTCCATTTTTTTCCCTTTTTTGAAGATGGGAACTACATCAGCTCTTTTCTAGTCCTCCAGTAGTTCCCCAGTGCTCCAGGATCTTTGAAAAATATAGTTCAATGGTTCTGAGATCACATCTGCCAGTCCTTGAGAACCCTGGGGTGTAATCCACCTGGTCCCGGTGATTTGAACTCGTCTAGACTGGACAGATGTTCACTTACCGTTTTCTTGCCTATCTTAACTTGCGTTTCTATTCTGTTTTTTATGGCACTATTTTTGATAGGTTGGTCTGTTTTTTCCCTTTGTGTAAAGACAGATGCAAAAAATGAGTTAAATAGTTCTGCTTTCTCCCTGTTGCTTGTCACGTTCTTGCCATTTTCACCCACTAATGGACCAATCGTTTCCTTCACTTTTTTCTTGTTTTTTACATATTGAAAGAAGCTTTTTTTTGTTATTTTTGACTTTGGTCATAAGCCTTAGTTCATTTTGAGCCTTAGCTTTCCTCTCTTCATCTTTGCAGGCTCGAGCTATTTGCTGATATTCTGACTTAGTTTTGTGCCCCTCTTTCCACTTTCTATACTTGTCCTTTTTATCTTTCAATTTATCAGAGAGTTCTTTATGCAGCCATGCTGGTTTCTTTTGAGAGCTGTTATTTTTCCTCTTTGTTGGTATTGTGCTAGACTGGGCTTTTATTATCTGACTTTTCAAAATTTCCCAAGCTTCTTGAGTTGTTTTCCCCTTGAGGATTCTCATCCATGGAATCCTTCCCAAGCCCTCTGTAAGTTTATTGAAATTAGCTCTCTTAAAGTCCAATACTCTAGTTTGATTATGTTCTATTGCTTGTGCTTGCATAATGTTGAATTCCAATATTGCATGATCACTCCCCATAAGGGTCCTGTGGCTTCAACACCTTCTATCATTTCATTTCTGTTAGTTAGAATTAGATCCAAAATGGCTAATCCCCTAGTTCCCTTCTCTACTTTTTGGGAGACAAAGTTGTCTGCTAGGTTTGCCAGGAATCTGTTTGATCTTCCACTTGGTGCAGAGTTTGTCTCCTAGTTGATGTCAGGGTAGTTAAAGTCCCCCATTACTATTGTGATGTGCTTCCTACATACCTTAGTTAGCTGACTAGCAAAAAGTTCATCTATTTCCTCTGTTTGGTTGGGTGGCCTGTAGTATACACCTATCGTAATGTCATTCCCCCCCTTTTATATTGACCTAAATGCATTCAAGACAGTTTTCATCATTGTTGTGCTCTATTTCTATAGAGATGTAGTTATTTCTTACATATAGAGCAACTCTACCTTCTCTTTTATTTGGTCTGTTTCTTTTAAATAATTTAAATTCCTCTAGCTGTGTGTTCCATGTGTGGGTTTCATCCCACCATGTTTCCATAATGGCAACAATATTATATCGGCCCTCATTAACCTGAACTTCTAGTTCACCCTGTTTGCTGTTCATACTCTGTGTTTTGGTGTATAGACATTTGAATCCTTTATGACTGACCCTGTGTTTACTTTCTACATAACCTGTGTGGTGCCTGAGTTCCCCTATTGTCTTACTACCTATTTGGTTAGTGCACTTTGTGTGACACTCGCTATTAGATGCTTGATTTTGCTTGACAGCAAGGTTGATATTCTTGTGCACACACACATCTATGTTACATGCACTGATAGCCCTATAATTTTTAGATTGCCAGGGACAGGGATGCTCTGTATCAATTAACTCACTGTCCCCGCTGTTTAGTTTAAATATTCCTCCAGAAAATCTGTGAATGTATAGCCGAGTAACTCAGTCTCTTTCTTTGATGGATGGATGCAAGCCATTTCTTTTGTGAAAGCATCTAATAATATATATATACTACATTTGACAAAATAGATATTTTCCTCTTTTAACAATAATGAAATCTTCCCACTGCATCTTATGTAGATAAGATTCTAAAAAGTTCAGCTTTCATCACAATTTTCTATTTAGTGGATAATTTTCCTGAGGCCTTGGAATAACTGAACCAATGTCTCAGTCTCTCTACCATTGGATTGCAATAATGCAAATATATAGCTGGGGGAAGTGCCCATCAATTCAACTGTCTCTACATGAGGCATGCAGAGTTATACATCATTCTTGAAAAAAGAAAGAAACCAGGTCAACAGATTTCTAAAACCATCTGAATCTAATCTACCTATTATCAGCTTTGATCTACATCAGCATCTTTTCTAAGAAGAATTGTAATATATATTTTAATGACATTGTTAATACTAGAAACTGATTGTACTAGGTTTATTTATTATCCAATGTTTGTTTCCCTTTGCAGTCAAGAGATGATTGTATTAAGTTGAGTTGCACTCAACCTGATTTTATCCTTTGTTTCCTCTGTTTACATTTACAAATATATAATTAATAAAAAATAAATAAAATGAAAAAAAAAGAGTCTATTAGGATAGGGGTGAGTAAGTTAGAAATTTTGTTAAATACTAAAAAGCCAAGTGTAGAATTGCCATTTTCCCCCAGTTATTTCCTTTATGAAATAAAACTGAATGTTAAGCCACATCTTCTTTGTTCTATGAAGAAAAATAAAAGATTATGGCGTACATCCCCCTCACATATTTATAAGCTATAAAATTTCAACGTTATTCTTTTGTTGTAACCACAAAATAAAAGGGCAACTATTAAAACTGGTTAATCAATTTCATACAATGAAACGGAATTTTATGTTTTTCAAATTCAAATTTGGGTTGCTCGTTCTAAATATCCTATCTAGAAGCAGTGCAGATCTACATACTACATAGCCATGTAATTTATTTTCTTTATCATGTAAAACAATATGAAATTCTCTTGTTTGTGAACACAACTGGATTATCCGGAGGTATCTATTTCCAACAGCCTTTAATTCAAAGCAATACGTGTTATTATTTTCTTTTTATTTTAGGCTGAATTTTTGAGGTGTTGGTAGCCTGTCAAGAATATATGTGTTTTCTATGACTTCCTATTTTTCAATTAAAACTCAACTTAAGATCATTGGATAGCTTTCAGACATTTGCTTGCTAATCAGTTATTGGTAACAATATTCAGAGATCCAGGAAAAGGGCCTTTTCTTCCTGGATGCTGCCCTCTGGAACATCATGCCCTTGAGATGAGATCAGCCTCCATCCTCTTGGTCGTTCATAAGAAAACTGGCCCTGCCAATTGGCTTTGTTCTCAATATGGGCATTCCATCTTGTCATGCCATGCCATGCCATAATATTCTGGTTTTAATCTCTGTTCGTTTTAATGGTTTGTACCTTTGGTTTTCATGATGTTTGTAAGCCACCTAGAGTCACTTGACAGTGAGATGGGCTGGATATAAATTTAATAAATAAATACATAAATATTCAGATTTGACTGAATAGTTTGATTTTTTAGGATTCTCAGTAAAAATTTTCTACAAAAGCATAAACTTGACTAAGTTCCATAATATGGAGGGAGATTGCAAGTATTTTAAAAATGTTGCCTCAAGTATGTTAAATTTAGACTAATGGTATCACTGAGGATATTTGATTTTTTTGGTGCTGTTTCTTAACTGAGACTTGAAGACATTATGAATAGCCAACTAGCCAACCATAATGTATTGTTTAAATTATTATTGATGTTATTTTGAAATGTACATTTTAATACTTGCCTACCTATTTATTTTACAGGATGTTTAAAATTTTATGTCGCATTTATTATTAAATCCAAAAGAGGGATACGATTTTTTGGAATATGTTTGATTAAAGCCTAAGGTATTTCATGGATAGGAATTTAATATACAATTGAAATAGACAAACCCTAGTTTCTGCAGAATATACCAAATGGCAACTATTATTAGATGCTTTCACAAAGCTAGCCATAACTGGGTTTACCTTCTCTCAAAAATATTCACATACCCCTGATATCTTTCCCTGAGTGGCATTATGTTGTATACTCACTTTGTAGAAATGCATAGGATGATAAAGTTCAGCATTTTTAATGTTTTTATACAGTACTATCATTTCTATTTAATAGCAATCAAATCTGCATTATGGTCACAGACCAGCATAAGAAGAGTATAATAGTAATTTTAAAAGTAACAGTAATTAAATACATTAATTAAATACAGGGAAACATAAAAATTAGTATGTGGCTAACTAAATCTACCACAATACAAATCATTCTTAACTAAAAAGTTAAATTCTCATTAAGACTGTTTGAAACAGAGGTTATCATCTGGAGGATTTAATTGCTGCTGCACAGAACACGGCAACATTATATGTTGTAGCAGGATTTGTATCTGCAGAGAGAAGGGAGACATTAAATTGTCCTGTGTGCCATGGGTAATGTATACAGTATTGTGAGAGGGTGACTAGTACAAATGTCTACGAGGTATAGGTACTGGAGGAACACATGCTCTGTTGTTTCTATATGCCAGGGGTCACAGGGAATTCTATTTAATAAATAGATTAAAGTTTAATTATTATGATTAAGAAACATATTCACTTCATGTCCAATTCTAACTCTAACAAAATCATTAGTTTTATTCACAGGGGTTTCACACAAATTCATTTATCATTTTAGTGAATGATAGTATGGCAAAGCTTGAGAATTCTTGGTTTAAAAATTAATTTAAAACATTATTCAAGACATACTCACTTTGTTCTGGAGAGCTTCATATTACTGTTATTGTAATAGACCAAACAATATGATCCTTTGATCTTATCCATAGGCATAAGGGGGTTAAAAGGGAACTAGTGATGTTACATACATTACATGTCATTATTCAAATAATGTGAATTATTCACATGTGTGAACTGGTGTCATTCATGCAACAATGTTATATGTGTAAAATCTTTTTGACATTACCACAGCTTCTGAATGCCTATTAACTCATCTTTAAGACAAATCAAGGATGTGGCTGTGACATTGCATAGTTTATTTAATCGCCTTCTACAAACGTATTTTATCTAGCATCCTACTGACATAATAAATATTGTAGATTTCACGTAAGTGGAAATAGAATTATCTCACAATGAAATGTCTTTTCTACTATGAATTCTGCATGAAAGACATTTTTGAATTGAGTTGTTTCAACCAAAGTTTAATAGAGGATATATTTCAAGAAGATCTGCAGCAACATTATGTACGGTACATTTTAAAGATATATATATCTTTATATATATCTTTATATATCTATATATATGTAGATCTTTGGTTATTTGGGTTTTCTCCCGTGTAAAATTGGAAGTGTCTTGGCAACATTTCGACGAAGTCCCATTCGTCATCTTCAGGCTGGTGTTTTCAGCTTCGTGCTTCTATGAGCAATGTGTGATCATAGCTGTTTCTTCCTTTTAACTGCCAGTGGGGTATGAACTGATTGGGTGGGAGCTTGGCTGTGTTCTGATTGGGTGGAGGTGTGTTCTGATTGGGAAGAAAACCCAAATAACCAAAGACCTACATACAAACACCCGCAAAAACCTCAGAAAACAAATATCGTACCTCTACGGGGAGGAAATCCACCATCTGACCAGGACCTATGAAAAACTCGAAGTCCAAAGAGCTTCCATTTTATGTGACCTCGCATTCCTATGCAACTGCTGAGATCAAAATTTAATTCCACTCCAACTCTGCAGCCACCAAACGCATCCTGAAAAGAATAGAATTGGCCCTAATCAGAAATGAACTTCACACAAAAAGATTCCTCCTAGACCGAATCAACAAAGATCTCCTCATACTTCACCTCAAACTCAGCAACAAGATCCACCCTGCACTTTGGGACAAATCCAAACAACTCGCCATCTGGAGAGCCAAAACACAGACCACCCTCAAGACAGACACACACACCAACAAACTCTGAAGACTACAAGAACGCAAGAAACAAACCCCTCCTCCCTCACAGCCACACATGAAACAAACAGTGCATAACATCTCAGATAGGATCCTCACCAAAGCCGAAACCAATGTCCTTTCCAAAGGATTCAACTTTGCAGTCGCTCCCAAATACATCCCCACTGAAACCATTATATGCGGAGTTGAAACCAGCCTGACCAAAATCAACCCCGACGATGCTAACAGAATCAGACTCGAAATCACCAACATCCTCTGCACCAGCAAGCCACCCAAAAGCAACTTACCCAAAGAGGAACAAACAGCACTACTTAACCTGAAAGAAGACACCAGCATAATAATCCTACCAGCAGACAAGGGCAACGCCACGGTGGTCATGAATACATCTGACTACCGAACCAAATTAAACAACCTACTCCAAGATTCCACATACAAACCCCTAAACACAGATCCCACCACCTACCTGGAAAAAACCACTAGATCCAAAATAAAAGCCTCCCCCATTAGCGAAGAGATCCAGCAAAGAATCATTCCCAGAGAGAAATCATCCAGATGCCCTAAGCTCTATGGTCTCCCCAAGATACACAAAGAAGGAACCCCACTTAGACCCATAGTCAGCTCCATAGGCTCACCTCTACAAAACCTAGCCAAATTTCTCACCAAACAACTACAGCCCTATGCAGAATCCATCACCTCACACATAAAAAACTCATTCCAGTTCATAGAGATCATAAAGAAACAAAACTTATAGCCCAGTGACTTACTCGTGAGCTTCGATGTCATATTCCTCTTCACCCAAATGCCAATCAAAGAAGCCTTGACAGCTATCCAAAACAAATATAACCCCCCCAAACACATCCTAGATCTGACCAACCACTGCCTATCCAACACATACTTCATCTATAATGGACAAAAATACAAACAAATAGAAGGGGCACCCATGGGATCACCCCTCTCACCTGTCATTGCAAACCTCTACATGGAACACTTTGAAACCCAAGCTCTAGAAAAATCTGATCACAAACCCAAACTCTGGCTCAGATACGTAGACGACACCTTCATAATCTGGCCACATGGGAAAGAAAAACTGGACAACTTCCTCACACACCTCAACAGCCTACACCCCAAAATACCATGGAAACAGAAGCTAATAACCAACTTCCCTTCCTGGATGTCTTAGTCTACAAGAAATCCAGTGGCTCCCTAGGACACACTATCTACTGGAAGAAAACACACACAAACCGCTATCTGCATGCACTCTCACGCCACCACCCAGCACAGATCAACTCCGTAGCCAAGACACTCATTTCCAGAACAAAATGCTTAGCTGATGAACAACACCTAAAAACCGAACTACACACTCTCACTAATGTACTAACATCCAACAGATTCCAAAGAAATAAGATTTCCAACTTAATCCAAAAAGAAACCCCCACTAAAATCCAAGACAGAGAACAAGAAAACGGCAAAGCCGTTGTGGATTTGGGTTTGCTTTTTGTGTGGATGTATGGTGGTGACATGCTGTGTGGTTTTCGTGAGTGTGGGTCTGGCGTCATTCTTTGTGTTAGGGACTCGTTTGTCAATAAGGGCGGGTTTCCAAATGGCTGGTAGGCCATTATTTCTTTGGAATCCATTGGATTTCCAACTTAATCCAAAAAGAAACTCCCACTAAAATCCAAGACAGAGAACAAGAAAACGGCAAAGTCCTCCTCCCATACATAAAAGACACCACAGACAGGATAAGCAGGATCCTCCACAAACATAACATCAAGACAGCATTCTGCACAAACAGAAAAATATCCACCATCCTAAGAAACCCTAAAGACAAAATTGAATTAGAAAATCAAGGAGTATATGAAATCCCATGTACTGCTTGCCCCACCACATACATCGGACAAACCAACAGAAGAATAAGTGCACGCATTGAAGAACACAAAAACTCAGTCAAAAAAGAGGAACCAACTTCTTCCCTGGTCCAACACCTTAAAGCCACAGGACATGAAATTGACTTCAAAAAGATCAGAACTATCACCAAAACCGAACACTTTAATAACAGAATAATCAGAGAAGCCATCGAGATAGAAAAACGTCCACACAGCATGAACAAATGAGATGACACCTCCCACCTACCAGCCATTTGGAAATCCGCCCTTATTGAGAAACGAGTCCCTAACACAAAGAATGACACCAGACCCACACTCACAAAAACCACACAGCATGTCACCACCATACATCCACGCAAAAAGCAAACCCAAACCCACACAGATGATGAGGCACGACCACAAACCAGAAGCCAGACCACAGCTGCATCATTAGCCACTTTAAACCCCTTGAATCCATACATGAAGCAAACTGACACCCACCATGAAGATGAGGCACGACCACGAACGCAAAGCCAAACAGCTATGCAGCTCACCATCTCTAATCCCCCTGCAACTCAGACTAACCTGAGCACAACAAAGCCCCCACCCAAACAGAACACTCCCCCAGCCAATCAGAGCACAACCAACCCCCCATCCAATCAGAGCACAGCCAAGCCCCTAACCAATCAAAACACACCTCCACCCAATCAGAACACAGCCAAGCTCCCATCCAATCAGTTCAAACCCCCATTGGCAGTTAAAAGGAAGAAACAGCTACAATCACACATTGCTCCTGGAAGCACGAAGCCGAAAGCACCAGCCTGAAGATGACGAATGGGACTTCGTCGAAACGTTGCCAAGACACTTCAAATTCTACGCGGGAGAAAACCTAAATAACCAAAGACCTACATACAAACACCCGCGAAAACCTCAGGAAACAAATATATATATATATTTGTTTCCTGAGTTTTTTGCGGGTGTTTGTATGTAGGTCTTTGGTTATTCAGGTTTTATATATATACACACACACATAACATTAAACCATAATTTATAATTCATAACCATAGGATATAATGAGATGAATTTCCCACTTCTGTTTGCCAACAGACTGGTTCCCCTCTGCTACATGATTCAGGAATCATACTGATAATGTTTTCTCAATAGCAACATTATATGACCTATAAAAAAGTATGTGCATATTTTGTACAAGCTAGAACTCTAATGCTCACGGAGAAGCAAAATATTCATCTAGGCTATGTAGCATACAGTGACTCTCATGACTGAATATTACTCAGAGAGAAAGAGAGAAAAATCTGCTCATTTGGAAAATAAATTAGTTATGGAAATTGCAAGGAAAATTGCAATTTTTTTGATACTGTTATGATTCTGAATTCCCCATCTGATACTGTCTTTTTCTATTCAGTACTTTCCAGAATCCAACACATTACATTTCTACTATAAAATACTAACCTATATATTTCATTGATTTTTGGTAGAATTTATTCTCAGATAAGCACAGTTTTAAAACAGGCAAGTAAGAATAAGCAAACCATTGGTAAATGGCACTGATAGACATATCATTCAAATGCTGGAGCAATTATACTGTACATAAATCAAACAAGCAAATATTTGGAAAGAATTTAAATAACATTACAGAACAAAGACCATTTTAGCATCTGAGTCTTATAAAACAAAACCTCAATATAATTATTGGTAAATGGAATTGTTCCACCCTTGGGTCAGATGTCCTTGTAATCCCTTAAGATTTTTCTGCCTTCAATTTTACAACTTTGGCTTTCACTGCTTCTGGCTAAACCCACAGATGGCCTTTCAGATTCAATATCTGAAGAAGATAAATTTAAAATGGTAACATTCAGGTTGCAGTGGAGGAAGAACTTCGCAATGTGGTTTCCAAAAGGCAATATCAAGTAAGAATTCTCACCATTCAAATGGCTAGAATTCAAGACAGCCTTAGCAAAGTTGTCTGTTGCCCTTTCACTGGTGTTGCTAAAAGAATTAGCAGAGGCCTAAGATTCTGTTTGGGGAAGCAATACAGTACGGGTAGTCCTTGACTTACAACCATTCATTTAGGGATGGTTTGAAGCTGCAACAGCCTAAAAAAGGGATTTACAACCAATTCTTATTCTTGCAGCCATTGCACCATTGATCCCATGGCAATGTGATCAAATTTTGGGCTGACTTGGTAACTGACCTGTGTTTATGATGGTCGCAAGCATCCAAGGTTGTGCAGTTGCCATTTGCAACTTTGGCAGCTGACTTCCAACAAGCAAAGTCAATGAGGGAAGCTGGATTTGCTTACTGACCACATGATACACTTAACAGCCACAATTCACTAAAGAATCATGGCAAAAAAAGGCCATACAATCGGGGGTGATTCATTTAACAACTACCTTGCTTAGCAATAGAAATTCTGGTCCCAATTATAAGTCAAAGACTACCTGTACAACAAGTTATGGCTTGGCTGAACCTAACAGCAAGAGAAGCAACATATCAGGTGGGATGACGAGGTGGCCACTGACAGGTTATTCCGTGGTCTTCTTAAACTGCTATTTTCACAGGAAACAGCACAGGCACAGGAACAGGAACACCCTCATGCTAGGGAACCGGTTTGATCCGCGCGATTCCTTGGACCAGCCCTTCAACGCATCTTCTCTCTTTGGAAAGCTGCGTGACCTGAACTTGCAAGCCATGTTTCGAGGAATGGCCTGATTTCATGCGAACTGCGCTCTTTCGGGAACTCTTCGCCAGCCTCTCTCCCCGCCGCCCACGCGCCGCCCGGGCCAGCTGCTCGGCATTTTAACGGGTTCCGGCTGCTTCTGACCCTGGTGCTGAAACCTAGAAACAGACGGAGGGACTACCGAGACTCCGCCGCGCACTCCGAACAAAGCGGGAATTCGAGTTTTCGCCAGGCAGAAATCCACTCTTGCAGAAAAGGAGCATTGATTTGATTAAGGAAGCGCGACGGGATCGAGACGGTAGAGCAGCAGTGACCCCGCAGCCCACCAACAACGCCGGAGGAATCAGATTTGCCTCTTCTGAGCCACCCTTGAAGGCGGCAAAGGAGCAGATAAAAGGGGACTCGCGCGTTTCGAAAGGAATCAGCACCTATTTGCGTACCGCCCTCCCCAATTGTCCGCAACATGTTCATCTACCACCATGACGACCATCCTGCCTGCAGAGACCCCACCCCATATTGGCCATCATAACAACAAGTGCTTGAACAGGGTCGTGTGAAGTTGGCTTCTCCGGCACCGAGTAGGGCGATCCTCTTTCCTTCCATTCTTGTCAGGGCTTGAGGAGAGCTGCCCCCTCCCGTTGCTCTCTGCCGTCGCCAGCCCGGCTGATTTTTTTTTTCTTACCTGCCACCTGGAGATGAAGCCAGAGGAAGACAAGGGAGGCTGCCGTCCTCCACATGGTGCCTTCGTGCAGCTGGGAGAGCATCGCCCCAGCTCCCGCTGGCCGTCAGCGATGCCAGGCTTGGCTTCTCATCAAGGCTTTCCTCCTTCCTGGTGAATGAGCATGCTTGAGAAGTCCACGCAGATGCAGTAAGGACCGCGAGGCTGCTGCCCTCTTCTGGCTCAGGAATTTGCTATGCAGACATCGGGAAGGCAGCCAGAGATCATTCCGAAGGAACTGCTGGGCGGGTGAACTAAAAGCGCAGAGCCGCTGAACTGGGGTCAAGAAGATGGGGACAAATCCAGGAGATCTTGAAAGGAAATTGGTAGAAGAAAGGAAGTAGCAGAGAGCAACTTTCCTCAAACTGGGAGGAGGGAAGGTGTCTTTCAAGTGGGTTGGACTTCAACTCCCATGATCCCATCAACCAGCAATATCATGGGGGATTATGGGAGCTGAAATCCAATTCTCCAGGCAATCAGACAGAGAAGACTAGCCTGGAGATATACTAATTAAACTACTACAACTGACCCATTGCCTTTTTTGTTCTCTTTCCACTCGGCTATCTGGACAAACTAATTAGCTATTACAGATCTTACAGGTTAACAGATTTTTATATGTAATTTAAGGCAGTGAAGCAGTTTGAAATAATTCACATTACAGCTGTACTACTGCCTTAAACACATCAGAAAAGGAATGCTCAGAGGCAGGTATCACCTGGCACTGCCCATTACTTTACACAAATTGCTGCTTTAACTTGGTCAACCACAAAGTTCATTTTAAATCCACAATTTATTTTCATAACTCAAGTTCTAAAAATTATAGGTAGCTAGTTCAACACTTTGGGATTAATGCAATAATGCTCTTTGAAAGCAAATTGTAGAAACAAGTTTGGATATCAGGATAAACTGATCAGTTATATTTCTTTGTTCCAAGAGGATATTACATGTCAGGCACACTTCAGCTTTTTCTGGTTAAGACACTAGCCCATCTCCTTTATGGGATTTGTTGTTTACTGTCTTGGACTGGGTACAATCCAGATAGGCAAAGTCTTTTGCTAAAGCTTAACTTTTCTCATTGAGACCTAGTGTCGTTATTTCTCCAGGATGACTATCGATCTACCTGAATTAAAGCTGTTAGATCTAATCCCCAAATCTGGATTTTTCTCTATTTTCAAGATAGACTATAATCAGCTGAAACAAATGCCATAAAGGAGACTGAGTGTCAAGTAACCTAGGGAAAGTCCCAGCCTTCCTGTCAGAGCTGCCTTACGATTCTGGAGAGAAAAAACCATAGAAAGCATTTTTCTTCTTTGCTCCTTTTATAGAGATGTTCAAGCCAAATTTATCCTCCATGTTTGGCAGATATCTTGCTAGTTCAGACTTTGTCTATATCCAAATGCTTTTTATAAATAAACTACCATTTATGACAGCACGCTTGAAAGGTTTTGTGCAGTAGTATGTAAGTTTTGAGAGCCTATTTGGTATACTGGTTAAGGCATCAAACCAGAAATAAATTCTAATTCTAAGTCAGCTGGGTGACCTTGGGCCAGTCACTTTGTCTCAGCTCTGGGAAGGAAGCAATGGCAAAACCACTTCTGAAAAAAATTTCCAAGAAAATTGCAGGGACTTGCAGGGGGGAGAGAGTGAATATCACGGTGGTATGACATATCCTTTGGGGGCTGTTTGGGGGGGGTCTGCCTGGGTTCCAGATAGACCGGAGCCATCCTGTAGGGACGGTGAAGAAGGGAAGCATAGTTTGGCGGCACAGGAGGGATCGCAACCTCCTGGAGAGCCAACGGGAGCTTCCCAGACCAGCAGCTGTCAGACAGCCATTGCGGGCTGTCACAAGCCAGGCGGCCACTTGGAACAATCAGAAAGCAAAGCTGGAGGATCACCTGGGTGAGATGATTAAGAGATTGTAAAAGGAAAAAAACAACTTTCTCTCTTAAATGCTGGAAATTGCGGGAGGAAATAAGAAGAATTTGAAGCCGTGGAGAAAGGGGGGGGAGTGGGCTTTCAAGCTGCTCCTCTTCTGGAATTGTAGCGATGGAAAAAAGCAGAAGGCAAAAGAAGGCAATAAATCAATGTAAAAACAGTGTGGAATTTGGATTGATGGAACTGATTTGAGAGTAAACGACTGCTGGAGGTGTAGATTGTTCCTTTTAAAGTGAGTTGCCTCTTTTTCTTTGCATTTTTTCTTCTTGTATTTGGCTGGGAGTACTTTGGAAGCTGTTAGTAGATTTGGTAGTTTTACTGAATAAGTAAAGGAGAAAACTATGTGATCTTGAATAATGCCTGCTGGACTTACTGATAAGAAGTTAGACATTCATTGCATTTATTACAGAGACTGTTTCTCATTTTGGTGAATGGTGGATTGTTTCACGGAGGCTTTATTTTCGATCTCCTCTTTTTTTTTGGATCAAGGCACGAAGAGCCTGAAACAAAGAAGTGTAACCTGTGTGGGATTAGTTTTTTTTATCCTCCCTTCTCTCCCCTTTTTTCCAGCCTTTGGATTTTTGATGTGGGATAGCTTTCGCATTTTCATTTCTTTTCTCTTCTTCTTGGAATATATTTGGATTATAATATTTCATTGATATTTGGATTATAAATCATTGGAGAAGGTGAAGAAGATTACAACACATTTAACAACAGGCGCCTCAACATTACAGAGTCCTGTGGCACAGAAAACACTGGACTCTACAATACAGCAAGATAAATTTAACATGGAATTGAAAAATATGATACAGGCACTACACATAGACTTCAAGGAAGGGATAGGCAAACTAGAAGAGGAACTAAAAGAGGTTAAAGAACTGATGGGGAAAAACGAACAAAGACTGCAACAAGCGGAAGGGAAAATTGATTCAGCAGATAGGAGAGTAGAGGAGATGGATAATCGACTTACATTAACAGATAGGAATCAGGAAAAAATGATTATCTCTCTAGAGATGGATAGAGCTGAGTATTATTTAAGATTCCAAAATGTTGAAGAAGAAAAAGGAGAGAACTTAGCAGACATGATGGCCGAAATAATAGCAGAAGCATTGGAAGAAAGCAAGGAAAAGATAATTAATGATATAGATCAGATATTCAGAATACATACTAGATATGCAAAGAGAAATAATCTCCCTAGAGAGGTCCATATAAGATTTATTTAAAAAGCGTTAAGGGCAGATTTACTACAGAAGCTGAGAAATGCCACAATAAAATATAAAGGAAGAGAGATAGTGATATTAAAGCAGATTCCAAGAAGAGTGAGAGACTTGAGAAAGGAGTATCAAGTTTTGATGAAATAATTAAAAAAGGGATAAATTTTAGATGGTTAATACCAGAAGGAGTAATGGTAAACTGGCAAGAACAGAGACATAGGCTAGACACATTAGAGAAAGCAGACCTTTTTTATGATCACTACTTTGGACAGCAAGAAGAAGAAAGACTGAGAGGGGAAAGAGAAATTAGACACCAAGGAGATGAGACAGAGAGGAAATGGGGTGAGTATAGCAAAGAAAAGGAGGAAAGGGCGTTGGGAGAAGGAGCAAGAGCAAAAGGGGAAAAAGAGCAAAGAGAGATGAGAATGACGAGATCAGCCAAAACTTTAAACAAATAATCATGGAAGAAGAGATAAAAGCAATTTTGATAAATATAAATGGATTAAACTTGACCATAAAAAGGAAAAGGACACTAAATAAACTGGGGAAACTAAAAATGGACATAATTTGCTTGCAATAAATTCATATTAGGAAACAACATAAAAATCTATTAGAATATCCAAAATTGGGAGAATTATATACTTCACTTGCGGATCAGAGAAAAAGAGGTGTGGCATTATTCAGACAAAGAAGGACGAATCTTAATGGTGGAAGTAATTATGAATTGTAAAAAATCAGCATTGGTAGCGATCTACGCTCCAAATGAAAACCAAGAAAATTTCTATTTAAAATTACACAAGAAGATAATAGAACTGGAATATGAAAGCATATGTATGATTGGAGACTTTAATGCTATTGTAAAGACTGAGCTGGATTATAATATATATATATATATAAAAACCCAAGACCCTAAGAAGAACACTTCCAAAATCTTTTTATAATACGGTGGACGAACTAAATATATTAGATGTTTGGAGAGAAAAATATCCAGAAAAGAAGCAATATATGTTCTATTCTAACAGACACCTGTCCTGGTCAAGAATAGATATGATATGTCTTTTTTCTGTTCTGCCATCTTTTCCTCTATTTTCACATCAAATTTATCTTCCAATTTATCAAACCTATCATTAAATAAGGATATTACATCTGTTAAAGCAGATTGTAAATCTTTCACTGTAAGCATTTGTGAAACAGACTGTGCAGGCTCTTGAGATTCTAAAGGAGCAGACTGTGATTTAACTAGCTGTCCTGGAGAGGGCATAGCCGCCTTAGCAGCTGCCTTTTGTCTTGTAGTCATAATTGAGAAAGAGAAAGGAGAACTAAAAAAAAAAAAAAAAGTAAAAATTTTTCCACTTCCGCCCTTCTTAATTTCTTTTAAAATCCAATTAAATTATAGTTGATTAAATAAATCAATAAATAAATCAAGTCCAAATAGTATCTCAAACATCTCTTCAAAGGAAAAAGAAAAAATTCAGTTTCATTTTCTCAGCGGAGTAAACACTTTCGTTTTTCACTTTCACTCAGTAGAAAGAGCAAACGCCATCTTAAAAGGATTATGTTGATTCAGAAAAGTTTGTAGATACAAAGGCAGAAACAAAGTAAAAAAATACTTGCAGTATTCAAAAGACTCCTGTATCCATTCCGTCTGTATAAAGTCCTTATTAATCTCCTTTAAAAGCAGAGGCGGTCGCGACGTCTAATTCTGTCAGCCGACAGAAGCGTCTCTGAGCAGGAGCGTTTCAAGTGCCTGGGGAGCACACCTTCTCTGCCCCTGAAAATTTTTTCCAGGGGTCTTGGAAGGGCTCAACCCGGCTCTTGATGCTCTACTCCCCTTCTTTGCCCGAAGGGGAGTTTTTTCGCCGCAACAAACAGCTGATGAGCGCTGTTGTTGACGGCTTTACTGACTCAGAGAACGGAGCCTCACGTTAGAGACTCCATCGACGCCGGCGGAGCCACCGGAAGCTCCACTCTGTGTTGCGTGTCTGGAAAAAGTATTATTATAAGTTAAATGGCAAAATTCCTTTATGGACAGTCCCCAGGCACGCAATACAGAGTGTAGGTATACAACAAATTCAAGACGTGGTGCCCTATGATAAACTTTTAAATAAAGAGGGGAATAGCCTAGAACTGAAATCATTAGACAGATTAAGGGAGGAAGGTATAGCTCATAATTGGTATTATTATGCACAACTTCAAGCCAGATGGCAAAAAGATGTCAAGATGGGTTTTTCCTTAAAGGATGATGAAAAATTAATTATACAAATTAGAGATCAAAGAATGATGCATATTAGAAGAATATATGATGCTTTAATTGAAATTGATTCTGGAACTGAATTAATTAAAGATTGTATGATTAAGTGGGAAGGTAATTTTGGACACCCAATTATGATGGAAACTTGGAAAAGAATATGGGTGAAAAATGTTAAATTTACACAAGCTCAGCACTTAAGAGAAAATTTTTACAAAATGTTTTACAGATGGCACTTAGATCCAAAAAAATTATCGTTTATGTATCCAAACTTGCAACCCAAATGTTGGAGATGTGATTCTATGGACGCTACTTATTTTCACATTTGGTGGTCTTGTAAAAAAATTAAGGCTTTTTGGATAAAAATATGGTGGATTCTTCAAAATATCTTGAAAAAGCGTATTGAGTTTGTACCACAGTTGTTTTTGTTGGGTATTACAAAGGACTGTTCCACCATAGAGACTAAATTGATTTTGAACTTGACTACAGCTGCAAGACTGTTGGTGGGACAATATTGGAAGTCATCTGAAATACCATCTATTGAAGAATGGACATTAAAAGTTACCCATCTTGTTGAGATGGCCAAGATTTCGGCATACCTGAAGAACCACTCAAATGAAACGTTTTTGATGGACTGGAAGAAATGGATTGATTATATGCAAAAGAAATATCAGTTGAAAGAATTAGATTTGATATATGGATAAATACTTTAATATAGTAGTTTAGTGGGGTTTTTTGCGTTTTTTTACCCTGTATTCATTCTGGGAAGCCTGGGGGGGGGGAGGGAGATAATATATATCAGTTTATTTTTTTTCAACTGTAGTTGGGGGTTTAAGGGATTAGATAATTTTTGTAGGATGCTCGGGAGAATTTTAGTTAGCGCTTTAGATGTTGAGGAGGAGGAACGAAAGTTCAAGAGAAGTGGGTTGTTGGAGGGTTTTGTGGAGGGGGGTTCCGAGCAGCTACTTGTATGTTTTTTTTTTAATATGTAATTTGTTTGTTCTCAGTTGAATCAATATGTTATTACGTTATAATTGTTAAAAGTTTTTTTAAAAAATTTAATAAAAAAAAATATAAAAAAAAGAGAAAAAAAAAGAATAGATATGATATGGGTGTCAACAGATTTATTTACAAATATATAAAATATAGCCATAGAAATAAGCACAAGGATGGATCACAACCCAGTTACAATCATATGGAAAGGACAAAAAAAGAGAAAAAGATGGACATTAAACCAAACCGTATTGAATGAAAAAGACTTCCAGCAATATATGGGAAAAGAAATACTTTTCTTTTTTAAGGAAAACAAAAAAGAAGATACTTCACTTCAAAATGTTTGGGACACGGCGAAAGCGTACATGAGAGGACTTGCTATGACTTATTTGGGGGGGGGGAATAAACAGAAAAGACAAAATAAGAAAAAACTGGAGGAAGAATACAAGACACTTGAGAAAGAATTACAGAAAGATATACAAAACAAAAAGATTAAAAATTTAATGGAGCTGAACAAACATAAAATGAACTTAATAGAAAATGAAGAAGTGGCAATGAAAATAAAGGCAGCCAAGCTAACCTTTTTTGAACATGCAAACAAACCAGGGAGATGGTTGACATATAAAATTAAAAAGGAGAAAGAGAAGAGATGGATTAAACAACTGGAAGATGCTGAGGGGATTTTACAACATCGGAATGAAGAAAAGAAAAAATAGCTTGGGAATATTATGAGAACTTATATAAGCAACAATCAGTTCCAGATGATAGGATAAAACAATTCTTGGAAGAAACAGAGATACCTAAAATACCGGAGAAATTTAAAAAGTTATTAGAAGGGAAAATAACAGTGATGGAATTAACAGAAGAAATTAAAAGGCAAAAAAATGGTAAAACACCAGGACCGGATGGATTACCAGCAGAGCTATGCAAGACATTGCAGGAAGTACTAGGCAATGTAATGTTGGAACTTTATAATGAACTTCTTTCTGAAGTTAAGATACCAGATTCGTGGTCTGAAGCACTTATTACCCTAACACCAAAGGAAGAAACGGAAATGCAGAAAATAAAGAACTACAGGCCGATTTCTCTACTGAATGTGGACTATAAAATATTGCATCAATAATGGTGGAACGACTTAAAAAGTTTTTAAATGAATTTATACAATCGGATCAAAATGGCTTTCTGCCTAAAAGACAGATTAGAGACAATATGCGAATTGTATTGAACACATTAGAATACTATGAAACACACCCGGAAAAACAAATGGCATTGATGTTCCTGGACACACAGAAGGCATTTGATATTTAGATGGAAGAAGGAGGAGGAGATAAGGAGGGAGACCCAGGCGACACAGTATTGAATAACCGTAGGTCATATAAATATTTATAGAAGTACATACCAAGGAGGACAGATAAATAGAAGTATTAACGTAATAGAAAATTAATCTGATTATATTTAATATAGATATGAAAATTTAGAGGGAGGAGTTGCTTGGACATTACCCTTGAATTGTATCTGAAGAGGGATGAGAGGGAAGAAAGAGGAGAGAGAGAAGAGAGTAAAGGAGGGAGGAAGGAAGTAGGAAGGTTGGAGGAGAAGAGGAGAAGAAGTGGGAAGAAATGGGAGGGGAGTGGTGAAGGAAAGAGGAGAGGAGAGGAAGAAGAGGGAAGTAGGGAAGAAAGAGAAGAAAGAGAGAAAGAAGGTAGAGAAGAGGGAAGAGAGAGAAGGAGTGTGGATATGGTGAAAGGGGAAATGGGCAAGCAACACCAAAATTTATGTGCATGTACTTATTTTATTTTATTAAGAGTATCTGATAGATAAGAATGTAAAAAGAATGTATGTTAATACTTGATAAAATATTAATATATATTTGTTGATATGTATGGGGGAGAGTTGGAAAAATAAAAATAATTGGAAAAAAAATCTACCAAACCTTCACAGCTCAAGTTCCTGCTACATTGTATCTAACTTTAGGTATGAACATATTGTATGTAACTTTAGAAATTAACTCATTTATAGCCTAGACTTAGATTGCTTTTTAAAATTCCAGTCTTGTGTCCCACTCAGGTTGTTTCATAGGTGTACTTTAGTTTTGTTTTAAATTTTTATTTACTAGTTTCTTAAGCTAAACTATTTTGTAGGTTGTAACAGATCACTTATGGATATATTACTGATACTGATTAGAGCAGTGGTTCTCAACCTTGGGGTCGCGACCCCATTTGGGGTCGTGAGACCATTTCGTGGGGGTCGCCGGGCACCGCCGGCCGCCATTTTGTTTTTTATTTTTATTTTTTTTAATTTTTTTTTTATTTTTTTATTTTTTTTGGCACGCGTGCGCCGCACATGCTCAGATCCGCACGTCACGCCGGAAAAAAAAATAAAAAAAAAATTTAAAAAAATTAAAAAAAATAAAATAAAATAAAAACAAAATGGCGGACTGCAACGGGCGGATCCACGCATGCGTGGTGCGTGCAACAGGCTGATCCGCGCAGGCGCAGATCCGCCCATCGCAGTCGCCAATTTTTTTTTTAATTTTTTTTAAAAAAATTTTAAATAAAAAATAAAAAAAAACAAAATGGCGGCCCGCGACGGGCGGATGCACGCATGCGTGGCGCATGCGACGGGCTGATCCGCGCATGCACAGATCCGCCCGTCGCGGCCGCCATTTTTTTTTAAAAAAAATTTAAACAAAATTTTGCGCGCACACGCGCGCACCCCCGGGTCGGGGTCGCGGCGCGCATGGGTGGGGCAACTGGGGTCTCAACTTCAGAAAGGTTGAGAACCACTGGATTAGAGAGTACAATCAAACCAGTGGCTAACTGAAATAATAAGAAATAACTATTCTGGAAAAAAGCAAACTTTTTGTATAATAGTAAGGATTATAATATTAGCAAATTAATTTTTCATTCTACATATAATAAAGTATATAATGTTTCTTTGGGCTAAATATGAACTGTGCTGTAACCATAGAGATTCTCAAATGATGTATATAGTAAATTTTTCCTTAAGCATTCAGAGAAGAGAGATACACATGCTACATTATGAGAAATCTGTCAACATGTTTAAGCTCAGACCCAAATATAAGAAATTCATAATTGCTAACAAAGCAAATTATATGGTCTGAAATGTCAATGAAAAGGTCTAATTTGGCAATATTCTAGAATTTTGCATATGGTATAATGAAGAAATGTAAAGTATTCTTTGATGTCGTTATTCCAGTCTTTGTGTGGGAAGGTCTTTAAGCTATTTATTTGCAAATTGCAATCAGGGTTCCATGTATACTAGTAGGATGGGAACTTTTTGTCATAGACCTGTTTATAAAAAAGGTAATAAGAGAATCTCAAAACCACGGGCTTGCAAGCTTTGTAGATAATACTGGCCAAGATGTATACTAAACATCTTTTCATTAGAATTGAGCACTGGCAAGAATGACAACTTGGAAGAACAGACTGGATTTAGATTTGGACTCTCCATCATGATTCCTTTCTACTATATCATCTCATAGTGAAATATATAGCCAAAGATAAACAACTGTTTACATTTTACGGTAGTATTTTAGTGTAGCAAATGTAGCACTTGACTCTATAAATAGAGATGCATTGTAGAAAAAGCTATCTGGGTTAAATACATTATTTAGTTAAAGCTTTTTATACAAATACCCATCTGAAGGTCCATACCAGAGTCAGTGGTTCTCTCATATGAAATATATCTACTTTTAAAGGTAGAGTTTATCCTGGCTGTGATGTTGTTCAGTTATTATATTAATGACATCCCAGAATTTCTTCATCACATGCCAAAGATATTCAATAAATTCATGAACAGAATAGAATAGAATAGAATAGAATAGAATAGAATAGAATAGAATAGAATAGAATAGAATAGAATAGAATAGAATAGAATAGGAATAGGAATAGGAATAAAACAGAATAGAAATATTTTCTTATTGACCAAGTGGATTGGACACACAAGGAATTTGTCTTTTATATGCATCTTATTTATATTTATTCATATTTATATTTAACTTACTTATTTTTATATATAAAATATATTTTATATTCTTTAATAAAAGCATTTACTATCCTTGTATATATGCAGTTACATGACTTGGATGGCCCCCTCCCAAGTAGCCTGAGAAGATTGCTATAAAATTGTCTATTATAGACAATTGAGTTGGGGCAAATGATCGAATGTTTATCCAGACACTGTGTTGCAAAGCCTATGACTTTGCAATGTAACATCACTCTTCATCTTATTTTATCATCATGGCTAACTAAGGGACCTGTAGAACTTGGATGAATTAAATTAAAATGTTAGCTTTATTTGAGAAATACACAAAAACTTGAATCATTTACTGTATCTAAAGTTATATAAAGATTATTGTTCCATTTTGTTTTCATTACTGGAGAGAAGAGGAATCGGGAGTGAAGCTGAACTGAACAGGATAGAAACATAAAATAGATCTGTAAAGGAGCAGGAAGTGGAAGTGATGACATTCTGACAGGACCAGTGGAATCAAAAGAAAATATGTTATCTAATGACATGCAAAGAAAGTCATTTACCCAAGGAAAGTATATAAAACTGCAGAGTCCCTCTTCTAACTATCTCTTGTCCCTATTGGTTAAGAAACTTTTAGAGGCAGATAAACAATTGATACAAAGTTGAATTCCAATACACTTTGAAGGACTTTGAAAATAGAAGATCCTTGATACAACCAGTCTGTTCCTTTCATATTCATGAATAAATGAATGCTGCTTGAAAGAGATGCTGACCACCATTTTGTATTGTTTGAATCAGGGGTGTCCAATCTTGGCAACTTTAAGACTTGTGGATTTCAGCTCCCAGAATTATGTTTATATTTATATCTGTAATGGCTGGCAGGGGAATTCTGGGAGTTGCAGTCCACAAATTTTAAAGTTGCAGGTTGGTCATCCCTGATTTATAGTAAATACCTCTTACATGTATCCCTCACCCTGTTGGGATTTGGGAAGAAATTGATAGATCACAGTTTCAGATGATTGTTCAGATAAGTTGTTTTTGTTTTTCCTATTGCAAAACATTTGGTTTAGTCCCTTTATTACAGATATAAATATATACAATCTCCTGTGGACATGGAGGAAAACATAATTTGATTCACATTTTAATGTGCTCATTGTAATTTGTGCTTTCTGAACTAATACGCAATCTAGATTGTGCTTCTCTGCATTCCCTGCTTCTTTTTAACACAAATGTAATGTGTATATTAAGGAAAGGAAAGATAAAAAGTTATACATTTGGGAACATTTGTATTAAAAGTATATCTTAGGGAAAAATCAGTACAAAACCTGAAAAGAATGATCAGAAACAATCCATTAAAATGCATATATTAGGTGAAATGCATGCAGATTTTCTCGCAAATATTTAAACAATGCACTTGCAGATTGACGCAGACCAGAATCAGCTCCCCATTCATAAAGAATCAAAACTTTTAGGAAGTAAAACAGATGGATTAATCTATCCCTGTCCTCTTATATATTAAAGCATGCAGGCGATGCTAAGAAGATGGAGCAGAAGTCAGAATAAATTATATAGAAGGGTACCCAAGTCTAATATAAGGGGAAAACACAGCTTAAATGATTCCTATTTTCCTTGGTTAAGTAAATAATCTGATCATGTCATTCACAATAAATCATCCAGTTTCAGCAAAGTAAGGGAGCAGAGTGGAGGTTCTTTAGGATTTGAATAAAGGATTTGTAATTCATATGACAAGTTTGCAGCCCAAACTAGCTAATTAATATAGCAATGCTGCTATCCAATCACTCATATTATAATAGACAATGTTGTATCCCTCCTCCTCTGTTGAGAGCTATTCAATTTTGACATAGATGGCCAATTTTGACATAGATGGCCACAGTCTAGCTTTCCTGGACTATGCAGTATACATTAAGAAAGACAGAAGTCTTAACACTGAAGTTTATAAAAAAAAAAACCCCACACAGAGATCAATATTTACATTTTGATTCTCACCACCCACTGGAGCACAAAATGGGAGTTATCAGAACCCTACACCACTGAGCTGAAGGCCTGCCTACCAGCAAAGATGGGAAAGAAAAAGAACTAAAACATATCAAGGAATCCCTCAGAACTTGTGGCTATCCCAAGTGGGCCTTCATCAAATTCCAGAAAAGACCCAGCAGGAGCTCCTGCATAACAAACAAAGAAGAAAGCAAGAAACGAAGCAATGCAGTCATTCCATACATTGCAGGAATATCGGAAAAGCTCAGGAGGATCTTCAGCCAACACAACATAAGTGCACTCTTCAAACCCAAGAATACACTATTAGATGGTCAAAGAGGCCATCTGTGTCAAAACTGAACAGCCCTCTCTCAACAGAGGGGGAGGTATATGCCATCATCTATCTCCAGTCTATAAAACAGTCCTTTCAACAGTTCCAAGAAGGCTCCACACCCATTTGCACTACTCAGGTGACTCTGACAATGCAGATAAACCTCCTTGTGGCATTAACAACTCTCTAAAAGAATGCAAATGAACAGCTGTCTACATCCAAAATATGCTTTTTCATGAGGTTCTGAGCTGAAGAAATTTCTTGGATGAGAAGCGAAACATCTTCAAAAAAAAACAAGAAAGTCCAGTTGCCTTGTGAAAAAGCATCTTTGGGATAACTATGACCTGGATGACTGAGAATCTCAATAGACATTCAGCTGTCTGCAACCAGTATAAATCCTTCCATTCCCCACCATCCAATCAGAGCTGAAGAAGCTTCTTGGATGAGAAACGAAACATCTTCAAAGAAAAACAAGAAAGTCCAGTTGCCTCGTGAAAAAGCATCCTTGGGTTAAACAATACATTTGTAAGCTGTTGTCTGAGAGTCACACACCTAGCAGGGTTTCTGTGAGGAACTTCCTGGGTACATAAATACTACTCAGGTGCTGTCTAAATTGCAGTGTACATAGAAACATTAAATGTTTCAAAATGTGGTAAATTCACCTTGTTACTTTTGAGCACTCTATCTCATGCTGCTACATTTCTGTTCCAAAATCATGATAGTAGTGTCATTTTATTATTTTGAATCTTTTTGCTCTCAAGACAGGAATGCAGTAGGAAATAATAAGATAACCACCATATTATGTCATTTTCCTTATATGATTTACTGGGGCAAACTGAGGATTCACAATCTTTTATGCATCCAAAAACAGTCAGTTGACTACCATTAGAAAAAGGGAATAAAAAAGCAATAGCATTTGAAGTCTTGCAATAAAAATTGGTTTGATACAGATATTTTGGTCCTAAATTCCCAGGACTCCTGAAAGATAACAATTATGGGGCAGCCTTGAAAGTAATTGCAATGAAATCTGCATCCAGCTGGTGGCAGTAAAAGATTCATGACTAGGTTGTTAGACCAGCGGTTTTCAACCTGTGGGTCACGACCCCATTTGGGGTCGAACAACCATTTCACAGGGGTCGCCAAACACTGCAGTCAGCCATTTTTTTTTGGTCAGCCATTTTTTTTGGTCGGCCATTTTTTCCCCTTTGCTATGCGGGCCGTCGTGCCACGCATGCGCAATGCGCCCCGTCGTGCCACGCCGCACATGCACGATGCGGGCCGTCGCACCGCGCATGCGCGATGCGGGCTGGGGTCGAGCCCCGGAAAAGGTTGAGAACCACTGTGTTAGACCATCCCAAGAAAACTAAAGGGGAAAAAATAACATAGAAGATGGGAGTAAGAAATTAGTCTCGTGACACTGTGTTTAATATTTTTTCTAAAATCAAGAATGTATGGCAGTCTTGTAAATAAAGATTAAAGTAGGGATTTTTCATAATATAAGTAACCAAATACTTTTAAAAATTGAATCAGTACAACTAGGGACTGTATATATCTTGCCAATATTCTGCTAGTGAGCTGTAATTTTCTATTTTTGATCATTGGTTTAATGTTCTTCTGGGATATTGCTGAACCCATCAGTTGATATCAGCTGATAGTTGGATTTCCTTTAAAGAATCTGTAGATAATACTTGCACAAAACTTGAGGATGGTTTTTTGTCTAAAGTTACATCCTTCCAAGTTCCAGCCCAGTTAAAGAGAGCAACTGATGGATGTTTTCTCATCAGCTGCTGAAATTGATGAAAGGGGAGCACAATAAATCCACAAATACCTATCCTTGATGTGTCCTATGTACCATAAATAAAGACATCATCACCATCTTGCCTATTACAAGACAGGAATTGTCAATAGGCATTCTAAATGTTAGGCTGGTACAGTTTTCTGCTGACTTCACTCTCACATCTCCTTCTGGCAGTAAATGTGGGAAGTGCTTTCACTTAATATGAAGAAATGCTTCTAGTCATTCTATGAGTATAATGCTGAAATTAGTCATCATTTCATCCATTCCTTTGACTAGACCCAATAAACTTTTTTATTTTGCCACAGAAAAATAGCCCGAAGTGCTTCCAATATTTTTGTCTGGTCAGTCTAAACAAATTTAGCAGACACTTCCACAAGATACATTCTTGGAAAGTACAGATTTGAATTACAGCAGAAATGTTCCAAAATCACAGTTCAACAACCAGAGGACAAAGATTTTGTAACAATCCTTCTGATTCTATTCTGAATTTTAAGAAAATGTTCCTAACACTTTTTATAGCAATGAGTTACATAGTAAAATTATGCAATGTGCCTTACATTCTGAAATATTCATTTATATAAGATCTTGTTAAGATTGACGGTGGGACTCATACACTCAACTCTTGATCTCTGGAGTGTCTAATAAGCTGTTAAGTTTGTTTATTATGGAGGGCTTGGCAAACACAATTTACCAATAGGAAAAATCTTTGTTTATAGTGTTCAATTACTCATGTGTTTGACTAAGGCCACTTCAAATAAACTGTTGGTATCTGATTTAGTAACTGTTCTTCAGATGCATCCATTCTCATACCTGCAAACAAAACCAGATACATCTACAGACACCAGATTGTTTCCTAACTTCAAACTCCTTTTTTATGGCAGAGTGGTAGCTAAAGATAAAAGATCAAAATGAAGTCAAGCTATTTTTACTATATAGTAAAGAAGTAAGTTACACTGATAAAATGAACTAGTGTTATGGGCATTGGATAAATAAAACAACCAATAGAAAGAGAATTTCATCTATCCAAGTTAAGGCAAATTACCAACATCCAGGTCCCAGTTAGGAGCCCAATCTCAAGTAGGATCCTAACCAGAGAAGTTACAGATGCCGGTAAGGAGACAAAGAAGTTGGACTGCAAGAAGGGAGAGGACATGCATATCTAGAATGCACTGATGATAAAATGCCCTTTAGACTCTTGAATCATTTTTTTTTTAAAAAAATTCTGTCCAAGCTGCCAATCCCACCTTTTCTGTTTTAGGCTTTTGTTTAGCAATTTAATGTATCTCTGCGCCCTACCTCCCCCCCAACATACACTTTTCCTCCAGAATGGTCATTTTGCAACCTGTGTCTCAGGAATATGTCAGTTTGAGTGTCCACTACAGGCAATCACGATATTTCCCCAAATTAGGAAACTTTCAGTTTTATGCCCCTAAACTGGTCTCATCATCATTTGTTTTCTGAGCTTATATTTTATGTATGTTTTCAGCCATTTGCATTTTTCCCTTTCTTATCAATTAGCAGAAATAGAAAACATTTTATGAATAGAATTAGGTTCAAAGTATGCTTTATAATTATAGCATATCTTTTTTTATAAATGTTTTATTAATTTTCTATTTTCACATACAAGTGCTCAATAGACAATGTGATGACTGAGTCCATTAGTAATTCTGTAGTACATATAAGCTTCTTCCAACTAAGTCCACTATTACACCCACCAGTACATCCTCTCTTCTGGCAATAACCATTTTTCTGCATCAAGCAAATACAATTCTTATTATTGTTAGTAAACATACAATTGCATATCAATATTTGTTACATTTTTCTAATAATATCAATAATATCAGTTTAAAATATCTGTAAGGATCCACCCCACTTTGCATCTTAAGAAGACAGAACTCTTGGAATAATTCTTCCAACAGGCATCTTTTATTAAGAGAAAATGGTTGCAGGCGTTCTAGACAGGACCTGGGGGCCAAGCCCTACGGTTCAAGGTTTAAAGGGGTCCCCAGCAGCCCCACCCCACCGCACCATCTTTCCAGCGACAATCCTAGGCGTTACATTTCCACCCCTTTTTCCTCACTGCCGGTGGAAGGGAGACTTCAGAGAGGAGCAGATCAAAGCTGATGGCCCCATTCTTATGCTTTAGTCCTTTTGGTGAGATCCACATTCAATCCCCTTTGAAGCTGTATCAAAGGAAGTGAGGGCCATAAAACCCCTTTGTTCACCCCCTTCCCCTTCATCGTATGACAGAATCCAGAGAGGGCAGAAATGGGGTTTTCCATAGTCGATAACTAGAGATGAAATATAATTGGATTCTGACACCCCCCCCCCCTTAAAAATAAGATAGATCCACCTGAAAGAAAACAAAACAGGTATACAAGTTAGTCAGGCTTGCTAGGATACTCTGTGTGAAACTTCTTTAATAGCTTCGGGGCTCTGACATGACGTTTATGGACCCACTCGTTTTGTGAGGCAGGGAGGTGTTTCCATGCAACTAGGTACTGAGTCGCTCCATGATATCTCCTAGAGCAGTGTTTCTCAACCTTTTTCAGGCCGCGACCCCGACCTGCACCGCGCATCGCGCATGCGCGGCATAGTGGCCCACATCACGCATGTGCGGTGGCCCGCATCGCGCATGCACGGCACGGCGGCCCGCATCGCACATGCACGGTGCTACCCCGCGCATGCGCGGTGCTGCCCCCTGCACCGGCCAAGGGGAAAAGGGGAAAAAATGGCAGACTGCATTGTTTGGCGACCCCCGTGAAATGGTCGTTCGACCCCAAATAGGGTCGCGACCCACAGGTTGAGAACCGCTGTCCTAGAGTCTAGGATTTCCTTTATTTAAAAGTGTTGTTCGCCCTCCACCATGATTGGAGGTGGTGGGGGGGGATGTTTGGCCGTAACAGTGACTGATGCTCTCTTTTCAGCAAGCTGCAATGAAAAATTGGGTGTATTTGCCTGAGATTTTTGCGTAATTCTAATTCTACTGTTACTGGGTTTATGATTCTTTTAATTGGAAAAGGCCCTATATATTTTGGTCCAAGTTTTTTACAGAGTTGTAGGGACTTTAGGTGTTTTGTAGATAAGTACACCATTTCTCCTAAAATGAATGGTGTAGGCTCAACCCTTTTTTTATCGGCTTGTGCTTTGTATGCCTGCCTAGCTTCATCTAGGGCTTTTCTAACTATTGGCCAGGTATTTTGTAATTGTTCCATCCATTCTTTCAGTGATGGGATTGTCAGTTCATTTGGGGTTAATTCTGGCATGGGGTTGAAACTTTGCCCAGTGGCTATTTGAAAAGGAGTGTAACCTGTACTGGAGTGGACTGCATTATTGTAGGCAACTTCTGCAAAAGGGAGTAAGTCCGTCCAATTTGTTTGCTGAAAATTAATAAAACATCTTAAATATTGCTCAAGTACTGAATTCAATTTTTCAGAAAGGCCATTTCCTTGTGGGTGATGGCTAGATGTCAGTCCCTGAGTGGTCCCTAAGAGGGATAAAAATTCCTTCCAAAATGCAGACGTGAATTGCACCCCCTATCAGAGATGATGCGTTGGGGTGCCCCATGCAATCTGTAAATATGCTGGATGAAAAGTTTTGCTAAGGCTTTTGCGGTAGGAATCTTTTGACAAGGGATAAAGTGCACCTGTTTGGAAAACAAGTCCGTGACCATCCAGACAACAGCATTCCCATTGCTTTCTGGTAATTCCACTATAAAATCCATGGCTATTTCCCTCCAGGGGGCAGAGGGATTTGCCACTGTTTGTAACAGTCCAAGCGATTTCCTTTGCAACCTCTTTGCAGTTGCACACTTTGGGCAGCTGGCCACATAACGTACTATGTTCTTTTTAATGGATGGCCACCAAAATTGCCGTTTAATTAAGTGTAATGTTTTTATAAATCCAAAATGCCCTGCTGATTTTGTGTCATGGGAAAGCTGCATGAATGTGACTCTTTGGGTGGTTGGTATGTATAACTTTTCCCCAGCCCAAGGCAGTCCATCCTTGATTGTGCACATGTGTCTATTTTTCTGGAACCATTCATCCATTTCCAAAGTTTTCCAGAATTCAATTCTGGTTTGGCTACCCAGCTGCGGTTTTAATTTAGCTTGGGCTCTGGTGGATACTGGCGCTTCCAGTTGTGATTCTACCATCATCGTTTTAGAGTTGGTGGCTTGCATGCTGTTATATTGGGGCATGTGAGACAGTGCATCTGCCAGGAAGTTCTTTCCCCCCAGCAAATGCTTGAGCGTAAATTGGAACTGGTGAAAATGCTGGGACCAGCGGGCTTGCTTGGGGTTGAGCTTCCTGGGTGTTTTCAGGGCTTCCAAATTTTTGTGGTCAGTCCACACCTGGAAGGGGATTTTGTTGCCTTCAAGGAACTGGCACCACGTGAGTAATGACCAATGTATCCCGTATGCCTCTTTCTCCCATACGGGCCAGTGCTGTTCCGTTTCTGTGAGTTTCTTGGATGTATATGCACAGGGTTGCAATACCCCTTCATCGTTTTCTTGTAATAGTACAGCCCCCCACTGCCACATCACTTGCATCCACCTGTATTACGAAGGGATTATCCATGTCTGGTTGCCTCAGTACTGGTTCTGCAGAAAAAAATCTCTTTAATCTCTCAAACGCTGCTTGGCACTCCATTGCCCATGTTAGTGGCTGGCTAGGTTTTACTGAGGATGCTCCCTTCAATTTTAGTAAGTTCATGAGGGGCAGGGCTATCTGGGCAAATGAGGGGATGAATTAGCGATAAAAGTTTGTGAAGCCCAGGAAACTTTGCAGTTGCTTTCTTGTGCGGGGTGGTGCCCATTCTAATACTGCTCTGACCTTCTCTGGGTCCATTTCAATGCCCTGTGGGGATATGCGATAACCTAGGTAGTCTATCCTTTCCTGGTGGAATTTGCATTTCGAGAATTTGGCATATAGGTGGGCGGCTCGCAGTTTCTTTAAAACCACTCTGACTAGGTTGACATGTTCCTCTTTTGATTTGGTGAAGATAAGAATGTTGTCCAAGTAAACCAGGACCCCCTTAAATAGGTGCTCCCTTAGAACATCAATGATTAATTTCATAAATACTGCAGGGCCCCCTTGTAATCCAAATGGCAAGACTTTGAATTGGTAGCACCCCATGGGGCAGTTAAATGCGGTCTTCCATTCATCCCCTTCCTTAATTCTCATGCGATAGTAAGCTTCTCTTAGATCTAGTTTAGAAAAAAATTCCCTTTCGAGAGGTGTGACAACATGTCCTTCATGAGGGGCAGAGGGTATAGGTTGCTTTCACTGATTGTATTCAGGGCCCTATAACCCACACATAAGTGTAAAGAGCCATCCTTCTTCTCTCTAAAGAGGACTAGGGCAGCCACTTTAGGCTTGGCTGGTTCAATGAACCCCCTTTCTAGGTTTTTCTTTATGAATCTCTCCATTTCCTCCTTCTCCTTTGGGCGCATGGAATATAATTTGGGCTGTGGGAGTTTTGCCCCAGGCTTGAATTCAATGGCACAGTCCATGGGTTGGTGGGGGGGGGGTGAGCTCATCCACCCTCTCCTCACTGAAAACCTCAGCAAGGTCTCTGTATTCCTCTGGTATTTCTGATAGTCCCTTTTCCTCTCCCATGGATGCTTTTTCTGTTCTTGATTCTGGTAGCCCCCCTTGGGATTTTAAGTCCATAGGGTCCCCCTTTGGGAATTTGATTTCTGCCATCCTCCAATTCACCCAGGGGTTCCATTTTTTAACCATTCCATCCCTAAGATCATTGGGCATTTCATGCCTGGGGTCACCACAAACGTTATGTCTTCCTCATGTTTGCCCAGGGAGAGGTGTATTGGTAAGGTGGCTAGGGTAGCTGGCACCCCCCCCCGCTATGGACCCATCTAACTGGCCAAATGAGATTGGTTGTTCCAGTCTCCTTGACGGAATGCCCAGATTCCCCACTAGCATCGGGCTAATGAGGTAGCGGGTGCAGCCAGAGTCTGTTAAGGCTTTCACCTTCACGGCTTCGGGTATGGGGGGAATTAATATAGTCACTGTCTTGAGGATGGGTGTGATGCGTCCACTTACCAGGGTTCGCCCTCCAAGCTGTCATCTGAGGCATCCACCGGCCCTGCGGTGTAGGCTGGAGTTCTTTCCCCCTGATGAGCAGAGGTGGGGGATGCCACAGCCTCCATCATTCTCATGACCGGTTCTTTTGGCTTAGCTGGAGACTTCCCGGATTTGCTGGCCGGTGATCTGTCTGAGTTGTGCTGGGGGGCTTTTGAGCGGCATTCTACAGCTCGATGTCCTTCTCTCCCACACTCGAAACACCCCATTTGCTTTTTGGCCGTAGCCGATGGTTTCACTGGTTCACTGGTCAACTCAGGCAGTTAGCGGCTCCATTGTTTTCCTTGGCAGTGCCTTTTCAATACGTTGATCTCTGCTTCCTCTGCCAAGATGTACCATTCCTCAAGTTGATGTGGGTCCCCTCGGGGCAGGCAAGCATCATATAGGTCATAATTTAGTCTGTCTTTGAAGTGGCTAAGCAGGATGTCTTCCGGCCAGTTCAGTTTGCTGGCAATGGCCCAGAATTCTTGCGTATATTCAGCTACCAGGCGTTTGCCTTGCCTCATCATTTTTATCCTTTCGCAGGCTTTGCAATCAGCCAGGGGGTCTTCAAATCACCTTCTCAGAGAGGACTTGAAACGGTTGAAGTCGTTGAGCTCTGGAGCATTGGAGTCATCAAGTTCACCACCCAATCTGCGGCCGGCCCATCCAGGGCAGATTGCACAATCCAGATACGGGCTTTGTCGCTGGGGATGTGCCGCCCGTATTCCTCCATGTAGCTGAGGACTTGGGTTAGGAAAAACCCCAAGCGTGTTGGCTGCCCCTTGAATTTCACGTCCAGTAGCGGGAGTCTTTGAATGGACCGGTGCCTTCATTGTCGGTGGTAGTGTCTTCCATCCAGATCACCATCTGTGGGTCAGCGGGGAGTGGGGACTACTGAATCAGCAGATGTCCCTGGGGCTGCAGGTTCCACTTCCCCCTCAGTGTCTCTCCCTTTGGGGCTTCAGGAGCTGGGGCGGCCATAGGGCTCAGAATTCTCCTCTCCTAGGGAGCTGAGAGTTCTCTTCATCAGGTCGATAGCTTTATCTAGGATCCAGTCCGAGTACGGTGCCCAGCTCCCTTCCTCTTCACTTACGTGCAGGGATTTCTCCATCTCCTGCTTCCATTCTGGTTGGTTGGCCCCCCGTCTCAGGGTCACCTTTCTTGATTTCTTTTCCCATTTGCCTTTCTTTCCAACACCCATTGTCTCCATCACCTCTTCTCCTGAGGAATCTGTCCTCTCAGATCCCGACATCTGGCAGGGTTTCAGTTGGGGCAGCAGCTCCCTTTCTGGGGAGTTTCCTCCCTTCCTTGCTCCGCCATCTGACATGGTAATTTTTGCAAAGTCCCCCGGCAAGGTTCTCCCTTCCAGGTGGACTAATTCTGCAGGTCCTGTCTAATGTAAGGACCCACCCCACTTTGCATCTTAAGAAGACAGAACTCTTGGAATAATTCTTTCAACAGGCATCCTTTATTAAGAGAAAATGATTGCAGGCATTCTAGACAGGACCTGGGGGCCAAACCCTACAGTTCAAGGTTTTAAGGGGTCCCCAGCAGCCCCACCCCACCCCACCACCTTTCCAGTGACAATCCTAGGCGTTACATTTCCACCCCTTTTTCCTCACTGCCGGTGGAAGGGAGACTTCAGAGAGGAGCAGATCAAAGCTGATGGCCCCATTCTTATGCTTTAGTCCTTTTGGTGAGATCCACATTCAATCCCCTTTGAAGCTGTATCGAAGGAAGTGAGGGCCATAAAACCCCTTTGTTCACCCCCTTCCCCTTCATCGTATGACAGAATCCAGAGAGGGCAGAAATGAGGTTTTCCATAGTCGATAACTAGAGATGAAATATAATTGGATTCTGACAATATCTTTTCTAGCCAAAGCATATCTTAATTGCATTTGCACTCAATTTCCACTTATTTAATCCATATCCTATTTTCGCTTTTTTCAATTTTAATTTCCCATCCATGTTCAAGGTATCCCAATCATTTATAATTTTGAAAAAAGTTGTATTTGGGCAACCAAAAGCATCCCTTATTCAAAATTCTTAACATATTCTTATTTCCCTTTTCATACCAAGCTAGCTTTCTTTCTTTGCCAACTAACTTTCCAAGTCAGTGCATTTGGATCATCAAATAATTTTTCCTCTATTTTTGTATATATTATTTGAAAGATGAGAAACAATTTGGTTAAAGTGTTTTTGGAAGAGCTAGTCCACTGATATTCATTAAACCACCTCCCTCCTTCTCCAGTTCCCCACAGTTCTATTAATGGCTTTATCTTCCATTCCATCAGCTCTCCTTCCTTGTTATCCAGTATGTTCTGAAACCTTGATTTATAAAATGTCTTTTCCGTTTCCAGTATTATCATTGTGTCTTCTGAGTTTTCATTTATCTGAGTCTGGCCATTAGTTTTTTTTTTTTGATCATCAATGTTTGTGTCAGCATTCTCTAGTTTTCCTTCTATTTTCTGGGTTTCTGGTTCCTTCTTTGTAGTTGTTTTCTGAGTTTGTAGATTTAGGTTAGAAAATTGTTTTTTTAAATCTCTTTTGTGTTATTATTAATCTGCTCACAAGCTAACATAATTGTTTTTTGTATTAATTTCATAATGGAGAGAATTTCTGTATTTTATCAGTATTTTCTTGGTGATATGGCAAGTTAAAGTTACTGGGAACAGATGTTAAAGATGATGTTTTGCTATTTAATGCTGAGTATGGAATATCCATTTTATTTTTTTTATAAGTAGCCTTTATAGATTTATTCAACCAAATGTCAGTTCCTGAGTCTCCCCTAAGCAGATATAGGTAAAATTCAATTTTTTCTGTCCAGTAAGAAATATATCCTTTTTTTCCAGGGAGAAAAAAAGAACCATTTAAGGTTATTCAACAATCAAGATTTATAATCTAAAGTGTTCCATATGTTTCTTCTACAAGAAAATAATTCCACAATACAGTTCTAAAAGTCAGTATTTATGTTCAAAATTCAGATAGGCCAAATTTAGAATATTTATCATCTCTGCCATACAGATAAGCAGCCCCCAAGCCTGTTCCTTTTTTCTCAGCTGAAATTCTCAGTAGTAAAAGCTTCCAAGACCAGCCTAAGTCTTATCTAATCCTGGGCTTCAAGCCAGGTTTCTTTTAGGCATAAATAAGGTGTAGTGCCATAATTTACCACTAGATGTAATCAACACCACTTTTCAGTTTTCAGATCCAGAATTTATAGTGTAAACTTTTTCAAGTTGTTTTCTTTAAAAAAAGGTCTTAAAAACACTTTTAGTCCCCAAATTTTTAATCTGTATGTATATATTAATTCCAAATAGGTCTTATGGGTTTCGCCATTTCCCCCAAGTAATTAATTCACTGCTTTTCTTTTCTGGGGGAATGGGGCGGAAATTCCCTTTCCCTCTTTCAACGGGGGAGTGCTTTGGGCAAATTTTTAGGAAGAGGTCTTAAAATCATAAAGGATCAGGTCTCACCCAGTTTCATCCACGTTGCTGTAAAGTTGCTTGGTAGTGCTTGTTGACTTCCATTGTCAGCAACTTTGGACTGGCTACATCAGGGGTGTCAAACTAGCAACGTCACATGACATGTCATTATGTATCATGATTTTTTCCCCTATTGTCGGCAATGAGGTGGGCGCGGTTTTGGTGTGACACATCTGGCCCACGGGCCGGCAGTTTGATGCCCCTGGGCTACATGAATGCAGCCAGTCTTTCCCCCGCCAGTTTGGAGGGCTTCCTTGGATCAAACGGGAGGACTGCCACCCCCTCCCATGATCAACGAGAGTCCCCTCCTTGCTTGCCACCTCTATGGGATGACTTTTGACCCTTTCCAGGGTCCCCCAGCAGGGCGAAACCAAACACGAAATATGGAGCCCTGTCTTCCTGCACCTGTTTATCTGCAACATCAAAACTGGAAGCATATAAATTAAAGTAGCACAGCAAAACAATGCCAAATCCAAACATCCAATTCTAATTCAAAAGTTTATCAACAATCTAGGGACATAAGATTACCATGTGAAAATAATTTCATGTTTCCAAAGTAAATCTGATATGGAATTTAATTCAATTTGGAAGGTATGGTGTAGACTAATTTGGGCAAGGTGAGAAGCAAAGGACTAAAAGCTGATAAATGATTCTCATTTCATTAGGCTACATAGACATAAGGAAGAGACATAAGGTTTGAGCTTCAGATCAATTATATAAGTGGCTTGAATGTTATAGTCTTCACTTGTCAATTTTCTTTCCACTAGCAATTTTTCTAGAGTCTATAATAAAACATTTCTTATCAAATGTTGTGTCCTTGAACCTTGCTTGAGACCTTCTAGTTCAAGGGAATCTGAGAGAAACTTGACATATATTGAGTGCCTCACCACCCATTTACAGACCATCTATAGTGGGCTCCAGGTAACGTCCCTTTAAAAAGGGGTTTTTTAAATGGTTCCCTTTAATTCCTGGAAGGACTTAACAGCTTTCTGTTAAAAAATTTCTATTAATAAAAAAAATCCTAAGTTGTTGAAATCCATATATGGACTTCTCTCTAATATTTCTCCAGCAAAGTTGGTGCCTTTCAAAGTCTATTACTTAACATAGGAGGAAAAAGAAGGAAACTCAACCCTTGACATCATATCAAACTATAGCTGTTACCATTACATAAAGCAGGGGTGATCAGTTTTAAGATTCATTAATAGTGGTTAGCTTCTTATATTATTTGTTATCTTAAATACAAAGATAGTTGAACAATTTTACCATGGGCAAATCACAGAAAGCGATTCTCTGGCTGCCTTATAAAACCAGGTCAAGGGATGTTGTGGATTTTAACTGTACATAATTTGCAGTTTGCAAGCCAGATGTCTGATATAGGATCTCTTTGTAATTATTAACAGTAACAACAGCCATTTACTACTTTTTTGAACAATCCAGCTATTGAAAAAAAAAGAGAAAGAAAAAAAGAGAAATCTGAATGTGGTGAAATGGCCCATTTTTCTCAGCAGAAATAAAAACCCAGTAATAGCAAATATGTTTCTGACCCCAGTCCTTTGTTTGCCAGCAAGACAAATGTTCAATATTTGGAGGACTAAAAAGCCTTGACAGTATGCTGATAAGTTGCAAAGGAAAGGATCAAAGAATCAAAACAGATTTTTACTTTGAAAGAACCCATTTGATTTCATCAATAATGCAGGATATTTTGATATTGACTAGCAGGTCCTTCTAAGACATATAACACTTTAAGGAAGCCATTAGCAGTCGCGTGATATCAGCCTGGCCATATTATTTTTTCTTGTAACAGACTGTAGCTATCTATATTTTATATACATAACATGAAAAAATACACATGAAAATATAGTGCCTTGCCTTAACAGGGTTGGTTATGCAGTAGCCTAATTATATATTTTCTTTTTCTACATAAATAATACTATACAACAGTGTTCTTCTCATGCACTAGAACTATCTTTCCCAGACTGATGCCCTTCAGATGCATTGGAACTATAACTCAATTCCTTGGCTGGGAATTATGGGAGTTGTAATACCATCAAAATTAGAAAACACAAGGTTAGATACAGCTGCAGTGAATTTTGCCAATAATCTTTTCATCAAGAGAGTTAGATTTTCAAACATGCTCATGAAATGATCCAGAATTACTAAATATGTGTCATGAGGAAGGAAGGAAGAAGGAAGGGAGGGAGGGAGGGAGCGACTTTGCCTTTGTAGGCAATTTACTAATTGTAGAAACAGTATTTCTTCTACTTCCCTCCTCTCAAATTTTCAATTTTTGAAACACTCAAATGATTTATTTATTGTAAGAGTCATGAGTTAGTCTGCCAACCCACACAGATTCTGAGTTATAGCTTGGAGAGTCTAACCTTTCTTCTGTTGAACATGTGGTTCTCTCAAACATCTGGAAGTGATATTTCATACTACACTTTATGCTCCTCATTAAATCCTCATTTCACCAGAAAGTATGTTTCTGCCTGTTTTTCTGTTCTCTTATATCCACTTTGACCTTGTCAGTCTATACCAAGACCTGCCTAAACACCTTTGCACCAAATGCGGCCAGATTTTTCTGCCAAGGTTTACATGTTGCTTTCTATGCATCTAAATAACATTAACTGAGCTGAGTTTTTGAAATTAAACACAATCACTAGCTAAACAATTTTAATGACTGAACCATTTTAGCCACACAAAGGGCATTTAAAGGATTGTTGTTCTTTCCTTGAGCAAGTAATTTGGAATGTCTTTGACTTCCAAAGTAACATCTTGCAGATTCATGATAGTGTAATTGCCCACATTGCATATTGATACCTGGTGACATAGTTGCTTAAACCCCAATGATTGGCTACATAAAACTCTCTCATAAATCCCACTGGTTATGCTGACTGGAGTACAAAATTAGCTTTATAAATTTATGGAAGGCACCAGTTACCATGACCATATAAGTGTTTCCTTCCTTAAGCCTGAACCAATTATTTCAAATAAATAGTTCTCCTTACTGGTGAACTTATAAATACTGTTATGTCCTGGGCCTGCTGAGTCATTCAGCAGGTGCAGGAGGGTGCTGAAAGGCCTAGGGAAACACGTGAATGCCTGGGACCAGACAGACTGTCTCCTGCCTTGTGCGCATGCACAAGGCTGGAGAAATGCCTTGCATTGATTGGCTGTGACTGTCCCTGCAAGGGTGTATAAGAACAATCCACGCCATTTTGTTTTGTGTTGCTATGATGGCCTATGCCCTAGGATCGTGTAAGAGCTGGACGGAGCATAGGTGGAACAAAGAGACTACCATGAGGCCTGGGACAAAGAAACTTCCATGAGGCTTGAAACAAAGAACACAAAAGGCTATGAGGCTTGACCATGCGGTTTTGGAACAACAGGAAATGAAGGAGGGGCTGAAAGGTGGTGGAGGAGGTTGTACCAAGATTTGAATCTACCGGCCACAGGTGTAGCTTTGCTATTGGCCACAGGAGCCTAGAGCTCCCTCCCGCAATCAAGCGGGGATCCTCTCCTTGCTGGTTGCCCCTACAGGGTGACTTTCGACCCTTTCTAGGGTCCCCCAGCAAAGCGAAACTGGATGCGGAAGAGAGAGCTCACCTTCCAGACGTCCATGGCAGCTGTGTCGGCAAATCAGAAGTCTGCTCTCAGTCCTAGGAGGAAGAGGTGGGGGTCCTCTAACTTGGGTGCTTGCTCGTTATACAAATTGTTCAGCCACTTGGATGCTTCTCCTTCCAAGCTGGATGCAATCACATTGACCATAGCAGCTGAGTTCAGATAGAAATAGGCACAGTGAGAGCGCACCTGACTGAGGAAAAAGATCAATTTCTCTGGGTCCCCATCGAAGGTGGCTCTAAGAGGTGGCACCATCAGTGGTTGCTGGCCTCCCCACTGTGGATGTTGCATCCCCAACTGATGCTTCCCCATGGTGGCTGCCACAGCCCCAGTTGCTGTAAGCCTCCCAGCAGTTGTTGCACGCCCAGGGGCTGTTGCCACCCCATGGCTATTGTTGCATTGCTGTGGCACTCCCAATTGCTGTGCAACCCCCATCTGTCTCAGCGGCTGCCATAATGGCACCCCCAGCTGCTGCTAGTCTCCCAGGAGTTGCTGCATAGGTGGGGGCTGCTACCATATCCACTGCTGTTGGCCTGCAGGTGGTTTTGGTGCCCCCAGTTGCTGCAGGAACTCCTGCAGCCCCTGAGGCAGTTGTTGCTGGATCCCCATTGGTTCTGTGCCCCTCAGCAGTTGCTGCATATTTGGAGGCAGCAGTCAGTCCCAGTGCTGCTGTAGTGCTCCCAGCAGTTGCTGACCCCCTGGTGGCTGCATCATCCCCAGTTGTTACAAGGCCCCCATCTGCTGCTGCACATTTGGGGGCTGTGGCCATCCCCAGTTCAGTTGCTGCATCGCCAGCAGCTGCTGGCTTCCCACCTGGGAAGGCAGCTGCATTCCTCATTGTTGTACGGGCCCCAGGCTGGGTGGCCGGTAAGCATGTCGATCCAGGGTTTGCAGTCCCAGTGACAGCTTGGGTCACTGGGACAGCAAATTAGGTCTTAATATACCTAACAAGAACAGTTCCGGTTTAAATTCTATCTGATTTTCATCATCTTTACTAACCATCTATGAATCTTAGACCAATATTTTTTTGCAATAGAACATGTCCACCAGGCATGATAATAAGTACCCGGTTTTTGCTTACATTTCCAGCATGTATCTGATAAATTTTTAAACATTTTCGCTAAACGAACTGGTGTCATATGCCACCTATAAAACATTTTATATAAGTTTTCTTTATATGTTACTGCTTTAGTAAGTTTAATATTTTTATTCCACAATTTTTGCCAATCTTCTAATTCTATAGAATATTCAAAGTTCTTCGCCCATACTATCATTGTCTCTTTTACTTGTTCTGCTTCCATTTTCCAATTTAATAAGTATTTATAAAGTTTCTTAATCAAATGTTCATCTGTTGTTAAAAGTATTTTATCAAGTGGAGTCAGCTCTTTGTAAAATCCCATTGTTTTTATGTCTTTTTCATATCTTGTTTGAATTTGCAAATAGGACCACCATGTTAAGTCAATACCTTGTTGTTGAAGGGTTTGCCTGTCTTTGAGTTTTCCATCCTTGTCCAAAATGTCTTTATAACTAACAAGTTTATCATAATTAATCAAATTCGGATAAGCAAATGTTTCCATCGTTGAAAGCCATTCAGGAATTTTCATGTACATTTTGTGTCTAACTTTCCCCAATTCAAAGAGTAAAGCATTTCTTATAGCATGGTTTTGAAAGTACTTATGTATTTTAGCTTTCTCATACCATAAAAAGGCATGCCAGCCTAGTTGAAGATCATATCCCTCTAAATAGAGAATTCGCTTATTTCTCAGAGTAATCCATTTTTTAATTCAAAGCAAAGTAGCTGCTTGGTAATAAAGTCTCCAATCCGGAAGTCCAAAGCCCCCTCTCTCTTTCAAATCTTGTAGAAGTTTACATTTAATTCTTGTTTTCTTTCTTTGCCATATGAATCTTAATATCATTGTGTTTAAATCGTCAAAAAAAATCTTACCCAACTTTACAGGAACTGTTTGAAATAAAAAAAATAGTTTTGGTAAAATGTTCATTTTAACAGTCGCTATTCTTCCTAACAATGATAATTGGAGATTTCCCCATTTTTCCAGGTTGATTTTTATTTGTTTTATTAGTCTCTCATAATTATCCTCTTTTAATGATGAATATTTCGCCGTAAGATAGATACCTAAATATTTAACTTTTTTAGCTATTTGAAGATTTGTCTTTTTGACGAGTTGAGTTTTTTGTTCATCAGTTAAATTTTTTGTTAACACTTTAGTTTTTTTCCTATTTATTTTCAATCCAGCCACTTCTCCAAATTTTTCAATTTTCTGCAAAAGTTTAGGGGCTGTTTCCAAAGGGTCCTCTAAGATAAAGACCAGATCGTCCGCAAAAGCCTATAGTTTATATTTCTGGTCTTTAATATCAAGTCCTTTAATTTCAATATCTTGCCTGATGCTTCTAGTCAATACCTCCAAATTCAAAATAAATAACAAGGGAGAGAGTGGACATCCCTGTCTCGTGCCTTTTTTAATATCAAAGCTCTCTGTATAGTCTCCATTTATGAGTATCCTTGCTGATTGTTTCTTGTAGATCGCTTGAATTGCTTTAATAAAGTTTTCACCAAAGTCCATTTCCTGTGGTTGTTGAAACATAAATTGCCAATTTAAATTATCAAATGCTTTTTGTGCATCAAGAAATATGAGCGCCATCTGGCTCCCTGGATGATTTTCATAATACTCCAAAACATTTAAAATAATCCTTAAGTTGTTCTTTATCTGTCTTTTAGGAAGAAAGCCATTTTGGTCTGGATGAATAAATTCTATTAAAAAGCTTTTCATTCTTTCTGCCAAAATTGCAGCAAAGATTTTATAATCCACATTTAGTAATGATATTGGCCTGTAGTTTTGAATTTGTATAGAATCTGTGTCTTCTTTAGGTATCAAGGTAATATTAGCTTCAGTCCATGAATTTGGAATTTTTGTCTGTATAAAAGTTTCATTATACAAGTCCTTCAGAAAAGGAGTCACGGTATCTTGTAAGGCTGTGTAAAATTCTGCAGGTAGTCCGTCCGGCCCTGGTGTCTTACCTTTCTTTTGTCTTTTAATTGCCTCTATGATCTCCATCATTGATATTTTCTCATTTAACCTCTGTCACATATTTTCTGATATTTTTGGGAGATTTGCTTGTTTTAAATAACCCTGAATTGCCTCTTCAGAGATCGTCTCAGCCTTATAAAGTAGTTCATAAAAGGCCTTAACAATTTTTTTGATGCCATCATTATGACAGTGTATTTCACCCTTTTCATCCAATAATTTACTTATTGATTTTTTTTCTCTTTCTTTTTTCAGTCTATATGCAAGCCATCTACCAGGTTTGTTAGCATTTTCAAAAAAGTTCTGTTTGGCTCGTTTAATCTGTTGTGCCATAGTATCAGTCTCAAGTAGGTTTAATTTATGTTTTATTAAGTCCATTTGTATCTTCACATTTTTCTTTTGTGGATCAGTTTGTAATTCCAGCTCCAACATACCAAGCTGTTTTTTCAATTTGGACTGTGAAATTCTCTTTTCTTTATTCTTTTTAGCAACATAGGTTATAGCTAAACCTCTAAAGTATGCTTTTGCCATGTCCCAAACATTTTGAATAGAAGTATTTTCCTTTTTATTGATCTTAAAAAAATCCATTTCTTTTATTGCTAATTGTAAAAATTATTTTTTCTTCAAAATAGCTTTATTCAGAGACCATCTCAATCTTTTCTTATATCCTTTCCATGTCATTTTAATTGAGTTATGATCTGCCCAAATATTTGGTTCAATTTCAACTTCCTGTATCATAGTCTTCAGATCATGGGAGATCCATATCATGTCTATTCTTGACCAAGAGTTATGCCTGTTAGAGTAAAAGGTATATTGTATCTTTTCTGGATTCATCTCTCGCCATATATCCTGCAAACATAGTTCATCTTTCATTTTTAAACAAGATTTAGATAAAACATTACTTCCTTTCTTCCCTTGTTTATGGATTTTGTAGTCTCGAACTGCATCCACAATTGCATTAAAGTCTCCCAATATACAAAGACTATGATAATTTAGATCCACAAGTTTGTCATATAGTTGTTGAAAGAATAGCTCTTGTTTCTCATTGGGGGCATATATTGCCACCAACAGTATTTGTTTTTGATTCCATGAAGCCTAAAGAATCTTTTATTTGAATAGCATAATCGAAGCTAAAACCTGAATTCCCCTCCCCCAGACACATAGTATCAAAGCATAATTCCCTCCTCCAGTTAACAGTCATAAATCACATTCCCCAATTAGCTTGAAGCATGGGCTTCCTCTCCAGTTCTCCAGCCCAATTCTTTACCAGCTCTGGACTCAATAACCTTGATTCTCATGCTAAGTTTAGTGTTGTTATGTCTAGCTAGACTCTCATTCACATCCCCCCCCCAGCATCATTTAACTCTAAAAGCGAAAGGGAAAAGATTGCTACATTTTCATCTGTTGTCAATACAAAACATCCGATGTTAGCAGCATTGACACCAGATGACCGGAGGCTCATTTCTTTCTCACCCCCAGGGTAACATCAAGGGAGAGACAGTTCAAAGAGCAAGTATGCAGAGACAGTGAGAGAGATACATTGTAGCAATAGAGAAAACCAGACACAGCCCGCAGCATTTTCCCCCTCCCCTCTAAGAGTATGACAGAACCCAGAGTAATAGAAGAAATAGAATGAGAGAGAGTTGCCCTTAATAATATATGGGTTATGACACCAAGGTTGGACAACAGGATCAGGGATTACACCTCTGAGTTGGGCTACAAACAGCATTGGATTTGCATTCCCATCTCATCCCAAAGGTAGCAAAAGCTATACTATCCCAAGTTACATTTGCTGCTGAATTTCAGTATACAATTTTGGGCTGTTTCAAGACCACAAATGAGGCACTACATGCAGCCTATATAGGCTGCCCACTTCTGACTGAAGCAAATATTGATGGAAGGAATGGTGTGCCAAGACAATAATGGGCCAGAATAAAAAAGAAAATTGGATTTAATAGAATTTCAATTTAATTAAATTAAATGTCAAACCTTCAAATGCTCTGAAATCAGCCATATTTCTTCATTTTTCAGTTGCCATAGCAATGGGAGGAGGGAGATGCATTCTTATAGTTTAGTCAAAACAATAACTTTCTTATGGGAACCAAAGTCAAGCAGCCTTAATGTTTGGTGGGCTGGAGCTACCGTTAGGAAGCCCACCAAAGGTGTTAATTGGGGATTGTGAATTATGACACGCTAAGGGGTGGGGAGTTCAACTTTTAATTTGTAACCATTTGGGGGGGGGGTAACTTTCACCTTCGTTTGTGCTGATATTATGTAGCCATTAAAAGTATTTTTTGAGGAAAGCAATTGCCTTAGAATTCTTATTTCTATTGGTCCCATCTATCGGAACCATGATATTAAAGACTCCAAATTTCAATTGTGTGGTGGACGATTGCAAGGGCTGTGTTGTGAGGTGGGTGCACAGGTGAATGGCAGGGCAGGTGCAGCTTCTCTGATTGCAGGGGGGTGCAGGTGAAAGGCAAGGCAGGCGCAGCTCCTGCAATTGGGGGGCTGTCCTGGTGTGGAGCAGCAGGTGAATGGTGCATTATCTGGTACATGCAGCCATTCCCCTAACCAGCCACCCCAGACGCTGAGCAGCTGAGCTGAACTTTGGGAGTTTGGAGGGGAAGAGAAGAGCTGAGCTGTTGAGCAGCCATTCCCCTAACCAGCCGCCCCAGACGCTGAGCAGCTGAGCTGAACTTTGGGAGTTCGGAGGGGAAGAGAAGAGCTGAGCTGTTGAGCAGCCATTCCCCTAACCAGCCGCCCCAGACGCTGAGCAGCTGAGCTGAACTTTGGGAGTTCGGAGGGGAAGAGAAGAGCTGAGCTGTTGAGCAGCCATTCCCCTAACCAGCCGCCCCAGACGCTGAGCAGCTGAGCTGAACTTTGGGAGTTCGGAGGGGAAGAGAAGAGCTGAGCTGTTGAGCAGCCATTCCCCTAACCAGCCGCCCCAGACGCTGAGCAGCTGAGCTGAACTTTGGGAGTTTGGAGGGGGAAGAGAAGAGCTGAGCTGTTGAGCAGCCATTGCCCTAATCAGCCGACTCTTGAGGGCAATTGTTTGTCATTATGTTTTCTGAGTTGTTTTTACTTACTGTTTGTCCAAATTTTAAATATTTATACTTATTTAATACTATTTTAATTGAATTGTTAGATGTTATGAATGACTGGGGGGATTGACTGTTTGTGGAATGAATCGGGTTGAATGGATGAATGGATGGTTAGCTCATTGTTTTTAAATTGTTTAGTTTATAGGGTGGTTTTTGGGAGGGATAAATCGATGGCATGGATGGTGTTGTGGTTGAGTGGAATGAATGGGATGGACTGGCTAGCCTGCCTGGCGCAGCAGAGGGGGAGGGGGACGCTGGCTCTGGGGTGATAGAGGGCCAAAGTATACTGGTCTTGCTGGGGAGAGGCAGATATGGCGGGAGCCATAGGGTAGGCCATTCCCGGGGAACAAGAGCTCGCTGTTTAAAAGCGATCCCTTGCTCCGACCCTGTGAGTTCAGCCCGAAGTACTGGTGATGGGGGAAATCCGGACCCTGGGCTCAGGCTGCTGCTGCTCAATGCCAGGTCGGTTGTAAATTAAGCTCCCCTCATCCATGATCTTCTCCTGGATGAGGAGGCCGACCTCGCATGTGTGACTGAGACCTGGCTGGGCCCAGAGGGAGGAGTTCCTCTCTCTGAGATGTGTCCAGCCGGGTTTCAGGTATGGCATCAGCCACGACCCCAGGGAAGGGGGGAGGAGTGGCTATTATAGCCAAGAAGACCTTTAGCCTACACAGGCTCGCTGTTTCTGAGATTGCGGGATGTGAGTCATTCCTAGTGAAGTTGGACCTAGGGGTTCAGGTGGGCTTGTTGCTCGCATACCTGCCTCCCAGCTGCATGTCAACAGCCCTGCTTGCGCTACTCGAGGAGGTCGCTGGGCTGGCGGTTGAGTTCCCCAGGCTTATTGTCTTGGGGGACTTAAATCTTCCGTCGCTCGGCGAATCCTCTGGGTTGGCACAGGAGTTCATGGCCACCATGGCAACCATGAACCTGACTCAAGTAGTTCAGGGTCTGACTCACGAGAGGGGACACACTCCCGACATGGATTCCTCTCAGAACAGTTGAGCAATGATCTGAATTTAAGGGGCTTAGATATTTTGCCTATGTCATGGTCAGATCATTTTCTGCTACGGCTTGTTTTTAAGGCTCCAATCCTCCCCTGCAGGGAGGCGGAACCGATTAGGTGGTTCCGTCCCAGAAGTCTGATGGATCCAGAGAGTTTTCAGAGGATGCTTGGGGAAATACCGGATTCTCTCATTCACAGTTCGGCAGAGTCCCTGGTTATGGCCTGGAATATGGCTGCGAAGGGGGCTCTTGACTGGATTGCGCCGCTGCGACCTCTCTGTGGTAGCAGACCCAGGAGATCTCCTTGGTTTACTGAGGAACTCAGGGGGATGAAGCGCCAGAAGAGATGCCTAGAGAAGCGATGGAGAAAAAGTAAATCCGTATCTGACCGAACACTTTTAAGATCTTATATCAAGACTTATCAGGTGGCGCTCAAAGCGGCAAGATGCACATATCATTCTGCCTTGATTGCATCTGCAGAATCCTGCCCAGCCGCCCTGTTTAGGGTAACTCGCTCCCTCCTTAATCGGGGGGGGGCATTGATGCACCCTTGCAGGGTAGTGCTGAGGACTTTAATAAGTTTTTCGTGGATAAAATCACCCAGATTCGGATGGACCTTGACTCCAATTGGAATGCAGTGCCGGCTGATAATGATTCAGTCGAGATGACAGGGACTCATCTTGATCCTGTTGTGTGGATGGAGTTTGACCCTGTGGCACCCGATGAAGTGGACAAGGCCATTGGAGCTGTGAGCTCCGCCACCTGTTTATTGGACCCGTGCCCCTCCTGGCTGGTTTCGGCAAGCAGGGAGGTGACGCGGGGCTGGGTTCAGGAGATTGTCAATGCCTCTTTGAGGGAGGGGTCCTTTCCGGCTCCCTGCAAGGAGGCAATTGTGCGCCCCCTCCTCAAGAAGCCTTCCCTGGACCCAGCTGTATTAAACAACTACCGTCCTGTCTCCAATCTTCCCTTTATAGGGAAGGTTGTTGAGAAGGTGGTGTCACTCCAGCTCCAACGGTCCTTGGATGAGGCCGATTATCTGGGCCCTCAACAGTCAGGATTCAGGCTTGGCTACTCCACAGAAACTGCTTTGGTCGCGCTGACGGATGATCTCTGGCGGGCCCGGGATAGGGGATTTTCCACTATCCTGGTGCTACTTGACCTCTCAGCGGCTTTCGATACCATTGACCATGCTATCCTTCTGCACCGACTGGAGGGGTTGGGGGTTGGGGGCACTGTTTTGCAGTGGTTCACCTCCTACCTCACTGGTTGGTCGCAGTCGGTGTTGGTGGGGGGTCAGAGGTCGACCCCTAGGTTCCTCTCTTGTGGGGTCCCTCAGGGATCAGTCCTCTCCCCTCTGCTGTTTAATATCTACATGAAACTGCTGGGTGAGATCATCCGACAACACGGGGTGAGATATCATCAGTATGCTGATGATACCCAGCTTTACATCTCTACCCCGTGTTATTTCAGTGAAGCAGCGGAAGTGATGTGCCGATGTCTGGAGGCTGTTAGGGTTTGGATGGGTGCCAACAGGCTCAAACTCAACCCCAACAAGACGGAGTGGCTATGGGTTCTGCCTCCCAAAGATAATTCAATCTATCCATCCATCAGCCTGGGGGGGGGAGCTTTTGACCCCCTCAGAGAAGGTCCGCAACTTGGGCGTCCTCCTCGATCCACAGCTAAATTTGGAACATCATTTTTCGGCTGTGGCGAGGAGGACATTTGCCCAGGTTTGCCTGGTGCAGCAGTTGCAGCCCTATTTGGACCGGGAGTCTCTGCTCACAGTCACTCATGCCCTTATCACCTCGAGGCTCAACTACTGTAATGCTCTCTACATGGGGCTACCTTTGAAAAACGTTCAGAGACTTCAGGTAATGCAGAATGCAGCTGCGCGAGCAGTGTTGGGCCTGCCCAGAAATGCCCACATTTCGGCATCACTCCGCGAGCTACATTGGCTGCCTATTGGTCTCCGAACGCAATTCAAAGTGTTGGTTATGACCTATAAAGCCCTACATGGCATCGGACCAGGTTATTTATGGGACCGCCTGCTGCCTCACGAAACCCAGCGACCGGTTAGGGCCCACAGAGTCGTCCTTCTCCAGGTCCCGTCAGCCAGACTGTGTCACCTGGCAGGGCCTAGGGGAAGGGCCTTCTCTATTGCGGCCCCGGACCTCTGGAATCAACTCCCCCCGGAGATCCGTATCGCCCCCACCCTCTCCACCTTTCGTAAACTCCTTAAGACGCATCTCTGCCGACAGGCCTGGGACGGTTGACATCTTGCCCCTAGCCAGTGTATGTTTGTGTGTACGTTTGCTGAATGAATGGTTTCTTAATTTAGGGGTTCTCTTTTTTATATATGTATTTTTTATATATGTATTATGTAGTTTTTTATATTGGATTTCTATTTATGCTCTGAGCTGCCCTGAGTTCCCGGAATAGGGCGGCATAGAAATTTAATAAATAATAATAATAATAACAACAACAACAACAACAACATTCATCTCATGTGTTAAGCAAGCAAAGCACCAAATGTCTGTCTCAGAAACATATGGTTATCATATGTTTGTGATGTCGAGCCTGCCGATTAAATGCATTTTAAATTTATTTTTTATGCTGCTTGCTTACTCAATAAATCCCCTCTGTGAATCAGCAACAACCAAAGTGATTGCTGCACAGCACCTCAATTCTTTATTGCCATGGCTGTTATTAATAATGCTGCTGCAATTTCAACTCATAAAGGGGTATTTAATATTTCCTACCAGTTGGTAGACATATTTGCCTACTGAGAATGCAATCACTTGTTGGCAATCACACACTGCTCTTGCAACACCATGGATTCTCCCTGCTACCCATCTGATTGGCTGGCAGCTAACTGTCCCATGTGGCCAAAAGCCCATGACAAAGGGGGCCTCAGCAAATGGGCCAGGTTGAAAGGCACGAGGCAGAAGGTGCGGGGCCCATTGGCCAGGGAGAATGGGCAGGGGTGGGCCAGCCAAGGAGGAATGCTGGAGGCAAATGGACAGTGGTGGGAGCCTCGAGGAGAAGGAAACGTGGCCAAGGGTAGGAACCTTATGGTCCTAGACCCACCCAGTAGATAGGGATGAGAATGAATGACATGCCTTAAGTTACTCAGGGAGTTTCTCTAGCTAGGAATAGGCTGAACTTAGTTTCCTTAAACCAGTACACGTCATTTAAGAGGGAAATTAAACCAACACATAAATCATCACACATACATGGAAGAAGAGTGGCCACTATAATCAGGAGATAAAAGTAGTTGGAAGACCTGTTCCAAAGTTCAGCTGGACTGATGTTGGTGGTATGAAAAATAGGGGAAAACAGCAATTCTTCCTTTCTTAACCATTTCTTAGCCTCTTTTTATTCTTTAGCTTGAATAACTCTTTTCCTTTCCTTCACAACATGGCAATCAAAAGGAGGAATATAGTCTCAATGTACAAGTTTTACAAAAGTGTAAAACTTGTACATTGTTGATTACAAAATAGGGCAAGCATGTTTGTATAATTTTTATCTTGTATGCTTATTTTATTTTTTATTTTTTTTGAAGAAGTTTTATTAATTTTATAATCATAAACAAAAAAGAAAAACAAATAGAATACCACTCAGCTTAATACAATCTTTTACGACTTTCTCTCATAAAAAACAAAGCATACATTCTTTTAAAATACTTAATATAACTATGGGTGTTGCTCGGCAGCACCCCCTTCACCACATCCCCCTCTTTCTTCCTCCCTACGTACTACAATCCCCCCGCCCTCTCTCTCCCTCCCTCACTCTCCACCCTCCTCTCCTACCTACCTACTTCCCTTCACCTTCACTCCTCAGTCTACCCCCTCCAGATGTGGTCCAGAGGTACTGTCCGAGCAACCCCTCTTATATCTATCAAATATATCGTTCTTATATATTACCAATATTGCAGTTTGAGTAGACCATTACACCCCCCTTACCCCCCCCCGACTTCCCAAAGTGAATACAGGGTAAAACACAAGAAAACCCACTAAACTAAACAAAACTAATATTTAAATCCTAATAATAATTTAACTATATTTTCAATCTAACATATAAAAATTTAACTATATAGTAAATACAATTTCTTAACTTGATATTTCCCTTGTATATACTCTATCCATTTTTTCCAGTCCAACATATATTTTTCATTTGAATGATCCTTCAAATATGCAGATATTTTGGCCATTTCTGCCAAATTTATAACTTTCAAAGTCCATTCTTCAATAGATGGTATTTCAGGCTTCTTCCAATATTGTCCCACCAACAATCTTGCTGCTGTAATCAAGTTCAAAATTAAGTTCATCTCTATGGTGGTGCAGTCTTTTATAATACCTAGCAAAAACAACTGTGGTGAAATTTCAATACATTTTTTCAAAATATTTTGAAGTATCCACCATATTTTTATCCAAAAGGCCTTAATTTTTCTACAAGTCCACCATACATGAAAATAAGTAGCGTCCGTACATTCACATCTCCAGCACTTAGGTTGTAAATTAGGGTACATATATGATAATTTTTCGGATCCAAATGCCATCTATAAAACATTTTTTTTAAAAAAATCCCTTAGATGTTGCGCTTGTGTAAATCTTACATTTTTCACCCAGATCCTCTCCCAAGTCTCCATCATGATTGGTTGTCCACAATTTTGTCCCCACTTAATCATACAGTCCTTAACTAATTCAGTTTCAGAATCAATTTCTATCAGTACATTATACAATCTTTTAATATGCATAGACCTTTGGTCTCTAACTTGTTCAATTAAATTTTCATCTGATTGAGATAAACCGATCTTCAAGTCTTTTTTCCATCTAGTCTGCAATTGTAAATATGGAAACCAAGTATGGACTATTCCTTCATCTCTTAACATGTTAAAGGACTTTAATAGTAAAGAATTCCCTTCTTTAATTAGGAGTTTCTCATAGGGCACCACATCTTGAACTTGTGTTCTGTTTATATTCTCTATTGCATGTCTGGGGACTCTCCAAACAGGAATCTTTTCATGTAATATATACTGATACTTTTTCCAAACACGCAACAGAGCACTTCTCAATAGGTGCTCTTTGAAACTCCTATCCATCTTTTTATCATAAACTAAATATGCATGCCAGCCATATAATAAACCATACCCTTCAATATTCAATATTCTATCATTAGTTAAGTTAACCCAGTCACTTATTGCTACTAAAACAGCAGCATGGTAATATAACTTAAAATTGGGCATTTTCAAACCACCTCTTTCCCTTATATCCTGAATAATTTTTAATTTGACCCTCGGTTTCTTGCCATTCCAAATAAATCTATTAATACCCTTCTGCCACTCCTCCAAATTCGCATCTTTTTAAAGTATAGGTAAAGAAATAAAAATTTTGGCAATACATTCATTTTAACTGCCGCTATCCTACCCAACATAGATAATTGTAATTTTTTTCCATTTATCCAGTTCTATTTGTATCTGTCTGGTAGCCATAGTATATTCAGTCACTTTTAAAAAGTTAATTTAAATAAAAAAGAATCCTTACAAATATGTTGCCAAAATAATGTCCTCTTCTTATCTTCTTTCAAGTCAAAATTTAATTGTAATTTATAGGGTTTTAAAGTTTAAATCTGAGCGGTCGCTCCGGCTTTGCTCTAAGAAAAAAGAAAGAAAAAAAATCACTTTCACTTTCCCCGTCACTTTCCCTTTACAGTGAAAGCGATCGCCATCTTGGATACATTATGTTGATTGTAGAAATATGTGGTCAGAAGTAAAATAAAAAAATACTTGCAATAAAGAACTCCTGTATTCACTCCGCCTGCATACAGGTCTCTCTTAAAAATTTATTTGAAGCAGGGATGGTCGCGGCGTCTTTTTCTGTCAGAAGCGTCCCAGGGCAGGAGCGTCTTTGAGCGCCTGGGGAGCTCTCACTCTTTCCCCCTGAAAACTTTTTCAGGGGTTTTTTAGAGGAGCTCAACCCATGCCCGTTGCTCTTCACCCCTTCTTTGCCTGAAGGGGGGATTTTTCACTGCAAAAAACAGCTGATGTTCACTGTTTTTGCAGCTTTACAAAACCCCGGGAACGGAGCCTCCGAAGGAGGCTGTGGCGACACCAGCGGAGCCACCGGAAGTCCCTTATTTTATTTTGATGTTCTACTCCATAAGGTTTTTTTTTAAAAAAATAAGTTTTATTTAGTCTGGTTTGCAGACCTGTAATAAAGAATTTGATTTGATTTGATTTTGTCTCAAGGCTAGTTTAGATTTTCTAGATGTACTTGGGGTTGAGGTATTCAGGGACCAGGAAGGCTATGGTCCCCAATTATAAAGCTAAAAAAATTATAATTTTGAATCCTTCACTGTAAACTGCCTAAAGCCACAACTGTTTCAGTTGAATGGCCATATACATTTCTTAAATAAACAAATAAAAATATCCTGCCAATTTGTGGCTACTTCTTCACAACTTATTCCAGTTCAGAATGTTGCATTTTCTTCCCTCTTTGTGTAGGCAAAGACTGTTGGGGGAATTAAAGCCCACATATCTTTCTTTAATGATAGGCTTGTTCTTTTAGTCGATGTCATATAAGATTCCTTATAATTCCAGTGGGATCCATCCAGGAAGCTTAAGAAAGATAGAACATGACTAAAGCACATTTATAATAATAAGGGCAACATAGAAGCATAGTTAGTATAAATCCTGCTTATCTTATCCATCACCCAAATATCAATGAACTTGTGTCTGGTCAAACTAATTTAAATAAAGGTTTCAAATATCCTTTCCCATGTATCTGAATAAAGGGATGAGAAAGAAATAAAAAATCCAAATATTTGGATTTAATTATGGAAAAGAGGATGAATATTTAATATCACATGTACTGACAGCCGTGAGAATAGCATTTGCCCAATTTTGGAAAAGTGAGAACTTACCATCTGACCAAATTATAATTACAAAAATCTTAGAATGTGCAGAAATGGACAGAAATTATTGCTATTTTTAGTGATTATAAGTGTTTAATACTATATTAACTATTGTTATTTAATATTTGTATCCAGACGATAGTCCACTTGCTAAAGTCCACTTGCATTGAATGACTACTGAACCTACCCTAACTCCTTTTCCTAACCCTACCTAATACCCATACTGACCCTATCCCCAACCCTAATCTTTCCTACCCTTATAAAACCTAATAAAATTTAATTTAAAAAAGTAAAAAAAGAAAAGAAAATTACCTATGGGTTAACCAAGTTCAAGACGATGGATTGAAGGCTGTGACACTGCTGTGTGTTTGTGGTCAAGCAACCTTCAACATTGCAGAGAACTTGATTGCACCAGCACTGCTTGAGCCATTGCGTACTCAGAACTTAAGAAGATGCTCAAAGAACATTTTGAGCCCAAGCTTTCGGTCATCGCATGCCTGGCAGCATGCCTTCGAACAACAAAACCAATGTCCCAGCGAGTCCACTGCCGACTTCATAGCCACCCTTCATCAAGCGGCCCAGCTATGCGAATTCAAAGACCTTGAGGAACGACTGAGGGACCATTTAGTTTGTGGTTTAAGGAATTGGGAGCTGCAACAGAAGATCTTTGCAAAAGAGACTATTTCGTTCCAAGATGCGTTGAGGGAGATCATGACTGAAGAAGCAGCGAGCAGAGCTTTTAAGGCCCTGCGGCTCTCCAAGAACCCTCCTTACATGGAGGCTGTCCACCAGGAAGACACCAAAAGAGTTGAAGACTCTGAATCGGACCACGAATTCGATAGGTTACAGCAACCTCCTGAAAAAAGGCCTCAGCATCCATTTGACAAAGCAGTTCCCTTCCCTCTATGCGTCAGGTGTGGAGGTCGACACAAGCGGGTGGAATGCCAATTACTGAGTTCTGAGTACGCAATGGCTCAAGCGGTGCTGGTGCAATCAAGTTCTCTGCAATGTCGAAGGTATTAAACACTTATAATCACTAAAATAGCAATAATCATAAAGGTAATAGTTAATCAATAAGTCTCATTCAGCCTATTAAATTTCACATTCCTTTCTCGCTAGCTGATATTGTTAACCATTGATAGAATTTTTCCCATGTTTTAAAATAAACTGAATCTTCTTTCCCTTTAATCTCTAACGTTAGTCTGTCCATTTCTGCACATTCTAAGATTTTTGTAATTATAATTTGGTCAGATGGTAAGTTCTCACTTTTCCAAAATTGGGCAAATGCTATTCTCATGGCTGTCAGTACATGTGATATTAAATATTCATCCTCTTTTCCATAATTAAATCCAAATATTCCTAGCACGAACAATTCTGGTTTAAATTCTATCTGTATTTTGGTCATCTTTTTCAACCATATGTGAATCTTAAACCAAAATTTCTTTCCGTAAGGACATATCCACCAGAGATGATAGTAAGTGCCTGGTTTTTGCTTACATTTCCAGCAATTATTTGATACATTTGTAAACATTTTTGCTAATCTAACTGGTGTCATATGCCATCTATAAAACATTTTATATAAATTTTCTTTGTATGAAACTGCTTTAGTAAGTTTAATATTTCTGTCCCAAAGCTTTTACCAATCTTCTAAATCTATAGAATATCCAAAAAAATTGCCCACACTTTTACTTGTTCTTCTTCCATCTTCCAATTTAGAAGAAATTTATGAAGTTTCTTAATCAAATTTTCATCTGTTTTCAAAAGTATTTTATCAAGTTGTATCTGTTCTTTGTAAAATCCCATTGATTTTACATCTTTTTCATATCTTGTTTAGATTTGTAAATATGACCACCATGTTAAGTCAATGCCTTGTTGTTGAAGAACTTGCCTGTCTTTATAAGTAACAAGTTTATCATAATTAATTAAATTTGGGTAAGCAAATGCTTCCATTGTTGAAAGCCATCCTGCTATTTAATATAAATTTTATGTTTAATTCTCTCCCACTCTGGAAGCAGTACATTCCTTATAGAGTGGTTTTGAAAATATTTATGTACTTTGTTTTTCCTGTACCACAGGAACACATGCCAACCCAATTGTAAGTCATGTCCCTCTAGGTAAAGAAGTCTTTTATTTCTCAATGTAATCCATTCTTTGAGCCAAAGTAGGATAGCTGCTTGATAATAAAGTCTCCAGTCTGGAAGTCCAAAACCCTCACTATCTTTAGATTCTTGTAACATTTTGGTTTTAATTCGTGCTTTCTTCCCTTGCCATATAAATCTCAATATTGTTACATTTAAATCGTCAAAAAATTTCTTGCCTAGTTTTACAGGGGCTGTTTGAAACAGGAAGAGTAGTTTCAGTGAAATATTCATCTTCACAGTGGTGATTCTTCCTAACAATGACAATTGAAGATTTTTCCATTTTTCCAAGTCTACTTTTATTTGTTTCAGTAGTCTTTCATAATTATCTTCTTTTAATGTTGTATATTTTGATGTTAAATGGATACCTAAATATTTAACTTTTTTTAGCTATTTGAAGATTTGTCTTTTTTGCAAATTGGGTTTTCTGTTTGTCAGTTAAGTTTTTTGTTAATACCTTACTCTTTTCCCTATTTATTTTCAGGCTGACCACTTCTCCAAATTTCTCTATTTTCTGTAGAAGTTTAGTAGGTATTTCTAATGGCTCCTCCACGATAAAAACCAAATCATCTGCAAATGCCTGTAGTTTGTACTTCTGTTCTTTTATTTCCAACCCTTTAATTTCCGTATCCTGCCTAATGTTTCTAGCCAAGACTTCCAGTGTAAGAATAAATAGCAGAGGTGATAATGGACATCACTGTCTTGTGCCTTTTTTGATGTCAGAAACTTTCTGTATAGTCTCCATTTAACAATATCCTTGCTGTTTGTTTATTATAAATTGCTTGGATTGCATTTGTGAAGTTTTTGCCAAAGTCCATTTCCGTCAGCTGTTGAAACATAAATTGCCAGTTTAAGTTGTCAAATGCTTTTTGTGCGTCAAGAAATATCAATGCCTATTAAAAAAAGGTACTAGACAGGGATGTCCACGGTCTCCCTTATTATTTATTCTTACACTAGAGGTATTGGCTAGAAATATTAGACAAGATATGGAAATTAAAGGACTGGAGATTAAAGACCAGAAATATAAACTACAGGCTTTTGTGGATGACTTGGTTTTTATTTTAGAGGAGCCACTGGAAACAACCGATAAACTCTTGCAAAAAATTGAGAAATTTGGAGAAGTGGCTGGACTGAAAATAAATAGGGAAAAGACTAAAGTATTAACAAAAAACTTAACAGATAAACAGAAAATCCAACTTGCTAAAATGACAAACCTTCAAATAGTTAAAAAGAAGTTAAAAATTTGGGTATTTATTTAATTGCAAAATATACTACATTAAAAGAAGATAATTATGAGAGATTAATGAAGCAAATAAAAATAGACTTGGAAAAGTGGGAAAATCTTCAATTATCACTGTTAGGAAGAAAAGCAACTGTTGATGAATATTTTACCAAAGCTAATTTTTCTATTTCAAACAGTTCCTGTTAAGCTGAGTAAGAAATTTTTTGATAATCTAAATGTAATAATTTTAAGATTTATATGGCAAAGAAAGAAAGCTAGAATCAAATGTAAACTGTTACAAGAAGCTAAAGATAGAGGGGGCTTCGGACTTCCAGATTGGAGACTTTACTATCAAGCAGCTATTCTGCTTTGGCTCAAAGAATGGATAGTATTGAGAAATAAAAGATTGCTTTATTTAGAGGGACATGATCTTCAACTAGGTTGGCATGCTTTTATATGGTATGAGAAAACTAAAGCGCATAAATATTTTCAAAATCACGCCATAAGAAACATATTACTTTCAGAATGGGAGAAAATCAGCCATAAAATGAATATGAAAATACCTGAGTGGCTTTCAACAACGGAAGCATTCGCTTATCCAAACCTGATTAACTATGACAAACTGGTTAGTTATAAAGATATTTTGGATAAAGATGGAAAACTTAAGGACTGGCAAATTCTTCAACAACAAGGTATTAACTTAACATGGTGGTCCTATTTGCAAATTCAAACAAGATACGAAAAAGATATAAAATCAACAGGATTTTACAAAGAACAGAGTCCATTAGATAAAATTATGTTAAAAACGGATGAGAATTTGATTAAGAAACTCTATAAATTTCTTCTAAATTGGAAGATGGAAGAAGAACAGGTGAAAAAGACAATGATATTATGGGCAAAGAACTTTGGATATTCTATAGATTTAGAAGACTGGCAAAAACTTTGGGATAAAAATATTAAGCTTACAAAAGCAGCAGCATATAAAGAAAATTTATATAAGATGTTTTATAAATGGCATATGACAGCAGTTCGCTTAGCGAAAATGTTTTAAAATGTATCGAATACTTGTTGGAAATTAAACAACAGCCAGGTACTTATTACCATGCCGGGTGGGTATGGCCTAATGCTAAGAAATATTGGTTTAAGATTCATAGATGGTTGGAAAATATGATGAAAATACAGATAGAATTTGAACCGGAATTGTTTTTGCTAGAAATATTAAGACCTAATTATGGTAAAGAGAATGACTATTTGATATTATATGTTTTAACAGCGGCAAGTATAGTATTTGCCCAATTTTGGAAAAATGAAAATCTACCATCTGACCAGGCTATAATTACTAAAAGTTTAGATTGTGCAGAAATGAATAGATTAACATTGAAGATGAAAGAGAAAGACGATTCAGTTTATTTTAAAACTTGGGAAATTTTTTATCAATGGTTAGAGACATGTTAGAATCTGAAAAGAATCTAATATTATAGAATAGATGATGGATTTTTAACTGAGTTATAGTTCATAGGTTGATAACATCTTTATTTTCAGTGATTCTTAACCGTTAATGTTGACAATTATGATTAGTTGAGATTTTACTACTTACATTTATTTACATAGATGAATTTTATCTGTTTATTAATTGTTAGTAATATGGTTATAGTTAATCTTATTTTAAAATGGCTGAGTATGATACAAATTATATTCATTCACTATTAGGATCCGGACGGTAGATTGTTTGTTAAAGTACGAGATTATTGTACCTACCCTTATTCCATCCTAAATTTCCCACCCCCTTCCCTCCCCATACCTGTATTGTTCCTACTCTTTCCTCATTTATATAAACTTAATAAAATATTTATAAAAAAAAGAAATATCAATGCCATCTGTTTCCCTGGGTGATTTTCATAATATTCCAAAACATTTAAGATAATCCTTTATCTGTCTTTTAGGCAAAAAGCCATTTTGATCTATATGGATAAATTCAGTCAAGAATTTCTTCATTCTTTCTGCCATTATTGAAGCGAAGATTTTGTAATTCACATTTAATAACGATATTGGTTTATAGTTTTTTATTTGTGTGGGATTGGTATCTTCTTTAGGTATCAAGGTAATGTTGGCTTCAGTCCACGAATTAGGTATTTTTGTCTCTGAAAAGATTCCATTATACAATTCCTTCAAAGTCAGACTTATTATATCTTGTAGCGCTACATAAAATTCTGCAGGAAGTCCGTCAGGCCCCGGTGTCTTATCTTTCTTCTGCCTTTTTATTGCCTCTGTGATCTCCATCATTGTTATTTTCTTGTTTAATATATGTCGCATATTCTCTGGAACGTTTGGAAGGTCAGCTCTTTTTAAATAGTCCTGTATTGCCTCTTTGGAAGCCAGCTCTGCCTTGTAAGGTGTCTTATAGTAGGCCTTGATAATTTTTTTCATTGCATCATTGTGGAAATGTACCTCGCCTTTTGAATCTTGTAGCTTACTTATCATTCTTTTTTCTCTTTCTTTCTTCAATTTATATGCCAGCCATCTACCCAGTTTGTTAGCGTTTTCAAAAAAGTTCTGTTTAGATAATTCGATCTGTTGTGCCATTATATCCATCTCAGTTAAGTTTAATTTATGTTTTATTAATTCCATTTGTGTCTTCAACATCTTCTTTTGTGGATCAGATTGCAAATCAGATTCCAATTTGCTAAGTTCTTCTTTCAACTGGTGCTGTAATTGTTTTTTTTCTTTGTTCTTTTTAGCAGCATACATTATGGCCAAATCTCTGAAGTATGCTTTAGCCGTATCCCATACATTTTGGAGGGAGGTTTCTTCTTTCTTATTTATTTTAAAGAAAAAATCCATTTCTTTTGTTGCTGTTTGTAGAAATTCTTTTTCTTTTAATATAGATTTATTCAGCGACCAACTTAGTTTTTTCCTGGTTCCTTACCAAGTCATTTTAATTGGACTGTGGTCTGCCCAAATATTAGGTTCTTTTTCAACCTCTTGTATTATAGTCTTTAAATCATAAGATGTCTATTCTTGACCATGATTTATGTCTGTTTGAGTAAAATGTATATTGTGGTTTTTCTGGATTCGTCTCTCTCCATATGTCTTGTATAAGCAGTTCATTTTTCATTTTTAAAAAGGCCTTAAGTAGGGTATTTTCCCCTTTCCCCTTTTTTTATAGCTTTTATAGTCCCATGTTGCATCAACTATTGCATTAAAATCTCCCAGTATACAAAGGTTTTAGTGATTTAAGTCCACAAGTTTATTATGTAGTTGCTGATAGAACTGGTCTTGCTTCTCATTGGGTGCATATATTGCGACCATCAATATTTGTTTTTGATTCAACATAATTTCCACCATTAATATTCTCTCCTCTTCATCAGCATAAACTTGTTTTGGATTCAACTTTTCCTTTATATAAAAAGCTATACCTCTTTTCTTTTGAAGTGCCAAGGAGAAGTAAAGCTTACCCATTTTTGGTTGTTCTAAAAGTCTAGAATGTTGTCTCTTAATATGTGTCTCTTGAAGACAAATTATGTCCATTTTCAACTTTTGTAGCCTAATAAAGATTTTCCTCCTTTTTGAAGGAGAGTTCAGACCATTTATATTTATTGAAAGAATTCCAACCTCCTCCATAGCTTCAGTTATATCTAGACTTCAGTCTTCTAGGAGAGTTTATCTGGTCTTTCGGTCTTACGTCTTCCTCTGATTGGGTCTTTTTGGGTTCTTCCTCTTTGACTTGTTTAGATGCTCCTGCAATGGTAATTTTCTCTTGTTTCTTGGATTCAGAGTCGCCTTTTTCCAGAAAAGTTCTGTGGTTGTTAAAAAATTCCACTGCTTTAAGTGGAGTATCCAATCTGTATCTTTTCGAGTCCCAGAAGATTAATAATCCTTCTGGGACGAACCATCTGAACTTCACACCTTTATCAACTAGTTTACTTGTTAAGAATTGGTATTCTCTTTGGGCTTCTCTTATTCTTCTAGGAATTTGCTTAAGAACTATTAGCTCTTTTTCTTTGTATTTCAGTGGTTGATCTCTTATTGCTCTCAGAATCTCATCTCATATAGATCTTTTGAGGAATCTTACATGGACTTCCCTGGGCATTCTGTTTCTTCTGGCATAGCTTGAATTAACTCTAAAGACCTAATCTATTTCTCAATTCATTTGGTTCTTTTCCATTCCAAGTAACTCTGCAAGTAACTCACTCATCAAATCTAACAAATTCTCCTCCTTCTCTTCTATTACATTTTGGAATCTTAGAAAATATGATGCTCTTTCCATCTCCATCAGAGTGAGGCTGTCTTCCAATTCTGTGTTAGAATGCACCAATCTCTGGTTCTCACCTTGCAAGAATTCTAATTTCTGATCAACTTCCACTGACTTATCTTCCATTTTTTGAATTATTTGTTGATTATCTGTAATCGCCTGTTGAAAGGTTTCCATTTTTTGGTTCATTTTAATGAGATCATTTTTCAGGTCTTCATAATTTTTATCCATATCCTTTTTCAGGTCTGCCACCTGAGCTGCAATTGCTTGTAGTATCACCTGGGTATCCTTTTGTTGAGATTCCACTCTTTCTTGTTGTAGGAATGTAGTAATTGATTTTTGAGGAACTGGGCTTGCTGAGGTCGAAGCAGGTGTGGAGGAGCCCTTTCTCACCCCTTTGGCCAAATTTGAAATACTCATCTTCCAATTATTGTACTATATTATAATCCACCAGGTGGCCCAGTGGCCAATTATAATCCAAAATGCTCCTATTACTAGGAGAAGAAGCCAGACATGGTTCAAAAAGGGAAAAAAGTAATTCCAATGGGGGGCTAGACGGAGACCCCAAAAGCATCCAAAAAGAAAGAGCATTCCAGCAAGAGGCAAACAAAATTAATGATAATGAAAAACTGGAAAGAGGGAGAAAACACTCCCACCAAAAAAGAAAAAAAAAGATGTCCAAAAAACAAGGAAGAGTCCAAAAAGGAAAAAGAAAAAAAATAGAAAAAAAGGAAATAAGTCCCCCCAAAAGAAAAAAAATTGTAGAAAAAAATATCCAATTTATAGTCCAGCAAATTCTATTCAGCAACAAGGAGGAAAGCCAAAACGAAAGAAAAAGAGCTCCTTAATGTTCAATTGTTCTTAGAATAAATCTGTATTGTACAGCCAGGGCCAGGCAGGAGAGAACAAATAAAATAGAGGGAGAAGAAGAAAAAAGTATCTTTAAGTAAATCAAAGTCAGATAAGAATGTCTGGGCGTTCAGCCAAGTGTCTGGACGTTTAGCCAAGTTCCCCAGCTGAATAAACAACCACTAATGAAGAACAAAGGGAAAGAAGCTTTCAGTGTAGCCACAGGAGGAACAATGTATCTTTCCCAGGCATTTAGACAGGAAGGGGAAAAAAACCTGTTAATAGTAAAAGAAGAGGTTTCTGAAGTTTTAAAGAAAAAATATAACTAGAATAGCTTTCCCCAGTAAAAATATTGTTTTTCAAAAAGAAAATAAGTTTCTCAAGTTTTTATTAACACTTTAAAAACTTTAATATAGTCCAAATTAGTTTTTCTCTTTTGTAGTGCGATGAAGCTTAAACCGCTGCTTGTGCAAGAGGGGAAAAATTCCTCCCTCCTCCTTTCAGGCTTCACGCTCTCATTAAAGACAGGCTATTTCAGATAAAAATCTACCTTCCAGAGAAAAGAAGAGCATATTCTCACCCAGATCAGCTGCTTGCTGTCAAACTCAGCTATTTCTTCATCTCCGATGATCAGCTGTTAATGGCGGATCACATAAATGCATTCCTCCTTTCTTCTGCTGGTTCCAGGGGCTGCTTTGACTTCAGCGGGCCAGCTACTGCCGGCCCGCGTTCCTCAAAGATTCACACTTCAGTGGCCACCTCTCCGGGGTGGCATTTGGCCCAAATGGACCCACCAGCAGAAGAATATCGGACCCAGGGGATGGAGAGTCATTTCCCTCGGTCTAGACTCAGCAACAGCCACCAGAAATCCCCAACCCACAAGTAATTTTCAACTCTCGCAGTGTAGGAGCTCCACCTCTCTGGATGAGTGACGTTGAATTCGGAGAGTTTTCCTATCTTCGCCATGGTGAGTTTTTCACGGCCTTTTCAATGCCTCGTGCTGCACAGACTTCCGTGTGACTTCCAGGGCAAATCCTTGGAAGCACTCTCCTCCAGCATTTCCATACTGGCAGGATAGAGTCAGGGGATGGAACGCCATTCCGACCAAGCATCTGCTAGGCCTAACCCCCGTAGTGACTCAGCTCTTTGGTTTGTGGCAGCATGATCCCACCTTGGTCGACAATGTTAAGTTTGCTGTTCGTTGCGGCATTGAAGAGGCAGCAGGTGAAACAGAACTCTCTTTATTGCAAAGGCAAAACCAAAACTGAAAAGCATATGCTCCACCCCTATTTACACATTCAGCTTAGGGGGCGGCAACCAATCAGATCACAGTATTCTCCCACTTAAATGCATACTAAATAGTCTGTAGACAGAAAGTCTGGCTGGCAGGCCACATGGTCTGCTAACTGTTCTTACACAAATCCCAGCAACCTGTTTCACAAATTTAACTCAATACAGTACATATACTTTAATATAGAAATAAGATGCATTTTGTAATTAAATTTGATACTTGACTCACCCATCACCCAGCTTATCTATCAAATTATTCTGATATTTATAAAGAATACATCCCATCCATATGATGCACCATCATCCTCTCACTTTGGAACATCTGCCTATTCTTAGAACTTTACGTTCAAAGACTTTCATCTCATGATTATTTTGAACTGATAGAGCCTATATAAGAATGATTGACAATTTCCAATTTCAAGCTGTCTCTAGGCACAATGGTCACATTCAGAAAATTGGTATAGTCAAATAAAAAGTACGTATCCCACCTGGATTCACTTATATACATATACTTAAAATTAAAAGCAGTGAAACCTCTGTATTTTGCTTTTCAACATTTCATAAAAGCCATTTGGAAAATTGATTTCAGCTTTTAAAAGACCTGATTTTTTTTTTCATTTGCTGGTCACACGACAATTACAATACAGTACCTGTTAACCAGATGCTTTTGGAAACAAAGGCCCAAAATGAAAAAGACACGATCTCTAATTTAGGGGTTGTTGTCTTACATATGCATTGTACTCAGGTGACATTTATTTTTTAAAAAAATCTGGAAAAATTACAAGGCATTATTCTAAATGTTCTCTGGAGGTATACTGAATCTTCATAAGCTTTGAACTTATGGATCTGAGCATTTGTAGGGATTGCAGGATAGCAGCCTTATAGCTATTGTCACAAGAACTTTGGGATGAAACCAGATATTTTTAATCATTGAAATTGTGCTGCAATGTTCAAAACAAGTGAATTGTGTTTGGCTTTTTACATGATTCACATTTTTTTAACTTAACAGAAAAACAGTACAAACCAAGTATGGCATTCCAAGGGATTTACTGCTTCCTATCAGTATATATGTTCTGCAGTCATAACAGTGAGACCTAATCAGATCCTATAACATTTTTCTAGAAAACATTTTCTATTTGGGGATTGTAAATGTGCTGGTATGGTTATGATAAAACCAGTTTACTGTTTATAAGATTTTTCCTGCCTGCCTGCCTGCCTGCCTGCCTGCCTGCCTGCCTGCCTGCCTGCCTGCCTGCCTGCCTGCCTGCCTGCCTGCCTGCCTGCCTGCCTGCCTGCCTGCCTGCCTGCCTGCCTGCCAAGATGAAGAAGAAAGCAGCAATCTGAAAGATAGGCCCAACTCTGAAATACTGAGCTATTGACCTATATGCTTATTTTCAATATTTCAATTCTATCAGCTAAGAAGTCAACTTCAAGTAAAGGAATTACTTTTGATGGTACTTGAGAAGTCATTTGTTTTAACTCAAACTCTTCTTTAGGAATTATGAAATCTAAATTAGAATCCAAAAAAATTATGCCATAAGACTTTTCCAAGCCCCTAATTACAATTAGATTTGTGGCAAGAGAATAGGAAACGGATGCAAATGGAAACTAATGAAAAGGTTTGTTTTTTAAAGGATAAGAGAATAGAAATAAAACTTAAATAGAAAATCCAAAATTGAGCAGATAGGGTAAAAGCTGAGGGAGAAGGATATGAGCAAAACAAAGCAAATGTTTCTCAGAACATGTTTGGCCAGAAAGAAAAATGGGAGACATGGCACAGAAAAAGAGGAGAGAAAAAGGAAAAGAAATTTAGGTGAGAAAACAAACTAAAAGCAAAGAAGTTAGAAATAAGAAGAGAGTATGGGTCTCCTTTATCTATAGCAGTATTTTCCAACCTCAGCAACATTAAGGCGTCTGAAGTCTAACTCTTTAGATCATCTGGAGAACTATTTACAGTATTATTCTATATCTTTTTGATCCAAAAATATAAAATAAACGTAAATAAACCTATTCTTATGCTATGCATTTAATAAGTGTGTGTCAGTCCTTGTCTTAAATGACAATGTAATTAATAGTAGCGAATACCTGTAGCTTGGGTATGAAGGATGAAGGTTTGTTCTCTGAGCTTGTGGGTTGGTTTCCAAACTTTTCATTACCAGGCTAGGTAACATTCTTCAGCAGAGTTTAAGGGGTGTCAGTGTCAAGTTCGGAGAATGAACAAGCTTGGAGAATGAACCTTCACCCTCAGTTTAATTCATTTCAGATTTGGAAGAGGGGCATCATAGGGAAGATATGAAGAAATCCTCAAATTCCAATTTTGAACTTTAAATTTTAATCTGATATCATTATCGTTCTATTCTAAGGAATCTTTCACAAAAGGTAATCAATTGCTATACCTGCAGCACCCATGTCAATGGAGCCACAGCTTTGAGTAATAATTTCAAAATAATAATAATAATAATAATAATAATAATAATAATAATAATAATAATAATAATGTTGGAAGGGACCTTGGAGGTCATCTAGGCCAACCCCCTGCTTAGGCAGGAAACCCTATACCATTTCGGACAAATGGCTGTCCAGTCTCTTCTTAAAAACCTCCAGTATTGGAGCATTCACCGCCTCTGGAGGCAGGTTGTTCCACTGGTTAATTATTCTAACTGTCAGGAAGTTTCTCCTTAGTTCTAGGTTGCTTCTCTCCTTGATTAGTTTCCACCCATTGCTTCTTGTCCTGCCTTCAGGCGCCTTGGAAAATAGCTTGACTCCCTCTTCTTGGTGGCAGCCCCTGAGATATTGGAACACTGCTATCATGTCCCCCCTCGTCCTTCTCTTCATTAAACTAGACATACCCAATTCCAGCAGCCTTTCCTTATATGCTTTAGCCTCCAGTCCCCTAATCATCTTTGTTGCTCTTCTCTGTACTCGTTCTAGAGTCTCAATATCTTTTTTACATTGTGGTGACCAAAACTGGATGCAGTATTCCAAGTATGGCCTTACCAAGGCATTGTAAAGTGGTATTAACACTTCACGTGATCTTGATTCTATCCCTCTGTTAATGCAGCCTAGCACTGTGTTGGCCTTTTTGGCAGCTGCAGCATACTGCTGGCTCATATTTAGGTGATTGTCCACTAGGACTCCGAGGTCCCTCTCACAGTTACTACTATTGAGCAAAAACCTTGCTTTTTTCACCATTGAATTTCATTTTGTTAGAGAGCGCCCAGTGTTCAAGTCTGTCCAGATCCTTCTGTATCTTAAGCCTATCTTCTAGAGTGTTGGCTATTCCTGCCAGCTTGGTGTTGTTTGCAAATTTGATGAGTTCCCCACCTATCCCCTCATCCAAATCATTGATGAAGATGTTGAAGAGCACTGGGCCCAGAACAGGGCCCTGGGGCATCCCACTATACACTTCCCTCCATGTAGATGTGGTTCCATTGGGTCCCACACGCTGAGTACAGCCGGTCAGCCAGCTACAGATCCATCTGGTGAGGATGCTGTCTAACCCACATTTTTCTATCTTGTCAAGTAGTAGGTTGTGATCTACTTTATCAAATGCCTTACTGAAGTCCAAGTAAACTATGTCCACAACATTCCTCTGATCCACTAATTTTGTCACTTGGTCAAAGAATGCAGTAAGATTTGTCTGGCATGATCTATTTTTCACAAACCCATGTTGGCTTTTAGTAATGACTTTGTTTGCCTCTAGGTATTCGCTGATTCGTTGTTTGATTATCTTTTCCAGGATCTTCCCAGGTATTGAGGTCAGGCTGATAGGTCTGTAATTTCCTGGGTCCATTTTTTCCGTTTTTTGTAGATGGGAACGACATCAGCTCTTTTCCAGTTCTCTGGAAGTTCCACTGTGCTCCAGGAGCTTTGAAAAATATAGTTCAATGGTTCTGATATCACATCTGCTCGTTCCTTCAGAATCTTGGGGTGTAATCCATCTGGTCCTGGTGATTTGAACTCGTCTAGGCTGGACAGGTGCTCACTTACTATTTTCTTGCCTATCTTAACTTGCGTTTCTATTCTGTTTTATGGCACTATTTTTGATAGGTTATTTTTTCGCTTTGTGTAAAGACAGATGCAAAAAATGAATTAAATAGTTCTGCTTTCTCCCTGTTGCTTGTCACCTTCTTGCCACTTTCCCCCACTAATGAACCAATAGTTTCCTTCACTTTTTTCTTGTTTTTTACATGTTTAAAGAAGCTTTTTTGTTATTTTTGACTTTGGTCGCAAGCCTTAGTTCATTTTGAGCCTTAGCTTTCCTCTCTTCATCTTTGCAGGTTCAGGCTATTTGCTGATATTCTGACTTAGTTATGTGCCCCTCTTTCCACTTTCTATACTTGTCCTTTTTATCTTTCAATTTGTCAGAGAGTTCTTTATGCAGCCATGCTGGTTTCTTTTGAGAGCTGTTATTTTTCCTCTTTGTTGGTATTGTGCTAGACTGGGCTTTTATTATCTCACTTTTCAAAATTTCCCAAGCTTCTTGAATTGTTTTCCCCTTGAGGATTCTCATCCATGGAATCCTTCCCAAGCCCTCTCTAAGTTTATTGAAATTAGCTCTCTTAAAGTCCAAGACTCTAGTTTGACTGTGTTCTATTGCTTGTGCTTCCATAATGTTGAATTCCAATATTGTATGATCACTTCCTCCCAGGGTTCCTATGGCTTCAACATATCATTTCATCTCTGTTAGTGAGAATTAGATCCAAAATGGCTAATCCCCTAGTTCCCTTCTCTATTTTTTGGGAGACAAAGTTGTCTGCTAGGTTTGCCAGGAATCTGTTTGATCTTCCACTTGGTGCAGAGTTTGTCTCCCAGTTGATGTCAGGGTAGTTAAAGTCCCCCATTACTATTGTGATGTGCTTCCTAAATACCTTAGTTAGCTGACTAGCAAAACGTTCATCTATTTCCTCTGTTTGGTTGGGTGGCCTGTAGTATACACCTATGGCAATGCCGCCCTGAGTTCTCCGGAATAGGGCGGCATAGAAATCGAATAAATAATAATAATAATAATAATAATAATAATAATAATAATAATAATAATTTCCCCCCCTTTTATATTGACCCAAATGCATTCAAGACAGTTTTTATCATTGTTGTGCTCTATTTCTGTAGAGATGTAGTTATTTCTTATATAGAGAGCAACTCCACCTCCTCTTGTATTTAGTCTGTTCCTTTTAAATAATTTAAATCCCTCTAGCTGTGTGTTCCATGTGTGGGTTTTATCCAACCATGTTTCCGTAATGGCAACAATATCATATCTGCCCTCATTAACCTGAATTTCTAGTTCACCCTGTTTGCTGTTCATACTCTGTGTATTGGTGTATAGACATTTGAGTCCTTTATGACTGACCCTGTGTTTACTTTCTACATAACCTGTGTGGTGCCTGAGTTCCCCTACTGTCTTACCACCTATTTGGTTAGTGCATGTTGTGTGGCACTCGCTATTATTTTGCCAACTATTGTGAAAAACAGATGGGTACCCCAAAACCTTAAATTCCAAGATAGCAGCTGAATGTTAAGAGAAATGGTCTAATAGTACAGAGTATATTGAGAATGGAATCAATTGCTTTACTGAGGTGTGAAATCTCTCTGAAAGTCTTCAAACAGAAGCTACATGAGGAGGAAAAGAATATAACTTTGGCATGGTTTTTCTTCAATCAGATTTATGCTATATTTTACTTTTGTAATATTTTTTACCAATGCATCCAGATTAGAAATTGTCTTTAATGACCTTGATCCTCAGCCTTTTATATAAGCCTTTACTTATTTTCTTAGTGATTTATTGACACTTTCTAGCTGGAATTCCATTTAGACTACATCCAAATGAAATCGAGTTCTTTGTGGTTCAGCCAGTTGCATTAATCTTTAGTAAAATAACCCATATTATTTTAACATGTCATATGAAATCAGGTCATTAAACAAAACAAAACAAAGTTATGCAAACACAGATATACTATGTGAAATAATTGCCTATCTTAAGATAATTTAATCAGATTTATGATTTATGGATTTCTTATTTGTCACCTGCCCTTTTCCATTTCTTCCAAACATTTCTTGTTTGCTTGCATTTCTTTTGTCCCCCAACTTGATGTAGAATGCAAATCCAAGCATGTGAGTTGCAAAACTTTCTAACCATGTCACAAATATTATACATAAATCTTATTCTTCCCTCATTCACTTCATTGAGTAGTTGGGAAATGAAATGATTAAACCAGCTCCTGCTTTGACCTTATGTTTTTCAGCTCTAACAGAGTTCTGTTTCCATGAGCTGTCCATGTCCTGAAAGGCGCCTTTCAGACATCTTAACTATATGCTATGTCTATATGCTTGCAATTATATATACCAGCGGTTCTTAACCTATGGGTCGCGACCCCATTTGGGGTCGAACGACCGTTTTGCGGGGGTCGCCAGACACCACGGTCCGCCATTTTGTTTTTGGTTTTTTTGTTTTTTTTTCATCGCGTGCGCGCCGCGCATGCGCGGTTCGGGCCATTACGTGCGCCGCGCATGCGCGGATCGGCCCGTTGCGGTCCGCCATTTTGTTTTTCTTTTTTGTTTGGTTTTGGTTTTTTTCATCGTGCGCGCGCCACACATGCGCGGATCGGCCTGTTGTGGTCCGCCATTTTGTTTTTTTGTTTTTTTGTGGGGTTTTTTTGTTTTTTTTTCATCACGCGCGCGCGCCACGCATGTGCAGATCGGCCCGTTGCGGTCCGCCATTTTTTCTGGTTTTTTTGTTTTTTTTTCGTCACGCGCACACCGTGCATGTGCGGATTGGCCTGTCGCATGCGCGCATGCGCGCATGCCCCGGTCGGGGTCGGGGTCGCGGTACGCATGGGCGCCGCAAGTGGGGTTTCAACCTGAAAAAGGTTGAGAACCACTGATATATACTGTATAATATATGAAGCCATTTCCTCTAAAATGTTTATAGGTGCAATTGCTGGTAGTCAAACTAATTGAAGAAAACTATGAAACATCTTAAAGTAGTATTTCATCTATTATTAGCTGCTTGTAGCTTATATATTCATTGATTTTTCTGTTCAATTACATTGAACATAACTCTCAGCAATATGAATTCCTGGCTACTTAAGTTAGCAGACACAGAAGGATTTGTAACTATAGAAATGAATACCTTTGGATTGGAAACCACATGAATTTTGCCATATAACTAAAAACATGCCAACTCTCTTCTGGAAGATGTAAAATGCATTCCCTCTAACCACCAAATTCTCTCTATCATTAATCTTAGTTAATTATATTTACCTACCATTTTGTAAGGGGATTTTATTAATTCCATTTTCCAGTAAGATTCTGAGATGTTTATCTGAATTATCCTTTCATAATTCTCAGATATGAATATAAAAGAAATCTGTTAGGGATTTATTTTATTTCAAAAAGTTGTTATCTGCCAAAACAAATTCCATTGCAGCATGGACAGCAGTAACAAATGCATAAGCTTATATTCATCATATGGAGCAAGGAAACTTCACTTAAGCTAACATGTATTTGAGAAAGCTTTATTTAAAAATAGTGGAGAAAGTTGCACACTAAAAAGCACACCTATTAGAAAGTTTTATAAATTGCATAAAGTAAATATTGCAGAAAAATACATCCAAAATGAGCCCACAAATGTAGTAGCACCAGCTTTTCTGGTTAGTTCAAGATACTTTAAAAGCCCTAAAATAGGTTAACTATATAGGCATGTAGGAAAAATTGTTCCTCTTTTGGAAAAACATATACTCCTTTATTACAAATATCCATACTTTTTTCTCCTTGACTGATGTTTGACCTCCAATATTTAAGCAAACTTATTGTCAGAATCCAATTATATTTCATCGCTAGTTATCGACTATGAAAACCCCCATTTCTGCCCTCTCTGGATTCTGTCATAAGATGAAGGGGAAGGGGGGGGTGAACAAAGGGGTTTTATGGCCCTCACTTCCTTCGATACAGCTTCAAAGGGAATTGAATGTGGATCTCACCAAAAGGACTAAAGCATAAGAATGGGGCCATCAGCTTTGATCTGCTCCTCTCTGAAGTCTCCCTTCCACCGGCAGTGAGGAAAAAGGGGGTGGAAATGTAACACCTGGGATTGTCACTAGAAAGATGGTGGGGTGGGGTGGGGTGGGGCTGCTGGGGACCCCTTAAAACCTTGAACCGTAGGGCTTGGGCCCCAGGTCCTGTCTAGAATGCCTGCAACCATTTTCTCTTAATAAAGGATGCCTGTTGGAAGAAATATTCCAAGAGTTCTGTCTTCTTAAGATGCAAAGTGGGGTGGGTCCTTACACTTATCCATTTACTGGAAATTTATGCTTCAGGATTGCCCCTGTAGTCCCTGAAAAAATTAAATATAATGCCTATAATACCCATAAAATCTCCTTTCACATGCTGACAGGTTAACTTTATTAAACATTGAGGAAATATTGTTACCAATAGTATTAAATCAGAATCTGAAATTCTGTTTCTCTTCTGATACTTTTTAAAATGAGACTCCTAGCCAATCTGCTGATACTGCTATAAATTACTGCCTTTTTGTATTCTTGATTTAGATTGATGGATCAAAACAATTTTTGGTTACTACCCAAGTAATCAGAGTACAATTTCTTGGCATTTTAAAGATAGATTGTTAAGAAATTGAGTAAAACTGAATAATATATATTTCATAGCAATCACAAAGATCAGATTTACAAATTGTATATAAAACTGTGAAATTTGATGATGTGAAACTCTTAATTATATTCCAGAAATATTTACAGATCAGAAAACAGTCTCCTTTCAAGTGTTACTTTGAAGTTAGCACAATCACTTTTTGGACAACTGTAAGCATGTAAGGGTAGTGGGCGATAAATATGAATCCTCATAAATATTAATGAGAAGTGCTTTGAATTCTGAAGAACTCATATTAGTGCACAAAATTATACATGTTTTAGCAGTTTTCTCAATGCTCAATTTACATCTGAAGACCTTAGACATATGTTTTCTAACTTATATCCATGCATTTGAAGAATGAAAGTGTAAGTGGCAACAAAGCAAAGAAGAGTGATTTTAGCATCCACAATGTAGGAATCCTCTTTACTGCCTGCCTAGTTATAGATATACATAGTATGTAAACATGGATATGTAAATGTTTCTATATGTAAATGTTTCTATAATTGTACATATGCTTATGAGTGCCTCTATTTTTCCTGGATGTAACATGTTATATGTTCATTATTGAAAAGGCAGGTTATCCAAATAGCTGAACAGTGGTAAAATTAGCTCAGCATAGCATAACATTTAATGGTTGCTTTTAACTTATTTATGTTTTAAGATAGATGATAGATAGATAGATAGATAGATAGATAGATAGATAGATAGATAGATAGATAGATAGATAGATAGATAGATAGATAGATATGGATGGATGGACGGAGGGACGGACAGACAGACAGAGAGACAGATTTTTATGATTGTAAGCCATCCAGAGTTACCCCTGTGGTAAGATGGGTGGCCAATAAATTGTATAAATAAAAGCTATGCTTCTTAAATGGCTACTCCTAAGTTGTGAAATAATGCCAAAAAAATGAAGTCTTAATTTCTCTTCAGATAATTAAGTCTATAATTCTACATTTCCATTCCGCAGAAAAAGTACCATTTAATTCTAACAGCTATAGAGACTATATTGTAAGGAAAAACAACCATAAAGCCCAATTTTTAGAGACTGCCTGCTCCAACTCTTCAGAAGTTATTGTTAAAAGTTTTCTTGCCTCCCTCAAGCCAGCTTCTAGTCATGTAGATAATCTAGGACAATTAGACTGATTGGACAGATTGATAGATCAATTTGTTCAAAGAGCAGGCATGTTCTGAATCATATAGCTCTATGTAACCTCTATGTAACCATAACCTCTATGTAACCCTAACTAGAGAGCATGTATCAGTATGTTAGAATATCTGGCAGTTATTGGGTTAAGTGCTGGTTTGTTAATGGGTCAATGGGAGGAGTTTCTAAAGGGCATTGGGAAACTTCCTGGAAACAAGCCACATGGGAATGCCTTTGTTCATCCAGCCTCATGGCCCCTAGCCACATGGCTTGGAGATCTTATGCTTATGCCAACATGTGATGCTTATGCAGAAGAAGAGGGGAAAATCCATTATCAATTTACCTATGGAAATGAATAGAGAGATGTAATATACAGAAGTAACATTGTAAAAGCAAGTATCTACTCTGAATAAACATTTATCCGTTTTATAATGATTTCTATTGAGTTGTCTATCTGCCTTAGATTGAACATAGAAGCAAGTTGTTCTGTCTAGGCAGAATAGTAAATTGATAGGATTAATTCTTTTCTGATCTCCTGCAACAGTTTGAAGGAAGAAAGTAAAATCATTAGTCTTTCTCTACATCAGCCCGTAAGGAAGTAAAGTAAATATTTTCTTGCAAGTAAAAGAATGCTCAAAGTTCATATCAACTTTGTAAAGGCAAATAGTAAAGTGATAGGATTAATTTTCCTCTGGTCTGCAACAGTTTAAAGAAGCAAAGTAAAGATTCTCTAGCTTTATAAAGGCAAGTAGTAATTGGATGTGGCTAAATTCCTTCAATTGCCTGCAACAGTAATCTCTGGGATCAGTCTCCCACTAAACGCTTGCAAAGCAATGTGTCTGTTTGGCAGACAGCGTTTCAAAGAAGGTGTGATTCAGATGCATTGTTTTGTTAATCCGCTGTTAACTCTGCAAGTAGCCACTGCATGACAAAGTTTATCTGCATATCGACAAGCATCTGCTGGTAAGGATTCATTATGTGTCAAGCTCTGCATGCTAGCCAATGTTTTAAAGAAAAGTAAAAGTTATAGAGTGCTTTGTGTTTTGTTTGGATGCTTCTGCTAAATTGTCTTAGGATCTGTTTACAAGCCAACATTTAAGTCAAAGAGATATTGTACTGTCTATCTCAGGAAAAGTTTAGCCTTCTTCAGCCACTTTCAAAACAGCTGCTAATGTCGTTTGCATGTATCTCCATTCAAGAGAAAAAAGCAGTTGTGTATTTCTACAGCTCTGCTCTTTCTGTGGCTTTTCACATTTGAAAGGATCAAAGGAATTGTGAGCAGCAACCCCCCTTCCCCCTTTCCTTTGCCAGCAATTCGTCTTGAGGCAATGAGGGGATAGTTTCAAAGGCTTGTCTGTGAATTCAACTCAGTTTGTTTGGAATGTCTGGGAATGCATGAAACTGACATGGAAAGGATTTCTTGCTAACTTTGGCAAATTTCTATTGGCTTTGTTTGATGTTCAGAAAGGGTGATTCCCCCCTCTTTTCTGGCCCCAACACAAGCAATAAAAACATTTGTTGCCTTAGCAACCAGGCCAAAAAAATTCCTCATCACCAAGGAAAGCAATTAAGGCAATTAACCTCTTCACCCAGCCACAGCACTGGTGAAAGAAGCTAAACTCCCCCCTCCCTTAGGAATGCTTGGAATTTCAACCAATGTCAATGGAATAAGAAGGCATCTGGTTTCAGAGGCAGAACCAACCCCAATAGCATTGCAGTACCACCCCCTGGTGGTCAATATATACATGACACCTTCATACGATTTCTTGCTTCTTGCAATCTACATGCTGGATTACAACAAATGACAATTAATTCAGCACATAGCAGGCTCATACCAAGACAAGCTAAGAGAACCCCATAGAGGGAAAGAAGGTACTTCACTGCACACTTCACTAACTACGCAGAGTAAATCTGATAGTTAAAGAGCAAGTTAGTTAAATTTATCCCAAGCTACCAACACCCCCTAGAGGGCACAGAGTGAACTTCGCCAAAGTATTCACTCACTCAAGCTGAAGACCAAGTTGTTCCAGTTTGAGGGAAATTAAGGAGAAGAACAAGCAGAGCCAATTGTCCTTGCTTATTATTACAAGCTGATGACCAAGGGGTTCCAGCCTGCAACTTAACAGGTGGGAGTTTTGTAGCTCTACATTCTCTCAGTGGCTACTAGCAGTAACGTGGTAATAGGAAGAATTTGGCTGGCCTTTCTTCAGACGCCCCCTAGTGATTAAAGGATAAACTACACACAAGCCTTTAATCATGCCCAGAGAAAGCCCTCTAGTGGACAAAGGGTGAACCTCGAAGGAAGACTACCCTGGTAGCTAACCAGCAGGAAGTACCCCTAGTGGTGAAAGGGTGAACTGCACTGAAGTACCTACAAATGCAGGAGAATACACCCAGTGGCACCCCCACCCACAGACAGCACCTCTGAAGCTGATCTGCAAGCAGCAACCCCTAGTGGTCAAAGAGAGAAGTTCTTCAAATTTGCTATAAAAATAGCTGGGAAGAACACTGAACCTATCCTAGCCATGGCAGAGCGCCTCATTGATTTAGATGAAGGGGTTCAACCAGCCAGTCTAAATGAGGCACCCCAACCAGCCGGTCAAGGAGAAATGCTGCAAACAGCCAACCTTGACTTGTACACAGAGGCTGAAGCTCAAGCCTCAGCGAGGCCAAAGACGTCTTAGGTGCCCTATGACCTGAGACAAGAAAGAAAGCTTACTACAGCCATGCACTCACATCTGATAGAAAGATGGGAGTCAAACTACAAGCGCCATGAAAGATGCTGGGAGAGATTACATAAACTCTACCAAGAGCCTAAGAAGGAACTCTCCCCCGATTGTGTGCACAAAGTGGAAGGAGATAAGGAAGACGCTCTTGCGCAATGGATGGACTCTGAATGGCAGCTTGAAGACACAATTAGGAGATCCAACTTTCGATGGCAAGATGCACAGCCTCAAGCTACTCAACAAGGAGTGTAAGAAGTTTCTAGAGAGCCCACAACGTCTTCCAGAGCCCGAACCTCACCAGAGAGACAGACCGGTCGACAGGGCCGAGTCCGAAGTTTCCTGCTATTCACATGCACCATTCCAACGGTCGCATGTGGCCCCCTCTCACACGTCTGGAAAAGCCTCATCTTTCCACCATATATCCAAGGCACATTCCAGCATGTCACAACAATCTCACGCCACAGGTGCCTCCCGCCAGTCAAAGGCTTCTTCTTGCCAGAGCCAAGCATCTCAAGTCTCAAGGGCAGAGAGCCTTGCCACCCATCTTGCAGAAGCACAAATCAATACCACGATGGCTGGAGTCACTGCCCAAGCAGCAGTAAAAGAAAAGCACTAAAAGGAAGACTTGGCCAAAGCAGAGACTGCAGCAGCTCTACACACAGCTCTACGTGTAACAGAAGCAGAACATCAGCGTAAGGAAGATATGGTCAAAGCTCGGGCCAAATATGAGATTTCCCAGCAACAACAGAAAGCAAAAGAGGCTGCCCAAATAGAAGTGATTCTGCAGAGAGAGATGGAAGACGTCACAGATTGGAAGGGCTAGGAAGAGAAAGCCCTCATAGCCGCATGCAAGCCTACATGGACAACCAAAGTGAGTTCCAGCATGAGCAGGTGAGAGCGCCACAGCCAGCCACAAGCCCCCCAAGACCAAGTAGACGAACAGAAGAGTCTCAACGACAAGATGCGCCGGTCAGCCACAGAGTTTATGTCACGACACCTAGGTCACGAGATCTTCCCACCACTGCTGTCCCATTGAACCCACTGAACCAGTTGATGGCAACTGGATGGGTCCACCAGCAACGGCAACAGCTACACAGCGGGCAGTGCTACAGGATCTTTTCACCGTTGTTGCCCCACGGAACCCTCTGAACCATACCACTGATGGCAATTGGATGGGTCCACCTGCAGCGCCAATGGCAGAACCAGCCATCGCTCGGGGATGAGATTGAAAGAGCTCGAGCCACACTAGAGTCCCTGCTGTGCCAACAGAAGGCAGTGTCCCAAGGAACCACTACCAGACCTGATCACAGAGGAGAGACTCGAACATCAGCCGTGCCAACCTACCAGGGAGCTAGCTATGCTCTACCAGAAAGACAGACCCTCCAACAAGTAAGCAAGCAGGAACCTGGGTTCCCTCAGCTCAACGCCAGAGCAGAGGAGTTCAGACCAAGCCAACAAGGTCCCTTGCACGTGACATGGCAAAATACCCTCAGACAACAATACACCAAAGGAAGTTACCAGCCAGCCATGGCGCACACCCCCGCTCCCGGAAGGGATGCACCACCTCCACCAAGCTACAGCCCACACATGGGATCAATGCATCCCCCAATGTACATTGGAAGAAGGTTGGACTTGGCATCCAGAGGCGTACGAAGATTCTCCGACAAACTGGGAAAAGACTACTTATTGTGGAAGCACATCTTCAAGCATGCCATCAACTAAGAAAGGACTGGACCAGATGAGGAACTCGTCTAGCTGACAGCCTGGCTAGGCCCAAAATCCGTAATCACGGTGAACAACATCTTCGCATCTCATTTGGGTGACCCTGACATCGGCCTTGCAAAGACTTGGCCCACACTTGACAAGGACTACGGTGAACCCACAGTGACAGAGTCCTCACTTCTGGACCACGTTCTCAGTTTCCCTGACATAAGAATCTATGAACGTTAACAGCTGAAGACTTTCTCGTTGCTCATTACTCAACTACAGACAGCTCAACAGGATCCTACCTTGCTGGGATTAGCTTGCCTTGACCTGTTTAGGACACAAAATGCTATCATCAGAAATCTACCACGGTTGATATGTGAACAATGGATTGAGCTTTCTCGAGCTTACAGAAAAAACAACCAAAACAAAATTCCCCCTTTGCAGTTCTCGCTGAATTTATTAGTGACCAGGCTGACCTCTACAACAACCCCCCTATACCTCTCCATCAGAGAAGCACACTTCCCAACGATCAAGCGAAGCAGTCAAAACTCTGATGTAGTCAAGGGACCCGTCCAATCTACGAAGGACAGAACCATCTTTTCAGTGTACAAAACAGACATCACGCCTCACCCAAAGAAGATTCCCGACGAACGAACACCGAGGAGTTCTTATTCGAATCCTTGTCCAGCTAAAAAAGGCCTGACTTTTCCAATGCACAAGTCCTCTCACTCTCTAAACGATTGCAGAGAATTTAGGAAAAAAATCCCTAGATGATTATGCTTCAAATGTTGTGACTCTATAGATCACATGACCAAAGACTGCACAGCTAGAGTGAAATGCCACCTGTGTGACAATAACAAGCACCCAGCAGCCTTACATCTAGAAACTAAGAAGCCCTCTGAGGGGACACAACAAACGACTTCAACGATGGAGACAAATTGACTCCGAAGAGCAGCCAAAACAGTATGGGACATACTACACAGATATATGCGGCGACTCACCATGCCCTCCTTCATGCTCACCCATCTGTCTTGCAAAAATCTACCCCGATGGGCAACCTGAAAGGGCAGTTAAGATGTACGCCATACTAGACCCACACAGCAAAGTTACTATAGCTAAGCCGCTCTTTTTCAACCTCTTTGACCTCCCGAGTGAACTGAAGCATTTTGCAATAAATACATGCACAGTACCAATGCGCATGGTGGGGAGGAAAATCACTGGTCTATGCAAAGAAGCGATAGATGGAAGTTCACATTTCCGGTTACCTTCAGTGATAGAATGGGAAACCTTACCAGATGTTCACAGCGAAATCTCAACACCAGAGGCAGCAAGAAAACTACCTCACTTAGCACACATAGCCGATTTAATCCCTCCTCTAGATCCTGAAGCTGAAATCCTACTCATGGTGGGAAGAGATGCCCCAGAATCCATTGGCTCTGATGAAAGAATCAAAGGTCCACCAGGAACCCCAGTAGCCATTAAGACGGAACTCGGATGGGCCATAGGAGGGACGGTTTGTGTTGATCAATCGCAAACCCCAACCCAGGTGAGCATCTCAAAAATCTCCATTCCCAGTAATGGAACAGCACCTCACCTAAAACCACACCTAGAACACTGCACACTTGTAACAAACAAACCTGTTTTGGAAGCAACAGTGTTCCAACCACACCTAGAACACTGCACGCTTGTGACAACCAAACCTGTTTTGGAAGCAACAGTGTTCCAGACAAGCAAAAATTACAACAACGTAGCTTTGTCCATAGAAGACAAAAAAGACAAACAACGTCTCCAAGACTGGGAGTCATGGAGCATACTCCCAAGATGTCTCCAAAGCATGCAAATGCAGTGCACGTATGTCTCCAGCTCACCTGCCACAGCGCAGAAGAATTGTACGCTTCCTTAGATGTGCCTACAAAGGTAAATGCAGCCTTAAGATGAGTCACAGTCCACAGTGGGGAGAGCCCCACTTATGTCATCTTATTTGCAACTATAAGATACATCAGAGTCTACAGTGGGGAGTGCTGCAGTCTCGGTGTTTTCTTTGGAAAAGCAAGACTAACAATACAAGAAGGCCACACCATACCAAGGTTAGAACTATGTGGTACCACTTTAGCTGTAAAGCTCACCAACTTGACAGCGAAGAGATTGTGCCTTGAACTACAGTCTACCACCTTCTACACAGACAGCAAGGTAATGTCAAGCTACATCTGCAAGCAAAGCAGACATTTCTATGTCTATGTAGGCAAGAGAGTGAAAAGGATTGAAACATCTTTAAGCCCTGAACAATGGCAACATGCGCCAATGGATAAGAACTTTGTGAACCAAGTTAAGTGGCTCACCCTTGCCACACAGTTAACAGAATTGATCTGGCTAGAAAGTCCTGAGTTCTTGGCCTGTCCAAACAGACAGATGCCACAGAGACCAAAACATTATGCACTTCCAGCTTCAGATCAACGTGCCAACCTTCAACCTCAGACACCCAGTAAATGTCAACCAATCCGCTTCAAAACCCTGTCTAAGAGGAGACACCTGAAATTAGACATAGTTTTGATCATCTTGATCACTTGTCTTAGTATCCAAGAATTAGCCTTGTAGGAGCCTGCAAAGACCTACAGACTATTGGAGACATTTGCCATGACCCAGTGATTGACAAATGTCTGAAAGCCAAAAATTGCCTTACCCATGCATCTCACATGGACAAAGCGCGCATAGGTGAAGTGTGGGAGCACATGATTGGTACACCCCATGAAATCATGGACTCTATGTTGTTAAAGACACCCACACCGACACATAAAGTCCTTACTACCCTGATGACAACAGTAGCAGCCATCTTCAATACTCCATCGGTGGTTCCAGACCCTTCGGTTCTTGAGTATCCTGAGTCTTCTGCAGCAGCTGTTGTTCCTGATTCTTCAGTTCCAGCTGTTGTTCCTGATTCTTCGGTTCCAGCTGTTGTTCCTGATTCTTCAGTTCCAGCTGTTGTTCCTGATTCTTCAGTTCCGGCTGTTCCTGAGTTTCCAGCTCCAGCTGTTCCTGAGTTTCCAGATGTTCCTGATCCTGATTCTTCAACCCCAGCTGAAGTTCCAGATCCAGCTGTTCATGTTTTTCCAGGTTCTTTGGTTCCTGAGTATCCTGTGAATCCAGTTCCCCTCAGGGGGATGAAGCGCCAGAAGAGACGTTTAGAGAAGCAATGGAGGGAAAGCAGATCCGAATCTGATCGAACCAAATTGAGAGCTTATATTAAGACCTATTTGGAAGCGATCACTATGGCAAGATCTCAGTATCTTTCCGCATTGATCGCGTCTGCGGAATCTCGTCTGGCTGCCCTGTTTAGGGTGACTCGCTCTCTCCTGGATACAGGGAGGAGGGAGGAACCTCCGCGGGGCAATGCCGAAGAATTTAACATCTTTTTCGCAGACAAGGTCGCTCAGATCCAGGCTGACTTGGACTCCAATTGGAATGCAGTGTCGGCTGACAATGAGTCAATCGAGATGACAGAGGCCCGTCTTAGTCCTGTTGAATGGGAGGAGTTTGACCTGGTAACTCCTGATGATCTGGACAAGGCCATTGGAGCTGTGAGTTTGGCCACCTGTTTACTGGACCCGTGCCCCTCCTGGCTGGTTTCGGCTACCAGGGAGGTGACACGGAGCTGGGTCCAGGCTGTTGCTAACGCTTCATTGAGGGAGGGGTCCTTTCCGGCTCCCTTAAAGAAGGCACTTGTGCGCCCCCTCCTCAAGAAGCCTTCCCTGGACCCGGCAGTTTTAAATAATTATCGTCCAGTCTCCAACCTTCCCTTTTTAGGGAAGGTTGTTGAGAAGGTGGTGGCACTCCAACTCCAACGGTCCTTGAATGAAACTGATTATCTGGGCCCTCAGCAGTCTGGGTTCAGGTCTGGTTACAGCACGGAAACTGCTTTGGTCGCGCTGATTGATGATCTCTGGCAGGCCCGGGATAGAGGTTATTTCACTATCCTGGTGCTTCTTGACCTCTCAGCGGCATTCGATACCATCGACCATGGTATCCTTCTGCGCTGGTTGGAGGGGCTTGGAGTGTGGGGCACTGTTTTACGGTGGTTCACCTCTTACCTCTCTGGCCAGTCGCAGTCAGTGTTCGCAGGAGGTCAGAGATCGTCTCCGAGGCCTCTTCCATGTGGAGTTCCTCAGGGGTCTGTTCTCTCACCTCTGCTTTTTAACATCTACATGAAGCCATTGGGTGAAATCATCTGTCAACACGGGGTGAGTTATCATCAATATGCTGTTGATACCCAGCTTTATATCTCCACCCCGCGTCACTACAGCGAAGCAGTGGAAGTGATGAACCGGTTCCTGGAGGCTGTTGAGGTCTGGATGGGTGCCAACAGGCTCAGACTCAATCCCGACAAGATGGAGTGGCTATGGGCTCTGCCTCCCAAGGACAATTCTAACTGTCCGTCCATTACCCTGGGGGGAGACGTTTTGTCCCCCTCGGAGAGGGTCCGCAACTTAGGTGTCCTCCTCGATCCACAGCTAAGTTTAGAATATCATTTTTCAGCTATGGCAAGGGGGACATTCACCCAGGTTTGCCTGGTGCACCAGTTGCGGCCCTATTTGGACTGGGAGTCACTCCTCACAGTCACCCATGCCCTTGTCACCTCGAGATTCGACTACTGTAATGCTCTCTACATGGGGCAACCTTTGAAGAATGTCCGGAGACTACAAGTAGTCCAGAATGCGGCCGCGCGAGCTGGCTTGGATCTCCCAAGACATGCTCATATCACTCCAGCTCTCCGCGAGCTGCACTGGCTACCTATTGGTCTCCGAACACAATTCAAAGTGTTGGTTATGACCCATAAAGCCCTTTATGGCAATGGACCAGGATACTTGAGGGACCGTCTTCTGCCTCATAAATCCCAGTGACCGGTTAGGGCACATAGGCTTGGCCTCCTACAGGTCCCGTCTGTTAGACAATGTCATCTGGTGGGGCCTAGGGCAAGGGCCTTTTCCGTTGCTGCCCCAGCTCTCTGGAACCAGCTTCCCTCAGAGGTTCGTACTGCTCCCTCCCTCCTAGCTTTCCAGAAACTCCTGAAGACACATCTATGCTGCAGCTTGGAGCGTATGAGCTGTGCTCTGCCCCTGGGCCCTAGGAGTGTCCCGCCATCAGTGACTGTCAGCTGATTGTGTTTGTATGTGGTGTGAATGAAATTAATTTTTTAATTTTTATTGTATTATTGTATTGTTGTTGTGAGCCGCCCTGGGTCTTAGGAGAAGGGCGGCATATAAATTTGATTAAACTAAACTTGAAACATGTTCCTGAGAAACTTTGGGTTCCAGTTTTTCTGTTCCAGATTTGGTTCTTTTACAGGAAGAAACCTTGTCTCGCTGAGAGACAAGTATGCATACCAGAACTATTGGCCCATTGGACTTACGCACCGGGCCCACCTACTTAATGAACTAGTTTGCCTAGCTGAGGTCCAGATCGTGAAGCCACATGAGTCAGGTCATGACTCAAAGACACTTGTACCAGGCCCATCATCAATTTGTCCCATTGCTGATGAAGACTGAACCAGAAGATCAAACCTCAAATTATGTATTGTCTTATGCATTGTTTGATGTAACACTTGTTTTTTGCATAATTGTGCATGTTTTATATTTACCAATAGTTATGCATGTTTGATTCCAAGTTTTTACTTATTTAGTCACAAGTTAGTTAACAATGAGTATTGCATGCCTTATGTTTTTTGCTATTTCAGTTAGTAGTGGAAATACAAATTTCCAAGCGGGGAGTGTTCTGAGTCATATAGCTCTATGTAACCTCGTATAGCTCTATGTAACCCTAACTAGAGAGCATGTATCAGTATGTTAGAATATCTGGCAGTTATTGGGTTAAGTACTGGTTTGTTAATGGGTCAGTGGGAGGAGTTTCTAAAAGGCATTGGGAGACTTCCTGGACACAAGCTACATGGGAATGCCTTTGTTCATCCAGCCTCATGGCCCCTAGCCACACGGCTTGGAGATCTTATGCTTATTCCAACATGTGATGCTTATGCAGAAGAAGAGGGGAAAATCCATTATCAATTTACCTATGGAAATGAACAGAGAGATGTAATATACAAAAGTAATATCATAAAAACAAGTATCTACTCTGAATAAACATTTACCGTATTTCTCGCTCCATAAGACGCAGGTTTTTTCCTCCCAAAGTAGGATGAAAAATCAGCCGCGTCTTATGGAGCGAAGATGCAGGCAGGGAGGGGGGAGGTGCTGGAGCAGAGGGGGAAGCGGAGAATCGGCGGAGGGCAAGGGGCGAGAAAGGGAAGCGGAGAATCGGCGGAGGGCAAGGGGCGAGAAAGGGAAGCGGAGAATCGGCGGAGGGCAAGGGGCGAGAAAGGGAAGCGGAGAATCGGCGGAGGGCGGAGGGCAAGGGGCGAGAAAGGGAAGCGGAGAATCGGCGGAGGGCGGAGGGCAAGGGAGTACGATATAGTACTCACCAAAAGGCCGCCTGGGGAGGCTTGGAACTGTAGTCCAACCTGGAAAGGTGGCGAGCCGTCGCTGCTACCGCCTGCAAGCAGCCATCCCCTTCCCGCTACTCGCCTGACTCCTAAGCCCATCGCCCGCAACCCCCGTGGAGTGGCGTGCGTGTGCAGCACCGCCTCCTTGGTATTAGATCAAGGAAAAGGGTACCAGATGGCCGCACAGATCCTTTAATTTGTCCTTATGATGGCTAAAAAAGTTACCGGTATGCATGCGTACCGCAGACCCACATTCCCGGAAGCGCGAGCTGCCCAGCGGGCAAGGACGAAGGTGTTGCTAAGGTGAGTGAAGGGCCGGGCTGGCAAAATATTTTTTCCTATTTTCCTCCTCTAAAATCTAGGTGCGTCTTATCAGCAGTGCGCCTAATAGAGCGAGAAATACGTCTGTTTTATAATTATTTCTATTGAGTTGTCTATCTGCCTTAGATTGAACATAGAAGCAAGTTGTTCTGTCTAGGCAGAATAAGGCAGGTTTGATTTCACAGCATTTCAACAATGTTAAAGGGAACAATATTATACAAGTCTGCGTGCACAGTTGGGAAGTAAGAATTTTTGGGGGGGATATGTTTATGTGTGGGTGTGCACATATATAAAGCAAATAACTTTGTTAGTTGAAATGGGTTAAGTAAGCTTCAACTTTAATTCAGAAAACAGATGAGTGGAAAACAATGTATTGGGTCAGCACAATATAGAGCAAGTGCTTTTTAAAAATAGTCAAATAGGTTGCAGATTACACCACCCCAAACACAAATTGTATGTGGTGCTTTTTAAAAAAAAAAATCAAACTACAGATCTGATTTCTTAATCTACAAAGCTTTCTCATTTGGCTGATGATTTCCATGGTTTCATTTTTTCTGGATCTGGCAGTAAAGGCTCATTGAAAAAACCATGCCAACAATCTGAAAAGGAAGAAAGATGTTTAAGATGCATCATTTGGCAACTTCAGTAACAGTTCAGTACACAGCAAGAACATTTTGTAAAATTCTTGGATTTTGCATGTACTAATGAATCTGCTATGTTAAAGATTGCTTCCAACACCATTTAGAGATATGACTTTCAGATAGTGGGATTTTAATGAAACCCATGTATATCACAGCATAGGAAACCTCAACTTATTCTGAAAGATAGATTGTTTTAAAGAGTGAAGACAAGTTGTGAGATTCTTACTTGTGCTTTGTATTGCAACATTTGTGGGAAAGAGATCAGATTTCTTGAGAGCTGAAAAGATTTTTCATACTGCTTCTTGTCAACATTAGAATTCTTAGAAACCTTACTCATAAAGATATGAGTTATTTGCACTTCTATAATAAATTACAGCAAAACAACAATCTTGCATAATTGAATAACTAATGTTTTCTTGCATAAATTTTCATGGAATTATGTTCACTACATCAAAGCCATGGAATATATTCCCATGAAAGGAATATTATAGAAAGATTTTTTTAATGGTTTATCTCGAAGGTGCCACAATATCTGTAATTTGGATTCTTGTGGAACTGTTATAAATGTGGGGATTTGCTGTTCTAGATAACTGGTCACTTCAGTTTAACAAAAATTAATAACAAATTAAAGTAGATATTGGAGCACATTCATATATGCGCTGCTTTAAGTAAAATTTAAACTGACTATCAAATGGACTTTTTCACTGGAGTTTTAAAATTGAATTATTTTTTAGCTCTTCATAAACACTTGGTAGCTTTAAAATTGAAAAATCAGAACTTCAACTACAGTTTTGTAATCAATAGTTGAAGCAAACACTAAACAACAAGACTACATAAAAAGAGGCAGTCATTAAGGGAAGTCTGCTTCACTGTTCCACAAATAAAGGTAATTGGAATTCATTCTAAAAGAACTAGTTATAGGACAGCATGGCTAGTGTACATCAGCTGTAGGAGAAGTAAATAATCTGTGTTTTAGGACCACACACAGCTTCAAACTTCTATTCTCCAGCCTTTGTGAAGCCTTCTCTCACTACTATGCTTGAAAACAATTTCTCATTATTTTGAGATAGAAAACATGAAATCTCTATCGAACGCCCTACACACTAATAGCAGACCAAAGAGGAAAAGAAAAAGCAGCCTCCCTCAATATAAATTCTTGCCTCACCCAATGAAGACTTTACCCTTACAAAAGAGTGTGTGATAGTAATAAGTTGCCAAACATTTACAATGGGAAGCTCAGAAGTCCAAACAACTGTTATCTGCAGAGCTAACTATTAACTGTTAAACCTTTAACAATAGAGGTGACTCTATTTATTCAGTGGGCTCAATCTTTTATGTTCTAAATTTGTGTTAACTCCACCCCCCCCCCCGCACCCACAAAAATTGGTAGGACTTTTGAATCGAAAACATGGAAAGTAGCAACCTGGTAGCAGCCCATTTCTGAACATGCAGAAATATTCTTCATCAAATCACTATCAATACTGTTGATATATGCTCATGCTTTAACAAGCTTTAACAAGTAACTTGATCAGTGTACTACTGAAATGATAGCTTGCAATATGATAACAGGTTGAAATACGATTTTATTAGTATACCTCAATAAATGCCAGTCCAAATGCTATCCCTATAACTATAATCATATTTTCCTTGACCGTTTCCATAATTACAGTTGCACAAGTCTAAAAGAAAGGCAAAGACAAATGACATAAGTCACACATGCATAAGCTATTTATAACTTAATAGCCATGTTACAAATTTTGCTGATATCAAAAGGCAAAGGAGAAATGAATAATATATCTTCATTTTTTTAAAACTTTCAAGATCGGCTGTGAGATTTTTATATTTCTAATGAAAAAAAGTGGATAATTGAATAAATAAATAAGATATTAATTGTTTTTGATAAGTATTACAATAGCAAGATTTAAGAAACAAAACAGTTTTGATAATTGGTTTCATCCAGGTTTAGAAAATCAATCAGATGAAACAGCTCTTTTAAAATCCGACCACTAAGGCTAATGAATGACTGAGCCACACGTGAATTTTCTATGAATTCCATATTTTATGTGGAAGAAATGTGAAAAATACATAAAAATAAGTTGACCTACAGAATTTGATAAGAGCTGCCAATTGTGATAACTATTAAGTCATATGAATATTAGTCTAAGTTGTCTCTCAATTATTTTCAATGTGATCATTTTCACAATCCTTCATCAATCCATCATGCATTCTTTTACAAGCTTTATCAATGCATTGTTAGACAGTAGATTGTGCATCATTATATAAAGGAACACTTTGATGTATTTGTACTTATTCTGGAATATAGAAGAACAACATGCATGTCCAAAAATTTGAGAGAAATACTTTGGATATTACACAAGAGAGAACACAACCTCTCACTGCTATTTATTAAAGTAGTCCAACTTTCACCATGTTTGGTGTAAACCTGAAGAAAAGATGTGTCAGTATTAAAGAACCCACTCACTAAAGTATACATTCATTCATGTGTTCATTTGTTCATTTTATATGACTGCCTATCCCTCAAGTGACTCTGATGTCTAACATTAGAAAGTATCAGCTGTTTAAAAAGCTACAAACATATATTATTTCTGGAATCAGTAATTCACATAACACATAACAAACTCTACAAATGATTCACATATCTTGGCCCAGTGCTTAAAGGAAGGATCCTAAAAAATAAATACAGTACCCATTTTGGTATAATATAGCACTATTTAAAACCACTGAGCTAGAAACCAGGAGATCATGAATTCTAGTTCTACCTTAGGGATGAAAACATCTGGATGACCTTAGGCCAATCACTTTCTCTCAGCCGAAGGAAGGAAGCAATAGCAAAACACTTCTGAAGTTTTGCCAAGAGAACTGCAGGGACTTGTCCAGGTAATTGATAGGAATTAAGATTGATTCGAAGGCATCAGAAACAACCAAAGAATAAGGTAGTAATGGAAAAGCAAGTTATAATAATTACGGTTTTCATTAGCTTTTCCCTAACCAGGATGCTTCCTGGATGAAGAATAGGGCAATAGTATAAATATCCAATCAATGCCTGATAACCAACCTGCATTATTGTTCCCTAGAATGATTCCACGATATATGAATCTGGAAGCCACAAATGGCCACTATACCTAATAGTCACTGATGTACTCGTGCATTTTTTTTCTTACCTTTACATACTCTTTTCCAGCACAATAACTTGTACCTATGTCTGTCTGTTCACATTCACATCCACTGTTAGCATGACGGTTTTTTCCCCAATCTGATTTTCCGTTAAATATGCCACAACATTTGTGCTACAAGAAAAACAATAATGAAGAGTTTAGTGAAATTCAGTGAAGAAAGATAGCTTAGCAAATAGTAAAAATATGTTTACCAACATTGCCAGAATGTAGATCATTTCAATGCTTTTATTTAAAATAAAAGAATACAATTGTGAAGAGAGCTACATAATTTTTTTAAAAAATACAGAAATTAGAAAAATCAACAATACTGTAATGAAATCCTCCAAGTTGAATGGTTCTTTGTGATGGTGTTACAATTAAATGATATTAAAAAAAAATCAGCATGAGGGGGAAAACTCTCCTGATACTACATTTAGATAAAGAAAAACAATTGTTCTCAAATAATGTCTATTTAAATATCGGTTTAATATACTATGTGTTACCAAGCCTAGCCAGATCTGTTTTCGATCCTGGACCCGTTTTACCTAAAGACCCAAAATTTGTGTGACTAAGAAAGATCTTTAAAAAAGAATGTGTAACATTCTATTTCATACATTTCTGTTTGTCTTATCTTGTTTAACTTAAACATCAATTGTTACTGGAACCTTTATTATTTAATTCTTGGAGTGATACAATCATGATCCTCTTTATATTTCTGAACGAGCACACTTTTACACACATAGGCCAAGTAAATTCTGATATTTTTTATAGCTGTATGAGTTTACCAAAGAAGCATCTGTATGTTTTCAACTGTTTTAAAGGGAGATTTCTCTTAATTACATATCATTATCATGTTTAAAGTAATTGTGCTTTTTAAAAGCATTTTCTCTGTTGTTATGGTCAACTGTTATTTCTATGATAGTCAGTTTTGAGAGCTGAATTGTGGGTGTCTTTTGCAGTGCTATGGGTCTGCAGGGGTTGCAGACAGTCTGCTTTCCACTGGCAGAAACTAGACCACTGACAAGGTGCTAAAGTCAGGCTTAGAGAAAAACGTTCCTTCTATTCATATTACTAGGTTTTGTTCTGCTTTTTTCCTAAGCCTAAGTGTAAAGAGGGGAGAAAAAACAACAACTTTACTGAAGTTTCACTCAGGAAATAAGCATCCTAACAAACATCTCAATTTAATTTTTAAAGATCTAAAGAGTTGCTGCTTGTTTCAAGGTCCACAGTTGGGCTATTTCTTTTGCTTAAAATTGTTTGTTTTCTTAGTTTATTGATATTCTTGTTTTCATGGGTGGGGAGGAATAACCCATTCTAGATTATAACTGAAATCTTCCACATTTGGGGGGGGGGAGTGATCATGCAATATTGGAATTCAACATTATGCAAGCACAAGGAATAGAACACAGTCAAACCAGAGTCTTGGACTTTAAGAGAGCTAATTTCAACAAACTTAGAGAGAGCTTGGGAAGGATTCCATGGATGAGAATCCTCAAGAAGTTTGGGAAATTTTGAAAAGTGAGATAATAGCACATTATCTAGCACAATACCAATGAAGAAGAAAAATAACAGCTCTCAAAAGAAGTCAGCATGGCTGCATAAAGAACTTTCTGATAAATTGAAAGACAAAAAGGACAAGTATAAAAAGTGGAAAGAGAGGCACATAACTAAATCAGAATATCAGCAAATAGCCCGAGCCTGAAAAGATGAAGTGAGGAAAGCTAAGGCTCAAAATGAACTAAGGCTTGCAACAAAAGTCAAAAATAACAAAAAAAAGCTTCTTTCAACATGTAAAAAACAAGAAAAAAGTTAAGGAAATGATTGGTCCACTGGTAGGAGAAAGTGGAAAGAAGGAGACAAATAACAGGGAGAAAGCAAAACTACTCAAGTTGGGTTTTTTATCCATATTTACACAAAGGGAAAAAAAACAGTGCAACCTAACAAAAACAGTACCATAAAAAACAGGTTAAAAACATAAGAAAGAAAAAGGTAAGTGAGCATCTGTCCACCCTAGATGAGTTCAAATCACCAGGACCAGATGAACTATACACCAAGGTTCTGAAGGAACTGGCAGATGTGATCTCAGAATCACCGAACTATATCTTTCAAAGATCCTGGAGCACTACCAGAGGACTGGAAAAGAGCTGAAGTAGTTCCCATCTTCAAAAAAGGAAAAAAAATGGATCCAGGAAACCACAGACCTATCTGACCTCAATACCTGGGAAGATTTTGGAAAAGATAATCAAGCAACGAATCAGTGAATATCTAGAGGCAAACAAAGTCATTACCAAAAGCCAACATGGGTTTGTCAAAAACAGATCATGCCAGAAAAATCTTATTGCATTCTTTGACCAGGTGACAAAATTAGTGGACCAGAGGAATGCTGTGAATATAATTTACCTGGACTTCAGTAAGGCATTTGATAAAGTAGACCACAAGCTACTACTTGATAAAATAGAAAAATGTGGGTTAGGCAGCATCACCACCAGATGGATTTGTAGCTGGCTGAATAGCTGTACTCAGTGTGTGGTCCTCAATGAACTGCATCTACATGGAGGGAAGTGTGTAGTGGGGTGCCCCAGGGCTTTATTCTGGGCCCAGTGCTCTTCAACATCTTCATCAATGATTTGGATAAGGGGATAGATGGGGAACTCATCAAATTTTCAGACAACACCAAGCTGGCAGGAATAGCTAACACTCCAGAAGATAGGCTTAAGATACAGAAGGATCTTGAAAGACTTGAACATTGGGCTCTGTCTAACAAAATGAAATTCAGTGGTGAAAAAAGTACAATTCTACATTTAGGCAAGAAAAACCAAATGCACAGGTATAGCGTCATGCCTCTGTTGGGGTCTGAATCTGTGGAGGAAAATGAACTGGAACGGGGCTCTATGGAGGCAGAGGGAGAGGTGTCTGCTTCAGAGGAATGTGGGGAAGAGCAGGCCGAGGCAGGCCAGGGCTCTTCAGGATTGGAACAGGAGGAACAGGAGAGGCAGAGTTCAGGTGATGAGCAAGGGCCACCCCCACCTGATCCTAGAGCATGGAGAGTGGAGAGAAGGAGGGAACAACACAGGCAGGCTCAATTACTTGGGAGGAGAGCATCCTGCCCTTCTCTACAAGGAACACCTGGAGATTGAGATTTAAGGAGACGCTGTGGGTAGGAGCTTTTGTCAGGAACAAAGGCTGATTCCTTGGAGTGTTGTGTATTGTTGCTAATCTCTTATTCTGTGACCTCTGTGTGGAAACCTGGAAACTTTGACTATCGGACCGTATTTCAGATTCTCTCTTTTGAAAACTGCTCAGGCAAGCTAGGATTCAAACAGATTCGTTAAGTTTATGTTTTCTTCCTTGTTATCTCTATGGCCTTGAATACTTTCTTATGCTAATCAGACTGTATTTGAACCTACTTTCAGCCAGAGTTGGCTGAAGGGGTGTGTGTATTATTTTGTTGGAGCTTGCCAGCAAACGTGGGAGCATTTGGGGAAAATTTGGAGCAATAAAAGAACTGTTTGAATTGCCAGCTGACTGCATTGCCTCTGTGCTGTGCCCTGGGTCATCACATATAATATAGGTAGTATCTTGCTCAATAGTAGCAACTGTGAGAAGGATCTTGGAGTATGAGTGGATAATCACTTAAATATGAGGCAGCAGTGTGCTGCAGCTGCTAAAAAAAGCCAACACAGTGCTAGGCTGCATTAACAGAGGGATAGAATCAAGATCACGTGAAGTATTAATACCACTTTACAATGCCTTGGTAAGGCCACACTTGGAATACTGCATCCAGTTTTGGTCACCATAATGTAAAAAATATGTTGAGACTCTAGAAAGAGTACAAAGAAGAGCAACAAAGATGATCGGGGGACTGGAGGCTAAAACATATAAGGAACAGTTGCTAGAATTGGGTATGTCTAGTCTAATGAAGAGAAGGACAAGGGGTGACATGATAGCAGTGTTCCACTATCTCAGGGGCTGCCACAAAGAAGAGTGACTCAAGCTATTCTCCAAAACACCTGAAGACAGGACAAGAAGCAACAGATGGAAAATAACCAAAGAGAGAAGCAACCTAGAACTAAGGAGAAATTTCCTGACAGTTAGAACAATTAATCAGTGGAACAACCTGCCTCCAGAAGCGGTGAATGCTCCAACACTGGAAGTTTTTAAGAAGAGACTGGACAGCCATTTGTCTGAAATGGTATAGGATTTCCTGCCTGAGCAGGGGGTTGCACTAGATGATCTCCAAGGTCCCTTCCAACATTGTTGTTGTTGTTGTTGTTGTTGTTGTTTGCATTGGATGAAACTCATTCAATGAGTTTCAGTCCTGTAGAAAGCAGGGCTGAAATATTTCAAACTTCTAAATAAACAAAAATCTAAACAGTTTTGCTAAGTATAAACTAAAGTAGGTGCTTGACAGAAAGTTTGGCAGATATCCTTTTGCAGTGCATGTACATGTATGAAAAGCATATTTTGTGATTTGTATGTATGAATAGACATGCTTAATCCAATTATTGAAAACAAACACTTTCCTAAACAGATACCATTTTCATGTCATGAATGATTTTTGGAACTTTCTCATCTCTATCTTACCAGCATCAACATTTCCTGATAGAACATCCTGCCTCCTCTGTTGTGTCCTGGGCCTGCTGAGGAAATGTTGCAAATGGTCCCAGGCAACCTAAAAGCTGCCCGGGACCAGACTGGTTGGTGCCGGTCTTGCGCGCAGGCACAAGGCGCGAATAAAGGGGATTTATGATTGGATGTTGGGAAAACTATAAAAGGCCTGTGAGCCTGTTGGGTTATTGAGTAGGAACATGGAACGAATAAAGAAGAACTTGGTTAACAACTTGTGTGTCGCTTCAATGCCGTGAACCCTAATACATAAAAGTGGCAATGAAGGTGGGATCACTGCAAAGAAGACGACAACTTGAAGAACCTAGCCTTTACAAAAAGAGCTGGAAGATGGGAAGTCAGCGCCCAGATCTGCACTCACCTGCCAGTATGCAAACGCTGGAGGTGGGCTTGGTAAACGGGCCTCTTCGTAGCCTGAGTTGCAGCGAGGCTAAGAGAAGCTAGCAATGTCGAAGATTGGCTGGCTGTCTGAATTCGACATGTCTTACCCGGAGCATTGGAATTCTTACGTGGCCCGGGTGGAAAACTATCTTCGAGTTAACCAGGTTCGAGAAGACGGTTTGAAGGCAGCAACCCTGCTGTACGTTTGCGGGCAGGACACTTTTGATGTGGCCGAAAATTTAGTAGCTCCTGTACTGCCTGAGTCTATAACGTACACAGACTTAAAGAATATGCTGAAGGATCATTTTCATCCAAAGCTATCTGTAATTGCATGGAGGCACGCTTTTGAGCAGAGGGACCAGATGCCTGGTGAGTCTGCTGCGGAATTCATTGCTGCCTTGAGACAAGCAGCCGGGCCTTGTGAGTTCAAGGACCTGGAAGAACACTTATGAGACCATTTTGTCTGCGGCCTTAGAAGTAGAGAGCTGCAACAAAAAATATTTGCTAAAGCTGAAGTCACATTCCAAGATATCTTACGCAAAGTTGCAGCTGAAGAGGCAGCAGGCGGCACTGTGAAGGCCTTGCAACTCGCCAAAAGCGCTACAGCAGTCACGTCCATCCATCAAGAGGTTGCTCAAGAAGTGCAGGACCCAGATCCAGAAGAAGAGGTGGACTGACTTCACCAGCCTGCAGTACAAAGGCCATGAGAGAAGCAAGTCAAGACCTCGGCAGCCCTTCATTGCCTCGGATGTGGAGGACACCACAAGCGCTCAGACTGCCAGTTCCGCTCCGCCATTTGTCAGGCATGTGGCAGACAAGGCCACATTGCCATTGTCTGTTTGGGTCAGCAGCAGGTGCAACCTCAAGAAGAATTGCTTCAGAAAGGTGCCAGGGTCCCCAGCCAAGACAGGGTGGGTTTCTGCGCATCGTGCAGGAGTATTCTAAGGACAGGGACACACAAACCCCTTAAGAAAAAACTTCGCATTGACGTGAAATTGCAAAGGGTTCCCTTATCGATGGAGTTGGACACAGGGTCTGCTCTATCAATCATTTGACACCTTCAAAAGGGTTTGCAGTAGTAGTGGCCTTCGAGTCAGACTCAGGCCATCGAATTTAATCCTCACTGACTTCCAGAATTCCAAAGTCAGTGTGAAAGGGGAGGCTACGCTCAAGGTGCAGCGTAAGGCTTTTGAGGGTTTCCTGGATGTGGTGATAGTTGGGGGTGAACACACGAGTCTTATTGGACTCGAATGGTTCGAGGCCCTTGGAATCCAAGTAAATTGGGCTTCACAGCTTGCAAACGTTGGGCCTTGCAGAAGTTTGCAAGGAGTTTGCTGATGTGTTTAGTTCAGAGCTAGGATCCTACAAGGGGCCTTCCATTGCATTATGTTTAGACCCAACTATCACGCCTATCAGGATCAAGCCTAGAACGGTGCCTTTTGCCCTCAAAAGCAAAATAGATGCAGAGCTGGACAAACTGCTCCAGCAGGGCATTTTAGAACCTGTGGTGAGTTCCTGTGGTGAGCCACATTCTGGCCTCCCTCAAAGGGGGGCACCTTTTTGCAAAACTTGATTTGGCACACGCCTATCAACAGCTACCTGTTGATGAGGCAACTGCAGAGGCCCAAACGATTGTAACACATAGAGGGGCTTTTAAGGTTAAAAGACTGCAGTTTGGGGTTAATGTAGCCTCTGGCATATTTCAAAGTGTCATAGAATGCACACTTCGTGGTATTCCTGGGGTCTGTCCCTACTTCGATGACGTCCTCATTGCTGGGGAGTCATCTCAAGATCTAGCACAAAGATTAAGGGCTGTCTTGCTTCGTTTTCACCAAGCAGGCCTTAAATTGATCACACACTCACATGTGTGCTGACATGGGTCTTGTCAGGATGGTTTGACATGTGTCCAGATGCTGTGTTTCAAAGTTTCTGGCAAAGAAGGCACGAACTGTCTACATTTAAGGGGTGCCTGTTATGGGGTAGTCAAGTAGTTATCTCAGCCTCACTGAGGTCTAGAATCTTGTCCTCTCTGCATGAGGGACATCCAGGCATCGTGCACATGAAAGTGCTTGCACGCAGCGATCTTTGGTGGCCTGGGCTTGATAAAAATACCAAGGCCCAGGTGCATGGGTGCCAGGTTGGCCAACAGTCATGGCCTGAAATGCCTCAGGCCCCTGTACACAGGTGGGAGGAGACACAAACTCCTTGGTCAAGGGTACATTTAGATTATGCTAGGCCCTTTCAGGGGCAATTCTTCCTTATCCTGGTGGATAGTCATTCTAAGTGGCTAGAGGTTGTACCTCTCTCCTCCACTACCACTGCTAGGACCATCCAGGTGTTGAGAGGAATCTTCGCCACCCATGGGCTTCCTGATGTCCTCGTCTCTGACAACGGCCCCCAATTTACTTCTTTTGAGTTCCAGGCTTTCCTACAGGCCAACTTGATCCAGCACGCAACATCAGCTCCTTTCCACCCTTCCACCAATGGGCAAGCCGAACAGATGGTACGCACCACCAAAGATGCACTTAAAAGAATCACGCATGGTAGCTGGCATCATAGGTGATCAGACTTTCTTCTTGCACACCGCACCACACCATGCACTACCACGGGAAAGAGCCCAGCTGAACTCCTCTGGGGTCGCCTCCTCATCATGAAGTTGGACAAACTGCACCCAGACCAGGTGCTTCACAGGTGCCACAGCCGCAGGCACCTTGGAGACTTCAGGTGGGCGATCCGGTCTGGGTAAGGAACTATGGTCCTGGACATCTCTGGGTCACTGCTGTTGTCTGCAAGATCTCGGGGCCGCTATCATACGAAGTGACCTTAGGAGATGGCCACGTCCTTCGGTGTCATATTGACTAACTGTGCTGGCCATTGTTCCCTGATGTTTCTGCTCCTGACTCTGCTCTTGGGGGGGAGGGGGACCAGGAACATGCTCACACTTCAGGTCAAAATCCTGAGAATCAGTCTTACAGTGTCTGGGGATTTCCGCAGGTTGATGTTAATGCCCCAGTGGAGGAACAAGGGCATCCTCAAAGTTTAGCTATTGCTCTGAACAGGGAGTCATCCCAGGGGGTGGACTGCGCATCCGCAAGTGCTCCAAACAGGAATTCTCCTGAGAGGGGGTTTGCCATAGAGGTGGTTCCTGACATGGGGGACTGGAACTACTGGGACACGCCTGCAATGCAGGTCACGTCCGAGACTGGTCACGGGCTTGAGGGACAATGTTCCCAAGAGCAGTCCATGGTGGAAGGGGAAAACGCCACTCCACCATTGGGCTTGGGAATTTCCTCGCCTCCGAGGGAACCTGGCTGGATTTCAGAAGATCCAGCCAGTCCGCTGTGACGGAGGTCACCTTTCATACAAGGGCATCAAAGTCCTGGTCTATCGAGCCCACCAGACGGGCCGGTAGGCCAGACACCATTAAGTAAAAGTCCTGGTCTGCCTAGCCGGGCAGGTGAGCTGACAGACCAGGCACCCTCTCTGACCTTGCATAGGTCGCAAAGGGCTAAGGCCCCTCCCAAGCATCTGGGAGACTATGTGAGGTTTCTGTCATCACAAAGGAACCTTGCTGGTCTATAACAGGATGATGGGGATCTACACTTGGTCTAGCGTAAATAGACTAATTATAATTTTGGAGAGCATTTTGTTTAAGTTAACCTCATTATGTTATAAAGGTATTCTGCCTATGTGCTGGGCAGAGGAATTCCTCTTTTCCCTGCCAGGAAACAAATATAATTATGTGCATAGTTGTGTATTTCATCTAGGGGGGAGGGGTGTTGTGTCCTGGGCCTGCTGAGGAAACTCAGCAGGCCCAGAAATGTTGCAAATGGTCCCGGGCAATCTAAAAGCTGCCTGGGACCAGACTGGTTGGCGCCGGTCTTGCGCGCAGGCGCAAGGCGCGAATAAAGGGGATTTATGATTGGATGTTGGAAAAACTATAAAAGGCCTGTGAGCCTGTTGGGTTATTGAGTGGTAACGTGGAACGAATAAAGAAGAACTTGGTTAACAACTTGTGTGTCGCTTCAATACTGCGAACCCCAGTACATAAAATCCTCCATCCAGGTTATGCAGATTCAAAGTGTCTCATCATGTTTTCCAAAAGTCATATCAAGTTTTCTTTTATCATCATTCAGTGAAATGCAACATGTACTGTAATTATCACCAATCTATGGATCCTACTTTCATGCATCAATTCATAGCTTCTGACACACATTTAGCTCTTTCATTGATAGCTAAGCCTACATTTTAACTTCCCTGTGTGGATCTGTCAGTTCCACTCCGCAAGCAATATCATATACCACAAGCATAATCAAAGCCCACTTTTACTCCAAGTATGCTTACATATTCTATACTTGCTACAATCTCTAATATAGAGATCATCTTTGTTATGTCCTGGCAGGTGCAGGAATCTGCAGAGTCCCAGGCAGACCATGAGGCTGCCTGGGTCCAGACAGGCTGTCTCCAGCCTATTGCGCATGTGCAAGGCAGGAAAGATACATTGCATTGATTGGTTGATGCTGCTCCCTGCAAGGGGGTATAAAAGGGATCTGCACCATTTTGTGTTGTTCTGTTGAAGAGTGAATAAAGAAGCAACTGTTGTTACTCCTGTCTCATCTCAATGCATTACCAATGCTCAGAACAGAACATTGGCGATGAAGGTGGGATCGTGCTGCAAGAAAACAACAAAAAGAAAATAGGCTGACTCACCACAGAAGGCCCGAAGTGCTTGGAAGTGCGGTGTTCCAAACTCGTGTGACTCTGCCTGCCAGTACGAAGATGCTGGAGGAGAGCTCGGCAAGATTCGTCCTGGAACCCCTTCACAAGCTGGAGCAGCACGAGGCGTTGACAAGGCCGCCAAGAAGTAATGATGTCAAAGATAGGGCATTTGTCCGAATTCGATACAGCTCACCCTGAATGTTGGAGCTCATACGTGGCCAGAGTAGAAAACTACTTCTGAGTAAATCAAGTTCGGAAAGATGGGCTCAAAGCTGCAATGTTACTGTGTGTCTGTGGGCAAGAGACATTTGATATTGCTGAAAATCTGGTTGTCCCAGCACCTCTGGAATCCATCATTTATACTGAGTTGAAGAAAATGTTAAGGGAACATTTTGAACTGAAGCTATCGGTGATTGCCTGGCGTCACGCATTCGAACAGTGGGACCAACGGCCAGGAGAGTCTGCTGCAGACTTTATTGCTGCGCTGCAACAAGCTGCTGGGCCCCGTGAGTTTAAAGACCTGGAGGAAAGGTTTTGAGATCGTCTAGTTTGTGGCTTGAGGAGCCGTGAGCTGCAGCAAAAGATCTTTGCAAAGGAAGACGTTTCCTTCCAGGATGCACTAAAGGAGATCACAGCTGACGAAGCAGCGGGAGGTGCAGTCAAGGCCTTGCAGCTTTCCAAGCATCCTACAAGTTCAGGCTCCATCCATCAAGAGGTTGCTCGAGAGGTAGCTGATCCTGATTCCGAAAACGAGGTTGACTGTCTACAGCAGCCAGTGGAGAGAAGGCCCCAAGAGCAAGCTGACAAGCGAGCTGACAAGGCAGTTCAATTCCCTTGGTGTTTTGGATGTGGAGGCCACCACAAATGCTCCGATTGCCCATTCTGCTCTGCCATTTGCCAGGCATGTGGCTGGCAAGGCCACATAGCCGCTGTCTGTTTGGGTTGCATGAAAGACCATCCTTTGGAAGAATTGCCTCGGAAAGGTATCAGGGTCCCCAGCCAGAATAGGGTGGGTTTCTGTGCGTCCCATAGGAGTGTTTTGAGAACCGGGGCCCACCAACCATTGAAGAAAAAGCTGCGCATTGATGTCAAATTGCAGGGGGTCCCCTTAACGATGGAGCTGGACATGGGTTCAGCTCTGTCAATCATATCCCAGGACACCCTTAAGCAAATCCGCTACAGAAGCAGTCAGTGAGTTAAACTCAGGCCGTCGAATCTGGTCTTAACAGACTTTCAGAATTTCCGAGTCAGGGTTAAAGGGGAGGCCACACTCAAGGTGCAGAGTCAGAATTTTGAAGGGTTCCTGGATGCTGTTGTGGTAGAGGGTGACCGCACGAGTCTAATTGGACTCGATTGGTTTGAGGCACTTGGGATTCAAGTGACTGAGCTACACAGCTTGCAAACAGTAGGCCTTGCAGAAGTTTGCAAGGAGTTTGCTGATGTGTTTAGCCCAGAACTAGGGTCATACAAGGGGCCTCCAACTGCCTTGTGGTTGGACCCATCCATTGCCCCGATTAGAATTAAGCCTCGTCGGGTGCCTTTCGCATTGAAGCAAAAGATTAATGCCGAGCTGGACAAACTGCTCCAGCAAGGTATTTTGGAACCTGTGGATAGCAGTCCATGGGAAACCCCCATAGTTACATCACTGAAGGCCAATGGGGAAGTCCGCATTTGTGCTGACTATAAATGCATGTTAAACAAAGCATTACAGCAGCACTCTTATCTGGTGCCTGTGGTGAGCCACATTTTGGCCTCACTGAAGGGAGGCCGAGTCTTCGCCAAACTTGATTTGGCTCAGGCCTATCAACAGCTACCGGTTGATGAGGCAATGGCTGAGGCCCAGATGATCGTAACACACCGGGGAGCTTTCAAAGTCAGAAGACTGCAGTTTGGGGTTAACGTAGCCCCTGACATTTTCCAAAGTGTTATGGAGCGAACACTCCATAACATTCCGGGAGTTTGCCCTTACTTCGATGATGTCCTCATCACAGGGGAATCACCCGAAAACTTGGCTGAGAGGCTTTGGTCCGTTTTGCTTCGGTCCTCAAAGTGGGGCTGAAGCTTAGGCAAGACAAATGCAAAATTGGAGTCACTTCCACTGAATTCCTGGGGTTTCGTATAGATGCAGAAGGCATCTATCCTGCTGAATCCAAGCTCAAAACGATTCAGCAGGCCCCAAGCTCCAAGTCGAAGAGCGAGCTTTAAGCCTTCCTTGGGCTTTTAAATTTCTATCACTCCTTCCTACCTCACAAGGCTGCAATGGCAGAGCCATTACACTGGCTCTTGGACAAACAGGCTTCATGGAAGTGGACACAAGTCCACAAAAGGAGTTTTGCAGAGGTCAAGGCATTGTTGTCTTCAAATGCTGTTCTCGCTCATTTCAATGAGCAGCTGCCAGTGTGTATAGCCTGCGATGCATCCCCTTATGAGATCGGGGCTGTCATTTTTTTTATTTTTATTAATATTTTCCTTTATACAGTACATATTCAGAAGACTATGTCATTTTTATATACTATGGATCTACATTCTATACAATATGTACACTATGTACATTCAATCTAACCCACAATAACCTAATTTGCACAATAACCTTATGTATATTTCCAATTTTTGTTTCTGTTTTCTATCCAAATATACCAATTTTTCCAAACCGCATAAAATTCCGAATCATCTTTTTCTTTTAATTCTAAGGTGAGTTTGTCCATCTCGGCACATTCATAAATTTTCTGAATAATCAACCCCTCTGGTGGTATATTGCGTTCCTTCCAATATTGCGCGAATGCAATTCTTGCCGCAGTTAGTATATGTAAAATCAGATATCTTGTTTTCTTATCAAATTTCTTTTTAAGTATTTCCAGGAGAAATGTTTCCAGATTTAATTCGATTTGACATTTTGTTAAGTCTTGTAGCCACCCTTGTATTTTAATCCAATATTTCTTTGCTTCAGGGCACAGTCACCAAGCATGAAAGAAGGTACCTTGATGATAGTTACATTTCCAACAATTTGGACTTTGGTTCGGATACATTTGGGCTAATCTTGCAGGGGCTAGATGCCAACGATATAGCATTTTATATTGATTTTCCTTATATGCAGCAGATTTTGTTATTTTGTGATTTTTATTCCAAATTCTTTCCCAATCTTCTAATTCTATATTGTGCCCTATGTTTTTTGCCCATGCAATCATTGGTTCTTTCACTATCTCCTCTACTCTATCAAATTCTAATAAATAGTTACTTATTTTGGATATTAATTTCCTTCAGGACCTATCAATAATTTATCTAATTGTTTTAATTCCATGTCAATTCCTTAATCTTCCACATCCTTCTTATATCTTTTTATCTTTTTAAATAATAATAATAATATCTTATTATCTTTTTCCCCCTAGAACTCTTTATGCAGATAAAACATTTTTGGTCAATAATACAACTTGTTTCCCTTTATCTTCAAACAATATAAAAAAGAATCAAAGTTTTGAAGATTTTTCCCATACATTTTGCACTGTAGATTTAGATACAACATTTAATCCAAAAGCAGAAAGAGAAACTGGCGAACGGAGTACTATGGCATTCAAAACTACTTCAAGTTTAAGTTTGTCCTTGAACAGCAAAACAAATTCCATTTTACAAGGAAGCAAGTCTCCAGTGAAAACCTATAATAGACTAAAAAATCATGAAATGGAAAATTTCACTGCCACTGTTTCACTACCACGAAGTCATTCTTTTTCATCATTTCATGTTAACCAAAGTCCAATTTCTTATAAACAGAAATATGAAGATGCATTTGAAAAATTATATGACTTGTATTCTCCAAAGCCACAGAAACCATTTAAGTGTTCAAATATATACGTGAGCCCTGGAAACTCTGCAGATGTACACTTTTCGGGTTTAGATAATCTGTCCTCAAATTTCCCTAAAAAAGCAAACAGTACGATTGAAGATCTGAACCAGAAATTATGTTCCGAAGGTTTTTCCAAATTTCCAACATCTCTGAGAGCAGCAAATTTAAAAAAATATGAAGGAGTGCAGATATCTGAAACTGTAAATGCCCTTGTTAATTCTCCAATAAGAACTCTGCCTGCTGTTGCCAGAATTAAAAGAGCGGCACATTTTTGTAATGAAGATTCTCAGTATTCGCCTTTAAAAAGGTTAAAAAATAAATGTAGTAATTCTTACAAAATATATCAGAAATTTCCTTGCTGGAAAACCATTAGAAATGACGCAACGTTCACATTGCATTCACCTGTTAAAAACAGTTTGGCATCAAATACGAATTATGGAGGTTCTGTTTCTTCAGGCCATAGCTTTTTGGCCACTTCAGTTGCTGATATGGAAGAGTCTGGGATTTCAGATATGAATGAAAGTATTCCCAGGTGTTTGCGGGGTCGTGAGTTTTCAAGAAAGTCACAGAATTTTATACCAAAAGTTTACAGAAAGCTAAGCTATAATGATGGGAGAATCAGAAGCAGAGAATTCATACAGAAGGATTATGAAGAAACATTTCTGGAAGGATTTGGAGAGGAAAATGATATTTTTTAACAAAGTATATTTTAATCCCAGTAATTTCTAAACAAAACACAAATTAAATGGAATATTCCTGAATTAAAGTAGTAAAATATTTTCACCAGTTCTTTAACTCTTTAACTCATCAGCTTTAGCACAGGGCAGTAGACCTAAAAGACTGCAGTGAAAATGGAGAAATAACTACTAATATAGTTCAGCATCCATCTCTATGTAATTATTCTCTGTCATTTTAAAGTTATGGAGATAATGGAAACTGTTTCTAAAATTCAACAGTTTAGTTAAGGTTTTTTTAAGGAAGATTTTTTCCTTCTTGGTGATTTATTCAGCTTAAGTGACTATAAGAAACATCTTTTGTGGTACTTAATTTGTTTAATCTGCGCCTCTACAAAAAGGTTATTGGAAGTTAGGGCATAATCAAGATTTAAATGTGTTTTTATATAGTGCTTTTAACTTACTATTCAATAAGCTTATGCTTTAGGAAAAATCTTTATTTCATTGATAAAGAGTAAATATGAAAATATCAATTTTTGTATTTTTATTTTATTTTAAATGTACATAATATTTGATATATATCTTTGTCTAATAAACATTTTAATATGTTTGTATTTTGACTGAGTTTGTTATAAGTTTGCTTCTGGAATCTGTAAGGTTAATTTCACCTAGGATAAGTCTTTCCTTATTTTTATTTGCTTATCAATTTTCTAGGCTACCCAAAACTAAGCATGCAAGGCTTGATTTATAGAAAAAACTATAAATTAAAAATAAAATACAATAGATACTGTTAATTGGGGGTAACAGCAACTAAACTGTCCCCCACTGTTGGGTGTTCTCAGTCAGCAGAGATGGGGCCAACAACAAAGGCTCAATTCTATAAGGCTGTCTTGTGACAGAAAGTCATTTCAATCTTATTATTTTTTTTTTTTTTTGCTTTTTGAGAAAAAGTGGGAGAGAAAAAGAAGGAACCTGTGTTGGAGAGGGGACTAGTAGCACAGTGATAAGGCACTTGGTTCTTAAGTAGTCAAAGAGCATACTTTCAATTTGTGTTCACCATTCCTTCAGGATTCTTTCTGTCACCTCTAGTATTCACTGTTTGTGAGAGTGGAGATTCATTCTCCAAGCTTGTGGATTGGTTTCTGAGTGTTTTGTTACCAAGCTAAGTAACATCTTCAGCAGAATTTAGAGAATGTCAGTGTTGGTGTTCTGCTACTGTAATACTACTGCAATATACTTTCCTGTTGGTTCTATATTCAGCAATCAAAAAATGATAGTTAAGCTTACTGAACTATATAACTATATAATTTCTATCATGTTGTGAGCCGCCCTGAGTTCTCCGGAATAGGGCGGCATAGAAATTAAATAAATAATAATAATAATAATAATAATATCTAGATTGCAATTGTAAGTATGGCCACCAATCAATAGTTATTTCCTGTTCTTTTAGTAATTGGCTATTTTTGAGCTTCCCCTGTTTGTCTAAAATTTCCGAATATCTGGGCATTTTGCTTATATCCAACGTGTTAGGGTGAATCATTGCCTCCATGGTAGATAGCCAGCAGGGAATTTTCCTATAGTGTTTCTTCCTTATATCCTCCCAGGTTCGTAACAGAGCATCTCTTATTTTATGTCTATAGAAATATGAGTGTATCCTATTTCCTTTATCCCACCTGAAGGCATGCCACCCCTTCTGTAAATCGTGCCCTTCCAGTGTTAAGAATCTTCTTTTCTTTAAGTTAACCCAATCTCTTATCCAGACCAGAATTGCTGCCTTGTAATAGAGTTCCCACGCCAAAAGTCCAAAGCCACCTCTACTTATGTTGTCTTGGAGAGAGAGTAATTTTATCCTCACCTTCTTTCCTAACCAAACATAATTTATAATAATTTTATTAAGTTCTCCAAAGAATTTCTTATCTAATAATATGGAAATTGTCTGAAATAAGTATAATAATTTGGGTAGGATGTTCATTTTAATAGTTGTGATCCTACCTAAAAGCGATAGTTGTAACCTCCCCCACTTTTCCAAATCCTTCTTTATCTGTTGGACTAATACCATATAGTTATCCTCTTTTAGGGACGAACATCTCGCAGTCAACCATATCCCTAAATATTTAATTTGTTAAACAATTTGTAAATCCATTTCCTTTTCTAATTCTTTTTTCTGATTTGTTGTTAAGTTTTTAACTATCATTTTAGTTTTCCTTTTGTTAATTTTAAGTCCAGATATTTCCCCATATTTTTCTATTTCTCATATTAGAATGGGACTGGATTCCAAAGGTTCTTCAATAATAAATACCACATCGTCCGCGAAGGCCTGTGTTTTGTACTCTTCTCTTTTAATTTTCGTTCCCTTTATTTCTCGGTTTGCTCTGATTCTATTTAATAGTATTTCTAATGTTAGGATAAAGAGAAGTGGTGAAAGTGGGCATCCCTGACGTACCCCCTTGGTTATTTGAAATGTGTTGGTGGTATCCCCATTTATTATTACCCTAGCCTTCTGGTTCTTATATATTGCCACTATCATATTTTCAAATTTACTTCCCAGTTCCATAAGTCTAATTTGCCTAGTCATGAATTGCCAATTTAGATTATCAAAGGCCTTTTGAGCATCCAGAAGAACAAGGGCTGCTTGTTTTTCTGGATGGGATTCATAATACTCCAATATGTCTACTATTATTCTTGTATTATCTCTTATTTGTCTATTTGGAAGGAAGACATTTTGATACGGGTGTATCATCTCATTCAATACTCTTTTCAATCTATCTGCTATTATATTCATAAATATTTTGTAGTCTGCATTTAAGAGGGATATTGGTCTATAATTACTGATTTGATTTTTATCTGTACTTTCTTTCGAAATTAAAGTGATATATGCCTGGTATTTTCGCTTCATGTAGAGCTTCGTTACATATTTCCAACAATATTGGTTCAATAATCTCACTCGTGTTTTTATAAATTTCCCCTGGGAGGCCGTCCAGTCCTGGTGTCTTATTATTCTTAAGTCTTAAAATTGCTCCTCTCAGTTCTTCTGGCATTATTTCTCTGTTTAGCCTTGCTTTTCCCCTCTTCTAGAGGTATAATCCCTTCTTCCAACAAATAGTTGTCAATTTTATCCATTCTATTTCATTTTGTTCATACAAGTTCACATAATAGTTTTGTACAATTTTCTTTTTTTCTTCTTCATTATTTTTTAGGGTCCCCATCTCATCATATAATTGTTGGATAATCCATCCTTCTTTTTCCTTCTTCAATTTGTAAGCCAACCATCTTCCAGTTTTATTGGCATGTTCAAAAAAAATTGTTTAGAAAATTTTAAATTTCTTGCAATCTCTGCTTGTTCTAGTATGTTTAATTTATGTCTGTCAAGTGTCAAAGTTTATTTAATTAATTCATCTCCTGGTTTTGTCTGAAGCTGATTCTCCAATTTTCCAATTTCTTCCTTTAGAATATTATGCTGCTTCCATTTTTCCTTATTTTTCTTTGCCATATAAGCTATTGTTATTCCCCTTATATAAGCTTTCATAGTATCCCATAAGTTTGTTAATGAAGTGTGTTGTTTTTTATTTTCTTTAAAAAATAATGTCAATTCCTTTGTTATCCTTTCAATATATTCCTTTTCTTTTAAGATTTAGGGATTTAATGTCCATTTTTCGAATTTTCCCCTTTGACCTCTCCATTTTCTTTCAAGGGGATTATGGTCTGCCCACGTATTTGGGGAGATCTCAATCTTTTCAATTTCTATAGCTAATTCCTTATTCATCTACAGCATATCAGTTCTACACCAGGATGCATGGGGGTTGGAATAAAATGTATATTTATTTTCTTTTGGATGTAGGGTTCTCCACATATCTATCAAATTTAGTTCATCTATCATTCTAAAAATGTTTTTGGTAATATATTTCTTCTATTCTTGTTAGTTTTATCGCTTATGTAATCTTTTTGGATATCTACTATCCCATTATAATCACCTACTATGGATATATTCCTATGTCCTGTTACAATTATCTTTTCATGCAATTTCTTATAATACTCTCCCTGATTTTTATTAGGCTTGAGAATATGTGGGCAATATCTCTTTGGTCAGAAGACTGGAAAAGAGAAGAGATTAAATATAAAAGCCTAACTCTATAGCAGTGGTTCTCAACCTTCCTAATGCTGCGACCCCTTAATACAGTTCCTCATGTTGTGGTGACCCCCAACCATAAAATTATTTTTGTTGCTACTTCATAACTGTAATTTTGCTACAATTATGAATCGTAATGTAAATATCTGATATGCAGGGTGTATTTTCATTGTTACGAATTGAACATAATTAAAGCATAGTGATTAATCACAAAAACAATATAGCAATGCTCGATGGAGAAGCTTACTCTTCCTTGCTCAAAAATGTTGGGAGGGAGGGAAGGGGAAGGAAGGAAGGAAGATTTAAGGGGAAAGGAAGGAGATGGAGAAGGAAGGAGATTGAAGGGGAAAGGAAGGAAGGAGAAAGAGATTGAAGGGGAAGGGATGGAGATGGAGATGGAAGGAAGGAAGATTGAAGGGGGAAGGAAGGAAGGAAGGAAGGAAGGAAGGAAGGAAGGAAGGAAGGAAGGAAGGAAGGAAGGAAGGAGAGAGATTGAAGGGGAAGGGTTGGAGTTGGAGATGGAAGGAAGGAAAGAAGATTGAAGGGAGAAGGAAGGAAGGGAGGGAGGGAGGGAGGGAGGAAGGAAGAAGGAAGGAAGGAAGGAAGGAAGGAAGGAAGGAAGGAAGGAAGGAGAGAGAGATTGAAGGGGAAGGGTTGGAGTTGGAGATGGAAGGAAGGAAGATTGAAGGGGAAAGGAAGGAGATGGAGAAGGAAGGAGATTGAAGGGGGAAGGAAAGAAGAAAGGAATGAGAGAGAGATTAAAGAGGAAGGGATGGAGATGGAAGGAAGGAAAGGAAGGAGATAGAGAAGGAAGGAGATTGAAGGGGGAAGGAAGGAAGGAAGATTGAAGGGGAAAGGAAGGAGATGGAGAAGGAAGGAGATTGAAGAGGGAAGGAAGGAAGGAAGATTGAAGGGGAAAGGAAGGAGATGGAGAAGAAAGGAGATTGAAGAGGAAGGAAGGAAGGAAGGAGAGATTGAAGGGGAAGGGATGGAGATGGAAGGAAGGAAGGAAGATTGAAGGGGAAAGGAAAGAAGGAAGGAAGGAGAGGGAGATTGAAGGGGAAGGGATGGTGTTGGAGATGGAAGGAAGGAAGGAAGGAAAATTGAAGGGGAAAGGAAGGAGATGGAGAAGGAAGGAGATTGAAGGGGGAAGGAAAGAAGAAAGGAATGAGAGAGAGATTAAAGAGGAAGGGATGGAGATGGAAGGAAGGAAAGGAAGGAGATAGAGAAGGAAGGAGATTGAAGGGGGAAGGAAGGAAGGAAGATTGAAGGGGAAAGGAAGGAGATGGAGAAGGAAGGAGATTAAAGAGGGAAGGAAGGAAGGAAGGAAGATTGAAGGGGAAAGGAAGGAGATGGAGCAGAAAGGAGATTGAAGAGGAAGGAAGGAAGGAAGGAGAGAGAGAGATTGAAGGGGAAGGGATGGAGATGGAAGGAAGGAAGGAAGATTGAAGGGGAAAGGAAGGAGATAGAGAAGGAAGGAGATTGAAGGGGGAAGGAAAGAAGGAAGGAGAGGGAGATTGAAGGGGAAGGGATGGTGTTGGAGATGGAAGGAAGGAAGGAAAATTGAAGGGGAAAGGAAGGAGATGGAGAAGGAAGGAGATTGAAGGGGGAAGGAAGAAAGGAAGGAAGGAAAGAAGGAAGGAAGGAAGGAAGGAGAGAGATTGAAGGGGAAGAGATGGAGATGGAAGGAAGGAAAGAAGATTGAAGGGGAAAGGAAGGAGATGGAGAAGGAAGGAGATTGAAGGGGGGAGGTGCTGCCAAGGACGCACAAGCAGCTCCGCACAATTGCCCAGGGAGGGGGGAGGCTCTGGCGGAGAGCCTGGTGGAGAGCCAAGAGGCGGCACCTCCGGGGCCTCAGAAGTCGCACAGAGGATCCGCGTGCCTCAGAGCTGCTGGCTGCCCTCTCACACCCACCAACCTGGAGCCCCCCATCCTCATACCGGAATCTCTTGCCCTCTCCCAGCCACCCTCTGGGACCTGCCCGCCCCTCCAGCCATCACAGCGGTGGGGTTGCGGGAGCCCCTTTCCATGCTGCACAGCCTATCGCATGTGAGAGGGGTGCGGCCAGAGCACCAGCTCCCGCTCGGAAGGCACTGCTGCTCCTCTCCCGGCCTGGCCGGCAGGCCTCTGACACACATGCGGGCATTGCCACCACTTTGCCCTCTTCCCCGTCCCCTGGCCGCTTCCAAAGCCCGGAGCCCAGCAAGCTGGGAAGGAGCCACTCCTGCCTGGCAGCCCCACAGCCACGCCAGGCACCAGAGGGCCGAGGTGGCCTTCGATGGTGAGGGACGCAGGCTGGGAGGTGTGGGGGAGACTCCCGTGCGGTGTGGTGGGTGGCCGGGGGCGCAGCATGGCTGGGCAACCAGGAGGCATGGAGACTGGCTCGGTGCCGCAGCTCAGCTCAGCGGGCAGCAGCAGTTTTCTCGCTCTTCTCCTCTCCTTCCTCCAGCTGCCCTCAAAGCGGCTCGGGTGGGAGCCGGGAGGAAGAGGGGTGCCTGGGGGGAGCAACCGGGCTGGCAGAGGGGCTGGCAGGTCACACGGCACCAGCCTCCACTGAGGCTCCATTGATGGACGGAGGACCAGGCCGGGCAGCACAGGGGTGGCAGGGACAGTGACAGCGGCGGCCGCTGCTGCATCATCGGGGTCCCTGCCGCCCCTGTGCTACCCAGCCTCGTCCTCTGTCCATCAATGGAGCCATGATGGGGGCTGGTGTCATGCAGCCTGCCAGCCTGGCTGCTCCCCCCAGGCACCCCTCTTCCTCCCGGTGCCCGCCTGAACTGTTTTGGGGGCAGGAGGAAGAAGGAGAGGAGAAGGGCAAAAAAACTGCTGCCGCCATCCCCGCCGCCCCCTGCTGCCTGGCCTCGCCCTCTGCCCATCCGATAGCGCTGTGGTGGGGGCTGGTGCCATGCAGCCCGCCAGCCCCTCATCCAGCCTGGCTGCTCCCCCCCAGGCACCCCTCTTGCCCTGGCACCCACCCGAACCACCTTGGGGGCAGTAGGAGGAAGAAGGGGAGGAGGAAGAGGACGGCAAGGAAGCCGCCGCCAGCACTGGGCCCCAGGAGACGGTTCTCCTCTCCTACCTTTGCTGAATCTCCTTCTTCCTTCCTGGCAGCCTGGAATCCGGTGTGCCTTCCTGGCCAGCGGGTCCAATGGTCAGGCTGGCTGGGGATCGCAGCGGCTGGTCTCCCTTGGGCCATGGCTTGCAGGAGGGCTGGCCCGCTCAGCGGAGCCTCCAGTGGGCCATTTCCAACAGGGATCCCGGGGCTTCCCTGGGCAGCTCCAAGGCCACGAGGCCCTGGCCACGCTTCTCCCAGGGGGTGGGGCACCTGGGCACAGGACCAATCAGGAGCCCTGCAGGAGGTAAGTAAGTCCACCTGAGAGAGAAGGGAAGCGAAAGTGCCTCTCTCTCTCTCTCTCTCCAAATGGCGGAGGAGGCCATGCGGAGACGGATGCGGAGCGGTGTCTTGGTTCCTAAGACCATCAGAAATATGTGTTTTCCGATGGTCTTAGGCAACCCCTGTGAAATGGTCGTTCGACCCCCAAAAAGGTCATGACCCACAGGTTGAGAACTGCTGCTCTATAAGATTGTTGGCATCCCTAGGCATCTACTAACTACATATACACACCAGAGTCATGTAAGATGCTAGCATGAAAGGTAATGAGTTTGTGATGTGATATCATGATGCATACATATTCACTTGCCCCATTTTTCCACATCCCTATGTCAATGCTCCTGTAAACCAAATTAAGATGGCTATTCTTTTTCCTGATAAGTAAAAATAAAAATTAACAGTCAGAAGTGTTCTACAATAGTTAGATACTGTATGTATCACTGGCTGCTAATCTCTAAACATCAAGTAACAATCTATAGCACTGTTACTAAACCTTGACAACTTTAAAACATGTGGACTTCAGCTCCTGGAATTATTCTAGAAGTACTCTGGAAGTTGAAGTCCACATGTCTTAAAGTTGCCAGAATTGAGAAACACTGATCTTCAGCTTGAAAACAGAATTCTTGACAAGTCAGCAGTGTCATAAACAGGCTCTAGTAGATTACAGTTATCTAAAATTGCCTGGAATACCAAATACATGCATCATTTTCTCAGCTCATTAATATTATTGGGATTCAGGCATTTTGGTACAAATTATTTGTACTCAGTAAAGCTTGATCTGTATTTGCTATTGTGAAATTAGGGAATAGGAGATGACAATGTTTTTCAAACTGTTCTGTCTGGCCTCTCTCAGCTCATTAAAATCCACATAAATATGTCTTTAAGAGGTTTATTTAACACATTTCAAAAGGATTCACTTCAAAGCACGCTGCTGGCATTTTGCTGGCAGGAACGGCCAAGTCTCATTTATTTACATTTAGATTAAAACATGCTCTTCCCACACCCTCCAATTAACTCACTCTTTCTTTATCACATTGTCCAAGATCTCATTATTCTTCCGTAGATTTCCAAAACATCAGAAAACTGAATTCAAACGCACTGCTCCAGATATCAGGCTACTCCTTGATTAACGTTGCTCGTGACAAAGGCGTAGTCTCTTTTTCCCCTTCTAATATAGTTTCCGATACGTCACTTCCCCCCATTACTTCCTTTTTCCACTTAACTGACACCTTCGCTTATCAAACCTTCGGAATCTCGGATCAAGCCATCTATCTTCTTGATCCAAATCTGATCCCTCACTTTGCGAATCTGACCCAGACTGCCTGTAAATCTCCTCCCTGTCTGTCTCAGCTGCCGGGAGGGGAAAATACCCAGAGGGGCCTGGCTGCTCTTCCTCGGCTGCCGGGAGGGGAAAACAACCAGAGGGGCCTGGCTGCTCTTCCTCGGCTGCCGGGAGGGGAAAACACCCAGAGGGGCCTGGCTGCTCATCCTCTGACACTTCCCAAGCTGGTCTAGGGACACTCACAACACAAACATAGTTTGATTTTAGCATGTTGGAACAAGTGGAGTAAAAATAATAATAAATATTAATAAACTTAATTTGCCTTTATCTCAAGTTTGTGGAAACCTTCCAGAATATCCTTATCATTTGTTGAAGCAATTTGCAATACGCCAATTTCCTTCTCAAGAGTCTGGTTTAGAACGCCTTCAATCTGCAAATGAATAGATGATACAATCAGCCTGTGTAATTTAATTACTACATAACTTAATAAGATTGAAGAATGAAATACCTGAGATTTATATACTGCTCCCAAAATGCCTGCTACAATTTGAAGAAGCAGAATCATCAGTAGTCCAATGAAAAACTGGTGGGAAAAAATAAAAAATAATCATTTCCGTTCCAGGAGGGTGTATTTACATACTGCTTCTTTTTGTAAATGTTCTAAAATGGTTTATAAGATGTTACAAAAAAAAAATCCCTTGAAAACTTGTTAGGAAAGACTGATAGATTTTGAGATCAGAATGTGAGTATAGGCAAAGCAACATAAGTTTTCCTCTTTAATGTTCAAAATGTATATAAGAGATATTTTAAGAAGATACAACTTTTTATGTCTTCAGGAAAACTGAAATTAACTTTCTGTATGTATGAAAATTGTACATAATTCTGAAACAAAGCTGCATTTTCTTTAGATAATAATTTTTACAAGGCAGGGCTCATGGGATACCATATTGCTTTCCATCCATTAGACCACGGGTGTCAAACTTGCAACATCATGTGACGTGTCGTGACATATCGCGACTTTTTTCCCATTGCCAGCAATGGGGTGGGCATGGTTTTGGTATGATGCATCCAGCCTTCAGGCTGGCAGTTTGACACCCCTGCATTAGATTAATCAATTGTATCCTTTCAATGAAATGTCCTTGCCTATATGTAATTATAGTGTTTCTGAATAATTAATGAAAGTAGATCATGTGTAGTTTAATACATGTTACAACACTTAACCCAAACCTTAACCTACAGTTTGTCATACTTAGGTTAAAACCTAAAGCATTTCTTAAGAAAGTTCTGAAAAAATAAAGATCCATTGATTTCAACAGGTATAACGGAGGCAGTTTAAATGTCATTTATAATCCTGATTAGTCTAAGCATAAATAATTATAGAGGGATCACTATTCAACCAGAATAATGGACAATGTTGGATTAAAATAATGGAGCCTTTTAAAAGTCAAATTTGTTTTTTACAAGATAGTATGAAAATGATTCATAAAAACCAATGTTGCAGTAGAAAGGAATATCAGAAGAGGAGAGGGGAAGAAAGGATCTTAATTTTACTTAGCTACTTAAAACTGCTTAAAGAGTTTTGTGAAGTTCTTCTGTTTTGGTATCTACAAACCTGCCTTTATCACAATACACCCATCAAAATAAATATATCCATTGAGTCTGAACTTGCTTTCTAATACTGATTAGACCTGTCCAGGTGACGAAATGTATGGAATCATGGAGGCAGGGCAAGCTTCTGTCTGGTGCAAGGGTACAACATCTAATTAACTCTGAGATTGTCTACAAACTGCCCAGTTACTTCAGAAGCTGCCCGAGACTGACTGGTGATAAAGGCATATCTCCTTTGGCAGACTTCTACTTATTAAATATTTTAATGATTGCTTTTAATTGTAATTGCAGGGATTTTTTTTTCTCATAGAATGCCCAGAACAGAGTTCTGGCACCTTTTTTGGATGGAACCTTGTAGGGTAGGCAAGGCGGGTTGTATGACGTGTGTGAGTTCCGGCACCTTTTTTTTTTTTTTTTTTTTTACAAAAAAAGCACTGTGTAATTGTATAGCTTTTGTTTAAATACTTCATATTTTGTACTTTTCTAATCACTTAGAATGTTGGAATAAACACAAAGGTGACCTATAAATTCTATAATGAACAACATTAAATAGATATGTGGTAAGGAAATCAAGGATACAGTCAGTAGCTCTGACCTTAATTTCTGTGCATGAAAAAGTCCCACTTTAGCAGATTACATAGACTGCATATGTTGTAGGCTTATTTTTAGTTATCTGGAAGTTAGTGACTGCAGTTAGATACTAAACAGAGTTACCCTTATAGATCGCATGCAAATGTAGCTCTGTCTCAGTTGTCCTATATCCTTTATGAAGAATTGAGAAAACTGAGATCAACAATGCCAGCCTGTAAGTATTCCAGGTTGCAAGCCCATGTCTTTCAGTTTCCTACTTTCCCCAAGTGAGAAAAACACGGAGTGCCAAGGTTGCCACAGTTCAACTCAAAAGCAATTTAAGGAGAACCAGGGAAACAATCTGGCATCCTTCACAGGTCCTTTATTATTATTATTATTATTATTATTATTATTATTATTATTATTATTATTATTATTATTATTATTATTATTATTAATTTGACTTCTATACTGCCCTATTCCGGAGAACTCAGGGCGGCTCACACATAATTTATCTCTATGTTACCTCTGAGGAACGTGGCATTTTTGAGGAATTATTGAAATAGTATTATGATGTAGCAGAATCCACATTCTAAAGCCAAAACTTTTTATTTTTTGTGAAAGATAACCCTATGTAAATACTGAATTGAATTAAGAATCAGAATATCCCAGAAATGACTGCATTGGAGAAAAATAGTTATTTTCATTCTGAAATCTACTTGGTTCAGGTTCCTTTCTTGCCTTCTTCAAAATAGGCATTCATAATGTATGTAGTCTATGTAATCTGTAATCAAAGTTCACATTAGCCTGTATTAGAGTTTCTACCTAGTCTGCAGATACGTAACAATGCAGATAGTCCTCGATTTACAACCAAAAATTGAGCCCAAAATTTATGTTGTTGAGTGAGATATTTGTTAAGTTTTACACCATTTTACAACCTTTCTAACCGCAGTTGTTAAGTGAATTACTGCAGTTAGTAACATGGTTGTTAAGTGAATCTGGCTTCCCCATTGACTTTGCTTGTTAGAAGGTCGTAAAAGCTGTTCACATGACCCCACATGCATTTATGACTGCAACCGTCATAAATATGAACCAATTGCCAAGCATCCGAACTCTGATCACATGACCACGGGGATGCTACAACGGTCGTAAGTGAGAAAAATGGTCATAAGTCATTTTTTTCAGTGCCATTATATCTTTGAATGGTCACTAAACAAACTGTTGTAAGTTGAGGACCACCTATATTTATGGATTTTGGCTTAGGAAGAAAACCAGGTATCATTTTTATCTTTCATTTGTAATTCACGTTTTCCCAAAATCTCCTTAAATTCGTATCTTTCCACACAGAAAATTGTAAGGAATATATCACAGTGTAGTTACACTCTTGTCATTGGCAGTGCAAGGCACACTCTAGTGCTTGAGAAATGTCCATAAATCCTACCTAAAACATGCATTAAAGATCACTTATTGTCTGACAAGATAAATACATGCAGGGTATTGCTCTGAAAATATTAGCAAAAAAATGTCATGGAAATTGAAACTCTACCAGGAGGAGCATGCACTGGCTCTCCTTCATGGCACCACAGCAACCTAGAAACCCAAACACCATAATGACTGAGCCCACAGCAATGAGAAGATTAACAGCAGAAAGCATGCTTGAGTCTATTTTGATTTCCTGTAAAAAAAGAAATACAAGGTTTCAGATACAATCAGTGAAATAGTTAAAGAAGCTAAAGGTCATCTATAAAGGAAACTAGGAGCAAATGAACAGCTTTCTATTATTCATAGACATAAGTCATATTATCAGCAAACTAATTTGCCCTAAAGCAACACCCTCAGTCATGGCATTTCATTCTGATTGTTCAGCACCCAAGGATATTGCTCTAGTGCTGGAACTCACGAGGAGGCAGTGGATTGCTTAGGTACAGGCAAGATGAAGTGGAACAGGACAAGCAGAAGTGGGATTGCCTGGTTTTTAGACAATTCAGCAGATTATAAATTCCTAGATTAGACCAGAATGATGAATATTTATGTATTACTCATATCCTGCATTTTCAGTGTCATTTTATTTCCTGGATGATGAATAAACTCATATATTATAATGAAAAGCTAATAAAAATAAATCTATATATACAAATAACTAAGGAAAACAAAATCAAATCAACAGTAAAAGTAAAAAAATAAAATAAAAATCAAACCAGTGGCTGTTAACAGCTTGAGTGAACCATAACACATTTTGTTCGATCAGATTAAAAGTGTACACAAGTATTCCTAGGATTGATTGATTGATTGATTATGTGCCATTATGTACCGTTTTTGACTCCTAATCATCTGAAAGAGCATTGGAAATATGTCATGATGGAGAAAATCTAACTATGTGTTCATTAGGAGATTAAAAATTCCTGGGAAGGGCATTTTAATGTGAGGAACTCACATAAAAAGTCATGTTTCCAGTTATCTCTTGTGGATAAGTCATTTGTTGGTCCAGCACAGTCTTCTTGTTGCTCTTGAATTATGTCACATGGCAAACATATAAACTCACCATATTAAGGGCAGCAGTCTAACAAGCTTTTGTTGATTAATGCCCTTATGCCCAGGGCAAAAATAGGTGGCAGATTATTAATTTATTTGATCCTTAAAACAGAGTCAGGCATAGCAGTAATTGGCTGGTAAAACAAATCAGGAAATTCTATACCAGTATGTAGTTGGTATAGAGTTGCAACAGTTGCCCATACCTTCATTGAATTTGGATTAAAATTAATTTGTATAGCTGACATCAATATTGTAAGTTGTTTCACAAAAAGATTTTAAGTAGTAATTATTTGTATCTTGTTCCTGATCACATGAATAAAATGTTTCAAATACACTTTTCATGTCTTCATTCAATAGAACGCAAGTCTTTATCTTTACATTTAAAACTTTAAATTAAACTGGCAACCTATATACTTTCTTAACTGGAAATAAAACCTAGGAGTAAACTGGAGGCAGGAGAGATAAGGCTCACATCATAAATTCTAGGAGAATTGTCACTGCTTGGGATTGCTCAGGATAAATTTTTGCTAATTCTCAGATTCTTTATTCTAAATGTAAAAAAGTTTACATTTTGAAAATTAAAACAAGGAAATTTCTTTCATTTCTCAATGAAGTTATTGTGAGGTCAACCTGTTTTAACAGAATAGCTATAAACAAAGGTATATCTAAGTTCCTAAGAGGAGATACTCTTTCTAAGGTAAAATCCTTACCTAAGCCTTTTTGTAGAGAAAAGGCTTTTGGCTTCTTAAAACCCCAGCCAGAAATCTGGGCATCAGAGAAACAAAAAGAACTAAATGGCACTTTGCCTTTGATTTAAGGCTGTAATAACAAGAATCTGGAAAAATCCAGGGGGGACATATAGTAATCACTTGCTGAAATAATCCATTGTCCCCAAGACAGAGGTAAATATTTATTTATTTATTTATTTATTTATTTATTTATTTATTTATTTATTTATTTATTAATCAAATTTCTATACAGCCCCTCTCCCGAAGGACTCGGGGCGGTGTACAGCCTAAAATTTAAAAAACATATAAATATACAAAATTTAAAATAATTTAAAATAAATTAAATAATTTGGCCGAAATCCCCATTTAAAACCCAAAACATACAAAGCTAAAATCTTAAAAAATACTCAGTCCCCCTAAAACATTTTGACCCTATTGGAACCGAAGCTTCTATGCCAGGCCGGCCTGTCGAAAAAGGAATGTTTTTAGTTCCCGACGGAAGGTGTGTAAATCTATTATTATACGGAGTTCGGGGGGGAGCTCGTTCCATAACGTGGGAGCTCCCACAGAGAAGGCTCTCCCCCTGGGGGTCGCCAGCCAGCACTCTCTGGCCGACGGCTTCCTGAGGAGGCCCTCTCTGTGGGAGCGTACCGGACGGCGGGAGGTATTTGCTGGCAGTAGACGGTCCTGTAAGTATCCGGGTCCAATGCCATGGAGCGCTTTAAAAGTGGTCACTAAAACCTTGAACCGCACCCGAAAGACCACCGGCAACCAGTGCAACTCACGCAGGAGCGGTGTTACGTGGGAGCGCCACGACGCTCCCATCACTACCCGCGCGGCCGCATTCTGGGCAAGTTGGAGCTTCCGGATGCACCTCAAGGGGAGCCCCATGTAGAGAGCATTACAGTAGTCCAGCCTGGAGGTCACGAGGGTATGAGTGACTGTGCGTAGCGACTCCCGGTCTAGGAAGGGACGCAACTGGCGCACCAGGCGAACCTGGTAGAACATCCTCCCGGCCACGGCCGTCAAATGGTCCTCTAAAGACAGCCGTGAGTCCAGGAGGATTCCCAAATTGCGAACCCTTCCTGTGGGAGCCACTGTTTCGCCCCCAATACACAGCGATGGAATCAGCTGGCTGTACCGGGACGACGGTAACCACAGCCACTCGGTCTTGGAGGGGTTGAGCTTGAGTCCGTTTCTCCCCATCCATACCCACACGGCCTCCAGGCACTGGGTCAGCATGGCAAGGGCATCGTTGGGGTGGTTTGGCGTGGAAATGTACAGCTGGGTATCATCAGCGTACTGGTGGTACTCCACGCCAAAACCACGGATGATCTCACCCAGCGGCTTTACATAAATGTTGAACAGTAGAGGCGAGAGGACCGACCCCTGAGGTACCCCACATACGAGGGGTCTCGGGGTCGACCTCTGGCCCCCTGTCAACACAGACTGCATCCGGCCAGAGAGGAAGGAGGAGAACCACTGCAAGACAGTGCCTCCTATGCCCAGCCCCTCCAACCGTTGCAGCATGATACCATGATCGATGGTATCAAAAGCCGCCGAGAGGTCCAATAGCACCAGAACAGAGGAGCAACCCCTGTCTTGGGCCCGCCAGAGATCATCCACCAACGCAACCAATGCTGTTTCCGTGCTGTAGCCAGGCCTGAAGCCCGACTGGAACAGATCGAGATATGACGATTCCTCCAGGTGCTGCGGGAACTGTCGGGCAACCACACTCTCAACAACCTTCGCAAGAAAGCGAAGGTTGGAGACGGGATGGTAGTTTGATAAAACAGCTGGATCCAGGGCAGGCTTCTTGAGGAGGGGTCTCACCACTGCCTCTTTCAAGGCAGCGGGAAAGACACCCTCACTCAAGGAAGCGTTGATAATTGCTCGGAACCAGCATCGTACCACCTCCCGGGAGGCCAGCGCCAACCAGGAGGGGCACGGGTCCAGTAAACATGTGGTCGCCCTAAGTCCCCCCAGCAACCTGTCCACGTCCTCGGGGGTCACGGGGTCAAACTCAACCCAGGTAACAGTCTCAAGACCAGCCTCCGCCTCTCCCATTGGACATACCCAGTTGAAGTCGAAGCCTTCCCATATCTGAGCGATTTTATCATACAGATATTTTCCGAAATCCTCAGCTCTACCCTCTAAGGGTAGCCAGGAATGAGCAATTAGATGTTTGATTTACTTTTATGTGTGATAGTGAAATCTTTATTGTTTCTGATATTTATTTTTCCCTCTGCAAACATGTAGCCTATGTGACTTCAATAACTTTCACTCTGTTCGGAGTATTACATTTTTATATTTATTTTTTTATAATTTTCCCTTTAGATGTTTTTTAAAATCGCTTTCTTGAGAAGCTATATTTTTTCCTCCTTACCACTGTATATTTTAAATATGGCTACTTAAAATAGGAAAAATAATGTTTACATTAAAGTTTCTTTTTTATATAAAATAATTCTTTATTTATCACCTGAAATTGATCTCAACTTTCAAAGCAGAGTAGGGGGGACTGCTATAGAATTTATTTTATTTTTATCCACTTTATTTTTCTGTAACTTGCCAGGAAGATGCAGCTGTAATATGTGTTGACACCTACAATTATTACTGATAAAAGCATATTTACCTCTTGAATATTTTTGCTGACACGCATCCATATAGAGACTCCCAGAATAATACATCCAATTATCTAAAGGGGGAAAATCAATAACTAATGAAGCCACTACTTAATGCAGATGCCTGAAATACTTTTTTTCATTATTCATTTAATCCCATCTTAATATACATTAACAGTCCCAAACACCATATACAAATTGATTCTATTAATAAAGGAAATCTTATTTCCCAATTACTGTCTTGGACAAAATGCCCATTTCGCACTTAAAATATAATTTTGTTTTGAAAAAATTGCTATGACATGCGACACACATAAAAAGATAATGTTGCCATCTTGTTTAACACACCCTATGGAAAACCCTGTGAATTCTTTTTTTGCTTCTTTTTTTAATCTCAATACTGTGTTTGATTTATGTGTGTGTGTGTGTATTTAAAGTCAATCAGATAAAAATAGAGCTCTGGGATGTAAAGTAAAAGGCTTTTTTTATTAATTGCTGAGCTTTCGTTAACAACCTGTTAACATCATCAGAGCAAAGAGCTAAATGAGAAGGGGGGAGTATGTGTATAAATTTACATAACAGTTAAACAACGGTTGCAGTGAGGCATGTGCACATAGCGTGCTTAAGAAGCTCTTAAAGGCATAAAGTAGTCAGTCTCAAGACCATTTTCAAAAGTCACACCAAACAGCTGACAAGCGCAACTTTTGAAAATGGTCGAGACTGACTGCTTTATGCCTTTAAGAGCTTCTTAAGCATGCTATGTGCACATGCCTCACTGCAACCGTTGTTTAACTTTTATGTAAATTTATACGCATACTCCCCCCTTCTCATTTAGCCCTTTGCTCTGATGATGTTAACAGGTTGTTAACAAAAGCTCAGCAATTAATAAAAAAGCCTTTTACCTTACATTTTTATCTGATTGACTTTAAATGTCCATACCTGGGATTCCAATATTCAAAATTATCAAAGATAGATAGATAGATAGATAGATAGATAGATAGATAGATAGATAGATAGATAGATAGATAGATAGATAGTGTTGTGAGTGTCCCTAGACCAGCTTGGGAAGTGTCAGAGGATGAGCAGCCAGGCCCCTCTGGGTGTTTTCCCCTCCCGGCAGCCGAGGAAGAGCAGCCAGGCCCCTCTGGGTGTTTTCCCCTCCCGGCAGCCGAGGAAGAGCAGCCAGGCCCCTCTGGGTATTTTCCCCTCCCGGCAGCTGAGACAGACAGGGAGGAGATTTACAGGCAGTCTGGGTCAGATTCTCAAAGTGAGGGGTCAGATTTGAATCAAGAAGATAGATGGCTTGATCCGAGATTCCGAAGGTTTGATAAGCGAAGGTGTCAGTTAAGTGGAAAAAGGAAGTAATGGGGGGAAGTGACGTATCGGAAACTATATTAGAAGGGGAAAAAGAGACTACGCCTTTGTCACGAGCAACGTTAATCAAGGAGTAGCCTGATATCTGGAGCAGTGCATTTGAATTCAGTCTTCTGATGTTTTGGAAATCTACGGAAGAATAATGAGATCTTGGACAATGTGATAAAGAAAGAGTGAGTTAATTGGAGGGTGTGGGAAGAGCATGTTTTAATCTAAATGTAAATAAATGAGACTTGGCCGTTCCTGCCAGCAAAATGCCAGCAGCGTGCTTTGAAGTGAATCCTTTTGAAATGTGTTAAATAAACCTCTTAAAGACATATTTATGTGGATTTTAATGAGCTGAGAGAGGCCAGACAGAACAGATAGATAGATAGATAGATAGATAGATAGATAGATAGATAGATAGATAGATAGATAGATAGATAGATAGATACCAGAGAAAGGGCCACATTTTTCCCCCTTTCCCTCCGGTGATTGTACCGATGTCCAGCTCTAAGAAAACAAACAAGCAAACAAAAGTAGCACAGTTCCTGGCTGCAAAAAGGCCATCCCCAATATATATCTTATAATATGGGCTGGCAATCTTGTCCCCCAGCATATACCTGCTACACAAGCTTACTTGTGTCAACCACTTGCTTCAGTTCCTCTTTCTGTTACCAAAATGGGCTAGCATTGCATTGAAAAACAAATTGCCTATCTCTGCTCTAAAGCTCCATTAAATAAATGTATCCCCTTATATATATATATTCCTACCAGTGAAGTTATTCAATTTCTTTTCCTTTGATATTTGAAAATGTCAAAAAACATTACAGGTAGTCCTCGACTTACAATTCACTTTGTGACTGAAAAAAGTGACATGATCGTTTTTCACACTTACAACTCTTGTAGCATCACCATGGTCACATGACCAAAATTCTGACACTTTGGAACCGATTCACATTTATGACTGTTGCAGTGTCCCTGCGTCATGTGATCACTTTTTGCAACCTTCTGATAAGTAAAGTCAATGGGAAAACCGGATTCACTTAACAACTATGTTACTAATTTAACAACTGCAGTAATTCACTTAACAACTGTGGCAAGAAAGGTTGAAAAATGGGGCTAAATTCAATTAACAAATGTTTCACTTAGCAACAAAATTTGGGGTTCAATTGTGGTTGTAAATTGAGGACTACCTGTATTTTTTCATAGGATAGATTTCTATGAGTTGGTTAGATTACTCAACATTCAGGTCAACCAGAAATCTTCATCAGTGTGATTAGTATTACTTGAATGGTAAATTGATACTATCTATTATATTCCACTATAATTAAGTATATTATGACTGGGGGGGGGATTGTTTCCTTATCCCATGGAAGGAAAGCAGGGACTGTCTTTATTTGAAATACTGGGAACCTGACCAGCAACTGTACAGAATGGCGGTGTTTCTTTTTGTATGTAAGAGGTCACAAGAGATTAGGAGGGGAAGGTAAGAACTAATTTCTCTGATCATTAATGTTTCTGAATAAATCACAATGGATTTCAGGTTTTCTTGGAACCTGATCAAGTAAATTTGGATGGATGACAATAATTTTTCCCATTCTCTCAAAGATGAATTGTTAGACATGGGCTTATACATATAGATGTAATTTTACTAATAATCTATGAATGGAATATGATCTCTGAGTATCAGTGGGATATTTCAGATTTTGAGGAAGTATCATTGCTGCCATACAGAGATAGCTAATCACAAAATGTTTGTAAAATGCAAGTAAACAATCCTAAAACATCAATTTATCAAACCAAAAATGTATCTAAGAAATTGAATGCAAGTTAAATATGAGACCTCATCTCTAAAAAACAAAACCATTCCTTTAAAATTATATTTTTTCATACTCACATCTCAAGGTCTCACTTTCTCTCCCCCCCACTGCCCACACATAACCACATTGATAAAACACTCAAAATCTGCTAACCATCATCTCAGATTCTTCCTTCAAGTTACCAACAATTTTTTCATCCATTCTTTCTTTTACCTCATCTCACATCCTAAAATTCTCTTATAGAATGGGAGGCAGGCCATAACCACAAGTCATTCCTAGCATTAAACTACCTTTAGGACCCTCAAAGTATTCTCAGACTTGATAGGGCTAAATGTGTGTTTGTGTATGAAGGAAGAAAATGAGAGAAACAAAGAGAGAGAATTATGGGGTGCTAAGCAGTGACGTGTCTTAAGCTAAGACTGAAAGTAGTCATTTCACCATTTACTCCTCCACCCAATCCCAGATACATTATTTGACTTTGTCCCTTCAAGAGACAGCATTATATCACTTGGCATGGTACTGGCTATAAAAAAAATGGTTGACTCAAAAATCAAGTTTTGATAGTAAAGGTCACTTTATGCCACAGATTTATCTGAAAATACATGGCTGAAACAATATCATAGGAATAAAACCAAAATATGTTTGGAAAGTGATAAATCATGGAAGTATATCACTGAGCCAGACTGAACAGAGAACAGTGGCAAATTTATTCTGAAAAAAAAGGTTATTGCAGACAGGGGTTCCGGAACAGTACCTATCTTAAACACAAATTCTCTGCCAAGCGTTTGAATAGATTTAATTATTCACACCAAATACTTTTTCATTAAAAAGTCTCCACTTTTTCTCACTTTGTATTTCATTGTTTAAAGGCTACAAGGTGGGATGTCAGCCTGTTTTTGGAGTGGACACTGAGTAATAAATGACAGAAACAGGAATGGTTCCGGAATAGGAGGAAAATAAGCAATGTGCAACTATCCCAGTAATCTCTTGAAATTCAGTATATGATCACACACCCAATTTGAAAACAATCACGACTACATTAGGAAACAAAGCTTTAAAATTTGATAAATATGTTGGCAGATAATCTATATATTTGTATTTTGCTACAAAATTTCAAATGGTAGTCAATTTCCAACGTTTACACACTTGTCCAGAAAAGTATTTATATGTAATGGTTTTCTCCATTTGTCCCAGACAAATCTGTTTTCAAACTTAAGTCTTACTACTTTTTGTCCAGTCCTACAAATAACGAAGGATTTATCTTCATTCTTGTCCAGTACTGCTATTGGAACAGGTGACTCCAACTCCTCATAAAATATCACATTTTAAGGCAACCGATATTTCATTATTCATTCTGGTATATATATATTTCAACTCAGACTTACCCAAAATAAAAAGTTGAAGACAAACATAGAGTATTTCATACATGAGCTCACACCTGCCATCTTTTCTTACTCCAGAAAGAAGGATTCTCAAATGGAAAGAAAATCTCTCAGAAGTGATCCCCTTTAAATCGTTCTACTGCAGAATCAGGAAGAAGTTCTTAGCTGCTTTCTTTGAGCTGACAATAAAAAGGGAAGTTATAACAGAAAAATAAATTTGTTATTCATATCTGGTAGATAATTATTAACCAGGCCACTAAACAAAAGGCAGCTGGTTTTACTTTAGCTTTTCCTTTTACACACCTGCAAAGTTCAAAAATGTGAGCATTGGCCATACAATTACTTTTTCATCACTATTGTAACTGCGAATGGCCACTAACTAAGTAGTCATTGAACAAGAACTACCTGTACAGAGGTCTAAATTCAGATATAAAAACTGTAGTAGCAATGATTCATTCTGGAAGCACAGGAAACAATAAAAGTAAAAACAAAAAGTTGAATAAAATTAATTAGGGTGTGGGACATGCTGGCACACTGGCAGTCTTGATCAAATCTTCCAGATTCTTGAGTGTCTGTCTGAGAGCTTTGTTGAGACAATCTGTGCAAATTATATTATGGCCAATATGAAACACAACTCTATTATCCTCAACAGAAGATGTTTTTTAACAATAATATGCTTATTGGTGACAGCTATACAACATAGTTTCTAGAATGGATATAATGGTTATAGTCTTCCTTACCTCCAACAGCTTTCAACATCTATTTCTTGAATGAGAAGCAAAACATTTTCAAGGGAAAAAAAAAACAAAGTAAGTCCAGTTGCCTTTTGAAAAGCACGTTGGGCAAAAGGCTTACTGTTCAGCATCAGAAAGATAAACATATAGTCCCAAGTATTCAGTGATTTGTAGGAATGATTATAGTAATATAGATCACAGGGATGACTGTAATAAACCATAATTGCAATATATTGATAAATTTCTTTTTTATCTTTTTTTTTCTTTTATCATTTTAAATTCTTTTCCTCTTCAATGTTTGTATATAGTTAATTTTTAAAAATATAAAAAAAAATTGCTGGAACTGGGCAAAAATCTTCTTGGTTACAGTCACCAGCTGCTTCTAAACCAGCGGTTCTCAACCTGTGGGTCGCGACTCCATTTGGGGTCGAACGACCATTTCACGGGGGTCGCCAAACACCGCAGTCTGCCATTTTTTTAAAAAAATTTTTTGGGTCGGCCATTTTTTTTGTCAGCCATTTTTTCCCCTTTGCGATGCAGGCCGTCACGCCGCGCATGCGCAATGCAGGCCCGCCAAGTTTTTTTTTTGGTCGGCCATTTTTTTTGGTCGGCCATTTTTTTTGGGTCGGCCATTTTTTCCCCTTTGCGATGTGGGCCATCATGCTGCGCATGCGCAATGCGGGCCTGCCATTTTTTTTTGGTCAGCCATTTTTTTTTGGTCAGCCATTTTTGGGGGGGTCGGCCATTTTTTCCCTTTGTGATGCGGGCCGTCATGCCACCCATGCGCGATGCGGGCCCGCCAATTTTTTTTATTATTTTGGACGGCCATTTTTTTGGGTCGGCCATTTTTTCCCCTTTGCGATGCGGGCCGTCGCGCTGCGCATGCGCAATGCGCCCCATCGTGCCACGCATGTGCGATGCGCCATGTTGTGCCGCGCATGCACGGGCCGGGGTCGAGCCCCGGAAAAGGTTGAGAACCGCTGTTCTAAACCAAGAGCTGTGAGGCACAGAAACCCTACATCTTGATTAATGCTAGCTCATTGTGAATCAACCATGAAACCTCATTGGAATAGGTAGGCCTTTGAACCCAAAATCACTCTATCTTGCTGGGATTGGGTCTCAACCTGTTCCTCCCATTCCTGAACCTGTCAGCCACCAGGTACCTGGCAACACTTTGACACTGTGGGAAGTCAGCACCCCCAGAGAAAGAAATATTTTTGGAAATATTAAAAAGGCAAATATTATATTTCCCCAAAGGATTTTAAAGGCAGAAACCAACCCCCCCTCCCAAGTCTCTGCCCCAAACAGAAACCAGGTCTGCAGAAATGCAGATGTAATAATCTTGTCAGAAAGACTGGAGTCAGGAAACTGGGATTAGGAAGAAAGATCCCTAGAATCAACAATCCCTCACACCAAAAATCTAAGAGTCATCAGCCACAGCCACAGAGAAGCAGGATATGACCTTTGGGACATTATAGGATTAACCCACCACTATCAGAATACCAGAAAGGCACACTCAGACTCAGGTCAAAGTTCATGCCACAGGAACAACTCCAAACAAAAGGCTCAAGAAGGTATAAAAATCCACCACTCCCTACTACATGTGCTTTTTCTCTTTTCTTCCAGAGCCATCTTCCTGTCTGGCTCTCCTCTTCAATAAACTGCAACCTTCTTTCTAAAGCAGTCGCCATGTTGTTTATTCCCAGCTTGGACTGAACGACGATGAAGACTTTTCCTTCAACAACACCATCACTTATTTGGCCATGTGTCAAGATGTACAGTTATAAAAAAACCTAACCCCACATTGACAGATTATCCCACCCAGAGATTTCATGTGCATTTGAATAGGAGTGGAGAGAGTATCAAGTCTCGTGCATTTCTTACTTGAAGGACTTAGAGTTCAATCTCTATTACAGAAAATTTCTCACAAAAATTCTTTAAATAACCTTCCTGCCCATCACTCCCCCAGAGTGTGTAAAGCCAAATAGCAGATCTAGAGGGTAGCCTCTACAATGTGTCAAACTCCTGAACCTCATCTTATTCCTTTCCCAGAGAACTCCTCAGATGTTGAAGTCCTCAAAGAAAAGTAGCCTCAGGAATTGTACCACCAATCTCCCAATGAGACTCAGCAGCACAAGAAGGGAAGCTGTTCTGTCACACAAAAGACAATACAACAGCAGCATTCCAATCTTAGAGACCAACTTTACTAGTAAGCCCTTACATCCAGTTGTCTATGGGACAGTGATCTTTAATCTCCCAAATGACAATGCCATTCCACCTTCCTTCCCCTTAGTTTGTGGCTATGAAAAACTTAATTGAGCATATCCCAAGAGGGGAAATGCCCCTGTTTCCAACCACATTTTGATAGTGTACAATGAGGCAACCTTTACTTTAGGCCAGACATGTCAACTGTCAGAAGTAAGTCTTCATCCTGGTTCATCCAAGTCGGGATAAATAAGCAAAATGGCGACTGCTTTGGGAAGAAGGTTACAGTTTATTGAAGAAGCAGAAAGATAGTCCTTGCAAGGAGCAGAGAGGAAAGAGAGATTGAGCACATGGGCAGTAGGTTTTTATACCCCCTCTAGCCTTGTTTGGAATGGTTTCCTGTTCCTGTGGCATGAACCTTGAGGCTATTTCTGAGTGTTTTTCTAGGACTTGATATCTGTGGTTTAATCCTATTATCATACCCTGCTTCCCAGGTGATGGGGCTAATGATTCCTAGAGTTTGGGTGGGGCATGCAGATCCTCTCTTTGTCTTCTTGAGTGCCCTGGCTTCAGCTTTCTGATGGTTCTACATCTGCATTCGTATGGGGCTAGCTCTTGCTTGAGGCAAAGAGATAGAGTTGGGGCCAGGTTTGGTTTTAAAAAATCCTTTTGAGGAAAAATATTTTTTCTGCCTTTTTAATATTTCCTTCTCTGGGCTAACTTCCTTCAATCCCCACTTTGTGCCTTAAGTGTGAGAATGTCACACTTATTGGCACAACATTAAAATTGATCTGGTCAGGGAGACTTGGTAGGCAAGATTTTAAAATGTTAAGCCAAAGAAAAATAAGACATTAATGGAGGCAGCAGAAAAAGATCCCTTTATTGGCTCCCAAAAGGGGAGCTTGCACCCATAAAGTTCTAAAAGTCAGGGCAAAAATTTTGTTAGATGGAAAAGAAATTTATAGTGTCCAATATTCTGTGCCAATCATTTTCAAATGTTGGATGTCACCTTTAGCTTCCAGTTAGGTTTGCATACCTCCCAAAATTCTTCATAGCCATGGTTTTTCTTAGTACATGACCACTGGCTGCCTATTTTCAAGGGTTGTTTCCTACCTTAGCTCTTAGTTCAGTGCATCCAGGTTTGTAATGTCCAATTGAAGTTAGCCAATATGCCAGGCTATTAAATTTTTCTTTAAATTGCACATAATGAGCTCTAGGAATCCCAATCTGAGTCCAACAGTGCAAGATATTCAGGGCTGAGGTTTGGGGATCTTTCCTGTTGCTTCCTTAGTCAGGGCATAAGAATTGCAAATCACCTGAGGGGGCCTAGTTCCCTCCCCCTTGGAATTTTCAGGAAGTTGTGCTTGCAAAGCTTTGGTGCAGGGGGGACTTTATTAAACGTAGGTGGAGGGGATAGACACTTAATGGTGTGAATGGTGTGTGTGTGTGTGTGTGTGTGTGTGTGTGTGTGTGCAACTACTAATACAAACAGGCAATACAAACATTCTGGATAAATTTTCCCTCCCACCAGATAGAAGTCCAAGGTGTTCAGTACTTGTTCTGCCAACTATTCCCAAATGCCATCTCTCCATTAATACATTCAACTGGCTTGTTACAATACAAATGGGGCAAGAAAGAAAAGTTTACAGTGGGTTTCCACCCTTCCCCCCACAGTCTAATTTTCTCTTCTGAGGCTTCACATGGCACCAGTGGCTCCAGGACTCCTTCCTTCTGCAGCTCTCACAGGCATCTGGGGAATGGTAGGACTTGGGAAGATGTTCCACTCAGATTGCATGGTGGCCTTTTAGTGGATGGCTGGATTCAAAACCCAATTCCATGGCTCAAATGGATGGAGGCAGCATCTGGGTCTGTGTGTTCTGCTTCCAAAGGTTTGGGGGAGGATTGCAGAGCTGAAAGATACAAGAACAAGATCTCCCCCACTTTCTGGGTGGACTCTCCCAGGAGAGGCAAACAAATGTTATGGAGAACAAAGGGCAAGAAAGAAATTGGAAGGGGAGTAGCTTGCAGGCAGTTTGAAAAGGCATTAATACTGCAGTTATTAGAGAAACAGATAGACAAATGGGGACAATCACAGATTTGAGGACAAGAAAAAACCTGAATTCTGGTAAAAGTGAAATGTTTCAGTTTTGAACTTGAACATTTGCAACATATTAAGGACAAGAACTTGCAACTTGAGAGGAAAAAATAAATGCTAGGCAGCTTGAGAATGCTGACAACTCCAAATAATTTTAAAAGCCTAATATTTTAATATGTGCAACTTGCCAGGGGCAGGAGAATCTGCCTTTAACATTTATTCCAAAATAGACCACATTATTTTAGAGATTGGAAAATGCTTATTTGTTTCAGAAAAGTTTCACTGTAGCTTCATCAATTAGTGATAGGGTAAAAAAAGTAACTTAAGAAAATTATTTCCCCAAAGAAGCAGACTTGAACTTCAAAAGACTCTTGTAGATAGACACGCATTTTTCAGGAAAAGGAATAAATAGATAAAACCCATTTAGAATGCAAACTCATTTACAACACATTGCAGAATGATTTCTAGAACTTAGGGCAGGACTCAGCAGGCAGGACACCCCCTCCTCACTCCAAAGAGAACATATCTTGGCAAATACAAGGAGGACCCAATACAAACTAGTCTGACTCACAAACACTTAACACACACTGGCTAACAGCAATTAGGATTGATAGGATTAGAATAAAACACCAAAAGGTACACAACAATGAAATAATTTAACACTAGATTCCCCCTGGAACAAAATGTAACACCTTTTAGATAAAATTGAGAAGGAAATTAACCCAACAACAGACATTGAGCAAAAAATCAGAAAAGACAAATTTAAACTCACCAATCAGGAATGACAATTTTGGAAACCATGAAAGGCTATAAGAACTCAACTAAAGTATGTAGGAAGCACATGACAATAGTAATGGGGGACTTTAATTACTCTGACATCAACTGGGAGACAAACTCTGCACTAAGTGGAAGATCAAACAGATTCCTGACAAAACTTGCAGACAACTTTGTTTCTCAAAAGTAGAGAAGGGAACTAGGGGATTAGCCACATTGGATCTAATTCTCACTAACAAAGACAAAATGATAAAAGGTGTTGAAGCCACAACCTTGGGGGGGGGTGATCATGCAATATTGGAATTCAACATTATGGGAGCACAAGCAATAGAACACAGTCAAACTAGAGTCTTAGACTTTAAGAGAGCTAATTTCAATAAGCTTGAGAGGGCTTGGGAGGGATTCCATGGATGAGAATCTTCAAGGGGAAACAACTCAAGAAGCTTGGGAAATTTTGAAAAGTGAGATAATAAAAATCCAGTCTAACACAATATCAACAAAGAAGAAAAATAATAGCTCTCACAAGAAACCAGCATGGCTGCATAAAGAACTCTCTGATAAATTGACATATACGAGGGACCAGTATAAAAGTGGAAAGAGGGTCACATAAGGTGAAGAAAGCTAAGGTTCAAAATGAACTAAGGCTTGTGACCACAGTCAAAAATAATAAAAAGCAAACAGTCCAACTTACAAAAACAGTACCATAAAAAATAGATTAGAAGCACAAGTTAAGTTAGGCAAGAAAATGGTGAGCAAGCACTTATCCAGCCTAGAAGAGTTCAAATCACCAAGATCAGATGGATTACACCCCAAAGTTCTCAAGGAACTGGCAGATGTGATCTCAGAACCACTGAACTATATTTTTCAAAGACCCTGGAGCACTAGGGAACTACCAGAGGACTGGAAAAGAGCTGATGTAGTTTCCCTCTTCAAAAACAAAATAAAAATAGATCTAGGAAATAACAGACCTATCAGCCTGACCTCAATACCTGGGAAGATTCTGGAAAAGATAATCAAACAAGAATCTGTGAACACCTAGAGGCAAACAAAGTCATTACTAAAAGCCAACATGGGTTTGTCAAAAATAGATCATGCTAGACACATCTTACTGCATTCTTTGACCCAGTTACAAAATTAGTGGACTAGAGGAATGCTGTGGATATAATTTTCTTGGACTTCAGTAAGGCATTTGATAAAGTTCGTATAGGGTTTCCTGCCTGAGCACAGGGTCCCTTCCAACTTTATTATATATTATTAAATGCAAGAGTGAAATCCTTCTAGCAGATGAACTTAAAACATTCCCTCCTGCTAACTTAAGGCTGTTCTTAAGAGGACACAGAGAGAAAGAGGAAAACAAACAAACAAACAAACACATTTTTCTTCACTCTGTTTGTTGGCCAGACAAACAGAGTGAGGTATTTCCTTTTTGTGGCTTTTTTAAAGCAGAATTTCTAGCAGAATTTAAAATTATGTTTTCTTTGGATTTGAAACAGTTAACAGTCACATTTACCTCTTACACACAGACTTTGACAAACATATATACACAAAGACAAGAGAACAGAAGTCTTAGTTTTACACATCCTAGTCATTCCCACCATAAATTTCAGATAACTCGAGTTAGGGAAGGCACACATTTTAAACGTACCACGTGGTTGCATAGAGAAGAGAGATAGATAGAGAGAGAGAGAGAGATTCACTATTTCTTATTTTCCCTTTTAAGTACCTTTATTTAGCCAAATTGGTTTCCCAGCAAAGCGCTAAGCCAGCGGTTCTCAACCTTTTCTGGGGCTCGACCCCGGCCCGCATCGTGCATGCGCGGTGTGACGTGGCGCATCGCGCATGCGTGGCATGACGGGGCGCATCACGCATGCGTGGCGCGATGGGGCGCATCGCACATGCGCAACGCGACAGGGCGCATCGCGCATGCGCGGCACGATGGCCCGCATCACAAAGGGGGAAAAAATGGCCGACCAAAAAAAATGGCCGACCCCCGCCCAAAAAATGGTGGGCCCACATTTTCCATTCCAGCCTGGACAGGAAGCTGATTCCTGTCCCAGGCTTCAAGCAAGCTCTGAACTGGGAAACCTACTTCAGCCCTTGAATTGGAACCCCCTATTCTTCTATAACGGGGTTTTCCTTTTAATGCTAAAGGGCACTACACAGTCAAAGCCTCCTTGTGAGACTTCTTTCCAACCACCACGGATTTTGTGAGTCTGGAAAAAATGGGACTCACGGAGCACTCTGGATCCCTCTCAGAGTTCGTGGGAAGGCTCCTCTGAGGGATCCTGCCGCGTTTTCAGACCAAAAAGGCGTCTGCAGAGACACTTCCAGTTTCCTCATTAGAAAGTACGGGCTACTCTTCGACCGGCCGGCTTCTCACCACCGTTTACGGACACCTGGACCTCCAATGTCCGTGGGCACCTCCGCTTGCTCTCAGAGGTAGGTGGCCTCTCCCTTCTTGAGGCTTAATTTCCTAACTTTGCTTTGCTTACAGGGCCTTACCAGCTAGTTGCCCAAATCCAATTCCTTCATTCATTCATTCCATTTCATTTTCACACAGTCTCTCCCTTTTCCCTAACAAAAGGTTCTGTGCTCTGACCAAACCCCCATGCTTTCCAGGTTCTGCCAATTAAACAGATCCTTTCTGCGGCTAGAAAAGACCAGAAGGAGCAAAATCCAACTGTGATTGGGGGGAAAAAGTCTTCTCACTCACACAAACAGAAATACACACATTTCTTTGTTCCCCTGGGCTTTAAACTTAAAATTTAGAGGTACTCACCTTCACCTTCTTTCCAAAGCAGCCCTTGAGCTCAAACTCTCAAAACTCCCTTTACTACCTCTGCTCCACATGGGCAAGGCCTGGGAGACCCATCCACAGACACAAGGGGGTCTGCTGCCAGCAAGATGGGGCTTACCAGTCTCAGTCCATTGGAGAGGTTAGCTTGGAGTCCCATCTCTGGGGTGCCAAATTGTCAGAAGTAAGTCTTCATCCTGGTTCATCCAAGCCGGGATAAATAAGCAAAATGGTGACTGCTTTCGGAAGAAGGTTATAGTTTATTGAAGAAGCAGAAAGATAGTCCTTGCAAGGAGCAGAGAGGAAAGAGAGATTGAGCACATGGGCAGTAGGTTTTTATACCCCCTCTAGCCTTGTTTGAAATGGTTTCCTGTTCCTGTGGCATGAACCTTGAGGCTATTTCTGAGTGTTTTTCTAGGACTTGATATCTGTGGTTTAATCTTATTATCATACCCTGCTTCCCAGGTGATGGGGCTAATGACTCCTAGAGTTTGGGTGGAGCATGCAGATCCTCTCTTTGTCTTCTTGAGTGCCCTGGCTTCAGCTTTCTGATGGTTCTACATCTGCATTCGTATGGGGCTAGCTCTTGCTTGGGGCAGAGAAATAGATTTGGGGCCAGGTTTGGTTTTAAAAAATCCTTTTGAGGAAAAATATATTTTTCTGCCTTTTTAATATTTCCTTCTCTGGGCTAACTTCCTTTACAACCTTGTGATGTCACATGGCGTCATGCGACATATCGAAACTTTTCCCCCATTGCTGTCAATGGGGTGGGCACAGTTTCCTTGTGACATGTCCGGCCCACAGGCCAGCAGTTTGACACCACTGCTTTAGACAGACTTACCATTCAACAACAGCAGCTGGATACCAGGAGTTTCAAATTTCTTGTAAAATACTCCTTGGGTAACCCATCCCATCAGATCTCCATCAATCTCTACACAACTTCAATCACCTCCTATAATGGAATGCATGTGTGACCTTGGGGAAAGAGGAGATGAAAACAAGCAGACAAGAGGGGCAGGAACTTGCAGTTTCTCAATGGCCAGAGAAGGACCCACCCTAATGGAACAAACAGTTAAAATGGAATCTCTATTGCAGGGTTTATGTCATTCTCCCTGGATAAATCACAAAGGAAAGACAACTAGATGAGCTAAACCTACTTTTTTTGTAAGGCTACATTAACTTGCAAGTAACTACATATAACTACTCTGCATATCTGTGGATGAATTAAGACACAAAGAGGGGAATGGCTTAATTGCCATAAATATGGAACTTTTGACAATTGGGATCCATTCACTACAAAACTGTTCTACGGTATGTTACTTTCTCATGAAAGATGCTATGCGGTTGTGTTAAAAGCTGTTTTAATTTGCATTTACACTAGAAGCTTTCTTGAGAGTATTTGTGTCATATGTAAACTTATGACACACACATACATACACATATGTCTATAAAACCACCAGTGTAAAACAGATTGGTATATATAATTTAAAAGCTAAGACAGAGCCTTTGCTGACATTCCTTTTAAGTCTCTTTCTCTCGCTCCACACAAACCAACTGGGGTGAAGAGATTGTTTTTTGCCAGACGTGATTTTTCCAAAAACCTTCTGAAATGAGACAGAAGATGGAATAAAATTAGACTGAAGCTGAATGTGGACTATTTAATGGTTGGATAATGACCACCACCCTGCAGCACAGTTATTAATTTTTAACTGACATTTCAGAAATAAGACAATGCTATAGCACTATGGCAGTTTTATGTGATAAGCAATGTTAAGTTGCAGTTTATATTCTAGGATGTCAAACCTTGCTTTAAGCATGCAGATATAATGATATGAATCCTCATGGATGGCAGAACCAGATTTAAAAAAATCACTTAGCAGCTTAGCAATATTTTAAAAATATAAGTATCCTCATAGAAAAATGTAAGACTGATTCTTAAAAATCAATTTTGGTCCAATTTAAATAAAACTAGACATGAAATATGATAGATCTGAATAGTCAATATGGATTATGATAAACAAAGGCCTCATCTTGAATTGGAAGAAAATATATTAAAAGGTAATCGGCATGTTCAAAGTCTATGAATAGCTTTTTGTTCTATGCTTTTTCACTCATATGAATTATATTCCTTTATTGTAGCACTGTCACTAAATAAACATGCATAACAGAGTGTATTAGCCCAGTAGAGATTTACTGTTTTTTAAAAAACCTGATCTCTCCCAAAAGAGCATATTAATTTATATCTAGTTTGCCAGAAAACATTGTAGTAAAACTAAAACCAACAGATATTTCTATACAGATTTATATAAAGAGTAATTACTCTATTCCTGTTTTATCTGTTTTTATTTTTCTTACTTATTTTTATGTTTCATTTGTTGTGTTGTTACTTAAACTCTCTTAGAAATTCTTCCTTGTTACAGACTCAGACTTCCAAAGTTAGGGTATGTAACTCTGCTGATTAATATTTAGCCTCAAAGACTAATGGGCAGTTTTATCCTTGATGATGCACTTTAAGTTGACATTCCTGGAGAGTTTACTTACTGGGAAGGGGAGTCAAGAAATGTTTTAGATTATTTTCTTGTTTTATGTAATCTTAATGTGGTCAATTTCTTGGTAATCAATAATCATCTAAAGAGTGATAGCCTATGGTACTGCTACTAAGATATTTTTAAAGATATTCATCACCAGAAGAATTTTGTTACCCTATGTCTATGCTAATAATCAATTCATCAGTTTAGATGTTCCCCCTAATTTGCAAAAGCAGACAATTACCTTGTTTTAGATATGGCAGCTGGACTTCATTCCACCTATTCTGCAGAGAAAAGTTAACAAACTTAAAGCATCTACAAGGCTGACACTATTTGCTAAAGGCTTTTGAATGAAACAAACTGGCACATAAATGGGGCTGTATAGATCAGTTATCCGTTAGAAAAGGGAAGGGCCTTCTGGGCAAAGGTTCATGGTCTGAGCCAGAATGAAATGTTTATTAAGTTTGAAGAAATTCATGAGCTACAGTGCGTCAAATTTCTAGTCCAACTGCTGTATATCTGTCTGGTTCATTCTTAAATATATTAAGCTGGAAAAAGCACAATCAGATTTTCTTCAAGCTAGGTTTCAACAGTTTTAAGTGCCTAACTCAGCACTCTGACTTGAAGTGGGTCTGATCAAAGTTGGAACTTAAGCTTTATTCTTATTGATCAATTATTGACTTAAGCTAGGGACCTGGTGCCTTTTACCTTAGTATATAATTACATATACAATAAGTTTCATGTCAATTTTCACCTAATATATCTACCTACAAAATTTTTAAAAGTTAAATAAAACATTGGACAAATTTTTTTAACTGTGCCCACCAACCGGACTTGGATAAGCTAACAGTTAACATTTATCTTGGTGGATTTTTAGTCTTTTCCAACTGGACAGATGTTTATCTATTTAACCACTCTCGAGCAGCAAAAGGCATTTATGTTAGCTCCTTTTAATGTTTCTAAGCAGTCTTAGAAAGTAAATATTGTAATATTTATCTGGAGGCTTGTATTTTTACTAATAGATCAGATAAAGAGCTGTATTACATCTCATTTCTTTTGGCAGATATAGATTCAGGTATATTTGTGGGCAACTTCTGTTCTATGTTTATATAGCAAACAAATGATCCTTTTGGATTTGGCTCATAATGAACTGTTGGGCACAGAATTTTATTTGGCATAAGCTGATTCCTCTTTTGCTATGTTTTCATCTTGTAGTGCTTTCATTTTATGCTGCCCAAAGGTTGTACTTAAAAATACCACTCTTTTTTTAAAAAAATCTCGAACATGATGCCATATAAATGTAATACATGCCTTCATACATTCAAACCCTACCTCTGTTCTCTTATGTTTCAGGGTAATCTTTTTGTACTAGAAACCATTCATACCCATATTGACATTAGAGCTCAGAATGTTTGAATTGTATGATATTGCCAGCAAACAAATGTCTCACTTCCTTTCAAGTACCTTACAGTTGGTCAAGGTCAACTGTCAAACATAAGGAAGTTTCTCCTAGTAGTTATGTCACACTTGATGGAATCTGATATTTCTGGGCCATAAAGACAAAGTAAGCAAAGAACAATTACACTTTCCTCTATTGAAATCCTTACTAAAAATGATTCGTTGCTATTTACTATTCTCCTGTAAAATTGCTGGTCAAAAAATAAACCGAGTCCTGATATCAGAGAAGCTAATGTTAATACAAGGAAAGGATAATAATTCTCAATCTTTTAATTAGGTTACATACTAAGTTAATAAAATGAAAGAGTACATGACTGGATGTTTGTATATTCCTTTTAAGCACATAGAATGACATTTTGAGATCTTCTGGAATATCTGAAGGACACTGCTTAGGAAGGCTATAAAATTATTGAATTTAAACTACAGCTACCACAATTAGTCTACAAACATCTGTATCATCAGCCATGCTATTACCTGCCAAGCTAGAGAGTTCATTGAACTCATTGATCTACAACCAGCCTACAAACCCCTCAGAATCCAAATCAATCGCACAGCTAACTGGAGACAGCACCAAACCTCAACCCACCCAAGCCCCTCCCCCCAGCAATTCTCCTTTCAATGACTCTGTCCTGAGGTAATCTCCCCTCTCACAAGACCCTCATTTGACACATTCACACCTGAAGCCCTTATAAATAGAAGAGCACCGACACAGACATCCCCTAAATGCAGCTGAAGATGTTACCTAGCCTGGTAATGAAATGTTTGGAAACCAACCCACAAGCTCATCTGTATAAATACTATGTGGAGCAAATATTGTGCTTTCTGTACTCTTTGTGGATGTTTACAACCCAGATATGGTAATCCTTCTGAAACGATCATTTGGAATTTGGAACCTCCACTTCATCCAGTGGTTCTCTGAGCAACTGGATTTTTGGCCTAATCACACAATATACAGGCATAACCTGCTGCCTACAACCACATCTTAGCTCTTGATACATGACTGATAAAGGAATGGAAGAATAACACATTCCCATGAAGCAAAATCTTCATGATGGGAAAACTCAACTCACTGCCCCTTTGGCTTACACTCATAAACTAGTTAGTTCTATGGGAAGGAAAGTGAAGCAACATTGCTTTTCCCTACTGTCTCTTTGCTGTGAGGAATGTTAGCTTTGTAAACTCCTGTTTGCTTTACTGTTCAGAATGGTGTATATAAATATTCAGCATCTAAGACTCAGAATTATAACCTCAGATAGCTTTCCCTCTCTGTTAAAGGTAAAGGTTTCCCTCTTCAGTCATATCTGACTCTCAGGCGTGGTGTTCATCTCTGTTTCTTGGCCGAGGCAGCCAGCGTTGTCTGAAGACAATTTCATAGTCGTGTGGCCAACATTGCTATATGCCAAAGGTGCATGGAATGCTGTTACCTTCCCACAGAAATGGTACCTTTTAATCTACTCACATTTGCATGCTTTCGAGCTGATAACTGAGCAGGAGCTGGGGCAAACAACAGGAAACAAACAACAGGCAAACAAACATTTCACAGCACTCGGATCTCAAATCCAGGCTGTCGGTTTTCCAGCTGACAAGCTAAGCATCTTTAACTGCTGAACCGTCATGCCCCCATCCCATTCTGTTGCCAAAGGCTTTATTTTTACAGCCCACTGCTTCTCTCACTCAGCTATTTTCAGAAGCATGAAATGAAGCGGATATTCTACATAAGTTAAGAGAATAAGCTAGCAGGACTCTGCTTATGAGAGGAAGTAGATGCAGTTTATATAACTGCCATTTCTCTTTTGTTCTGTCCATAGGCAACTTCTAGTAGATTCCAGTTGCAGTTTTCAACACCAAAAGATTGGGCACACAATTTGCAATTCCCGTAAGCTCTTTCAAAAGTTTTTGTAAATTCTAAACTCCAAAGTGTTTGAAATGAAAGCTTACTCATTACATGGGGAAGAAGCATAATTAATGTTTACTTAAGAAAATTATTTTAAGGCTTCCAGTTCATCATGCAGCCGCCATGGAAGGCTGAGAGACTTGCTGTTTCTCCCCTGTTCAGTTTTGCATCGCTGGGTGGCCCTGAAAAGGGCCAAAAGTCACCCCAAAGAGGCGACCAGCAAGGAGGGGCTTTCGCTGGATCATGGGAACTCTCCCATCAGAGCAGGCGATCCCTCCAAACCAGTGGACGAAAGGACCAGCCATAGAAATATGGCTTGTCTCTAGGCTGCTGACAGCTGAAGTCACATTACCATCTGGCAACTTCAAAGCAGCGTGGACAGAACTGGGTGAGGTTTGCCTCTCTTACATCCTAATTACTTAATTACCTGCATAAGCTGCTAAAGTACTTTTCCCCCTGTGGTGAGGGAAGGGGGATTTTAGCCCTCCCTCCAGAAACAGCAGCAATTAACCACTCGGGAGTTTAAAATGTTGGAAAAATATTGGGATCCTAATTGGAATTCTATTTCCTAAAATTGGTGGATTATAAGATTTATAACTTTCTATTCTCTATATTTTTTTCTCTGATTTTCACTCTAATTACTATTGAAGATTTGGGGGTTTTTTCCTCTTAAAATAGAGGGGGGGACTAAAATGATCCAACTATCTCTGAGAGGTAACCTGCTATTCTTCAAGAGACTTATTGACAGCTTTGAAAATAGATAAGATATAAAGCAACCTTGAAACACCATCTGCAAAAAACTCAGCTCAGCTCCCCATTTGGTGGACTTTCTGACTGTAAGTTTCTTTTTTTGAGTTTAATATACTACAATGGAAGAAGAACAGGAATGGATTCCTTCTATAGAGGAAGTACATGAACAAATTCTTTGTATGTTAAAAGTGATGATCCAAACTTTACGTATAAGTCTGGATATGCAAACTCAAACTATGACTTCAATCAAAGAATTATCTATACAGAATTCTATAGAGAAAGTGAAACAACTAAATGCTATGACAGAAGACTTAGATACTCAACAAATACAGACAATGGGAAACACAAAAAAGAAACTGATAATAGAGAACAAGGAAAGGACTTTTCTTATAAACCAGAAGGAATTTGAAGATAAAAAAGAAAAACAGATGAAAGAGAAGATAAATACTTCGGGACAACTGCATCGAACTGGAAAAACAAAGAGACTACCAGCTAAATCAACTAGTCCTCTTAAGAAAACATCAACTGGACGCTCTTATCAACATCAAACAATAGCCACAACAATACAAGGAGATTTTTTTGACGATTTAAAGGCAAAGATACGAAAAATGATCTGGCAGAGAAAAAAAGCTAGAATAAGATTGAAAAAGATTGGGGTTTTGATCTATACATGAGATCTAAAATAGAATATATCTAAATGGATAGAATATGTATTCTGAACAGAAGATATTGTAATGATTTGAGATAAAGAAAATGTTGGTCACATAAAATCTAGAAATATATTGAAATATTTATTTATTTATTTCTTATTTGGATTTATATGCCAATATAAGAATATTATACTGTCTTATTAGATTGGTAAGATAGATGGTAGAATTTATATACAAGGTGTGTATTTTAAATATTAGAATGTATGAGGAATTGTGATAAAGGAATTGTGTTTAATTAAAAATCTGGAAAAAATAAATATTAAATGTTAAATTAAAATATTAAGGGAAAATTAACCATCAGGTTACTGATTGGCTAAAAGTTTGAATGTTTACAAATAACTAAGATTTGAATTTAAGATATTGTTATAAGTTGAGAAAAAGGTTAAGTAAAACTTAAAAGTATAAATACTAATAATTAAATTTGTATATGGGTTTGTGGTACAAATGTTAGTGGGGTTTTTTTATTTTATTTTTTTTCTCTTTCTGGAAAGGGAGAAAGAAAGGAAGTAGAAGGAAGAAAAGGAAAAAAATTATTAGCCCCAAATGTGAGATTTTATTTTTTTATTTTATTTTATTTATTATTCAATTTATATGCCGCCCTTCTCCTAAGACCCAGGGCAGCTCACAGCAACAATACAATAAAAAATTTAAAAATTAATTGCATTCACACAACATACAAACACAATCAGCTCACAATCGCTGATGGAGGGACACTACTAGGGCCCAGGGGCAGAGCACAGCTCATACGCCCCAAGCCTGTCGGCATAATGCATCTTCAGCAGTTTTTGGAAAGCTAGGAGGGAAGGAGCAGTACGAACCTCTGAGGGAAGCTGGTTCCAGAGGGCTGGGGCAGCAACGGAGAAGGCCCTTGCCCTAGGCCCTGCCAGATGACATTGTCTAACAGACGGGACTCGTAGGAGGCCAACCCTATGCGCCCTAACCGGTCGCTGGGATTCGTGGGGCAGAAGACGGTCCTGCAAGTATCCTGGTCCATTGCCATAAAAGGCTTTATAGGTCATAACCAACACGTTGAATTGTGTTCAGAGACCAATAGGTAGCCAGTGCACCTCGCGGAGAGCTGGAGTGATATGAGCATGTCTTGGGAGACCCAAGACGGCTCGCACGGCTGCATTCTGGACTACTTGTACTCTCCGGACATTCTTCAAAGGTTGCCCCATGTAGAGAGCATTACAGTAGTCGAATCTCGAGGTGACAAGGGCATGGGTGACTGTGAGGAGTGACTCCCGGTCCAAATAGGGCCGCAACTGGCGCACCAGGCGAACCTGGGCGAATGCCCCCCTCGCCACAGCTGAAAAATGATATTCTAAACTTAGCTGTGGATCGAGGAGGACACCTAAGTTGCGGACCCTCTCCGAGGGGGACAAAACTTCTCCCCCCAGGGTAATGGACGGACAGTTAGAATTGTCCTTGGGAGGCAGAGCCCATAGCCACTCCATCTTGTCGGGATTGAGTCTGAGCCTGTTGGCACCCATCCAGACCTCAACAGCCTCCAGGCACCGGTTCATCACTTCTACTGCTTCGCTGTAGTGATGTGGGGTAGAGATATAAAGCTGGGTATCATCAGCATATTGATGATAACTCACCCCGTGTTGACGGATGATCTCACCCAATGGCTTCATGTAGATGTTAAAAAGCAGAGGTGAGAACAGACCCCTGAGGAACTCCACATGGAAGAGGCCTCGGAGCCAATCTCTGACCTCCTGCGAACATCGACTGCGACCGGCCAGGTGAACCACCATAAAACATGCCCCGCACTCCAATCCCCTCCAACTGGCGCAGAAGGATACCATGGTCGATGGTATCGAATGCCGCTGAGAGGTCAAGAAGCACCAGGATAGTGGAGTAACCTCTATCCCGGGCCCGCCAGAGATCACTGATCAGCGCGACCAAAGCAATTTCCATGCTATAACCGGACCTGAACCCAGACTGCTGAGAGCCCAGATAATCAGTTTCATTCAAGAACCGTTGGAGTTGGAGTGCCACCACCTTCTCAACAACCTTCCCTAAAAAGGGAAGGTTGGAGACTGGACAATAATTATTTAAAACTGCCGGATCCAGGGAAGGCTTCTTGAGGAGGGGGCGCACAAGTGCCTCCTTTAAGGGAGCCGGAAAGGACCCCTCCCTCAATGAAGCTTTAGCAACAACCTGGACTCAGCTCCGTGTCACCTCCCTGCTAGCCGAAACCAGCCAGGAGGGGCACGGGTCCAGTAAACAGGTGGCCGAACTCACAGCTCCAATGGCCTTGTCCACATCATCAGGAGTTACCAGGTCAAACTCCTCCCATTCAACAGGACTAAGACAGGCCTCTGTCATCTTGACTGACTCATTGTCAGCCAACACTGCATTCTAATTGGAGTCCAAGTCAGCCCGGATCTGAGCAACCTTGTCTGCGAAAAAGATGTTAAATTCTTCGGCATTGCCCTGCAAAGGTTCCTCCCTCCTCCCTGTATCCAGGAGAGAGCGAGTCACCCTAAACAGGGCAGCCGGACGAGATTCCGCAGACACGATCAATGCGGAAAGATCTTGCCGTAGTGATCGCTTCCAAATAGGTCTTAATATAAGCTCTCAATTTGGTTCGATCAGATTCGGATCTGCTTTCCCTCCATTGCTTCTCTAGACGTCTCTTCTGGCACTTCATCCCCCTGAGTTCCTCGGTAAACCAAGGAGATCTCCTGGGTCTGCTACCACAGAGAGGTCGCAACGGCGCAATCCAGTCAAGAGCCCCTATAGTGGCCGTATTCCAGGCCATCACTAGGGACTCCACCAAACTGTGTACGAGCAAATCCGGCAATTCCCCAAGTACCCTTTGAAAACCAATAGGGTCCATCAGGCATCTGGGGCGGAACCATTTAATCGGTTCCAGCTCCCTGCGAGAGAGGATTTGTGTCGTAAACTCAAGCCGCAGCAGAAAATGATCTGTCCATGACATGGGCAACACTTCTAAGCCCCTTAGCTTCAGATCATAACTCAACTGTTCCGAAAGGAAAACCAGGTCAGGTGTGTGTCCCCCCTCATGGGTTGGGCCCTCAATTACCTGTGTCAGGTCCATGGTTGCCATGGAGGCCATGAACTCCCGCGCCAACCCAGAGGACTCACCGAGTGACGGCATGTTGAAGTCCCCCAAGACAATAAGTCTGGGGAACTCAACTGCCAACCCGGCTACCTCCTCAAGTAGCGTGGGCAGGGCTGTAGAAACACAGTTGGGAGGCAGGTATGTGAGCAACAGACCCACCTGTACACCTAGGTCCAACCTCATAAGGAGGGACTCACAACCTGATATCTCGGTAGCCGCGAGTCTGCGCAGTCCGAGTGTCTCCTTAGCTATAATCACCACTCTTCCCCCCCTTCCCTGGGGTCGCGGCTGATGCCATACCTGAAACCCAGCTGGGCACATCTCAGAGAGCGGCACTCCTCCCTCTGGGGTCAGCCAGGTCTCAGTCACACATGCCAGGTCGGCCTCCTCCTCCAGAATTAAGTCCCGGATGAGGAGAGCTTTATTTACCACCGACCTGGCATTAAGCAGCAGCAGCCTGAGTCCAGGGTCCGGATTTCGCTCATTACCAGTACCCAGGGAGAGGTTCAAGGGGCCGGAACAAGAGATCGCTTTCAGAGGCCTTGTTCCCCGAGAGTGGCCTACCCCAGGCCTCCTGTCATATCTGCCTCTTCCCCATAAGACCGGTATAGACTGGCCCTCTGATCCCTCAGAGCAAGGCTCCTCCACTTCTCTAGCTTCCGTAAATGCCGATAGGTCGGCCCTTCCATTTCTCACAGGTCCACAATCCATCCAATCCACACAACCACCCATCCATTTAACCCAATTCTCTCCACAATCAATCCCCCCCACATCATCCATAAGTTCAATTAAAAAATAGACTTAAAACAATATTAAAACATTAAGGTAATTAAAATATACATAAAAAATTAAAAGCATTTTGTCCAAGCCCTGTTGTAATTGTGCTTGCATTTGGGAACAGTGTTCCTCCTAAACCAGTCCGGGCTCCCCTCAGAGAAGTCCTATGTATACAGTTATAGTTGTTATAGTTGGAGCCGTGGTGCCTCCCAAATTTAATATAAAACCAGAAGAACCAGCTGCTGGAGCAGAAGTAAGGGCAGAAAATAATGGAAGTCCAGAAGAAGTATGAGTAAAAAGCTGGAGTAAAATCTGGAACAAATGGGGTGGCTAATCCAGCAGGTTTACTGAAACCCAAACTAAGGCCCGTGGTGGAAGTAGTAGTAGAAACAGGCATGCCAAATGTTAATCCTGCCACAATAGTTGTAGCTGTTCCTGTATTAGTCCCTCCTAAGATAGAACCTGTGGTAGGCTTTGAGCTAAAAAGTCCAGAACCAAAACGAGACTTAGAAATTGGGATCATTTAAAATCTGGAAATGATAAAGAGTAAACGTTAAACTTAAATATCAATGGGAAATTAAAGTTAAGAAAAACTTACTAGGTTATTGTCTAAAAGGTGGAATGTCAAATTAATTAAGATATGTATAGACTGAAGATTATTGATGAATATTAGAAAGGTACTTTTTGTTTGATTGATAGAATAAGAACTGTATTGGTTCAAATATGACAGATATTATGGGGGAAAGAGAGGGAATTAGTTTGTTGTAGTACTTTGAGATTTGTACTAATGATATTCCAATGTAATGGAATTACTGTGCTCAGCTGCCACGCTACTTTTCAAATATGTAAATGTAATATTGTAAAATTAATAAAAAAACTTGGGGGGAAAAAGAAAATTATTTTAAATTGCATTTAAATTTTTGTCCTGAGCCTCACCATATTATACAACTGTGGTCCATGGAATATTACATTCAGCTCTTGATCTAAAAAGCTTGGAACATTCTGCTTAAATGAGTATCTGAGCCAGCCAGTTATGATCCTGTGGCATTTTATCTTCATGACAGACTACAGTAGTATTGTTGCTCAGATACATGTTCCATATAAGAAAAATCTAAGCACTGTCCAGATCCTCTTGCTTTATTGCATGGAAAATCATGTCACTGGAAAAAAACCAGAAAGCATTTGATGTGTTTATCTTTTTTAATGTATCCCCTGTCTTTCTGCTTAATTAAGCGCTCAAAACCTTTCAATTAAAATTTACAAAAAACATCTACAAATACACAGTCTGCATGTATGTGCATGATTGAAATAACAGTTGGATATAGGATTGTACATTTCTGTGTCTCAACAAATCATGTAGCAGTAAACAAAGCCTGACTTTGCATATAGGGCATCCTATTTCATAAATGATTGAACTGACCACCCATCAGGCATGGCTTAGCAAAATTATTCTAGTCTAATTCACTGCTAAACTAGAGTCTTTTCGACATGTGAACAAATTAAGCACCTAAACCTGTGCCCAAAGATTGCATGCCTAACACAAAAATCAATAAACAATTCATAACAAGCATGCACAAAATATTCAAGTAATGGGAGAAATAATTGCCACTGAAAATAAACTTATGTTCAGTGACATTCTTTCTTCACATACTTTGTTTAGTCAGTTTCTGATTGTTTAGATTGTATGGTCTCCATATTTATGACAAGCCACATTTTGCCAAATAAAACTGTTGATTAGGTACAAGCTACAACAAATAAAAATAAATCTGAGTCAGCTGGAAAAAATGTATGTTTTCCATTTAACTAAACTATTGTGGTAAATGTAGAAAGTTGAAGCATTAATAGAAAACTTGTACTACTATAACTGATCTTTCATAGTGACACTACTGTTTCTATAAGAGTACATTTTCTTGTATATTCATTTTCAAAGCTTTAAAAAGAAATCCAAACCACATCAAAATGCTGATCGGGGGGGGGGGATTGCTTACCAGTGCAGAGTATGTTGATTTCTTACATTAAACCTCCCCTTCTCAAAAATCAGTCACCTCAGAGTGCAAGAAAAAGCATAAAGAGAAAATATTATGGAGGAAATCAATTCAGCAACAAGAAATCAGTACAACAAATACTGATCACAACTTCTAATTGCTGCCCTAGAGCTTTTAGTGTAATAATTCAGTATCCTCTAAGTCATGGATGTCAAATTCGCCACGTCACATGATGTGTCGCGATGTATCACAACTTTTTTTGCATTGCCGGAGCTGGGGTGGGGCGTGGCCTCCATATGATGCAACCGTCCCGTGGGCTGGCAGTTTGGGGAAATTTAAAATACAGCAAGCTTTCCAAGCTCAGTCATTCTACGAATAGAGACCAGAAGGGATAGTGTGGTTCTGCCATAGCAGCTGGAGTCCATAGTGCTGAATCCTAATGGCCCACCAAGTCCAAAATGCTACTGTATATCCAATGGGCAATCAGATGGATTTAGGAAAATGCACAATCGTGGCTAATAGCCTTCTCATGCTTCCAAACAACTGGCATTTAAGTGTATTTAAGTATTAAATATGCTGCCTGAGATTTTGGAGGTAGTCAACTGACACCAAAATTAGCAGCCATTGATAACTTGAAGTCTTCATATCCAGTCCCTTTACTGAATCATCTACACCAGTGCTTTTCAACCCATGGTACATGTACCACTGGTGGTACTTTGGCACCTGTCAGGTGGTACGCATACGACGGGTTGAAAAGCACTGTTTAAAAAAAGTGTAAAAAAGTATAAAAGTGTAGGGAAGATGAGCTAAAACGGTGGCAGTGCTGCACAGGCCTGTGGGAGAGTCTACTAGTGCTGCAGTGTTGCCAGGGCTCTGCTGAGCACCCAGGATTGGCGTGGGGCTCCAGATGATTGCCGTGGGGCTCTAGCTGATTGGCACTTCCAGGAGCAAAGCACAACCTTGGGAAGGAGGAGTCAGCTGGAGTTGCACCAAAGAGAAAAAGAGGAGGTGGGAGAGAGGAGAGGATATAAAAGCAGAAGATTTTGGCAGGAAAGGGAGAGGAAAAAAAGATGACAGGGAAAGAGAAGGGGACAGAGAAAGAGAGACAGAGAAGAGGAGAGGAGAGGCTTCTTTGAGACAAGCAGAGGGAGAGAAGGGGATAGAACAGGGCAAAGATTAATGTCAGAGAAACAGGCACAAGTGTCCCATTAAAAGTCTGATAAGTGGGTGTACAGAGAATCCTCAACCTATGACCACAATTGAGCCCAAAATTTATGTTGCTAAATGAGAAATTTGTTAAATGAGTTTTGTTCCATTTTACGACTTTTCTTGCCACGTTTGTTAAGTGAATCACTGCAGTTGTTAAATTAGTGACACGGTTATTAAGTGAATCTGGTTTCCCCATTGACTTTCCTTGCCAGAAGTTGCAAAAGGGGATCACATGACCCTGAAACATTGTGATCATCATAAATACGAATCAGTTGCTAAGCATCCGCCTGTAAATCACGTGACCCTGAGGATGCTGCAACAATTATAAGTGTGAAAAATGGTCATAGGTCACTTTTTCAGTTCCATTGTAACAGTCATTAAGTGAACTGTTGTAAGTCAAGGACTACCTGTACTCATTTTTTTCCTTTTTTTTTTTTTTTGGTCATCAAGCTTTTGACACCTTGCTAGGCAACTGGTGATACTTGAATATTGCCATATCCTAAAAGTGGTACAATCTGTGAAAATGTTGAAAAGCACTGATCTAAACCATCTGAATTGAAGGTTATCTCTACAACTGTGGCCAGTGCATTTTATAGTCTAACTAAGTGTTCTGTTTTCTGCTGGGTTCAGCCTTGAAGAGGCAGGAGTATTAAACAGGTACTTCTTTATTGAAGACAAAACAGAAACTAAAAAGCCTGGCTCCGCCCCTATTTATACATTCAGCTTTGGGTGGCGTCAGCCAATGAATGCACCGTATTCTCCCGCTCAAATGCATACTAATCAACCTTGCAGGCAGCAAGTCTGGCTAGCAGGCTTGCACAGACCTCTGCAGCTTTTCCATAAGTTTAACACAATATATTACACTAAGCATTAGGTAAAAGCAATGAACAACAAAAAATATCCTTATTAGTCCAGAATCATCTTGTATTTATTTTCATTGGAGCATCCAGAGTTTTGTCATTATGAGAGGAAAAAAAGTATTCTCTATTCATATTACATGTGCTATACAAAACTTTGAAGGGGCACATCAATTCAGCAAAGTTATCTATCAATACAAAATGATGAATCAGAGACTCAGTGCAACAAATCAAATAAAATGGCAACAAAGTGCTCCAGGCCATGCACACAAATAAACAGATTTGTTTTGTTTTTTTGTTTGTTCTGGCTGCTTCAGGCTTTATTACAGACACTCTACAATATTGTAACTTCATTTCTACATATGGAGAATTCCAAGTAGTGGGTTGAATATCAAAAGACTTTGACACTATGAGTGATTGAGCAATGGATTTTTCACTTAATTAAAGTCTCTTCCTATCATAGTTCTATTTTAAGCTTCCTTAAGTTTCTAAGCTCAACTCTCAGCAGTATGATATGGACTCAGGATTGACCAATCAAGGGCTTGCTTTAAGATCAAACCTTATTTTTACATTCTGCATAGCTTGAGGCATTAAAGGCTCTCATTAATGCATAGACATTAGGCTAACAGAACAGCTGCTGGACCAAATGTTAATTGCTTTCAAGGGGTGATGCAGCTACAAATGTCATCTTGTTTCTGCCAGACTTTCTCTGTAACCTGCTTATCTCACTATCCCACATTTGCTGATGCCTATGCTAAGTAAAGCACATAGAACGAGCCCTGCCCATGAGAGGGCAAGCTTTATCAATTTACCTTGTCCAGGCTGGTATCTCACTGAAACTAATGATTGAGGGGGGGGGCTTTTCATGAAGGATCAAGTTTTCCTTTCAGCTGTCCTTCCCCTCCCCCCCCACTAAGTTATTTTTTGTACAAGAACAAATCAATGATCCCTTTTCATGTACTCTTTTTTTCATCCCTATTGCTCCTTAAAAGAGGCACCATAAATGTAAAAACTGGCAGGGTTAATGTCTGGTAATGGATGTACAATCCTATTTTTGTCTGGGTCTGCCCAAAATGAATCTACTGGAAAATTTGAATGTTTCCATTCAAATTGATTTTTTTTACGTAACCTCATCAATGCAGTCCACATTGAATCCATATGTCTTTGAATCTGAAATCACAAATCTATGGTGTCCTTGTTGCTCTCTGAGTTTGGCTGTTTTCTTGCAGACATTTAATTACTCAACTAGGTAATATCAGTGCTATTATGCAGGAAATCACAAATCTGAATGAAATCATACTGTTTTCATATCTCAAATCTCCAAGTCATCAGAGTTAGCTTGCACAAGTCTGTTATGATAGCAGTTTTGTCTGCTTTGTAAAACTTAGATTAAAAGCCAAACTCCTATACAAGTCATGATTTTATGATGTGCAGTTCCAGTCCATGATCTACCCAAGATAAAACTAGTATCCTTGAAGTCCACTGACTTTTCAGAAGCACCCACTCACATTTTGGAAAAATAATATATCTGAACCTGAAACAGCAGACAGGAGAAAATAAGGTAGCATGTAGTAGAAACTACTAGTCTAGTATTATTATAAGAAAAATATTCTTTTCCACCCTGGACAAGTTAATGCTAGACCTTACTACTAGAGCATGGGTGTCAAACTCGTGATGTCACATGACATGTCGTGACGTATTGCAACTTTTTTCCCATTGTCGGCAATGAGGTGGGTGGGGTTTTGGTGTGACGCATCCGGCCTACGGGCCGGCAGTTTAACACACCTGTACTAGAGGATTCTTTACTAAATGCATTAAACAAGAGAATTGCTTCTCTCTCTCTCTCTCTCTCTCTCTCTCTCTCTCTCTCTCTCTCTCTCTCTCTCTCTCTCTCTCTCTCTCTCTCTCTCTCTCTCTCTCTCTCTCTCTCTCTCTCTCTCTCTCTCACTGAAACACACACACCTATGCTCAAAATACCTATTAGCTAAAATGACAAATAGGTGCATTAATGTTCATTGGCTAAAATCAGTTTTCTCTGTGATATATTGGAGCTTGCCTTTACCATTTCTGTTGGCAGAAGGTGGCCAAAAGCACAAAGAGTTCTACTGTGTAAGAACCTTTGTGTTGTCACCTATTGATAGCAAATTGATTTGCAGTTACCTGATATAGCAGAATGTAATATGTCGTGGATCATCTTATCTGAATTAATTGTAAATAAGGTTTTATCTCATTGGCACATGACAAGAAATGAAGAGTTTTACATGTAAGGATACTAGTCAATTGTGTTTAAACATTGTTTATCCATAACTCAGGTGTGTTCCTGAGGTGTGAGGCAGATTGGTATTCGGTTATCTAGTTTGGGTTCTTGGACATGACTTGACCTTGATCACAAACTATGTGTTTGTGGGTGTTTCCCCACAGGACTCTGAATTAACTTCATGTCCTGTAAACACTATATAGTTTACTTATTATTCTGAATGTCAAATGAACTTAGAAAATAGGGTTAATTTACACAATGTGTTAAGCTGCATTTTCTAAACCACAATTTAGAAAATACAATGTCTAGGTCCACAAATTATATTAAAATATAATCTGTTTTCTTTTATAACCTATTTTTTAAACATGTTTGCAAGCCATTGTAGCCCATAAACTATGTTATTATCTAGTGTCATGTATGAATGCAGTCTTTCTTGTCACTATCAAGAGAATTTCAACCTAAAAGTCATGCCTCCACGCCCTCTGTGAAATGTGGACACTTTCATTTAACTCATTTAAACTGGTGCTTTGATCAGCTCAGTTTTCACCTCCAGCTGTACTAAAGTTATTATATCTGGCTGCAAAAAAAGGGCCATTGTTAGATAGCAGGAAACAGCTACAGAAAACCCTAAGTTTTTGCTGTCGTGTTTTGGGGTTTTTTGCAACCTAGGTATGGTAGCACTAAACATTTCATTTCTTCTATCTGAGATAACTTACTTGTCTAATAATCTGCCTCAAAGCTGTTGGATAAATAGACCCCCAAAAGAGTCGACTAGCATCTTTCACTGACAGCATAAAGAGCAATGGTTTGAGGATGATCTCTCTGAAGGAACATTAATACACTTGACTATTTTCATTGTTTTTTCCAATCAGTGAAGGTAGAAAAGTGATGAGTGCACAAGCATTTTACTACCTTATTGGGTAAAGTACAACTCCTGGAGGCCCAAATTGAAGCCAAGAATGTACAAAGCTGTGGAGCTAGTTGCAGGGTTGAGGAAAACAAGAATTCATGGAGTATTACTAAGAGGAAGGGAAAGCATTTAGAAACTCAGGATCCTTGAAGAGTCCCCAAATGCATTGCTTTACTGAGAAAAAACTATAGAAACGTTTTATAGAAATCATGACTTAGAAGAGAGTTTCCCATGGAATCTTCCTAGCAGGACCAGTGATGGGAAAGTATTTAATTACATCACTGCAAAAGTAATTTGAAATGGTATAGGGCAGGGGTAGGCAACCCAAAACACTCAAAGAGCCACTTGGACATGTTTCCCACCGAAAACAAAACACTGGGAGCCGCAAAACCCTTTTGATATCTAAAATGAAGATCTGCATATATCTGCATATATCCTTTTTTACCATATGTGTGTGTGTGTGTATAAAATAAAGGTAAAAAAGGATATATGCAGTGTTATCTTCATTTTAGATATCAAAAGAATCTCTCTCTGTCTCTCTCTTTCCTCTTTCCTTTCTCTTTCCTCTCTCTCCCTCCCTCTTTCCTCCCTCTTTCCTCTTTTTTCTTTCCTCTTTTTCTCTCTTTCCTCTCCCCCTCTCTTTCTTTCCTCTCCCTCTTTCTCTCCCTCTCTTTCCTCTCTCTTTCCCTCTTTCCTCTTTTTCTCTCTTTCCTCTCCCCTTTCTCTTTCCTCTCTCTCTCCTCTCTCTCTCTCTTTCCTTTCTTTCTCTCTTTTCTCTTTCTCTTTCTCTTTCTCTTTGCTCTCTTTCCTCTCTCTTTTTCTTTCATCTTTTTCTCTTTCCTCTCCCCCTCTTTCTTCCTCTTTCCTCTCCCTCCCTCTCTCTTTCCTCTCTTTTTCTCTTTCCTCTTTTTCTTTCCTCTCCCCCTCTTTCTCTCTTTCCTCTCCCCCTCTTTTTCCTCTTTCTCTATCTCTTTCCTCTTTCTCTCTTTCCTCTTTCTCTCTTTCCTCTCTCTTCTCTTTCTCTTTCCTCTCTCTTTCTCTCTCTTTGCTCTCTTTCTCTTTCTCTCTCTCTTCTTTCTCTCTTTCCTCTCTCTTTCTTCTTTCTCTCTTTCCTCCCTCTCTTTCCTCTCTCTCTCTTTCTCTCCAGGTGAGGACAGAGAGAGAACGAAAGGCAGACGGCGCCAAACGGGCAGGGAGGAGGAGTAGGACAGGAGGCAGTGGCTGCGGTGGCAGCGGCGGTGGCAAGGTGGCAGCCACTGCAGCATCGTTGGGGGTCCCCACTGCCCCGCCACATCCTCAGTTGAACAGGCGAGGAGGGGGAGCAGGACGGGAGGCAGCAGCTCTGGTGGTGGTGATGTGGCCCAGCTGCCATGTCCTCAGCTGAACGGGTGGGGAAAAGAACCGGACAGGAGGCAGCGGCTCCACTGGTGGCGGCGGTAGCCACTGCAACATCATTGGGGTTCCCTGCCACCCCCGGCCCGGCTGCCTCCCCCCACCACATCCTCAGCCAAATGGGCGGAGAGGTGGAGCAGGACGGGAGGCAGCAGCTTCGGTGGCAGCAACGCAGCCTGGCCGCTGTCCCCGCCGTGTCCTCAGCCAAATGGGTGGGGAGGGGGAGCAGGACGGGAAGCAGCAGCTCCGGTGGTGGTCACTGCAGCATCGTCAGGGGTCCCTGCTGCCCCCGGCCTGGCTGCCACTCCCGCCATGTCCTCAGCCACTTTGCCGTCACAAGAGGAGGGTGCCAAGGCCGGGTGCACCCATGGGTGGCCGCGCTGGCAACAGGGAATGCTGCCATGGGGATGGGGGGGGTCCTGACCCACTGCCAGCCATGCTGCCCTCACAGCACAAGGTCTCCTTCTTCTGCAGCACCGAGGGTGGGCAGCAGAGGGAGGACAGCGAAGTGGCATGGTTGCCCGCTCGCTGCCGCCTCTTTGGCCTCGCTCAGCATGACCGGCAGCAGCGACAGTGGGAGGATGGCCAATAGGACCACGCAACAGGTGGGAAAAGGGCCGGGCAGGCACCGCGGGGAAATCCACTGCCCGTGAGATGGCCGAAAGGCACAGGCAGAAAGGGAAAGCTACAGAGACCCCCAGCAACCCCCCTGACTAACAGGCAGCAGTAGAGCAGGGCGAGGGGAGACCCACCGGGCAGGGAAGTGGCACCCCGAGACTGGCCACCCATGGCTCCTTACCAAGGACACCTTTCCAGCAATCCTCCCGGCCACCACATGCAGTACGAAGAGGTTTGTGGGCAGTCCCATAAACCAAAGAAGTTCAACCAATCAATTCAAACTTCATGAGAAGTTTGAATTGATTGGTTGAACTTTTTTAGTCCCACTTTTGTTTTCAGACTACACATGGTGGCTGAGGACAGGGAGCCCCAGGAGATGGCTGAAAGAGCCGCATGCGGCTCCGGAGCTGCGGGTTGCTGACCTGTGGGCTAGGCAAACAGCCAGTACTAGCTTCTTCTTTTCTATATGTATCACCCATTATGTATCTCCTTAGTCTCTTGTAATCCCTTCTTCTCCAACATGAATATAATACAAATATCATTTTCTTTGTAATTATTCCAGCAATAGTGTGAGCATTTCAAAGGATGGGGAGCTTTCATAGTCTTTGATACATCCATAATCCTCATTACATCATACTATCTAACATTCATAGAATGTGATTTTCAGATATCTACATAGCATCTGCATCCACATATGTGCATAGCGCTGTTCAACTCAACTCTTATGCCAGTGCAATAATTCCTTGTACAATTTCCATAAAGACATTAAACAACCAAGGACAATAGTCTTATTTTATTCTGTGCTCAGTGTTAAACATTTTGGCAACATGCTTTATTTCTATCACATGCCCTTTTATTACATTCATTTCAAGCAAATATATTTCTCTTATCTGCCCCTGGATTGAGGTAGCATTACCAACAGTTAATTTCACTGACCTTACAAATAGAGCCAGTTCTACCATTTAGTAGAATGTGGTCTCAAACAGCAGTTCTGAGGTAGCAGCATTTTTTTCAGGAGGTTAGTTTGCTTAACTTTTTTTCTTGGCATTGTACTGTATTGCTGGAATCAGAGAACTATATTCGTCATATTTTCTGTCTCATATGCCAAAATAATTTGGCTAGTTTGAAGCGTTATAAACTTTGAGTAAATGAAGGGGAGGAATATCATTTGTTGCTCCATCTTGAACAGCAAAGTATCTTCAGATAATTGATGCCTTGAATCCTGTTCAATTCCATTTTGGGATGTTTGACATTTTAGGTTTTATTATGTTTTTGCTTATCCTAGTTTGTTAATTACTCTGAAATTGACTGGGATCACATTCTCATTAAGGTTAAAATATTGATTTATTAGACTTGTTTGCCACCCATCTTGCCTAGAACATTTGCAAAGCATAAGGCTGGGCTCATACCATGCTAAGTCAAAAGAAGACAACCCAGTGTTGGCTTAGTGTCCTAGGAAGGACCACCTATCTGCCTGTAAAGAAAAAACAACATGGAATTGGTTTGGAAATTAGTTGTGCCAAACACATTAGTTGCTGCCTTTAAAATTTTCAGGATATGATGAAATGTTTTTAATATCTCTCTCTGGTCCAGTAAGACTTACCAATAATGTTAATTCATTGTTTCTGACATTTATGGTATCTAAATAAGCCCTGTTTTAATTACAACTCAGAACGTTCAAAAAGACATTACAATTACTGGCTAGATTTGTGAAAGGTACCAGAGGTACATATTCCAGGCAGGTCATATGTGCCTCCCACTTCTACCATTTTGTACTTTGTGAAGAGCTTGTTAACTTTTACAGAGAAAAATCCTTACCAAGATCATCCTGACATTCTCAAACTGGAAAGCTCTCTCTCTTTTCATTCTCATATTGAGTTTTCACCCCCATGGCCAATATGAAAAAGAGATTCCTCCTCCCTATCTGAACTTAGCACAGCATATAATTGTTATGGTAATCTTTCCTTTGAATGCTTTTCCTCACTGAAGTTCACAGTTCTCCTCATTGCCCAACTCAACTTCAGAATATGCTGAAGTTACAATCACAGTTATTTTCCCATCTTCGTCTTGAGTTTCAGAATTTGATTTGAATCAGTAAAGCTTCAGCAATACAGGACAACTGAAAAAGATCAATTTCACTTGGCCAAAGAAAAAGAGGATTTTGTTCTATCATTTTACTTATGCACTATTTTTTTTGACAGATATTTTAAAACAATCCTTTTAAAAATTTTTTTAAAAAGTAGGTGAATATTTCCTTTCTGTGGACCACTGTACTGGCACAAAAATCTAATCCCACAACTGTTAGAAAACTGTTACATAAACATATCACAAGTAATCATAGTAAAGTGGAATAATGAAGAAATCATTATTAAAATAAAATGATGTGTCTGCATAATTACTGAAATAGTGCTGTGTTAGTAATATGTGACTAACCTAAAACGCATGGTACTTGGAAACAATGTATGTAGCAAAACTCTCTCCATTGTATACCCGTGAGAAGTGAACCTAAAGAATTACAATGTGTATTTGAATGTGTTCCTTTGTTCCTGAGAAAGAAAAAGCTATAAAACTGTAGTTTGAACCTGCCCCCAGGGTTCAGAATTGCTGTGCTAATTGCTTCTGAACCTGCACAATAAATCTCTCTGCTAAACCCTCTGGAATTCGTAAGAGTTCTTTCGTTTTCCACAAGAATTCTGGCGACTCCACCGGGACTTTTAGGAAGAGGCCGTTGACCTTCCAGACAGACTGCCCTGGTGGGTAGCCCCTCTCCTAACGATGACTCCTCCAAGCCGGCTCCATGGCCTTTGTCTACGGGGAGACCTCGATGGGGCGGGAGGGGAACTCACCTGCCAGCGACGCACTCCAGTCAAGGATCCACTGAGGGTAGCAGACGGATCTTTAATCAGCAGAAGGGTCTGGAATGCCTGCAGGCAAGTATTATAAAAGGGGATACCTGATCCCGTTTGGATCAAAAGAGAGGATTGATCACCCCCTAGAAGACAAGGCAGCGTCCTCAAGTCTTCAATAGGTAGGATTGTGTGGGTGGTTAAACCATTGCATTTCTTGAAGAGTGACCGTTGGAACATCCGGCACTCCAGGTCGGTGGTAGTGTGTTAGGAAGAAATGGGAGGGATCCAGACTAAGAAGGGCGTTGGTCAGACGCCACTTCAGTGTATGTTAAGCAATTTCAAAAGGGTTTTTCTAGGGATTATGGGGACCCACGACCAAATCCAGCCATGTTAAAAAGATTCTGTGAATCTGAATGGACCACCTTTGGCGTAGGATGGCCCAAAGAGGGATCGGCGAATCCCGAACTCGTGGCATGGGTTCATCAAATTGTGACTGGAAGTGGTCATTGGGACCAATATCCTATATAGACCAATGACAGATTGATATTGGAAGAAAAGCCTCGATGGTTAGCAAAGTGTCAGATAGAATGTGCTAAAATATATTTGGCAAACCAAAAAGCCAAACCTCAGACAAAAGCTAAGATTTTGAGCCAAGAAGAAAGGGAGGAAGCTGCCAGGCCCCCGCCCTATGTTCCTAGAAGAGAAGAAGGGGGGATAAATCAGCAAATTCCACCCCCTCTGCTTCAAAGAAATGAAGTCCACCTTCAACCAGAAGCCGGTGTGAGAAGAAAGATAAAAAAAGACAGAACCATTCAGAAGAAAGATGAGGACTTGGATAGTGATGACAGCAAAACATCAGTTTCTAGTCGAACTAGAAGTAAAACGAGGGTGAAAACAGAAGAAGTGATAGCCCCTCTAAGGGAAGTTTTGGTCCCTGGAGCAAACAACACCAATATTCCGATGCTCCAGTATGTTCCCTTTAACACCACAGATCTACTCAATTGGCGTCAGCAATATGGACCATTTTCAGAAAAACCTCAAGAAATAATAGACCCATTTTCCACTATTATTCAGACGCATAATCCCACGTGGGATGATATGCAACAACTTATTTCTACCTTACTGGATATGGAAGGGAGAGAGAAATATAGGTTAGGAAAATTAAAAGTACTTGCCCGCCGACACCCCGATGGGGGAGCGAATTATCAGGCAAACAGAGATACCGAGGGGGTCGAACAGAGACCAGACTGGAATGCTAATGATATACAACACCAAACTTTGTTGCAAAATTATCGGCTTTTGTGTTTAGAAGCCCTGAGAGAAGCCGCAATTCGTCCAGTTAATTATGCTGCAGTAACTAGTGTTTGGCAAGATAAAAATGAGTCACCAACTGCTTTTCTCAGCCGACTGATAGAAGCTTATAAAGTAAACACAGGTCTTGATACTCCTAATTGAAAGATTCATCACCCAAAGTGCCCCAGACATAAAGAAAAAGTTACAATGCACAGAAGAAGCATTAGGAAAGAATATAGCAGAGATCATGGAAATAGCTCAGAAGGTATTCCATAACCGTGAAAAGAAGGAAGAGTGTAAGTCAGATCAGAAAGAGAAAAAGAAAGTTAAAATGTTAGAAGTGGCCTTGGGGGGGATGCGTATTGGACCCAACCAATGTGCCCTCTGTAAACAGGAAGGACACTGGCAAAGGGAGTGCCCCCAGAGGAATGGCCAACCTAAGGGACAATCCCACCAGTATGGAAGAGGATGAGGAAGAGAATTTAGAGGGACTTTCCGAGGAAGTTTTAGGAGGAGCTTCGGGGAAGAGGGCATCCAGCCTATCCCAGTCAGATGGAAGAAAGAGAAGAAAACATGATTGGCTTAGCCAACATGGAATGGGGAGACTGAAGAAGACAGGGTTCTATGGTCCCATCCCCGGAGCCCATTGTTAAAATACGGGTGGGAGGACAGATTGTCCCAATGTTAGTTGACACAGGAGCCACCAGATCAGTCCTAAATAAATCTATTGGCAAGCCATCAAACCAGACCATTCAAATTCAGGGAGTATCTGGAGACACTCAAATTCAACCACTCCTGGAACCCCTAACATGCCAAGTGGGACAAGGAATCATTAAGCATCAATTTCTGTATGGTCCAGAATGTCTGGTCCCATTATTGGAAAGAGACTTGCTAAATAAATTAAAAGCGACCATTTCCTTTGACAATGGGAAACAATTAATTCAAGTGCGCCACCTAGTGGAAGAAATATGGCGCTTGATGATAGTAACAGAGAAAGAAAAAGGAGATACTGATTGGCAACAATTTAATGTCCCACTCCTGTGGGCAGAGGATAACCCCCCTGGATTTACGAAATATGCCACGCCCATTATGGTGGAACTAAAACCACAAGCATATCCTGTTAGGGTGCCTCAACGATATTGTACTCCAGAGGCTGCTATTGCCATTCAAAAATTAATCGAAAAATACTTGATAGCAAAAATCATTAGAAAAATTCAGTCACCCTGGAATACTGCAAGTCTACCTGTTCGTAAGCCCAATGGACAGTGGAGACCAGTGCAGGATCTCCGCCCCATTAATAAATTGACCTTAACTCTACACGCAACTGTGCCTAATCCATATATTCTTTTGAGCACAATACCTACATCCGCTAAATGGTTTTCAGTTGTGGACTTAAAGGATGCGTTTTTCACCATACCTTTAGCTGAGAATTGTCAGCCAATCTTTGCATTTGAATGGGCTAATCCAAAGACACAGGTTAAGACTCAATATACCTGGACTAGACTACCACAAGGCTTTAAGAATTCACCAACATGTTTCGGTCAAACCTTAGCCCAAGATCTTGCATATTTGAAGTTAGTCAGACAAGAGGACTGTTGCCTTCAGTATATGGATGATGTTCTGATAACTGGACAAAACAGGGAGGATTGCTTTGAAAACACATCCAGACTGCTTTGAATGTTACAAGACTGTGGCTACAGAGTGTCCAAAAGGAAAGCACAATTAGTTCAAATGACTGTAATGTATTTAGGCTATAAACTATCACAAGGATAAAGAACTCTGGGCCCCCAGAGAAAGCAAGCTGTGTTACAGATTCCCATTCCCCAAACAAAACAGGAAGTTAGAGCCTTCTGGGGAATTATAGGCTTCTGTAGAATTTGGATTCCTAACTTTGCTCTCACAGCTAAACCATTGTACCAAGTTTTAAAAGGATCAGAAAAAGAACCTCTTTTGTGGCAACAAGAGCAGACCCGAGCAATGAAAAACCTTCAACACGCCCTTACTACAGCGCCAGCTCTATGACTACCTGATATATCTAGGTTGTTTCCACTTTATGTTGATGTGAGACAGAATGTGGCTTTAGGAGTCCTTACCCAAAAGCAGGGAAATTGGAATCGCCCAGTCGCTTATCTGTCAAAACAATTAGATATGGCTGCACAAGGATGGCCACAATGTTTAAAAATTCTAGCAGCGGTTATGCTGTTACTACAGGAGGCAAATAAGTTAAGCTTTTCTGCTTCAGTGGCTATTTGTACTAATCATGCCCTACAGACAATTATTGACAATAAGGGACATTTATGGATTAGCAATCAAAGGATGCATAAGATAAAGGCCCTTTTATTGGAAAATCCACAAGTTACACTGTAACAGTGCTCTACTCTCAATCCGGCCACTCTTATGCCAATACCAGATTCAACTATGCTCGTGCATAACTGCATGCAAACAACAGAACTACAATATTCTTGCAGACCTGACCTTATGGACCAACCATTGCATAATCCAGACTTTCAGTGGTTTACCGATGGATCCAGCTTTATGGATCAAGGAATTAGATACTCTGGTTACGCAATTGTTTCTCAAACTGCAACTGTGGAATCTGCACAGTTACTTAGCCAAGCAAGTGCACAATTTGCAGAATTATATGGCCTAACCCGAGCATTAGAAATAGCTGCAGGAATGATTTTAAATGTATATACAGACAGTAAGTATGCATTTTTGACAATTCATGCACATGCCGCAATCTACAAAGAAAGGATGTTTGGATTCCACAGGCAAGATCATCCAATATGCAACTTTGATAAAAAGACTTATTAAAGCAGCACAATTGCTGTCTAAAGTTGCAATCATCCATTGTCCTGGACATCAAAAAGACTCAAGCCTTATTACCAAGGGCAATAGGAAGGCAGACAAAGAAGCCAAAAGAGCTGTGTTAGAAGGTCCCCCCCCTCCAATCGGATGTCACCAGGTTCATGTATTTAGACACTTACTTAGAACAATTTGATCCTACATATACGAGAGAGGAAAGCCAAAAGTTGAAACAGGATGTACAAGCTGAACTGGTTAAAGGCTGGTACACCCTTCCCGATGGATGCATTGCTGTTCCTCTTGCGCTTGCTCGCCCCCTTATTTTTCAGGCCCATAAGCAACATCATTTGGGAAAAACTGCATTATTACAGCAACTTGAACGATTTTTCTATCTTCCCTTTGCTTCTTCACTAACAGCACAAGTATGTTCTCAATGTTCCATTTGTGCCCAAACCAATGCACGCCAAGGACCGGTAGTACCGCCTGGTCAACAACCAATCGCTTATTTTTAATGGACTATGTCGTTGTTGATTTTACTGATATGCCTAGGAGTAAGAAATATGTAGCCCTGTTAGTCATAATCAATACCTATTCAGGGTGGATTGAGGCCTTTCCAACTGTAAATAAGAAAGCTATACAGGTTGCCAGAATCTTTCTTAAAGAAATTATTCCTAGATTTGGTTGCCCTTCTAGGATTTCATCAGATAATGGCCCTGGGTTTGTACACCAAATCAATAAGGCTTTAGCCCAGGCATTAGGAATTAAGTCAGTGGTTCTCAACCTGTGGGTCGCGACCCTTTTGGGGGTCGAATGACTCTTTCACAGGAGTCGCCTAAGACCATCGGAAAACACATATTTCCGATGGTCTTAGGAACCGAGACACCGCTCTCTCTGTTGCAGCCTCACTCTCTTCCATCTTCTTTTCCTTCCCACCCTCCTGCAAGCTTGCAATACCCCTCAGGGCCTCAAATTGCCTCCCAGAGGACTCAGCTGTTCGGCGGCCAGAAGTTGAAACCGCTCAGCTGTTGGTCGGGACACACACACACATATATATATACATACACATGTATACATACAATCAAATCTTTATGTACCTTGGTGCTTATTTCCTAACGCCTTCGCCCCCCACATGTTTTCTGCTCCACCCCAAATTCGCCTCCCTTCCACTCTCCTTACGTAGCCATCTATGGTCTTAATACAGCCCTCAGTCTGTCTCCCTTTCAACACCCCCTAAAATTCTTCACTCAGGCAGGCTTCCAGAATTCAGCTGGCAGGATGCAGGTAACCCCTCCCCCGTCCTGCCGCCTCCCACAGCACCACGCCTCCATGTCTCAAGCCTCCGTGGCACAGAACTGGTGGCTTTATGCTTGGGCAGAAGATTTTTTCTTTTACAGATCGGGTGAGTGGGCCCGACATTCGGGGGCAGGCAGGACCCTGCCCGCCGAGCTGCCGCCTCCAGCTGGCTCCATCACCAGACCTCCCAGTTGATGGACGCAGGTCCAGAGGTCACCAGCTGACGGGCACAGGAGTTCGGCGCTCTGCCACCTCCCCTTCACCCTCCACACCGGCCAAAGTGTTGCCTGATGTTCCAGCTGATGGGCGCACGTCCGGAGGTCACCAGCTGATGGACACAGGAGTTCAGCACTGCGGTGGCCTCCCAGCCACCTGCTTCTTCAGCTAGAGCAGTTGCCAGGGCTTGCATGGCCCCCAAGGGCCGCTGACACGCTCCCTGCAGCCGGCAACCATGCAAGCCCTGGTAACTGCTCCAGCCGAAGAAGCAGGCAGCTGGGAGGCTGCTGCGGTGCCAACCTCCTGCACCCATCAGCTGGTGACCTCCAGACCTGTGCTCGTCAGCTGGAACGTCCGACAATGCTTTGGCCAGTGAGGAAGGCGAAGGGGAGGCCGCCGCAGTGCCGAACTCTGCACCCGTCAGCTGGCGACCCTCAAATTTGCGCTTGTCAGCTGGGAGGTTTGGCAAAGGAGCCAGCTGGCATGGAGGGTGATGGGGAGGCGGCGGTCCAGCAGGCGGGGTCCTGCCTGCCCGCGAATGTCGGGCCCACCCACCCCATCTGTAACTTTTAAGGATTTTAAGGATCTTTGAGAGGGAGAGAGAAATAGAGAGAGGGAGAGAAAGAGGGAAAGAGAACTAGAAAGAGGGAGAGAGAGAAAGAGGGAGAGAGAAGAGAGGGTGACAGAGGGAGAGAGAGAAAGAGAGAAAGAGTGAGAAAGGGAGACAGAGAGAGAGAAAGAAAGGGAGAAAGAGGGAGAGAAAGAGAGACAGGGAGAGAGAAAGGGAGAGAGGGAAAAAGAAAGGGAGAGACAGAGAAAGAGAGGGAGAGGGAGAGAGAGAAAGAAAGAGGGAGAGAGATTAAATTAGTAACATGGTTATTCAGTGAATCTGGTTTCCCCACTAACTTTGCTTGTCACAAGGTTGCAAAAGGTGATCACATGACCCTGGAATAATTTTATGGTTGGGGGTCACCACAACATGAGGAACTATATTAAAGGGTCACGGCATTAGGAAGGTTGAGAACCACTGAATTAAGTGGAGATTTCATTGTGCTTTTCACCCCCAATCGGCTGGTAGGGTGGAACATGCTAATTGCACGATTAAAATCCTTATTACCAAATTCTGTTTGGAAACTCATCTCCATTGGCCAGATGTTTTGCCTATGGTTTTGTATGCAATCAGACTGCCCCCCCCGCACTAAATTACAACTTAGCCCTTATGAGCTCATGTTTGGCCGTCCTCCTTGTCTATTTAAACCTGACAGTCAGGACTGGCTGGACTTGGCTCATAAGGGGGGAATAGACCAACAGAAATTGTTACATCAGTTACAGCTTCATAATTTAGCTGTTTCAAACTTGCGCCATTATATGATGGAACAACAACCCCCTCCAGTGGTCACAGCAACACATGGGTTCAAACCAGGAGATAGGGTGTGGGTAAAACACTGGAAATCAGATCCCTTGAGCCCAAGATGGAAAGGACCATATACTGTTATCATGTGTTTTCCTTTGGCAGTGAAAACCTTGGAGGGAAAGTCCTGGGTCCATTGGAGTAGATTGAAAGCAGCTGCACCTTCCGATCCAGTAACTTACAAAGTGGATAAAACTGACAAACCTTTGGTGTTAAGATTCACAAGAAATACACCCTGTCGAACCCTACTGGCAACGGGTTCTCAACACACAGTGTGAACATCAAACCTTGCTGAGACACTCTGGACGCTGTCTCTCTACACACGGTGGGAGATATGAGGATTCTACAGCTCATAATACCTGTTAGTTATTTAATATGGGGAATATACACACACATTCCTACACAAATCAGTGCAATGGCTACACGAGAGGTCATACTGCAGAAACCCTCTAATAGAAAATTATTGAGTAGCACACACAAAGAAAGAACAAAAACACAGAGAAACCAGAATTGTCAAAATTGCATCAAGAGTACAAAACAAGGGAATAACTAAGACTTTGATTTATCATACAATGAAACCAGAAAGGTGCCAAGATAGCTCCCCTAGCTCTTGTACATACAATAGAACTGTATATAAAGTTTGCAGAAAAGGGGTCCAAGATCAGTGTTATAACCCGAAGTATAATCCTGATAGATGGGCTTTACAAATCAAAACACATAGAACAGATGGGAGCTCTAGGGACCAGGCACTATTAGGGATCTCCCAATGGAAATCCAACCCACACTCCAGTTTTAGCGTCACCTTTGACGTTTGTAAGGCAGCTAATTATTGGGCTGCAATAGATGGTTGCGGAGGGATCAGTTACATCCACAGCTATATTCCAAACCATAAGTATCTGTGCCCACCGGATGGGTGTCTAATCTGCATGGTCACATGTAAGTGGTGGTCATGCATTAAGTGGCATACCCAAGACCCAAAGGAGATGGAGCACATCTTGTTTGAAAAGAATGATACTAAGGCAGACTCCTGTGGAATGGATAACTGTAATTTGGTGACTCTCACAGTCAAGAATGGCAGATGGTTCCTGGAACAAAAAGAATGGGAAAAAGAAAATTAGATGTTTGGGATAGGAATAGATGCCAAAGGCTACGACCCAATATCAGAGGTAGAAGTCAAAATTATAACTGCAACCAAAAGACCAGAACAAAAATCATTATTTTGGTTATATTATGAGGAAATGGAGAACCTAAATATTCCTGAAATACCTAGACACGTAGTCAATACCTTTGTTAAGTTAGCTGAAGACATTGCCCACACTTTGGACGTGTCCAACTGTTTTGTGTGTGGTGGAACAAATATGGGAGAAAAATGGCCATGGGAGGCACAAGAGTTAAATTATACCAAGGTACTAGAAATGTCTAAGAATAATAGTTTAACCTATACAAGTGGGAAAGATGGTGATTGGACTCTCACTTCCAACCTGATAGGACATGTATATTACTCAAGGAACAAAACAGAATTTTGCATAGCAGTAGGTGACCTCCTGTGCACAGGGACTTGGGAAAACAGTAAATGGTGGTCTGGAACCAATGAAACCACTACTATGGATCATTATGCCCTTACTAACATATCTGGGATGCCATATGTAAAAGACCCCACAGATACCAGTCTCCATTGGCTAGCCCCAGATGGAATGTACTGGATTTGTGGAAAAATGGCATATGGACAACTATCTAAGAACTGGTGTGGGTCTTGTGTATTGGGAATAATTCGACCAGGATTTTTCCTGTTACCATTAAAAACTAAGCAAATTCTTGGAGTTCCTATCTATGATGAAGTTGGCAATATAAGACAAAGAAGAGAACTAAGTGCACACACCCAATGCACAGGAGTCACTTGGCAAGAACATGAATGGCCACCTTGCCGCATTATCCTAGTTTATAGTCCGGCTACTTGGGCTGAGGATGGAATGTTTGGATACCGTACCCCTATTTATATGCTCAATAGCTCATTAGGTTACAAGCGGTGGTAGAGTTAATCACTAATGAGATTGTGAAGGGGCTAACTGAATTGGCTAAAGAAAATGTGAAATCCAGGACATATATCATGCAAAATAGGTTAGCCTTGGACTATCTGTTGGCCAAAGAAGGAGGGGTATGTGGAAAATTCAACCTAACAAACTGTTGCATCGAAATAGATGAAAGTGGAAAAGTGTTGAAGGACATAACAGACAAAATGGTCAAATTAGCTCACGTTCCGGTGCAAACCTGGAAAGGATTTAATTTGGAAGACATATTTTCAGGATGGTGGCCACAGTTACCAGGTCTACAAACCATCATAGTTATAGCAGTCTTGTTAATTCTAGGATGTATTTTGATTCCCTGCTTACTCCCCTGTGTTATAGCAATGATTCAAAAGATCTCAGAAAGTACAGCCCAATTAATTGCAAAACATGAAACAATGTTAGCTTTATGGGAATATAAAATGTTGCCCTCTAAAGATCCTGAATTGGAGATAGAATGATGGAAGTTTAAGCAGGAAAACTTCAAAGGGGGGAATAAAGTTGAATAATAAAGAAATCATTATTAAAATAAAATGATGTGTCTGCATAATTACTGAAATAGTGCTGTGTTAGTCATATGTGACTAACCTAATACGCATGGTACTTGGAAACAATGTATGTAGCAAAACTCTCTCCATTGTATACCCGTGAGAAGTGAACCTAAAGAATTACAATGTGTATTTGAATGTTTTCCTTTGTTCCTGAGAAAGAAAAAGCTATAAAACTGTAGTTTGAACCTGCCCCCGGGGTTCAGAATTGATGTTGCTAATTGCTTCTAAACCTGCGCAATAAATCTCTCTGCTAAACCCTCTGGAATTCGTAAGAGTCCTTTCATTTTCCACAAGAATAGGTTTTATACTTTGCAACTAAAAGCAGCATGGAGGGTTTGCACAACTTACACAAGGTGGTTATGTTGATTTGCAATGAGAAGAAAAACATTATTACCCCCTTCCAAAGACTGGTTATTTGGTTCATACATTATACTAAATTAGGCCTAGTTTTATTTATGGTTTGTTAAATACATTAGTTATTCAACAGTTTTATACATATTACTCTAAGGCCCAAAAATAATTTTCAACTATAATGGCTACATATCAAGTTAGTCATATCCAAGGAAATCACTTTATGGCTTGGTGGGTTATACAGATGCAGTTACTCTACTCCCCCCTTTTGTGCCTGCATGCAGTAGTATATAAGTATGAAAAACTGATTTTTCTCACATAAGCTTATAATTCTTGAAGTGGCTTGCAATATTTTTCTTAAATATGTAATATCTTTAATTAACAGTCTTCTTCAAATGCATTATTTCTTCATAATATAGTACAATGCAGTTTCTCAAGGATATGGAACAGCTTTTCCAGCTAAATTTACCTAGCATTCTGGTGAAGTATACTTTTCGGTGCCTATATATACATAAAGATTTGATTGTATGTATACACACAGTTTTGTTCAGACCTTTTAACAATTCATATAGAATACACTTCTTGGTTTTAAAATTGGCATTTCAAGTTAGGTTTCTGGTTATGTTACTTCTTGCTATTTTTTTGCAATTATATATTTGTGTTATTTTGTCTTGAAATATTTATGTAACTCAGGAAACTGTTAATCATCCAGGGGTCACAGCAATTTACAATAAAAAATTAAAAATAAGATGTAACAACTGTTAGAATAATTAAATCTGTAAAACAAAAAATATTACAGTTAAATCGTTCATTCAAAAACATGTATTTTTAGAACTTTCTAAAATGCTATGAAGTACCTTACGTTTCTCCAGTAATTCCAAAGAGTTGGTAAAATTACATTTATCATCAGATTAACCCACAGCAGCTGTAGGCAATCCTAACATAGTCTCCATGAGGGTGGAGATTCACTCAGAAAGAAATATTCTCTTAAATAGCCTGGACCTAAGTCATGTAAGGATTTTGAGGTAATAATTAGAATTTTTTTATTTTGCCTGGAAATTACTGTAGACACTGTAGAGCAGTGATGGCGAACCTTTTAGAAACCGAGTGCCCAAACTACAACCCAAAACCCACTTATGTATTGCTGGCTGCTGGGTGGGCATGGCCCACTGGGTGGGCATGGATGCACTGGTCATGGCAGGGTGGGTGGGCATAGCCAGGGTGGGTGTGGCCATCTCGATGTTGCTCCTGGGCGGATGCCTGTGGGGGCCAGGCAAGGTTGGGGGAGATCCAGGGGGTGTCTGGTGGCTGGGGCAGTGGGCAGAAGGGTGTCTTCTCAGCTGATGGCTTGGGGGGGAGGGGGTAGCTACATTCCCTCCCAAACACTGCCCTCTCAGGAAAACGGGATGAAAACTCCAAAAAGCGACAAGGAAAAAAAGTTAATAGAAGTGTGTCTTGCAATGGTTTTCTTCCCCAGTTCCTTCTAGCTGCAGTTTAAATATGTAAAGACCACAAAAGAAAAAAATTGGCTTTCTCTCATTTTAATTCAGAAGGCAGAAATGGGAAGATTGGAGGGGTTGTTTGTTTCAAAGGAAGGGAAAGAGAGGGGCTGGGGGAGCACAGCAGGCGAACGGCAATGGCGCAAGGCTTCTGGCTATACAGGGGGGTGTTGGGGGTGCGTTCTCTTTAAAAGAGCAAAATGAGGCAAAAAATAAAAATCCCCCACTCACTCCACCTCCCAAAAACACAATAACAGAGCTTTCAGTGATACAAACAGTCCTTAGAGGGTATCTGAGTGGGCTCACTGCCCCTCTGACTCCCCCCAGACACTTGCCAGAGCCTCTTAATTGCAGAACGTTGGGCAGAGGGGTCTCCCCTCTTGAGTCAGGGGTGCCAGCTCGGCAGCACCAAGGCAGATTAGCACGGTCTGTCTCATCCTCATGCCACCATGTCTGTGTGTTTGGGGGGGAGCTGGACTAGAAAAATGCCCGCCCTATGCCCAGCAGCTACTGCCAAGGTCGCTCATCTCCTTCCTTTGGGGAGAAAGGTGGACAGCATGCCCTGGGGACTGGGGTGTGTGGGAGGTGTGGGGGGAGGCTCCTGAGCTCCGCAACTCTTCCGAGGGGGGGAGAAGAGTGGGGAAGGGCTGTGCTGGGATCAGGGCTCCTCGTGTCCTCTGCTGCCCACCTGCACTGCAGCAGATGCCACAGCTCCACTTGCCTGGCAGAGTGGGGGCACATTTGTGCATGGGGTTGCGCTTGGGGCTGCTGCCTCATTTGCCGTGCCATGCCGTGCCGGGGCTGGGCTTGGTGCGGAGCCTCCTTGCCGCTTCTTCCCCTGTGGACATCGGGAGCGCCCACTCTGCCTACCGCTCATCCTGGGGCAGCTGCCACCATCCGGCATTCTCCAGCCCATCACCGGCCAGTCGGGCAACCAAGCTCAGGCCTCGGGCAGATGGAGGCCAGAGGGGAGCGAGGGCCGCAGCTGCCCAGCTTCTCCACCTGAGGACGTGTGCAGGGAAGACACTGCCCGTCTTGGTAACCCATGGTCCACCCTCAGAAGGAGGAGGGCTGGCCAGGGATGGGCTGACGGCAGGCACAGAGCTGCCAATAGGGGAATCTGACCAGCCCCAGCCTGGAGGAGCGAGAGGCCAATGGAGCTTAAAGGGAGGCAGGCACGGTACTCGGGGATAGCCACTCTCCCCCTGCTGGCTGGCTTTGGCATCACCTAGGCAGGCCTGGCCATGCATCTGCCAAGCGATGCTGGCAAGCCCAGCCTTCCTTCCTTCCTTCCTTCCTTCCTTCTCCCCTCCTTCCTTCCTCTCTTTCTCTCTCCCTTTCTCCAAAGTCCAAACTCACGTGTCCTCCTTCCCCAGCTAGCCTTCTACAAAGTGCAAATGGACACCGCGTCCTACTTGTCTTCTCCAAACTCATGCCCACCATTGCTTCCAAAGGCTGTCTGCTCACTCACTCGGTCTCTCACCACACTTCCACCAAAACCTGCTCATTTTATAGGTTCCCTTCTCCCCACCCAGCTCTCGCAGCTGTTCCTGCGAGAGCGCTGCTAGATTTGGTTTCCCTGCCCTCTCCAGTTCCCACTAATCAGGCGCATGTGAAGAGGGGGAGGGGAGCGTCCCTCTGGTACGCGTGCCAACAGAAAGGGCTCTGCGTGCCCAGTCTGGCACACGTGCCATAGGTTCACCACCACGGCTGTAGATCTTTATGCAGTATTTCTGAATCTCAGCAGCTTTAAGATATGGACTTCAACTCTCAGAATTCCCCAGCTAGCATTGAAACCCATACTTTTAAAAGATGCTAAGATTGAGAAACACTGCTTTAAGCATATGTGTAATATGGTTTTTTGTGTCCTTCCCAGGATCAATTTGGCTTCTGTGTTTTGTACCAAATGAAGTTTCTAGATTAAAGACAAAGGCAATACTATTCAAGTCCATTATCACAGTCAAAGTCTAGAGCAGGAGACTTGCAACATCATGTGACATGTCATCACGTATCGTATCATGTGACATGTCATCACGTATTTTTTTCATTGCTCTCAGTGGGGTGGGCGCGGTTTGACACCCCTGGTCTAGAGGCTACTGCTCTGTTTTCCGTAGTTTTAAGGTGATTTTTTTTAAAAGGAATTCAGCTGGTGTATTAATCAAAGTTAATAAAATGTGTTCTTGGCCATGGCTTGAAAAGTCAGATTTGAATATGGAAGCACTCCTGAATTTTGCAGTTGCTATTTCTGAAACAGTGTAATCTTATTCAGCATAGGCAGATTGGTCACTTCTTATACCGCTTGTGGATCTCTCTGTAAAGCTTTCATCAACTTTCTGGCATTATTATTAAATTTATAGACTGCCTGATTTCCATATGGCTCTGGGTGACCAAAAACTAGTATATAAAAGACATAATTAAAAAGAAGAGCAAAATATTTAAAATGAAAACAAATCCATGCCTCTTCCTTGTTATAGCTCTTCAAGCATTGGAAGACTGCTGCCATATCTCCTCTTAGTCTTCTCTTCTAACTAAACACATTCACTTTCTTTAACCATTCTTTACAGAATTTAAGCTACAAGGCCCTCACCATCTGTGTTGGTCTTCTCTGACTTTTTCTAGATCTTTACTATTCTCTTTGGATTGTGGTAATCAAAACAAAGTAGAGTATTCCAGGTGCAATCTGACCATTACAATTTTAGAACAGAACTTCCTAGAAATCTGTCATTATAACTCAATGAGGCATCCCAAAATTATATTGGTTCTTTTGGCAGTTGTAGCACACCGATGACTCATACTTAATTCTGTGGTCTACCAGGACACTTAGATCCTTCTCGTAGGCATTGCCTAATTTGTAACTATGCATCCAGAGTTTCCTACAGAAATGTAAAACCATGACATTGAGCCCAATATTCTATTCCATCTAAGAGCCTTGAACTTTTAGCCTTTCTTCTGAAATGTCAGCAATCCCCCCAACTTGGTATCATCTGAAAATATGTAGAGCATCCCATCTATTACCATCATTTATAAAACTGTTGAAGACCACTAGACAGAACCCTGAAGTAACACATTGCACTTCTCCCTTCATGTGTATTTAGTTTTAACCTATTTTCATATGCATTTCTTTTCTGAACTCCATGGTGCACATCTGATAGCTGAACCACTTTGTTAGTTTTGCAAGAAGACAGATGCATGATAGGAATAAAGAAGATTAACTTTCTATTGTCTGTTGCTTTATTGCCATCTTCCCAACCCATAGACTGAGGATCTCCTTGATCTTGCTCTGTTCATACCTAAGCCCCCCCTTTTGGGGGGGGTCATTTTAGGATTTCAAACTTGTCTTGATGATACCATCCCTTGAATCAGTGGTTGCCCTCTAGAACACTCTGTTTCTTCTTCAGTCCATGAACTTCAGTTGGAAGTACGGATAAAAATCTCACTATTGCTTCAAACTCTTTTGCCTTCTGCCTAGATCTTCAAAATCTTTTTCTATATTTTCCAGATCTGTTCTGGTGGTGTCATTTATTCCAATTTGAAACAGAAGAAAGTGATAGTGATCAGTTGGTTTGATTAGTAAAATCAGCTTTTCTGTCATATCCTGAATTTTCACAGCAGGAAGAAAACACACTTCCCTTGATCTCACATCTGGTCTGCAGATGGTTGATTCCATTCCTCTTAGCAGCCAATCACTGGATGAGTGAACATGCAATTCTATTGTAAGTTTCTTTATTTACTTCCAAATATTTTGCTTACTATTTGAAATATTTTACAATTCTATTGAAAGTTTCTTTGCTTATTTACAAAGACTTACTTTGCTTACTTATCTACTGACACTTTCTTACAAAGCTTTCTTACCAACCTTTGTAGAAAAGATATGCCCATTGTACCACCTTATATATGAAATGATTTATATCCACTAAGGTACACTACTATGCATATTCATGTTACTGCTAAATATCTGCTTTTTCAGTTGAAAATCATAAACCTGTATCCATATCTTTAGAGATACAGAGCAAAGTGGCCCAAAATGTTAATAGAACAGCATATAGCATAATTGCTTACTTAAGATCTTATAAGCTGCTTAGTTTGAGAGATAATTTCAATAATACATTTAATAGGCCACTAATATATACTATTGGTCATGTGTTTTTACCGAATTTTTTACATAGTATCTCCTTTTCTTTTCAAAGTGTAGATTATTGGCATTTTAAAATTTAAAGCTCAGATTAGAAAATACAGTCTATGTTGATTTGGACCATTGCAGGTTAACATCTGTTCTTTTTTTTCTTACACGTTCCTTTTTTTCTTCCTTACATGTAAGTACAAAAGATCATTCGAAAAGTACTTTCCACTTAAGAGTTTAAGAGAAAATCTGCATTGCATCTGGATGAATCACAAGTCATGTATTCAATTTCAAAGGACTTTTTTTTTCTTTTTCCAGGAGCAGTATCCATATATCACATTTTTACTCATAATAAGCTTTAGAGAAGCCCTGTTGTCATAAGCCCTGTTGCTGAACTTCTAGCTAAAATATACAATCTTTCTCTAAGATCAGGCACTGTACCGGAGGATTGGAGGGAAGCAAATATAACCCCGATCTTCAAGAAAGGATCCAGAGGTGATCCAGGAAACTATAGACCAGTCAGTCTAACCTCAGTTCCAGGAAAACTGATGGAAACCATTATTAAAGATAAAATTACAGGGCACATAGAAAAACAGGCATTGCTGAAAGAAAATCAACATGGTTTCTGCAAAGGCAAATCATGTCTTACTAACTTGTTAGAATTCTTTGAGGGTGTAAATAAATACATAGATAAAGGGGCCCCAGTTGATATTGTATATCTTGACTTTCAAAAGGCTTTTGACAAAGTCCCTCACCAAAGGCTCCTAAAAAAGCTCTCCAGCCACGGAATTAGAGGACAGGTCTTGTCCTGGATTGGTAACTGGCTAAATTGTAGGAAGCAAAGGGTGGCAATAAATGGACAATTCTCCGGATGGAAAGAAGTGAGAAGTGGTGTACCCCAAGGTTCAGTTTTGGGGCCTTTACTTTTTAATTTATTCATCAATGATCTGGATGTAGAAGTTAATAGTGAGGTAGCCAAGTTTGCTGTTGACACTAAATTGTTCCGGGTTGTGAAAAGTGAAACTGATTGTCGGGAGCTCCAGAAGGATCTCTCGAAATTGTGTGAGTGGGCAACAAAGTGGCAAATGCATTTTAACCTAAACAAGTGCAAAGTTATGCACATCGGGGCAAAGAACCCCAATTATACTTACCAACTGATGGGGACCAAACTTTCTGAGACAACCCAAGAAAGGGATCTTGGGGTTTTGGTGGACAGCTCGATGAAGATGTCAACCCAATGCGCAGCAGCAGTAAAAAAAGCAAATTCCATGCTTGGCATGATTAGGAAGGGAATCGAAAATAAGTCAGCAAGTGTTGTATTGCCTCTGTACAAATCGATGGTGAGACCACACTTGGAGTACTGTGTACAGTTCTGGTCACCGCACCTCAAGAAGGATATAATGGAACTGGAAAAGGTGCAAAAAAGGGCAACAAGAATGATCAAGGAAATGGAGCGCCTCCCTTATGAAACCAGATTGCAACGCCTTGGTCTCTTCAGCCTTGAAAGACGGCGTTTAAGGGGTGACTTGATCGAAGTGTATAAAATCATGCATGGGATAGAAAATGTGGATAGAGAAAAATTCTTTTCTCTATCACACAATACCAGGACAAGGGGGCACTCCCTAAAGCTTATAGCTAAGAAAGTGAGGACAAATAAAGGGAAATATTTCTTCACCCAGAGGGTCATTGATTTATGGAATTCACTTCCTGAAGGGATCGTGACAGCTGTCAGCCTTGACAGCTTCAAGGCAGGGCTAGATAGATTCATGGATGCAAAGTGTATTGGTGGTTATTAAAACAGATGTCCATGTGCCGCCTCTATGTTGGTTGAGGCAGGCAGGATTCCCTTGAGTACCATTTGTTTGGGGGTCAAGGGAAAGGGAGGGTTTTGCCTTCTCTTTCTGCTCAAGATCCCCATGTACATTTGGTGGGCCACTGTGTGACACAGAATGCTGGACTCGATGGGCTTTGGCCTGATTCAGCATGGCTCTTCTTATGTTCTTATGTTCTTATAAGAGTTAAGCATAAAAGCCTTCAGAACAATTTGTAACTTTCCTGTTTCTTATTGCAATATGATATTAATTGAAATTTTGAATGCATTATTTTGAAACAGTTATTTTTCTACACAAGAAAATTACCACATATCTAGATGAAATGCATTACAAATATATATTAAATTGTAAATTAATTATATTTTATATCTCCAAATATTTCCTACTTAGTAGACTTTGGAGATAGCACTAAATTCTTATCAAACAGATCACATTCATATGTTATAAAGCCCAATGTTAATTTTTTATATCATATCTTAAAAAATATTGGCTTTACAGTGAGATCAGGATCAAATCATTCACAGATAATATTCTGAAATATCACTGGACACGATGATACTGAATATGAAATAAAAGTGTAAAACATAACATGTTATTTCTTTATTTTGAAGTTTTTTTAAAAAAAATAATGCTTGGATAATTTATAAGTATTAGATGAGATTACTAGATTAATCCAAATCTTATGTTTATTAAAAAAGTTAATATACCTAAACCTAGCTTTCTGGAGAACCTTCTAATGTTCAGAAAGGTGGAAGGAAAGCAAAAAAAATATGTGAATGGATTTAGTGGCGATGGATGCACCATTAGTTGAAGGACCAGGTTAGGAAAACAACATTCTATGTGTCAATACAATATTGCCTATTGAAAGACAATGATTATGTAAAGAAAGTTTCTTTGCCATGAAGGAAGTTAGCCCAGAGAAGGAAATATTAAAAGGGCAGAAAAATATATTTTTCCTCAAAAGGATTTTTTTAAAACCAAACCTGGCCCCAAATTTATCTCTCTGCCCCAAGCAAGAGCTAGCCCCATACGAATGCAGATGTAGAACTATTAAAAAGCTGAAGCCAGGGCACTCAAGAAGACAAAGAGAAGATCTACATGCCCCACCCAAACTCTAGGAGTAATTAACCCCATCACCTGGCAAGCAGGATATGATAATAGGATTAAACCATAGATATCAAGTCCTAGAAAAATACTCAGAAATAGCTTCAAGGTTCATGCCACAGGAACAGGAAACCATTCCAAACAAGGCTAGAGGGGGTATAAAAACCTACTGCCCATGTGCTCAAGGTCTCTTTCCTCTCTGCTCCTTGTGAGGACCATCTTTCTGCTTCTTCAATAAACTGTAACCTTCTTCCCAAAGCAGTCGCCATTTTGCTTATTTATCCTGGCTTGGATGAACCAGGATGAAGACTTACTTCTAACAGCCATCACAATTGTCAAAATGAATTCCCCCAAATCAATGTGCTTCTATTCCACTTCTAAAACTTCTTTCTAAATGTTTGCTGTTTTGTTGCAAATTCCACTGAGATCATCCCATATCAGTATTCAAGCCAATAGCAATAGAGATATGGTTGTCCTCTTTTGCTGCTTTGTCTCCAATGTGAATAAAAAGAAAACTCTTCAACTCCAAGAGCAAGACAATATTTAGTAGCAGGAACTAAAACAAAATATTTGCTTTCCAGATTATGTCCAGAATAAAACATCACAGTATGTTGTTTCACACACACACTATCTGAAAATAAATGTTCTTTGCATGAAATAGTTCATAACAGAATATTTTGCAAATCCCTAATGCATAGCTATGCAACTGTCACAATAATTGTAACTATAGCTCTCTGAATATCTTTTTTTCCTGCAATCTATGAAAATAAGCATTAATTTGTTTACATAGTCATGTTTTTACATTTGTGAGTGCAGGACTGAAAACTATGTTATAACCTCAGTTAATTTACCTGCTATTCCATGTGTAAAAATATCAATAACAGATTCTTATTTTTCACTTAATATGTGGGTATTCAAGACCTTCCTAATATTATGTAGTATATTCTGCCCATGGGGCAGAAAAAATAATATAAATTGTTCTACTGGGTTGGATTATAAAATACCACAAAACTTTCTATTTTGCTTTCTTTTCCTTACTGAAAATTGAAAAGGGAAAATGAAATAAAACTTATACATCACTCAGGGAGGAAGAGGTTTTTATGTTACAGAAGTTTTATTTTTTAAAAAAATTCTCATATTAATACGTTACATTTAATAATTCCATATTTGATTAAGATTGTTATAATTGCACATAGAATTCCCATTAATTTCAAATACCAGGCTGATGCATATCAAAATCATTTACAATAGTTTTAACTGAGGAGGGAATAAATAATTTTATGTAGGCCTTCTTAATAGAAGGGAATATGACATGATTAACATCTAGTAAATGTATTTTTAATACAAAAATAATGCATTAAAATATGCAAAGCACATATTTTTATTTGTCTTGAGATATGAGAAAATTAGAATATAGGGGGAAATGCAGATGATTCTATTTCACAGGCCAAGATGGGAACTTTACTATCTCTATATATACTAGATGTAAATTGCTTCAGGTTATTTTCTTAATAGCACCAACTGTCAAGCTTAAGTCCAAACACAACACAGTGAAATCCAATTGAGTTCAGTTGTTTATTTGCCTACATCTAACAGACATAATCTTGCCAGGCTAAAGGGATAAACTTCTAATCAAATAGATATATACTGGGAGATTCCAGGTGTGGCAACCCAGGCCCTTTTCCTCCCTTCCCCATTCAGTTCAGAACTGGACAATCTCCTATTTTGTACTGCCTCTGGAAGTGAAGTGAAAGTGAAGATCCTCCCAAAAGTGAAGATCCTCCCAAACGTCTGGAAAGTGAAGATCCTCCCAAACGTCTTCTCCAGATGCACATTCCATCACATCTACTCCCAACTTGGCTGATCTTGAAAAAGTTATGCAGACTTGAACCTAGTTGGAAACCACCAGAAAACCCCAGAGCTTTGGTCCAAACTAGAAAGTAAAAAAAAAAAAATCCTGGAAAAAGTCAATGGCATACCTCTTCCATATAGCAATAGCATGTAGATTTATATATCGCTTCATAGGGTTTTATAGCACTCTCTAAGCAGTTTACAAAATATATTGCTCCCAACAATCTGGTTCCTCATTTTATCGACCTCGGAAGGATGGAAAGCTGAGTCAACCTTGAGCCAGTTAGGATCGAAGTCTTGACAGTGGGCAGAGTCAGCCTGCAATACTGCATTCTAACCACTGCTCCAACATGGCTCATAAAATCCAATAAAACTGGGTAGCATGTCCTTACAATCTTCAGTAGTGAAGTTGAACTCAAAGAAGACTTTATTTTTTTAACTTACTCCAGGGCTGGATTGCAGCTACCCGTGCTTATTTAGAATATAAATTCAGTGAGACATATTACTAAATAGACATATATAGCAACAGAGATGTTTGGGTAAGAATAAAGGAGAATAAACACTCACAGAATACCAAGACTCCACATAAATGGAGGGTTCATATAACCATAAACACATTTGTTTAAACCTTTGTTTACATATTGTAAAGATTGGATTAAGACATGCATATTCAAAAATGAACATTATACAATATTTTGGAAAATTTGTTATTCTCTCTTTAATTTGCATCACATTTTTATTTATTAAAATAAAAATGTTGTAATCAGATAATCAACTTTACATATCCAGTATTGATGTGGGCATTTTTCCTAACCAGCATATTATTTAAAGAACATTAGATTTGCAATACGGAATGTATAATCCTAATTTATAGAAAATGTGGCTCAGAGGCTAAAGGACAAATACTGTCATAATGCAAAGTATGTAAATGTAAAGACTAGCAATTTGTATCTCTGGGCCTTATTTTTAGAGGTTGTCACCACTTGAAAAAAAAATGGCCTTTGATTATTGTCATGACTATTTCTTCAGAATATGTGATGTATCTATCGTAAGGAAGTATTACAGGCTTTGAAAGCCAGTCCAGCATTCTTTTAACCTCTGGCAAAATGATCTTTGACATCCCTCTTGCAGAACAGGATTGTTGAAATTGCATTACTGGCAGTGAATGTTTTGGAAGAAATCCTGAACTCAATCCCCATTGAGTTGCTTTCTAATGATTTCAAAGAATCATGAGCTCATTAACTATGTTTTTGCTTCTCTCTGGAGTTCTCATGAGACTGCTTGTAAAGGGTTCCACCATTCAGCCTAGTTGGAGTGAGGTAAAAATACTGAACTCAAGAGCCTAGTATGATTTATGTGAAATGATGATTACCAAGAAAGTTCTTATGTCTCTGAAACCTCATACTCTTCATTTTTCACAGCAACTTTTCATCACCCAGAATTTTTTCCCAATTTTAGATGTGTGTGAAAGGAGTTTTGCTTTGAAATCTCTCTGCTTGCTAACTGGATAAAGTAAGGCTAGTATCCACAATTTATACTTACCTACCAAAGCACTTTACTTTTATACTGAAACTGCAGTATTCAGTAAACATACACACACATGCAGGCACATACACACTGAACATTTTTCATAATGTTTACATAATCTCTATGACCAAAATAGCATAAGCAAGGATATAAATATTCAGCTTCACAGGTAGTCCTCAACATGTCCACAATTGAGCCTAAAATTTATGTTGCTAAGAGAACATTTGTTAAGTGAATTTTGCCCCATTTTATGACTTTCCTTGCCACAGTTGTTAAGTGAATCACTGCAGTTGTTAAGTTAGGAACACAGTTGTTAAATGAATCTGGCTTCCCCATTGACTTTGCTTGCCAGAAGGTTGCAAAAGTTGATCACGATCCCAGGACACTGCAACCATCATAAATATGAACCAGTTGCCAAGCATCTGAATTTTGATCACATGATCTTGGGGATGCTGCAATGATCATAGGTGAAAGACTGTGAAAAACAGTCATAAGTTACTTTTTTCAGTGCTGTTGTAACTTCGAACGGTCATTAAATGGACTATTGTAAGTCGAGGATACCTGATTATTTGGTTGTGTGGAAATTTTTTAACTGATCCTGGGTAATAAATGGACTTTTCTGTTTCCTATTTATAAACTAGCTAATGATGGGAACATTAGGAGAAAATTTCAAAAATTGGATTGCTCCTCAAATAATATTAGTTAACCAGGAATGGTTTTCCCTTTCTCTGTCAGTCTTATCTATTTTCAAATGTTATAAGAATTAAATAAATATTAACACATAACCCATAGTCTAGTGGCTTTAAGAAAATATTTTGAAATATTTTACTTATAAATTGTATTAAATTTGTATACTTTAAATATTTTAGATTACAATAATAAAGAATCTGTCAGTACATTATCATTGGAAGAGGAGAAAATTATCTAAATTCAGCTGCCAGAATTAGGCATTTCTGCTCCATGTTGCTCCATTTTTGCTGATGAAAATTATTATTAATTCGCTTAATCTGTTTGGCTGCCTATCTTAACTACATAACTTTGGGTGGCTAAGAAAACACATAGACAACATAAAACAACATAAAAGCTGCAAAGCAACATTTTTAAAAAAATAAACCATCTCATAAAACAGTCTCCTCACAAAACTGTCACACAACACAGAACAGAACATACTTTATTTAGTGGATTCCAATCACATCCTGGCACAAAGTCTGAGAAAAAAGTCAGGCCTAGAAGGCCAAAAGACTTGATATTATTTAAATCTTGGATGAGAGCTGTTCCATAGGGTGGGTGTTGTCACAAAGGTACGCTTCTTGGTCCTACGAGACCTAGATTGTGTCTGCTTTGCCAAGACATGATAAAACCATTGGAGACAGGGGATTCTGCAGGTAACCAGACTCTGCAGGTAACCAGACTCTGGAAACCAGCCCCTTGAATTGCACTCAGAAGCTTACTGGAACACAGTGCAGTGCTTTTCAAGAGCAGTTCTACATAGCATACATTGTAATAGTCCTACCAGTCAGTGACTAAGACGTAGTGACCATGAGCAAAGTCTCCTAATCCAGAAACAGGCATAACTGATGCACTAAATGGAATTTTGCAAAAACTGTCCTGGCCAAGCTGTCACTTGCTTCTTGTACAAGAACAATGAAAACAGGGGACCCCCCCCTCTCCAAATTGTGCACCAACTCTGCTTGTTACCAATAGAAGATCTACAGGTCTGAACAAACCTAAAACCCATAGCCACTCAGCCTTGCTAGGGTTGAGTTGAAATGTGTTCTTCCCCATCCAGATATTTAGAGTTTCCAGGCACTAGGAAACAATTTTGATAGCATCACTTGGGTAACCCAGAGCAGAGATATATAACTGAAAATCATTGGTATACTGATAATTATCAACCCTGTGCTGACAAATGAGCTCAGCCAATAGTTACATGTGATGATAAATCAGAGTGGGGGAAGATCCTAAGGCACCCTGTAAAACACAGAGCTAGGGCTAGACTTTTTTCCCTACCAACTGGAACTAACTAGAATCATTCTAAAAAGAAAAACCAACATAAAATCAGCCCCTAACTTTCAGCTTCTAACTCTGTTTGTTGGCGTAATGTAGACCAGAGTTGCAGGTTGGAGGGGCTTTTTTCAAGGAAGCAAAGAGACAATGAAGCTTAGAATCTTTGGTATGCAAGAAAAGGGAGAAGGCAGACATCCCCTAGCAGTTTGCAAGGTATATCTAATACTTATGCAGATGACTGCTTTAGTCTGGCAAGATTTCTGTCTATAAGTGAGCAACAATAATGAAATTACACTGAAGTAACTCCTTGTGTCATTTTTGATTCCTTGGGCCTGACAGTTCAGAAAAATACCATGATGATGGTACTGAAAGTTCTCAACAGAATAGGATAGCCCAGTTGTTTTTTAGCTGCTTTTAACACCATACAGATAGTAATCTTTGCTCAACACTGGTAATTGGGACTGAAAATCCTGTTAATGGCAATGTGATTGCAAAGTGGGATATCACATGACAATGCCGACTGCTGGGATGTTGTAATTGCAAACTGATAGCAATGCTCCCAAATTACAATTACATGACCACAGGGACACTGTGACAGCTGCAATTTTGAAGACCCATCATTCAGTGCCATCATAATTTTGAACAGTTGCTGAATGAATTGGGTGGCTATTCAACAAGGACTATCCATAATTTAGGACTGATTCTTCACATAGAATATCCAGCTAATGGTTGTTTGATGTATTGAGTATACTACTTTCACCCTTTCTGGTTTTGGATTTTCTAAAGTTCTGAACTGCTTGATCAAGACCACATGAAGTTATCAAAATGTCAAAAGGATTTTCCTGGCTACATCCCAGTAACAATTGTTGCTTCCTTGCTGTATGATGCATTTAATTGAATACCCTTATCAATGGCAGATGTGCTCAAAACTAATTTTTAACTTTTATGGTTTTATTTTTATAGATGTTGTAAAGTTGTACATTTAAAATACTTTGGCTAAAATATTTTATTATGACAATTGGTTAACATTTAATTCCCTAAAGCTGGAACAGATTGGTTTTTTTAAAGTTATGGACAGACATATGGTTTTTTCTTTTTTTAAAAATAGTAAGTATCTGCCTATAATACAAGAAAATATATAAGCTGTAGCTATATTGTGATTTGAAATAAATGCAAGATAAAACAGAACAGTTCACATGGATTTGACTCATTATAATTTTATACAGTAATAGGCAATTTAAAAGGTATATGAAGAATTCAGACACTTCCTTTTTTGCCATTATACTCCATATGAACCAGATTCAAGCTAATTGAAAGAACTGGTCTGTTTCAATAAAGTTCATTTTGCTACTCTTGCTTTACACAATTATTATTATTATTATTATTATTATTATTATTATTATTATTATTATTATTAAATTTCTATGCCGCCCTATTCCGAGAACTCAGGGCGGCTCACAGCATAAATAGAAATCCAATATTAAAATACTACATAATAAATATATAAAAATACATATATAAAAAGAAAACCCCTAAATTTAAGAAAGAGGGTGGGGGCGATACGGATCTCCGGGGGGAGTTGATTCCAGAGGGCCGGGGCCGCAACAGAGAAGGCTCTTCCCCTAGGCCCTGCCAAGCGACACTGTCTGGCTGACGGGACCTGGAGAAGGCCGAATCTGTGGGCCCTAACCGGTCGCTGGGTTTCATGAGGCAGCAGACGGTCCCGTAAGTAACCTGGTCCGATGCCATGTAGGGCTTTATGGGTCATAACCAACACTTTGAATTGCGTTCGGAGACCAATAGGCAGCCAATGCAGCTCGCAGAGTGATGCCGAAATGTGGGCATTTCTGGGCAAGCCCAACACTGCTCGTGCGGCTGCATTCTGCATTATCTGAAGTCTCCGAACGTTTTTCAAAGGTAGCCCCATGTAGAGAGCATTGCAGTAGTCGAGCCTCGAGGTGATAAGGGCATGAGTGACTGTGAGAAGAGACTCCCGGTCCAAATAGGGCCGCAACTGGTGCACCAGGCGGACCTGGGCAAATGTCCTCCTCGCCACAGCCGAGAAATGATGTTCCAGATTTAGCTGTGGATCGAGGAGGACACCCAAGTTGCGGACCTTCTCCGAGGGGGTCAAAAGCTCTCCCCCCAGGCTGATGGACGGATAGATTGAGTTATCTTTGGGAGGCAGAACCCATAGCCACTCTGTCTTGTCAGGGTTGAGGTTGAGCCTGTTGGCACCCATCCAAACCCTAACAGCCTCCAGACATCGGCACATCACTTCCGCTGCTTCACTGAAATGACACGGGGTGGAGATGTAAAGCTGGGTATCATCAGCATACTGATGATATCTCACCCCGTGTTGTCGGATTATTATTATTATTATTATTATTTATTAAATTTCTATACCGCCCCTCTCCCGAAGGACTCGGGGCAGTTTACAGCCTTAAAATTTAAAAAACATATAAATGTACAAAATTAAAATATTTAAAAATAAATTAAACAAATTAGGCCATAAAATCTATAAAACCCAATATATACAAATCCTAAAATCATAAAAATTACAAAAATCCTAAAAATTGCACAATCCCCCTAAAACATTTTCACCCGGTTGGAGCCGGAGCTTCTATGCCAGGCCGGCCTGTTGAAAAAGGAAAGTTTTCAGTTCCCGACGGAAGGTGCGTAAGTCCGTCATCGTACGGAGTTCGGGGGGGAGCTCGTTCCAAAACGTTGGAGCTCCCACAGAGAAGGCTCTCCCCCTGGGGGCCGCCAGTCGACATTGTCTGGCCGACGGCACCCTGAGGAGGCCCTCTCTCACCCAGTGGTTTCATGTAGATATTAAACAGCAGAGGGGAGAGAACCGATCCCTGAGGGACCCCACAAGGGAGGAACCTAGGAGTCGACCTCTGACCCCCCCGCCAACACCGACTGCGACCGACCAGTGAGGTAGGAGGTGAACCACTGCAAAACAGTGCCCCCAACCCCCAACCCCTCCAGTCGGTGCAGAAGGATACCATGGTCAATGGTATCGAAAGCCGCTGAGAGGTCAAGTAGCACCAGGATAGTGGAAAATCCCCTATCCCGGGCCTGCCAGAGATCATCCGTCAGCGCAACCAAAGCAGTTTCCGTGGAGTAGCTGAGCCTGAATCCTGACTGTTGAGGGCCCAGATAATTGGCCTCATCCAAGGACCGTTGGAGCTGGAGTGACACCACCTTCTCAACAACCTTCCCTATAAAGGGAAGATTGGAGACAGGACGGTAGTTGTTTAATACAGCTAGGTCCAGGGAAGGCTTCTTGAGGAGGGGGCGCACAATTGCCTCCTTGCAGGGAGCCGGAAAGGACCCCTCCCTCAAAGAGGCATTAACAATCTCCTGAACCCAGCCCCGCGTCACCTCCCTGCTGGCCGAAACCAGCCAGGAGGGGCATGGGTCCAATAAACAGGTGGCGGAACTCACAGCTCCAATGGCCTTGTCCACTTCATCAGGTGCTACAGGGTCAAACTCCGTCCACACAACAGGATCAAGACGAGTCCCTGTCATCTCGACTGACTCATTGTCAGCCGACACTGCATTCCAATACTGCCACAAATTTGTGAGGACCTCATAGTATGCAAAGTAATAGTTTCAATCTTCATGGAGTCAATATTCCCATTGACATCAATAAGATTTTGGCTGGCTATCAAAATTTAGGTCTTTTTTATGCTTTTTAGAAAGAACTTTTGCTGACAATACACAGATGGCTTCCATGAGAGAAATTTTCAGAGGTCAATTATGTTTTCCTCTCTAAATTTGTTTTGAGCCTATTTTGGGATCTTGGACAAAAATATTCTGTAGAACATCTGAAATTATTGTACAGTAATTAAGGTGACCAACTGTCCTCCTTTAGGGAGGACAGTCCTCCTTTTGTGAGTTCTGTCCTCTCTCGAAAAGTGTCCTCCTACATGTCCTCCTTTTTGATATTTGAAGACTAATCTGCAGAGCTTTTTTTTCTCATAAAACACTCAGAACGGCATTCCAGCACCTTTTTTTGATGGTTTTTTTTTCAACTTTTGCATGAGCTGTGCTACTCCCCCTATTGGCTTTCGAAAGCCAATAGGAATTGCTGCTGAGCGTGCCAAAACACCTGGCCGGCAAACTTTGCACATGTAAGTTGTCTGCAGCGAAGGCGAATTGGCAGGAACTTTGCACCCCTCCCTGTTACCCAACTAATCTCCTAGTTAGTCCCGAAGATACCTGAAGGAGACTGGAGCGGCGATGCCACGGTAACTTTCTCTTGATCTTCGGCCCTGCTAGGACAATAATGGCTGCGGGCACAAGAGGCAGGGACAGCGGGGCTGCTGCAGGCAGGGGTGTGAGGGGTGGCAGTGGCCGGCTGCCCCCGTGCTGTGGGAGCCGCGAGGCCTGCTCTACATGGGGCTGCACATGGTGGGCGGTGTTGCTGGCAGGGTGGCTGCAGGTGGGGTGTGTTGATGGCGGGCTGCCCCCCCGGGGCCGGAGCCGGCACAGCGGGTGCTTTGGGAGCCACGGCGACCGCTCTACACGGCGGGGCAGCAGTGCTGGCGTGGCGGCTGCAGGGAGGGGCGCAGCATGTAAGCATAATTACAATATAAAATGTTATTGTTACAAATGTTTTTTATTATGCATTTATCATATTATAGTGTATTCTGTATTATTGGTGCAATGAATAAAATGTTTCTTTTATTTACAATATTTTTTTCTTCAATTTATTTGTATCCTCCTTTTCACTGTAAAAAAGTTGGTCACCTTAACAGTATTATCTATCAGGCTATTACTGCCAGAATTATAAAACTCTCAGTATATTTCATTGTAATTATATAACATTTAATATAAATTAAACCAAAAATTATGATGTTATAGTATAATATTAAAACCAATTTATTGCTGAAATCCTCTGCACAACTAACTTCTCAACTATCATGTTTCCCTGAAAATAAGACCAGGTCTTAATTTGTTTTTGCCTCTCAAAGAGGTATCTGGTTTTTGGGGGAATGTCTTTTCCACTCACCTCGGGCATCGACAGCCCCGCCCAGCCGGCCCACTTCTTCTGCGGTCGAAGGAGCAGCTTCATTCTGCAGCTGAGAATGGAGCTCTGGCCCACATTTCTCAGTAAGAGGCCTTTCCAGAAGGTCTCTGCAGCCGAGAGCCAAGCTACAGATTCAATCCATAGCTCAGTTCTCAGGGATACAGTACCACTCCCCCAGACATCATTTATCTGGGCCCACAAAAACTGGTTGAGGGGTTGTTGCTGTGCTTTGATCCTAATAATTAAGTCCTAGGATATTTGTGTTGCTCCCAAAATTTTGATACACATTTGTGTGGGTAAATGTCAGAAATTGTAAGATTGTAAAATGCTTGCAGCTACTGGAGAATGGCGCGATTGCAAGTATTCTGCTTTACAGGACAGATTCTTTGAGACTGGGATATATTGATCAGATATGGGTTCTTCTGACCATCTCTCTGTGCTGCTTATCCCAGCATATAGGTCTTTATTACTGTATTACAGGACAGATTCTTTGAGACTGGGACATAATGGTCACCTGGGCTCTTCTGACCATCTCTCTATGCTGCTTATTCCAGCATATAAGCCTTTAAACCAACAGTGAAGCAGGTGAATCTGCTTTGAGTGCAGATTGGAGCATGTTTAAAGAAGCGGCAACAGATAACCAACATATAAAAGTAGAGGAGTATGCCACCACTGTGTCTGCATATATTCAAAAGGCCATTGAGGATATCTGTGTCCTTAAAAACATTGTTGTGAGGGCTAATAAAAAAGCCATGGATGACATATGAGGTCCGCAAGATATTGATAGCATGGAAAGTGGCTTTTAAATCCGGCGATATGCTGGCACTTAAGACAGCCAGAGTCAATTTGAAAAGTGCCATAAAAAGAGCAAAGCAAGCCCATTGTCAGAAAGTTCAGAACTTTTTTCAGGACCTGATGAACACCAAGCATATGTGGCAAGGCATCCATGCCATTACAGACTATAAGGTGGCTCCATCATATTGTAAAGGTGACACAGAGTTTTTAAATGAGCTGAACACATTTTTTGGGAAGATTCGACACATCAAATAGCACTCTTGTGAGGAAAGCTGTGCCTCATCCTGATGAGCAAGTGCTTAGTTTTGATGTTACCTCTGTCCAGAGAACATAGCTGAAAGTTAACATTTGGAAAGCAGCAGGCCAGGATAAAATCCCTGGGCATGTTCTTAGTGTCGAGAGTGATTTACACTTTCACCTATATTCCGCTTCGCTCACAGCTTGACAAAGAAAAGTAAGGAGGGAGGATGGAATGCAAGGATAGGGGCAATTGCATCTGAGCTTCCTCCATTCCTGTGAGAGAGAGCTCCAACCCAAGAACACAGCAAGTAGGTGGACTAATGTGGCTCTCTGGTTCCCATAACAAATTGAACAGAAGTGATAGGTGGACATAATGGACTGTGGATGGCCCACAGGGAAAGGGGGGATTTAACTATGTTAGCTTTTGTGCAGGAAACTCAAGAGTTGGTTTCACTTCGTCTGTGCCAATATGGTTTATTCAGTAAAGTTTATACTCTCGGTAAAGTTTGTACTCTTGGTAATGTCCCAGGACTGTCTTTTTTTGGATCTGCCAACTGGACAGTTGACAGTTAGGTAATATGCAGACTAGTTGGCTTGTGTTCTTACAGATATTTTCAATCTTTCATTGCAGCAGGCAGTGGTCCCATTGTGTTTTAAAACTGCCATTATTTTGCCAGTGTCGAAAAAGTCTTTGATCACGGGTCTTAATGATTACCGTACTTATATCCATCATTATGAAATGTTTTGAGGGGCTGATAAAGAACATTATTGTATTCAACCTCCCTCTAGCTTTTGACTTGCTTCAATTTGCTTACCAAGGATGCTATTCTGTTCTCTATCTGAGCTTGGTGCACTTAGAGCAGGGGTCGGCAACCTGAAACAGTGAAAGAGCCACTTGGACCTGTTTCCCTCACAAGAGAAAAAACAGGGAGCTGCAAAATGTGCGCACGCATGCGCGCGCACACACAAAACAGGGGGCTTGATTGAAGAGTGGAGCTTAAGGTGAGACATGCACCGGCCCTGCTTCCCATCCAGCTCTGGTATGGACAGCTTTGCTGTCCTGGCTTCTCCTCCCCTCGGAAAAGACTGCACTCCCCTCGCCCCGTGCTCTTCCTCTCTGGGACTTTCTTCTTTCTGCCTTTTGGCGCGAAGGTTCCCAGCGAGTGGAGGAGGAGGCCGATGGGGAGAAGGAGCTGCTGTGGCAAATCTTCTGAGGCGGCAGCAAACGGCAGCTCGGGCTCGCCTATCTCAGCTTGCTGCAGGAGGCTGGAGTTGAGGCTTCTGGCTCGCTCTGGGAGGGGTGCTCAGAAAAGAGAGGATGAGAAGCGGAAAGTGGGAGAAAGGACTACTTCCAGCTCTCTGGGGTTCTTTCACTGGGAGGGCGAGGAAGCAGCAGTTCTGCTCCGTGGGAGGTGGGAGCAGGTAGCCTCTCCTTCAAGCTTCGCCAAGTGACTCCAGGAGCGAGGCGAGCTCCGAGTCTCCGGAATGTCAACTTTGCAAAAGAGGGAGGTAGTGGTGGGATTAAACTAAAATGGGGGGGAGGTTGAAGAAACCCAGCAGACGCCTCTATCAGAAGGCGAGCAAGAAAGGCAAGATCAGGGAGAGGAAGAAAGCTTTCAGGGCTTGTGCACAGACATAGCTGACTCCTCGTCTCCTGCCCTTGCTGCATCTCCTGTGGAGACACGCTTGCATCTCTCTGTCTCTCTCTCCCACTCAAAGCCATCCTGCAGCTTGATCCTTGAAGCGATTTCAATCGGCCCCTTCATTGCCAAGCGAACCCATGGAAGTCAATGAAGGTCCGAGGCAACTCGAAAGGTCAGCTGCGGCGCTTCCAAGTCCATTGGTTTTACTGGCGAGCCACCGCCTTCGCCTACTCAGCTTTGGCATCAACACAGATCACTGAGCAGGAGGATTGATTAGTGCGGGTCTCTCCTGGCCAAAGTAGCGATGGTTGGAATGGGACTTTGCCTGATCTTTTGTCCAAACTCAGCCAGATGGGTCCCCTGGCCTTTTGAGTTGGTGCAGACCTCCATTGACTTCCATGGGGACGCTTGGCAATGAAGGGGATGATTGAAACTGCTTCAAGGATCGAGCTGCAGGACAGCTTTGAGTGGCAGAGAGAGGCACAGAGAGACGCAAATGTGTCTCCACAGGAGATGCAGCAAGAGCAGGAGATGAGGATAAGGAGGTGGCTCGCTGGTAAACCAACGGACTTGGAGGCACTGCGGCTTTCTGTGACACCCCGGGGTCTTACAGAAGACCCAGTCCAGACCCAATTCCCTGCCCTGCCCACCACAGTCCCCCCTGCAAACCAGCCTGCAGGATACTCAGGGGGAAGCCCAGCACTGGGCTGTGGGGGGAGCCAGGCTCCCAGGACCCCCTGCCCCAAGGAGAGGAACTCCCCCGGCCAACATGCACCGATCCTTCCAGGCGACCCTTCTTCCCTCAGGCTCTGGGGCTCTACAGCGCCTGGCTTCCTCTCCCCCCCAGCCCCGAGCCACGCTCCCCAGGAAGCCGCGGGACCACAGCAGGTGTGGGGATGGGCTGGGGAGGGGTCCTCCTGCTCCAGTTGGGTACCCCCCCTTTTCAGAAACAGCACCCAAAAGGAAAGGAAGGAGCAAGCTTTGCCTGTGGGGGTCCGGTGCTCGTTGCCTACCTCCCTTTCCCGGGCGGGGATCGTCAGCCTCAGCAGATCCACCAGGCTGGCGAGAGGTCCCTTGAGAGAGCAGTTGCTGTCGCCTCCCCTCCCATCTCCCAGTGGGCTTCAGGGGAAGCGCGGGACTTCAGGGGGGCATTCCTGTTCAAAGCGAGCCGTGCACCTTCAGGACTTGGGAGACAGAGCAACGCTGAGCCTAACCGGGCAGACCCCTTTCCTGGGGCCTCAGCTTGCGGGAGGGCTGGCCTGCTCAGTGGAGGCACCAGCGGGCCGCTCCCAGAGGGGATCCCGGGGCTGCCCTGCGCATCTCCCTGGCCATGTGCACTTTGGACAGGGCCAGCCAGAGAAAGGGACTTCCTGGCTGCACTTCTCCCAGGGGGCGGGGCGCCCGGGCGCAGGGCCAATAAGGAGCCCCATGTGGGGGCAAGTCCATATGAAAGAGAGAGAGAGACAGACAGAGAGAGAGAGAGAGAGAGAGAAGGGAAGCACAAGTGCCTCTCTCTCTCTCTCTCTCTCTCTCTCTCTCTCTCTCTCTCTCTCTCTCTCTCTCTCTCTCTCTCTCTCTCTCTCTGCAAATGGCGGAGGAGGTTCCGGAGCTGCAGAAGGCCCAAAGAGCCGCATGCGGCTCTGGAGCCGTGGGTTGCCGACTTGTGACTTAGAAGAAATAAATACTCATGTGAGAATGCTGTTTGCCGACTTCAGTTTGACATTTAATACAATCATTCCTCACCTTCTAGTAGACAAATTGGGCCTTTTAGGCTTTAATACTCCTTTGTGCAACTGGATTGATTTTTTTGTTGATAGGCCCCAGTATGTGTGAGTTGGGACTAATATTTCTAACACCATTTCCTTAAGCACAGATTCTCCTCACGGTTGTGTCCTAAGTCTGCTGTTGTTCACTCTGTTGACCCATGACTGTTGTACAAGGTTTGTCACCAACCATATTGTAAAGTATGCAGATGATACAACAGTTGTGGGACTTATTCAGGATGACAATGAGGGTGCTTACCACAAGGAGGTAAAGGGTTTGGTGAACTGCTGTAATAAAAACAGCCTTGTCTTAAATGTAGGGAAAACTAAAGAGATCATTGTCGATTTCAGAAAAGGCAGATACAGCCATACACTCTGTATATTAATAATTCATCTTTGGAGGTGGTTAGCAGCATCAAGTTTCTGGATGTGCAACTAACAAGTAGGCTATCTTGGTGGCACAACAGTGAGACATTGGTGAAGTGGGCACAGCAGCGCCTGCATTTTCTGCATTGCATAAGAAAAGTACATCTTCCTTCCCCTGTTCTTACTATTTTCTATAGAGCATCCTGTCATATGGCATTACTGTTTGGTTTGGAAGCATTACTGCTTCGGACAGGAAGGTGGTGTAGACAGTGGTGATGATGGCAGAAAAGATTATTGGTAGTTCACTTCCTTCTATCCAGGACATAGTATATAAGTGATGGTTGAGCAGGATCCGCAGTATTGTCTGGGATGCTACATATCCTCTTCATGACCTGCTTTCCTTATTACCTTCTGGGAGGAAGATTCGTGGTATCCGAAGCAGAACATCTAGATTCAGTCACAGTTTTGTTCCATTTAGTACTGTGTTTCCCCAAAAGTAAAAGACCTACCCCGAAAATAAGCCCTAGCTTGATTTTGGGGGTGGGCCTAATATAAGCCCTACCCCAAAATAAGTCCTAGTTTTGGGGCGAGGCACACACCTAAAAATTAAGCTAGGACAGGGGTGGGAGTGTGGAGCTGCCCCATGCACCTTGCTCCCACTTACCTTGCAGCCAGGCCTCTCCTCACTGGTCCACATCTTCTGCGGCATCCCCAGACCTGCATTTTGCAGTCAGAGGCCTTTCCGGAAGGCCACTGCAGCATAGAACCAAGCTATGGATTATATCCATAGCTTGGCTGCAGTGGCCTTCCAGAAAGGCCTTTCACTGTGAAATGCAGGCCAGAGCTCCATTCTCAAGCTGCAGAATGAAGCTGCTCCTTCAGCCACAGAAGAAGTGGGTCAGCTGGGTGGGGCTGTCGGTGCTGGAGGTGAGTGGAAAAGACAATCCTCCTGAAAATAAGACCTGGTGCCTCTTTTGGAGGCAAAAAAAGACTGGGTCTTGTTTTCAGGGAAACACGGTATCAACCTTGTGAACTTTCAAGTTTCCTCTTTCCGCTATGTATTCAAAATGGACAGTGATTAATATATTACATATGTGTACAGTCAAAGATAATTTAAAAAGTTTCTTTCAACATATAAATAACAAGAAAAAAGTCAAGGAAACAGTTGGTCCACTAAAGAGAGAAGATGGCAAGGAAATAACAGGCAGTAGAGAGAAAACAGAGCTGCTTAACTCATTCTTTGCATTGGTCTTCATGCAAAAAGAAATTATAGACCAACCTACCAAAAAATAAGTGTAAAAGACAGACTAGAAATAAAAATAAAATAAGCAAGAAAATGGTAAGCAGCCAAAAAAGGTAATACAATCGTTGGTTGTATAAACAGAGGCATAGAATCAAAATCGTGTGAAGTATTAGTACCACTTTATAAATCCTTAGTACGGTAAGACCACACCTGGAATATTGCATTCAGTTTTGGTCACATTATAAAAAAGATGTTGAGATTTTGGAAAAAGTACAAAGAAGAGCAAATAAGATGATTAAGGGCTTGGAGACAAAAACATATAAAGAACGGTTGCAGGAATTGGGTATGGCTAGTCTAGAGAAAAGAAGGACTAGGGGTGATATGATAGGAGTATTCCAGTATTTAAGGGGCTGCCACAAAGAAAACGTGGTCAACTTATTTTCCAAAGCATGAGAAGAAACAATGGATGGAAATTAATCTAGGAGAGAAGCAATCTGGAATTTAGGAGAAACTTCCTAACAGTGAGGACAGCTTGTCTTCAGAAGTTGTAGGTACTTCATCACTGGAGGTTTTAAAGAAAAGACTGGACAACCACCTATATGAAATGATATAGGGTCTACTGCTTGAGCAGGGGGTTTGATTAGAAGACCTCCAAGGTCCCTTCCAGCTCTATTCTGATTGAAAAGCAATTTTATTGCTACACTTGAACATAATTTAGAAATCTATTTTTACCTCTCATTCACTTTTAAAAATCAAAATAGCAATGCATATTATTGCCCTTAATGCATTGTAGATCTGTAGAGTGTGTGCATCTGTGTTTCCAATACAGTATCAATGTATTTTTATTATTATTCTTGTATAAAGTATTTTATGATGCATGAGATTATATCCACCCACATAGATTTCTCTTTCAATTGAGATATGTGAAAAAAGAGACTATTGACAAAATGATCTGGCTTATTTCCAGGAAGAATATTTCTTTGAGCATTTACAGAATATAACCAAGGAATGAACTGAAGGCATCATCGTCTTGATTCCCATTCCTCCAATCTTACATTATTATGTGTTGGCTAACTTCCAACACATAGAGAGGGCTCCACATTTGGAAAGGCTAATATAATATTTAAAAAAGGCAAGGAGAAAGCATGAAAGCACCTTGAGATCAAGTGATGATAGACTGACTTGTACCAGTAAACAGAGTAACACTATTAGCTCAGGCAGCTAATATTTAATGAATAACATTAAATTAAAAGAAATGATTGATTACTGTTAAATGCTTGGAAGAGTCAGACATCCTGTAGATTTTTATGATATTATGCTGAATGTGATAAAGTACCTTGGTTGATTTAGACTATTATGCATTTTAATTTGGGATGTGACATTGGTTTCTCTGACTCCAGCAGCAAAATTTCTTTGAATAATCAAGTTATTTTTTGGTCCTTGTTTTTTCCTACCAATATTTGAATACAATAATTAAATGGAAAGAAACATAACATTATTTCATATAAAAGCAGAACACCAATTCACTGATAAGTAAATCATTGAGAACTCTATCTATAGGTTTCTGTGCAAAAGTTAAAAACTCAGGCAAGGTCCCCAAAGTGAAATGTACTGCATATGAGCAATCTAACATAGATTGATATACTCTTTTCTTAAAAGCAATGAATCTGCCTCAAAATTAAGCATTTGAAATAAAACTGCAGACATTAACAAAAATTAATTAAAAATAGGAATATAATGTGACATGGAAAGTTCTTGTATTTCTTTATCCCGTCGCTCCTTTAGACAAAGGCAGATAATATTGTCTCGAGAATTATCTATTACAATTATTTCCCCAAAAGAGAAATACACTCAAAGCAACACTATATAATCAGTTTCCTTTTTATTTAACAGTAATAATGTCCAGAGTATTATGGATAGCAAATAATACTACATAAGCCAATTTTAAGTCAATTAAACGTTATTTATTTTATTTTTTTAAAAAATAAAAAATAGGCAAACAAATAAAATACACCACCTTCTCTAGAGCATGCCGCCCGCATTCATTCTTCGGTACCTGAGCGCGCAGTACTGCAACTCGCAGCTTCCCACTTTTGCTCCTAGCGGACTGACTACTACAATCAGCTGCCCACCCTGCTTCTTCGGAATTACATAGTCTTGCATACGTGAGGCCGATAAAACCGGGAGTGCAGAGAAGTTGCTTTCGAAGAAGTATCCTTCTCGCACTGGCCCACAGAGCCCCCTCGCGAGCTCCTCCGGCACTGCTCGAAGGGACCGCTGAGGTCAGGGGATGGCTGACGGTGGGGTTCTCCGGGATTGGTGCTGCTGCAGCTGATGTCTTTTCTGGATAATGCCTGGCTGGAGTCCTTGCCATGGCGGACGTCGCGACGATTTAGGTGCAGTTCCTTGAGCAATATTCTCTTCGGGCTTTTGGCAGCGTTGTCAGGAAGGTGGTTCAACTCATTTCGAGAGCAGAAAGAGTTAAAGCCTCTAGCCAGCGGACAGAACGAGCGAGTTGGCGAGAAAAGCAGTACCTGATGCCAATCAGTCTATTGTTTCTCAGTGACATTTTTGCTGTATCTGTTTTTCATTTAAAACCAAAGAAAACATTTTCCTGGAAGTGGTTTCTTGGAAGAAAGAAGGGCAAGTTTTCTGATCATTAGTTATATTACTGGGCGGCGGGGGGGCAGTCTTAGTTAACTTCATGGAGAGTATCTCTACAGTGATCTGTTCACCTAAAACCACAGTTGTGTGAGCTTGCTAATTTCAAACATTTCTTGTGGATGATCAAAGAGAATATGAAAGGAGATATGTAATTATTAAATGAGAAATTAATGTCAATGAGTACTAATTCTTTTAAAAATATTTTCAGTTTAAAATCTTTTTTGCTCTTTTAATAGGTTTTTTTCTGAACATAAACATCAGGTTTACATAGTTAACCACCTCTGACTGTTATCTTGAGAAATTACCACTGAATATTTAGTGGTAATTTTTTTTAAATTGTGGCAATATTAATTAACTATACAGTTCTTAAATCCCAGAAGAGGAAAACTATATAGAATTGATTCTATGTATGGGGGGACATGGGGGGGGCTGAATCTGGAGATGAAATAGAGTAAGATTGCCTCTGTGTGTCATCCCATGATATAAGGAGAGATTCAACTTTGCTCCATCAATGCATGGCTGTTCTCAGCACCTCAGAAATTTAAACATGCGGCTCCTCCACATACATCAATGTGTTTTCCTCCTATCCCTGAGTGGTCTTTTTATCATGCCTGTGCTGCAAGACCAGTACAATTGCTACCTGCACAAAGTTAATGCATATTACTTTCTGTGCAACCGTTTGGTTGTTATACACTTGGGAAAATAAAAACAACACTTGCATTGGAAGAGGACTCTGCTCTACTTTCTTCCATTTTAGAAGAAACAAGTGCTGTGTGGACTGCAGCCCACCCCCTACACACACACACACACACACACACATTTCTTCTCCCTTTAGGACTGGAAAAAAGTAGCATATGTATTTTCCATTATTCATGTAATGTGTTGAGTCAAGTTTGACAATGGGACAATTGCCCAAAATGGCAATAGTGAGAACGCAAGGAAAAGATAATGCCATTTTGGGCATGCCGGTTGTTATTTTTTTCCTTCCCAGTAGCCAAAAATCAGCAAAGAAATTTAACATGGGAAACACAAAGTCCCACAAGCATGCTAATATGCACCGAGAATGTATATGTGTATTAAAATATGACAAACAAGTTATCAGCATTTTTCCACCTTTTCAAGAGACAACCCTCCCCCCCGTGGCGTGATTGCAATGACACCTTGTACATTTGGGAATATCAGCCTGCTAGAACAGGGCTTTTCAACCAGTGGTACGGGTACCACCTGTGGTACATTGGCACCTGGCAGGTGGTACGCAACCATCCTAGAAAAGTGGTAGCAGGGGAGGGGAATGAGCTGAACCAGTGGCAGCACCGCACAAGCCTGTGCGAGACATGGCTGGAGCTGCAGGGCTGTCAGGGCTCAGCGGAAGCAGATCAGCGCTTCTTCGGGGCTGTCAGGGCTCAGTGGAAGTGCCAGGATCAGTGCCAGGCTCCAACTGGAGCTTGGCGCTGATCCTGGTGCTTCTGCTGAGCCCAGAAGAAGCGTCAATCAGCTGGAATGTTGAAGCATCTCCAGGGTCTTGTGATTTACATTCAGATGCTTGGCAACTGATTTATATTTATGATGGTCACAGTGTCCCGGGATCATGTGAAGTGACCAAAACCTGCTGCAACCACCCAGAAATGCTCACAACAATGAAAACCTCGGACAGGAGGAAGAGTGCCGCTGGGTGGGCAGGCAGATGTCTTGCTCGGCTGTGCCTTGGGGGGCACTTTTTTCAGTGCCATTGTAACTTCAAACCGTCACTAAGCGAACTGTTGTAAGTCGAGGACTACCTGTATTTTATCACTTTTTTCCTTTTTTTTTGCCATCAAACTTTTGACACCTTGCTAGGCGACTAGTGGTACTCGGATGTTGCCATATCCTAAAAGTGGTACAATGGGTGAAAAGGTTGAAAAGCCTTGTGCTAGAAGACTTATTTGTATAACATTGATATTTGATTAATTAAAAACAAAAAGGAAATGAGATGGGATGGGATGGGATGGGATGGGATAGGACAGGCTGTATCAGCAAAGTTGATATGCTTTTTCTAGGAACCAGAACAGAAATAGCCATGGAAGCACAGAATCCCCCAGCCAGATGAAATGAGCTAACTGAAGCTCTACAGATCACCATTGTTATGTTTGGTGCTCGGTGAGGCATCGACAAGGCAGCAAGTGAACAAACAACTCTTTATTAAAGGTTTAAACAGAAGCCTGGATAACTGCAGCTCCACCCCTATTTATACACTTAACAACTAGGTGGAAGCCAATAGGATTCAAGTATTAGTTCCCGCTTTAACACAAGATAATTAGCATGTAGACAGCAAATCTGGCTCTTAACTGGCAGAGTCTTATCACCATTTTTTCAACAATTCCAAGTACTTCACCTCAATACATTACACACCTTTCCCCTAGATAGTTCAGAAGGTCATATGTTGAACATAGTCCCTTAAATATGTTGGTGGCCTTTTCGCCTGTTCCGAACGCCTCGGAACTGCTGGAGGCCCCTGGTCTGTCAGTTGCAGGCCAGGCTTGGAAGACCAGGGCTATGGGACCCATCCATCACGGGTAGACTCGAGTCTCTGTGGCTGGGCTGTCCTGGTAGGCCCAAGCCAGTGTCCACAGGTGGAACAGAGTCCACCAGTCCTGAAAATGGGGCCGTCAGCTGGCATTGTCCATTGGTTGTGGTATCGGGTTGGGACTGACTTACCAGACGCTTTGAGTCTTGTCCCTTAGTCTGAAAGCTCTGCCATCACTGGCAGAATCTGATGCACTACTGCAATCGTGCTGCTCCTGAGTTTGACTGTCACTAGAGTCATGAGTTTCTGGCTGGTTTGCCAACCTCCACCGCAGTTGGTCGATGTGCCTGCATAGCACGCGATCGTCGTCCAGGACCACTTCGTATGAAAGTGGCCCAGTCACCTTACAAACCACAACTACCACCCACAATGCCCCTTGCCCGTAGTTCCTTGCCCAGACCGGGTCGCCAACTTGCAAGTGCCATGGTGCCTTTGGCTGTGTTGTTTGTGAGGCAACTCTATCTGGATGTAGGCAATCCAGCTTTGTGATCAAGCGCCGGCCCCATCTTAATTCTGTTGGGCTTCTGCCCGTGGAAGTGCATAGGGTTGTGCGTTGGCAGAGTAGGAAATCTGCCAGTCTGTGTTGCCAGTTACCTGTGACTATCTGCTTTAAGGATTCCTTCATTGTTCAGACCACGTGCTCCACTTGGCCATTCAAAGCCGGGTGAAAAGGGGCTGATGTGGCGTGTCTGATCATATTTGCCCTTAAAAAGACTGAAATTCTGAAGCAGTAAATTGAGCCCCATTGTCTGAGACAATCATGTCAGGTAACCTGTGTGTGGCAAAGATCCTGCGCAGCTCCTGGCAGTAGTCATAGTGGGGACAGGTGCGACCTCTAACCACTTGGAGTGATTGTCCACCACAATGAGGAAGAGTTGTCCCTGGAAAGGCCCTGCATAATCGATGTGAATCCTGGACCAGGGGGCGTGTGTGGTTTCCCATCTGTGGACTGGGGCATGGGGCATCTCTGGCCTAGATTGCTGGCAAATGTGGCAGCTGTGTACCTGAGCCTCAATATCTTTGTCCAGCCCAGGCCACCAAAGGTAGCTTCACATGAGTGCCTTCATCCAGACTATTCCCGGATGTCCCTCATGCAGAGACTCCAAGACTCTAGTCCTCAGTGAGTTCGAGACTACAACCCGACTACCCCACAATATGCACCCCCTGTGAGCTGACAACTCATCTTTCCTCCTACTAAATCTCTGGAAGTTAGGCCATGGACTAGTTTCTGGCCACCCTGTGAGCACCCAGTTTAACACGTGGCTTAGCATTGTGTCTGACACGGTCTCTGCAGCCACATCCCCTGCGTTAAGGGGAGACTCAGGCAGATCCTGGATAGCCAGGATGCACGTGGCTGGAGCGGGGTCAGGCTCTAACTGCAGCAAGGGCAGTCTGCTAAGGCCATCTGCGTGGCCCATTTCGCTACCTGGTTTATGAATCAAGCTGAAATTATTTGATGACAGGAATATTGACCACCTCAACATCCTAGGAGATATGATCTGGAGTGTTTGCTTGTTTGTTGTGAACAACCCCAGGAGCAGCTTGTGGTCTGTGAAGATCTTAAAGGGCCTACCATACAAATAGTCGTGAAACTTCTTGATCCCTGCCAAGGCCTCTTTATCTATTTGAGAGTAATTATGCTCTGCAGAGGACAAGGTCCTCAAGTAATAGGCTATTGGAATTTGCCTTCTGTCAGCCATTAAATGACTCAGCATAGCCCCAACCCCATATGGTGATGCATCACAAGTGATGCAGACAGGCAGCTTTTCGTTAAAATGCATCAAAACTGAATTTGAAGACAGCAGTGATTTGACAAAGCTCCTTTCATGGACGTTCGTCCATTTCCACTGTGCATTTTTATCCAAGAGCCCATGTAATGGCTGTGCCACTGCGGCCTTGTGAGGTATGAAGGCATGATCAAAATTCAGCAGTCCTAAAAATGCTTGGAGCTCCCCCTTTGATTTTGGACTGGGGGCCTGCTGAATTGCTTTGAGTTGCTTTGAATTCAGCAGGATGAATGCCTTGGGGATCTATACGGAAACTGAGGAACACAGTTGAAGCTACCCCAATCTTACATTTCTCCTGCTTCAGCTTCAGCCCCGCTTCGCGGAAGCGCTGAAAGACGGCCTTGAGCCGTTCTGCCAATTTTTCGACTGATTCCCCAGCTATGAGGATATCATCAACATATGGGCACATGCCTGGAATACCCTTGAGTGTGCACTCCATCACTCCCTGCAAGAGGTCTGGGGCAACACTGACCCCGAATTGTAGGTGCTTAACCTTGAAATCTCCCCTGTGAGTAACTGCGGTTTGATCTTCTGCCGTGGCATCATCCACTGGGAGTTGCTGATAGGCTTGAGCCAAATCGAACTTGGCAAAGATGCGATCTCCCTGTAGTGATGCCAAGATGTGGCTGACTACAGGCACCAGATATGCGTGTTGTTGGAGTACTCTATTGATAGTGCACTTGTAATCTGCGCATATTCGCACCTCTCCATTGGCCTTAAGTGGTGTGACTATGGGGGTTTCCCATTGACTGCTATCAACTGGCTGCAGGATACCTTGTCCATCTCTGCATCGATCTTCTGCTTGAGGGCGAATGGCACTCTATGTCCTGACTCTTGATTCTTATTGGAGTTATGGCAGGATCAAGCCAAAGAGATATGGGAGGACCTTTCTATTTTCCTAAGTGAGGGCTAAAAATGTCAGCAAACTCCCAGCAAACTGTCACTAAGTCCACTGTTTGTGTGGTGTTTATTCCAGTTACATTGATTCCCAATGCAGCAAACCAATCAAGCCCAATTAGGCTTGTGCGGTTGCCCTCAACTGCTATGACTTCCAGGGGGCCCTCAAATCCTTTGAATTGCAGCCTGAGTGTAGCTTCTCCCTTGACTGTTACTCGAGAGTTTTGGAAATCCGTTAAGACGAGGTTCGACGGCTTGAGCTTAACTCTTTTGCTGCTGCAACTGCAAATGTGTTTGAAAGTCCCCTGGGAAATTATGCATAATGTGAACCCCGTATCTAGTTCCATGTTGCATGGAACTCTCTGCAGCTTGACTTTGAGCTGCAGTTTTTCCTTAAGAGGGCAATGGGCACCTGTTCTAAGTACGCTCCTCCTAGTGGCCCAATAGCCCACCCTGTGTTGTCTGGGGCCCCGGTACCTTTCTGGGGAAACTCTTTTAGTGGACTCTGTCTCCAATGACCCTGACAGACTGCGGTGATATGGCCTTGTTTGCCATATGCCTGGCATGTTGCTGTGCGGAACTGGCAGTCCACGCATTTGTGTCGGTCTCCACACCCCAAGAGAAGGGAACTGCCTTGTAAACTGGGTGTTGTGGCCTTCTTTCTGGTGGCTGCTGTAACTGATCAATCTCTTGATCAGATTCAGAGTCTTTGATCCTCTCAGCGCCTTTCTGGTGGACGGCCTCTGCACAGGGAAGGTTCCTGGAGAGCCGTAAGGCCTTGACGCCTCCCCCCTGGCGGCTTCTTCGGCTGTGATCTCTCTTAGGGCATCTTGAAATGAAATAGTCTCTTTAGCGAACAATTTCTGTTGGAGATCCCTGCTTCTTAACCCGCACACTAAGCAGTCTCGCAGCCTCTCTTCAAGATCTTTGAACTTGCAGGGTCGGGCCGCTTGACGAAGGGCAGCAATGAATTCAGCAGCTGATTCACCCAGTCGTTGGTCTCTTTTTTCGAAAGTGTGCTTCCAGGCGATGACTATAGCTTTGGCTTAAAGTGTTCTTTGAGCATTTTCTTAAGTTCAGAATAAGCAACAGATTCAAGCAGTGCCGGAACTATTAAGTTTTTGGCAATCTTGAACGTCGCCTGGCCACAAACGCACAGCAGCGGTGCAGCCTTCAAGCCATCCTCACGAACTTGGTTGACTCTCAAGTAATTCTCGACTCTCATGATGTACAAGCTCCACCTCTCTGGATGTGTGACGTCAAATTCTGAGAGTTTCCCGAGTTTGGTCATGATGAGTTATTTTCATTGTTTTCGGCCTCGCAATGCCTTGTGCTGCCAAGGCTTCTTCTAAACTCCCAGGGATGGTTACTTGGGAGCGCTCTTCCTCCAGCATTTTCATACTGGCAGGAATGGGGGGGGACGTGGCCCCAACCAAGGTGTCGTCGCTTGGCTTACCCCCTTAGTGACTCAGCTCTTCAAGTTTGGCAGCACATCCCACCTTCGTCGCCACTGTTATGTTTGGTGCTCGGTGAGGCATCAACGAGGCAGCAGGTGAACAAACAACTCTTTATTAAAGGTTTAAACAGAAACCTGGATAACTGCAGCTCCACCCCTATTTATACACTCAACAACTAGGTGACAGCCAATAGGATTCAAGTATTAGTTCCCACTTTAACACAAGATAATTAGCATGTAGACAGCAAGTCTGGCTCTTAACTGACAGAGTCTTATGACCATTTTTTTCAACAATTCCAAGTACTTCACCTCAGTACATTACAAACATCCTCTCTCAGGGTTCTCCTCCATATGATGCATGATATTTGCATAGAGGAGATAATAATAATAATAATAATAATAATAATAATAATAATAATAATAATAATAATAATAGTAATAAAGTTAGAAGGGACCTTGGAGGTCATCGAGTCCAGGCAGGAAACCCTACACCATTTCGGACAAATGGCTGTCCAGTCTCTTCTTAAAAACTTCCAGTGTTGGAGCATTCAGCACTTCTGGAGGCAGGTTGTTCGACTGGTTAATTGTTCTAACTGTCAAGAAGTTTCTCCTTAGTTCTAGGTTGCTTCTCTCCTTGATCAGTTTCCATCTGTTGCTTCTTGTCCTGCCTTCAGGCGCCTTGGAGAATAGCTTGACTCCCTCTTCTTTGTGGCAGCCCCTGAGATATTGGAACACTGCTATCATGTCCTTTTCTTTGTTAAACTAGACATACCCAGTTCCAGCAACCGTTCCTTATATGTTTTAGCCTCCAGTCCCCTAACCATCACTGTAAAATAACTCTTAGCTTCCAGATCCCTTTGATCTGGATAATTATAATATGAAACTATCAAAATAGAATGACAGTAGAATAGCATTTCTAAAAAGCCTGTAAATATTAAATACAGAAATCAATTGTCCCTGTTAGATTCATTTACTCTTTTCATGCCTGTTCCTGAAGCATTGGAAACAAGACAGATCTATACTTGTATTTGACTGCATAATATTAAACACAAAATTTATTTTTTTAAAGAGTGATCCATGAAAGCAAAGTTAGTTGATTATAGTTAATTTTATAAGATGCTTATAGTTAAGAAGCCGAACATGTTTTTCGCAAGAAAATTTGTATCTGTAATACCCAGATTATACTTTTAATAGCTGAATGAACAAAGATATGATTTTTAAGCTATTTCTTTTTAAAAAAATTAATCGTACAACCCTCCTGAAAGAATATCACAACATCTTGTAGCCATTCCATTAAGGACTGTGCATGCTTTATTTATAATACTTTCTGGAAGCAATGTAGTTCATTGACAACAAATCTGAAAGAAAATCCCTGGGCAATTCGCAAAAGGATTTACCTTTTCTAGACATCTTAGCTGTTTTTAATATTTTTATGTACTGTGCTATTTTATATTTTCACTAAACAAGACTTGTGAGAAATTCCGGTAGTTAAATTGTTTCAGTTCACTTAGCAATTTTAAATGTCCATCAATCTTTTGGAGAGGAAAATGACAAAAAACTTAGAGCCATAGCAACACTGCTTTATATACTAACATTGGCACAGCTAATATGTTTGTGTCAAAGTAAATCATATTTCTATTGAGAAAAATGGCTGCTGCTGTTTGATCTTTTTGCTTTCACCTTCTAATTCATTTCATTGCAGTATAGAACTTTTAATCAAGTAATGGTATGCTGCATTTTGTTTCTGCACATTGGTGTCCTCTTATATTACACTTATATGCATTTCCAAGAAAGTTCCTGTACAGAAAACTGTGCAATTCCTATGTAATCTATGTTTGTTTATTTTGGTATGGATATGTCTTGCGTAATTATGAGTATTCATTTCTGGTACATATAATGATATACAAATATGTGACATCAATGTTTATGATAATCTCGTCTTTTTAAAAGTTCTTTATGCAAGTATTTTCTAAACCGTTAATCTATATATTGTTTAGAATATATTGTTATATATTCTATAACAGTTTCAAAAGTTGCTAGTACTGATATTATACAAAAGCTTCAATATCACACTGTTAAATTTATATCATAAAGTTTCTCAATGCAATACTATTTGCAGTAGATTTTCATTATTAGCTATAATTTTGAGATAATTTGAAAAATATTACTTAGACTTACCTGATACTGTAGGATGAGAAGACAGGAAGTAGCAACTTCACAGAGAGCTGGTTTTATTGAGTCATGCCATTAGTCTTTCCAGCTTGGCACAAATCCACTCTGATTGCCATTAATTGTTCCAGTATTTCAGACAAGAGTTTTCTCCAACTGAGGAACAGGAATACAAATTGAAAACTAAATTCAGCTTTCATTATAGCAAAAACTATCATCTGTAAGAGGAGGAAAATACCTGCTAATTACATTTCACTATTAAAAGTTAAACTATTTGAGAATAAATATATTGACTGTAAAAATAAGACAATATTACAAAATATTAGAAAACTTTTAGCCCACAAAATATTGAATAATTTAGTAGAAATATCAAAATGGGAGTATTTATTTTAGAAAATATAATAAGATTCTCTAGTGAGAAATTATGACCCTCACAAAAAGTACTTTGAACCCAATTTCAACATTCTGATGGCAGCACTCTTTCCCCATGGTCAAGTAATTGCATTATGAGTATTGGCAACTGGCAACTGGCCATCTTTATAGCCATTTGCAGTGACTTGCAGTCACATAACCACAATTTGTATTAGTTTATGCCAGTTTCTGGCATTTATTTTCAGTTTTTGGCTAAAAACATCCATTGGATAAAACAGATTTGCTTAACAATCGTTGTGTTCACTTAATGACCACATGTGCTGCACTGCTCCTCTCCTTCTCTCCCCCTCTCTTTCACTCATACACAGAGAGAGAGAGAGAGAGAGTTCAAACCCCCAAACAGGTACTCAGAAAGCATCACATTACACAGATTTGGATTCTGATCTCAGCATGACAAGAGTTAGCGGGTAAACCAAGTCCAACAGGTACATATGAAGTCCAGGAAAACAATCCAGAAAAAGTCCTAAAATTGAGTATGGTCATGTCAAGAGTCATGAGAAATGGGGGTAATTAAATTGTTTCAGTTCATTTAGCAATTTTAAATATCCATCAATCTTCTGGAGAGGAAAGTACAAAAGACTCAGAGTTGTAGCAGTACTGCTTTATAACTAACATTGGCATAACTAGTGTGCTTGCGCCAAATATGCTTAATAATTTTAATGATTTAAGATCATAATTCTGGGCTCAGTTACTGTTGTAAGCCAAGGACTAACTATATATTAGTCCCTATTCTAAATAAAACTTCACATTCTTCACTTTATAAGATTCCCAGATGACGCCAGTCGCAAAAGATATGCCTGTCTTTTCCCTTAGAATATGATGCGGGTTGTCTGGGCTGTTAGCAATCCTCTTTTCAGCAAGGATAGGGAACAGCAACTTCCAGCATACCTCATTACTAGTTGGGAGTGCTGAGAATTCAGCAATACCTGGACAGTTTCAGCAAATTTCTGAGGTAAAGATTTTGGGTCTTTTTTCTTCTCCTGTCAGATTCGGTATCCTTCTTCTCAGTCACTCCCTGGCTTATATTTGTCCTAGTCTGCTCCTAGGAATCTTGAAATGCCTCTAAATTCAGAGAAAAGCCATTGATATGGTCATATGGCTTCTCAGGACTGCATAGAAGTCACACTATGGAACTTGTGATCTTCTTCCTCCGTTTCTTAAGAAAGTAAAATAAGCAGCATTTATTGTTGAAGAAGTGTAGTAATCATGTTGCAAATAAAGCTTTTCTTCTTTTTATAAAGCTTATGTAACCAATATTGAAGGTATTATATTTACTGGACAGTGCTGGTCCCATACTGAACAGGAGATACCGTATTAATGCTGATCCAGAAACTCAGACTCTAAATTAAAACGAATAGATTGAAATTGAATCTGTCCAAGACAGAATGACTTTGTGGGCCAAACAATACCAGAATAGCACCATCTTTGGCTCTGAAGAGGAGTTTATCATTCTATTCAGAGGTTGGTTGCATCTTGGAACTCCTCCTGGAGTCATAGCTCCTGCCCAAGGATAATTTACACTTGTGGCCAGAACAGGTTTTTTAATTATATTTGTATACCAACTACAATTCCTGGATCTGGAAACTGTGCTCACAATGTATTGCAATAATGTGCTCTACATGAAAGTGCCCTTCGGATGCATTCAGATGTTGCAGCTGGTACAAAATGTGATATTTTAGAAGGAGAGGTTCCACTTCTTCAGGAGCAGTGCTAGTTATCAGTTGGCTTCTGAATTAATTTCAAAGTACTGATTATCCCTTTTAAGGCCTTACAAAGGTCTGGATCATGTGAAGGACTCATTTCTGGGTCTTTCTGGCCATTTAATCAGATTAAACAAGGTCTACTCCCCCCAAGTCCCATCTCTCTGAGATTGCCATCTAACAGAAGATGAATAAATCTACTGACTTCTAATCAAACCTTGTACATGTTAGCCCCAGAATATGAATTTGATGCCTTCTTCCCACTCTTGAGCCAAAGAACCTTGATCTTTCTTTTCCTTATGACTGGAAGGCATGTACTTATTGTTTACACCAGCGGTTCTCAACCTGTGGGTCGCGACCCCATTTGGGGTCGAACGACCGTTTCACGGGGGTCGCCAAACATGGCATGTTTTCCCCCCATTTTCCCCCCATTTTTCCCCCATTTCCCCTCAGCCGTCGTGCTCGCACTGCGCATGCGCGGTTTGGGCCGTCATGTGTGCGCCGCGCATTCGCAATTCGGCTTGTCGTGCCGCGCATGTGCGGTTCGGGCCGTTGCACGTGCGCCGCGCATGCGCAATTCGGCCCATTGTGCCGCACATGCGCGATTCGGGCCGTCGCGCTGCGCATGCGTGGTTCCGGCCGTCGTGCTGCACATGCGCAGTTCGGCCCGTTGCGCGCGCGCTGTGCTTGCACGATTCGGCCCGTCACACCGCGCATGCGCGGTTCGGCCCGTCGCGCGCGTGCCACGCATGTGCAGTTCAGCACGCCGCGCCGCACATGCGCAGTTTGGGCCGTCGCGCTGCGCATGTGCGGCGCAGGTCGGGGTCGTACCGCACATGGGCGGTGCAGGTGGGGTCTCAGCCTGAAAAAGGATGAGAACCGCTGGTTTACACAATGATTGTCTATCCTGAGCAATGCTGTTTTCTCTTCATCAACATGTTATTGCAGACCTAGGACAATAGATGTATTAGGTGGAGGAAATCTTAATGAATCATCTAGACTTAGCTTCTCTGTGTGCTAACAGATGACCATCTTGTCTTAGCTTGAAGATCTTAAGTGAGGGGAAACACACCACTGTTCTGAACAAAATCCCATTGCTTATCAATTCTTAACTGTCAGAAAATCCTCTGCTTACAACTTTTACAGAAAACAGGTTGCTCCTTCTTGCATGTAACTGTTTGGGGTTGGGTTTTTTTTACATATTTTAGACTACTATCTCTTTTTAGTTTTCTTTATGCTTGGTTTCTAAACTCCTTATCATCCTGATAGCTCTGATCTTGCTCCTGCTTCTCCATGTTCCTTTTAATGAATTGTGAGCAGAGCTGGCCACAATACTCCATGTATGATCTAGCCAGTGGAGACTACAATGGGACTTTATGATCAGCCCATAGTCTGGACACTGTACTTCTTTGAATGAAGCCAAAGATTGCATTGACCTTTTTAGCTGTTTACATTATATTGCTCACTCACGTTTAACATCATTAGTACTCAGAAATCCTTTCCACACATTGTTGTCAAGCCAAGTTTCCTCAAAACTTTATATACACATGGGAGCTTTCTCTATCCAGTTGCAGGACTTGACACTCATAACCACGGTTTTGTTCTGTTGACATTATTTTGATTTTGTCCTATGTAAGTCAATCTCTTAACTTGGATTTGTACATCAGTGATTTGTATATTTGTATATCAATGTATTTTGTATATTTATAATTTGTATATCAATGATTGCATGACCTCTGTAGATGCCATACATTAAAAAGCTTGGACAGTGCTTTTTTTGTAAGAAAAAAAAAGGTGTTGGAACTCACACGTCATATAACCCGCCTTGCCTACCTTACAAGATTCCATCCAAAAAAGGTGCTGGAACTCCGCTCTGGGCGTTCTATGACAAAAAAAAGCCCTGATCTTGGAGATAATAGTTAAATATAATAAGGTTCCCCACCATTTTTTCTTTTAGGGGATTTACTGGACTGGAGACACTATCTTGGAGATCTCACTCAACATTTCCATCCAGATTGCAGTTTTTGGGCATGTTGCAAATTAATCAGAATGCAATAACATCTAGAATAATTTTATATACAGATTAGTTAATGTATTTCTATTGACTTACTATTTGATAAATATATGATTATAGCCTAAATCAAGAATGTTAAAATCAGCATTTTAATATTGTATCGTAAATGATTCAATAAACTTGCACTGCTCTTTAATTTGGATTCTAAGATAATGTTTTAAAATCCCTTCCATTTCATAACAAATAATAGTGCCTTTGAAGCACATATATTAAAATTCCTTCTAAAAAGAAATTTAACTAACCCTAATAATTATATGAACTCTGATTGACTCAGTAACCTTGCACATAACTCTGAAATAAAGTAGATGTATTTAAAATTTTGCCTTATTTGCCAAATTAAGTCCACTGATCCTTAAGTGATTTGTACCATCACTCCCTCAATTTGCAGTCTATATGTATTTATAATATATAGATATATACATCTCTAAAGCAATACAATACAAAAAAGGCAAATTTCAGATTTGCAGAAGTATTCCAAAAACAATTAGAGAAAAAAAATGAAAAATTTACATGCTTAGTGGACATGTAATGCTGTCTTATTGTTAAGGGTATTTTGTTTTGCAGTATGTCAGTTTCCCAACATTTTTTTAAAAGTAAGATAGGGCTGGATACCCGGACAGGAATCTACAAGCATGTTGACTGGTTTTGGTGGTGTCAGGCACAAAGAATCGGGACCTTTTGTAAGTTTGCAACATAGAAGACTTTTTCAGACCTATACTCAAGAATATGATCAACTAAAATTCAACACAAAATTGGCACTGGATAAGGGTCAACAGAATTCAGGAGGGGTTGGACTTGGAACACTTGTGGGAATGCTATGACTCTAAATTGATGATGAGTAGAACTCCGCCGCTCAGCTCTGCTTGCTCTTCTCCTACATGTGGTAAATATTGACTGAGTCAGACAGACTGATATCTTCAGGCAACACTGTAGTGACCACCAGAATGAGACATTAAAGAGAGCTGGCTTACTTGAACACTCTATTCTCTTTCCTGCAATATTTTGCTACAGTTCACTCTTGTATTTTTATAGCATGAAAACCATGTGATGCATTGTATATAGGAAGGTCTTTGAAAATAGGAGTTCTTTTTCAGAATGTCAAGCAAGATAAAAGAAAAGACAACCTTCTGCAGCCATCTTCCAGAATATTCCATATATCACACTTAAGAAGAAATGCCTTTTACATTATTAAAATTCCAATCATTAAACCCTTCATCATATAAATAAAAATAATCTCCCAATTATTCTATAAAGTTGAGGATTATCCACTATCACCATATTCCTGTTGAGAATAAATGGGATTCAGTCAATTTTGTTTGTCGTTCCAATGACAATGCCTCATTTGAGAAGATTTAAGTATATATTTACCAGACACAAGGCACAAATAAGGCTAAAGAAGAATCCCAAATACATGTAGTACATTTTTGTACTAGACTAACTGCATCTTGGAAAGTGATCAGTAATGCTTTTAGACTATATTCATTTGATATATTTATCAGATCTGGCAAGGCATCTTTGCTTTGTTTGAATCATCAGTGAATTTGGAAAATGTTTTCCAAAGACATTAATGTAACATGTGCTGGACTGTGAATGTTATCAAATGTATTTCAGAGTACCAATATTTTCACAGTGGCTAGAAGTGAAACTTCTGTACGTATAGTTGGGCACTGTAATGCCATCTGCTGAAGAGAAACGGACTTTTGAATTGATAAAATAATTCTATTCTTACTTGATGCTTTTATTTTTACTTCTGTTTCACTACTTTCTTTTCATAGATGAAATTATAAAAATCTTTCTTAATAATGGTAGAAAGTAATCTTCTAATTCACATTTTTTCATTGCTTTATCACTTAATTGTTTTGCATACCTATTGTGAAAAAAGATAAGGGAATGAATGTAATTTCCTATTGACAAAAAATAGCCCTATATAATTACATTCCACATACTTCATCATCTTTTTATGGTATGTTTGGTTACTTTGTGTATGTCATGGTTGTTTTAAATATTTTTTTCATATTTTGAATATTGCTTAGAGTTGTGTCAGGATATATAATAAATAAATCATTTTCATACTTGAGGCTGTTCCATTCTAGTGCCAAAAGTTTATGTATTGGTATAATAGTGCATATCATCAACTTTATACACTATACTATGCTTTAGATTCAAAAGCAAAAATATTGCTTTGAACATGCATGAGTGAGAACATAATATCTGTCTGCATCTTCTTAAGCCAATTTTTTTTCACCAAATTATGTTACAGTATAGAGGACAGCTGTGTAATCCTGGAAAAAAAGGCTTGGATATTTTTGCCTTTACATTAAATTAAAGCATAGCAAGCCTATATTATATGTCAAATAAGTAAGAATGTAAAAAGATTATTTGTTACTAGAATAGAATAGAATAGAATAGAATAGAACAGAACAGAACAGAACAGAACAGAACAGAACAGAACAGAACAGAACAGAACAGAACAGAACAGAACAGAACAGAACAGAACAGAATAGAATAGAATAGAATAGAATAGAATAGAATAGAATAGAATAGAATAGGAAGGGACCTTGGAGGTCTTCTAGTCCAGCCCCCCACTCAAGGAGGAGAATCTATACAATCTCAGGCAAATGACTGTCCAATCTCTTCTTTAAAACCTCCAGTGATGGAGCGCCCACGATTTCTGAAGGCAAGGTGTTCCACTGGTTAATTGTCCTCACTATTAGGAAGTTTCTCCTTAATTCCAGGTTGCTTCTCTCTTTGATCAGTTTCCAACCATTGTTTCTTGTCCTGCCCTCTGGTGCTTTGGAAAATAATTTGAGCCCCCTCTTCTACTTAATGTCATAAAGTGGTTAAGTACAAAGTGGTACATTTGCAATAAATTAAAATCATCATTTTTAAGTAAGAAAAGGCAATAGTAAAAATACAATAAATATTATTCTAGCAGTTTAAAAGACAGACCACTAGAGGAGGGAGGGAGGAGGGAGGAGGAGGAGGGAGGAGGAGGAGGAGGAGGAGGAGAAGAAGAAGAAGAAGAAGAAGAAGAAGAAGAAGAGGAGGAGGAGGAGGAGGAGGAGAAGAGGAGGAGGAGGAGGAGGAGGAGAAGAGGAGGAGGAGGAGGAGGAGAGGAGGAAGAGGAGGAGGAGAAGAAGAAGAAGAAGAAGAAGAAGAAGAAGAAGAAGAAGAAGAAGAAGAGGAGGAGGAGGAGGAGGAGGAGGAGGAGGAGGAGGAGGAGAAGGAGAAGGAGAAGGAGAAGGAGAAGGAGAAGGAGAAGGAGGAGAAGAAGAACCAAACCAATGTTGATTTCCAATTAGATAAATCTTTTCCAGAATAATCTGTCTCAAACTTGATAAGAACATGTTAAAATTAGTTGACGATATAAAACTCCTGGAGATGGGCATCTGATATGCTGTAGTTAAAATGTCATGTAACTTCATAGTGAGCAATTTTGCTCCAGAAGATAATATGTTTTAAAGATGAGCTTAATCTTTGTGACCTCAAATCTATGGAAGGAAGATACTCATTCATTTTTTTTCATTCATGCTTCTACTACTGCAGGTGTCAAAATCATGTAATATTTAAAAAATATAATACAATTACAATTAAATTGAAAGTGTAATTAAATTGAAATAAATTTGAAAAGCAAATAGACAAAAAAAAAATAAGTCCAGATAATAATAATCAGTTCATTGGGCCACTCAAACATTAAATTATAGATTTCCAATTAGATTGTTGTCTCATTTTTGCCTGCCACTAGTGTTAAAATCTCATATTCAAAAAGTATTTCCCCACCATGGATGTACTTGATTTAACAAACATCTTTTTTGTGATTGTGGATACATAAATTTATAGAGGCAACTGTGAACCATTGATCAACAACTCTAAGCCATTTGGTGAGGACAAAAGTGCAAGACTGCCAAAATAAGCAGATATAATCAATTGGCACTCAATATTCACTGGCAGGCAAAAACTTTTTGGTGGGCAAAAAAGGAACAAGAGGCTTTAATTGTAACCTTAAAACTCAGAATAAATTTCCAAAATCAGTTTGTTCCTTCAAAAAATGCACTGTTTCACTCATTCTGTGGATGGAATGCTTGATGCACATCACAAAAATTTAGCAGGCCCATGTTAGAAGGGTTTAATGGAATACATTGTCTCATAAAGGAATATGGATTTAAAAGCCAACAGCAGTGTCTTGAATTTAACTTGGAAAATGATAACTACTCTTTTTTTTTCAGCAAACACTTAAGAGATTGTCTTGAAACACAGACTTTTATAGGGTTTATGTTACAATAACTGTAGAGAGAGGCTATCATATCATGCAAAAGGATATAAACTAGTATGTTTTTTCTGCTTCCTCTTCTCTTACAACATAAAAAAGAGGCAAGGATGATTAAAAAAAGGAATGTTAAAGGTTAATGAAAGTTTGAGTGAACAGTGCATTTTACAAATAGTTAAAATATGAGAAGCTTCTTGAATACACATACATAACATATAGTTATGCTTTTCATTCTTCTTTCTATTGATAACTAGCACCTTATTCTTTTTCTCATCCTCTTTGGCCCTTTTAAGTTCCCAAATCCAGAAATCAGCAATTCAATCTACTTTCAACAAAAAGTCCATTTAAGTTTTACACATGGAAAACATATTCCAATGAGTACCAGTGTGTTACGGTTGCACTACTGTCTTGTTTTTGGTGTTTTTTAACATTTCCACAGTATAATCTACTTTCATGCCAACAGGTCCTGAAGATGGGATGCTACTGTTTTTTTCCCTTCTGTTAACCCAGAAACAATGAGAAGAACCAAAAATCACCGTCCAGCCCCACACTGCAGCAAATTTTTCCCACTACTTTAAAAGGAAATATAATCAACTATTTTCTCCCATCACTTCTATGTACTTCATATGGAATTTTTACAAATAACTCAAGACAGCAAACATATCCAATGCACTTTGTTCCTCCTATTCTCCCACAACAACCACCTTATGAAATGAGTTGGGCTGAAAGAGAGTGACTGGCCCAAAAATTAACTAGCTGGCTTTCATGGCCAAGGCAGGACTTGAACTCACAGTCCCTGCTTTCTAGTCTGGAGCCTTATCCACTAGAACAAACTTGTAGAAATGATACAGGAATTTTAAAAGCTTGGTTGCAAAGAAGTACAACTCAGAAATCCCTGAATTCTATACACATTTTTAGATTTAATGTATTTTTTTCTGGGGATTTATCTTCAACCTGACAATCCTACCCCCTCAAAACTTATGGGCGTTTATTATGGGAGGAAGGAATCATTCTTTCCTTTTGCTTGTTTCAGCTCAACCCAGAGCCATCCTGCAAGCACAAATATATATATGTTGTTTAAAATTGTTGACAAAGAAATAAGGGATTTCTGATATAGCTATTTCGAGTTTCTTAACTCTCTTCAGTCAGAACTCACCCTTCCGGGATTCGAACCTGGGCAGTCTGCATGCTAAGCAGATGCTTTAACCTATTGAGCCACAGGTTCTCTCCCGCTTTGTCAGTAGTCAGGGAGTAAGGATATGTGTTATGAGTAAGACATGAGTAAGAATGATATGAGTAAGGTTAAAGCATCTGCTTAGCATGCAGACTGCCCAGGTTCGAATCCCGGAAGGGTGAGTTCTGACTGAAGAGAGTTAAGAAACTCGAAATAGCTATATCAGAAATCCCTTATTTCTTTGTCAACAATTTTAAATTATATATATATATATATATATATATATATATATATATATATATATATATATATATATATATATATATATATATATATATATATATATATATATATATATATATATATATATATATATATATATATATATATATATTGACCTTATCAAAATGCAGATCAACATCTATAGGTAAAAATATAAAATAAAGATAGAAAGATAGAAAATTTACCAAGAACATTCACATTTGTTGAAATCTTTTCAATCATCACCTGTCTCAAAGGACACTGTGGTCAATGATATCAAAAGCTGTTGAAATTTCACTAAAAGCACTAATAAGGGCAATTGTCCTTCTTCAACTGCTTGCCTATCAGAACAACCAAAGTTACCTCCATGGTGTGACCAGCCAGAAACCAAATTGAAATTGATCCAAAAACCAGTTTTATCCAGGTGCACTTCAAATATTTGGCCACCACCCTCTCAAAGTCTTTGGCCAAGAATCAAAATTCTGATGATGGTAATATTTTTACCTTCAAGTCATTCTTGACTCTTCAGTTTTCTTGGAAACATTTTCAGAAGTGACTTGCCATTTTCTTCTTTCTAGAGTTAAGAGAGAATAATTGACTTTGTGCCTAAGCAGGATTATCATTCACATCCTTATGATTTATAATCTGGTACCTTTAACCATTAACTAAAGTAGCTCTCAAAATTCTGATACCGATACTGATCTAAACTTATTAAAGGAAATTGATCTAAAGATAGTATCTTCAGGATGAGATATACCATAACTCCCTTAACTGATTCTTTTCAATCAGTACAGCCAAGAAGAAACTGAATCTAAAGATGAGCAGTAGTACAAACTTGCCCAAATAATCTATCCTTATCCTCAAGAAGCACAAGCTGAAATTGCTTCCGCAGCACAGGAAAACCAGGTGTGCCAGCTTCCTATCTACTATCATTGCTAATGGTTTATCTATCAAAAAGTTAAAAAGTTCATAAATGTTGCTACTTATAGCACTAGTAGACCAGTCCCACAGGCTGCTTCAGTTCTTAAAATATTTTCCTAGGTAATTTCCAGCAGAGACATGCTCTAATGAGTTCTACGTTGTGCTTCGTCATGTTTATTTTGTGACTTATGCCACCAACACTCTATATATGGCTGCCTGCACATTTCATCATCTATAATTCCTCAGTAAACTTTGGGTTGGAGAATCATGGTTGGGAAAAAGTGTCAACAAATGGGCAGATTCCAAATCTTCATTCATCCTGGCTTTCAAAGAGTCTGTTCCCTTGTTTTCTCAGTTTATTTGATGAATTAGTTAGTTAACTTGATAAAATAATCAAGATACACTGAGACAGAAATCAACAAAGCTAACTTATTTCTATATTTGTCACAGTAGCAAAATTCCACAGAGCTTCGGCTTCGTGCTTCTAGGAGGAATGTGTGATCGTAGCTGTTTCTTCCTTTTAACTGCCAGTGGGGGTATGAACTGATTGGCTGGGAGCTTGGCTGTGTTCTGATTGGGTGGAGGTGTGTTCTGATTGGTTAGGGGGTTGGCTGTGCTCTGATTGGATGGGGGGTTGGCTGTGCTCTGATTGGATGGGGGATTGTTCTGTTTGGGTGGGGGCTTGGTTGTGCTCAGGTTAGTCTGAGTTGCAGGGAGATTAGAGATGGTGAGCTGCATAGCTGTTTGGCTTCACATTCGTGGTCGTACCTCATCTTCATGGTGGGTGTCAGTTTGCTTCATGTATGGATTGAAGGGGTTTAAAGTGGCTAATGATGCAGCTGTGGTCTGGCTTCTGGTTTGTGGTGATGCCTCATCATCGGTGTGGGTTTGGGTTTGCTTTTTGCCTGGATGTGTGGTGGTGACATCCTGTGTGGTTTTCGTGAGTGTGGGTCTGGTGTCATTCTTTGTGTTAGGGACTCGTTTGTCAATAAGGGTGGGTTTCCAAATGGCTGGTAGGCGGGAGGTATCATCTCGTTTGTTCATGCTGTGTGGGCGTTTTTCTATCTCGATGGCTTCTCTGATTATTCTGTTAGTAAAGTGTTCAGTTTTGGCGATAGTTCTGGTCTTTTTGAAGTCAATTTCATGTCCTGTGGCTTTAAGGTGTTGGACCAGGGAAGAAGTTGGTTCCTCTTTTTTGACTGAGTTTTTGTGTTCTTCAATGCATGCACTTATTCTTCTGTTGGTTTGTCCAATGTATGTGGTGGGGCAAGCAGTACATGGGATTTCATATACTCCTTGATTTTCTAACTCAATTTTGTCTTTAGGGTTTCTTAGGATGGTGGATATTTTTCTGTTTGTGCAGAATGCTGTCTTGATGTTATGTTTGTGGAGGATCTTGCTGATCCTATCTGTGGTGCCTTTTATGTATGGGAGGAGGGCTTTGCCGTTTTCTTGTTCTCTGTCTTGGATTTTAGTGGGAGTTTATTTTTGGATTAAGTTGGAAATCTTATTTCTTTGGAATCCGTTGGATGTTAGTACATTACTGAGAGTGTGTAGTTCAGTTTTTAGGTGTTGTTCGTCAGCTAGGCATTTGGTTCTGGAGATGAGTGTCTTGGCTACGGAGTTGATCTGTGCTGGGTGGTGGTGTGAGAGTGCGTGCAGATAGTGGTTTGTGTGTGTTTTCTTCTGGTAGATGGTGTGTCCTAGGGAGCCATTGGATTTCTTGTAGACTAAGACATCCAGGAAGGGAAGTTGGTTATTAGCTTCTGTTTCCATGGTGAACTGTATTTTGGGGTGTAGGCTTTTGAGGTGTGTGAGGAAGTTGTCCAGTTTTTCTTTCCCATGTGGCCAGATTACGAAGGTGTCGTCTACGTATCTGAGCCAGAGTTTGGGTTTGTGATCAGATTTTTCTAGAGCTTGGGTTTCAAAGTGTTCCATGTAGAGGTTTGCAATGACAGGTGAGAGGGGTGATCCCATGGGTGCTCCTTCTATTTGTTTGTATTTTTGTCCATTATAGATGAAGTATGTGTTGGATAGACAGTGGTTGGTCAGATCTAGGATGTGTTTGGGGGGGTTATATTTGTTTTGGATAGCTGTTAAGGCTTCTTTGATTGGCACTTGGGTGAAGAGGGATATAACATTGAAGCTAACGAGTAGGTCGCTGGGCTGTAAGTTTTGTTTCTTTATGATCTCTATGAACTGGAATGAGTTTTTTACGTGTGAGGTGATGGATTCTGCATAGGGCTGTAGTTGTTTGGCGAGAAATTTGGCTAGGTTTTGTAGAGGTGAGCCTATGGAGCTGACTATGGGTCTAAGTGGGGTTCCTTCTTTGTGTATCTTGGGGAGACCATAGAGCTTAGGGCATCTGGATGATTTCTCTCTGGGAATGATTCTTTGCTGGATCTCTTCGCTAATGGGGGAGGCTTTTATTTTGGATCTAGTGGTTTTTTTCCAGGTAGGTGGTGGGATCTGTGTTTAGGGGTTTGTATGTGGAGTCTTGGAGTAGGTTGGTTAATTTGGTTTGGTAGTCAGATGTATTCATGACCACCGTGGCGTTGCCCTTGTCTGCTGGTAGGATTATTATGCTGGTGTCTTGTTTCAGGTTAAGTAGTGCTGTCTGCTCCTCTTTGGGTAAGTTGCTTTTGGGTGGCTTGCTGGTGCAGAGTATGTTGGTGATTTCGAGTCTGATTCTGTTAGCATCGTCGGGGTTGTATGTTTTCTGAGGTTTTCGCGGGTGTTTGTATGTAGGTCTCACATTGCTCCTAGAAGCAGAAGCCGAAAGCACCAGCCTGAAGATGACGAATGAGACTTCGTCGAAACGTCGCCAAGAGGAGCAATGTGAGACCTACATATTTGTTTTCTGAGGTTTTCGCGGGTGTTTGTATGTAGGTCTTTGGTTCTTCGGGTTTTCTCCCACGTAGAATTTGAAGTGTCTTGGCGACGTTTCGATGAAGTCTCATTCATCATCTTCAGGATGGTGCTTTTGGCTTCTGCTTCTAGGAGCAATGTGTGGTCTAAGCTGTTTTTTCCTTTTAACTGCCAGTGGGGGTTTGAACTGATTGGCTGGGAGCTTGGCTATGTTCTGATTGGGTGGAGGTGTGTTCTGATTGGTTAGGGGCTATATATATATAGTTTGAAATCAAGCATGCAGTTTCTTGATTTCTTTTATTTTTAGTACTTTATAAGACAAGTTGTTTGCAGTCTTTTTTAGATATCAAAGAAGGATATCTTAAACCAAAGGCCAACTTCTTAAGAATATCACTGACCATATTATTTGGCATTTCCCCAAATAACCTTACCAGCTTGCTAATCTTGCTTGAGCAGGAAATAAATGACTCATGGAATAACTCAATGAATCAGTCACTTTGTTTAAGAGCCTAATTCTGATATCAGTGTTGGTACTGTGTTATATAAAATCATTAAATAAAGTGTATAGTCAAATGTATCGGTTTTCTGGATAACAGGTTCACATTCTCAGATTGTGAAATTCATTGATCGTGAAACTTTTTAACATGATGAAATTTCATTTTGTTCAGCCAGATAGGCTATCTTTTGGTAACTCACTACTTACTAAAACATTTTTGAAGGGCAAGTCTTAAAATGATATGAAGGAGATAGTGCCATATCACTTAGATGGATGGAGGGAGGAGCTTCTATTTTAAAGGATTTGAGGAGTGGGTATCTCTAATTTGAAGCTTACTTAATATCTGATGTACCTGCTTTGTGAAGAGAGATATTTCTGACCCCTAAATTAAGGGAATTAGATAAATGTTTCATTCAAAATTGTCAAATTATGAGAACAGATATATATAATTATATCAGACAGGTATCACAGTTTTAAAAATTAATAAGATAATTTTGTAAACTCAAGCAAATAGGAAAATGGAAATTAGTTCCTTATTTCCCACTACAGAGTTAAACTGGTTTATTTTTCTATCACTTAATATGTGGGTCAGTATGTTAAATGTAGGGGCTCTGTGTCAAAAGTAAGCAAACTTTTGGTTCCCAAATGCTAAGCAACATAAGGAAAGGTAGAAGCTGCAATTGATGGTGCATCATACATAAGGAGCATGGCTATGTTACATATGTGATCAGGGCTAGGATTTTGGAAGAAGAAGTTCCAGGTTTGGAAACTTTGTTTTAGTCAGGTCTGAATTGTAAATATAAGATTATATCTTCAATTATTTTCATGTGTTTTGTAGAACTCTGGCGTCAGAATGCTGATTTTCAGCAACTGCCCAAATGTTGCAATGGTCCAGAGGCTGCCTGAGGACTTAGATAAGATAAATTAAAGAAATGACAGAAGTGAAGTAATCTTGACAAAGATGAAATGGAAGATGATATTAGGGAATAGCAGAGATTTGGATGAGACTTGTTGGAAATGTAGTTATTGGGAAAATAGGGAGCATGGAGTTAAAATCAACATGCTATTTCCATACTGTCACAATTCTCATTCTTTATTTCCTGAAAAACAGTTTGAAGATGATCCATGATTGCCTTCACTCCTGATACCGCAGAAACACAGAGCAAATGGAAAACATCCTTTTCTATCCTGGGCTGCTGCGGTTCCTTCAGAAACAAGAATCTCTTCAATCCCAATCCATGCAAAAAAGAAATAATTATTTGCATTCATAAATGTTCCTCATGCTTATTCCTTTGTGTGCATCTGTGTGATCATATACAAAAGAATTCTAGCAGTTCCTAAGAGAGACAATTGGAAATCCTCAAGCTATATTGAAAGACTAGGGGCCAAGAAGCATACTGAGTCATGAGATCCTCTGAATGGAGGGATGGGGCTCTTATTTCTAGTTTTACTTCACACTCAAGTATTCCACCATTGAGCAATAAATAAATTTGATCAGTTCTTAAACACAGTCAGTGTCATGGATCACAGACATTTGGATCTGCTTTTGAACTGTCACACAGTTCTTGATGAATATACCCTTAAAAAAAAGAAAAATAGAACATTAATTTCTGAGTTGCTTGTTGATATCTAATAAATGTTGCTCTTTAGTCTTAGAGCCAACAATTATGTGTGATGAATTGATTCAAGTCTGTGTGGGCCTGATCTAGAACATTGTTAAATAGTTATGTAAACAATCAAGTTAACTCCAAGTTTCTTTTCATCACTCAGGATACATCTTTTAGAAAGCCCGTAACTGCCTTTAAATTTAAACACTGGTCTCTTTTCTTGGCTTTTCTTTCTGTTTTTGCAGCCTATTTGTACATTGATCTTTCTCTATCTCATTCTCACACACATTCAGACATACACACATAAAAGCAATCCAAAATTCTATTTATTTCTGTGAGATCCCGTTCAACCTATATTATCTCTACTATAATTACTCTGGTTTTTAAATTCCTAATTTCAGAGCCTCAGCACAATTATTTTTTTTCTTGATCTATTTAGCAGTCTTCTTGTCTAGAAAAGTTATTATTTTTTCCTTTAAAAAGGACATCTTGCTAAAGACAAAAGAAATACTTATGTATTGCAACAGTAGTCAAATGATACCATAAAATTCTTTGCCAGTTTGGATACTGTTCATGCTTCACAGTTGGATTCTTTTCCACAACAGGGCTGTAGATCAGACAGTTTGAAGGTTCATAAGTTTATTGGCAAAGTGAGGCTCTTAATTAGAGATGAAATAGAAATTTCTACTGTTCCTGTCCCCATCAATGAGCAGAGGAAGGTACACGTCTCCTTAATTATATACAGAGGTAGAGAGACCATATGAACCAAAATAATTCCCAAAGCTTTTTCTAGCAAGTCCACCTTATATCCAAAACAAAAGTATAATCATAATGGAAAATCTGAGTCAATGTTTTTTGGCTAATATTAAGCAAGCATAAAAGTTCAAAATATACAAGAATGGTCACATTTAAGTTCCTCTGTTAAGTTCTTAGGCCATAAATCACTGTCCCTATTCATTCATATAGCATATTCCAGGAGCTGCCATGGGAGGGATGAACTAGTTTATTTCCTAAAGCTCTGTGCACATGCCTAAATTTGGATCTAGCCCAATGTCCTATTTTAGAGTAGTAATTATGATTTCATATATGGAATGTGTTGAGAGATCTTACATAAATGAAATTCTCAAATAACTTGAAGGGTCTAGTTTAAAGTACAGATATTTGACATGCAGCACAAAATAAATAATTCAAATTCAAACATATCCTGCTTCTAATAAGATTAAAAAAACAGTTCTTAAGTTCTAGGGCTAATATTTATATTAGTGGCAATTAAATAACATCATGTTAATATTTCATACTGGCCTCCTAGCTAATCAAACATATGCATGCAAAATAAATAATGTTCAAACAAAATATATTTTCCTATCTCTCAAACATCAAACAACATTTATCAAAAGGAAGTAAAGATATATACATTAACTCATTATTTCCTTAGTAAAAAAGAAACTATGGATATGTTACTTAAAACTACTTGACTACTTTGTTGTTATTGTTATTGTTTACCCACACTCTGCTAGATATTTTTGACTGGATTTTGTATTTTTGACTATCAGATTCTTCCCAAGGACTGGAGGCTAAAACATATAAGGAACAGTTTCTGGAATTGGTTATGTCTAATTTAATGAAGAGAAGGACGAGGGGGGATATGATAGCAGTGTTCCAATATCTCAGGGGCTGCCACAAAAAAGAGGGAGTCAAGTTATTCTCCAAAGCCCCTGAAGGCAGGACAAGAAGCAATGGATGGAAACTAATCAAGGAGAGAAGCAACCTAGAACTAAGGAGAAATTTCCTGACAGTTAGAACAATTAATCAGTGGAACAACCTACCTCCAGAAGTGGTGAATCTCCAACACTGGAAATTTTTAAGAAGAGACTGGACAGCCATTTGTCTGAAATGGTATAGGGTTTCCTACCTGAGCAGGAGGTTGGACTAGATGACCTCCAAGGTCCCTTCCAACTTTATTATTATTGTTATCTAGGATAGCTTGTAGGAAGGTGTCATGGAATGCTGCAACTGAGGATCACATGATCACGGCAGGGCAGCTGTGGTACTAAAATGGCAAGAACTTTCCAAAATTTCATTTCCACAGGAGTCACAGCATTCTGTAAGGTAGCCCATTTGAGGTACCTTGGTTGGAATCATTTCATCCTGTGGTGCATTGTTTTGCCCAGTTAAAGGTTACAGATGTGTTTTAGTAATATGTAGATTTATGGAAGCTGAAGAAAGTTAAATAAGATATTTCAATTTAATCATCAATGATAAACAGAGGATATCTGCATTCAAAGTGTCACTCAACTATGAATTTCACCTTTGATCAGTTATTCTACCTAATGTATCCCAAAATATTGTGTAAATAAAGTTAGAGAAGAAAGAACCATGTTGAATTCCAGAAAAAAGCATATATGTGGTAAATAAACAGTGTATTACAAAATATAAGATTAAGACCCTGTGCATATTTAACTTGAAGAAAATTTATACTAGATTTTCTTATAATCTAAAGTAATATTATAATTACTTTATTCCTATAAAAATGCCTATCAAAACATTTTAGCCAATACAGTATCAATTAAAATGAAGCAGTATTTTCAGACTTCAAACTATAATTCCTAATTAACTAAAATTGGTTAATGTTTCACAATTCTTGTATAAAAACTGCTATTCATTTGAACTGCATCACCAAGTAATAGTACTTTGTGAAGAAACAATCTTTACTCAGTGCAATCTAACTCTGATTTTGTTGTGAGTGTCTCTAGACCGGCTGGAGACATATCAGAGGATGACGAAGCACAACCAGGGTATTTTCCCCTCCCGGCAGCCGAGCTAGACAATGAGGAGATTTGTATGCAATCTGATTCAGACTCTCAAAGTGATGAGTCAGATTTGGAACAGGAAGATAGATGGCTTGATCCGAGATTCCGAAGGTTTGATAGGCGGAGGTGTCAGTTAAGTGGAAAAAGAAAGTGACGTATTGAAAACTATATTAGAAGAGGAAGAAGAGACTAATTCTTTGTCACGAGCAACGTTAATATCAAGAGGCAGTCTGATGCATCACTGAGTTCGTTTAAACTCAGTTTTCTGGTGTTCTTGAAATCTACGGAAGATTAATGAAGTCTTGGACAATGTGAGATAAAGAGTGAGTTAATTGGAAGGTGGGAGAATGTTTAAACTAAATGTACATAAATCAGACTGGGCCGTTCAGGCCAACAAACTGCCAGCAGCTTGCTTTGAAGTGAATCTTTTGAAATGTGTTAAATAAAACTCTTAAAGAAATATTTATGTGGATTTTACTAAGCTGAGAAGGGCCAGATACAACAGATTTTACCCGTGCATTTGGTTCTAGTCAGGGTCACTGAATATTTAAACATCTGATAAGATGTTCAACTTGTTCAAGTATCATTTACTGGATTACCTTAGCTGTATAAATTGGCTGTGGGAGTATATATCCCCAAGATGTACTTTCTCTGTGGGATGAAAACAGAGATAGTTAACTACAAAAAACAAACCACAGAAATATTGTCTGTATCTTTCACTAACCTTCCCCCCACCCTCCATTCAAATTCTTGGAGACTGCTTAGAAAAGTCCTTGCCATTTTCTTGGCAAGGTTTTTCAGAAATAGTCTGCCATTGCCTCTTTCCTGGGGGTGAGAGAAAGTGGCTGGCCCAAGGTCACCCAGATGGCTTCGTGCCTAAGGCCCAACTAGAATTCACAATCTTTCAGTTTCTAGCCTGAATCCTTAACCATTGCACCAAACTGGCTCTACTATTCCCAGCCTAGTATGTTTCAAATAAATTGAATTTCAGCTCCAGCCAGCACAAGTTGAAGAGGGTAGCAAATGAAGGAAATCTCATCTATAGTATAGTTCAACATGGAATCACAGTATATTTTCCCATTTGCACTTAACCACATAAGACATGAGAGCATCTGAAAAAAAAACATTTTTCTTATGTTGCCTCCATTTCAGTCCCAGTCTTTGAATGAGGCAAGGGTTAAGTTGCCTTTTGCCATATAGATGGTAAAGTTGTATTTTTCCCATTATTTAAACATCACCCAAGGCAGCCTTGAGTTGTTTGAAATCTGTTAGGTTTTGTCACCTGTTACTTTGGGCACAAGTCAGGTAACTGAAATTTGTTGTGGCTATTGCCAATTTCTATTCAAAACAAAGGCAATAGAGACAGTCTACAAATTGGCAATAGCCACAACAAATTTCCATGTCGACTCAGTAGTGGAAAACACTTCAACTCAGCAATTCGGAAAGATTCGTAAAAGTATTGCGAGTAAAAAGAGCAAGTTAGGCCATAGAACTCAACCTTTTGTTCTGTCAGGAATCAAAATGAATGCAAGTGGCCGCATCCAGCCTGTGCTTGAACACAGCCAGTAAAGAGGAAGTCCACCGCTTCTCTGGCTAATTGATTTTTCAGTCGAGAACACTTAGGAATTGTCTCCTAACATTCGGCTAGTGGGCTTCTGTAACCTGGATCTTCTTGGATGACAGAACAGGCTTCTTCTGTACTGAACTCACTGAGGCTGCACCTGCTGAACTCGCGTCACCTTCCAACGTTTATAGACGTAACGCCTCTATCGAGAGTGCTCGGAAAATTGGCAATCCGAGTAAGCCCGAACTACTCCAGGTGGCTGCAGAGATGGGTGTGGGAGCGGAAAGAAAACAACCTTTTATCTCAACCGCCTTAATTGTGCAAATGGCCATCCCCTCAGAGCCTTGAGCTGCTGCCAGCCAAACCGACCTTTTCCCGTTTGGCACAAAAAGCCGCCAGGGAGGGAAGGAACCTGCTCGCTCTGCCTCTCAGCGTCCCCAACTTGTTTTCGCGGGTTCCAGCGACACGAACCGCGAGAGCGCCAGCAACCCTCCCCTGTCCCTTCCCAGCTCCAGCCCTGCTCGCGAGTTTTCGCTGGCTGAAGCGAACACAACCTCCGGCGTCGGCGGGAGCTGCGAGCGAGCACCAAGCAGCGCTGGGGCTACGTCAGTAGGGGCGCGCGGTTTAGACTCCAACTCTTTAAAAACGGCGTGTAAACTGAGATGCTCCCATAGAGAGCCGCACGCCAGGAGTCGTTTGGGCTACGCCAGCGGGCGGCCTTCCAGCGCAGTCACCCACAGCTGGGCTGGCACGCGCGTGATCCGACAGCCCTCGCTCTCAAGTTAGGCTTGTCCCGAAAAGCTTCAGACCCACCGCCTTCGCCCTCTGCCCCCTCCCGTGTCGGCACGCGCTCCGGCTGGTTAGCTAGTTGGGGTGGGGGAATGTCAAAAGCTCCTTCCACTTCTAGAAAAGCAATTTTGCAACCGTCGCTGTTTGCCCCCGCGCTGCTTTGGCACCATGGACACAGCCGCGGTTGCCGCGGTCCCTGCCCGCATGTTGCTTTTCCTCAGCTTGCTCGGATTGCCGTCCGGACTGGGAACGCGCCAAAGAAGCTGCCCGGCCTTCTGTCACTGTGAGCTAGACGGGATGCTTCTGCGGGTGGACTGTGCCGACCTGGGCCTCGCAGGTGTGCCCGCCAACCTCAGCGTCTTCACCTCTTATCTGTAAGTACAGAATAACGGAGTTGGAAGGGACCTTGGAGATCTTCTAGTCCAACCCTCTGCTCAGGCAGGAAACCTTATACCATTCCAGACAAATGGCTGTCCAGTCTCTTTTTTAAAGTCTCCAGTGATGGAGCACCCACAACTTCTGAAGGCACCTGATTAATTGTTCTCACTGATAGGAAATTTACCCTTGGTTCTCGGTTGCTTTTCTCCTTGATTACTTTCCATCCATTGTTTCTTGTCTTGCCTTCTGGTGCTTTGGAAAATAGATTAACCCCCCTCTTCTTTGTGGCAGCCCCTCAAATATTGGAATATTGCTATCACGTCACCCCTAATTCTTCTTTTCACTAGACTAGACAAACACAATTCCTAAACACAATTCCTGCAGCCGGTTCTTCATATGTTTTAGCTCCAGCCCCTTAATCATCTTTGTTACTCTTTTCTGCACTCTTTCCAGAGTTTCTACATCTTTTTTATAATATGGTAATCATATTATAAAATATGGTATGATTGGCTCAGAAGGGAGCAAGGAGGGGGAGAATTATTTTTTGAAGCCAAGAAAAGGGGCAGATGCTTTCCCTCATATAGTGTCTTCCGATGTCCTGGATTATACCCCTCCATCATCCCATTAAGGTGGAATGGATATGCTGGTTGTGAAGGATGGAGAAGCAACAGTTGGTGGAATTTGGGATAGAAACTTCATAGTCAACTTAATTTATCACCCAGCAAAACTAATCAGCACAGCACAAGCTATAGCTAGTTCACTAAGCAGCATCCCTCCACTGTCTCATCTGGTACTTTTTGATCATATCATCCATGGCTTGTTGCAGTGAGTGTTAGCAAAAGCAAATGAGGGAGGGGAGTGGGCATAAATATATATCTATTTCTTTGCATCTGGTATAAACTGACTCTAGTTTGTAGACCGTTTCTCACAGACTTGCTTCACTGAGAATATTTTAAAAATGTGGAATTTGGGGCCATTTTATAAAAGCAAAGACATTCTATCTTGTGAGAAGAGTTGGAATGAGGAAGCAGTTCTATGGGTATCTTATTTTGTATGCCCATTCTGCAGATGCAAAGATAAGATATACTGTCAAAAAGTGAGAAATTAAGGAACTGTGTATATATAGTTAATTTCACAAACAGTTGAAACACTGTGTAGCAGAACCATGTATGGAAGTACCAGATATGATCCAAGGGATTTTCTGCTACAGATTGTGTAGTAACGACGTATGGGAAGTATTAAGAATCTGGATATCTATGATTCCATCAAATCCCTGAACTCTGATCTATAACACTCATTGGGACAATCTCAGACTAAATAATTAAAGAAGAAATTTATTTAATTTGGGTTATGATTTTTTTAATATTCAGAACTGATATTGCTGAAGGATCATGGAGGGAATGGTGTTCTGAAGCCTGGTTAAAATATATATTCTAAATCTATATTAAAATTTCTCTAATTTGCTTGGCAGTGCCAAAATCCATGTCAGTAGCAAGAAAGATCAGAAACAGCTGGTTAAATGAGGGGTTTCGTTGTTTTATACAGCAACTGTAATTGAACCTATAATATTTTAATTTTGTGCTGTTGACACTAATATTAAATTGGCCATATGACAAGACTGCTATTTTGTCTAAGTTTGTTTCTTATGTTTTCAAACACACCATCATGTTAAAAATGTCCACGTGGAAAGCATTTTTATGCAAAAACTAACTTGCAACTTATGTTATATTTTAATTAGTTTTGTACTTTTAATGAGAAACTATTACCAGCAATATTATCTTAATATATGTACCTAGATAATCCTTCTATATTCATTGTCTTGTGCAAACAAATCTGAGAGCTTAATGTCTGGACATTTAGGTGGTAGCATATAATACTTTTTTTAAAAAAAGTATTGAAATAAGCTTCATTGAAAGAGAATTTCTTACCTCAGGTCTATGTAATGTATTACTTTCCCAAAAAAATTGGTCATCTGTTTATCAAAAATGGGATAAAAGCCATTTGCAGACTTTACTGAGATGTTAAATTACATATGAAGTCTTCTTTTTATAAATAACCAATATATTTTATTTATAGCAATTTTCTCCAGCTTAGTGTCCTCTGGTGTGAAATTACTTCCAACTTTTATGGAGGGTGCCAGTTTGAGAAAGCCTAATATATAAAGTATGTAAAAAATAACCAGTTTTATAAACATGATTACACCTGCTGGATATTATCTTTACTAGGCCTTCCAAGTTAAGTATTTGAATGACATTATTTAATCTTTAACTAATCTTGAATGATAGAACAGGTGTCTATAAAAGAGAATAAATGCTCCTGAAGTATGAATGGATAAGGGAAAAAAATGAGGAATGAAGCCTTTTTGGATCTACTATATAGAATCTATTAAGTGTATGAATAAACTCATGATCAAAAAAATATTTTAGAAAAAATGAAGATTGAAGTAACAAGATATAAAATTTACTTATTTGTGAACTACAGAGCATTGTACTAATTGAGTAGGTTTCACATTTTTGCATCAGTTATGAATCCTCTTCACTGAAGTTGTGACTGCGGTTTTACAGTTTGCAACGTTATCTGGGACAAAGTACCCTTAAACTAGTGAAGTTTACTCCTTAGTAAAGATGCAAGAGATTATAGTTATCTTCCTTCTTTGATCTCCTTGTAAAATACAATCATTTAATGGAATTCATTATGAGTAACATGTTTTGAAAGCTCATGAAATCTTTCCCAAGCATATACTAAAAACTCATATATGATTTTGAATATATCTTTTTTTATTTGCTTGGGAACTGTACTGAAGTGGTTTGCTATTGCCTTTCAAGATGCTTTTCAACTTCCCAGTCTACCCATAATCCTGGTGTTCCTTGATCCAAGTACTAAAGAGGCTTAATCAGTTTAGCTCCTAAAATTAGCTATCCGCTCGTAGTTTATTTATTTGTCATCTTTTCCTGTTTTTCCCCCTTTTTACTTTCTAGCCTTATATGGAGTAAAATTAATAATAAGGAACATCAGATGGATTGTATTTGCTAATACTGTGAAATTCAGCAGGGTAGTTCATCTCTAAAAGCAATGGCCTCAAGATTCACTTTATCTAACTCTGAATAATGAATTCCAATTTTCCCAGATAGAGATGTGGGATATATTCTGTTAGAAACTTCTGTTAGAAGATAGTGTTACATTTTATGATCATTATATAACTCTTTGATTCTTGAGACTCCTTCAAGAGCATGCAGATAAATGAAAGCTGATCTTCCAACCATAAGGGGGTGCTGCAACTCTACCTTGAGAATTTTAACCCATTGACTTTTCAATGTGATTATATTACAAAAAATATACCTCATAACTAAAATCTGTTGGTATATTTTAAAATCATATGAGTAATTAAGAAATTTGCCTTTTCTTTCAACTAAATTTACAAGACATTTTATTTTATTCCCATCAGAGTGGGGCTGTTACTAATGATTAAGGCACCAGGCTAGAAACCAGGCTGTGAGTTCTAGTCCTGCTTTACCCATGAAAGCCAATTAGGTGACTTTGGGTCAGTCATTCTCAGCTCACCATGTCAGGCTTGGGTGACAAGCTGGTCAATCAATTTCTGTCACAAGTAAATGGATCAACGGTCAGTTGATCTGGAAAAATGTTGACCCTTCACTTGAGAGAAAACACTAGGAAAAAGAAGAAGACTGTTACGATGCTATATAATGTTGTACATTATGCATACTACTATATTACTACAGTATATTAGATATTATATACCATATTATATATTTTGACTTCTGTCCATTTTCTATCCCAATTTTGACATTCATTTGAAACATAGTTAGGCATAGCAGTGTTTTGGATAGTGAAGTTCCTTCATTCAAAATGGATTTTTTGTGTGTGTGTTTAAAATACTTTTTCTTTTCTTTATCTTTTTGGAGGCATTTATACTCTCTTGAATTAATCATATTTAATGTATGATAATAAATGATTATAAATCTACCATAAGCAAAATTTTAAAATTCTAGAAATAGGTGGGGCTATGCCACTTTAGTTATTAATCTACTGATGTCTTATATGCAAGTATGTTTAAGAACTCTTCATTTGTTTTTACACTGAGAAAAGTATTTTTCAGTTATATCAATATCCTGTACCTAAGACAACTTACTTATTAATGTATACCTTGATTTGTCTTAACTGCAGACATTAACATTAACATTAACATCAGATCATACTTAGGACTATTGAATCATTCTGTTTATAAAGGTTTCTACATTATGAAAATGAATATATGAAATTGCTGAGACAGTAGAAAATAAAATCATCTTTAAATGATATTTCAGTGTTTATATGTCTGAAACCATAAAAAATAATGTTGGTTCTAAATTGTTACTAGCACAAGTAAGGATTTCCTATGATGTCTAAAATAAATCACTGTATTATTTATGGTTAAGTGCTATGTTTCTGTGTTATGAATACAAGATGATATTAATAAGGATTATTTAATTATCTGCCTTTTCTGTCACAATTTCCAACATGGCATATGTGAAGAATTATGGTTGTCTCATTTATATTACTAAACTGGGATATGTATTCAGAATATATCCAGCATTTAAGTTTGTTAATAGTGGATTATCCAGGTTATTGTCTGATTTCCTGAGAGTTTCTGGGCTACAATCATAGCACACTGACTTCTGATTTATATTAATAGGACTGCAGTTTCTGAAGATTTGTGACATATTATATAGCATGTAAATATATTCAAACTTCAGCAGTTTTTATATGTTCTTGGGTTTGTTTTGTTATTATGAGATCAAGAGGAAGTAAAAAGTTCATAGACGATTTGCTAGAAGATTTGTTTCTGTTATATTTGCAAATACCAGGTAATATAAAAATCATTTTTATTTTTATAGATAAATGTTAAGAAATATGATGGTTTCCCATTCACTTTACACTTAAGAGCACATGTGGGATATTCACCCATGTTTATACAATGGGATTCAACATGATGTGATTAAACTGGTCACCTTTGTTTATAGTTACTGATATTACTTCCCTTGTTTATACATAACACTAAGCCATATTTCATTTGGTTTTGACTTAGTAATAGTCCATATCTAGAGGGGGAAAGGGTCGTGTGGTTTTACAACAAATCAGAATTTGTTGTAGCCAAATAAGTCAAGATTATCTCTAAGATTCATCCTATTTGTTTTTTATTTATTCAGCAAGCCCGAAGAAAAATAAAATCCTGACTTAGCATTATGTATGAGTCCAGTGAATATTTTGTCAGCCCTGATCTGGTTCACATATAACACACTTAGATCCTTACTCACAGATCCTTCCTTATATCTTGAAACAATATTAAGATTTTACCTGCAATGGAGTGGGGAAAGGTGCTTCCAATTAAGTAAAAATACTTCATCTTAAGCTACACATAATATAATATTTGCTTAACTACCAGAAGCATTCCCAAACTTCTTTGTTCTCTGCTCTTGGCAAATTGATTGATTGATTGATTGGTTTATCATATTTCTTAACCACCCATCTCCTTCAGAGGGGCTCTAATTAAATATGCCACCTCCTTAAGATGGAGAAGTTTATACTTATAGAAATCTAAAATATCTGCTATGGTACCATTGATGAAGATAGGAGGATGGATGGATGAATAGAAGACAGATAGATGGATATATTGGATTGAATGGAAACAAAGTTTTTATAAAACAACAAAGTATATTTAAATTTCACTCTTGCAGCACTAACTGCCACTTAACCTCTATTTATACAGATCACTGCTAGGCGGCGGCCAATAGAATTAAAGCAGTGTTTCCACTTAAACACAAGCTAACAAGTATGTAGACAGACAGTCTGGAGTTTAAGCAGATGCAGCCGTTTGACCGTTTCCAACAGTTTCCAAGTAATTCACATCAATACATAACACCCCTTCCCCCTAGATAATTCATATTGACAAGTATTGAACATAGTCCTGTAAATACTTTGATGGCTTTCTTGACTGTTCCAAACGTCTTGGCACTGCTGAAGGCCCCTGGTCTATTAGCTCACCTGCCAGGCAGGATAGACCGGGACTTTGGGACCCATTCGCTATAGGTAGACCTGAGTCTCTGTGGCTGGTTTATCCGGATAGACCCGAGCCAGTGTCCATTGGTGGAACAGTTTCCACCAGGCTAGAAATCGGAGCCGACTGCTGGATTTGCTCAGTGGGTGCAGTCTCTGTGTTTGGGGCCAACTCACCTTTTGCTAGTGCCCCGTCCTCTCTTCTGGGATTCTCGCCAGCACTCGAAGACTCCAGTGCATGGCTGCTGTCATGCTGCCTCTGGATTTGACTTTCCCAAGAGTCATGAGCCAGCGGCTGGTTCGCTAGCCTCTTGCTCAGTTGGTCAATGTGCCGATGTAGCACTCGACCGTCTTCCAGGGCCACTTCATAAGAAAGTGGCCCTGACACCTTACCAATCACAGCTACCACCCGTAGTTTCGTGCCCAAACTGGGTCGCCAACTTGCAAGCTCTGCGGTGGCTTTGGCTGTGCTGATTCCAAGGCAACTCGGTCTGGATGCAGACGATCCAGCTTAGTGATTAAACGACAGCCCTATCTTAATTCTGCTGGGCCTGCCCATGGAAGTGCAGGTAGTCGTGTGTTGGCAGAGTAAAAAGTCTGCCAACCTATGCTGCCAGTTGCCGGTTACGATCCTCTTTAAGGATTCTTTGGTTGTCCGGACCACTTGGCCGTTTGAGGCCGGATGAAAAGGGGCCGAAGTGGCATGCCTGATCATGTTATCTCTCAAAAAGGACTGGAATTCCACAGCAGTAAATTGAGCCCCATTGTCTGAGACTAGAATGTCGGGTAGCCTGTGTGTGGCAAAGATCCTGCACAGTTCCTGGATGGTCCTAGCAGTAGTCATAGTTGGGACACGTGTGACCTCTAACCACTTAGAGCAGGGGTAGGCAACCCAAAACACTCAAAGAGCCTCTTGGACCCGTTTCCCACCGAAAACAAAACACTGGGAACCACAAAACCCTTTTGATATCTAAATGAAGATAACACTGCATATATCCTTTTTTACCTTTATTTTATATATATATAAAAGGATTTATGCAGTGTTATCTTCATTTTAGATGTCAAAAGAGTCTCTCTCCCCCTCTCTTTTTCGTTCTCCCTTTCCTCTCTCTTTCTCTTTCCTCTTTCTCCTCTCTCTTTCTCTCTTTCCTCTCTTTCCTTTCCCTCTTTCCTCTCTTTCTCTTTCCTCTCTCTCTCTCTTTCTTTTTTCCCTCTCTCTTTCTTTTTCCTCTCTCTTTCCTCTCCATCTATCTTTCCTTTCTTTCTCTTTCTCTCTTTCCTCTCTTTCTCTTTCTCCCTTTCTTCTCTCTTTCTCTTTCTTCTCTCTTTCTCCTCTGTCTCTCTTTCCTCTCCCTCTCTTTCTTTCTTTTTTCCCTCTCTCTTTCCTCTCCCTCTCTCTTTCTTCTCTTTCTCTCCCTCTTTCCTTTCTTTCTCTTTCTCTCTCCTCTCCCTCTCTCTTTTCTCTCCCTCTCTTTCCTCTCCCCCTCTATTTCTCCTTCCTCTCTCTCTCCTTCCTCTCTCTCTCTCTTTCCTCTCTCTTTCCTCTTTCTTTCCTCTCTCTCTCTTTCTCACTCCTCTCCCTCTCTCCTCTTTTTCTCTCTTTTTCTCTTTCCTCTCTCTTTCTCTCTCTTTCCTCTCCCTCTCTTTCCTCTCCTCTCTCTTTTTCCTCTCCTTCTTTCCTCTCTTTCTCTTTCTCTCTTCTCTCCCTCTCTCTTTCCTCTCTCTCTTTCCTCTCCTCTCTCTTTTTCCTCTCCCCCTCTATTTCTCTTTCCTCTCTCTTTTTCTCTCTCTTTCCTCTCTCTCTTTCTTTCCTCTCCCTCCCTCCCTCCCTCTCTCTCTCTCTCTCTCTCTCTCTCTCTCTCTCTCTCTCTCTCTCTTTCCCTTTCTCTTTCTTCTCTTTCTTTCCTCTCTCCTCAAGATCTCTGGTTGACTCTTTCAGTGACTCTGAACAGCTTACAGTTCAGAAATATATCGGGCAAGCGGCATTTCAAAGGTCAGCCCGGGGCATGGTCGGGCCCTCGCGGGGCGCAATTAGGAGCGGCTCCGTGGAGTGCCTGACTCATGGAGAAAGCCAGCCGGGACCCCACAATTAGCAGGCCCACCAGGAGGCAGCTGCCGTGAACACCTCCATGGGATGGGATTCTTGGCCAGCCAACCATGGGCTGGGAGCAGCTCTCTTGCCGGGGCCACTCAGCCTCCACGGTCGGCCGGCCATCCCAGTCTTTCCAGGGCCAAATCCTGCAGGAGGGCGAGCCGGGCCAGGCTGGGCGGCAGGAAAGGAGGTGCGCTGCGATTCGCACAGCCCCGGTCCCAGTCCAGAGGAGCACCTTGGCCCCGCTTCCTCTCCTGCTCCAGGCATGGAGAAATGGGCGGAGGTCCTGGGAAAATCAAGCGTGGGGAGGCAGGAGGCAGCAGAAGGCACCTGGGCACCACGGACCGGCCTGTGGAAACACATGGACAGCTCGGCTGCCCAGGGAGCGGTCCAGGGGCGGCTCCATGGAGTTCCGGGTGCCTGACTCATGGAGAAAGCCAGCCGGGACCCTACAATAAGCAGGCCCACCAGGAGGCAGCTGCCGTGAACACCTCCACGGGATGGGATTCTTGGCCAGACCATGGGCCGGGAGCAGCTCTCTTGCCGGGGCCACTCAGCCTCCCCAGCCGGCCAGCCAGCCATCCCAGCCTTTCCAGGGCCAAATCCTGCAGGAGGGTGAGCCGGGCCAGGCTGGGCGGCAGGAAAGGAGGCGCGCTGCGATTCGCACAGCCCCGGTCCCAGTCCAGAGGAGCACCTTGGCCCGCTTCCTCTCCTGCTCCAGGCATGGAGAAATGGGCGGAGGTCCTGGGAAAACCAAGCGTGGGGGGGGGCAGGAGGCAGCAGAAGGCACCTGGGCACCATGGACCGGCCTGTGGAGACACATGGACAGCTCGGCTGCCGAGGGAGCGGTCCGCGGACGGCCCAGGGATTGATGCCCCCGCTAGTCGCCGCCCTCGCCAGGACTGCTGCCGAGACTGGCTCGGTGAGACCTGTGGCCAATTTGGCTGCCCAGGAACGGCCCAGGGAGTGATGGGCCACCGGCCGCCACCCCCGCCGGAACTGCCACCCAGACCAGCTCGGGGAGACCCGTCGCCAGCTCAGCTGCCCAGGGAGCGATGCTGGTGCCGGGCGCTGCCCCAACCAAGACTAACACCCAGTGGGGAACAGCAGGAGGAAGAAGGGGAGGAAGAGGGTGAGGAAGCCGCCACTGCTGCCCCAGCTGGGACTCCATGCTGCCCAGGCTCACCCTCTGCCCATCCAATGTAGCCGTGACTGGGGCTCGTGCCGCACAGCCCACTGGCCCTTGCCACAATGTTGTGGCTGCTCTGCCTGACTGGCCCCTGTCAGCCCTTCTGCCAGCCTGGCTGCTTCCCCCCTGGGCACCCCTCTTGCCCCGGCACCCGCCCTAAGCTGCCCGGGGGGCAGCAGGAGGAAGAAGGGGAGGAGGAGGGCAAAGAAGCCACCACCACCCCAGCTGGGACTCCACGCTGCCCGGCCTTGCCCTCTGCCCATCCGGTGTAGCCGCGGTGGGCCGCGGCAGGGACTAGTGCCACGCGGGCTGCTGGCCCTGGCTGCAATGCTGCAGCTGCTCTGCCTGACCGGCCCCTGCCAGCCCCTCCGCCAGCCTGGCTGGCCCTGCCGGGTGCCCCTCTTGCCCCGACGCCCACCCAAGCTGCCCGGGAGGCAGCAGAAAGAAGGGGAGGAGGAGGAGGGCAAGGAAGCTGCTGCTGGTGCCAGGCCCCAGGAGGAGACTCTCCTACCATTGCTGCATCTCCCTCTTTCTTCCCGGCAGCCTGGACTCCGGCATGCCTTCCCAGCCAGTGGGGCCAACGGTCGCGCTGGCTGGGGATTGCAGGGGCTGCTCTCCCTTGGGCCGCAGCTTGTGGGAGGGCTGGCCCGCTCAGCGGAGCCTCCAGCGGGCTGCTCCCAGAGGGGATCCCGGGGCTTCCCTGGCTGGCTCCACGGCCATGTGCGCCTCGGATTGGGCCAGCCCGGTAAAGGGACTTCCTGGCCGTGCTTCTTTCAGGGGATGGGGCATCCAGGTGCAGGGCCAATCAGGAGCCCTGCGAGGGGGCAGGTCCACATGAGAGAGAGAGAGAAGGGAAGTGCAAGTACCTCTCTCTCTCTCTCTCTCTGCAAATGGCGGAGGAGGCTCCGGAGCCACAGGTGATGGCTCAAAGAGCCACATGCTGCTCTGGAGCCACGTGTTGCCGACCCGTGATTTAGAGTGGCTGTCCACCACAATGAGGAACAGCTGTCCCTGAAAGGGTCCCACAAAATCAATGTATATTCTTGACCACAGTGCTTGTGTGGTTTCCCAGTGGTGGACTAGGGCTTGAAGCATTTCTGGCCTGGATTGCTGGCAAATGTAGTAACTGTGTACTTGGGCCTCAATATCTTTATCTAACCCTGGCCACCACAGGTAGCTTCTCGCGAGTGCCTTCATCTGGACTATTCCTGGATGTCCCTCAAGCAGAGACTCTAACACTCTGGGCCTCAAGGAGTTTGGGACTATCACCCGAATCCGCCACAAAATGCAACCTTTGTGAGCTGATAGCTCATCCTTCCTCCTACTGAAGCTCTGAAAGTTAGGCCCCGGACTAATGTCCAGCCATCCTCTGAGCACTCAGTTCAACACATGACTCAGCGTCTTGTCCGAAGCTGTTTCGGCAGCCACGTTCCCAGCATTAAGGGGAGACTCTGGCAGATCCTGGATAGCCAGGATGTAAATAGCTGGAGCAGGGTCTGGCTCTGAGTGCGGCAGGGGCAGCCTACTAAGGCCATCCACGTGGCCCATTTCCCTGCCCGGTTTGTGAATTAGCCTGTAACCATAAGCTGAAATAAAGGTGGACCACCTCAGCATCCATGGGGAGAGGATGAGGTGTTTGTCCATCGTGAACAGACCCAGAAGTGGCTTGTGGTCCGTAAAGACCGTGAATGGCCAACCATACAAATAGTCATGAATTTTTTTGATACCAGCCACAATAGCCAATGCCTCTTTATTTGGGCATAGTTGCGTTCCGCCGAAGACAGAGTCCTTGAATAATAAGCTATGGGAGCTTGTCTCCTGTCAGCTGTTAAATGGCTCAACACAGCCCCTATCCCATATGGGGACAGCTCACAAGCAATGCTGATAGGCAGCTGTTCATTAAAATGCATCAGTACTGAGTTTGAAGACGGCAGTGGACACTTGTCCACTGCCACTGTGCTTTTTTGTCCAAGAGCCTGTGTAATGGCTCTGCCACTGCGGCCTTGTGTGGAAGAAAGCGCGTTGGTCAGGCCAAAGGGCATAACTGTGTATTCAAAATGTCCATAACGCATCCGGAAAGCCGTCTTCCACTCATCCCCCGCTCGAACTCGGACTAAGTTATAAGCTCCCCATAAGTCCAACTTAGTAAATATTTTGGCCTGGCAGAGCCTCTCGATGAGTTCGGGGAGGAGTGGGAGTGGGTACCGATTACGGATCGTGATGGCATTCAGTTTCCAATAATCACAGCATAATCTAAGCTCCCCTGACTTCTTCTTCATGAAGAGCACTGGCGCAGCCAAGGGGGAGGTGGAAGGCCATATAAACCCTTTCTGGAGATTTTTGTTGATAAAGTCCCTCAAAGCTGCCAACTCCGGTTCTGACAGAGAGTAAATCCAGCCAACCGACAATTTGACATCGGGCACTAAATCAACCAGGCAGTTATAAGACCAATGCGGGGGCAACTGATCTGCCTCTTTTTCCCCAAAGACATCGGCATAATCCCCCAACTCTGCCGGTAGGTCCAGGTCCACAGGGGTAGCCACCTTCCCTGTGCAGACATGCAGGTGATGGGTGGCACACTTCTTGTCGGGGAACCACACTATCCCAGACAACCAAATAATCTGCGGATCATGAGCCCTCAACCATTCCAAACCCAACACCACAGAAAAGTGAGAAACGGTAGCCACATAGAACACGGCTTCTTCCATATGCGGCCCAATATGCATGTGAAGGGGTCTGGTTGCAGCAACCACTGGGCCAGAATGAAGGGGCCGCCCATCAATCATCTCCACCAAGACTGGCGGTGACAACTGCTGCTGGGGAATGGACCACTGCGCGACAAAATCCGAGTCCATGAAATTAGCAGTAGCCCCGGAGTCCACCAAGGCATGGACCTCCACCGCTCCCTGACAAGGCATGAACACAGTCACTGGTAACACAAGGTGTTTAACAAGAGTCTGCTGAGGTGGAGGTACTGGACCCATGTCCGAGCAAGCTCGGCCTATGGAGCCCTCTAGGCCAGGCCCGGTCCATTTCCCGCCGCTGCTTTGGGTGCCTTCACCAGACACTTGGCCGCCATATGGCCTGGACCACCACAATACAGGCAAAGGCCTTCACGGCGGCGGCGATCTTTTTCAGCTTGGGTCAAACGGGGTCGTGCAGCCCCCAACTGCATTGGCTCCTCCAGAGGCAGTGCCAACGGTGCCACTGTCTTAACAGGTGCAGGCAAGGCCTCCGTCCATCATCGCACCCGTCGCTGCTGGAGTCTTGCATCGATATGGAGACACAGGTGCATGAGCTCCTGCAAAGAGCGAGGGCATTCAGTGCGTGCCAGCTCATCCAGGAGTTCGGACAAAAGTCTCTCCTGAAACTGGTCCATAAGCGCCGCCTCGTTTCACTGCAATTCCTGACAAACCAACTGAAACGTAGCAATGTAGTCTGTCAGCGAACCACGCCTCTGTCACAACTCTCTCACCCGACAGTTTGCAGTCTGGGCCATAACTGGGTCCTCAAACATGGCCTTGAGTTGCCGGCAAAACTCTGCATAATTGTCCAGCAGCTGATTGGGCTAGGTCATCAGGGGTGTTGCCCAACATGCTGCCGTTCCTGTCAACAGGCTTAGCACAAACCCCACCTTATCCCGGTCAGTGGGGAAGTCCTCCAGCTGAAGGCTCATACATAACTGGCACTGCCCAAAGAACGATGGGAATCGTGCCTGTGAGCCATCAAACCTGTCTGGCACTGGAACAGGGTTTCTACGGTGTGGCCGAGCTGCTTGCATCTGCGCCATCTGTGCAGTCAGGAGGGCTACCTGCTGTTTTAGCTGATCATTTTCCACATGGAGCTTATCCATGGTCACCCGACTTGGTCTGGAGGAGCAATTGGGAGTGCGCCAAGAACAAATTTGATGACCCAGGGCCCCGAACGGAGGCAAAGCACTTAGCTGGTCAGAATAATTGTCTTTGTAAGCACTACCAACATTCACCCAACAGCCCCCACATATGCTGGCACACGTTCAATAAAACAGTCAACGGAGTTAAACAGTTCTTTAAAGTAAAACAGATAACAAAGTATGATCTTTTCCACGCCCAGCTTGCCTGTAATCTGCAAACTGCAAAATTGAGGACAGCAAGGAGAACTCAGCAGGAAACAAACTTGATCCAAAATACAAAGAGTCCAGATACAAGAGCTCACATCACAAGAGTTCACATTTGTTCCCGGCAAATGCCCCATCCCACAGCATCTCCTTAAATACCTACTCCCCAGGTGTGCTCTTCTCCCGAGCAAGTGAGCCTGCCTCCGTTGTTCCCTCCTCCTCTCTGCTCTCCTTGCTCTGGGATCTGGTGTAGAGGGGCCTTGCTCCTCTCCTGAGCTCTGCCTTCCCTGTTCCAAACTTGAAGGGCCCTGGCCTGCTTCAGCCTGTTCCTCCCCACAGTCCTCCGAAGCCACAGACACCTCCTCAATAGGGAACTCCATGTCATCCTCAGAGTCTGGCTCGGACGGAGGCATGACAAAAGGCATGATAGAATTGAGTAGTCCTAAGAATGCCTGAATCTCCCTCTGTGACTTAGGACTGGGAGCCTGCTGAATTGCTTTAAGCTTGGATTCAGCTGGATGAATGCCTGCGGCATCTATGCAGAAACTGAGGAATTCGGTTGAAGCTACCCCTATTTTGCATTTTTCCCTCTTCAGTTTCAGCCCCACTTCGTGGAAACACTGAAGGATAGCTTTGAGCCATTCTGCCAATATTTCTACTGACTCCCCAGCTATGAGGACATCATCGAAATAAGGACACACTCCTGGAATGTTTTTGAGCATGCGCTCCATCATGCTCTGGAAAAGCCCTGAGGCTACACTTACTCTAAAAGCTCCCCTGTGGGTAACTATAGTCTGAGTTTCCGCCGTGGCATCATCCATGGGCAGTTGCTGGTAGGCTTGAGCCAAATCCAATTTGGTGAATACACGATCTCCCTGTAGTGACGCCAAAATGTGGCTGACTACAGGCACCGGATATGCATGTTGTTGCAGCACTCTATTAATAGTGCACTTATAATCTGCGCATATGTGTACCTCACCATTGGCCTTAAGTGGTGTAACTATAGGGGTTTCCCACTGACTGCTATCTACTGGCTGCAACACACCTTGTTGCACCGCTTGTCCAGCTCTGCATTGATTTTTGGTTTGAGGGCAAAAGGCATTCTACGAGGCTTAATCCTTATTGGGGTTATGGTAGGATCAAGGTAGACAGAAATTGGAGGTCCCTTGTACTTTCCTAAGTTAGGGCTGAAAACATCAGCAAATTCCTGGGAAACTGCTGACAGGTCCGCTACTTGCGTTCTGTTTATGCCAGTCACATGGATGCCCAATGTATCAAACCAGTCTAGCCCGATGAGGCTTGTGCAGTGACCCTCAGCTACCACAACATCCAGAGAACCCTCAAACTCTTTGAACTGTACTTTGAGCGGAGCTTCTCCTTTAACAGGAGATTTGATGGCTTGAGTTTAACTCGTTTGCTGCTGCAACTGCAAATGTGGTTAAAAGTTCCTTGGGAAATTATAGATAGGGCTGACCCAGTGTCCAGTTCCATGTGGCATGGAATTCCTTGAAGCTTGACTTTGAGTCTCAGCTTTTCTTTAAGGGGTGCGATGGGCACCTGTCCTAAACACGCTCCTTCTGCTGGAGTAAAAGCCAACTCTGTGTTGCCCTGGGGCCCCGGTACCTTTCCTGGGGAACTCTTCTTGTGGAATTTCCCTCTGGTGACCTTTACAGATGGCAGCGATGTGGCCTTGTTTGCCACATGCCCGGCATGTTGCTGTCCGGAATCTGCACTCCGAGCATCTATGTTGGCCTCCACAGTCCGCACATTGAGTGAAGTGCCTTGTCAAATGGCTATTGGGCTCTTTCTGGTGGCTTCTGCAGCCAATCAATTTCATTGTCCATGTCGGGGCCCTTGACTCTTTTGACGTCCTCATGGTGGACGGTTTCTGGGCTGGAAGTGTTATTGGAGGGCCATAAGGCTTTGACGGCTCCCCCGGCAGCTTCTTCCACCATAACTTCCTTCAGAGCATCTTGGAACGTCAAAGTCTCCTTCGCAAACAACTTCTGCTGAAGGTCCCTGTTCCTCAACCTGCATACTAAATGGTCTCTCAGTCTCTCTTCGAGATCTGTGAAATTGCAGAGCCGGGACGCCTGTTGAAGGGTGGCTATGAACTCGGCAGCAGACTCGCCTGGTTGCTGCTCCCTTTGTTTGAATGCATGTCTCCAGGCAATAATGGAAAGCTTCAGTTTGAAATGTTCCTTGAGCATTTTTTTGAGTTTGGAGTAGGCGACCGACTCAAGTATAGCTGGAATGACTAGGTTTTCGGCTATATCAAATGTTGCCTGGCCACACACGCACAGCAGCGTCGTGGCCTTTAAGCCATCTTTGCTAACTTGGTTAGCTTTCAGATAGTCCTCAACTCGAGAAATGTATGAATTCCACCTCTCGGGATGCGACACGTCAAACTCCGACAGTTTTCCGACCTTGGCCCTGGTGAGTGTCACCGACCTCTCAATGCCTTGTGCTGCTAAGGCTTCTGTGTTGGTCCTAGGGACGGGTCCCTCAGGACGTGGGCCTCCAGCGTTGCTTGCTGGCAGACAGAGGAGGAGAACGTGGTTCCTACCAGGGTGCTGAGGCCTGGTCTCACCCCTAGTGACTTCTGGCTCTTTCTCCCTTACCAGCACATCCCACCTTCGTTGCCACTGTTATGTTTTGGGATCGGTGAGGCATTGATGAGGCAATTGATGCAAACAACAACCCATTTATTAAATTAACACAGAAGCAGCACTAACTGCCGCTTAACCTCTATTTATACAGATCACTGCTAGGCAGCGGCCAATATAATTAAAGCAGTATTTCCTGCTTAAACACAAGCTAACAAGTATGTAGACAGACAGTCTGGAGTTTAAACAGACACAGCCGTTTGACCGTTTCCAACAATTTCCAAGTAATTCACATCAATACATAACAGAAACTATAAGAAAAGTAAAAGTTAAATGAGAAATAAACATCTTATGGCTCAGAATAACATTCAGTCTTAAACATGCACACATTCTCATTTTAAAAAATGTGGCACACTGAGTTTCTTTTCATAGCTCTGAATTGGGAAACATACAAAAATAGGTGTTATAAAATGTACAACCATAGAAAAAAATAATTCCGAAGACCTAGTAGTCCCATCCACATGTATAATTTCTATAGCCATATTATGTAAGCCCCCTGTCCCTGTAGCTCTTGCTGTACTTCCCAATCATATTCAGGGATACAAGTGGAGACAATTGTCTATTCTCAAATTTTAAATCTTGAGAGTTCTGATTTTTATTATACATGAAGGACTAAAAATCACAGCATTTCTTACACTATTTTTTTCTTGGCCTGTGATCTCATCTTACTCAGCCAATTTAGTGACTATAATAGATTTTTCCAAAAGTGAAAAAGAAATGCAAACCTTTTTCACCACTAGACAGCCACATGTTAAAACATATTTTTCAGTTTATGCCTTTCCACTAAAGCAAACTCCTAGCTTAAGACCACCCAGGAATACTTTAAAAACTTATATGACATTAATGTTGGAAAGGTATTTTATCCCCAAAAGCATGAGCTACTAAGAAACAACGATAATTATTTATTTTTATGCTACCAAGAGTTTTTAGGTGTAATGGAGATATTCTACTATAAAAAGCATCATTAGTTGTGCAGCCTTATTGCAAATTACATTTTAGTATCTTAGTTTTTGTTTCTATTATATCTGAATTACTATAACAACAGCAGCAAAATATTGTTTTGTTTTATTTGTAAATATAATACATTTATCAATATCCCCATCATCACTACTGTGCTATTGCATTGTATATATATCACAAATTAAAAATGCTAATACAGAGTTAATCCTCATTCATTAATAACAGAGAATTTGCAAACTTAATTTATAACAGAAAAGGAAAAGCAGAAGAATCATGACTCACCCAGAGTAGCTGATGAATTTGATAAGCAAATCTGAAATCTATATTTCCCCCATGGAACATTGCAGAATTAGGTGCTTTAATCAGCGGCCCCTGCAGGATCAGGTCTAGCTGCACCATTCTCATACCATTTCCATGGTCTAACTAGCTTTTCATTCACCACTGCAAATGCTCCTGATGAATAAGGGAAGTAACATTGAGAAAAAAAAATACCACAAATGCAACAATTACATAATCACTGAGCTGTGGTTAGCATAAATAAAGTTAGCCTGATTACACTCTATATTCAGATGCTTCAAAGATCTTTGAGCTTCATATCAGCTTACTTATTAGTTTAATTTTGCATTCTGCCCAAATGTTGTCTATAGTTTCTATTCTTATATTATTAACTATCAGTACTTCTTTAATATCTGTGCTTACTAGATATAGTCATAGGCTTTTTACTTAATGTTTATACCAAAACAGTATAAATACAATCAAATGATGCATTAAGTTTTGTTTTCTGAAACTTACTGTGAATTCAGTACAAATGTTTCTGATATAAATAAAATTAAACTGTATTGTTTGTTTATAGTCCAGACAACTTAGTAGACTGTCTTGGAAATTTATTTAACTCATTAGATTTAAATCAACAACCAAGATTTCTCTGGCTAGCAGGATTAATGTATTGGCATGAGTGGGACAGCCAAGAGTAAACTTTTTTTTTTCAATGCTAAAGGTTTTTTTCCGTTCTTCTTCTTAATAAAGTTTGATGGTGGATTAAAGAAAATAACTTCATGCTGATATCTTTGAATATGGAATATACAATAATTATATTAAACTTGAAATGTAACAATACTTAAAACATGAGCATCAGTCTACATAAGACCTTTTAATATTTTATTGGGAACAAAACTATAATTGTCTATCCGTTGTTCTGAATACCATTATTTTAAATGCCATGTATTTTAATAATTTAAATATGAATATGAATAAAGTAAATATGAATAAGAGGAACATGCAAAATAATTTTGACCAGTGTCTTTTAATAAGGCAAATAAGTTAATGTAACCGGTAAAGTAAACCGTTATTACATTTTAACCCATTCAGATAGCTTTCAAAATCAATTTTAAAGATGGGGAAAATGCATACAAAGCCAGAATTGAGAATACAGCAACAGACAGTAAGTGCCACCTATGCAAAAAAGCTGAAGAAACAGTAGACCACCTAGTAAGCTGTTGCAAGATTGCACAGACTGATTACAAGCAGTGGCATGATAAAGTAGCAACTATGGTGCATTGCAAGATCTGCAAGAAATATAATTTGCCTGCAAGCAAGAATTGGTAGGACTATAAAATAGAGAAAGAAAATGAAGAAGTTAAATTGCTCTGGGACTTTAGAATTCAAACAGAAAGGCATCTTCCATATAACTCCCTGGACTTAACAACTGTCGATAAGAAAGACAAAAAAATCTGGATAGTTGATGTGGCAGTGCCTGGAGGCAGCAGAATAGAAGAGAAAGAACTGGAGAAGATACAAAATACAAAGACCTACAATAGAAATAGAACAAATGTGACAAAGGCAAGTAAGGGTAGTACCAATAGTAATAGATGCCTTGAGTGCAATCCAAAAACAACTGGAGCACTACTTGAGTGCAATTGGCATTGACAAATTTGCCATCAGTCAATTGCAAAAGGAACAGCTTCCATCCTGCAATGATATCTGTAACACCATCAAAAACATCCACATCTGCCTATCCCAGGTCCTTGGTAAGGACTTGATAGGTAGACAAAAATGTCAAACCCGGTATGATCATCTGGCTGACTATGCAATGATCATCATCAACAACATCAATAACAACAACAATAATAATAAGATATGGATGACTTGAAGAAAAAATGATATACTCATGATTGACAAATGTCATTTAAATTTCAAAACCATCAATAACCCACTGAATATTTAAAAGGAAACCTTTCCCCAGTGTAGAAAGGGCAGCTCTGAAATATCTCATTTATTGTTCCCCTTCCTTCCTTTTTTTCCCACCCTGACAATTTCATCCATATCCATCAGTAGCTTTGTTTCATATTTGAAACACTAAAATGATATGATTTGAAAAAGGGAGAATAAGTTCCCTTTTAAATCCATTTGTGTATAGCTGATTATGCCAATCCACTATTGTGTAACAATGAGAACTGAGTGGAATAGTTGCTAAAAAAAGATTGGTATCCTGGTTAACTTTTGAATAATCTTTTTTGATATAGATTTTTTAATGTAGAAGCTGGAAATGCTAGAATAAATGGACCAATGCCTGGCTTCTTATTAGCTTTTGGATGCAATTTAAACTGCTACAAATTTACTTATGATCTCAATAGGAACCAGAAAATTAAGTAATTGTTATGTAGTGCAATTGTTAAGCGAGGCATTATATAACCACATTTGATTTTACATCTTTTTTTGCCAGTCATTAAGTAAATCACTATGAGCATTAAAATAGACATCACATGACCACAACTGCTGGCTCCCCATTGACTTTGCTTGTTAGGCATTAGGAGAGGACTATCTGTAGTTTTAGCATATGTAGCCCTTTACAATCTATTGCTGGGTTTTCTGCAGGACTAAATCTCAAAAGAGAGTTGGCCCAACAACTTTGATTATGCTGGAAAAAGCACCTAGTTGTCTCTCATTTTGGGGAGGTTGGTGGGGAGGGCAAAGCCTGGAAGCATTGTTTGTCATTTTGGGCAATGTCCTCTGAAATAGTCTCTTGTTGGGGATCTACCTTTCTCCAACATTATCTGCATTACAGAAATAAATAGGGTTTTTTATTTGATTCTATGTTATGCTTATTATTTTGAGTTTCCAAGCATTTTCAATAATTGCAATGAGAAATAATTGGATTAATAAATAGCAAAGGTAAGCTGGGATATGGATGAGATCTTCCTAGAGGGTTTTGAAGAGAGGGACTGGCTTAAAGCAGGACTAGAATTTCCATGCTTCTAGTAGAGCACCTTAACCCCTATACCACAATGGGTCCTTTGCTAAATTACTCCCTTTATTTACTTCTTTATTTATATACTTCTTTATTTATCCTGCACACTCGCTATCTTCATCTATTCTATAGCTAAGAAAAGATTGCTACTACCTTCATTGTTAGCCATCAACTGTAAATTATTTTCTAAATATTAAATATTAATCTAGATTTTTCACTTTTTCTTTCTACTTTTATATTGAATTATTTAAAATCATTTTTTATTTACAGATATAAAATGATTTTATAGTAATATCTTAAATTGTTAGTGTTTGACTTTCAATTTTAATTCTACCTGTCATTTCTTCCAGTTCCACTATTCATATAAAATATTTGCTATGTAAATTGGCAACAATATATACATTCTTGTTTCATACACTTTTCTATAGTACTAGATCTAGTTAATTAAGTAGAACTTTTTTTATATTGTCCTATTCTCTCCATTCTGCATCATAGATTTAACTCACTGACTACATGTTCCTCTGCCTTTTCAGAAAACTTCATTTATTTCTCTTTATGGATAATTGAGTGTATAACATTTTTCATCCTGAAATTGTTTGGGCAATGTTCTTTTATACTTTCACAAAAGCTGTCCTTAAAAGTGGAATTGTTGCACTTTTCAGTTCATAGAATAATGAGCATTTGAAGGGAAAATGAGGATCGTATGATGGTGATCTGCTAAATGTAACTTTTCTTTAAACTTCTTTTCTTCCTTCTTCTCATTTCTATGTTTCTGGTTTGCTAAAATGTTTTTCCTAGTTTTCAGCTGTGCAGCAACAGTGGTTTGGCACTATTACTTTTTTTATGTCTGGTTATAACTAGACTTTGAATCTATCAGCTTGTAGTTGAAAACTGCTTGGATTACGCTATAATTACAGGTAGTCCTCTACTTACAACAGTTCATTTAGTGACCATTTAAAGTTACAACAACACTAAAAAGTGATTTATTACCATTTTTCACACTTAAGACCATTGCAGCATCCCCATGATCATGTAATCGAAATTCAGATGCTTGGTAACTGGCTAATATTTATGATGGTTTCAATGTCCCAGAGTCATGTAATCAGCTTTTGTGACTTTCTGAAAAGCAAAGTCAATGGGGAAGCCAGATTCACTTAACAACCATGTTACTAACTGAACAACTGCAGTGATTCACTTAACAACTACGACAAGCAAAGTTGTAAAATGGGGCAAAATTCATTTAACTACATAAATTTTGGGCTCAATTGTGGTCGTAAATAGAGGACTACCTGTGCTAACTTTTGTGGAAAATGGAGACAGGTATAAAATTAGTTTCTGGAAGGGCTGAGTAATGACATAAAGGGTTCTTAAATTGCCTCCAGAAATAATGGCAGCACATACACTTACGACGATATCTTTCTAGACTCTACAACCTGTGGGACTACAATTAAACAATCATATAATTTTTATTTGAAAAATCAGATACACTGAATGTAAAATTAATTTACATATTTTTCTCAAAACTAAATCATGTCACCATTCATGATTTATGTCCCGCAGACCATTGATCAAATACAATGTAAGTCTGACACCTGAATTTTCTTTTGTTAAGTTTTCTTGATAATTTATTGCTCCCTATATTAAGTCCTTTGATTTCTTTCTATTCCTGGTCATATTAGGCATACCAATCCAGGAAGTGCCATAGTCAATGTATTGGTTTTGTTAGTTAATATGTAGCCAATGTATTTAGTAGCTGAACAAAGGCAGTTTGTGCTTCTAAAGCCACCTTGGTTTGAGTGATGAATCTCATATTTTAAGGAAACATGCAGCATTTTTCAGAATAGGTTGCCTATTTCTGAAAACTATATCCCAAGGACTTCCATTTTGTCTAAATTTTTTCTGTGTTTATTGCCCTCATTCAACACTATATTTCCTCTATGTACTGATCCAGAGCCACAGATCGTATTTGATTCTGATGACAAAGAGTAATAGAACTCCTATTGTCAGTATATAACAATGTTATCCTAATGTTGCATCCAACTAATGTTGCTAGTGCTTTCTTATAGATGATGAAACATGTGGAGGACACAATACAACTATATGAAATTCCAGAATGTAATTTTCAATCTAATAGGATATCATGACTGATAAAATCCAAACTTGCCAAGCCTTGAAGCCCAAATCATTCTCCTTTATCATTTCATTTGGAGACTAACCTTTAGAATTTCATCATCAAAAATAAAGTGTCCTAATACTTTCCTAACTGATTCAATGCTACCACTAGAACAATTACCTAATTTTATATAGAGGCCAGCGTATAGCACAATTCAATATGTGGCTAAAGGAGTGGTGTAAAGGGGAAGGGTTTGGATATATTAGTCACGATGTCCGTAGCTGGTCCAATGAAAAAATGTACAAAAGAGATGGTTTGCATCCATCAAAGAAAGGGACTGAGTTACTTGGCTATAAATTCACAGATTTTCTGGAGGAATATTTAAACTAAACAGTGGGGACAATGAGTTAATTGATACAGAACATCCCTGTTCCTGGCAATCTAAAAATTATAGAGCTATCAGTGCATGTAACATAGATGTGTGTGTGACAAGAATATCAACCTTGCTGTCAAGCAAAATCAAGCTTCTAATAGCAAGTGTCACACAAAGTGCACTAACCAAATAGGTAGTAAGACAATAGGGGAACTCAGGCACCACACAGTTTACATAGAAAGTAAACACAGGGTCAGTCATAAAGGACTCAAATGTCTATACACCAATGCACAGAGTATGAACAGCAAACAGGGGGAACTAGAAATTCAGGTTAATGAGGGCAGATATGATATTGTTGCCATTACGGAAACATGGTAGGATGAAACCCACGAATGGAACACACAGCTAGAGGGATTTAAATTATTTAAAAGAAACAGACCAAATAAAAGAGGAGGCGGAGTTGCTCTATATGTAAGAAATAACTACATCTCTACAGAAATAGAGCACAACAATGATGAAAACTGTCTTGAATGCATTTGGGTCAATATAAAAGGGGGGAAATCACATTACCATAGGTGTATACTACAGGCCACACAACCAAACAGAAGAAATAGATGAACTTTTTGCTAGTCAGCTAACTAAGGTATGTAGGAAGCACATCACAATAGTAATGGGAGACTTTAACTACCCTGACATCAACTGGGAGACAAACTCTGCACTAAGTGGAAGATCAAACAGATTCCTTGCAAACCTAGCAGACAATTTTGTCTCCCAAAAAGTAGAGAAGGGAACTAGGGGATTAGCCATTTTGGATCTAATTCTCACTAACAGAGATGAAATGATAGAAGGTGTTGAAGCCACAGGAACCTTGGGAGGAAGTGATCATGCAATATTGGAATTCAACATTCTGGAAGCACAAGCAATAGAACACAGTCAAACTAGAGTCTTGGACTTTAAGAGAGCTAATTTCAATAAATTTAGAGAGGGCTTGGGAAGGATTCCATGGATGAGAATCCTCAAGGGGAAAACAACTCAAGAAGCTTGGGAAATTTTGAAAAGTGAGATAATAAAAGCCCAGTCCAGCACAATACCAACAAAGAGGAAAAATAACAGTTCTCAAAAGAAACCAGCATGGCTGCATAAAGAACTCTCTGATAAATTGAAAGATAAAAAGGACAAGTATAGAAAGTGGAAAGAGGGGCACATAACTAAGTCAGAATATCAGCAAATAGCCCGAGCCTGCAAAGATGAAGTGAGGAAAGCTAAGGCTCAAAATGAACTAAGGCTTGCGACCAAAGTCAAAAATAACAAAAAAGCTTCTTTCAACATGTAAAAAAACAAGAAAAAAGTGAAGGAAATGATTGGTTCATTAGTGGGGGAAAATGGCAAGAAGGTGACAAGCAACAGGGAGAAAGCAGAACTATTTAACTTGTTTTTTGCATCTGTCTTTACACAAAGGGAAAAAACAGACCAACCTACCAAAAATAGTGCCATAAAAAACAGAATAGAAACTCAAGTTAAGATAGGCAAGAAAATGGTAAGTGAGCACCTGTCCAGCCTAGACGAGTTCAAATCACCAGGACCAGATGCATTACACCCCAGGGTTCTCAAGGAACTGGCAGATGTGATCTCAGAACCATTGAACTATATTTTTCAAAGATCCTGGAGCACTGAGGAACTACCAGAGGACTGGAAAAGAGCTGATGTAGTTCCTGTTATGTCTGGCCCTTCTCAGCTTAGTAAAATCCACAGGAATATTTCTTTAAGAGTTTTATTTAACACATTTCAAGAGATTCATTGCAAAGTAAGCTGCTGGCATTTTGTTGGCCGGAACGGCCAAGTCTGATTTATTTACATTCAGCTTAATCATGCTCTCCCTCCCTTCCAATTAACTCACTCTTTATCTCTCAGGTTGTCCAAGAGCTCATTAATCTTCCGTAGAGTCCAAAAATACCAGAAAACTGAGTTCAAATGAACTGCGCAAGGCATCAAGCTACTCCTTGATATTAACGTTGCTCGTGACAAAGAATTAGTCCCTCCTTTATCTTCTAATATAGTTTCCGATACGTCACTTCCCCCATGGCTTCCTTTTTCTACGTAACTGAGACCTCCGCCTATCAAACCTTCGGAATCTCGGATCAAGCCATAAATTTTCCTGTTCCAAATCTGAGTCTCCGCTTTGAGAGTCTGACTCAGACTGCATGCAAATCTCCTCCCTCTCTGTCTCTCCTGCCGGGAGGGGAAAGCACCCAGAGGGGCCTGGTTGCTCCTCCTCATCCTCTGACATTTCCCCAGCTGGTCTAGAGACACCCACAACAGTTCCCGTCTTCAAAAAAGGAAAAAAATGGACCCAGGAAATTACAGACCTATCAGCCTGACCTCAATACCTGGGAAGATTCTGGAAAAGATAATCAAACAACAAATCAGCGAATACCTAGAGGCAAACAAAGTCATTACTAAAAGCCAACATGGGTTTGTCAAAAACAGATCATGCCAGACAAATCTTATTGCACTCTTTGACAAATTAGTGGATCAGAGGAATGCTGTGGACATAATTTACTTGGACTTCAGTAAGGCATTTGATAAAGTAGATTACAACCTACTACTTGACAAGATAGAAAAATGTGGGTTAGACAGCATCCTCACCAGATGGATCCATAGCTGGCTGATAGCCGTATTCAGCGTGTGGTCCTCAATGGAACCGCATCTACATGGAGGGAAATGTGTAGTGGGGTGCCCCAGGGCTCTGTTCTGGGCCCAGTGCTCTTCAACATCTTCATCAACGATTTGGATGAGGGGATAGATGGGGAAATCATCAAATTTGCAGATGACATCAAGCTGGCAGGAACAGCCAACACTCCAGAAGACAGGCTTAGGATATAGGAGGATCTGGACAGACTTGAACACTGGGCGCTATCTAACAAAATAAAATTCAATGGTGAAAAAAGTAAAGTTCTACATTTAGCCAAGAAAAACCAAATGTGTAGTGGGGTGCCCCAGGGCTCTGTTCTGGGCCCAGTGCTCTTCAACATCTTCATCAACAATCTGGATGAGGGGATAGATGGGGAACTCATCAAATTTGCATATGACACCAAGCTGGCAGGAATAGCCAACACTCCAGAAGACAGGCTGAGGATACAGGAGGATCTGGACAGAGTTGAACACTGGGTGCTATCTAACAAAATGAAATTGAATGGTGAAAAAAGTAAGGTTCTACAGGTATAGTATAGGGGGTACCTTGCTCAATAGTAGTAACTGTGAGAGGGATCTCGGAGTCCTAGTGGACAATCATTTAAATATGAGCCAGCAGTGTGCTGCAGCTGCCAAAAAAGCCAAGACAGTGCTAGGCTGCATTAACAGGGGAATAGAATCAAGATCACGTGAAGTATTAATACCACTTTACAATGCCTTGGTAAGGCCACACTTGGAATACTGCATCCAGTTGATGGATGAGGGGGGACCTGGTAGCAGTGTTCCAATATCTCAGGGGCTGCCACAAAGAAGAGGGAGTCAAGCTATTCTCCAAGGCACCTGAAGGCAGGACAAGAAGCAACGGATGGAAACTGATCAAGGAGAGAAGCAACCTAGAACTAAGGAGAAACTTCCTGACAGTTAGAACAATTAACCAGTCGAACAACCTGCCTCCAGAAGTGCTGAATGCTCCAACACTGGAAGTTTTTAAGAAGAGACTGGACAGCCATTTGTCCGAAATGGTGTAGGGTTTCCTGCCTGAGCAGGGGGTTGGACTAGATGACCTCCAAGGTCTCTTTCAACTTTATTATTATTAGTGTTGTTGTTGTTGTTATATATTCAACTTTCTCTTAGGTGTCTATTTTGTTTTTCTGTAACGTGAAAGTTCTTGTTAAGCAGTACATTTTAGATTATTTCCTTCCCAGCCCAAAGATACTATCATAAACACTGTGGTTTTTTTTAAAAAGTATATATTATATTTAAAATATCTGATATATTTATTTTAAGCTATACAGAATTAGAAAAACAATAATGTGATAAACAATATGGTAATATATATTTAAATATTAAAATGATTTTTCAAGTGTGAAATTAAAATATTATCTTTTGACATTTTGACAAATAGGTTGTAAACCAAAATGTCTTTTGTGCATATGTTGTTAACAGCAGATAGACAAGTCACCCTCAAATAGACAAGTCAGGGGCTCTAAAAATGACCAGAATCTTGAAATAAGCTTAGAAAATTATCAGTAACCATATAGTTCTTTCAGTATCATATGATCATGACACCCTAAACCAGTCTGTAGCCCAGCTGTTGCATTTTGTATGAAAGGAAAATCCAGATGCTTTTATGGACAGCACACTACAGTCTAGACGAGATTTAATTAAGGAATAGAAAATTGTTTCCTGATCAGAATATCTCACTACCAACAGTGAATGGAGCATAACTGCTGCCATATCAGTACGCATTGTAATTTATTATTGTTAATTCTTATTATTTTTAGTATGTTTTGATTTCTGTAAACCATCTGAAGTCCCTCCAAATTGGGACAGTGATAAGTCATATAATAAACAAACAAATGATTGTTATGTAAATAATTAACCCAGCTGCTAAATTCTACTAGAATTTCCTTTCTTCATTCACTAAAATAATGAAATTATTTCAATGAAACCAGTAGCATCAAAAAAGGGGGAAAGTTTTTTTTTAAAAAAAGCTGCAAAGCCACTTATCATATCCATAATTTCCATCAGCACACAATATAATTATTGTTCCTGTAAAGAATTGTTCCAGATATGCTCTGATGATTAAGTTGATGCAGTGATGGTGATGGAAGGAATAACATGGGGGCTGCAATAACAAACCTTGCTGAAGATATTGTTTATTTGTACCACTAAATTTAATATTTACTTTACCAAGAAGAGAAGAGGTGAGATAAAATGATGGATCAGTTGGGTCTTTTGGTGAGCTAGGACCCTCAATGAATGCTATGGTATCCATTCTTTAATGCTGGTAATATCTGAATGCAGGTTTGTAGTTAAAAATGCATGTGTATTGTACATGCATATACACATATGGATACACACAACCAGACCCACACAAACACTTTTAACAGCATTTTATTTTGCATTGTATCACTCAGTTGCACTGATCAGGGAAAAAACATTAGAAGAGTTCTCCTCAAACAAAATGAAAGGCACAAGGCCGAATTTTGCAGCATTGTGTGCCCATCATGTCTATTCTCAATTATCCAGGTCATGGTTGTCCCAAAGGTGGTTTTTCCAAAAGCCAAATGGATTTTGTTTTTTTCCTTTGAAAAAATTTCACCTTTCATCCAAGAAGCTTCTTCAGTTGTGTGCCCATGGATTCTTGCTCTAAATGGGCAACACCTACTTAATTGTTTCTTAAAATAGAGTAGGAAAAGCAGTAAATTCTTAACAAACCAATTAAACAAAATATTACATACAAGTAAACCTGAGTCACCTAGAGAAAGCTATTGGTTTTCTATGACATGTATTGTGCAGAATCCCACTAGGAAGTGTGGTATATTCAAAGAACTATTTTTACAGATTGGAATAGTAAGATAAAGCAAAATATGTAGGTACAGTATAGGTTGCTTAGGTGAAATTCACTTCATCTTAAAATATAGATATAATAAATACTTTAATATGATGCAAAATCTGTCTTCTGTGGTAATCAGTCTAAAATAGGTGGCTGCAGTGGCTCACCTGGTTAGAATCAGAAGACCATTGAGAGGTTGACAACTCAGCAGTTTAAAACCCGAGAACAGGAGCTGCATGATGGAATGAGCTTCTGTCAATTTGTCCCAGCTCCTGCCAACCTAGCAGTTCGAAAGCATGCAAATGCAAGTAGATTGAAAGGTACCACTTTGGTGGGAATATACCAGGGACGTGAAAGGAGTCTCTTGGGCATCCCCTGGGTAACGGTGACATCACCAGCTAATCCTTTTTATCTGGAAGCACTTTGAAGTGCTTCCAACATGAATGTAGCAGTAGTATCAATCTAAGATATCTTACCCTCCCAAAATTACCTGTGCTAGCATTTTAATTTCTTTTTGTCTTCTTTTTCCTGCCATGATTCCTGCTATAATGATATAACAAAATATATTTATAATAATATAACACATATTTATAATAATAACAAAAACATTAAAAAGGAATGCTCTAGCACAGCGGTTCTCAACCTGTGGGTCGCGGCCCTTTTGGGGGGTCGAACGACTCTTTCACAGGGGTCGCCTAAGACCATCAGAAAACACATATTTCTGATGGTCTTAGGAACCGAGACACCGCTCTCTCGGTTGCAGCCTCACTCTCTTCCATTTTCTTTTCCTTCCCACCCCCCTGCGAGCTTTCAATACCCCTCAGGGCCTCAAATTGCCTCCCGGAGGACTCAGCTGTTTGGCGGCCGGAAGTTGGAGCCGCTCAGCTGTTGGTCGGGACGCCCGTGGAGCCGACCGGCACGTTGCCCTCGACCCCTCCCCTACCCGTTCATGTCGAGCCTGCGGGGGCTTGACAGGGAGAGAGGGAGGGAAGGAGGAAGGGACTCCTCCTCTCCTAAGGTTCAAAGCAGGATCAGCTTCCCAAGGGCAATCCCAATTCATGTGTTTCTGCCATACCTCCTCAGCGCTCCCGGGAACAGGGCAGGTGTAGGCTAGGCAAAGAAAAGCCACGTGAGCTAAGATCACAGGCAGGCTGGGGAAGGGGGTAAAGAAGAGGAAGGGGATTGGGAGAGAGTAAACGCCAAGCTTGTCCTCGCCTCTCCCAAGAACCTCCTGCACCACCTCACAGGAACCTCACCTGGTTTCAGTTTTACACCGCAAAAGTTTTTCTCGCGCAGAGAGGAAAAACAATTGCAGAACACTCGGGAATCCCTTGCAAGGTGCCATGTACCTTGGTGCTTTTTTCCTAACACCTTCCCCACCCCCGTGTTTTCTGCTCCACCCCGAATTTGCCTCCCTTCCACTCTCCCATCTATGGTCTTAATTCAGCCCTCAGTCTGTCTCCCTTTCAACACCCCCTAAAATTCTTCACTCAGGCAGGCTTCCAGAATTCGGCTGGCAGGATGCAGGTAACCCCTCCCCCTGTCCTGCCGCCTCCCACGGCACCGCGCCTCCATGTCTCAAGCCTCCGTGGCACAGAACTGCTGGCTTTATGCTTGGGCGGAAGATTTTTTTCTTTTACAGATGGGGCGGGTGGGCCCAACATTCGCGGGCAGGCAGGACCCCGCCTGCCAAGCTGCCGCCTCCCCATCACCCTACACACCAGCCGGCTCCGTTGCCAGACCTCCCAGCTGACCGGCACAGATCCGGAGGTCGCCAGCTGATGGGCACAGGAGTTCGGCGCTCCGCCACCTCCCCTTCGCCCTCCGCACCGACCAAAGCATTCCCGGACGTTCCAGCTGACGGGCGCAGGTCCAGAGGTCGCCAGCTGATGGGCGCAGGAGTTCGGCGCTCTGCCGCCTCCCCTTCGCCCTCCGCACTGGCCAAAGTGTTCCCGGATGTTCCAGCTGATGGGCGCAGGTCCAGAGGTCGCCAGCTGACAGGCGCAGGAGGTCGGTGCTCCGCCGCCTCCCCTTCGCTCTCCGCACCAGCCAAAGCATTGCTGGATGTTCCAGCTGACAGGCGCAGATCCAGAGGTTGCCAGCTGACGGGCGCAGGAGGTCGGCACTCTGCCGCCTCCCCTCACCCTCCGCACCGGCCAAAGCATTCCCATATGTTCCAGCTGACGGGCGCAGGTCCGGAGGTCGCCAGCTGACAGGTGCAGGAGGTCGGCGCCGCGGCAGCCTCCCAGCCGCCTGCTTCTTCAGCTGGAGCAGTTGACAGGGCTTGCATGGCCCGCAAGGGCCACTGACGTGCTCCCCGCAGCCAGCGACCCTGGTAACTGCTCCAGCCGAAGAAGCAGGCGGCTGGGAGGCTGCTGCGGCACTGACCTCCTGCGCCCATCAGCTGGCAACCTCCGGACCTGCGCCCGTCAGCTGGAACGTCCGGCAATGCTTTGGCCGGTGAGGAAGGTGAAGGGGAGGCCGCCGCAGCGCTGAACTCTGCGCCTGTCAGCTGGCGACCCTCAAATTTGCACTTGTCAGCTGGGAGGTTTGGCAAGGGAGCTGGCTGGCGTGGAGGGTGATGGGGAGGCAGCGGCCCGGCAGGCGGAGTCCTGCCTGCGTGCAAATGTCGGGCCCACCCGCCCCATCTGTAAAAGAAAAAGTCTTCCACCCAAGCATAACTTTTAAGGATTTTAAGGATCTTTGAGAGGGAGAGAGAAATAGAGAGAGGGAGAGAAAGAGGGAAAGAGAACTAGAAAGAGGGAGAAAGAGAAAAAGGGAGAGAGAAGAGAGGGAGACGGAGGGAGAGAGAGAGAAAGGGAGACAGAGAGAGAGAAAGAAAGGGAGAAAGAGGGAGAGAAAGAGGGAGAGAGAAAGAGAGAGGGAAAGAGAAAGGGAGAGATAGAGAAAGAAAGGGAGAGAGGGAAAGAGAAAGGGAGAGACAGAGAGAGGGAGAGAGAGAAAGAAAGAGGGAGAGAGATTAAATTACTAACATGGTTGTTCATTGAATCTGGTTTCCCCACTAACTTTGCTTGTCACAAGGTTGCAAAAGGTGATCACATGATTCTGGAATAATTTTATGGTTGGGGGTCACCACAACATGAGGAACTGTATTAAGGGTTCACGGCATTAGAAAGGTTGAGAACCACTGCTCTAGCATGTTATATTTTACATTTAAAATATTACATTTAAGTTACTTGCTTGCATGATATTCCAGAGAAATCATTGTGTTTATCTAGGATAAACAACTGAATACTATCAGCTCTGGGACAAGAAATATTTCTATTTATTGTTATTTACTTATTCCTTTAAGATGTATTATTTATCAGCTAAACATCGCAGTTATATTTCAGTCTTTTTTATTTTTCCTTTACAGTGACCTCAGTATGAATAATATCTCTAAACTGTCCTTGAACTCTCTGCATAAACTCCGCTTCCTGGAAGAGCTGTATGTATCACTGTATCCTTGACTGGCATAGCTGAAAATTAAATATATTTCTGGGATTTTCTCTACTACTTACTTTGAATATCAGTTAACATGACATGAAAAAGCTGTGAGTTTTGACACATAAGGGAACATTTATTTAAAATGCATTTACCAATCCTATCTATGCTGGGTAAAATGTTACCATGAGGCTGCAACTTTTTTAAGTGAAGACAGAGCTCCACAAATTAATTTTGTTAACAGTTGTTTAAAAAAACAAATTGCTATTTGGATATACTTAAGCGGCAGGATATTAAAATGCTGGCTCATGTTTATTAAAATGGCAAGTAAAGTTATAATCAAAACCAAAACCCACTGACTGTCAAGGACACTTGCATTCATATTTCAGACTACTAAGTTATCTTGTAATCACTTTTAATTACTGTTTCCTTACACTTTAGCTTTTAGCATCCCTCAAGGCTAACTGTGCATCACAGCACCCTGTGTAGCTTAGGTTTCTTATTCAGTTATTTGTTCACTTAAATGAAAAAAAAATGCTCCAAAACCAAGTTAATCAAACACAGCATGGAATGTTGGAAAACACTCAACAAACATAAAATTTGGTTACAGTAATCAAACAAAATTTGAAATTTGAAAATGATATCACAAGTATTCTGGATAAATTCAGTAGACAGAGCCAAATTTTCTCATCTCTTTTACAAATTTTTCTCTACCCTTGGACATTCACCAATTACTTCTGTAAAATTCTGTATGCCCTACATAGAAATGTCTTTGTAGCCCATATAGATACTGTTCCTATTAGGGGACAGCTGGTCAATATGCCAAACTTCCATATAAAGATCCAGTGTGTATTGCTGAAATTTTATTTATAGCCTTAGTTTGTATAAAATGTTTGGTGGTTTTCAATGATTTTTTTATTTTACAAGGTTTCTTCCCTTAATGTGTGTGTGTGTGTGTGTGTGTGTTTTATTAGATGTGTATGCATTAAGGGTGTTATGTATTTTAAATTTTGTGACTTGGTCTTGAGCTCTAAATAAACAAATATAAATACATAAATAACCAAAGTGTTTGGACCTGAGCTCATGTTTCTTCACAATTCTATAGGCTGTGATCCCTAATTATTGATGAGTCACAAAAAATATCTATAATTTAAAAATATAATCTTGTTTATAAGAAAAAATGTATCATATTCTCGTTTCCCTTTTAAAATGCCAGAATTAATTTTTATTCACTTAAGAGAAAAGTGCTGTTGAAAGAAAAGTCTTCATCCTGGTTCATCCAAGCTGGGAATAAACATGGCAACTGCTTTGGGAAGAAGGTTGTGGGTTGTGGTTTATTGGAGAGGAGAGCCAGACAGGAAGATGGTTCTGGCAACAAGAGAAGTGGAAAAAAAGGGCTGAGCACATGTAGGAAGTGGGCTTTTATAACCCTCTGGAGCCTTTTGTTTGAAGTTGTTCCTGTGGCATGAACTTTGACCTGAGTCTGAATGTGCCTTTCTGGTATTCTGATGGTGATGGGTCAATCTTATTATGTCCAAAGGTCATATCCTGCTTCCCTGGGGCTGATGACTCTTAGAGTTTGGATGTGGTTTGTAGATTTTAGGTCTTTGTCTTCTTAATCTCTTAGCTCCCTGGATTTACATCTGTATCTCTATAGAACTGGTTTCTGCTTGGGGAAGGGAGACCTGTGGCTATTAAGAAAAACTGGGCATGCTTTCCTGACTCTTTAAGATCCTTGGAGGAAATATATTTTTCTGTCCTTTTAATATTTCCTTCTCGAGGGGGGGGCTGACTTCCCATAATCTCCCCTTTGTGCCATAATAGTGTGGGTGACACACTTTTCTTGGCATATGATTAAAATTGATCTGATCAGGGAGACTTAGTAGACAAGCTTTTAAACTGTTAAGCCAAAATAAAAAAATGAAGACACTAATAGAGGCAAGCAGAAAAAGATCCCTGCAGTGGCTCCAAAAGGGGAGCTTCCAACCCATAAAGTTCTAAAAGTCAGGTCAAAAATTTTGTTAGGTGGAAGAGAAATTTATAGTTTCCAATATTCTGTGCCAATTATTTTCAAATGTTGGATGTCACTTTGAGTTTCCAGTCAAGTTTGCACATTCCTCCCAAAATTCTTCACAGCCATGGTTTGCTTCAGTACATAACCACTGGCTGCCCATTTTCAAGGGTTGTTTCCTGCCTTAGCTCTTAGTTCAGTGCATCCAGGTTTGTAATGTCCAGTTGAGGTTAGCCAGTATGCAAGCCAGGCTATTACATTTTCTTAAATTGCACATAGTGAGCTCTAGGACTCCCAATCTGAGTCCACCAGTGCAAGATATTCAGGGCTTAGATTTGGAGATCTCTTTCCTACTACTTCCTCAGTGAGGGCATATGAATTGCAAATTGCCTGAGGGGGCCTGGTTCCCTCCCCCTTGAAATTTGCTGGAAGTTGTTCCTACAAAATTTTAATGACACAGGGCAAGAATCAGGCTGGAGCTTCACTGAAGGTAGGTGAAAGAGATTATGAATGGTGTGTGTGCATGTGTGTGTATGTGCAGTTACTAATACAAACAGGCAATATAAACATTCTGGATAAATTTTCCCTCCCACCAGACATAAATCCAAGGTGTTCAGGACTTGCTGTGCCAACTATTCCCAAATGCCATCACTCCATAAATACATTCATTTGGCTTATTACAATACAAATGGGGCAAGAAAGAAAACTTTACCATGAGTTTCCACCCTCCCCCCATAGTCTTCCTAATTTTCTTCTGAGGCTTCATGTGGGGACCAATGGCTCCAAGACTCCTTCCTTCCTTTGCAGTGTTCACATGCATCTGTGGGAATGGTAGTACTTGGGAAGATCTGTTCCACTCAGGTTGCATGGTGGTTTTTTAGTGGATGGCTGGATTCAAAACTTAATTCCACGGCTCAAATGGATGGAGGCAACATCTGGGTCAGTGCGCTCTGCTTCCAAAGGTTGGGGGGGTCATCTATGCAGGGCTGAAAGAGATGAGAGCAAGATCTCCTCCCCCCTTTCTGGGTGGACTCTCCCAGGAGAAGAAGACAAAAGGCATGGTAAACAGAGATAAGAAAAGGAGAAGTACATGAGGGGGGTAGCTTACAGGCAGAGTTTGAAAAGGCATTAATACTGCAGTTGTTAAAGAAACAGATAGGCAGACAAAATGAGGACATCCCAGATGAGGACAAAAGAAAGGCTGGATTCTGATAAGAGAACAAAAAAATGAAAGGTCTCACTTTTGAACTTGAACATTTGCAACATGTTAAAGACTTAAGGACTTGCAACTTGAAAAAAAATGTTGGGCAGCTTGAGAATGCTGAAAGCTCCAAGGTGTGCAATTTTCCAAGGGCAGAAGAATCTACCCTTAACACTTATTCTTAAATAAACCACATTATTTTAGAGATTGAAAAATGCTTATATGTTTCAGGAAAAGGATAGGCAGATAAAACCCATTGATAACACATACAGTAAAACTTTTCCAGCAGATGAACTTAAAACATTCCCTCCTGGTAACTTTGAGCTGTTCTTAAGAGTACAGAGAGAGAAAGGCGAAAAGAAAAAACAAACAAACAAACACATTTTTCTTCACTGTTTGTTGGCCAGACAAACAGAGTGAGGGTATTTCTTTTTTGGTGGCTTATTTTAAGCAGAATTTCTAGCAGAATTTTAAAATTATTTTTTCTTTGGATTAGAAACAATAAACAGTCACATTTACCTCACACACAAAGACTTTGACAAACACATATACACAAAGACAAGAGAACAGAAAATGAAACAGAAGTCTTAGTTTTACACATCCTGGTCATTCCCACCATAAATCTCAGTAACTCAAATTAGGGAAGGCACAAATCTTAAACATACCACGTGGTTGCATAGAGAGAGAAAGAGAAAGAGAGAGAGAATCACTATTTCTTATTTTCCCTTTAAGTACCTTTATTTAGCCAAATTGGTTTCGCAGCAAAGCCCTGAGCAAAGCCCATTTCTTACATATTTCTCTTGCTCTTTGCCTTGAGCAAATCTCCCAGGGAAGTCCTAATTGTCACCTTTGAACTGCTGCTTCCCATGTTCCCTCTCAGATGTGGGGCTCATTTTGACTCAGTCAGGTACAAAGGGAAAAAAGACTTCTGGGATTTTTGGAAAAAATAAAGCCTCCAGGAGGACTTCGGTTCCCTGTTGAAGTGCCCTCACCTCCTTCCCTGGGAACTCTGGGTTTTTGGATAAAAAAAAAGATGTCCAGGAGGACTCCGGTTCCAGACAGAGTACCCTCACCTCCTTATTTTGGGAACGTTTCTGGACTCTTTGTTAGTCTTCTCCTCCACAGTGCCTACGCAGGGAATACAGGCACTCCTCCCTGCTGCCTTACAAGGATTACAGGCACTTTCCAGGCACTTTCCTGAGCTAGGGTTTGCTTACAGGGTCTTGCCAGCTGGTTGCCCAAATCCAATTCTCTCACTCATTCCATTCCATTTTCACACAGCCTTCTCCCTTTTCCTTAACAAAAGGTCCTGTGCTCTGGCCAAACCCCCATGCTTTCCAGGGTCTGCCCTTGAACAGATCATTTCTGCAGTTAGGAAAGACCAGAGGGAGCAAAATCCAAGTGTGATTGGGGAAAAAAGGGTCTTCTCACTTACACACACAGACATACACACATTTTCCCTCACTCCTCTGGGCTTTAAAGTTAAAATTTATAGGTATTCACCTTCACCTTCTTTCCAAAGAAGGCCTTTGAACTCAAACTCAAAACTCCCTTTACTACCTTGGCTCCACATGGGCAGGGCCTGGGAAACCTATCCACAGACCCAAGGGGCCTGCTTCTGGCAAGATGCGGCTTACCAGTCTCAGTCCATTGGAGAGGTTAGCTTGAAGTCCCATCTGGGGTGCCATATTGTTGGAAGGAAAGTCTTCATCCTGGTTCATCCAAGCTGGGAATAAACATGGCAACTGCTTTGGGAAGAAGGTTGTAATTTATTGGAGAGGCAAGCCAAAGAAGAAGATGGTTCTGGCAGCAAGAGAAGTGGAAAAAAAGGGCTGAGCACATGTAGGGCTTTTATAACCCTCTGGAGCCTTTTGTTTGGAGTTGTTCCTGTGGCATGAACTTTGACCTGAGTCTGAATGTGCCTTTCTAGTATTCTGATGGTGATGGGTCAATCATATTATATCCAAAGGTCATATCCTGCTTTCCTGGGGCTGATGACTCTTAGAGTTTGGATGGGGTATGTAGATTTTAGGTCTTTGTCTTCTTAATCTCCTAGCTCCCTGGATTTACATCTGCATCTCTATAGAACTGGTTTCTGCTTGGGGAAGGGAGACCTGTGGCTATTACGAAAAACTGATCATGCTTTCCTGCCTCTTTAAGATCCTTGGAGGAAATATATTTTTCTGCCCTTTTAATATTTCCTTCTCTGTGGGGCTGACTTCCCACAGTGCTATTAGAATTATCTTCCCTCATTTTAAGTGCTTTGTTTTGGATCTTTCTGCAAATGGAGACTTGAGCAGCTGGTATTAGATAGGCACACAATCCCATTATAATCCCATTTTTATCTTTAAAATACATCAACACCTTCACTGTCTTCTATGAACCCTTAGGAACATTCCTATGTGAAACCTGGCCATTTGTTGCAACCTTAGGGATCTCAGCCTAGTATATTTTATTATTCTGCAAAGTCTCTCCAGTCACTCCTATAACTGCATGTGAATATCATGTACTGTAGAACTTGCAAGCACAATTGTTTCTACAGTTCTGAAGGAGGAGGCCAGCAATGTTATTGGAGCTAGTTATGGCACTGTTGAGAAAAACATATCTGATTTCTTTTCTAAGGCTGAAAAATTACCATCTCAAAGAAAAGCAGAATGGGCAAATCTCCAAACAGGTTTTTTGTGTACTGCTATTATTCAGTAACTACAAATGCTATTAGAATAATACAAAGATAAATTCACCTGAGGAGAAATTTGTTCTTTCTTTCTTCCCCTTTTCCAAAAGAATTATTTGGCAGCTGGTTTCAGTTAACAACCATTGTGCAGAGTAAGTGACAAATGTTCCTTAAAATATAGTTGATATAACTAAGTTTCATGCCGTTAAAAAAAAGTGGGATGAAGAACTTGTGTTTTTTTTAACATTTCTTTGACCATCACTGAGAAAAAACTTTATATTATGTAACAGTTTGTAGCGTACTAGGTTAAGTAAAATAGACAATTACAATTTTCAAATAAAGAAAAATGCTGGTTTATAAAAACTGAAAATTAAAAAAATAATTATTACTCTTTTTATAAACTGCCACTTTGAAAATGGAAGAAATGTATCATTGTGGAAAAAAATCTGGTTCCAGCTGGCTTGCCATCTTCCTTATATTGCGTTTAAAGGTATCTCAGTCTGTAATTATATATAACATGGTCGTAATTGCAAGTGCTGTCCCATATCTGCAACCATGATATTCTGCTTGGCCAGAGTGTGGGAGAAGAAAAAAAAGCTCTAAACTATGCAGACAGATTCCAGGAATTCAACATAAAAATATATCTGGGATTGATCCAGGCTGTTTGGGAGTTTTGCAGATCTTTGTAAGTCCTGTTTGGTGCACAGCAGCTCGGAGTAAAAGAGCAGAGGTGAAAATGAGAAGCATTCTATTTGTTTCTCCCTTATTTTTGACAAAGATTAATACGGATTAAAAAGCTCCAGGCTGCTATAGTGTTTTCAGTGACTGCTTTAAAATGAATGGCTTGCTTGATCTCAATAGCCTGGACAGGTAAGAATTCCCAGCAACAGAAGAATGAATTACTATAAACTTCAGCAGTGCAAAAGAAAAAAGGGCAAGCGCTTTCTTTTGATGCAGTGCAAAGATAGGGGAGAAAAAAGGAGCTCAGCTTTTAAAATTAATTAATGTCATTTGATCAAACAGGTGCTAGTTCAGTTTTGACCTTGGGAGACTTTACCATGAATTAAAAACAATTCTCATTTAAACATGATTAAATTAATATGCAGCATATGATGTGAGTCTATTTTTATATATAACTGTAGTTTTAATGCAGATACCAGATTTTGTTAATACATTCTCAAAATACTGTATATTTCTCTGTACTATTTCTGTTCTGGTTTACAAAGAATGTGTATAGTACAGAATATTTGATTATATGTTAAAGTGCACTCATATTTATAAGACATGTATGACCCAAGCCAAGCAGGCAATAGTACATTCTAAATATAAGTCAGACTTGATAATGCAAATAAAGGCACTATGACATTATTTAAAACATTAAAAAGTTAATAAAATTTTATTCAAGAGAATGTAACAGTCATTCTGAATACTTGCTATATAATAATGAATTCAACAAATAAATAGGACTATATTATAAATAATCCATTCAAGGTTGCATAGGGACATAAAAAATAAAGCATGGATGTTCAGTATAAAATCTCAGTATATCACAAAGAGGTTGGAACCAAATGAAGGGAGATCTCCATGTAATCTGTATTGAGCTCTGAAACAAAAAATTGATATAAATCTAATAAAGAAAAATTATGTGTGTATAATATGGTACTGAATAATCAATAAAGAAATTTAAAGATGTAGTTCAGTGTGATTTGGTTTTGCATAATTCATTGTTTTCTAAAGAATTGCTTATGACTTTTTGGATTGTTAAGAACCCAGCCATTTATAACTTAATCAACAAAGCATGTTTAAAGCTAATTATGGCTTTAATGAAACTTGTGAGCCCAATCAAAATGCATTTTAATTTGAATGAAAGTCAACCATTATGTTTCTCATAATATTTGAAAATTATGTGAACAATACATATTATTTAACAGCTATACAAAATTAATTAATAAATGCTGGGATCCTGTCTCATCGCTCCTGATAATGTGGTCTTTAAATGAATGCATCTCAAAACTCTTCAGGTTAGAGACTCTTGCCATTATTCTTATAACAACTATGGCAACCTCTGGATTGTGAAATCATACTTAACCATTCAAGGGCTAGGTAGAGATCAAGTTTATTCCAAGAAATTTGGAAACATTTAGCATAAATTCCAATGCATCCAAAATGTTGTTGCTGGGTGCATAAAGCTCTGAAGAGTAGACATGAAGAATATAAAAGCTCTCCTTTTGACATAGATAAGCCAATGAGATAACTAGATTAATGTTATATCAACTGTAGGAATAGGCATTTGAAAATAACAAGAAAGGCCAAGGGGGCAGGTTGCAAACCAGAGTTCTATTTTCTAGCAAAGGAAACAACTAGGGAATTATGAAGGAACAGCTGTAAGATGAATGGCAATCCAAATCCAAAGCAATGTTGTTTACATAAAAAAGACAACACAAGAGCTGATTGTGAGGTTTTAAAATCAGATTATTTTTAATTTCATTTCTTTCTGCTTATTAGATAGGAGATGTTTATATATTGATTGCAGCTCATTTGCTTATGTAAATTCAAAGCTGGTGAAGTTTCTACTTCAGAAAAAGTGCTTCCTGTGACTATGTTCCTGTCTTGTGGAAAAACTATAAAGTTATTATAATGATATACATCTAGTGGACCATCCACAGCCTAGAATGTTGAATTATTTGCTATTGAAGCAGAACAGATTGAACAATTACACACGTAACATAAACTAGATTTATTGAGGCAAACTACATTTGCCCAGCTGCTTGTAAATGGACTGTATAGTTACAGGATGTTTTGCACAAACATTAATTATGACAAAACAGAAATCTTAAACAACTACTTCTGGCTCTCTGGTGGTTCTAACACTGCTGTCTTGAACATTTTAACATTCAAATTAATTCCATATGAGATGAAATCTGTTTATCTTTTATCTTTTAACCCTGTAGGCGTTTGGCAGGAAATAGCTTGACATATATCCCCAGAGGAGCATTTGCTGGACAATTTAGACTTAAAGTATTGTAAGTAAATTAGAGTATTGTTTTATACATTTTAGGCTATGTTTTAAAATTTGGGAATTTGTGCTAATTAAAGAATATTATATTGAAAGCTAAAATATTTATTTTGATATAATTCTTTATAATAAAAGATGTCTTCACTTTCTTAAAGGATTTTCCAAAACCAATTTACTCATGACATTAGCAACTTTGCACAACGTCAGAGAAAATCTGATTTTATGTAAATGCTTCTTTAACTTCTAACAAAGGATATGTTTTAGTTCCCAAAAAAAATCCTATTGATAATTCTATTGATGAAAACATTTTTATTTCTAGTTTCATTTTTGCTGAGGAAAATAGAAAATGAACACATTAATTACTATAAACATAGTAACTATTAATATTTAGATGTATCTTTTTTCTCTTTATAGATGCAATCAATCTAGAAAAATTATTTTTGCTTAAAGCTATAGAATATGTTTTTCACTTTCCTAGGATTGTCATAATTTAATTTATATATGAACCTAAACTAACACAATAGGGGAAGAAAAATCATGCAGACCTAACAATTACAAGTATCTTGCCTTACTGAAGATTATCCCATAAATTGCATTCTGTAATGAATTTGATACTTGGTAAATGCTATATCAAATGCAGCATTCAGATCTATCTCACAAATCTATCATGGCAGATCTTTTAAGGGACCAATATTCAATTTTCTGGATGGATAACAATAAAGATGCAATGTTTTTGTCTAGTTTTTAATTTTTTTCTTTTGGATTGTTTATTTTAATCTTTTGAGTAAAATAAAAATTTGGTTTAAAAAAACTAAGTTCTGTTTTCTAGCTGGGCAAAATGCCATTATAGCCTGCCTCAAGTTTTCCTGGTCAGCAAGATAATATTTTTATGGATCACTTCGTCTGACCATCAGCCTTCTAGCTTAAGTAAATACTACGCTGAGAAACCAGTTGAGTAACTGGTTGTATACCCAGCATAGCTAGCTAATGGAAAGGTACCTAATTACCTACCTTTGTAGGATAAGTTAAACTGAAGGATAAAGCAGATGCAATTTTTTAAATAGTTTTATGACAGTGGAAACTTAAAACCTAGGTTTCTAATATTCTAATTCTTGAATAAAGTTTACACAACACTGACACTTATGTAATATCAAAAAACAGTTATTGTACCTAAAATTCAGGTTTTGGATAGCAGTAATTAACAAGATCTTTCTGTGGAAAGATTAATGTATTTTATATTTGTAGTTCTAATTAGCATAAGACAGCAAAATTAACTCTTTTTTTGTTCTCCTATTTTATGTGCTAATGTAGAATGCTTCAGAACAACCTGTTAAGACAAGTTCCTTCTGAAGCACTTCAGAACCTACACTCTCTCCAGTCTCTGTAAGTATACACATATTTGTTATGCCAGCTTGTAATATTATTCAAGCTATCTTCAGAACTGGAGCCTCCATTTGTGCTGACATATTTGAAGAGTGCTCAGGTGGCAGAAAATTACATTTGGATCCTTGCGGTTCTGACTATTTTCTGTCTACAATAGCAGGAAATATATAAACACAAAGAAATATTTGTGATGCTCTACCTTTGTTCTGAATCATTTAGCTCTATGTAACCTCGTATAGCTCTATGTAACCCTAACCAGTGAGCATGTATCAGTATGTTAGAATATCTGGCAGTTATTGGGTTAAATGCTGGGTATGTTAATGAGTCAGTGGGAGGAGTTTCTAAAGGGCATTGGGAGAATTCCTGGACACAAGCCAGATTGGAATGTCTTTGTCTGAAAGAAGCATGGGCCATCAGATGTCACTCGATGAGCCCGTGCCGTTACAAAGATGGTATGGAAGAGAGCATCACCCTTTTACCTACAGGAATGGACAAAAGATGTATTTTCCAGAAGTAACAGCCACATGAATGCAAGTAATCTTCTTTCTGATTAAAATATATTTTGTTATGAAATCATTTCTATTGAGTTATCTATCTGACTTGATTTAAAAGAAGGCATTTTAACTCAGAGTCAGAATAATAAAAGGATGCTCAAAGTTTATATCAGCTTTATGAAGGCAAGTAGTAATTGGATGTGGCTAAATTCCTTCAATTGCCTGAAACAGTAATCTCTGGGATCAGTCTCCCACTAAACGCCTGCAAAGCAAAGTCAGTGTGTCTGTTTGGCAGACAGCATTTCAAAGAAGGTGTGATTCAGATGCATTGTTTTGTTGATTCGCTGTTAACTCTGCAAGTAGCCACTGCATGATAAAGTTTATCTGCATATTGACAAGCATCTGCTGGCAAGGATTCACTACTAGTCAAACACTGCATGCTAGCCAATGTTTTAAAGTAAAGATTATAAAGTGCCTTGTGTTTCTTCGGATGCTTCTGCTAGAATTACCTTTGGATCTGTTTACAAGCTAACGTTTAAAGCAAAGAGATATTGTGATGTCTATCTCACTAAGCAGAAGAGAGAAGTCTGCATAGCCTGCCTAATACAAATTAAGGATCTGGAATTTAAGTGTTTAGAAGAATGTTGATTCTTTATGCGTGAAGAGAGACAAAGCTGCAAAACCTCTGTTTCCTCTTCATGATCCTGCTAGCCAAGAAAGAAAGCAGCAAGGGGCCCCTTCGAGGGCAATAAAAGGTCAATTAACTCTCAACCGAATGCTGTTTTCTTAGTCCACTTGCCGTAGCAACAGGTTGCTAAGGAAAGCAATTAAGGCAATTAACTTCTTCACCCAGCCACAGCACTGGTACAAGAAGCTAAACTCCCCCCTCCCTTAGGAATGCTTGAATTTCAGCCAATGTCAATGGAATAAGAAGACATCTGGTTTCAGAGGTAGAACCAACCCCAATAGCAATGCAGTGGCACCCCCTGGTGGCCAATCTGCACATGACATCCTGTTAAATTTGAATTTGATTATGTTGGATTACAACAACTTGATAATTAATTTAGCACGTAGCAGGCTTATACCAAGCCAAGCTAAGAGCACCCCCTAGAGGGGAAGAAGGTACTTCACTGCTCGCATCACTAACTACGCAGAGTGAATCTGTTAGTTAAAGAGCAAGTTACTTAAATTTATCCCAAGCTACCATCACCCCCTATAGGGCACAGAGTGAACTTTGCCAAAGTATTCACTCACTCAAGCTGAAGACCAAGTTGTTCCAGTTTGAGGGAAATTAAGGAGAAGAAAGCAGAACCAATTGACCTTGCTTATTATCACAAGCTGATGACCAAGGGGTTCCAGCCTGCAACCTAACGGCCAGGTGGGAGTTCTGTAGCTCTACATTCTCTCAGTGGCCACTAGCAGTAACGTGGTAATAGGAAGAATTTGGCTGGCCTTTCTTTAGACACCCCCTAGTGGTTAAAGGAGGAACTACACACAAGCCTTTAATCATGCCCAGAGCCAGCCCTCTGGTGGACAAAGGGTGAATCTCGAAGGAAGAGCACTCTGGTAGCTGACCCGCAGCAAGTGACCCCTAGTGGTGAAGAGGTGAACTGCACTGAAGTACCCACAAATGCAGGAGAACACACCCAGTGGCATCTCCACCCACAGACAGCACCCCTGAAGCTGATCTACAAGCAGCGACCCCTAGTGGTCAAAAAGAAAAGTTCATCTAATTTGCTTTAAAATAGCTAGGAAGTGTACTGAACCTGTCCTAGCCATGGCAGAATGTCTTATTGATTTGGATGAAGGGGTTCAACCAACCAGCCTAGATGAGACACCCCAACCAGCCAGTCAAGGAGAAATGCTGCAAAGAGCCAATCTTGACCTGCACACAGAGGCTGATGCTCAAGCCTCAGCAAGGCCAAAGACATCTCAGGTGCCCTATGACCTGAGGCAACAAACAAAGCCTACAGAAGCTGTGCACTCACATCTGATGGAGAAATAGGACACCATCTACAAACGCCATGAAAGATGCTGGGAGAGATTATACAAACTCTACCAAGAACAAAAGGAGGAACTCTCCCCAGAACATGTGCACGCAGTGGAAGGAGATAAGGAAGATGCCTATGCGCAATGGATGGACTCTGAACGGCAACTCAAGGACATTCAGGAACAATTAAGAGACTCAAGAGTCGATAGCTAGATGCAAAGCTTCAAGATACTAAACGAGGAATGTAAGAAGCTTCTAGAGAGCTCACAGGGTTCCCCACAGCCTGAGCCTCACCAGAGAGGCAGACCGGTCGACAGGGCCGAGTCCGAAGTTTCCCGCTCCTCACATGCACCATCACAACAGGCACATGTGGCTCCATCTCACATGTCTGAAAAGGCCTCATCCTTTCGCCATATCTCCAAGGCGCATTCCAGCGTGTCACAACAATCTCACGTCACAGGTGCCTCCCGCCTTTCGAAAGCATCTTCCCGTCATAGCTGAGCATCCAGAATTTCACATGCAGAGCAAGTAATCATCAATGCTAAAGCTGCTGAAGCAGTCTTTCGCGTAGCACAAGAGGAGCAGCAGAAAAAGAAGGAATGATGGCTATACCGGTAGAACTCGAAGAAGCTGAAATAGAGGCCAAGCTAGAAGCCGAAGCAATCAAAATGAAGAACGGCTGAGAAGCTGAAGCTGCCAGAATGAAGGCTGAAGCTGCCAGAATGAAGGCCGATCGAGAAAATGAAGCTGCCAGAATGAAGGCTGAAGCTACCAGAGTGAAGGCCGATCGAGAAAATGAAGCAGCTCAAATGGAAGCCAAACGAAAGGCTATAGCAGCTAAAATGAAGGCCAAAAGAAAAGACGCCCAAGAAGAGCTTGAACTTGTTCAAAGCCAAAGAGATATGGCAGACAAAATGGCTAGAGTGGAAGGCCTTCAGAGAACACTCCAGCACACCATTTTCCTGCCCAATAGGGAACAACTGGAAAATGAAGAGCGGCATAGCCGCATACAGGCCTACATAGACAACCAAAGCGCGTTTCAGCATGGGCAGGTGAGAGCGCCACAGCCGGCCCCAAGCCCCCCAAGATCAAGTAGGCAAACAGAAGAATCTCAACAACCAGATGCGCCAGTCAGCCAGAGAGTTGATGCCGCGACACCCAGGTCACGAGATCTTCCCACCATTGCTGCCCCATTGAACCCACTGAGCCACACACTTGATAGTAACCGGATGGGTCCACCAGCAGTGACTACGGCTATACAGAGGGCAGCGCCACAGGATCTTTCCACTGTTGTTGCCCCATTGAACCCACTGAACCATACACTAGATGGTAACCAGATAAGTCCACCAGCAGCGACAACGGCTACACAGTGGGCAGCGCCACAAGATCTTTCCAATGTTGCTGCCCCACGGAACCCACTGAACCATACCCCTGATGGCAACCGGGTGGGTCCACCTGCAGCACCAACGGCCCTACACAGAACCAGCCGTCACTCGGGGATGAGATTGAAAGAGCTCAAGCCACACTAGAGTCCCTGCTGCGCCAACAGGAGGCAGCGTCCCAAGGAACCGCTACCAGACCTGATCACAGAAGAGAGTCTCGAACATCAGCCGTGCCAACCTACCAGGGAGCTAGCTACACTCTACCAGAAAGACAGACCCTCCAACAAGTAAGCAAGCAGGAACCTGGGTTCCCTCAGCTCAACGCCAGAGCAGAGGAGTTCAGACTAAGCCAACAAGTCCCTTGCACGTGACATGGCAAAATACCCTCAGCCAACAATACACTGAAGGAAGTTACCAGCCAGCCATGGCACACGCCCCCGCTCCCGGAAGGGATGCACCACTTCCAGCAAGCTACAGCCCACACACAGGATCGATGCATCCCCCAATTACATTGGAAGAAGGTTGGACTTGGCAGCCAGTGGCATACAAAGATTCTCCGACAAACTGGGAAAAGACTACTTATTGTGGAAGCACATCTTCAAGCGTGCCATCAATGAAGAAAGGGCTGGATCAGATGAGGAACTCGTCCAGCTGACAGCCTGGCTAGGCCCAAAATCTGTAATCACTGTGAACAACATCTTCGCATCCCATTTGGGCAACCCTGACATCGGTCTTAAAGACTTGGACCACACTTGACAAGGACTACGGTGAACCCACAGTGACAGAGTCCTCGCTTCTGGACCACGTTCTCAATTTCCCCGACATAAGAATCTATGAACATCAACAGCTAAAGACTTTCTCGTCGCTCATTACTCAACTACAGACAGCACAACAGGATCCTACCTTGGTGGGATTAATTTGCCTTGACCTGTTTAGGACACAAAATCCTATCATCCAAAAACTACCACAGTTGATATGTGAACAATGGATCGAGCTTTCTCAAGCTTACAGGAAAAGCAACCAAAACAAAATTCCCCCCTTTGCAGTTCTCGCTGAATTTATCAGTGACCAGGCTGACCTCTACAACGATCCCCTATACCTCTCCATCAGAGAAGCACACTTCCCAATGACCAAGTGAAGCAGTCAAAACTCTGATGTAGTCAAGGGACCCGTCCAAGCTACGAAGGACAGAACCATCTTTTCAGTGTACAAACAGACATCACGCCTCACCCAAAGAAGATTCCTGACGAACGAACACCAAGGAGTTCTTATTCGAATCCTCGTCCAGTTAAAAAAGGCCTGACTTGTCCAATGCACAAGTCCTCTCACTCTCTAAACGATTGCAGAGAATTTAGGAAAAATTCCCTAGATGATCGAAAGATCATAGGATATGCTTCAAATGCTGTGACTCTATAGATCACATGGCCAAAGACTGCACAGCTAGGGTGAAATGCCACCTGTGTGACAGTAACAAGCACCCAGCAGCCTTACATCTAGCAACTAAGAAGCCCTCTGAGGGGACACAACAAACGACTTCAATGATGGAGACTGAAACTGACTCCGAAGAGCAGCCAAAACAGTACGGGATGTACTACACAGATATATGCGGCGACTCACCATGCCCTCCTTCATGCTCACCTATCTGCCTTGCAAAAGTCTACCCCAACAGGCAACCTGAAAAGGCAGTTAAGATGTATGCCATACTAGACCTACACAGCAAAGTTACTATAGCTAAGCCTGCCTTTTTTGACCTCTTTGACCTCCCAAGTGAACTGAAGCATTTTGCTATAAATACATGCACAGTACCAATGCGCACGGCAGGGAGGAAAATCATTGGTCTACGCATAGAAGCAATAGATGGAAGTTCACATTTCCGGTTACCTTCAGTGATAGAATGGGAGACCTTTCCAGATGTTCGCAGCGAAATCTAAACACCAGAGGCAGCAAGAAAAATACCTCACTTAGCATATATAGCCGATTTAATCCCTCCTCTAGATCCTGAAGCTGAAATCCTACTCATGGTGGAAGAGACGCCCCAGAGTCCATTGGCTCCGATGAAAGAATCAAAGGTCCACCAGGAACCCCAGTAGCCATTAAAACGGAAGTCGGATGGGCCATAGGAGGGGCAATTTGTGTTGATCAATCGCAAACCCCAACCCAGGTGAGCATCTCAAAAATCTCCATTCCCAGTAATGGAACAGCACCTCACCTAAAACCAGTGAACACTGCACACACTTGTGACAAAAAACCTGTTTTGGACACAACAGTGTTCCAACCACATGTAGAACACTGCACGCTTGTGACAACCAAACCTGTTTTGGAAGCAACAGTGTTCCAGACAAGCAAAAATTACAACAACTTAGCTTTGTCCATAGAGAACAAACAAGACAAATAACGTCTCCAAGACTGGGAGTCATGGAGTGTACTCCCAAGATGTCTCCAAAGCATGCAAGTGCAGCGTACGTATGTCTCCAGCTCACCCACCACAGTGCAGAAGAAAGAATTGTACGCTTCCTTAGATGTGTCTACGAAGGTAAATGCAGCCTTAAGATGCGTTACAGTCCATAGCGGGGAGAGCCACACTTATGTCATCTTAATTGCAACCATAAGTTATATCAGAGTCTACAGCGGGGAGTGCTGCAGTCTCGGTGTCTTCTTTGGAAAAGCGAGACTAACAATGCAAGAAGGCCACACCGTACCAAGGTTAGAGCTATGTGGTACCACTTTGGCTCACCAAAGCTCACCAACTCGACAGCGAAGACTTTGTGCCTTGAACTACAGTCTACCACCTTCTACGCAGACAGCAAGGTGATGTCAAGCTACATCTGCAAACAAAGCAGACATTTTTACGTCTATGTAAGCAACAGAGTTGAAAGGATTGAAACATCTTTAAGCCATGAACAATGGCAACATGTGCCAACAAATAAGAACTTTGTTAACCAAGTGAAGTGGCCCAACCTTGCCACACAGTTAACAGAATTGATCTGGCTAGAAAGTCTTGAGTTCTTGGCCTGTCCAAACAGACAGATGCCACAGAGACCAAAACGCTATGCACTTCCAGCTTCAGATCAACGTGCCAACCTTCAACCTCAGACACCCAGTAAGCATCAACCAATCCACTTCAAACCCTTATCTAAGCAGAAGCACCTGAGATTAGGCATAGTTTTGATCGTCTTGATCACTTGTCTTAGCATCCCAAGAATTAGCCTTGTAGGAGCCTGCAAGGACTTACTGGCTTTCATGGACTCCATGTCATTAAAGACACCCACACCCACACATGAAGTCCTCACCACCCTGATGACAACAGTAGCAGCCCTCTTCAATACTCCATCGGTGGTTCCAGACCCGTCGGTTCTTGAGTATCCTGAGTTTCCTGCAGCTGCTGTTGTTCCTGATTCTTCTTCCTGGCTTTTTGTTTAGCTTTGATTTTGTTCCCACTCATTACAACAGAAGCAAAGGTATCTGTTCTATGTTTAGTCCAGCAATAGAGTTGTCACTTACAGAGATTTGCTGCTTCAGTTTACGGAACCACACTGACTCCATAACTTTATTCCGCTGCCTCACTTTATACATGTGAGTGTTGTGTCCCAATGCAATACCTAAAAAGAGACCATTTTACTGCAGGCTAAATAAATATCATCTGAATCTAGGAAAGATCAGAGAGCTGGAGAGGTATGGGGCAGGGTAGGAGAATTGTTTAGATACCAGTTGCAGAAGAATCCTGCAAGAGATCTGGGGCAACATTGACCCCAAATTGAACTCTCCCCTGTGAGTAACTGTGGTTTAATCTTCTGCCGTGGCATCATCCACTGGCAGTTGCTGATAGGCTTGAGCCAAATCTAACTTGGCAAAGATGCGATCTCCCTGTAGTGACGCCAAAATGTGGCTGACTACAGGCACCGGTTTTGCGTGTTGTTGGAGTGCTCTATTGATAGTGCACTTGTAATCTGCGCATATTCTCACTTCTCCATTGGCCTTAAGTGGCGTAACTATGGGGTTTTCCCATTGACTGCTATCAACTGGCTGCAGGATGCCTTGCTGCACCAGCTTGTCCAGCTCTGCATCGATCTTCTGCTTGAGGGCGAAAGACACTCTACGCGGCTTGATCCTTATTGGAGTTATGACAGGATCAAGCTGAAGAGCTATGGGAGGACCTTTATATTTCCCTAAGTGAGGGCTAAAAATGTCAGCAAACTCCTGGCAAACTGCTGCTATGTCCACTGCTTGGGTGCTGTTTATTAAAATTAAATTGATTCCCAATCATCAAACCAATTAAGCCCAATTAGGCTTTTACAGTTGCCCTCAACTACTATAACTTCCATGGGGGCCTCAAATCTCTTGAATTGCACCCTGAGTGTAGCTTCCCCCTTGACTGTTATTCGGGAGTTTTGGAAATCTGTTAAGACGAGGTTCAATGGCTTGAGCTTAACTCTTTTGCCGCTGCGACTACAAATGTGTTTGAAAGTCCCCTGGGAAATTATGGATAATGCAAACCCTGTATCTAGTTCCATGTTGCATGGAACCCCCTGCAACTTGACTTTGAGCCGCAGTTTTTCCTTAAGGGGGCAAAGGGCACCTGTTCTAAGTATGCTCCTCCTAGTGGCACAATAGCCCACCCTGTGTTGCCCCGGGACCCTGGTACCTTTCCTGGAAACTCTTCTGGTGGACTCTCTCTCCGATGACCCTGACAGACTGCGGCGATGTGGCCTTGTTTGCCATACGCCCGGCACATTGCTGTGCAGAACCTGCAGTCCACGCTTTGTGTCGGCCTCCACACCCTACACATCGAGAGAAGGGAACTGCCTTGTCAACCGGGCATTGTGGTCTTCTTTCTGGTGGCTGCTATAATCAATTGATCTCTTGATCAGATTTGAAGTCTTCGATGGCCTTCAAGCCATCCTCACGAACTTGGTTGACTCTTAAGTAGTTCTCGACTCTCGCGATGTACAAGCTCCACCTCTTTGGATGTGTGATATCGAATTCTGAGAGTTTATCAAGTTTGGCCATGGTGAGTTGTTTTTGTTGTTTTCGGTCTTGCAATGCCTTGTGCTGCCAAGGCTTCTTTTAATCTCCCTGGAACAGTTCCTTGGGAGCGCTCTTCCTCCAGCATTTTCATACTGGCAGGAATGGGGGAGACGCAGCCCCAACCAAGGCATCGTCACTTGGCTTACCCCCTTAGTGACTCAGCTCTTTGAATTTGGCAGCACATCCCACCTTCATCGCCACTGTTAAGTTTGGTGCTCAGTGAGGCATCGACAAGGCAGCAGGTGAACAAACAACTCTTTATTTAAGGTTTAAACAGAAGCCTGAATAACTGCCGCTCCACCCCTATTTATACACTCAGCAACTAAGCGGCGGCCAATACGATTCAAGTATTAGTTCCCACTTTTAACACAAATAATTAACATGTAGACAGAAAGTCTGGCTCTTAACTGACAGAGTCTCATGACCGTTTTTTCAACATTTCCAAGTAATTCACTTCAATACATTACAGCTCATATAAACAATGGGTCCTTTATTGAGGCAGAGATACATAAAACTTCAATTCCATTTCTAAATAACTATCTCACTGTCCTTTATTCTTGGTTTAAATATCTTTCCAAAAGGTAGGAAAGGGAAATAAGTAAATAAGTAAGAAAACAGAGGACTTGGGGACCCTAGTCAAGCACTGGTGTTTGGTGACAGAATTAAAATAAAAAGAATGATAGTGGTCAGGTGTAGACAAAGTAATATATTCATGTACAAAATAGCTACTATCCATTTGAAAGAAGATAGTGGGCAAATGCACCTCTTCAACAAAAAGAATTAGAACAATTTATTTTGTTGTAAATGAGTCTGAAAAAGGTCTGTTGAGATTCTATTTCTTATTCTGTATAGCTAGTAATTTTCTTTCCATAGTCTGCTTCTAGTCTTGGTTTTCTATTTAAAAAGTAATTCTAACTTTTGTTCCTCTTTTTTAATTTTCAACTTTGAAATTATGGGAAAAAGCAGCTGTATAAAAAGTAATTAGATCAGTTTACAAAATAAAAAAAAATAAGAAATAACAAGCTTCATAATTGGTATTAATTTGATATGAATATTGTTAGCCAGTTTTTCTAATTTAGTGATAAATGAATTTACTGATATCTAGCTAATCTTACTGCTCTTCTACAGATTGAACATTATTCTTTCTAGTGTAAATATTTTTTTTTCCTGAAACTATTTACTTCCAAATTAATTTGTTGTATAGCATGAAACAAATTGTTTTTATACCTTGAATTTTCCAGCTTCAGACTGCTGTAATGCTATCTTTGTGGAAATATGCAGTCATCAAGTAACACGTCCTAATAGATTGTTGGCGGTAGCTGCATAGATTCTGCATCTAGTAAAAATAAGGGCAGTTTGCATGTAAAAGCCTAAGCCGCCTGATGCTCTCTCAGAAGAATTTTGCTTAATGAGGTATATGCAATGGTTGTCAAGCTGTTTATTTTCATTCAGTCTGCAACACAGTCTACAAAGAATTGTAACTGGTTATCGTATGTTTACTAGTCTGCTTATTGTCTTTTAACTGAAATGAAACATGGCTTTAAAAAATATTCTAAAGCAACAAGCATACTTCCTTTGCTTTTGAGGTAATTTGTGTGTTTTAATTTAATTTCTTCCAACAATAATAAATGTGTATTCTTATAAACAAAAGAAACATGTCAAAAAATCAACATACCAGTTGTAACAGCACCTTTAGTCTTGGTGTGCAACATTTATGCATGTACAAAAGGAATAGAGTAGTTTCTGTCACACTGCCACAACTGCCATCTTGACTTTTTTTTTAACCTCACTGAGGATACTGCAGCTTACTTCAATTTCATATTTGTGTCATATTACTACATTACAGGAATCTTACAACTCAGCAGAACGTGAAGATATCAATGTATATTTAATGTTATTTCTTAATGAAAATAAAAATAATTTTAATGTTTAGTATTGTTTTCAGTATTATTTTCTTCTGCCCAGCCTGTAGTACTGCAACAATAAAATTCTGCATGCATAGCTCTGCTCCATCTTCATCTAAAAGCATTCTTTAGACTGTATTAATATACTGTCAAAAAAGAGCCATATTACAGTACTTTTGTATTATGGTCACTGCCATAGCATTTAGGGCATACCACCAGATTCCAAAGGGATAGCTGTAAACTTTAGTGGGGTTGTGACACATCTTGCCTCTGCTTGCAAATGAGGGAATAAATAAACTAGTTTTTTTCTGTTGCTGCAGCCAAAACAGAAGAAACTCAAATATATTGTACTTAAAATAAATTTTCCATTTATAAAATGAAAGGATGTGTTTTGCTTATTTGTGTCTAGTTAAATCAGCAGTTCTCAACCTTTTCCGGGGCTTGACCCCGCGCCGCGCTTGCGCAGCGTGACGGGGGCGCATCGCGCATGCGCGGCACGATGGGGCGCATCGTGCTTGCGCGGCACGACGGGGCGCATCGCAAAGGGGGAAAAATGGCAGACCCCCCAAAAAATGGCCGACCCAAAAAAATGGCGGGCCCACATCGCGCATGCGCAGCGCAACAGCCCGCATCGCAAAGGGGAAAAAATGGCGGACCAAAAAAAATGGCGGACCAAAAAAATGGCGGACTGCAGTGTTTGGCGACCCCCGTGAAATGGTCGTTCGACCCCAAATGGGGTCGCGACCCACAGGTTGAGAACCGCTGAGTTAAATGCATAAAACTTTTTACTCATAAGTGGAAGAAATATTTATCAGACATAGATAGAAAATTTAATGACTCAGACGATAGCTTCAGGAAGAACTTCCCAAAACTTGCTTAACCCTTTCCTCCCTCCCCCCAAAAGCCATCTTGACTCCAGGTTGTTGAGTAGAGGAATGGAAGCAAGAAGGAAAGAAAATCTTTCTGCAGCTGTTCCCCTTGAACTGGGAAAAAAAAATCCTTCATTTCCAAACTACTGTACAGTACAAACCTACGCAACAAAATGGGCCTTTACAAGCTTTAGTTGTCTATCTAATGGCCTGTAGAAGGCAGTCTACAGTCTAGCTTTTAAGTACTAACTGAGTTCTACAGGAAGTTAGACAGCTAATGCTTACAAAGACCCAGCATCCTCCATTTTGTTGCACAAGTTTCTACAGTACAGCAGTCAGCTAATTTCTGGAGATGAAATTTTTTTCCCAGTTCAAAGGAAAAGCTGCAGAAAGATCTTATTTCCTTCTACTCTTCAGTTTGAAGTCAAAGTTTTAGAAGGGATAGAGATTGGAGAGGAAAGGTGAAGAATTTAGTTTTAGCAGCTAATTGGGGTGGGGGAGAGGGGAAGAGCAACCAGTCTGTCTCTTGCAGCTTTTTAAAATTTTGTTTTGTGGCTTTCTGGGGGAGGGAGGGGAGTTTAAGTAAGGGAAAGGTTTTGGGAAACTTATCCTGAAGCTATCACGTTTTATGCCAGGGTGCAGCTTCCCAAAACCTAACCAGAGGCAGGAGTGGTTTGCAGCTTTCCAATAGTCAGCCAGTCAGCGACCAGCTGATTGGCACAGAAAGCTCTGACAGCAGTCACCATGTGCGCAAGGAATGGTTGGGGTCCTGAAAATGACAGCGGCTTCCAGGTCCTATGGTCTGCTGTAAGGGTGAATGATCACAAGGCTACTAAAACTGACATAACTTTGAAATAGAGTAGTATGTAGTTTTTGAGTGTTGGTCATAACTTTGAACTATTATTAAGAGGCCTGTCATTGAGGACTATCTGTATACTACATTATTTTGGACAATACAAAAGTCTTAGATATCAGCTAAGAACAACTCCTCTTTTCAGATCACATGCTACCATTATTACATATTATTCACTGTTTTATAGTGTCTCACTTTCATGATTGTGGCCCATACAAGCATTGCAATGCTGTAGTATAGACATGTCAAACTCGCGACGTCACGTGACATCGCACAACATATCGGGATGGTTTTGCCATCGCCAGCAATGGGGGGGGGGCACAGCTTCCGGATGACGCGTTCAGCCCACGGGCCGGCAGTTTCACACCCCTGCTGTAGTACATTATATCAGTATTTTAAACTTAGATACGACATTCATATCTAGAATTAAAATACTGACCTTGTACTAAATGTTCAGGGATATATTTTAGTAAGCTATAGAATATATGGTCAAAACATGCACAATATGTTATTAATATTATGCTGGATTACATTCCTTAAATTGCATGACTTTTTCTTGAATGATATGGGCATTTTAAGTGACTTCATGAACAATTTCATGTAATATAACAAAATAAAATATTTTTGGATTCTTGAGTTGCTTGTCTTTGGAGCATAACACAGCTTTTAAACTATCTGCATGTTAGCCATATATTATAAATTGCATATAATGTATTGTTCTTGAGTTAATGGATTTAGTTTTGAAAGTGCCAAAACTTTGATCAATTCAGCTAAAATAACTGAAAGAAAACTTAAGGTTCCGTTGCATGCGTTAGAGATTGGCATGCTTTATTTACATTATGATAGGAAGCACGATCACTAATTAAATATTTTACTATCTACAAATAGAACAATGGCTCTTAAGAATAAAATAAAAGATCAGATAGACAGAAAACATTTGTGCCAGTAGATGTTAAGAGTACTTTATAAACTCTTTAACTAAGTTATGTATTCTATAATACATTCTACTATAACTTCTTAGCTTGGTATTCTGCTGGATTTGAACAAAATGTTAACTTTATTAAATTTTTATTGAAATACAGTATATATTTGTCATATACTGGTTTTTTAAATTTAAAAGATGAACATCATGAAAATTTAAAACAATTGTATACAGATCTAAACTTTTTCATGACTTTTTAGATTCGTAGACAAACAATTTAAAATCTATAAATACTTCATGTCATGTATAAGGAATTCTGAAGTAAGTTCCTAATTCAGATAATATTGGCTAATTTAGGAGAGTGAGCACATTTGAATACAGGGGAGCTTTTGCGTAAATGTTCTTAGAACAGGAACCAGTTTGATATAGCATTAAGGCATCAGGCTAAAAACTGGAAGATTGTTCTGGTCCTGCCTTCGCAACAAATACAACTGAGTAATCTTGGGCCAGTCATACACTATCATCTCTAAGAAGCAGGCAATGGGAAACCACTTCTGAAATCTTGCTGGGACAACTGCAGGGACTTGTCCAGGTTGTTGTAAAATGTCAAAACTGGCTTAAAAGCACCAAAAAAGAAAATTGTTCTTAGACTTGCTCTACAAATATTACTGAAAGCATAAGCTTGGTCATGGTTGTTATTGTGGGATTCTAGTTATGTCCCTATTCCTGTAGAGCTGGGGTTTCAAACTGGCGGCCCATGCACAGGCCACCTCAGCAAGGGCAAAAACCATCACAATACATCACAATACATCCAATGACGCAATCGAGTTTGAACCTGTGCTGTAGAGGATCTTGATGGGAAATTACTTTCCTGATTCTTCTATGAATTAATTGTCCAAAGTCAATCAAAAATAGCATTAAAGCCTTCCTGTTAGTAGTAGTATAAAAAGATAAAAAAACATAAATAAGTGATAACCAAGGACCTCTCAATAAATAATTTCCTGTATAGATTTTTTTATTTTTTATTTTATTTTAGGATTTCTATACCGCCCCCCTCCTGAAGGACTCGGGGCGGTGTACAGCCCAATTAAAAACATCAACATACAAAAAGTAAAATGATTAAAACTAGATTAAACAATTTGGCCCAGAATCGTTTAAAACCCAATACATTATCTTAAAAGCTGAATCCCCTAAAACAATTATGGCCTTGTTGGTACCGGAGCTACTATCCCAGGCTGGCTTGTCGAAAGAGATATGTTTTTAATTCTCGATGGAAGGAACGCAATTCCGTCATCATACGGAGTTCAGGGGGAGCTCATTCCAAAGCGTTGGAGCTCCCACAGAGAAGGCCCTCCCCCTGGGGGTCGCCAGCCGACATTGTCTGGCCGACGGCACCCTGAGGAGACCCGCTCTGTGGGAGCGTACCGGACGGCGGGAGGTATTTGCTGGCAGAAAGCGGTCCTGTAAATATCCGGGTCCGATGCCATGGAGCGCTTTAAAGATGGTCACTAACACCTTGAAACGCACTCGAAAGGCCGCCAGCAACCAGTGCAGCTTGCGCAGGAGCGGTGTTACATGGGAGCGCCATGACGCTCCGGTCACTACCCGCACGGCCGCATTCTGGGCCAGCTGAAGCCTCCAGGTGCACCTCAAGGGGAGCCCTATGTAGAGAGCATTACAGTAGTCCAGCCTGGAAGTGACGAAGGCATGAGTAACTGTACATAGCGAGCCCCGGTCTAGGAAGGGACGCAAGTGGCGCACCAGGCGAACCTGATAGAACATCCTCCTGGCCACGACCGTAAGATGGTCCTCTAAAGACAGCCGTGAATCCGGGAGGACTCCCAAGCTGCGAACCCTTTCCGCGGGGGCCACTGTTTCGCCCCCAACAGACAATGAAGGAATCAATTGACTAAACCTGGACGACGGTAGCCACAGCCACTCGGTCTTGGAAGGGTTGAGCTTGAGTCCGTTCTTCCCCATCCAGACCCGCACGGCCTCCAGGCACTGGGTCAGCATGGCAAGAGCATCGTTGGGGTGGTTCAGCGTGGAAATGTACAACTGAGTATCATCAGTGTACAGATGGTACCCCACACCAAAACCACGGATGATCTTACCCAGCGGTTTTACATAAATGTTGAACAGTAGGGGCAAGAGGACCGACCCCTGAGGTACCCCACATACGAGGGGTCTCGGGGTCGACCTCTGACCCCGTCAACACAGACTTCATCCGGCCGGAGAGGAAGGAGGAGAACCACCATAAAACAGTGCCCCCTATACCTAACCCCTCCAACCGTTGCAGCATGATACCATGATCGATGGTATCAAAAGCCGCTGAGAGGTCCAATAGCACCAGAACAGAGGAACAACCTGTGTACCGGGCCTGCCAGAGGTCATCCACCAACGCGACCAATGCTGTTTCCATGCTGTAGCCAGGCCTGAAGCCCAACTGGTGTGGATCCAGGTATAACGATTCCTCCAGGTGCCGCGGGAACTGTCGGGCAACTACGCTCTCGACAACCTTCGCAAGAAAGCGAAGGTTGGAGACGGGACGTTAATTTGATAAAACAGCTAGATCCAGGGTAGGCTTCTTAAGGAGGGGCCTCACTACCACCTCTTTCAAGGTGGCAGGAAAGACACCCTCACTTAAAGAAGCATTAATAATTGCCTGGAACCAGTCTCGTACCACCTCCCGGATGCCAACACCAGCCAGGAGGGGCATGGGTCCAATGAACAAGTGGTCACCCTAAGTCCCCCGAGCAACCTGTCCACGTCCTCGGGAGTCACGGGGTCAAACTCAGCCCAGATAACAGTCTCAAGACCAGACTCCGTCTCTCCCACCGGACATACCCAGTTGAAATCAAAGCCTTCCCGTATCTGAGCGATTTTATCATGCAGATATTTTCCGAAATCCTCAGCTCTACCCTCTAAGGGGTCTCCTCTCACCTCCTGATGAAGGAGGGAGCGGGTCACCCTAAACAAGGAGGCTGGGCAGTTATCTGATGACACGATAAGAGCAGTGAGGTAAGAACACTTCTCTGCTCTTATCGCCACTAGGTAGGACCTAATATGGTCTCTTACCAGTGTTCGGTCAGATTCGGCAAGGCTCGATCTCCAAAGGCATCTTTTCCGGCGTTGCATCTCTCTCAGCCCCTCATTATACCAAGGGGCCGATTGAGACGTACATCGAATCAGAGGCCGCAAAGGCACGACCCGATCTAGAGCGCCGGCTACAGCCCTATCCCAGGCTGCCACCAACTCTTCGACCGAGTCGTGTATCCGAACCTCAGGAATTGGCCTAAGCTCTGCCTGGAACCACTCGGGCTCCATCAGCCACCTGGGGCGGTACCATCTCACTGGTTCCGCCTCCCTGCGGTGGGGTGCAGTGGTCAGAAAGTCCAAGCGAAGGAGAGAGTGGTCAGACCATGGCAGGAGCTCAATAACTATATCCACTATACTCTGACCACTCAGCCACTGTCCAGAGACAAAAACCAGGTCAAGCGTGTTCCCCCCTGTGTGTGGGGGGCCTTGAATTACCTGGGTCAGGTCCAGGGCTGCCATGGAAGCCATGAACTCTCAAGCTTCCCGGGACATCCCGCCCACAGATGGCAGGTTGAAGTCACCCATGACTATTAGCCTGGGAACCTCAACCTCCACTGCGGCGATAACGTCCAGGAGCTCGAGCAGGGAGGTTGACACATGGCAGGGAGCCAGGTATGTAATCAACACCGCCCTCGGACCCCCAAGGTCCCACTTCACCAGGAGGGATTCACAGCCTGCCGTCTGAGGAACAGTGAACTCCCTCGGCCTGTAATCTTCCCTAATCACGACCGCCACTCCCCCACCCCTGCCCTGAGCTCTCGGCCAATGGAAAGCAAGGAAACCCGGTGGGCACATTTCCACTAGAGGGACACCGCCCTCCGGTCCCAACCAGGTCTCCGTTATACCTGCCAGGTCTGCTCCCCCCTCTGAAATTAAATCTTGAATGAGGGGGGCCTTATTTACCACAGACCTGGTGTTGCACAACATCAGCCTACAGCCAGGGCCCTGTGGTTCTGAATAACCCCAAGAACAGGTAGAGCCTTGGGGGTCGGAGCGCATGATCACTCGTAAACAGTGGGTACGTGCTCCCTTATTATAATACGGCCCCCTGCTCCCGCCATATCTGCCCCTCCCACTTATGGTACTAATTGGAACTAAATCAGCCTTAATCAGCTCCCCATCTGAACCCACAGGATTACATCCCCTTCCATTGCCTGGCCTATCTTCCAGTTCCAACAATTCCTTCCCCCACCCTAAATACCCCTTCCCCACCTCTACCCTCCCTTAAAACTTTCCTTAAAAAACTATTTAAAAAACCCCAAAGCCCCTTATTTGATGCATGCCATCTCTCAGGACTCCAAAGTCCATCCTCGAGATGGGCCCTTGATAAAGCAGAGGGCCATGATTGCGAGAGGGGGAAATCTCGCAATGCAAGAAGAGTCGATCTCAAGTAGGGCACCAGTCAGATAAAATACATTGATGGGGTCCAGCGAGAAACCAGGCAGTTCGATCTAAATTAAAATTCCAGAATTCCATAATTCCATAAGGGTGACAATCCTCTTTCTTCCTAAAAGAAGAAAGAGGATTGGAAAGTCCAAGAGGATACCAGTATGGCTTACGAATGAGGTAAAGGAGGTTATTGGAAAGAAGAAAAACTCATTTAAGAAATGGAAGGCTCTTCCTACCGAGGAGAACAGGAGGGATCACAAACTCTGGCAGACCAAATGCAAGGCGATAGTCATGAAAGCCAAGAGAGACTTTGAGGAGCATATAGCCAAGAATATTAAAAATAATAACAAAACCTTTTTAAGTACATCAGAAGCAGGAACCCAACCAGAAAATCAGTTGGGCCACTTGATGACAATGGTCAGAAGGGGATAATCAGAGAAGACAAGGAGATTGCTGAGAGGCTAAATGACTTCTTTGCCTCCGTTTTCACTGAGGAGGATAGAGAACATCTGCCTGCCACTGAATTAGTTTTCCCAGGGAGGGAAATAGAAGAATTAAACCTGATAGAGATAAACAAGGAAGATGTTCTTGCATGCCTTTCTAAACTAAACGTCAACAAATCGCCGGGTCCAGATGGCATCCACCCTAGAATACTCAAGGAACTCACGTGTGAAATTGCTGAACTTCTAGCTAAAATATACAATCTTTCTCTAAGATCAGGCACTGTACCGGAGGATTGGAGGGAAGCAAATATAACCCCGATCTTCAAGAAAGGATCCAGAGGTGATCTAGGAAACTATAGACCAGTCAGTCTAACCTCAGTTCCAGGCAAACTGATGGAAACCATTATTAAAGATAAAATTACAGGGCACATAGAAAAATAGGCATTGCTGAAAGAAAATCAACATGGTTTCTGCAAAGGCAAATCATCTCTTACTAACTTGTTAGAATTCTTTGAGGGTGTAAATAAATACATAGATAAAGGGGCCCCAGTTGATATTGTATATCTTGACTTTCAAAAGGCTTTTGACAAAGTTCCTCACCAAAGGCTCCTTAAAAAGCTCTCCAGCCACGGAATTAGAGGACAGGTCTTGTCCTGGATTGGTAACTGGCTAAATTGTAGGAAGCAAAGGGTGGCAACAAATGGACAATTCTCCGGATGGAAAGAAGTGAGAAGTGGTGTACCCCAAGGTTCAGTTTTGGGACCTTTACTTTTTAATTTATTCATCAATGATCTGGATGTAGAAGTTAATAGTGAGGTAGCCAAGTTTGCTGATGACACTAAATTGTTCCAGGTTGTGAAAAGTGAAACTGATTGTCGGGAGCTCCAGAAGGATCTCTCGAAATTGTGTGAGTGGGCAACAAAGTGGCAAATGCATTTTAACCTAAACAAGTGCAAAGTTATGCACATCGGGGCAAAGAACCCCAATTATACTTACCAACTGATGGGGACCAAACTTTCTGAGACAACCTAAGAAAGGGATCTTGGGGTTTTGGTGGACAGCTCAATGAAGATGTCAACCCAATGCGCAGCAGCAGTAAAAAAAGCAAATTCCATGCTTGGCATGATTAGGAAGGGAATTGAAAATAAGTCAGCAAGTGTTGTATTGCCTCTGTACAAATCGATGGTGAGACCACACTTGGAGTACTGTGTACAGTTCTGGTCACCGCACCTCAAGAAGGATATAATGGAACTGGAAAAGGTGCAAAAAAGGGCAACAAGAATGATCAAGGAAATGGAGCGCTTCCCTTATGAAACCAGATTGCAACGCCTTGGTCTGCATGGGATAGAAAAAGTGGATAGAGAAAAATTCTTTTCTCTATCACACAATACCAGGACAAGGGGGCACTCCTTAAAGCTCATAGCTAAGAAAGTGAGGACAAATAAAGGGAAATATTTCTTCACCCAGAGGGTCGTTGATTTATGGAATTCACTTCCTGAAGGGGTCGTGACAGCTGTCAGCCTTGACAGCTTCAAGGCAGGGCTAGATAGATTCATGGATGCAAAGTGTATCGGTGGTTATTAAAACGGATGTCCATGTGCCGCCTCTATGTTGGTTGAGGCAGGCAGGATTCCCTTGGGTACCATTTGTTGGGGGTCAAGGGAAAGGGAGGGTTTTGCCTTCTCTTTCTGCTCAAGATCCCCATGTACAATTGGTGGGCCACTGTGTGACACAGAATGCTGGACTCGATGGGCTTTGGCCTGATTCAGCATGGCTCTTCTTATGTTCTTATGTTCTTATGTAGTGATAACGAGGATGATGATGGAATTAAATGATCCAGGCAGGGAAAAGCCCCTATGTTCCATCCTGCTCCGTTAATCCATAGTCTACAAGTTTGAAATATGTGCTGCCAGGGGCAAGGACCTGATCTCTAAAAGGGGGTCCATAAAGGCAGCACCAAAGTCAGAGTCCGGGATTATATTTCATCAAGGCTATTTACTGCCCACCTGATGGTGATTCCACTTTCCTATTCCGTATACAAACTAACAGGACGGGGGAGGCCACTACGATTCTTCCATTTGGCCTCATTGTTGATCACTCTTCATCGGGGAGGAGGAAGCATGACAACGCTGTTTCCCTCACCATAAATCCACAAGTCCAAGCTCCACGCTGCCCCTCTACATCACCCGCAACCTCCAGCTGTCTTCCCAGGACTGCCGGCCAGCAAAATGGGGGAGGGGGGCACCAAACTCTTCCCTTTTACGGCGGCCACTTACGCCACTCAGCTGCCCAACAAAGCCGCACTTTCATATGGTGGTAGGGAGGGGGGTGGTAAGGGGAGGGGAAGGGACCAAGCCATTTCCCATCACAGATAGTCTTCCGAGAAACAGAAGCGTCTCCGCAGAGATATAAAAGCCTCATCCGAGAAACAAAAGCCTCTCAACAGTCCTCTCACCCTTCCACAGATCGCTCGTTCACATAATAGGAGGAGGGAAGGGGGGAGCCACCGCCAAACTCTTCTCCCTCGCGACGGACTCTCATCCAAACTCCCAAACTGGCTCCACACTCCATCAAGGCCAAAAGGGGTGGAGCACGCCGTCACAATCCCCCAACTTCGTTTGCTCATTCCGGAAAGGAGGAAACCAACGAATGTACCTCTGGAAAGCCAAGATGTTCCGCTGCCAGAATCCCCGGGGTCCTAGATGTTTCTCAACCCCCCCCCCCGGGGAGGTCTCTAGCCATCCCCCATCAGACGCCCGGCTACTCCTACAGAGATGCGTCCACCATCTTGCGCATGCTCACCATCTTGCCTCAAAAACGGTCCCTTTCAGGGATCAACTTTAAGTTTCAGAACAGATTGTGTTATCGCCGATACTCGAAGCAAAACACCAAGTTTTCAGTGCTCTGCCTTGGACAGATTAGTTGTTTACCCAGACCCTTCTCTAGATCAGAGGGAGAGTGCTCTTGCAATTAAACTAAAAAACAGTGCTTGAAAGGTAGAAATATATGGGTTTTTATGTGACATGTTTTCTGTCATTCTACTTTGTAGCAGAAAGCTATCTGCTTGAATGGTTATCTAGTCCAAGTCCAGTTTTAAATTGTAGAGCTATAAGAAGGGAACACTTTCAACTTTGGCAGATAAGGCATACTGTTTTCCAGTATAGCTGGATGCCCATTATATATGTTTCTGAGGAGGCAGACTCAGTTATTAATCAATGAAACTCTGGAGAGCAACTCGGAGTAATGCTTACAGGTTAGTTAAATGGATGGCTAGTAGGAAAGTGTAGAAAATAGGGAAGATGATAGAAATATTTAAGGACCATTAACTTGATAAAAGGTACTGAAAAACTTTTTAAGCCCTAAGAAACATGATAATATCCATAGTAACTTAGACAAATGCTTCCCTTATTCTAGTGATTAAGGCATCAGGCTAGAAAGTTGGAGACTGAATTCTAGTCCCACCTACCCATGAAAGCCAGCTGGGTGACTATGGGCCAAACACTTTCTCTCAGCTCAACTCACCTTGAAGGGCTGTTGTTGTGGGGAAAATATAAGGAAGAAGGTGTTTTGGTTATGTTTGCTGCCTTGAGTTATTTGTAAAAATAATAAAGATGGGATACAAATAAATAAAAAGAGGGAGGGGAAGATACAACAAAATCAGATTTGCAAGAGTCTGTCATTATAGCCAGCAGGGCTTTTTTTCTCATAGAATGCCCAGAACAGAGTTCCGGCACCTTTTTTGGATGGAACCTTATAGGGTAGGCAAGGCGGGTTGTATGACGTGTGTGAGTTCCGGCACTATTCTGACTCTGAGTTAAAAACACCTTCTTTAAATCAAGTCAGATAGACAACTCGGTAGAAATTGTTTTATAACAAAAGAAATATTTATTATCAGAAAGATTACTTGCATTCATGCTGTGGCTTCTTGGAAATACGTCCTTTGTCCATTCCTACAGGTAAACGATTGATGCTCTCCTCCATACCATCTTTATAACAGTGCAGGCTCATCATGGTGACATCTGATGGCCCATGCTTCTTTCAGACAAAGACCTTCCAAACTGGCTTGTGTCCAGGAAGTCTCCAATGACCTTTGATACTCCTCCCACTGACCCATCAACATACCTAGCATTTAACCCAATAACTGCCAGATATTCTAACATACTGATACATGCTCACTAGTTAGGGTTACATAGAGCTATACGAGGTTATATAGAGCTATACGGTTCAGAATAGGCAACTTTTTTTTTTTTTAGAAAAAAAGCACTGATAGCTAGTATCAATAAAGTAGTCCTGTATGGGGCCAAAACCAAGAATGATATGTAACAATTCTTCCAAGCTGAATATTTTATTGTTTCACAGCTATAGATCTTGCCAAACTGAGAATTCTACTATATGCATGTATAATATACTTGGTAAACTATTAGGGAAGGGCTGTCTTCATCCTCTTTGTCTCCACATAATATTTGGACTAAGTTGCCTCTTACCCCTTCTACCTCCTCTCATCTGGGAATCCATCTATTCGTGACATTCCATCACATGGTCTTCCTGCAGAGGTGATTTCCTGTTGTAGTTTACCTATTGGACTGACAGAAATTGTGTGACAGTATTACAACCACCAAAGAAAAAATATCAGTGAAAATAACAGTTGCATAGGAAGCAGTAGCAGATCCTCTTCAGGTAGCCATAGGTTTAGTCAACTTGGGCTGTTTTTGGAGTCAGAACTTCATGACCACCATGTAAAAACAAATAATTACCTGGTAGAAATTATAATATAACCTGAAGATGCTAACCACAAATTGCTCTGCTGATTATATCCACTATTCACCAGAGGAACTTACCAGAGGCATCATTTCTGGAAAACCCTGTAATCTAGCCTCGGGATATGCTGGAACAAGTTCATGCAAGATGCAGACATTCCTTAGTTTACTATCTAATCTTAGATTATAAAATTGATTTTTCATAATTCAGTCCATGCTATAGATTATGCCATTATTATTTCCCCCAAATATATTGTGTGAACTATGTCCATATTCATTATATCTTTTATCAGCAACAACCCTGAAATTATAAAAGAAAAGAATGGCAAGATCTAGGTCACATACAAGGCAGTTTTTAATCTTGCTGGAGGAAGAAAAACATGTGAACTGATTAAAAAAGAAAACAAAACAAAATCAAAAAAAGCTTTAATCAGTGTAACTGTCAAGCTAGTGCAACTCTAAAATCCTTGGTTTACACAGAAACATCACACAGACAAGAAATTTATTTCTGACTAAACACAAAGAACTCCACATTTTCTTTTTAAGTATATTTTATTTGAAAGCACAGCACAAAATATATTCTTTTATTTGAAAGGAAAGTTTCAGGCTGGATATTTCTAAACTTTTCCAGCTTTTCCAATTTGTTGACAAAATGTGAATTATTTTGGAGCTGTGTCCCTGTGGCTTGTCATGTCAGTTATTATATTAAAAAATTACTTTAAAATGCTTTGACACTGAACTTTATGAATTTATTCCATCTGACCTTGTCTCAGTTATTTGCCATTCTAGCACATTTGCCTTGTGCAACGCTAAAAAAAACCCTGTAGCAAAAGACCTAGCATTTATGTGCTTACGAATAAAGAATCTGCTTTAAGTAAAGAAATCAACATGCTTGTCTCAAAGTCCATTTTCTCTCAGATGGTTTTCTTTCTGCAGAATTCCTCATAAAATGCTTCCATGTATTTGTTTTCTTTTTAATTCAGTGAAATGAACATTTAAAAATATTTGTAAATTATCCTTTTCTCTGCACAATTTAAGTTAATAAAATTAATATACAAAGTTTCAGAATTGTTATATCTAAACTAATATTGTGGCTATATTGTCAATCAGTCACTGTCTTCAAAACATCTTCACTCTTTTTGTTACTTTTCTTTGGTTTTCTTCCTTTATTTTTTTATTTTGAAGGAAAGAAACATGAAGTTTAGTTTCTAGATTTTTAATTGATTCAATTTCGGTTTTGTTTACCCTTTAATTCAAACTACAATGATTATTGCTAACAATAATAGCATAACAAATATTGTTCATAAAATGGGCTTTTGGTTGAGCATCACCTTTACTTTTCATGAAACTGTCTGACCATTATATTCACTTGATCTAAATGGGTTATAATGCCAGTATAGGATTGGAATTCCTGATCATGTCTTTATCCCATATAATAGTGCAGGAATTTTTTATAAATATTGGTAGCAAAAAATGCTAACATTTGAATGAAAAAGCCATGGGACCTGTACACATCCATGCCAAATTCTAGGTTTCTGTTCTGCTAAAGCAGACATGTCGAACACAAGGCCCGGGGGCCAGATGCAGCCTGCGGAGTGGTTTCATGTGGCCCGCGAAGCCATCCTGGAAACAGTGAGGGAACGGCTCCCGCTGTCTTGGCCTTGTCCCAGGCCGGCTGGGAGCCAATGTACAATTTTGTGGTGGCCATCTATGCTGAAATGCATTCAGTCTTAGCTCCACAAGGCCATCTAGAAACAGCGAGGAACCAGCCCCTGCTTCGTCGGCCTCACCCCCTGGGTGCATGCTGGGGAGGTGTCACCCTTTGTGAGGAATGAAGAAATGGACCATGCCTTGGCGCTTACCCCGGTCCCACCCCCTTCGCCAGAGACCCTCAGATCTGTCCCACTCCTGCCCAGGCCCCCACAGGCACCCTTGACATGAACGATGTAGAGCTGGCCATGCCCACCCAGTAGGCCACACCCACTCCATCCACACCCACCCAGTAGGCCACACCCACCCGGCTCCCCGAGGACAACCACAATGCTGATGCGTCCCTCAATGAAATTGAGTTTGACACCCCTGTGCTAAAGTGTTTGTGTCATCTGCTTCTTACAGTACTGAGAAGTTACAGCTTCTTTGATGACTGAATTGTGCAAAAGAATATGTATACTCAAGTCTTTGTGCTATATGTTTATTTAAATCTTGTAGAATTCTGAAGCAACATGATATTAACTTCTTCTAATGGCATAATTGATATCCTCAGAAGGTTTCATGTTGGATGATGTATTAGGAAGCAAGCATCAATTATGATAACATATTATATAAAAAAGCTATGCTATCCACAATTATGCACCATATTAAACCAAAATATGTTTGTGGTTTATCATGTCATGTGAAGCCAGCCTTTGGTTTGATTTATGGATTAGAATATTATGTGAATCCAACAAGTTATAGTTTATGAATTAATCATGGTTAAACAAACCATGATCTAATAAAATGAATATACCAGATCTATACAATAGAATGAGAATGACCACAGAATTTAAAAGAAGTTACAGAAACAGAAATTGAAATTAAAAAAATCATACAGATTCAGTAGAACTGATTATAATTAAAGTATTTTTATAAAATGCAGAAAATACTACTTTTGTCTTTCTAAGTCCATTTATTTTTTTAATGATATTTTATGTTTATGTTTTTTCTTAGACGGCTTGATGCTAACCATATTAGCTTCATACCTCCCAACTGTTTCAGTGGCTTGGTGTCACTCAGATACCTGTGGCTAGATGATAACTCTTTGACTGAAATTCCAGTGCAAGCTTTCAGAGGTTTGCTAGCACTACAGGCAATGACTCTTGCACTCAACAAAATCTACTACATTCCAGATTATGCTTTTCGAAATCTCTCCAATTTAGTAGTGCTGTAAGTTTGTATTTGACTTTAGACATAAAATTTAATTAACTTTCAAGAACTTCAGCTACTGACTTCATGAAAGTATGTGTTTAATATAAACCTAGTTCTTTTAGTAGAGCAGCAAATATTTAAGTCCAAAACCTGGTTAATGAAGCCAATTGAATGCTAACATGAGGTAAAAAAAATCCTGAAGCTGAAAATACTGAGATTGATCTTTGTATTTTATTTTTGTATATTTTATTTTGGCAATATGTTTATAAAAAACTTTATTGCAGTTTAATCCTGAGATTAGTTGCATTAGAAAATAAATATTTTGGGGTACAGTATTTTGCCTTTTTTCTACCTTATTTCAAAATAATTGTACCCTACCAAAAAGTTACGTAAATGTTCAGAATAGAAGAATCCTAACTGTTAAATGTATTGAAACTGATGTAGTCCCTAGCCTTCCACTCCCCATTGTAGTTAGGTTGGGTTGCTGCATTGGCTTGGGGCAGGGATATTAACATTTTTTAGTGGACTGTCCTGTCTGCATATTAAAAAAAAAGTGAGAATGGGAGAAAAGTTAAAATGAATTAGTTAAAATGAAAATATATTAAGCATAGTAACCTTGATTTCGCTCCATGTATTTAATGATTTATCTTTCTGTTGCATAAACAATTATAGTTTTACAGCAGTTCTACTTTACTGGGAGAAAGGGAAGATATACATAAATTGTAAAACTAAGTAGAAACTTAAAATATTGGAGAAACATGAGGATTATTATAAGAATCATGTATGGTATTGACTTGAAGACTTTTACGTTTAAGTTACTTGTGTAATCTCTGCACGCCAGTGTTATGTATTATTTCATCATGCTGCCTAATTGGATCTGCGGTACATAGTCTTGTACAAAAATCAAAATTCATTCATTCATTCATTCAATTTCTATAGAGGCCCATATCAATGACTTACAATTCAAAAACTATATTACAATTAAAACAATAAAAACATTTTAAAACAGTGCAAAACATTCAAAATAAATATACATAGCAGCTTAGATACTTGGCCAGTTAGCAATATGGAGTACTTCATACATTCAGTACCCCAGGCTTGGGAACACAGCCAGGTTTTTAGAGCCATACAAAAGACTAACAAGATTGGGGCAATTCTAATCTCCGATGGGAGGATGTTCTACAGAGTAGGAGTCACTGCAGAAAAGCCTGTCTTCTAGTCCCCACCAGCTGACACTCTTTAACTGATGAGATCTGCAGCATACCTATTCTGCTAGATCGATTTGGATGTGTAGAGAGTTATGGAAAAAAAATGTGATCCCCAGATAACCCCTCAGGTAACCTAAGCCATGTAGGGCTTTAAAAGGTGGCAACCAACATCTTGAATTGCACCCAGAAACATATCAATAGCCAATGCAGCTCACACAGAAGTAGAGTTATTGTGCTGTATACCTAGCACATTGACTATCCATGCAGCTGCATTCTACACCAGCTGAAGTTTTCAAATATTCTTCAGAGGCTGCCTCATGTAAAATGTGTTGTAGTGGTCTAAACAAGAGGTTATAAGGGTATGAATTACTATGGATAAGACCTTCTGATCAAAGAATGGATGCAACGGACACAGCACCTGAAGGAGTGCAAAGGCCCTTCTAGCCAAGACTGTCACTTGTTCTTCAAGCAGGAGCCGAGAGTTTAAAAGGACTCCCAGCTTGTGTACAACCCCATCTGGAACTAAAGATGGAAGAACCTTGTCTCTGGAGGATCCAAATATTGACAGCCACTCATATCTTGTTAAGGTTAATATAAAGGGACACAGAGTGGTATGTGTGATAAGACATGATTCTGATTTCATATCTCACATTGGTTCAAAAATACAAAAATAGATTCTTATAAGTAATAGGATCCCTTATGTGATACTTTCCTTAAAATGTTCTCATTTGACGTGTAGGATATAAGAAATATTTTTAAAAGTAAATGTATAAAGAAATATTTGTTATTTAATAACAGTATGTCCAGATGGTTCACATTCAGGCACTTGCTAATCCCCCATAGCCAGATATTTAGCTATTTGTTCTTCAGTCAGTTAACAAGAATAACATGCAAAATAATCAATTATAATGTCTGGTCTCCTTTGCTGTCAACCTTCTATATGATAGGCCATTTTGAAGGTACCTAACTGGAGGGAAGTGTCCTGGTGGTCTTTGTTTCATTGGCTTTAATATGTTTCAAGGGATCATAACACATCGTATTTCTGAAATAAGTAATTTGGGGATGGATAACAAGTTTCTGTGGGATAGCCACTTTGATTTGGGGGAGTGCTCAGTAGTTCTTATTACCGTGAGAATGGCACTGGAAGAAATTTGAGCTTGTGGTAGAATCATCCTTGCTACGGTAGTACAGTCAAAAGAGTATTGAGAAAACTAAGAATAATCGATAGGGGAAATTAATGCTAATGATGCTTTACAAGTTTGAGAGAAACAGCCATACCTTGGAAAATATTCTAAAACCAAAGCCAAGGAAAGCAATGGCAAGCCATTCTTGTGTTGCTACTACTATTTGGACATGTGACTATAATATTTAGGCAGTTATGGGTGCTGATAAAACTTCAAGGTTGAAAAGCACTGTAAGGATGAGAATGAAGTTTCCTTGAGTACATTTAAAGATGATAGCATGGCTATGCTAAAGCTGCAAAACAGTGCTATCATCACATTACAGATTTGGAGTAGAGTAATAAGAGTATCTACAAGAGGAACTAATAAAAACTGTTTTCTTGAAGTGATGATCAGTAAATAAAAACTCACAAATTTTGGGCATATACTATGAGCAGATAATGAGCTAGAAAATATTTTACCTTGACAAACTTAAATGTAAAAGAACATTAAATAAAGTGCATAGACAGGAAGATAGAGATTACTGAAATTTTACTATAGATAACTAGTGTAAGCATTTGTACACAGAATGGGATTTGGTCTTGACTGAAGGTTGAGGTGTATGTTGAGGTGTAGGTAAGAAAAGAACATGAGCAATATAAGAAGAGAAGTCATGAAAATAGAAATTGTTCATTTAAGCAGATTAGGAGCCAAATGAAAATGCAAATAGATGAGCAATTGGTAGAATCTATTCTGTACTATACAGATGTTTGTAAAAATAATTTTCACAAATGATGGGAGAGCAGGGGTAACCATTAAAATGTTTTCCTTGGTTGTAGTTTTCTATACATAATTTTTTCCTCATATTCTGAATGGTCTGCTTCAGGCATCTCCATAACAATAGAATCAACTTCTTGGGAAAGAAATGCTTCGATGGCCTCCATAGCCTAGAGACTTTGTGAGTTGACCTTTTTTACATGCCTTTTCCAGTATTTCCATTGATATTCTGCAAATCTTTTTTTTAAACCCTAAATAAAGATTTAGAGAAGTTTCTAATGTTGACTCTATTGTTAAATTCTTAAGGATGCAATCTAATCCACACTTAAATGGAAACCAGTTTTCCTCATTTTATTTTCCTTTAATTTATAGGATTGCTTTGCTATATATTAGCTTTTTTATTTTATAGACAATGGGTATTTGAAAAAGCTAATGGATATGTACTAAGAGAATAATCAATATCTCTCTGTTGACTAATTAAATTTTTGATCTTCGAAAAATTTGGCCAAGATTAAACTATAGTTTTGTTCATATTTGTAAAAACAGGTTTTACGTATGTAGTAAAAATTGCAAAGACTAGTAAAAACATTTTTCTTATTTTTTCTTTAAGGTTAATTTAGTAAACTGACATGAACTTTAAGGATGATAGAGCATAACTTACTCTGATCAACTTAATCAAAAATAGGGATTTAAAGTTGAGGAGGGCAGATTAATCAAGGAGAATATAACAAAATATTAAATAAATGCAAATATCAATTATATTTATAAAAAATCATTAATGGGCATGGGTCCAATCTACTTGAGGAACCATCTCACCACAATGAGACTGGCCCATCCCACTCATGATGGCAGAGGAGGCATACCATGAATCCTGTCAGCCAGTCTGGAACATCTTATCCCCTGAGATGAGACTGGTTCCCACCCTCCTAATATTTTGTAAGAGCCTTAAGACCTGACTCTGCCAGATGTCTTGGACATCCAATGGGAAAGTTTCATACTGGAGGTGGTTGATTAATTTAAATTCAATCCCCTTCCCTCTCTCTTGTGCCCAGCTCCCTTCTTTGCCAGCTTGTGTCCATAATTTTATCAGCTAATGTTTTTATCTGCTGTGTTCTTACGATGGATGATATTAATGTTTTTCAGAGTTGTTGGGTACGAGATGGGTGGCAAATACATTTTATAAATAAAAAAATGTATAAATCTAAAAATGCAGTGCAAAACAGATAAACTCTTTCAAATATGAAGATTAGGTAGCATCTAACGAGGGGTGTTTTTTTTCCAATTTAGAGATTTAAATTACAACAATCTAAATGAATTTCCCACTTCTATCAATGTCCTCAGAAACCTGAAAGAACTGTGAGTACAGAATTGATCTTCAGCTCCTCAGTTTCCAGTGTTCATTTTGATTCAGACTTGATTCAGACTTGAACACTGGGTGCTATCTAACAAAATGAAAGTCAGTGGTGAAAAAAGCAAGGCTCTACATTTAGGCAAGAAAAACCAAATGCACAGCTATAGAATCTTGCTCAATGGGGGTATCTTGCTCAATAGCAGTAACTGTGGGAGGGACCTCGGAGTCCTAGTGGACAATCACCTAAATATGAGCCAGCAATGTGCTGCAGCTGCCAAAAAGGCCAACACAGTGCTAGGCTGCATTAACAGAGGGATAGAATCAACATCACGGGAAGTGTTAATACCACTATACAATTCCTTGGTAAAGCCACACTTGGAATACTGCATCCAGTTTTGGTCACCACGATGTAAAAAAGATGTTGAGACTCTAGAAAGAGTACAGAGAAGAGCAGCAAAGATGATTAGGGGACTGGAGGCTAAAGCATATAAGGAACGGCTGCTGGAATTGGGTATGTCTAGTTTAATGAAGAAAAGGATGAGGGGGAACATGATAGCAGTATTCCAATATCTCAGGGGCTGCCACAAAGAAGAGGGAGTCCAGCTATTCTCCAAAGCACCTGAAGTCAGGACAAGAAGCAACGGGTGGAAACTAATCAAGGAGAGAAGCAACCTAGAACTAAGGAGAAACTTCCTGATAGTTAGAACAATTAACCAGTGGAACAACCTGCCTCCAGAAGCGGTGAATGCTCCAAAACTGGAGGTTTTTAAGAAGGGACTGGACAGCCATTTGTCTGAAATGATATAGGGTTTCCTGTCTGAGCAGGGGGTTGGACTAGATGACCTCCAATGTCCCTTCCAATGTTACTATTATGATGATGATGATGATGTCCTGACATATTTATTATCACAGTTCTACAGCAAAAATCACTGCCTATTTTTCAGAATATACATTTCATTTCAGCTTTTGTAGATATTGTTTTTTTAAATTGGTAATTCTAGTTGTCTGAAATGAAAATGCAGGGATAAATTATAAAAAAGCAGCATACTCTGATTCATTGAGGCTATCTGTAGTAGTGGAATATTTGGTTAATGTCCTAGTACAATTTTAGAATTGTAATGCAATATCCTTACAAATATTAAATTAGATTATTGTTAAATATGGAATATGGCTGCGAAGGGGGCTCTTGACCGGATTGCGCCGCTGCGACCTCTCTGTGGTAGCAGACCCAGGAGATTTCCTTGGTTTACTGAGGAACTCAGGGGGATGAAGCGCCAGAAGAGACGTCTAGAGAAGCAATGGAGGAAAAGTAAATCTGTATTTGACCGAACACTATTAAGATCTTATATTAAGACTTATCAGGTGGCGCTCAAGGCGGCAAGATGCGCGTATCATTCTGCCTTGATCGCATCTGCGGAATCCCACCCAGCCGCCCTGTTTAGGGTGACTCGCTCCCTCCTTAATCGGGGGGGTTGATGCACCCTTGCAGGGTAGTGCTGAGGATTTTAATAAGTTTTTCGCAGATAAAATCACCCAGATTCGGATGGACCTTGACTGCAATTGGAATGCAGTGTCGGCTGACAATGAGTCAGTGGAGATGACAGGGACTCATCTTGATCCTGTTGTGTGGATGGAGTTTGACCCTGTGGCACCCAATGAAGTGGACAAGGCCATTGGAGCTGTGAGTTCCGCCACCTGTTTATTGGACCCGTGCCCCTCCTGGCTGGTTTCAGCCAGCAGGGAGGTGACACGGGGCTGGGTTCAGGAGATTGTTAACGCCTCTTTGAGGGAGGGGTCCTTTCCGTCTCCCTGCAAGGAGGCAATTGTGCACCCCCTCCTCAAAAAGCCTTCCCTGGACCCAGCTGTATTAAACAACTACCGTCCTGTCTCCAATCTTCCCTTTATAGGGAAGGTTGTTGAGAAGGTGGTGTCACTCCAGCTCCAACGGTCCTTGGATGAGGCCGATTATCTGGGCCCTCAACAGTCAGGATTCAGGCTCGGTTACTCCACGGAAACTGCTTTGGTCGCGCTGACAGATGATCTCTGGCGGGCCCGGGATAGGGGATTTTCCACTATCCTGGTGCTACTTGACCTCTCAGCGGCTTTCGATACCATTGACCATGGTATCCTTCTGCACCGACTGGAGGGGTTGGGGGTTGGGGGCACTGTTTTGCAGTGGTTCACCTCCTACCTCACTGGTCAGTCGTAGTCGGTGTTGGCGGGGGGTCAGAGGTCGACCCCTAGGTTCCTGCCTTGTGGGGTCCCTCAGGGATCGGTCCTCTTCCCTCTGCTGTTTAATATCTACATGAAACCGCTGGGTGAGATCATCCGACAACACGGGGTGAGATATCATCAGTATGCTGATGATACCCAGGTTTACATCTCCACCCCGTGTCATTTCAGTGAAGCAGCGGAAGTGATGTGCCGATGTCTGGAGGCTGTTAGGGTTTGGATGGGTGCCAACAAGCTCAAACTCAACCCCGACAAGATGGAGTGGCTATGGGTTCTGCCTCCCAAAGATAACTCAATCTATCTGTCCATCAGCCTGGGGCGGAGCTTTTGACCCCCTCAGAGAAGGTCCGCAACTTGGGCGTCCTCCTCGATCCACAGCTAAATTTGGAACATCATTTTTCGGCTGTGGCGAGGAGGACATTTGCCCAGGTTCGCCTGGTGCATCAGTTGCGGCCCTATTTGGACCGGGAGTCTCTTCTCACAGTCACTCATGCCCTTATCACCTCGAGGCTCGACACTGCAATGGTCTCTACATGGGGCTACCTTTGAAAAACGTTCGGAGACTTCAGGTAATGCAGAATGCAGCCGCGCGAGCAGTGTTGGGCTTGCCCAGAAATGCCCACATTTCGGCATCACTCCGCGAGCTGCATTGGCTGCCAATTGGTCTCCGAACCCAATTCAAAGTGTTGGTTATGACCTATAAAGCCCTACATGGCATCGGACCAGGTTACTTACGGGACCATCTGCTGCCCCATGAATCCCAGCGGCCGGTTAGGGCCCACAGAGTCGGCCTTCTCCAGGTCCCGTCAGCCAGACAGTGTTGCCTGGCAGGGCCTAGGGGAAGAGCATTCTCTGTTGCGGCCCCGGCCCTCTGGAACCAACTTCCCCCGGAGATCCGTGTCACCCCCACCCTCTCCGCCTTTCGTAAATTACTTAAAACACACCTCTGCCGGCAGGCTTGGGGCAGTTAACATCTTGCCCCTAGCCAGTGTATGTCTCTGTGTATGTTGAATGATTGGTTTTTCTTTTAAATTAGGGGTTTTTATATATATGTATTTTTAACTGTTGATTTCTATTATGTTGTGAGCCGCCCTGAGTTCTCCGGAATAGGGCGGCATAGAAGTCAAATAAATAAATAAATAAATAAATAAATAAATAAATAAACAAACAAACAAACAAACAAACAAACAAACAAACAAACAAACAAATAAATAAATAAATAAATAAAAAGTCTTGGAATAAGTGCATTAAATAATATAAGTAGATTAAACAGTAAAAACATTTCTAGAGAAATTTACATTGTTAAACATATTTGTGTCTCTGTTATGGTTTGTAGTTTGAAAGATACATTATATTTTGCCAACTGAATCTGCTTTCTAATATCTGAAACTGGGATGGCCAAAATTGGTTCTCCTACCTCTTCTTCCCCATGTCATTACTTACAATATACACCAAGATGTCCTGCTAAATGTGGTGGGTTCCTTTTTTCTATAGAGAGGAGGGGAAGAGTAAACATAGTATTTCCATTAGCCTACCGTGTTTCTCCAAAAGTAAGACGCTGTATTACTTTCTTTTTTTTGTATAAAATTTTATTGATTTTTATAATTATAAATAACAAAAGAGAGAAAAATCACATTAAAGCAACTCAACTGAATAAAAAACGTTTACAACTTTTTCAATCACAGGAACAAAACATTAAGTTAACTGTGGGTATTGCTCTGCGGCACCCCCCCACCACATCCCCCTCCTTCTTTCTCCCTACCTCTCTGTCCACCCACCATCTCTACCCCCACTCTCTCCTCCCCCTCATACCACCTCCCTACTTCCCTCAACCTTCACTCCTCAATCACATCCCCTCCAGATGTGGTACAAGGTGCCGCAGAGCAACCCATCCTTTATCAAATATCATGTTACAGTTAAGAAGATTATAGAAACCCCTCCACCCCCACCCCCCCACCCCCGACTTCCCAAACTGAATACAGGGTAAAAAAAACACAAGAAAACCCACTAAACTACACCAAGATATTATATAAATCCTATTAACAAATTTAACTACATTTTTCAATCCAACATATAAATATTTAGCTATATACTAAATACAATTTCTTAATTGATATTTCCTTTGTATATAATCTATCCATTTTTTCCAGTCCAACATATATTTTTCATTTGAATGGTCCTTCAAATATGCGAATATTTTAGCCATTTCTGCCAAATTAATAACTTTTAAAGTCCATTCTTCTATAGATGGTAATTCTGGCGTCTTCCAATATTGTCCCACCAACAATCTTGCCGCTGTAATCAAGTTCAAAATTAAATTCATCTCTATGGTGCTACAGTCTTTTATAATACCTAACAAAAACAACTGTGGTAAAAATTCAATACGCTTTTTCAATATATTTTGAAGTATCCACCATATTTTTATCCAAAAAGCCTTAATTTTTCTACAAGTCCACCATACATGAAAATAAGTAGCATCCATAGATTCACATCTCCAACACTTAGGTTGTATATTCGGGTACATAGATGATAATTTTTTCGGGTCTAAATGCCATCTATAAAACATTTTATAAAAATTCTCTCTTAAATGTTGCGCTTGTGTAAATCTTACATTTTTAACCCAGATCCTCTCCCATGTTTCCATCATAATTGGTTGTCCAAAATTATGTTCCCACTTAATCATACAGTCCTTAACTAATTCAGTTTCAGAATCAATTTCAATTAATGCATTATATAGTCTTTTAATATGCATAGGCCTTTGATCTCTAACTTGTTTAATTAAATTTTCATCTGTTGAAGAAAAGCCTATCTTAAAATCTTTTGCCATCTAGTCTGCAGTTGTGCATATGTAAACCAAGTATGAACTATTCCTTCTTCCTTTAACGTATTCGATGATTTCAATAAAAACACATTCCCTTCTTTAATTAGGAGTTTCTCATAAGACACCACATCTTGAATTTGTTGTCTATTTATGCTCTCTATTGCGTGCCTGGGAACTGTCCAAAGAGGAATCTTTTCGTTTAACTTGTAGTAAAACTTTTTCCAGACACGCAGCAGAGCACTTCTCAGTAGGTGCTCTTTGAAACTCCTATCCACCTTTTTGTCATAAACTAAATATGCATGGAAACCATATAGTAAACTGTACCCTTCTATATTCAATATTCTATCCTTAGTTAAATTAACCCAGTCACTTATCGCTACTAAAACAGCAGCATAGTAGTATAACTTAAAATTGGGCATTTTCAAACCACCTCTTTCCCTTGTATCCTGAATAATTTTCAGTTTAACCCTCGGTTTCTTGCCGTTCCAAACAAATCTATTAATACCTTTCTGCCACTCCTCCAAATTCTCATTCTTTTTAAGTATAGGTAACATTTGAAACAGAAATAAAAATTTTGGCAATACATTCATTTTAACTGCCGCTATCCTTCCCAACATAGATAATTGTAATTTTTTCCATTTATCTAGCCTATGTTTCTTTAATTCCCAAAGAGGGAAGAGATAATGTCCAGGTAGCAAATTTTAGACCTATCTCATTGTTAAATACGGATTATAAGATTTTTGCAAAAATTTTGGCTAATAGATTAATGACAGTTTTAAGACAAATAATTCATTCTGACCAAACTGGTTTTCTACAAGGGAGACAGATGAAAACTAATGTTAGACAACTCATTAATATAATGGAATATTTGGATAAGCATATTCAGGTGCCTGCAGTTCTTATGTTTTTGGATGCGGAGAAAGCTTTTGATAGACTGAATTGGTTGTTTTTAAAAAAATTAATTGTTAGGATGGGAATGGGTGATCAATTTATTAATTCCATATTAGCAGTTTATCAGAAACAAAAAGGTCAGATTGTTGTGAATGGGCATTTAACAGATTTATTTAATATAGAGAAAGGTACTAGACAGGGATGTCCTTTATCCCCCTTGTTATTTGTTTTAACCTTAGAAGTTTTATTGAATAGGATTAGAGCTTCAGATGATTTAAAAGGTATACAGATTAGACAACATGATTATAGTTTTGTATTACTTTCTTTTGAGTTCTGAAGTAAACACAGTGTTTTACTTTCAGGGAGGGCTTACTTTTTGCCGGTACTGGCATCAGTAGGCTGCGAGTGCGCAGGGGGTGGGGTGGAACCTGTGCATGGGTTGGAGAAACAACGTGGCATCAAGAGTGTGGTGGCGGACCAGTTACTTCCCTCCCCCCACCAGACACCTGCCGAAACTGCGGAGAGTAAGGTTGCCGCACCTGCCCCTGGCCAGATGCCCTCGCCTCCCCCAAGCATTTTTTTACTAACCTGCCTTTTAGCTGCATTCTATTTCTCCATTTCTCAGCCTTTGCCATGTGTTTGTAGGACAAAAAAAAAGTACAATCAGACTTTCTAACTTCTCATGAGATCTCAAGAAGTTAGAAAGTCTGATTGAACTTTTTTTTTTTACCAGTACTCCCACAAACACACGGCAAAGGCTGAAAAGTGAATGGAGAAATGGAATGCAGCTGAAACACAGGTTAGGGAAAAAATGCTTGGGGCAGGCGAGGGCATCTGGGTGGCGGCGGGCAGGGTGTTGAGGTAGTGGCCAGTAGAGGCTCAGGGAGGGAGGATGCTGAAGTGAGTGGTTGGGCCATTGGCCTCAGAACAAGTTGGGCAAGTAAGGAAAGAAATCCTCGCTCCCCCCAGGAATTGCCTTTCTTTCCTTACCTGACTCCCAGCCCCGTGCCATTTCTCCTTTGTGATCTGCCGCCGCCGCATGCAGGGAAACAAAGAAAGTTTTCTTGGGAAAAAAAAGGTCAATCAATCAATTTCAACTTCTTGCGGGAAAAAAAATCTCGGGAAGTTGGGCGCCAAAACCAGCCATTTGCCACCTTGCACGTCATGCCCAGTGCTGCTGCCATGAGGCCACAGAACAAGCCAGGCAGTGGTAGGGAACCATTATTATGGCATGTGGTTCATAAGGGGAGAGGATCCGCCAGGCCTCATGGCAACAGCATTGGGTGTGATGCATGAGGCAGCAAATGGCCGTAGCCGGCAGCAAATGGCTGCATCATGCCGAAAATGGCCATTTGCTGCCTCCTGCCCAGGCCGTCTGTGCAGGCCTTTAAGTAGAGCTTACTTTTGGGGGAGATCTTATATTACGCCCACCCCCCAAAAATCAGCTGGGGCTTACTTTCAGGGGTAGGTTTACTTCTGGGGAAACACGGTAGTTATGTGTGACTGGTAATGCTTACAAAGTCTCTGCTATGCAAGGGCCTTAGTTTGAGATTGTTGAAATAACATTGTCCAAGTTTTTTCATTCACACAGAATCTGTTAAGGGGAAAAAAGTTTAAATAGCTATACACTTCCACACAAATACATATATAGAGAGAAATGCATGTTTGTGAGGTTAGAAAGAAAAAGCAAGGTGAAAAAGATACCTTGGGTAAAACTTGATTTTTTTTTAATACTGTCAAAGTCAATAGGAAATGAATTTGTAACTGATAATAATAGCATTTTTAAAATATGTAGAGGTTTCTGCAAATGCTGGCAGCCTTGTACTGTTTCATTGTTCATTTTCACTTTGTTTTCCTACAGATATACTATTTCTTAGGCAATCAATTTCCAGAGACAGACATTATATAGTCACTAATAGCAGCCCAAACAATGAAAAAAGTTTAGTGAACCATGCAATAGTTCAGTTTAAACTTGAGTGACTTCGTTTGTACCTCAGTGGAAAAACAAATGTTTCCCATGCAATCATTGCTATTTTTGTTAAAACTTTAGTGCTTCTTTTGTTCTAGTTCTAGATAGTTATGCAAGTAAATAATATACTTCAGTTAATTTGGAAATAATTTGCTTACTTCTTAAATGACAATATTTACATTATCATTTAACAAAACTCTCATATAGGAATGTTATGAAAAACCATATGCCTTGAGACTTGTACATCTGTTCATATACAGTAATGTTCTTAATTAAAATAAATGTTCTTGGAAGTGTTATTATTTGGTTTGATTGTGGTTATTGGGGGAGAAGTAATGATGTAAGTAAATTAATTTTTGCATATTATTAAAGATATGAAACATTTGAAAAAATGATACTATTGCTAAAAATTACTTTTATTAATCTTAGCCAGTGGTTCTCAACCTTCCTAATGCTGCGACCCTTTAATACAGTTCCTCATGTTGTGGTGACCCCCAACCCTAAGGGCTCTCCAAGCCGCCCACTTACCCGCCGTGCCCGGGGCTCAGCGCGCTTCGCCTGTCCTCGCCTCACTTCCGAAGGTCGCCAGCCTGCCTGGCTCCAGCTGGCCGGGGAGGGGGGCAGGAAGGCCGTTCCGCCGGCTCCGCCCAGCCTAGTTGGAAACGCGCCCAAGCGGGGGGAGAGAGAGAGAGAGAGGGGGGGGAGAGCCAAGAGGGTGCCAGCACCAGCAGAGCTTAGTTCAGCCTCCTCTGCAGAAAGGGCTGAGAAGCAACACACCTCCCTTAGGAGATCTCGACGGAAACGAATCCGGCACTGCAATGGCCCCCAGCTCGAAACCGTGCAGAGACGGATAGAGGAGCAGTGTCTCAGTTCCTAAGACCATCGGAAATATGTGTTTTCCAATGATCTTAGGCGACCCCTGTGAAAGGGTCATTCAACCCCCAAAGGGGTCGCAACCCACAGGTTGAGAACCGCTGATCTAAGCATTCATTTACTGATCTTGTCAGTTGGCAGCATCTGATTGGGCTGGGAAGCTAAGCAGAGTTGGGCCTGTTTAGAACTTGGAGGAAATACATCCTGGAATACTAGAGTTTAAAGTGTACCAGAGTATATTGAAAGTAAAATGAAAACAAAAACAATTTACTAAGATGTATTGGTAAACCAATTCCATTTGCCAAAAAAGGTGCATGAGTACATCCATGAGCTCTCCAAGAACCAAATTTGATTCAAAGGAGATTTTACTTTATCCCTATAGTACCTTTGAGGAACTTATTGAGAACTAAAAATCTCCTATATTGTGATAGCTGCTCCCTTTCTATAAACTAATTTATTTACTTTGGGTAATTTTGTCTTTGGGTAACTCTAAACAATTTTTTGTTTCTATATATTGTGGGCATGTACTCTATTTTTGTTATTTCCTATCTAGCGGATTTCATAATAATAACATTAGGTCAATACCTGAACAGGCATTTATGGGCAACCCATCACTTACAGCAATGTAAGTTATAAAAGTTTACTTTTTCTAGAAACTTTCATTTCTTTTTCTATTAACTACTTTATTTCATTATAGATTAAATTTTTAGTATTTTATATGATATGATGTTTCTCAAATATTATTAAATTCTAGCTTCTTTTATATATACTGTATTGAATCTTTAATCTGAATCTATTCATTGGTGCCATCTGCCATTTTGTAGTTTCCATATTCCTTAATTTGATAAGCCATTCTGTACTAGTCTTATCACATTGCCAGCTGAGGTAACAATTACATTTGTTCCAGTGAGGCCTAATGAGCATAAGCTTTCTTTTCTAACCATTGGCATGTATCTATGTAACACCCTTTTACACTGAACCTAATTTTGAGCACAAATGCTTATAAAAATTGCTGATATAACTGTAACATATTTTATTTTACTAAGCTAGAATGTGCATAAACTTTTTGGTCCCCAGATTGCATTTTTTACTGGCTGTTTTCTTATGTTAGTATATTACAGAAAGAACTGATTATTTGGATTCACTCAAATTAGTGTTCAACATAGCCACCTTTGTGAATAACTAATGCTGCAGAAGCCACTTACACTTTTTACATTTATATGAAACTACTATATAAAGTCATTCAAGTTCTGGGTAAAAATGTTATCTGTTTCATAGACAGTTATACTTCTTGCTTCTATTTTCTATTCCCCTGGAGGCAAGAGAAATCCTTAAAGGATGCCTAACAATAGATTGGAAAAAATAAAACTTAACCTAGATTAAGATTTTGGACCTGAAGATGAAGAAAGATGTTTGCTCAGTTTTATTTTAAAAAATGATTTAGTATATATAATTTGGGAAGCAAAGAGTTCTGTAGATAAGCATTCAATAAAAAGATTGTAGGCAAGGTCATAAATCCTTTTATGAAAATATCCAGTAAATTGCATCAGAATTTCAAGAATTAAATCTTACAGTGTTAAATTCATTTTCTTCACAGCCATTTTTATGATAATCCTATCCAGACTGTGGGAAAGTCTGCTTTTCACCATTTACCTGAACTCAGAACCCTGTATGTATTTATACCTTTAAAAGCACATGAGCTCCAAACAAAAATTCTTTCACTCCTTAAACCACAACATTAATACGTTGTGTTTGTAATTATAGAACATTAAATGGTGCTTCAGAGATGACAGAATTTCCTGATTTGACTGGGACCACAAGCCTGGAAAGCTTGTAAGTCTTGGATCTATAGTTTGTTATTTTTGAAAATATATGGTAGCAGTTATTTTAGATGTCCAGTTTCTTTAAAGGAATTGTCCTTCAATCAGTAATTTATTTGTAACCAAGTGTACAAAATCATTGATCCTAAATTTGTGATGGATTTGAATTAGCATAATCTAATCTATATATGCTTATTGAGCTAATAGGCTTTTTGGTTGACTGACTGACTCACTGATTGCATAGTGGAGAACCAGGTGAATCTATAGGTTCTTGATATGATTTTTTTAAATCTCTCAGCCTTATCCTTATTATGTATGCACATAATATTGATTACAGATTCAGATGTGCTGTTCTTCAACAGTGTGAGAATTAACACTTCTTAATTCTTATGAATTAGACCAATAGCACTGAATAGAAATATCACTCAGATTAATATCACTTCAGATTAATCTGCTATGGACTAAGTTAATTTCTACTGTAATTATTAACTATTTGAAATTTCTTATCTTAATAGGATCCTTACAGGAGCTCAGATCACAACTCTTCCAGAATCAATATGTGAGCATCTCCCTAATCTCCAAGTATTGTAAGTATAGTGGAGAGAGGATGTTAAATCATACCACTGATTCAGAGAATACATACAACATTGGTTACAGGGAGGTTTACAACTCTCTAAATCAGACATGTCAAACACAAGGCCCTGGGGCCAGATGCGGCCCGTGAAGTGGTTTCATGTGGCCCACGAAGCCATCCTGGAAACAGTGAGGGAACAGCCCCCATTGCCTTGGCCCTGGCCCAGGCCAGCTGGGAGCCAATGTACAATTTTATGGTGGCCATCTATGCTGAAACACATTCAGTCTTAGCTCCACAAGGCCATCTGGAAACAGTGATGAACCAGCTCCTGCCACATCACCCCCGCCCCCTGGGTGCATGCTGGGGAGGTGTCACCTTTGTGAGGAATGAAGAAATGCACCATCGCGCTGGCCACTTCCAGGCGATGGTGCATTTCTTCATTCCTCATGAAGGGTGACACCTCCCCAGCTGTGTTTCTTGCCTGTTTTTCTTCCTCCCTCATCTCAAATATCTTCACACCACTCTGTATTTAGGAAAGAAGGAAGGAAAGAAGGAAAGGAGAGGAAGGGTCTGAGGAAAGTCCTACCTTAGTCCTGCCCTACTGCCCTTTCACCATCCCCTTGCCCCCTCCTCCTGGCCTATCCTGGGGATCTCCCATCCTATTGCTAAGGAAGCTTTGGATACAAAGCTGGATCTCCTCCCATGGAGAGGGAATGGGCCTCCCTCTGACTTTGTCCTTGTACCCATCATGAGCAACCTGGCTAAGGAGAGCAAGCATAGCAGCAGCAGCCTTGAGGAGGAGGCAAGTGCAGCTGGGCGCCCCCTTGGGAAAGTGGGGCTAGACTTGGTGCCGCTGGTGCTCGAGGGCCAGGCTGGTCATTTGACCTCTGCTGCCCAGGGCTCCGGGCAGCCTGCACCACCATCCAGCCCCCCTGCATGGCCTGAGAGGAACAGTGAGGCTCTTCCAGTGGACCATGTCTTGGCACTTGCCCCGGTCCCACCCCCTTCTGCCAGAGACCCTCATATCTGTCCCACTCCTGCCCAGGCCCCCATAGACACCCTTGACGCAAACGATGTAGAGCTGGCCATGCCCACCCAGTAGGCCACACCCACTCCATCCACGCCCACCCAGTAGGCTGCACCCACCCTGGCCACACCCACTCGGCCCCCTGAGGGCAACCGCAATGCTGATGCGGCCCTCAATGAAATTGAGTTTGACACCCCTGCTCTAAATGATAAATCATCAATAGTATAATGACTTCTTAGAAAGGGAAATCTGGGTTGAAATTAGCCATACATTTACTATATTAATTTGAATAAAGAATTTAGAAACAATCCTCCCTAACTTTGTACTGTCCAGATGTGTATTGGTATTGGGAAAAACCTTATAAAATGGGGGGAGAGGTGCTGACCTAGGGAACAGTCAGATAAGAGATAGCATAGCCTACAGCTGGAGAGTGGACAGGGACTCACTCAGGTTTCTCAGACAGCAGGAAAATTATACTTCCAGACTTGCAAGATTCTGTTAATGTATCTTTGCATTGAAGTAGAATTAGCTTAGCTTGTCCTGTCTTCTATGTGATCTACCTAATAAGCCTGACAAGATGTGACACATCAAAACTCTTAGAAATTCCCAGGGAACTTTACCCATTTGGACAGTGTTATTTTAGGATGCTTTTAAAAATCAAGTTAATGTTATAGGGTAGAAGAAAATAATACTAGAATTGGATAATTCTAGTAGATCAAGATAAACAAACAGTACTGTAAAGAGTTCAGATCAGAACTAGCAAGCTGATTTATAGTGTTTTAAGGGGAAAAATTTAAGAATGTGCACAATAATTTTACCAGTTATTTACATTTCTTCCTATGTTTCAAATTATTTTTAAAAGTTTTTGGAAAGCACCCTGGATGACAGGAATACCCTATTTTCTTCACCTTATATCAAATCCAGACTCTAAAATCTTTCTACAGGACAGGAGGCTTTACTGAAATATGTTTTCTTTACATGTTAATACATGTTTACATTGAAATAAAGTACACAATATGCTATTAAGCAATCCACATTTGCAATATAATGTTCTGTAACTTTTTTCCTCTCTTACATTTATTCAGTTTAAACATTGAATAGTTGCTCTGAGAAAGCTTTTTTCTTATAATGATTAACCAGTGTATTGTTGTAACTTTCAAGAACTCTATGGAAGTAGTTTAATCACTATCAAAAATAATAATTCTGTCTCATTCTTTGTGAATCAACTAACTATATTTTCCGTATACCATTACATCATGATGAATGTATCTGGTACTAGTCTGCTCAGTGAACATTCTATAGCTACATTAATTATAATATACACCCAAAGTATGTTACAAAGTAGCTACAATTCTGAGAAAAGAAAATACTTAATTTACTGGAACTACATTAATTATTGTTAGCCAGATATCTCTGTATTATTGAAATGCCTCTTTGCGAATATCTAATACCATTAATCTAAACTGATTTGATAGATGATAGACAGACAGACAGACAGACAGACAGACAGACAGACAGACAGACAGACAGACAGACAGACAGACAGACAGACATGGGAGGGAGGGAGAGAGGGAGGGAGAGAGAGAGAGAGATCAGCCATTTGTACATGTTACACATTTACTATCTAATGTATTGATTGGAGTTATTCCTTCCTATTCACCTGTCCCTTAGTCAACAAGATATCCAAGTCTCAATTAATAGATGTGGATTGGCTTTCTCTGTGAACTAAGATGCATCATCCCAGATTGGTCCAGGTTCTGAACCACATTCTTCCTCAAGTCTTTCCTACCAAGATATAGAGATAGGAGTTCCTTTCTTTAATTCAGTTTTACTGCATTTGGTCATTTTTGTAACTGACCTTGGATTGCATTCTCCAGGTGTTTCTTTATGGCTTCATGCTTCTGAAATATTTACCTGTATGAAAGTTTGCAGTGTTCTCTAAGTATGGATTTTTAAATTTTGGTTTGGTTTTTTATCCTCACTTTCAACTCACTAAGTAAGTCTCTCTTTTGGTTTGTTTTTTTTATCCTCACTTTCAACTCATTAAGTAAGTCTCTCTTTCAATAGTCTTTTCTTGGATCTTGTTGGAAAGGAAAGGAAATGTAAAATGTTTTCATTTGTATAAAAATAACTGCTGTTTAACAATGTTTATCTAAAGAATTTGAAGTATGAACAACCATATTTATCTTTTAAAAATGAGTATAGGAATAAAATCTTACTATTTATGGCTTTAAAAGGAAACAATTACTCTTGTTGTTTACAGAGACAATCTTATAAAGATGATAGAAGGTTACCCTACTACACAAAGGAATACAGGATACAAATCCATTTCCCCTTTTTCTTTTTTCTTTTTACAATTTCTGAAAATCACCATGGCTTGTTTTTGATTAGTTATATTATACTATAAATGAGTCCAGATGTTTCAGTTATTCTGTAATCTGTTAGGTTTTGGCTCAGAACATTTGAAGGGCTTTTCTCCCTTGTAATGATTGATTTTCAAAGTGACTTCTAGTTCTCAAAGAACTTTTCACTACTCAAGATATAGCCATTCTAAAGGTCAGATGCAAGACTGCTTAATTTAAAGTGTAGTCTGTGAAGCTTATTAAATTTCACTTTGGTTGCTGATAAAAATATGGGATTGTCCTAAAACAAAAGAAGTAGATCATATAAACCAAGTTAAAAATATGTTTTATAAGAAAACTAGATCTAGTATTCTTCTAATAACAATCTTTCTGCAAAAGAAGTTGTAAAATAAGTTTTTAATTTTTAGCAGAACCATATGCCTTTTTGAATTTCTACATTTGTTTTTCAGAGATCTTTCATATAATCATCTAGAAGAATTGCCCTGTTTCACAGCTTGTGAAAAACTTCAGAAAATGTAAGATTTCTTAAATGCTGTATCTGTGCACAAAGAATTTATCTGTGGATGTTTGCTTATATTCAGAATTTGATGTTTTTAAAATTAAAATAGCCTACCAAACTGTTCACTGCTTGGGCATGTATAGTTGAGTATAAGCTCTGTGGAGAAAAAACAACAACAATGTTTTGAGCTTTATGGCAGAAAAGTGTTTAAGAAAGTGCCAGAGTTTAATATTGGAGTTATTCTTTTTACCTTACCTGAGGCAAATTTTTAAAAACAAGATTGCAATATGCTAAAATGTTCAGTAGTCCTGAAAGTTACTCTTGAATTTTGGGCATTAATAGAAATTTTCCTAAAGCTTTTGTCTATAGATTCATTTTTTGCCATTTCAGTGCTTTACATCACAATGAAATATACGAAATCCATGTGGGTACATTTCAACAGCTGGTAGCCCTCCGTTCCCTGTGAGTATCACCATAAAATAGTTCTTTATAGTACTTGATATTGAGAGGCATGGAAGCTTAAAAATTTTGTGTTTTTTTTCTCTTTGATTGTTCAAATTGATGCATTTGATTTGCAAAAAGGAAACAAAGATTCTGACATTGACAGTTTGCAGTAATGAATTCATACAGCCATGCATCAAGAAAAAAAGCATCCTTGAAGTAGATTTCACTTATAGTCACCACTGAAGAATAAACAATTTGAATTATTCATGCATAAAACTTTTTATTACTACTCTAATGAATAGATTACAAAATTGCAGAAGAATGACTAGACTTTTTTATTGTAAGTTTTTTATTATTATTTTTCTCTGTAAATTATTGCAGTTTGTTTTTCAATTGAATTATACAGCTTATATGTTATATTAAAGGGGGGAAATATTCTGAAGTGATTTTTTTTACATCTCTGAACCGTGGCATTTTAACAGGGTGTGTAGACTTTTTATGTCCACTGTATGCCTATAATAATGTACTTGCCACAAATAAGGAGGTGTATAATAGAGGTAGGGCCAAAAAAATGTGAAAGAAAAAGTTGCAAATAGGAGCAGATTGGACAAAATTGATAGGGATAGATAGAGAAAGAGATGGACCAAAATGAGAAACAGAAACTGTGGATAGTATCAGTAGACCTGGCTTATTGAAATATAGACACATGCAGGCATGCACCTCTGCCTGTCACTGATTCTGTTGCACAGTTTAGTAAAGATAACACTAGCTGTGAACCATAATTGCAGATCATAATTTTGATTCTGACTCCCAAGACATTTTCAGTTCAGAGAGAAAGGTGATTTAGTAGATGAGAAATGTTCTGTGAGCATGGATGTGTGAGAAATGAAAGGAAAATGATACTTACATCACGGGTCATCACGACTCTTTTTTCATTGCCGGCAATGGGGTGGGTGTGGCTTTGGTATGATGAAGCCGGCCTGCGGGCCAGCAGTTTAACACCCCTGCTTTACATGATTTATAGGAACAGCATCATCATATTGCAATTAGGGCAGAAATTGCCCATCAATTCTTGATTTGGTAGGGAGGGAATAAAATGGGGAAAGAATGGACTTCCGGTTTGTCACACAGCCACCATGGATGATTGGGAGACTTGCTTTCTCTCCCCCGTTCAGTTTCGCACTGCTGGGGGGCCCTGAAAAGGGCCGAAAGTCACCCCGAAGAGGTGACCAGCAAGGAGGGGCTTTTGCTGGATCCCGGGAGAGCAGCAACTCTTCCGTCAGAGCAGGCAATCCCTCCAAACTAGCGAACGAAAGGACCGGCCATAGAAATATGGCTCGTCCCTAGGCTGCAAACAGCCGAAGTCACACTACCATCTGGCAACTTCAAAGCAGCATGGACAGGACTGGGTGAGGTTTGCCTCTCTTACATCCTAACTACTTAATTATCTGCATAACCTGCTAAAGCCCTCCCTCCAGAAACAGCAGCTACCGTATCAACCACTTGGGAGTTTAAAACGTTGGAAAAATACTGAGATCTTAATTGGAATCCTATTTCCTAAAATTGGTGGATTATAAGATTTGCAACTTTCTGCTCTCTCTATATAAATTTCTTCCTTGATTTTTATTCTAATTACTGTTGAAGATTTGGGGTTTTTTCCCCCTTAAAATAGAGTGAAAAAACCCTAAAAAGTTCCAACTAACTCTAAGACGTAACCTGCTATTCTCTAAGAGACTTGTTGACAGCTTTGAAAATAGACAAGATAAAAAAATAACCTTGAAACACCATCTGCAAAATTCAGCTCAGCTCCCTATTTGGTGGACTTTCTGACTGTCAGTTTCTTTCTCTTGAGTTTAATATATTACAATGGAAGGAGAATAGGAAAGGATTTCTTCTACAGAGGAAGTACAGGAACAAATTCTTTGTATGTTAAAAGTTTGCAAGCTCTGGATATACAAACTCAAACTATGACTTCAATTAAAGAATTATCTATACAGAATTCTATAGAGAAAGTGAAACAACCAAATGTTATGACAGAAGACTTAGATACTCAACAAATACAGACAATGGGAAACACAAAAAATAAATTAATGATAGAGAACAAGGAAAGGGCGTTTCTTATAAACCAGAAGGAATTTGAAGATAAACAAGAAAAACAGATGAAAGAGAAGATAAATACTTCGGGACAACTGCATCGAACTGGAAAAATAAAGAGACTACCGGCTAAATCAAGTCCTCTTAAGAAAACAACTGGACATTGTTATCAACATCAAACAATAGTCACAACAATACAAGGAGATTTTTTTGATGATTTAAAGGCAAAAATACGAAAAATGACCTGGCAGAGAAAAAAAGCTAGAATAAGATTGAAAAAGATTGGGGTTTTGATTTATATATGAGATCTAAAATAGAATATATCTAAATAGATAGAATATGTATTCTGAACATAAGACATTGTAACGATTTGAGATAAAGAAAATGTTGGTCATATAAAATCTAGAAATATGTTGAAATAAGAATACTATATTGTTATTAGATGGGTAAGATAGAGGGCAGAAGTTATATATAAGGTGTGTATTTTAAATATTAGAATGTATGAGCAATTGGGATAAAGGAATTGTGTTTAATTAAAATTTGGAAAAATTAAATATTAAATGTAATCTGAACGTCTACAAATAATTAAGAATTGAATTTAAGATATTGTTATGAGTTGAGACAAAAGTTAAGTAAAACTTAAAAGTATAAGTACTAATAATTAAATTTGTAGATGGGTTTGTTGGTATAAATGTTGGTGGTTTATTTTCAATTCTTCTTTTTCTTTCTGGAAAGGAAGAAAGGAAGGAAGTGAAAGGAAGAAAAAAAAATAATAATTAGCTCCAAATGTGAAATAGGAGACTTAGAAATTGGGATCATTTAAAACCTGGAAATGATAAAGATTAAACGTTAAACTCAAATATCAATGGCAAATTAAAGTTAAGAAAAACTTAGGTTATTGTCTAAAAGGTGGAATATCAAATTAATTAAGATATGTATAGACTGAAGATTATTGATGAATATTAGAAAGGTATTTTTTCTTTGAATAATAGAATAAGAACTGTATTGGTTTGAACATGACAGTAGACATCATGGGGGAAAGAGAGGGAATTAGTTTGTTGTAATAATTTGAGATTTGTACTGATGATATTCAAATGTAACGGAATTACTGTGCTCAGCTGCCATGCTACTTTTCAAATATGTAAATGTAATATTGTAAAATTAATAAAAAAACTTGAAACTGAAAAAAAATGGGGAAAGAATGCATACATTTGATTGACCAGGTTAAAATTTGGTTGAAAATATTAAATTTGACATTAATAAATTCTTACTCAGGGGGAAATGGCTTTATGTCATTTAAAGATTAAGGGGACTTTCATACTGTTACCCTTTCTGCTTTCAGTGCTTCAGAAGTAGTTTAAGACTTTTTCCCAATTTGGAGCAATTTAGTAAATGTTGGTGCTGTTTTTTAATATGCACTTCTTGCAGGATTATTATGTCTAAATTCATCTTACCCAATTTATTTAGAAATTTTTTCCTCTTCAGTGGGGAGTTAAAACTATTAACGTTCAGTGATATAATCTCAATTCCTCCTTTTGCCTCTTTATCTATATTTAGATCTTGTTACTATTGTTGGTCTAGACTCTAGGCTCTTTAGCTTGTACTTCTCTTTCCACTGGCATCCTTGTTGATCTAACCTCTTTAGTTGCTTTAGGTCTATCCTCATCATATTTCCCATTGTCTTTTTCAGTCTCTATATCATCGCCACTCCCAATTCCCTTCTCTTTCATTTGTAGTTCCTTTCCTTCTGTGGGCTGTGGCGGGGTCTCACTTTCTTCTCTTGCCTGTCTTTCAACTAGTTCCTCCTCACTTCCAAAATTTTGTCTGTAGAATTCCTCTACTTTGTCAATTGTGTCCAGCCGAAACCTCTTTTCCTGCCACGTGACCATAATCCCTTCCGGTACCAACTAAAATTAATATTTTTCCTTATCAATTTAGAAGTTATTAGTTGGTAAGGTCTTCTCATATTTCTCACCCTTTTTGGTACTTGCTTAAGCACAAGTAGCTGTCTGCCTTGATATTCCAGTGGGTCGTCTCTGGTCCTAAATAATATTTCATCTCGGACATTTTTTTAAACAAATCTAATATGGACCTCTCTGGGGAGATTGTGCCATCTTGCGTAGTTCGTGTGAATTCTATAAGTCTCAGAGATTATTAAAACTGGAAGGTCATGACATGCAGACTGGATGGCATGTCATGTTATGGGATGAGAAGCATAAAGTTCACCAGTACTTCCAGAGGCACTACATTAGACGGGCGCTAATAGATGTATGGATCAAAATCCGACGACAGAACTATAGGCAAGTCCCCAATTGGATCTCAACATTAGAAATGTACATACACCCAAGGTTCATTCAGTTGAGGAAAGTAATAACCTATAAAATCATACTAGACGAGAGAGGAGAATTAAAATCGAGGAAGAATCTCCAAGAATCTCCAAGATAGAATTAGAATGGTGGGCATACCTCCAACTACAAGCAAGATATAGGCAAGATAAAAAAGAGTGGGGTATAAAGATAGAACCGACAGAAATAGATAAAATTTTATTAGGTCCCGAGGATAAAATGATTAAAAAAATACATCATTTTCTTTTGGATCAGACAATGCATGAAGAACAGGTTAAGGAGACCATGTTAATTTGGAATAGGGATTTTGGTTTCAGTATCGACCTGCATATTTGGCAAGAACTGTGGGAAAGAAATAGGAAACTCACCTTAGCTACCTCATATGAGGAAAATCTTTACAAGATGTTTTATAGATGGAATTTCCCACCCACAAGGTTAGCCAAAATGGGTTCAAACATTTCACCCTTATGCTGGAAATGTAAAACAGCAATAGGATCATATTACCATATGTGGTGGGAATGCCCAAAGTCTCCTGAGTATTGACACAGGACACGAAACTGGTTGAGGGATATATTAACACTGGACTTAGAGTTAAAACCAGAACTCTTCTTGTTGGGAATAACGACAGAAAAATACGATAAGGGAACAATCTACCTGCTGCTACACATCCTGACTGCAGCTAGGCTTGCTTTTGCGCAAAGATGGAAGAACAAGAAAATTCCCACAGAGGAAGAGTTAATACATAAAATATTAGCATGTGTGGAAATGGACAGGCTCACAATGATATTAAAAGATAAATGTGGATCAGTTTATTATGAAACCTGGGACAAATTTTACCGTTGGAGGAATTTGAAGAGGACGATTGGGATTAAAGATGAATGTTAAGATAGAAATATGTTATTTAAGTATTGTATATAAATCTTAGATGTATATGTAGAGATGAAGAATGAATTGTAAAAAGTGGAATAATCTGATAAGAATGTATATACTGGAATGTCACGTTAAATCCAATGTTTGTTTGTTTTTAAGTGTATTATAAATAAAATTTGTTTTAAAAAAAAGTAGTTTAAGACTGAGACTCAAAGGTAGATCTGACACTGTCTCTGCTGCCATTAATGTAGCAAAGCTGAGAACAACGCACAAAGATTACTGCTGTGATCCATGTTGCTACAAGTTCTGGAGCAATAAACACACTCTCACATTCACTCAAAGCAAAATGAAAACAAATTGCTTGCATGCATGAACATTGTTCATCCATATTTTCATTTCATTTGCAGTCAAGCTATATTTCTATTAGAATGACCTGCTTTAGTGGTTGAAACCCAGGAACAGAAAAATGAAATGAAGCAAATGGGGAAACATAATCCCACAAATTTTGAAGAGCTGCAGCATCACAAGAAAATGGGCAGCATAGAAATATTAATTAACTAATTAATTAATTTGCATGGATTTAGACGTGTTCACTGTTTCCCTATTCTGGAATAGTGATATCTTTGTAAATCAGTGCCTTTAAAATCTGTTCTCATCAACTTTTGTGACTTTCAATCCATTTCATCATTAATTTAGGCACATTTTTCTCTGAAAGTTTAAAATCAATTATTGGAAGCAATGTCTTCCTGTTAATATTTTAATAAAAAGATTCAACATTATGCATTACTAAGCATATGACATTTTATTTCTTGTAGGGATTTAGCTTGGAATAAAATCTCTATTATTCATGCCAATGCATTTTCTTCTTTACTATCCCTTATTAAAATGTAAGTATCTGATTATTTTTCTTATTTTAATGTTTGATTCTATGATCATAATAATATGGGTTGAGGTAAAGTAGAAAAATCTGAATAACTGTAAAATAGAAGAACAATATAAAAAGTAATCAGTTCTTTCTTTCTAACTTAACAATAATTTTATAGTTCTACACTGCAGTGTTGCAGCAGAATCCTACATCAGAAAGTGTCAGCATCAACTTGCTATTTTTATGTTTAAATTGTCATTTTGAGTTGTAATTAAACTTATGAAGACTAAATGGGAGGAATCTTAGGACCGGTTCTGTGGAGAGAGGTTTTTCTGCGTGGTTTCATGTACTGCCTGCATCCCACGGAGGGGGCTTTGTTGTTTGCATGGACCAGTTTCTGGCATGCCGCGATCCGGTGCCCGTCCACGGACTGGGGGTTGGGGATCTCTGTAATAGGGCAAAACTGAAATGCTTTAAATTAAATGAAATTTTTTATACTCAAACAAGAGGTTGTTTCCAAAAATTCCCTTCCTCTTTGTGTTGGAGTCTCCCTGCTAATGGTAGAGATATTTTATATCTTATAATCAACTATTTAATAGTATAAGTGGAATGCATAAACATTTTCTTCCTGTGAGTGCTCAAACATGTACTGGTTAAAATATTGAACAAGAACCAGGAAGAATACATTTTTAGTCCATCCTCAGCCATTAAGCTCACCAGGTGATTTGGGGAACAGTCATTCACTCTCTCTGCCCAATCATACTCATGTAGTTGTTGGGGAGAAAAATCTGGAGGAAGGAATGTTATGTATCACTAATGTGGAAGAAAGGCGTGACATAAATCCAAAAAAACAAACACATTGAAACTTTATGTTTCTTAAGATTTAAAACTCTTCTCAAGTCTGGAGGAAAGTACACAGCTTTAAGAATCACCGGTCCTACATTGTTCTTGCTGTGCAAAACCCAGCCCAATTATTGCCCTGACATGAAGGTGCAGCTGTGAGCTGTAAAGCAATTATTACAGTAAGGACAAAGTTAGGGAGAGGAGAGAAGGAAGAAAGGTAAAGAATCTCTAGGATAGTTTTCATCTATCTTGCAAGAATGGAGGCTTACTGGAATGGGGAAAAAATCATGCTATTTTTTCTTCTGTCCAACAAATGTGGAAGCTTGCTAGAGAGGAATAAAATTAAGCAGCAGAGGTTACTGGTAGCTATAGCGGCTGTGTACAGTATCTTTCACAGGGTTGCTATTCCTTTCTGAGCCTTTAAAAAATAAAAAAGAAATTGGTTGATGGGAAGGTTTTCTCAGCAGATCATCAAGGTCCCTCAGTTTCCTTCTCCATGCAAATCAGAATTTTGCATAGGAAGTTGTATTACATGGTGTCTGGAGATTTTTAGGTCTGGATAAAGAAAAATCGATTCAGGTTGAATCCTAACAAGATGATTAATTCTAGAGATACACTCCATCTTTAGTTCTGAATGGAATTGCCCATAACGGAACTTGCTCACAGCTTGTGCACCCCTCTGAACTTGAGGCTCCTTCTTAGTATAGAATAGAATAACAGAGTTGGAAGGGACCTTGGAGGTCTTCTAGTCCAACCCCGTGCTCAGGCAGAAAACCCTATACCATTTCAGACAAATGGTTGTCCAATCTCTTCTTGAAAACTTCCAGAGTTGGAGCATTCACTACTTTTGGAAGCAAGTTGTTCCACTGGTTAATTGTTTTAACTGTCAGGAAATTTCTGCTTAGTTCTATATTGCTTCTCTCCTTGATTAGTTTCCATCCATTGCTTCTTTTTCCTGCCCTCAGGTGCTTTGGAGAATAGCCTGACTCCTTTGTGGCAACCCCTGAGACATTGGAACATTGCTATCATGTCACTCCAATCTTTTTTTTTCTTTATTAAACTAGACATACCCAATCCCAGCAAGCATTCTTTATATCAGTGTTCCAGTATTTTTATATGTTTTAGCCTCCAGTCCCCTAATCATCTTTCTTAGTCTTCTCTGCACTCTTTCTAGACTCTCAACGTATTTTTTTTACATCGTGGTGACCAAAACTGGATGCAGTATTCCTAATGTGGCCTTACCAAAGCATTGTAAAGTGGTATTAACACTTCACATGATCTTGATTCTATCCCTCTGTTAACGCAGCCTAGCACTGTGTTGGTTTTTTGGCATCTGTAGCATACTGCTGGCTCATATTTAAGTGATTGTCCACTAGGACTCCAGGATCCCTCTCACAGTTGCTACTATTGAGTAAGGTACCACCTACACTATACCTGTGTATTTGGTTTTTCTTGCCTAAATGTAGAACCTTACTTTTTTCACCATTGAATTTCATTTTATTAGATAGCGCCCAATGTTCAAGTCTGTCAAGAACTATCTGTATCTTAAGCCTATCTTCTGGAGTGTTGGCTATTCCTGCCAGCTTGGTATCATCTGCAAATTTGACAAATTCCCCATCTATCCAAATCATTGATGAAGATATTGAAGAATACCGGGTCTAAAACAGAGCCTTGGGGTACCCCATTGCATACTTCCCTCCATGTAGACACAGTTCCATTGAGGACTACACGTTGAGTGTGGTTGGTCAGCCAGTTACAAATCCCTCTGGTAGTAATGCTGTCTAACCCACATTTTTATATCTTATCAAGTAGTAAGTTGTGGTCTACTTTATCAAACGCCTTACTGAAGTCTAAGTAAATTATATCCACAGCATTCCTCTGATCCACTAATTTTGTCACCTTGTAAAAGAATGCAGTAAGATTTATCTTGAACAATAGATGGAGGCGTTGGCTGGGAAGATCTTTGCATTACTGCAACTTGTGTACAGTTTCAATGTCCTCTATGTGGAAGACTATTTGGAAATTTCAGTTGGGTCAGTACTGTAGTGGCTTAAGTAATCATGGGCTATATTTGCAAAATAATATCCTTTATTAAGGAAGGAGAGAGAGAGAGGGAGAGGGAGAGGGAGAGGGAGTTTTCTGAAAGTGGAATATATATTTGTCTGGAATAATATTCCTGTTGGTCTAAGAAGATAAAAAGAATTCACGTATGGGGGAAAATCCTGTTGCAGCATTGTAAGCCGATTTTTTTGTTGTTACTTTGTTATTCTGCAGGGATCTGTCATCCAACCTTTTGTCTTCTTTTCCTATAACTGGTCTACGTGGCTTAACTCATTTAAAATTAACAAGAAATTATCCACTCCAAAGTTTAATATCATCTGAAAACTTTCCAGAACTCAAGTGAGTACCTCATTAAAATGAATAGGGCACAGTTGTTCTCATGTGCAGTTGAAGGAGTGTGACTGTATAATGTGTGCTACTTCTTATTCAAAGTCTTTGAAACACAACAGTCAAACTAAGCTATACATCAGGAGTGTCAAACTCAATTTCATTGAGAGCCACATCAGCATTGCGGTTGCCCTCGGGGGGCCAGGTGAGTGCGGCCAAGGTGGGTGCGGCCTACTGGGTGGGCGTGGATGGAGTGGGTGTGACCTACTGGATGGGCATGGCCAGCTTTACATCGTTCGCGTCAAGGGAGCCTGTGAGGGCCTGGGCAGGAGTGGGACAGATCTGAGGGTCTCTGGCCGAAGGGGATTGGACCGGGGCAAGTGCCAAGGCACGGTCCATTTCTTCATTCCTCACAAAGGGTGACATCTCCCTGGCATGCACTCAGGGGGCGGGGCCGACACAGCAAGGGCTGGTTCCTCACTGTTTCTAGATAGCCTTGTGGAGCTAAGACTGAATGTGTTTCAGCATAGATGGCCACCACAAAATTGTACATTGGCTCCTGGCCGGCCTGGGCCAGGGCTATGGCAGCGGGGACCATTCCCTCACTGTTTCCAGGATGGCTTCGCAGGCCACATGAAACCACTTCGCGGGCCGGATCTGGCCCCCGGGCCTTGTGTTTGACATGTCTGCTATACATGGTGAAAATTATAGCATTAAAATATTCTTGTTTATCTTGAAAAAATGTAATTGTTTTTGAACATCCTGATAGCTGCTCATTCTAAAATACATCTGTTTTTCAGCAGTACTTCTGAATATATTTATACTTGCAAATACTTTGTATATATTATATTGTATACTGGAATGCTTCCTCTTACTTAAATGTTGTTTCATAAACTACAAATATTTTAGAGTGGAAGAAATATAGCAATGTGGGAAAAAGAAGGGGAAAAGGGTTTATATAGTTAGCTCATTTTTTTTTTACTTTCTTCCTATCATTTTCCTGAAAGTGCAGGGTCCACTTTTTCAGATCAACATAGTGTTGATCCATTGGTTGTAACAGAAATTGGACATCATGGCTAAGGGAGAGTGACTGACCCAAAGACATCCAGCAGGCAAGACTAGAATTCTCAGTCTCCTAGTTTTTAGCCTGGTGCCTTAACCATTAGATCTGACTTTCTTATATAGTTACATCACTCTTAGAAGTAAAATACTTTGTCATGTTCACTTAATGAAAAAGAAAACTGTCATAACTAAATCAAAAGTGACAGAGATTGTTCATGCTCTGTTATTTTGGGCAGGCTGCTGGAATCTAAGAATATATAACATATAACTATATTTTAGAACTGTCAATAAAGACAGAGGATCTCAAAGCATTACGGTGTACCTTCATCCAGAACCAATGATGGATATTTAGCTAGCATGGAAAGGTGCTTTGTACATCTGCCATAACATCAATCATCATCAAAGGAAATGTGTTCATAAATATTGGTGATGGATGCCAAACATCACAATATTGTGTGACCATCAGAAAATATGCTGTTTTTAACAGTCAGCAAATGATAATGCAATGCAGTTATTTCTCATTGGACCAATCTCCCACTTCACTTTTTTCTTTTAAACAATCTCTGTATAGCATTAAACCTTGTGATTTTCTCAAACTGGGGACATCTTCATCCTATGTGAGAAAAAGAACACTTACAACACTAGCACCAAAAATGAAAAGAATAATGACAACATATACACAATGTTCTGAAGCATAGACGGTTTTGAAAGAATGGGTTAACTAAATTTAATATATCTGTCAAGAATCCTGAGTTGATATTGATTCACTGTAATATTACATACCAGTTTAACAAAAATGATTAGTGTGTACTGAGATAGGCTTATATATGTAAACAGTTTGATCTACATCAAAATAACAAAATGAATGTGTGTAACCAGATATGTCTGTTATTCTTTAGAGTGATAGAAATGCCTTATCCTTATCAATGCTGTGCCTTTAGAGCACATGACAACTACTATAAAATCCAAAATCAATTGAACAAAGCTGAGAATGGCAGTGCTGATGAATTTCAAAAGAAAGATAGTAGCAGATTCCATACAAACGGTAAGCACTGTAAACATGCACTAAAACATATTTTTTAAAAGGATTTGTTTAGAATTAGGCTATCATGATTGATGATCAAATAAATATATGTCTTTTCTAATTTTACCATTTTAATGCCTGAATATCAATATAACATGTCATTAATCCCTATAAATCTATATTTTAAATTTTTATTGTAATTAGGTTGCAAAAAACTTGGTGGTAAAAAAAATTACATTTCCTGCAATGTATACATGCCTTGATAATAAAAGAGTTATCTTAAATGACTCTTGAAATTCTATAATTCTAAGTACTTATGAAGAAGACAAATTTGATGTTTAATTAAGATTTAAAAGCTCTTAATTCTCACTATAACTACATATTAAATATTGTTATCAATATTAGTAATTAAATACTGTGATTTTCCTTCCGATAGATGAATATGATTTTGATGATTTTTCTCTTGACTTCAATGATGATCTGAAAACTCATCATTTAGTTCGGTGTTCTCCTTCTCCAGGTAATAATAAAATTGTTTCAGTAGAATTGTGAGTGTGTATTTAGAGAAAAAAATTCCTGTGAAAATTTATTATACTTTCTAAGGGGAAACACCTTTTAGAAGCTACATGGAGTACCTGGGTATGCCTCTGTAGTACAGGACATATACTCATTTCTTATTCATTTATTTTTTAAAAAATTGATTACTTCCTTGGGAAGTATTATTTGTCTAGGCTATATATAAAACAAACCAAAACATAAGGACATAAAGTATAAATTAAAATGAATTTAAAAGCCAATTTTTTTAAAAAAAACACTGTACTTAAAAATGCAATATAGAAACAGAAGTTCCAGAGAATTAAATAGCTGAAAATAATTTAAAAAGTCTTCATGTACCATTGAAAACCTAGTCCAGTACTGCAACTTTTACTATCTGGAAATTTCACCACCAGGGAATTACAATCACAATATCCAAGGTACAGTGCTTGATATTTCGGGACAACTGAATTCCTGGAGAACTATTACCTAACCTTTTCCTAGTATCTCCTTGAAAGCCGCCTAAAGATAAGTTTAGTTTGCCTTTAGTACATTGTAAGGAATAAAATAAAAGTATCACCTATGCTATTCCTGTTCAAGAAACATTCACAAAAGGAAGAAAATAGCAAATCGTCTTCCAGCTAGATGAAAAAGAGATATAAGTTTTACGTCTAAGAACTTAACTTCAATTTAGATTCTCAAAAAATGGGGAAATAGATGTATTGCTATTTCAGCAAACCAGCTGTGCTGGATTTAGAATATTATTAAATATTTAATGATTCTTCATCTAATTTATTTTACTTTTAATTGTAATTTATTTGGTTTTGTTTCGTGATATATGGTTTTAATATGTAATTCAGCCAAAAAACCTATGGGGACCAAAAAGCTTGAAACTGTTTGTCACCTAGAGGTGACTCTAGGATGCTTGGAAAAACAAGAGAAAATATTAAAATATTACGATAATAAATATTAACAAAACTAACAAAGAAGCAAAGAAAGAAGCAAGGCGCAAATGAGGTGGAGATAGAATCTTCTCTCTATCCATTAACCATCTCCAGTATGACATGCTCCCATTGGGTCCCTAGGTCAAATGGCAGAGCCAGATTTTAATGCCCCTATGGAAGGTAAGAGTGTTGTATGTCATCTTGAGGGGAATAATATTCCAAAGGGCAGGAGCCACAGCAGAAAAGATTCTTCTCCTGGATCCCACCATTCAATTCCTTGACTGATGGGGTCTGCACCATTCGCCTTCTGCTGGTGTGGGTGCGGCAGGCCAATCCCACTGGAGTAAGATGGTTCCTCAGTAACCTGGACTGTTGCCATAAAGGGCTTCAAAGGTAATGACCAACACCTTGAATTTGATCCAGAAGCAAACTAGCAACCAGTGCACCGTGCACAACAGTGGTATTACATGGACTATATTGTGGGCCCCAAGAACTATGCACATACAGTAGCTGCATACTGTGTCAGCTGAAGCTTCTAAATAGTCTTCAAGGGTAGCCCCATGTAGACCATATTGCAGTAGTCCAGACATGAAATGACCAGGGCCTGAATGACTGAGCATAGGAACTCACAATCCAGGAAAGGGTGCAACTGGCGCATAACACGAAGTTGTGCAAAAGCTCCTAGCCACGACTGCCACCAGCTCATTGAGTAAGAATCGAGCGTCCAAGAAAACCCACAAATTGCACTCAGGGTCTGCCTGGGATAGTGCCACCAATCCAGAACTAAAGATGTTAAAGTTCCAGATCCTGAAACCACATTCACCCAAAGCCACTCAGTCTTATCAGGGTTCATCCAAAGCCTATTGTCCCCCATCCAGACCCTCACAGTCTCCAGGTACCATAGAAGAGCAGTGACATATTATTGGGTCACCAGGGATGAAGATATAAAGTTGAGTATCATCAGCATACTGATGGTACCTCATCCCATGATAGTGAATGATTTTACCCAGAAGCTTCATATAGATGTTAAAAGGGAGTGGAGAGAGTACTGAGCTTTTGTGGTACAACACAAAAGAACAGCCTCTCACTCCCTATCAGTACCATTTGGACCAGCTTTCGGGAAAGGGGACAAATAGGTGAAAGACTGTGCTGCCCAGCTCCAGATCTCACAGCCGACCCAAAAGATATCCGAAGGCCTCTGACAGGTCAAGGAGAGTAAGGATGGATACACTACCCCATACCACTCTTACAAAAGATCATTGACAAGTATGACCAATGTTGTTTCTGTCTCACTGGTTACCTTCACTATAGTGTATTTGTCAGTGCAGTTGCCACAAAAAGTAATGAAAACTGGACATAGCTAAGCTTACCATGACTTTACTTTTTCTGTATTTTCTTTGTAGGACCTTTCAAGCCCTGTGTTTGCCTCTTTGATAGTTGGCTGATCAGAGTTGGAGTTTGGACCTTAATACTTTTAGCATTTATTTGTAATATATTGGTGATTGCAACAATCTTCCAAGTTCCATTGTTCATCTCCTCCATAAAGTTTATAATTGGACTAATAGCTATTGTAAATACTCTCATGGTTGTGTCTAGCAGTGTGCTTGCTAGTGTGGATGCATTAACCTCTGGAGTCTTTGCTCAATATGGAACTTGGTGGGAAGATGGAATTGTTTGTCATATCATTGGAATTATCTCTGTCTTTGCTTCAGAGGCTTCTATTTTCTTGCTCACCTTAGCAACTGTTGAGCGTGTGTTCTCTGTGAAATATAGAACAAAATTTGAAACCAAACACACTCTAACTAACATAAAAATAGCCATCATCTTTTGTTTTGTATTGGCTTTAATAATTGCTGTGATTCCAGTGCTCAGTGACAGTGAATATGGAGGTTCTCCCTTATGCATACCACTACCTTTTGAAAGACCATCAGGTGTCGGTTATACAGTTGCAATGGTCTTAATGAACTCTTTTTGTTTTTTTATAATGACAGTAGCATACACAAAACTCTACTGTAGTCTGGACAAAGGAGAAATGGACAGTATTTTGGATTGTTCCATGATCAAACACATAGCCTTATTACTTTTTATTAACTGCATTCTCTATTGTCCTGTGGCCATCTTATCATTTTCATCATTATTAAACCTGCATTTTATTGGCCCAGAAGTCATCAAACCAATACTTTTAGTGATTGTTCCCCTTCCTGCATGTCTAAACCCACTTCTCTACATACTTTTTAATCCTCATTTCAGGAAAGATCTGACAAGCTTTCAAAAGCAGTCATTTGGATGGAAAACATCAAAACATGCTAGTTTGCTCTCTGTCAATTCAGAAGATGCAGAGAAACAGTCATGTAATTCAACCCAAGCTCTAGTAACCTTTGCAAGTGCCAGAATATCATATGATGTTGTTCCCAGCAATCCAGTAGTGCCATCATCCTGCCAATTAAGTGAAAGCTGCAACCTTTCATCTATCACATTTGTCCCATGCCACTAACTTCATTTCAAAGGTATTGATGAGGTTTACAAAAAAATTAAAAAATAGATGAATGTGCATGTATTGCTTATATAGAGAGAAGCAACCAACTCTTATTTTATAGGAAATAAAACAGAAATTGTGAAATTTCAATACGTACCCAATATTATATTTTTTCTAAAATGCACAGGCTGGTTATCTTTTAGTATCCTGAAAAATTCCAGAGGCTGGTATCATTTATGCAATGGACTGAATTTTGCAAAGGGAGCAAGGAGGAGGAGGAGGAAAGCAAATTCTAAGGAAAGAAAATAAAGTTTCCTTCTGGGGATATTTTTGTTGTAATGAAACTTCCACTGAACTACTGAAACTAGAGAGGGAATAATATGGCAAAAAAATCCTACATATGGGTAACCCTCTATAACCAACTGCTTTATTTAGCGACCATTCAAAGTTACAACAGCATAAAAAAAAACAGTTTTGGACCAGTGTAATATGGGTAGTCCTCAATTACAACCATTCCTTTAGTGACTGTTCAAAGTTACAACAGTGAAAAAAAGTGATATGATTGGTTTTCACACTTAACAATTGTTGCAGCATCACCATGGTCATGTTCAGTTGCTTGGCAACTGGCATGTGTTTATGACAGTTGTAGTGTCCCGGAGTCACGTGATAACCATTTGTAATGTTTCCAGCCAGTTTCCAACAAGCAAAGTCTCTGGGGGAAGTCAGATTCATTTAATGACGACATGATTCACTCAGCACCTATGGCAAAAGTCATAAAATGGGGCACAACTCAATAACTCTTGCTTAGCAAAGGAAATTTTGGGCTTAATTGTGATCATACGTTAAGGACTACCTTTATATAGCTGAGCTGCTCTCAATATACTTTTTGCAATATGTCTGAAAGCCAAAAATGTTACATGTATAAAGGTATCCTGAAAACAGAAAACACCAAATAGAAATGGCTTCTGGTCTTTGCATAACTTGTTGGCATCTGAGATTCAATTGTATCTTAGGATATCTATTAACTTAGTGAACTTGTTTAGAAGAATCATAGGAATGATATGAATAGAATAAGGTCTGTGCTGTCTGAATTTTATCCAGTTGACTTATGCATTCATGGAAATAACATGAAGAATATATATATATACATATACATATACATATACATATACATACATACATACATACATACATACATACATACATACATACATACATACATACATACATACATACATACATACATACATACATACATACATACATACATACATACATACATACATACATATATATATATATATATATATATATATATATATATATATATATATATATATATATATTTAAATCTTATATTTTGAAACAGTGAAGCCTGGAGCTGGAAGTCTATTCTTCAAACCATGTCAAATTAGAGATCATCTGCCAATTCTTGAAAACATATCTTACTACTATATTTAATTTTTTCACAGTGGTTTGGTAATATGTAAATTTTCTCTTATGACTGCATTTACATTTCTATACAAATTTAAGAAGTGAAATAAAAACATTTAAGAATTACTTTAATATTAAAAATAAACAGCAGATAACATAAATCAGGATGCAATGCATAATATTGTTAAATTGCTTAAAAATAATTCAAATATAATTTGGAAATATTAAAATTCATTTCAGAAAAGATTTTAAAACAATATGTAAATATAGATTTATCTTTATAGTGAAATCATACTCAAATACGAAAATAAGGCATGTAGTTTCATGTTGCTTTAATTACTAGATTTCTATTTCTAGCTCATATCTGTTTAAATTTGTGATCTGTAAATATGTAAATTTCTGCTGATTGTAAATACTGTTGTTTTTTTCTATTGATGTTTGAAACATGTAATTTGTAATAAAATTTGCAATAATTCCAGAAGGATCATTTAGTGCTTTAATTCTCAGACGTATTTCACAGCAATTCCAGAATATTCTCTATCCTTCTTGTAATTTAATTGCAAAATGAAGTTTGTAAGGTTTCTTTTTCCATCAGAAGAAATAATACAAACTTGTGTAGATGTGTAGATGTGTAGATTTTTACAGCCAATATCTGTTGGGCAGTGTTGAGGTTCAGGATTATGATTGTAGTCCAGACAGATTTCTGCTGGCAATTGTGCCTGGCATCTTCAGAGGCCAAGTGGTCTATTGGGCAACTGAGCAGGGACTGATTCTCCTATTTTTATAAGCAGATGATCTGACTTCTGATTGATCTTTAGCTGAGCTTGTTTCAGTTTAGTGATGGTTGTTGGTCTTCACTAATGTGCTGATCAAGTAAACACTACCACATATTGGTTATGACCTATAAAGCCCTTTATGGCAATGGGCCAGGATACTTGCGGGACCGTCTTCTGCCTCATGAATCCCAGCGACCGGTTAGGGCACATAGGATTGGCCTCCTACGGGTCCCGTCTGTTAGACAATGTCGTCTGGCGGGGCCTAGGGTTAGGGCCTTCTCTGTTGCTGCCCCAGCCCTCTGGAACCAGCTTCCCTCAGAGGTCCATACTGCTTCCTCCCTCCTAGCTTTCCGAAAACTGTTGAAAACACATTTATGCAGACAGGTTTGGGGCGTGTGAGCTGCACTCTGCCCCTGGGCCTTTGACTGTGATTGTGTGTGGTATGAGTGAAATTAACTACTTAGTTTTTATACGGTGAATTAGTAATTTTAATTGTTTTTATCTTATGTTATTTTTATACTTGTATTCTTGTTGTGAGCCGCCCTGAGTCTTGGGAGAAGGGCGGCATATAAGTTTAATAAAATAAAATAAAAATAAATAAAATATATAATTAAAAAATTCCTTAAAGACACCACCAACATATACATTACACTAGTATATTGTTCACCTCTATGGGGAGAATGTTTTCTAACAAGTACATGACTGGAAGCTCTCAGAAGCAAGAAAACATATCTTATTTGTTCCCTCACATTTTTACTTCAATGCCAAGACTGTACAACAATTTTAAACTTCCTGAAAATGAAAAGAATCTTCAAGTGTCCACAATCTCATCACATATACAGCCACATTGTAGTGCTGCCCTGCTCAGTTGCCTGTGATCTACATAACAGGTCACTTTGCATCTGAACAGGTAACATTTTCTTGACTTAATATATTCAGTGCAGGGAGATTGACTACGTGTCCATAATTGTGTTGTGTCCTGAGCCTGCAAAAGCAGGCTTGGGACGTTGCATTGGTCCCGGACATTCCAAAAGCTGCCCGGGACCAGACAGAGTGGCACTAGCCTTGTGCGCATGCGCAAGGCGCGAAAACGCTCTGTTCGCATTGGCTGACATTGTTCGGGTTTCTGGCCATATAAAAAGGCCTGTGTGCCTTTTGTTTGTGTTCGGGTGTTGTTAGAAGAAGAATAAAGAGCTATTTAACATTGCCATGTGTCTTCATCATTCGCATGCGAACAAAGTACTTAACACTGGCAACGAAGGTGGGATCCTTTGCAAGCTGAAGAAAAAGCTTTAAGGACTTACCCAGGAAGTCCTGAAGAGGGGAAGACGGTGTCTGAATCAGTGGCCCAGCCTGCCAGTATAGCATCACTGGAGGGTGAGCTTGGCTAAAGGACCCTTTCCCCAAAAGCAGTTTGCAGAGAAGCGAGTGGTGAAGGTTGTAATAGTATGATGGCGAAGATTGGCCGTTTGTCTGATTTTGATGTCTCACACCCAGAGAGATGGAATTCCTACATTGCAAGAGTGGAGAATTACTTCAGAGTAAATCAAATTAGAGAAGACGGCTTGAAGGCTGCAACTCTTTTGTGTGTCTGTGGACAGGAAGCTTTTGAAATTGCAGAGAATCTGGTGGCCCCTGCACCTCTGGAGTCAGTAACATATATTGACTTGAAGAAAATGTTAAAGGAACACTTCCAGCCAAAGTTATCTGTTATTGCTTGGAGGCACGCATTCGAGCAGAGAGACCAGAGGTTGGGTGAATCTGCTGTGGATTTTATTGCGGCCTTAAGGCAACCAGCCAGACGTTGTGAGTTCAAGGATCTGGAAGAGAGGCTGCGAGATCACTTCTTATGCGGTTTAAGGAACAGAGACTTACAACAGAAGATTTTTGCAAAAGAAGATGTGTCTTTCCAAGATGTGCTATGAGAGGTGACAGCTGAGGAAGCAGCAGACGAGGCTGTGAAGGCCTTATGGCTCACCAAGAACCCTCCAGACGCAGCCATTGTCCATCAAGAGGACGCTCGAGAAGGATCGGAAGCGGATCCTGAAGAAGAGGTGGATAGGCTTCGCTAGCCAGCTGAAAGGAGGCAGAAGGATTGTCCGGACAAGGCCCCAGCATCTCTTCAATGCTTCGGGTGCAGAGGACGCCACAAGCGAGCTGACTGCAGGTTCCACTCCGCCATTTGCAGAGCGTGTGGCAGGCAAGGCCACATCACATCTGTATGTTTAGGTCACCAGAAGGTCCAACCCCATGAAGAATTGCGTCTGAAAGGTACCAGGGTCCCCAGCCAAATAGGGTGGGTTTCTGCGCATCGCGCAGGAGTATTTTGAGGACTGGGACACATAAGCCCCTTAAGAAGAAATTGTCCATTAACGTAAGGTTGCAAGGGGTTCCCTTATCAATGGAGTTGGACACTGGGTCCGCTCTCTCCATTATTTCTATTAACACATTCAAAAGGATATGCAGCAGCAGTGGCCTTCGAGTTAAACTCAGGCAATCGAATCTAATACTTACAGATTTTCAGAATTCTATAGTGTGTGTTAAGGGTGTTAAGGGGGAGGCCACCCTTAGAGTACAGCATAAGGATTTTGAGGGTCCCCTAGATATGGTGATTGTTGGGGTTGAACGTACGAGTCTTATTGGACTCGATTGGTTCGAGACTCTGGGAATCCAGGTAACTGGGCTGCACCATTTGCAAACATTGAGCCTTGCAGAAATCTGCAGGGAGTTTGCAGATGTGTTTAGTTCAGAGCTAGGATCCTACAAGGGGCCTCCAATTTCGCTACGTTTAGACCCAACTATCACGCCCATCAGGGTTAAGCCTAGGAGGTTACCTTTTGCCCTCAAAGGCAAGATTGATGCTGAGCTGGATAAATTGCTCCAGCAGGTCATTCTAGAACCTGTGGATTCAAGTCCATGGGAAACCCCCATAGTAACACCTCTAAAGGCTAATGGAGACATATGTATATGTGCAGACTACAAGTGCACACTGAATAAGGCGCTGCAACAGCACGCTTATCCAGTGCCTGTGGTAAGTCACATTCTGGCCTCCCTCAAGGGGGGGCACATTTTTGCGAAGCTTGACCTGGCACAGGCCTATCAACAGCTACCTGTTGATGAGGCAGCTGCAGAGGCCCAGACTATTGTAACTCACAGGAGGGCCTTCAAGGTCAAGAGACTGCAATTTGGGGTAAATGTAGCCCCTGGCATATTCCAAAGTGTCATGGAGAGCACACTTCGAGGTATTCCTGGGGTCTGTCCCTACTTTGATGATGTCCTCATTGCTGGGAAGTCATCTCAAAATTTAGCAGAGAGATTAAGGGCTGTCTTGCTTCGTTTTCGAAAAGCATTAAACTAAAGAAGGATAAATGTAAGATTGGAATCACTTCTACTGACTTCGTAGGATTCAGGATAGATGCTTAAGGCATTCACCCTGCTGAAACTAAATTGCAAGCTATCCAGCAGGCCCCAAGCCCTAAGTCTAAGAGTGAGCTGCATGCCTTCTTGGGACTATTAAATTTTTACCATGCATTTCTCCCACATAAAGCTGCAGAGCTATTACACAGATTTTTAGACAAGCAGGCTCCTTGGCAGTGGACTAAAGTCCATGACAAAGTTTCAATGAGGTTAAGGCCTTGCTCACTTCTAATGCTGTTTTAGCGCATTTCAATAAGCAGCTACCGGTTTGCATCGCATGTGATGCATCTCCTTATGGGGTGAGAGCTATACTCATCCATCTGAAGACTGATGGGACACAGGTCCCTGTGGCCTATTATTCAAGGATTCTGTCTTCTGCAGAGCAAAATTACGCTCATATTGACAGAGAAGCCTTGGCCATAGTGGCTGGCATTAAGAAATTTCATGATTTCTTATATGGCCACCATTTCACGGTCTTTACTGACCATAAGCCTCTGCTGGGTTTGTTTACCACTAACAAACAGACTCCACATATCATTTCTCCTCGAATGCTGAGATGGTCCATTTTCCTGTCAGCATATGACTATACTTTAGTTCACAAACCAGGAAAATAAATGGGTCATGCAGATGGCCTGAGCAGACTACCACTGAACCAATTAGAGCCAGATCCTGCTCCAGCCATTAATATTCTGTCCATTCAGGAGTTGCCTGAGTCTCCCCTCAATGCTAGGGACGTGGCTGCAGAAACTGCCACTGATCACACGCTTACACGCGTGCTGACATGGGTGTTGTCAGGATGGCCTGACAAGTGCCCAGATACTGAGTTCCAAAGCTTCTGGCACAAGAAGCATGAGTTTTCCACTTTCAAGGGTTGCCTGTTATGGGGTAGCAGGGTAGTGATCCCAGCCTCCTTGAGGTCTAGAGTCTTGATATCTCTGCATGAGGGACATCCTGGTATAGTCAGGATGAAAGCACTTGCACGCAGCCATCTTTGGTGGCCTGGGCTCGATAAAGCCATCGAGGCCCAGTGCACGGGTGCCAAGTGTGCCAACAGTCCCAGACTGAAATGCCTCAGGCCCCAGTACATAGATGGGAGGAAACTCAAACCCCATGGTCTAGGGTGCATATAGACTATGCTGGGCCCTTTCAGGGGCAATTCTTCCTGGTTGTTGTTGATAGCCATTCCAAATGGCTAGAGGTTGTTCCTGTTTCCTCTACTACTATTGCCAGGACCATCCAGGTGTTGAGAAGGATTTTTGCATCACATGGTCTTCCAGATGTTCTGGTTTCAGATAATGGCCCTTAATTTACCTCTTCTGAGTTCCAGGCTTTTCTTCAGGCCAACCTGATCCGCCATGTAACTTCAGCTCGGACTGGCAGAGAAGATGGTGCGAACTACCAAAGATGCCCTCAAGAAACTGACTTATGATAACTGGCATCACAGGTTAGCAGATTTCCTTCTTGCACACCGCACCACACCATGCACAGCCACAGGGAAGAGCCCTGCTGAACTCCGCTGGGGTCGCCGCCTCATCACTAAACTGGACAGACTGCACCCTGACCGGGTGGCTTCACAAATGTCACAACCACGGGCACCTAGGAGACTCCAGGTGGGCGATCCGGTTTGGGCAAGAAACTATGGGCCTGGTCATCTCTGGGTCACAGCTGTGGTCTGCAAGGTCTCTGGGCCGTTGTCATACGAAGTTGCCTTGGGAGACGGCCACATTCTTCACAGACACATAGGCCAACTGCGTTGGAGACTGGACTCTCACCCTTCCACTCCTGGCTCTGCTCTGGAGGGGGGAGGACCATAACATGCATTCTGGGTCACAGTTTCCCAGGCCGAACAGGCCATCACTAGCTGCTACTGAGGCTATTTGGGATTCATCCGAAGGTTCCGCAAGTACTCCTAACAGGAATTCACAGGATAGGGGGTCATCCCACACATCCATAATCACTCCAGACAGGGAGTCACACCGGGGGTATCCACAGTATTCATATATGTCAGATAGTGCTCCAGACAGGGAGACTGATCGGGGGTATCCACATAAATCACAAGCAGCAAGAGAAAAAGAATTCCATCAGGGGCGCTTGCCAAATTCCGCAATTGCTCCCAAAAGGAGGTCATCAGCAAGGGGGGTTGCCATGGAGGTGATTCCTGACTCTGGCACCTCGGGCACGTGCTTGGGGGCCACAGAGTATTGGGGTACTTCCGTTACCCAGTCCTCTCCATCTGCTGGCCTTGGGCTCAAGGGACAGTGTTCCCAAAAGGAGTCCATTGTGGACTCGGGGAATGCCACCCCTCCATGGTATGCTGGCCTGGACTTAGAGGGTCCAGCCAGCCAGCAGCAGGGCAGGTCAACCAGGTATTTGGGGCAGCAAAGTCCTGGTCTGCCTAGCCAGGTAGGTGAGCAGGTAGGGCAGGCACCCTCACCGGGGTCACCTGAGAATTTAGGGCAGCAACGCCCTGGCCTGCCTAGCCTGGTAGGCGAGCAGGTGGGCCAGGCAATCTCTCTGGCCCTTGGAAGGTTGCAGCAGGCCAAGTGCCCACCCAAACATCTGAGAGACTTTGTGAAGTTGCTGTCAAATCATGAGGGTTCTGTTCAGGAGGCCCCTGTAGATTATTTTGTATTATTTTTTTTATTTCGGATACATTTATTGTATTAATGAAGTTTGAAGGGGTTTTGCCTGAGGGCAGACTCGAGTATTCCACACTCCTTGCATTTGATTAATGAAACTGTATAACACTCTTCCCAATGTATGGCGTACATGTGTGTGCGCAAGTATGTTCCATCTAGGGGGGAGGGGTGTTGTGTCCTGAGCCTGCAAAAGCAGGCTTGGGACGTTGCATTGGTCCCAGGCATTCCAAAAGCTGCCCGGGATCAGACAGAGCGGCGCCAGCCTTGTGCGCATGCGCAAGGCGCAAAAATGCTCTGTTCACATTGGCTGACATTGTCCAGGTTTCTGGCCATATAAAAAGGCCTGCGTGCCTTTTGTTTGTGTTCGGGTGTTGTCAGAAGAAGAATAAAGAGCTATTTAACATCACCATGTGTCTTCATCATTTGCACGCGAATGAAGTACTTAACAATTACATCTTCTAAATGCCTCAGTTTATATATTTGTATTAGACATTATGCAAGCATGTAATTGTAGTATTCACATGAGATGATATCATTTCTGTTCAAATGTGTATTTCTAGGCACTAGAAGAACAAATGAAAATGTAAAACTTTTCCATTTGCAAAAAGCACAGATACTCTGCAGGAAGTCACACTACAGTACATAATATTTTGAAATCAGAATCTAAGTGTAATAATGATACAATTCAGTTTCTTTCGGTCTATAGTTTTATTCTGGCTATGGTATCTATTTCTGCTGTAGTCCTATAGTTTTCACTAGATGCTGCAGGAGAAGAATTTTCCTTTAGGGTAAAACAAGTGCCCAACCTTGGGGTTTAGATTCTTAGTTTTCTTAATATTTGTGAAGTGAACATTGGCAGTCATGCTTTTTCACCTCTAGAAATCTTATGTTGAAGTACAAGAAGCAACGGATGGAAACTAATCAAGGAGAGAAGCAACCTAGAACTAAGGAGAAACTTCCTGACAGTTAGAACAATTAACCAATGGAGCAACCTGCCTCCAGAAGTGGTGAATGCTCCAACACTGGAAGTTTTTAAGAAAAGACTGGACAGCCATTTGTCCGGAATAGTGTAGGGTTTCCTGCCTGAACAGGGGGTTGGACTTGATGACCTCCAAGGTCCCTTCCAACTTTATTATTATTATTTCAGAATATTACTGCTTTCCTCCTAGCATCAGTAAGACAAATAAGTTAAAGAAATAACAAAATAAGCCATGCCTTTTGGAGTAAATGTTGTCTACACCCCTCTGTCAAAGAGGTTAATAACCTAGAATCTTCAAAATGAATAATGATGTTGCTTGAGATCAAATTACAGAGTCTATGCTGCAAGCACAATAGAACAATTTTATCAGATTTGGAATAGGAACAGAACAAATGGATTGGTAGCTGGATATGAAAAAGCATGCCTTTTCTGTTATATTCTCCTGCCCTGTCGAATACTCCCTCCTGGGAGGCTGACAGGCCCTCACTCTTTAACCTTCCACAGAGCATTCAAGACCTGACTCTTCCTCCAGTGCTGGGATAGGGTGAGGTCATAATGGAAAGAGAATGTGATGGGTGATAGCAGGAATGTATGGTTGCAGCACCCGTCGTGTCAAATCTTTATTTGGTCATAGACCTGTATAAAGAGGGTAGGTACAGTCAGTTAAATTAAATAGAAGTTACATCAGAAGGGTGGCTATACAAATGTTTTAAATTGAATGAATGAATTAATTAATGAATGAATGATCCTTTAGGATTCCTGAATATATTCCTGAATTAAAATTAAGTGTCATAAGAGACCCAGTTGGGTGCAGAGGTTAAAGATACCAGGCTAGCAACTGGTAGACTTCTAAAAAAATGTTGCCAACAGAATCGCATGGGCAAGGCTAACTCAAAGGTACTGGAGGAGCATCATACATGACATATATATGCCGTAAGCTGTCCAGAGTCAATTCAATACAAGACAAGCAGCAAATAGATTAAATGAATAAATAAATAAAATACATGACAAAAAGAGGTTTGTCAACTGTCACAAGAGCTGCCAAAGTGGTGCTTTAGCAATTTGAAAGAGAGACCTTCAGCACTGGGTCAAACATCCAATTTCAGCTCTAGGCTGGCCAACTTAATATCCATCCTCGTGGAATCTTAAGGTTTGCAACTTGAGTGCTCATAAATGTTCACATACATCAAGCATTCGTAAAATTGAAAAATGCAGTAGAGAAATTTCTTTGATAAGTTAGAGAAGAACATGAGCAATTTAGTTACTTTCAATTACAACAGCGGTTCTCAACCTTTTTCAGGCCGAGACCCCACCTGCGCCGCCCATGCATGGTGTGACCCCGACCTGCGCCGCGCATGTGCGGCGCGACGGCCCAAACCGTGCATGTGCGGCGGCCCAAATCGCACAAGCGCAGCACGTGCACAACGGCCCGAAGCGCGCATGCGCGGCGCGACGGCCCGAAGCGCGCATGCGTGGTGCGATGGCCCAAATCACGCATGCGCAGCATGCATGCGACAGCCCAAACCACGCATGCGTGGCACGACGGCCCGAACCGCACATGCGCGGCGCGACGGGCCGAATCGTGAATGCATGGTGCACGCACGACGGCCCAAACCGCGCATGCGTGGCACGCGCACGATGGCCCGAACCCCGCATGCGCGGCACGATGGCCCGAACTGTGCATGCGCGGCACGCGCGCGACGGCCGAGGGGAAATGGGAGGGAAAAATGGGGGGAAAAAATGGCGGACTGCCGTGTTTGGCGACCCCCGTGAAACGGTCGTTCGACCCCAAATGGGGTCGCGACCCACAGGTTGAGAACCGCTGAATTACAAAGATATCAGGCAGGGAAGCATGCTAAATCATTTTGTGACTAATTGTCACTAGACCAGAAAATTAAAAAATACAGTAATATACCGGTACAAAAATAGCTAAACAAACCACATGATATAAAAAGAAATCATAGCAGAACTTTCAGTAATGATGGGATGACCAAATGTATATTTATACCAGCATTATTTTCACTTTTCTATTCTAGGTGGCTTTTTCAAATTAGTCATAAAAATTCTAGAAGATTTACCATAATTTTATGGATAAATCTGGATGATTATTGTACTTTTGAAGAATTGGGTTTCTTTTTGTATTATTCATTGTTGAATTTAATTAATCTGATAAACCCAGACCAGAAATATTGCATGCTACTTTCTTAGAAATCATACCTGGACCAGAGATAAAGATGAGCTTCATGGTTCTGGATTTTATAGTGCTCAAATGACTCATGAGTTCTATGAACAATGATACTATCTTGGAGAGAATCAAGAATATTCCCTCTTCTGAAGTACACTGATTATACAATAGTATGTTAAAGCTTAGGCATCCCTGGTCAAATTCAAAGAATCACTAAGTGAACAGAAACTGCCACAGAAATAATTTAAAGATTCCTTACATGCATTGTAGGGGTCCCCTACCAGGTCGTGAGCTGTTCAAAACCGGGCTGCCCACACTGGGGGGGGGGGCGAGGGTGTGCATCTCCCCTTGTGCAAGCAGCAGGCAAGCATGTTCATTTGCACGAGCAGTGGGCACAAGTGCATGTTGCTTGTGCAAATGGAGCTGCATGCACGTGTGCTTGCCCACCGCTCGCGCAGAACCATCCCCTTCCCCACCTCACTGATCTACAAAGCCAGAAAGGTTGGAGAACTCTGATGTATTGTATGTTTTAGACTTCCTGACTTCCTATAATATTCAAATTTGGGGGCTGTGAAAGCCATTTAAAACCTTTATTTTGAGCTAGAAATGTTCTGCAAAGTTGGGAGGAGGATGAAAATAAGAGAGCAAGAATTGATTCTTAGCTAGCAACAGGAAATATTTGAAAACTGCTATTCCTGCCAAACGTAAAATTTTAACCAAAGAACTAATTATTTTCTCATCATCAATCTGAAAACAAACGTACATAAAGTTTGTATTCAAATTTGTAGAGAATTTGAAGAAATTCAATTTTCCTCTTGAGAAGGCCCCTATCTTTTCACTTTCTTTCTGGGCCACTTTAAAATGTTAATCCAACATCAGTTATTCAATTATCAAAGAAATAACTTCTTCTCAAGTAAAACCTTTATTCTAGGTTTGAAATAGTGGCTATTTTGGAAAGAGTGTCTTGGTAGTATCCCTTGACACAGAACAGCTTGGTTGGCATTTTATGTGTGATTTTCCAGGCTTTGAAAATTGTGAGTATCCATATTTTTAACTGTAATATTTAGTAACATACTATCTTTCTGTGCTTTCTTTGATTTTCTGCTGCAGACTTTTTAAATTTGAAATACATTTTTATTTTTTATTTTTTAAGTATGGTGCTTTAATTTCACATTGGCTGTATGCTGAGTAATAAATTACTCGATATATATCAATGCTATATTAACAATGAAGTCATTACTTCTTTCAACACGTACAATATTGTTTTTTCAATGATGAATGTGTTTAAAAATGAAATAACACTTGCAAGAGTATAGCTAAAATTCTTCTACTGTCTCCTGGGAAACAAAGGAAAACTTTTAAATGCCTCTTGGTCAATTTTGCTCCACATCAACAGGTGCAAATATGAAAGGATTTTATGATCTGAGATGACACTCCCTTCAGTGGAAAAGTAAATAAATCACAGAGCTCTTTGCCAATAATTGCACAAAGATTGATTTCAGTTACAAATAATCTTGCTTTATTGTACAAGATAGGCAGGAGTTAATATATCCCCAAGTGCAATAAGTTCTGAAAAAAACCCTGCCCACCAAATCTTTCTACTTTACTTGAAACATCTTCACTACTTACCCAAATCAGAACATAGCCCTTTAAGAATGTAAACCTGAATTATCTTTGGCAAAGAAAATCTGTTTTTGAAAATTAGCACTTGAATTTTTTCAACTTTTCTACAATTCTGAGTTGTTTTCTCCAATGACTCAAAAATCAAACAAGAAATGATTAAGTGATCTTGAAAATGATCTAAATTTTTGTTTCTTAGATTCTACTCTATTGTACAGGAGCTAAACATAATGTATGTAGCAACCTTTTTCTATTTTTGGTAACAACCCTGAAAGGTAATATAGCTGCATTTCTTAGCATATCTTGTCACCTTGCACAAATTTTGGTGTGGCATGTGGACCTGCTTTTACATTACCAACAATACTGCAAAGAATAGCATTGTGACAGGTCTACTGTTCTGACTTTACCTTTCCTACCTATGCTGACTCCATGTAATTTAAGCTGATTGAAATGTGATGACTACTTTTTTCAGGCAGATCCTTTATTTCATTATCAATCTGAATTTTTCTCTTTTCTCATTTTTTTCCAGATTTTAATTAATACTACTCCCCCCACATTGTATAGGCTTAAATTTGCCAGCATATGAAGAACTAGCCCATGTAGAGATTATATGCCTAATGTCATGTTAGTTATTTGTAACTCACCTTTATTTTTACAAATAACTCAAGGCAGCGAACATATCCAACATTACCTTCCTTCTCCTATTTTCCCCACAACTCCCCCAACCCCCATGAGGTGGGTTCGGCTGAGAGTGGCCCAAGATCACCCTGCTGGCTTTCATAGTTAAGGTGGGACTTGAACTCACAGTCTCTTGCTTTCTAGCTTGGTGCCTTAACCACTAGATCAAACTGGCTACAGTATTTGGCACCATGTCAGACCTCATTATCATGACTAGTTCCTGAAAAAATATACATAGCTAATTTGGTCTAGTGTAAGGTGCTGGCTTAGAAGCCAGAAGACTGTGAGTTCTAGTCCCGCTTTAGGCTTGAAAGTTGCCTGGGTGTCCTTGAACCAGTCACTTTCAGCCCAACTCACTCACAAGGTTATTGTGGAGAAAATAGGAGGAAAGAGAAAGGTTATGTTTATGATGTTATTTATACAAATAAAGGCAGGCTATAAATAAGTAAAAATACACTTTTCCAAGGATGTTCTATTATCCAAATCCTTTTTATTCCATTTTTATTTTATAATTTTAATTTTTTTAAAGTGTATTTTGGTATCTTCAAAATACTTTTTCAATTTCTTTTCTACACTAATCATTTGAAACAAACCAGAAATTCTAATTCTGTTACGAATGCCAAAGGTAAAATCTAAAAGACACCAGAAAACATATCTCTTTTGTGAAATTTAATCAATAGAATTTTTATTCAAATTTTCTTTCAACCCAACTAAGATACACATAGAACAATTTCTGGTATTTATTTCTACTTACAATGGGACTATATTTAATGCTATACTAGCTCCCTTGCTAATAATCAATGGTATAATTAGCTTTCTCTGGAATAGCATCCCTTGAGAGACGACTTGATACATTATTGGGATTTTAAACACCTTTTTTTTTTAAAGAAGACCTTTGAATGTAAGATGAATTGAGATTTCTCCTGTGTAGGAATATACCACTCTACTAGTAGTTGATTTCTTGTAAGTAAATTACAGGGGAACAGTGAAGGAAAGTGTAGCATAGAATAGGAAGCTCCAAGTACTGTTCTCTACTGTCAACAAACTACTTCAGAATATGTTAGGAAAGGCCTACCAGTTGTGCTAAAAAATCAATTTCAATTAAAATTGATACATATATTAACTACAGTATATTACAAGTTGTTTGCATTTTTTTGCCGCTGTTGTTAAAAATAAGAGTGGATGATTGGTTTTGAATAGTCATATTTGAAGGATCACCACTCCCCAGTTACATCTACCCTCCTAGCAGGTCTGGCAGGAGGATTCTTTCTGCTAAGGCAGTTGTTCTCAACCTGTGGTCTGCAGACCACTGGGGAGTCATGATGTCATCACATGATGTCTGCAAAAGCTTGAACAACTGTTATGATTTAAACCTTGAGTTAAGTCTTGGTGTTCTGGGCCATGGTCCATAGCCCAAAAGATATTTAAAGGGGATCTATGGTGAAGAAAAGGTTGAGAACCATTGTCCTAAGGCATTCCATCTGACAGGACTCAGCATGTGAGTTTTCTTCACCTATGGGTTATCACCCTGAGGTGAGATTGGCTCCAACTCTACTGATTTTCTGGAAATCCCTTAAAAGTTTTTTTCAGCAGACTTAAGAATACCGTGAAATGGCTACAGTGAAGGGAAAAATTATTTGATCCCCTGCTGATTTTGTACATTTGCCCACTGACAAAGAAACAATCAGTCTATAATTTTAATGGTAGGTTTATTTTAACATGATAGACAGAATAACAACAAAAAAACCAGAAAAACACATTTCAAAAAAGTTATAAATTGATTTGCATTTTAATGAGTGAAATAAGTATTTGATCTCTTTGCAAAACATGACTTAGTACATGATGGCAAAACCTTTGTTGTCAATCATAGAGGTCAGATGTTTCTTGTAGTTGGCCATCAGGTTTGCACACATCTCAGGAGGGATTTTGTCCCACTCCTTTGCAAATCCTCTCCAAGTCATTAAGGTTTTGAGGCTGATGTCTGGCAGCTCGAACCTTTAGCTCCCTCCACAGATTTTCTATGGCATTACAGTCTGGAGGCCACTCCAGGACTTCAATAAGCTTCTTTTGTTGCCTTGGTCATGTGTTTTGGGTCATTGCCATGCTGAAATACCTATCCACAATCCATTTTCAATGTCCTGGCTGACGGAAGGAAGTTCTCACCCAAGATTTGACGGTACATGGCCCCATCCCCCAACGGATGAAAACTAATCAAGGAGAGAAGCAACCTAGAACTAAGGAGAAACTTCCTGACAGTTAGAACAATTAACCAGTGGAACAACCTGCCTCCAGAAGCAGTGAATGCTCCAACACTGAAAGTCTTTAAGAAGAGACTGGACAGCCATTTGTCTGAAATGGTATAGGGTTTCCTTCCTGAGCAGGCGGTTGGACTAGATGACCTCCAAGGTCCCTCCAACTTTATTATTATTAATAATAATTATCCATCATCCCTTTGATGCAAAGTTGTCCTGTTCCCTTAGCAGAAAAACACCCCAAAGCATGTTTCCACCTTCATGTTTGCCAATGGGGATGGTGTTCTTGGGGTCATAGGCAGCATTCTTCCTCCTCCACAGATGACAAGTTGAGTTGATGCCAAAGAGCTCAATTTTGGTCTCATCTGACCACAACCCTTTCGCCCAGTTTTCCTCTGAATCATTCAGACGGGCCTGTACATGTGCTTTCTTGAGCAGGGGGACCTTATGGGTGCTGCAGGATTTCAGTCCTTCATGGCGTAGTGTGTTTCCAATTGTCTTCTTGTTGACTATGGTCCCAGCTGCCTTGAGATTATTGACAAGATCCTGCTATCTAATTCTGGGCTGATCCCTCACATTGTCATGATCATTGAACCTCCACAAGGTGAGATCTTGCATGGAGCCCCAGACCAAGGGAGATTGATAGTTATTTTGTATTTCTTCCATTTGCAAATAATTGCACCAACTGTTGTCAGCTTCTCACCAAGCTGTTTGGTGAGTCTTGTAGCCCATTCCAGCCTTGTGTAGGTCTACAATCTTGTCTCTGACATCTTTGGATAGCTCTTTGGTCTTAGCCATGGTGGAGAGTTTGGAATCTGATTGATTGCTTCTGTGGATATGTGTCTTTTATACAAGTAACAAGCTGAGATTAGGTCCCTTTAAGAGAGTGCTCCTAATATCAGCTCGTTATGTGTATAAAAGACACCTGGAAGCCAGAAATCTTGCTGATTGATAGGGGATCAAAAACTTATTTCACTTATTAAAATGCAAATCAATTTATATTTTTTTTCAAATGTGTTTTTCTGAATTTTTTTGTTATTCTGTTTCTGTTAAAATAAACCATTAAAATTATAGACTGACCATTACTTTGTCAGTGGGCAAACGTACAAAATCAGCACGAGATCAAATAGTTTTTTCCCCTCACTGTATAACATATTTAAGATCTTGAAGGCATTCTCCGCTGGTTTTAGATAGTTAATGGTTTTACTTTTATTGTGTGCTGCCGAGTGTCACATTTGTGAGATGGGCTATATTTGATAAATATTCAGCAATAGCTCCTTCAGATTTAGAATTTTTTTAATAGGATTAAATACCATTAACTGTTATATACTACTCAAAAATTGCAAGTGTGTACTGGTGGTGTTCCGCTACCCTCTCAGCCTTGAAAAAGTATTTTCCTTTGTTCTCTCTTCCATTCAACCTGTGCTTGAAGTCAATGTTTATGCACCCCCACCCCACCTTCAATACATACCTTTTGGGGTGATGGAACTATTAAAAGTATATGGACTCCTGATAGCTTTAGTTAAAAAATCTGCTCAAATGATACTTCACATATAATCACCAATAGCTAGGTTCCATGAAGATTTTTATTCAGGAGGAGGCTTAATTAAGGAAAGAGATACTTGAAAAAGTGACATAGTTGGGACTTAAAATATCCAAACTGAATTTGGGCATTCTTCTGCAACAAATTCACTTTGGAAACATTACCAATTTTATACATACAGGCTCAGTTTTAAATGGGTTACCAATCAAAATTATAGTATTTTGTGAGGAGACCATTCAGACTGGTTTCTCTGGGAACAAACAGAAATAAGATGTCAAAGGTTTTATAAAGTAGGATCAGTTGCCTAAAAAAAGTTACAATTCTTCATATTTATTAACACTAACTGTTGCATTCACATTTCTGGTAAATATAATTCCATTTATGCACATACTCTTAATTGATGGGGTAATTTGGATAAAGTCAGTTTAACTGAAGTATATTTGTTGAATGTTTAAATTAATAAACAATTGCCAATAAACAAAGAGGACTATACTTGGACATCAGGCTATGAAACAAAGGACTTTTTTTCTAATTATAATTGCATGCTGAGTATACCAGTACACTTTGTGTATCTCCGTGCTGGTGGGATGCAGACAAGCTAGTAGTTGCAAAGTAATGTCTAGAGATTTTAGTTGCATTGAACTGAACAGCATGAGCACACTTCAATAAAATTAGACTTTGGTTCCATTTGTGGTATACTGGCCCAAATGAGACCATTAAGGAATGATGCATGTAAGCATGGGTAATACAGCTGATAATCTGCAATGCACTGGATATAAAGTTGCACTGCCCCAGATAGGACCAGTACAGTACATCTGGGGGGGGGGGTCCTCCTAGAATCTCAACCCCTAATTGAAGGTGAGGTGGCAATTGTGATTAAAAGGGCCTTTACCTAGCTTCAGGTTGTACACCAGTTGGCTCTGTTCCTGGAACAGAAAGTTCTGCTCACAGTCACTCATGCCTTAAGTCACCTCCAAATTGGACTATTGTAATATGTACTACATTTGGTGGGTCCCAGGAGGTGAAAGCCTTCCCTGCCATAGTGTCCATCTTATGAAATATTCTCCCCCACCCCACCCTACCCCACCCCGCCCAACATTAGGTTAGCTCCATTCCCTCAAGAGTGAATGAATTGAGAGCAAGGGGAAGAGCAAGACAGTGCTGGAATTGGTGGCAGCCTCAAAGACAGGATTGAGGAGCTTAAAATGTATTTAATGTACATAGTGGAAGCAAGAATGATTTGTAAAGATAGAAATGTGTGGAATGGTATTGAACATAGCTGATGTAAACTAAATCTAGCTAAATGTTCTTTTCCTTCCTCTTGCTTTGTGCTTTCAACTTCTTTTACATACTATTTACTTCTTTTGCTGTCTACATGACACCACTGACGGATAACCCAGAAAAGAAATAGCTAGTGGGTTTCTATATAGGTATGCTAATCATGAATGACCACAAAAGATTAATTAAAACTTGCACAAGACAATGCAGTGTGATTCTAGGAAGCAAACATTTTGATTGTTTATGATATACTTTTTGTAGTACATATTTTCAGTCTGGATAAAAAAAAAACACTGGACAAATGTCTAGTAGCCTGAGCTATTATTACTACTAGTAGTATCTTTCCTATTTTATCTTTATCACTACTTTAACTTTACTATTTTATTACTACTACTATTTATGACTTTGTGCTCTGAAAAGATTGTTAGCTGTCTCACTGTTGTGTGATGTTTAAAAAAAAGAATGGAAACAGAAACCACATTTGTACTATCTAGTAAAAGACAACAAAGACAACAGATTTTTAAAAACGTATATTCAAAATATCTTTGTATAAACAATAATACTACAGTGTAGTATCTTAATACAAATCAGTTCAATATTATTAACTGTTAAACTTTTATTATAAATTAAAATTTCTTTACAAAAATTGCACATAATAGAATTGATCACTCGAGGTTCTGATGCACTGGCATTTGTAATAGAAATTGTATTCTTCAAGTTTTAGTCTCTGCCACAAGTCCAAAATGCAGAAAGGGCATTAAGCTACCCTCACAGCCTCCAAGTACAAAAATCATACTTGTGGCCATGGCAGGTACTTTGCTTAAGAACGGTTGTTTTTGTTTAAATCCTGCAATCAAAACAAATCTCTGGAAAAAAAAGGGACTGGGAAATAAGGACAGGGAAATAAAAAGTAAAACAAAACAGACTGGTTGTTTTTCATGTAAACAGGCCCCTCATTATTAACTCCAAACATAGATCTTTTAGGCATCAGTGTGAGTGTCAAGTGAAATCAGTAATAGCACAAAAGAAAATGAAAAGAAGCAAGTTTTTAAAAAATTAATACATTTTATGTCTGTCATTGGGATGAGCTATACTTACGTACATGATGTTATGAGAGTCTGGCAGGGCCCAGAAGCAGGCCATAGAGGGCATCATTTATCCAAGGCGCCATGTTAATTGTTTCCAGGTTCAAGGAAAGCAAGCCAAAGAGGCTTGAGCTGCTCAGCACGGCTCATCTGCTTTACACAAGCCTAAAGCCAGAGATCAGCCTGGAGAATCATTCAAAATGATTTTGGCATTTGAGAGGACTTAGTACTGACTGCACCCAGCGTTCAGTGATTCGTGCTTTCTGTTCTGTAAGTGTTTAAATTTAAAAGCTCATCTAGGCTGACTCCAACCTCTTGGCACTTGGAAACTAGTTTTCTCAGGTTATCAGTTTTACCTCCTTCTGATGCTTCAAATAGGAACTGCTGTAAGAGATGGGGAAGCAGACATGAGATTTAGCCAGAGCTTGAATATCACCACATCAATGGACATGGGATATGCAGAAAATTGAAATGAAACCTTAAACTGAAACATAAGGAGAAAACATTACATCTTTCCACAGGGTTGCACAAAGAGGTAACTTCTGAAAGGCTCTCTGATATAAGTGATGGACCTGTAAAGGAGAGACAAAAAAACAATTTGATGTTATCACTCAATAAATATTTTTCTCATTCATCTCTACATCAAACTGTCTTGATCAGTTTATCACACTGATCATACATAACTACTAGTAACCTCATTTTTAAAAAAAGTTAAATCCAGCATATTTGAATTAATACAAAAACATGATTTTTCATCTTAGAATAAAACTTCATATTGTCTTATTTTAAAACAAAACTTTTGTTTGCGCATCAAATCCTTAAAACTGTTTATCTGGGAATAAAGCTCACTAATCAGGTATAGGTAGAATTATATTGTCATAAGGTCAAAGGGACTGAATTTAAGTCAACCCAATTAGCATATGAAAGGACTTTAGGATGGTACACAAGGGTACTAAAGTGGTGCAAATATACTGCTCAAAAAAATAAAGGGAACACAAATGTATAGGATCCTATACGTTTATGTTCCCTTTATTTTTTTGAGCAGTATATATTGTTACTGCATCTGACAGAAGAGGCTGAACCACATGCCTTTTCTTTTGCTTTTTCAAATGAACATAATGGATTGTTTGCAAACAACAAATAAAAAAAATTGGTGGAATGTATTTTAGGTAAACATATGCACACCTAGCTTATCTGCTCCTGCTTTACTTTCTTCTTTCAAGTAAGTAAACCAGGAAGACGATAGCTTCACCTGATGTCTGAATTATGGACTATGTAATTAATTAAGAAGTATAATTAACACATGTAATTAATGTAAGTAAAGTTATTAATAAAAAGTTATTAATAAATACTGTGATTGGCCCAGGGGCCCTGACTATTAAGTTTCGACATCAGATCAAACTATTTCACTTCTTGATTTATTTACCTGTAATATGAATGAAGAGCAAATTAATTCATATTTTGTAAAACCAGAATTCATGGCTTCTTGTTATGTAAAATTTATCCAATAGTACAAGCTCTGAATACTGAAAAGCATTACTAGGTTTTTTTCCCTACATAATAAACTACCATTGCTTTTTTATTCTTAACAGCATTGCTGCTTGTTCTTTTTTAATAGAATTTGAAAAAGAGATGAGACAAATTAAGAGCCTTTGGAACAATTATTCTCTAATTATTTCTATTTAGTATATTTTCCTTACATACCTCTCTTTGTCCCTTTAAAAAGCATTCAGCAGCAATGGCTCTGAAGGGAAGAAATAAACATGATTTATTTTTACTGAATACTGAGTATCTTTAAGGGAGGAACACTGGATATGGAATGAAACTATAAAATCCTGGAAAGTAATAGACTAACTCCCAATGATGATAATCTATAGTGAAGAGACAAAAAAGATCCATTTTTTAAACAATCTTACATGAGCAAGACATTTCAGTTGTTCCCATTATGTACAAACACTGCAGACAATGATCAGTTCATCATCACTGGATAGTGCTATTATGATATATAAAGGGGAGGGTAGAAAGGAGGAGGAAACAGAAGTCAATAATTTGAATAGTACAACACTCCAAAGTAGCAACAAGGAAATAAATCATTTTTTCCTTACTTATATACACAAAATATACTTACTTCTGAAGTATTTTTGAATGGGAAAGCAAGGTCCTCGCTTTAACACCGTGTACATTTGTAAACCAAAGAGTGTGAATTGGACTACAATGAAAAACCTTTCTAGTAGAAACTAATTTGAAGGCTATTTCAGTTTTATGAAGCAAACCTTTTTAAACAATGAAAACTACAACAGTATCTATCTTAACAGGTGTATGACTGTTGAATTACATTTTCCAGATGGCCAGGCATGTTGGCATATTATATGTAAACATCTTGGCTTGCAGTTTCAAAATTTGAACATTGTTTTCTTCCCAATACTGCTGTAGCAACCTGCAATTACAAAGAAGTATATGAGAAAATATAATAATAGCTAAATCAACATGTTAAATAAAACTTTTTTTTAATCTCCAGAAAAAGAAAACCGAATGCAAATACAAGTTGAGGGTTCAAACTAATATGTATTAGAGATTGATGCCAATTTCTGCTCAGGGCAGAAATCTTAATTGCTCAATAGGTGATTGACCAGTCTCTGTTTAAACACTTCCAGTGAAGGAGGAGTTTGTAACCTCCTTCAGTGATTGGTCTATCGGTAAACCACTGTTATTGCTTGACACTTTCAGAATAGCTTCAGCTAAAACAACCAGGCTAAACCACTCCAGAAAACATGTTATTAAAATACATATTAATATACTTTTTATCTCTTTTTCTTTCAAAAGAAATTATATTGGGATTGGGACTCTGCTACTAGAATAAACTCTGAAAACTGAACAGAAAATTTGGTATGAAGGGAGAAGTGATGAAATGAAAAGATTGGGATGAAAAAAATTGACCTGGTCAGGCAGATAATTACTTAGAAATTGTCCCAATGTATCTCTATGGGCACTGGTTTTAATATCGGTAAATGCAGCACAATAAATGAACATTTGTATGAAGAGATCAAAAAATTGTTTACTAAGATTCCTGTTTATTAATTAGTTATTGCTATTTGATACCAATTACTAATATTAATTAGTTAATTAATAGACAATAGGTAGGCCTACTCAAAAGACTGAAATTATTAAAGATTAAATGCTGGCTGGCTTAATGCAAATGAAAACATCTCTTGAGCCATCTGCTTGCATTCATTTCCTAATTTAATGTCAGTTTTTGAATCCAATGTATGACATTTGCTTCTTTTAGTTCCTGAACAAGCTTTCAATTGTGTGATTTTTAAATGAAATCAAGTTCCACCAAAATGCTCCTCTAAGTTGTGCAGTAAGTCAAAAAGCAATGGGGAAAATACATTTTAACATAACAATTTGCTCTAGTTTATCTAAAGAGCACTAAACTATTACTGTGCCCAATATTTTCTTATAGACTTGCTGGATAATATTTATAGTTTAAGAACCATATTTATGTTTAGGGAACTAGGATGCTAAGAAGATTCACCTTTCAACAAACTTTCTAAGCTGCAACTCTATATAGGCTCAGGACACTGGATTGGAAGACTGGGAGGGAGGAAAAGGAGGTGGGAAGAGTCACCAGTTTTTTAAATGGTTGTCCAAATGCTTCTCCTACAGGTTTTTCTCATAACCCCCAGCCTGATCCAACCCTTTTCAGAATCAATTTTTCTATTGCCAGCTTCACCTCTCACACCAAATTCAGTCTAGTTCAATTTTCAGAGAGTTCACACAGCTCATTTACCTAATTTCTTTCCAACACTGCCCTGGATTTCAAAGAATAAAAAGAAGCACACATATAAACTTTTAGATGCTCCCAGTAATATTTCTTACTTGAATGCAAGTCCAGGATTCGAAGGCATGGTAGAACAAAACCGTTCCAAAGCTTTGGAATGCTGAGTCTTTGGAACACAACTCAGATAAAAGGAAATTACCTGAAAGGTTGATTTTGAAAACGTTAGAAGCTTCCATTTATTTATTTTTAAAACCGTCCTCTAGTGTAATGAATGAGAGCATAGCATGCACGCTTTTGAATTCAGAGTTAAGTTGGACTGACTGATATCTATAAAAATAAGACAATTTTGGGATATTCCATCATACATCACTTTACCTAGTTGTTTCACAGAAAGAAGAAGCATGCCATCTAGCTTCAGACTGGCATGCATAAGCAGCTCTATTGGGGATTCGTTTGTTTGTTTTTAATCCTGCCTTTATTATTTTTAAAAATAATTCAAGCAAGCAAACAATACACCTTCCTGGGTCCAAATCATGAGAGAATCAGAAGTAACATCATTGGAAGGTATCTGATTATCTTGATTCTTATATTTTTTTTGCAGATTTTTAATGGAAAAAACTCTGCAATTGCTGGCTTTTGATAAAGGAGGAGTAAGCCAAAATGAAGGTTGTGCTATGTGATGATGGTCCAGTTGAGCTCTGAAACAGAACTGATGCCTTTGCTATTAGCTTCAGACTCCAAGGACCAAGATGGAACTAACGTTTTTCTGGGCACAGTCTGAAGAGATAAGGATATGGACAAGCTTCAATACTCGACCACACAAAGGTATTCTCAGTCTTGAAGACCAACTGCATGTGACTTGCTTTGTAAGGTTATTTCCTTTCCTCCAAGTAAAAAGGAGGCAAGTAATTTCCTTAGATAGTCAGCAGCTTATTACTGTATTTAGTGCACCTATTAAATGGTGCCTTCAGGGTTATCAGTACATGACAAACAGTGAAGATGAATAAAAAGGGGAAGATAAAATAAAAACTCAACGCAGAAAAACAATAGCTAATAGAAGATGGAAAGAATAAAATAAAAGAATAAAAAGACCAATCAAATGTCCAAGGAACTCTCGGACGTACTATTACAGCAGTGATGAAAAGGAAATAAGTTAGACACCAATCCTGCTAAAATGCAAACCTTCCTAATTAATATTGCAGGCGATTCTGATTCAATTACTTTGAACCATAGGCACAATGATAATACAGCCATGATACCTCTTTCAATGCAAGTAACCTGAAACTATTATAATACCATTAAGTTTCGATACAGGACAATATTTATATCTCAGGGTTGAAATGAAGGGTCCTTGGTACTCTCTAAGCTTGGTTGTTTTCTTGCAGACATTTCATTAAGGGTAGGTAAATATCAGCATTGATGTTACCTAATTGGGTAATGAAATGTCTGCAAGAAAACAACCCAAATTCAGAGAGCACCAAGGATCCCTCATCATTATGTTTCTCCCTCCATTCCACCTAAAAGTGTTGATTTGAACATCATATTTTCTTTTGCCCTCTCCCAAGCTCCGATGGGTCCTTATAACATTTTGGCTAATCAAAGATCTCAACTTTGCTTGTAATGTTGCTTACACTAGAGGGGTGCTTTACTGTGGATTTTGAAATACTGTACCTTATTATGAAATTCATAGTTGGTCCAGTAATCAGCAGTGCTAAATGGAATAGGGTAACGTGTTGAGACTGTAACAAGACATCTATTCACAAGGTCAGTAAAAAGCTTGAATTCTTGAACTTGATTGTTAGATTTGACAATTTTGTCATTGATGAAAACAAGGTAACTGGAAAATACAAATAAAACACATTTGAATACTTCTGAATGTGCTATTTTATTAAAGACCCTCAAAACACAGATTTTTCAGTCTTGGGGATTCCAGGGACAGCTTGCAGGGTTGTTATATAAGCTCAAGTGATGGTTGTTCATCTGCATTCTTGGGTTTTATATGAGAGATGAGACAGATCCCCACTTTCCTGGCCTTTCAGAAGTGTGTTAAAGAGTTGGCTCTGCCAACTAGCCTGGGGGTCCAAGAGTGCCATGCAACATGGGGAGTTACTGGTGGGCTGAAGGTGCTCCCTCTGCCTTTTAATTTTGCTATTGTCTCTTTTAACTTTGTTTTAATCTGGTTGTTAACGTGTTTCTAACTATAATTTTTGTATCACTTAATGTTTTATCTATAAACTACCCAGAGGCATACAAGTAGAAATCTGATACATAAATATGCTAGCTAAATAAATAATCAAGTAATGTCTCACATTTATACTTACTCCATCCAAATCTGCTGAACTATTTCCTCTTGCATGACTGCTCCAAGTGCTGCCTCAAATGCATCTGTTGCTTCTATAGAACTTCCATGAAGAGATTGGTATAAACTATACAAAAAGAAATATTTTTGTAACCAAACACATACTCCTTTTGCTAAAAGAAAAGGGCAATGGAGGAACCATCACAAGATCAAAATATGCTCAAGTTTTGACACAACACTAAACTATGGTTCAATTTATGTGCACCGATTTGTAAAAAAACTTGATCAAAGTTGAGCTCATTTTCTTCATCTTCCAAAACATTGCATAGCAGAACAAAAATTCTACTTGCCTTGATTTCATTGTTTACTAGTACTTTTTATATAAAAGATTCTGTTTTAACACAATCTAAATTTTTATTAACGAGTATGTACTCCTTTTCACTAGGTAGAATTTAGGATTGTAAACCGTTCCAATTTTTCTCATCCTACACCTCATAACACTAAACTGTAAACTGAAATGCAGAAGGGCACTACACAAAGACATGATACAAAAAACTACCAGCATTTTTTCATACCACAGGAGAAAGCTGCATTCATCAAGTGTGATGAATATACCAGGGACAGAAGGGCTGCCCTTCAAGAACTGGTTTAGTATAAGTCATCCTTTGCAAATTTATATTAGCATTGAAACAAACAATCTCACCAGTATATCTGCCACAGGTAAGGAATTTGCTGGTTTAAAACATCTTCCATAAAATTTCCCTTATACAAGGGTGGTGTAAATTCAATTGACATTGGAAAATTCAAAAAATACCTACAACAAAAATCTGCTTTTAGTATGAAAATGTTTACTATATAGAACTAATATTATGCAACAGAAACTTTATAAACATATAGCAAAAATCAAAGTCCAAATGCTATGTTAGCTATTAAGTAGGAATCAAATTAGATTCTGCAACAAACTGCAAATTATGGCAGGTGCAAAATTTCCCCATCTGTACTACTAGCACAATAGTAGAAGTTGCATAGAATTTTAATTAATAAGAGGAATTGTTAATTATAAGTACTCATACATTGATGAAAGGACATACAAAACCTAAAAGGTGGCAGCTGCTAGGGGTTATTTCAGAGGTGAAGGACTGAGAGAAATTAATTTTAACATTTGCATCATTATTTTTTTCAGTTCATCTAATTAACTTGATTAGCTTAGCCAGGATTTTAAACTGAGAAAAAGAATAGCTTCTCTGAGTAACTGAGCAATTTCAGCACTGCTTTTAGTAACAGTGAATTGAATACAAACTAACAAAACAGAAAGAATACCAGAAGTGGCTATGTTCCAATAAAAACTGAGTGATGTTAGTGAAGAAACTATTCTAAGCAAGACCTAGTATAATGGATTATAATAATGCATGAACATTTATCTATGTGCAAGAACAAAATATTGGACATAATATTGACACAAGTATGAAAACAAAATTTGTTAGTTTGTAACAAAACTGTTGTCTAGTGGAATGAGAACTAAATGCATGAAGCACAAACTAAATATGCAAAATCTTTTCATTAAATAGACAAATGGAAAAATAGATTTTCCTGAAAATATGCTTAGTAGATTGGAATTTGACAATGTATGACTAGAATTTCTACCAATACATGTATGCCACCATTTCCACGGCAAAATTGAGGGTAATTCAATATAGAATAAAACAGCAACCAGACTTACCGTAATAAATCTACAGGATGATTTTCTTGAGGAACATACTCAAAAAATGCAGCAACAAAGGCTTGCAACAGTGCAGGAATACTATCTGATCTATTCTGTCATAAAATAATTAAGTTTGATGTTAGCTTACATTAAAGAATATCCAATACAACTCAGAATTATGTAAAAAACATTTTAATGATTTTTGAAACTAATTCAATTAAATGAGCTGTCATATGGAAATATTAAAAGTAAAATTTTAGTAATTATATAAAAGCAGAAAAAGAGAGCACCTGAATAGTCAGAGAGATTACTCAGAAGCAACAACACAAGACCAAATTAACATTTTGTGATTTATACGTAAAGAATACAAAATATCCTTTCATATATATAAAACAAAGGTATGAAAAATTCATCTGGAATATTATACCTTTGTCACCAAGTTCTACATCATCCACCCAATAAACCAAAACATTCAGATTCATATCTCAAATCTTGTAACATGTAAACAACTGATTCGGGTAAAATACATTTTTACTTTGTTCTACAGCAATCTCCACTATATCTCATGATAAAGTTGTTATTTTGCACTGGAGAAACTGTAATAAATAATAAATCAAATATGGAACAAGTTGTTTTACCTGCATCATGAAAAATTTGCACATAAAGTAAAAAACCTGGGCATTCTGAGGATTCTTCTCAAACGCTGAAAGCCACACATCACAAGCTCTTTCAATTTCTCCTGTTCTCAAATACAAACCAACTAGAATCTTCAAAAGATGACAGTCAAAAGGATTTAATTTCAGAAGTGATTTACACAGCTCAATAGCAGCTTCCCACCTTGAATGAAATCAGTGAAGTTTTCCATGAACTTTTTTGTAGGTAGATTATTTAAAATATTAAAAGAATGAAATACAAAAACCTTATGCAATTTTTTAAAAATCCACTCCACTCTTATGGCAGCACTCAACTAATATTCACCTATCTAAAAACACTAAGAAAAGTTGGGTCTGGTTACTATTATATAGGAAGCTATTAGGAAAGCTAAGAGCTAAAGACCTGAAACTTCCCATAAAAGCAATGTCAAGCCCTATATGGGGTGCTGCATAATGTTGCCAAGAAAACGTTTTGGCCAATATCCAAAGTTCAGCAGGAGCTGAACTTGATTCAAATATATCAACAGAAACATGAACTTTATGGCTCATTAGGGTCCTTATGGCTGTGAACATGGCCACCTGCTCTCCAGACCCTTCCCCCTGGCTTGTTAAAGGCCTTGGGGGGGCATGTCGTGTGAATGGGGTAGAAGGAGGGAGTTGTTCCTTCACATCTTCAGGAGGTTTTGATTCACCCTTTCAATAAGCCAGTGGTCATTCAGTTATCTAACCTTCAATTTTTAGGGAAGCTGGTTGAGGTTATTGTACAGTAGCGTCAGTGGACACTGGATGAAACAGATTATTTAGATGCCTTTCAGTTAGAATTCAGGCATGGATATGGGTCAGAAATGGCATGGGTCATGTTTTTAGATGATCTCTATGGGGGTGAGATGGGGGTTCTGCAACCAGGTTCTAGGACAATTCACTATGGCCAACTCACTGCATGACAATTCCACATGGGATAACTCAACACAATGTTATCCGCCATACTTCCATTGACATTATTTCCGCTTTTGTGAATAGAAATATTGCCAAAGAAATAGTGGTGGATAACATTTATCATGTTGATTTATCCTGTGTGGAATTGTCCCACAGCAAATTGTCCCATGGCAAATAGCTGTGGCAAGACGGCCATGCTGGGTTGGCCATGGCAAGATAGCTGAGGTGAATTGGCCGCAGCAAGTTGGCCGCAAGGTGTCGCATTCTAATGCACCTACTGTTGCTCTGTTTGATAGCATCAACCAAGTTGTCTTTCACATGTGGCTCTACGGATTGCGCAGGAGGCACTATATTGTGCTGGTTCACCTACTTTCTTTGGGATCAATATCCAGTGGGGGGGGGGGAGAAAGATTTTGGCCACTACTATTCAACATCTACATGAAGCCACTGGATGAGCTCATCTACTGCCATAGGGTGAGGTATCATCTGTATGCTAATGATACCCAGTTATGCATTTCTGCACCTGGTGAATTAAGTAATGCTATTGATATCTTATCCTGGTATCTGGAAGCTGAAGATCTGGATGGGGAATAATAGGCTTCAGCTGAAGCCTGGCAAGACTGAGTGACTTTGGGTGTTGGGATCTTCCATTTTTAGGACTATGCCCTTGCTTTAGTTGGTACAGAATGCAGCAGTATGGGAAATTAAGTGTATCCTTGAAATGGCAGGCATTATATTTCTGCTCTGTCAGCTGCACTGGTTGCCTGTTTGCTTCCAGGTCCAATTCAAGATGCTAGTTTTTACCTTTAAAGCCCTTCCTGGCATGGGTGTCAGGCCCAGAACCTAGAATGACATGTAGTAATTCTTCCAAACTGAGTTCTTTATTGTTTCACATGTACAAAAAAAATCTTGGCAGACTGAGAACTCCACTGTCTGCATCTACAACATATTCAGTGAACTATTAGGGAATGGCTATCTTTGCCAGTTTTTTTTCTGACATGATCTCTGGACTGAATTAGCTCTTACTCCCCTGGAATGTACCCTCACTACGTTTCATCACATTGGACCAGGTTATTTGAGGGACTGCCTCTTCCCAATTACATCTGTTACATCAGATCCAACAAAAGAATTGCAGATGCTATATATCCCATCTGCTAATTACATTTGGTGGGACTCTGGAGGCCGACCATTTCTGCCATAGTGATCACCTTATGAAACATCATCCCCTCTTTCTGAGATCAGGTTGGGTCATCCTGTTAATTTTTCACAATGTCATCAAGCTTGAGAGCCAAGTCCTTGTGAGTTGCTAAGGTGATTTTACTGCTGTTAGTATCTGTCACTCTCTCCTTGCCTCTTAAAAAGTGTAATATTATTTTTTTAATGGTTGACTGTTTTTATATTGTTTTTAATGTTTTATTTTGTGCCACCCAGACACACATTTTATGAGATGGGCATTATATATAATAAACCTCTTTTTAGCCTTCTAATAAAAAAGTTATATTAGGATAGAAACAGCTGGTCCTAGAATATAATGGAAGGAGCATACAAAAAAAAGTAAGTTTTTCAACAACAAACCTTTCTAACAGCTGCTGCAAAACAATCATGTTTCTGTACAAGGGAAGGCAAAAAATTGTTTTCTCAGTGGAGGTATCCTCACTGGTACATGATTGGATGGCATCTAATACAGAAACAAAACAAAAATTACACACTTAGAAATATAAAATTTTGTCACTGAATACATGTATGTAATTGCCATCCACATTTAGGGAAAAAGAACATCAGAATGCAGGTCTCAAAACTAATGAAGAATCAGTCTTTTACCACCACTAAAGGATTACTTACATTTATAATCTGATTATATAAGATGAGGAACAAAATTTATGTTAAATCATGCCATTTATCAAAACTGATTCACGTAACATTTTTTAAAATTACAGAATTACAATCCTATGATCCCTAGGAGCTTCTCTTAGAAAAACAGGATATACCGGTAACCAAATCTCTACTTATAAGAATGGAAAGAGAAGCTTTTCTCAAAAAATGAGAGATCTGAGTTTAAAACATCCTCCCAGATGCCATGGAAACATAAGGGATGGAAAAAGAGCTGTCCAAAAAAAAGTATATGTGAGGAACTATTTCAGCTCTAAATCTATCATGGATTAATTCTATTTTGTTGAATACTTGAAATGGTCTGGAAATTTATTTATAAACTTGCTATTTCATTGAAACAAACAGGAGAGAATACACAACTTAACAGGACTTTCGATAAAATATCCTATCAATCTATAGATCTTCACATTCCATGTTTTTTCTCTCCTCCCCCCTCCTCCCGAATATAATGCATATAGTTTGTGGATACAGAATTGTAACAGTAAATAATGGATGTACATCTGTTATGATCAAGACTTGTGGACTTCAACTCTTCAGAATTCCTGAGCTAGTCATTATTCTACTATTATTTACTACACTCAACTTTAGTACATTCTTCAACAATAGTTTTATAAAATTGATTTCATGAACCAACTGAGTAAGATCACAGTGATGCTCTCCAGTTGTATTGAGACTTCAGTTCCCAGAGTGTTTCTGGAGAAGAGGAGGTTTGCAATGCTGGCTTTTTAGAATAATATTAATGTTATTTGTGCCTATTTAGAAAGAAGCCTCACTAAGATAGATAGATATAGTTAATGTGTAAAGGATAAAATCAATGCTTGATAATTATTAATAGCACACTGTATCATTATTACAGTATACATACAATTAACTATTTAAGAATTAAACCAGTTACCTTCAAACAAAGCTAACAGAATATCAGGATTAGCTTTAACATCTTCCATTGTTTTCCAAGGTATCAAAAAGGACTCCTTTTTCATTAGTTTTGAAGAGTTGCTATTGGCAGGATCATAGAATTTAACTGGAAGATCTCCAAATTCAATCAAATGTATGTAGGATAGCCAAGCTAAGCAACGGTCACTTACAGTCAGATGTTGCACTATAATCTTATCACTTGCTGACTTCAGAGCATTCTGTGGAACAGAAAGTGATATAAGCTTAAACTTAATTTTTGTGATGCCTCCCTCAGAGGAAGTCTTATCAAGGAGGAGACTGAACCTTCACACTTGGAAGGTTCAACATCTGGAGCAGATGGTTCTACAAGTCATAAACCTTGAAACTGGATCTTCTAAAGGCATTTTTTCAGATCTAGACTTTTTGGAGGATAAGAACTACCCAAATCAAAAGGCATAATTTCAACCAAGATGCAGATCTTCCTATAAATAAAAGCTGAATTGTGAGATTTACTTATTAAAGATGGCTAACAATTGAGGCTGGGATATTTTTTGGAAGGAAGGAAGGAAGGAAGGAAGGAAGGAAGGAAGGAAGGAAGGAAGGAAGGAAGGAAGGAAGGAAGGAAGGAAGGAAGGAAGGAAGGAAGGAAGGAAGGAAGGAAGATGGTAATCTTGCTCATGAAACAAAATCAGCAGCCACAGGAATAAAAACTGGAATTTCTGTATTCTGGTTTTTGATCCGGCCTTGCATTCTGAACTATTAACTTTAGGACCATAATTTTAAAGGGACCAATTAAGTCTTTCTATTTTAAAAGTACTTTTACTTTCAGTCGAATTCTTGTGACTTTTGTGCATTATATAGTAGTTGTCAAAGACAATTAGTGAACCAACAGGGATTCTTGTTTCTTTTCACATTATCTGATAAAAATTAGCATACTCCCATTGCTGCTCATTTTGTCTAGTTTTTTATTCAGAGCATCTACCAGACTGCAAGGTATCTCAAACCATCAATAAACTCTATTTGGATAAAATTATATTATAATATAAACAAATACCTGAAATAATGCAATGGCGTTTTGATACTTTCCAGTAAAGAGACTTAAGTGAACTCTATACAGTAACATCTCCAGCAAGTGAAAGGACCAAATATCCACATTCTCCTCACTCTTTGGAGCTTTCATCAGGAATTGTAGCATTCTTCCACATACATAATCCTTTCCATCAAATGTGTTTTCAAGACTTAGAAACTGAACAATAGTTGGGAGAAAATATTCTCTTAACCATAAGACTCACTTTGGTTTATAAAGTAAAATTACACAACATTTCAAAAGAGAGATAAACCCTTAAATTTATTCAGGTTATTTCTGAGACTTTCTGTTCCCAACTTTCTGTCTGGTGCATGCTCTGGGTCCTTCCACGATATAGTGCCATGTAATGGGACCCAGAAACACGATTTCTCTGTCACGACACATGCCCTATGGAATAGCATCTCCTCTGAGATCCAGACAGCCCTGACCCCATTAGCTTATCAAAACACTCAGAACATTTGATTTTTTCATCAGGTTATTAATAGAGAGTTTGATATAATTCTTCAGCTTCCAAATTTTCACATCACACGTAAAAAAAAATCTAGTAAGTAATGCTCAATGTTTTAACAGGCAAAATATTTTGTACTAATTAAAGAATTTCTACTGAAGAGTTTTTAAACATGTATCAGTCAACTATATCAATACATTTCAAAAATACTCCATGGTAACTTTCCATGCACATCTACAGGGTCGCTTTTCCCTAAGGATATTTACCTGTCCTATCAGATTAGATAGGATGGGGATGCTCTTAGTCCCTGCCCTAAAATGTTGCCCCCTTGGAGTAGAAAGTATGCTTTTTCTATGGTAGCCCCTGCCCTATGGAACATGCTTCCTCTGAAGTTTGATAGGTCCCTAGCCTTCTGAAAAGCACTAAAGACCTGGCTTTTCCTCCAAGCACTGGGACAAGATAGATATCTGCATGTTGGAAGTCTGACTTGGCACCAAGTTTTTATTTCTAATGCTTATGGTTTTAATAGTTTTAATGTGGTTTTTATGCTGTTTTAATTCTTGACTGGGAGCTACTCAGAGCTCGGTATAAGATGGGGAGGGATATATGAATATTTTAAATGAAGAAAATATAACTTACTGTCCACCAAATCTTATAAGTAGGAGCATATTCCACTGCTGTCTCACACATTTCCTGCACTTCTTCCTTAAGCCCTCTTTTTGAAAACAGCTTGAGATAATGACACCAGATTTCAGAATTGTCTTTGTTATTTTCTAGTGCTCGGGCCAAAACATTTAAAGCTGAATCCAAGCATTCCACAGATGACCTTTGTAAAAATGGGAAACAAGAAAATATTTTAACAACTTGTAGATAGGCAGCCAGTATGCTGTTGAAAAAATGTACCTTAAATTAACAGATTTATCATGACATAAACTTTCTTGCAATACAGCATTTTGCAAGTAAGATTTGCTGTCAGCTAATGTTCTTAGAGTATTTGCCAGTTATTTTCTGAAAAAATTAAGTCTTCTCATGAAAGTTGTTCCTCAATTATTATCATTTTTAGGCAAACATTTCCTATTTTATCCCAATAATTTTAAAAAAAGCAAAAGAGAAATATTTTATTTCCATATAACCTTTGAAACCACTGAATTGTGTAATCCATTTTTATAGCAAAGAAGGCTTCCTAGTATAAAGCACTGAAAATAAAAGAGACTTTATCTTAGAATATACCAATGTTTTATTACCTTTACACTGGATTTATAACACAGCAATACATCAAATTGTTTTTCAATTGCTTTTAAACAATAGCTTACTTATCTTTTGAGCAAGGAAACAAAAGACTGAGCATAGGTGAGAAGATACTGAGCACAAGTGCAACTAACTGATCTGCACAATAAAAATTACTTACCCTTCATTTTGATTCAGATACTTATAAGCAAGTTTGATCCAAAGCTGAACATTAGAAGGATTCTCAAGTACGCTTGCTTCCAAGTTTGTAATGTCATCAGTCTCATTGGTAAAATACCTCACATCATCTGGAGTCACAACAGTATCCAGAGCGGGAACACTTGTTTTGTTTTCTACTGGAGGAGCTAGAAATAAAAGTAATATTTTTTCCATGACTATCATAATATCCATGACTGAAATTATTCCTAATTGATTCATGTTTATAATAGTTGCAGTTCTGGGTCATGTGATCAGCTTTTGTGACCTTTTGACAAGTAAAGTCAATAGGGAAGCCAGTTTCATTTAACAACCGTTACTAACTTAGCAACTGCAATGATTCACTTGACAACTCGGGCAAGAAAGATTATAAAATGGGGCAAAACTGACTTAACAAATATCTCAGCAACATAAATTTTGGGCTCAATTGTGGTCGTAAGTCGAGGACTACCTATATTTCAGCAAGGCAGGTTGGCATGAGCAACTGGCCTGCCTTCTAAATCAAAATGGGCTACAGGAGAGGCTCATTTAAGTTCCATAGCAAAATAAACTGAAAAATGTGTTTTCCCAGAAAACTGTTTTACTTTGAAAATGAAAAGAGTTAAAGAGAACCAACTCTTGGAAGCAACAATTTTAGTCTGTTCTACTAAAAATCTGACTAAATCTGACTATTTGGTTTTTCTGAGGACGTTAACAGTTGCTGCTGAATAACTGTCATTAATACAAGGATTCTCCCAGAACTGAAGTAACTGAGACATGTATTCTCTGTATCAAATTAGAATCAGCTATCTCTTGTTAAGACAAAGTTTTGATCTTCCAAGTTGCTTCTTACTTTAACATTCACATATAATTACGAGACAAATTTAAGCATAAGCCAAATAACTATGTGAAGCATAAATATTTTTCTAAATAATTTTTGGATTGCTGTTTTCTGTTATTACCATATTTAATGGGGCCAGAAGATAATTCCTCTTCATTGCTACTATCACTGTCTGGTGTTTTTTCCAAGTACTTTACCCTCCATTTCCTTTCATCTTTCCAGGTTGTAAATGGAGGGGCTGTCAGTGAAAAGAGAAAGAAGACAGTTTTGAAAAACAATGGGTTTTAAAGAAACTTCTCAAGCAAAATGCAAAATGCATCTTAAAACACCTATCCATTGATATTGTAAAAGTTACTTACTATGGCCCCTGCTTTCATTGACATTGCTAACTAGAAGAACAGCAATTTGATCCATTGCCATGCGATCTTTATTTACCCCAAACAGCTTTTCTATGTATTTTTCTGAAATGAAATGACAACATCGAAGTTTTACACTACAACCAAAAATTTACAAAAGAGTACATTTATACACCTAGGAAGAAATCCACAAAAAATAAATTGGTGAAACTTATTACAATGAAAACAAATGCAAGCAAATCTTTTATAAATTTAATCTTTAACAGTCACATTATTAAATAATCTTTAACACAGTCACATTATTAAATAGCTTACATGAAACTACACTGTGTGCACAATTATAAGGCAAGTTGTATTTTTGAGGATGAATGTTATTAGTGAACAACTACACTGCTCTCAGTCAATTGAAAATGTTAATAAACCTCAAACCGGAATATTTAAGAAAATAAAAATGAGGTTTTGGTTTTCTTAGGAGAGTGCGTGTGTACAACTATTGGGCAACTATTAGTATGCAGAATTATTATGCAACTAAATGAAAAACAAAAAATTTCCCATCTCACTCATTTATCTGTTAAAGTGAGAATAAACAAACTCAAAATTTACAAATAAATATTTCTGACATTTCACAAAAAAAAAATCAGTGACCAATATAGCCACCCTTCTTTCCAATAAAAGTCATAAGCCTTCAATTCATGGAATCTGTCAGTTTCTTGATCTGTTGACAACCAACGTTTTGTGCATCAGTAACCACCGCCTCCAAGACACTCTTTAGAGAGGTGTACTGTTTTCCTTCACCGTAAATCTACCATTTTAGAAGGGCCCACAAGTTCTCAATAGGGTTTAAGTCAGGTGAGGAAGGGGGCCATGTCATTATTCTTTCATCTTTAAGGCCTTTACTGGCTAACTGTGCAGTGCAGTACTTCGATGCATGGAGCATTGTCCTGCATAAAAATCATGGTCTTCTTGAATGATGATATGGTCAAAATACTCACTTGCCCAATAATTGTTCACAATATGTGCTTTATATTTTCATGAATCTTAGTACAAAGTAAACTGGAAGCATTAGAAAGCAATTTGTTTTTTACACGTAAAGCAAAAAATGTTGTGATCAGATTTAACAAGTAACATTACAGAACTGAAAAGCTTTATTGATATACCAATAAACACATACCTGTTGCGGTACTTATCTCTTCATCAGTGCTTTTATTTGAACAGCCTATCAAACCTAAATTGTATGAAATGACATCCTCAAATAGTTGTCTCCTGCTAAGAGTGCAGTCTTTCATGTGTTGCCTAAAAGTAAAGAATATACTTTTTACAAAATGTAAGAAAAAGTTGTAACACAGTATCACAATACATGAAAATTTATTTTAATTAACAGTTGAAACTAAGCTATCAGAAGTTAAGAACAAAGCTATCTAACAGTGCCCTTTTCTCATAAAGGACACATATTACATTAACCTTCCTTTGGAATACTCAGCTATATTAATCTATTATGAGGCATTCAACATTTAAAAATGCCATTCTGATATGATTTTTTACAGCCAGATGGGGTTGTTTTTTTTTACAATCCAGCTGTATGGATTACCTTAATAAGCCAAAATTAAATCCAGTGACAAAACAGATTTTAACACATAAAACACAAATTCTGCAATAAAATGAGCAGTAATAATTCTCAATGTACTCCCTCACAAACCAAATGTAACTTTTAATATAGTTTGGTACAGTTTAGTAAAAAATATAGTATAGGTAATTCTCAACTTACAATCGTTCATTTAGTGACCATTCTAAGTTATAATGCAACTGAGAAAAGTGACTTGCAACCATTCCTTGCCCTTACAACCATCACAGCATCCCCATGGTCACATGATCAAAGTTCACTGCTCGGCAAGTGACATATATTTACAATGGCTGAAGTGCCCCAGGGTCATGTGATTGCGATTTGTGACCTTCCCAACCAGCTTCCAACAAGCAAAATCAATGAGAAGCCAGATCACTTAATGATCTCATGGTTCACTTAATAACTGCAGTGATTTGCTTAACAACCATGGCAAAAAAGCTGTAAAATGGGGCATGACTTACTTAATAACCAGGTTGTTTAGCAACAGAAATTCTGGTATTGTGGTGGTAAGTCAAGGACTACCTGTATAACCTTTTTCTCTATAAGACTTCTTATGCTCAATCAATTTTCTATAAAAGCTGTTTCAAATACACACATATGAATATGAGAGTAATTTATACAGTATTTTGTTACTGTTTAAACATTACAAGCCTGGAGAGTTGTATTGTGGATGAATTTGAAATCTTGGCTATTTCTCTTCTCTTTATATAAATCATATTTTATTTATTGATTACTTTTATATACTATTCATCAAGTAACTCTTGATAGCTTAGATTAAAAAATTAAAAGCTGCAATATAAAACATTGAAATAAAAATTACTATTAAATTTAACAAAATAACTAAGGAAAGAGCAATATACAACAGGATGGAGGCAGAATCTTCTCTTAATTCACTAACCACCCCCAATATTGAATGCCCTGATTGTGACCCCAGTTCATGTATATATATTATATATACCTCCTGTATGTATGTGTGTGTATGTATTTGGATGGATGGATGGAAGAATACAGAGACAGACAGACAGTAGATCTTTTAAGTATGAATGTACATTCTTCAAGTTAATTTTACAGGCACAAAAAAAACCAAGCATATTTTAAGAATATGTCACCATATTTTAATAATTCTTAAAACTGCTTATGCTGTTTTTGTTTTGAGAACCAATGACAAATTCATTCAACTCTTCAGGCAATAATCTGCAATACAAATCACTTAATTTAAGATACAAAAGAACTCACCACTGGCAATCGTCGTCATTGCACGTGCCTGTTAAATCAAAACGGCAAAAACACTGTTTGGGTTCAATCTTATTGCTGTAGGATACTGAGCTGAGGTAAAGTTTTTCTTTTGTTCTAAAATAAGGACTAAACCTAAAAAACATAAGTAAAATCAAATACTCATAATCAAGAAAATAATTTTTAAAGCAAAAATGGAAAAGGTACTAAATTGTATTCAAATTAAAGATAACTGTAGTCATAGCCAGATACCCAAAATATCATTTGTTATTCAGTCCAAAAGGAAGACCAATTGTTCTTGTGCACAGAACCTGTTAACAATGGATTGGCTGGGATTACAACCATTACCAAGGAGTTCAGCATCTCTGTAGGTCTCAACTTTTGAAAATGCATTTGGGCACCAATCCTTATAAACCGTCTTTCCACCTTAGGACAGTAGGTATTTTAAATAAATACAGGTAGCCCTTCACTTATCATCAATTGCTTAGCTACCATTTGAAGTTACATCAGAGCCCCCAATTGGGTACCAAGTTCCAACAGCTGCTCCTCCCCACCACTAGGTAACCATATTTTGTGCATCTGGAAACTGGCCCACATTTACAGCTGTTTGTAGCATCCTGCAGTCAAAGGGGCGTTGTCTTACCTGAACGCCTTTTCTCAGCACGGAGATGGAGAATCCACCAATGGGTTATGACTGTATTCAGGAAGGGGCGTGGCAGCTTTGGCTGACTTGATCTGATTGGGCAGGAATACAGTCATAACCCATTGGTGGATTCTCCATCTCCCAGTGCTGGAGAATGACCATGATTTATGGTTTGGTTTTGTTGCAGAAAAAAAGTATTTACTTCCATTCTGATTTTCAGTAAAAACTCCCAATAGTGAACAATGAGTCTGCTTCCCGATCATGGCATTTACTTCACAATCATGGTGTTTGCTTTATGATTGCTGCATTTGCTTTTCAAGCACTGCAAAAAAATAGTCATAAAATAGGGTTGGTCATGTGATGAGCCACTTTATGACAGTAATTGACAGGTTCCATCACAGCTGCTAGTTGAGGACTACCTGTACTTTTTTCTCTAATCCTTCCCCAATCCCTCTAATAGTGCAGTTACAGTGGGGCAAAAAAGTATTTACTCGGCCACCAGTTGTGCAACGTCTCCCACTTAAAAAGATGAGAGAGGCCTGTAATTGTCATCATAGGTAGACCTCAACTATGAGACACAAAATGAGAAAACAAATCCAGACAATCACATTGTCTAATTTGGAAAGAATTTATTTGCAAATTATGGTGGAAAATAAGTATGTGGTCAATATCAAAAGTTCATCTCAATACTTTGTTATATATCCTTTGCTGGCAATGACAGAGGTCAAATGTTTTCTGTAAGTCTTCACAAGGTTGGCACACACTGTTGCTGGTATGTTGGCCCATTCCTCCATGCAGATCTCCTCTAGAGCAGTGATGTTTTGGGGCTGTCGCTGGGCAACACGGACTTTCAACTCCCTCCAAAGTTTTCTATGGGGTTGAGATCTGGAGACTGGCTAGGCCACTCCAGGACCTTGAAATGCTTCTTACGAAGCCACTCCTTCGTTGCCCGGGTGGTGTGTTTGGGATCATTGTCATGCTGAAAGACCCAGCCACGTTTCATCTTCAATGCCCTTGCTGGTGGAAGGAGGTTTGCACTCAAAATCTCACGATACATGGCCCCATTCATTCTTTCCTGTACACGGATCAGTCGTCCTGGTCCCTTTGCAGAGAAACAGCCCCAAAGCATGATGTTGCCACCCCCATGCTTCACAGTAGGTATGGTGTTCTTTGGCTGCAACTCAGCATTCTCTCTCCTCCTAACACGACGAGTTGTTTCTATCAAACAGTTCTACTTTGGTTTCATCTGACCATATGACATTCTCCCAATCCTCTTCTGGATCATCCAAATGCTCTCTAGCAAACTTCAGACGGACCCGGACATGTACTGGCTTAAGCAGGGGGACACGTCTGGCACTGCAGGATCTGAGTCGCTGGCGGCGTAGTGTGTTACTGATGGTTGCCTTTGTTACGTTGGTCCCAGCTCTCTGCAGGTCATTCACTAGGTCCCCCCGTGTGGTTCTGGGATTTTTGCTCACCGTTCTTGTGAACATGTTGACCCCCACGGGGTGAGATCTTGTGTGGAGCCCCAGATCGAGGGAGATTATCAGTGGTCTTGTATGTCTTCCATTTTCTAATTATTGCTCCCACAGTTGGTTTCTTTACACCAAGCTGCTTGCCTATTGCAGATTCAGTCTTCCCAGCCTGGTGCAAGTCTACAATTTTGTTTCTGGTGTCCTTCAACAGCTCTTTGGTCCTCACCATAGTGGAGTTTGGAGTGTGACTGTTTGAGGTTGTGGACAGGTGTCTTTTATACTGATAACAAGTTCAAGCAGGTGCCATTAATACAGGTAATGAGTGGAGGACAGAGGAGTCTCTTAAAGAAGTTGTTACAGGTCTGTGAGAGCCAGACATCTTGCTTGTTTATAGGTGACCGCATACTTATTTTCCACCATAATTTGCAAATAAATTCTTTCCAAATCAGACAATGTGATTGTCTGGATTTGTTTTCTCATTTTGTCTCTCATAGTTGAGGTCTACCTATGATGACAATTACAGGCCTCTCTCATCTTTTTAAGTGGGAGAACTTGCACAATTGGTGGCTGACTAAATACTTTTTTGCCCCACTGTAAGTTACATTTTTCCAGAACAACCCAGTTGCTTCTAAGACAACACATATTTTACACCTACTTTGACAATAGAACATTTTCTGATTACATTAGACATTCCCATCTATGTTCTAAAACAACCCTATTACAGTATCCCATTGATGGTAAACAACTTTAAAAGTCCATGTTCATACCTGTAAGATTTAAAAACAAGAAGAGGACTACGATATGGTCCAAATGGGTATGGCTTTGCTTCAGTTTGTTTATTTGGAGTTGTGAATTGGTCTATGTCTACTGTTATTTCCTAGGAAAGAGAATATATGTTGAAACACTATATGAAGGTCCACACCGTAGTAACTAAAAATGTAATGCATTCGAGCTAAGACTAGAGTCTTCCTATTTTTTTTTCCCCAAGAACAGAAATCAAGACAAGCTAATGAATAGTAGCCTAACTCCTATTTTAAGAATTATTAACTGTAAGCTGAAGCCATCAATTTTCTATTATTTAATATGCAACTTACTTGACCACAAGCACTTTCTTCATTAGAAATCATGAATGGTGCATTTTTTTCCAAGACTTCTTTCAAGCCATCAGCTTTCACATAAAGATTTTTCAGTTCATCAATATTCAGACCCAAAAATAATTCTGGTCGTTCTAATGTCTTTTTAGAAAGTTTATTTGCAGCTTCTTGCTTGGGAGTGTCCACATGCTTAAAATTAGGTTTAGTAAAAGAATTTGATTCTCTGAAAGACCTTCTTCGCTCTCTACTACAATTGGACAAAATTTCATCATCAAAACAATTCTCTTCAATATCCAAGCTCAATTTGTCCTGTGTAAGATCATGAAGGGAAGGCTGAGGTAGTGCAAATTCAGATTCTTCTTCTACAGAAGGGACAATAGTTAACCGATCCTTACTCTGGTATGCATGGGCCTCTTTTAGTTGCTGAATTTTCAGAGCATACTCATGCTGCAATTGTTGCAGCCTTTTTTTCTCCTGTGCAATCAACTCTGCAGAATGTTTCTTTGGGCTTGATGAAGGTGATTTCTCGAGTTTCAATGTTTTGTTTGGCTGCAAAGAAGCAGAGATCTCTCACATGAACTCAATTATGGGCAAGATAAATTAGAAACACAATATTTGAATAACTTCATCATTACAATTTTTAGGGAGAATTTATACGTTCATCAGAAAAGTGCAACATTATGGCATATTTAGAAAGGTTCAACTCAATCATTCTACAATAAGTATATCTACTATGATCCACAGTTTACTGATTACAAGTGCCTCTTCACCCGTCATATGAGAAAGATCTTGTAGTTAGCTTGGGCCAGTCAGGTTTTCAGAACATGTACCAAATGGCTAGCAAGCACAGACCCAAGTCTCCATTTCTCTCATTATACTATGAAGATGTTGGAGGGAACGTAAAAATGAGGAGAGGGGAAAAATTAGCATTTTGCTTACTACAAACCTTCAACATTCATGGACTTACAACTTCTTCTTTTTTTCTTTCTATCTATCCTGGCAGGAACGGCAGGCAATACTTTTTGGGCTCTGTTATCTGCTGTATTCTGAGCACCAAACAGTTCTGTCCCTGCTAATTACTGGGCTGTATTAGGTCTGGAATATATTTTGATACTGGATGCATCCCCTCAGGTTTTGTCTCAGTCCCAAGGATAGTAGAAGCAGGGGGGAGATGTAGCCATGTGTATTTTTAAGACATATTATAGAGATAGAGGCAATAAACTGCAAAATAAGCTCAAATCCTTCTTAAAAATTAAGGAAAAGTTGAATGGTTCCTGGGATCACACTAGCCAAAATTCAAATTGCAATATTCCTTTCAATTTTTCACTTACATCTAAAATTTATGGGTATTTTTCTAATAAGTATATTTGTAAATTAATTTTTATTCTGTTTCATCTTGTTTTCTGACTTCCAGCCTAGAACAGTAATGACTATTTCAGAACAATAATTCTTAAATTTTGAAAAACAAACTTACTCCAAAATGGCTATGTTCAACTTTTCGTTTTCCGATTTCTTTGCTAGCCAGGGCTTTGGCTCGAGCAAGCTCTTCTCCATATTTTAATGCCAATGCTTTCTTAACTGTTACTCGTTGCTGTACTCTGTGAATCTGAAGCATTTAAACATTCTTCAACAAATTCTATATTCCAACCAAAATTTTTAAATTAAGTTTTAAAGTCTCTTAAACACATCTAATAAGATGAACAACTCTTTAAAATATTGCTACATGGCCTTCTTCACATACTTACTTGTTCTTGAAGTTTTTTTAAAAATATCTTATTAGCATTTAGCACTTTTTCCGTTGCTTGCAGCTGCTCATTAAGTTTAGCAATTTTGCTTTCTGCAAGACGAACAGATTCTTTCTTCTTTGCCTCTTGCTGCAGAAGATGCTTTAACACAGATTCATCCTTCATCAAGAGAAGTCTAAAGAGAAAAGTTACATTCTATATAAAAGCTCTGTAATATCAGAACCACTATCAAAAGCAGATGAAATTTACCACCTATATTCATGATTTTTTGTTACATTTTCTTTTAATTAACAGACTATGGTTAACAACAAAATAATATTATAAAACAATAAATTAAGGAGGGAAATCTGTGAAAACTATAAAGAATTGGTACACTGAGATATTGCAATTAAATAATGGTTTTATTTATTTAAATGTATTGGCCACCCAACTTCGAAATCAACACTGCAATCTAAAATTTGTATCTAAGTTAGCAAAAATTGATCGTGAAAAGATATACAAATCTATAGCACTGAGTTTTACATACATTTACTATATATGTACTGCAATTCCCACCAAATGGGCTAGTGTATTTTTTAATGGAAAAAAGGGAGTATCGCAACTAATATTTTTTTAAAAATGCAAGTATGTGTCTATAAACTCCAACACAAAATATATAATCCAAAAAAATATATGTGGAGTGGGATGAAACTCTAACTCTTTATCATATCCTATTTAGCAGAAAATTGTGTTATGGGAAAGAACTCTCCAAATGTGTTTACATAATTGCTCAGCTTTTCAACACTTAAATTATATTAATAAATTAATAATACAGATCATAAAGCATCAAACATATTTAGCGTCAAAAGTATTTAAAGTGAAGCATCCAAAATTTAGTGAACAGTACATATGTGTATGGAATTGTTGCATGAAAAAGTATTGCCATTTTTAAAATTCAAATATTCATTATTATAACAATACAAATAGTTCCAAAAAGCCATTAAAGCAGCTGTTGGAAGTTGGAATATTCAGTTTCTCATAAATTGTTAAGAGTCACATATTTTCCAGTTTAAAAATAACAAAAACACACAAGCAGAAAGTGCACTGATAACAACTATATAAACAAACTTATTCCAAAGGTTGCAGTAAACTTAACTCCTTTCTCATTAGAGAGATACATGTAGTTAGCAGTAGCACTTTGAACAGATGGGATTTTACAGAGTATTACTCATGTATAGATTTCCATCGGAGTAGACTATCAGACCATTCATTCCAGCTGCACTGCTCTTCCTCCTTTCCATTAGGAATCTCATCAGCTGGGGTTATGAAACCAATTTCTGTTAGTAAAACTTCGTTTTTCTTTTCCTGTTTTTTCCTTGCTCTTAAGTAAGTCTTGTAAAAAGACCAGCAAAGGCCAACTGGTCCAATGAATTAAGGAAGAAAGAACCTTCTAACTTCCTAACATTTGCCATTGGATCAGCCTCCAAAGAAGACATTCCAGAGTCTTCTTTTTAATTTAGAGGAATAAAGAAAAAGGCACAGGAAGATTTTTCATCCATTTTGTTACTGGAATACTCAGTCAAAACTTAGGGGTTGTCTGTGAGTCTTACCAGTCTCTACCTCTATAATCCCAATAAATATCAGGCAGAGCTAATTAGGATGAAAAATATATGAAAGTCTAAACTGCAAGATAAATTTAAAAGAATGTATGTAAATTAATGAGAAACAAGTTATTAACATCTGCTCATGAGCACTTATAGACATTATAGAGGCAACTTGGTCTAGTGGTTAAGGCATCAGGCTAGAAAGTGGGAGACTGAGTACAAATCCTGCCTTAGCCATGAAAGCCATCTGGGTCTCTCTCTCTCTCTCTCTCTCCCTCCCTCTCTCCAATCCATAGAGACGACATCATAGTGAAAAGACTTACTTGTGTTTTTTGAGTTTTGCCTCTGCATCTGTAACTTGCTTTGTTACCATGGCTATCCTACCAACTCCATCAATTTCAACATCAGAATTTACTGGAGATGAACTTGTCTTCAAAGGTTCAGCTATTATCAAGCGTTGCTTCTCCCGACTAAAAAGATTTGAAAACCATTTTTTAAAATGTTTCAAATTACAGAAATTCAGAAATCATAAAAAATTCACCGAAAATAGAACAATCTCTGAAAAATAAGCCAATTCCAATTAAATTAAGCTAAAATGACCAAATGAATCTGTTCAAACAAAAAGGGCAATTATTTTAAACAATAATTTGTTTTCTTATTCATTACAGCATTTATTTATTTATTAAACTTATATGCTACCCATCTCACCAACTATCTCTAGATAGTTTACAGACATATAGTATTATACAGTGTATTAAATATACCTGGCAATCTCTTCTTTTAGAAGTCTATACTCCATTTTTTTATCTTCTGGTAATGCCTCAGGGGTTCTTACAGGATTATTTTCTTTTTCTGACTTTAAAGGTGCTTTGGGTTTCGATGCCTGCAACAAAAAGATCCAATAAAGGAAGTTCAGAAGAAAAGTTAATTTGAATTCATTTTTATATGGTATAGCTTTTTCAGGTATTTCCCTTCAGCCATACTTCCTGGGAATTCTAGTCATTATACTTCCAACGTATATTGAGATTACTTGAGAATCTGGATTTAGAAGACAAGAGGACAGCAAGATAGCACTAATACTGAGGAAGGGGCCAATAATATTTCAGGGCTCCTTTCCAAAAATATGTTCTGGAAAATTTTGAATGCTTCATTTGTCTCCTACTATGCCAAATCTTTTTGCAGCATATGCCATTCTAGGAACGGTCCAATTCCAAAACTGCCTGTCTCAACCAGATCATCTCTAGAACACCTCAGAGATCTTCACGTTTGTAAGATACAATTCTGAAAATTGCTCAACTGCAAATATGGTCCAGAAGAAACTGAAAGTTCTATTTCCTGATCAAGGAATTTTCATATTCCCAGTAAGGAATCATAAAAATCAGCCATCTATCATAATCTACAACACAGAACAATGAACGCCAGTAGTAAAACACAAGAAAAAGTAAATACATGAAAAGGACCAATTTTGGCTTTTAAAATACTTTTTAAATTTAATGCTTGTCAAAAAACAGAAGCAGACTTGATAGTGACTCTTCTGTGGAAGAAGATTCTGAAATTGCTTGCTCTACTTACAGACTCAGAAGAAGAGCTATTTTACAAGATTTTTTTTAAAATAAAAATTATCTTACAATGAAAGACAGACACAGAGAGTAAAAATGTGTTTTCTTCAAAACAAACAAACAAACATATGACATACATGCCAGCACTCATCCATTTACCTCCACAGTTCTTCTAGCTTCTTTGATCATAGATTCCAGACCTCCAAATTCATTACTAGTAGAATTAGGTTGTTCTGCATCTGATTCACTGTCATCTGAATCATTCAAGGTAACAACAACTGACTTGTGTTTTGGAAGCTGCAGAAATAAAATTATCAGTCAAAGAATATAACCATTTTGACTGAAAATACAAGCAAAATCTAGTATTAATTTTTAATGTACACTGAACTTCAATTTATTAGAGAAGAGCATGTTAACTATTAGCTTTTTTTACAGTAATGTTTACTTCTTACTGTACACAAATTTGAAATCAGCATTTCCTCAGCTTCCTTATATTATCAATTGAAGGCAGAAAAAACAAAATATTCAATTTTAGCCATTTTCATCATATGACAATGTATAAGACACTTTATGAAGAAATTTAAAAATGTTTTATTACCGTGATGACTGTTCGGGGGGGTCTTGGTACTCTAATAATTTTTGTGTTCTTTATACGAGGTTGACATACAGTATTAATACTGACTGCTGAAAGATTGCTTCTTGGCACAGAATGAGAATTATTGGGAAAAGGTGGAGAAGGTGGACTGTTATTATTTGAGTTTTCCTAAAAAAAAAAAATTACAAATCATTGAAATATTGTATTAAAACTATTGCTAAGGTTATATATTTAAATCAATAAACTATACAAGCACATTATGAGTTTCTCCATGTATCAATATGGGTAAAGTACTGTATAATTATTTAAAAGTAGGAAACTTATAAACCTTTCATTACCCATAACTTTGATAATGTCTGCCATTTGACTAAAATCAAATAATCACCCAAATCCCCCACAATATTATTCAATCCTGCTAGATCCAATATAGCGTCTTTTCAAACAAATAGGCATCCGATTCAACAAATATCCAACTATTTTTCAAAAGCACTTTATGGGATTCAGGGACATACAAAAATTGTATTTATCTTATAGGCTTTAAGGAATGAGCAAAAAAATTCTCTGTTTTACAAAAATAAGCCCTGAACTCTTTGAAGAGATAAGGCTTCTTTCTCATACCACCCAAAATCAGCATGTGATCACACAACATATTCATTGCAGTCAATGCAGGAACAGTAGCAACATGTCCAATACCAGAAGAGCCCCTTCTGTTTTTAAAGCCTTCAGCTACTACTGTGTTTCCCCGAAAATAAGACCTGGTCTTATATTTTTTTGCCCTCCAAAAAAGGAACTGGCCTTATTTTCACATACAGGAGGCAGAGATATGAGGGCCGATGTGAGTGGGAGCGCTGTTACCACCAGCCCCACCTTCTCTGTCCCACCATTTGCTGGTGCCACAGCTATGAAGTGAGGTGAAGCAGGTGGCGTGGGGGTGGAGCTGCTTCCCTCCGCCTGCCAGACACCTGCCAAAGCTGCGCAAGGTAAAGGCCGAAAGCGGCCAGAGGCAGCCCCACTCCTGCCTTGCATAGCTGGTATGAGATCTGTAGTGCCTGCCAGGGCCCAAAGAGCATGGGGCTGACCCTGACCCTGGCTACAACACCCGAAGAGCGCTGAGCTCAGCCTGTAGCCCAGAGCCTGCAGCACTGAGTAGGTGTGCAGGCTGGCGCTCAGCAGCCGGAAGGCAGAGGCACAGGCAGCACGGTTCCACCAGCAGCCACTGGCGAAGGGGCTCTGGCAGGCTGCTGGTGGAGGTGCTCCGGAGGTTGAACGGAAGATCTGGGTTGACTTACCCCACGCCAGGCAGGAGCAGCCCAGCAGGGCGGCCCAGAGCAGTGTGGCCAGGAGGGCAAAGAGCCCCTGCGAGGCCAGAAGTAGCATGGGTAGCCACACAGTGGCCACACAGCACCAAACGTGACCGAGAAATGTCCCAACAGCATTAGGGCCAGCAGGCAGGGCGGGCAGAGACTGGGATGTGTCAAAAGCTTGGCAGCAGGTGCCACGAGAACAGTAGCAGAGCTGCGAACAGAGCCGAGGTCAGGCAGGGCAGGTCGTGCAGAAGCTGCATGGCCAGTGCAGGGAACCGCTCCTGTAGCTGCTTGTTGGCCTAGCCGAAGAGCAGCCCAGTCCAGATGCCAATGGCTCCCAGTAGCAGCAGGTGCAGCAGGCCCAGCAGCCTGGCATTGGGGTTTGACAGGTGGCAGCAGTAGCTTCTGAAATCGATCTGGGGAAGAACAGATGACTAAGGAGGCACTTTCTTCCCTTTCAGCCCCTTCTTCAGTCTCTTAAAAAGTCAAGCGGCAATTGCTCGGGGAGAAGGTAAAGGGGGGGGAGAAATCTTCCTCGCCCCATAGGTGCTTCCAATGTCAGCTAGCCAAGCCCACCCCCATCTGGCTGACGATCGTACCATAGCTGAGGCTTATTTTCAGGTTAGGGTTTATATTAGGTCCAACCCAAAAATCAAGCTAGGGCTTACTTTCGGGGTAGGTCTTATTTTCAGGAAAGCACAGTAGAAATGCACTGGATTTTCTAACAATTAAAAAAAAATTAGAAGGTATTTTTTGTACATTGTAAAATCTGCAAAGTAACCACAATGATTATCCCATTCCCACATATTTCTTTCCAGGATGGACAATACTAGCTGAATTTCATTCTTGTTAGTCCTTAAAGTGGCCTTTGTGCTCTTTGAGCTTGGCTGTTTCTTTCAGATGTTTCATTACCGAAACTAGGTACCATCATCAATGCTCAACTAACATTTCTTCTTCCTAGCTAGTCTAGCACTGGTGATGTTACCTAGTTTGGGTAATAAAATATCTGCAAGAAAACAACCAAGTTCGGAGAGCACCAAGGACCCCTCATTTCAACCCTGAGCTACGAATATTCTCCTTTATTGGTAATCTTTATCCATAGATACATTGTTATACCAATTTGATTCTAAAGCTCCCAATTTGATTCTACTAGGGTTTATAGCAGAGTTCTTTTAAATCCTTAGTAAATAGCTGAAGTGCAGAAGATTCTTTAAAATTCAAAATAACTCATCATCATCTTATCTGATTTCTATCATACATTCTACTTTTCCCAAAACAAAACAAAACAGTGAAACACATTCTAAATCAAAATATACTAGGGCTGCCATCTAGTGGCTGTTTTAAAAACCTATTAAATACCTCTGGTTTGAAAGCTCGTTTGTTGGCTAAAGATTTAAGTAGCTCTTCTCGTAGTAACATTTCTTCTTCCTCTTCCTCATCTGCAAACGGAGGTTTTGGGGGCTGTTCGGGTTCTTCAGGCGGAAGAGGAGGAAGAGGTGGTGGGGGTTCCAGAGAGACAGTAGAAATACCCTCCATGTACAATTGGCTAATTGGTGGTAGAGTCTAAAACAAATTTAAAGAAAAAAATACATGTTATTTCTACTCAAGATTCTCCAGTACTATGTGCTTGTCAGCTCACAGATGGATTGCTTTAAGACATCTACATGGGGGTTGCCTTGGAAGATTCAGTAATTGCCCTATCCATTAAGTAGGGATAGTAGAGCTAGGGGTGCTGTACTCGTTATCAATTTGCTTCTGGTTCCCTATAAAAATGGTGATCCCCTTTAAGGTTACACAGTTTGGCACCCAGATATACTCAAGAGTGCACTGTGTGGTTTCCAAGGTAGACCAAGTATTCCCACCTTGCATTAAGTGAAAGATCCCTTCAATCGTTGTTGCCTTTACACTTTGAAATATATTACTTCCAAGATAAGGAATGCAGCTAATTTTTTTACCTTCAAAGACGATAATGAAAGACTTCAGCATAAAGCCATTTTATAGTAGCTATGTTTTTCAATTTGTTTTGTTTCAACTATAAGACAATTTGAGTCCCTGAAGTAGTTGGTCTAAAAATATCTTATGTATAAAGAAATAAGGGGAGGGGGAATTATATTGCCAAAAGTCTGCCATTTTCTTATAGAATTTTAGCAATGTGATCTTGAAGTGTTAGAAAGTTGCAAACTAAATGCTGATCACTCAGCATATGATAATGCAAAATCAATGTCAAATAATTATTAGTTACATAGTTTTATCAAGCTTTTCTAGCACAACTTGTTATTATACAATACTGATGATTAGTAGTGCTTTCAAGCAAGGAGAGAACAGAAAACAGAACTCCTATTATAATGGGTACTTTAAAAGAGAATTCCCAAGATGGCCAAAATGAACATACCAATGCAAAAAATGATACACAAAGAACTTTCATACGTACATAAAAAAATTGAATTTTCAGGTTTTTCTACTTCAAAAATTTCATCTTGTTTATCACTTACTGAAATCTGTGGTGTAACGGATAGTGAGATTTGTTGACTAGCAGGAGGAAAGTATCCAGCAGGACATTCAAAATAAGGAGGCTGTACTGGAGAAGATGCTAGAAAATATTTATTAGAAAAAACTATTGTTACTACAAACTATCATTTATTTAAGGGAATAACTTTATAGCAGAGATCCCCAGCCCCCGGTCTAAGGCCTGGCCACGCAAGTGGCAGGTGAGTGTGCAAAGCTCCATTTGCGCAAGCAGCAGGTGCACATGAAACCATCCCCTCTTCACCTTCTGCCACCAGTCCACGGAGCTGGAAAGGTTGGGGACCTCTGCTTTACAGTACTTACTCTAGTCATATACTTTAAATCATGCCATGAAGGAGTAAAGAAAATTATAACTATCCAATATGTCATAATTTTAATTCCAAGCTTATCTCATTCATTAATTGAAAAAAAAAGAAAAATACCAGGATTCAATTAAGAATTATTTTTCCATGTGCATTATTCAGCTTCATGCTATAATTCTTCAGTTACATTTCCAAAAGGATGAGTGAGAGAAAAAAAAAATCTATCTGTCTATCTATCTGCACAAACTAAACAAAAAGAAATTCTAAAAGTGAATCTTAAATCTGTTCTATAACAACACTACAATATAGTGGAGGTTCCTCCACAAATGGGGGGCTGGGACTACTTTTTTCCTGCCAATGAAGAGCTGATTTCGTTGCCAAAGATGGCTCTCTGACAGCACTTGCTCCCTAGATTGAAATGGTAGCAACTAGGAAAGACCCCAGATGACTCTTTACCTGCAAAGAGAAACCTGGTTGGCTACAATTCACGATAAGAACAGCCAGAGAATCAGGTCTCCACCTTTTCCTATCAGCTATTTGGATTTTTAAGGATTTATTTATTTATTTATTTATTTATTTATTCGATTTCTATGCCGCCCTATTCCGGAGAACTCAGGGCGGCTCACAACACAGTAGAAATCAACATAAAAATACATATAAATATAAAACCTCTTAATTTTTTTTTTTTTTTTTAAAAACCCAATCATTCAGCATACACACAGACATACACTGGCTTGGGGCAAGATGTTAACTACCCCAGGCCTGCCGGCAGAGGTGTGTTTTGAGTAATTTACGAAAGGCGGAGAGGGTGGGGGCGACACGGATCTCCGTGGGAAGTTGGTTCCAGAGGGCTGGGGCCGCAACAGAGAAGGCTCTTCCCCTAGGCCCTGCCAGGCGACACTGTCTGGCTGACGGGACCTGGAGAAGGCCGACTCTGTGGGCCCTAACTGGCTGCTGGGATTCATGGGGCAGCAGACGGTCCCGTAAGTAACCTGGTCCGATGCCATGTAGGGCTTTATAGGTGATAACCAACACTTTGAATTGGGTTCGGAGACCAATTGGCAGCCAATGCAGCTCGCGGAGTGATGCCGAAATGTGGGCATTTCTGGGCAAGCCCAACACTGCTCGCGCGGCTGCATTCTGCATTACCTGAAGTCTCCGAACATTTTTCAAAGGTAGCCCCATGTAGAGAGCATTGCAGTAGTCGAGCCTCGAGGTGATAAGGGCATGAGTGACTGTGAGAAGAGACTCCCGGTCCAAATAGGGCCGCAACTGGTGCACCAGGCGAACCTGGGCAAATGTCCTCCTCGCCACAGCCGAAAAATGATGTTCCAAATTTAGCTGTGGATCGAGGAGGACGCCCAAGTTGCGGACCTTCTCCGAGGGGGTCAAAAGCTCCCCCCCCCAGGCTGATGGACGGATAGATTGAATTATCCTTGGGAGGCAGATGTCTTCCTTTTAACATATCACTTTTTGAATTTAGTTTTGCTTTTGACCTACATTTTGAATGTTAAACATCTGGTTGAATGCTGAATTATCCTTTACCCCATGCTGTATTATAATGTAATTTTTTAAAAAAAAATTCTTAGTGGTTTTTTTGGAGTAATGAATCACTTTCATTTTTACTTCATGGCAGTTGAAGGCCCAAAGGTTTCTTTTTTCATAATGAAAGTGCTTTGATTTACGATGGACTGTTATAGTAAGGAATTTGTATTTCACTAGCTTTTACAAGAACTTTGCTATATTGCTATATTTATTTCTGAATATTTCTCTGATTCTTTTTTTTCCCCTCAAAGAGACAAGGAACTTTTCCCCTTGTTTCTTTTATTCACTTTCTGCTATGGGAAAAATTATCTCAATCTTTCCTGCGGTCAGCTTGTTGTGTAACAGACTGTTCTTGAGAGGAGTTCCCTGTTTTTTTGGACTACATTAAAAATGAAAATGAAAACATTAAAAGCTTCCTTGGAAGCCTTCAGGAAAATTGCTTAACTTACAAGCTTTCTTTGGATAAAAACCTTAATAAAGCAATAACAATTATATATTAACCTGAAGAATACATTATATAGACAACACAGAATCAGATTTGAAATTGGACGGCTTGGCCGAGAGCGTGGCTTGGCCTGCTAAACCTCACTTTGCTATATCAGACAGAACTTCAGCACACAGCATATGCCAGGCTAAAGAGAGCCCTCCTGTAAACCAATCACCAAACTGGGCAGACCCTCCAATAAGCCAAAAACCAATGTGCAGTGCTCCCTTCTCCTTTCAGAGTGGGGCGTGTTCCGCTGCTGAGAAAGTAAACAAGCAAAACATTTGCAGTGTAGCGAAAACGCAGTATCAAGATCCCACACATGGCAACTGAAACTCACCCAGCTGCTGCCTCAAAGCCATGTTTGTAGACCCTCTGCAAGAAAACAGTCCTGGAGAAGAACAACCAACGAGAAAGCAAGCCTACCCCTCGAAGGTGGAAATGGGTAAATGAGGAGGTGGTAATCGAAGGAAGGGAGTGAGGTTAGGATTGCATGCTGGGAAGGCAGGAAGAGTACTGAATAACTGAGGTTTTGAAGTGTGGAAAGCTTAGGCCATGCTGAAGGAAAAGGGGAGTGATCCCTGAATTAGATCCGCTAATATTCTAGTCAATAGAACAGTGTAAAAGTTGAAATCACATTCACTGATCCCCTCGAACTAAGTGGCTTTAGTGCGGTAACAGTAACTTCTATCTCGTTTGTACCATGCAAAACTCCGTAGTTCCTGTGCTTCCCTCCCCTGTGCCTGCTGCTGGTGTCGCCACAGAGCATGGCAAGGTAGGTGGTGAGGCAGGAGTGGTGCTATGCTGCAGCCCCTGCCTTCCAACCTGGTCTTCCAGCGAGCCTGCCACTCGCCGCCTCACCTGTGATGGCCCTGCCTCCCTCCGCCTCTGCCTGCTGCTTGGAGGGCAAAAAATAAGACATCCCCCCAAAATAAGCCCTAATGGGTCTTTTGAACAACAACAAAAAATTAAGATCCAGGATTATTTTTGGAGAAACACGGTTTGTATACTTTTATGCACTTATTTTTGTTTTTGCCTTGTTTAGTTCTTGGTTGTTTTTTGCGAGTTTGCATTTTATTATTTTTTATTATTATTTATTAAATTTCTATACCGCCCCTCTCCCGAAGGACTCGGGGCGGTTTACAGCCTTAAAATTTAAAAAACATATAAATGTACAAAATTAAAATATTTAAAAATAAATTAAACAAATTAGGCCATAAAATCTATAAAACCCAATATATACAAATCCTAAAATCATAAAAATTACAAAAATCCTAAAAATTGCACAATCCCCCTAAAACATTTTCACCCAGTTGGAGCCGGAGCTTCTATGCCAGGCCGGCCTGTTGAAAAAGGAAAGTTTTCAGTTCCCGACGGAAGGTGCGTAAGTCCGTCATCGTACGGAGTTCGGGGGGGAGCTCGTTCCAAAACGTTGGAGCTCCCACAGAGAAGGCTCTCCCCCTGGGGGTCGCCAGTCGACATTGTCTGGCCGACGGCACCCTGAGGAGGCCCTCTCTGTGGGAGCGTACCGGACGGCGGGAGGTATTTGCTAGCAGTAAGCGGTCCTGTAAGTATCCGGGTCCGATGCCATGGAGCGCTTTAAAGGTGGTCACTAACACCTTGAACCGCACCCGGAAGACCACCGGCAACCAGTGCAGCTCGCGCAGGAGCGGTGTTACATGGGAGCGCCACGATGCTCCTGTCACTACCCGCGCGGCCGCATTCTGGGCCAGCTGAAGCCTCCGGGTGCACCTCAAGGGGAGCCCCATGTAGAGAGCATTACAATAGTCCAGCCTGGAAGTGACGAAGGCATGAGTAACTGTGCATAGCGAGTCCCGGTCTAGGAAGGGACGCAACTGGCGTACCAGGCGAACCTGATAGAACATCCTCCCGGCCACGGCCGCCAGATGGTCCTCTAAAGATAGCCGTGAATCCAGGAGGACTCCCAAATTGCGAACCCTTTCCGCGGGGGCCACTGTTTCGCCCCCAACAGACAACAAAGGAGTCAATTGACTAAACCGGGACGACGGTAGCCACAGCCACTCGGTCTTGGAAGGGTTGAGCTTGAGCCCGTTCTTCCCCATCCAGACCCGCACGGCCTCCAGGCATTGGGTCAGCACGGCAAGAGCATCGTTGGGGTGGTTCGGCGTGGAAATGTACAGCTGAGTATCATCAGCGTACAGATGGTACTCCACACCAAAACCACGGATGATCTCACCCAGCGGTTTTACATAAATGTTGAACAGTAGGGGCGAGAGGACCGACCCCTGAGGTACCCCACATACAAGGGGTCTCGGGGTCGACCTCTGACCCCCTGTCAACACAGACTGCATCCGGCCGGAGAGGAAGGAGGCGAACCACCGCAAAACAGTGCCCCCTATACCTAACCCCTCCAACCGTTGCAGCATGATACCATGATCGATGGTATCAAAAGCCGCCGAGAGGTCCAATAGCACCAGAGCAGAGGAACAACCTCTGTCCCGGGCCCGCCAGAGGTCATCCACCAACGCGACCAATGCTGTTTCCGTGCTGTAGCCAGGCCTGAAGCCCGACTGGTGTGGATCCAAGTATAACGATTCCTCCAGGTGTCGTGGGAACTGTCTGGCAACCACGCTCTCGACAACCTTCGCAAGAAAGCGAAGGTTGGAGACAGGACGATAATTTGATAAAACAGCTGGATCCAGGGTAGGCTTCTTAAGGAGGGGCCTCACTACCACCTCTTTCAAGGCGGCAGGGAAGACACCCTCACTTAAAGAAGCATTAATAATTACCTGGAACCAGCCTCGTACCACCTCCCGGGATGCCAGCACCAGCCAGGAGGGGCACGGGTCCAATGAACAAGTGGTCGCCCTAAGTCCCCCAAACAACCTGTCCACGTCCTCGGAAGTCACGGGGTCAAACTCAGCCCAGATAACAGTCTCAAGACCGGACTCCGTCTCTCCCACCGGACACACCCAGTTGAAATCAAAGCCTTCCCGTATCTGAGCGATTTTATCATGCAGATATTTTCCGAAATCCTCAGCTCTACCCTCTAAGGGGTCTCCTCTCACCTCCTGATGAAGGAGGGAGCGGGTCACCCTAAACAAGGAGGCTGGGCGGTTATCTGATGACGCGATAAGAGCAGTGAAGTAAGAACACTTCTCTGCTTTTATCGCCGCTAGGTAGGACCTAATATGGTCTCTTACCAGTGTTTGGTCAGATTCAGCAAGGCTCGATCTCCAACTGCTCTCTAGGCGTCTTTTCCGGCGTTTCATCTCTCTCAGCCCCTCATTATACCAAGGGGCCGATCGAGACGCACGCCGAATCAGAGGCCGCAAAGGCACGACCCGGTCTAGAGCCCCGGCCGCAGCCCTATCCCAGGCTGCCGTCAGCTCCTCCTCCTTGAATAAAATATTTTACAATATTTAAAATAACTCCACAATATAGTTTATGGCATAATTTAAACAAAACTGATTGGAAGGAATAAAACTAAGGAATTGAATGAGGAAGATATACACGCAAGCAGTGCCACAGAAAAATAGTATCTGAATACATCACTCAAACTAAGAAGCTATTTTCAGAACAAAACTGCCCATGAATATACTGAATAGCATAGTTATATATTTTACTACATATCATCTACAACAAACAGAGAAAAAAACAATGGAAAAAATAAAACTGCCAACAAAGATCAAACAGAATAGGTGAAGATGAATGAAGAGGCTGGAACCTTGAATGAAAATACTTTTTATTTCATTTACTGCATAGGCTTCATCAATATATTCTTATATAAACACTTCAGGGTAACTTAAGCTAAGGAAATGCTTTTTTTCCAAATCTGTGTATCAAATTATATTGCCCGTTAAATAGTACATGGGGTTCAGAACGCTTGTTATTTATTAGGAAAAAAAAGAAAAAGACCTATGGTTTATTTTTACCAACCAATCAAAATGTGATGCAATAGTAGCATTATAGCATTTTTTTTCATTATAGCATTTTTTTTACCTTGGCTTGACATTCCTTAACCTATTTTCTTATCTTATTCATAATTTTTGTGTTTTGCATGACACTTGGTGAAAATGCAAAATTGTTGAGGCATTCCTTTTTTAATTTAAATCAACAAAAGATTTCAGTAGTATTGCATGCAGGAACTAATAATAATTAGTTACATATAGGATGCAAATATAAAAATGGCATTACTAGGAATATAGCATAATCAGCAAAAATTAGTACTTACCAGGTGAGTTAGTTTCACTTTCTGTGTCCATAGCAACTTCATCATAATTGTCATACTGATAAATTCCTCCTGCACTCTCAGTAGATTGCTTATCTAGGGACCTTCTCAAATCTTTATCTGAAGACTAGACAAAGTATATTTATTAATTATATATGAACTTCAAACAATCAAATACATTTTTGCCTTCTTGACTGCTAATAAAACTGTCAAAAAACTGCCTGCTTTACTACAAATTGTTTTCAGCAAAAAAGGCTATAATGGTGCTATGCAAATTGGTTTTCTTTTCATACTTTTGCTTACAACTCTCATAAGACCTACTTATAATTCCAGGTAATCAGAGATTAGAGATACCATAGACCAAAACACCTGAAGGCAATTATATTGCCAAATAAATTTGTATAGACAGTCCTCACTTAACAACCGTAACAGAGCCCAGAATTACTGTTGGAAATTACAGACATTAAATGAGATGCTCACATGAACATTTTGCTGAATGACTACAATCCCAGCTCACCCAGTTGTGTTCTTTAAGCAGACAGAACGAAAGAGCTGTTTGCCCTCCTTTGGCAGGTTTTGCTCCGTGCATGGAAAGAAACTCCTTCCCTGGGCAAGCTGAATGAGGCTTCGACAGATTCAAGTCCCATTCATCTGCCCTGGAAGGAGTTCCTTTCTACTCCTAGTGTGAAAGAGCTGCTTGCCGAAGGAGGACAGGCAGCTGTTTTGCTCTATATGTGGAAGAAAACTCTTTCCCAGGGCAAATGAACGAGGCTTGGATCTTTGATTTAGCCTGTCAACACAGCAGTCGTTCTCTTCCCCTCATGTGCAGGACTCAGCTAGATTTTAAGAGTGAAAGAGCTGCCTGTGAGATTCAACACCATACAGGGCAGAGCTCTATGCCAAACAGCTCATGACTATGATTTGCAATTTGCTGTATTCCCTTAATGACCACATGGTTTGCTTAAGAACCATGACGACTTGCTTTCTGACCATTGTAAAAATGGTTGTAAAATTGAATTAGGTCACATGGTGACCCAGTTAATAATTACCCCAGCATATGATCAAACTTCTGAGCACAATTTTGTTCTAAATTGAAGACTATTTGTAATTCATGTCCTAGAAATAAGCAGCTTTCTGCATAACCTCAACCACTCCCTTGTTCTCTGCCAATCACTGCTTCTCCAGGCCAAGCTACGTCTAGTACATCTACTTTTGTTTCATGCATTGGTAGGGCAAGTGGGTGGCCCCTCTCCTACCTCTCTCCTACCAAGTGCCTCTGCAGAAGTACACACTGCTTCTCTCTTTTTAACAGGAAGAGTAGATAATACAAAAGGCCTTTTGTATCTTGAAGACAAAGCCATGATTGTTAAAAATCAGCATAGCTTTGTCAAAAAATTAACATGTGAGATACATATTGTGTCCTTCTTTAATAAAGTAACAACCTTAGTGAACAAAGAATACTTTGAAAATAATCTACCTCATTTTTAGTAATAATTTACCTCAGTTTCTGACAAGTTTCTGCATGACATTCTCATGACGAGCTGTTACAAGTGAAATATGGTACGGTAGCTTCAATACTGGGTGGCTAACCATACTGGCAGCATTAATGACTTTATATTGTTGGAGAGAACTAACTAATGGAGTTCTTCAAGGATATGCCCATATTATTCATTGATCTGAATAATGGGATTGATAGATTGCTTATGAAATGTGCAGAAGAGGGATATTTCATGAGATTCGGGTGAACTCCTGCACTGACCCCAGTAAACAAAGATTGGATCACAAAGATCCAAAACACTATGTATATATACTATATACATATACAATATAAGTAAAAGCAGATTTAGAATAAATCTAGAAACAGGTGATCCTGGCTTTGAATTTCACCCAGTGAACGCTTTTATTCTCTACAGTACTAAAATATTTATTTATTTATTTGACTTCTATGCCGCCCTATTCCAGAGAACTATGAAATATCCCAATGTGTTATATACTTAGGATGTATTTCTTCAGAAGAAAATGCTGTTCTTATAAAAATACTAACACTATTTTTAGTAATCAATTTAATGCTTGGCAATGTTATTTACAGCAAAGCAATACACCAACTTAAAATTTTGGTGCATAAACATTTACGATGTTATCAATCTGAATCAGCATTCCCCCAAGATCCATGAACTTCACACTGACCTTATTCAAAAAAATTGTTGAAACAAGGACTTAATCATACGTCATTTGGATAGTTACAGTCCTCAAGCATGTTCCTGTTGTTAAGATATAAGTCTACTGTATTAATCTTTTGTTAATTTCTGGGGTTTTTTTTTCATTGTTGTTAACCTTGCATGCCTTCCAGAATCATTTTGAACGGGGCATTGTTATAAATCTAATCAATTTTATCACCTACATCTCAAAATGAAAGAGATAAATTTCTGTCTATCATGAATATCTACATGATATTCCCTATTTCTAATTTTCTTTTATCATTTTGGCAGCCATCAGACTACATGTTTCTAGAAAATGTATCAATAAAAAAGTATTTTAGCATCAATGGGATAGAGATCTGAGCCAGTTAATGATATATGGCCTACAAAGTGTTTATATATATTTAAAAGGTATACAATACATAAGTAGCAATATTTTACGTGATATACCCAACAACCATTTGTGTGCTGTATTCCTTACAAAAGGTAGCATGTAAGTAAATACCTTGCTTTTTGACCTCATCTTTCCACCAACCAGCTTCATGAACCTATTATACTGTTCTTCTTGATTTGAGAGATCACGGATTTTTCTAATTTCCTCTTCCCTTTTTCTTCTTTCTTCCTCTTCATCCTGTTTCCATTGTTCTTCCTCCTTCTGACGTCTTTCTTGTTCCTTTTGCTGCTGTAATTTTTTCCATACCGTTGTCTGCTGTTTTCTTAGAGCCTGCTTAGCTTTAAAAGAAAATTACTTAACTATATTAACTATACTTTTATTTCTCCAAAAAGCTCCCCATAGAAAATCTACCAAGAATGTAGCTTGTGAAAACCACCATTTACTAGATTAATTTATTTACCTGCAGTACTTGGCTTTTTGGCAGAATGAGATTTTGTACTGATTTTGCCTCTTTGCTGTATGGTTTTTGCCTTTGTTAGTTTTTCTTTGCTTTCTTTCATTACTTGCTGCTCTTTCTGCTGCCACTTTTTACTAGCAGACTGAAGAGCTAGTAGTCTTAGCTGTAACTCTGATACTTCTTGTTCTTCATCCAACAGTTTCTATTATAGGAATAAAATAATAAATAAGCACTTTAATCTTTTATCCAATTCTAATATCAAAACATTTTCACTGACAAGTTAAATTCATTAAGACAGGTTATAGCACCAGAGATTTTTTTTCTAACTTGGAACCTTGAAACATTTTTTAGGAATTATCCCCATTAAACTCAGCTGTATTTAGTTTCAAATTAAGATACACTGCAAATCTGTTTTGCTTAAAAGCTTGATTTTAGTGGCGAAAGCAATATATATTTTACCTTCTCTACTGCTGCATCAGAAGTGTCAAGCTTTTGTTCTTTTTCATCTGTTTGAAAAAGAGAACAATATTTTTCTAATTATATTGACAATATCATTCAAACAATCTGATTTTAAAATGTAGAAAAAAGTATGGTAAGATGACTGGAAGCTAAATCCTACAAAGAAAAAGGGAATTTGGTACATTTAGCTTAAATAAGAGAAGGTTAAGGGGAGACATGATAGTAGTCTTCTGGTACATGAGGGGATTCCACAGGAAAGTTTGAGTACTGGTCCATTTATTCTCTCTAGCACCTGAGGGGAAGATAAGAACTAATGGGTGAAAGCTTTACAGAGACATCTGAACTTGAAATGAGGATTTTCCTGACTGTGAGAGCTATTAAGCAACGGTACAGCCTACTTTCTGAAGGTGGAGGTTTTCTATCACAGGTGGTTTTCAAGAAAAGACCAGACAGCAATTTGTCTGAAATTCCTGCATTCAGCAGGCATTGGACTACAAGACCACCTTCAAGAGTTATGATGGCAGAATGCAGAGTGGAGTATGGGACAATGGGGTGACAGGGCAGAAAGTGCAGGGAGAGGAGAGATAGGCATGGGGCGAGTTGAAGCAGAGGTGAACATGACAGGGGAGGAGAAATGTGAGGTCTTGACCTAACAACAGTGTGGTAATGGCTTAATGATCACAACTGGGACTAGCAACACTGCTATCACTGAGCAGTGCAGTCATATGATGATTTGCATAATGATCACATCACTTAGCGATGAAAATTTTGGTCCCAATTAGGATCATTAAATGAGGACTACCCATATCTCCTAATTAATTCTTGCAGTAACTTCTGGGAGCCAACTTCAAATTTGAAAAATAACAGAATAGTAAAGAGTTCAGGAGGAAGGCTTCTAGCTCCTTTTCATCAGAATGAAGATCAGCACCAAAGCAACCCAATAGATAGTCCTCGACTTACAACCACAGTTGGGGCCAGAATTTTTGTTGCTAAGCAATTCAATCATTAAGGAAGTTATCTTTGATTTTAAGACCCTTTTTTGCCACAGTCATTAAGCAAATTTGGCTTCCCCCGTAGACTTTATTTGTTGGAAGACCCCTGGGAAGATTGTAAATGCCAATTACATCATCCCGAGATGATGTAATTTTCATATACAACCATTGTCAAGCACTCGAATTTTGATCATGAAACTGAGGTGACACTGCGATAGTCATAAATGCCAGAACTGGTTATAAGTAACTCTTTTGAGCACTGTCATAACAGTTATTAAATGAATCATCCTAAGTTGAGGACTTCCTGTTCTTTCAATGTAGCCAATTAAACCTCATTCTACTAACCATGGCTAAAAATTGTAATGATGTTCAAAATATATATGCCTAGATGACAAAGAAATATGTCTGATAAACAAAGCTTCATCTGAGTTGCAGGCTTTCCAATGGCAAAGTGATAGAAAAATGGGTTACTACCAACACAACAGAACAATCAGGAAAAACTGCTGTATTCTCTTTCAATATATACTACTGGTACCAATAAAATGATGATTGTATATATTGAATAAACGATGTTCAGGAATGTGGAAAAAGAAAGGTTCATGGTATATATATAACACATAAATCTAGTTAATTTTAACCTTTGCTATTGTTTTTATGACTTGAATGCAAACCCAGCCAATTGGCTTAATTCAGTAAATCAAAGTTAAAATAACCCATACTTAGTTTGTTATTGAATGAAGCCTAAATCAAAGAAACTTTTAATCTGTAAGTTCTATGACTCATATTTAACATATTTTACTTCAACTATTGGCTTTTTAAAAATTGATAGCTTAATTCCAATAACCAGAAAATATAAATAATCTTAATAAATCAAAATGTTTCTAAGCATTATTTCTAGTAAAATTTAAACTTTATTTTTTCATTGAGAACCATTTTTAAAATGAAATTAATTTCAAAAAGGTTGCATTTTTGTTTTTTAAAAATTACCTTCATGGGTATCCAGGTCATTTTTCTGTGAATGTTCTTTTATTCCATCTTTTGCTTTTTTCAACTTGCTCCTCTCAGCTAGTGTGGGCAGTTTTTGCCTAAGAGGTTTCAGTTCAAATGCCTGAAAAGTTAATACTTTATTCTCCTCAGGAGACACTTCATTTGCAGCATCTTTTGTAATACTGACATTCTCAATTGTTATTTGATCCTCTGGACTGGCCACTTCACTGTTGCTTTGTTGAGCACTGTCTTCTTTATTATTTAGAGCCAGTTTCTCATCTTTATTAATACATTCAAGTTCTAGTTGAATCTGTTTGTATTTCAACAAAAGGTCCTCAAAACTCTCTTCAACTGAGTTATCATTTTTAGAAGAATAGTTCTGCTTGCGAGACGGAGACTTTCCAAATGTTTTGGCTGATTCATTAATTAAAGAATTTATCTAGGATACATTTATTGATACCATTATAATGAAGATATGCAAATATTGAAGTGCAATGTTCAGTATTAAGAGATTTTATTGCATGCTCACACCATTATATATTCTAAAATATTTTCATAATAAAGAACATATTGTACTGTAATAAATTCAGATTTATTCACCATCAATAAAATTTTGAGTGGCTTGTCATTACACCTGCTTCCTCTCTGGCACTTTAGATATATCCCCGAGTTATCGCCACAATCAAGCTTGATCATTTCTCATCTGAAATATGTCTAACTTCAGTACACATCACAAGAGATATTTTCTTGAAGTCTGCTAGGAATTTGGGCAAGTAATCAGATCTAAAAAGTACTAATAGACATAGTGTCAAGATATGGGGCTGTAAAATAATTCTGCAACACAATCCAAATTTATCTCACACAAAAACAACTTATTCTATTGTGTGTAAATTTTCTATATATGCAATCTTTCATATTTTATTTTATTTGCCAAGTCAAATGTAGGCTCTTGATATTGGTAGATATTGTCTATTCACTTTCAATTCTGAAGTTATTTATACTTCTTAATGGCTCACATTTACACTTTTCAGTGGTTTTTCTTATATTTAATTACAAAGCATCCTAAACTATATGTTAGAAGAACTGAAGAACTATAAATCAGAAGATGTTATACAGGAGTAATTGAACGGATAAAAATTGGAAGCTTCAAACTTACAAGAAAGTCTGACTTAGCTATTTGATAATTAAGATAAATATGTATAAGTTCTTCAATATTTATCTTATTAAAATACTATTTATTGCTAAAGTTTTTATCTATTTGTATCCTGCCTTATTTTTACAAATAACTCAAGGTGGCGAACATAGCCAACACACCTTCCTCCTTCTATTTTCCTCACATCAATCCTGTGAGGGAGTCAGGTTGAGAATGTGACTTGTCCAAATACACCCAGCTAGCTTTCATGGCTAAGAGAAGACTTGAACTCATGTTCGTGCTTTTTGACTAGGAGCCTTAACCACTACACCAAACTGGCTTTAGACCAATAGACAAATAGAACTCTCTTCTATTGAATTATCCCATTTTGCAAATTATCAATCCAATGGCCTAGTGGCAGGGCAAAGTTTCAAATATAGGTATCAATTTATCTAAATTTAAGCTGGCCATTCTATTTGTAATGTTGAAATAATTCTCATAAGCCAAGATGATCATGTAAAACTGTTTGAAGCAATTTTACACTTTAAAATATAACTGAATAAAACTCAATTCATTGGTGCAACCACTAAACTATATGAAAAAATAAAAACCTCACACAGCAATAGATGAGGAAGTCTCATCTATTGTTTGAGACTGTCTTTAAGTATTTTCATTCAAAATAATAAAGATAAACTGCAAGAGAATACCCATTCAAGAACAGCTTCTAAAGTTCTCAATGCATCTTCATATATTTGAAATGCAAATAATACAGACCAAAACTACATCCTGCTCCATAGTTGCATGAATAAAACTACATAATTAAAACCAATCCAAACAAAAACCATTTAAGCAATAAGTGGTTGTAACAACGTTTGGCAATGATATTCAATATTATCTCAAACTCATTAAATGCACCTTCAATGAAAAGATATAAAGTCTCTAGTCAAGAGCAACAAAAATCTACCAGAATTGTGTTAATATGCTGACCCTAATTGGGTCAATGCAGGTCACATGCTCCACAATATATTCTTAGTAACACAGGCTTAGCTATGTAATTTGCAGTATAATCCTTTGACTGTTTAGAAATCATATTATACAATATAGTATACAAAGTTGCATACTAAATCTCCCTGAATTATTCCTACTGAACGTTTATAAATAACAAATTAAATACTATCCTAATCATATTAGAAGTAAAACACAGCCAATGGACATGTTGTTTTTTTTAAAATGGTTAATATACAATATCCGACAGGGCTCCTAGCACTAATGAACTCTTCCAAAACTGAATAGTTAATAGTTAATAATCTGCATAAATATGAAATTAAGTTCTAAATATTTCAAAGCTAATAACAAAATAGAGCGAATTGAAAGAAATTAATCTTTCCAATCTCTATTAATGTTTAATTCTACAGCAGCTTTCCAAGCAGTTCAACGTCTAAGAAAACATGTTCCCCTTCTGCAAATATTTTTAAACATTCATGTTTGCACATTTTCTGTTTCTAGATCAGCTTTCCTAACCTGGTGACTTCTAGATCTGTTGAGAGCACAATTCCCATTATTCTCGGCAAACCTCAACAACTCTGCATTCAGGCCTTCCATTACCCTCCGACTAGAAACAGCTCTTGACTCTTTATGATGTCGTCACTGTAGTCTCCACCCAACCTCGAGTAAGCAGACAGCAAAAGGATTTCTCCCGAATTATCGCTTTGTATTAGCTAACCGACACTTATAATCAGACTTAAACGAAGATAGCAAATTTAACTCGTTTCATGCACAGCATCCCTTCCCTCGAGATAAAACAGCAGCAGCAGAAAGAGGCAACTATTGTGACAAGGATACATTTCCGAGGCGAAGGCTCCCTCCAGCCTTGGCTGCCGCTGTATCCGCCACCTCCTCCAGAGGGCTTTCCAGGGGAATTGCCACCTCGGCTCCTGCCCCAGCGGCCTCCGCCCCGGTAGGCCCTGCCTCGAAAACGAAACCGGTCCAGCGCGTTGTGGCTGCGCTCCCAGAAGGAGAGTCTTGGGCCGGCGTCGGGGTGCGGGCCGGGTGGCAGCCGCGAGCACGAGGAAGGAGGCGGCTGGGGACGGAAAGGCTCCTTGAGCCGGTACCCGCCGCCTCCGCCGTGCCCATGGACGTGTCCAAGTTCCGGGGGAGGCTGGTGGCGCAAATGAGGGAAGCGGCGAGAGGAAGACGGCAGGCTGTTCCGCAGGTCGGGAGGCGGCCTCCGTCGGGCGTAGGGGCCCCGGGCGCCACTCCGGTCTCTGCCGCTGGGTTCAGGGGGTGCATCGTTATTGTCGTCGTCGCTGATTTCTCCGTCCTCTAGTTCCCCTTCCTCTTTCGGCGAGAGGTCGCTCGGGGTCGCCGCCTTCTCCTCAGCCGCAGAAGCCGCCATAGGAGTTACTCAGCGCTAACTGGGCCGCAGAAGAAAACGCCTCGGGCTGGCCCGCCCACAAACGTACCGCTCACTTTCGGTATCCTTTAGAAGTGGCGCGATGGCCCAGTCAGACCCCAAACTTGTACGCGAGACACAACCCTTCCCCTTTGCTCTCAAGACTCTCGCGAGACTTAATTTTTTCTACTCTTCCCCTTCCTCAAAGGATAGCAGGGGGAGAGGAGCATCATAAAAGGGGCAGCGAAATGCAGGTTGGGAATTGTAGTCCCCCGCCGTCAGGAAATTGAGGTCAGTTGTACTTCAACGAAGAACTGCGAAATAATAACGGTTCTTTAACGGCAATTGTTCCTGCTATAAAAATTATGAGGAAAAGAATATCTGAAGATCCAATAAAGTCTGATAGAGGTTAATTTAGGCGTAGATGCAGAACAAGAGAACTCAGCTTTACCGGTGGGTTTTGTACAGTTCATAGTTAATTTGTTGGATCCTCCGCTATAAGATGTAGAGATGATAACTATCATCTTATAAGCTTTAAATGAAGAATACGAAGACGAAATCCAATAAGAACAGTTTAAAAATGGCTAGAGAAAGCCAGGGGGAGAAGTGATAGCGTTCCATAAATATTTAAAGGACTGTCACCTGGAGAAAAAAAGTGCAGCTTTATTCTCAGAGCTCCAACAGGTGCATCAGAAGCTTTACTGAAGCCGATCCAAACTTGAAATGAAGAATACTCTGACAGTGGGAATTATTAAACAGAGTCTTTCCTAGAGTCTGAGCATGATCCATCTCTAGAAAGAAATATTACAGGACCATGATTTGAGGATACCAGCTCAAATTCAGGAAGTTGGAAAAGACCACTGAGTTCCTTTCCAAATCCTGTGAGTCTAAATCATGAAGCTATAGTATAGTTTTTTATAAATGGCAATTGCTAGAAACAGCTGCTAATATCTTACTTGTGAGCTTTCCATATGTATTTGGTTAGTCACTGTAGAAACTTGGATGCAAAACCAGCTGGACTTAAGTGCATCACTTCAGTTCATAATGCACAGAAAAGTGGGATACTTTTAATTGCCATCATAGCTTCAATAATAAGGCTAGTATGTAATAACTTTCCAATGATCCCTAGGACAAGTTTAGGAAAGTGTTGATTCTTGTGGTTTGTTTCCACTCCTATTCAATAGCATATATTGTTGAAAAAAAACAATAACTTTCTTTAACAAATGGAGAAGTAGGAATGAGTGAATATAATCAAGTGTAGATTTTGAATTTAGCCACCTATCAAGTTGCCGAACTAACAGGTTGCAGTACAGAGAGGTATAAAATGATAAAGGACAGAGCTGCCCTTGTACTTCTGTTTGACATAACCACTCCTATGTATCTGACCTTCCTGTAATTATTTTTGAACATGAGCCTAGACCTAGAGCACCTAGGGGTGTCAAACTGCCAGCCTGCAGGCCAGACGCGTCACAAAACCGCGCCCACCCCATTGCCAGCAATGGAGGAAAAGTTCTGATACTTTGTGCGATATCACATGACATCATGACTTTGACATGTCTGACCTAGCGCAATTTTGAAATTTGCTAAATCCTTGACACAAAACTAGCCCAGGTTTGAGAGAAGGATATAAGGTGACACAGAAGGAGCAAATGATAATAATAAACCATCCTTGATTAGTATTCCAGGGAGTAGCAACTCCTGTAAATACCCTGTGGAGTATAGGTGGTCCTTAAGCAGGAAAACATTAAATAACTTACTCAAGTAACAACTAGCCATCCCTGCTCTCCCTAGTGCATTTATTGAACTCTCAGGTCAATAAGTGGAGCATGGGATGCCTCGGGCTAGGAGAGATCCTGGGAGGCCTAATGCAGGCACAAGCCCACCTGCCTTGGGCCTCCCAAGGCCTCCCTCACCACAAGATATCCCATGCTCTACTTCCCAGTCTATGCTTGCATGCATGCCCACTACATAACTGACAGACTTGCTAGCAACAAACAATGGGGAATGAAACGATTGGGTGGGCCTACCTTTCCTGGTTCTGCCACTGCCCTTCTGGGGCAAAAACAGGATGGGTTTCCTAGCCTTTCAAAGCTTTCTGTCCTGATCAGTTGACTACTAGAAGACGGCAAACCTCTCCTGGCTCTTGCTAGGCTTTGGGAAACCAGACCTTGCATGCTAAGGTGGCAGCTTCAGGTAAATTTCCCAAAACCTTTTCCTTGCTTTTACCTTCTCTCCCCCCAATTCCACATTTCTTCAGTAAAGAAAAAAAAAAGCTGGGATTGATAGACTTATCTATCTCCCCCCCCCAATTAAGTGTTGAAATTAAATTCCTCACTTCTGCCCTCCAATATCTATCCCCTTTAATAGCTTAGTTTGCTAAATATATTGCATGCATGGAAAGAAGGTGGCAAAATCTGTAAGTTACTTACCTTGACTCCAGGCTGAAAAGTATGGGAAAGGGTTGAAGCGAGGAAATAAAATCTTTCTGCAGCTAACTGGGTCCTAAAGGCTTTTCAAGGACTCAGCTTGCTGCATGTGTTGTGCTGTAGCTGACTAAACTTTTTGAGCTGAATTTTTTCTTCAACTTCTCAAGACAAAAAACTGCACTAGGGGTATAGGAGGATGCTTAAGGATTACTTCCCATAAAATAGAAATACACAATTTCTATCAGCTTGAAGGCATGGCGCTGCTCCACTACATCACTCAAAACCTTACAGACAATATCAAATGCTTCACTTCATTTCACTTTGGGTGGGCAAAGAAAGTAATAAAAGTTTGTAGACAGAGATGGAACATAATATCTGGCAGCAATAAATAACTATCCCCATCTAATTAAGCATCATTTCAGAAATTACATAATTTTAATTAATACCTGGGATATTGCAGGAGAGCATAGAGAGGTTTCAAAGAGACAGCAAAACAAATTAAGACATTTGGAATATGGTTTCTATGAAAAAAACAATCAAAAATACTAGGTAAAATCTAAGCTATGGTCAGCAACTGGGGAAACAAATAGGGAATGGAAAAAGGTGTCACTAGAACATTTTCTCACGTTTTTTTAAATTTATGTTTAGTACTTTCTTTGATTTATTCTGTTGTCATTATCAAATGTAGTCTTTTTTAATTTGTGTTTCACTTTTTGAACAATAAAAACACCCAGAACTGTTTTTTGTAAGGAGGGTGGCCATATAAATGTGATAGATAGACAGACATCCTTAAAATAAGAAACTGGAGAGACACACCAAAGTCCCACATTGAACTACCAGTAGACTTTCCCTTGTCCTGAGTTACATGTGGGCTAAAGATATACACCTTTAGTACTAGTACATTCACGATTCACCATTCCAATGCATTTTGTGCAATTTTATATGAATCATTTAAAATTAAGATGGAATAGGATTGAGGTAATAATTTACAAAACAGGTGCAGATCATGCCGGCTCACCAACTTTAATTGAATTATGATTCTGTATAACTCCAGACAATATGGTGAGGAATATCATGTGTTCTAATTCATCCATAACTAGAGGCACATATGTAGTCACCCATGCTATGAAAGATTTAGGATGAACAACATTAATTCATAAAACAATTCCTCCACAATATTGTAATGAGACATCATTCCAGAGGACAGGCACTGTGACAGAGACCGTGCTCTTCCATGTTCTGATAGAGGGCATTATTTAATGGGAAGTAGGTGATTTCTCAAGTAACCAGGTCCTATGCCATGAAAAGCATTATAGATAACAGCTAGCACTTTGAATAGCATTCACATGCAAACCTACAATGAATGCAAATTACAAACCAAAGATACAAAGATACAATATGGATATCCTAAGGCCTGCCTGCTCTGCTGCATTCTGAACCAACTGAAGTTTCCAAGTGGTCTTCAAGGCAGCCCATATAAAATAATACACAAGTGATGTATCTCCTGATCTACAAAAGGGTGTAACTGACACACTAGATCAGGGGTGTCAAACTGCTGGCCTGAAGGCCGGTTGCATCATATGGAGGCTGCACCCACCCCAGCTCAGGCAATACAAAAAAAGTTGTGATACGTTGTGACACATCACGTGACACGGCGAGTTTGACACCTGTGCACTAGATGAATCTGTACAAACAGCTGTCACCTTCTTGGACATAGCTGTCACCTGCTCATCAAATAGGAGATGCGAATCCAGGAGGGACTGTAGGTTGTGCCCCACTCCTGAGTGGAGAAGTGCAACGCTATTCAAAGGCAGAGATGGACTATCCCTCGGTCTGGGTGGCCCAAATATCGAAAATGACTCAGTCTTTGTAGGACTGAGTTGGAGACACTTCCTACCCATTCAAATCCATACAGATTATGGACACCGGGACAGAATTTTGGTAATCTCATTTGACTGAACTGAGGTTGAGAGATATAATTGAGTATCATTAATATATTGATAATGCGGACCTCCAAATTGTGGATGGCCTCCCTTAGTGGTTTCATTTAGATTTTGAAATGGAGAGCAGAGAGTAGAACCCTGTGGTACCCCACAAAGAAGAGGCCAGGAGAGTAATCTGCTCCTCCTCCAACCAATTCCAGCTGGAACCAGCCCCAGAGAAAAAGTTACTACCTTCAATCTAACTCCACCATAGATCATCTACAAGTGTGACCAAAGCTGTCTCAGTACTAAATCTGGGTCTGAAACCTGCCTGAAAGATATCTAGACACTCGTTTCCTACAAGGTTCTTATCAACTGCGGATCAATCATCTCAAAAACCATCCCCCCAAAGGGAAGGTGGGAGACTGGATGCTAATTATTGAAAGCAGTTGGGTTCAAGGATGGGAGGAGCACCACCTCTTTCATGACACGTGATACCATCCCCTGTGTTAAAAAAAGCTGAGAACACAGCATGAACATAAATGCAAGTTGCCTCCTTGGATGCTTTTACAACTCAGGATGGTCCTGGATCCAGAAACAGATGGCCAGGTTAACAGCACAAAGGCCCTATAGGGATGGGTGACAACAGTGATTTAAAAGGCAATCAGATTTATGGCAATGAAGGAGGTCCACTACTATTAACCCTGGTATGACAAAAAACAGATCCCATATGCAGGCCATTAGTAACTTGGGTCAGGCCATAAATTCCTAGGTGCTCAAGTAATTTAAGGCATCTGGATGGCAAAATAAATGTCCAAGGACCAACAGCCTTGCCAACCTGGCAACAAATCCAGCAACTCAGGCAGGGATGCCAATGGGCAACAGGGAGAGTGGTACACTATCAGTAATCCCAACTGTTCCCCTAAGCCCAACTTCAGCATCTCACATCTGGTTGTCTGTAAAGTGAAGCCCTTGAAAGCTTGTAACAACTCACAAATAGCAATAGCCACCCCTCCTATGCTCCCTTGGGCTCAGCAGGTACAGAACTTGAAACCTGAGTGGGCACATTTCTGAGTGGTGCACTGATAACATATTGAGAGGTAACAGAACTAGCAAAAATACACATATGGCAGAACCTGGCTCTTTGTCCCAGTTTTAATTTACCTTAATGAAACATGGAACTACCATTTTTTATATATAGAAAATAACTTTTTCGATTTCAAAATCAAACATTAAAGTACAAATTAACATAAAGGAAAAGGGAAACTGAATAATTAAAAATGACAAAAATTATACATCAAACAACACAAAATGATCTCTGACTTTTTTATACTAAAAATATTAACAATAGAGATATTAAAACAACCACCTCTAAGTTTAAACAAATAACACCAATCCATAAAATGTCTTCAAATATTAATAGTCAACATACTAGGAAACAGTATTCATAAAATATCATCTTAATTTCATCTAAAAGATAGTAAATTATCAAATATAAAAATCTTATATTTATAAAGCTACAATATTTCTCTAATCAAATATAATCTAACCTTTAAATCTCAAAATCAAAAGTTGATTCTTCTCTTATAGGAAATCTAACAATGGCCCCCAGGTCATCTGAAATTTAGTCAAATTATTGTCTATAAGCAAGCAATCTCAGGCTAGCTCCATTAATTTTAATCTATTCTTCCTTTGTGGGTATATATTCTTCTTTCCATCTTTGGGCATACAACAAATCTTGTCGCCAATGTCATATATAAAAACAAAGTCCCCTGTTTTTTCTCCATATGTTTATCTGCCACACTCTTTCAAGTATGCTAGTCCTACTTTTTTTAAATAAAGCTTTAGCAATCCTTTAAAATAATATTGATACTTTCTTTGAAAGGAAAGTCTAATGCTTTTCAAAGATCATTAAATCTGTGCTGGCCAGGAGCCTGTCAAAGTCTTGAAAACACTATGGAAAGTACCAGTCAGACATTATTTCCACAGATAATTCTACAAAAGGAAGGTGTCTTGTGTTTTTTGCAGAACAAGCAACATGAGTATGGAGGCCAATTCATTTATAGACTAAAAGGGCAATGACTGCAGAAGGCCAAAGTGCCCATAGATAACTGTCCAGATTTCAACTTCAGCAGTATTGGTTAATCATGTGAAATTATGTGTGTAGCACAAACTGTGTAGTAGAAGAGGGAAAATGCTACTTTAAACCTAGACCAGCTAGAATGACTTTAAAGTGTCTCAAGAGGCTGATACATAAAGATAAGGACATAGTAGAGAACAGCACTTATTGGGCATGTTCATGTCATGAATAAGGGGATGTGAAGATGTTGAATTTTGCTTGTTTGGGCAGGAAATTATTACATTTAAAGACTGGATATATACATACTTACTTGATAGTACACTGAACTTCATGCAAATTATTTTTGAATAAATACAATATAAATTTCTTGTCAACTTCTGAAACGAACCTGGCTGAAGCCATCTGTCGTTCTGAGTTGCCACAGGTTGGGGGGAAAGGGGGGAAGAAAATGACAGCTTTGCTAGACTAAACACGAAGCAGTCCTGTAGGAATCAAGGTCACTCCCACAGGAGCTGGAAGGTGGAGAGAAGAGATTTTACGAAGCCCACCAATTGCTTTTATTGGGTAGCATGATCTATAGCATAGTAGAGGGGAGGGAACTGTTACATTTAGTTACATTGAATCCCTAAGGCAGGGGTTCTCAACCTTGGCAACTTTAAGACTTGTGGACTTCAACTCCCAGAATTCCTCAGCCAGCTTTGCTGGCTGAGGAATTCTGGGAGTTGAAGTCCACAAGTCTTAAAGTTGCCAAGGTTGAGAACCCCTGCCCTAAGGGAAATTTTAGAGTTGGTTTCAGTTTTGACTGTGCCAATATTATGTATCCAATAAACATGTGCTTTGAGAAAACTTCAAGCCTTGGAGTTCTGATTTATTTGGTTTCATTAGTCAGAACCTTGACATTAAACCAGGGGTCCCAAACTCGGGTATCGGGCCACAGCATGCCAGCAACCGGTCTACAGAAACAAGCAAAGCCCATCCATGGGATGCAGGCAGCACACAAAACAACGCACCCTCCAGTCTGCGGAAAAACCTCTCTCCATGGAACCGGTCCCTGGTGTCCAAAAGGTTGGGGACCTCTGCATTAAACCAACCCTCCCTAAACGTTTTACTGCTCTAAGATAGAAGGCTATCGAGGAGCAATCTTCGGGGTTCTGAGCCCCAACCGCCTACTCAATGTTTTTGGGAGGACGGTAAAGACTTAGGGAAGATTCCAAGACAGAGAAAGAAGGGGGAACAATGGCTAATCCCGGCACAACTCCTGCAGATGGAAAGCAGACAGCTGCCCAGTCTGGGGACAGAGTTCCACTGGCTGGGGCTTGACCGAAAATCCGTGTGGACAAGTCTGACAGGCCAATGGTGTGGGAGGAAGCTCTAGCCATCGGGGATCTCTACTGAGCAGAGGAAGATTTCTGGTACAGAAGGCTGCTGAGTTCCTCTTGGTCTCTTCCCACAGCTTTCTATCCCTTATGCCAGGGGTTCCCAACCAGGGGTGCGAGATGATATTCCAGGGGGTGTGAAAACTTGGGTTTTCAAAATTATAGTGTATATGCATAATTTGTTGCTATTATTTCAAACTTTTGTAAGAGGAGCAAGAATATATCAGAAGCGTTCTAGAGGTGTGGGGTATAGAAAAGGTTGGGAGCTGCTGAGCTGCAAGCCCAGTAGGGCAACCAAGAGGGTTTCAGAGATGGGTTCAACCTCAGCCACAGCTCCAGTACCAGCGGCATGACTGGTGTCCAGTGTACTGAGCTCCTCCACCCCCTGCGGACTCACTGCCAATCAGAGCCACCTTTGATGGAGATCCAGATAAGCTAACGTTCTCCATGAACAGGTGTGGGCTCACCTAGATTGCTACGCTCCTGCCTAGCCTAACAAGAGGGTGATGGTGAGTGCAATGGCAACAAATCTAGATGGGGAGGCTGCAGAATGGGCGACCAGTCTTCATGATGAAGACACACTGGAACCTGGAAACATAGACATTTTCCTGGAAGAGCTGAGGTCTAGGTTTGAAGACGAGTCCCAAGCCCTACAAACCAAAGTGGAAATACGCGACCTAAAGCAAAGGGGCCGACTGGAAAAGGAGTTTGTCCAAGAGTTACGAAAAGTCACAGGCAGAATAAGGCAAGGAGCGGTTGCTAATCCACTGCTTCAAGGAGGGCTTGGACCGCGACCTGTATCAGGCATGCACCTACCAGGGAATTCCTGAGCAAATCCATGAGTACCGGATGGCAGTGACCCTAGACATCGAGCTTGAGCGCTACAAGAAACCCAGCACTCCTGAATTGAAGCCAAGGTGAAGCCAGGAAAGGCACCAATTTGGAATTTTAGAGTTGGTTTTACTTTTGACTGTGCTGATATTAGGTATGTATCCAATAAATATGTGCTTTGAGGAAATTTCAAGCCTCAGAGTTCTGATTTATTTGGTTTCATTAGTCAGAACCTTGATATTTTCCTTGTCTCTATTCAGCTATAGAAATAAACCAGTAACAATTCTTAGAACTCAATTTCTCATAAATGTTATGGATTTTCATCTATTAGATTACAATATATCTAGATTAATGGATTCCAGTTTTATGTTCTAGTTTTGTGCTGAATTTCATGAATAATTTTATTTCAATTTTTCTAAAATTGAACAATTTTCTCAAAATTTTAAAAATGCTTAAAGAATAGTGTAATCAATTTTATGTTTCAAATTATGCCCTAGTTACTGTTTGCAGTGGAAGTGCCTTAAATCAGGGAAAACAGGCCCTCTCAATGTTATTGGATGTCCATTCTCATTCCCATTCCTCTGACATTAGCTGGCCATATAGAAATTGAAATCAAACAGCGTTTAGAATGCCATAGGTTTCCAGTCCTTGTTTTGAATGATTTTGTAAATGAAAACTGTCTTTTTTAATTGGATTTGTTTTGTTTTTTAAATAATAATTATAAATTGACGTTTTAATACATTAACTAAGTTATATCACATTTGCTCAGCCATGTAACTGAAGAAAAACAGCAATTATGTATTACTCAATGATCCATATCTCTAATTCTATGCATTTAGATGCAGTAATAAAAACTATATGATACGACAAATTACCACTGCACCTGAATTTTGTGTGGCTTACTTTTGAAAAAACATTCAGAGTATGGAATGTCTGGTATGGTAGATCCTCCAGAAAATGTATAGAATTGGGTTACACAGACATGAAATGATGATGACAGTGGATAGTCCAGAATTCTGTTTCTGTGCCAATAAAATATGCTGGGTGGATCTCCAATTTCACAAGAGCAGAATGATGGAATAAATTATAGATATTACTTTGATGTGAAGCCTACATATTAGGGCACACCCTCTTTCTTCTTCCAGTGCTGTTTTGTCTTTTAAGGAAGTGAGTCATGAGAGAGAGCCTAAATTCTTTCACATAAAGAACGTGAATGAAACAAATTTAGAGTGGGCGAAAGGGAAACCCAGATCATTTTTTATATTCTATTAGAAATTATTGTTATTGACAACTTACAATGACATGTTTAACATTTTCCCAGGATTCCCAGTGGTGATTGTGAGATACATATTTCACTTGCATTCCATAGTTCTTGGATTTCAAAGCTGTGCAAGATTCTCAATAACAGGTAAGTAATATCAATTCTGATATTCTACATATTTATTTCTTCTATTTCAATCTATCTTTTAGATTTTACTTTCTACCTGTACCACTGTGAGAAAACATACAAAATTTTCTAGCTCAAATGAGGCATGTTTTCTTAATATAACTAGTGCAGTTAATATGCTGACATTGACATGTATATCTGACAGTCATGAACGTATAGGTATTTGTACAACAGTCTCATTACATTTAAGACAATTTTATCCAAGGAATTTTAATTCAAATATTGGATTTCTATACATATCTCTTCAGAAGCCCTATTGAAATCAGCAAGGCTTACTGCCAAGTAATTGGGTAGAGATTTTTATTTATTTTTATTAATTATTAGCAACATTTATTTCACACAATATTTCATATGTTCCTTTTTTACATTTGATGTGTGCTATATTTCTCATGTTATTGGTATATAGTCAAAATGCTTACCAATTAACAAACATGATTATGAGAAATAGAATGGAAAAGAAATAAATGAAAATAGAACTGGAGGTCAACTGTGATATTGAAGCTAGTGATAGAAATAGTAGCTTGCAACATGAATATATGCAATTGAAGAAAAGTGGTCTAAGATACTGCCAAAACTGTTATTAAACTGTCAGTAATAGGGATGCAAGAAAATATAATCCACTAGCTTCCTAGGGAAAACAACTAACAGGAACAACTGCCTAGGTTCTTTTCTGGTTCTCATTGCATCTGGTAATTTTCTGATCAACAGCAGCTTGATTATTGATGAGACTCTTTAGAAGGTAAGCTTTGCATCAGGCATTCAAATATTTTGATTAGGAATAGGCTTTAAACTGTAATTGTTTATCAACTGTGCATTTTTATTGACCAGCTTTTTAGATTAATTATTCAATCTTTTAGGTTATGTGTTCTTTGAATCTTGGGTTTCACCTGCATAATCTCAAATATTTTATTGCTGAAAATGGAATCTTAAATGTTCTCTTCCCATCTTCAAGAAGAGCCAAGGTTTTGCAAAGTCTTGATATAGTATTTGGGTATTAGTTACTGTATTAATCTTTACAAGATATTTTCTTTATTGGTCTCCCGGTTTTAATTTAGGGTATTGTACTATTTAAAAAGTATTTGGTTTAGGGGAATGTTATGTTTTAAAAAATAAATTCTTGGGCCAGCATTTATTACGAATTTAGTTTTGTTATTGACAGGTTTCAACAAAGCCTGTAACAGTAATGCACATGTTAATGTGTCTGGCCAGAGGAGGCAAAAAGTTCAGGAAGAGTTTTGAAGTTCTGTGATAATGTTGATATATGTAAGCTTAAAATAGGCAACCCAACATGTGATCAGAAAGAGGAGTCAAGACCATAAGAAGGAAAAAAAATTATTGAGTCAATAGTAATGGGATAATTGCCAAACAACAGTGACTATCTACTATCAGAAATTTAACACTTTCAAGAAAAAAGTATAACTACTTTTGATATTCAAGAACTGGGTTTTTCAGGTCAAATCTGGGATTAATTTGAGGACATGCCAATAAATAGGCAGAAGTATTAGGGATGTTTGCTGTCTTGAGTTGACCAAAATATTTTTAAAAAGAGAGATGAAAATTATAATAATAAAGGACTCAAGTGTGAGACAAACCATCATATTATATAACATAACATTACATTGCATTGCACTACATTACATTTGTGTGTGTGTGTGTGTGTGTGTGTGTGTGTGTGTGTGTGTGTGTGTGTGTGTATACTGTCTTGATGTGGTTATGGGGCTTGTGTGCTCTGAGAAAGATGAGAGCCATGCCAGGGGTTCAACCATATTGGAAAGGTCTCATCTGAGGCAGATGAACAGTGCCTCTCCCATAAACAACATGGTGAAATGTAATTTATAAAAACCCATTCCAGATCATTCATTACATGGTGGTGGCGTGGCCTTGTACATAAATGAGGAGTTTGAATCTCATGAACTCGAAATTCAAGAAAATTCAAACTCACCCACAGAAACATTGTGGATAAAAATCCCAGGACAAGAAACTAATCTGACGTTAGGGATCTGCTATCGCCCTCCCAACCAAACTCCAGAGGCAGATTGCTATTTGGAAAATGAATTTAAGGAGGCCTCAAAAAGAAATAGGGTAGTCATAATGGGGGACTTCAACTATCCCCAAATAGATTGGGTAACTTCTTGTTCTACACATGAAAGAGAGACAAGGTTCCTCGACATGTTAGCCGATTATTCCCTTGAGCAGATGGTCATGGAACCAACCAGGGGAAAGGGGATCCTGGACTTGGTTCTAACTAACGCACAGGATTTGGTTCATGATGTCCTTATAACCGAGCCCATAGGAACCAGCGATCACAACACAATAACCTTCAACTTAACCATGGATAGCAAATTGTCAGTGAAAACTAACACAGATACCTTAAACTTTCACAGAGGGAATTTTGACAAAATGAGGAAAATAGTAAAGAAGAAACTAAAAAGAACAATAAAAAAAGTGAAATCCCTCCAAAATGCTTGGAAACTGTTTAAAAATACGTTACAGCAGGCTCAAATAAAATGCATTCCTAAAAGAAGAAAGAGGACTGGAAAGTCCAAGAGGATACCAGTATGGCTTACGAATGAGGTAAAGGAGGTTATTGGAAAGAAGAAAAACTCATTTAAGAAATGGAAGGCTCTTCCTACCGAGGAAAACAGGAGGGATCACAAACTCTGGCAGACCAAATGCAAGGCGATAGTCATGAAAGCCAAGAGAGACTTTGAGGAGCATATAGCCAAGAATATTAAAAATAATAACAAAACCTTTTTTAAGTACATCAGAAGCAGGAACCCAACCAGAAAATCAGTTGGGCCACTTGATGACAATGGTCAGAAGGGGATAATCAGAGAAGACAAGGAGATTGCTGAGAGGCTAAATGACTTCTTTGCCTCCGTTTTCACTGAGGAGGATAGAGAACATTTGCCTGCCACTGAATTAGTTTTCCCAGGGAGGGAAATAGAAGAATTAAACCTGATAGAGATAAACAAGGAAGATGTTCTTGCATGCCTAAACGTCAACAAATCGCCGGGTCTAGATGGCATCCACCCTAGAATTCTCAAGGAACTCAAGTGTGAAATTGCTGAACTTCTAGCTAAAATATATAATCTTTCCCTAAGATCAGGCACTGTACCGGAGGATTGGAGGGAAGCAAATATAACCCCAATCTTCAAGAAAGGATCCAGAGGTGATCCAGGAAACTATAGACCACTCAGTTTAACCTCAGTTCCAGGCAAACTGATGGAAACCATTATTAAAGATAAAATTACAGGGTACATAGAAAAACAGGCATTGCTGAAAGAAAATCAACATGGTTTCTGCAAAGGCAAATCATGTCTTACTAACTTGTTAGAATTCTTTGAGGGTGTAAATAAATACATAGATAAAAAGGCCCCAGTTGATATTGTATATCTTGACTTTCAAAAGGCTTTTGACAAAGTCCCTCACCAAAGGCTCCTAAAAAAGCTCTCTAGTCATGGAATTAGAGGACAGGTCTTGTCCTGGATTGGTAACTGGCTAAATTGTAGGAAGCAAAGGGTGGCAATAAATGGACAATTCTCTGGATGGAAAGAAGTGAGAAGTGGTGTACCCCAAGGTTCAGTTTTGGGACCTTTACTTTTTAATTTATTCATCAATGATCTGGATGTAGAAGTTAATAGTGAGGTAGCCAGGTTTGCTGATGACACTAAATTGTTCCGGGTTGTGAAAAGTGAAACTGATTATCGAGAGCTCCAGAAGGATCTCTCGAAATTGTGTGAGTGGGCAACAAAGTGGCAAATGCATTTTAACCTAAACAAGTGCAAAGTTATGCACATCGGGGCAAAGAACCCGAATTATACTTACCAACTGATGGGGACCAAACTTTCTGAGACAACCCAATAAAGGGATCTTGGGGTTTTGGTGGACAGCTCGATGAAGATGTCAACCCAATGCGCAGCAGCAGTAAAAAAAAGCAAATTCCATGCTTGGCATGATTAGGAAGGGAATCGAAAATAAGTCAGCAAGTGTTGTATTGCCTCTGTACAAATCGATGGTGAGACCACACTTGGAGTACTGTGTACAGTTCTGGTCACCGCACCTCAAGAAGGATATAATGGAACTGGAAAAGGTGCAAAAAAGGGCAACAAGAATGATCAAGGAAATGGAGCGCCTCCCTTATGAAACCAGATTGCAACGCCTTGGTCTCTTCACCCTTGAAAGACAGCGTTTAAGGGGTGACTTGATCGAAGTGTATAAAATCATGCATGGGATAGAAAAGGTGGATAGAGAAAAATTCTTTTCTCTATCACACAATACCAGGACAAGGGGGCACTCCCTAAAGCTCATAGCTAAGAAAGTGAGGACAAATAAAGGGAAATATTTCTTCACCCAGAGGGTCGTTGATTTATGGAATTCACTTCCAGAAGGGGTCATGACAGCTGTCAGCCTTGACAGCTTCAAGGCAGGGTTAGATAGATTCATGGATGCCAAGTGTATCGGTGGTTATTAAAACGGATGTCCATGTGCCGCCTCTATGTTGGTTGAGGCAGGCAGGATTCCCTTGAGTACCATTTGTTGGGGGTCAAGGGAAAGGGAGGGTTTTGCCTTCTCTTTCTGCTCAAGATCCCCATGTACAATTGGTGGGCCACTGTGTGACACAGAATGCTGGACTCGATGGGCTTTGGCCTGATTCAGCATGGCTCTTCTTATGTTCTTATGTTCTTATTACCTGAGTCAACAAAGACTGTGTTATGTGTTGGAATTCCTGGACATATGGTGAAAAATGAATTACAGGACTTAGGACTGTTAGCTGAATATCTGGGGCCAGCAGCTGCAAAACTATTGGAAGAAAAGGTGTTTATCCATCACAAATTACAAAGATTGAAAACAAAGAAGTAATAATGTTATTTCAAGTCCAACAAGAGGGTATCTGAAAAGAATGCTCCAGATGTGGAGAGAACATTTAGAATCTAAAATAACAGAATAGAGCTAGCTGATTAACATTGATTTATAATAATAAGTATTCACAGAAGCAGAATGGAAAAAACTGCAAAGGTCTACCTAGGGCAAAGAATTTGATGCCTTGCCAGAAGTAACAGATCTTAGAGGTAAACTGGGGGGACTCAGCAGTAGAGGAAGCCAGCATAGCTATTGAATTGTTTTCATTCCCAAACCAGGCTCCCTCTCTTTTTGTCTTTACCTAAAAAAGAAAAAAACTCTCTAACTAAAAAAGAATTGAAACAAAGAGTATCTAGAACAGCACCAAAATAGCAGAAAAAGGTTGCCTGCATTGAAGCTTGTGCCAAAGAAACAGCTATTATTTTTCCTTTCAATGACCCTGAAATCCCTTGCACCAGTGTGGAGTTGGGGCAACTGAATGGAGGCGAGTGTTTACTGGCCGGATGCCCTTCCTGACACCTACGCAGAGCTCACAGCAGATATTTTCTCTTTGCACCCAGAGAGAGAAATATCTGCTGCTACCTAGGATTGAACTCACAATCTCCAGATTGTGAGGTGAGAACTCCACCTCTAGGCACCATACTGCTCCAAAGAAACAGCTAATACAAGTATTAAAAGTTGCTAATACTGTGATACCAAATATAAATACAGGCTTACTGCAAGAAATAAATCAACTAATGAATAGAATGGCTGTAGTTATAACTGAACATCTTGGACACAAAATCAAAAAAGAAAAAAAAAGCCAAACAATGCCCCACCAAAATGGAAGATCAGGCTGGAAAATAAGTTAAGTATGCTAAGAGCAGAAGCAAGCAAGTTAAGATCAATGAAAGAAAAGAAACTGATGGACAAAGCATACGTAATTAATAGAAATAGTTGAGGAACAGCCAAGAAATATCAAGAATTGGTTAGCATCAGGTGAAGATAAACTGCATAGTTTTTGGTTGAAACATCTGACTGGTCTATATACCCACTCATTGCCAAGGAGTTTAATAATATACTGAGAGGATGTGAAATTGAAGATTGGTTAACATCTGGTAAAACCTACCTGATAATGAATGATCCAACGAAGGGGGCAGTATCAGGAAATAAAAGGCCAATTACCTGCTTACCAACAACTTTCAAATTGCTATCTGGTATGATAGCTGATGCAATCCACCGTTGTCTACTATAGTTGAAAACAAACTCTTTCCACCTGAGTAGAAAAGAAACTGCCCCAATAGCATCAGAAGCATTGTGCAAAGATCAATGGCACAATGGAAGAGAGTTGTTAGTCAATGGTGATAGAATGAGAGAGATTAATATCAAGAGGAGTCTTTCCAGGTGACTCACTATTAGCATTCCTGTTTAGTCATTGCACTGGTTCATCTGTCAACAATACTGAACAAGTCAGGCTATGTCTACCAAACATCAAAAACATCTGCCAGCTTATCCCACCTCCTTTACATAGATGATCTAAAGCTATATGGAAGTATTCTATTGTGAAACAGAATCACTACTCCAAAATAACACATCATTATAAATACCTGTGCATCTTTCAAGCTGACAACATCAAGCACATTGTAGTCAAGAAGGTTGGATACATTATTAGAGTCCAAGCTCAGTGGTGGAAATATCATCAAGGCAATTAATACCTAGGCAATTCCAGTCTCTAGATACATAGCTGGAATAGTGGACTGGAGCCAAGCCAAGCCAGGCCAAAAGCCCTGGATAGGAAGATCAGAAAAATGATAATGATTCATGCCTTTCATCCACACAGTGAGGTTAACAAATTCTACTTACCAAAGAGAATAGGTGAGTATGGAATATTGCAAGTACACCAGACAGCTGAAGAAGAAAAAAGGGCATTGGAAGAGTATCTGAAGGACAGTGAAGAAAATGCACTGAACCTAGTACACCATTAAGGTTTCTTGAATACCCGAGAGACTAAACTAGCCTACAAGAAAGATCAAATGAAGCATAGAAAAGAGAGATAGCAAGGTAAAGTATTACATGACCACTACATTAAAAAAAAACAACCTAGCAGGCAAAGCAGATACCAACAAGACCTGGCAATGGTAATAGCAAGAAAACTGAAAAAAGAGACAGAGGGGTTAATTCTGGCTGCACATAAGCAACCCTTGAGAACCAATGCATATAAATGCAGAATTGAGAAGACAACAATATATATGATTTCTGCAAAGAAGCTAAAAACAGTGGATCACCTGGTTAGCAGCTGCAAGATCGCAGATTCCCTACAAGCAATGACATGACAAAATACCAATAATGGTGCCTTGGAAGATCTACAAGAAATACAATTTGCCTGCAAACAAGAACTGTTTGAAAATATAAAGTAGACAAAGTAATAGAAAATGAAGAACTTTAGAACTTTAGAACTCAAATGGAGAAGCAACTGTCACATAATACCCGAGACTTAACAATTGTTAACGAAGTCAAAGTTGTCTGGATAATGGATGTTACAGTACCTGGAGACAGTAGAATAGAGGAGAAAGAACTGGAGAAGAATAACAAATACAAAGACTTGGAAATATACTGTAGGTAGAATGGCTGTGGCAAAAGGAAGCAAAAATAGTACCAACAGTAATAGGGGACTTGGGTGCAATCCCAAAACCTCTGGAGTACTACTTAACACTATCAGTATTGACAAAATCCCCATCAGTCAACTGCAAAAGCAGCTTTATTTGGAACAGCTCACATCCTGCAATGATACCTTTAACACCATCAAACATCAGTATCTGCCTATCTCAGATCCTTAGGAAGAACTTGATAGGTGGATAAAAGCGCCATCCAGCTTAAATAGCTGGCTGACTGTGCAACCAACTATAATAACAATAATGCTTAAACAATCCAATCCAGCATGTCAGTAGTACAAAAATAAGCATTATATGACTGAACATTTTATGAATGCTAAACATTGAGTTCACCAATGTAGCTTTGTTATTGCTTAGAATTAAGTTCCTAGAGCCGCTTTGGTAATGCATCATTCTACTTTCAGTTTATGCTTTTATATCAATATAAAAATTATCACTGGAATTTTCATCATAATGTAACTCCTGCACATTATTTTTACTATACTGTATACCTATAGCATATTTATTTACAACCAGATCTTAATCTTTTAGGCTCCTGTTTTCTGTGTAGATTTTCATTCATATCTGGAAAAAGTACCACTGTTAGCACATAATTAGCCATTTTAAAAGTTCACAGCTTTTATCATGATCACTATTATTATTTAGATATAGAAGGCTACCCAGCTCCAAAATTACCTTCGATGGAAGTGCCCACCCTCCATAGCATTCACATGTAGCACCCACCTGACTGGTCTCCATAGCGCCAACCTGCTTGTAGCTCTCAACTGCCAGTCTACTTTCCTGAGGCACGATCTTAGCACCTCTTCCTGTATTGTGGTCATGTAAGATTCTCACTTAACAATGGCAACAGGGACTGCCAGGCTTGCTGTCACTAAGCGATACAGTTGCATTGTGCTTTATGACCATATTGCTTAGCAATTGAAATTCCAATCCCATTTATTACCCTAATTCAAGAGGTATCTGTAGTTACATCCAAATCACCAGGAAACACAGATTCCATGGAACTTTAATGGTATGCTTCAATATAGGATATTATTGCTTTGACACTAAACATGTTTGTAAGCTAATGATATGACTAAGAAAGACAAATCTAATCAGGAGATGTTTATGTATAGAATAAATGTTTCACTGAACTGAAACATTAATTACACTGTCCTGGATTTACAAGACAGCTAAAATGCTATTGATAGTTTGGGATGGAATGTGCTAGGGAAACCACTTCCAGGGTGTTTTGCATTGGCATAATTGAGGTGTATTCAGATATAAGTAATAATGGTTTACCAGAAGATATGGAGCAATATATTAATCTGAGTGATGAGTGGAACATTAATGATTTCTAAATAATTGTTTACTTAGTTATACCACCAACTGTAGTTGACAAAGCAGCCAAATTCTTAAGCACTAATGTTTGCAAAAACCCTCTTGAACATAAAAAACAAAGTATAATGTCTTTTAATAAAAAATTATAATACAATCCTATAGTTGTCCATTTAGAAAAAGGGGTATGAAGAGGGTAGAGGGAAATCCATCTTCCTGTCTGCAGTAGTGCCACCTTTGAAATGAAATCCCGTTTTGGCTTTGCAGGAGAGAGCAGGCCACAAAAGCATCTGCCTGACTAATTTCAAGTGTATTTAGTTCTTGTGAAGACCAGTTGATTATGTCCCATCAAGTCATTTTCAATCCCTAGGAACCACATAGATTTTTTTCATGATGATTTAACCCTAAACTATTTTTTCAAGTCTCCCAACTCTGCATTCATCAGCACTGTAACTGAATAAAAACCTATAAGCATAGTTATGGGTTTCTTCTGAAAAAATGGTAGGCTAGTCTTTAAACATGGGGTTAATGTTCTGAAAAAGTGCTGGTTCTATCTTCTGTCACATATAACCAAGAGCAGAATGAAACCCTAATTGTCTAGAGATCTGTAATTTACTGAGCACAGGTATACAGCAGCACAATTGCTTTCAGAAATAACCTGACCAACAGGTTACAGGTGCAATGGAGAGATTGCAAAGATCACTGGGAGAGTTCCTAATTGCTTTACCCCAAATCCTCTTATGCCTGAGCATATTACTTGAACCAGACAAGTTAGTTAAACCTGTGTTCTAATCATCCATCTAAGTTCACCCCATCCTGCAATCTCCCACATTATAAAAAGAGATTGGTGGTTGCTTTCCCCCATCAGGATGACATATGGCAGAAAGATAACTGAGATAGCCACAAATCCTAACTTGCCTGTGTTGTTACTCTGGGAAAATAGATATCAACAATGAAAGCACACAGTATATGCCAATATGAATTTTTTGCCAGTTCAAAGACAAATAGACTTTATGGTGAGGAACAGTTCTTAGCAATATCCCTATGGATATTTTTATATAACAAAAATAAGGATTGCAGTAAGTGAAATATCAGTATCTATATACTTTTAAAAAATATAACCAAGCCAATATAATCTTCATTAAGAGAGCCAACACACACTTTCTTTTTTACTGAAGTAATCTTTCATTTTCTAACAGGAAAGATAATGACTTTGTGCTCTTTAGGTTTTAAATTAAGGTTCTGTTTCAAACCTTCTGGACTGATTTGATTGTTATTGTTAGCACTGATACAAATATTTTCAGCCATATTTTCAGCCATATTGATGGTTTTAATCACGGATTTCAGCTCCTTGAATAAATTGACCAGAATTATAGCCTTAAATTCTTACTTTATAAATAGTTGTTATAAATGTATCTAATTTTGAACAATGAAAAGGTTAAGTGCAAACCTATGTTAAAACAATATAGCCTGAAGCCTATGAAAAAGATAGAAGAATTTGGAGAAGTGGCAGGACTGAAAATAAATAGAGAAAAGACCAAAGTGATAACTAAAAATCTTAAAGATAAAGAAAAATATCAATTGTCAGAAAAAACAGACCTTCAAATAGTTAAGAAAATCAAATACTTGGGGATATATTTAACAGTAAGATGTGCAACAATAAAAGAAGACAACCACAAGAAGACAACAATAAAAGAAGACAATTATTAAAATAAAATTAGACCTGGAAAAATCGAAAAATCTACAACTAGGGAGAATAGCAACGGTGAAGATGAATATTTTACCAAAACTACTCTTTTTATTTCAAACAATACCCATAAAACTGGGGAAACATTTTTTTGATGAATTAAATACACTGATTTTGAAATTTATTTGGCAAGGAAAAAAAGCTAGAATTAGATTGAAAATGCTACAAGAAGCAAAAGAAAATGGAGGATTTGGCCTGTCAGATTGGGCTTTATATTATCAAGCATCTGTATTAACTTGGTTAAAAGAATGGATAACTCTTAGAGATAAAAGTTTACTATACCTAGAGGGGCATGACCTACAACTCGGATGGCATGCCTTCTTATGGTATGGGAAGAATAAAATACATAGATACTTTCAAAACCACTACATAAGAAACACACTTCTTCTAGAATGGGAAAAAGTAAAAGCGAAAATCTACATGGAAATATCTGGATGGCTTTCAACAATGGAAGCGTTTGTTCACCCAAACTTAATTAACTATGAGTAAATTGTGACCTCTAAAGATATTTTGAATACTGAAGGGAAACTAAAACCAGACAAGAACTGAAAGAACAGGGCATTAATCTATCATGGTGGCCACATTTGCAAATTCAAACAAGATATGAAAAATATCTGGATTTTATAAAGAACAGATAGAATTTGACCAGATATTATTGACATCAGATGAAAAATTGATTAGGAAACTCTATAAGTATATGTTAAGTTTAAAGATGGAAGAGGAACAAGTTAAAGAAACAATGATAACATGGGCAAAAAGCTTTGGGCATAACATAGAGCTAGAAAACTGGCAAATACTTTGGGAAAGAAATTCTAAAATAGCAAAGGCGGTGACTTACAAAGAAAACCTATAAAAATGTTCAACAGATGGTCTTTAACTCCTGTTAGGTTAGCGAAAATGTTTAAAAATATTTCTAGCAATTGTTGGAAATGTAGACAAAAACCAGGTACATATTACCATCTTTGGTGGACATGTCCTTAAGCAAAAAGATTTTGGTGAAAAATACATATATGGTTAGAGAAAATGACTAAAAAACACATAGATTTTAAGCCAGAATTATTTTTGTTAGGCATAATTGTAGGAAATTATAAGAAGGAATGTGTATATTTAATGTTACATGTATTAACTGCAGCGAGAATTGTATTTGCCCAACATTGGAAGGATGAAGAATTACCAGCGGAAGAAGAGATAATTAAGAAAATTTTAGATTGTGCAGAAATGGACAGACTTATATTGAAAATGAAGGAGAAAGAAGATTCAGATTACTTTAGAACATGGGATATATTTTATCAATGGCTAGAAAAATGAGCTAGAGAGAAAGGAGTTTAACATATATTCGTAAACTAAACATTGGAACCCAGACAATATATTGCTGCTAAAATGTTAAGGATTTGTGACTATAAAAATTAATAAAATATTTTTTAAAATATAGGTTTTTATATATTTTTGACAGTTTATCCAGTATTAAATACCAATAGTACATCATTTCATAAAACATTTCTTTTAAGCTATAATTTAATGTAAATTTTTGTCCATGTGTTTTCCTATTAAGCATTATACCCAAAATTCTTTGCCCATTGGATCATGCAATGTTTTAGATATTCAGTCTCCAAATTCAATTTCAGCAGTAGTTTATAAATCTTGCAATAATGCTTTCATCATTACCACACAGTACAATTTCCAATTCATTTTTTACGTAGTCAAATCCATAACTCTTCTTATCTAATTTAAACCTTTCTTTCAATTGTAAATATGTAAACCAGTGACAGATACATTCTTCTGATTCCAGTTCTTCTTTGGATTTAAGGGTAGGTTAACCTTGATTAAAAAGTATTATTTGACCATAGGTCCACTAGTCTGGCCTGACCATCATTTCTTTTCTAAAAGAGGCTTCCTGAGGTGACACCTGAAGTGGTACTTTTGCAGAGATTATTTTATATTTGTTCCAAACCCTTAGGATGGCAGTGATTGTTAAAACCAACATTTATTTTAACCTTGTCATACCATAGGTAGGTATGCCATCCAAGTCTTAGTTCATAACCCTCTAATTCAAGTGGTCTATTGTTTTCAAGTCGCCCACTCTTTTATCCAGACCAGTGTTTCTCAACCTTGACAATTTTAAGGCATGTGGACTTCAACTCCCAGAATTCCACAGCCAGCATTGCTGGCTGTGGACTTCTGGTCTTGTGGAAAACGAAAGGAACTTTTACGAATTCCAAAGGGTGCAGAGAGGTTTTTTTGTGCACGGTTCAGAGGCAGTAAAAACAAGCAATTCTGAACCCCGAGGGGGGTCCAAACTACAGTTTTATAGCTTTCCTTTCTCAGGAACAAAGAAGCACACATAAAACTCTACATTGTATTTCATCAGGTTAGTTTCTCACAGGCATACAATGAAGAGAGTCTTACTTGATACATTGTTTCTGAATGCAATGTGCTTTTGGGTTAGTCATGTATTTGCTAACACAGCTTTATTCCAGTAATTGTGCAGACACATCATTTTGCTTTAGTGATTTTTCATTATCATTATTATTATTTTACTTTTTCCTACTTTATTCCCCCCTTTGGAAGTTTTCCAACTTAAACTTCCATTATTCTACCTCTGATTCAGGTTCTTGAGTGGGCACCATCTTATATTCCCATAAGGCTAACATTGTTTCATGATTTGCAGTTAATTGGGCTGTACTTTCTGAGATCCTTCAAATCATTGCTATAAGACAGGGGATTAAGCAAGGAATCAAAATACATCCTAGAATTAACAAGACTGCTATAACTATGATGGTTTGTAGGCCTGGTAACTTTGGCCATCATCCTGAAAATACATCTTCTAAATTAAATCCTTTCCAGGTTTGCACCAGAACATGTGCTAATTTGATCATTTTGTCAGTTATGCCTTTCAATACTTTTCCCCTTTCATCTATTTCCATCTTTTTTGTTCCAGGAACCAACTGCCATTCTTGACTGTGAGAGTCACTAAATTACAGTTATCTGTTCCACAGGAATCTGCTTTTGTTTCATTCTTTTCAAACAAGATGTAGTCCATCTCCTTCGGGTCTTGGGTATGCCACTTAATACATGACCACCACTTACATTTGACCGTGGAGACTGCACATCCATCTGGTGGGCACAAGTACTTATGGTTTGGGATATAGCTGTGGATACTACTGATCCCTCCACAACCATGTATTGCAGCCCAATAATTAGCTGCTTTGCAAACATCAAAGGTGACGCTAAAACTGGAGTCTGGGTTGGATTTCCATTGGGAGATCCCTAATAGTGCCTGGTCCCAATAGCTAATTCTTGTTCTATGTGTTTTGATTTGTAAGGCCCAATGATCTGGATCAGACTTGGGATTATAACACTGATCTTGGACCCCTTTTCTACAAACTTTATATGTGGTTCTGTTGTATGTACAAGAGCTAGGGGAGCTATCTTGGCACTCTTCTGGTTTCATTGTATGATAAATCAAAGTCTTGGTTATTTGGTTTCCTTGTTTGGTAGTCTTGATGCAGTTTTGACAACCTTGGTTTCCCTGTGTTTTTGTTATTTCTTTGTGTGTGGCACTCAATATTTTTTTATTAGAGGGTTTTTGCATTATGACCTCTCGTGTAGCCTTTGCACTGATTTGTGTAGGAATGTGTGTGTATATGCCCCATATTAAATAACTAACAGGTATTATGAGCTGTAGAATCCTCATATCTTCCACCGTGCGTAGAGAGACCGCGTCCGGAGTGTCTCAGCAGGGTTGTTGTTCACACTGTGTTGAGAACCCGTTGCCGGTAGGGTTTGACAGGGTGTATTTCTTGTAAATTTCAATACCAAAGGTTTGTCAGTCTTATCCACCTTGTAAGTTACTGGATCTGCAGGTGCAGCTGCTTTCAATCTATTCCAGTGGATCCAGGACTTTCCTCCCAAGGTTTTCACTGCCAAAGGAGAACACATGACAACAGTATACGGTCCTTTCCATCTTGGGCTCAAGGGATCTGATTTCCAGTGCTTCACCCACACTCTGTCTCCTGGTTTGAACCCATGTGTTGCCGTAACTACTGGAGGGGGTTGTTGTTCCATCATATAATGGCGCAAGTTTGAAACAGCCAAATTATGAAGCTGAAACTGATGTAACAATTTCTGTTGGTCTATTCCCCCCTTATGAGCCAAGTCCGGCCAGTCCTGACTGTCAGGTTTAAATAGACAAGGGGGACGGCCAAACATGAGCTCATAAGGACTAAGTTGTAATTTTGTGCGGGGGGCCAGTCTGATTGCATACAAAACCATAGGCAAAACATCTGGCCAATGAAGATGAGTTTCCAAACAAAATTTGGTAATAAGTGTTTTAATTGTGCGATTAGCACGTTCCACTTTTCCAGCCGATTGAGGGTGGAAGGCACAATGAAATCTCCACTTGATTCCTAATGCTTGGGCTAAAGACTTATTGATTTGGTGTATAAATTCAGGGCCATTATCTGATAAAATCCTAGAAGGGCAACCAAACCTAGGAATAATTTCTTTCAGAAATATTCTGGCAACCTGTATAGCTTTCTTATTTACAGTTGGAAAGGCTTCAATCCATCCTGAATAGGTATCAATTATAACTAACAGGGCTATATATTTCTTACTTCTGGGCATATCAGTAAAATCAACAACGACATAGTCCATTGGAAAATAAGCGATTGGTTGTTGACCAAGTGGTATTACCGGTCCTTGGCGTGCATTGGTTTGGGCACAAGTGGAACACTGAGAACATACTTGTGCTGTTAGCGAAGAAGCAAAGGGAAGATAGAAAAATCGTTCAAGCTGTTGTAATAATGCAGTTTTTCCTAAATGATGCTGCTTATGGGCTTGAAAAATAAGGGGGCGGGCAAGTGCAAGAGGAACAGCAATGCGTCCATCTGGAAGTGTGTACCAGCCTTTAACTAGTTCAGCTTGTATATCCTGTTTCAATTTTTTGGTTTCCTCCTGTGTATATGTAGGATCAAGTTGTTCTAAGTAGGTGTCTAAATACATGAACCTAGTGACATCTGAGTGGAGAGGGGGGCCTTCCCACTCAGCTCTTTTGGCTTCTTTGTCTGCTTTCCTATTGCCCTGGGTAATAAGGCTTAAGTCTTTCTGATGTCCAGGACAATGGATGATTGCAAATTTAGATGGCAACTGTGCTGCCTTGATAAGTCTTTTAATCAAAGTTGCATATTGGATAATGTTGCCTGTGGAGTCCAAATATCCTCTCTCTTTGTAGATCTCCGCATGAGCGTGAACAGTCAAAAATGCATATTTACTATCTGTATATACATTTAAAGTCATTCCTGCAGCTATTTCTAATGCTCTGGTTAAGGCATATAATTCTGCAAATTGTGCACTTGCTTGGCTAGGTAACTGTGCTGACTCCACAATCGCAGTTTGAGAGACAACTGCATAACCAGAGTATCTAATTCCTTGATCCATAAAGCTGGATCCATCAGTGAACTACTGAAAGTCTGGATTGTGCAAGGGTTGGTCTGTAAGGTCAGACCTGCAAGAATATTGTAGCTCTATTGTTTGCATGCAGTTATGCACAGGCCTAGTTGAATCTGGTATTGGCATTAAAGTGGCTGGGTTTAAAGTTGAACTTTGTTGCAATGTGACTTGTGGATTTTCTAATAAAAGGGCCTGTATCTTATGCATCCTTTGATTGCTGATCCATAAATGTCCCTTATTGTCAATAATTGTCTGCAGGGCATGACTAGTATAAAGAACTACTGGAGCTGAAAAGGTTAACTTGTTTGCCTCCTGCAGTAACAGCATAACTGCTGCTAGAATTTTTAAACATTGTGGCCAACCTTGCGAGGCCATATCTAGCTGTTTTGACAGATAAGCGACTGGTCGGTTCCAATTTCCCTGCTTTTGTGTAAGAACTCCTAAAGCCACATTCTGTCTCACATCGACATAAAGTGAGAATGACCTAGATATATCAGGTAGTCCTAGAGCTGGTGCTGTGGTTAGAGCCTGTTGGAGTTGTTTCATCGCTTGGGTTTGTTCTTGTTGCCACAAAAGAGGTTCTTTTTCTGGTCCTTTTAAAACTTGGTACAATGGTTTAGCTGTGAGAGCAAAGTTAGGAATCCAAATTCTACAGAAGCCTGTAATTCCCAAAAAGGCTCTAACTTCCTGTTTTGTTTTGGGAATGGGAATCTGTAACACAGCTTGCTTTCTCTGGGGGCCCAAAGTTCTTTGCCCTTGTGATAGTTCATAGCCTAAATACATTACAGTCTTTTGAACTAATTGTGCTTTCTTTTTGGACGCTCTGTAGCCACAGTCTTGTAACAATTGGAGCAGTTTGGATGTGTTTTCAAATCAATCCTGTTTGTTTTGTGGCTTGCCAATAGATTTATTTAGGACAGATCTGGTGGCTCCTGTGTCAACTAACATCGGGACAGTCTGTCCTCCCACCTGTATTTTAACAATGAGCTCTGGGGGTGGGGCCCTAGAACCCTGTCCTCTTCAGTCTTCCCATTCCATGTCGGCTAAGCCGATCATGTTTCCTTCTCTTTCTTCTGCCTGACTGGGATAGGCTGGATGCCCTCTTCCTTGGAAGCTTTTTCTGTAGCTTCTCTGGAAAGTCCTTCTAAATTCTCTTCCTCTTCCTCTTCCATACTGGTGGGATTGTCCCCTAGGCTGGCCATTCCTCTGGGGGCACTCCCTTTGCCAATGTCCTTCCTGTTTACAGATGGCACATTGGTTGGGTCCAATACGCATCCCTCCCAATGCCACTGCTAACATTTTAGCTTTCTTTTTCTCTTTCTGATCTGATTTACGTTCCTCCTAAGGCCACGCACAGAAGGGGCCTTATGTAATAAATCTTTCAATTAGGAGTGGGTGATTTTGTGTCAACTCCATATCAAGACCTGTGTTTACTTTATAAGCTTCTATCAGTCGGCTGAGAAAAGCAGTTGGTAATTCATTTTTTCTCTTGCCAAACATTAGTTACTGCAGCATAATTAACTGGACGAATGGCTGCTTGTCTCAAGGCTTCTAAACACAAAAGCCTGTAACTTTTGCAACAAAGTTTTTGGTGCTGCTTGTTCCAGGGACGAAACTTCTCTTAGAGGGGCTATATTTTCTTCTGTTTTCACCTCCTTTTTAGTTCTAGTCCGGCTAGAAACTGGGGTCTGGTTTTCATCGTTATCCAAGTCCTTATCTTTCTTTTGAATGGTTCCATCTGTTTTTATTTTTCTTTCCTCACTGGCTTCTGGTTGAAATTGGACTTCATTTCTTTCAACCGGAGGGGGTGGAATTTGCTGATGTATTCCCCCTTCTTCTCTTCTAGGAACATAGGGAGGGAGTCTGGCAATTTCCTCCCTTTCTTCCCGGCTGAAAATCTTAGCTTTTGTCTGAGGTTTGGCTTTTTGGCTTGCCAAGTATATCTTAGCACATTCTAGCTGACACCTTGCTAACCATCGAGGCTTTTCTGCAATATTGATCTGCCATTGGTCTATATAGGGATATTGGTCCCAATGACCATTTCCAGTCAAATTTTGATGAACCTGTGCCACGAGTTTGGGATTCGCCGATCCCTCCTTGGGCCACCCTACGCCAAAGGTGGTCCATTCAGATTCACAGAATCTTTTTAACATGGCTGGATTTGGTTTTGGGTCTCCATAAACCCTAGAAAAGCCCTTTTTGAAATTTTCTAACATGCACTGAAGTGGTGTCTGACCAACGCCCTTCTTTGACTGTTTACCTCCCATTTCTCCCTAACAAACTACCACCGACCTGAGGTGCCGGACGTTCCAACGGTCACTCTGCAGGAAATGCGATGGTTTAACCACCCACACAGTCCTACCCATTGAAGACTTAAGGACGATGCCTTGTCTTCTAGGGGGTGATCAATCCCCTCTTCCGATCCAAATGGGATCAGGTATCCCCTTTTTACAATACTTGCCTGCAGGCGTTCCAGACTCTTTTGTTGATTAACAACATGTCTGCCACCCCTGGCGGATCCTTGACTGGAGTGCTTCACTGATGGGTGAATTCCCCTCCCTTCACGTCAAGGTCTCCCCGCAGACAAAGGCCACGGAGCCAGCTTGGAGATGTCGTCGTCAAAAGAGGGGCTTCCCCACCAGGGCAATCCATCTGGAAGGTCAATGGCCTCTTCCTAAAAGTCCCGACGCCATGGCGCCCCGGTCACTACCCGTGCGGCCGCATTCTGGGCCAGCTGAAGCCTCCGGGTGCACCTCAAGGGGAGCCCCATATAGAGAGCATTACAGTAGTCCAGCCTGGAAGTGACAAAGGGATGAGTAACTGTGCATAGCGAGTCCCGGTCTAGGAAGGGATGCAACTGGCGTACCAGGCGAACCTGATAGAACATCCTCCCGGCCACGGCCGTCAAATGGTCCTCTAAAGACAGCCGTGAATCCAGGAGGACTCCCAAATTGCGAACCCTTTCCACGGGGGCCACTGTTTCGCCCCCAATGGACAACGAAGGAGTCAATTGACTAAACTGGGACGACGGTAGCCACAGCCACTCGGTCTTGGAAGGGTTGAGCTTGAGTCTGTTCTTCCCCATCCAAACCCGGACGGCCTCCAGGCACTGGGTCAGCACGGCAAGAGTATCATTGGGGTGGTTCGGCGTGGAAATGTACAGCTGAGTATCATCAGCGTACAGATGGTACTCCACACCAAAACCACGGATGATCTCACCCAGTGGTTTTACATAAATGTTGAACAGTAGGGGCGAGAGGACCGACCCCTGAGGTACCCCACATACGAGGGGTCTCGGGGTCGACCTCTGGCCCCCTGTCAACACAGACTGCATCCGGCCGGAGAGGAAGGAGGAGAACCACCGCAAAACAGTGCCCCCCATACCTAACCCCTCCAACCATTGCAGCATGATACCATGATCGATGGTATGAAAAGCCGCCGAGAGGTCCAATAGCACCAGAGCAGAGGAACAACCTCTGTCCCGGGCCCGCCAGAGATCATCCACCAACACGACCAATGCTGTTTCCGTGCTGTAACCAGGCCTGAAGCCCGACTGGTATGGATCCAAGTATAGCGATTCCTCCAGGTGTCGCGGGAACTGTCGGGCAACCACACTCTCGACAACCTTTGCATAATTTGATAAAACGGCTGGATCCAGGGTAGGCTTCTTGAGGAGGGGCCTCACTACCGCCTCTTTCAAGGCGGCAGGGAAGACACCCTCACTCAACGAAGCATTAATAATTGCCTGGAACCAGCCTCGTACCACCTCCCGGGATGCCAACACCAGCCGGGAGGGGCACGGGTCCAATAAACAAGTGGTTGCCCTAAGTCCCCCAAACAACCTGTCCATGTCCTCGGGAGTCACGAGGTCAAACTCAGCCCAGATAGCAGTCTCAAGACCAGACTCCGTCTCTCCCACCGGACATACCCAGTTGAAATCAAAGCCTTCCCGTATCTGAGCGATTTTATCATGCAGATATTTTCCAAAATCCTCAGCTCTACCCTCTAAGGGGTCTCCCCTCACCTCCTGCTGAAGGAGGGAGCGGGTCACCCTAAAAAAGGAGGCTGGGTGGTTATCTGATGACGCGATAAGAGCAGTGAGGTAAGAACGCTTCTCTGCTTTTATCGCCGCTAAGTAGAACCTAATATGGTCTCTTACTAGTGTTCGGTCAGATTCGGCACGGCTCGATCTCCAACTGCTCTCTAGGCGTCTTTTCCGGCATTTCATCTCTCTCAGCCCCTCAGTGAACCAAGGGGCCGATCGGGACGTACGTCGAATCAGAGGCCGCAAAGGCACGACCCGATCTAGAGCACTGGCCGCAGCCCTATCCTAGGCTGCCGCCAACTCTTCGACCGAGTCGTGTATCCGAGTCTCAGGAATTGGCCCAAGCTCCATCTGGAACCGCTCGGGTTCCATTAGCCGCCTGGGGCGGTACCATCTCACTGGTTCCGCCTCCCTGCGGTGGGGTGCAGCGGTCAGAAAGTCCAAGCGAAGGAGAGAGTGGTCAGACCATGGCAGGGGCTCAATAACTATATCCCCTATATTCTGACCACTCAGCCACTGTCCAGAGACAAAAACCAGGTCAAGCATGTTCCCCCCTGTATGTGTGGGGCCTTGAATTACCTGGGTCAGGTCCATGGCTGCCATGGAAGCCATGAACTCTCGAGCTCCCCCGGACGTCCCGCCCACAGACGGCAGGTTGAAGTCACCCATGACTATTAGCCTGGGGACCTCAACCGCCACTGCGGCAACAACGTCCAGGAACTCGAGCAGGGCAGTTGACACGTGGCAGGGAGCCAGGTACGTAATCAACACCGCCCTTGGACCCCCAAGGTCCCACTTCACCAGGAGAGATTCACAGCCTGCCGTCTGAGGAACAGTGACCTTCCTCGGCCTGTAATCTTCCCTAATCACGACCGCCACTCCCCCACCCCTGCCCTGTGCTCTCGGCTGATGGAATGCAAGGAAACCCGGTGGGCACATTTCCACCAGAGGGACACCGCCCTCCGGTCCTAACCAGGTCTCCGTAATACCTGCCAGGTCTGCTCCCCCCTCTGAAATTAAATCTTGGATGAGGGGGGCCTTGTTTACCACAGACCTGGCATTGCACAACATCAGCCTACAGCCCGGGCCCTGTGGTTCTGAATAACCCCAAGAACAGATAGAGCCTTGGGGGTCGGAGCGCATGACCACTTGTAAACAGCGGGTACGTGCTTCCCTATTATGATACGGCCCCCTGCTCCCACCATATCTGCCCCTCCCGCTTACGGTACTAATTGGAACTAAATCAGTCTTAATCAGCTCCCCATCCGAACCCACAGGATTACGTCCCCTTCCGTTGTCAGGCCTATCTTCTAGCTCCCCTCCAACAATTTCTTCCCCCACCGTAAGCACCCCTTCCCCACCTCTACCCTCCCTTAAAACTTTCGTTAAAAAGCGATTTAAAAAACCCCAAAGCCCCTTATTTGACGCATATTCACTCAGAGTTTGATGCTGGCAATATCTTTGGGAAAGGAATGCTGAACTATTAAGAGAGGTGAAATGGCAACTTACTTCTGAGAAAATGGAAAACTTAAGAAAGAAACACAAAATAGCCATGCCTTTATTATATTTCAAATAAGATGGAGTACACCAAAACTTTGATATCAGTCTTTAGAGCCTCTCAAAATCTTTCCCTAAGATCATCTTTATATTGCATTATACAAAGGCCATATTTTACCAGGTAATCCCAGACCTCTTCAGGAAGTTTCTACATTTTCTCTTCCATGTTCATTGATTACTTCCTTGTGAGATAGTCCACACAGAACTACTAGCTCAATCTTTATTGTAAGGTTATTAACATAATCTCACGAGTCTGAATGTATATTTCTCCCACCTCACTTTTACAGTCCCAGAAACTAGAAAGTTGCTATGCCTCCATTCCTTCTGTGGGCTCAGTTAACTCATATCTGACCATAGCTATAGCAATAGCATTTAGGCTTATATACCACCCCATAGCACTTTACAACACTCTGGGCAGTTTATAATGCAGAGCACTTTTGGCATATTATCCCAACAATCCTCATTTTATCGATCTTGAAAGGATGGAAGGCTGAGTCAACCTTGAGCCCCGTCACAATCAAACTCCAGGCTGTGGGCAGAGTTTATCTGCAATACTGCACTTTAACCACTGTACCACCAGGGCTACTATAGACCAGGGCTTTTCAACCTTTTCACCCATTGTACCACTTTTAGGATATGGCAATATCCGAGTACCACCAGTCGCCTAGCAAGGTGTCAAAAACTTGAACAAAAAAGAAATGATTTTGCGGGGTACACCAATCATGCGCTCCCATGCTTCGCCCATGTGAGGTGCATGGGGAGGGTAATTTTTGGCTTCAGATATTTGTCAATCACTGGATCATGACAAACATCTTCGATAGTCTGTGAGTCCTTGCAGGCTTCTACAAGGTTAATTCTTGGGATGCTAAGATAAGTGATCAGAACAATCAAAACTATGCCTAATCTCAGGTGCTTCCACTTAGAGGAGAGTTTGAAGCAGATTGGATGGAGTTTACTGGGTGCCTGCAGTTGAAGGTTGGCTTGCTGATCTGGAGCTGGAAGCATATAGCATTGTGGTCTCCGTGGCATCTGGCTGTTTGGACAAGCCAAGAACTCAGGACTTTCCAGCCAGATCAATTCTGTTAAGTGTGTGGTGAGGTTGGGCCACTTAACTTGATTCACAAGATTCTTATCTGTTGGCACATGTTGCTATTTTCAGGGCTTAAAGATGTTCCAATCTTTTTTACTTTGTTGTCTATATAGACGTAAAAGATGTAGATGTAGCTTGACATCATCTTGCTGTCTGTGTAGAAGGTGATAGACCGTAGTTCAAGGCACCACGTCTTTGCTGTCAAGTTGGTGAGCTTTACAGCCAAAGTGGTACCACATAGTTCTAACCTTGGTACGGTGTGGTCTTGTTGTATTGTTACTCTCGCTTTTCCAAAGAAGACACCAAGACTGTAGCTCTCCCCACTGTAGACTCTGGTGTATCTTATGGTTGCAATCAAAATGACGTAGGTGTGACTCTCCCCGTTGTAGACTGTGACGTATCTTAAGGCTGCATTTACCTTCATTGACACATCTGAGGAAGTGTACAATTCTTTCTTTTGCACTGTGGCGGGTGAGCTGGAGACATATGTGCGCTGTACTTGCATACTTTGGGAATATCTTGGGAGTACACTCCATGACTCCCAGTCTTGTTTCTGTTCTGGCAGATGCGACTTATCCCAGTGTGTGGTGCTCAGGGAGAACATGCGTAGCTGCAGACGTTGTTTGCAGATGTTGGACAAGGCTAAGTTGTTGTAATTCTTGCTGGTCTGGAACACTGTTGCTTCCAAAACATGTTTGGTTGTCACAAGCATGCAGTGTTCCAGGTATTGCTTTAGGTGAGGTGCTGTTCCGTTTCTGGGAATGGAGGTTTTTGAGATGTTCACCTGGGTTGAGGTTTGCGGTTGATCAACACAAACCGTCCCTCCTATGACCCATCCAAGTTCTGTCTTAATGGCTACTGGGGTTCGTGGTGGAGCTTTGATTCTTTCATCGGAGCCAATGGACTCTGGGGCATCTCTTCCCACCATGAGTAGGATTTCAGCTTCAGGATCTAAAGGAGGGATTGAATCGGCTATGTGTGCTAAGTGAGGTATTTTTCTTGCCATCTCTGGTGTTGAAATTTCGCTGCGCACATCTGGTAAGGTCTCCAACTCCAATACTGATGGTAACAGGAAATGTGAACTTCCGTCTATCGATTCTATGCGTAGATCAGTCATTTTCCTCCCTGCCGTGTGCATTGGTACTATGCATGTATTTATTGCAAAATACTTCAGTTCACTCGGGAGGTCGAAGAAGTCGAAAAAGGCAGGCTTAGCTATAGTGACCTTGCTGTGTGGGTCTAGTATGGCGTACATCTTCACAGCCCTTTCAGGTTGCCCGTCGGGGTAGACTTTTGCAAGACAGATGGGTGAGCATGAAGGAGGGCATGGTGAGTCACCACATATATCTGTGTAGTATGTCCCATACGCTTCTGGCTGCTCTTTGGATTCACGTTGAGTCTCTGTTGTCGTAGGAGGGGTCGAAGTCACTTGTTGTGTCTCCTCAGAGGGTTTCTTAGAGTCTAGATGCAAGGCTGCCGGGTGCTTATCACTGTTACACAGGTGGCACTTCACCCTGACTGCACAGTCTTTGGCCATATGGTCTGTAGAGTCACAGCACTTGTAGCATATTCTATGCTCTTTGAGTAGGGCCTTTCAATCATCCAGGGATTTTTTCCCAAATTCTCTGCAATAGTTTAGAGAGTGTGAAGATTTATGAATTGGACAAGTCAGGCCTTTTCTTGGCGGGCGAGGTTCCAAATGAGTGCTCCTCGGTATTTGCTCGTCTGAAGTCTTCTTTGGCTGGGTCATGATCTTTGTTTTGTACACTGAAATAGGAGTTCTACCCTGTGCATTTTGGACGGGGGCCTTGGCTACATCAGAATTTTGACAGCTTCACTTGGGTCATTGGAAAATGTGTTTCTCTGATGGAGAGGTATAGGGGAGCATTGTAGAGTTCTGCCTGGTCATTGACAAATTCAGCAAGAGCAGCAAAGGGGGGAACTCTTTTTTTATTCCTTTTCCTATAATCTACAGCAAATTTGATCCATTCATCACATATCTGCCATGGTAGTTTTTGGACGATAGGGTTCTGCTCCCTGAACTGGTCAAGGCAAGCTAGTTCCGGCAAGGAAGGATCCAGTTGTGCTGTCTGTAGCTGAGTAAGGAGTGATGAGAATGTCTTCAGCTGGCGAAGTTTGTTGATTCTCATTCTAGAGAAATCGAGAATGTGGTCCAGGAGCGAGGACTCTGTCACTGTAGGTTCACCATAGTCCTTGTCGAGTGCAAGCCAAGCTTTTTTAATGCCAATGTCTGGATTACCGAGATGGGATGCGTAGATGTTCTTTACTATGTTTGCGGATTCTGGGCCTAGCCAGGCTGTCAACTACATGAGCTCCTTGTCTGATCCAGCCCTTTCCTTGAGTATGGTGCGCTTGAAGATGTGCTTCCACAATAAGTACTCTCTCCCTGGTTTATCGGAGAATTTTCGCACGCCTCTGGCTGCCATGTCCAACCTTCTTCCAACGAATGTTGGGGGATTCCACAGTCCTGGGTGCAGTTTGTAGTCAGGTGGAGGAGGTGCATAGCTTCCGGGAGTGGGGGCGTGCGCCATGTCCAGCTGGTAACTTACTTCAGCGTGTTGTCCGCTGAGGGTATCTTGCCATGTTGCGTGCGTTGGCTTGGTCTGAATTCCTCTGCTCTGGCGTTGAGCTGAGGGGACCTAAGTTCATGCGTGCTTACTTGTTGGAGGGTTTCTCATCTTTCAGGTGGTGCGTAGCTGATTCTCTGGGAGGCTGGCACAGCTGGTTGTCGAGATTCTCCTCTGTGGTCTGGTCTGGTAGCGGTTCCTTGGGATGCTGCCTCTTGTTGGCGCAGCAGGGACTCTAGTTTGGCTCGAGTTCTTTCAATCTCATCCCTGAGTGGCAGCTATTTCTGCTGTGGGGCTTTTGCCTCTGCAGGTGGACCCATCCGGCTGCCATCAGTGGTATGGTTCGGTGGGTTCAATGGGGCAGCAACAGTGGGAAGATCTTGTGGCCTAGATGTCGCAACAACTCTGGCTGACCAGCACATCTGGCCATTTTAATTCTTCTCTTCGTCTACTCGGTCTTGGGCGGCTTGTGGATGGTTGTGGCGCTCTCACTTGTTCCCTTTGAAATGCGCTTTGGTTGTCCACGTAGGCCTGCACACGGCTATGCCAATCTTCATTCTCCAGATGTTCTCTATTGGGCAAGAAAGTGGTATGTTGGAGTGTTCTCTGAAGGCCTTTCACTCTTGCTGTTTTGTCTGCCACTTCTCGTTGGCTTTGTACAAACTCAAGCTCTTCTTGAATGGCTTTTATTTTAGCTGCTGCAGCTTTTCGTTTGACCTCCATTTGAGCTGTTTCAGCTTTTCATTTGGCCTCCATCTGAGCTGCTTCAGCCTTTCATTTGGCCTCCATTTGAGCTGCTTCAGCTTCTCCTTGAGCTGCTTCAGCTTCTTGATCGGCCTCCATTTGAGCTGCTTCAACTTCTAGTTTGGCTTCCATCTCAGCTATTTTGATTTCCATAGCCACCAATTCCTTCTTTTTCAGCTGCTCCTCTTCTCGCACGCATAAGACTACGCTGGTAGCTTCAGCATTGAGGTTGGCTTGTTCTGCCTTTGAAACTCAGGACCCCTGACTATGACGAGAAGACGCTTTTGAATAGCGGGAGGTGCCTGTAAAATGAGATTGTTGTGACACACTGAAATGCGCCTTGGATACATGGCGAAAAATGAGGCTTTTCCAGAGGCATGAGATGGAGCCACATGTGACCGCTGGGATGGTGCATGTGAATGGTGGGAAACTTCGGACTTGGCCCACTCGACCATTCTGCTTTTTGTGTAGGACCCGGGTTCCGGGGGCTGTTTGGAGCTCTCTAAAAACTTCTTACATTCCTTGTTTTTTACCTTGAGGCTCTGCATCTCGCTATCGACTGTTGGGTCTCCTAGTTCCATCTGAATCTCTTCGAGACGGCGTGCAAAGTCTGTCCATTGTCGGAAAGCGTTTACCTTATCCTCTTCTAATGAGGGCACACATTCGAGAGGCAACCCCTCTTCGGGCGTTTGGTAGAGTGTCTGTAATCTTTCTCAGTCTCTCTCGTGGCGGTCGTAGAACGACTGTCATCTGTCCGTCAGATACGACCGCATGGCTTCTGTAGGCTTTCTTTGTTGCCTCAGGTCATAGGACTCTGAGACATCTTTGGCCTCACTGAGGCTTGAGCTTCAGCCTCTGTGTACAGGTCAAGGTTGGCTGTTTGCAGCATTTCTCCTTGGCCAGCTGCTTGGGGTGTCTCATCTAGGCTGGTTGGTTGAACCCCTTCTACTAGAGCAATGGGACACTCTGCCATGACTAGGACAGGTTCAGTAAACTTCCTAGCTATTTTGAAGCGAATTCGATGAACTTCGCTCTTTAACCACTAGGGGTCGCTACTTGCAAATCAGCTACTGGGGTGCTGTCTGTGGGTGGAGGCACCACTGGGTGTGTTCTCCTGTGTTCGTGGGTACTTCAGCGCAATTCAGCTTTTCACCACTAGGGGTTACTTCCTGCGGGTCAGTTACCAGGGTGCTCTTCCTTCGAGGTTCACCCTTTGTCCACTAGACGGCTTTCTCTGTGCGTGATTAAAGGCTTGCGTGTAATTCCTCCTTTAACCACTAGGGGGCGTCTGGAGAGAGGCCAGCCAAAATTCTTCTTACTACCACGTTATCCTTAGTGGCCACCTGGGAAATCACTGCGCTTCAGGTGCTCCCGAAATCCCACCGTGGTCGTTAAGTTGCAAGCTGGAGACTGCTTGGGATACTAAAATCCTCTCGGTTGTCAGCCTTGTGATAATAAGCAAGGTTAATTGCTGCCTTTTCTTCTCCTTAATTTGCCCTCAGCGCAGTCACCACTAGAGGTGACTGCTTGTGTGAGTGATTACTTTTGGGTGAAGTTCACTCTGTGCCCTCTAGGGGGTGTTGGTAGCTTTGGATGAATTTAGATAACTTGCTCTTTAACTGTCAGATTCACTCTGCATAGTTAGAAATTGCATTCAGTGAAGTACCTTCTTTCCCCTCTAGGAGGTGTTGTTAACTTGGGTGATGCAAGCTTGCCCCTTGGTAATCAGTTGCCAAAGTGAGGGGTGCTTGTCCTTTAGCAGGGTTAAAATTGTTGAAAAGTGTAGTGTGAAGATTGGCCACCAGGGGGTGCTACTGCACTGCTACTGGAGCCTCGGTAAACCTTCTCTTTGTATGGACATTGCTGGAATTCCAAGGGGAGGGCGTAATTTAGACTTCTCCTCTCATCATTGCTGAGTTACCATGACAACAAATTGTTGCTTCGGCAACAGATTGATTTATGGTCTAAGGCTATCTCAGAGCCAGGGGCCAGCTAGGGCAAATGCCTGTTTTCAAGCAATGCTGGGTTTATAGGGGGGGGTCGCCCATTCTGAATGTTAAGCAAAAGGCAACAGAAGTTGGATATACTTTGAATTTGCCAGCAAAGAAACTTTTCCCAGCCTATCCTGCGAAGAGTCAAAGGCTGCATTCCATCTTCCCAATGCTTCCTTACTAAAGCAGTCAGAAACACACACAACTCCTTTGCATTTTAGTAACACAGACGTTAAACTTTGTCTTTGCTTTCCAAGCAAACGGATTTGGGTTCACAGACAATCTTTTGAAACAATTCTCTCATTGCCTATTCCCCTCCCTCTGTCTTGCCTCAAGCTGTTTGAATTGCCGGCAAAGAAAGGCGGGTAGCTGCCCAATGCTCCTTTGATCTTTTAGAAATGCAGGCTTTACATGCAGCATTGGCTAGCAGACAAAATTCCAAGGCATTTTAGAACAAATATATAACAGTCCTTCACTTCTAGTTGCTAGCAGAAATTCACGTGCTAATGACAAGGGTTCTCTCTTCCAAGCTATCTCTTTACAATTTTTACTTATAGCGAAGATAGCAGGCAGATAAACTTTATCATACAGACCGGTGGAGACTTTGCGGAATTAAAGGCAAATTAACAATACAATGCATCAGGTAGAAATGCTTGGGGGAGGGAGGTTTCACCCAAATCACACCTTCTCTTTGAAACACTGGCTGACAAGCAGAGCGCTCCCTTTAAGGCTGAAGTTAATATGAATGCAGATTTACTGATTTTACTTTTCTCAATCCAAAGTCAATATGATTCAATATTTTCTCACTGTTCTGACCCAGAATTAAGTTGCTTTGTAAGTCCAAGTCAGACAGATAAACTCAATAAAAATTATTCCAAAACAGATACACTTTATTCAGAGATACTTGCATTTGTGTGGTTGTTGCTTCTGGATGAGGCCGATTATCTGGGCCCTCAACAGTCAGGATTCAGGCTTGGCTACTCCATGGAAACTGCATTGGTCGCGCTGACGGATGATCTCTGGCGGGCCCGGGATAGGGGATTCTCCACTATCCTGGTGCTACTTGACCTCTCAGCAGCTTTCGATACCATCGACCATGGTATCCTTCTGCACCGACTTTGGGGGTTGGGGGCACTGTTTTGCAGTGGTTCACCTCCTACCTCACTGGTCGGTCGCAGTCGGTGTTGGCGGGGGGTCAGAGGTCGACCCCTAGGTTCCTCCCTTGTGGGGTCCCTCAGGGATCAGTCCTCTCCCCTCTGCTGTTTAATATCTACATGAAACCGCTGGGTGAGATCATCTGACAACATGGAGTGAGATATCATCAGTATGCTGATGATACCCAGCTTTACATCTCCACCCCGTGTCATTTCAGTGAAGCAGCGGAAGTGATGTGCCGATGTCTGGAGGCTGTTAGGCTTTGGATGGGTGCCAACAGGCTCAAACTCAACCCCGACAAGACGGAGTGGCTATAGGTTTTGCCCCCCAAAGATAATTCAATCTATCCATCAGCCTGGGGGGGGGAGCTTTTGACCCCCTCGGAGAAGGTCCGCAACTTGGGCGTCCTCCTCGATCCACAGCTAAATCATCTTTTGGCTGTGACGAGGAGGACATTTGCCCAGGTTCGCCTGGTGCACCAGTTGCGGCCCTATTTGGACCGGGAGTCTCTTCTCACAGTCACTCATGCCCTTATCACCTCAAGGCTTGACTACTGCAATGCTCTCTACATGGGGCTACCTTTGAAAAATGTTCGGAGACTTCAGGTAATGCAGAATGCAGCCGCGCGAGCAGTGTTGGGCTTGCCCAGAAATGCCCACATTTCGGCATCACTCTGCGAGCTGCATTGGCTGCCAATTGGTCTCTGAACCCAATTCAAAGTGTTGGTTATGACCTATAAAGCCCTACATGGCATCGGACCAGGTTATTTATGGGACCGCCTGCTGCCTCATGAATCCCAGCAGCCGATTAGGGCCCACAGAGTCGGCCTTCTCCAGGTCCCGTCAGCCAGACAGTGTCGCCTGGCGGGGCCTAGGAGAAGAGCCTTCTCTGTTGCGGCCCCAGCCCTCTGGAGATCCGTGTCGCCCCCACCCTCTCTGCCTTTCGTAAACTATTTAAAACATACCTTTGCCGGCAGGCTTGGGGCAGCTAACATCTTGCCCCTAGCCAGTGTATGTTTGTGTGTATGTTTGTGGAATGATTGTTTTTTTCTTTTTTAACTTAGGGGTTTTTATATTCATGTATTTTACTAGGTGATTTCTATTATGTTGTGAGCCGCCCTGAGTTCTTCGGAATAGGGCGGCATAGAAGTCAAATTAAAATAAAAAAAAATAAAAAAAAATATCATACATCTGTTCATTCTCATAGGTGAGAAAATAATGCTTCCTCCATACCAGCTTGTAACTTGAAGTGGAACCAACTGAGACGTCCAAATGGCTCCATGCTTCTCTCAGACAAAGAACATTCCAACCTGGCTCATGGCCAGGATACCCTGTGATGAACTTTAGAAACTCCTCCCACAGATCTGATAACATGGGATTGCAGACTAGCTAAACTACATTACCCACAGGCCATCTCTTAAGGAGACAGCACTTAACCCAATAAATGCCAAACATGATCCAGAACAGATACCATCTGTCTTGATGGTAGTAGTAGTGGTAATCTTACCCCTTGGGAAGAATATATCTCTCAAAGGTCCCATCAAAGCATGTACAAAAATGCCGAAGATTAGCATCAAGACTAAATTTAAAAAGACCACAAGGCTTGCTCACAAAGTTTTTTTAGTAGTAATTATTATTACATGAATTCACCAAGTGTGCCTATTTTAATGGACAATTGGGAACAATTTGTGCTTATCCAATACTGGAAGAAATTGTGCAGTAAAATGATGGCTCATTATTGCTAAAATTAAAGTGAAATGCACATTCACACACTCACACTCAGAGAATCATTTAAGTCATTCCCAGGTGAATGTAGAATTATCACCCGTGTTTTTGTTATTGTGCTTTAAACAAAGAAAGGCATCTAATGTTCACAGGTCTAACCAGTTCAAATATTTAAGATTCATCATTTATAGCTTCTATTTATGAAGGGGGAATTCAGATAAAATGTGAACTTTGCTTAGAAAAAAGTCTCATTGAATACTATTTATGCATTTAAAAGTGAAACTGATAAAACTAAAATCTTTTCTATTTAAGCCAAGGGATTTGATTTAGTTACTTACGGAAGGACAGAAAACTTTTTAAGTACTGAAAATTGCTGATGGGGCGACTGAGCTTCAGTTGTGTATAGCAGTGGTAAGAAAAGCCAAGCATTTAGGCGGAAGCAATGGAGCGCATAAAAAGGAAAGAGTGGTTTTAATGAAGAAGAAAGCATTCTAAAAAGCGCCCGCAGTGGTCTTAGTTTTTCCCGATGAAAAATAAAGTTCTAAAGCTCAACTTTAACTCACCCACGAAAACGCATGCGCGTTAGAAGTAGACAGCTAGAGATAGGAATAAAGTAGAATGATATAAATGGTCTACGCTCAGTTCACGCTTGATTTGATACTGTATTTATTCCAATATTCATTATCGCAAATTGGAAGCCATGGCTGTGATACTTTCTTGAACTATCGGTAACATTACAGATTAAGAAACAATTATAATTGTGATTTATGGGGAAACCGCCCAAATGCAATAGCTGAGTCGTCCTAATAAAGGCATCAATCAAGGATTCTCTGCCTTGCAAAAAACGACAAGTAACCTCTTGTTTGGATCTACAGATTCGTTGCATGCTTTTGGTGGAGATGCTACGTATTTTTTTTTTTACAATGCAGCCCTATCCATGTTGCTCAGAAGTTACTAAATTATAACTGGTCTTGATAAAAAAAATATTCTCACTGAAGTTTAAACTAGAAGGTTCGCGTTTTGCAGCAGCAGATAGGGCAAGCTGCCGTCCAAACATTCACTTTGTACCTCTACTCGCTCATTATTCCCCGGAAGGACAAAACCGACCCTGCTCAAGATTAATTCGGAGGAGTGGTCTCGAGTGAGGGTTGCTTAGGGGTTCAGCGCTGATGGGACTTCCTTGCCGTCTTGCTGATTTGATCCGCGGCACGCTGGGAAGAGGATGGAACAGTATCTGCCTCCCCAAGAAGGTCGGCTGAAGCCAGGCGAGGCCCCACTGGCCCTGAGGTGTGTCAGGAAGTTGAGATGCAAGCTCGGCAGGCTCGGCGCCTGTTAAGCGAGCTGCTCATGGTTCCCCAGTACTGTCCTTACTCGTCAGGAGCTACGTTTGCTCTTTACTGTGTACTAAGCATCTTGGACAGCGAGCCCAACAGCATTTAGACTATATAAATGATTGAAATTAAATAAGAAGCCAGAAGTGAAAAGTAGTGTGGGAGGATGTATCTTTAAACACAAGGGCCTATATATATATATATATATTCCATCGTTTTGCAGAATGCCTGGAAGAAAATGGTGGCAATTTAACTGTTTCGTCGTAGTTTACATTGTTGAGGGCTTTCCCTAGACCAGACTGTTCTGATTTCTATGCTACCAACGCGTATTCTATCCTGTACTGTATATACATGCTGGAAGTTTTTCAAGGGATATGAATATGAAGTATGAATATTTCCAATATTAAAATATATTGAAAATAGCCAATGACTTGTATACATTCTGGATATCTATTTTGATTAGGATTATACTTTGACTTTTGCATTGAATTGATAGTAGGTTATTAAAACTCGTAAGTTAAAGGCAGATGACTAACGGTTGCCCAAGTTGTTTTTTTTTTTAAAGAATACAGTGACAACAGTTTATAGCCTGTCACTCCAGGCTTCATCTCCCAGTGTAGCTTTAGTAGTGTAGGGTTATCAGGTATCTTGAATAGGCAAAGGCAAACAGACAAATGGAAAAGACAGATGGGGGAAAGAAAAAGAAGTGATAATGTTTAACTTTCTTGGCATAGGTGAAAATATTTATAGCAAAAATGTAGGCCTTCATGTATACAAAATTATTTTTTCCAGCACCAAAAGACTGGTTCTTTAATTGTAATATTTGTTTCAATAAATCTTTATTTTCGGGACATAAATAATGTAAATCTAAGCTATTGATAGACAAAGAAAAGAAAGAAGAGAATTTACAGGGCCACAGTAATGGAAAGTTTGACCACTGTTATGAAAACAGTTCAAAAATTTTAAAAACCCAGATACTCTGCATTATACTTTAAGACTATGCCTGACACATGTCCTCTTTTTGCTGAATGCCTGATGATAACCCTATATTAGTGGCAGTGAGTTTGACTCTGAGAAATATTTGCAGTAGGAGTAGTTCAAGGTGAGGAAGGATTCTACTTTATTCTCCTGTGCATCCTTTTTCTGCTACATGCATTCAAAATGTACTTCTTGAGATGAATTGCCAGCATTTATATTACAAATAAGCACCCATGCCAAAAGACTTGTACAGACAGTAACAAAAAAAACATAAATATCTGAATGGTTGCCCCATTAAAGACTTGAAGGTATTGTATTATATTTTAACTGGGCAGATTTGCACACATGTATTTTCTTTATCTCCATGAAGGTAACAAAATTCCCCCCCATGGAAATATAGTTCATTCTTTCTGACTTTGCATGATTTTTTATATATTTTATTTATCTAAACAATTAAAACATTTTCTGCTTTCTTCTATACACAGGTAATCAGTTCTGGATTTTCAATGCTGTTTTATTCCTGGAATGATTTCAATAAAGATTACTTCAAAATGATAACAAACATCATCATTTTAAGTATACTTATATGCATTTCTTTATCTTTCTGGATTGTGTCCATGACCGCAAGCACATATTATGGTAAATTTTTAAAGTCATTAGATACTTACGAAATGTTTTAGTTTATTGCATTCACAGTTTAATTACTTTCAGTAGCTAATGTTGATATGTAAGCATACTTTTGCCATATATTTCTATAACTGAAATATTTTAGGTGACTGCTGAAGTTTATCAAAATACATTCAACCACTCATAATATTAAAAACTATATATTTTAAGAACTTTAATATTTGAAATATATGTATAGCCAGTAATTTAATTGGTAGTAACTAGAAGTATTATAATGTATTTGAGGGAATCATATATTCTAAATATGAGTACACTTTCAGATGCTTCAGAATACATTATGTCAATAATTTATTATAACTGATCTCCTTCTATTTGCTTCACAATTAGGTATGTTCATCACCTTGAATTATTTATAAAAATAATAAAGGCTGTGTGTGTGTGCATGTATAGCTGGTATTTTGAGAAAATAAAAGTACCTGTTTTTTACAATACTGTCATCTGTGTATGCCGCAGTGATATCTATCAATTAAAAGAACTTTTGCCAACAGATTTTGGCAATGTAATTTCAGATGGTGTAAGATCTCAAAACCAGTGTTTCCATCCTTAGTAACTTTAAGATTTGTGGACACCAACTCTCTAAATTCCCTAGCCAGCTTAAAGTTGCAGAAGTGTGAGAAACACTTCTGTACAACGGTAACATATATTAGCCAATAAACTGGTTTGTTGCATAAATAAAATGAAAGAAATTAGACAGGATGTGGTTTCCTAAGCTTCTTCAAAGAAAAGGGACAGTGTTACAACTGGTATGATTGGAATCCAGGATGCAGTGTTTGTGGTCTAATATGCATTTACTTTCTGTTGTATTTCATAAGGCTTACAAAACACTCTATAATTTCAAATTCATTAAGCATATTATAGACTAAAATAGAGGATAGAATATGTTAAGGAGACTGAAAATAACCATATGAAGAGTAAAACATGTTGGTGGTAAAAAGATGGTAAGAAGGAAAAGGAAACACTACGTGAAATGCTGAACAGGAGCATTGTATACTGTAATTTTGTGTTGTACTTTCCACTTTTCATATGCTCATACTCAAACCTAATTTTGGTGGGGCTCATTGAGGACTACCTGAAACCTACAGTTGGTGCAAAATGCCAGTGTTGTATCATTTTATGGTGCTGTATTGATTGCCAGCAAGTTTCCATGTACAATTCAGTAGCAATAGCAATAGCACTTCGACTTACATAGTGCTCCATAGTGCTTTACAGCAGTATCTAAGTCAGGGATGTTAAACTGCCGGCCCGTGGGCTGGATGCGTCATGGCGAAACCGCGCCCACCCCATTGCCGGCAATGGAAAAAAAGTTGCGATACATTGCTACATGTCACATGATATTGCGAGTTTGATACCCCTGGTCTAAGTGGTTTACAGAGTCAGCATTTTGTTCCTAACAATATGGGTCCTCATTTTACTTACCTTGGAAGGATGGAAGGCTGATTCAACCTTGAGCCGTCAGGATCAAACTCCTGGCAGTGGGCAGAGTTAGCCTCCAAAACTGCATTTTAACAAGTGTGCCACATGACTCACAATTCAAAATGCTGCCTTTAATGCGCAGAGTCTTTATGGTTCAGTCCCTAGCTACTGGTAGGGTCTCCTGCTTCAGGCAGAACCAACTTGATCAGTTCATTTAGGACCAGAAGACCATCTTGAGAATCTAGCCACTCAAATAAAATCAATAAAGGGGCTAGTAGAACATGGTTGGGTTTTTTCATGCCTTGCCCCTATACTTAACACTGGTCTCCAGAGATCCGGATGGTATTGTCCCTTATAATTTTCCACTTGCAGTCATGACAGAGCTTTATCATAGCACAGTTGATTGCTGAAAATGTAGAGTTGCTTTTAGGGGGCTGTTGTGATTTTATGTATTTTGTTTGATTATAAACTGCCAGGAATCTGCATGAAGTTGTTAAAATAATTATAGTCAATAGGTAAGTAAATAAATAAGAACATTTTGGTTGTTAAATGATGTGGATGAAAAATATTTCTGAATTCAAACTGTTTCTAGATTCCACAAAGGGTAAAATTACTTCCACTTTATGCCCTACAGCAGCAGCCCCCAACCTTTTGGGCATCAGGGATCAGTTCCATGGAGAAAGGTTTTTCCGCGGACCATGGGGGCATGGTTTTGTGTGCTGCCTGCATCCCACAGATGGGGCTTCACTTGTTTGCATGGCCTGGTTGCAGGCATGCCCCAGACCAGTGTGGCTCCAAACAGACTGGGTGGGGGTTGGAGAGCCCCGCTTTGCAGGGTATTTCTTCAATTGGCCCATTGCCATTAGAGGATGTTTTTTTTCATAGAACCTAACTGCTCCCCTATCCCAGCAGAATATTTTACTGTACTTGTATATAAAGTGATACAATTTCAAGTGTATGTTACTTAAAAAGGAATAAAAACTGCTTTTACTCTTTAACAGTTTTAAAAACATGATTTGTACAATAGAATATTGGTCTTGACATTCTGTGTACTGTTTTCAACATACTTTTTAGGTAGTTTGCGGCCAATTTCTCCATGGCGCTGGCTTTTTTCAATTTTAATTCCGCTAATAATTGCTTCACGAGGATTTAAGAAAAAGAGTCTTGATCATGGTGGAGCAATAGGAGGTATGCCTTATCTCTTAATTTTGGTTGTCTGTATAGATTTTTGAGATGTAGGTATTTTCCTTCACCTTTCAACTTAGCATTAAGATGTATTTTTGTTTATTGTCATTATGCTTTTTTTTTTAAGTGTTACCTGGAGGTGCAAGCTTTTAGTTGAAATAATCATTAGTCAGACTCATGGCAATTCTCTTCTTATTGTGGCAATAATCTATTCTCATCACTTTACAGGGATAAATATATGTAAATTATTTATTATTTGATGTATCATTTGGCAAATTCTCTTCTGCATCTGGAATGGAAAATAAAATAGAATTCAGAAGTGGCTTGTCTCTAAATCTATGCAACTATCTTTTATACTTCATATGATGGTATCTAATCTAGGGTTATGTTGGGCTCCATAGAATTGGATTTGTTATGAGTTACTCATTACTTGAATAGATATTTATGTTCAAATTATGTAATTAATGTAAACATAAACATTATGTAATTAATGTAAACCTAAACATTACTCAAATAATGAGTAACTCGTAACAAATACGAGTTACATTTATGTGTGTGTGTGTGTATATATATATATATATATATATATATATATATATATATATGTATATATTTGTTTTCTGAGGTTTTCGCGGGTGAAGAACCAAAGACCTACATATGTATATATGTATGTATATATATGTATGTGTGTATGTATGTGTGTGTGTGTATATATATATATATATATATATATATATATATATATATGTATGTATGTATGTATGTATGTATGTATGTATGTATGTATGTATATGTATGTATACCTGGTATCAGATGAAATTTGATTTGTGTATATGTGAGTGTGTATATGTAGGTATATGTATGTACGTTTGTATGTGTGTGTACATATATTCAGTCAAGTTGTCCTATACAAATATCGAAAATAGCCTGAGGAATTTTAGATCCTATGTCTGATCAATCACAATAAGACACTGGGGTCCTTTTAGAAGAAATTTGATATTTCTTCTGATATCTGATATCAGAATAGGTCAGTAGATTACTACAGCAGCTATGCAAGCATTTTTCTTTGTATTTTTCAGCATATTCAAAATAATTTATTAATGTAGTCATACTAATACTTCATTAGTATAGTTGAGAAATTTGCCTATACTAGAAATACTGGGCTAAAGAGCTGGGACTTAAAGGAGGAAAGAAGCTTCAAAAGTATCCAGAGCATCCAACCTCACATAATTTAGGTAAGGAGGATGCTTGGTCTATATTGAATAGCAGAATATAATAATTTGATGGCTTTCTACCCCTGAAAAAATTGCTATCTCTGCACCTGATAAATTATTGTGCAACCTTTTCTTTATGGAATTCATAATGTAATTATGATTCTTAGCAAGTTTCATCTAACTCATTCAACAGAAACTCATCTTGATTATTCCACACTCCCTCTTCAAAATGGCCTACAGCAGGGGTTCTCAACCTTGGCAACTTTAAGACTTGTGGACTTCAACTCCCAGAATTCCTCAGCCAGCTTTGAAGTCCACAAGTCTTAAAGTTGCCAAGGTTGAGAACCCCTGGCCTACAGTTTTAAGTTACATGGGAGGAATGGGGAGTGTGAATTATTTCATTTATTTATGGTTATTATGAGAGTTTGTGCGAATCTAGCATTTATAATAAAATTTGAAATACTGATAAAAACAGAATTTAGGAAACACACCAGATTCTATCAGAAACACCAAATGCAGACTATAAGAAAAATTGATATGAATGTATCTTCAGATACCTGGATTATGAATGGATGATATTCTTCCAGTCATATTACCAGAATGTTCTGGTAGAAGCAATAGCCTGAAGAGAGATATAAACAGAACGAAAGGTGTAGTGCTGCTTTCCTCCAAACAAGATAAGGTAGAATAATTAATGAGCATATTAATTGGAATGATGGCTTTTAGACCATTACATATGGAATGCAGAAACATAGGGAAGCTAGCTTATATTTCCATAAAATGTAAAAATACTACATAAATACTGAATTTGGAGATCTTATTGCCCAATACTTTCAAAGACCCCTGAAGAGCTGAAATAGAAGGTATTCTTTGCTCATAATCTTTTGTTTTGTTTTCCTATTCTAAAGAAAAAAGAATGGGAAAGAGAAATGAAGTATTGGAATAACTGTTCCTATTTATATACTGATAGCAGATATTGAGGTATAGTGTGTTGGAGAAGGAATCAAGATTTAAAATAGAACAAATCTTTTGAGGAAAATAACTTAAGACAGGAATCCATATAAATCAGCTAAAGGAGAATTGAGTATCTTCAGTATTATAGAAGAATGCAGTGGAATATCATAAAACAAGATATGGCTGGCTAGAAAACTGAATAGGGGTATTCCATATTGCAACAGTTTTGTGATTCTTTTTGATATTGTTACTACATAGTGTTTTCCTCCTGCAAGATTGCTTCTGCGCAAAACAATACAATTATTGGACTATTATTTCAGTGTAGGTTGATGCCAATTTCTTTTTAAGTCAAATAATTAAATTTCTAGAAGAAAGTGATTGCAAAAAGTAAATTGCAATTCTTTCTCCAACTTTCCTTCTTTCAGGTTTAATTGTTGGATTTATCCTCACTGTTGCAAATTACAGCTTTTTTACCTCCATGCTCATGTTTTTCATTACTTCTTCCAAACTTACCAAGTGGAAAGGAGAAGTAAAAAAACAAATAGATTCAGAATACAAAGAAGGTAAGCTTTTAGTTTTAAGAAATTTAATAATGATGATTTTCTCTATGATTTTAGGGAAGGAATGGTGTAAGGACCCTCCTCAGCTAAACACCCAAGAAAGCAGAACTCTTGAAACAGGCATTGTTGCAAAAGGAACTTTTATTAGGGGTTAGTGACAGTAGGGAAGTCAAGGCGAGATCTGGGGAAAAGCCCGCCTAAATGGTATAGATCAGGGATAGGCAACCTTGGCTCTTTTATGACTTGTGGACTTCAACTCCCAGAATTCCTGAGCCAGCATGGCTCAGCTTGGAAACCTCTCCTTTTCCCCTCAGCATGGCTGGCTCAGGAATTCTGGGAGTTGAAGTCCACGAGTCATAAAAGAGCCAAGGTTGCCTACCCCTGGTATAGTTAAACTAGCAATCTTCCTCCTCCCACCAAAGTCATGGTGTCCATTTGAAATCCAGCCAATCCACAGGTGGTACAATTTTTGGGTAACTGGCACAGTTGGCACACATCTCAAGGTCTTCTCCAGTTTCGTTTCTCCATAGCTGTCTCCCTGATAAGGGAGACACGGTCTTTTCTCAAGTGGATAGGGGTGGAAGAGGAAAAGCAGAAAGCAAAAGTTATCCCAAGCGAAAGTAAACTTCCTCTCCCCCTCCCAGCAGAATGGCAGGCCCCAAACAAGAGCACATATGCAAGGAAAACAATAAGGATTTGGGGACCTTTGTAATCCTTAGATTGGATCGGGGTAGGAAGAAGCTGGCCTTCTCCACTTCACTTTTGTCCTTTCCTTATCAGTCATCAAGATCCTGGAAATATTTCCTTGGGGAACAGGATTCTATTGAGAGAAAAGAATGGATATTTTTAGAATAAGCAAGCATTGTTAGAGGCCAATTTTTGTGATCTTTGGAAAGTTGCAAGTGGAATGGGTAAAAAAATATATTTAATCACCAATATCTAGTGGATTGGATCTGTAGGCTAAATAAATATTTTTGACATCATCTTTCTAATGAATCACCTGAGTTAAGTATGTAAGCAACATAATTTTGTATTAATTTTTGCTTTGAGTCAAAACTGAAAATTTAATGATTTGAGATAAGCATAGTATTACTCATTTTTTCTCTAAGTACATACTCTCCAGGCTGTTAAATGTTTGTTTTTTCTTAACAGCTTATAGCTTCTCTGTTTGTATACAGGTGGACAAAGAAATTGGGTGCAGGTATTTTGCAATGGTGGTGTACCTGCAGAATTGGCTCTGCTATATATGATTGAAAATGGACCAGGTGAAATTCCAGTGGATTTCTCTAAACAATACACAGCATCCTGGATGTGTCTATCATTACTGGGTGCTTTGGCCTGCTGTGCTGGGGACACCTGGGCTTCAGAAATTGGCACTGTCATAGGTCATGAACCCAGGCTAATAACAACCTGGAAAAAAGTTCCAGTAGGTGAGCTTGAATTTCAAAATTATCTCAGCTGAATGAATGATAGTAAACAGTCTCTCGACATTCTTTCTGTGGTCTTGGTTTAATTAATGTTAAGCATTGTTTTAGCAACCATATTATATAAACAATAATTGACTAGATTCCTACATGTTGAACTGTAAACCATGGTTTATAAATCATGAATAGAATCACGTGCAGAAAACCACAATCAAATAAACCCTCATGATTTAGCATGATGTGTAAACTCAGCCATGGGTATAGCTTGAATAGTCTTGAATTTGGCCTGAAAGACTTGTATTAGTTGAACTTTTCCCTTCTATTTCCCAATTACCATGTAGCTCAGTGGTTCTCAACCTTTTTCAGGTTGAGACCCCACTTGCGCCGCCCATGCGCGCCGTGACCCCGACCCGGGCGCGCGCGCGCAACGGGCCGATCCGCGCATGCGCAGCGTGCGTGCGATGGAAAAAAGAATTTTAAAAAACAAAAAACAAAATGGCGGACTGCGACGGGCCGATCCGCGCATGCACGGCGCGCGCGTGACGGCCCGAACCGTGCATGCGTGGCGCGCGCGCGACAAAAAAAACCCAAAACAAAATGGCGGACCGCGGTGTCCGACGACCCCCGCAAAATGGTTGTTCGACCCCAAATGGGGTCGCGATCCACAGGTTGAGAACTGCTGATGTAGCTGAATCATTGATGCAATAATACAATTGGCCAAAATATCTCCGAAACTAACAGGTTGTCAGTCCTTCCAGGTAAACCAGATAGGAAACAGAATTAGATTACCTAATTCTACTTTATTGTAAGGCTACATTAACAGACTCTTGCAAACTTCCCACCAGCCACTTTTAACTGCCTGATCCATTAGGGCAGGCCCTTTCTCATTTTCTTTCTATGACAGTTAAGTAATTGTGGGCTCCTACCTGTCTTGTCTGATTTTTCCTAGGCAGCCAGCCATCTCTTCTCCGTCCTTAAGACTACTAATGCATTCCATTACAGCTGTTTGCAATTATAATAAGTCTGTGATTAATATGTTAATTTGGTGAGGGAGTGTAACTGCCAGGTAGCCCTTAAATAGAAAAATGTTTTTGTATGCCTAAAACCATCCATTGGAGAACCTGGATTTGAACTGATGACTCTGATTTGCTTAACAACCACAGTGACCTGTTTAACCACTGTAATAAAAACAGTCATACAATCAAGTCTGGTTACACAGTGACTTAACTTACAATCACAACAACTTACAACTAAAATTCTGGGTTCAATTTTGGTCACAAGTCGAGGATTACCATTGTCTTCCTATTGTGAACTGTCATGTGCTTTCTGATTAAAATATGGCTGGCATTAATTTTATTGTGTTTACAATGCCAAGTGAAGACTTTTTATCCTTGCAACTTGCTGCAAACAAACTTTCAGTACTCTGTTGCTTTTATGTTATTATGCACTGTGTATTAATCTGTTCTTGTGATATTGTAAGTCACCTTGGAAAACTTGGGTTTGAGCAAAAATGTACAATTATATATTATATATTGATATAGTACAAATTTTTCTCAGTTCAACTATAACAATATTATCACCTTGCTAAAAGCATAATGCAGTTGTTTGAGTGATGAATTTGTGTCATGTATTAACCAAGGACATTACTATTTAAAACAAGTCTCAGTTTAATACAATATGATAATCCCATCATTGAAGTGAACAATGATTGGAATGCTGTTTGAAGTTGACTTATGGGTGTAATTAATATTAGTATTAACAATGCATTTCTGGAAAGAGAAAAACTGAAGTTTATTCCAAGTTTTTTAATTAGGTGGATTCAGCTAGATTGCTGCATCAGTGGTAGCACATGGTATTTGCTGAGGTTATCTTAAAATGGATTAAGGGTTACTGGGATTCTCCTTTTTGTTTTACTTGTTTGCTGTGCTGCGAAAAGAATAAAGATGGATATTGTCAATGTAATTTTATTTAAAATAAGATATTGACCAAATATGTGTAGTATGTCAGGTCTTATGCTCTATTTCAGTGGTGGTGAACCTATGGCACGCGTGCCAGAGACGGCACTCAGAGCCCTCTTTGTGGGCACGCACGCCATTGCCCCAGCAGAGTTCGCCAGAGTAGCGAGCACGTGGTATTTGTAAGTGACAGGGCAGGAAGTGAGCGAACAAGCGGCGTTGGCCCCCTGGGATGCCCTGGAGATGGCGAGGGACTGGCACCCGCTGCCCTGGCCCCGACCATGCTCACCCAGTCTGCTGTGACCACTGCAGCCATGCCCACCCAGTGGGCCACGCTCCCCCACCCCCGCGGAGGGCACCACAGTGCTGATGCAGTCCTGGCACTTTGCGATAAATAAGTGGGCTTTGGGTTGCAGTTTGGGCACTTGGTCTCTAAAAGGTTCACCATCACTGCTCTATTTAATGCAAATTTAGAATACTAATTTTGGAATATTTCATTTATTTTAGGTACTAATGGAGGTGTTACTTTAGTGGGTTTAATTTCAAGTTTGCTTGGAGGCACATTCGTTGGCATGGCTTACTTCATTTCCCAGTTGATTTTTGTGAATGATTTGGACATATCTGCTCCACAATGGCCAATTATTGTGTTTGGTGGTTCTGCTGGTTTACTAGGCTCTATCATTGATTCCTATTTAGGAGCAACAATGCAGTACAGTGGTAAGTTTTTAAATAATTTTTTAGATTAGTAGAAAAGTAATATAATCTTATCATGTAGAACAGACATGTCAAACACAAGTCCTGTGGCCCGCATTCGGCCCGATATGTGGTTCTGTCCAGCCTGGAGACCTGCTCTGGAAACAGCAAAAGACCTGCCCGGTGCACCTCAGTCTGGCCCAGGCCCACCGGGCACTGATCTACAACCTGGTTGCATCCATCAAGGCCAGAACGCGCTCAGCCTTAGATCCACGGGGCAGCCTTGCCCCACCTCCTAGGCGCGTGCACAAGTGGAGTCCAGTGTCCCTGCTGGCAGTTTTGCCCCGTAGGCTGAGTTCACCCAGGACGCCGGTGCTGGCCATCTCCTGTACACACACCCAGGGGATGGGGCAGAGGCGGCAGGGCAGCTCCTTGCTGATTCCAGGGCTGCCCCGTGGAACTTTTGTTCTTTCGTTTCTTTTGTAGCGGAGAGGAGAGTTGGGGGGATCAGCACTGACTGGGAGGCTTTGCTGGAGCTCTGCGGATTCGGCAGAGAGGTTGGGAGCTCCGACGGCCTTTTTAAAGAATAAAAAGCCTTTTTGCCAACTTCCTACCTCGCTCTCCCTCCTCCAGAAAAGAGAAAATAAAATCTTCTTCCCACAGTCATTCTTCTCTTTCCCTTTAAAGATCCTTCCCCAGGAGCCCCGCCCCGCCGCCATCCACTGCAGAGGCCACTGGAGCTCCCGACCTCGCTGCCGAATCTGCAGAGCTCCAGTAAAGCTCCCAGCCAGCGCCGATCCCCAACTCCCCTCTTCGCTACACTTTCTTCCTTCCTTCTCTCCTTCTCATCTCTTCCGCGCTCAGGAAGGGGAGGGGGAGAGATTGCCAGTGCTGTCATGTAGCCGCCGGTCTTGGTATCCCGCATGGGCGGGGGAGCTGTCCTGGTGAAAGGAAAGCCTCATGGCTATGAGGCTGGAAATGCTGGTGGGAGGTAGGGCGGCACTGATCTACAACCTGGTTGCATCCATCAAAGCCAGAATGCGCTCAGTCTTAAATCCACGGGGCAGCCCCGGCCCCTGAGTGTATGCGCAAGTGGAATCTGGCACCCCTGCTGACTGTCTTGCCCCACAGGCTGACTTCACCCAGGATGCTGGCGCTGGCTGCCTCCTGTGCGCACACCTGGGGGACAGGACTGAGGCAGCAGGGTAGCTCCTTGCTGGTTCCAGTGGATGTAAGGCTGAGCGCGTTCTAGCTTTGATGGACGCAACCAGGTTGTAGATCAGCGCCATCCCCCCACCAGTACCTCCAGCCTCGCAGCCACGAGGCATCCCTTTCAACGGGACCACCCGCCCACGTGGTATAGCAATGGCCGGCGGCAATCTCTCCCCCTCCGATCGCCCCTTCCTGAGCACGGGGGAAGGAGAGAGATAAGAAAGCAAAGGAAAGAATGGATAGAGGAAGGAAGGGAGGGAGGAAGGAACAGGGAGGAAGGAACAGAGTGGGAGGAGGGAAAGAAGGAACAGAGGAAGGAAGGAACAGGGAGGGAGGAAGGAATGGAGGGTGGGAGGGAGGACAGAAGGAAGGAAGGAACAGAGGAAAGGTGGGAGGAAGGAATGGAGGGTGAGAAGAAGGAAGGAACAGAGGAAGGAATGGACAGTGGAAAAGAGGAAGGAAGGATCAGGGACGAAGAAAGGGAGGGAGAGAGGAGGGAGAAAGGGAGGAAGGAACAGGAAGGGTGGGAGGAAGGAACAGAGGAAGGGAGGGTGAGTGGAAGGGTGGGATGAAGGAAGCAAGGAACGGAGGGTGACAGGAAGGGAGAGAGGAAAGAAGGAACGGAGAAGAGCAGGGAGGAAGGAACAGAGGGTAGGAGGGAGGAAGGAAGGAACAGGAAGGGAGGGTAGGGGGGAGGGAAAAAAGGGAGGAAGGAACAGAGGAAGGGAGGGTGGGAGGGAGGGAAAAAAGGAAGGGAGGTAGATAGATTATAGTGAGAGGGAGGAAGGGTCTGAGGGAAGTCCTGCTTTAGCATTTGCCATGAGCAGCCCTGCTGCCCTTTCACCATCCCCTTGTCCCCTCCTCCTGATGGTCACCCATCCTATCACTGAGGATGCTTTGGTTACAAAGCCAGGTATCCTCACAGGGAGAGGGAGTGGGCCTCTCTCTGACTCACACATTTTGCCCTCCCGCACACACCATAAGCAACTTGGCCAAGGAGAGCAAGCACAGCAGCAACAGCCTAAAGGAGGTGGTAAATGCAGCTGGGCGCCTCTTTGGGGAAGTGGGACTAGGCTAGGCCTGGGCTGCACGGTCCCTGAACTCGAGGGCTGGGTGCTTGACATCTGTCTGGCCTGAGAAGGACGGTGAGACTCCTCCAGTGGACTATGTCCTGGCTCTTGCCCCGGTCCCACCCTCCGCTAGAGACCCTCAGATCTGACAGTCCTGCCCAGACATCCCTGACGTGAGTGATATTGAACTGGCCATGCCCACCCAATCGGCCACGCCCACCCAGTAGGCCACACCTGTCCCAGCCACGCTCCCCCACCCCCCCAGAGGGCAACCACAATGCTGATGTGGCCCTCAGTGAAATTGAGTTTGACACCTCTGATGTAGAACATGTTGGATTGATAACCATAGAACATGTTTATCTTAAATATTTTTGTTTTATATTAAATAAATTAGAAATACTAGTTGATATTGCTATTTTATCAAATAAATATGTAGCAGAGGTCCCCAACCTTTTGGACACCAGGGACGGTTCTGTGGAGAAAGCTTTTTCCACGGACCAGAGAGTGCGTGGTTTTATGTGCTGGCTGCATCCCATGGATGGGGTTTTGCTTGTTTGTGCGGACCGGTTGTTGGCATGTCACGGCCCGGTACCGTTCCACCGACTGGGGGTTGGGGACCCCTGATATACAGCAATATTCCAGTTAACATCAGATAATAAAGAGTAATGCTGAAAAATTCTTAACAAGACATAACAAGCATTATACTGAAGGTAAGCAACTTAGCTGGAAGTTATTAGAGTTAGAGTCAACATTTGGGAGAGGGAAAGTTGATTTTCTACCTAAATCTAAACTATTAAAAAAATATTTTAGTGAGAATGGAAACAAAGCATTTGTCTGCAATTGTTTAATGAATCAATGACTTTTCTTGGACTTGCATACATGCTGCCTTAAGACTTGCAGACAGGTTGTCTATGAGCACTTTCATGCACTCCTAACTGTAATCAGATCCAAAGCTCTGCGCAATCCTGCTACCTACAACGTACAGATAATAGGAAATTGAGATTTATAAATCCCTTGGCAGAAATATAAACACTTGCACAACAAGAACAGATTTGTGCCCTTCATGTTTAGAAGTTGTTTAATCTAAAAAAGAACATTTTCCCTGTCTGAAATAGAATAGACTAAGATTAAAAGTTGAGGAGTGTTACAGAGCTGCTTTTGAAAAAAAGTACAGAATATATATATAGGATTACAGCCTACACTTTTGACTTTTTTACGATCTGCAACCTTGTCCTCAGACATAATTTTTTCAATCATTTGCTGCTGTGACAGTGGCCACTAGCAATAAATCTCACAATATGTCAACAGTGATCTGGAAGTAAACTCTTACTGGGAAATAACTTGAGAATGACAAAATGGGTAGTTTTGTTGATTCTTATTGATTCAGCCTAAGAATCTCAGCTTCAGTATTCTATCTTTAAAGGGCAGTTTACTTCAGCAAAATTTTAATTGCAAATAGCCAGGTTTAGCCAAACCTTTACATAAGAATGAGGGCCAAATACACCTTTGACTTCTGTTTTGAAGTTGATGCCATATTGTGTTGTTGAAGATTGTTTTCTCCATTTGGTTAACATGCTGTTTTTACTGCTTTTTCAGGTTTTGATAAATGTACTGGAATGGTTGTCAACCATCAGACAGAAAATGTAACACACATTTCTGGTAAACCAATCCTGGATAACAATGCAGTGAACCTCTTCTCCTCTGTAGTCATTGCTTTGTTATTGCCAGGAATAGCATGGGGATTTTGGCCAAGAGGATGAAGACAAGGTATCGATTTGCATTTTTATTTTCTTCAAACAAGCTGTGACCTAAAAGATTCTCCACCAAAAGTCTTTATAATTCTGGACTGGAATATATCCCTGCAACTGTTCTGAAAGCATGAGGAATCAGTAGGTTGTTAAAGTTATACTTCCTGCAGCTGTTTTAGATCTTGTAGCTAAGACAGACAGGAAGAGAAGGAGTCCTGATTTAATATTGTTTCTTAGGTAATAGACTATAGTTATTACTTGATAGAATACTTGATTGCACTTCATTCTCCATAACCTATTAGGGAAATGGGAACTGGGAAAACTAAAATAACCTGTGACAGAATGCCACTACAGCTACCTGAACAAGTAAAGCAGGGGTTCTCAACCTTGGCAACTTTAAGACTTGTGGACTTCAACTCCCAGAATTCCTCAGCCAGCAAAGCTGGCTGAGGAATTCTGGGAGTTGAAGTCCACAAGTCTTAAAGTTGCCAAGGTTGAGAACCCCTGAAGTAAAGGATCTTGGTGTAGTGACTAAGCAAAATGCTAAACTTTCTATATTATTCTGACACCTATTTTTGTGGGGACCTATTTTACTATGGCTAGAGAACTGGCCACTCTAGGTACAACATACAATACAATCATAACTTTGCTTTTTGCTGTTAAAATGTTTTTTATAATATGTATGGTATGAAACCTAGTACTAACTTGTTGGTGCCTAAAGTTTAAAATTTAATTTACTGGGTTTAAAATATTATGTTTAAAAACAAAAATGTATGCTTTGGCGACTGTCTGTAGTTATTAGCTATAGTTTTATCCTGGCATATGGAACAAATACTTTATATTTGTTCAAAATTTGTTTCGTCTTTGAGATGGATGTTGCTTTTTAAATCAAAGCTTGTAATAACTTACCCACTGATATCTGAACAGATAGAATGTTTATTTCTTCATAAAGATTGGGCCAAAAGTCAAATTCAGTTTAACCAAAAGCAACTCTTACTGATAAATTACATTTTTCCTTTTCTTGTATTTTTTAAAAAAGTACATTGGCAAGTTATGTTACAAATGCAATGAAAAAAATGTCAGGTTTGTTTGCAACTAAATCCATTTTCCATAATCTTATATTTGTCATTTTATATAAATAAGATACTTTAAATTTTAATTTTACACTAATCTTAAAGGAAAAAAAGTAAGAAGTTGGTAGATACTTCAAAGAGGCTATGCCTACAGACAATTTATAATATTGTTTGTAGAAATGGATTGTTTTCAGTTGTTTTTCTTGTCAATTACAACTGTAGATAAGACTTCCTATTAACAGTGAATGTGCATAAAATAAATTTGAAGAACCATTTGTACAAATTGATTAAAACAAGACATTGTGCACATATGTAATATAAGACACTTGGATTTTCTGTAAAATTACTACATAGATTTTTGTAATATAGACACTGGAATACATGGCATAATAAAGTGAATACAGCACTGACTAGTGTTGACACTAATGTTGCATTCTAAGCATCTGAAAATTTGGCTATCTGTGGGTAATGGCAAAATAGATAATAAAATCTTAATGTAATCCAAGAAATTGATTGGATTGATGAAGATCTGGTTAAAATATTATAGATATCAGTGAAGCATTATGAACAAATTATAAATAAGAATGGAAAATACAATATTTAATGGGAATATATGAGGTGGGGAGAAGAATGTACACTGAGTTATTTTCCCGATGTATTTATATGTTGCGATAAATAGAGCAGTAGGCATCTTTTTTGAAAATACATGTAGAAAATGTGTCCCAGATGAGACTCTTATAAATATGTTCAAATAAAAATAACTTTAAAATCGCATCCAATCTGTTTTGTTTAATCATTACAGACACATTGATACGTTACATTCAGAAAAAAACATACAACTTTGATATCACTTTTGTTTATAAAAAATAACTTAATGCCTTAATTAGGATCAATTCTAAAAAGTGGCAACTCTTTTTGCTACCAAAAATCATTACAGAAAAGCAAATTATCAGAAAAGGGACATTTTAACAAACACAATTTAAAAGTCAAGAATTATTTTCTATTTCACTTTGCATCAATTAACAGTTAAATAATGAAGAAAATCATCAAGTTCAACACTGAAATATGTCTTCAGTGTTTCCTGGAGTTTGCCCAATTAAATGTTTGTTGCATCAATTACACTATCTAACCGTAATAGATATTCCTCATTCAAAAATTATTCTATGGATTTCTAAGTTTAATGAGCATTATTTTAAACAACAAATGACAAGGAACTGCTACCCTTGGAATAGGTGAACTTGAGTTTGCTAGAGAGCCTCAATCCTGGTGGGATTGTCTTAAGATGTGCTCAGGAGCAGATTTGGGCTGTTGGCAGAGCTGTTGCTAGGAGTATAAAGGCTGTCAAAGGAACACCCTGATCCAAGGAGGGAGTTCATACACATATTGCTGGGTTGCTGCCAGATTCTGCTCTTGCTCTGGTCAGACAAGCTGGCAGGAGTCCTGTTAGAACAGTGGTTCTCAACCTTTCTAATGCCGTGACCCTTTAATACAGTTCCTCATGTTGTGGTGACCCCCCACCATAAAATTATTTTCGTTGCTACTTCATAACTGTAATTTTGCTACTGTTATGAATCGTAATGTAAATATCTGATATGCAGGGTGTATTTTCATTGCTACGAATTGAACATAATTAAAGCATAGTGATTAGTCACATAAACAATATAGCAATGTTCCCTGGAGAAGCTTACTCTTCCTTGCTCAAAAATGTTGGGAGGGAGGGAGGGAAGACGAAGATTGAAGGGTAAAGGAAGGAGATGGAGAAGGAAGGAGATTGAAGGGGAAAGGAAGGAAGGAAGGAAGGAAGGAGAAAGATTGAAGGGGAAGGGATGGAGATGGAAGGAAGGAAGATTGAAGGGGAAAGGAAGGAGATGGAGAAGGAAGGAGATTGAAGGGGGAAGGAAGGAAGGAAGGAGAGATTGAAGGGGAAGGGAAGGAGATGGATGGATGGGAGGAAGGAAGGAAGGAAGGAAGATTGAAGGGGAACGGAAGGAGATGGAGAAGGAAGGAGATTGAAGGGGTTAGGAAGGTAGAAAGGAGAGATTGAAGGGGAAGGGAAGGAGATGGATGGATGGAAGGAAGGAAGGAAGGAAGGAAGGAAGGAAGGAAGGAAGGAAGGAAGGAAGGATAAGGTGCTTTATAACGCTTGACGGGGAAAAATATTTTAACCCCCGGTGGCTGATTGAGGAAGCCAAGTCCGTCGGACCGATTTCCAAATAAGCCTGATTGGGGAGGTGGGAGTGTAAATGATGTATCAAAGGATGCTTCCCATTGCCCCTTCTCCCTTTTTGGCTACCACTGGGGAAAATGCAAAGGCGCGCACGCGCAGGGGTAAGAAAGCACAAATGCCTGGATTAAAACTGGTGCCAATGTTTCCAAACGAAACGCTCCGAGCCGCGAAGCCTTATCCAAAGCGGAGTCCGCTTGAATGATTTATCTTCCCTTCCGGCTGTTTTTTTCATCCCCCATATCTGAGCAGCACCTTTCCAAACTCTGGCGCTGCTTGTGGCGGGGATCGGGGTGGGGGAGAGGGATCCTGTCTTAACAGCTCCGAAACGAGTTTTCTCCTTTGATTTCGAGGCCCCATTGCTGGCCTGGCCAGCTGGCCTCCGACTCACATGCAGGTATCGCCGCTGCCTCACCCTCTTCCTTGCCCCCTGGCTGCTTCTGAGGCCCAGAGCCCGGCAAGCCGGGAAGGAGCCGCTCCTGCCCGGCAGCACCACGGCCGCGCTGGGTGCCAGAGAGCCGAGGCGGCCTTTGACGACGAGGGAGGCGGGCTGGGTGGCGTGCGGGCGGCGGGGACGATGGCAGCGGCAGCCACTGCTGCATCATTGGGGGTCCCCGCCGCCCCCGCGCTGCCTGGCCTGGTCCTCCATCCATCAATGGAGATGCGGTGGGGGCTGGTGCCGCACGGCCCGCTAGCCCGCTGCTCCCCCCAGGCACCCCTCTTCCAGCGCCAGCCCAAGTCGCCTTGAGGGCAGAGGAGGAAGGAGAGAAGGGCGAGAAAACTGCTCCTGCCGTCCCTGTTGCCCCCGCGCTGCCCGGCCTCGCCCTCCACCCATTCAATGGAGCCGCAGTGGGGGCTGGTACCGTGCAGCCTGCCAGCCCCTCGTCCAGCCTGGCTGCTCCCCCCGGCACCCGCCTGAGCCACCTTGGGGGCAGTAGGAGGAAGGGGAGGAGGGAGAGGATGGCAAGGAAGCCGCCGCCAGCGCTGGGCACCAGGAGGTGGCTCTCCTCTCCTACCTTTGCTGAATCTCCTTCCTTCCCGGCAGCCTGGACTCTGGCGTGCCTTCCTGGCCAGTGGGTCCAATGGTCGGGCTGGCTAGGGAATGCAGCGGCTGGTCTCCCTTGGGCCACGGCTTGTGGGAGGGCTGGCCCGCTCAGCGGAGCCTCCAGTGGGCCGCTCCCAACAGAGATCCCAGGATTTCCCCGGGCGGCTCCAAGGCCACGAGGCCCTGGCTGCACTTCTCCCAGGGGATGGGGCACCCGGGCGCAGGGCCAATCAGGAGCCCTGCAGGAGGTAAGTCCGCCTGTGAGAGAGAGAAGGGAAGTGAAAGTGTCTCTCTCTCTGCAAATGGCGGAGGAGGCCGTGCGGAGACGGATGCAGAGCAGTGTCTTGGTTCCTAAGACCATCGGAAATATGTGTTTTCCGATGGTCTTAGGTGACCCCTGTGAAACGGTCGTTCGACCCCCAAAAGGACCGCGACCCACAGGTTGAGAACCGCTGTGTTAGAACATTGTCTGATAGTTTTATTTATTGCAGGCCACACTATTTATTGTCATATTTATGCTTGGTAAAAATATACACTAAAAGTCTTCTGCATGTACTTTGCACAATGAAGTTTGAGAACTCCTGTATGTATCACATATTTCCCATGTGTGTCAAATGAATCCAATTTGTACTATTTAGGATCTAAACTGGAGTGTTTTCTATGAAAAGATTCATTGCGCTGAAACAAACAAAAGAAATTACATGTGACCATTGAGTTCAATGGTTTATCTGCTGTAGTGAGGAGGTAGAAACTAGCAGTTTGTCTTTTAAAATAAAATAGAATTCAAGGCATTTCACTATATTAGTATATAGTTAAATGAACTGATATCCGTATTCATGCTTGGTCAAAATACCAATAGAATATTAGAAGTCTTTTACATGTATTTTGCAATGAACTATACTCTATATACTTGTTACTATGTGTGCATTTCCGGCTTCATTCCTAGCTGTTCACACCCTCCAAAATTTTCCACAATGGTTGTGAGTGAATGGAATACAGCATTGGTGATAAACACCATAGAAATTTGGGAGTGAAAGCATGGTGATATTAGATTAGCTCCATCCCTTTGATATTCTGAAAGTCCCTCAAGATCTGGTTATGTAATCAGGCTTGGGGCCGCCAGGAAACCAAATGGTCCTTTGTTAGGTGTCTATTTTTATCCGCCATTTGTTTAGGATTGGTATATTTGTTTTCATAATTTCTGTTTTAATCTGGATTTTATATTTTTTTTGCTTATTTTTATATCTGTTGATTGTTTGTACACTAATTAATGAAAATTAATGAAAAGGGTGGCTATATAAATTTGATTAATAAATACATATACAAGCATCTCCTGCCAAAAGGATAGAGGTTCATAATGCATATCTTTGTATTACACTTAAATTAAATAGAATTTCTATTTATTTTACACGTGTAAAATGATTTGTTTCAAATACTTCTATACTAGTTTGTACAATTCTGAGCAGCTTATTTATAAACACCTTTTCTGGCTTTGCCACTTTTAATTACAGTGATAAAATGCTAATTCATATCATAGTTTCTTGTTCCCCTGCAGCCCATTTTCACAGCTTAAAGCCATATTATGAGAAATCTTCAACCTGCAGATGGAAGAGTTGAACTGTACCTCCCTCTAATCCAAATCAAAGGGTAAGAGACATTGCAAGTTATAGTTCAGCAACTCATAGATTCTCCCAGCTGTGATCTAAAAATAGATTTTATTAGAACAAGCAATACACAAGAAAGACAGTTTTTATAATATATTTGAACAAAGAACAGACGTGATAGTGGCACAGAACATTAAAACATGGGAATAATGCTATATACAGGACATTACATCATTGCCTCAATTTCTGGTGCTGACCTTTTTGTATCTATGTGATTGTTTTGGTTAAGAGTTTTTTTTCTGTCCTGGAGTAACCATACTCCAGGCATTAAATAGCTAGGCAAAGAAATACAAATGCTTAATGCTGTCTTGCTAGATGTTTCAGAAAGTTACCTGATAGAATTTTCAGTCATGAGTAAAACTGGATTACAGTATAGGCAAATACTGGTACAATGTTTTTATAAGACTTTCTCATGTACATTTTAAGTTCTACATTTGCTTAAGAAGAAATCCCTGCTCATTCCATCCCATACGACTGTTGATATATACTGTAAGATCATTAAAAATCCATCACAAGAATCATAGATTACAATTACTGATTTTCTAGGTCAGGGGTGTCAAACTGCCAGCCTGTCGCCCGATTGCATCATGCGGAGACCGCACCCACCCCAGCTCTGGCAATGCGAAAAAAGTCATGTTATGTTGCAACACGTCACGTGACATGGCAAGTGTGACACCCGTGTTCTAGGTGCATTGCCTCAATCTGATTTTTCATTAATATTGGATAAGCTGTCATTTTAAACATGAAAAATGTTTTATTCAATAATGATTTACCAATGGGAACTGCACCATCTACTGGTTTCTTTATGAACCAACTAGTAGTATGGAAAAATCAAAATGTGAAATCTCATTATAGCCTAATAAGCACTCCGTTTGCCTCTTTGTCCTTTGTAGGGTATCAGCTTGAAGGCATATATGACAATGATTGAATATTTTTAGTCAAAATATTTATACCCCCAAACTTTTTGCTTAACTAGAAGCAGCATTTATTTGAACATTATGCTTGTACCAACCCCCCTTATAAAAAAAACATATTTTTGTCAGAAAAAAATAATCTTGATTTCACAGCTAAAAGATGTGACAATAAGAAATTCTAACATACTATATTTCTGCTGCAACATGGGAGACCGTTTCTGCATAAGCTTAAGCAGCATTAAATCTTTTAGGGAAATATATTTTTTCACAGAAATAGATTTACCTTGTCAAAGGTAATTTCCCTCAAATCAAGCTCCTTTCCTGGTAACTACATATCCAAATTCAATCCATACTATTAATATATTAGCTATAGAGCTTTGCTGACATTCAATCTAGCCTACAGCTTTGGGAATTCGAATTAAATCTTTCATTCAAGTGGTAACTAGTCTGACTTGATTTTCAAGATCATTCAAGGCTGGGTAGCTGCTACTGATGAAGCCTTGATTTACCATGATCAGAAAATTAAAATGGACTGATATTATCCAGTCATGAGTTCTTGTCATAAGTATTCTATAAAAAAATGCCTGTAGCAATTTGTCTGAAATTAGAACTTTTCACCTGAAAAACACTTCTCCCTTTTCCTTCAAAGACTTCTTTCAAAGCACACTGGATTAAACAATTAGCCAGCCTAAATTTTCTAAAGTAATTTTTAACAAGACTTAGTTTGAAATCTATGAATAATTTAAAACTATGTTGTAGCCAACTCACTTTTGATTAAACTGTCCTTTGGTTTGCTCTTGATCTCTTATTTGGAGTTCCTAGTTTTCCAATGCCTTTGTAAGAGCTGTATTTCCCATTTAGAAAAAAAATAAAGACAGGTACAATTTAAACTTAATTATTATCACATTGAAGCATGTTTAGCACTGCATCATGTGAAAAGCCATTACTGTTTATTCGACCAATACAATTTAAACAAGTGGAAATCACAGTAGAATGGACTACCATATCTACCATATTCAGCTTATTTCACTATGTACAGCATCAGAAATATATAAAAATGTTTTTCAAAGTTACATGAGCATAACTGAAGGCAAAGGTAAAGATATAAACCAACTTGACTATGCACCATTTTTGAGACTCCTTTATTCTTAAAAGACAAGGAAGAGGGTTGCTAGAGGCAGCTAAAATAAGGAAGCGTAGAGTACTTTCTCTTTTGAAATATAAGGATAACAATTGTGGTCTTAATTTACTATTTTTAGAATAATCTGCAGCCCCATATTGTGTTGTTGTGGTTGAAATTTTCCGATTTTCATGAACTCTGATTGGCTAGAAAAATGAATACCGTAAATAAAGAAATAAATAACATTTTTGACCACTAGAGGGAACTATGAAGATGTTTAACTCTGACCTGGAATCTGTCACAAGAAAACTTTTTGAAAAGTCTATACAGAAAATCATTTATACCATAAATCACTTAAGGTCCAAAAGTACTAATTATACAGAGGATGTTAAAAAGAACATTAGCAACCCACTGTAGAAAATTATCAACCCACTGTGTCAATTTCACAAATGCTGGACAATGCAAATAACCTAACTGTACCTTTGAAATATAAATCTGACACCAGTTTTTATTATGATGATGGTTTGAATATAACCCTCCCAGTGCAACTGAAACAAGAGTGTTAAGTAAACTCACAACTCTTAAGAGGTCAAGTTTGGGATATTTTCCTCATGGATACCAACAAGGTCGAAAACTCTGAGAAAAAAAAGATATGATAGACATCTTAGAGAAGGAAATTATTCTACAAGCGTTTGCTCCAGATTAATTTACAGTGTCTAATAGAACAATCTAGGGCAGTGATGGCGAACCTTTTAGAGACTGAGTACCCAAACTGCAACTCAAAACCCACTTATTTATCACCGGGTGCCAGGTGGGCGTGGCCCACTGGGTGGGCATGGCTGTAGTGGTCATGGCAGAATGGGTAGGTGTGGCCAAGATGGGCGTGGTCACCTTGATGTTGCTCACTGGCAGGGACTCCTGTGGGGGCCGGGCAGGGTTGGGGGAGATCCAGGGGGTCTCGGGTGGGTGGGGCAGTGGGCAGGAGGCTCATCCTGCAGGGTGAGGGGAGGGGAGGCAAGGCGGGGGTACCATTGCCACAGGGCAAGGCGATGCAGGGGTCAGGGCGGCTGCTGCCTGACACCATAAGTCCCTGCACACAGGCCAGCAAGTGCATGGGGGCTGACGGTGTCCGTCAGCAGCCATAGCCTGCTGGCCCCTTAATCAGCACACTCTGGAGTTCCACAGCTCACTGCCAGCAGTTCAGAGAAACTGCCTCTGAGCTTGATGGCCGGCCGACAGCTAAGGAGGCGATGCAGTGGGTCATGCCTGAGAAAAGGAGAGCATGTGAGGCCAGGAGGGACAGGATGGGCGGGAGGGAAACCAGCCATGCTGGGATGCATCCAGCCACGTGGGACCTCGGCGAATTAGCTGCTTGAAGAGGGTTGCCATCTCCGGGGCATAGCGCACGTGCCCACAGAGAGGGCTCTGAGTGCCGCCTCTGGCACACATGCCATAGGTTCGCCACCACTGATCTAGGGACATTTTTTTCATGGGCATAAATAAGACTGAGAATTTCTTGAAGAACTTGATAGACACCCCTGAGAAGAAAAAGATTTCATTCTATGAAGACAAGAAGAGGGAATGACTTAGCTTTAAGATAAGTTTGTATGTATAAAATGAGTTTGTAAATCCATGTCTTTTTATGTAATGCTGAATAACTCCCAAAGTTTGTAAAATACTAGTGATTAAATTTGAAAATAAGAGAAGAAAAAGATCCTCCATGAGAATAAACTCAAGGGAGAAATTTGAATTCATGTGCAAATTGGAGTTAATTGGACTTATATTGGTGTGATATATATAATTGGATAAAAACTCTAATGTAGTTTTGTGTTTTGGGTTCTGGGTTTAAAATGAAGAGGGTTTTTTCCACTTTATATATAATACTTGAGTATTGTTTAAAGTTAGTAAAATATCCAAACTAGAAAAAGTTTTTTCTTCCTTTAGGGTTAAAAAAATTGAAATAATAAGAGAATTGATTCTCTTAATATGAATTATGATAAAGATTAATGAGTTAATAGAAGTATATATTATTCCCCAAAGCAAAGAGAAGCAGAGATGGTCAAATTGATTCTTTTATCCCAAAAAGAGAGTTTATTTAACCTTGTTTCTATTTTGAAATTGTTTCTGGATTTTGTGCTTGCACTGAAAAAAAATAAAACTTTGATTTTGTTTTTGCTAATTAGGTTTATTGTTATAGAAATGGCTTGTACATATTGTACAAGTAAAAAGTTGCAGTTGTAATGTTATCTTCTACTATGCTAAAGAGAGTCGGAAATTGGACTTCCGATTTTGCAAAGTAGCGACCGGTCATGGACTTGTGGATTCTCTGCACCCCCGCAGCTAATTTCTCCCTGCCAGGAGACTCTAAATGGGTCTAAGTCATCCCAGAGAGGCGATGAAAAAAGAAGGGTGCTCCAGCAATTCTGGAACGGCAGCAGCCGTTCTGTTCGACTTGGGGAAAGCCTTCTAACCCGACAGGAGAAGAGCTGGCCGTATTGCATCAACCAGCCCAAGCTACTAGCAACCGAAGTCCAAAAGCACTAACCAGCACAACTGTGAACAGCCTGTTTGAAACTACTTTTATTCTACATTTAATTTCCTGGAAAAGATCCCCAAGAGGCAAAATACCTCCTAAAGGGAAGGAGGGGGATTTCTGTCCCAGCCTTATACTCGATCCACAGCTAAATTTGGAACATCATCTTTCGGCTGTGGCGAGGAGGACATTTGCCCAGGTTCGCCTGGTGCACCAGTTGCGGCCCTATTTGGACCGGGAGTCTCTTCTCACAGTCACTCATGCCCTTATCACCTCGAGGTTCGACTACTGCAATGCTCTCTACATGGGGCTACCTTTGAAAAATGTTCGGAGACTTCAGGTAATGCAGAATGCAGCCGCGCGAGCAGTGTTGGGCTTGCCTAGAAATGCCCACATTTCGGCATCACTCCGCGAGCTGCATTGGCTGCCAATTGGTCTCCGAACCCAATTCAAAGTGTTGGTTATGACCTATAAAGCCCTACATGGCATTGGACCAGGTTATTTACGGGACCGTCTGCTGCCCCATGAATCCCAGCGGCCGGTTAGGGCCCACAGAGTGGGCCTTCTCCAGGTCCCGTCAGCCAGACAGTGTCGCCTGGCGGGGCCTAGGGGAAGGGCCTTCTCTGTTGCGGCCCCGGCCCTCTGGAACCAACTTCCCCCGGAGATCCGTGTCGCCCCCACCGTCTTCGCCTTTCGTAGATTGCTTAAAACATACTTTTGCCGGCAGGCCTGGGGCAGCTAACACCTTGCCCCTAGCCAGTGTATGTTTCTGTGTATGTTTGTGGAGTGATTGGTTTCTTTTAGCTCAAGGGTTTTTTATAGATATGTGTTTATTGTAATTTCTATCATGCTGTGAGCCGCCCTGAGTTCTTTGGAATAGGGCGGCATAGAAATTAAATAAATAATAATAATAATAATAATAATAATACTAACAGAAGCGGCAAATTAATCTTTTTATGGAGGATCAAAACATATGGAAATGAAATAAATATAAAACCTGAAATTTAAAACTTAAATTTGGATAAATCTAAAATTGTTTGAATGGTTAAGACTCTCATTCTAAAGATAATTGTTCATTTTGGAAATTGAAAAAGTGGTGGATGAAGACTATGACAGCTATGACTTTAATATAAGACTTGGCAAAACCTGGGAAAAGCTAATATGTGTTTGTGACGTTCAAAGCTTTAACAACAAAGAACAGCTGTGACAAAAAAAGACAATAATCTGGGCTGTAGACAGAGATAATTATAAATTTCAGAAAAAAATCTTTTTTCAACTATTTGGATTACAAATATCTAATTAATTGGGACTCTAAAGATATTTGCAGAGAAAAGAAAGGAAGAGAAAAATTCAAATTCTTGGCCATCATGGATCAGAGACATGTAGAAAGAACATATCAAGAAAACATAAAAACTTCACAGGAGGAGATATATAGTATACTGCAACTAATTCAAACAATAATGACTTTAAACCACAAAGAAATCCAAAATAACTTTGAAAATATAAATCAATCTATTTCTAAGTTAACTCTACAACAAAAATTCCCCAGAAAATAACAACAGAAAAGGAGCAGATAAAACAGATAAATTGATATAGAATTGAGAATAGAGACTTAAAGATGGAACTTAACAAAAAAAGGAAACATGATTTAATCCTAGTGGGAAAAAAAACACAAGAATTGGAAAAAACAACTTATCCCTTAAGACTACAAAATAAATCTGAGGACAAGAAAACAGACTGGATAAAATGTACTGTAGAGATGTCAGGAACATCGGAGAGAAAGGAAATGATAAGAGAAGTGGAGAGAAAGAAAAAGATTTTCAACAAACATGGAAAGGCAGAAATCCCATACAAAGACACTTCACCTGATTTACTTTTTATATCTACAGTAACATTTACGAACATATGGAAAAACTTTTTGATTTTCAGCAAAATACATTAAGAAGAATACTGGACAAAAGAAAAAGACTAAAGTAGAAATCAAGAAAATAGATGATGGGACTTATCAGAGAGAATACTTAAAAAAGAAAATTTCTTTGAATATGGTTCAAGAAATAGAAAAGTTTTGGAATATATATGTCATTCTAAGAGGGATGAATTCCCTAAATAATATAGTATGCTTTTCCCCCTTTTTTGTTCTCTTTGTTGATATGAGTAATATAAAAAAGTTGAAATGACTTAGATAAAGGAAATGTTTTAGATATTTAAATGTGATTGAATTTAAGAAAATTATAATGGATAAAAATGTTTTGAATATGAGTTAAATGACTAGATGACTAGATGTATTGAATGGAATGTTTAAAGATTAAACATATTTTTTAATTATGGTTAAAAAAAATAAGAAATTTAGGAAATAAATATATTTTAGCTTAGGAGGGATATATATTTTAAGTAGTATGTTATTTTTTATGTTTCTTTACTCTTGCTCTCCTTTTTTCTCACTGTTTTTTCTATTCCTTAAAAAATGTAAAAGTGTGAGATGGTTCATATGGAAAAATCCAGTTAAATTTTTAAATGTAATTAATTTTTGAGAAAATCTTAACCAGTAAGAATACCTAGAATTTGGTGGAAGAAACAAATTAAAATAAGGATTGTAACAGGATGTATAATAAGGCAACCAGAATGATTAGATAGAAAAGAAATATATTAATGTGATTATTATTTTTAGGAATATATAAATATATATTTTTTCTCAATATTCCTAAAAAAAATAATCAAAAATAAACAATCAAAACAATAAGAATTGTATTAACTCAATGTTTGCAGAAGAGGATATTTTGGGAAAAGAGGAAAAACTAAAACCATTATGTGGATTATGGATTATAAAAATCAATTGTTATTGTTTTACAAATGTAACCCAGACCACACACACCAATTATTAAGTGATTTATGTTTTTAAAAAAATCAATAAAATATATTACAAAAAGAGAGAGAGAGTCGGAAGATGGTGCCTTTTTATTTCCCTCTTGACACCTTTCCTTTCCCTCCCCCTCCTCCTAGTTTTCTACTACTTTTTTGAATTTCTCTTTATATTTTATATTTTGATAAACCAATAAAAACTATTACTGGAAAAAGGCTGACAGTGTTCGTTGTATACAAATCTTGCAACCATCCTTGAATTAAAACATTCTAATCAAAATGAAAACTAAAAAAAAAAAGCTTTTTTCAGACTGCCTGGAAAACACAGAAAATGATCTAGAAATGTTTAAAACAAGAGATGGGAAAAAAAATCCAATTTTGTATAATTACATAGCTCAATCTCTAAATGTATTTATACAAAGATACTGTGTCAAAGTAGTTTGCTGAATAAGCCACAATAATTAATTTGCATATTATTCTAAAGTATATGCAGGTTCAAGTTTTACATGCAACAGAGCAGGGCTTTTCAACCAGTGGTATGGGTACCACCTGTGGTACATTGGGACCTGGCAGGTGGTACACGAACATCCTAGAAAAGTGATAACGAGGGAGAAGAATGAGCTGAACCAGTGGCAGCACCACACAAGCCTGAGCGAGAGATGGCTGGAACTGCAGGACTGTCAGGGCTCAGCGGAAGAGCCAGGATCAGCGCCAGGCTCCAGCTGGAACTTGGCACTGATCCTGGTGCTTCTGCTAAGCCCAGAAGAAGCGCCGATCAGCTGGAATGTTGCAGCCTCTCCAGGGTTTTGTGATTTACATTCAGATGCTTGGCAACTGATTCATATTTATGACGGTCAGTGTCCCAGGGTCATGTGAAGTGACCAAAACCTGCTGCAACCACCCAGCAGAGGGGGAAAAAAACCAAACACCCCCTCAACCCATCCTCGCTGCCTATCCTCAACCAAAATGCTCACAACAATGGAAACCTCAGACAGGAGGAAGAGCACCGCTGGGTGGGCAGGCAGGTGTCTTGCTTGGCTGTGGCTTGGGGGCACTTTTTCAGTGTCATTGTAAGTCACTAAGCAAACTGTTGTAAGTCGAGGACTTCCTGTACTTTATCACTTTTTTCCTTTTTTTTTTTGGGTAATCAAGTTTTTGACACCTTGCTAGGCGACTGGTGGTACTCGGATATTGCCATATCCTAAAAGTGGTACAATGGGTGAAAAGGTTGAAAAGCCCAGCTGGACTTCACAGGATAACAGCATCAGGTGGACAATCAGAAAAGCTTTTAATTTTGACAGCTGCCAGCCTAGAAAAAGTTTTCCCCAGTATTTTACGTTTGATAAATTTGTTTCATTTTTGTTGTTTGCATCAGGTTGGTAGAAGCAGTACCTTAGGAACAGATATAATCTTAGACATAATCGCACAACTAGAATTACTGTTTGAAAATATTTAAGCAGGAAATATGTGGTCACATTTCTTGCCACCAGATGTATCTATTTTGATAACAGCCCCTCACATAACAAATTACAAGGTGTGGTGAATGAATTTCTATAACTCTAAATCAGTGGTTCTCAACCTGTGGGTCGCGACCCCTTTGGGGGTCGAACGACCATTTCACAGGGATCACCTAAGACCAGGGCTTTTTTTCTCATAAAACACTCAAAACTGGGTTCCGGCACCTTTTTTTGATGGATTTTTTTCAACTTTTCCATGAGCTGCGCTACACCCTCTATTCTATTGGCTTTCGAAAGCCAATAGAATAGACTCTATTGCAGTGGTTCTCAACCTTTCTAATGCCGCGACCCCTTAATACAGGTCCTCATGTTGTGGTGACCCCCAACCATAAAATTATTTTCGTTGCTACTTCATAACTGTATTTTTGCTACTGTTTGGAATCGTAATGTAAATATCTGATATGCAGGGTGTATTTTCATTGTTACGAATTGAACATAATGAAAGCATAGTGATGAATTACAAAAACAATATAGCAATGCTCCCTGGAGAAGCTTACTCTTCCTTGCTCAAAAATGTTGGGAGGGAGGGAAGGGGAAGGAAGGAAGGAAGATTGAAGGGGAAAGGAAGGAGATGGAGAAGAAAGGAGATTGAAGGGGAAAGGAAGGAAGGAAGGAAGGAAGGAGAAAGATTGAAGTGGAAGGGAGGGAGATGGAAGGAAGATTGAAGGGGAAAGGAAGGAGATGGAGAAGGAAGGAGATTGAAGGAGAAAGGAAGGAAGGAAGGAAGATTGAAGGGGAAAGGAAGGAGATTGAAGGGGAAAGGAAGGAAGGAAGGAAGGAGAAAGAGATTGAAGGGGAAGGGATGGAGATGGAAGGAAGGAAGATTGAAGGGGAAAGGAAGAAGATGGAAAAGGAAGGAGATTGAAGGAGGAAGGAAGGAGAGATTGAAGGGGAAGGGATGGAGATGGAGATGGAAGGAAGGAAGATTGAAGGGGAAAGGAAGGAGATGGAGAAGGAAGGAGATTAAAGGGAAAAGAAGGAAGGAGAGATTGAAGGGGAAGGGAAGGAGATGGATGGATGGAAGGAAGGAAGGAAGAAAGGAAGGAAAGAAGGAAGGATCTTTGGAGTCATGTTTTTCCAGATGGTGATGAACTGCAACTCCCAGCATTCCCCACTCTTCCACAGTGCTTTTTAGGGCTGCTGGGGATGGTAGTCTGGAGCCCCCCATCCTCATCCCGGCACCTCTTGCCCCATCCTCATCCCAGCTGCCCCCCCGAGGCCCGGAGCCTGGCAAGCCGGGAAGGAGCCGCTCCTGCCCTCCAGACCCAGGGCCACGCCGGGTACCAGAGGGCCGAGGTGGCCTCTGACTGTGAGGGAGGTGGGCCGGATGGCGCGGGGGAAAGCTTTGGCATGAAGGGCAGCTGGGGCGGCCTCCAACGGTGAGGGAGGTGGGCCGGGTGGCGCGGGGGGAAGCTCCTGTGTGGAGGGCGGCCGGGAGCGGAGTGCAGCTGGGCAAACCAGGAGGCGTGGGGACCGGCTCAGCGCTGCAGCTCAGCTTAGCCAGCAGCGGCGGCAGCGGTGGAGCAGCCGAGCAGCAGTGCCAGCAGCAGTCCACGCCCGGCTCGGCTCAGACCAGCCACCCCTGCCCCCATACCCCCGCCTGCAGCTGCCTCGCCTGACCCGCCGCTCACCCCACACAGCCCCTCCATGTAGAGTGGGCCCGCAGCTCCCACAGCACCAACTGCACACCACACTGAAGGCACAGAGCTTGCGGTTGCTGAGCCAGATGCCAGTGCAGGGAGGTGGGAGGGTGTGGGCTGCGGGCAGGCCAAGGCTGCGGCAAGCATCGTGGGCCAGGCGCTCCAGGGTGGCCATGTAGGCACACAGGGTGAGGCAGGGGCAGTGCAGGTCCTGCACCACCTCCGCCGCCACCTTTCCCGTGCAGCCCCACTTGTCAAGCAGGCACCATGGCTCCCATAGCAGCCGCCGCAATGCACACTAATGGCGCATGAGGTGAGCACAAGGCAGGCAAGCATATGTTTTCCATGCTTCAGTGCCAGGCTCTCCATGCTTCAGCGCAACCCTGGAGAGCCTGCCTGACACGGGTGAGCACGAGGCAGGAGTCCACATGGACTCCACTTTTTCGGCAGGGCAGAATTAAGTGCTGCTCCCCACCTCCCACCCCGGTCCTCTTTTACTTACAAGTAGGAGAAGGCGTAGTTGCTCAGCAGGGAGAGGTGAAAAGTTCCTGCAAACTTGCCTTTGCTACAGACAACCTGCATGTGCAACGTTTGCGGGCTGGGTCTTTTGGCGCGGTCAGCAGTGCAGAGACAGCCATTAATGACCAGGTCTGAACAATTCCTATTGGCTTTCGAAAGCTCCCCGTTCGCTGTTCCCTAGTCTATGTGCACGCAGTCGTTTAGGATTACTACATACTTCCCCATCTGATTTAACTACGTTTATTAGCCCTGAAGAGACCCAAAAGTTCTTCACGGAGTTATAGACTTTTTTTTTTGCAGCAAACCGAAAAGATACAACACGTATTATTCAAACTTGCAAATTCTCTGCAGGCTTACCAAGACCAGAAGCAAATGGGGCTACCTTTGAAAAACGTTCGGAGACTTCAGGTAATGCAGAATGCAGCCACGCGAGCAGTGTTGGGCTTGCCCAGAAATGCCCACATTTCGGCATCACTCCGCGAGCTGCATTGGCTGCCAATTGGTCTCCGAACCCAATTCAAAGTGTTGGTTATGACCTATAAAGCCCTACATGGCATCGGACCAGGTTACTTACGGGACCGTCTGCTGCCCCATGAATCCCAGCGGCCAGTTAGGGCCCACAGAGTCGGCCTTCTCCAGGTCCCGTCAGCCAGACAGTGTTGCCTGGCAGGGCCTAGGGGAAGAGCCTTCTCTGTTGCGGCCCCAGCCCTCTGGAACCAACTTCCCCCGGAGATCCGTGTCGCCCCCACCCTCTCCGCCTTTCGTAAATTACTCAAAACACACCTCTGCCGGCAGGCCTGGGGTAGTTAACATCTTGCCCCAAGCCAGTGTATGTCTGTATGTATGCTGAATGATTGGTTTTTTTAAAAAATTAAGAGGTTTTATATTTACATGTATTTTTATATGTTGATTTCTACTATGTTGTGAGCCGCCCTGAGTTCTCCGGAATAGGGCGGCATAGAAATCGAATAAATAATAATAACAACAACAACAACAACAACAATAATAATAATAATAATAATAATAATAATAATAATAATAATAATAATAATAATAATGTCATGGAAACAAAGTCCTGTAGACTTTCTTTCCATGTATGAATACAAAAAGATCACGGGTGCGGAAAAGCATAGCCTTCCTCACCCCCTCTTCGTTTGTTTCTCGTTAGAACTCCTGAGCATGAAACATTGCTTAAGAAGACCAATTTAACAACTGTCAATCTCCTCCTCTACCGCCGATAGCAAACTCATCAACTACCGTAGTCCCAACTCCTGCCCCATTGAAAAAGACGAAACTGACATAGGCCCACGGCCCTATCACGTCCACTTAACAGATCTCACGTTACCTACGTCATCTCCGCCCGGCCTCCTTTAGGGAATCTGTTCCTCCCCTCCCTCTTGGTTTTTTGGGCGGCGCTTCGGAATGCCGAAACATCAGCAGCCAACGGCGTGTCGCGTGACCATCCGTCGAATGACGTAGGAGGAAGAAGACGCCATTAGGAAGGAGGCTGAGCGAGACGCCTCGGTGCGGGAGGAGGGTGGCTAGGGATTTTTTCCTCTCTCTCTCTCTCTCTCTCCCCCCACCTTTCGTCTCTCCTTCTCTGGTTTGCTTCCCCCTCGCAGTCTTCTTCCGCGCGGCCTCCTCTTCTTTTTTTTCTCCCCGCTCGCTCCCCTTTTACGGTTATCTTGGACTCTGCTCAGCGCCCCGTATCAAAGCGGAGCGGGGTTCGGCGGTTTGCCGATGTGAGGCCGCGGGAGCGGCGGTCACTTCGCTGCGGATGGCGACGGCAGCGGCCACTTCTGGCGCGGGAGGCGGCGGCGGCGCTATTGCCGCCGCCGCTGCTGCTGGCGGGCGAAGTTTCTCTTTCAAGGTGGTCCTGCTCGGGGAAGGCTGCGTGGGAAAGACTTCTCTGGTACTCCGTTACTGTGAGAACAAGTTCAATGACAAGCATATCACCACTCTGCAGGTAGGCCCGGGAGGCAGCAGAAGGCCGCTCGCCGGCTTCGGCAGGGGTGAAATTCGGCTTACTTCTTAAGATGGGCTTGTTTCTCCTATCGCACTGAGTCCTTTTGAGGAGGGGGCGAGGTTGGGCCCCCGAGCTGTTTTTTCCCCCCCACCTAACCTGAACAGCGAGAGAATGAAGCTCGAGGTTTCCAGCCCGGACCGCGCACTCTTTAGAAAAGTAGCCATTAATGTTTATCAAATCCACCTTTTATTGGAGTTGAATAAAAATGACTGTGTCAGACAACATGGAAACACAAAAGAGGTAGTACCGTAGAAAAGCTGAAAAAAATAGGTACCATCTGTTCTAGTTTAGAAATGCTGTAGTAAACTGGCTCTGCTATTTCTCTGGAATTTGAACACATTGGGTATTTTAATGAATGCATGAACCGAAGCCTGCTCAATGTACTGTTTTTCACTCCCTAGTATTAAGTTTCATAAATATATCCCTGTGAATCGTTTTACTACTGTAGAAGCCCAAACTTGAGAAGGACAATATCATTAAAATAATTGTCCCGTAGAGTTTTGCAAACTGATCTTTCTGAAACTTTATAATTTTGGAATTAAGATAGAAATGATAGGTATTGAGAATAGAACTAAAATGAAGTGGCTGTGTGGCCTTGCTGTGCAGAAATACAGTATTCAGTGCAATAGCAGGAAATAATAAAATGTTATGGTAATTGCAGAAATCTCTAGGCAGCTTGATTTATTATAATTTTTTTCTTTCAAGAATTTCACATGATCATTAGATATTCTGAATGAAAATAATTCTCATACCCTCTTTTTTAAAAAAAAGTTTATCCATTTACCTTCTGCTGACCTCTTTACGAATTAATTAATAAATATTTGATTTATATGTAGTAAAATCTTGAATGGTTCGGTAATTTGAAACTCTTGTTGCTACAGTTCATTTGCTTTGCGCATACTCTTTAGAGAATAGTGATGGAACATGTTGTCAGATCCAGTGTTCAGTCACATGCAGAGCTGAAATAGACTCTGAATAATTCAGATTATAGAAGGATATATTTGTAATGATGTCTGTCCAAGGATTCAAATAAGACCACTGTTTAAAGCAGACATGTCAAACTCACGACGTCACATGACATCGTGCAACGTATTGGAGCTTTTTTGCCGTTGCCAGCAATGGAGTGGGCGCGGCTCCGGTATGATGAAACCCGGCAGTTTGACACCCCTGGTTTAAAGGAAGCTGAGTTATTACTTACCACTTCCATCAGTAAACTTGATTAAGATTAACTTCCACTTTCAGCTATTAGGGTCCATGTGATTCTTCAAAGTAATAGACTTCTTCCATACCAAAATTCTGTGTCCTGTCTAAATGTTTGTTTAAGATGGCATTAAAGATAATTATACTGAGTTTATGAATTGCAATACAGTACAGCATTGCTGATCTTTTTGCTTTGTAAAGCAAACATGCAAGAGAGAATATATTCCATCTTTGCAAGCCAAGCAATTATTTTCGTCTACAGTATAGAAAAACACTATTCCCATTATACTGTTCATTGATAAATCACAAGTTTATTTTCTTACTAGTATATATAGAATATCAGTATTTTTTTAATACAAAGTTTAGACAAATCTGCTAGACTTGTTAGGTGGATTCTTGGGATTTCCCTTTTATCACTATTAGTTCAGTGAATAAAAAATTTGTGCACTTGGATGTTAAGATTGTTCTCTCTTGCAAATGACCACTATAATGGGAAGCACTGCAAACTAGCAGTCTGCAACTAAGAATTAGGTACTGGAAGGCAATGCATGCTGGATATGATAGTTAAGGACTTTTTTCAAAATTAAGTGTCAGTTCACAATTGCTAATTGTAACTTCCTCTAAAGATTACATTTGTTGTTATTCAACTTTTTAACATCCTGCTCTTTCTCAAAGAAGCCCCAGGAGACTTACATAATTCTTTGTTTCCATTCCACACCAGTTTTATTGCAACACTCCTATAAGACAAATTATGTCTTAAAGCAGTCAATTCTATTGTTTTAAAAAAACTACTGCAATATAATCTGAAATGCAGTTTCCTACAATTCTGTAAATCTAAATTGTTTCATACAGTGATTCATTAACCTGCTATGAAATTTGAAATGCAGATAGTGTTCAACTTACAACAGTTCATTTAGTGACTATTTGAAGTTACAATGGCACTGTACAAATGACTGTTTTTCACACTTATAACTCTTGCAGCATCCCTATGGTCACATGATTAAAATTCAGATGTTTGACAACTGGTTCATGTACATGATGGTTATGATCAGCTTTTTTGACTTTCTGACAAGCAAAGTCAATGGGGAAGCCAGATTCACCTAACAGTAGTGTTACTAATTTAACAACTGTAGTGATTCACTTAACAACTGGCAAGAAAGGTTGTAAAATAGGGCAAAATTCACCTAACTGTTTCACTTAGCAATAGAAATTTGGGGCTCATTTGTGATTATAAACTGAGGACTACCTATAATATGCTTAATGTAAATTGAGAGTAAATAAATGAAAGGACCACTTTGATAAGATTCAATGTAGTGATGATTGAAATGAAGTTCATTTCTTAGATTTAACATGTTATTCTACATTTTTTGAAGTGCCATCTAGAACATATTACAACAGATTTCTCTGAGTTGCTTTATTATAAACTGAAAACAGATAAAAAGTACATCTTTATTCATTTAAATGCCTCAGACCAATGCTGGGTTGCAAGCATTTGTCTTCTGGTGTTAAAGCAAGAAAAGAGAACGGGGTTGGTAGATCTCATAATTAAATGTTTTTCAAACAGTAATTAACTTACAGTGTTACATGTCTGTTTTCTGCCATTCATTTTATTGTTGGTTTGACATCAGTGTTGGGAAAGGCAGTGGAGTCTCATCGTTGAGGAAATACCTTCATTCATGCTCCTTTCTGAAATAATATGAACCTTATCTTAATACTTTGTCCCAAATCAAGCTATTGTCTGATTAAATTGGATTTAATTAGGCAGCCAGTTTTCATATCTTACAAAATCTGGTTCAGAATGTTAAACTAATGAAACATTTTCCAGTTCTAAAATATTAGCAGTTTATTCAAAGTTTGCTTTATTACTGCATAAATATGTATTTTGTATACATTAATGTGTTAAACTATATATTTTGCTGAATATAAAAATTTACTTATATCATCAGCTGACTCAAGGTAGTATATCAAACCAGTTAAAACACAATGTAACAATAAAAGAACCAAAAATAATATGGTTAAGTTTATAGTGGGAATAAAAATATAAAGAAGCATCTTCCCATTTATGATGTGCAGAACTTTAGATATGATCTCCAAAATGTTATTTCGAATAGAAACAGCAACACCTTAAAGCAGACATGTCAAACACAAGGCCCGGGGGCTGGATGCAGCCCGCGAAGCCATCCTGGAAACAGTGAGGGAACGGCCCCTGCTGCCTTGGCCCAGGCCAGCCGGGAGCCAATGTACAATTTTGTAGGGGCCATCTATACTGAAACACATTCAGTCTTAGCTCCACAAGGCTATCTAGAAACAGCAAGGAACCATCCTCTGCTGTGTTGGCCCCGCCCCCTGGGTGCATGCTGGGGAGGTGTCACCCTTTGTGAGGAATGAAAAAATGGAGCATGCCTTGGTGCTTGCCCCGGTCCCACCCCCTTCTGCCAGAGACCCTCAGATCTGTCCCACTCCTGCCCAGGCCCCACAGGCACCCTTGACGCGAATGATGTAGAGCTGGCCATGCCCACCCAGTAGGCCATACCCATTCCATCCATGCCCACCCAGTAGGCCGCCCCCCGCCCTCCCGAGGGCAACCGCAATGCTGATGCGGCCCTCAATGAAATTGAGTTTGACACCCCTGCCTTAAAGCAACTGCATCTTTTTGTGAGACTGGGAGCTTGAAGGCAATTGTGCAATATTAGAAAAGGGTGAGATGCTTTAAGCTGCTGCAGATAGTGTTTTACTTGTTTTCTTCATACTTTAAGGCATCTTTTGGAGTTTGAGTCCAATATGTAGCACAATCCTGTTCTTCACTGAAAGAAAGGTTTTATTCATTAGCCTTTATTTCTTTTCTGTTATCTAAAATAAGAAGTACAAAATAGAGTTTGCAACACCATTACATGCATCAAGACAACAATAACTCTTTCGAGTGTTGAAATTTCTTGAAACGTTTCTCTGAACTAATCAATAATTTTTCAAAAAACAGAAAATTTAATTGCCTACTTATTAATATTGTTCACCACAGACCTTCATTTCAACAATGGCCTTTTATGTAAATAACATTTGCAAAGTGAAGAAAAGAAATAAAAAGTCATTAGTCAAAACTATAATATTGAAATAAATTGAAGGAATTGATAAATCTGATCAGTTAAGAGGAAAATATAAGTAACTAGTTTAACACCATTCAAATCTATTTTTTTTATTCTTGCAAAACATATATTAGTCCTATTTTCATATGTTAGTTAAAAGGATCTCAGGTGCTTGTTTTGTTTTTATATTTACAAAACTCATTGAAATATATTATTTGTATGAATTGGTGAAATCTGGGTATTAATTTTATGGGTGTTTTTCCACTTGCAGGCATCTTTTCTAACCAAGAAGCTAAATATTGGAGGAAAGAGAGTAAACCTTGCAATATGGGTAAGTGGTATAATCATGTTGCTATGATACTGCATTTAAATATCAAACTTTACTTAGCAAAATAATTTACTTTGAATAGATTAAATGAGATCAGTATTTTTGTATCACGCAGGACACAGCTGGACAAGAAAGGTTTCATGCACTAGGTCCTATTTATTACAGAGACTCTAATGGAGCTATTTTAGTTTATGATATAACAGATGAAGATTCTTTTCAAAAGGTAACTATACCATTTCCCTGTAACAAATAAGCACACAGCAAGTACATTTTTTTTCCAAATTAAATTTCACTCTTATATTTTAGAAATAACCTGGTAGATAAACTTATCTTATTATACTGTGGGCTTGGGTTGAATAAACAGTGGTATCTAAATGGGCTTATACCCTGAAGGAATAGCATTAACTAGTGAAATAGTGCTCCTGGATTTCACTGCATGATTCTGAATGCAGTGCTGAAGGTTGCTGTCAGCGCTGCTAATATTGAATATTCTTGCTTTGACAAAATATGCAGAACTGTCTGGTACTTTTAGAGTTAATTCAGAGGAGAAGGGGAGAGGAGAGAAAAGTGCCCTCCAGGTTAATTAGAAGATGTGAACCATGACCCCAAAATAGGGGAGGGGAAATGCCTGGAATGTTATGCGCAAAGAAAGGGAAATTCAGATCTTGGCATCCGTAACATTAATAAAGGCTTTTTAGGTTAAAAAATGCCTGAAAGTTCTTTGAAGTGTTTCATTAATCAGACACATGACAGTTGCATTGGAGAAAAGGTGCAAAGGAAATCCCATTTTATAAATAAAGTAGGCCTATGTGTCAATAATTGATCTAAAAGCATTTTTTTAATGTACAATTCAGAAGTAAGTTCCATTAAATTAAATTCAGTAGGATTTACTTTCAAGAAGTTACAGGATTGCAGTTTGTGTGAAGACAATGAAAAGAGACTGGGATTTATTACTAGAAAATTTTCAAATAACTTTTTAAAAAACTTAAAAATTATAATTTTGAAATAAATTTTCTTGTCACTTTCATAGGTAAAAAACTGGGTAAAGGAATTAAGAAAAATGTTGGGAAATGAAATTTGCCTATGCATAGTTGGTAAGATTTGGGTTTTTACATCTTATTAAATGACTAAGAAATTTTGTTCAATTTTAGTGGAATTTTGCATTTAGGTGATTGCATAAAGCCTATAATTGCTTTTTAAAAACCCTTTTAATTTTGGTAATGGTTGGCTTGAGTAAGAAAAATATTATTTCAGGATTGTAAAAGTAAAAAGAAGGAAAAAATAGAAAGCAGAATGCCAGTAGCAAGAATGTGAGAAAGTTTTCTTGAGAAATTTCTGAATGTGTTTAATTCTTATTAGAGCCCATGTAGTTCTAGACAAGATAGCCTTTTTGAACAAATCAGTATAAAACTGCTTTAGAAACAAGATCAAAACTATACAAATTACTTGCCATTTTGGGAAGTGCTTTGGGATCTCAAATTAAGTTTAGCTGCAACTTATCTGTTTGAAATAACCACAGCTTCCTATGTAATTACACAAGTAAACATGTTTTTTAGAGATTAGCCAAAGATTTCAGGATGGACCAGGATTCTATCATGCGCTTTAATATTTTCATGGTAAAGAATTACAAAAAATGTCTGAGCGTATTGCTCTATATTCTTGCTGCTTAATTCATAGCTTGACAATGTGAAGTTGACTTTGATCATTAATTCTGGATACCTGAATGGATATAGATGTAGAAAAGTAAATGCCGCTCATGCCTAGAAACAATGAAGACTAGAAGCCAGTTAGAAAGATATTGTTGATGTTGAATAGTTTGTATCTTTCTGATTTATTTTGGATATTAAGGAAATCTGAATTCTTGACAGGTAACAAGATAGATTTGGAGAAGGAAAGACATGTGTCTATTCAAGAAGCAGAATCGTAAGTTTTTGACTGTTAATTTTAATACTACATTAAAGATGCCATCACTTATATAGAGCATACAGGTAATCTTCATTTAGCAACTGCTTGGACAGCAACCGATTGCAGTTGCAACAATCTCTTTCACATGTGCATCATACACAATCAGTAACCTGTTGCCCCATGCCTGAAAGCCCATTTCTTTTACTGTATATTCCCCATTGAGTGCCTGATGACTGTCTTATAGTCCCTTCCTCACCAAAGAATATAAATACAAGCATCAGTTCTGCTAATTACCCCGGCGCTGGAGTGACTATTCAAAAGGATTCAAGAGTGGGTGAAAAAGCTATAAGAATTGTCCTTTTGTCCAGGTTCTTCATGAGTTGAGTTCTGGAAATCTTCCCCACTGTTCGGCCTTATCTGGCTGTTTGTGCTTGTATCCTTCGGACAATAGATGCATCTCGCTTATTTTGGTCATGTCATGTGGGGAAATTCACTTATGTTAGGAACAGTTAACAGTAAAAAGGAAGTCAATCCAAAGAACAGGATGGCTGGACACCATCAAAGCTGACACCAGTCAGAGCATAGAACAATTCAAAGTAGTGCAAGATTGGCAGATGTAGGGAGACCTGGCTCATAGAATTGCCAAGATTTGGACATAACTGAATGGATAACATCATCAACAACATCATTATCCTTCTCTTCCTCCTTCTGACACTGTAAAGCAAAGGAGAGGAAAGTGAAGTAAACTTGTAAGGCCAATCATGGTCATGTGATTTTTCACTTAGTGACTGCTTTGCTTAACAATGAATTGCCAGTCCCAATTATGTTTGGTAAATTAGGACTGCCTGTATACACATTTAAATTAGGAAGTATTAAAACATTCTATGCAATTAGTGTAACTTAAAATCTACCTTTTCTGCCTCAATTCTGCTGTCACTTAATGTTATTTTCCTAGCTAATTTTAAATTGTCTGTATCCAGATCCAAATATTTTATTACGATCAATGACCAGCTGTAACTATGATTCAGTCATAATATTACAGAGAGGAAAAGGCAATGGGATATTTTTTCTGTGCGTTAAATGTATTCAAATTTACATGGTCTGTATAATTTGCTTATAACATAGAAAATGCATGCAATTTTCAGTCACAAGGTAAGTTTTTTCTTGCAGATATGCAGAATCAGTGGGAGCAAAACACTATCATACATCTGCCAAACAGAACAAAGGAATAGAAGAACTCTTTCTTGATCTGTGTAAACGTAGGTTTATCTAACATATGGGTTGATGTTTCTGTTATGAAAGCTAATGCCTCCTCAATGATGAGCTATTGTTTTATAGCCAGTTTCATTTGCACTAGATTTAAGCTATGTAAGACAATTTGCATTATGAATTTCTAATTTTTTATTTAACATTCTTAACATAAACAATTAACAAAACAATCTTTAAACTTAAGGAAAAAAATGAATAGAAACCAAAACTCAAAGAGAAAAAATAGAAAAGAAACAACATCCAAACTAAGAATGAAAGAAAAAAAAATACCTTAGATTTTATACTTAACAATAGTCACTCATTACTAATAAGTGCACTATTGTAAATACACTACAAAACATTATCATAAAACATCACAAACTCTCTGCCATAGTAAACACATATTGTTACATCCTTTGGTTAGTAAAAAATATTGCCTTTTCCAAACAGACAGATCACACATTTCTGACAACCATTCCTTAACATTTGGAATAATACCACATTTCCAGTTTGCCAATAAGATACTTTTAGCCATTTCCCATTCTTGATATAACCATAATTCCTGATCATTAATCAAATTCCAAAGCCTTGGTATATAGTTCAACATCACACTCACCGTTAACATTTAAACATTTTCCCTACCTATACATTACCCCAATAAGATACCAAATTATCACATGACCATGTGATATAGAACAGCAGTTTTTCATATTAAAATTATGTAATTTTAGTTAAGCACAATAGTGCAGAATCTCCTGTCCACATTAGTATTGCTCTGAATATTTTCAAATATAATCGGATGTCATTGAATGTTAAAATGATATTACTGTTTAAAATTGAGCTACAACATTTATAAACTATTTAACTTAAAATACACACACTCACACAAAATATTTTAAGGACATAGATAAATAGTTCCTTGCTTAACTGTTGAATATTTCTATCTTCAGCAAAATGCATGTGCATTGTTAAGATTTTGGAGGTACTGTATATTAATATCATTGGTAATGCTATTTTGACTTACTAAGAATTTCATACAGAATTATAAAATAATGTAGCTAATTTTTTTTAGACCAGAACAATGTATAGAGGGAGCTACTGTGTTTCCCTGAAAATAAGACCGTCTTATATATTTTTTACCTCCAAAAGAGGCACCGGGTCTTATTTCTGGGGGATGTCTTTTCCATGGTCTCATCTCGCGATGGCGGTACCAGCCAACCAGCCCATTTCTTCTGCAGCCGAAGGAAATGCCTGGAGCTCCGGATTGATGTGCACAGCGCCTTTTGGCCTGCATTTCGCCATCAGAGGCCTTCCGGAAAGGCCTCTGCAGCTGACAACCAAGCTATGGATTGAATCTAGTTTGGTTCTCGGCTGTAGAGGCCTTTCTGGAAAGCCTCTGATGGCGAAATACAGGCTGGGGGAGCTGCAGAAGAAGTGGGCCGGCAAGGAGAGGCAGGTGTCAATTCATGGGAGGCCTGGCTACAACAGTAAGTGGGTGTGGAGCAGCTCCACCCCCCTCCACCCCCAGCTTGATTTTTAGGCATGTGCCTTGCCCAAAAACTAGGGCTTATTTTTGGGGTAGGGCTTATATTAGGGCCATTGGAGCTGTGAGTTCCGCCACCTGTCTATTGGACCCGTGCCCCTCCTGGCTGGTTTCGGCCAGCAGGGAGGTGACGCGGGGCTGGGTTCAGGAGATTGTTAACACCTCTTTGAGGGAGGGGTCCTTTCTGGCTCCCTGCAAGGAGGCAATTGTGCGCCCCCTCCTCAAGAAGCCTTCCCTGGACCCAGCTGTATTAAACAACTACCGTCCTGTCTCCAATCTTCCCTTTATAGGGAAGGTTGTTGAGAAGGTGGTGTCACTCCAGCTCCAACGGTCCTTGGATGAGGCCGATTATCTGGGCCCTCAACAGTCAGGATTCAGGCTTGGCTACTCCACGGAAACTGCTTTGGTCGCGCTGACGGATGATCTCTGGCGGACCTGGGATAGGGGATTTTCCACTATCCTGGTGCTACTTGACCTCTCAGCGGCTTTCGATACCATCGACCATGGTATCCTTCTGCACTGACTGGAGGGGTTGGGGGCACTGTTTTGCAGTGGTTCACCTCCTACCTCACTGGTCGGTCGCAGTCGGTGTTGGCGGGGGGTCAGAGGTCGACCCCTAGGTTCCTCCCTTGTGGGGTCCTTCAGGGATCGGTCCTCTCCCCTCTGCTGTTTAATATCTACATGAAACCGCTGGGTGAGATCATCCGACAACACGGAGTGAGATATCATCAGTATGCTGATGATACCCAGCTTTACATCTCCACCCCGTGTCATTTTAGTGAAGCAGCGGAAGTGATGTGCCGATGTCTGGAGGCTGTTAGGGTTTGGATGGGTGCCAACAGGCTCAAACTCAACCCCGACAAGACGGAGTGGCTATGGGTTTTGCCCCCCCCAAAGATAATTCAATCTATCCGTCCATCAGCCTGGGGGGGGGAGCTTTTGACCCCCTCGGAGAAGGTCCGCAACTTGGGCGTTCTCCTCGATCCACAGCTAAATTTGGAATATCATCTTTCGGCTGTGGCGAGGAGGACATTTGCCCAGGTTCGCCTGGTGCACCAGTTGCGGCCCTATTTGGAGCGGGAGTCTCTTCTCACAGTCACTCATGCCCTTATCACCTCGAGGCTCGACTACTGCAATGGTCTCTACATGGGGCTACCTTTGAAAAATGTTCGGAGACTTCAGGTAATGCAGAATGCAGCCGCGCGAGCAATGTTGGGCTTGCCCAGAAATGCCCACATTTCGGCATCACTCCGCGAGCTGCATTGGCTGCCAATTGGTCTCCGAACCCAATTCAAAGTGTTGGTTATGACCTATAAAGCCCTACATGGCATCGGACCAGGTTATTTACGGAACCGTCTGCTGCCTCATGAATCCCAGCGGCCGGTTAGGGCCCACAGAGTCGGCCTTCTCCAGGTCCCGTCAGCCAGACAGTGTCGCCTGGCGGGGCCTAGGGGAAGAGCCTTCTCTGTTGCGGCCCCGGCCCTCTGGAACCAACTTCCCCCGGAGATCCGTGTCACCCCCACCCTCTCCGCCTTTCGTAGACTGCTTAAAACATACCTTTGCTGGCAGGCTTGGGGCAGCTAACATCTTGCCCCTACTCAGTGTGTGTTTGTGTGTATGTTTGTGGAATGATTGTTTTTTTTTCCTTTTTAACTTAGGGGTTTTTATATTCATGTATTTTATTGCTGATTTCTATTATGTTGTGAGCCGCCCTGAGTTCTCCGGAATAGGGTGGCATAGAAGTCAAATTAAATAAATAAATAAAATCAAGCCAGGGCTTATTTTCGGGGTAGGGCTTTCAGGGGAACACTGTAGTATTTTGTTTTGCAACCTGTCATCATTTTGTTTACTATTTCTGCTCCTGTATTTAAGTCAGTTAGGGCAGTACATTTGGTAGCTACTAAGGGAGGTACTTAGGGGCTTATCAGTAATTGGAGGTATTCCAATGTCTGTTCCTGTTCAAGATTATATTTATAGGATTAATGATCTTATCCCAGTGGCATAATTTTCCTATTTTTGTCTGTTTTCTGCAGTAATACAGGATGAGGACGATAATAGATTGAGCAGTAATTGTGAGAAAGACAATTGTAGATCAGAAATGGCACTGCTTATTAAAGCTCATAATTTGTAGCATGAAGCCATGCTTCCAGTAGTATGTGCTTTGATTCCTGGCTGCTAGATCCATCCTGGAACATGTGTTGGATAATATATAGAGAGGCAGGAATAGCAGGTCTACTAAAAGATGAACAAATAATATAAGCCTAACTTGCTAAATTGGTGCTTGGCAAGTGTGATATACTTTAAGATATAACCTCTTAATTCCATACGAGAAGAAGGTGATCCAATTTCTGCTTATTTCTACTGAAAGGTTAAACTTAATGCCTGATATATAAAAATAAGACAGAAAAAAATACATGTGACAGTAACGTGGGGCTTCAAAATACAGTTCTACAGAAATTAAATCTTGTTAAATAATTGGATGAATGTGCATATAAGTTCACATCTTAAAAGTGTTATAACTGACAGGTAGCCTTTGTTACAACAAGCATTTCAAAAGAATGGCAAGGATGAGATGTTGGCAATGCTGATATTTAAATTATAATACATTTTTATGGACTAGAAGGAAAAGGATTTCCTTCTGATCTCCTTCCAGATTCCTGGATTGAAGTCATAATCATAGGTCCTGCAGTTGTTCATTCTTATTTTGCAGTAACCATATAGGAAGATGTGCCAGGGAAATTGAAGACTATTGCTTATTACTAATACCGTGCATGCAATTTATTAGCCGCATCAGAGTTCAAGAATACAGAAAAATGGTAGTACCTGTCAGCTAATGGGCTGCTGTAGAATAATCTGGGATGGTAATAACTGAAATAGAATGATTACAATCTGAAAAGTGATAAGCTCTCTGTAGCAGTGACATATTCAAATTGATTTGAATAATTATCTTTGCTATCGTATTTGATTCTTTGGAGACAATTTGTCTCTAATTTTAGTTCAGTAATACACATGGGTTTCAGATAATATTGGGTATTTAAATTAGGTTCTGTTTGTAAATTAACTTATAAGTAGTATGTGTATTTAAAGATTTTTTTTACAAAACTTGCATATGTTACATTTGTATAAAATACAATTTGCTTTTTTGTTCAATGATTAGAAATTCTCTAATACAATATTTTTGTATTGTAGGAATGATAGAAACTGCGCAAGTTGATGAGAGAGCACGAGGCAATGGTTCTAGTCAATCAGGAGTTGCAAGGCGGGGAGTACAAATAATTGATGATGAGCCAGCAGCTCAGAGTAGTGGAGGTTGCTGCTCCTCTGGATAATTGTACAAGAGACTGTGCTCCTTGCCCTTTAGTGAAGACTGCCACATTCAGAGTCTCATTCTTTATCAGCGGAGAATTGGAATTAACAGTATTTAAAATCACTTGTAACAAATCAATTCAATACCATTAAGTGCTAAACTAGCAGAGCCAGAGAATTGGCATTTTCTACAATGATTAACAAAGCAAACCAATGGCCTTTTTACATATTTCTTTAATAATGAATAATATTGCATGTGAGAAAGACTTATGGCTTCATTTATATTTTAAATGAGATCATTATTTAATAACTTATACACCTTATTGGAATTAGACATTTTTTTGCAGCCCTTTGTATTTTGTGGTAGATCAAGTTGTATTTCTTCACAATTGCAAATCCATTTCTTTTTAATTAGCAGATACCTGGATACTATTTTTGCAGGGGTACCATTGATATATAACTGCTTGACTACTTTGATATATTCATCCTGTACTCCATGCTGGTAAAATAAATGGTAAATCACACATTAAATATTTTATCTGCTTTTATAAGTGCAGGTGCAGAAATATGTACACAAGTTTTGTCAGTAATTGTGAGGTGAAAAATGGTGGAAAGATACATGTTCTATTACTGCTGACTTTCTCTTTGTTAGATTATGATAATTATTTTTTGTTGCTCTAAACTTTACATATGTTTCTGAATATTTTTCTAGAGATTGTTGATCTATAACACTCTTAAGTCCAAAAAATCTAGTTGGAATGTTGTGAACTGTTACATTTATTTTTACTAATACAGGTTTGACATGGATACAATACTGCTTATAACACACAGAAATTATAACTGTGAATTGGCCTTTTCTATTTGATCATCTCTAAGAAAGACCTGCTCATAAAACTTCATTTGTCTTTATATTCTTGCTTCCTTATATATAGTGTTAAAAACGGAAATTAAAATAATTTAGCTGAAACACATAAAACTCCATTAAAAACGGATAGGAATTATTAAACTTCAATCAGCTTGGTTTAAATCCACCTTTTGAGAGCTTCCAATTATCAAGTATGTCTAAGGTATTTTCCGGAAAAAAAAATAGAAATACAGATAACGTACTTGAAAGTGTTTTTGTTTCAAAATTACATTACATTAAAATATTATATTGTTGAGTTCCTAAAGGAAATTCCACATGGTTATATGATAAATGAAAGTATTTTAGCATGGAATATACATAATTTTGCTTTTAGAAATTTTATTGTTTGATTCTAACTTCACTTCAGATGGCTTGAATTTTCAGTACTATGATGAATATAATAAATATGCAAGCTCAAACACAGAACACTGCAAATTGGATACACATCCCATAAGGGTCATCTTCCAGATACTGACACAGAACCTTTAAGAGTGGCGTTTTAGAAGACTGCATGCATTTATAATACTATTAAAGTTGATGTATGAAAATCAGTGGAAGTCAACAAGAGGAAATTAACTGTCACACATGGCCATAAACTGGGTAATATATACGTTATACTCTACCTTAACCCCAACTGAAACTGTAAATTAAATGATTTGTTAAAATACATATGTTCAACTAGCTTGGTTACTGTGACTTCTATCATGTGCTGCTGTAAGCTACCCTATATTCATTAAATATTCATATTTAGTATCTTTTTACAGCTATTTGTCTGAACTGTGTTTGATACAGAGTTATGAGTATCTGTTCAAAGGCAAAAATGATACCCCTGCTGATTTTAGGAAAGGTTTCATTAAAAACAATCCTTAGTTTTTGCCCTTTTTTTTCTCCTTCTCGTCTGATATGCTCTTGGAATGTGCCTTGGTGCATTATTGTAAAATACAAATAGGATATTGGATGATTTAGAGCAGGGCTTTTCAATTGGTGGTATGTGTACCACTGGTGGTACTTTGGCACCTGGCAGGTGGTACGTGACCTAGACAAGTGTAGTGGGGAGATGAGCTGAAGTGATGGCAGTGCTGCACAGGCCTGGGAGAGAGTCAGCTGGGGCTCTGCTGAGGGCCCAGGATCAGCGCGTGTGGTTCCAGCTGATCAGTGCTTCTGGTCCTTTGGGGTGGCGGGCAGCCACACACAGTTTTTGGGTGGAGAGTCAGCTGGAGCTGTGGTGCTGGGGCTCTGCTGAGGGTCCTGGATTGGTGCATGCAGCTGCAGCTGATTGGCACTTCTGGCAGCCTCTGCTATCATAGGGAGCAGCAGACAGGCCTTGGGGTGAGCTGAGCTGCAGAGCTGCTGGGGCTTGGCAGAGGCCCCAGGATTGGTGAACACAGCTCCAGTTGAGCAGCGATGTGTGTAACGGCCAGCCGGGGAGTGGGTGACTGCATGGTGGAGTGAGACGGGTAGCGACCAACACTGGAGCTCTCCCTGAGCCCCAGAGAGTGGCGCACCCAGAAGAGAAGAGGAAGGGGAGAGAGGAGAGGATATAAAAGGAGGTTTTGGCAGGAGAGAAAGAGGAAAAAAAGATGGGGAAAGAGAGATAGAAAAGAGGCTTCTGTGAGACAAGCAGAGGGATCAAATGAAGAAGTAGAGGCTGTGGAAAGAGCCCAGCAGACAGTAAGGAGAAAGGGAGAGGAAGAAGAGAGGCTTCTGTGAGATAAGCAGTGAGGAGAGAGAGAAGAGGAGAGGCTTCTGTGAGAAGCAGAGGGATCAAGTAAAGGAATAGAGGCTGTGGAAGGACCCAGGACACAGTGAGGAGAAAGGAGAGGGACAGAGGAAGAACGGCCAACCGGCCACCTGACCACCAAGGTAGTGATGCATATTAATAAATATGGATAAATCCGTCATTCGTTTGTCAGTGCAAAGGGAAAGTGATTCAGCAAAGGAACCACCACCGAAATTAAAACCGGTACTTTTTTCCTTTTTGCCACCAAGTTTTTGACACCCTACTAAGCATTGATGGTACTTGAATATTGTCATGTCCTAAAAGTGGTACAATCTGAAAAGGTTGAAAAGCACTGATTTAGAGAGCACCCACATACAAAATTCTTTAGTAAGTGAGCAGGATATTGCTGAAGTTGAGGGTAGTTCCATATTAAAATTGATACCCTTATTCTAGACAGGAACATAACTTACGTAATGAAAATAGTCTGGTTGTACTTTTAAGTTGCTTAATTCATATTCCTCCTGATTTTATACATGTAATAATGTTTTTCTATTAAAAACTCTTTATAGAAAGCTTTATAGAAATTGAGAGAAAAAGTGAAAATGGGCATTTTCCCAATTAATATTTGTAAGGAGGTAGATACTGCTTACCAATAGAAGCAAACTGCAAGTTGACTTCTTAAAATCTTACCGTGGAATCATCTTTGAAAATTAATCTACTTTGCACTAATGACATAATTGCATGTTTTTTATTTATTCAATTTCTATTTCATAGTGGCCATTTACACATGTGTTTGAAATATATAACTTTTTAAGGATATGATTCTCTTTTTACCTTTAAATTCATGGTCCCTTATTTATGTTTCTGATATATGTGTAAGTTGGAAGACTAATGAAAGTATTTTGTATATTAGTAAACAGATTTTACTGGTATGTTAACCTTATCAAAGTTTTCATAATTTGTATAGTGGATGCTGTAGTCTTGAAACAGAAAATACACCCTCTTTTGAGTTTTGCAGTTTTAGATATCAGGATATAGTAAAAATCATTTATCTAAAAGTAGGTAAATATAACTTCAGATGAACAACAACACATGACATGTTACACCATGTCATCTATTTAACAAAAAGAAAGCCAAAATGAAGAGGGCATATGTGAAAAGCTAAGTGCACCTTATGATTGCAGAACCACTTTTAGCAGCAATAACTTGAAGTAATTTTTTTCTGTATGTCTCTCACATCTTTGTGGAGGAATTTTGGCCCAATCTTCTATACAACATTGCTACAGTTCATCAAAATTTGTGGCCATTTGTTTATGCATAGCTCTCTTGAGGTTCCACCACAGCATTTCAATCAGTTTGAGGTCTGGACTTTGAGCCATTGCAACACATTGATTCTTTTCTTTTTAGGCTATTTTGTTGTAGATTTGCTGGTATGCTTGGAATCATTGTCCTGCTGCATGACCCAATGTCAGCCAAGTTTTAGCTGTCAGGCAGATGGCCTCACATTTGACTCTAGAATACTTTGGTATACAGAGGATTTCATGGCTGACACAATAACCATGAGGTGTCCAGATCTTGTGACTGCAAAACAAGTCCAAATCATCAACCCTCCACCGCTGTGCTTGACAGTTGGTGTGAGATGTTTGTGCTGATGTGTTTGGTTTTTTCCAAACGTGGCATTGTGCATTATGGTCAAAATATCACCACATTGGTCTCATCTGTTCAAAGGACAGTGTTCCAGAGGTCTTGTGATTTGTTCAGATGCAGCTTTGCAAAACTAAGCCCTGCTGTCATGTTCTTTTTAGAGAGAGGAGGCTTTCTCCTGGCAACCTTTCCAAACAAATACTTGTTTAGTCTTTTTCTAATTGTACTGTCATGAACTTCAACATTTAACATGCTAACAGGCCTGTAGAGTCAGATGTAACTTATTTTTTGCAGTTTCTCTGAGCATTGCAGAGTTTGATCTTGGGGTGAATTTGCTGGGACATTCACTCCTGGGAAGATTGGCAACTGTCTTGAATGTTTTCCACTTGTGAATAATCTTCCTCACTGTAGAATGCTGGACTTTAAATTGCTTGGAAATGGCCTTATAACCCTTCCCAGATTGATAAGCAGCAACAATTGCTTCTTTAACATTGCTGCTGTCTTTCTTATTTAGCACTGTATTAACCCACACCACAATGCTGGAGATCAGCAAACTCCTAAAATTTTGGGTTTTATAGATGTAGTCGCACTTGCTGATGATCAATTGATCAAGGGCACTTGATTAGCAACACATGGCTGCTACATAGTTTCTTCATATTTATGGAAGCAGTAAGGTTGCACTCAATTTTTCACACATGGCTTTTCCAGTCTGGCTTTCTTTTTGTAAAATAAATCATGATATGGTGTAGTATGTCATACGTTGTTCATCTGAGGTTGTATTTACCTACTTTTAAGAACTGCTAAGTACCAGACTATTTTCACTATGTTCTGATATATAAAATCATAGAACTCCAAGAGCATATACTTTTTTTCACATGGCTATTATGGAATATTTTTGAAGTAAGTTCAATTCATTTATTCAAAGAATGTATTTCCAAGAAGCAGAAAACACTAAGAATTATAATTCTTCATGTAAACTATGGAAGAGAATAGTTAAAAGACCAGGGTAGAATGACTTACTATCACTGTTCTTTTAACAGATTGTGATTCATGAGTAATAGAAAAACTGCCACTTCTACCTTCCAGCATCTGTGACCAAAGTTGGTTATTTTGTTCCATGTAACAGTCCTAATACAGGCAGCCCTCAATTTATTATCGTAATTGAGTCTGGAATTAGATTTGCAAGTAATTGTGGTTGTTAAATGGGTCACCGTTTGACCAGACCTGACTTTACATTTTTTTGTGGCCGGTAAGCAACCATTAAATGAACCATTATATCCAAGGAGCAAAATCTGGAAACTGGCAAAAAAAGTAAAATATGGTCATGTGAATGGGGCATTGGCTGTAAAGGTGAGCCAATTGTCAAGTGCCCAAAGTGCAATCATGTGACCATGATAGAGTAGGTGGCCATCATAACTTCAAAATCGGATCATAAGTACCTTTCATGGGCCTTTCCTAACTTCAAAGGGTCACACCTTTCGGTGTAAGTCAAGGACTGCCTGTAAAATTTTGCTTTTAAAGTATTAGTCCATAATGCAGAACTGCTACCTAGTTGGTCCAATACAGTTTTAGATATCTTAGTTACTAATCCATTATTGGGAACAATTTTTGTATAATATTGAGTACATATTTTAAAAACTGAAACATTCAATTTGTTTAAGATATAAGCTTCATTTCATGAGTAATTTTAGTTAGATTATCAACATTCTTAATAAAAAAGATGGATGGATAGATGAATAGATATATAGATGTATAGTATATACCATTCTTGCCCCAGCTCCTGCCTACCTAGCAGTTCAAAAGCACGCAAATGTGAGTAGATAAATAGATACCACTTTGTTGCGAAGGTAACAGTGTTCTGTGCACTTTGGTGTATAGACATGCTGGCCACTGAAGCATCTTCGGACAATGCTGGTTCTCTCAGTTAAGAAACAGATGAGTACCACCTCCTAGAGTTGGACATGAATGGACAGGGGAAACATTTACATTTAATTGTATAGTTAAATTATTATGACTGAGTGTGAATTTCATTGTCGCTTATTAAGTCACTACATTTATTCAGTATACTGTACCAACAAAATACACATTTTATTTCCAAAATGTTTTTGGAACAGAGACATATCCTTCAGGCATTTATTGAAAATAAGAATAAAGAGTAGGCACCATAAGCACTCTTTTGCTTTCTTGCCCCCCAATCCTCCAAGACAATGGCAGAGAGTATTCCTAACAGTAAGTAGGAATAAATTCATAATTAATAGGTGTGCCACACTCCAGGAGCTATTTTGTAACACTATCCACGGAATGTCAACTTTTCAAAAGTACCTACAGATCTGAAAGTTTGATGATCACGGGAATAAAATATTTTTGATGGAACTGAAGATCATGCTAAGCAAAACCAAACATATTATATTATGGTACAGCATGTTCTATCAAGCTGCTATAATAGCCTTTCAGTGATCTTATTTTATGTATTTTTATTTAACTGCCAAAATAAAGGAAAAATGCAGTTCCTAAACAGAGTAACTTCATTCATATCAGAAAACCCAACAATTCACATTTTGATTTAGCAAGAGAAACTTAATTAGGTTCAAAATCAGTCAACAATAAACTTAAGCAAGGTGGCCTATAAATCTATTAACAGATGCATTGTTAATTCATTATAGAAGGAAGACTGTTAACCTATGGTGTCAAAAATCAGACTGGTTGCATTTTTTCAGGTTTAAAATGTATAGATTTTCATGACCTGGAGCTTACCTTGATGCATAAAGTAGCTAAACTGATTTAGAACTTAAATTGGGATGAGGTGGTAAAATGGAGAGGAAAATACTGTAAGTTATGAAGATGCAAGTTAATGTGAAACATATCAAACACTTCAGTGAATAGTAATATGTCAACCACTCCTTTTGTTTGTTCAGATTGTGAATGGTTGAAATCTGATGTATGCAAGTTCAGGAGTCTCAATTGTGCTGCTGACTTTTCTGAAGCAGGCTTATACATCCATAGAATAGTTTTATGGTGAGCTTTTTTGAATATAGATCAAATCTGTGGATGATGATGAGATGGAAGTTGCTGAGCTTTTAATGGAATTTTATGAGATATTATTTTCCATGGATTCAGATGATGAATATGTTAATAAATCTAAAATAATGAAGGGTTTAAGGAATAAAAGTTGATAAAAAGTTCACCATTGTCCTGTTGATTTTCAGGAATAAATTTCCACTAAAGGTAAAGTACCGGTAGTTATGGTTGAGTATAGAATTACACAATCTGGTGGCAATTTGTATGCCCTTAGGATAGAAATTGTTAGAATTTGATGTTAGTTGCTTCTTGGCTTCCTGACATAATACACCTTGCTCATAAAGAAGGCTGTAGCTCTTTTGTCAGGTTGTTTCTTTATGATATTGTTATTCCTGAGGCTTTAGAAATATAGTGTAACTACCCACACAATGAGATCATAGATCCAATTTGATTCCCAGAAACCATTAAATAACTGACCACAAAAACAGAATAGAACAGTGCTGGTTCTCAGACCACTCAAACACAGTCTATATTGGACAATGACATTGCAGTTTTTCAAGTCTGGGTAGAGATCTATACTTGCGTACAGATAACCCTCCAACCTGAAGAAGTGTCTCACAAGAAACGGGACAAGGACAAAGATGCTAACAAGGGAAGCAATCCAACAAATCCAGATGTCTTCTTTGCCCGTGCATTTGTATCAAAAGAACCAATATATTTTCCAACAACTTCATAATTAAGATTAAAGATCACATGCTCTTACTTTAACATAATACTGTACATGCCATCATCTACCAGCAAGGAGCTGGGACAACTTGCGGCCAGCTCAGCATGGCCAGCTCACCACTGCCAGTTCACCATTGCCAAGTCACTGCTGCCAAGTTGCCACAGGACAACACTTGGACAATTTGCCACGGGGACAACTTGCCGTGGATGGCTGGAGGGAGAACCAGGCAGGTGAGTGAGCAGGAGGGCAGATTGCAGAATGGCAGCCAGGGGCTTCCCATATTCACAACTCTGCCACTGCTGCCGAGCTCTGGGCCAAAGAGGTCAGGGGTGGTGGTGTGTGTGAAAATGGGATGCTCTCAGCTACCACTGCCTTCCTGCCACCCCCACCGCTATCCCCAACCTCTTCAGTTCAGAGCTTGGTGCAGCAGCAATGGCAGCAGTGTGGTACCATCCTCCCAAGAGTGGTCGACCTACCAAGATCACACCAAGAGCAAGACATGTAATACTCTGGGAGATCTCCAAAAAACAAAAATAAAACCCACAGGGTAATGTTTAAGGAACTAAAGGCCGCTTATGCATTGGTATCAGTGTTCATGAGACTGCCATCAGAACACTGAAAAGCAATGATGTGCATTGCAGGGTTACAAGGACAAGGACAATACTCTCCAAAAAGAACTTCTGCTCATCATCAAGCTGCTTGTGAAAGACCAAGGCTATTGGAAGAATATTCTATGGATGGATCACACCAAAATAGTTTTTTTAATTGAATGAAAAACTTTGTTTGGTGAAAAACAAATACTTCATTCCAGCATTCCAGTATAAGAACCTTATCCCATCTATGAAACATGGTGGTTGTAACATGGTTTGGGCCATTCTTGCTGCCCCTGGACCAGGATGACTTGCTATCATTTATAGAATTTTGAATTCTGAATTGTATCAACAGATTTTGCATCTGTGAAAGAGACTGATACTGTATTTCCTGATATTTTAAAAAAAAACCTATTATGAAAAAAGCCCTACTAAAATATACCAATGAAAAGTAAGATTAAATGACTTAACAAGATACACATGTAAACATCGGGTCCTGTTTAGCCTTTTCTGGAACGTAGCTGTGGCACCCTACTCTGAATGGAGGTTCAAATAATGAAGGTAAGTTTGTCCCATTCTGTTTGTGCTTTTAATAGTACCGTAGATACAATTACTTCAACAGTTTGGAAACGAGTAACTAACCAATGTAAAGGTGGAGAAATCAAAGTGATTTGCTGACTGAAAAATATATATTTAGAGAAAGGCATATTAAGATATAGCCTTCTTGAAAAACAAGTTTTCTGTCAACTTTAGCTGTCGTCTTAGAAATAGCATGCTATTATTCCAGGGAGCTGTACTAAAAACACCTAGGTATAACAGTGCTTCTGACTATTATTATAATCAATGTTTCTCAACCTTAGTCAATTTAAGAAATGTGGACTTCAAGTTCCAGAATTCCCCAGCCAGCTGGCTGAGGAATTCTGACAGTTGAAGTCCACATCTCTTAAAATGTTAGGTTGAGAAACAGTGGTACTGGTATACAGTGCTTTCAAAAAAAAAAAAAAAAAAAAAGAGTGCCGGAACTCACACAAGTCATACAACCCGCCTTGTCTACCTTACAAGGTTCCATCCAAAAAAGGTGCCGGAACTCCGTTCTGGTCGTTCTATGAGAAAAAAAGCCCTGCTGGTATATATTATCATTCTACTTCAATGCATAAAGGGACGGAGTACAAGAAAACCACTCTCATAGGAGCAGCCCAAACATGCAACGAACGACGCCAGCAGAAGCAACGTAAAAACAACCCCCTCCGTTTACTAACCTCGTTGGTTTCTGCCACTACTTACTGCGCAAACTCCTAATCATCCTCTCCCTGCGCATGCGTTGAGCCGCCGAGACCGGTGAGATTCGGTTGGGTGGGGGCTGTTGTGAAGCTGCTGGAAACACGTGAATCAACGTCATCATAAACATTAGTAGCCAAGATGGCAGCTCCGGCAGGGGGAAAGGTAAGGGAGAGAAAGAAAATCTTTGAGTCGCGGTAACTATAATGTTGCCTTGAGAGCAGAGTAAATTTCATTATGGGACCTCTGTAATGGGTGGGTGGGGAGTGACGGAAATCCCGCTGAGCTGGGGGGATGTCAGGCCGCTGGCTAAACTAGTCTTGCTTCGAGGGGTGCCTTCCAGATAACGTCGGGGCAACAGCCCACAGACCTCGGGCGGGGCCTGGGGCTGAGGCGTTTTGCATTCGTTTGAAGCGGACCGCCTCTTGATCTGCCGGAATGGGGATAGGTGTATGACACGTAAAACATTTCCTGCATTTGTGATCAGGTCGGGGTCAAAAGGTTTGAGGAAGAGGGCATACTCCCATAGCGGCATTTTGTGTAACTCCTGTTTATATGTACATCTCTGAATGAACTGTCAGAAGGAAACCAGCCCTTCCTTTTTACTGCATTCTGACCCTGTTAGTCTTGTAGCTTTTTGACTGATTTTTTTCAAAGGAGCTTTCTGTGATATGGTTAAAATGCACAAAAAAACTGATTTACAAAACTTTTCCCCCAAAGTCTGTTAAAAATAATCTTTTTGCTTCTTATATTAAAAAAATTGATATCAGTGATTGCTTGGAGGCTACAACTAAGACTTCTGCTAAATAGATGGAAGATGAACTTCTGAGGTGCTCAGTAACTAATGAATTAAAATAGAAATGGTTTTTAAAAGGGTATTTTTGCACCACAGCATATGGTTTGGTACATATAAGTGATATACAGTGTTGGTAGTCATCCACTATTACATTTAGATCATTTTCAGTGAGAGCACAACTATTTCAGTTTTTCAGATATTTAATTCTTCTCCTAAGCTAGTTATACTGCTCAGTTAGAATATTTTAAGTAATTAGGAATCAATGTTTGTGTTGCCGGATTATAGCTTTCAATCCATTCTGATTCACTAAACAAATATCTGAGTTCAGAAATTTTATTTTTATTGCTTAATGATATAACTACAGTATAAGCAGAAAAGAAATATAAATCAAATGAAGCTAACATGTTACAAGAAGTATGTAAAAGCAACTCAGTTTTAAACAACACATTATATCTTGACTGCATTATATATCAATTTTCTCATTAGAGATTGAGAATGAATGATAATTTTTCTGAACATAGCAAAATTATTTTGGTTCCTCTCCGAGGTAGCTAAAATTTATCGATTAATCTCAAGTTTTCAATATTCAACTTTGTATCCATTTTTAAACCTTATGTATCTTTCCAAATTCATATTAGCCATTGCATAATTATTAAACTAAAACAGGATGACATAAGAACATAACATAAGAAGAGCCATGCTGAATCAGGCCAAAGCCCATCGAGTCCAGCATTCTGTGTCACACAGTGGCCCACCAATTGTACATGGGGATCTTGAGCAGAAAGAGAAGGCAAAACCCTCCCTTTCCCTTGACCCCCAACAAATGGTACTCAAGGGAATCCTGCCTGCCTCAACCAACATAGAGGCGGCACATGGACATCCGTTTTAATAACCACCGATACACTTGGCATCCATGAATCTATCTAACATGACTATAGGGCATGTATTGGTTTTCTCAGATTTATTATTACTAGTATAAATGTTTTATGCACAGTTCTTAAATGTCCACTGAGATGTTCAGCAAATATAAAAATAGTTTGATTAAACTCATGTTAAGATTATAAGAAACTTTATTTAAATTCAAGACAATTGATTTATTTAATTATGGTGTTACAACTCTTCACAGAGTTCTTGCAAACTATAAAATCTATCTTAATAATACTTTTCATATATTTATACAAGTAAACTTAGTAGTGTCTTCCAAAATAATTTCCAATACAAGGAATACACAGTTTTCTTAAGCTACTTATGTATCATATTCAAATTGAGAAATCAAAATAGGTTTAAATTGAATGTAGCACCTTTCAGTAATTTTAGGAAGTCCAAATTCTTCTTAATGTTTTAACGAATGATTACTAAGTTTGGCCAAAATATTAATAGCTTTTTCTGTCTAATTTGTTTTAAAAGATTTTGCAGTGGTTTTCAAGTTAAAATTACTCCAAAATGTTAATTTTTCCAAGAGAACAGAGATTAAATTTCAATGCCCAAATTCCAAAACCATTAAATCTTGGTGATTACAGGAAATACCCTAAATACCCTAAATACTTGCAAATGGAAAACATTGTGTTTTATTCCATTCTTCTTCTTCTTCTTGTGCCATATCCATTATCGGACGTTGGCGATCATGTTGGCGATCCTGTTTTTATCAGTAGCCGCACGAAAAAGTGCTGCTGAGTTTTGTCCAAACCAATCCCTCAGATTTTGAAGCCATGATGTTTTTCTTCTGCCTGGACCTCGTTTGCCTTCAATCTTTCCCTGAAGGATTAAATGAAATATGCCGTATTTTTCTGGGTGTCCGAAATATTCTAATTTTTGTTTTTTAATTGTTTTGATGATTTCCCTTGGCTTTCCCAGGCGGCTTATCACCTCCTCATTTATTCCATTGTACACACAAAATATCATTTGATTATATATTAAGCTATTGGATCCAAAGGCAAATTAATAAAAAATATCCTTGATAAATTCCATACAACTCCTTCATGCTAGGGTTATCAAATAGTTGTCAGAGCTAGGATTCCAACATGTTTTATCCTTGGCCAAAATATCTTTTGCTGCTTTTCACCAGAAGCTTTCCTCTTTCCTCCAGAAATGGGTTCAGTTACTCCAGTGACTAGGTTAAAAAGAAAAATGGCAATATTGCCCAAAAGACATGGACAGAGGCTGAATCTACTTCAGTTTGAGGAAAAGCAGTGCTCACTCATTCCATACATATCCAGACTGGCATCTGTTCGTGTCCTAGCTTTGCCTTTAGAGTACAGTTTCTGTACTGTAATTATAGATTATAGTTACTGAGGTGGAAAGAAGAATGTCTCCAGGATTGGTTTTAGTTGATAACGTAAAGCAGACATGTCAAACACAAGGCCCGGCCCGCCAAGGGCTCAAATTTGGGTCCTGGAGTTGTTCACAGAAATGGCAAGGAACTGGCCCCTTCTGCCCCAGCCCTGGCCCACCCAACCTGGCTGGGCGATTTCCCGGCACATGCACAGGAAATGGTGAGTGCTTGGAGGCTGGTGGTGTGCAGGAGCAGCTGCAGCTCATTTGCCTCACCCCGCCCCACCCCTCCAGCTTCGCCCGTCAGGCTTTCACTGGGATCACCTCATCCCCGAGTGGGAGAGCCGCAGTCGGCAGCATCCTTCCTGAGCATGGAGGAAACAGAATGGGAGCTTTAGGATTCTGCCTGCCAGCGTGCAATAGGAGTGTGCGGGGGCTATTAGGGGGACACGGCAGATGAACTGCAGCAGTTTTCGGTTTCTGGCATGGGGAGGTCGAAAGCAAAACTGCCCTTTTGGCAGGCATAGAGTCAACCCCGGCGTGGAGGCCACGGAGAGGAGGGTGGACTGAAACATGCTCCACACGGTTTTTTTTAAGCTGCCAGAGAGGCTCCGGACAGAAGTTTCCCATTTTGACCCCTTCCCCTATCGTTTCCTCTTGCTCCATGGCTCTCAGCTCACCTTTTCCAGAACCTGCACACGTGTTTGTGTGTGTGTGTGTGTGTGTGTGTGCGTGCGTGTGTATGTGTGTGTGGGGGGGTCTCACCTGCAGCCCCACGCTGTGACATTGGGAGGAAAAGAACGGGAGAGGAATGCTTCTTGCAGCATGCCACGGGGCTGGGGGTGGAAGCTGAGGGGGGCAGAGTATGATGCAATCGGCAGCACGTTGAGAAAAAGAAACAAGTACTCAAAAAAACCAACTTTCATTAGTTTGCAGCCTGCCATCGCAGAGAGGGTGCGGGGCTGCAAGGAGTGAGACACACAGACACACAGGAAGGAAGGAAGGAAGGAAGGAAGGAAGGAAGGAAGGAAGGAAGGAAGGAAGGAAGGAAGGAAGGAAGGAAGGAAGGAAGGAAGGAAGGAAGGAAGGAAGGAGTCAGGGAGGAAGAGGTATTTTGGTTGGAAATGTTCCAGTTCAAAGGAGAAAGCTATTTTGTGTTCTGTTTTGTGACAGACAGAACTTTATTGCAATCCAAGATAACACTGGTATTCTTGAATTGTGAGCTCTTAGGAAAGTATCCCCTCCTTATATGTTGCAAACAGCCATTTCCAGTGGGGAAAGCAGAACAAAGCAGAGTGGGGAAAATATTTTCCTTTGGTATATTTCCAGTCTGAATTAGACCAAGGCAGGCTCCTTACAGGAGAGCCCTTTTAAGGATTATGTATTAATAGAAAAATAACTAACCTACCTCTGCTCATAAAAGATAAAGCACATAAAAAACAGAGAAGCTCTTATTAAATATCACAGCCACCATTTTGACAGTTTTGCTGTACTGTTGTCTGCAGACACCCCCTAATTAAAGCAAGCATGGGATAAACTGAGCCTGGTTTCTTCTCCAGCATCGTGGATGTAGAATCCACTGATTGGGTTATTTCAGCCTTCCTGCTCAGAGAGATTAAGTCAGATCTTTGGTCATGCCTCCCTTTGGGTGTATCTCCCAGTTTTGACTTAGTCTTAGGCTCAGCAGTACGTAGGCTTATTGACTCCATAGGATTTTATATTTTTAAATACTTTAATTCGGAATTTTCTTATCCAAATTTATCCTAAATTCCAATCTAGCTGTTGTTCTTTGGCTATTTGAGTTTTTGGCTATTTCCTGAAGGACTCTGTCCTTCCTTGAGCCCTTGGGCTCCGGCAGGGCCCTTCTCCTCCCCTTGAGGCCTCCAGGCCCGTCAAAGCAGGACGTTCGGGTAGTGCCTCCGCCTTTTTTTGCCGGTGTCCTGAACAGCGAGCGGATCGGCACAACCGACGGAGTTCGGTCCCAGCACCAGGCGCATGAGGCTCCGACATCGGATTCACCGTGCCCAGCCTAACACCGCAGGTTTCCTTGTGACGGGGGGGGGGAAGCGCGGCGCTCCAGAGCGCATCGCTATTCGTTTCCCCTCGTGTGTTTTTGTTTGCCGGCTCGATTGCTCTCGGAACGGAACGAGGAGTTGCGGCCACCATTTTGACCGCGTGGTCGCCCGGCGCTTGCCATCGCAGATGCCCGCTGACGGCCGCCATTTTGGACTCTTTTAACTCAGCGCCTGCTAGACCGCCCTTAGCAGCAAATTATCGCCTTGACCTGTGCTGACAGGTCCGAGCGGGGAACAAACAGCGCGCCTTATCCTAGAGGCTCGGAGGTCCTTAGGCGGCCGCCATTTTGGACTGAGTTTGAACCGGCCAGGCCAGGCCTTCAGGGATTATCCGGGACCACGTTGCAGGCCTACACGCAAGCATTTGTATATTTCTAGGGGGTCGTTTTCTGACTTTTTTTCAAAAAAAAAATTAGATTTAAAAAATTAAAATTTACCATAGAAGTATTGTTGTAAGGTTGCCTTTAGGAGGCAATATTGGGAGCAACATCACTGCACTCAGTGGGCTCCAGAGTATCTCGATCCTGCCCTGGAATGAGAATTTCTTCTGACCACCTGTTACTGTTAGCAGTGGCCTTTAGCCACCAGGCCTAATCGGTCAGGCCTACAGGCCTGTCCGGCTGTTCTGTCCTTGTTGTTTTTTGGTTCAGTGTGAGGAACAGGTACGTTCCATCTCTGACCATTGATCTGCGTCCTTGGTTCCCTCTTTCGCTAGATATCCTACTGCAGGCCCTATCTAGCTGCAATGGCAGACAGCTCATCGCCCCTGACAACACAAGTCTCTGGTGCACCCCCTGCGCAGCCAAAGCGCAGATCTATTGAATTGGAAGCAGGGGGTAAGAAAAAAGCCAAAACTAAACATCTGACTACTAAGGAGACTTCTAAGTGAGCCGAGCGAGAGGCCTCGAGGAGGCACCAGGCACTGGAGAGGGAATTCTCCAAGGCACAGCGGCTCCTATCCAGTGGGGCCGAACCGGTTCCCCCCGCCCCACTGGATACTGCTACCTCGGAGCTGCCATTGGCATCTGTGCAGGAGGCCGCCTGGATTAGTTCTCCTCTGGGGGTAACCGAACAGGCAGGTCCCTCTCACTCCTCTCCCTCCTTACAGCAGGGTCCCCAAGTGGTTCATGCTCCAACGGTGGTTGGGGCTGTCCCTAGGGACCAGGGGGATATGTGGTCTCAAAGCCAATTCCATGCATTCATGCACCATGCTTTCATCCAATTTATGTCCTCCTCAGGGAGTTCGCAGGTTCCCTCCCAAACTCCCCCTCCCCCTGCAAGCCCTTCTTCTCTGCAGGGCGACACCACGGCACCAGGTTCAGATATCTCTGAAACTTCCTCCCAGGTAGGAGAGGTTGGTAGGAGAGGTTGAGGCCCAGTGGTCATCCCTGGCCACTACCCCCAAGGAAAGCAGTATGGAGAAGAAGCTGTACAACTTCTCTCCATCATTTGCTTCCATACTGGCCGTCCCTACGGTTGATCCTCCCCTAATTTCTTTGTTTTCTAATTCTGCCGTCTCAGGTGACATGGCAGAGGTTATGAAAGCGGAGGACAAGAAGTTTGAGTTCGCCTATAGAAGAGCTCATCAGGCTTCGGGACTGGCCATAAAGGCCGCGACTTCAGTGTCCTTCTTCGCCAGAGCGGCCATCATGTGGCTCCGTGATCTTCAGGCCTTGGTTCCCCCTGATCAGGTCAGAGTGCACCAGACACTTGTCAAACTGGTGGCGGCCTCACAATACATGGTGGACGCCTCTCTCCATTCGGCCAAGTGCTCTGCCCGTTCCATCGGCGCCACAATGGCCTCTCACAGGCTACTATGTTTAAAACAGTGGAGAATGGATTTAAAGGCCAAATGGCGTCTCTCCACATCCAGGTACGCCGGAAAGGATCTTTTTGGCCCTATTCTCGATCCACACATGGTCGAGGGTAAGGACAAGCGCAAGGTCCTGGTGTACCCCTCCAAGAAGTCCGACAGGCAGCCACAGCAGGACTCCCGCAGACAGTCCTTCCGTCCCTCGGGATCTTGGGAGTGGCGGCAGCCCTTTCAAGCAGGGCAGTCCTGGGATTGGCCCAGAGGTTCGCGATCCTTCCCCCAGAGGCAGGATCGTCAACAGGACCGCCCGAGCACCGGAGCCAGGTGTCAGTCTCAGGCCAAACGTTCCTTCAGAGGTCCCGGGGGTCGCCCCTACAGACGCTCCAAGAGACGCCATCGGGGAATTTCCAATAGGAGGGCGCCTGCGGCAGTTTTACGAGGTCTGGGAGCAGACCACCACCAACTCTTGGGTCAGGGACACCGTCAGACGGGGTCTGACACTAGAGTTTTATGCGCTCCCACACGATCGCTTCCTACAGTGCCCAGTATCATGGAATCCCTCAAAAGCACGTCTCGTATCCACCGCCATCAAACATCTTTTGGACATCAGTGCCATAGAGCCAGTTCCAAGGGGTCAAGTTGGAACAGGTTTCTACTCCATCCTGTTCGTGGTCCCCAAGGCAAGAGGCGGGTGGAGGGCGATACTGGACTTAAAGGGTCTGAACCGATTCCTAGTATACAGAAAGGTTCAAGATGCAGACCCTAAAGTCAATACTGGCCGGTATCAGGAAGGGAGATTTTCTCTCCTCCATAGATCTGACCAAGGCCTACCTCCACATCCCAATCTCCCAGGAACACTGCAGGTTCCTGCGCTTCTGTTACGCACGCCGGCATTATCAATACCGGGCCCTCCCATTTGGCCTGTCTTCGGCTCCAAGGGTCTTCACGAAGGTCTTAGCGGTATTGGCAGCCCACCTTCGGATGATACCGGTGCGCGTACAGTGCTACCTGGATGACATACTCGTACAGTCCAGGTCCCTTCAGTCAGCAAGATCAGATCTCTTGACCACCATTCGGATCCTTCAGGATCACGACTTTTTGGTAAATTTCAGGAAAAGCCACACTTCCCCCACAAAACGCCTACTACATCTAGGGGCCCTGACCTTTGCAGGGTCTATCTATCCCAGGAGCGACGGTTGAGCATCCGGAAATTAGTATCCCAGATTCGGGGTGCAAGGATGGTTCCCCTGGTACAGTTGTCCCAGCTCCTGGGAAAGATGGTATCTTGCATGGGCATAGTCCCGTGGGCAAGACTACACTCGAGGAGCCTCCAGTGGTTCCTCCTCCCTTTTCAGAAACAGAACCTCAGCGCCTCCTCCAGAAAGGTCCAGGTTCCGTTCCACATTCTCTCATCCCTCCAGTGGTGGGCTTCCGCAGCCATGTCCAAGGGGACCTTATTCAAGGAGCCTCTCAGGTTTGTCCTGACCACAGATGCCAGTCTGTTTGGTTGGGGGGCCCACCTCCAGACCCATTTGGCCCAGGGGTGATGGTCCAAAGCGGACCTCAAGCAAAATATAAATTGGCTGGAACTCAGGGCAATTCATTTGCTCTCCTCCAATTCTCCTCCCTAGTATCAGGCAAGCATGTCCTAGTCCTGACAGACAACGTGGTGGCCAAGACACATGTCAACAAACGGGGGGACACATTCCTGGCCTCTTCTCCAGGAGGCCATGGAATTAGGTTTGTGGGCAGAGGCCCACTTGGGCTCAATCAGAGCGGAACACATTTTGGGGGAGGCAAACCGACAGGCAGACTCCCTGAGCAGGGTGACTGTGGACCACTCGGAATAGTGTCTGAACCCGAGGCTGTTCGCCATGATAGCGAACAGGTTTGGCAGACCATGCCTGGACCTCTTTGCCTCCCCGTCCAATGCCCAACTCCCCAGATTCTTCACCAGGTTCCCGTCAAGGGGGGCTGAGGGAACGGATGCCCTTCGATGCAGGTGGCCTGAGGGTCTGCTATACGCTTTCCCTCCCCTCCTGCTGCTACAAGCCACCATTCGCAGGCTGATATTGGAGCGAGCGGAGGTAATATTGGTTGCTCCATTCTGGCCTCGACGCCTGTGGTTTGCAGACCTAGTGGATCTGTCCCTGTCTCCGCCGTGGAGGTTTCCCCCGGACCAAGTGGCCCTCACCCAGGGAGAGCTCCGACATCGGGATCCTCAGTGGCTCCAATTAGCCGCTTGGCACTTGAGCGGGAGAATCTAGCTAAACAGGCCTATTCCTCTGGGGTGATATCTATGATCCAGGCCTCTAGACGCCCCTCGACAAACCGGATTTATGACGCCACGTGAACAAATTTCTGCCAGTGGTGCTTCTCACACAAATTGGACCCCCTCTCGGTTACGGTCCCTAACATTCTAGATTATCTGCTGGGGGGCATTTCTAAAGGCTTGTCCACTAACACCATCCATAGGCAGGTTGCGGCCTTGTCCACGGTCCTCACCTGTGATATCCTGGGTCCCCTTTCTCACCATCCAGCTATCTCTGCCTTTCTTAAAGGGGCGGCCAACTCGGGTCCCCCCACAGTGCACAGATACCCATCTTGGGATTTGCCTACAAATTTGCAGGCATTAACCACTGCCCCGTTAGAGCCTCTCCGATCTTGTTCTCTACATTTTCTCTCCTTGAAGGTGGCCTTCTTAGTGGCTATCACTTCGGCCAGAAGGATTTCAGAATTGGCCGCCCTTTCAGTCAGGGAAGATCTTTGTACTTTCCATGAGGATAGGGTGGTCCTTAGATTAGACCCCTCCTTTATTCCCAAGGTGAACACCAGTTTTCACAGGTCACTGGATCTTGTTTTGCCAAGTTTTTGTCCAAATCCTTCTCACAGGCTGGAACGTCAGTGGCACAAACTGGATGTATGCAGGGCTCTGCACATCTACATCAAGCGCACTGGGGTTTCCGCAAGTCTGAGGCCTTGTTTGTCTCCTTTCAACCGTCAGCCATGGGCAGGAAGGTGTCTTCTTCCACCATTGGAGGTGGATCAGGGCTTGTATTGCTAGGGCTTACGCCTCCCAGTCACTTCCGGTCCCAGCTCGTATCACGGCTCATTCCATGTGCAGCGCAGCGACCTCTGCGGCCTGGTTTACCCAGGCTTCTGTAGAGGAGATTTGCAGGGCGGCCTCTTGGTCGTCCCCAACTCCATTCATCTCACACTATAAGATTGATAGGTTTGCCGCGGCGGACGCCGCATTTGGCAGACGGGTTCTTCAACAGGTCGTTTCCTCTAGGGAGACACCAGTCTAGACCTTCCCCTCCCTAAGGGACATGGGGGGCTTTGGTATGTCCCAATCAGTGGATTCTACATCCATCATGCTGGAGAAGGGGCGTTGTCTTACCTGAACGCCTTTTCTCAGCATGGTGGTGTAGAATCCACACCCTCCCTTGGATAGGTGTCTAGGCTTGTGTAGTGTTAATTTTTTTGGTATTTTGGAGTCATTGCGTCAGACTTCGTCAGGATCCTTCGCCTCGTCAAAACTGGGAGACACACCCAAAGGGAGGCGTGACCAAAGATCTGACTTAGTCTCTCTGAGCAGGAAGGCTGAAATAACCCAATCAGTAGATTCTACACCACAATGCTGAGAAAAGGCGTTCAAGTAAGACAACGCCCCTTCTCCATCTTTTAAGTAGCCACAAACTACAAGCAAAAGTGGCATTTGATCACAAGGCAAGAAGGCATGGAGAAATGTTTCCCCTTTTGCATTTGAGCATCCAAGAAGGGACAGGAAAGGAGAAAGGAAAGAGGAAAGACAAAGAAAAAGGAAGGAAAGAGGGGAAGAGAATAAGAAAGGAAAAAGAAGGAAAGAGGGGGAAGGAAGAAGGAAGAAAGGAGAATAAAGAGGGAAGGAAAAAGAAGAAAAGGGAAGAAGGAAGGGAGGGAGGGGATTACAATGAGAGAGAGGGAGGGTCTGAGGGAAGTGCTGTCTTAGCATTTGGCCACCAGCAGCCCTGCTGCCCTTTTCCCATCCCCTTGTCTCCTCATCTTGATCTCTCCTGGTGGTCTCCCATCCTATTGCTGAGGATACTTTAGTTACAAAGCCAGGTTTCCTCATATGGAGAGAAAGTAGGCCTCCCTCTGATCCGCATACTTTGCCCTCCCACACACATCATGGCCAAGGAGAGCAAGAACAGCAGCAGCAGCTTTGAGGAGATAAGCGCAGCAGGGCGCCCTCTTGGGATAGCAGGGCTGGGCTGGGCTGTGGGGTCCCAGTGCCCTGGGAGCTCAAGGACCAGGCTGGATCCCCCCAGCCCTGCCCAGACCACACAGGTGCCCCCCAACACAAGCGATGTTGAGTTGGCCACGCCAACCCTGACCACACCCACCCTGACCACCCCCACCCTGACCACCACCCCCCCAAGGTCAACCACAACCCTGATGTGGCCCTCAGTGAAATTGAGTTTGACACCCCTGACGTAAAGGATGTAGACAGGTTACAGATTTTTTATATTTTTTTTCCTCCCCTCTCCCACTAAATCTTTCTTTGAAGATTATCTCAAATTTACTCGAGTTATGCTGGCTGGTAACTTCTGGTATGGTATATAGTATATTGATAAGTTTTGTTTAGGAATGAGAAGAAAGTTCACTTACACTTAATTCATTAAGGAATAACTAACATAAGTTTTGAAAATGCCTATCTTAATGTGTGAAGAAGTAATTATATTTGTAATAACTGTCTGAAAAAAAATTAAGGTAACTACAGTTACTCTTAATACTAAACGGGAATCCATTTTTATCAAACAATCATTCCAGAAATTAAATCTGTACAATAGAGAGCTTTTGTATCCCATGAAGCCACTGCATTTATTCAGAGTTTTCTGCCTGTATGTTCCATCTCTAAAATATCAGTTAACAGATATTGCCTGAAGCTTGTCACCCTTTTATAAAACCAGATTGTGCAAGATGAATTATCAGGAGTAATATATCAAGGGTAATACAATTTGCAATCTTGGCATTCTTTGTCTTGCCTTTTGTATCAAGTTAGTTTAGTGGTTCTCAACTTTTTCTTCACCACAGACCTTCTATAAATCACTTTTGTGGCCACGGACCAGCAAGACTTAACTAAGATTTAAATCATAACATTTCTTGAAGCCTTCACGGATCTCCTGTGATGACATTGCCGCCCCCCAGGTTGAGAAACATTGGGTTTGTTAATTTGTGGGTTATAATTTTTTTAAAAATGAAGTGGATCTCATGAGCCTAAGCAAACTAAAACCTTGGTACAGAGAAATATAGTACTTGGTTTGGAGATGGGCGAAAATGCTCAAATATTTCTTTCACTTGTGTTCATTATTGAAGTTACAGGATTATCATAATATGAATTGGTAGGAAGTTATGTTAACCTGCAATGATATGTGTTCTTTCATTTTATGATATAATAAATGTGAAACAATGAATTGGCTTGTGTGATGTAGGAAAGTTTAACTCCATTCACTTTTGCTTGGTTTCTAAAGCAATTATTTATTTTGAGCAGAGGCATATTTGCATATGACTGTTACATGTGAACCTGAAAATGTTCATATGTTGCCAGTGCTGTGATTTAAGGCTTAGACAACTTTCAGATTAATTTTCTAAAAATATAAGCAAATTCAAATTAGTTTAACTTGATTTTCAACAGTATGTCAAATAGACAAAGCTATAGAATATAGCTTAAAATATTTAAAGGTAGTTCTCTTCCCATTTGTTCCTGAGCCTCAGGTCCTTGAAAGCCCACTCCAAGTGTCCATGCACTCTGAAGTGTGGGGAGTGACTGATGGGGTTGCTTATTTCCATATGAAGGATTTCTCAGAACTTGTAATTAGTTTTCTATTTGAGCTTTTGTGTAGTATTCGGTTTTAAGTAGCCTGCCCTTTGCATTTCTGATGAAAGCTTTTATTTAAAAGCTTTAAATTGATAGCTTTATTATTTTTGTATTTTAATAGTGCCTTGTGATTAACATGCTTTAGGAATCAATAAAAATGGAATAAACTGTTTCTGAGCTCTTGATTTTAATATACTTTGTGTTGCAAAACTAGTCTTGTTTATTTTTCCATCCATATTAGTATATCCCCAGGTATTCAATGTTCTATTTTAATAGAAAATCTGCCCAATTTATTACTTGACTGGCCTAGTGAGTATGCAATATAAGCTTGTTATTTTTTCTGAAAGGCCCAAATTGCATTATAGTAATTGGTTCTGTCCCCAGAGCAGGTTCAAAACAGATTGCCAGAAAAGCTCTTAGTGAAACAACTCTGTTTAATTTATTATTTTTATTTTATATGTTTTAGGTTGTATATGAACAAGAAGGAGTTTTTGTTCATTCTTCAAGTGAAAATGATGAAGATCATGATGCTTTACAGTCTGGATTATTGCGAGTTATTGAAAAGGTTACACATCAAAATTTAGGGTTTTCTCATTTGAATATAACTGTATAGTATGTTTCCTATGAATTTATTTTCCACTGTTTATGAAAAATGATTGTTTGTATAGAATAAATCAATATTATTTTGTAAATATAAACAAATAGGACACTACTGCATTACTTTTTGAATAATTGCATCATTTGTGTTTTAGGGCACTGAGGTGATAATAGATTGGAGACCTCTGGACGATTCATTAGATTCTTCTAACATTCTATATGCTAAAAAGGTATGCTGGTTATTTGTAGCAATCTTTTGTTAAAGCTTTAGATGTATATCTTAGAAAACTGAAATAAAAATAAAATGAAGGTAGAAACAATTAGATTGCTTCCCAAATATTCTATATCAGTGGTTCTCAACCTTGGGGTCGCGACCCCATTTGGGGTCGCGAGACCATTTCGCGGGGGTCGCCGGACACCGCCGGCCGCCATTTTGTTTTTTTATTTTTATTATTTTTATTTTTTTTTAATTTTTTTAAATTTTTTTTAATTTTTTTTGGCGCGCGCGCGCCGCGCACGCTCAGATCCGCCCGTCGCACCGGAAAAAAAAATAAAAAAAAATAAAAACAAAATGGCGGACCGCAACGGGCGGATCCGCGCATGTGCAGCGCGTGCGATGGGCCGATCCGCGCAGGCGCAGATCCGCCCGTTGTGGCCGCCATTTTGTTTTTTTAATTTTTTTTAAAAAAATTTTAAATAAAAAAATAAAAAAAACAAAATGGCGGCCCACGACGGGCGGATGTGCGCATGCATGGCGCGTGCGACGGGCCGATCCATGCATGCGCAGATCCGCCCGTCGCGGCCGCCATTTTGGTTTTTTTGGTTTTTTTTATTTTTTTTTAAAAAAATAAAAAAACAAAATGGCGGCCCGCGACGGGCGGATGCGCGCATGCGTGGCGCGCCTGTCGCGGCCGCCATTTTGTTTTTGTTTTTTTTAATTTAAAAAAAAAATTTAAAAATTTTTTTTTTGCGCACACACGCGCGCGCGCCCGGGTCGGGGTCGCGGCGCGCATGGGCGGGGCAAGTGGGGTCTCAACCTCAGAAAGGTTGAGAACCACTGTTCTATATTGTAACTTCTAGAAACCCTGACTAATATTTCTAATGATCAGACTTTTGGGATGCCTGATCTAAAATATCTTGTCAACCCTTCGGGAAACAAACATCATAAGAAATACTAGAACTCTAGTATATTGATGCAGGTTATTATAGCAGAATCTTCAAAGTCTAACACAGAGGCCCCCAACCTTTTAGGCACCAGGGACCGGTTCTGTGAGGAGAGGTTTTTCCGTGGACCGGAGGGGGCATGGTTTCGTATGCTGCCTGCATCCCATGGATGGGGCTTCGTTTGTTAGCACGGCCTGGTTTCTGGCATGCTGCGGCCCGGTGCCGGTCCATGGACTGGGGGTTGAGGACATCTGGTCTAGCATATTGTCCTCCCGTTTTATCAGAGAGACTCAAGGGGAGGCAACTTTAATTTTTTTCTCACAGTTTCTTGTTTTCCCAGACTTAGCTCACGTTTTCCTAATAGTCTCTTTCTCATAGGTCATCCCTCTGGTCCTCTACAAGGATGGATAATATTTTGATACTTAATCTTTTTAGAAGATGGGATCAGAATTTGTGAGGCAGTGTTAATGTAGATGCCATATATCCACATGACCATTTTTCTGTGATTTTGTTTTTTAATTGCTTTATCTTTATAGTTGGCTAAGTGATAAGAAACAATATTGTGACTTTTGAATTAACAGAGTTGTGGAGACTGCAAAAATTGAGTGAGGACTAGTTTCTCACTCATGATCTTGGAAGATGGCAGGTTGTCTTTCCAAGCCTAAAGGTTATTTGCACCATCCAATAACAGGTTATCTTGGGAGGAGAAGAACTTAGATCTTATATCTGGTGGGCGTAATCAGCATAGAAAGCAATAATACATAGCACAATTGTTGTGTATGTTTATTGAGTCAAAGTTTGAATACAGTTGTCCCTTTAATATATTTCTCTATTCTGGCACATCTAATTGGAGATACAAATTGTTGACCAACGTGATTTTTCCCACTATTATAATTAGATTATTTCACTTAATAATCTGACAATTCCCAAACATCTTTTAATTCCTTGATTTTCTAATGTTGAAAAGATAACAAGAAATAACAGTTAAAAAAGCAAATAAAACAGAAAACTATAGAATGTTTTATATTTTATACAGACCCTTATACACTTCACATACTTTTTACAGTTTACATATAGAATTTCTCTTTATCTTCAATTACAATGATAATGAGAAAATAACTTTGCAACCAATGCTTGCATTTACGACTGTAAAGCAAAGGGTCTGTAAAGCAAAGGGAAGTGAAGTAAGATTGTAAGCACAATCACAGTTTCACTTGGCGACTGCTTCACTTAATGACTGAGTTGCTGATGCCAGTAGCACCCCTAAACAAGGATTATTTGTAATGCAATCCTATGCTCTTCTATTGAGAATTAAGCTTCAATGGATTTTATATTTAGGTAAGTGTCTTTAAGATGACAGCCTAATGTTGCAGTTCTGTCAAAGGATATCAAAAATGCCCATAATGAATGTGATGTAATTAGGTAATGTTGTTATGTACTGAGGTTAATTTACTTGGAAACGGCCAAAAGGCTGCACCTGTTTAAGCTCCAGACTGACTGTCTATGTGTTAATTAGCTTGTCTTTAAGAGGGAAATACTGCTTTAATGCTGCTGCCTAGTGGTGAGCTGTATAAATAGTGGTTAAGCAGCAGTTAGGGCTGCTTCTGTTGTTAGCTGAATAAAGAGTTGTTGTTGCACCATTCGCCTCGTCAATGCCTCACCGAACTGGAAACATAACAGTGGCGATGAAGGTGGGATGTGCTGCGAAGAAATAAAGAGCCAGAAGTCACTAGCCTCAGTGCCCTGGTAGGAACTACGTTCCCTCCCTCTGCCTGCCAGCAAGCAACTCTGGAAGCCAATGCCTGAGGGACCCGTCCCCAAGACCACCAACAGAAGCCTTAGCAGCACAAGGCATTGCGAGGTCAGAGACAACTCACCATGGCCAAGCTCGGAAAATTGTTGGAGTTCGATGTGTCGCATCCTGAGAGGTGGAGCTCTTATATTTCGGGAGTTGAAAACTACCTGAGAGCTAACCAAGTTAGCAAAGACGGCTTAAAGGTCACAGTGCTGCTGTGCGTGTGCAGCCAGGCGACATTCAATAAAGACGAAAATTTAGTTGCTCCAGCTTTGCTTGAAATGGTCGCCTACGCTGAACTCAAGAAAATGCTCAAGGAACATTTCGAACCGAAGCTCTCTGTCATTGCCTGGAGACATGCCTTTGAACAAAGGGAGCAACAACCAGGCGAGTCTGCCGCTGAGTTCATAGCTGTCCTACGACAGGTGTCCCGGCTCTGCAATTTCCAAGACCTCGAAGAGAGACTGAGAGACCGTTTAGTTTGCGGGTTGAGGAACAGGGATTTTCAGCAGAAGTTGTTTGCGAAAGAGACCTTGTCGTTCCAAGACGCCGTAAAGGAAATCATGGCTGAAGAAGCCGCCGGGGGAGCCATAAAAGCCTTACGACCCTCCAAGAACACTCCCAGCCCAGCAACTGTCCACGGGGATCCAGAAAGAGACGAGGTCCCTGACATGGACCATGAAATTGATCGGCTGCAGAAGACACCTGCAAGAGTTCAACGGCCACTTGACAAGAAAGTTCCCTTCATTCAATGTATGGGCTGTGGAGGCCACATAGACGCTTGGAGTGCAGATTCTGCACAGCAACGTGCCGGGCATGCGGGAAGCAAGGCCACATCACCATCTGTAAAGGTCGCCAGAGGGACATTCCACAAGAAGAATTTCCCAGGAAAGGTACCGGGGCCCGGGGCAACACAGAGTTGTTTTTGTGCTAGTAGAAGGAGCGTGTTTAGAACAGGTGCCCATTGCCCCATGAAGGAGAAGCTGAGACTTAAAGTCAAGCTTCATGGAGTCCCATGCAACATGGAACTAGACACGGGATTCAGCCCTGTCTATAATTTCCCAAGGAACTTTTAACCACATTTATAGTCGCAGTGGCAAACGAGTCAAACTCAAGCCGTCGAATCTCATGTTAACTGATTTCCAAAACTCCCGCGTAGCGGTTAAAGGAGAACCCACATTCAAAGTGCAGTTCAAAGAGTTTGAGGGTCCCCTGGACGTCGTGGTTGTTGAAGGCAACCGCACAAGCCTCATCGGGCTAGACTGGTTTGATGCATTGGGCATCCATGTGACTGGCATAAACTGAACGCAAGCAACGGACCTGGAGGCCATTTGCCAGGAGTTTGCTGATGTTTTCAGCTCTAACTTGGGAAAGTACAAGGGACCTCCAATTGCTCTCCACCTTGATCCTACCATAACTCCAATAAGGATTAAGCCTCGTAGAGTGCCTTTTGCCCTTAAATCTAGAATCAATGCAGAGCTGGACAAGCTGTTGCAACAAGGCATGTTGCAGCCAGTAGATAGCAGCCGGTGGGAAACCCCTGTAGTTACGCCACTTAAGGCCAACGGGGAGGTGTGCATTTGTACGGATTATAAGTGCACTATTAATAGTAGTAGTCAGCCATATTTTGGCGTATTAGCCAAATATATTAGCCACATATTTGCCAAATTAGATCTGTCTCAAGCCTACCAACAACTGCCCGTGGATGATGCCACAGTGGAAGCTCAGATCATAGTTACCCATGGGGGCTTTCAGGGTAAGACGCCTACAATTTGGGGTCAGTGTCGCACCAGAAATTTTCCGGAGCGTGATGGAGCGCATGCTCAAAAATATCCCAGGAGTGTGTCCATATTTCGATGATGTCCTCATAGCTGGGGAGTCAGTAGAAATATTGGCAGACAGGCTCAAAGCCATTCTTCAGCAGTTCCGCAAAGTGGGGCTGAAACTAAAGAGGGAGAAATGCAAAATAGGTAGCTTCAACTGAATTTCTAGGGTTCCGCATTGATGCCGCAGGCATTCACCCTACTGAATCCAAACTCAAAGCAATTCAGCAGGCCCCCAGTCCTACGCAAAGGGGGAGCTTCAGGCCTTTTTAGGGCTACTTAATTTCTGTCATGCCTTTCTTCCACACAAGGCCGCAGTGGCAGAGCCGTTACACCAGCTCTTGGACAAAAAGGCACAGTGGCAGTGGACGAGCGTCCACAAGAGAAGCTTCTCAGCAGTCAAATCACTGATGTCTTCAAACTCGGTACTAACACATTTTAACGAACAGCTGCCCATCAGCATTGCTTGTGATGCATCCCCATATGGGGTAGGGGCTGTGTTGAGCCATTTAACAGCTGATGGGAGACAAGTCTCCATAGCCTATTATTCAAAGACTCTGTCCTCGGCAGAATGCAACTACGCCCAAATAGATAAGGAGGCATTGGCCATTGTGCTGGCATTAAGAAATTTCATGACTATTTGTATGATCGGCCATTCACGGTCTTTACGGACCACAAGCCACTACTGGGTCTGTTCACGACGGACAAACAAACACCTCAGATCATATCTCCAAGGATGCTGAGATGTCCATCTTTCTGTCAGCTTATAATTACAGGCTGATTCACAAACCGGGCAGGGAAATGGGCCACGCAGACAGCCTTAGCAGACTGCCCCTGCTGCACTTAAAGCTAGACCCCGCTCCAGCGGCTCGCATTCTGGCTATCCAGGATTTGCGGAGTCTCCCCTTAACGCAAGTGACATGGCTGCCAAAACAGCTTCAGACAAGACACTGAGCCACGTGTTGAATTGGGTGCTCACAGGATGGCCAGACATAAGTCTGGGACCTAGCTTTCAGAGTTTCAGTAGGAGGAAGGATGAGCTTTCAGCTCACAAAGGCTGCATTTTGTGGGGGAGTCGGGTCATACTCCCGCATTGCTTGAGGCCCAGGTTACTAGAGTCTCTGCATGAGGGACATCCAGGAATAGTCTGGATGAAGGCACTTACGAGAAGCTACCTGTGGTGGCCAGGGTTAGATAAAGATACTGAGGCCCAAGTACACAGCTGCTACATTTGCCAGCAATCCCGACCAGAAATGCCACAAGCCCCCATCCATCGATGGAAAACCACACAAGCCCCGTGGTCAAGAATCCACATCGATTTTGCAGGCCCCTTTCAGGGGCAGCTGTTCCTTATTGTGGTGGACAGTCACTCTACGTGGTTAGAGGTTGCACCTGTTCCAACTATGACTACTGCCAGGACCATTCAGGAACTGCGCAGGATTTTTGCAACGCATGGGTTACCCGACGTGATAGTCTCAGACAATGGGGCTCAGTTTACCGCTGCAGAATTCCAGTCCTTTTTAAGGGCTAACATGATTAGGTATGCTACTTCGGCGCCTTTTCACCCAGCCTCTAATGGCCAAGCGGAACACATGGTCCGAACGACCAAAGAATCCTTAAAAAGGATCGTAACCGGCAACTGGCAGCATAGACTAGCAGATTTCTTACTCTGCCAATGCACGACTTCCTGCACTTCCACGGGCAGAAGCCCAGCAGAATTAAGATGGGGCCATTGCTTAATCACTAAGCTGGATTGTCTGCATCCAGACCGAGTTGCATCGGAATCAGCACAGCCAATGCCACCGAGGAGATTGTAAGTTGGCGACCCGGTTTGGACTTGAAACTACAGGCAAGGGGCACTGTGGTTGGTAAGGTGTCAGGGCCACTCTCTTATGAAGTGGTCCTGAAAGACGGTCATGTGATACGCAGGCATATTGACCAACTGCACAGGAGGCTAGCGAACCAGCCGTTGGCTTATGACTCTTGTGAAAGCCAATCCAGGGGCAGCCCGACAGCAGCTGTACATCAGAGTCTTCGAACATGGGCGAGACTCCCAGGAGAGGGGCACTAGCAGACAGGGAGTTGGCCCCGAACACAGAGACTGCACCCACTGAGCAATTCCGGCAGTCAGCTCCGATTTCCAGCCCAATGGAAACTGTTCCACTTATGGACACTGGCTCGGGTCTACCCAGACAGACCAGCCACAGAGACTCAGTGCTACCCGTAGTAAACGGGTCCCAAAGCCCTGGTCTACCCAGCCTGGTCGGCGAGCTATTAGATCGTGAGCCTACAGTGGTGCTGAGGTGCTTGGAACGGTCAAGAAGGCCACCAAAATATTTACAGGACTATGTTCAATATTTGTCATTATGAACTATCTAGGGGGAAGGTATGTTATGTATTGAGATTAATTTACTTGGAAACTGTTGGCCAAAAGGCTGCACCTGTTTAAGCTCCAGACTGACTGTCTACATCAGTGGTTCTCAACCTTTCTGAGGTTGAGACCCCACTTGCCCCGCCCATGCGCGCCGCGACCCCGACCCGGGGGCGTGCGCGTCTGCGGGCGCGCAAAAAAATTTTTTTAATTTTTTTTACAAAATAAAAACAAACAAACAAAACAAAATGGCGGCCGCGAAGGGTGGATCTGCGCATGCGCGGATCGGCCCGTCGCACGCACCATGCATGCGCGCATCCGCCCGTCTCGGGCCGCCATTTTGTTTTTTTTGTTTTTTTTAAAAAAAATAAAAAAAAATAAAAAAAACAAAATGGCGGCCGCGATGGGTGGATCTGCGCATGCGTGGATCGGCCCATCGCACGCGCCACGCATGCACACATCCGCCCGTCGCGGGCCGCCATTTTGTTTTTTTTATTTTTTATTTAAAAAAATTTAAAAAAAAAATAAAAAAAAACAAAATGGCGGCCGCGACGGGCGGATCTGAGCCTGTGCGGATCGGCCCATCGCATGCGCCGCGCATGCACGGATCCGCCCGTTGCGGTCCGCCATTTTGTTTTTATTTTATTTTATTTTATTTTATTTTTTTAATTTTTTAATTTTTTTTAATTTTTTTTCACAGCGTGACGGGCGGATCTGAGTGTGCACGGCACGCCTGCGCCAAAAAAAATAAAAAAAATTAAAAAAAATTAAAAAAAATTTAAAAAAATAAAAATAAAAAAAAACAAAATGGCGGCCGGCGGTGCCCGGCGACCCCTGCGAAATGGTCTCGCGACCCCAAATGGGGTCGCGACCCCAAGGTTGAGAACCACTGGTCTACATGTTAATTAGCTTGTCTTTAAGAGGGAAATACTGCTTTAATTCTATTGGCTGCTGCCTAGTGGTGAGTTGTATAAATAGTGGTTATGCAGCAGTTAGGGCTGCTTCTGTTGTTAGCTGAATAAAGAGTTGTTGTTGTACCATTCGCCTTGTCAATGCCTCACCGAACTGGAAACATAACAATGTAATACCAATTTTACTAAACCACATGAAGATACATGATATCATATCATGAAGCAACATGATATCTGTTACTGACAGTGATCATTGGGCTCCTTGGCAAAAGAAAGTAGGAGAATTCTAAAGTCCATATGTTTACAGTTGATATGAAATGAAATGATACATAGGATTCCTTTAGAGCAGGAATGTAGGACTTGGTAATATGGGTTGACCTTAATATGACCTGACCTGATGTATCTACATTCTGTTTTTCTAAGCAGGCTTTAAACCTGCCTTTTCTACTGATAGCACTTGCTAACATAAACAGTGTCCATTACTGTATCCATAGTTTGACTTCTTTCACAGAAAAAACAACCTGATTTTTAATTTAAAAGAATAAAATTTATTCATTTTTATTCTTTTTATTTTTATTCTTTTTTATTCAATTTTTAATCCTACCTGTCCAGAGTTTCAGTTTACCTACTCTGCCTAATATGCACTTTAGAATCATACTATATTTATATATAAGGCTAGAGTATTATTACCAGAGGAAGAGGCAGCTTACAAAGCAGAACTTTGTTTTCTATTTTGTAATCTGAATTTGTTGGACTCTGACAAGCTGTTTTTAATTAATCTGCTGATGGAGTACTGTTACAATTTTAGAAGACAGTTTGGGGAGAGATGAGCTGCCCATTGCTCCATTCTCAATCATTGAAATTCATGTCCTCAACTCTTGGTATTTTTATCTGTGATACTTTGGTGTTTTTCTATTCTTTGGTACATCAGTGTTTTAATTGACTCTGCTATGCTATTGCATTTTCATGCACTTTTACATTCATATGAATTGTATGCATTTCATTAGCCTGAATATTCATCCTATAGTTCATTAAGCTTTTATAATTTAAAGAATTATATTTCATGGTTATCCATCATGATTATTTGCTGGATAAGCGTACAAAGTGATTATATTCTGTTCAAACATGAATTGTGTCTGTTTCAGCTAGTGTTTGGTTCCTGTATATCCTTTGAATGTATTATAAACTTTGTAGAATTTGGGCCTGGTCATGAGAGAGAGAAATCTCTCATGTTCTCCTCTGCTGATGGTAGAAAACAGATATAATAGTAATAGTGATGATGATGATGATAATAATAATAATAGTTGGAAGGGACCTTGGAGATCATCTAGTCCAACCCCCTGCTCAGGCACGAAACTCTATACCATTTCAGACAAATAGCTGTCCAATCTGTTCTTAAAAACTTCTAGTGTTGGAGCATTCATAGCTTCTGGAGTGCAGGTTGTTCTACTGATTAATTGTTCTAACTGTCAGGAAATTTCTCCTTAGTTCTAGGTTGCTTCTCTCTTGGATTAATTTCCAACCATTCCTTCTTGTCCTGCCTTCAGGTGCTTTGGAGAATAGCTTGACTCCCTCTTCTTTGTGACAACCCCTGAGATATTGGAACATTGCTGTCATGTCACCCCTAGTCCTTCTGTTCATTAAACTAGATATACCCAATTCCAGCAACATTTCCTTATATGTTTTAGCCTCCAGTCCCCTAATCATTTTTGTTGCTCTTCTCTGTACTCTTTCCAGAGTCTCAACATCTTTTTTACATTGTGGTGACCAAAACTGGATGCAGTATTCCAAGTGTGACCTTACCAAGGCATTGTAAAGTGGTATTAACACTTCAAGTGATCTTGATTCTATTCCTCTGTTAATGCAGCCTAGCACTGTGTTGGCTTTTTTGGCAGCTGCAGCACACTGCTGGCTCATATCTAAGTGATTGTCCTCTAGGACTCTGAGATCCCTTTCACAGTTACTACTATTGAGCAAGGTACCACCTGTACTGTACCTGTGCATTTGATTTTTCTTGCCTAAATGTAGAACCTTACTGTTTTTACCATTGAATTTCATTTTGTTAGATAGCACCCAATGTTCAAGTGTGTCAAGATCCTTCTGTATCTTAAGCTTATCTTCTGGAGTGTTGGCTATTCTTGCCGGCTTGTTGTCTCTGCAAATTTGATGAGTTCCCCATCTATCCCCTCATCCACATCATTGATGAAGATGTTGAAGAGCACTGGGGAACCCCACTACACACTTCCCTCCATGTAGATGCAGTTCCTTTGAGGACCACACGCTGAGTACGGCCGGTCAGCCAGCTACGAATCCATCTGGTGGTGATGCTGTCTAATCCACATTTTTCTATCTTATCAAGTAGTAGGTTGTGGTCTATTTTATCAAATGCCTTACTGAAGTCCAAGTAAATTATATCCACAGCATTCCTCTGGTCCACTAATTTTGTCACCTGGTCAAAGAATGCAATAAGATTTGTCTGGCATATCTTAGCTTACATCCAGAATTTAATTTTTTGATTTAATTTAGAGATGCTTAGGAAAGATAGCTGAAGCCTATGAAATGATTTTGTGGACTAATGCAGAGTTTGAATAATAATATACATTTTGTGTAAGTCGTAATCATTAAAAAATATTCCCAGACCATAAGACTAGAAAATCATAGGTCTTTGATTTCTTTTACTATAGTATGAAATGATTGCTTGCATTAACGTTTTAAAGAAATCTGTCACCGTTTGCAGTTTACATAGTTCACATTTGTTTTTTATTCAGCTGTAAATGTATGAACTCTTATTGTTTGTTAGGGATGGAAAGCCAATTATTCCATTGATAGTTCTATTATGACATTTGAGAAAGGAAGTTGCAGAAGTATGGAATGTTGGGACTAATGCCTTAAACAAGCCAAAGGTTGAGTAATGCTATATCTGAGCAAGATTATTTTCTTCTGAAGCTAAAATGCTATTTTTCTCCTTTCCTTGAGCTGAATTATAAAACAAAGTTTTATGACTTTTTGATTGGCAATTTTCTTCAAAGTAAATTGTTTTACAGCTTGATTTACTGCATTTTTATCTTAAATTTGCATATAACATAAGTGATGTTCCTTGAACAAATGTGCTTTATAGTTATGGACAGAAAAATTGATTTTATAAGTAGTTTACAAGAAAAATGGCTGCTGATGCTGTTTCAATATTTTATTTAGGATTCCAGTTCAGTTGTTGAATGGGTGCAGACTCCTAAGGAGAAGATTTTCAGAGGGCCAGAACATATGAACAGTTATGAAGCAGAATGGGATATGGTCAACACTGTCTCTTTTAAAAAGAAGCCACATTCAAATGGAGGTACTTAAGTAACACAGATATTAAAATATTACGGTGATTTATTGGTTGAGCCCTGTGAGATTATATTCCTGGATATAGAGCTTTTTACTTCTGGTACTTGCTTGCTGCAGTTCTTGTGAAGTTTCAGCTAATAATGCTGATCATCTGTCTTTCGTAACAAAGGGGATTCTAAGATTCTGAATTAAGGTATGTATAATTAAGACATGTATAATTAAGGCATATAAATTTAATGAATGAAAATACAAGGCATCTGTATCTGTAAAAGGCGTTTTTATTTATAGAGAAGCCTGTTACTTTCTCATCCATTAGCATTTATTTTTGGTTATTACTGAAAATTGTTGAAGATGCTTGCGTATGATTTCTATAGATTATTCAAATAATTTGAAACAAAATGAGTATGTGGTAAGATATCACCTTAGGATTTAAAATGTATGTGTTGTGGTAATCTTGTTAATAGCAGAAAACAGGATTCTAATGATATTTTTTTATTTACTTATTACAAGAAGTTGTAATATGGCAAAATCTTATTTAGTGGATCTAGATGGATGGACTTGAGATGTAATGAATGAAATTCTACTGATTTCGTTTGGAACTAAGGGATGTTCATTCATTACAAGTCTATATGGACAAATATGTCTGTGCATTATTTGTTTATATTTACAGTTTGTTTATGTCTTATCCCTAGTGGGCTGTGGACTGTTAACATATGTTATAATAAGGAGTACATTGTCTTAAATCATTAAAACAGAAATAACTCATCCATCTAAGAAAACACTATGCATTAGAGATGGAAAATGTAAGGGCATGTTTCTCTAAAAAAGTAACATTCATGGGTCAGCCAAAGTATCCTTTTAATATCCATCAGTGGGCCAAAGTGTCATTTTAATAACTAAAAGAGTCTATAGAAAGTAGTTTTGGGAGGAAGTATTGATTGCTATTGAGGAAGAATTTATCAAGGAAAAAAATAAAAATGGCAACTCAGTACAAAATCTCTAAAATTATGGTTTGCGGCTGCAGTCTCCCATTTTGATGCAACTTGGGCAGTAAACAGCATTCAAAATTTCATCAGCAGAAGATCTGTAGTCTAAAGATTTGGTTTCCACAAAACATTACAAAAATAATGCATACAACTATGCATTATTAGTTGATTAGGAGATGCCAGGTCATGAGGGAAAGTGAATTAAGTAGGAAGAATTGGATCAGAGAATGAAGAGAGTGGTGAGGAGGAGAGGCTAACCTGCCAACACCAAAAATAAAGTTGTCTGGAATGAGTTCATATTTTAGTCATCTGATTTCATACATTGATTCCTCCTCAGGATTATTACCAACACTTATGTAGTACAAGGAAAATAATCATTTTAGAAGAAACATTCTTAAAAGACTAAATTAAATCAGACAGTTTAAGATAATTGATAAACTTTTTGTAATGTATAGGAGTTTCCAGGAAGCAAGGTTGTTCCCACACATAAGTTTAGATTGTTTTTTTATTAAACTTCTTTCAATAAACACAGCAATTGTTAATAGTACAGTTCAGTAAATGTATGTACAGTATTTCATTTATTTTTATTTTGAAAAAAAAACATACAAAAAGATATCTCTGTAATATTTGTAAAAATACAAATACAAATTCTATAATATTTCTCCTAAATGCTATGAATATACTATATAAAAACAAATTCAATTACTGCATTGTACTGATAATGAAAAAGGATTAAAGTAAAATTCTCAACAACTTTTAATAACAATTTATGTTGTGAAATAATTGTTCTTTCCAAATGACACAGTCACATGCTATAGTACATCACAACTGTACTCTTGGCTGTGAAACCAGTTAGCATATTTGTTTTCTTATAATGATTGGAAAGATTCATAACATAAAATGTTAACAGATAAACTTTGTGTAGGTTATTCTTGATAATTACTCTAAGATGTTCCTGCATGTTTTACTATAATGCTCCCTTTATTGCTATAAGACAGCATGTGTTTAGAATTACAAATAAAAATAATAGAATCATATAATAACAGAGTTGGAAAGGACCTTGGAGGTCATTTAGTCCACCTCCTGCTCGAGTAGGAAACCCAAAATTGAAGTTGAGGAAATGATACTCAATTCAGTTTTTGGTTGGTGGGGTGCTCTGTGTGATATCTATGAACATTGAGCATTTTTCATTAACTTAAATTGGTATGTTACCTCTCTTGATAAAATTAGTCTTTCTTTTGTAATATCTTATCATAAACATGAGAAGATCCAGATTGCATATTGGTTCATCTTTCACAGAGAACTTTGGTGGCAAAGTGATTTGCTTTCTTCTATGACAGGGGTCCCCAACCCCTAGTCCATGGACCAGTACCGGGGCGCAGCATGCCAACAATGGGGCTGCACAAACAAGCAGAGCCCCATCTGCATGATGCAGGCAGCACACAAAACCAGGCGCTCTCGTCCACAGAAAAACCTCTCTCCACATAATCGGTCCATGGTGCCCAAAACGTTGAGGACCTCTGTTCTATGACTTCCATACTTCCTTTCCAATACATGGATGCTAAATCCTTATTCATTTGTGAATGAATAAACAAATATTGATTTCTTGTTCATATTAAACTAATATAATAAAATGATAAATGATAATTAAAACCTACAATCTGTGAAAATGGGACAATCATTTGCTTTTTTATATTACTCATATTTAGCCAGAAAGTATTGAAACAAGTATTTATTTTAGAAGAAATTTCTCCAGTTGCAAGGGAATCATAACTATGATTAAATATTGCAGTTGTGAAAATGCTCTTTATCTTTTTTATCCTTTCAGATGTTGCAGTTCGTACAACTGGTGAGAACAAGTGGTCCTACTTTTTCAGTTTAACAGATTTAAAATCAGTTAAACAAAACAAAGAAGGAATGGGATGGTCCTATTTGGTATTCTGGTTAAAGGATGATGTTGTCCTTCCAGCTCTTCATTTTCATCATGGTGATAGCAATTTATTCATCCAAACACTTAGAAAATATGTGGTGCTTTGTGAGTAAGTATTCTTAGGATTAAACAACAACAAAAGATGTATTTACAATGGTATTTAAAAGTTTGCGAATTCGTTTGAATTCTCAATATTTCTGCATAGATATGATCTAAAATGTTATCTGTTCTCCATACAAGTTCTAAAATTAGATAAAGAGAATCCAGTTAAACAAGTAAGTTGCATGGGAACCAGCAAGTTATTCGATATTTTAACTTTCACAAACTTTTAACCATCTGTGTAGATTGTAGAAGCAGAGTAAAAATAAGAAGTGATTTTTAATGTATAAATGATACAATGAAACTTTTGGTAATTCTTTTTAAGATTAGTCATATAGAGCACTGGTTCTTAAATTGTTTAACCCAATTACTCCTTTTTACAATTTTGAATAAGTCATTACCTCCACAAGAAATAGATACACTGTTGTTTCAGTAATAGCAGTCCCAAACTTGATTCTTACCTCACAAGCAAGCAATTACAAATTGCTTCATTGGCCCCAGGATATACCCAAATTAACAAATTATCTAAAATGCAATTTGCAAAAAAATAATAATAGACTTTTAAGCAGTCTTCTCTGTGTCTCCCAAGAGACTCTCCACTTTAGTTATTTCCTTGCTCCAGGGCAAACTTTTTTAAATTTTTAATTTGTATATATGCAGTAATATGAACAACTTCATATTTTAAAGGATTTAATTGTAGAAAGCCTCTAGACTATAGCTGATTTGGTATTATTCAGGTAAATGACAAGACATTTCAGAGTTCCTTGGAATAGTCTGTTTGCAAAGATGAAATGTTTGCTTATATCTAGTTTCATGTCTGTTTAACTTCTTATGGAAAAATTGAACTTGAAAATAAAAGTGATTTTATTATAGATGAGTATTAGACAATAGGTGGCTAGTTTCTTTTGACACTGAGAAATCTTCAGTGTTCCATCTTCAATCTTCATAAATGAGAATTACTTAACTTGCTCAGAGCAGTTATTTGCATTAATGCTACTATCGATATATGGACTGCTCCAGTATCATTAACTTAACCTGCCCCCTCCCCCAAATATTTATTTTTTCTCATTGTTTTAAAATTTTAATTTAGAACCATTGATTAATAAAGAAGTCGACTTGGTCAATCACAGCAATGCATCATATTCAAAGCTCTATAGAGATAAAGTAAAGAAATAACAATGTGCTCTAGCTTTTCTTGTTTCATCAGGAGTGACAGTGTGAAGATTTCTAAAACATGAATTAGAATGCAGCAATAGAAGCAGTGGGGTGTTGATTATTGGATGGAGTGAGTTGTGAATCCATATCTGACTCTGCAGAAGCTTAAAATCAACCACTGACTATCCATAATTGAGTATTTGTGTTCCCTCCTGCCACTTCTGATGAGAATGATTCATTTTAAAAGAAAAACAAGAAAAGCTAGATAACATTGTTATTTCTTTACTTTATCCCTATAGAGCTTTGAATGTGATGCATTACTCTGATTGACCAAGTCGACTTCTTTATTAATCATTGGTTCCAAATTAAAATTTTAAATCAATGAGAAAAAAATAAATATTGGGTGGGGAGATTAAGTTAATGATGCTGGAGCAGTCCATATGTCCATAGTAGCATTAATGTAAATAATTGCTCTGAGCAAGTTAATAATTCTAATTTATGGTAAACCTTACTGAAGACACATTTAATTAAAATGCAGGTATCTTAAGGGTTTTTCATTTTGGTAGATTAGCTATACATGAGTCAGTACAGCTTTTGATTCTTGTGCCATGTTAGCAAACCACAGTTTTGTTTATTAACATCCTATTTTCAGAAGGCCAAGATACAATCTTCTGTTGAATTTCATATCCTCTGTCATAGATGCATCCACTCACGTTAGTATTGAAGAGTGATAACATTTATTAAAAGTTTTAGGCTTTAATAACAGAATAGGTGATAGTTTTTTCCCTCATGGATATTAAAAATACTAAGTTTCTTTGTCTCAGAAACTGGCAGTAGTGAATTTAAATTTCAAAGTAACAATCAAGTACTTTCAACTTCATCATCAGTAATGTAATGTTTGCATAGAAAATAAATGCATATCTATTTAAAGTATTATATGATCAGTTTATAATCAGTAGCTGCTGTTTTTTTTCAAATGCAAGTTTTATAGTTATCCTTAGCTTATCCCAAAGTAGGAAACAGAATTATAGAAGGAAGTGTAGAAAAATATACTTTTTTCCCCCCCTCTCAGATCTGAACAGGATAAAAGGGTTCTTGTGAATTATCAGAGTATTTCACAGTCCTTTGAAAATCTCCTTGATGAACCAACATGTGGCCTAATACAGGTTAGTATAGTGTATTATTTATGGTAAAAATTAAATGTAAGATTTAACATATTAAAATAGCTGTTTCTTGAAATAAACAGGAATGGGGGTGGAGTGGGAGAGACGAAAATCTTGCAGTAAGAGAAAGCTTGCAACTTTATTACATTTTATAAAAAGCCTTTATTGAGCCTAATATGCATACAGTCATAGACAAAAGAACCCCTGAAATCTGGAAAGAATGAGTTGATGGACATATATGAATAAGCTTGGGGTATAATGCAAGGAAACCAAGTAGTAGCCAGAATGAAGAGAAAAGATCATACAAAATATTTGTATACAGTTGCTATTCTGGAGATGGAAACACATCTGTAGAGCAGTGCTGACAAGCAGAGCAGTACAAAGCAAAGACATCTGCTGAAGACCAAATGGTTTCAGATCCCCCAATGGAAATTTCTGACACTGAAGGTGAAAGCTAAGTCAAGTGAGCAGAGCCATGGGTAAATGTTATGAGAAGTGTGCTGCATCAGCAACAAGAGAAGCATGCATATCTTCTAAGATGAGAAGAGGAAGAAAGGCAGTGGAGAGAGATCCTAACTAGAAGTCACCCAGAATAAGAAAGGAAAGAGAAAAAAGTCTAAAGGGACATGCATAGAGCTCATTTTCCTTTTCAGAAATCAGGAGTCACTGGGGAAGTATATTTAGTCACTTTAGAAGTATCTAATAGAGGAGAGAAGGATTTTGTGTTGAGAATATAAAAATCTATAAATTGATGAGAAACACTATAAAATAAGGATATAGAGAAATTTTTATAGTTTGAATAAGTGACAATATCATGTAAATGTCCAATTGAAGATTGGATGGCTAGATTCTAATAGGAAAGGTTTTGAAGGCATATGCTCTACCTCTCTTTCACCTACCTACCTACCTATCCACCCACCAATCCACCCACCCAGATAAATATAACAGGGTCTTCATTCTGCCTTCAACAAAACAGCAGATAAATTAAATAGAATGGCATAATCCTTATTATCTTGACAGATCAGGGAAGTCAGTCAAGCCTCCTAAAATACCCCTAAAGTCCTATCTCTATTATTATGATGATTCAGACTCTCAAGATGCTAAGAAAAATATGCAGGATGGCATCCCATCATTTCAAAACCTGGTTGCCACATCTCATGTTTGTGTACAGGGAAGAACTGCATACTTTAAAAGGATTTATTTCTTTTACAATAATGTATGGATATAATCAAAGAAAAATGGAATAACTGGACTGAATCTTCTAAAAATGTGGTTGAATATGTAGTGATTCAAATTTATCTGGACAATGGAAAATATTAAGTAAAAAGTTACATAAAAGACAATCCTGTCTTTCTTACCTGGAGTAAGAATAACTGAGAGGTCATGGAAAAGAAATATGAAGGTTTGGACAGTACCAGTAATCAAGAATTGCAGCCCAAACAAAAAGAATATCTAAAATCTGATTCAAATTTTCCAAATTACATTTTCCAAATTACAGTGTACCATGTCAGTGGAGCATATCATTGATATTGGGATGTCGAACCAGTCTGATAGAGACAACATTTGTTGCAGAGAGAGACTCTAGAAAGTATTAGAAAAAGAGATGGATAAAATGTTGAAACTGGGAGTAATTGAACCATCTCAAATTGAATGGTATTCCCCTATTGTGTTGGCATCAAAACCAAACAATGTGCACGGGTTTGTTATGCAACAAGTGCCTTTATGCACTAATTCAACAGCTATTCGATGCCTGGTATAGAAGATCTTCTAGCTAGACTAAGTAATGCCCAGTGTCTCTCTACCATTGTCTTGATACCTGGATATTGACAAACACTATTAAAGAAGTCAAGGGAAAACCTCCCCCAAACCTCTCCATAATATGGCAGGTTGTCTGCTTCCAATACTCACTCAGCACTCATCTAGGGAAGGAAATCTAACAGCTGTCCTTTCCTGAGTAATCTGGGAATTGGGATGGGGAAAAGAAGATGCAGCACTCCAAAGAGAGGCTACCACCTCAAAGATAGCCAGTTTTCGTATGTATGGTTCTTCAGGGCGGAACCCTACATAAAAATGAATGCTTTCTTATTTTATGCATTGTGTAGGTCTATAATGGAGAAATTGATCTATTAGGAAACTTAAATCCAGATTGTTTTAGATTTTGTGTGTCAGCAGTAAGATATTGAAACTGGCTATGTAGCTAATAGGCAGCCAGCATTATTGCTGATGTAATGTGCCTAGCCCATGATACACAGCATCCTATCTGCAAAATTCTGCACCAGTTGCAAATTCTAGGTCAAGTATTCAAGTTACGCTTCTTAATTCTGTTTCATTAAAAAAAACACATAATCTTTTTTTTTAAAATATATTTTATTGGTTTTTTTTAATTTTTACAGAAAAAAGAGACTAGTCAAATCAAGTCATAGTGTTAAAATAAACAATCATCCATAAACAAAACATAAATACATTTTTCAATACATCAAATACCAATAGCTCAACTGAAAAAAATCATGCCAAACAATTAACATTACTGCCCGGTACCCCCACCACCACATCCCCCTAACCCTATCCTTCCCCCCTCACTTACCAACTAGCTACCTACTTTCCTCCCTCCTTCTCTACTTCTCTATACCCACCTATCCCTACTCATCCCCCCTCTTGCCAACCTTCTTTCTACTTCCTTTCTACTTCCCTCCATCCTTCTCTATCTCCATCCTACTCTTCCCCCTTCTTATCAACTTCCACTTACATCAGCCTTCACTCCTCCTTCCTCTTTCCATCAGATGTGGTGCCCAGAGGCCACCCGAGCAACCCCTTAATGACAGTAATTACATATTCTTACATCCACCCCAATTACAGTTGAGAAAACATCGTATATAAAATTATAAACCCTCCCTAACCCTCCCCCCCCCCGACTTCCCAGAGTGAGTACAGGGTAAAACAAAAGAAAATCCACTACATCAAACAAAATTATTATATAAACCTAACCAGAATTTTAAACTATATACTATATACAATCTCTAAATCAATTCAATCCATTAAACAAAACAAACAAATCATCTTGTTAAGAATAATAATTTTCATTTACATATCTAAACCATCAATCTAAGTCAAACCTTAAATCACTTCAATCCATTGAGAGGTTATATAAAATCACCCAAACAATCAAGTTTTATATACATCTTCCAATAATCAACCTCTTTCAAACCATTAAACATCAAAAAAAAATCATCTTTTTAGAAAAATAAACAAATAATATCAATAAACCCCTCAGTTCAAACAAAAAAAAAGAATTTTTGTTCTTAATCAATTTAATATATCTTCCATTAAACATCCTCTCTTACATCTTACTTATAAAATTGATCTTTGATTCAGCCCATAGTCTTAGATTAGCCTTAATTCCTTTCATTTAATTATAAATTTCATTTCTTCAATCGACTTCTGGGCTTTCTCATCTATCAAATAAACCTCCATAACCAATACAATCTATTTATTCCATTTCTAACTTACATTCCTTCAACTTTATCCAATCACATAATGCTTATCTATCCCATCAATCAATCAATCTAATGTCAAACCTAGATCATTTCAAAGCAAATACATTCTTCATCAATTTAATTATATCCATTAATCATCTTCTCTTACATCTTTCTCATAATCTTAGTCCTTAATTCAGTCCATAATTTTAAATTACCCATAGTTCCTTACATACAATTTTAAATTTCATTCCTTCAATCGAATTCTAGGTTTTTTTTTAACCAGGTAAACCTCCATAACGAGGCCTCCCTTCCAAATAATAAGTCTCTCTTCTTTACTTCTTCAGCCCCATAAGTAAGTTGCTTCTTAAACTGAATCAATGTCTCTTTTTTCTCAATTAAATCCTCTTCTTGCTGCTTATCTAAAAGGAATAGCCATCCCTTCCTTTCTTGAAACAAATCCTCTTCCTCTCCATAGATGAACTGTTTATCAAGCAAAATCCATTTCCCTTTATTCTCTTTATTCTCTGTACTATCTTCTTCTTTTTCTTGTTCTTCTTCTAGTTTAAATTGTATTATAAAATGTTCATCAGTCGATTGTAAATCAGTTTCCTTTGGAAGAAAGAGTCTGGTTAATTGTTCTTGTTCTTCTTCTTTAGATTGTATTATAAAATGTTCAGCAGTCGATTGTAGATCAATTTCATTTGGAAAAAAGAATCTGGTTAATGTTTCTGTAATAGTCTCTTTCAATATTGCTTTAAACTCTTGCTTAAAACTCTTCACTATTTCAAGCCTTTCTTCATGAAATTTATCAATACAGTCCAAAATAGGTTTAACATTTAAATGTAAATTCCACTCCATTTTAAATTTAAAACAATCACTCTGGCTGTAAATCAATTCCTACAGCCGTCTCTCTGGCTTTGCTTACGAGAACAAGAAGAGAGAAAAAAGTAAAGAATTCACTTTCACTTTCCAGCACTTTCCTCTAACAATGAAAGCAGTGAAAGCTATATGCCATTTTGAAAGCATTATGTTGATTGTAGAAGTTAGAAATATATAGCCAGAAAAACAATAAAAAAATACTTGCAATCCATTAAGAACTCCTGTATTCACTCAGTCTGCTTACAGTCTCTCCTGTGTTGTAATTTTTATAAGCAGAAGCGGTCGCGGCGTCTTTCTCTGTCTGATGACAGAAGCGTCTCTGGGCAGGAGCGTCCTCCGGAGCTTTAGGGAGCTCGCACTCTTGATCCCTGAAAACTTTTTTTCAGGGATTTAAGAGGAGCTCAACCCTGCTCCCGATGCTCTACACCTCTCCTTTGCCCGAAGAGGGGATTTTTCACCGCAAAAAACAGCTGGTGTGCGCTGTTTTTTGCGGCTTTACAAACCCAGAGAACGGAGCCTCACAGAGGAGACTCCAGCGGCGCCGGCGGAGCCACCGGAAGCTAAAAAAAAAACACATAATCTTTTTTAATGTAATATTATTGTGATGAGTCTTGTCTTCATCATAGTACCTCCCAATTTCTTCATATGTTCATGCATCTATCCAAATAAACTTTATCTTTGTATTTCTTAGAAATTGAAAAAGGATCCTTATACAACAACAATGGGAAGATTTTCCAAAGTGACAAACTATATTTTTGATAGCTTACGAGGAAGTGATTCAGTAAACGAGCAGCGGCCTCCATCAGAAATGGCAGATTTCATTAGTGATGCTATTCCAGGACTAAAAATAAATCAACAAGAAGAACCAGGATTTGAAGTCATTACACGAGTGAGTTTTAAGTTCTTGGAATTTTAGATGGTAACAAGACATCCATCTGGTGGTTTGAAAATTAATGTCTTGGCAATAATGTAATAGATTTTTGTTGCATGTTTTAGATTGATTTAGGAAAACGAGTTGAAGTTCACAGAAAGCAACCAGTATCAATTGAAGAATGGACTAAGAATATGGATTCTGAAGGAAGAATATTGAATGTAAACGCTATGAAACAAATGATATTCAGAGGGGTAATATCTTCAGTTATCTACTTTTTATTGTTTTTAAAATAGTGACCAAAAAAACCAGAACAAACTGCAAAGATGAAAATGCATACATTGTCAAAAAAAGTAAAATACATAAAGTGCTACACATAAAGTAGTAATACATCATTTTAACAGTAAATAATTGCAATTCTACAAATAGTTGTCTAATGCAATATTACTACTTCTGAGTTAGAAGTGCCAAAGTACTTCTGGGGTGAAAGGAGTTACCGGTGATATCACCATTGCCTGGGGGACACCCAGTTCGGGGTTCCTTTTGTGTCTCCATTAAATTGCCCACCAAAGTGGTACCCTTTTATCTACTCATGGTTTCCTGCTTTCAAACTGCTGGGTCTGTAGGAGCTGGATGGTGTGATGGGAGCTCACCCCACCCCATGGCAGGAAGGGGTCTTGAATGCAAGCCTACCAATTGTCAGCCCAGCAGTCTAACCTCGTGAACCAGCATGCTCCTCGTCTGATGCAATTATTCAAATTTATATATATATTTCTAATACATTTATACAATTATATATTATATCTAATGTACTTTATATAAATGAATCCTATATTTCATTATATTTGTCCATTCAAAGTTTACGTCTGAAGTCAGTTTGCTCATAAGTGGCAAATGCAATCAGGTCCTCAGTCTATTACAGTGGTGGCGAACCTATGGCACGTGTGCCAGAGGCGGCACTCATAGCCCTCTCTGTGGGCACACACATCATCGTCCCAGCTCTGCCTCCTCCCACGGCCCCCTCCTCACCAGCAACCCCCCTGGAGAAGAGTCGCCCCCGGGTGCGGCCCATGCGAAGCTTCGCAGCCAAGGACATGGTAGCCGGGCAGCGGGGACAAGACTCCGCCCTTGCGCCCCATCACACACATATGCTGCTGGGCACAGGTGGAGGTCGTGGCCACCATGGTGCTGCTGGGCTGCCTGGGTGATCTGTGATGGGCCATGGAGATGGTGGGTGGCCCAGCGGGCAGGGCGGAGCAGGGATGGGGGTGGGGTGGTGGTTTTTGGGCACTCGGTCTCTAAAAGGTTCGCCATCACTGATCTATTATGTGAAAAGGCCATACATTTAAGTTTCCAATGCTGCAATCTCACTATTTTGTCATAATATGGGCACAATGACTCCATTAATGTTTAACTTTTTTTTCCAAATCTACATTTTTATATAAAGAGTTAAGTTGTATTCCTTTTATCATTCATACAAAAGATATATTGGGGAGGGAATGTGCTCTGAAATATAGAGATGAAATATCAGTAAAAGATGAGACATAAACAATTGACAACAGTTATTTGTCTATCTCCATGCCACTTGAACAGCTGCCTAAATCTTTCAAAGCAAAAACAAAACTTCCTTTGTTACTATATTCATAATAATTGTTAAATACATTTTAAATCACTGAAATGAAATGGTTTGATAACTGTATCAACTGTAGGAAGTAATAGCAATAGCAATAACACTTCGACTTCACAGTGCTTTATAGCTCTCTCTAAGCAGTTTACAAAGCTAGCATATTCCCCCCAATAATCTTGGTCCTCATTTTACTGACCTTGGAAGGATTGAAGGCTGAGTCAACCTTGAGCCAGTGGGACTGAAACTGCCGAACTGCTGGCAGTCGGTAGTCAGCAGAATTAGCCTGCATTACTGCATTCTAACCACTGTGTCACCACAGCTCCAACATTACTTATAGAGCAGTGATGGCAAACCTTTTAGAGACCGAGCGCCCAAACTGCAACCCAAAACCCACTTATGTATCATCAGGTGCTGGATGGCCTATTGGGTAGGTGTGGCCCATTGGGTGGGCGTAGCTGCGGTGGTAATGGCAGACTACGTGGGACTAAAAAGCAATTCCAACTTTGCGAGATCTTTTTTTTTCCCGCGAGAAGTTGAAATTGATTGATTGATTGAACCTTTTTTTTTTTTTTGCACACGGCAGCAGAGGCCTAAAGCAAAAAAGTTTTATAAAACCCAGCTGAAGATCTAGGACTGGGGTGATGGCACGTGTGCCCACAGAGAGGGGTCTGCGTGCCATAGGTTCGCCACCACGGTTATAGAGGATTCTCAGTCTAAAAACTGATGATACAAGCCAAGGAAAAACAAAGAGGTAGGAGACAGAGAGAGATAATATGGAAATCAAATGTTGGAAGGACAGACCATTATTTTTTTATTAGTAAAGAGTTTTGCAAAATTAAGTCTGGGAAACCAAAATGAGTAATATTATTAAGAAGCTAGAAAATTAGCCTACTTATGAGACTATGAGAATCACCTTGACTACCTTACAAGCAATGAAACAAAGGACTTTGAGCAAAAAACCCAGAGAAAGTGTAAGAAGCAATTAAGGATGGTAGTGCTACCCTTATAGAATGACTTGATTTGTTCCTGGTCTTCATGTTTTACTTATAAAGGGTCCAGTTTTACATTTACTTTTTTTTTTCTTCCAAGGGACTTTGTCATGCTTTGAGGAAGGAAGTGTGGAAATTCCTGTTGTGTTACTATTCGTGGAATACTACCAGGGATGAGAGGACAAGTATGCAGAAAAGGAAAACGTAAGCATGATATATTAAAACAGTGACATGGCAGTAACACGTTTAAACAGAAAGCAGCAAAATTGTGGTGGCTGGATGTCATGTCTTTCTGCAGGATTGGGGAAAATGGCTAAAGTTAGCTGGCTAATGACATTATGAGTGGTTATACTGAGACTTGGGGGTATGTGAAGTTGAAGATTTGCACACTGATTTTATTTTGCCAATTATCTTGGCAATAATGCATGTGTTTATTGTTTGCTGGTTTGCTGTCGAAATCCTATTGTATTTTTTATGATATCTCTTAGTCCCCAAAAGGAGAAGTGGACCTTTCCTTCACTAAATATGTGCAACCAGGCTTTAGAATCAGGATATCTGTCGTGTATTTGGAGGACAGCATTTAGTATTATCACCCTAGATTGAGAAGTTATATTTTGTGTTCTTAAAAGAAGTTATATAATTTATGCAAAAGTCATAAAATATAAATATTATTCTGACAGAAGTAGTAACTACCAATTACTGGTAGTTACAAATGAAAAATGTGAACTAGCTTTCTTTGTTTTTAATGCTTCATATTTCAAATTACACAATATCTTTATCATAATTTCTGATTTTTGTAATTCTTCAGAGATGAGTATTTCAGGATGAAGCTTCAGTGGAAATCTGTCAGTGAAGAACAAGAAAAAAGAAACACTAGACTGAGGGATTACAGAAGTCTTATTGGTAATTTTTAGAAGTATAAAATTCCATACAATGTAAATATTAAAGATAAATGTTTTTTCCTATTATAGCGATGAAAAGTGTATATTTTTAAAAGATTATTTCAGTTCATCTGAGTTGTTTTATTCTTTTCTTTTTCCTCTTCATATGTAAAGAGGTAGCTTCCTAAGGAGATGCACTATGTAAAGTAACAATGTAATGGTCTTCCCAGTCCATTCATGCATTTTTTATCACAGTTATTTCAATATGCTAAATTAAACTGGGTTTTTTTTTGGTCTGGAATATAAAACAATATCATATGATTTTTAGAAAATGCAGACATTTTAAAAGCTCTATAAGAGGCTCTTCGGCTTGCTTGTTTATTTAATTAATTAATATGGTTTCCCTTTGCCATGTAATCATAGTGGCTAGCAAATAATGAAAAATTACAATACCGGTAATAAACCAAAAATTATAAATATATTGCACTGAAGAAAAATTTATACATTCAAGCAATTGAAATTCACAAAATCTCCTGATCCATTGTCTAGGGGAAGAGTCAGGTCTTTAAAGCTTTTCAAACAAGGCAAGCGGGGCCAAAGTCATCTGGATCTCAGGGGGAATTTCGTTCCAAAAGTCAGGCACTGAGACAGAAAAGGCATGTCTCCTGGGTCCTGCAAGATAACACTGCTTGAGTGATGGGACCTGTATTATGCAACCCTGTGAAATCTTATTTCAGGTGGAACCAACATTATTTGCATAAAGATAACACTTTTTTTGCAGTAGGCTGCCATGAAAATCAGATTATGATGATGTAAATTATATGGCATATTCAGTAGCAGCAAAGTACAGTGGGGCAAAAAAGTATGTAGTCAGCCACCAATTGTGCAAGTTCTCCCACTTAAAAAGATGAGAGAGGCCTGTAATTGTCATCATAGGTAGACCTCACCTATGAGAGACAAAATGAGAAAACAAATCCAGACAATCACACTGTCTGATTTGGAAAGAATTTATTTGCAAATTATGGTGGAAAATAAGTATGTGGCCAATATCAAAAGTTCATCTCAATACTTTGTTATATATCCTTTGTTGGCAATGACAGAGGTCAAATGTTTTCTGTAAGTCTTCACAAGGTTGGCACACACTGTTGCTGGTATGTTGGCCCATTCCTCCATGCAGATCTCTAGAGCAGTGATGTTTTGGGGCTGTCGCTGGGCAACACGGACTTTCAACTCCCTCCAAAGGTTTTCTATGGGGTTGAGATCTGGAGACTAGCTAGGCCACTCCAGGACCTTGAAATGCTTCTTATGAAGCCACTCCTTCGTTGTGTTTGGGATCATTGTCATGCTGAAAGACCCAGCCATGTTTCATCTTCAATGCCCTTGCTGATGGAAGGAGGTTTGCACTCAAAATCTCATGATACATGGCCACATTCATTCTTTGCTGTACACGGATCAGTCGTCCTGGTCCCTTTGCAGAGAAACAGCCCCAAAGCATGATGTTGCCACCCCCATGCTTCACAGTAGGTATGGTGTTCTTTGGCTGCAACTCAGCATTCTCTCTCCTCCTAACACGAGTTGTGTTTCTACCAAACAGTTCTACTTTGGTTTCATCTGACCATATGACATTCTCCCAATCCTCTTCTGGATCATCTAAATGCTCTCTAGCAAACTTCAGACGGGCCCGGACATGTACTGGCTTAAGCAGGGGGACACGTCTGGCACTGCAGGATCTGAGTCCCTCGCGGTGTAGTGTGTTACTGATGGTTGCCTTTGTTACGTTGGTCCCAGCTCTCTGCAGGTCATTCACTACGTCCCCCCGTGTGGTTCTGGGATTTTTGCTCACCGTTCTTGTGATCATGTTGACCCCACGGGGTGAGATCTTGCGTGGAGCCCCAGATCGAGGGAGATTATCAGTGGTCTTGTATGTCTTCCATTTTCTAATTATTGCTCCCACAGTTGATTTCTTCACACGAAGCTGCTTGCCTATTGCAGATTCAGTCTTCCCAGCCTGGTGCAGGTCTACAATTTTGTTTCTGGTGACCTTCGACAGCTTTTTGATCTTCAGCATAGTGGAGTTTGGAGTGTGACTGTTTGAGGTTGTGGACAGGTGTCTTTTATACTGATAACAAGTTCAAACAGGTGCCATTAATACAGGTAATGAGTGGAAGACAGAGGAGCCTCTTAAGAAGTTACAGGTCTGTGAGAGCCAGACATCTTGCTTGTTTATAGGTGACCACGTACTTATTTTCCACCATAATTTGCAAATAAATTCTTTCCAAATCAGACAATGTGATTGTCTGGATTTGTTTTCTCATTTTGTCTCTCATAGGTGAGGTCTACCTATGATGACAATTACAGGCCTCTCTCATCTTTTTAAGTGGGAGAACTTGCACAATTGGTGGCTGCCTACATACTTTTTTGCCCCACTGTAAACTTTTAGTCTCAAAACTACTTAAGGACAGTGGAAACCTAACTGTTGGTGATTTTCTTTGAAGAAGGCTCTATGGACTATTAATTTTGAATAGTAGGACCTTGCAGATTATAAATTTTCACTGAATGATAATCTTGGATTTTGGACAACTACTCTGGAAGTGAGCCCCACAACAGAATTGGATTACAATTTTTTTCTCTTCTTCTTTGTTCTCCCTTCTTTTTCAGGGAGTTTATTGGACTATAGAGACTATAGATAAGAACTATGAGAGTTATTTAAGCAAATTTAAATGATATATTGTGGTATTGAATACAAGATTAATGGTTTGGTAGAAGGCGGACATTTGGGAAAAGTATTAGAGTTGATAAAAATTTTGGGGTATGGAATTAAAAATTAGTGTTCTAAATTTAGCTAAAACTGGCAAGAAAACACATACAGCCCCGTCTTCCATCTCTGCAAGCCCTGTGTATCAGAGATTAATCAAATCAATACTTCAACAAGAAAAATCTAACAATTTCCGGAAGGAGATGCAAGCGGCATTATAAGCAATCCAAGAGGCAATCTCCTCTCGCAAAGAAGATACAAGGAAAAAACATGAGACAAAAGACAACTTTGAGAAAATGAATCAAGAAATTCATAACATAAACTCTCAGCTAGAAAGCTTCTGACAGATGGTTACAAAGAATGAACAAAGAATTCAGAAAATAGAAGACACGTCAATAGAGACTGATCAGAAGATGGAAGAAATAAAGGATGAAAATCAGAGGCTGATGCAGGCAAATAGAGAAATGGAAGACTCAGTGGCAATTTTGGAAATGGAAAAGGCTTATTTTTTTAAGATTTCAAAATGTAATGGAGGACAAAGAAGGGGATCTCGTGGATTTAATGACAGAGTTATTGGCTGAAGCACTAGAAATGAGAAAACAGGAAATGGAAGGAGAGATAGACCAGATATTTCAAGTCAATTCAAGCTATGCGAGGAGAAATAAAGTCCCAGAGAAGTACATGTTAGATACATCAGATCTATAAGAGATATTGAGAAGAGTAAGAGATGATCCTCTGCATTATAAAGAAAAGGAAATTGTAGTACTAAAGCAGATCCCCAGAAGGATAAGAGATTCAAGAAGAGAATACCAATTCCTGACCAGAAAACAAATTGAAAAACGAGTGAACTTCAGATGGCTGATTCCGGAAGGGATTTTAATTAATAGGGATATGAAAAGATACAGATTGGACACTGCACTGAAGGTAATGGAATTTTATGAGAGATACAAAGCTTTTTTGGAAGGGGAAAGTCCGGAATTTCATGCAGAGAGAGAAGCAAAAAAACAGGAAGAGATAGCAATAGAAGGATCAGCCAAACCAAGGGAAGAAGAAGAAGCAGAAAACACAAACATAGAAGAAGGGGCAAAAGCAAGAGAACAAAGACAGATAAGAACAACTAGGAGAATAAAACCTAAATATAATTGAAGAAGATGGAGAAGGAAAATAGGATTCTTTCAATGAATATAAACTCCCCCGCAAAAAGGAAAAAAATCTTTACACGACTACGAAAATTAAAAATGGATATAGTCTGTCTCCAAGAAACACATATTAAAAGACAACATTACAAACTGTTAGAACAACCGAAAATTGGGAAACTTCATTTACATTAGCACAACAAAAGAAAAGAGGAATAGCTTTATATATCAAAGAGACAATGAACCCCAAACAAATCTATGCAGATGAAGAGGGAAGAATATTAATGGTAGAAATAATGATAAATCAAAAACAGATATTGATGGTAGCAATATATGCTTCTAATAACAAACAAGAAGAATTTTATCAAAAATTACACAAAAAATAGTGGAATTGGAATATCAAAACATTTGTTTAATGGGAGACTTTAATGCAATAATAGATGAAAAGCTGGACTACAGAAGTAGCGAAACAGGGAAAAAAGGAAGGAATACACTACCTAAGATTTTCTTTAAAATGGCAAAAGAAATCTGTATACAGGATATATGGAGAGAAAAGAAATCACAATATACATTTTACTCAAACAGGCACAAATCATGGTCTAGAATTGATATGATATGGATATCCCTTGAATTAAGCACGGTTATACAAGAGATTGAGATAGAAACCAATATATGGGCAGACCATAATCCAATAAAGATGACTTGGAGAGGAGTTAAGAAAAAAACTAAGATGGTCTCTGAATCAATCTGAAAGAGAAATAATTTATACAAATAGCAACAAAGGAAATGGAATTTTTCTTTAAAATAAACAAAAAAGAAGAGATATCGCTTCAAAATGTGTGGGATACAGCTGAAGAGGTTTGGCTATAACTTTTACATGGTGAAAAAAATAAAGAAAAAATGCAACAACAAACTAAGTTAAAGGAGGAATTTATAAAATTGGAATTGGAACTAGAAAGAGATCCACAAAAGAAAACTCTTAAAAAGCAAATGGAAATAATAAAACATCATAAATTAAACCTAGCAGAGGCTGAAAAAATGGTCCAACAAATTAAAAGGGCAAAACAAAACCTTTTTGAAAACGCTAATAAACCGGGTAGGTGGTTAGCATACAGATTGAAAAAAGAGAGAAAAAATTGATAAACCAACTGCAAGATTCAAAAGGTGATTTACAATTCTAAAATGACTATAATAAAAAAATAAAGGCTTTTACGAGACACTTTACGACAGAGAAGAAATTTTGCAAGAAAAAATAAAGCAATACATAAAAAAGCTGACTTACCAAAAATCTCAGAGAATATCCAAAATATGATGAATGAACAAATATCAATGATGGAGGTAATGGAGGTCATAAAAAGGAAAAAAAATGATAAGACCCTGGGTCCAGATGGGCTACCTGCAGAGTTTTATAAATGCCTACAAGATACATTAAGCCCATTAATGAAAGAACTATGTAATGAGGTACTTTTAGAGGCTAAAATACCAAATACTTCGACAGAACCTAATATTACTTTAATACTCAAAGAAGACACAGACTTGACACAGATAAAAAAATTATAGACCAATATCTATTTAAATGTGGATTATAAAATTTTTGCTTCAATAATAGCATAAAGATTAAAGAAGTCTGATTGAATTTATACATACAGACCAAAATGGATTTTTACCTAAGAGACAAATAAACAATTTAAGAATTATTTTAGACACCTTGGAATACTATGAAATGCACCCAGGGAAGCAGATGGTACTAATATTCCTAGATGCACAAAAGGCTTTTGATAACGTAAACTGGCAATTCATGATTCAATAACTAAATGAAATGGATTTTGGAGAAAACTTTATAAATACAATTAAAACAATCTATCATAGACAAATAGCTAAAATAGTCATAAATGGAGATTTTACAGAAAATTTAAACATTAAAAAGGCACAAGACAAGGATGTCCATTATTCCCATTATTATTTATGTTAACATTGGAAGTTTTAAATAGAAATATTAGGCAAGACTCAGAAATTAAAGGAATGAAGATAAAAGATGAAAAATATAAACTACAAGCATTTGTGGATGACTTGGTTTTCATATTAGAAGATCCCCAAACTTCTGAAAAAGGTAGAAGAATTTGGAGACGTGGCAGGACTGAAAATAAATAGAGAAAAGACCAAAGTGACAAACAGATACCTTACAGATAAACAAAAAAATCAATAGTCAGAAAAAACAGATCTTCAACTAGTTAAGAAAGTTAAATACGTGGGGATATACTTAACAGCAAGATGTGCAACAATAAAAGAAGACAACTACGCAAAACTATTAAAACAAATAAAACTAGACCTGGATAAATGGAAAAACTTAACAACTCTCAATGTTAGGGAGAATAGCAACTGTGAAAATGAATATCTTACCAAAATTACTCTTCTTATTTTAAACAATATCTATAAAATTGGGGAAAAGTTTTTTGGGATGAACTAAATACATTGATCTTGAAATTTATTTGGCAAGGAAAAAAAGCCAGAATTAGAATGAAAATGCAACAAGAAACGAAAGAAAATGGAGGATTTGGGCTGCCAGATTGGGCCCTATACTATCAAGCATTTGCACTAACATGGATGAAAGAATGGATAACGCTTAGACATAAAAGATTACTATACCTAGAAGGGCCTACAACTTGGATGACATGCCTTCCTATGGTAGGGGAAGAATAAAATACATAGATACTTTCAAAACCACTATAAGAAATGCACTTCTTTTAGAATGAGAAACGGTAAAAGCGAAAATTTACATCAAAATACCTGGATGGCTTTCAACAATGGAAGCGTTTGTTCAGCCAAACCTAATTAACAATGAGCAAATTGTGACTTATAAAAAGAAGAACTAGACAAGAACTAGAAGAACAGGGCATTGATCTATCATGGTGGCCACACCTGCAAATTCAAATGAGATATGAAAAAGATGTTAAAACATCTGGATTCTATAAAAAACAGACAGAATTTGATCAGATACTATTGGCCTCAGATAAAAAATTGATTAAGTACATGCTAAGTTTAAAGATGGATGAGGAACAAGTTAAAGAAACAATGATAACATGGGCAAAAAACTTTGGGCATAGCATAAAACTAGAAAACTGGCAAAGACTTTGGGAAAGAAATTCTAAAATAACAAAGGTGGTGGCTTACAAACAAAACTTATATAATATGTTTTACAGATGGCACTACCTGTGAGATTAGCAAAAATGTTTGAAAATATGTATAGTAATTGTTGGAAATGTAGACAAAAACCAGGCACATATTATCATCTTTGGTGGACATGCCCTAAGACTAAAAGATTTTGATCAAGAATACATAATATGTTAGAGAAAATGACAAAAAAACCACGTAGATTTTAAGCCAGAATTATTTCTGTTAGGTATAATTGCAGGAAATTATGAGAAAGAATGTGTATATTTAATGTCACATGTATTAACTGCAGTGAGAATTGTATTTGCTCAACATTGGAAAGATGATGAATTACCAGTGAGGAAGAGATAATCAGGAAAATTTTAGACTGTGCAGAAATGGACAGACTTACATTGAAAATGAAGGAGAAAGAAGATTCAGAATTCTTTAGAACAGTGATGGCGAACCTTTTAGAGATCAAGTGCCCAAACTGCAACCCAAAACCCACTTACGTATCGCTGGGTACCATGCCCACAAGCCAAAGGCCACCCCAAGCAGGGAAAGCCGGATTTCTATCGCCGCCATGGCCCCCCAGTGCCAGCTAGGCTTGTGTGACTCCCTCCATCTCTGCTGGGCCTGGGCAGCCATGACACTGATGGCGATCCGGCTTTCCTCGCTTGGGGTGGCCTTTTGTTTGCTGGGCCTGGGTGTGCTCTACCACCACTAAGCGGAGCTTCCTAGCTGACCGCTTCACCTCCTTCGTTCTGGGTGGCCGTGCAGCTCTGGGCGGTGGCCTAATGGACCTGTGCGAGTGGCTGGCGGCAGTGGTAGGTATTGAGGTGTGTGATGGGAGTGGAGAAAAAAAACCCAATCCCACGTAAAATGGATTAATTTCTCTGCCATACTTTCTTTATAGATGCTGGCAGCAAAAAGCCTTGAAAAGCAGAGAAACACCCCTCCCATCCCATGTAAGGGGAGGATTTTCTCTACCATACTTTTTAAACTTTACAGTTTACTTGCTGGCAGCAAAAAGCCTTGGAGAGCAGAGAACACCCCCATCCCACGTAAGGGGAGGATTTTCTTCTCTCTCGGCTTTTTGCTGCCAGACAGTCTGGCAGCGAACAGCCAAGGAAGCAGAGAAAAAAAAAACCTGATCCCATGTAAGGTGGAGGATTTTCTCTGCCATACTTTTAAAACTTTCTTTAAAGTTTACTTGCTGCAGAATTTGGATCCTTCCCATTCTGCTGCATCAAGTAAAACAGTCTGGCAGTGAAAAACCTTGGAAAGCAGAGAAACCCCCCCCCCATCCCACGTAAGGAGGATTTTCTCCTCTTTCGGCTTGTTGCTGCCAGATAGTCTGGCAGCGAACAGCCAAAGGGAGTGGAGAAAAAAACTCTGATCCCACATAAGGTGGAGGATTTTCTCTGCCACATTTTTGAACTTTCTTTAAAGTTTACTTGCTGCAGAATGTGGATCCTTCCCATTCTGCATCAAATAAAACAGCGAACATCCAGTGGAGAAAAAAAAAACCCGATCTCAGGTAAGGTGGAGGATTTTCACTATCAGGAGCAGGGAAAAAACCCGTTATTTTGAGACACCAGACTAGCGTGCATTCACGTGCATCCAACTGCCTTGCTTGCTGCAAAGCCAGATTGCAGCAAGGAAGGAAGGGATTGGAGGCATGTGGATGCACGCTAGTCTGGCTATTTCTGGGCCGGTTTTCCGAACTCAAATTAGTTACCGGTTCGATGGAATGAATCCCACCACTGGGGTAGGGGGTTTTGTGTGGTTGTTACTGATGTGCGGTAAGTTCAAGGAGGCCATCGTATTCCATTCAGCCATGGATTGGCTTTTCTGTGATACAACTCTTGTTGTGTTTTAAAAAATGGTTTAAAGGTCAGGAAAAAAACACAGTGAGAAGCGCCCCGCCGCCAGCCAGTACTTTCTCCACCCCACCCCAACAGAGCACTCCATCGCTGCCACCGCTCCGACCCACCCCTCGCACGGAGAATCCTGCTCTCACCGCCCCGACCCAACCCTCGCATGGAGCATCCTGCTCCCGCTGCCCTGACCCAACCCTCGCAGAGTGCCCTTTCATGCTCTGCTTGCAGGGCCCTGTCCAACATCTCTTTCGATTTCCCTTCTTGCCGCCGGATATTTTCCATCCATTCCTATGAGTCAGGGCTTTGGATGGAGATCGGCTGCCTGCACCCACCAGGCCTGCCCACCTGGCCCGCCGCCCCACACTGGCCATGACCGCCGGCCAGTGATGCCTCTCCTGTGACCTCCCCCATGGCTGGGACAGCCAAGTTTGCCGCCGCTGGCACCATCCCGTCCTCACCCAGCGCCAGGAAATAGAGGATACACTGGAGGATGGCGGCCATTTGGAGGCACCACCGGAGTGGCAGGCACAGTGGGGCAAACTGCAACCACATGGCCAGCGTGACGGGGTCGGGCTCCTACAGGTTGCCCACCAAGCACAGCTTCAGCTTATCACAGATGAGCTCTTCCTCCTCCGTGAGGCCCTGCCCGCCCATAAGTGAGGCACGTCTGCACTGCTGCGGGGGGGAGGGGGCGTCTCCCCAACGGTGGCTCGAGGCTGGCTGGCCTTAGCCCAGTGATGGTGAACTTTTAGAGACCACGTGTGCTGGGGCAATGGTGCGTGCCCACAGAGAAGGCTCCGTGTGCCACCTCTGGCACGTGTGCCATAGGTTCGCCACCACTGCTTTAGAACATGGGATACATTTTATCAATGGCTAGAAAAACAAGGTAGAGAGAAAGGATTTTAACATGCATTAGTAAACTTAATATTGGAACCCAGACAACATGTTGCTGATAAAATATTAAGGATTTGTGATTATACAAAATTAATAAAATATCATTATAAAAAAAAAAAGAAGGAAGCAATGGCAAACCACTTCTGAAAAACTTTGCCAAGAAAACTGCAGGGACTTGTCTAGGCAGTCTCTGAGAATCGGACATGATTGAAAGGAAGAAAAAAAATGTCAGAACAATTGGAACCCCAACAAAATTTAAATTTGATTTACCATTCAATATAAAGCAATGCCATATACCTAGAGTTTGAGTCACATTTAACAAATTTGCAGTGCCCTGTAGTCATGTGACTGATTTACAATAGTTTTGATGAAAATAGGTGTTTACTTCCAGTTTCCAGTAAAAACTGCCCCATGGTGAATAGTGGTTTCACTTAATGACTGTGGTATTTGCTTAACACTGTGAAAAAGAGTCTGTTCACATGATGGTTACCCACCTTATGACTGTCACAACTTACAGCTGTAATTTTCAGGCTCAATTTTAACTCAAGAACTACCTGTATTAGAAATAATTTTGAGACAGATATATTTCTTTATTTCAAATACTGTATTTTTAACAACTGTTTTAATGCCTTTATTTTGCTAGCTATTTCAAGTTCAGCACAGTATTAAAAATGGAAATTCAAGATATAGTCTTCAGACTGTTTTGAAAATGTATTAAATCTATGCTTTTTTTCTAGAAAAGGATGTAAACAGAACAGATAGAACAAATAAATTTTATGAGGGTCAAGATAATCCTGGATTGATACTACTTCATGACATTTTGATGACTTATTGTATGTATGACTTTGATCTGGGTAAGTAAAGTTTTATCTTTTATTGACCCTGTGAAGTATTATTTTTGAAATTAATCAAAGACAGTCTGATGTAGTCAATCTTAAAGTTGTAATTAAGAGAAATAAGAAAAAGAGTAAATTGTATTAGGTAACATCTTAAAATGCAAAATATATCTAGAGTATATTTCTATTTTAATCTGTCATGAAGGAGATCCAGTACTATTAGGCATACTTTTAATACTGTATAACATCTATTAAAAAGTACTGTAAGTTTTAAAAATGTATTTATTTCTATATCTCTATTTGTGTCGTTTATCTGTGTGTCTATGTGTGTATGTATTACCGTGTCTCCCCGAAAGTAAGGCCTACCCCGAAAATAAGCCCTAGTTTTGGGGTGAAGCACACACTTAAAAATCAAGCTAGGGTGGGTGGGTGGAGCTGCCCCACACACCCCGCACCCATTTAACTTGTAGCCAGGCCTCTCCTCACCGGCCCACTTCTTCTGTGGCATCTTCTGCAGCCAGGCCTGCATTTCTCAGTCACAGGCCTTTCCAGAAGGTCTGTGCAGCTATGGAGTCAATCCATAGCTTGGTTCTGCAAGACATCTGTAGCCAAGGACTGAGCGATGGATTGAATCCATAGTTCGGTACTCGGCTGCATAGGCCTTCCTGAAAGGCCTGACAGCAAAATGAATGAAGCTGCTCCTTTGGCTAGAAGAAGTGGACCTGCTGGGTGGGGTTGTCGATGCCGGAGATGAGTAAAACATTCCCCCCAAAAAAGACTTGGTGCCTGTTTTAGAGGCCAAAAAGAAAAGAAAAGAAAAGAAAAGACCTGGTCTTATTTTCAGGTAAACATGGGTATGTATGTATGTATGTATGCGTGTGTGTATGTATAGATGGATATCTTTTCTAAGTATTTGTTCTTAGTTCCAGAATTTATCATCTGAGAAAAGAGAAATGTTCAACAATTCATTTTTCCTTTTCTTTTAAGGATATGTTCAGGGAATGAGTGACTTACTTTCACCTATTTTATATGTGATGGAGAATGAAGTGGATGCTTTCTGGTGCTTTGCATTGTACATGGATCAAATGGTAAATATTTTCATCTTTTGTATTATTGTTCTATTAAGGCTGGGAAATATTATTTCCTTATGTCACCTTCTCTGATTCTTTGTATTATATTTCTTAGTAGTATATTCAGACATAAAGTGTTAAAATTGCTGCAATATATGAAGTCAGAAGTAGATAGAATAATCTGAATTCTACCTTTATAGTGAAAGTGCAAAAATGGCTTTTTTAAAGGAGACGGTACATATAATTTGTGTCTTATGACTTTTCAATTAGTAACTTGAATCTGGTTGTACCTTCCATTGTAGTTGATCATTGTTACATCTGTATTACATCTGTATTTAAGTCTAAGAACTATTACCTCATTTTTTTGTTCTCTTGTCTACTGAGCTATTTTCTCAGGTGTCATTTAAATTATAAACTGGTAGATGGCAGTTCTTAGATTTTGCCAAACATTTGTAAGCTGTTCTGGGTCTCTGCGGCTGAATAATAGAGTAAAATGCTTAGAATATCTGAAATCAGACATAGTAATGTATTAAATGCTTGGTCACAAGGATTTTGACCTAAGATATACTGCAGTATGACTAGTATAACTGTAGTTTGATTAATTAATTCCTTTCTGTAACAGGAAGGAAGGGTACAATTTATTTTGAGATTTCCTTTATAACTGTTCTTTCTGCTGAAAAGAGTGAAACCCATACAAGGTTCGTTCATTCATATAGGTAAATGAACTTTGGGTAGGTTTCATCTATGTATGTATGTATGTATGTATGTATGTATGTATGTATGTATGTATGTATGTATGTATGTATATGTATATGTGTATAGGTATAGCTATATTTATGTGTAGATATATATGTATGTATGTATGTATGTATAGGTATATCTCTCTATGTGTGGATATACGTATAGGTACATATGTGTGCGTGTATGTGTGTTTGTGAGGGAGAATACACACATGTCATCTACATGCCGTTTCCATTTAAGCCAGCAATTCAGCATACACAGTGGACTTTTGTGTTCATTGTAATGCTGATAATTATTTATCAAGCCCAATGTACATGTAATAATACTAACCTCTATAATGTATTACTATTATTTATCCCAATTGTTTCCAGAATATAGCTGTCATACATTTTGTGTACATGTATATAACTTCAGTGAATTCACATATATGGACAGCCATATGTGAATACATCTGGCCAGGGCTTTTGACAGCTCGTCACAGCTAACTTACCACAGCCAACTTGTCACACCAACTTGCTGTGGGACAACTTGCCATGGCCAACTCGCCATGGGGCAACTCTCTGCGGGAGAAGAGTTATATTAATATTGAAGAAATAGTGAAATAGAATCATTAAAGGATACAAAAGAGGGACAAAATGAAATGTGAATGGCAAAAGTTAAAATAATTGTTTAAATTATTTTAAATAATTAAATTGAATCGTTGAATTGTCCTGCAGTGAGTTATCCCATAGTGAGTTGGCCATGGCCAGTTGTCCTGTGGCAAGTTGACTGGCGACTTGGCCGCGGCGAGTTGTTCCATCCTGCCTGGCACATATGGTGCAATCTGTTTAGAAACAGATGGAGACAGCTGCACTTATCATAGTTTGCATTTCATGTTTCTATTGAATTAAATTACCATATCAACTGTTAGATTAACCTCATCCTTGACATCTTTCCAATGTCTTCTTTCAAAACATGGTTGTGTCACCAGACCTGGGAACCTCAAGGAAATGGCAATTTGATGAGATTGTTGCATTGTCTTTAACATCAGTTATATCCAATATCTTGTTACTAATAACACTGTTGTGCCTTTTAATTATAGTTTTTAACATTTGGATTTTATTACTGTTTTTATGTAAGCCACATAAGAGTTGCTTTATTGTGAGATGTGGCAGTATACATGTGATAAAAAAACAAACAATTAAAACCAGAATTAAATTTAAACTTAAATGTAAGTTTCTGAGTATTCACATAAAATATTCTAACTCTTTATCATCAAGCATCAAAATTTTGAAGAGCAAATGCAAGGTATGAAGACACAGTTAATTCAACTGAGCACTTTACTTCGCCTATTAGATAGTGGATTCTGCAACTATTTGGGTATGTATACATTTTTTTTAAAAAATAGTTACTCTATATATTTCTTTACACCATTTTCTTGCATCAGTTATTTTCTTAGTTTTTAAGAATCTTTGGTTTTTAGATAATAACCTTCTTTATGCGTAATTTTGACTCAAGTGTTTTTAACCATGGTATGTAGAGCAAGCCATCCTGGTTCACACATCTCTAATCCTAAAAAGCAGTCTTTATGCCCTAGTATTAAATGTGATTCAGATGACTGTTTCAGTCTATGTGTTTATTCCATTTGCATTTATAGTTAAAATAACTTTAGGTATAACTTTGGATATTAATGGTTAGATTTTTGTCCTGAACTAACAATGAAACAGTTATGGCAGTATTATATAAATTATTATTTTTGTTCATAGCTTGATCATTTTACCCAAGAATTTCTCTTCAGTTGTCTTTTATTGTGAAGTTAAAATAGCCTTCTAAGAGGATTTATGGATGTATTTCCCCCATTTCTTTAGAATCTCAAGATTCAGGCTATCTTTATTTTTGTTTCCGATGGCTTCTAATAAGATTTAAAAGAGAATTTAATTTTCAAGATATTCTTCGCTTATGGGAGGTAAGAACACTAGTGTTTTATGGCAACTTTAACTTTTGATGCTCAATTAGAATGTACAGGTTTTTAAAAACATACTGAATATTTCTTAATAGCGCAGAATACAGTTTTAAGAAAATCTAATGAACAGTGCATAATGTTTTTTAGTCACACCAGCATGATATATCAATATCTCAAAAAGCAGATGGACTTGGATTTAATTTTGTATGGATCTGGAATTTTAAGGGGAAAAGTGGATGCTTTAAGTATCTACAAACCTCTGTTCCTTAACATTATCCTTTCTCACATTGTTTTCAAACAAATTGAAAAAGCCAAAATCTTTGACATGGAAGATTTTTTTGTATCCCTATTGCCACTTTGCACACCAGAAGGTAACAATCCTGTTAGAAGGGTTTGCCTTTATATTTTTTTAAAAGTGGTGATCATGACTTCATATTTTATATGTCATATTTAATATGAAAAATAATTTTATTGTTAAAAATGAATAAGCTAAAACAGTGATGGCGAACCTTTTAGAGACTGAGTGCCCAAACTGCAACCCAAAACCCACTTATGCATCGTCGGGTGCTGGGTGGGTGTGGTCCATTGGGTGGGCATGGCTGGGGTGGTAACGGCAGACTGGGTGGGACTAAAAAGTTCAATCAGTCAATTCCAACTTTGCAAGACCTTTTTTTCCCACGAGAAGTTGAAATTGACTGATTGATTGAACCTTTTTTTTTTTGCACACGATGGCGGAGGCCTAAAGCGAAAAGGTTTTATAAAACCCAGCTGAAAGCCTAGGACTGGGGCGACGTTGCGCGTGCCCACAGAGAGGGCTCTGAGTGCCGCCTCTGGCACCCATGCCATAGGTTTGCCACCACTGAGCTAAAACAAACACAGTATAGAAAAATTACATAGAGGACACTCAAGATACAGATACTGTGGAGTTTTGTAAAGAAAAAAATAAGACTTATGCATACATTAGACCAACACACTTTCAAAACCAACCCCCCCCCCAAAAACCTGAAGAAGTAATATTTTAGTTTTTTTAATCATATGAAATGGAAATCATAACATTGTTATCTAGTTGAAGGACAGAAGCTGAAAAGAATCATGTTTTCTGGAATAACCTGAGTGTGTCTTTCTCTCTCTCTCTCTCTCTCTCTCTCTCTCTCTCTCTCTCTCTCTCTCTCTCTCTCTCTCTCTCTCTCTCTCTCTCTCTCTCTCTCTCTCTCTCTCTCTCTCTCTCTCTCTCTCTCTCTCTCTCTCTCTCTCTCTCTCTCTCTCTCTCTCTCTCTCTCTCACACACACACACACACACACACACACACACACAGAGCTATAAGCTATAGCCATTTATCCTTGGGTCTGAGCTGGGGCAGGAACCAGAGCTTACCCCATTGTGTGGCACTCAGGTCTCAAACTTTTTTTTAGTACTCCATTATTAGCAGCATAAGGAGAACCTGCCTATCTTACTGGTTGGAAACCAACAGTGTTGTTTTTATTTTTAAAAATTAAAATATTTATTCATTTATTACAAGTGGTGTGGTGTCTTAGTCATAAAAGTGATTTTTTAAAATGTATTCATTTATTAAATAATGTATTCCAAGATAAATATGGAAAGAGAGGAGATAATTCCCCATTTGTAAAAAAAAAATAAAAGAGACAAAGACTGCTGAGATGTCAATTGTCAGGAGCAAACATGAGAAATATTAATGAAAGGGTCAAGTTCCTAGACACTTGCTTTTTACATTAGCAGGATTCTTGTTCTTTGTTTTTTTCTTCTACTTCTGCTGAAGTAGTTTTGTTTCCTGACAGTGTACAGTATGTTACTTTTATGCCAATTTTTGTTTTTGTTCCCTGACTTTCTATAACACGTATTCCCATGTAATAATTTTTAAGTCTCATTAGAAATATCTAATGTAAGTTGTAGATGGCTGATGCTAACAGCATATCGATTGCTCTGCCTTTTTTCTTGTCAGGGCCTTCAAAGAAAGCTGTAATAAGAAATACAGACAAAATATAATTCTCTGCTCATAAATTACATAGATAAGGATTTCATTAGAACTACCAACATTGAAATAGTCATAGCCTTTAATGAAATCAATAATTAAAAGTTAGCCAACTATTTTTCTTCTGATGTGATTATCTCTCCAGAAAAAATAATAATTTGGTGACTGGATGTTATAGATATAATCAGTCTTAAGATGACATATAAACTGAATAATAATTCAGTTAAAATATCAATATCAAATACAGGCACACACATATCTGTTAAAGAAAATATAAGAGATGAACTAATGCAGTGAGGTTTATTTAAAATGAATTGTATTTAATTTTATTTAAAAGATTTGTATGTTTGCCCTTCTTAGAGTACAACTCTGAGTGGTTCACAACAATAAAATAGTAAAACAGTTGATATGCAAATTCCATTAACTAAAGAGTCAGGATGGACTTTTTTATGGCATGTCAAAAGCTCTCAAAGTGATGGAAATAGTGTGTGGTGGAACTGGAATATTGATGGACGATTTGAATATCATAAGCATTTACAAGACATAATGTAACTCTGATCCACTATGATTTTGCAGAGCAATTCATAACAATCCTCTACAAAATCCTCACTTTCATTTTTTAACAACCAAAATGGTGACTTAAAAAATAAATGGATAGAAATATGAATAAATTGTATTGTGTTGAAAATGTAGAGAAGTGAGACATCCATAATTAAACAACCTTTTTAATAGAAGAAAGTTGTTTATAAAAATAGTTATTTATAGACTGAAAATTGTTTGTTTCATATTAATTGACAATACCAAAGGAATACTTTTTATGATGACAATGGTATTTCATTGGTTCTGGTAGATGGAGAGCCTTCTTCTGTATTTAAGGAAAAAAATACAGTGTTATTGAAAGCTATGTTCAGAACAGGACACAAACTACAGTATATACAGTACATTGATCTCAGATATTTTTAACTGATATATTAATATGAAATATTCTATTACATTTTTCTAGATAACTTTACTAACCCTGGTTTGCACTCTGCTGACACTATAATTTGTGTTGTCTATGTGCACATAAATGGTTTAGATCAGGGATTTTCAAACATTTTCCATGCTATGAAATATATATATTAAAACAAGTCCTGGAATCCCAGTCAAGAGCCAGAGCTCTTAAGTGATGGAAAAATGGCAGTGTTTAAATTACTTTTGTGTGTGGAGGTATAATCTCTCATAGTAGCCCATCAACTTTTCACAGAACCATAGAGTTGCACAAAGCACAGTTTGGAAAACTGGCTTAGAGAATTGGAATCCATTGTAGATTTCCTATCACTGATGTATAAATACTATTAAAAATATTATTATAGAAAACTAAAACATCTACTAAATAATGTTTTACTAACAAAAAATTACTACTAAGAAGATCTTGATTATTAAAATAAGGCTATTATCTTTTACTAAAATGGCCAGAGTCTTTTCTTTATTTATCAGCAAGTTGAATGTTTTGCCAGGTGATGTGGACAGATTTGCCTTGTCAGAATTTCCATCTTCTTATATGCTGTGCTATTCTGGAATCTGAAAAACAACAAATAATGGAGAAACATTATGGCTTTAATGAAATACTCAAGGTATCTATTACTTTGAATTAAATTGAGACTATTTTTCTATCCTTTCTGTTTTGGATTTTAAAAAATGAATTCCATTTCATCCTAGAATAAGAAGTGAGAGAGGATTATTGAATGTAAGTAGTCAGCCATAGTTATTCTTTGATGAAAGATGCTCAATGTTGAATTAACAGATACCAAAATTATCAAAATAAATATTATAAATCATATTATTCATGTACAGAATGATGGTTATTTGTTTTATAAAGCATGTAGCAGAGTTTTTTTTATTGTTCTGAAGCAACCACAAAAGCTTCTTATGTGCATTACTCTAGGATAGAGGTGTCAGGATGAAATAGGAAGTTCTTGCTTGAGTGAAGTTAAGCTATGGAAGATAAAGTTACCCATAGTTATAATACAAACAAAACACTCAAAGTATATTCCAGTGTATTAGTTCACAGAAAATGGCAATCCATATATTGTCCAATCTCAGTATGCAGTTAATTGGTGGTGGCAACTGTTGGCTGTGGCCTAGCAAAAAGAACTGACCAGCTTAAAACAACTTTATCAAGAATTTTAAATCCAATCAGGGTGTATACTTTATGTACCATATTTTATCCAAAATATATCTCTGAATTTATATTGTATATTTCCAATTAAAAGAAAAATTTGGATAAATAATAAGAATGCCACATTATTCTCAATGTATCTAAAATTCTCAGTGTATCTAAAATGTTCCTTCAGTTTTAAAAGTAAATTATTCTAATGGTGAACTTTTAATAAAAGATGCTAAAGAAGGTATTAATTTTCTGAAACTTAGACATAAATTTGAGACTGACCTTTTTTGCTTTATTTTATATTAGCATATCAATGAATTGTCTATGAAAATGGATGTGGATGATGTACTTTGCAAAGCAGAAGCTGTTTCTCTGCAGATGATGAATTGCAAGGTAAAAAGTGAAATGTATTTTATAAGCATTCTGTGAAGAAATCATGGGTTGTTCCAACTGATCCTTCAAAAGGTGAACAACAGTTTTTGAAAATATAGAAGGAATACTTCAGAGTGATTGCCTATTTTGTTATCGCTTTTCCTGTGGCAACTCCCTCTCTCTTTTAAAAAATATATATATACCATTTTTATATTATAACATTTTACTGTACACTGTCTAGAGTCCCCTCTAAGGAAGTAATAATCAGTTTAAAAATGTGAAAAATAAAATTAAATAAATAATTCTTACTTTCAGATTTTACATTTCCTCTGTTAGAAAAATATAATGGGGTGTGAAATTCCTTGAGATTGAACATTTTCCCCTCTTTTTTTCTTTAACATCAAGGTTGTATGCACACCTCAGACAAGATTAAAGAAAAGCAGTAAACCATATTAATGTGCAGCATTTCTTCAGAAAATAATAAGTTCTGTTGCAGTATTGTAACTCCTGGCTATTGTATTTTGTTGCTTGTTTAGAGCTAATTACTACTCACTTTTTCCTATCAAATGACAAGTTGTATGATTCAATACTTCATATACCTACATTTAAAAGTCATGTTTATTTCATTTAATTTAGTTCTGCATTAGGAAATCAGGTATCTGTGGCTGAGATATAGTTTCAAAGCAGGGTATCATTCAAGAGGAATAACATCCCAACAATCAAAAATAACTTTTGTCTTTTTTTTCCTTCAAAGGAATTACCTCAAGCAATTTGTGAAATTTTGGGATTAGAAAATAGTGCTATGACAACACCAGATTCAGATGCTGGGGAAGATGAGGCTGTTGATGGGATGAGTTGCCTTGCATCAGCATCTCCAAATGTTTCTTTGCTTGCTGCTGCCGACAAAAGGAATGAAAGAATTCAACAAGTGATACACACAGACTCCACAAACTAATGCTTGTGTAATTGATTTTATTGTTCAACAGGCAGTTTATTACAACTGTTTTGTTTCAGGCACTTGGGTTGATATTTTGGGTTTGTGTTAATTAAGCTTTAATGAATTGGGAAAGAAATCATGTACTGTAATACTTCTACATCAAAGCTTTACATGACATTATTTTTATAGTTCTTCTACCAAAATAGCCTTCCGTTTTTCCAGTAACATTCCTTAATACATTTGTATAAAAGTGCATTTTTTTTGTCTTCAGTGAAATGAGAATCAGGCAGTGTAAATGACATGAAATAAAGGGATCTATTCCTTGTACTTTGAAAACACCTGGGCATGGTTAGTTTTTGGATATCATTGAAATGTTATAACTCTTCTATACTATTTCCTAAGTTAAAGATGGCAACTTCCACAACACACTTTGTAAATGAAAGGATTGTGTTCTTTTTCTAATGTTTACAAAAACGCTAAGTATTTGTGTGGATTGAATGTAGATTTGGAATGAAAATTTCCATTTGTGAAGTCCCTGATTCTTAATTTTTGCATAACCCAGGATGGCATTTTTACACCTTTCTTATACATACATACTTATACATTCAGATGTATGAATATTAAAGGATAACTCTATTTTTGACTAAAACAACCTTTTGGTAATTTAGGCAATTTTGTCCAAATTTTAATATACAGTTCAAGCCTAACTATTTTTGAAAATCATTTTTTAAAATAAGGATAAATGTCTGAATATATTCAGGTTCTCAATATTCTTAGCAAGGTTTTCTTGCTCATTTAATTAATAATGTTTATCTTTGTTTAATAGTAGTATTACTGTTTAATAATAACCAATCTAAATTGCCTTTATATTAGACTAAACATTTTGAAAACAGATAAAAATAAATATGACATTTTAATTTCCTTCCTTTGCTTCTGCCTAAGCTCCCTTTGGTGACACAACAAAAACTGGAGTTTCCTAGGGTGGACTGTTGATGTTTTGCAGTAATGTGAAATACAATTTCATGTATTTGTTTCTATTTGAAGAGTATTGCACATATTATGAAATAAAATTCAAAGTTTATTTAAAGATTTTTAATTAAGACATACTTAGGGGAAAACTGAGGAGAGTTCCTAAATTTCTTTCTTTTTTAAAAAAATTTTATTTATTCCTTTTTCACTATACAACAAAAAATAAAAATGAAAAATACATTTTTTCCACTTAACAGAACTGTGTTATACATCTCATATATATTATTTACAATTTATTTACATCAGTAATCCTATCTTTTTCTTTCTCTCTTCTAGCCAATCATAACATTTGTTCCATATTTCATAAAATTCTGTTGCCTCCTTGTCTTTTAATTCTAGCGTAAGTTTGTTCATTTCCGCGCATTCTAGAATTTTGTATATAATCATATCGTTTGTAGGTATGTTTCACCCTTCCAACACTGGGCTTATACTATGCGGGCTGCTGTTAATATACGTATAATGATATATTGGAGTTGTTTTTCCATCTTTAAATTTATTATACCCAAAAGAAATAGTTCAGGTTTGAGTTCAATTTGCACCTTAGTTATCTCCTGTATCCAGTTCCTTATCCGTTCCCAATAGGTCTTTGCTTTAGGGCACAGCCACCACATGTGATAGAATGGTCCTTCCTTATTTTTACAATTCCAACATTCCAGATTCATATTTTTGTACATTTTGGCCAATCTCGCCGGTGTTAAATGCCATCTATAGAACATTTTGTATTGATTTTCCCTATAAGCAGTTGACAATGTCAGTTTACAATTTATGTTCCATAATCTTTCCCATTCTTCCAGTTTTATATTTCGGCCCACATTTCGTGCCTGTGCTATCATTGGCCCTTTCACTATCTCTTCCTCCAAACCCACCTCTAATAAATATTTATAGGTTTTTGTTAAAAATTTCCCTTACTTATCTGTGAAAATTTTATCCAATTGATGCGGGGTCTGGCTTATTCCATGCTCTTCCATATCCTTACTATGTTTAGATTGGATCTGTAAATGTGGCCACCAATCTATGCTTATTCCTTGTTCTTCTAATTCTTCTCTTAATTTGAGTTTTCCCTGGTTATCTAATAGTTCTTTGTATCTAATCATCTTTTTTTCTCCAAGGTGTTAGGGTGGATCATTGCCTCCATTGCTGAAATCCAATTTGGGATTTTCCTATAGTGCCTTTTTTTAACCTTTTCCCACGTCCGAATCAGCGCATCTCTTATCTGATGTTGATAAAAATATGTGTGTGTGTGTTTTCTTACGTTTTCCCCATAAAAAGGCATGCCAGCCAGCCTGTAAGTCATGCCCTTCGATCATTAAAACCCTTTTATTGTCTAGGTTTATCCAATCCTTGATCCAGAGTAGTCTAGCTGCTTGATAGTAAATTTCCCATTTTGGGAGCCCAAGTTCACCTCTACTTCTACTACTTGTAATATTTTCATGTTTATCTGTGCTTTTTTGCCCGACCAAATAAATTTGTTTATTATTTTGTCCAATTCTTCAAAAAAAATTTCTCCAATTTTATCGGGACTGTTTGGAATAAATATAATAACCTTGGTAATATATTCATTTTAATCAACGTAATCTTACCTAATAATGATAATTGTAATTTCCCCCAGGTCTCAAAATCTTTTTTCATTTGTAATATCAATTTTTTATAGTTATCCTCTTTTATTGAGGAACACCTTATAGTAAGCCAGATTCCTGGATATTTGATCTTTTTTACAATTTGCAATTTCAGATTCTCTTCTAATTTCCTTTTCTGTTTTTTGGTTAGTTTTTTGACTAACATTTTGGTCTTTTCTCTATTAATTTTTAATCCTGCCACTATTCCATATTTTTCTATTTCATTCATCAAAATATTTCCTCTCTCTATTGGTTCCTCAATAAAAAAGACCAAATCGTCCGCAAATGCCTGTGTCTTATACTCCTCTGTCTTAACCTGTACCCCTTTTTATTAGCTCTAATTTGAGTTAGTAGCACTTCTAAGGTCAAAATGAAAAGTAGAGGTGACATTGGGCATCCCTGTCTTACCCTTTTATTTATTTCAAAGCTTTTTGTATTATCTCCATTATCACGCTGGTCTTTTGTGTTTTATATATTGCCTTTATCATGTTCTCGAATTTCCCTCCAAATTTCATGTCCTCAATCTGTTGAAACATAAATTGCCAACTGAGATTATAAAATGCTTTCTGAGCATCTAAAAAAATTAGTGCTACCTGTTTTCCTGGGTGTGCTTCGTAATATTCTAAGACATTTAACACTGTTCTCGTATTATTTCTAATTTGTCTTGTAGGTAAAAAACCATTTTGATCTGGGTGTATTATATCCTGTAATATTAGTTTCAATCTTTCTGCAATTATGGTAGTAAAAATTTTATAATCAGCATTCAACAACGAGATCGGCCTATAATTTTTGATCTGTTTGGGGTCTGTGCCTTCTTTTGGGATAAGGGATATGGTGGCTTCTATCCAGGAGTCTGGTAATTTAGCTTTCTCCAATACATCATTATATACATCCAATAATATCTTTTCAAAGTCCTCGTAAAAAGTCTTGTATACTTCCCCTGGAAGGCCATATGGTCCTGGGGTTTTTATTATTATTATTATTATTATTATTATTATTATTATTATTATTATTATTATTATTTACACCGCAGTTTTTAATTCCAAGGCTGTTATTTTCCCATTCAATATTTCTCTCTGTCCTTCTTTTAATTCTGGCAAGCCATTGGCCTTTAAGTATTGTTTAATGCTCTCCACATCTATTTCCTCTTTTTTATATAGTGACTCAAAATAGTTCTGAATTATTTCTTTTTATCAATTTTGTATTGTGACTCTCCATTTTTATCATGTAGTTCCTGAATAAATCTTTTCTCTTTCTCTTTTTTTAATTTATAAGAGAGCCATCTCCCAGGTGTATTTGCGTGTTCAAAAAAATGGTGTTTTGCTATTTTCAATTCTTTTGCTCTTTCCTCTTGATCTATCATGTTTAGTTTATGTTTAGCCAAAACCATTTCCGTTTTAATCGATTCATCCTGGGGCTCTTTTTGTAATTTAGTTTCCAATTTTTTAATCTCTTCCTGGAGTATATTTTGCGTTTGCCTTTTCACCTTATTTATTCTTGCTATATAAGCTATTACTAAACCTCTTAAATATGCTTTCGCAGTATCCCAAATAATTTGTACTGATGATTGTTGTTTTGTATTTTCTTCGAAAAAAAATTCCAATTCCTTTCTAATCCTTACTGTAACTTCTTTTTCTTTCATTCAGTGAGAGTTCATTATCCATCTTCTTACTTTTTTCTGCCCTTTCCAAATTATTTCCAGAGGATTGGCCCATATATTTGGCTTTATTTCTATTGTCTCTATGTCTTGCCCTACTTCTTCATTCATCCATGCCATGTCTATTCGGGACCACGATTTATGTGGGTTCGAGAAAAATGTATATTCTTTTTTTTTATTCTGCTTCCTCCACTGATATGCCAAATTAAAAATGTCTTTGGTAGTGTTTTCCTTTTCTTTTTATTTTTCATATCACTAATATATTCTTTTTTACATCCACTACTGCATTATAATCTCCTACAATACAAATATTTCCCTGTCCAATTTCTATAAGTTTCTCATGTAATTTATAATAAAATTCTTTTTTATTTTCATTTGGTGTGTATATTACCACTAGGAGCCATGATTTCTGTTCGGTTTGTACTTCTATTGCTAATATTCTTCCATCTGTATCTTAGTACTTCAATTTAGCATTAATTTCTTTTCTAATATAAACCGCTAATCCTCTCTGTTTTTGTTCAGCTAGTGCTGTATATAATACTCCTAATTTGGGGAACTCTAAATATTTCCTGTGTTGTTCTTTGATGTGTACCTCTTGTAAACAAACTATATATGTTTGGCTAATTTTGTTAGTGTTTGTTTTCTCCTTGCAGGTGCATTTAATCCATTTATATTAATAGATAATAGTCTAATCTCATTTTCCATTTTCTACTTATGTGTTCTACTTGTGTGTTTGTCTTGTTCTTGGACCTACTCCTTCTTTCCTCTGTCCTTTTCCTTCCTTGCTTTCTGACTCTCGTTCTATTTCCCTTACTTTCTGCTATTGGTCTTCCTGGCTTTTAGATTCCAATTCTTCCTTGCTGCTATTCTCTTCCTCCATTCCTTCCAATTGTTCGTAGAATTCCTGTGCTTTCTCTAGGCTATCTATCTTAATCCTCCTCTCTCTCCATGATATCAACATCCCTTCTGGGATTAACCATCTGAACGGTATATTTTTTTTTGATTAAATAAGTACTGAGGAATCTATAATCCCGTCTCTGTTCTCTTATTTTCTTTGGTACCTGTTTTAGAGTTTGTATTTCCAAACCTTTGTAAATTATTGGATCCTCTCTTGTGATTTTATAGATTATATCTATCACCTTTTTCCTAGCAAATCTGATATGTACTTCTCATGGAAGTCTGTTGCGTCTGGCATAATTTGTATGAATTCTGTATGCCTCATCTATCTCAATCAAAATCTCTTGTTTGTCCCTTTGTAGGGCCTCGGCAATCAAATCCACCATGATAGCACCCAAATCCTCTTCCTTCTCCTCTACCACATTTTGAAATCGTAGGTAGAATGCCGCCCTATCCATTTCTAGATGGATGATCAATTCCTCCATTTTTTATTAGTTGCCATCATTTCTGTATCTAATGTATCAACTTTTTTCCCTACTTTATCCAACCCCACTTCTACTGTCTGAATTCTTGCTTCATTTTTCTCAATCGTTTGTTGAATCATCTCAATTCTATTATCCAATTTATTCATATCCCCTCTCATTTCTACGTGATTCTTAGATATTGTCTCCTGCATTTTTAGCATTGTTTCTTGTATAGTAAGAAGTGTTGTCTGCATGGTTTGCATGTTAGCTATTACGCTCTTTTTCTGTACCAAACATTCCTTCTAGTGTTCTTTGACCAGGTTTTTTTCCTGTCCTCAGTGTTGTCATAGTTATCATTTCTCTAATTTTTTCTATTTCTGAATATCACTCTATTTAGCCAACAGCTTATTTAACTTTATTGTTGCTCTAAACTTCTGGTTTTTCATTTCCCTTCCTCAACTCCTTTGAGACTACCTCCACTGCCACAATCACAATTCCCCAGTCTCTCTTTACCTTCTCTAACCCTCTTCACTTTCTTACTTATCACACAGTTTTTCTAAAAAATCTAAATTACTTTTCCAATCTTATATTATCAATCATTAGTCCATTCTTATCTCTTTATCCTGTCCTCGTCGTCTCCTTTGCCTTCCAAGCCTCATCCACATTCCTGTCACTTCCAACGTCGTGCCCCATCCTCTCATCCCCTTCCGCTCATGCTCGTCACCATATTCACTTTCTTTCGCCTCTCTTAACTAAAGACGCCGTCCCTGTCGAGCTCTGGGTTTTCCTTCTTATCTTGTCTCTCCAGTCGTCAATGCGTTCCTTTCACTTTTGTCTCCTCGCTCACCTCCCTTGACTGAAGACACCGTCCCTATTAAACTCCGGGTTTTCCTTCTGATCTCGTCTCTCTCGCCGTCAATCAGTTCTTTTTGCCTTTGTCTCCTGTCGCGTCCTCTCGTCGTCTGTTTCACCTTCCGGATTTTTACTGCACGCCACTCTGGCACTTAAACGTGTATTCTCGTTGTCTCCTTGGCTTTCCGAGTCCTCACCACGTTCAGATCTGTCTCCAACTTTCCTCCAGCCACTTTCTCCAAAGGTCTTTAATGCTTCACCACGTATTCACTCCTCCGTTCCTCCTAAATCACCATTTTCTTTTTCTTCCCAGTTGTTTGCTTATCAATCTTCTCCCTTCACTTCTCTCGTCTCACAGGTTCCATCAACTCCACCTTCGCCACCGTCTCTCAGCTTTTTCCTTAATCCTCCACCGTCTTCCTCGTGTTTGTGCTCAAACGTTTACCACCAGGTCTTTTTTTATGTCTCCCTCCTGTTAATCCTCTGGTTGTTAAATCTGTCAACTCATGGCTCTTCCCGCCAGGTCGCCGCTTACATTGAGGATTCCCTCACCAATTGAGTTTCCTTTCAACACCCATCCTAATAAACACGTAGATCTTTTTAGACTTTTCTATTATTCCTTAGAAATATTTTAGGCTATTTTAACTCACTCATTTTGTTAAGTTCCTCTTTGCTTTCACATCCTCTGTGATTTTGTTAGGACCTCAGATCCGCCATTTCTGATGGCAGAAATTTCCACGCTGGATTTAGGGGGTTTCTTTTGTTGTAACGGGCGATTGCCTCTCACCTCGTTACTCTTCCAGCTTCACCCCTTTCTCACACATAGCCCTCCAGGCTCTTTACGCCCCTGAGGGATCTCCAATCGTAGAAAGATCGGAGTTAGGGGACAGAGAATGTCCTCTTGCCTCCGCACCGCCCTGACGTCACCACCGGAAGTCAGAGTTCCTAAATTTCAAATGTTTGATGAGAAGTATTCAGGTTTTTTTATGGCATAACACTTTGGTTATAAAATATGAGAAGATAGGCTAGCAATGGAAGAAATTAAATTCCTTGTCCTATAGGCATCAGTGGGGTTGTATTCATAAATAAGCAGTTGAGTTTTGGTTTTCTGATGATAAGCTTGAAAAGACAAATGTAACCCTCATGACATTTGTCAGGATCTATAAATCCCATTTTCATAATAACACCCTAATCCATGTTTTGTCAATAAAAAAGCTGGCTTGCTTTTTCCAGTATAATTAAAGATAAGTGGGTAGCTGTAGGAAAAAGAAAAGGAAATATTAAGTCATTCCCAATTATTTAACAAATACAATCTATCTCCAAAGGATTCAATTTCTTGTATATACATTCTGAAAAAGAACTTAGCTGAGAGTGAAGAAATATGCTCATGCTTTTAGTTCAGGGGTGTCAAACTGCTGGCCCATAGGCCGGTTTCATCATACCGGAGCCGCGCCCACCCCATTGCTGGCAATGGCAAAAAAGCACCGATATGTCGCGTGACGAGTTTGACACGTCTGTTTTAGTTGCTCAAAAGATAAAGCAAATTGTTGTGAAAGAACTGATGAAATGGCAAGTTATTAACACAGATATCAGAAGGTGAGATCTCTGTAGTTCTTGGCTTTAATTCATTTGGTATACTTATCTTTTATCAGTTAATAACAAAATACCCCATTTGGCAAATGGCAAGAAAGCAAGACCCAGCATCTCTAGGCTTTCATTTCCTGCTTACAGGAAATAATTTTTGGATTATCTTGTCCCTTTTGTTCTCTCATAGAACTTTGGCTTTTACATTATCATGTTAATACAATTGCGGGATATATATTTTTTCTGTGTTGCCTGTTGGCATGATTCCAAAATGAACACAAAGCTAACGGAATAATTCTCCCCCCCCTTCTCTCATACACACACACACACACGATTTTCTTCATTCTTGCAACATTCAACATGGCAGAAATCTGGAAAGCATAATTAGGATATTTATGCACATAGTGGGACTTCTGATTTTTTCTTTTTTACTTATCTTACATGACAACTTCATTATCAAAACAATGTTGAATGTGTCATCATAAAAATAGTCAAACTGCTTTGGTGTTGAAAACAACCGAATAATTGTAGCACAATAGCCCCAGTGATAATACTTATTTAAAAAATATATGACATGCGTAAAGCCTGTCTACCTTAAGGTAGTCAAATAGAAGAGACTCTTTAAGGAAGATATTCCCATCATTTACACATGCATCCTGCTGCAACCAAATTAGCTCTTCAATAGATATAGGAGGGGAAATTTATAAGAACTGATCATTATAGTACATGTCCTGTACTGAATTGCTACTGAGTTCTAGAAACCTACATCTAAGTCTACTGAAATCATGTGCCAAAGTTCTTGGGAATTTAACCTTACCTGTATTTGGCTAAAGAACACATCCATGACTCTAAGCAGAATTGTGTAATTGGATTCTTATTTCCTGGGGTACAGTAGTTTAACATAGTATTGGATAATATAACTATAATATTTAAATATTTGCAGAGTCTCTACACTAGAATTTATGCACTAAGTAAAATTTATTTTTATATATGATACTTCACTAATAAGTAACAGAAGGATGCCTTTGGTCTAATGTCAGGTCTAATCTCAATTTTTCCCACAGTTGCCTCATTTCTATATTCAAAGTAGGTAAATGAGGAATGGTAAATCAATAAAACAACTTTATAATACTTTTAATCCTGTAATCACACACTCATTTGATTATACTGTGAAAGCTTCTGACAATATTAAAACACCCCTGGGAAAAGTACCAAATTCTCTTCATTCTTTTAAAAAATGTAATCTTTACTCAAGTGACATGTAAAATGCATTTCTTGTTAACTGAAATAGCAAGCTGCCCATCTTACTTTGAGTAACCATCTTTGTAATGGAATTCCATGCAAGTGTTCAAATGGCTCTCTGTAAAGAACTGCTAAACATTTTCTGAAGTCTACTGATAAAAGTATAGTACTTTTAAAAATAGTACAACTCAGAGGAAACAAACAAAGTGCTAGTTGTTGTACGGGAAGACAAGAGGAGTCAAGAAAGAAGGGTGTTTCTCTGCTACTTTCATGTGATGATCTTCATCAGTCTTTCATCAGTTCTTCAAGAGGCGTATATAAACTCTTGCTGGGGGAGGTGAGAGGCACTTCAAGCGTTTCTTGTTCAGCTTCAGAGTGCTGAACAGCTGGACAGCTCCCTGCGGGCAGCATTGCAAGCCTATTTCCTTCTGCTCTGAACAGAGAAAACAGTACAGTTCCCACCATGCAGCCAGCAATGATGATGTTCTCCAGCAAATACTGGGCGCGACGGGGCCTTTCACTGGACTCAGCTGTGCCTCAAGAGTATCCATTACCCAGGAATGTAACTGTAAGTATGAAGCATTTAAAGATACCAAACCATTATCTTGTCAAATTGTTTCAGAAATGTTCAGGCATTTCCAGATGACTGTTCTTTGGGGCCTTTTTACTGAACAAATTTATTTCTTTGCTTGTTCAGAAAAAGCTTAGGCACCACCCCTTTCTGCAACACAACTGTCTCAGTACAAATTATCAAGTTTTTCTATAGAAGACATATTTTTTGAGACAAAACTTCAATTGATTGTATCCTTCACTTTTGTGACGGATGTTCCTAACAGTGGAATTAATCCAGTCTTTGTGTTGAAGACTTACTTTCTCTGCCTTCAATTTTTTTTAAGTGCAAATTTTTCAGCCGGTTACAGCAGCTTATATATATAAGTACATTTGGATTAATAAGATTTTCTTCCAGGGAAAGCTGTTGAATTTAATTATGATTAAAAATAATGATTGAATGCATTGCTGAAATCATGAAATACAGTGGATGCCAGTCATTGTGGCTGTCATTTAAAACCAAAGCAGAAGGATATAATATTTCAAACTGTAAATATAGAGTATACTACTATATACTATTACTACTATTACTACAACTAATATTAATAATTAGATATAAATAATGTTATATTTGGCCCTCTATTAAAAAGATAATAAAACTTCTTGAAAATGCAATCATACTTCTTTGGGCTTAGTTTTATACATAAAAGCAGACAAACAGAAGAAACAAAAAATGTACATTACTGTTAAAGAGCATTTGTTACAATATGTTAAATGTTTAACCTAAATAAATACTAAAATTCTACACATTTTACAATGATTTCTCAAATAATTTAAGATTAAGAAACTATCTTGCTCACTGATGGTGTTATTATCACAAAGTTATTTCTCTGAATGTGTTTATACTTACATCCATATCTATTTATACATATATCCATTTCTGTCTGTCTCCAGGATGGTCATGATGATGATAATGATGATGATGGTGATGATGTTTCCTAGAGCACTATTGGGGGCTGTTTTCAACTTAAAAATCCATAACTATGTTGTGATTCTGATTATGTTTCTTTCTCAAACTGGCTGGCTGTATTGTAATATAATGGGCTTATACTTCTGCATATAACGCCTCATATTGTACACAACTATATGTGTCTTATCACATTCAATCTCTGATTGCAATTTGTTTGAGATATCCACCTTTTAGCTTCTCTCAGAAGGTACTTCATTTTCATAAAAACTAAAAGTGCTACATCATTTTTTAATTTGTGTTAAGATAGGCAATGTTTGAGACACTGTTCTTAGATTTTTTTTTACAAAAATCACTAAAAATACAATGTGTATTTATAGCATTTTAGTAGGGTTTTTAAAATATCCTATACCTGTATCACTTAGTTGTGATGAGTTATTTTTTAAGCCAAGTGTGGTTTTCTTAAGCCAAGTCCAACACATTAGTTCAATTGATAATTTAACAGCAATTACTTTGTATAAAAAAACTTGTAAATGTATCTAAGAATACAGGTTGTTGTGAACAAACACCATATCTAAGTTGCATGTTTTACTAGGTAAGATCCATACTGCTAATTTCTATTGATCTTCATGTTTTTTGGCAGGCAAAAGTAATTATCACAATTCTAAATGTTGTTTGAAATGTGGTAGGAAAAAATTAAACAGGAATTATATTTAGGAATAATCAAAATATGAACATAAATATTTTGGGAAGTTATCAGTGTAGATTAATTTGCTCCTCAAGCAAAATAAGTTACTGGTTATTTTTTATTTAATTGTAGCACAAATGGATAGACTTGGTAAATTGATGGAAGTTGGTCTGTTCACTTAGGAATCCTTCAAATTACATGGATGATTATTTTCCGTTTGGAGGATTACATGCAAACCATATGAGAATGGAAACATTTCATTTAGCTTCATACATTGGCTGGCACAATTGGATACCATTTCTCAAATGGTATACCTTTTATTCATATAAAAAATTAAAAAAATGGTTGTCATGACAATTTGCAAATCCTTTGCAGGTTATGTGTATCAAACAAATATAATTTGGGGGATTGTTTATTATTTTTTCAGGGAATAGATTTGTTTTTAAGTTATAGTCAAAAGACCTGAAAATCTCAATAAAAGATTTTGTTTGTATTGTTTTACTAACAATAAAATAGATTTTATTTAATCTTTAAATAAAGATCAAAATGATTGCAAAATGCTAGAACTAAGATAAAAAAGTTCAGTTTGATAAATTCTACATGCAGTAAAAGAAATTTTTGCAACACTGACAGAGATTATATCATTTTGGTCAAATGACAATAAACTTAATCTGAGTGGCTGTAACAATTGCAATCTATTCAAAGCATTTGCCACAGCTTATGTGTCCTTAAGAATGCTTTGCTTTATCTTTCATGCTAACCATACTTGAGCAACAATGAGGAATGGCTTTCAGTAGATTTTTAAAACTCCTTCCTACATTAGCTGTCTCATATGATTAAGGGAATTCATTGATGTTAATGGTAATAGCTCTAATAAATATTCTCATGTCAAAGGATACTAAATTCTTATCAACCAGAACTGAAGAATGCTAATTCAAGATATACTGCCTCTTCACATTGTTGATGCCCATTGAAATATATGGACATATATGGCTTGCTCCTCGCAAGTTTACTGAGGAAAAAAAATAGATATGAATGAGAAAAGAGATTGTATTGAAGAAATCAAGAAAGGAATGGTAGAAGGGAAGTTAAAGAAGAATATTGTCATGCACTTTACAAAGCAGCAAATCCAGCTTTATTGCTCAGCATTAAGTTGAAAAGAAGCCTAATAATTACAGACCCTTTAAAAAGGATATCTATATAATAATAATTCTTTCTAGCAGAAAAAATAGATCTATACATGTTTAACTCTAATCCCAGTAAAAAATATTCAGATGATGTGACAAAGATCTTAATATTCCCTGTGATAATCTATGAGAATGAAAGTTGGATTTTAAAGAAGGAGGATAGGAAGAGCACTGACACTTTTGAACTTTGGTGTTAAAGAAGACACATGAGAATACCATAGACAGCCAAGAAAACAAACAAAGAGTCATTAAACAAATCAATCCAGAGTTCAAATGATGAGGCTCAAGTAATCTTACTTTGACACATTATGTGAAGACCTAGCTGTCTGGAAAAGGCTCTAATGCTCGGAAAACTGGAAGGGAAGAAGAAAAAAAGGATGATCACCTGCAAGGTGAATGGATTCAATTACAGTATTGATGAGTGCAGCATGGGGAGAGATCATAAGGGAGAAAATCTATGGATTATTTGGAGTTACTTCAACAATCAATCAACCAATTCTAATTTAGTTGCCTTTTTATCTATCCCACTTCAAATGAATGCATATTCATAATTCAAAATTAAGCTTCCCAAGAAAAACACAAAGATAGGATGGCCTTAACCATTATCAAAATACTTTAGAAGTTGTATCCTTACAGCAGAAGTATCCAAATCAGTTTATTACAGCCATATGGCCAGAAACAGTAAAATATCCAATTGTAGGCTACTTACATATATAAAAATGCACTGAGCATGATCTAATGATGAATAAGAACACTTGTAATAAAATTAAGGAATTATTACAAAAGATCTAAAAATAATATTTTCAAATATATTTATCTTATTTATATTTCTGACAAATCCCCAGTGCTGCTGTGCAGAATCTAGCCACCTGCGCAGTAATGACAGCCTGTTTGTCCTTAAGCAGCCACTGGAGATTAGTGTCAGAACAGCCAGGATACCTATCGATTATTGGGAGGATATGGTTTTTTCGAATATCTCTATAGAAAGAACATCGAAGGAGTATGTGTCCAACGGTCTCCACCTCTCCTGAGCCACAGGAGCAGAGTCTTTCAGTCAATGGTATCTTTTTATACTTGCCGTACAAGACGGCCGGTGGGAGCGCATGGCATTGTGCGAGCGAAAATGCTTTCCAGTGGTTTGCTGACTCTAATTGGCTAAGATAACTAGCAGGAGTAACAACATATCTAATAGGGTATGCGGAGCTATCGCTAAGTCCATTTGCCTCTCGATGTCCTCTACCCTTTGTTGCAAGGTTTGTTTTGCTCGAGGCTGGAGAGAAGCTTAGTTTGGCAAGGTTGGACATGATGAGGAAATTTGTCTTGGTGGATTAATGGAACAAGTCCTTGTGGAAAGAAATTAAGCTTTAGCCAAATATTTAAGGAAGCTATACAGATTCTTGCTTCGACTTTTATCAATCCTGTCTCCAGGCGCAGAAGTGTATTTGAGACACAACGCTGCATCTGGAGAATTGCTCTAATAAACTTGGATTGAACTCTTCCCAATGGTGTGAAACACAAAGCTGAGAATCCGAGCAAGAGAATCCTGTAGAGAAGCTATGCTAGCGACTTGGCCAAAAAGAGCTTAATTGTGGCTGGAACATAGTGTCCTCCCTTTGTGCGGAAAAATTTGAGGATGGTGTTTGCTGATCTTTGGCCAGAGGCAGCCGCATATTCTCCATGTGCTTTTCTTGAGCCAGTGGCATGGATGACCACCCCTAGGTACTTAGGGTGGTTACCTGCTCTATATTATGACCATTAAGATACCATGAGTAGAGTTTTGGCCTTTTTGCAAAAGCCATAACATCAGTTTTCTTGTAATTTATGTCCAGTTTATCGTAATTGCAATACTGGATGAGGGCTCACAGGCTTTTTTAAGGCTTACTGGTGCCCTGGAGAGGATCACAGAGTCATCTGCATAGAGCAGTAGGGCGATGCTTCGGTCACCTATTTTTGGGGGGCGGTAGTTTGGTTTATTTATTTATATTGCAGAAGTATGCAAGCTTCGTTTTGCCAAGGGCCATGTTAGAATTCTAAATATTACAATACCTAGACTGGGAGTAACATTCCTCAAAGTGATAGGGGCAGAATAACAACTTTGATTTTAAGTAATCTATGCTTAAATTATACTTATCAAGTTAATGTTTTTTATGTATTTAATTTAAAAATTATATCATTCTTTCCCAGTAGAAAATTTGTGATAAACATGGAGGAAGCTCTGGAGACATCATCCACTGCTTTGTGGGTAGAACAAATTCTGAATGTCTAAGTTATATATCCTAATTAACCATGTGATTGGAAGTAAACAACATGACTTTTTGTTAGATTTTTTGTTTGTTTGTTTGTTTTGTTTTTAGGGAGAGTTCCCCCTCCCTCCCAAAAAAGATTGAAATCCTTGTATGTTTATTCAATCTTTGCAGTCATAAATAATGACTGATATGAACCATTAAAACAGGATAAGAGTTACCATTGGTCCACAATCCAAGATCCCGGTAGTAGATGTATAATATTAATGTTCTGTAAGTTTCATTGATTCCCCATTTGGCTCCAGATTAAAATAAAGATACTTGTTCATGTCTTTAATAGCTTTGTAGATAATGGTTTCCTTATGCAGAAAAGAGTAGCTGCGCCCACATTCATTCATTCATTCATTCATTCATTCATTCATTCATTCATTCATTCATTCATACAACATCATAACATTGTTAGCTTCTGTGGTTATAGCCTGTATGTTTAATTTGTAGCGTGCCCATTGAATAGGTAATTATAAATATAATAAACACTATCTCTTATTATAATCAGTTTCATAATAAGTGAGACTAAATATTCTCTTCTTTCCTCTCCCACCAATAATTTTAGTTCTTTGGGTGGATTATAAAGGTAAAAACATTAAAAATGGAAGAACTGTAAACAAGAAAAACCATAAACATTTTCATAATATATTATGAAATATATAAATATATATATAAAGTATGAACATTTTGAATAAAAATCTACTTCTAAAAGCACATTTAAAAAAAATCAGAAAAGTATATTTTGGCCATTTAAGTAAACACCATATTACCAACCTTGTTTCAATTCTTTTTCTCCAGCTAATAAATGTTGAATAAATTCTTATGATATCATTTGTTTAACTGTTATTTATATCTGAGTATTCTAAATTCCTGCTAAAGGTGGGCAATGCTGAAAGGAAACTAAACCATTCAACCATGTGATGAAAGAATTCCTTAATTAAAGAAAGTTAATTGTTTTTTAATTAAAGTAGCATAAGGGCATTCAATGTTGATGAAAATTATGAACAACAATTTTTCATCGCTTTGAGATAGGGAATGTGTTGATTTTTTCAAGGAATTATGTTTCTGTGAGAAATTTCACTTTGAAGAATGTCTGTGGAGATTCTCAGTCATCCAGATCATAGTTGTCTCAAAGCTGCTTTTTCAAAGGCAACTGGACTGTTTTTTCCCTAAGGAAGAAGATATTTCATTTCTCATCCAAGAAGCTTCATCAGTTCTGGCAGGATTAGTTCTGACAGGATGGGGGTGGTGGTGGAAGGATGATATTTCTTTGCAGTTATCTAATTGTTAGCACTCTCCCTGAGAGCTCTTGAGTCCACTTGGGGGTTTATCTGTGCCCTCAGGGTCACCTGTATTACAGTGCAAATGGGGGTGAAATCTTCTTGGAACTGCTGCAAGGGCTGCATTGTAGACAGAAGATAGGTAGTGTCGTATCCCTCCCCCTTTGTTAAGAGAAGGCTGCTCAGTGTTAACATTAATGGCCTGTCTTAACAGAGGTCACTTATGTTAACATTGGGCAGCCGTCTCTCAACAGAAACCCCCCCAAGTGGCCTCAAGATCTCAAGAGAGTGCTAATGACCAGATGACTGCCCAAAAAATCCTCCCACTCCCCTCCCATCCTGTCAGAACTAATCCTTCCATTGCCCCCACTATCCTGCCAGAACTGTTGAAGCTTCTTGGATGAGAAGCGAAACATCTTCTTCCTTAGGGAAAAACAGTCCAGTTGCCTTTTGAAAAAGCACCATTGAGTTCACTTTGAAGAGTTGTTCTTCCAAGTTTTCATCCTATATAGAAAGATGCTTCAAGCCTGTTTTGCACTGAGTGTGCAAGTATGAGTTGATATTTCAAAATCATGTACAACTAATCCTTGAGTTATGACTGTAATGGAGCCTGCCCATTATGATTCTAAGCTGTAATGGTCATAAAATGGGTCTGTCAAGTGATTTACCCAATTTTATTTTTTTGTGGCAGCCAATATCCACATTGAAGAAATCACCCTAACCAAGGACAATATTTTAAAAACAGTCCTTTCATTTTATTTATCAAAGCTTAGGAAGCTTTCTCTGTTCTTTCCCACAACCAATAAATACTTTAAATTGTTGCTCAGAAAAACCATACATTTCAGCCTTCACCCAGCCCTATTATAGATCCACTGGAATGAGAAATTCAGTTGCAAGCAAAAATTAACAAATCTTTCCAAGACAATAAAGAAAAATTGCAAGCTAAAATTTCTATCAATTGCTTCTTTTATAATTTGAAAATTATACTCTTTGACTCTTTCTCTGATATTCAAAGGCACTTGTGATGGAAAAGAGATGTGATGTTCTGCCTGTGATTCATGTTTGAATTTATAATGTAGACTTCAGAATCCATAATTGTTTTCCAAAAACTTGGGAAGTTTTATTTTCAATAGGAAGCAGAACATTAGTTTTAAAAATAAAGAATAACCAAGATTATAACAGCTTTTATTCCACAATGCTCTTTTGTTGATTTCTTTTAGAATAATATTTCATATATGTTAGCAACCTATAATTGCTAACAACCAGTAAGGGCCCTAAACGTGCTTATTAAGAAAGAGGAAAAAAAAACTAAGCAAAACTTCACTTTTGAAAGAACTATATAAATTCTAAGATCAAATAAAAGGAAAGGTTAATTATTGTTCAGGGGTACGTGGAAATGCTTGTGATCTGTATTTTCTTTCAGCTAAACAAAACAAATTCTGGTAGAAATGATGATAAAAAGGCTAATAAAGGTACAAGCAAGAATGAATCAACATCAGAAGGTGGTAAAACGGCTGTGGTGTTTTCTTTAAAAAATGAAGTTGGTGGCTTGGTAAAAGCTCTCAGACTTTTCCAGGTAAAAATTATATTACTATTTATTTTCATAATAATATATTGATTGAAAAATGTGCATCATTTTTGTATAAAAGATAATATGCATGTTATGTCTACCAAATTACAAGACACTAGATTCACTTACCACATCAGTTCATTCATTAGTGAGTAAGTTAGCTGAGTTCAGACATTGTACTTGGCCATATCCATAATTTATTATCCAAAATGGCTTGGTTTGCACAAGATGAACAATTAAAGTCAAGCAAACCACATTACAGCATAAAGTGAAGCTAATAATTTTATGGTATATTAACTGCTAATCAGAATCTTGCTTCTGACATGCTAGAAGTAATTGTTTATTATCAGTTGGCTTAGTCTATACTTTCAGTTTTCTGAAATAATATATTTCAATCTTAATAATAATTTTGGAATTATTAATATCCTTGATACCTAGATTGGTAGCAATAGCTAGAAATATTTTCTGTTAGCTCCAACTCCAGCTAACAGACCTACTTAGAACATTCAGTCCTGTCTTCCTCCATTCTTGCTTTAGTTACACTTGTTTCAACTACTGCAATTTGCTTTATATCACATGAAGATAAATTTTAGAAGTTGGAATATTTTAAGATTAGCTCTTATGTATTTAACTTTATTGCCTAATTATTTATTTCTGCATTCAGTTTAAAAAACTGTCTTAATCAGTTTAAACAATCATTAGTACCCTGAAGTCTACATCAAATGCCATACCTAAATGTAAATTTCTCTGGAATAAATTCAAGGAATTCATAATTGCAATTTAGGGTTGCCAGTTCCACTATTTGATTTGCAAGGGCTGTTTTAAAAAAACATTAGGCCTTGACGAAGTTATAAATCTAGCCAGTGTTATGCATCTGAACTATCCTGCTATATATTGTAATGTTTTACTAAAGTAAAGTATTACTAAAGTATTTCAGTATTTAGATAATGAAAAGTAGTAAGTCTTGTGTTGATGGGGATTTCTATGCTGTGGAATTTTTATTATGCATTTGGCCTTCTGCTTTGGGAAGGTTAACTTATAGATGACAGAACGATGCTAGTGTATTACCAAACTATTTCATTTTTTTCTATTATGCGTCTCATAAATTTGGTATGGAACTAGTAGCATCTCTAGTATATATAAATGATGGTTTTATATGAAATTGCCATGGTAAATCAATATTAAATTTTAATTATCCTAAGGTATTTATAGTTTTTACCATGGAGGTTTATAATAAAAGAGTGAATACAATCATAATTTTATAGTAGTTTATTTCTGGCTAATGCACAAATAATTAATTTCTTTTAATGTAAATACCTGAATATCTATTCTAAACTACCACCTGTTAAGACCGAGGCATTTAATTACTGCTTTTCCATTTGCACTAGGTTAACTCTTTTTTGCATCTATTTTCAGGAGAAGCATGTGAGTATGGTTCATATTGAATCCAGAAAATCGAAGCGAAGGAATTCAGAGGTAGAAATTTTTGTGGATTGCGACTGCACCAAGAAAGAATTCAATGAGCTCATTCAGCTGTTAAAATATGAAACAAACATTGTGACTCTGAATCCCCCAGAAAACATCTGGACTGATGAGGAAGGCAAGACTATTGTTTTTTTTCCCTTATCTGTTTCCTCTCATTTTATTATGAAATCAGCCCAATTGTATGAAGACGCAGAGAAAGAATGTCTGATTCTGTCCCATCTCTGTTTTTTTCAGAGCTGGACTGTGTGCCTTGGTTTCCCCGGAAGATTGCTGAATTAGATAAATGTTCGCAGAGAGTTCTCATGTATGGCTCCGAACTGGATGCAGATCACCCTGTAAGTGTTTAGGGAAGATCCAGAGAGACTGACCAAATAATCTATTAATAATATAGCAAATAATTTAAAGAATGAATGAAATGCATTATCTATCTTAAGCTATTTTGGTCCAATCTATTTCTTAAACACAGATCTCACATTTTAATTGGTCTTCAGATGTATTTCTGTTTTAGGAGCTGCTACCAGGAACATTCATATGTCAGATTTAGATGGGTTTGTGGATTGCAGTTTCTGTTTCAGAAGTACACTGGAGAACTTTGAGAGGCAATTTTCATCTCTCTCCCTTGCAAACAATGCAAGAGTTATAGTTCTAAATCATAGTGATATTCACGTACAGTGCTGTATGAGCTTTTAAAACATATAGATATTAAATTAACATTCCAGGGAGTGTGGGAGGCATGCTAACACTCCAGGAGATAATTATAAAGTAGAAATCATAGCACACACCAGCAGGAATGCAGCTGGAACATAGGGTCCTTGTGTTTTTACCTCCTTATTTTTAATACATTGGCCCCATTTCAGCCCATATTTCACTGTCTGCAGCCCCACATAGTGCCTGAAACCATTGCATCCAAAATTTGAGGAAATTAACTTACTAATACCATTTGTGTTGCTTTCATTCTTTCCTTTGCTCAATCCTCTCGGATTAAAGTCAGCTTTTACTAAATCTTGTAACTCCTAAATCATCCAATAGTAGAGATATAATGCTGTATATTATGTAAAGCACACAGGAACTTACTCTGCAACTATCACTACCCCTACCCTCATTCCCTTTTCTTCATGGGATTATGCTAGAGGTGAGAGTAGGACTTTCATTCCAATACTGGGTATTTCACACATAGGCATTTAGTAGTATTTTGGAAATTTGAGGAAGGTGTGTCATATTTTCTCTGGGAACTTCTCCTGCTATCACAATCATCCAGATCACGGTTGTCCAATCATTCAGATCACGGTGCTTTTTCCAAATGGCAAGTGGACTTTCTTCGGTTTTTTTCCCTTGAAAATGTTTCACTTCTCATCCAAGAAGTTTCTTTAATTCTTAGTTTTTAGAACGGAAGAAGCTTCTTGGATGAGAAGTGAAGTGTTTTCAAGGAAAAAAACCAAGAATGTCCAGTTGCCTTTTTGGAAAAAGTCATGGGAATTTGTGCCCATGACCGATCAGTTCCTTCAGGGAATGTTGGGATGTTCTATGCAGTAAGACTACAATACTTTGGATTCTGTTATCCCAAAGGTGTTTTTTGGAAGGCAACTGGGCTTCCTTGAAGGCCAATCAAATATTTAATGCTCTGGAACCCAAGCTCAATGGTTTATACACCTCAGCATTGTTTTCTGAGGATAAGACCTCTAAAAGGCCTGGCCTTTTTTTAATGAAATAAAGTAAGATGCAAGGGGCTTCAAGATTGTCTTATGATCCAAAGTTTTTAGAACTGGAGAGGCTTCCTGGATGAGAAGCAAAATGTTTTCAGGAAAAAAAAAAAACTAAGAAAGCCCAACTGCCCTTTGGAAACAAGTTTGGGATATTTTCACCCAAAATCCATGGGAGACAGAATAGGCAAAAATAGTAGCAGGTTTTGCCCCAGTTCCACCTGCGACAGGATCATCTTTTAGTATTTGTGAGAGGATTTGAGGCTGAGACTGGTAGAGGAAAGATTCCTTCAATAAAAGCCCTATTAGTTAATTATTAATGTTGCTTATTTTGATTTTGTCAATTTACTCAGATGTGATTCTAAGAGGTCTTGGTAAGATTTGAAGCTTGAAAGACAAGTTAATCCTAACAATAAGTAAATAATACAATGAGAAAAAACTCTACTTAATGGATACTTGTAATTGTAGATATAGAAAAGATGGAGCAGATTTTGGAAGATAAATCTTAAACATAGCTAAAAGGATTCTATTTGGAAAAAGTTGTTTTTTACTTCTTGGATATGGGTAAACTGCTGTTAGCTCTGAAGGTGGTATGAATGAGAATGTTCATAAGTATTTAAAACTTGGATGATTTATTTAACCCACTTTTCTATCACTTCCCTGCCTCTTTGGTATAAATTAATTATTTTTATTTGCTTCAGGGATTTAAGGACAATGTTTACCGACAGAGAAGAAAATATTTTGTAGATGTTGCCATGAGTTATAAATAGTGAGTACTCAATATTTTTAAACTTTCAATTTTAAAGTCTTTCTCCTCAAATACAAGAATGATACGCAGCCCTCTTTTTCTTGAATATAAAATTTGCAATAGGCAGATGGTGATCATTAAGCTGTAACTATTTATATTACCAAACTGGCATGAGGAACACAAAGTGAAGTTTACTTGGATTGAGTTTTGGAACATATCAGTATTAGTCCATCCAACTTTGTTTTGGTTCCATAAATTGGCCATCTTTTCTAGCCCAAACTCGATTGAAATTAGGATTTCTGCATGCAAAATGTAAGTACTATCTCTGGGTTCTGGAACTACAGTTCTTTTCCATTGTGCTTCTGGCCATGACAGAATGCATTTACGGCAATGGCTCAAGAAACTGGACAGCTGGGTTGGATTGAACTGAAATAGTTATTCATGATATGAGTAACAGTAGACCAATTGACTTGATCATTATATCTAAGGATTAAAAGAGATAGAGGTATCTGGAGCAAATGCAGCTTTCATTAGAATGCTGATGCAGGTAATCCTTGTTCAGTGACTGTCTTATTCAGTAGCCATTCAAAATCACAATGAAAAATACCTTTGTGGCCAGTTGCCAGCCAATTGTGGTCACTAAATAAGGACTACCTGAACATGTGTTATGATGTCATAATGCAAGGTTCATCACAAGGAGCCAAATTTGTATTATGATATGGTAATACATGCTTTGTCACTTGCCCTCTGTGCCTCCTCAGAGATGCCTATAAAAGGGGACTCTGATTCTTTGTTCAATAGATAGAAAAGTTGTAATGGGTGGGTTGGCATTCTCCAGGGAGAGTTTAGCTGCATATGAAGGTTCATGTCTGCTAGTCATCCCTTTTCTGAACAGAGCATTAGCTATTGAGAGAGGATGGACTGCCTCTTGCTTTTCCTTATATGAATAGGTGAATTAATTAATTAATTTTTCTCTTTGATATAGCTGTCCATCTCACACATGGGGCTCATTTGCTTGGTGGTAAGGGATGTTTCCCGTTCTTTGGGTGCTTGAGTCCCAAGAAAAATAGCTATAATTGTGCTTTTCCCAGTTTGGATCTCTTGCAGACCTATAGACATTACCTATTAAGTTCCCCAACTACTATGGTAATTGCTGAAAACAGTTCTGTGTCAGAAAACATTCTGGAAATTGAAGCATAGTCTTGAAAAGGGGGTTGGATTGGGGAGACTGACTATATGTTTTGAGAAGACAGATCTTGTCAAGCATTTCTTTACATTTATGGTCTCCCAAAGGCTTTTTCTTCATGCCATATGCTCTGCCATCAGATTGATGGGCTCCTAGGAAAGGATTTATATAAGATGTGCTTGCTTGCTTCCTTATTTAATTACATATATTTCCTATAATAATTTCCCCACTAGCAACGTACAGCAGTTTCTAGAGTCATCCAACCTTTTCTTGTGCCAAAACAGCAGTAATGAAGACAGGCACTATATCACATCAATAATGGCTAGGCGGATGGTATGAAAATACTATAAGTCATCAGTGAGGAAATGGTATGCATTTATATACATTGTCTAGTAGCAATACATGACTAAAAAAACTCCAAAAAGCAAAATATAATATTAAAAAAGAATGATCATAAAACTCTAAATGGCAGCATGGAATTGCAGTAAGGAGAGAAAAATAAAACAAAGGAAAACATAAACCCTGGGAATGCTTTCAGGGAATTTATCTAAGGCTATGGATACGTCGGTGGTGGCGAATCTATGGCACAGGTGCCAGAGGTGGCACTTGGAGCCTCTCTGTGGGCACATGTGCCATTGCCCCAGACTCGCCTCCCCCCATGATCCGCTCCTCTCCAACAGCCCCCCTGAAGGAGAGTTGCCCCTGAGCGTGGCCCATGCAGAGAAGCACAGCCAAGGACATGGCAGCCAGGCAGCATAGACAAGACTCTGCCCTCACACCCCATCATGCACAATTGATGCTGCAGGGCACGGGCAGAGGGTATGATTGCCATAGCGCTGCTGAGCTGCCTGGCGATCTGCAGCGGGCCCTGCAGGCGGTGAGTGGCCCTGTAGGTAGGCGGGGCAGAGGATGGGGATTGGAGCGGGGATGGGGCAGGGGGTGGAGCGGGAACAGGGCCAGTTTTTGGGCCCTCGGTCTCTAAAAGGTTCGCCATCAGTGGGATATGTTGTGATTGGCTGCATAGTTATCAGATAGATATTCCACCCATCACAATGCTATGAGTGGAACAGGAGAAATTGGGAGCACTGTTTTAATTGGTATATTTTAACATCTGTCATGTGCAAATTAAGCTGTCATAAGTGTCACAGACAGCTCTGAGGAAATGGAGGATTGAGACCAGGAATTGCTAAATTTTTGATTTTTTAGACACCCTGATATATCACTATCCAAATGTCTGTTAAACCAGTGGTTCTTAATCTTTTTGAATGAATCGCCCCCTTGAGCCAATGAGGAAGTTCTCATCGCCCCCCTCCCCCAACATAACCTCTCAATCACAACATAGGAAATAATTCTTCAATTTATGAAAACACTTTTTTTGTTTTCTTTAAAATTGTCATCAGGACATATGATGCAAATAATTTATTTCCAGTCTTTTCCCCATATCTCAACTGTGTGAAAAATTTTGGTGCCACCCGTCACTTTATTCCCAAACTTCGTGATACATGTATTTCCTTATTATCTTATTTATTCAAGACACTTAAATGTAATGACCACTGAAAACAAAATTCAATTGCAAGAAAGTGAAATGCCCGAAAAGAAAAATAGTAACATTTAATGATTGAATTACAAGTGAAATTTAAGATGCAAAAAGAAATATAAAAAGGGCATAAGAACAAACTGCAATGCAGGAACTAAGAATTTCAAGACAAAAACTCTGAAACTAAATTAAGATTCGAGGAAAGTATATATAGTCACGCACACTGTAAAAAGGATTAAAAAGAAACAAAGAAAATGTACTATCGGACTGGAGTGCACGCTAAAAAAGTACAATACAAAGAGACACACAAAACAGCATGCGATGTTTTGAAAGAAGCGCTCCCCCCTCCATCACTGCCCATTCTGGCCAATGGTGTGCCACTGTATGGGTAGAGCAGGGGTAAGCAACCCAAAACACTCAAAGAGCTACCGTTTCCCACCAAAAACAAAACACTGGGAGCCGCAAAACCCTTTTGACATCTAAAATGAAGATAACACTGCATTATCCTTTTTTTACCTTTATTATATATATATCTTCAGTGTTATCTTCATTTTAGATGTCAAAAGTCTCTCTCTCTCTCTCTCTCTCTCTCTCTCTCTCTCTCTCTCTCTCTCTCTCTCTCTCTCCCTCCCTCCCTCTCTCTGCCCTTGGTCTGCCAGTCCTCTTCCCCCACTCAGTGTGTGTGTGTGTGAGAGAGAGAGAGGGAGAGAGGGAGAGAGAGGCACTTGTGCTTCCTCTCTCTCTCTTTCCTCTCTCTTTCTCTCTTTCCTCTCCCTCCCTCCCCCTTCTTTCTCCAGGTGAGGAGAGAGAGAGAGAAAATGAAAGGCAGAGGGCACTGAAGAGGCGGGGAGGGGGGGCAGGAGACTCCCTGTTGCCCCTGGAGGTACCCAGCTCCGCTGCCTGCCGGGCCTGTGGGGATGCCCTGGCTCACGGTCACGTTGGCAGGCCACCCCACGTGCCGCTGGCATCCCCGGGCTCAAGTCGGGGCCACAGGGCCTCTGCGGAATGCCCTGCCCATCGGCTGCATCGCCAAGCCTCCCCTCGCGCCGCTGGCATCCCCAGGCTTAAGTCACGGGGCATCCGTGGAATGCCCCCCATCATCTGCGTCACCAAACCTTTTCCCGTGCCACTGGCATCCTCAGTCGGAACCAGGGCAACAATCTGCCTCCCGCCAGGACCAACACTGAAGCCTCCTGTGCTGCCGGTAGGTCCGTCGTGCTGAAGGAGTTGGGGCCGCTCCGTGCGGTGCTCCCGGTGATCTGCGACCCACCAGCGTCACCCAGGGAGTGATGCCCCTGCTGGCCACCGCCCCAGCTGGGACTACTGCCCGGGGGGCGGCAGGAGGAATAAGGGAGGAGGAGGAGGGCAAGGAAGCCAGTGCCGGGCCCCAGGAGCAGGTGCTCCCGTGGGTCTGGCCAGGGCTCTTCTGCTGCTGGTTGGAAAATGCCTCCCCCTCCCTTTTTCTCCCCCCCATCTTAAGCTCACCTTACATTCTTCGCCGACAAAGCAGCCGGGACCAACTGGACCAACAGTCCCGCGGCTGGGGATCGCAGGGGCTGAATTCCTTTGGGGCCGTGACTTGCGGGAAGGCTGCCCACTCAGCTGAGGCTCTGACGTGCTGCTCCCATTGGGGATCTCCCAAAATGCCTCCCCCTCCCTTTTTCTCCCCCCCATCTTAAGCTCACCTTACATTCTTCGCCGACAAAGCAGCCGGGACCAACTGGACCAACAGTCCCGCGGCTGGGGATCGCAGGGGCTGCTCTCCCTTGGGGCCGTGACTTGCGGGAAGGCTGCCCACTCAGCTGAGGCTCTGACGTGCTGCTCCCATTGGGGATCTCGGGGCTTCCCTGCGTGGGGCCAGCCAGGGAAAGGGACTAGGCTCGGAGCTGCAAGGGAAGGCTTAAAAGTGTCCCCAAAACTTTTCACTCCATTGCACCCATATCACCCCCTTTTCATTCCTTCGCCTTGTGTCACCCCTTTTCATTCCATCACCCCCCTGAAAAACAAAATTGCCCCCTGGGGGGCGATATCGCCCAGGTTAAGAACCACTGTGTTAAACCATTTGCCATTTGGGGCATGCTTAAGAATACTCTCTATGCTGGACTTCTTTGCAATGATTTAGCAGTGATATTCTTACTGCCCCACCCAGTTTTGATCTTCCTGTCAATTACTGATTACTCTTCCACTGCATACGTGTTGATCTTCATAGCACCTTCCTTCCCTCCTTCCTGTTACTCCATTCCTTGATCTTTCTACTACTTATCTGTCAACTTTTGAAATATTTTTCCATCTCTCTCTCATCACCATCTTTATCTACAATCCGTTTATGTAATATAATATATTGATTAAAAAAGTATCAACTGCCCATGATCCATCATGCACACATATTTTGGAAGCATGGTTTACATTATAAGCTCTTTTCTGGCCCTATTGCAGGCCTTGTTTTGGATTCAAATGGGGAAATATAGCCTTCTATTTCAGTGATGTATTCCCAATACTAAGTCTGTATTAGGTAAGCAGACCCACTTAAAGTCTGAGCTGACATAGTGATCTTACCCCAGTCTCCATTTTCAATATATACTAAGCTTCAACTATATTCAGTCAATGAAATTTAGGCCAAATTTTAAAGGGGTCCAATAAAATTAAACTCAGTATGGGATTATATATTTGCAGTGCAATGTATGTAAATTTACTCCCAGGCCAATCCATCTGAGTTCAATATGGCCTTCTCTCACCAAAGAAAGTATGTATAGTAGGCTTTCCAACTTAATCTATATGCAATAATATCAATTCCTTAGTATCTTTAGTATGTATGGAGCTTTTTCTCATAAAAATCTGTAATTTGTATGTGTCATTTATTCATTCATTCTTTCGTTCATGGTAGACCAGGCCCACGGATTGAATTCATTATTATTCCCAGGAGCTGGTAAATTTCCAGCACAACCTACGAATACCTGCTGTTTTGCAATTTTCTTGTCAAGTTTTCAAGTCAGCCTAATTCCAATTGTGTTCTCATTTTACTTGTAATGGGCCAAACTTCACACTTCAGAGCAGGCGCACTCTAATCCTATGTACTCTTCAATTTGATGGTTCCTTTTTCAATTTTGAATCCTTTCTTTCCTTCTCCAACTCCTTTGTGGGTTCAGTTTACTCCTGAATATTATAAGCAAAGAAATGGAAAGGGAGAAATATTTCTTTTTGTTGCAGAGAGAAGAAAAGAGCATGCCCAAAAGCTCATAAAATAGTTATTTTATGGACATATATCAAATGAATAAAGATGAACAAAAGAAAAGGGAGGAAAATTGTATTTTACAAACAGAGCTGATCTTCGCTCTATATAAGCTACCACTGCCTTATTAGCCTTTAATAAGGACTTCCTAAATACAGTACTTTAGCGCATAAACTCCTGGATTTGGTTTAGGAACACTTAACTAGTTTCAGGCTGGGCTGACCTATTTTTTTTCTTCTGATTACCTATTCTTCCAGTTTTTCTACATTTAATGTAAGAAAATAGGAAATGTTTAAATATGTGTACAATTTGGCTTATTTAACACATGCTAATGTGCAGTGATGCCCCCCATCCCCAGATAGATGATTAGCACTACTCATACTGTTTTTCCCATACTGTTTTTTAAAGTTTACTTTAATTCTTTCCACCAGGACACTATTTTCTTCTAAGTGATTACTCTTATAGCACTGTACGTTACTATGATCTGCTGTGAGTTTTTTTTTAATGGTTCTATTGTTCCTGTGTTCTCTCCTCACCTACACGTTACCCTGTGTGTACTTTGGCAAGAAGCGAAAAACCTCCTATCCTTTAACAAGCCAGACCGTGAATCTTGATACTTTATTAAAGAACAGAATAAGGTGAAACAGCAATGCTGAGTATGGGCTACAGATTTTGTCTTCAGAAGAACATGTGTCACAAACTAAATTGGATTCTTCTAGATGTTTCTGTTACTTCAGAACATTACAAAATGGAGTCTGGCTTCTCAGGATGTAAGATTAGTCACTAGGGTGAAAAGTGCTACCAAAACCAAAGTTCTAAACAGAGAAAGGTTTGACCCCAGCCACTAGATGGGGCTCAACACATGCCAGAGAACAACAGTATATACATAACTCTATGTTGGAAGCATGATATCCTGCATCTGTGATATGTTTTGCAGCATCTGTTTTAATGAAGAATTTATATACACCTTAAAACTAAATGCACAGTTAGTTAGCTTTCTAACAGAACTAAAATGGAAAGTGACTAAACACTTGGGAAACATTGAATATAGTTGAATATGTCTCTGAGAGCTAAAATTAATTTTAATAATCTCAGAGGAATGATCAGTATCATTTCATAAAAGGAGAAGCTAATGGGAAAAGGAGCTAAAGAAGCAGGAGTACATAATGAAGGAAATGTAATTGTAAACAATTCCAAGGAAGAAGAAAAATATCAGCAGAAGAAGCCAATATGCCTGCACAAAAAGCTTAGTGAAGATCTGAAACCCAAAGAGAACTGAAATATCAGAGAGGCAAGTACTTCACCAAGGAGGAGTGCAAACATGAATCAGGAAAGCTCATAATTAGATGGTGAAGCAAGTGAAGAAAAAGGACTTATTTAGCTATGCTCAAATAGCAAAATGACAACAAAGAAAAGGCAGAGCTATTCATCACTCATTGTGGCTTAGTAAACTGTAATGCAGCTTGTTCAACCAGCTAACTGGGGAGGGAAGGACGAAGGGGAGACTGAAGCTTGAAATTGAAAGAAAGAAAGATGGTCAAAGTGTATATGTTGAGTGTAGGGCCAAATGGATTGCATCTTGGGGAATGAAGGAAATTGCCAGGGTGGCTGAACCTTAATGTCTTCAATTTGAAAAATCAGGGAAAGTTGACAAATAACAGAATAACAGAGTTGGAAGGGACCTTGTAGGTCATCTAGTCCAACCCCCTGCTCAAGCAGAAGACCCTATACCATTTCTGACAAGTGGTTTTCTAGTCTCTTCTTGAAAGTCTCCAGTGATGAAGCACACACAACTTCTGAGGGCAAGCTGTTCCATTAGTTGATTGTTCTCACTGTCAGAAAATTTCTCCTTATTTCTAAGCTAAATATCTCCTTGATCAGTTTCCATCCATTGTTCCTTGTCTGGCCTTTGGGTTCTTTGTAAATAGATTGTCCTCCTCCTCTCTGTGACAGTGCCTCAAATATTGGAACACTGCTATCATGGTCCTTCTCTTCACTAGACTAGCCATGTCCAGTTCTTGCAACTGTTCTTCATATGTTTTAGCCTCCAGGTCCCTAATCATCTTTGTTGCTCTTTTCTGCACTATTTCTAGAATCTCAACATCTTTTTATAGTGTTGTGACCAAAACTGGATACAATACTCTAGATGTGGTCTTACTTAGACTTTATAGACTGGTACTAGTGCCTCACGTGATCTTGATTCAATCCCTCTGTTAATGCAATTTAGGATTGCATTGGCTTTTTTGGTTGCCGTCACACTCTACTGGTTCATGTTTAATTGATTGTCCACTAGGACTCCAAGATCCCTCTCACAGTTACTGCTATTAAGCCAGATTTCACCTAACCTGTACATGTACTTTTGGTTTCTCTTGCCTAAGTGTAAGACTTTACTTTTCTTTACACTGAATTTCATTTTGTTCAATAGGGCCTAGTGTTCAAGTCTGTCAAGATCCCTCTAGATCTTGAGTGTATCATCTAGGATGTTGACTATTCCTGTCAGCTTAGTATCATCTGCAAATCTGATATTCCCCTTCTATTCCCTCATCTAAGTCATTTATGAAGATATTGAAGAATACTGGGCCTAAGATGGAACTTGTGGTACCCCACTGCTTACTTCCCTCCATGTAGATGTAGTATCATTCAGGACTACTCGTTGAGTATGGTTTGTCAGCCAGTTACAAATCCATCTGGTGGTGATGCTATTTATCCCACTTTTTTCTAGCTTACCAAGTAGGCTGTAGTCTACTTTGTTGAATGCCTTGCTGAAATCTAAGCATACTATGTCCACAGCATTTCACTGGTCTACTAATTTAGTCACTTTGTCAAATAATGAAATAAGATTGGTTTGGCATGATCTGTTTTTAACACACCTGTGCTGACTTCTAGTTATAACTTTATTTGTTTCTGAATGTTCACAGATTTTTTTAGTATCCTCCAGTAACTTTTCCAATAGAATAGAATAGAATAGAATAGAATAGAATAGAATAGAATAGAATAGAATAGAATAGAATAGAATAGAATAGAATAGAATAGAATAGAATAGAATAGACCTTGGAGGTCTTCTAGTCCAGCCCCTCTGCTCAAGCAGGAGAACCTATATCGTCTCAGACAAGTGACTCTCCTTAAAAACCTCCAGTGATGGAGCATACATGATTTCTGAAGGCAAGCTGTTCCAGAAATCGTGAGTGCTCCATCACTGGAGGTTTTTAAGAAGAGACTGGACAGTCACTTTTCTGAGATGGTATAGGTTCCCCCAGGTATCCTCCCAGGTATTGACGTTAGGCTGATGGTCTGTAGTTTCCAGGTTCTGTTTTTTTGTTTTTCTTTTTTTTTTGAAGATGGGAACCACATCAGCTCTTTTCCAATCCTCTGGTAGTTCCCGGTGCTCCAAGATTTTTGAAAGATATGGTACAATGGTTCTGAGATGACACCTGTCAGTTCCTTTAGAACTCTGGGATGTAATCCATCAGGTCCTGGTGATTTATATTCATCAAAATCAGACAGTTGTTTTCTTACCATTTTCCTGCTTATTTAAATTTTTATTTTTGTCCGTCTTTTACAGTTATGTTTTTGGTAGGTTGGACTATAGTTTCTTTTTCTGTGAAGACCGATGCAAAATATGAGTTAAGCAGCTCTTCTTTCTCTCTACTGCCTGTTATTTCTTTGCCATCTTCTCTTTTTAGTATAAAGTAATAGATGATTGTCAAATGTTGTCTCTACATATTCTGTGTGGGATCCTACAATATTTTTTCCTCTTATTCATGACCTAGCAAGCTTCTTTTCTAGAGACAAACTTGTTAAATTATTGCAAGGAACTAATTAACATGTTATTTTGAAAGAATAGGAATTATTTGTTTAGATTTTAAACTTCTATTGTGCTGCTTGTGTATTAATATTTTTCTGTAAGTTTTAACATATTCAATCTATGGAGCTCCCTTTTTAATATGTTTACTTTAATGTGTATATTTTATGTAGTGTGTTGATTATGTTTTAATACTTCCTTTTGCAACTTTAATAAGAGCTAGATAGCTAAATTTCCATACAGGATTCCCCCCCCACCACACATTTAGCATAATCCGGGATCCAAATTTTCACATGGAATATGATCATAAAAGCAAAATTCAAACAAAATATGAACAATGTCATTGTTTCCAAATTGCTCACCAAAAGATATATGGGGAAGGAAAAAACACCCCTCAGCTTTTAAAAATTCCTAGCTAATGGTGGACATTATAGAATAATGAATTGTTAGATTTATTTAGTGGACAATGTTTATCAGCAATACAGCACTATCTATATTCTACACCTTTTATATATTATGGCTCTCTTTCTGCTAATCATAATGGAATAATTCTGGAAGTGGTCTAGAGAAGATAGAAAATTGCCATAATTTTGTGGAACTGGAAGAAGTCTATGAATAGTATGTGAAAATTGAATATTAAATTTTGACAAAATTGGTTGAAAAACTGGATTGGACTGACTAGTATTAATTCCTTTTGAAATAGCTATTTGGGGGATTGGTAGGGATATTGACAGTTTGGAAAATGTAATTGGACAAACTACTGTGTTCTCAGTGTTTACTTGTTCTTGATTTTTTGTTTTAGTGGTCAACCAATTCCTAGAGTAGACTATACACCCGAAGAAATAAAAACTTGGGGCGTGGTGTTCAGGGAACTTTCAAAACTGTATCCTACTCACGCTTGTCGAGAATATTTGAAAAACTTCCCATTACTGACAAAGTACTGTGGCTATCGAGATGACAATGTCCCACAATTGGAGGATGTCTCTACATTTCTCAAAGGTAAGCATCAAGCTTGGTTTCCAGGTAAGGAAAGCACTATAAAAGCAGTTACACAAAGCATGTTAAAATCTAATATTTTCCCTCTCCTGATAAGCCTGTTTGGTAATTTAGACTTAGAACACTTCCATTGTACCCTTTCAATATTTATACCCCTCCAAATCTCTTACATATAGTTTGAAACAGATTTTTATTAAATAATACCATGAACCAATCTGTCTTCCTACTTTGTGTGTATCAAATGACTTGTACATACTTTGAACACTCATGTATACATAGGAGATTGTTATGGGAAAGGCTGTAAAATATAAACATATTTCTTGAATCCTTTCTGCAAATGCTCCACTCACTGGGAGACCAGTTAACTTTTGTATTTGAAATCCCTTATGACTCGTGAAGCTGAAATGAGACCCATGCCAAAAATGTTGTAAGCAGGAATTTTAACCAACAGCTATGATCATAATGGCATGTGGTTGAACTTAAGGACTGGTAGAGTAAAAGAAGATATGTTGTAGGCCATCTATATACAAAGAAATAATACCAGGAGTGGAAAAAAAGCAACTGCAGTGGGCTGGGGAAGAAAAATTCATTGTGCTGCTGTGGCCTGGAGAAAGTGGTGGACTGTGGGATATGGAGGGCAGAGACTACAGGTCTGTTCTGGAAGCATTTTTTGATTGATGTTTCATATGCTGCAGTCAGCAAGAGTTGTTGAAACTCAGATGAAAACTAGGCTTAGATAAAGCAAATGACAAGCTTTCTACCTTTGCCTTATAGTTCTGGTCACTCATAAACACTTTATTGCCCCATGCTTTTGATAATTTTGTTTTTCTTTCTAGAGAGAATAAAGTTATTTGCGGCCCCTTTTGCAATGATCCTGAGAGCTGATATTTTTGATGACATATACAATTTAATGATGGGGTTAGGTGGGAAATGAATTCCCTGTTGACATTAAAAATACAGGACAACTACAGTAAAGTACTCTGATAATAAAAAAAATTCAGAAGAACACTATTTCAGTTGAAAATAAATATATAGTATTTAGTTTGAAAGCTAACTCTGCCTCCTTTCTTTATTGTACCTTTATAGCTGTCAGCCTTTAACATTAACTGGCTTGCTGTCCCTTGAGTCTTGAGAGGCATATCTTTCAATGGTGCCTTTTGTCTGATTCTTTCTGTCCCTGAGAGATGCCTTTTCCCCCCAATTTGCTCAAAACTATAAAAGTATTGGAACGCTTCATAGTACTTACTCAGCCAAAGACATCAGTGAAAATTGCAGGGGAGATTAGGTGGGTGGGGAAAATAAAGCCAGGTGTCTTTTTAAAAAAGAATTTATTAATGAAATAATAAAATAGCTGAAAAAGAGTCAGCTTTAAATCACAGGAAGTTTAGAGTGACCCAAGAAAGATAATTTTTCTAAAGGAAATGGCAGTTTAAGGAGGGGAAATTAGATTTTATATTTGATGCATTTGTAAAGAAAAAGATTACTTAGAACTTTCTGGTGAGAGGAAAATAACCAACAGGACCACCAATATCTAAGGGTAAGATAGCAGCCACTTCAGACAGTATATGTTAGGAGGCTGTAGCAATTTCTTGTAATAGACAATGTGTTACATGCTTTTTCTTCATCCAATAGGCTTTCCAGCTGCCTTCAGAAATGGTGGAGACTTACTGTCAGAACCCATTTCTGTATTGGGGGGGGTTGGTTCTGTTCCTTTTGGGTTCTTTCTGTGAGTTATGTCATTCTACTGGGGGGAGGGGGGAGGCTCCAGAGAATGCATCATTTCTCCTTTTGCTTAGCTACAATGTATCCTTTCTGCCTGTCCTATCTGCTTGCTCTTTGAACTGTTTCCCCTTGATGTCAACTTGGGGTGAGAAAGGAATGTGCCTCCAGCCATCTGGCTTATCTCTCGCTATGGAAGAGAAAAGTGTGAAGACTCAACAATGTCTTCACAGGCATGGGAATGGAGTCCGCTATCAGCTCCGTTCCCACAACAGACCCAACACCTAGGGATTGGCTCATTTGAACGGACAGAATGAACTATGGGGTTGGGGTTTGCTTGATGCTCTTTTAACCTATTGATCTGAGCAGGAAACCCTCAGGTCCTGCCTTCTTTGCCTGCTGTCAACTTCTCTTAATAAAAGTTCCTTTTGGAATGGAATTGTTCCAAGAGTCCTGCTTTCTTGGGATGAGGTTTTGAAGTGGGTCCTTATATTACTGGCAATTTTCTTTTGAAAAAAAAAAAAACATTTAGCCCAGTCAGTTCTTGTTCATGAATTAGGAAGAAATCAAATTGTTTTTTTGTTTCAGGCAGCAAAATGTCACAGCCATTCCAGACAGCTACATTTTAACTTAAATATAGTTTTTCGACCATCAATCACAATTGTAAAAAGATTGTATACAGCCTATTATATCTCAGTAAAGATTTTTAAAAATGATTTCAAAGAAAAATCTAATAATGGATTTTACATATATTTGTATTTTACATGCAGATAGTCTGTATGCTGGAAATAGTAGAAAAACTAAAATCTTATAAATTATGGAAGATTTCATCATATGTACAGAGGATGCTCTTTCCTGAAGTAATCATGATATGACTATTTTGGGGATGAGAAGTTAAAATCGACCTTATCAGAGGATTTAACTCATGCCCCTTAAAAAAAATGTGTTCAGAACAAATTCAAAGTGTATATTTTTCATAAGGCAAATTGCATCTCTGGGATTTCATGGGGAAAAAGCCATTATTGAGATTTCTGGAAATTAGGTACACATCTGGAGATTACCCATGTTGGATAGTTTTTGCTTAAAACAAACAGCTCTACATAATTATGGAGTTAGAAAGGACCATTTAGCCAATGAAATGTATTCCCCTGCTAAGCACAGGAATTCAAATTAAGGTGTCTACAAAAGATGGTTTCCAATTTCTACATGAACAAATCCAGTGAAGGGAAGCCCATTGCTATTCTTGGTAATTTATTTCATTGTCAAACCTTTCTTACTGTTAGGAATTTTTTCTACCATTCAATAGGATCCATTATTCTATGAGACAAACAATGGGACAAACAATGACCTATATGACAATCTTATAATTTGTAATCTGCCATTTTCACCTTCTAGGGTGATAGGTGGCATAGAAATTTAATAAAGAAACAAACAAATAATAAATCTTACAAATTGCTATGGTATTCCATTTTCTCTTCTAGTGGCTAAATAGTCCCAATTTTTAAAATCTTTCATCTTAGTTAGTTGATAGTTCCTGATCATCTTCATTGGTCTTCTGTTCCAATTCATCTTAAAACATATATTCTAAAACAGGATGCAATTCTTAAAATGTGATCTGAGCAATACAAATTAAGATGGAATAATGATTTCCCATGTTTGGAAATACTATTTCTGTAGATACAACTTAAAATTGAATTTGACTTTTTTTCAGATCACAATGCTGAATCATATTCAGTTTGTAATTAATTACTATTCCAAGATCTTTTTCACAATTATTATTATCATCCTCTATTATGCATTGGATTTCTGTTTTCTAAATGAAAACCTTTCATTTCTCTCTTCTAAATTTCATCCTGTTGCCTTGAAACCATTTTTATCTCCTATCAAGATAATCTCCTAGGTATTAAAAATCCAATCAAATTTTGACATCTGCACATTTGATAAGCTTCACTAAATGCTTGCTAATTACAATGTCATGGGGCGCTTTGTCAAATGCTTTGCAGAAATCATTCTCATAATCAATTAAAGAAGTTACCTAGTCAAAAGAATAAGATAAGGTTAAGGCAAGGTTTGTTCTTGACAAACCCATACTGACTTCTGCTAATTGTTTTCAAGGTGTTTAAATTATCTTTAAGGTACTTACAGATTTATTTCTTTATGAACTGCCCTAGAATTTTCCCAGCATTGATGTCAGCCTTATTGATCTATAATTTGCTGAATCTTTCCTTTTCTTTCTTTTGAATATATGGAAAAGCATTTTAATATTTTTATATAGACCAGGGGTGTCAAACTGCCAGCCCACGGGCCAGACGTGTCACGGCGAAACCGTGCCCACCCCATTGCTGGCAATGGGGAAAAAGTTCTGATATATCACATGACATTGTGATTTTGACATGTCTGATATAGAAGCATCTACAGCAGCCTGAAATGTTATGTAAATGATGAAATGTGCATAATAATAATGTTCTGTGAAATTTCTCCGTTATGTACTTGTATGCAATGTCATGATGCAAATACAAAAGGGGCAGAATTTGTATCTTAACATTAAAACACCATTCATCATTTCATAGCACTTATCTGTTGTCCAGGATTTTACAATGATGATACACAAGACTTTCAGCAAATTCCTAAGATGCAATTCATCAGGGCTGGGTTATCTAAACTCTTAAGTGGTAAAGTAGTATTAACCTTACATGTTTCTATTAGTCTTGAATAAGATACTGGATTAGAAGTCCCAAAGTCCCTCCAACCTATCAATCTATGATTCAACCTTCAGTCCTGCTCATTCATTGTTCTTTCTAATTTCTTTCTTTCTTTCTTTTGCTGGAGAAGCTAGAACTAAAATTTGACTTGAGTAGTTTTCTATTTATTTCTTACTTCTTTTAGACCAGTTTACCATATTACTGAGTAGCTGGCAAATTAATTTCTTTTTGTTTTGAGCATAACTAGAGAAAGTATGTTGTTTTTGTTAATATCCTTTACCAATCTCAGTTATTCTAATTTCCTGACTCAGTTTTTGCATCATCATCATCATCATCATCATCATCATCATCATCATCAACAACATCATCATCATCATCATCACCATCACCATCACCATCACCATCACCATCACCATCACCATCACCATCACCATCACCATCACCATCACCATCACCATCATAGAGTTGGAAGGCTCCTTGGAGGTCTTTTAGTCCAGGCCACTGCTCAGGCAGAAACCCTATACCATTTCAGAAAAATGGTTGTCCAGTCTCTTCTTAAAAACTTCCAGTGTTGGAGAACTCACAACTTCTGGAGGCAGGTTGTTCCACTGATTAATTGTTCTAACTGTCAGAAAACCTCTCCTTAGTTCTATGTTGCTTCTCTCTTTGATTAGTTTCCATCTATTGCTTCTTGTCCTGCCTTCTGGTGATTTCGAGAATAATTTGACTCCCTATTCTTTGTGGCAACAGTGCTGTCATGTCACCTCTAGTCCTTCTCTTCATTAAACTAGACATATTTAATTCCAGCAACTGTTCTTTATTTGTTTTAGCCTCCAGTCCCCTAATCATCTTTGTTGCTCTTCTCTGTGCTCTTTCTCGAGTCTCAACATCTCTTTTACATTGTGGTGACCAAAACTGGATGCAGTATTCCAAGTGTGGCCTTACCAAGGCATTGTAAAGTGGTATTAACACTTCATGTGATCTTGATTCTATCCCTCTGTTAATGCAGCCTAGCACTCTGTTGGCTTTTTGGGCAGCTGCAGCACACTATGGCTCATATTTAAGTGATTATCCACTAGGACAGTGGTTCTCAACCTGTGGGTCATGACCCATTTGGGGGTCGAATGACCGTTTCACAGGGGTCACCTAAGACCAGGACTTTTTTTTCCTCATAAAACGCTCAAAACCGCATTCCGGCACCTTTTTTTGATGGATTTTTTTTCAACTTTTCCATGAGCTGTGCTACACTCTCTATTCTATTGGCTTTCAAAGTCCAATAGAATAGACTCTATTGCAGTGGTTCTCGACCTTTCTAATGCCGTGACCCCTTAATACAGTTCCTCATGTTGTGGTGACCCCCAACCATAAAATTATTTTCGTTGCTACTTCATAACTGTATTTTTGCTACTGTTTGGAATCGTAATGTAAATATCTGATATGCAGGGTGTATTTTCATTGTTACGAATTGAACATAATGAAAGCATAGTGATGAATTACAAAAACAATATAGCAATGCTCACTGGAGAAGCTTACTCTTCCTTGCTCAAAAATGTTGGGAGGGAGGGAAGGGGAAGGAAGGAAGGAAGATTGAAGGGGAAAGGAAGGAGATGGAGAAGGAAGGAGATTGAAGGGGACAGGAAAGAAGGAAGGAGAAAGAGATTGAAGTGGAAGGGATGGAGATGGAAGGAAGGAAGGAAGATTGAAGGGGAAAGGAAGGAGATGGAGAAGGAAGGAGATTGAAGGGGAAAGGAAGGAAGGAAGGAGATTGAAGGGGAAAGGAAGGAAGGAAGGAAGGAGAAAGAGATTGAAGGGGAAGGAATGGAGCGTCGCTAGTTTAGAATTCGTCATTTTCAATTTACTTTGCCATTTCGTCCAACTCTCTATAACTGCCTTAGCGGGGTCTATTAAACTGTTTATATCTATCCTATTCCATCTGGCATAGGTAATAAACACAAATAAGGAAGGTAATCTCACAAAGATAATAAGGGAATTAAGGAGTAAAGGAATAATGAGAATTGAGCAATTATATGAAAAAGATGGAAAGATTATTAGAAGTAAATTAGAGCGATGTCTTGGCAAAAAAGATGGTTACAAGTTAATGCAATATGCACATATTTAAGTAGAAGTGAGAATAAAGAAACATTCCTCAGACAAGAAACAATTTTAGAAAAGATATTAAAAGAAAAGAATACGAGTATAAAAGCGCAAGTAGGTAATATATATAGGGTTTTATTGCAAGTGGAGGAGGAAGTTGTAAAAGGATTGACAGGGTATTGGCAGGACGAATTAGAAATTAATGAATGGGAAATGGAAAGCGTAGTAGAAGACATCAGGAAGATTAAAAATACAAGGATAAGAGAGATGAGAAGAAAAATTTTACATAAATGGTATTACACACCATTACACTTAGCGCCCTTCCAAAGGGAGAAGAAAGGGAATTATTGGCATGGATGTAAAGAAAAGGGAGTATTTATGCATATGTTTTGGGAATGTGCTGAAGTTCAAAAATTTTGGAAGCAAATACAAATTGAGGTAAATAAGATGCTAAATATTAATTGGAGAATAACTAAGGAGATGGCGCTATTAATAAAAAATAGTGAGGTAAAGGAATACGAGGAAATTAAAACTGCAGCAATAGAAAGCGCCAAGGCAACTATAGTGCTTGGGTGGAAAGATGCAAAGAAATGGAACATACAAAATTGGTGTAAGTACATGGGAGACCACATTCACTATCAAATAATGGAAATTAGATTACATAATTATAATGAAGGTAAATTGGTAGCAACGATGAAGCGGTGGGAAAAGGTAAAAAATTATATGTTAAACTTAATAGGCGATGCAAAAATAAAGAATAAAATTCAGTCACTCTATAAAGTATGAATAATGTAATCCAGAGTTGAGAAGTATATATGTAATAGAAATTGAATCTTCCCTATTGGTGGTGGGATTAATGTTTGTATTTTTGTAACTTGTTTGGTGGAGGGCACTATCCACAGTGCACTGTTTTATGTATTAAATTAATAAAAAAACTCCATAGAATGGAGTCTATTCAACAGAGTCTATTCTATTGGCTTCCGAAAGCCAATAGAATAGAGGGTGTAGCACAGCTCATGGAAAAGTTGAAAAAAATCCATCAAAAAAGGTGCTGGAACACGGTTTTGAGCATTTTATGAGAAAAAAACCCTGGTCTTAGGCGACCCCTGTGAAATGGTCATTCGACCCCTAAAGGGGTCACGACCCACAGGTTGAGAACCACTGCTCTATTGAATAGACTCTTAATCTATTGAATAGATTAAGAGTCTATTCAATAGACTTTATTATATTGGCTTTCAAAAGCCAATAGGAATTGTCCAGACCTGGTCATTAACGGCTGTCTCTGCACTGCTGAGCGTGCCAAAAGACCCAGCCTGCAAACGTTGCACATGCAAGTTGTTTGCAGCAAAGGCAAGTTTGCAGGAACTTTTCACCTCTCCCTGCTGAGCAACTACACCATCTCCTACTTGTAAGTAAAAGAGGACCAGGGGTGGGAGGTGGGGAGCAGCACTTAATTCTGCCCTGCCGAAAAGCGGAGTCCATGTGCACTCCTGCCTTGTGCTCACCCATGTCAGCCAGGCTCTCCAGGGTCGCACTGCAGCATGGAGAGCCTGGCACTGAAGCACGGAAAATGTGCTCGCCTGCCTCGTGCTCACCTTGTGCGCCATCAGTGTGCATTGCGGTGGCTGCTGTGGGAGCCATGGGGCCCATTTGACAAGCGGGGCTGCACGGGAAAGGTGGCGGCGGAGGTGGTGCTGGCGGGGCAGTGGCAGGTGCTGGGTGTGAAGGTGGTGCACGTGGCGCGTGGCGGGTGGCTGACCTTCCTTGGGCTGGGCCAGCTGGTGGCTTAGCCGGTGCTGGACCTGCACCGCCCCTGCCTCACCCTGTGTGCCTACATGGCCACCCTGGAGTGCCTGGCCCACGATGCTTGCTGCCGCCTCGGCCTGCCTGCAGCCCGCACCCTCCCACCTCCCTGCACTGGCGTCTGGGTTGGCAACCGCAAGCTCTGTGCCTTCAGTGTGGTGTGCAGCTGGTGCTGTGGGAGCTGCAGGGCCCGCTCTACATGGAGGGGCTGCGTGGGGTGAGCGGCGGGGCAGGCGAGGCAGCTGCAGGTGAGGGTATGGGGGTGGGGGCGGCCGGTCCGAGCCGAGCCGGGTCTGGGCCGCCGCTGGCACTGCTGCTGGGCTGCTCTGCCGCTGCCACTGCTGCTGGCTGAGCTGAGCTGCGGCGCCGAGCCAGTCCCCACGCCTCCTGGTTGCCCAGCTGCACTCCACTTCCGGCTGCCCTTCACACCGAAACTTCCCCCCGCGCCACCAGGCCCACCTCCCTCACTTTCGGAGGTCATCCTGGCTGCCCTCCACAACGGATCTTCCTCCCATGCCACCTGGCCCACCTCCCTCACCATCGGAGGCTGCCTTGGCCCTCTGGCACCCGGCGTGGCCCTGGGGCTGGTGGGCAGGAGCGGCTCCTTCCCCGCTTGCCGGGCTCCGGGCCTCGGAAGTGGCCAGGCAGCGGGGAACAGGGCGATGCCCACATGTACATCGGTGGCCAGCCGGCCGGGCCGGGAGGGGAGAAGCGGCGCCTTCTGAGCGGGAGCTGGCGCTCCAGCCGCACCCCTCTGACATGTGACGAGTCTGGGAAGGGTTTGGTGGTGAAGGGCTGCGCAGCATGGAAAGGGGCTCCCATGATCCCACCGCTGCGATGGCGCTCAGGAGGCTAGAGGGGCGGACAGGTCCCTGGGGGGCAGCTGGAAGTGCAAGAGGTGCCGGGATGATGATGGGGAGCTCCAGACTACCATCCCCAGCAGCCCTAAAAAGCACTGTGGCAGAGTGGGGAATGCTGGGAGTTGCAGTTCATCACCATCTGGGAAAACATGACTCTCCAAAGATCCTTCCTTCCTTCCCTTCTTCCTTACTTCCTTCCATCCATCCATCTCCTTCCCTTCCCCTTCAATGTCTCCTTCCTTCCATCCTTCCTTCCTTCCATCCATCCTTCCTTCCTTCCTTTCCCCTTCAATCTCCTTCCTTCCTTCCATCTCCATCCCTTCCCCTTCAATCTCTCTCCTTCCTTCCTTCCTCCTTCAATCTCCTTCCTTCTCCATCTTCTTCCTTCCCCTTTCAATCTTCCTTCCTTCCTTCCTTCCTTCCTTCCATCTCCATCCCTTCCCCTTTAATCTCTTTCTCTTTCCTTCCTTCCTTTCCCCTTCAATCTCCTTCCTTCTCCATCTCCTTCCTTTCCCCTTCAATCTTCCTTCCTTCCTTCCATCTCCATCCCTTCCACTTCAATCTCTTTCTCCTTCCTTCCTTCCTTCCTTCCTTCCTTCCTTCCTTCCTTTCCCCTTCAATCTCCTTCCTTCTCCATCTCCTTCCTTTACCCTTCAATCTTCCTTCCTTCCTTCTATCTCCATCCCTCCCAACATTTTTGAGCAAGGAAGAGTAAGCTTCTCCAGTGAGCATTGCTATATTGTTTTTGTAATTCATCACTATGCTTTCATTATGTTCAATTTGTAACAATGAAAATACACCCTGCTTATCACATATTTACATTATGATTCCAAACAGTAGCAAAATTACAGTTATGAAGTAGCAACGAAAATAATTTTATGGTTGGGGGTCACCACAACATGAGGAACTGTATTAAGGGGTCGCGGCATTAGAAAGGTTGAGAACCACTGCAATAGATGTTGGAATAATTCTTAAACTTCACGTGTCTTTGAAAAATCTGCAGTTTCATTTTGAATGGCATTATCCACATCATCTGCTTAGTTGGGTGGGCAATAGTAGGCATCAACAACATGTTTATTTTTATTGCTTCATTCACTTACTTTAATTCAGATGATCTCTAGTATTGGAAAATTCATTCATATGGAAATCTGAGCAGAAGTGGATATGTTTAACATAATCTCCTTTTCTTGCCTCTGTTCCTTTAGAACAAATGGTATGACAAATGGCATTGTTATATTTCCCTGTCACATGTCTCTATTAGAGTGTATTTGCTCTTCTGTGCTAAGTTTAAGTTAATTTTCTTTCTTTCCTTTACTTTATGCCAGTGACCCTCATAGTTTCTCTACTAGTAAGCTCCATGAGTTAAATAAGCTCTGTTTTGTAAACATTGCAGTCTTATTTACTGCTCAAATATAAGTCCCATCTCTCTGTAGGAGAGCAGCCTATGTAGGATATCATGATGCTAATAATGAACAATTATTTTAAAATAAATCTGGAAAGAGTTACTTGTATCAATCAATTAGAATATGAAAACATACATAATGAAATACAATAATGCTGATTTGTCTTCTACTTCAGAAAGGTCTGGTTTCACAGTCAGACCAGTGGCTGGATATTTGTCTCCTCGTGATTTCTTAGCTGGTCTGGCCTACCGAGTTTTCCACTGTACCCAGTACATACGCCATGGTTCGGATCCCCTTTATACTCCGGAACCGTGAGTATCATTTGTGATAAGCCATTACTGTAATTAGGGCTTACCTTTCCTCATACAAACTGAGGTGGCACCCAGGGCCACAACATCTCCTCTATCTTCATAATAATTTGGCAAAAGTAGATTCAACTGAGAGCAACTGGCTTAATGTTTTGAGTAAGGGTTTCATTCTATGTCTTTTTAGTTTTACTTCAATACTCTGGCTTAGTTTTTCCAGAGCCACTGAAAGTCAGGTGGCATAGTAATAATAATTACAGTTATTATGATAGATGGCAATATGATAATTGGCAATATTTATTTTTATTTTTTATTTATTTTATTCGGATTTGTATGCCGCTCCTCTCCGAGGACTCGGAGCGGCTCACAGCATATATAAAAAACAATTTTGACGAAATCCGAACAAAAAACATTAAAAATAAAACCCCATACATACTCATCAGTGACACCACAATCAACAATCATCCCCAGGCCTGCCGGCAGAGGTAGGTTTTTAAATTCTTTCGGAAGGCCGGGAGAGTCGGGGAAACGTGGACTTCAGGAGGCAGTTGGTTCCAGAGGGTGGGCGCCACAACAGAGAAAGCCCTCCCCCTAGGGCCCGCCAGACGACATTGTTTCACTGATGGGACCCGGAGGAGGCCGACCCTGTGTGCTCTCACCGGTCGTAGAGAAGTATGTGGCAGAAGGCGGTCCCATAAGTATCCTGGTCCCATGCCATGAAGGGCTTTATAGGTAATAACCAACACCTTGAATTGGGCTCGGAGACCAATAGGCAACCAATGCAGCATGCAGAGAGTTGATGAAATGTGGGCACAACATGGAAGGCCCACAACTGCTCACGCAGCTGCATTTTGCACTAGTTGTAGTCTCCGAACACTCTTCAAGGGTAGCCCCATGTAGAGAGCATTGCAGTAGTCGATCCTCGAGGTGACAGTTATGGTAGTTATGGTTAGTTATGATTTAATAATTACAGTTACTAGGATAATCAGTATTATTAGTAATTAAGATTATCGCATACACCAGCAGTGGTATTATTATTATTTATTATTTTATTATTTTTGTGATTTCTATACCGCCCCCCTCCCGAAGGACTCGGGGCAGTGTACAGCCCAATTAAAAACATCAACATACAAAAAGTAGAATAATTAAAAATAGATTAAACAGTTTGGCCCAGAATCATTTAAAACCCACTACATTATCTAAAAGCTCAACCCCCTAAAACAATTATGGCCTTGTTGGTACCAGAGCTACTATCCCAGGCCGGCTTGTCAAAAAAGATATGTTTTTAATTCTCGACAGAAGGAGCGCAATTCCGTCATTGTACGGAGTTCGGGGGGGAGCTTGTTCCAAAGCGTTGGAGCTCCCACAGAGAAGGCTCTCCCCCTGGGGGCCACCAGCCAACATTGTCTGGCCGACGGCACCCTGAGGAGACCCACTCTGTGGGACCGTACCAGATGGCGGGAGGTATTTGCTGGCAGAAGGCGGTCCTGTAAATATCTGGGTCCTATGCCATGGAGCGCTTTAAAGATGGTCACTAACACCTTGAAATGCACCCGGAAGGCCACCGGCAACCAGTGCAGCTCGCGCAGGAGCGGTATTACATGGGAGCGCCATGATGCTCCGGTCACTACTCGCGCGGCCGCATTCTGGGCCAGCTGAAGCCTCCGGGTGCACCTCAAGGGGAGCCCCATGTAGAGAGCATTACAGTAATCCAGCCTGGAAGTGACGAAGGCATGAGTAACTGTGCATAGTGAGTCCCGGTCTAGGAAGGGACGCAACTGGCGCACCAGGCGAACCTGATAGAACATTGGTAGTCCCAATGATTACTGACATACTGAATGCCATACCAAAAAATCTTGGGACACTTAGAAAATCTGCACATTGACGAAGTTTCCATCTGTCAATTGAAAAAGGCCACACTGCTGGGATCTGTACATATTCCAACTGATACAATACAATATCCTAAGTTTTGAGGAAGAACTCAATAAATATAAATGGCAATACCAGTTAAACAACTGGCAGCTGTGATCTCACTTTGTTGTATAAATAATAATTACTATTTCCAAACCTAGCATTGTTTTGCATGTATACTACAGTTCCTATAAATAACGACAGTTATAGTTCAATGTATTTGGAGGGTTATAGTTTAGGAACTCTGTGCTATTATCTTCTAAAACTGGATGTCAGAATCCATATTGGTTAAGGGGGCTCTTTCTACTTTTATTTTGTCTATTATTCTGAGTTCTGCCATACTCCTGGAAGGGAGGGGAGAAGACACTGAAGGCTGCCTCTTTGTTTCTCTCTATTGCTACAATGTAACTTTTTTGCTGTCTCTAAATACTTGCTCTTTGAACTGTCTCCCCTTGATATCAGCTTGAAAGGGGGGAAAGGAATGTGCCTCTGGCCATCTGGCTTATCTCCTGTTTCGGAAGGGAAGGTGCGAAGACCCAACAAACATCGCTACAAGCCTGAGACAGACCAGCATTATCAGCTCTTTCCCATAACGGACTTAACACCTGGGGATTGGCCCATTTGAATTAACCAGATGAACTATTGGGGTGGGGTTTCCTTGGGACTCTTTTAACTGATTGATCTGAGTGGGAAATCCTCAGATCTTGTCTATTATGCCTGCTATCGGCTTCTCCTAATAAAACTTCCTTTTGGAAGAAACTGCTTCCATGAGTTCTGCTTTCTTGGGATGAGGTTTTGAAGTGGGCCCTGACATTAGACAGGATCTGCAGAAACAGTCAACCCGGAAGAAAGACCCTTACCAGGGGACTTGGCAAATCATGTCAGATAATGGAATAGGGAGAGAGGAGCCTAAAATGGGGGGGAAGCCTCCCGCTGAGCAGACCCATGCAAATACTCCAGCTCCGGTTCCTCGAGCTCCTCGGAAGAGGAAGTGGTCGCGAAATGCCACCACAATCCCAGGTGGTCGATGGGCATCAGGAAGAAGGAGGATTGGGAGAAAAGGCCAGAAAGGTGATGCTCAGGTGGGGTAGTCATCAGCCAGGCTGGAAAGTGGAGATGGAGATGTCCTTCCATTTTAGTGAAGACGAGGAAGACCGACCGATGCACTCCAACTGACTGTTGGAATAGGCAATTGACATGATGAAAATAGCACTTGACTCCATAAAGGAAGAGAAAGCTGAACCATACCGGGACACCATTCACCTGGGATCTATTGAGAGGGCCAATGAAGGGGAAGCCGAACCCGAGATCCCAGACCCCTCCAAAGGTAACATTGAAACTGCAGCTGCCATGGCAACCCCTTGTCGAGCAGCAACTGCAGACAGAGAGGGGAGACGACACAAGCAGAAGAAGAGGCACCGATCCATCCAGAGGTTCTCACCCCTAGATGTAAAGTACCAGGGAGAGCCACAATGCCTGGGATTCTTCCTGACCCAGGTGCTGAATTACATGGAGGAATATGGCCACAACATCCCAAGTGACCGAGTCAGGGTCTGCATCATACAAACAGCCCTGGATGGCATTGCAGCAGACTGGGTCTCATGGCTTCCCTCAGGCATCATTTTGAAGACCCCTTAGCTGACCAGAAAGCCCGGGAGAGACCAGTGGCAGAATACACCCAGGAGTTCCGAGCTCTAGCCAGCAAGCTGAATTGGCCAGAGGACATTCTACTCAGCCACTTCAAGGATGGGTTAAACTATGACCTCTACAATACCTGCCTGCCTCAGGAAGACCCTCATCGATTGCAAGACTGGTATGTCCTAGCTGAAGAAGCAGAGGTCGACCTGGCCAAGAGACTAGGGGGGAGATTGTGGGGGAAAACGCCATCGGAGTCAACCCACAAATCTGCAAAACAACCATCAGCCACTAAGAGAACCTCAGGATGTTTCAAATGTGGAAAAGAAGGGCACCATGCTGAATGCTGCTCATGCACTCCTACTAGAAAGCCTGACCGAGCTCCAGCTGGAAAACCCAGGAAAACCCCAGTGAAGCTGAAGGAGACAACCATGAAAGGCCGTTGAGTTCCCTGCCTCAGTCCAACGAGGAAAGGGAACTCTAACCAACCCGGGAGGAATGTCCAACTTGTCAGATGACAACAAAAATGAACCCCTGGTAAGTGGACCCATTGTGCCCCTCACCCAGACAGTAGAACTTTGGCATGCCTGAGGGAGTAGAAGTCAGGGCATTAATTGACTCTGGCTGCACCCGCTGCCTCATAAGCCCAATGTTAGTGGGGAACTTAGGAATTCAGGTGTGGAGGCTGAAGAAACCAATCTCTTTCGGTCAATTAGATGGGTCCATAGTAGGGGTAGCAACGTTACCAATTCAACTCACCATAGGGGGCCATGTAGAGACTATAACATTTGTGGTGACCCCTGGCATGGAATGCCCCCTAATTCTGGGCATGATGTGGCTGATCAAGTGGAATCCATGGGTGGACTGGAGAACGGCAGAACTCAGATTCTTGAAAGGGGAATCAACCAAGGCACCAGCCCAGCCATGAAACGGTGGAACCCCAGCCGAGAAAGCTGAAGTGGGGGGAGAGAAGGAGTTACCTGAAATACTGGAGGAGTATAGAGACCTGGCTGAAGGGTTCAGTGGGGAAAGGTCCGATGAACCTCTGCCTCACCGGCCAATGGACTGTGCGATAGAAATCCGATCGGGCACGAAACTCTCCAAGCCTAGATTGTACTCCATGAGCCCGCAAGAACTGGAGGAAAAGCAGAAGTTCATAGATAAAAATTTGGAAATGGGTTTTATTCAGCTGGCAAAGCCAAAAACAGCCGCCCCTGTGCTTTTCTGAGAGAAGAAAGATGGGGCTCTTCATCTTTGCGTAGACTCTAGAGCTTTAAACACAGTAAGCAAAAGCAATCAGTACCCTCTCCCCCTCATGAAAGACATGCTGTCCCACCTATCAAAAGGGAAGATTTTCACAAAATTGGACTTAAGGGAAGCTTATTATCAAATCAGAATAAAAGAGGAGGATGAATGGAAGACAGTGTTCAATTTACCCTTAGGGTGTTACCAATTTTGGATTCTACTTTTTGGGCTACAAGGAGCACCCACAATGTTTATATAGTTCATAAATGATATACTATCGGAACACCTGTACAAAGGGGTACTTGTTTACCTAGATGACATCCTTATATTCACTGAGACCATGGATGAACATGTCAAACTGGTCAGAGCAGTCCTAAACAAGCTGCGGGCAGCTCACCTTTATGCCAAACTATCTAAGTGCAAATTCCATAAGGATAAGATTGACTATCTGGGATATCGCATATCACCAAAGGGCATAGAAACGGACCCTGTGAAGGTCTGAGCCGTGTTAGAATGGGCCCTGCCCTGCACCAGGAAGCAATTACAAAGTTCCTTTGGTTTCACCAACTTTTATCGGCAGTTCATTCCTTCCTTTGTCCAAATAGTGCTGCCGATTACGAACTTACTGAAAACCAGAGGGGAAGGAAAGCCCAAGCCAAGCCAACTGTTAAAATGGATAGTGGAATGTCAAGCCACATTCGAGAGACTTAAAAAACTTTTTTCTGTGGAACCAGTGCTAAGGCATCCCAACACTGACAAACCTTTTGTAATTCAAGCAGATGCCAGCAGTGTAGCTGTGGGGGCTGTATTCTTGCAGGAAAACGATGAGGGGACACTATAGCCCCAGGCATACACACCAAGGAAACTCATGGAGATGGAACAGAGGTGGGCGATCTTGGAAAAACAGGCGTATCCTCACTTGGCGGCACTTCCTGGAGGGAAAAACTTTCTAGCAGACGCATTGTCCCGAATGCCACAATACAACAGTACTCAAAGTGATGTAACAAAGACACTTATGCCGAATAAACAGCTGGCAGCACAGGTCATTACCCAAGCACAAGCCAAACTCCAAAAACCTTTAGCAAATCAAGCAGGAATCAAGTTCAAAAAGGCACTAAATACCGATGAATGGTTCCTAAGCCATAAGAACCTATCCACCATCACTGATGAACTACCATGAGTGGGAGGAAAATTGTATATACCCAAAAGCCAGAGACTAACATTCATGCAACTGTGCCATGATTTGAAATCCGCAAGCCATTTCGGGTTTGTAAAAACATTGCACTTAGTTAAAAGGCAATTCTGGTGGCCTTTGATAAAGAAGGACATTGAAAGTTATGTGGCCAGCTGCCCGATTTGTGCCTCAGCAAAGAGATTACAAGGGAAGTCACCTGGATTACTGCAACGCAACCCCCTCAGCACCCTGGAAGGAGATCTCCATGGATTTTATTGTGGAATTATGGAGAGTAGCAGAAACACAATCATCTGGGTCGTGACAGACTTATTCTCCAAACAAATATATTTTATTCCCTGCCAAAGATTCCTAATGCAAACACACTCACAAAACTGTTTGTTCAACACATATACCGATTTCATGGAGCCTCTCAACGCATCATATCCAACAGAGGAGTACAATTCACATCGGAGTTCTGGAAAGCATTCCTAAGCCTGTTAGGAACCACCCAGGGACTGTCATCCAGTCATCATCTGCAAATGAATGGTGGGGCTGAATGGTTGAACTCTGTACTGGAACAATATTTAAGATGCTTTATTAATTACCAGCAAGACAACTGGACTGACCTGCTCCCATTCACAGAAGTTGCTTACAACAACGCCATTCATTCCAGCATGGGCTACATTCCTTTCCAAGTAGCCACAGGACAGAGTTTCAACCCAATGCCTGAACTCCCATCAGCAGACCCTACAATCCCTTCGTTAAAGGAGTGGATTGCACAACTAAAGAATACCTGGCCAGTAGTCAGAAAAGCCTTGGATGAGGTTAGGCAAGCAGATAAAATGCAAACCTTTTAGTGTATGGGAGAAGGTTTACCTAGCTACCAAATACCTAAAATCCTTACAATCCTCTAAGAAACTGGGACCCAAATATGTAGGACCATTCCCCATTCTCAGAATCATAAATCGTATTACATTAGAGTTAGAACTCCCAAAGTCCCTCAGACAAATTCATCCAATTTTCCACTGCAGCCTTCTGAAATGCGAGCAACAGTCACCATTAAGACCAGCTGTTGCTCCTCTCCCTCCTCCCATTATGGTAGAAGGAGAACAACATTTTGAAATTAAAAAAATCTTAGATTCCAGAAAATACCATGGCTCCACTCAATACCTAGTAGCATGGAAACATCTTCCATCCTCCCAAAATGAGTGGGCCCACAAATGCAATATTAAAATCCCTAAACTGCTTAAGAAATTTCACACAGAATACCCAAACAAACCAGACTAACCTATATCTTTATTTGTCTCTGTTTTCCCACAGGTGGATATCTCTTTTTTTAAGGGGGCAGGATGTCAGAATCCATATTGGTTAAGGGGGCTCTTTCTACTTCTATTTCTTCTATTATTCTGGGTTCTGCCATACTCCTGGAAGGGAGGGGGAAGACACTGAGGGCTGCCTCTTTGTTTCTCTCTATTGCTACAATGTAACTTTTTTGCTGTCTCTGAATACTTGCTCTTTGAACTGTCTCCCCTTGATGTCAGCTTGAAGGGGGCGGGGCGGAAGGAATGCGTCTCTGGCCATCTGGCTTATCTTCTGTTTTGAAAGCCTTAGACAGACCGGCGTTATCAGCTCTTTCCCACAACGAACTTAACATCTTTTGATTGGCCCATTTGAATTGACTGGATAAACTATTGAGGTGGGGTTTGCTTGGGACTCCTTTAACCTATGATCTGAGCAGGAAATCCTCAGATCCTGTCTATTATGCCTGCTATTGGCTTCTCCTAAAAAAAGTTCCTTTTAGAAGAAACTGCTTCCATGAGTTCTGCTTTCTTGGGATGAGGTTTTGAAATGGGCCCTGACACTGTCCTAATTTTTCCCCCTAATAATAAAATGTTAAACATGCATGCATATCATTTCTGAGCTCTTAGAACAAAGGGGTGGGGAGAGAAAATGGCAAAATTTTAAAATAAAAACTTTATCTAAAAATACGGTACAGGAACTTGAAATTTAATTTCATCTGGTTTATTCTTTAGATTATTCAATGACCACGAGCCAGGCTAAGAACATGCTACAGTCCCTATGTTTCTGCAACATAACTTCCTTTTTTCTCTAAGTTCTATAGTTGTGCTCTATCCTCTGCCCAAGTAGTTTGTCTATGGAAGGATGCAAAGAATAATTTGATTAAGCTCAATTAAAAAAATCCTGAGCTTTTATTTGGAGGAAGGGCAAATCAAACTATCATACCAAAGAAGCATCAGCAGTCTAGAAGCCTCCTTACTTTAGAGAATGGTTTCCATTCTGAATCTAACCAAAAGAGATTTAGTAATTTTTTATACAAATCCGTTTAATGGAAATAGTTTTTTCCAGGATCCAAATACCAGAATTGAGCCTGTCAGTTAGAGATAAAAGAGAAGGAGGATGCTGGTGAGGATGAACCCAATAGAAGATGAACCCAACAGTGGTATATTTGCTAGTTTGTTAGTGTGAGACTGTAGTGTCCCAAGTTAAAGTCATCACTCAGCTATAAAATTCAATGAGTCATTTGGGGCAATTACTAATTTTCAGTTCAAAGTAGTTTATGAGATTAAAACTCAGAAAAGACTTCCTGTCCAATGCCATGACTCCTTTGAGGATAGGCAGGATAAAAATTCAATTATAAACCCAATAAGTAATAAACTTTGGGGAGAAAAAAGCAACCTCCAATGACTATTCTTAACATCACTCAGAAAATAGTAATAACAATAACATCCTTTATCAGTAGTTTGCATTTTTAGTGATTTTTCTTGTATGAAATTTAAAAAATGGAAGATTCCACTTGAATTAGGAGAAGGTGTTTAATCTTCGCCATCATATCTTGCCCCAGGAGACGAGTTTCTGCTTATACGGAATAGTTATTTCTGCCAGCGCCAGTTTTATTTTACTTTGTATATATTCTTAGAATCCTTTTCCCTTCATATACTTCAGAAGTCTAAAAAGGTTGGCCTAATAGCATCTCTTTTTGTGACTGTCAAACCTCCCCCATCATTTTGGAGGTTAAAAAAATTAAATTGGTTCTTGTAGTTTCCTCTCTGCTTTTGGAAGTTTCGAGGGGCAAAAAAAGTGTACTTCTGCCTCTGTCTTCCACCCCTAAAAACCCTGGAAACCTGCCTCTTCACTAAATGCCCACTTTTGGAATATAAGCCTTAACATGCCATGCAAAATATGAAGCATCCCTTGAATTGAAGGAAGTTGTGCAACTAGATGCAACTGAATATACTTTGTTTTCTTATTATTCTTTATTGAAAGACAATCCAAAATATGGGCCATTGGTACCCTCTGAGCTTGGTTGTTTTCTTGCAGACATTTTGTTAACTAACTAGGTAAGATCCTCAGTGCTAACAGCTAGCATTGATAATGTTACCTAGTTGGGTAATGAAAAAGCTGCAAACAAACAACCAAGCTCAGAGAGCACCAAAGACCCCAGAGTTCAATCCACAGCTACAAATATTCTCTTCTATTGGTAATAATCTAACTGGTGCTGCAATTCTAATACTTATAATATTAGAATAATAATAATAATATATGTTGTTGTTGTTGTATATAGTATGTTTAAATGTGTGATATGTATGTGTACACTTTGAGAGCAAGCAACTAAATTTCATTTTTAATGTGTATCGTTGTGCCCACAGTAAAAAATGACAATAAAGGTTATCTATCTATCTATCTATCTATCTATCTATCTATCTATCTATCTATCTATCTATCTATCTATCTATCTATCTATCTATCTATCTATCTATCTATCTCCCATTAAATTAAGTCCCATTGATTCAATGAAACTTCTTCAGAGTAAACATTGCACTGGATTGCACTGGAAATTTATTTCTTACTTTATTATATATCTTTCAGCTCTTGCTAGGAGACATCATCTAAATGCTTTGTCCTCCAAAGCAATTATCCTTTGTTGGTGCTGATACAATAAAGTTTTTTTTGTGAATTCATAAGAACATGACATGAGACATCCAAATAGTCATGTATCATAACAGAATGGCAAAAAATCGAATAAGCACTAAATGGCAACATTGGTGTCTCTTGTATTTCTTTGTTGCTATCTAGAGGCCATATCAATTTTCTAAAAATATACTTTTTATTGAAAGTTCTAGCAATAATAAGAACTAAAACAAACTCAAACAGAACAAAAATGAAAGAAAAAAGAAAATGCTAAAACTGCAGTTCTAAAAAGTAAAAGAAAAAAACTAAAATTTCTTCTTTTTTCCCCTGTCAGTTCATTTTTTTTCAGCAATAAATTTAATTCATCCTTTAGTATTTGGATTATTGTGTTTCAGTAGTGCTCATTTGTGTATATGCATTTGATAGTTTCCCATGGCAGTATTTACTATGAGATAAGTGATATAGGATTGAACTGCAGGGCAAAGTTCTGGATTCTACAGCCAAATGACTTTTAAAAGAAAGACAATTGGGAACAATGACAAAAGACCATGATAGAAATACCATGCACATTTGACAAGATAAATGAAGTCTAATACTTTTAGCACAGCCCTGCATTAGAATTTTAGCAAAGTGACTATTGAATTAAAGATAACAGGTGTTATAGTACAGAATTACAGAGATATTTTTTCTCTTATCATGATAGTGTTGTGATTTATGTGCAATTAAAATATGGTATTCCATATACTCAGAAGAATCTCTGTCCTGCGCTTGGGTGACTAAAATGAAATAGCTGCTCTGCTGCTGGGGAATTAGTAAGCAGATACTTTCTGCTTATTAAGGAGTTAGTTGCATTAGTTCATTTCTGAGTAACCTGGAAGCAGGCTAGACCATCAGCAATTATGGATCTGGCCACATCCAGAAATAAGTTGCATCATTAGGAATGCAAGATGGGATCACATTCAGAAATAGCAGGACCAAAATGCATTTAATAGAGTGAGCAAATAAGGCTCTCACAAGTAAACATAATTTAATAGTAAATAGTGAAACCAGTGATAAAATGTTGCACTGAACAGTTCTAATTTAAGACATTCCACTTCATTTCACTCCTGTACACCCCAGGTTTCTGAACTTCCTGCCTATAGCCCTTGGCTTTTTTTCACATGACACTTCATTTTCAATAGCAGGGCTTCATTGTCACTCTTTTGCTTGGCAATGTGAGAACTGAAACACTGCAAAACTCATGAGAATCATGGGTTCTGCTGCTCAGATCAACACTGTGCTCCCAAAAAGAAAACATATCAAGATATCAAATCTTGAAATCAATGAAGGCAATTCCATTTCTATCCAAGAGTGCTCATTCATACACTTCCTTTAGGACTGGTGTGGTCCCAATATGTTGAACATACTGACTGTGAATACTAATTATGGTACAAGTCACCCAGAGTCATGTATTCGATATATTCGATATAAATAGAAATCAGCCAACCAATCAACCCACTTACCCATCTGCCCACCTATAGTACTTGGAGATGAAAACTGATTTTTAAAGAGTTTCTTCCTTCTTTATTATGTTTATAAATAACTCAAAAAGGAAATTGTTATGTCCTGGGCCTGCTGAATCATTCAGCAGGCTCAGAAATGTTGCAAAGGATCCCGGGCAAACCACAAGGCTGCCTGGGACCAGACTGGCTGCCTCCAGCCTTGCGCACATGCACAAGGTGCAAAAACAGCCTTGCATTCATTGGCTGATGCTGGCCTTTGCAAAGACAGTATAAAAGGCCTGCGTGCCATTTTTTCTGTTGCTGTTTGTTGGTGAATGAATAAAGAAGACTTGCTGTTCACACTACTCGTTTCCTTGCAATGCCTTTAACCCGCGAACTTAACAGCGGCGACGAAGGTGGGATCGCTGCAAGCAAGATTACCAACAGAAGAAGATAGGACTCACCAAGGAAGTCCTGAAGCCCTGGGGAAAGTTCGGTGTCCAGAATCACGACTCTGCCTGCCAGTACAGAATTGCTGGAGGTGAGCTCGGCAGAAGGACCCCTTTCCAACAAAAGGTTTGCAGCGAAGGTGTTGACAAGGGTTGCAGAAGGCTAAGATGTCTAAAATAGGCTGGTTGTCAAACTTTGATATTTCCCACCCAGAACGTTGGAACTCGTATGTGGTGCGGGTGGAGAATTACTTCAGAGTCAATCAGATAAGAGAAGATGGCCTTAAAGTGGCTACCTTGCTGTGTGTTTGTGGACAAGAAACATTTGACATAGCACAGAATCTGGTGGCCCCGGCGCTTTTGGAGTCAGTGTCTTATGCAGATTTGAAGAAGATGCTGAAAGAACATTTCCAACCTAAACTTTCAGTGATTGCTTGACGGCACATGTTCTAGCATGCAGAGGGACCAGAGGCCTGGTGAGTCTGCTGCTGACTTTATTGCTCCTTAAGGCAAGCAGCAAGGCCTTGTGAATTCAAGGATCTGGAAGAGAGGCTGCGGGATCGTCTTGTTTGTGGCCTAAGAAGTCGTGAGCTGCAGCAGAAGATCTTTTCCAAGGAAGATGTTTCGTTCCAAGATGCCTTGAGAGAGGTTGCAGCTGAAGAAGCAGCAGGCGGTGCTGTGAAGGTCTTGTGGCTTGCCAGAAATCCTCCAGCCACTGTTACCGTCCATCAAGAGGTCGCTTGAGAAGATCCAGAACAGGATCCTGAAGAGGAGGTGGATAGGCTGCACCAGTCAGCAGAGAGGAGGCTGAAGGAGCATCCAGACAAGGCCCCAGCATCTTCCCAATGTTTCGGGTGTGGAGGACGCCACAAGCGCACTGACTGCAGATTCCGCTCTGCCATTTGCTGGGCATGTGGCAGGCAAGGCCACATTTTGTCCATCTGTTTGGGTCGCCAGAAGGTCCAGCCTCAGGAAGAATTGCTTCAGAAAGGTACCAGGGTCCCTAGCCAACACAGGGTGGGTTTCTGCATGTCGTGCAGGAGCATTTTAAGGACAGGAACACATAAGTCACATTGACATGAAGTTGCAGGGGGTTCCCTTATTGATGGAGTTGGACACAGGGTCCGCTCTATCAATCATTTCTCATGACACCTTCAAAAGGATTTGCAGCAGTAGTGGCCTATGAGTAAAACCCAGGCCATCGAACTTAATTCTCACTGACTTCCAGAATTCCAGAGTCAGCGTGAAGGGGGAGGTCACGCTCATGGTGCAGCGTAAGGCTTTTGAAGGCCTAGTAGATGTGGTGGTAGTTGGGGGTGATCGCACGAGTCTCATTGGACTTGATTGGTTTGAGGCTCTTGGAATCCAAGTGACTGGGCTTTACAGCATGCAAACGTCAGGCCTTGCAGAAGTCTGCAAGGAGTTTGCTGATGTGTTTAGCCCAGAGCTTAGCTCATACAAGGAGCCTCCCATTGCCTTACGTTTAGACCCAGCTATCACACCCATTAGGATTAAGCCTAGAAGAGTGCCTTTTGCTCTCAAAAGCAAAATTGATGCAGAGCTGGATAAGCTGCTCCAGCAGGGCATCTTAGAACCTGTGAACCCCCATTGTAATGCCTCTGAAGGCTAATGGAAAAGTCTGAATTTGTGCAGACTATAAATGTACACTGAACAAAGCGCTGCAACAGCATGCAGATCCAGTGCCTGTGGTGAGCCACATTCTGGCCTCCCTCAAAGGGGGGCAAATCTTTGCAAAACTTGATTTAGCCAAGGCCTTCCAACAATTACCTGTTGACGAGGCAACTGCTGAGGCTCAAACAATTGTAATGCATCGGGGAGCCTTTAAGTTCAAAAGACTGCAGTTTGGGGTTAATGTAGCCCCTGGTATATTCCAAAGTGTAATGGAGTGCACGCTCCATGGTATTCCTGGGGTCTGCCCCTACTTCGATGATGTCCTCATTGCTGGGGAGTCATCTCTAAACTTAGCTGAAAGATTAAGGGCTGTCTTGCTTTGTTTCTGCTAAGCGGGTCTGAAGCTGAAGCAAGATAAATGTAAAATTGGAGTCACTTCCACTGAATTCTTAGGCTTCAGAATTGATGCTCAAGACATCCATCCTGCTGAATCCAAGCTCCAAGCAATTCAGCAGGCCCCAAGTCCAAAAGTGAACTTCAGGCTTTTCTAGGACTCTTTTTATCATGCATTCCTTCCCTACAAGGCTGCAGTGGCTGAGCCGTTACACCAGCTCTTGGATAAACAGGCTCCATGGCAGTGGACAAAGGTCCATGAAAGGAGTTTCAATGAGATTAAGGCCTTGCTCTTTCAAATGTGGTCTTAGTGCATTTCAATGAGCAATTGCCAGTGTGCATCACATGTGATGCATTCCTTTAGGGGGTGGGAGCAGTACTTAGATTATGTTGTGTGGGAGGAAACACAAGCCCCTTGGTCAAGGGTACATATAGATTACCTTTCAGGGGCAATTCTTCCTGCTCCTCGTTGACAGCCATTCCAAGTGGCTAGAGGTTGTGCCGGTTTCCTCCACTACTATTGCTAGGACCATCCAGGTGTTGAGAGGAATCTTCGCCTCCCATGGACTTCTAGATGTCCTGGTCTCAGACAATGTCCCCCAATTCACTTCTTCTGAGTTTCAGGCTTTTCTACAGGCCAACTTGATCTAGCATGCAACTTTAGCACCATTTCATCCATCTTCCAATGGCCAGGCAGAGAGGATGGTGCACACTACCAAAGATGCTCTCAAGAGAATCACTTATGGCAGCTGGCATCACAGGTTAGCTGATTTCCTTCTTTCACAATGCACCACACCTTGCACAGCCACAGGAAAGAGCCCAGCAGAACTCTGCTGGGGATGCCACCCCATCACGAAACTGGACAGATTGCATCCAGACAGGATGGCATCACAGGTGTCACAGCTGCGGGCACCTAGGAAAATACAGGTGGGCGATCCGGTCTGGGCAAGGAACTATGGACCTGGACATCTCTGGGTCACAGCAGTGGTATGCAAGTTCTCTGGGCCACTGTCATACGACATGGCCTTGGACGATGGGCGTGTCATCCGATGTCACATAGACCAACTGTGCTGGAGGATTCCCAGCAACACTTCCACTCCTGGCTCTGCTCTCAGGGGGGGGAGGAGGACCATAATCACAAATCTGGACCACAGTCTCCCCACTCTAGCGGTTCGTCACATGTTGCCGCACATTTTCCAGTGGCAGAAAGGGGGTATTTGCATACTTCAGCTATTGCTCCAGACAGGGAGTCTCCAGAAAGGGGGTTTGCCATGGAGGTGGCTCCTGACTCTGCCACCTCCGGCACATACACGGGGGGCATGGGTTATTGGGGCACATCAGCCACTCAGGCCATTCCAGCTGCTGGTCTTGAGCTCGAGGGACAGTGCTCCCAAGAGGAGTCCATTGTGGACTTGGGGAATTCCACCCCACCACTGGACTTGGGGAATTCCACCCCCCTAAGGAACCCTGGCTTGGATTTAGAGGATCCAGCCAGTCAGCAGCTGGGTGGGTCACCTGGGTCTTTGGGGCATCAAAGTCCTGGTCTACCTAGCCTGGCAGGCAAGCTGGCAGGCCAGGCACACACAACGGCCATAAGAAGGTCTCAGCGGGCCAAAGGTCCACCTAAACATCTTAAAGACTATGTGAGGTTGCTGTTTAGCACAAGGGAATCTTACTAGTTCTTCAAACACTCAAACAAAGGGGTGCTACACCTCAAGGTATTAAGCATTGTAATTGTATTCTTGTACATATTAAACAATGGATGAGTGGTCTGCCTGTGTGCAGGCATGATGTATAACAACAACAACAACCTGCCAATTGAACACATGTATGTGTGCTGCTATAACGATAAGGGTACTTATTGTTTTATCTAGGGGGAGGGGTGTTATGTCCTGAACCTGCTGAATCATTCAGCAGGCTCAGAAATGTTGCAAAGGGTCCCGGGCAAACCACAGGGCTGCCCGGGACCAGACTGGCTGTCTCCAGCCTTGCGCATATGCGCAAGGCGCGAAAACAGCCTTGCATTCATTGGCTGAAGCTGGCCTTTGCAAGGACACTATAAAAGGCCTGCGCGCCATTTTTTCTGTTGCTTTTTTTTGGTGAATGAATAAAGAAGATTTGCTGTTCACACTACTCATTTCTTTGCAATGCCTTTAACCTGCGAATTTAACAGAAATCATATCAAATATACTTTCCTCCTCCTATTTTTCCCATAACAGCAACCTTGTGAGATGAGTTGGGCTGAGAGAGTGGCCGCTCAAAGTCACCAGCTGGCTTTCACAGGTAGGGTGGGACCAAAATTCAATCTCATGGCTCTCTTGGAGGAAGCCTTATTAGTGAAGAGAAAGGGATGTTATAAAGATGTATGTACTTGAATCATGAGTTTAGATTATGTTCATTTAGTTACAAGACAAGCCTATTCCCTAAAGTGGAGTCTTTTATAAAAAGCACAAGGTGGCAGTTCAGAACCAAAAATGAATGCTAAGTCTATAAGATCTAAACTTAATCACAAACCCCTTGACACTGGTTCCATATTGTAAAACAATAAAAAAGAAAATAAACAGACTCTTAACTTCTCTATTTTCAAATTCACACACAGTGACTTAATTGTTCTGAATTCTGATACTTACATACACATCTGTGATCTAGTGAAGAAAAATGGATAGGTTGGGATGAATAACTCATTGTCTTTGTTGGGAAGGGGTCGTAAATATAATGAGGAACTAAATGTAATACTCAAACAATACCGTTGAATGTAGAAATAAATACAGAGACACCAAATCCACACACACAAACACACATTTATAATACCAATACTATTTTTGCTTGTGCAAAGAGACAATAGGAGATTTTTAAAAAGCTATAAAAAGCAAGAAGGAATTTTTAAAAAATTAAAAAGAAGCATTTCTTTCCATGAAAACTGGTTGGTATTTTATATCTTTTAGACCAAGTTCATATTTTTGTCAAAGATAAAACAAATAATAAATAAATAGGCTGTTTTACTGCTGCAAATAAAAGATTCAACCTTTGAAGCAACCTTTATGATAGTTCTCTTTCATTTTGAAAAAGAACATACTGAACATACTATTTGGGAATTATTGCAGTGCTCTATGCAGTGCTTTATATAACAGTATTTTCAGACACGTACTAACATTGCATATTTTTTTTCTGTGGCAGGGATACATGCCATGAACTCCTGGGACATGTGCCTCTGCTTGCTGATCCCAAATTTGCCCAGTTTTCTCAAGAGATTGGTTTGGCCTCCCTGGGAGCATCTGATGAAGATGTCCAAAAACTTGCTACTGTAAGTCACCATCATTTAAAATGTGAGATTTCTTTCTGTGTTAAGAATCTGCTAGTTCTTCCAAATTTACTAAATGTAGGGGTGGGGGCAAGCTAGTCATTTCAACCACCCCCAAATATAGACTGTGTTCACACAATGCACTAAACCAACTGTTTTCACTAATTTTAGTATCATTTGATGAATGAATACTGAACACGGCTATGTGTTTAAGAATCCAGCTAATGTTGGATTATTTAACAAGCTATGGTCAAGCAGGCTATTTCTCAATCATGCTACCTTTAATGTATGGTCATTTCCCTCCCTCCCTCCCTCCCTTTCCAAGATATCCTGAAACCCTCCAGAAAGTGTTTTTACATCACTGTTTTCCAGATGTGATGGGACTACTATGGTAGTCCCAGAATTTCTTGCCATCCATTGTCCATACTCCTTAAAGACATAGGGAATTATAGAAATTGTGGATCCAATATATCTGAAACATACCTGATTGAAAGAAAACCACTTTAGGATACAGATTTGAATGGATGTAATTTAGACCCATTATACTATATTTTTCCAGTTAAGCTTTTGCAAACTGCATTGTCAAGGAAATGTATATATTTTTGCATTAGCCTATAGATGAAATGAAGATGAAAATAAGGCCTATAATAAGAAAGTATTGATATTGTAGGCAATTATACACAGAGTATTCAGTGGACAGGAATTTAGTATAGTTCTGCCTGATGTACAAAAACAAAAATGGATTTGCAGGAGTGGAAAAACTTTGTATAAGAATTCTACATGTGAATCCAAATTTCTTTGAATACAAAGGAAAACTGGAGCTGGAGTATCTCAGAATACCATCTCAGAAACAGTTCTCACAAATTTTTTTTTCTGTTGAAAGTTATGTAAAAAGGAATCCCTAGTTTTTTTGCCCTGAAAATTATGTCCCTTAGTTTAGGAAATGCTTGCTCTCACCATGTCAAATTTAAGTTTATGGGTATGCATTAACTTATTGAAGTTATGAAACTTGAGCTAATACTCCAGATTTTAATCATTTTGAGAAAACTAGTATCCAGTGTATGTACAGTATGTACATTATACAGTACATATTTTTGGATATTTGAATTCAGCCTTAGTTTCATTCCATACAGCATTAACCTTGTGAACTCTCAAGCTTCCTCCTTCCGTTATATATTCAAGATGGACAGTATTTAATACTTATTTGTTATGTATATGTAGGGGTGTGGGTCTATACATATGTTGTACATAGTATGTTTACGTGTGTGTCATGTATGTGTTTCACTTTGAGAGCGGGCAACTAAATTTCATTTTTGATGTGTGCCGTTGTGCCCATAGTAAAAAAATAACAACAAAGATTATCTTATCTTATCTTATCTTATCTTATCTTATCTTATCTTATCTTACCTTACCTTACCTTACCTTACCTTACCTTACCTTACCTTAACTTAACTTAACTTAACTTAACTTAACTTAACTTAACTTATCTATTATTAGTATAACCTGCAATCTCTTTCTAAATGTACACTCTCATAGTGTTAGATTTGCTTCAATCTCTATTTTTTCTGTATGAATAAAAACAATCAATTATTTCAAAAATGATCTTTATATTAGCCTTCACTAATTGTTTCTTTTAAAGTGCTACTTACAAATATGTCCAATTAAAACAATTGCTATCAGATACTAATTAACTTTTTCCCATGTTTTTCCCCCTTTATTCTGAAATTGTTTTCAGTTCTCAGGCACTTATGTATTAAAAACATAATTCTTTCTTTTATTGCTATTGATTGTGCTATTTTAAGCTAGTGCTGAAAAGTGGAAACTAAACCATTGGTCTCTTTGTACATGATTACAGGAATGAGTTCAGATGGTGGGCATAATGGCGGGATCAAACCACAATATCTTTTTTATATGCCTCCTGTGTTGCATGTAGAAATGCAGGCTTTGATTGTGCCCAGGATGGTCAGGGCAAATAATGTGTAGGATGAGGTCAAACCCCTAAAGGTGCTTTTTCAAAAGACAACTGGATTTTATTTTTCCTTGAAGACATTTTGTTTCTCATCCAAGAAGCTTCTTCAGTTCTGACTGAATAATGGAGGATGGAAGGATTTATATTCCTTCCAATCATCTGGTCGTTAGCACTCTTTCTGACAATTGTTGAGGCCACTTGTAGATTTATCTGTGCCCTCAAGGTCACCCATGCAAATGGGAGTGGAACATTCTCAGAACTGCTGAAAGGACTGTATTGTAAACAGGAAATGGTGGTATCATATCCCCCTCTCTGTTTCTCTTTGGACCCACCATTGGGATTGAAAGGGGGGTCAAAGAGGCCATCTACATTAAGGTTGAAGAGCCCTCTCTCAATAGAGGGGGAGGGATATGATATTTCTGAGCATGGAGAAAGGGTGTGAGATGCTATTGGTTTATGCACTGGATCTGCTCAGGAATATTGTGATAACTTTATCAGTGGATTATATGTTTTAATCTTTAATCCAGAAAAACAGAGGCATCCACAGGATTTGATGTCTTCATTAAAATTAGCACAAAGGGGGCAGAGTTTGCGTCATGGCAGCTATTAGCCCATCCTGTAGATGCTGCTTCTAGGAATGAATGCGGTGCTGTTTTTATTAAATATTAGAATAGAATAATGTTTAATAAAGTATACATTCTTTAGCAGTATGTCACGGCTTGATAGGAGAAACATTATAAGAGGGGAATCCTCTTTCCATCTGTGAAATGCTAAAAGAATGGTTTTTAAAAGTTTAAAGAATTATTATCACAGGGCTACACAAACATATATCAACACTGGAATTTCTTGAAAGATAATCATTTGTAAGCCAAATGTAATTACCAGTAATTATCAGTTACTATCCTGAAGAATTGAAAATACTGACTTCAGTGTAGCTCACTGTCCTAACATCAATATAAGTGGCTTGGAAGTAACTTCAGGACTTAAGTTTGGAAGAATGTATCTGCCAGAAAGCCCAATATCATTTAGAGAGTCTGTGTGAAAATTCTACAACTGAGAACCAAGCTTCCCTGTTCCTAATGCTATACATGTTTTAATTTATATTCTCAAAGGTTACAGGTAACTGAAAGAAGAAAACAACATCTCATCCCCTACAACATTTCAGGGAAAACAAATGGCTACAGATGCATAGCAAAGTTAACCAGAATAATAAACAGATACTTAGCATTTATATAGTGCTTTAAAGTACATAAAACGTTTTGCAAATGTGGTCATTAATTTTAACGCTAGACAATATAAGCATGCCAATTCTACAGAAGGTATGAAAAAATATTGATTTGTTTAAAATAAGCAAATGCATCTTTAATGGGTGAAGCATTTAAATAAGAATCTTTGTTAGCCTGTTCAGTTGACACCTTAAAATGTGGACCACCAAATAGCCCCTCCATCCTCTTGTTCATGCTGGTGACATCAGTGAACCTGTAGTCATCCATGACACAGAGTAGTTTTCGACAGAAAAAAAGTTTCAAATATATGCAAAGGCTGGTATGCAGTCTGAAATCCTACAATATCAAAGTTCTAGCTCCTAGAGAGTACAATCTCAACCAAGAGCCAAAACGGTAGTGAATCATTACTCCCCTCATTGAAGCGTTTAGTACTCTTTAAGTCCAACCTTCTGTTGCATCCTTGACAATTTGATGTTAGAGCATGAACAGTCTTTTTTTATAAATATTTTATTAATTTTTGTAATTATAATCGTAAGAAAAAAAATCAAATTAAATACAACTCAACTTAATACAATCATTTTCAACTTTAAGAAAATATAAAAACTTGCATAGAGTAATTAAAAGAACTATGGGTATTGCTCGGCAGCATCCCCCACCACATCACCCTCTTCTTCCACCCTACCTACTCCACCCCCCCCCACCTTCTCTCTCTCCCTCTCTTCACCCTCCTACAACCTACCTACTTTCCTTCACCTTCACTCCTCACACTCCAACCCTCCAGATGTGGTTACGAGGCACTGCACGAGCAACCCCTCTTTACCAAATATATATATCATTCCTGTATATTACTAATATAACAGTTGAGTACTATATAAAACCCCCCCAACCCACCCACCCTTCGACTTCCCAGAGTGAATACAGTGAAAACCCACTAAACTAAACAAAAGAAAACCCACTAAACTAAACAAAGTTGTAATATAAATCCTATTAAAAAATAAACATTTTACAATCCAACATATAAAAATTTAACTATATGCTAAATACAATTTCTTAGATTGAGATTTCCCTTGTATTTACTCTATCCATTTTTTCCAGTCCAACATATATTTTTCATTTGAATGATCCTTCAAATATGCAGATATTTTAGTCATTTCTGCCAAATTTATAACTTTCAAAGTCCATTCTTCAATAGATGGTAATTCTGGCTTCTTCCAATATTGTCCCACCAACAGTCTTGCTGCTGTGATCAAATTAAAAATTAAGTTCGTCTCTAAGGTGGTACAGTCTTGTGTAATACCTAACAGAAACAACTGTGGTAAAAATTCAATACGCTTTTTCAAAATATTCTGAAGTATCCACCATATTTTTATCCAAAAAGCCTTAATTTTTCTACAGGTCCACCATACATGAAAATAAGTAGCGTCCAAACAATCACATCTCCAACATTTGGATTGTAAATCGGGATACATATATGATATTTTTTTCGGATCTAAATGTCGTCTATAAAACATTTTATAAAAATTTTCTCTTAAATGTTGCGCTTGTGTGAATCTTACATTTTTCACCCAGATCCTCTCCCAAGTTTCCATCATAATTGGTTGTCCAAAATTTTGTCCCCATTTTATCATGCAGTCCTTAACTAATTCAGTTTCAGAATCAATTTCTATCAATACATTATACAATCTTTTAATATGCATAGACCTTCGGTTTCTAACTTGTTTAATTAAATTTTCATCTATATGAGATAAACCCATCTTCAAGTCTTTAGTAATTGTAAATATGAAAGCCAAGTATCAACTATTCCTTCGTCTCTTAACATGTCCAAGGGCTTTAATAATGACAAATTCCCTTCGTTGATTAGGAGTTTCTCATAGGGCAGCACATCATGAACTTGTGCTATATTTATATTCTCTATTGCGTGTCTGGGAACCGTCCAAACAGGAATCTTTTCATTTAATAAATACTGATACTTTTTCCAGACACGCAACAGAGCGCTTCTTAATAGGTGCTCCTTGAAACTCCTATCCACCCTTTTATCATAAACTAAATATGCATGCCAACCATATAATAAACCATACCCTTCAATATTCAATATTCTATCATTAGTTAAATTAACCCAGTCACTTATCGCAACTAAAACAGCAGCATGATAATATAACTTAAAATTGGGCATTTTCAGACCACCTCTTTCCCTTATGTCCTGAATAATTTTTAATTTAACCCTCGGTTTCTTGCCATCCCAAATAAATCTGTTAATACCCTTCTGCCACTCATCCAAGTTCGCATCCTTTTTTAGTATAGGTAACATTTGAAAAAGAAATAAAAATTTTGGCAATACATTCATTTTGACTGTGGCTATCCTACCCAACAAAGATAATTGTAATATTTTCCATTTTTCCAGTTCTATTTGACGCTTATTCCACAAAACTTCATAATTATTTTTATATAACTTCCCATTAGAGGCTTCAATATCAATTCCTAAATATTTAACTTTCTTAACTATTTCACAACCCGTTATTCTTTCCAAATCTTGTTTTGAATTAATGTCTAAATTTTTAACTAACATCTTAGTCTTAGATATATTTAATTTAAAGCCTGATACCCTACCATAATCTTTAATTATCTCCATCAGTCTCTTGGCTGACTGTGTTGCTTGAGTCAATGTCACAAGCAAATCATCCGCAAAAGCACATAGTCTATAGTCATGTTGTCTAATCTTTATACCTTTTAAATCATCTGCAGCTCGTATCCTATTCAATAAAACCTCCAAAGTTAAAACAAACAGCAAAGGGGATAATGGACATCCCTGTCTAGTACCTTTCTCTATATTGAATGAATCTGTTAAGTCCCCATTCACAATAATCTGACCTGTTTGTTTCTGATAAATTGCCAATATAGAATTAATAAACTGATCTCCCATTCTCATCCTAACAATTATTTTTTTCAAAAACAACCACTTCAGTCTATGAAAGGCTTTTTCCACATCCAAAAACATAAGAACAGCGGGCACCTGGATATGCTTCTCCAAATATTCTAATATATTAATGAGTTGTCTAACATTAGTTTTCATCTGTCTTCCTTGTAAAAAACCAGTTTGGTCTGAATGAATTATTTTTTGTAAAACTGTCATTAATCTATTAGCCATAATTTTTGCAAAAATGTTATAGTCCGTATTCAATAATGAAATAGGTCTAAAATTTTCTGGTTGAACATTATCTCTTCCCTCTTTGGGAATTAAAGAAACATAGGCTGTTTTCCATGACGGTGGAACCTGACCACCCTCTTGTATGTTAACAAATAACTCTCTAAGAGGTTCCACCATCTCCATTTGAAGATACTTATAATAAGTCGCCATTAACCCATCAGTCCCATGGGATTTTCCCATTTTCAATTGTTTAATCACTGAAATTATTTCTTCTGATGTAATCAGTGCATTTAATCTATCTCTTTGTTCATCAGTAATTATCAATACCTTTTCATTTTGTAAAAACATATCTATCTCATTATCTTGTGTCTTCTCTTCAGCGTATAGCTTGGAATAAAATTCTAAAAAAGCTTTCTTGATCGTTTCTTGTTGAAACGCTTCCTTCCCTTTATATTCTATTTTTTCAATTATACGAGATTTTTGTTTTTTCCTTAATATATAAGCCAACCATCTACCAGGTTTATTAGAATTAAAAAATGTATTATGTTTAGCATATTGTATATTCCTAGCAACTTGATCTGCCATCAACAAGTCAAATTGTTTCCCTAAAATCTTAATCCCCTCTTTAATGTTTTTATCATCTGGTCTCTTTATTAATAATTGCTCTTTCTTATTTATTTCCTCTTCTAAATCCTTCCTTTTTTGCTCTTGTTTACAACGGTGCCTTTTATTCATATCAATTAAAATCCCACGCATATATGCCTTACTTGCATCCCATATCATTTCTATAGGTGTATCCTGATTCATATTTAACATAAAAAATTCCTTCATAACATTTTTACATTCATTCACATTTATATCATATTTAAACAAATTTTCATTAAGTCTCCAAGATCTCTTAGGTCTCTGTCCAATCCTTAATTCCATCCAAACCGGATTATGGTCTGTTAAAACTTTGGGTAGGATTTTCACCTTCTTTAAGCTAAAAAGAAAATCACTTGAGGTTAGTATAAAGTCAATTCTAGAAAATGACTGGTGTCTATCAGAAAAAAAGGTAAATTCTTGCTCTTTACCGTGTCTTTCTATCCATATGTCTATCAAATCAAAATCATCCTTTATATCAAAAAAAGATTTAGGCAACTTGGAACGTGTTTGAGGAATTGGTAATGTCTTCTTTTTATCTAAACCAATATCTATAACACCATTCCAATCTCCCATTAAAATACAAGACCTATAATCAAATTGTGTTAACTTTTTATGTATTAACTTATAAAATTTTCCTTGTTGTTGATTTGGTGCATATATGCCCATCAAAAGAACTTTCTTACCATCTTTTAAAATTTCAATTGCTAAATATCTACCTTGTGTATCTGATTCTATTAATTTAGCTCTTATATGATTTTTGACATAGATAACAATTCCATTCTTCTTCTCAGCAGCTGCTGCTACAAAATGTATATCTAACTTATTATTTATTAAATATTTCTGGTCAGTGATTCTAATATGTGTTTCTTGTAAGCAAAATACATCATTTTTACATTGAGTCAAATAATGAAATATCTTCTTCCTTTTCTGTGGAGAATTTAAACCATTAACATTCCATGTCAAATATTTATTTGACATGACCAGCTTTAGAAAGCTTTTGCAAGACCAAATCAACTTTTTCACCTGCTTTCTTCTTTGGTCGAGCTCCCATGGCTTCCAGACTTATATTTGTACGACCTTGTTGTTGCTTTTCTTGTTGTTCCAAATGTTTAGTAGTAGCTCTTGTTTGCCTTTGATCTTTAGACTTTTCTACTTCCAAAGGCTGAAAGATATCAATGCTCCGAGCAGGCATCTCCATCAAAGCTCCTTTATCAACTCCTGTTGCTGCAGGGGGCTGTGACTCCGAGAACTGTGGTTGTTGTTTTAAGTCCATTTCTCTTTCTTGTAGTAAGTCTGCACTTTTTGGTGTTGGAGATGGGGGTCTACCAGCCTTCAGCACATTCTCAAAAAATTATTTTGCTTTCCAGACAGAATTCAAATGATATCTATTACCATTGTAAAATAATGAGAATCCAGCTGGAACCTCCCACCTATATTGTAACGCACATGCTCTAAGTTCAGCAACCAAAAATGCATAATCTTTCCTTGCTCTTAATATCTTCAGAGGGATCTCCTTCAAACCACGACCTCCTGACCAGCAACGCTTAATTTCTTATTGTAAGATATTGTAAGAACATGATTTCTGAATCTCCTTGTGACAAAATAAATAAGCATGAACAGTCTTATTGTGCTGAGATAACCCAGGAGTAAACACAGTAAACAGTGGTCTATATTAAATGGTGGTTTATATTACACTATCTACAATATCATACACCAGGAACAATAACATACATGTGTTAATATAGCAGAATCCAACACACAGCAATTACAGCAGGAAACAGAAGAGAGAGAACACATCAGCAGAGCCTTTCCTTTATACAAATGCTCTTAAAGAGACACAGACCCTGCTGAGTCATTCCCACCATTACATTATATCTTACATCTTACATTATATAAGCTGGTTAGCTGTTAAATCAATACCTTGACATTTGAACAAGCCACGAGGAGCAAGAATCTAGCCCATGGATGGCTAAATTCATACTATTGAGAAACCTATCCACTTTCTCAAATTCCACAGGTTCAAAAGAATTCCAGATATCTCTACAAGTCTCTCTGTCATCTCATTCCATATTGCCATTGGATAGCAGGTTGTGAAAAAGACCAGCAGTCTTGACACTCCTCCCACTTAAAGCTAAACAGCTGTTAACCCAAATGCTTTTATATACTCTTGATGCTTGCCTGCATTTAAAGGTTTAGTCAACATATTGGTTATATTGTTGTCAGTGGAACAATGCTGTAACTTTATCAGTTTATCCTTTACAGCCTCCTTGACATTACAATATTTTATGTTTGCTTCTGCTTCTGATATGTTGTCCCATTGCCATCTTTATACATGCAACATTGTCCTCAAATATTGGCACAGCTTCTTTTACATCAATACATACATCTCTTAGTAATTGGAGATACCAGGTTAATTCAGAACATTTTTTCTCTGTGTAAATCCTTGCGCAACTAACCGTGCCTTATACTGCAGTTCATTATTGTGTAAAACCTTCTTTTTTTATACCCATTTACACCCCACAGCCTTTTTTCCTTCTGGTTTTCTCATAAGGGTAAACACCTGATTTACATTCATAGACTCCATTTCTCTATCCATAGCCTCCTTCCATTTATCCTGTTCTACTTTAGGCAATGACATCATCTCTTGGTAATTATGAGGTTCATACCTTACACTATATGCTTTAACCCCACTTGCTGTGAATCGATCAGGAGATATGCTTTATTGCTATGTTCAGACCTCCTCGGTATCATCTGTGACTTCTCTCTTTACCTCAGGTCTATCCTCTTCTATTCCTTCTATTTCTGACCTGCTATCCTGTTCTTTCTTAATTGGGCTTTGTGTAGCCTCTTCTTCCTGAGAACTAGTGCTACATGTTGGCATGAACACCTCGGTGTTATCATGCATCCTGTCCCCAATTGTTTTGTTCTGTAAAACTAGCAGACCTTGAAATCACAACCTTCTTAGTTTCATCTGTGAATCTATACCCTTTGGAATCTGGCTCATATCCAACAAACCTAAGTTTCCTGGCCTTTTCCTGTCCTTTCCTTCTGGTACTTTTGGGAATATGTATCCAGGCATAACTGCCAAATGTCCTTAGGTGAGCCAACAAAGGTTTCTTTCCATATAACAGGTAATATGGAATTTCATTTATAGAAACACTCCATACCCTGTTTACTAAATAGTTTGCTGTTTTCATGGCTTCCTCCCAGTACATTTTACTCATTCCTGTATCTGCCAGCAGTGAGCCTTTCATGGTTTGCAATATGCCATTCCTCTGTTCAGCAACTCCATTTTCTGCTGGAGAGTACGGATTCGTACATCTATGCCTTATGCCTAGATTCCCCACCACTTTTGGAATTTGTCAGACATGAACTCTGTTCCCCTGTCTGTTTGCAGTTGGCATACTTTATGGCTATATCTTCACTCTACAAAGTTCACTCATTGCCTGAACTGTTGTAGAACTTCTGTTTTGCTCTTTAATAAATAGCAAAACCCATATCTGGTATAGTTATCTACTAAGACTAGTATGTACCTAGCTCCTTCCTAGGGAGGGCACCATAGGACCAATTAAATCAGTGTGCACTAACTGCAAAATTTTGTTTGTTTGCCTTGAGCTTTTCTTACTTACAGGATACATTCTGGAATTTGACTCCTTACAAATAGCACAATCTAAATATGTGTTGCATTGCTTAATGTTAAGTCCTTCAGCTAGGTCTGGCATCCTTTGCAGCACTCTAAAACTTGCATGACCTAACCTCCTATGTAATAGATGTACGCAATTGTCATGCATGGGAGTGTTTGTATGTGTTCGTGCACAACCATCCTGCTGCTTTTCTAACACGTATAAATTGTGTAGTTTAACACCTTGTGCACAAATCCTCTCACCTTTCCTAATGGTGTATTGACCCTTTGCAAACATTACTTCATTCCCCATATTATCTAAGCTCGAAATACTGAGTAAATTATGGTCTAACTCTGGTACATATATTATCCAAAGTTTCTCCAATACCAGTTACATAAACTTTACTTTCCCCTTTAACAGCAAACTGTTGTCCATTAGCCAAGCTAACAAATATTTGCTTAGCTGGTCTTAGGTTTGAAAACATTTGTGAGTCGTTTGCAATATGCTGACTTGCCCCACTGTCCAACAACCAAGTGTTTTTCTCTATTAAAGTTGGTGCCAGGAAAAATGTCGGTTGTGTAGCTCTACGACCTTGTCTCGCTGCTCCTCTGTTTCTCTTCTCAGGGCAGTGTCTCTGGAGATGCTCTGTAGAACTACACTTGAAGCAGCCTTTCACCATACAAACATTCTCCAGATATCTCTACAAGTCTTCTCTGTCATCTCATTCCATATTGCCACTGGATAGCAGGTTGTGAAAAAGACCAGCAGTATGCAAACCTATCTAGAATGATAAGCATACTCATCAAATATACTCATATCCAGTTTCCTGCCAAGCTGGATATCTAGTCACTAATACATCTCTCAGATGATCATTAACATGCCATTAATCACCCCATCCATCTTTTCTTTTTGTGAGTGGTATCCCCCTCCTTTTTTTAAGAGTGGCATCTGTTGCAGCACCCAAAACCTAGTCAGTCAAATTTCCAACAACCAACCCATTCATCCTAGCCCAGCCAAGTTTCAGTAATACATGCCAAGTTCATCTTCTTTCCATGATTTCATTATGAAGGTGGATGGTCTTATAACATCTGAACATTAGATCATCCAGGAGCTTGAAATGAGATATTTGGGCTAGCAATCATTAAAGGTTTTTAAGAAGAGATTGGACAACCACTTGTCTGAAATGCTACAGGGTTTCTTGCTTGAGCAAGGGGTTGAATAAGAAGACCTACAAGCTCCTTTCCAACTCTGTTATATTGTTAAATAGGAATAGGAACTAAGTTGCTGATTCCTCATCCCAGGAAATGGCAATCTAATATAACAGAATAAAAGAGTTGGAAAGGACCTTGTAGGTCTTCTAGTCCAACCCCCTGCTCAGGCAGGAAACCCTATACCATTTCAGACAAATGGTTGTCCAATCTCTTCTTAAAGACTTCAAGTGTTGGAGCATTCACAGCTTCTGGAGGCAGGTTGTTCCACTGATTAATTGTTCTAACTGTTAGGAAATTTCTCCTTAGTTCTAGGTTGCTTCTCTCCTTGATTAGTTTCCATCTGTTGCTTCTTGTCCTGCCTTCTGGTGCTTTGGAGAATAGCTTGACTCCCTCTTCTTTGTGGCAGCCCCTGAGATATTGGAACTCTGCTATCATGTCCCCCTTTGTCCTTCTTTTCATTAAACTAGACATACCCAATTCCAGAAACCGTTCTTTATATGTTTTAGCCTCCAGTCCCCTAAAAATCTTTGTTGCTGTTCTCTGCACTTTTTCTAGTCTAAACATCTTTTTTATATTGTGGCAACCAAACTATATGCAATAATATCTTATGTTGTATCTCCCTTTCTTAGCCACTGTAGAAATTCTCCCCTATACTCATAGTTTCCCTTCCCCTGACAATCTGTGCTTTTTGGAGCATCCTTGGCCACCAGACTAGGCATACATAGTGACTTCACTTTAAAACTCTGATGTTGCATTTCCCTTTTCCACTAAACCCTGCTTTCTTTAGGATTTAACTAACTGAGGGCATTAACCCATGCACTCATTCTTGAAGAGAATAGTCCTTTGGAATAAAGACCTTCCTGTCAACCAAGGTTTGTTAGACTGTGGGTATAAGTGGGTGAATAACCAAGCTTTCTCCTATGCCTGTAATGCAACTTAGTAAGGGAAGTGCTTCTCATTACTCCTCCCATACTGAGATCTGCACTAAAAGTAATTGTATGAACAGGCTATTGAAGATCTTGATTTAAATGATTTTCTATTCCCTTGAAAATGCATGGAAGACCACTAAGATTATCCATAGTTATCTGGAAGCAAGGTCCTTTAAACTCAGTGGAGCAAAGTTCTAAATAAACATGTTGAGGATTGCAGTACTATGCATGTCATCTGAGAATAAGCTGACTCACAGTCATAACTAAAAGAAAAATGTAGAGGAAAAAGACAGAAGAGAGACATTCTAAACCACAGATTGTGTCACATTTGCAAGACAGATTATTGCCATGTGAAATGCCAAGGACTGTCATTGTGTGCTGGGTTAACTCCACATTTTATTTTGTGTCCTTTTATTTCTGGAAGCAGCATTTTCTACTTTTCTCTTAGCTAAACAGAAGATGGAGAGGAAGTTCCTCCTTCTGCTGAATTTACATAATGCTACAAAAATATCAGAAAAAATATTCCCTGCATGGCAAGTATTTATTACTTCTTTATTACTGCAATTTAATTTCAGGCCTTCTATCTGAGTGCTTTTAGGATGGCCAACAGTATTGCCAGAATAGTTAGTTATAAATAAAATCAATGAACAGTAACATAGAGCTGAAAATAAAACACAACCAGTTGACAAATATGTGGGGAAGGGAAAGCTGAAGCTGTATAGTGGTTTTAAACACTTGTGGGAATAGTGGAGAAATTCCTTTGTGGCTTTATAGATTAATCTTGTAATGTTGCTTCACCATTGGCATTTCTGATGGCTGTGAAAAGAATAATTGTGCAGCTGTTCATTTGTTTAAACAGTTTGCAGATACGCAAGGGTATCATGCATTTTTGACTGCTTGTGATAAAAGCTTTTGTTTGGGTTTGGGTTTTTTTTTTTGCTGCAGTTGTAGACTTAGTTAAAAAAATAGCTTCATTGCTAAGAGCCAAAAATACCCAATGACTGCAAACTCTGTTCAGCCAAGCTGGCCCTACTGTTGGGCAGTGAAGTTGCTCTCTAGGCAGCTGATTTTGTGTCTCGTGATTGGGCAGCAAATTGTCCTTTATATTTTTATACTAAATCAACTGTGCAGTCAAGGCTGGACTTCAGAACTGAGGGTCCAGATGGTACCTCAATGACCTCATGATGGTAGGGAACAGATGATGGGAAACAGCAAAATGGTAACACATTAGCCAGGTTGATTCTGGTTGGTGTAGTATTCTTTCTCTCTTCTCACTTAAAACCTACCTGATAATGTAAGGCTAGTCTGACATGTTCAGAGTTATGCTTTTTTGTTTTGATTTGAAAAATGCGGTATCTACTTTGATAGCAAATTAGTGTTCATTCCCATATGTTTATCTACTTGAATTAATTGGATTGTAGTAATACAGAAACAGTTATAAAGCATAGAAGAGGGGAAATACTAGTTAAGGACACATCTTCAGGGCATTCAGTCCAAGGCATAAAGCAAAGGTTTGCAAAATCATATGGCACTCCCTAAAACAGCAAAACTTTCAGAGTCCTCCAAAATGTATTACAAAATCAAGGAATTTTGTCTAAGAAAAATAGGAAGCATAAAGATTCCATTCTCTCCCCTTTTAAATTAAATATATATTAGTAAAATCAAGTGCAGGTAGTCCTCAAATCATGACTGTTAGTTTAATAATGGTTTTAAGTTATGATGGCCTTGGAAAAAGTTATTTACAACTGGCACTCAAACTTACAAGAATCACACTATCCCTGTGGTCATGTGATCATAATTTAGATGCTTGGCAGCTGGCTTGCATTTATAACTTTGCAGTATCTTGTAGTCATGTGTTTGTAATTTTTTACTTTTTTTGCCAGTTTCCAGCAAAAAAATATCCATTGAGGAACTGGAGTTGCTTAACAATTTGCTTAATGATTGTGGTAAAACAGTTGTAAAATTGGGTGAGATCATGTGATGACTTGCTTTGTGATTGCCTCATCTTCAATGGATTCTGATCCCAATTGTGTCATAAATCAAACACTATCTGTATTACTAACACTCTGGCTTGTAATCTTATGCAGGCATTCCTAGGCATAAGTTTCACTGAACATAGTAGGATTTACTTTTGAGAAAACATCCATAACAAAGCTCTATTTGGGCATTCCTCTTAGGAACCTGTTGTATAGTGGGTTTTGGGAGACATTGACCAGACTGGCTGGGTGCAACTTTATTTATTGCAACAGAAAACAAAACTGGCTTAACAGACAGAATGACGGCTATTTATACCTGTCGCCTGTAGGCAACGACCAATAATTCAAACGGTTTTTTCCCACTCAAACTTAAATTTCCCTCCAAAACAGTTGGAGACACATTTAAACTATACACATAACTCTTGATATTAATACATAACACCCCTTCCCCCAGGATAAAATGACTTTTCATATACTTTATGTACATAGTCCTTGAGGTAAGCCAGTGGGTTGCGAGTTCTGTCAGAATGCAGCAAAGCTGGTTGGGTTTCCATCTCGACTTGCCGGTTATCTGCATTGGGTAGACCTGTGTCTTTATAGCTGTTAGAGTTATTTGACAGCAGAGGCAATATACCTGTGCCACTGTGTGCATCCAAGTCATTTGGCGGCAGAGGTGGTGCAAAAATCCTTGGTGCCTCTGCCTCGGTGGGCACAGTCTCGGCAGGTGTGAGTGATACTGGTATATACACTTTGTCCTGAGTGTCTATAGTCCTTTCAATTTCTGCACCTGAGCTCTGGCCCGTCTGCCGATGCCTAAACTGGTCTATGTGGCATCAGATCACACAACCATCGTCCAAAGCCACCTCATACAATAGTGGCCCTGACACTTTCGTAATTGTAGGAGACACCCATGGTGTCTCCTGCCCATAGTTCCTAGGCCAAACATGCTCACCCAATTGTAAATTCCAGGGAGGCTTGAGTTTCACCATTTCTACCGCTATTCTGTCAGGGTGGAGGCGGTCTAGCTTTATCGTGAGCCAACATCCCCACCTTAGTTCAGCTGGGCTGCATCCCATTGCAGTGCTTGGCATTGTGTGCTGGCATAGCAGAAAGTATGCCAGGCGATGATTCCAGTTCCCTTTGGTCAGTCTTTTCAGGGATTCTTTCGTAGACCTTACCATCCGTTCAGCCTGGCTGTTGGTAGCTGGATGGAACAGAGCCGAAGTGGTGTGTCTAATCATGTTAGCATTAAGGAATGACTGGAATTCTGCTGCTGTGAATTGTGCCCCGTTGTCAGACACAATAACATCCGGCAGCCCGTGTGTGGCAAACAACCAGCGCAGTTCCTGGATGACCCTGGCCGTAGTCATAGATTGGACAGGTACTACCTCTAACCATTTTGAATAACTGTCCACAACAATGAGGAATATCTGTCCCTGGAATGGACCCACAAAGTCAATGGGCACGCGAGACCATGGGGCTTGCATGGTCTCCCAGCAGTGCACAGGTGCCTGGGGCATTTCTGGACAGGTGTCTTGGCAGACCTGGTAGCTTCTTACTTGAGCCTCTATGTCCTTGTCCAGGCCAGGCCACCACAAGTAACTTCTTGCAAGTGCTTTCATTCTTACGATAATTGGGCGGGACAATTACTCTGCTTCCCCAGAGCACACAATCCTTGTGGGCTGACAGCTCATCTTTTCTGCAATCATACTGTTGAAACTCTGGACTTGGTCTATTTTCTTGCCACCCTCTCAACACTCAGTTAAGAACATGGCTGAGTGTTCTGTCAGTGGCAGTTTCAGCGGGCACATCTCCCACATATAAGGGTGTCTCTGGAAGATCCTGGATTGCCAGGATGCAAGCTGCAGGGGCTGTATCTGGATCTGTTTGTGGCAGGGGCAGTCAGCTGAGTGCATCAGCATGGTCCATTTCCTTACCAGGATTATGTACTAGCCTGTTTGAATATGCAGCCATAAAGATTGACCATCGCAGCATCCTTGGTGACAGGATCTGTGGAGTCTGCTTGTCAACTGCAAAAAGGCCAAGCAGCGGCTTTTGATCTGTAAAAACTACAAAGGGTCGCCCGTATAAAAAATCATGGAATTTCTTAATTCCTGCGACAATAGTGAGAACTTCTTTGTCGATTTGAGCATAGTTCCTTTCAGCAGGAGATAATGTCCTAGAATAGTAAACAATAGGGGCTTCATGACCATCTGGCATTTGATGGCTTAACACTGCTCCAATGCCATAAGGTGAGGCATCACATGCTAATGTCACTGGCAGATTTTCGTTAAAGTAAGCTAGCACGGAGCTCGACGATAGCAGTGATTTGACTGCTCTGAATGCCATGATTGTTTGTCCACACCCAAGGTGCTTTCTTGTTTAGCAGACAGTGGAGTGGTTCTACCAATGCTGCTTTGTGTGGCAAGAACAAGTGATAAAAGTTTAATAGTCCTAAAAATGCCTGCAGCTCCCCCTTAGATTTAGGTCTTGGGAGTTGCTGAATAGCTTTGAGTTTAGCCTCGGATAGATGGATCCCAACAGCATCTATCTGGAATCCCAGGAACTCAGTAGAGTCCATGCCAATTTGGCACTTGTCCTTTTTTAACTTAAGCTCTTCCTCACAGAACCTTTGAAGTACAGCCCTGAGTCATTCAGCTAAGATTGCAGCTGACTCTCCTGCAATTAAGACATCATCAAAATAAGGGCAGATGCCAGGTATATTTTTAAATGTCCTTTCCATGATGCTTTGAAACAAGCCGGGGGCTACACTTACCCCAAACTGCAGGCAGCATACTCAGAATGCCCCTCTGTGGTTGATGATAGTCTGCGCTTCTGCTGTAGTGTCGTCAACTGGCAGCTGTTGGTAAGCTTGTGCAAGGTCTAGCTTGGCAAACAAACGGCCTCCTTGGTCGTGCCTCATCATCGGTGTGGGTTTGGGTTTGCTTTTTGTGTGGATGTGTGGTGGTGGCATCCTGTGTGGTTCTGGTGTCATTCTTTGTGTTAGGGATTCGCCTGTCAATAAGGGCAGGTTTCCAAATGGCTGGTAGGCGGGAGGTATCATCTCGTTTGTTCATGCTGTGGGGGCGTTTTTCTATCTCAATGGCTTCTCTGATTATTCTGTTATTAAAGTGTTCAGTTTTGGCAAGTGTCGCCAAGACACTTCAAATTCTACGTGGGAGAAAACCCGAAGAACCAAAGACCTACATATATATCTTTGGTTCTTCGGGTTTTCTCCCACGTAGAATTTGAAGTGTCTTGGCGACGTTTCGATGAAGTCTCATTCATCATCTTCAGGCTGGTGCTTTTGGCTTCTGCTTCTAGGAGCAATGTGTGGTCTAAGCTGTTTTTTCCTTTTAACTGCCAGTGGGGGTTTGAACTGATTGGCTGGGAGCTTGGCTATGTTCTGATTGGGTGGAGGTGTGTTCTGATTGGTTAGGGGGTTGGCTGTGCTCTGATAGGCTGGGGGGTTGGCTGCGTTCTGATTGGCTGGGGGGGTGTTCTGTTTGGGTGGGGCTTTATTGTGCTGGAGGGGTTCAAAGTGGCCAATGATGCAGCTGTGGTCTGGCTCCTGGTCTGTGGTCGTGCCTCATCATCGGTGTGGGTTTGGGTTTGCTTTTTGCGTGGATGTGACGAACAACACCTAAAAACCGAACTACACACTCTCACTAATGTACTAACATCCAACGGATTCCCAAGAAATAAGATTTCCAACTTAATCCAAAAAGAAACTCCCACTAAAATCCATGACAGAGAACAAGAAAACGGCAAAGCCCTCCTCCCATACATAAAAGGCACCACAGGCAAGATCAGCAAAATCCTGCACAAATATAACATCAAGACAGCATTCTGCACAAACAGAAAAATATCCACCATCCTAAGAAACCCTAAAGACAAAATTGAGTTAGAAAATCAAGGAGTATATGAAATCCCATGTACTGCTTGCCCCACTACATACATTGGACAAACCAACAGAAGAATAAGTGCACGCATTGAAGAACACAAAAATCAGTCAAAAGAAAGGAACCAACTTCTTCCCTGGTCCAACACCTTAAAGCCACAGGACATGAAATTGATTTCAAAAAGACCAGAACTATTGCCAAAACTGAACATTTTAATAACAGAATAATCAGAGAAGCCATCGAGATAGAAAAACGCCCTCACAGCATGAACAAACGAGATGATGCCTCCCGCCTACCAGCCATTTGGAAACCTGCCCTTATTGACAAACGAATTCCTAACACAAAGATTGACACCAGAACCACACAGGATGCCACCTCCACACATCCACGCAAAAGCAAACCCAAACCCACACCGATGATGAGGCACGACCACAGACCAGGAGCCAGACCACAGCTGCATCATTGGCCACTTTGAACCCCTACATACATACACACACACACACACACACACACACAAACAAACACACACACACACACACACACACACACACACACACACACACATGTAGGTCTTTGGTACTTCGGGTTTTCTCCCACGTAGAATTTGAAGTGTCTTGGCGACGTTTCGACGAAGTCTCATTCGTCATCTTCAGGCTGGTGCTTTCGGCTTCTGCTTCTAGGAGCAATGTGAGATTTTAGCTGTTTCTTCCTTTTAACTGCCAGTGGGGGTTTGAACTGATTGGCTGGGAGCTCGGCTGTGTTCTGATTGGGTGAAGGTGTGTTCTGATTGGTTAGGGGCTTGGCTGTGCTCTGATTGGATGGGGGGTTGGCTGTGCTCTGATTGGCTGGGGGTGTGTTCTGTTTGGGTGGGGGCTTTGTTGTGCTCAGGTTAGTCTGATTTACAAGGGGATTAGAGATGGTGAACTGCATAGCTGTTTGGCTTCGCGTTCGTGGTCGTGCCTCATCTTCATAGTGGGTGTCAGTTTGTTTCGTGTATGGATTGGAGGGGTTTAAAGTGGCTAATGATGCAGCTGTGGTCTGGCTTCTGGTTTGTGGTCGTGCCTCCTCATCAGTGTGGGTTTGGGATTGCTTTTTGCCTGGATGTGTGGCGATGGCATCTTGTGTGGTTTTTGTGAGTGTAGGTCTGGTGTCATTCCCCGTACTATGGACTCGTCTGTCAATAAGGGCAGGTTTCCAAATGGCTGGTAGGCGGGAGGCATCATCTCGTTTGTTCATGCTGTGAGGGCGTTTTTCTATCTCGATGGCTTCTCTGATTATTCTGTTATTAAAGTGTTCAGTTTTGGCAATAGTTCTGGTCTTTTTGAAATCAATTTTATGTCCTGTAGCTTTAAGGTGTTGGACCAGGGAAGAAGTTGGTTCTTCTTTTTTGACTGAGTTTTTGTGTTCTTCAATGCATGCACTTATTCTTCTGTTGGTTTGTCCAATGTATGTGGTGGAGCAAGCAGTACATGGTATTTCATATACTCCTTGATTTTCTAACTCAATTTTGTCTTTAGGGTTTCTTAGGATGGTGGGTATTTTTCTGTTTGTGCAGAATGCTGTCTTAATGTTATGTTTGTGCAAGATTTTGCTGATCCTGTCTGTGGTGCCTTTTATGTATGGGAGGAGGGCTTTGCCATTTTCTTGTTCTCTGTCTTGTATTTTAGTGGGAGTTTCTTTTTGGATTAAGTTGGAAATCTTATTTCTTGGGAATCCATTGGATGTTAGTACATTAGTGAGAGTGTGTAGTTCGGTTTTTAGGTGTTGTTTGTCAGCTAGGCATTTGGTTCTGGAGATGAGTGTCTTGGCTACGGAGTTGATCTGTGCTGGGTGGTGGTGTGAGAGTGCGTGCAGATAGCGGTTTGTGTGTGTTTTCTTCTGGTAGATGGTGTGTCCTAGGGAGCCATTGGATTTCTTGTAGACTAAGACATCCAGGAAGGGAAGTTGGTTATTAGCTTCTGTTTCCATGGTGAACTGTATTTTGGGGTATAGGCTGTTGAGGTGTGTAAGGAAGTTGTCCAGTTTTTCTTTCCCATGTGGCCAGATTACGAAGGTGTCATCTACGTATCTGAGCCAGAGTTTGGGTTTGTGATCAGATTTTTCTAGAGCTTGGGTTTCAAAGTGTTCCATGTAGAGGTTTGCAATGACAGGGAAAGAAAAACTGGACAACTTCCAGTTTCGGCTTCTGCTTCTAGGAGCAATGTGAGATTTTAGCTGTTTCTTCCTTTTAACTGCCAGTGGGGGTTTGAACTGATTGGCTGGGAGCTCGGCTGTGTTCTGATTGGGTGGAGGTGTGTTCTGATTGGTTAGGGGCTTGGCTGTGCTCTGATTGGATGGGGCTTGGCTGTGCTCTGATTGGCTGGGGGTGTGTTCTGTTTGGGTGGGGGCTTTGTTGTGCTCAGGTTAGTCAGTGTTACAAGGGGATTAGAGATGGTGAACTGTGTAGCTGTTTGGCTTTGCGTTCGTGGTCGTGCCTCATCTTCATGGTGGGTGTCAGTTTGCTTCGTGTATGGATTGGAGGGGTTTAAGGTGGCTAATGATGCAGCTGTGGTCTGGCTTCTGGTTTGTGGTCGTGCCTCCTCATCAGTGTGGGTTTGGGTTTGCTTTTTGCCTGGATGTGTGGTGGTGACATCCTGTGTGGTTTTTGTGAGTGTAGGTCTGGTGTAATTCCCCATGCTATGGACTCGTCTGTCAATAAGGGCAGGTTTCCAAATGGCTGGTAGGCGGGAGGTGTCATCCCCACACAGCATGAACAAACGAGATGACACTTCCCGCCTACCAGCCATTTGGAAACCTGCCCTTATTGACAGACGAGTCCATAGCACGGGGAATGACACCAGACCTACACTCACAAAAAACACACATATATATGTTTTCTGAGGTTTTCGCGGGTGTTTGTATGTAGGTCTTTGGTTCTTTGGGTTTTCTCCCATGTAGAATTTGAAGTGTCTTGGCGACGTTTCGACGAAGTCCCATTCGTCATCTTCCGGCTGGTGCTTTCGGCTTCGTGCTTCTAGGAGCAATGTGTGATTGTAGCTGTTTCTTCCTTTTAACTGCCAGTGGGGGTTTGAACTGATTGGCTGGGAGCTCGGCTGTATTCTGATTGGGTGGAGGTGTGTTCTGATTGGTTAGGGGCTTGGCTGTGCTGTGATTGGATGGGGGTTGGTTGTGCTCTGATTGGATGGGGGAGTGTTCTGTTTGGGTGGGGGCTTTGTTGTGCTCAGGTTAGTCTGAGTTACAGGGGGATTAGAGATGGTGAGCTGCATCTAATCTTTCTCTAATTCTCTATATATGGTATTCAGTCTGAAAAATATATGCAGAAATGCAGGCAAAATGATTTGATTTTATGGCTATTAAAATTTTTGGATAATATTCCTTGTCTTTATCTATATATATCTTGTTATCCCAACAGATCAGATAGGGTGCTGTTTTCATTACATAAATTAGGGAGATATGTAGAGAACAAAACCACCCAGATACAAAAGTTTAGAAATGCATAATGTGCACATTGTGGGTGTTTTGGGGTGATATTTTTAAAAGGCTCTTATAATGAGCATTAACCAGCATGTCAAATTTCAGGCACAAAAATGTAATTGATTTTGATAGTCAGGCTAATAAAAGAATATTGCGAGCCTGACAAACATTTGAATGCTCATTATATCTGTTATGTTCTGGGGAAAAACATTATCATTAAGAAATTGCAGAATTTGCAGTCAAAGTCTTCGGCTCACATTAAATCACTCATACTGAGAATGTGTGATCTTCCAGAGTAGGGAGAGAATGGTGAGAAAAAACAAGGGGAAAAGACTGCTTTTAGAAATAACCTGGCAACTATGTGATCTTCAAGAGTAACAGATATAATTAAGAAAGTAAATCAGTTCCAAAGCATTTGCTTTAGTTTGTATGTTTATCTAATTTTCTTTACACATAGCCTATTGAAATTAGACTAAAAAGGAAGTATATATGGCGGGAAAGCTGACCCTCTTAATGCAGCAAGAATGAATTTCAGCTATAAGCTGTTTTAAAAGTCTTCACTGATTAAAAAAAGTTTTTCCTGGAAAAAAATGTTTTAACCCATAGGCCAGACAACCAACAAATAAAGAGTAAGATCACAAATTCTTAAAAATGCCATTTACCCTTAGATGACATTGGGCTGGATAGTTTCTCAGTGTAACCTTCCCACAGGGTTACTGTTGTAAAGAAAAATTAAAGGAGTGTTATGTATATTGGTGGCTCTCAACTTTTTCTTCACCATGGACCTTAACTATGGACCCCCTAGACTTAATTTAAGATTTAAATCATAACATTTCTTCAAGCCTTTGTGGACCCCCAGTGATGACATTGCAGCTGGTGGACCATAGGTTGAGAACCAATGATGTATACCGTTTTGAATTTCTGGAGGAAAGGCAGTATAATTTTAATCAAAAATAAAATAGAAATTGCTAGTAAAGCATACTATTTTCCCAATTCCAAAATTTGGAATTTGATAAATATTAGTAAGATCAGGGATGTGGGCAGGTGAGTTGCTGATAGTGACCTCAGTGATTTTGAATGATACATTTATCCCTCATCAGAGATCTAGGGGAAAGTAGGAGAACATCAAAGTGTTTAAGCTGCAAATTCATAGGCAGTCTAAAAATGTGCTTAAGTAAAGAAGTTAATGACACCTACGAGATGAGTTTCAAAGTTTATGTACCATTGTCAGAGGTATAGTCACTGAATAGCAAGACAAAAATGTCCAGGAATTCCAAGCAAATTCACAGTTCCTTGATAAAGCTCATCTAAGTCATTTCCTTCAGCCCTAGCTGAGCCTGATAGGTAATCTACACTTTTACACATATAAGCAGAGCCCCTTCCAAATTTAGTCAAATTAGCTTGCAGCTAATGCTTTAGCTAATGGATTACACACAGCTAATAGTCCATGTAGTTCAGGATTGTCTCCTCTAGTTTTCTCCAGTTTGGGAAACCTCAAAAAACTTGATTGTTATTGAGATTTCTTGGAGTTAAAGCTCCCACATCAAGCATAATTCTGTAGGAAAAAAAAATCTGTAACAATAGCCAGTCTTTCCATGGCCTATCTAAAATTACTAGAGGTTGGAGTTAATGCATTTCACATGCAAAGTACACAAAGGTACAGTTCATTTTCTAATGAATAAGTGTGAATGTCAGAAAGCTTATAAAATCAGAACACATAAGACCAAGGAAGTAGTGTCACCTCTTGTGTATATTTCTCTTTTTCTCTTGACTAACATAGCTAAAAGCATTCAGATCTTTTATCCATATACATCAAAGTAATTGCTCTTCTCAAAGAAAATAGACTTTTCTTAGTGTTCATATTATGTATTAAAGATGACTCTTTTAATTACCACTTTCTGTGCATGGCCAAATCAAATTTGACTAACAATTCTATTTTTGCTTTGATGCTGGATATCTGGATAGCTGAACAAATTAATAAAAAATGGATTAAAATCTTTAAATGTCTAGGTTAGGCTTAATAAATTACTAGATGATACAGTTAGGAAGAGCTGTCATCATGGAATTAAAAGGTATCTGGTATGGCTAATAAGGTAATTATAGCGTTTTTTTCTAATGGAAGTGTGAATTGATCTCTTTCCCAGAACAGCTGGGAATTCTGTCATTGTCTTCCATTTAAATTTAGCAAGTGTGTAATGTTAATCAATTTGAAAATCAATTAATGTGGAACATGGTTCTCTGTTATTTATTTTTACAGTTTCATAATGGAAGTAATATGTTTTCAGAAGTGAAAAGGAAAACATGCATTATCATCTTCCTTACCAGTATATTGTAGCTGCACATAGCAAAGGATGCCTCATAAAATCATTAACAAGCTGCTGTGCTGAAAAAATTGCACTGCACAGTACAGTGCAGTGCAGTGTAATACAGTGTAGTGCAGTGCTTCAAAATGATCTAGAGTGCAAATGAACAGATTTTTGGTATATCCCTGAGATCTCTGGAGCTAAATCTTTACTTAGGAATTCAGTCAGACATAACCTAAAGCAGAAATTGCCACCATTTTTATGATATCTCTTAGAAATGACATAAGTACCTCTAAATTATTTTTTTAAAGCAATTTTAGCAATTTCCTAAAATTTCATATAAGAGCAAGTGGTGTTATATTGTAAGAGATTAAGATTCTGTTTCAGTTAAGACAATTTGGGAAATTTTTAGAATGCTAGAATTTATCTGCTACTAGAAAATTCAAAACTTATTTTGTCAAGTCCTTTTAACCACTAGAGTGAATATAATTAATAACAACAACAACAACAACAATAATAATAATAATAATAAAGTTGGAAGGGACCTTGGAGGTCGTCTAGTCCAACCCCTGCCCAGGCAAGAAACCCTATACCATTTCAGACAAATGGCTGTCCAATCTCTGTGTCAGCTTTTAGTGTGAGGAAATAGAGGTTGAACCATCTTTCCCAGAAACCCTTTTATGCACTTTGGGTCTGCTCTTCTGCCTTAGGATAGTGACTTGTTAATTCATGTCACTGTTCACCTATCTCCCAAGAGGTGCCTCATTGGACTTTCTTACCTAAGTCTAATGTATGACAGAGAAAATACATTTATTATCTGTGTTGTCATCCTGGACATAAAAAGGAAAAATAAAATGGAGAAAGATGACATGACAATGAAACTTCCTGACCATTTAGTTTAGAGCCCCATGGCTAGAGGTTTCAACCATTACTCCCTCCCCTTTTTGAAGATAAATCAATCTCACAAGACACAATCAAAATGAAACTTCAGGCTTCCGTTTTGGCTTTGCAGCAAGGCAGCCATAGGAAAATGCAGCTCCGTCTTCCATATTTGATTTTGCCCTGCTGGGGGACCCTGGAAATGTCAAAAGTCACCCTGCAGAGGTGGAAAGGAAGGAGGGGACCCTTGTTGATCACGGGTGGGGTGGCAGCCCTCCTGTTTGATCCAAGGAAGCCCTCCAAACCAGCAGGGGAAAGACTGGCTATATTCACATAGCTAGTCAGAAGCTGCTGTCAATGGAAGACACCAAGCACTATCAAGCAATCTTACAGCAATGTGGATGAAACTAGGTGAAATCTAAGCCTCTCTTTATGACTTTAAGACTTCTTCCTGAAATTTTGCCTAAAGCACCCCCCAAAAGGAGGAGGGAAAAGGAATTTCCACCCCATTCCCTCAGGAAAGTGGTGAATTAATTACCTGGGGAAAAAGGAGAACCTACAAGACTAATTTGGAATATATATATATATATTTCTTTGTCAACAATTTTAAAAACATATATATATATTTGTGCTTGCAGATGGCTCTGGGTTGAGCTGAAACAGGCAAAAGGAAAGAATGATTTCTTCCTCCCATATTTGGGTTTACAGGGTGCTATCTAAAAAAGAAACACTATATACACATCTTCCCTCCCTGATTACTGACAAAGCGGGAGAGAGCCTGTGGCTTAGAGGTTAAAGCATCTGCCTAGCATGCAGACTGCCCAGGTTCGAATCCCGGAAGGGTGAGTTCTGACTGAAGAGAGTTAAGGAACTCGAAATATAAAAGAAAAAAAAGGCTTCCGGTTCCGGTTCACGGCGGTGCGGTCGGGTGAAGGGAGTTGTCTCTTTGCCGATCGAGTTTCCCCTTCTGGTAGACCCTTTAGAGGATCAAAAAGATGATCTGGAGGATCGTCTACCATTGAGGAGGCTTCTCAGACAGTTGCAGAGGAGCGGCGGCTTCCTCTGTACATCAACTATCTCCTTTGGGCCGACAGGGTAAAGATAGGCCAGTAAAATGGCCGATCATTTAGCTGCGCCAACTGTAAGCCATAAGATCATCTAAGCAAACAGACCCACCGTGGAAGATTCGGTGAAATTTTTTTTTACCTCTATTTTCTTCTTTTTCCTGTGAAAAGTTTTTTTTCTTTTTGGAATTATTTCCCTTTTTGTTGAAGCGGCGTTTTAAAGGGGGAAGAGAAGCTTAAGTAAAGGTTGAAATCCATTTTTGTTTTAATGGCTAATTTTGTCTTTGGATACTTGGGAGCCCCAAGAAAACTCTTTAGAGAGATTTAAGACCCTATGTATTTGGAAAGTATTGTTTTCTTTTATTTTTTATGGCATCTGAAAAGACTGATTATTGGATTAACTTTGATTATTCATCGGGGGACATTTTCTGTTGAAACTAGGTATTGTTCTTGCTATTTTCTTTCTCTTGGAATTTATACAAAAAAAGACTAAGAAACTTGGGAGGAGATGGATATCAATTGATTGCCTTCAAATACAGTCTCCCTCAAAAAAGTAAATGTCTTCAAATATGATAAAAATGGAGGAAACCCGTCCAGATTCGATTTATAAATATATTTTGGACAAAATTTTAGAAAACACAGAGATGATAATTGCCTGTAAAAAGGAGATTTCTTTACATCGACAAAGTGAAGCACAAGGTTTAAGTGAAACTGTAGTTTATATTCAAGAGACTTGCTCTCAGTCCACTGAGATGGAGGAAGCAAATGTACAGTTGGATTATCAATTGATATTGGGAAAAGCCTTGATATAAATGGACAGATGATCTATAATAAGGAAATGGAGGAGTTAACTTCAGAAGGACAAACTGATCTGCAGACACCATTTGACTCTGTGATAGAGGAAAAACTATTGGAAGAAGAGTAAAATTTGATCAAAGAGACTATACTAAAAATGATTTCAACTAAAGTTTATGCAACCTTTAAAAAGATGGGAAATGATGTTTTGGCACGAGCTTTTCAGAATGACTATAACTCTTATATTACTCCAATAAAATGGATAATGGGAGACCTTCTGTTGCTGTGTACAGTGTGGCAGGAAACAATGGGAGAGCTATTTGCGGAACTAGAGGCTCGACTATGGAAACCTATTTGGAATAGAAAGAAACCCAGAATAAGATATAAATATTAAATTTGAGATGATAATCATGGATGGTAAAGATTTTATAGCGAATTGGACTGTTTTGGATTTGGTTTTGCTAAATGGGAGGCAACTATGAAATGATTTAGAACTTAATATTGAAGTATAGTAAGAATATGTGTTTCTTCTTTTTTGTGTTTTCTTTTTGGAATGAGATGGAATTAATAATTGGAGAATTATTGGAAAAGAATAGAAATATAGCTGAGAAATGTAAAAACTTAGTTTTGGAGCTAATGTGTCTAAATAAGAGGAATTTGGGGTCCCTGAACAGTAAAATAAATAGGTTAGTTTAAATTCAAATATTTGAAAAATTAATGAAGTTTAAAACAGGATTTTTGGGATAGATAAGGAGCTTTTGCAAATGTTTATTGATTAATGAAATTTATATCTAGCGATATATTTAATGAAAATCTGTGATAGAAATGTATTAATGAGATTACAATAATTTAAACAGATAGTGTTAGTTTTAATTTAAGCATTTAATTTATATATAGTGATATATTAATGAATGAATTGGTTATAGGATTGTACTAATTAGATTATTATATGATATTGAGCGGTTGAAAGCTTTTATTGATCAAGGAAACTTATATTTAGATAGATTAATGAATGAATTTATTTGAATCTATTTGATTATGATATTCTACATAGATAGAGAGGGAAATTTTAAGAAATATTGTAAGAATTGTATATTTATAATGTTATTGTTTCTTTTGTAACCAACCACCATATCTCCACACTGGCTCTTAAGCTTCTGTTGGTGTAAAATGGAAAACTAATAAAAATTGTTTATAAAAAAAAAGAAAAAAGAAAAAAAGAAAGACTTGAAAAGTTTACAATAGAAGTTTTGGATTTAAAAACTGAAAAATGGCATTGATGACATCTAGTGGTGAATTACGGCACTACAATTTATTTATGCCTAAAAGAAACCTGGCTCGAAGCCCAGAGCTAGATAAGACTTTGGCTGGCCTTGAAACTTTTATTTTTGAGAACTGCAGCTGAAAAAAAGGAACAGACTTGGGGGCTGCTTATCTATGTGGTAGAGATGATAATATTATTCTAAAATTGGCCTGTCTGAACTATGAACACAAACACTGACTTTCAGAGCTGTATTGTGGAACTATTTTCCCGTAGAAGAAGCATGCACTACTGCCTGATATGATGAAATACTTTGGATTATAAATTTTGACTGTTACAACCTTTAATGGATCTTTCTACTTCCTGGACAGAAAGGATATTTTTCTCATTGAACAGAAACATTTGAACTTTACTTATATCTGCTTAGGGGACGTTTAAGAATGGCTAGTTGGTTGGATAAATTTATAAGAACTACTTACAAAAATACAATGGATGCTTCAAACTTAGCTCTAAATAGTAAAAAACCATCCTTAACATCTGTATCCAGAAGTTTCAGCTTGCCATATTACCAAGAAAATACTGATGAACCACAGAAAGACATTCTCTCCATGCTGAAATTAACACAAGAAGCAATCGCTTTAGCCCGTGATGAGATTCAAAATAACACAAAGGAGATAAAAGAACATTCTTCAAATTTAAATCTACAAACTCAGAAAATAACTACAGAGAAGGAACCAGCAACCCAGAAAATAGAAGGAAACCAGAGAAAGCTGACCCAAATATTGAGGATCTAAAGGAAGAAACCAGTGACCAGACTGAGATAAATGAAGACTTAGAAGACACAACGATAACATTAGAAATGGAAAAGACATTTTACAAACCAAGGTTTCAGAACATACTGGAGGATAAGGAAGGAGAGCTGATGGAATGGAAGATAAAGCCATTAATAGAACTGTGGGGACTTGGAGAAGGAGAGAGGCTGTTTAATGAATATCAACAGGCTAGTTCTTCCAAAAATACTTTAACTAAATTAAGAACATAAGAACATAAGAAGAGCCATGCTGAATCAGGCCAAAGCCCATCGAGTCCAGCATTCTGTGTCACACAGTGGCCCACCAATTGTACATGGGGATCTTGAGCAGAAAGAGAAGGCAAAACCCTCCCTTTCCCTTGACCCCCAACAAATGGTACTCAAGGGAATCCTGCCTGCCTCAACCAACATAGAGGCGGCACATGGACATCCATTTTAATAACCACCGATACACTTTGCATCCATGAATCTATCTAGCCCTGCCTTGAAGCTGTCAAGGCTGACAGCTGTCACGACCCCTTCTGGAAGTGAATTCCATAAATCAACGACCCTCTGGGTGAAGAAATATTTCCCTTTATTTGTCCTCACTTTCTTAGCTATGAGCTTTAGGGAGTGCCCCCTTGTCCTGGTATTGTGTGATAGAGAAAAGAATTTTTCTCTATCCACCTTTTCTATCCCATGCATGATTTTATACACTTCGATCAAATCACCCCTTAAACACCGTCTTTCAAGGCTGAAGAGACCAAGGCGTTGCAATCTGGTTTCATAAGGGAGGTGCTCCATTTCCTTGATCATTCTTGTTGCCCTTTTTTGCACCTTTTCCAGTTCCATTATATCCTTCTTGAGGTGCGGTGACCAGAACTGTATACAGTACTCCAAGTGTGGTCTCACCATCGATTTGTACAGAGGCAATACAACACTTGCTGACTTATTTTCGATTCCCTTCCTAATCATGCCAAGCATGGAATTTGCTTTTTTTACTGCTGCTGCGCATTGGGTTGACATCTTCATCGAGCTGTCCACCAAAACCCCAAGATCCCTTTCTTGGGTTGTCTCAGAAAGTTTGGTCCCCATCAGTTGGTAAGTATAATTGGGGTTCTTTGCCCCGATGTGCATAACTTTGCACTTGTTTAGGTTAAAATGCATTTGCCACTTTGTTGCCCACTCACACAATTTCGAGAGATCCTTCTGGAGCTCCCGACAATCAGTTTCACTTTTCACAACCCGGAACAATTTAGTGTCATCAGCAAACTTGGCTACCTCACTATTAATTGTTTCTCTTGTCTCAAATAATATACACAAAAATAGAGGAAAAACCATTTGATGATTCAAATCAAATGCTCTGACTTGGAAAGTTAGTTGACAAAGGAAGAAAACTAGAGAAAGACTGAAGGAAATAGAAGCTTTGACCTATTAGAGTGGATGTTATATTATTAATTAGATGTTTGATGGTTTCCTACCTAGGAGGCAAATAAAAAATAACTTAAGGATTATCTTAAATGTCCTCAAATATTATGAAAACCACCCAGGGAAGCAGATGGCATTGATATTCCTTGATGCGCAAAAAGCCTTTGATAACCTAAATTGGCAATTTATGTTTCATCAGCTGATAGAAATGCACTTTGGCAACAATTTCATAAATGCAATCCAATCTATTTACAATAAACAAACAGCCAGGATACTTCTAAATGGTGATTATACAGAAAGCTTTGACATTCAAAAAGGCACAAGACAAGGCTGTCCATTATCTCCCTTGCTATATATTTTAACACTGGAAGTACTGGCTAGAAACATCAGACAGGATATGGAAATAAAAGGATTAGGGATAAAAGACCAAAAATATAAATTACAAGCCTTTGCAGATGATTTGGTCTTCATCTTGGAGGAGCCACTAGAGACATCTACTAATTTTTTTTTTTAAAAAAATATTTTTTTTATTAGATTTTTAAAAACTTTTAACAAAATTATATCATAATAACATATATAATTTTTACAGAAAAAAGATACTAGTCATATCAAATCATAATGTTAAAATAAACAATCATCCCTAAACAAAACATAAATACATTCGATACATCTAATACTAATAACTCAACTGGAAATAATCATCCCAAACAATTACCATCACTGCTCGGCACCCCCACCACCACATCCCCCCAACCCTATCCTTCCCCCCTCACTTACCAACTAACTACCTACCTTCCTCCCTCCTTCTCTTCTTTCTACTTCATCCTTCTCTATCTCCATCCTACTCTTCCCCCTTCTTATCAACTTCCACTTACATCAGCCTTCACTCCTCCTTCCTATTTTCCATCAGATGTGGTGCCCAGAGGCCACCCGAGCAACCCCTTAATAACAGTAATTACATATTCTTCCACCAACCCCAATTACAGTTGAGAAAACATCATATATGAAATTATAATCCCTCCCTAACCCTCCCCCCCCGACTTCCCAGAGTGAGTACAGGGTACAACAAAAGAAAACCCCCACTACATCAAACAAAATTATTATATAATCCTAACAAGAATTTTAAACTATATAGTATATACACTCTCTAAATCAATTCAATCCATTAAACAAAACAAACAACTCATCCTGTTAAGAATAATAATTTTCTTTTACATCTAAACCATCAATCTAAGTCAAACCTTAAATCACTTCAAACTATTGAGAGGTTATATAAAATCACCCAAACCATCAAGTTTTATATTTATCTTCCAGTAATCAACCTCTACCATTCTTTTAAAAAAAAATAAAAAAAAATCAAATAATATCAATAACAATAAACCCCTCAATTCAAAAAGAAAAAAAAATTATGTTCTTAATCAATTTAGTATATCTTAATATATCTTAATATATTCCATTAAACATCCTTTCTTACATCTTACTTGTAAAATTGATCTTAAATTCAACCCCTAATCTTAGATTAGCCTTAATTCCTTACATTTATTAAATTTCATCTCTTCAATCGATTTCTGGGCTTTCTCATCTGACAATCAGTTTATTCCATTTCTAATTTACATTCCTAAAACTTTAACAAATCACATAATGCTTATCAATCCCATCAATCAATCAATTCAATATCAAACCTAGATCATTTCACAACAAATACATTCTTCATCAGTTTAATTATATCTTCCATTAATCATCTTCTCTTACATCATACTCATAATCTTAGTCCTTAATTCAATCCATAATTTTTACCCATAAATCCTGCATACAATTTTAAATTTCATTCCTTCAGTCGGACTCTAGGTTTTTTTTCCAACCAGGTAAACCTCCATAACGAGACTTCCCACGTTAATAATAATAAGTCTCTCTTCTTTACTTCTTCAATTCCATAAATAAATTGCATCTTAAACTGAATCAATGTCTCTTTTTTCTCAATTAGATCCTCTTCTTGCTGCTTATCTAAAAGGAATAACCAACCCTTCCTTTCTTGAAACAAGTCTTCTTCCTCCAGTCCATAGATAAACTGTTTATCAAACAAAATCCATCCTTTATTCTCTTTATACTCAATACTGTCTTCTTCTTTTTCTTGCTCTCCTTTTGATTTAGATTGTATTATAAAATGTTCAGCAATCAGTTGTAAATCAATTCCATTTGAAAAAAGGGATCTAGTTGATTGTTCTTGTTTTACTTCTTGGTTAGATTGTATTATATAATGTTCAGCAGCCAATTGAAGATCAGTTTCATTTGGAAGAAATACTCCTTTAATGACTTCAATAATATCTTCTCTCAACTCTAAGTTACAAGCTTCTGACATAGCTTTAAAATCTTTTTTCTGTTCTGGCATCTTTTTCTCCAGCTTGTTCTCCAGTTTATCCAGCTTATCATTTATTGAAGATAATGTAACATTTATTGGAAATAATGCAACAGTTAAAACATTCTGTAAGTCTTTCATTGTAAGCATTTCCGAAGGAGACTGTATAAGCTCTTGAGATTCTAAAGGAACCTTCGCCATTGCTGCCTTATATCTCATAGTCATAGTAAAAAAAAAAAAGGAAAGAGTAGAAAAAAAGATTTTTAAAGTTGCCAATTCCTCCCTTCTCAATTTCTTTTAAAATCCAATTTGCGTTATATTTTAGTAAATAAATCAAGTCTAAATAGTCTCTCAAACATCACTTCAAAAAGAGAAGAGAGAAGTCAGTTTCACTTTCCAGCACATTCATCACTTTCAAATCTTCACTTTCACTGAGAGCAAGAAACAATCGCCATCTTGAAAGAATTATGTTGATTCAAGAAAGTTATAAGTAGAAAGGCAGAAACAAAATAACAAAATACTTGCACTACTCAAAGGATTCCTGTATTCACTCCGTCTGTTTAAAAATCCTTATTGTTCTCTCTTAAAAACAGAGGCGGTCGCGACGTCTATTTCTGTCAGCCGACAGAAGCGTCTCTGGGCAGGAGCATTTCAAGTGCCTAGGGAACACACCTTCTCTGCCCCTGAAATTTTTTTTTCAGGGATCTTGGAAGGGCTCAACCTTGCTCTTGAAGCTCTACACCTCTTCTTTGCCCGAAGAGGGGTTTTTCCACCGCAACAAACAGCTGATGAGCGCTGTTGTTAGCGGCTTTACAAACCCAGAGAACGGAGCCTCACAAAGGAGTCTCGGGCGACGCCGGCGAAGCCACCGGAAGTGAGACATCTACTAAATTGTTGCAGAAAATAGAAAAATTTGGAGAAGTGGCTGGTTTGAAAATAAACAGAGAAAAGACTAAGATATTAACAAAGAACTTAACAGATAAACAGAAAACCTACTTCACAAAAAAGACAAATTTGCAAATAGCCAAAAAAGTTAAATATCTAGGCATATATCTTACACCAAAATGTACAACACTAAAAGAAGATAATTATGAAAGACTCCTGAAACAAATAAAATTAGACTTGGAAAAATGGAAAAACCTCCAACTTTCATTGTTAGGAAGAACAGCAACAGTGAAAATGAGTATTTTACTGAAACTACTTTTTCTATTCCAAATAATCCCTGTAAAACTGGGGAAGATTTTCTTTGATGATTTAAATACAACAATATTAAAATGCATATGGCAAGGGAAGAAAGCATGCATTAAAATTAAGATGTTACAAGAAGCTAAAGATAGTGGAGGATTTGGACTTCCAGACTGGAGACTTTATTACCAAGCAGCGATCTTACCGTGGATTAAAGAATGGATAACATTGAGAAACAAAAGACTACCTAGAGGGGCATGACTTGCAATTGGGTTGGCATGCCTTTCTGTGGTATGGGAAAAATAAAATACACAGATACTTTCAACTATAAGGAATGTACTGCTTTTAGAATGGGAGAGAATAAAACAAAAAAAAATATAGTAAAATACAGAATGGCTTTCAACAATGGAAGCCTTTGCCTACCCAAATCTAATTAACTATGATAAACTGGTCACCTATAAAGATATTTTGGATAACGACGGAAAAGTCAAAGATAGGCAAGACTTACAACAACAAGGCATTGACTTATCATGGTGGTCTTACTTACAAATTAAAACAAGATATGAGAAAGATTTAAAGACAGTGAGATTTTATAAAGAACAGATAGAATTTGATCAAATACTTCTGAAAACTATGGGACAGAAACATCAAATTGACTAAATCAGCTTAATATAAAGAAAATTTGTATAAAATGTTTTACAGATGGCACATGACACCAGTAAGGTTAGCGAAAATGTTTAAAAATGCTTCAAATAATTGTTGGAAGTGTAAACAAAAATCAGGCACCTATTATCACATCTGGTGGATGTGCCCCAGTGCAAAGAAATTCTGGCGTAAGATTCATATATGGCTGGAAAATACATATAGAATTTAGGCCAGAATTGTTTCTGCTAGGAATACTAGGATCTAATTATGGGAAACAGAACGAGTATTTAATATTACATATATTGACAGCTGTGAGAATAGCATTTGCCCAATACTGGAAAAATGAAGATATGCTACTTGATGAGATTATAATTAGGAAAATTTTAGAATGTGCAGAAATGGATAGATTGACATTAAAGAGAAAGAAGATTAAAGAGAAAGAAGACTCAGTCTATTATAAAACATGGGAAAACTTTTATCAATGGTTAGCAAAATGAGATAATGAAACTGAAATTTATTAAGATGATTGATTTTTTCTTTTGATTAATTGATATGCTTTATAATTTTTGTTACCTTTGTTGACCACAGTTACTGATCATTATATTAGCCCTGTGGAATACTTGTATCTGGATGATAGCTTGCTTGCTAAAGTGTGAAATGTTATTGGGGGCAACCCCATTGTTGTACCCATTCCCACCCTAAATCCTCCCTTGAACCCTACCTGAACCCCACCACCCTTGCTTTCCCCCACCCTGAAAAAACTTAATAAAATGTTTTTTAAAAAAGAATAGATTGTTACGGTAGAAACAGAAGTATTATTATAACTAGATAGATAGGATTTGTAATCAGAATATGATATCTTGGTATGAAAAGGGAAATAAGAATATGTTAAGAACTTTGATTAAGGGAAGCTTTTGGTTACCCAAAGATAACTTGTTCTGAAATTATAAATTATTGGGATATTTTGAATGTAGTTGGGGAATTAAAATTAAAAAAAGCAAAAATAGGATATGGACAGAATAAATGGATATTGAGTGCAAATGCAATTAAGATATGTTTTGGTTAGTAAAGATATTCTAAACTAATATTATCAATACTATTAGAAAAATGTAACAAATGTTGATAGGCAATTGTATATTTACTTGGAATACTGCATCCAGTTTTGGTCACCACAATGTAAAAAAGATGTTGAGACTCTAGAAAGAGTACAGAGAAGAGCAACAAAGATGATTACGGGACTGGAGGCTAAAGCATATAAGGAACGGTTGCTGGAATTGAGTATGTCTAGGTTAACGAAAAGAAGGATGAGGGGGGACATGATAGCTATGTTCCAATATCTCAGGGGCTGCCATAAAGAAGAGGGAATCAAGCTATTTTCCAAAGCGCCTGAAGGCAGGACAAGAAGCAATGGGTGGAAACTAACCAAAGAGAGAAGCAACCTAGAACTAAGGAGAAACTTCCTGACAGTTAGAACAATTAACCAGTGGAACAACCTGCCTCCAGAAGCGGTGAATGCTCCAACACTGGAAATTTTTAAGAAGAAACTGGACAGCCATTTGTCCAAAATGGTATAGGGTTTCCTGCCTGAGCAGGGGGTTGGACTAGATGACCTCCAAGATCCCTTCCAACTTGATTATTATTATTATTATTATTATTATTATTATTATTATTATTATTATTATTATTATTACTTATAACAATAAGAATTTTATTTGCCTAGTGTGGAAAAATGTCTATTACCAGAAGAAGAGAGGTTGTACTAGAGGGTGTAACATTGGATTTAGAATCACTAATGGACTCAGTCATCACATTGTCTATTAGGCACTTGATTGTAAAAATAGAAAATTAATAAAATATTTATATAAAAAAATGAAACTTCAGTTTTTTAAAAAAAGAAACTATATATATATATATATATATATATATATATATATATATATATATATATATATATATATATATATATATATATATATATATATATATATATATATATATATATATATATATATATATATATATATATATATATATATATATATATATAAAATCCAACTTACAAAAAAATACACTATTTTGATAAATGTTTATCTATTTATTTGTCCAATTTATATAGCTGTCCATCTCACAAACACATGGCCCTGGTTGGCATACAACAAAATTAAACAAATCAATAAATATTTCATCATATTATTAAAGAACATTAAAAACTATCCAACAAAGCTAAAAAGAAGTAACAGGTGTTATTACTAATAACAGAGATGCTGGTTAGTGAGCTTGGGCAGAAGTTCTTGTTACCAAATGAAATACAGAGAAAATAAATCTTACAGAAAAAGTTTGAAATTATTCTGAATATTCTACTTAAGAAAAACATGAACAGGAGACAATAAGATTTAACTAGCTTACACAGAATACAATAATCAAAGATGTAACTTTGGCTAAATATTTATCAATTTCTACAGAAATTAAAAAAAAAACCTTTTAAAACAGGTGTTCCCTGTTTTCCCTTTCCTTTGAAATTCCAATCAATTAATTAATGCTGAGGCTGGGAGGAGATGTTACATCCCAATACTTTCTGACGTGAATTCAGTAGTTTCAGCCTCTAATTTTAAATAGGTTTTTCCCCTCTTCCAGAACAGAAAAGAGTTGGATAGGTTCTCTATGTGTTTATGTGCCAAAACCCAAGTCTCACCTGTATAAATGTTATTCAGACTCAGATACCTAGAGTTTAATGTGCCATTGGAACATAGTTATGAGAGAATGACATGTCTTGCCTACTTAAATGGGGGAAAAACCCCAGACATCTCCAAATAACAAATGGAATTGAGACACAAAATTCCTATCTTGGAATTTTCCCATGCTTAACTGTGACATCTAAAGTTCAGATGAATAGTTGATTCCCTATCACTCAATTTTTTATTATCTTAATTGAATGTTTCACATTAAGATATAAGGTCAATTCTTTTCCAGCTGGGGATTTACTACTTTGTTTTCAGAAGTTTAAAGTAATTTTCCTTAAGCTGCCAGTCAAATATACAGAAACAGCTCAAATACAAAGACTTGCACTGACATTAGAAAAAAAATATTGATCCAGCTAATAATATCTTAACATGTTTTGTATCTCAGAGGATTTTCATGACTTCTTTTTTCATATTTAAGGAGGTAATAGAATAGTACTAGGTGGGTAGTATAAAATTTATTGCTAGAAATATAATATATATTTTGCATATAAAGACTTCTTGTCTTACAACTTGCTTTTATTGTATGCTTTGTATCTTTAACTTCTTAATGATAAAGTTACAGACTTTTGACTGTTACAGCAATTTGTATTTATATCACTTTTTGCATGCATGAAAAACAACGATAACACTCCAGCAGATGTTGAGGGCTATTATGCAAGTTCAGATTAGAGTTTTGATAAATAGAAGATTCTAGTTTTTTTTATAGAGTAGATTATAACATAATATTAATCACCACTCCCATCCCGAATTGATGGCTAGAATATGTGATAGGTGTTGATGCACCAGCAGTGGTTTCTGTTACTTGGGAAGATTGTACACATGGGAAGAAGATTGACAATAAGTTAAGGCCAGAGGAAAAGGAGACTGCATTGAAAGCACTTGGAGCTATAGATGTGACTTTTGTTATCTATAATCTCACAGATATACAGATGATAGAGACCAAATTTCAGTATGTACATAACAATTTGTGTGTAGCCACAGTTTTGACTCTGTTCTTTTATTATTTTATGAATGTGCAAAACAATGGATGGACTTTACATGTGTAAAGATTAGAATAACAGAATAACAGAGTTGGAAGGGACCTTGGAAGTCTTCTAGTCAAGTCCAGCTCAGGCAGGAAACCCTATACCATTTCAGACCAATGGTTGTTCAGTCTCTTCTTAAAAACCTCCACTGATGGAGCACCCACAACCTCTGAAGGCAAATTAGGGTTATGACTCTGTGCAGAGCATTTACGTTTACAGGTAGTCTTCAGTTTACGGTAGCAATTGGGACTCTGCAATACCAATTGCTAGTGTGAACTGAATCCCATGATAGGTACCGTAGGTGAGGCAACTTCCTGCTGGCTTCCTCACCAAAGTCAGGAAGTTATAAGTCCCAGACCAGCAGGCAGGTAGTGTCTGTTGCTGAGTGCGAGAGGAAGTAAGGGAGGTGCAGGAGAAGGTCAGGGAGGGTGCAAAACAGTCTGAGGGAGAGTCAGGGAGAGTGTGGGGCAGGGAGGAGATCATAAGAAGCATGGTGCAGTCAGGGAAGGTGTGTGAAGGTACAAGGGAGGGGGGGGGTCAGAAAGGGTTCATAGGCATGTGAGGGAATACCAGCTCTAATCTTTATTGTAAGGTTATATTAACAGAATCTTGCAAGATTGAAAGTATTTCCCTCTTTTCTTTTACTCTCTGGAAAAAAAGGGAGGATCCTTCTGAAACATTTCTCATTCCCTTCCTCCTCCTGGGGGGGCGGTGGTGGTGAAATATTTTTTAAACATCAGTTGTCCAGTCTGCAGCTCTTCCGCCTATCTTCCAAGTAATTTCCACATACCATTACAGGTACAGTCTTCCAAGGGACTTTGTACAAAATGATTACCATTTTATATACACATATGCATAGCAGGAATACTGTGCTTATGAATTATATAATCATTTAATTATTTTACAATGTTGTTATAAAGCTAGACTCCCGCTCCTACACCATTCTCTTCCTTGGCTATTCAGTGATGGTCTATTGTGCTATTTCTCTTTTATTGCTTTTTAAATTGTTATTAAATCTATTTGCTGCCCATCTCACAGTTTGACAGTAAAAGTAAAGGTTTCCCTCTGACTCTAGGGCACAGTGCTCATCTCTGTTTTTTGGCCAAGGGAACCAGCGTTGTCTGAATCTCTGTGGTCATGCCAAAAGCACATGGAATGCTGTTTTACCTTTCCATTGAAGTGGTACCTATTAATCTACTTGCATTTGCATGCTTTCAAATTGCTAGGTGGGCAGGAGCTGGGTCAAGTAATGGGAGCTCACCCTGTTGTGCAGAGCTCAGGTCTCGAACGCAGGCTGCCAGCTCTCCAGCTGAAAGGTTCAGCATCTTTAACCACTGAGCCATTGTGCCTCTTGTCTGTCTGTCTCTCTATCTACCTACCTACCTACCTACCTACCTACCTACGGTATCAATGGACCTGAGATAAACTGAAGAGATCCAGGTCTAAAAGTCATTTCCTAGTGGAGGGGTGGGAATTCTACAAACTTCCAAGGCAACTGCAGAAATGGAAGAGAAAATTAAAACACTGTGTTTCTTTTTCCTCTAGAGGTTATTTAAGAATGTAGAGTCCCAATAGTAAGGGCCTTGGGCTAGATCTCTCCCTCCTCATCCCCAATACTGGAACTCTTTCCAGAAAGAGGAGACAAAGCACTTGAAAAAGAAAACAACCTTATATTTCTATAGAAATACAGTCCCTTAAACTGTGTTACACAAACTGTATCTAGATTATGTTGGTGGGCTTGTAATCAAATTGCTACTTCTAATATCCACTTACTTATCTATTTGCATTGGAAATTTTGAGAAAATTGAAAAATGACATTTGTCTTTAATAATTAATACTACTCTAGTTTTACTGCCCATGTAAAATGACAGAATAGAAGAAATTAATTTAGTTCTTGTTACTAGTTGCCAAATATGCTCTATCAACACAGTGGAAGATTAAAGTACAGTACATCTTTCTTTGATCAATGATAATTAAATGTGCTGGAAATACAATCAGTTTAAAAATTAGCAGCAATGCATCTTAAAATAATTTTTTTAATTAAATATTTTATTTATCTTTGTTCTCCATCTTTTGGTTGGATCAAGAGAGAATTTCTAATAAATTATCTCTCTCTTATGCAAATGTATTCTTGTATTGAAATACTAAATATGGATGGGTACCTCAACATTTGACTTCTTAAAATTACTAGTATTTTTACTTACACACTCTAACCATATGAAGATTTTTTTGTTTTGTACTTTATGTAGTTTGTCTTATTTTTTGTTCTTTTAACTTTGGAAGTTTTGTTTATTATTGTCATCAATAATACTGTCATTGTCAGAGCATGCAAACAAACTTTGGAGGGGAAGGAGGCAGATAACAAAATCAGATTGTTGTCTTTTCTGTGATGTGAAGGAATTTAAAATATTAGTATAATAAAGAACACATTTATATGTTAGCAAGTGCTATTATCAATAGAAAAAGGAAGTTTGGATCCTACTTAGAAGAACAGAATGCATAGATACTGGGTCAGCCCATAGTAAGGTCAACTTATGTTATTATCAGATTCTACATTCCTGTTGTAAAGGTCAGGTTATAATTTGTACTGCTTCTATACTGCATTGTAATTCATATTTATAGTTTACACCTGTTTGTTTATTTTATTTCTTAAGTGTCCATCACTCACAGAGATGGGTTCTAGGCGATATACAATATAATCAATAAAACTGACATTAAAATCAGAATTAATTTAAGATTGAAAAGTTTTAAAATTATAAAAATAATATAAACATTTCAAAAAGGTGAAAAATTCCAAGATGGGGAGTTAGCAGTTGTTAATATAAGCAGGGATGTGTGTTTCCCATGGGGCCAGCCAGCCACATGGTTGTGTGGACCTCTATGTCCCACACACAAAGCCACACAGCCAAGTTTTGAGCCCTTTGTAGAAGGCCAAGAAATTGAGGACTTTTCTTATCTCTGAGGGTAGAATATTCCACAATGTAGGGGTACCAGAGAAGGCCCTCCTTCTAGGCCCCACAGTTGAAATTTTTGACTGATGGGGTCTGTTGCATATCTTCTTTGCCTGACTAATGAGCTGATGTGATGGCTGAAGCCAATTCTCTAAGTAGCCTGGCCCTATGCCATGTAGAGCTTTATAGATAATGACCAACATCTGAAATTGGACCTGGAAGTAAACTGGTACCCAGTGCAGTTCACAGAGCAAATGTGTCATATGTGCCCTTCTTTGGGCACCCAATACAACTTGTGTGGTCATATTTTGCACCAGCTTCTGGATACTTTTCAAGAGTAGTCTTATATGGAGCACGTTACAGTAGTCCAGTCGGAAGATAATTAGGACACGAGTGATCACATTTCACTTTCACTTTCACTTTATTTGAATTTCTATGCCACCCTTCTCCTGGGACCCAGGGCGGCTCACAACAATAATACAATAAAAATTAAATTACAATAACAATCAACCATCCCATTCAAAACACATTCATTCAATCCAAAACACATTCATACAGCATACAATCACAATCGGTACACAGTCACTGATGGAGGCACCTTCCTAGGCCCAGGGGCAAAGTATAGTTCATACGCCCCAAGCCTGTCAGCATAAATGAGTCTTCAACAATTTCCGGAAAACTAGGAGGGAGGAAGCAGTGCGAACCTCTGTGGGAAGCTGGTTCCAGAGGGCTGGGGCAGCAATGGAGAAGGCCCTTGCCCTAGGCCCCGTCAAATGGCATTGCCTAATAGACGGGACTCGTAGGAGGCCAACCCTATGTGTCCTAACAGGTCGCTGGGATTCATGAGGCAGAAGACGGTCCCGCAAGTAACCTGGCCCATTGCCATAAAGGGCTTTATAGGTCATAACCAACACTTTGAATTGTGTTTGGAGACCAATTGGTAGCCAGTGCAGCTCACAGAGAGCTGGAGTGATATGAGCATGTCTTGGGAGACCCAAGACAGCTCGCGTGGCTGCATTCTGGACTACCTGCAGTCTCCGGACATTCTTCAAAGGTTGCCCCATGTAGAGAGCATTACAGTAGTCGAATCTCGAGGTGACAAGGGCATGGGTGACTGTGAGGAGTGACTTCCGGTCCAAATAGGGCCGCAACTGGCGCACCAGGCGAACCTGGGCGAATGTCCCCCTCGCCACACCGAAAAATGATGTTCTAGACTTAGCTGTGGATCGAGGAGGACACCCAAGTTGCAAACCCTCTCCGAGGGGGACAAAACTTCTCCCCCAGGGTAATGGATGGACAGTTGGAATTGTTCTTGGGAGGCAGAGCCCATAGCCACTCCGTCTTGTCGGGATTGAGTCTGAGCCTGTTGGCACCCATCCAGACCTCAATAGCCTCCAGGCACTGGTTCATCACTTCCACTGCTTTGCTGTAATGACACGGGGTAGAGATATAAAGCTGAGTATCATCAGCATATTGATGATAACTCACCCCGTGTCGACGGATGATCTCACCCAACGGCTTCATGTAGATGTTAAAAAGCAGAGGTGAGAGAACAGACCCCTGAGGGACTTCACATGGAAGAGACCTCGGAGCCGATCTCTGACCTCCTGCAAACACCGACTGCGACCGGCCAGAGAGGTAGGAGGTGAACCACCGTAAAACGGTGCCCCGCACTCCAAGCCCTTCCAACCGGCGCAGAAGGATACCATGGTCGATGGTATCAAATGCCGCTGAGAGGTCAAGAAGCACCAGGATAGTGGAGTAGCCTCTATCCCGGGCTCACCAGAGATCATCGGTCAGCGCGATCAAAGCAGTTTCTGTGCTGTAACCGGACCTGAACCCAGACGGCTGAGGGCCCAGATAATCAGCTTCATTCAAGGACCGTTGGAGTGCCACCACCTTCTCGACAACCTTCCCTAAAAAGGGAAGGTTGGAGACTGGCTGATAATTATTCAAGACTGCCAGGTCCAGGGAAGGCTTCTTGAGGAGGGGGCACACATGTGCCTCCTTTAAGGGAGCCAGGAAGGACCCCTCCCTCAATGAAGCGTTAGCAACAGCCCGGACCCAGCTCCGTGTTACCTCCCTGCTAGCCGAAACCAGCCAGGAGGGGCACGGGTCCAATAAACAGGTGGCAGAACTCACAGCTCCAATGGCCTTGTCCACATCATCAGGTGTCACCAGGTCAAACTCAACCCATTCAACAGGACTAAGACGGGCCTCTGTCATCTTGACTGACTCATTGTCAGCCGACACTGCATTCCAATTGGAGTCCAAGTCAGCCCGGATCTGAGCGACCTTGTCTGCGAAAAAGATGTTAAATTCTTCGGCATTGCCCTGCAAAGGTTCCTCCCTCTTCCCCGTATCAAGGAGAGAACGAGTCACCTTAAACAGGGCAGCCGGATGGGATTCCACAGACGCGATCAATGCGGAAAGATACTGAGATCTTGCCGTAGTAATCACTTCCAAATAGGTCTTAATATAAGCTCTCAATTTGGTTCGATCAGATTTGGATCTGCTTTCCCTCCATTGCTTCTCTAAACATTTATACTAATTTACACTGCTTTGGTGAAGTATCTGCTATAACCTTATGGGTTTGGGGGTTCTCCTATATTTTGTCAAGAAGCCCAGTGCTCACTGTAGTTGTGCATGCTAACAGAAAATATTTTATTACATCTTAATAGAGAAGGAATGGCAGAAACCGGGGAAGGAATCAGCCTAGAGTCTCTATATAGCTACAAACAGATTAAGTCCATCCTCCTTTGAATTCTGTTGTCTCTTATCTAATGACAAGATAGTGCTAACTGTTAGCTGAATAGATTCTTGTGTATACCCATGATTAGTAATAAATCAGTTTAATTGGAACTTCATATGTGGTCCTGATCTTTTGCACCTGATACATCTGTCTTCATGTGCTTTGGTGAAGTTGGTATTTTAAATAATTATATTACATTCCTTATGGGTATTTTTGACACTCTTCAAGGCATCACAGAATTGCAATGTTAGGTTGTCAACCTAAACAGTCTTACTTGGATATAAAACTCAATGGGGCTCAATTATCAATGGAAGAATATAGGATTGCACTTCAGATAGTTCTAATTTAGCGTTGAATCATTAAACATAGTGATTGCTAAGTGAAAGTTTGACTGTGCTTATAATCGTACTTCACTTTCCTTTGCTTTAAAGAACTGTCAGATTATTAATGCAAACATTGGTTGCAAAGTTACTTTTTCATCACCATTATAACTATGAAAAGTCATTGTTACTTGCTAAACAAGGATTATCTTTATTAATGATGTGGATTATATTAGTGATAGTAGGTATTTTATAATGTTATGCACTTATATCTAAAATAGAGAGTGGGACTATATTTGATTGCAGACAAATCACCTATAATTTATGATTGTGAAACTAAAGATAACCTGAAAAACCATTCTATTTGATTTTGCTCATCTTTAACTGAAAACATGATCACTATTTAGCTCATAAGGAGTAAAAAAAATTACTTATCTATTTATCTATATATGAGAGATTCTACAGATCAATTTAATTGTTTTCTTCCTTTAGAATATGTATGCATTTCCTAGTTATATCTGTCCTAATCTGTTTTCTAGCTGTCAAATATTTTCTTCTCTGTGGCACCACTTTTATCATGAAAATGAAATATAGGGAGCAGTTTTGCTAGGAGCTGAGTTTGCAGCTATTTTGGAAAACTGTTTTCCTCCCTGAGGCCAAGGATTTGTTTTGCTTCTATCTCATAGACATGCAGTTGTAGCTGTCCTACCTAAGATCTGCTTGTTTGCAATTCTTGTTTGTTTTACTCCTTTATGTGTCTGTTTCCATTGGAGAGTTTCTGTGGTTCAGTTTTAAAAAGAGGGGCACGTGTCTCTTTTTGAACCTTTATTTATGGTCTAAGGAGACTGATACTCTGAATTGATTGGTCTGCAGAGATACTGGACAAAGTCTGATGGGATTCTAGATAAATGGAAGGATAGTGCTCAATGGAAGTGGTAGGCAAAGATATTTTAGGCACAAACTGTATTTCTGTCAAGGAAAGCAAGAGGAAAAGCAATCAAATCCATGTTCAGGCTCCAATAAGGCAATCTGCCAAGCAAAGCAGTGGTGTAGTCCTGATAAGGCAGTCAAAAAAATGAGGGAGCATTCTGGCAGCAATGACTTCAAAAAATGCTGATGAGGTACTAGGTGTGTGTTTTTTTTTAAAATGATCAGTCTGTTCAGCTGAAGAAAATACTAAACAGATTTGCTCCTCACCACAAACTTGTTTCAATATTATTTACCTTACATTCCAATTAATTATTCTACAAATGCCCGTGATGTTTTGTGAAGAGTGAATATTTACGTGAATGACCTTCAAAGCCAAGATCAATTGCTGCTGTTCCTACTGTATTGATTTGTTAATGTAGCATACAGAGACCTGCACTAATTTACTGAATCTGTCTCTGACCCCTCAACATTTTTACTTGGCCCTAACTCCCACAAGTCTTTATACAAATAAGAGATTTCTTTATTAAAGCAGCCATTATTGTTGTAGAAGTAGCAGCATGTTGTTCTTACAGGGTATCTCAGCTCCTACATTCCTGGAAAGAACACTAGATATGAGTCAAATATAGAAACTATATTCCAGGAATACATAACTTTAGTGAGCAGACCAGAGACTTCCAATTTGCTTTTTATTTATTTGTTTATGGGGTGGAGGAGAAGAAAAGAATCCTTCCGTAATTAGGGTGAGATACTTGGTTATTGGTCAACAATTAAATAATATTCCTACTTACTTAGAAATAGCACATATTGATTGAGTATCAATGCTACATAACTACAGATTTGCAGCCCAGGGATACCAAAAGTGTCCAGATAATTTTAAGGGTAAGACCAATTCTCTCAAGCTTTGGATTAGTTTGAAGACCAAAAGGCCTGTGTACTGTATAGGTATCAAAGGCAACCCAGAGACCATAATCATAACAGAATAGAAAATAAATGAATTCCCAGATATTCCAAGCAGCATGCCATTGCTGAAAATTTGGGGAGTTGAAGTGCATACATCCAAAATGCACCCAAATTAGAGAAGCACAAAAGAGCTACAAAACAATGCATTTCTTGTAGCTATATGAATGAAGTCTTGTAGTTAATCATGCATATTATATAAGCTGAGCATTACAGTAGGAATTCATATAGCAGTTGGCAAAAAAAATGTCCTAGTCACAAAAGTGTTACCCCACCTTGGGTAGTTCCAATTAGTACCGTAAGCGGGAGGGGCAGATATGGTGGGAGCAGGGGGCCGTATCATAATAGGGGAGCGCGTACCCACTGTTTACGAGTAGTCATGCGCTCCGACCCCCAAGGCTCTACCTGTTCTCGGGGTTATTCAGAACCACAGGGCCCTGGCTGTAGGCTGATGTTGTGCAATGCCAGGTCTGTGGTAAACAAGGCCCCCCTCATCCAAGATTTAATTTCAGAGGGGGGAGCAGACCTGGCAGGTATTACGGAGACCTGGTTAGGACCGGAGGGCGGTGTCCCTCTGGTGGAAATGTGCCCACTGGGTTTCCTTGCATTCCATCGGCCGAAAGCACGGGGCAGGGGTGGGGGAGTGGCGGTCGTGATTAGGGAAGATTACAGGCCGAGGGAGGTCACTGTTCCTCAGACGGCAGGCTGTGAATCTCTCCTGGTGAAGTGGGACCTTGGGGGTCCGAGGGCAGTGTTGATTACGTACCTGGCTCCCTGCCACGTGTCAACTGCCCTGCTTGAGCTCCTGGACGTTGTCGCCGCAGTGGCGGTTGAGGTTCCCAGGCTAATAGTCATGGGTGACTTCAACCTGCCATCTGTGGGCGGGACGTCCGGGGGAGCTCGAGATTTCATGGCTTCCATGGCAGCCATGGACCTGACCCAGGTAATTCAAGGCCCCACACATACAGGGGGGAACATGCTTGACCTGGTTTTTGTCTCTGGACAGTGGCTGAGTGGTCAGAATATAGGGGATATAGTTATTGAGCCCCTGTCATGGTCTGACCACTCTCTCCTTCGCTTGGACTTTCTGACCGCTGCACCCCACCGCAGGGAGGCGGAACCAGTGAGATGGTACCGCCCCAGGCAGCTGATGGAACCTGAGTGGTTCCAGATGGAGCTTGGGCCAATTCCTGAGGTTCGGATACACGACTCGGTCGAAGAGTTGGCGGCAGCCTGGAATAGGGCTGCGGCTGGTACTCTAGATCGGGTCGTGCCTTTGCGGCCTCTGATTCGACGTACGTCTCGATCGGCCCCTTGGTTCACTGAGGGGCTGAGAGAGATGAAACGCCGGAAAAGATGCCTAGAGAGCAGTTGGAGATTGAGTCGTGCCGAATCTGACCGAACACTAGTAAGAGACCATATTAGGTCCTACCTAGCGGCAATAAAAGCAGAGAAGTGTTCTTACCTCACTGCTCTTATCGCGTCATCAGATAACTGCCCAGCCTCCTTGTTTAGGGTGACCCGCTCCCTCCTTCATCAGGAGGTGAGAGGAGACCCCTTAGAGGGTAGAGCTGAGGATTTTGGAAAATATCTGCATGATAAAATCGCTCAGATACGGGAAGGCTTTGATTTCAACTGGGTATGTCCGGTGGGAGAGACGGAGTCTGGTCTTGAGACTGCTATCTGGGCTGAGTTTGACCCCGTGACTCCCGAGGACGTGGACAGGTTGCTCGGGGGACTTAGGGCGACCACTTGTTTATTGGACCCGTGCCCCTCCTGGCTGGTGTTGGCATCTCGGGAGGTGGTACGAGGCTGGTTCCAGGCAATTATTAATGCTTCTTTAAGTGAGGGTGTCTTCCCTGCTGCCTTGAAAGAGGCGGTAGTGAGGCCCCTCCTTAAGAAGCCTACCCTGGATACAGCTGTTTTATCAAATTATCATCCTGTCTCCAACCTTTGCTTTCTTGCAAAGGTTGTCGAGAGTGTGGTTGCCCGACAGTTCCCACGACACCTGGAGGAATCGGTATACTTGGATCCATGCCAGTCGGGCTTCAGGCCTGGTTACAGCACGGAAACAGCATTGGTCGCGTTGGTGGATGACCTCTGGCGGGCCCGGGACAGAGGTTGTTCCTCTGCTCTGGTGCTATTGGACCTCTCGGCGGCTTTTGATACCATTGATCATGGTATCATACTGCAACGGTTGGAGGGGCTAGGTATGGGGGGCACTGTTTTGCGGTGGTTCTCCTCCTTCCTCTCCGGCCGGATGCAGTCTGTGTTGACAGGGGGCCAGAGGTCGACCTCGAGACCCCTCGTATGTGGGGTACCTCAGGGATCGGTCCTCTCGCCCCTACTGTTCAACATTTATGTAAAACCGCTGGGTGAGATCATCCGTGGTTTTGGTGTGGAGTACCATCTGTATGCTGATGATACTCAGCTGTACATTTCCACGCCGAACCACCCCAATGATGCTCTTGCCGTGCTGACCCAGTGCCTGGAGGCCATGTGGGTTTGGATGGGGAAGAACGGACTCAAGCTCAACCCTTCCAAGACCGAGTGGCTGTGGCTACCGTCGTCCTGGTTTAGTCAATTGACTCCTTCATTGTCCATTGGGGGCAAAACAGTGGCCCCCATGGAAAGGGTTTGCAATTTGGGAGTCCTCCTGGATTCACGGCTGTCTTTAGAGGACCATTTGACGGCCGTGGCCGGGAGGATGTTCTATCAGGTTCGCCTGGTGCGCCAGTTGCGTCCCTTCCTAGACCGGGACTCGCTATGCACAGTTACTCATGCCTTCGTCACTTCCAGGCTGGACTACTGTAATGCTCTCTACATGGGGCTCCCCTTGAGGTGCACCCGGAGGCTTCAGCTGGCCCAGAATGCGGCCACGTGGGTAGTGACCGGAGCGCCATGGCGCTCCCATGTAACATCGCTCCTGCGTGAGCTGCACTGGTTGCCGGTGGCCTTCCGGGTGAGTTTCAAGGTGTTAGTGACCATCTTTAAAACGCTCCATGGCATCGGACCCGGATATCTACAGGACCGCCTTCTGCCAGCAAATACCTCCCGCCGTCCGGTACGCTCCCACAGAGAGGGTCTCCTCAGGGTGCCGTCGGCCAAACAATGTCGGCTGGTGACCCCCAGGGGGAGGGCCTTCTCTGTGGGAGCTCCAACGTTTTGGAACGAGCTCCCCCCCGAACTCCGTACGATGACGGAATTGCGTTCCTTCCGCCGAGAGTTAAAAACATATTTATTCCGACAAGCCGGCCTGGGATAATGGCTCCAGCTCCAACAATGGCCATAATTGTTTTTTAGGGGATTGCGTTTTTAGATTATGTATTGGGTTTTTAAATATTGGGCCAAATTATTTAATTTATTTTTAATAATTTTAATTTTTGTATGTTGTCGTTTTAATTGGGCTGTACACCGCCCCGAGTCCTTCGGGAGGGGGGCGATATAAAAATCTTAAAATAAATAAATAAATAAAAAATAATCTCTAATTATTGTAATACATTCATTTAAGTCCAGATTATTTTTTGTTATTGTTGTTAATATTTTTGTTATGTTCAAACAGGATAGCTCCTATTTGTCAAAATTGATAGACTACAGCTAAATCCCACATTAGTAGAATGAATTCAGCCCCTGCACCATGAAAGGAAATTATGTTTCAATGATCTTGTGAAAGGTAACATTACCAGTGAAGAATAGCAAAAGATAGGAGGATAAATGTTTTCCCTTCATGCATTTTTGGCTTGGCAATTCAGAAGATCTTTGCTGTAGGCAGTCTGGAAAGGATGTCAAAAGGCTGGTTCTATTTCCTTTGAGATAAGTGTGAACTACTTTAGACAGCCCAAACTAGAACAACAGCTTGAAAAGGAAATGAACAAATGTTCACTTAATCCACTCCAGAGAACTCTGAATATAAATGAATGTGACACACTTTCGAATGTTAATTGGCAGGAGAGTTGCAAGTTCATTTCTTTAGAATGCCAGGTTAAATTAATAGGAGTAACTGCCATCCATCTCTATGAGCCTGCCAGAGATAAGAAAGGAATGCTGAGGTCATAAAGGTGAAAGCTTCCAAATGTCAGCTTCAGGGTGGCCTGTTCCTTTGGCCCAAGAGGGCTAAGTGTGCAGTTCTGTGATCATTTTACCACCTGTAATGTTTTGCTTTAATACAAAGCAGCCCAGGAGAATTCCAGGTTGAGCAAAGCAGCTCTTTAACACCTTCTTCACCAGCTGCCTGATTATTAGCAGTCATTTTTCACATGCTTTCTTCCCAGCTGAGGATATTTTCCTCTTAATTTAGGTGGAGACATTTCTCTTCAGACATCTTCCTTCTTTCCAAGCAGCTGTTGCCTCACTGGACCACCAGTCAGCCTGAAAGGAGCCATGTGTTTTTGAAGTGGCTCATTTCAGGCTGACTGATGCTGACATGATTTTTTTATTTACTTAAAATGTGGGAACATCCATTTACTTACATTCACATGTCTCTTGCCTTGCCTCTCTTTTAAATAAGTCAAAGGCCTTTATTTTGCATTTAGAGAGATCCTATGAAACAGAGAAGGCCAACAGCAACAATTAGCCCCTCATGACTACTTTCATAATGAACATGGATTTCAGGGATAGTATGATGATGTGTAGTTTCTTCAGTAAACCATGGTTAAACCAACCATGACTTAACACAATATGTAAAACCAAATCTATTAATTCCAGAGATCATTATTTTAGTTCAAAGCAGTTCATCCTTGGCACCCAAATCATATGCAGCTCCTCATGATCAGGTTTGTAACAAGGGTGTCTGCAGCTTGCTGAGATTTTATTGAAACGATGAAATATTCAGTGACAGCATAATGCAAGCTCTGGCTTCATCTATTTGCATGCAGGGGTACAATTTGCATTAATATATAGTGACCCACATTTTGTCATTTGCCTTTACCACTCTCACCTCCCAAAATCATTAAGTTTCAGTTATACTCCAGCTTTCTACTCTAGCATGGGCTCAAATCATTTAAGAAAAATGTCAAATTTTTTTTTAATTTAATAGTTAAAGATATGGTTTAAGCATAATACTAAAATTAATTAGCAATTATACTAGGGTAAAAGATGCTATTGTCTAGATTCTGGATTTTCATATGCATGTCAGTGAGGCTAAATGCAGTTCCTGGAGGATAGCATTCCATGGTTTAGGACAGGAGTCGGCAAGCTGAAACACTGAAAGAGCCACTTGGACCCGTTTCCCTCACAAAAGAAAAAACTGGGAGCCGCATAATGTGTGCGTGCATGCGCACGGAACAGGGGGATTGATTAAAGAGTGGAGCCTAAGGTGAGACATGCACCGGCTCTGCCCCCGTCCAGCTCCATCCTGGCTTCTCCTCCCCTCGGAAAAGACTGCTCTCCCCCCACCCCAAGCTCTCCCTCTCTGGGACTTTCTTTTTTCCACCTTTTGGCACAAAGGTTCCCAGGGAGCGAAGGAGGAGGCCGACGGGGAGAAAGAGCTGCTGTGGCAAATCTTCCGAAGTGGCAGCAGATAGCCGCTCGGGCTCGCCTATCTCAGCCTGTTGCAGGAGGCTGGAGTTGAGACTTCTGGCTTGCTCTGGGAAGGGTGCTCGGAAAAGAGAGGATGAGAAGCGGAAAGTGGGAGAAAGGATGTCTTCCAGCTCTCTGGGGTTCTTTCGCTGGGAAGGCGAGGAAGCAGCAGTTCTGCAGCCTCTCCTTCAAGCTTTGCCAAGTGACTCTGGGAGCAAAGGGAGGTCCGGGTCCCCGGAATGTCAACTTTGCAAAAGAGGGAGGCGGTGGTGGGATTAAAATAAAATGGGGGAGGAGGTTGAGGAAACCCAGCAGACACCTCTATCAGAGGACGAGCAAGAAAGGCAAGATCGGGGAGAGGAAGAAAGCTTTCAGGGCTTGCCCAGCAGGGAGGTGCTCCCCGCTCTCAGAAATCGCTGTGGCAGGCAGGGACCATGAGGAGCAACCAGGATTGGAAGAGCAGAAATCAACACTGCCAAAGAGGAGGAAGGAAAGGAAAAGTGGGGGTCTTTAAATAGACACACCCACTTTCCCCCTTTTTTTCCAGACATTCAAATGTGTATGCGTGTCAGGTTTGGAAGCCTCCATTTAAGTCTGTGTGTGTGCACAGACATAGGCTGACTCCTCCTCATCTCCTGCCCTTGCTGCATCTCCTATGGAGACGCATTTGCATCTCTGTGTCTCTCTCTGCCACTCAAAGCCATCCGTTAGCTCAATCCTTGAAGTGGTTTCAATCAGCCATTGCCAAGCATCCCCATGGAGGTCAATGGACAGTCTGGTAGCGTACGGCCTGGACTGTTGGCGTTGCCATGGGACTACCCCTAGCTAATGCGGTGTGCTCCTGGTGACCCTCGAACCATGCTGGCTTCCTCGCGCGGATCTCCCCCCGCATGACCTATCAAACGAAGCGGGAATGGCTGCAGCCGGAACATGCTTACAGTGGCCAGAGTACTTTTACCTGACCCGGGCAGGCCACGGAGCAAATAGAGGCTTTTGTTGAAGCAGTGAGTGGGGAGCCTGCCTGGGACACGGCGGGGCTGCTGGAGGCTGAGGCCCCTGAAGGCGTGGACCAGACTATCTTCTATAGCGGCAGGATGGTGACTGTGGGAGCAACAGCCTGCTGATCTCCGCCGCCAGCGGTGGTGGTGGAGCCATCTGGTGCAGTTCATCCACGTGACTGAGATAGGCAGCGGCCCCAACTTTGCTCTGGGGAAATGAGAGCGGAATGGGGCTGCCTGTCTCAGTCACGCAGATGAACAGCTATGTAAACAGCACCAGATGGCTCCGCCGCCGGAGATGAGCAGGCTGTTGCTCCCGCGGTTGCCATCCCACTGCTATGGAAGATAGCCTGGTCCATGCCTTCAGGGGCCTAAGCCTCCAGCAGCCCTGCCGTGCCCGAGGCAGGCCCCCTGCTCGCCACTTCAGCAAAAGCCTCTATTTGCTCTGCAGCCTGCCTGGGTCAGGCAAAAGTACTCTGGCCAGGTAAGCATGTCCCGGCTGCAGCCATTCCCACTTCCTTTGATGGGTTGCATGGGGGGGGAGATCCACAGGAGGAAGCCAGAGTGGTTCAAGGATTGCCAGGAGCACACTGCATTAGATGGCACCACAGGGGGTGGTCCTACGGCAACGCCAACAGTCTGGGCTGTGCGCCACCGGCATCTCCGGTCCCGAGCCACGGGAAATATCCAGGGCCAAGTTGTCTGCTGCAAGGACACTCCGCCCACGGCAGTGCTGCAAAACCGCCTTCTATGCTGCTGGCATCCCTGGGCTGGAGCAGTGAAAGCTGGTCCAGCTGGTTGTCGGGGTGCGGAACTGGGCCATGCTCACGGCAACACTGGAGCCTCCCACGCTGAATGGTAGATCTTCTGTGCTGCTCCGCTCGGACCACCGGCTTCTGGCTACGGGGCTGCCTCCCTCCGGAGCTGTCTTTCCCCCCTCTCGTCTATGTCGAGCCCACGTCTATGGACGGCGTCCCTTGAACCAATCAATTCAAACTTTGGGAGTCTTTTTTTGTGAGAAGTTTGAATTGATTGCTTCAACTTTTTTAGTCCCACTTTTTTGGGGGGGGCATTGCACATGGCTGGGAGCTGCAGGAGACAGCTTAAAGAGTCGGTTTAGGAATATGCAGAAGAAGTCCCTTTTCATGTGACAAAAAGGAGGGCATATTCAAAAGGATCTCTATAGATGGTAATGACTGGACAGATAGATGAGGGCAATTCGGAAATAAACCTTCATTTCATTATCAATGACAGACACTCACAGATACAGAACTTTTATTATACACATTAGAAAATTACAACATTACATTACTTTTCGACATAATTGCCATTCGAATTGAGGCATTTGTAATAACATCTTACAAGGTTTGAAATTCCTTCTGCAAAAAAATCTCCCGCCTGGGAATGAAGGCACCCTGTAACAGCATTATGAAGTGCATTGTCATTGTTAAAGTGGTGCGATGCAAGTCACTGTTTCATGTGCCTGAAGAGGTAGTAATCACTTGTGCCAAATCTGTGCTGTGGGGTGTGTGTGTATGATCAAAAACATCCCAACAGAACTGTTTCAAAAGTTCTTGGGTGCATCTAGTGATGAGCAGGCGAGCATTATCGTGAACCAACACCACACCAGAAGTCGTCATGTCCCGATGCTTGTTATGGATGGCTTGTCTGAGTTTTTGTAATGTTTCACAGTAGACTTCTGAATTGATGGTTGAACCACGCTCCATGAACTTCACTAGCAATACTTGTTTGACATCCTAGAATATTGTTGCCATAACCTTTCTGGCAGACAATGTTTGCAGAGGTTTTTGGGGTTTCTTTGGTGAGTGTGTATGACACTACACCATTGACTGCTGTTTGCTTTCAGGGTTCACATACGACACCCAGGTCTCATTGCCGGTCACAATTCTGTTAAGAAATTGTTCTCCTTCCTCGGCATAGCATGTGAGAAAGTCCAAAGCAGAACCCATTTAGTGTGTTTTGTAATCCTCAGAAAGGAGTTTTGGTACCTAACAAGCACAGAACTTGCGGTATCCCAAATTTTCTGTCACTACCTTGTACAACACAGTTTGAGAAATTTGGGGAAAGTGTAAAGAAAGTTCAGATACCGTGAACCGATGGACTTCACAGACCTTTTTGTCAATTTCCTGCATGAGTTCATCACTGATTACTGATGGGTAGCCACTTCTTGCCTCATCATGTACATTGGTTCATCCATCTTTAAACATGCAACACCATTGCTGTATGACACCTTCACTCATCACATTTGGTCTGTAAACATTACATAGTTCACAATGAACTGTAGCTGCCGAAGGTTTTTTCGCACACAGGAATCATATTACTGCATGCACTTCACATTTGGAGGGATTTTCTATGGCAGGGTTCATTTTAAATTGATCTAGCAGACGAGTCAACTGCAACACAATCTTCTCCTTCCATTCCTTACTGTCTACTGAATTACTGCGTATGGCGCCATAGGACGGGCATCATTATCCCCGCCTATTTCTCGCATATGCTCAAACGGAGGTTTATTTCTGAATTGCCCTCATATAAGAGGAACTTATGCTTAAGAGCTCTAATATTTAGTATGGGTTATAGCATGTATTTCTATCAATAACTTGGACATTAGTCCAGCATCTCTTTAGTGATAAAAAGAGAGATCCCAGATTACTCGATCACATGAATAAATAATCACAAAATGACCTTGGATATTGTTTCTAATAAAAGTAGAGATGGAGTAATTATTTGAGAAATACTAATGGATTCTGAATTGCTCTTTAGCTGTGCTGCTACTAAATATTATTTTAATCCAATGATTTTATGCCAATCCATAAAACACCAGTAAGACTTTTTGCTGTCCCCAGGACTGAAATGACAATGCTTTATGGTTTTGTTTATGGATAAGAGATGGGATATGGGAAGAAGAGATCATCTGTATTTTAAAAGGTGATAGGTTACTAACATTGTTTATACTTCATCACAAGAAGGTGGGAAGATTTCTTTATATACTTCTTTTCTTTTTTCTTTCTTCTTTTCTTCCTTTATTTTTTATTTTTTATTCATTTATTTTTTTCAATTTGTACTCATTTTTACTGTTGTAATTATAATTAGAAAATATTAAGATTTTAAACAAATATCTTAAAAGTGATGGGCAACTCTTGCTAAGCCAGATAGTTTGGACTCTGACAATAGCTTTGTCACTAAAATGTCTCTTTGTCCCTTTTGTTTAGTCAGTATGTATTTACCTCTCTCCCTGGTCACTGAATGTATGAGAAAAGAGTGGGAAGACTGAGAGTCATAGCTAGCTATGTGCTGTCTTACTTCTCCCCCACCACTTTTCCAGCACATCTTATTTTAGATAATGATCTAAATATTATTTTTTATGAATATTGTTTTCTTCCTTTCCTTAAAGTGTAAATACCTTATGCTGAGGTAAGGATCAAATTTCCAACTCTTCAGGTTATTGTATGATGCAGATTTTTATTAATTTTGCACATTTTTAATGGGGCAATGATAAATGATTACAGGAGAGGATTTACATTTTGTGTTGGTTGTAATTTATCTGCCATATTATATTGGCATTTCTAGAACCAATAGAGGATTTTACAACTGACTTATTCCCATATAACAAGTACTTCCCTTTGACTTTTCCATCTATAATTTATAATAGTTACAGCACAGCACTCCCCTGAATTAAAGTCAAACGCTTGCCTTACTCAGGACAGATGGCAGGTGATCACTTGATCCCAGGACATTGCAGCCATCATAAATATGAACCAGTTACCAAGCATCCAAATTTTGATCACATGATCACGGGGACAAGGCACTTCTTTCAGTGTGGCTGTAACTTTGAACAGTCACCAAACAAACTGTTGTAAGTCAAGGATTAAAGTTAAGTGGAAATTATCAGTAAAGTGGCAAACTTTCTATGAGCCTTGTGTATTTGCAAAGGTATGTTGTCTGAAACACAACTATAGGAAAATAAGAAATGGAGAAGCTAGCCTTTCCATTTCAGAGGAGGTTTTAAACATTGCAAGCCAGCCAGAAACATGCTTTATGCTTCATTACATTAGATATTTTAATAGTTAAATGAGGCAAATTATGCAGCAACAACTCTGTTCATTCATTTTGTCAGAAGTACACTCCCCCTCCCCCTCCCTGTTACACTCCCCCTCCCCCTCCCTGTTTTTAGCTAATGGACGGTCAGAGTTTTGACTGACATTCATGATGCCTGTAGAAACAGCTTCTAGTTAATTTTTCACTCCAGGGAAGACTTTTTTTTTCCAACTTTGCCTGATATGAAGTTATTATGCTATCTCATAAAAATATTTCATTTCAGAAATCCCAAAGCTGCTTTTTCATGAGGCAACTGGACTTTCTTGTTTTTCTTTGAAAACGTTTCACTTTTCATCCAAGAAACTTCTTCAGCTCTGCCTGGATGGGGGGAATGGAAGAATTAATACTTATTGCAGACAGCTGGTCATTTGCATTTTTTAGAGAGTTGTTGAGGCTATCTGGAGGTTTATCTGCATTGTCAGAGTCACCTGAGTAATGCAAATGTATGCGGAGTCTTCTTGGAACGGCTGAAAGGACTGTGTTATAGACTGGAGATAGATGATGTCATATTCCTTCCCTTCTGTTGAGAGAGGGCTGTTCAATTCTGACATAGATGGCCTCTTTGATCCCTCTTTCAAACCAGCAGTTCTCTCTGTCTAAAATGTGGACTTTGCTGTCTTTGAAAGAGGAGCTTTGTCTTTTAAATGCATATGGACTGCTGAATCTGGTCCTGATGGGTTTGTTCTCCTATGTTGTGCCATTCATATATGAAGTGGTTGTTTTGTTTCCCCAATGTACAGATCTGCACATGGCTCATTGCATTGTACTGAGTATACCATATTGCTCAGTTTGTGTCTGGGTGTTTTATCCTTGGCGTGGACAAACTTCTGCCTTATTATATTCTTGGGTTTGAAGTGTGTATGTATGTTGTGTTGGCTGAAGGTCTTCCTGAGTTTTTCCGATATTTCTGCAATGTATAGAATGACAACATTGTTTTGTTTATCATTTTCTTCTTTGTCTGTTATGGAGGAGCTCCTGCTGGGTCTTTTTTGGGATTCAATGAAGGCCCACTTGGGATAGCCACACATTCTGACAGCTTTCATTTCATTTCATTTTAGAAATTTTAGTATAATTATAATTGGGCTGTGGTGTATATAGTTCCCATCTTAGTTAAAAAGCTGAAGAGTATACTGATATTTTTAATTGTTTAATCAATTAATTAATAGTGAAATAAATTCAATAAATAAATAAATAAATGATATTGATTGCTGTGTGTTTATATAGTATTAGGCTGATAGTTTTAACTTCTTTTTCTTCCTAGATGAGGCCTCTCCACTTTTGTATTATCTGACCTAGGACAATGCGGCATGCAGTTGCTAGTAATTACTTTTTCTCATGTTGTGTTCTAATAGAATTTTACCTGAATCTGTGGTTTGTTATGTGTAGAGCATAGCCTGGGGTTGGTTGCACTGTGAGCCCAAAAGCTATTACCAAATTGATGGTAGACCAGGGAAAATGTTGATGGTGAACCATGGAAAATATTTGTTTACATAACCACTTTCCTTCTTATGTATTAGTGGTCAAGATGGCTTACATTTATTAGAAAAAAATGGGTAAAATAGAATTGTAAGTAAGCATAAAGTAAGTATGCAACAAGAAATAAACCTAATTTTATGGAAAACTACATTTAATTTCCACTATATTTACCCAAAGATTTTCCTTGCATTTAATAAAGAAGAAATTAGGATTAAAGAGTTGTTACACTGTGTGTCAAAAGTATTTGCTTAGAAATCCAAATGAATGCATATTATCATACCATAGACAATATATGGCTTAAAATGAGCAAAGGAATATATTACTTTTAACAATACTTTATTGTGGCTAATGACCAGAGTTGACTACAACATCAACACAACTAAACCTTTTTTGAAAAGGGAGAGATTAGACAAAACTAGGCTACACCACTATCTTACAGTGAATAGCAGTGGTGATTGAGCACGATCCACTTACTTTCCAAAAAGTCATCTCTGAGGTGTCTCTGAAGGGAGATAATATAAAATTGCTATCTGTTTTACAGAGTCTGGTAGAGGTAAAAGAGGTGCAGTTCAGTCTTTATGCCAATGTAATAATAGGCACAACAACAATGAACGTGCAATATTGATCCAATTGCTTCCAGGACACATCAGCTTAAGTGTTCTTATTCAGATATGTCATTGAACCTCCCTTTTAAAAGAGGGGAATGTACTAGATCAAATCTGGCAAATATAAAAGCGAGGGCACAGAATATTGGTGAGATAACTGAATACTGTGAATTGTCTCCTTAACATGCCTAAACGATAGATGTGCTGGGCTAGTATGTAACTTTGACCAGAGCATATAGCTAGCTTAGAAAACTGTTCTACCTCAGGCACCCAGCAAATTGCTCAGACAGGACGAGAAAAGATCGTCCAGACCATCTGCTTGTCAACAATGGTCAAGGAGACAGAGAAACCACCCTGTAACCATTTCCTAGAACCAGCCTGCTTCAAACGCTCCTCCAAACAGAGATCCCACATATTGGGCATAGCAGTGATCATCCTGTTCACATGTCTTAGCATCCAAGAAACCAACTTTGTTGGGGCCTGCAAGGACTTATAGACTGACGAAGGCATTCACCCAGACTCAGCAATTCACAAGTACCTAAAGGCCCAAAACTGTGTATGGACATTCAATCCTCCCCATGTATCCCACATGGGAGGAGTGTGGGAGCGCATGATTGGCATAGCCCGCAAAATCCTGGTCTCTATTTTGACAAGGGTAGCCACAGTGATGCATGAGGTCCTCACTACCCTCATGGCAGAAGTAGCAGCCATCATCAATGCTCGACCTTTGGTTCCAGTTTCTTCTAATCCTGAAAATCCAACTATTCTCACCCCAGCTGCCTTGCTAACCCAGAAGACAGGCAACTGGCCAGCACCATTAGGGAACTTTGTTCCCAAAAACATGTATAAACAACAATGGAGATAAGTTCAACTGCTGGCCAACACCTTCTGGAAGCAAGAATACTTGTCTACCCTTCAGGATCACTGCAAATGGAAGAAGGAGACTTTGTCTCGCTGAGAGACAAGGACACACATCAGAACTCTTGGCCCATGGGACTTGTGCACCCAGTCCTACCCAGTTCTGATGGACTAGTTTGCCAAGTTGAAGTCCAGATCGCAAAGCCACAAGAATCAGGTTGTGACTCAAAGACTCTCGTGAAGAGGCTTTACACCAGACCGATCACCAACTTGGTACTGCTGGTGAGGAAGACCAAACTTGAAGATTGATCCTCGAACTATGCATATTGTGTCTACTTCATAATTGCATTGTTTGATGTTATACCTTTGTTTATCTCAGTTATAGTTATGCATGTTTTGTATTTACCTCATGATTGCATTGTTTGATGTTATACCTTTGTTTATCTCAGTTATAGTTATGCATGTTTTGATATTATGTTTTTGTTTATTCTAGTTAATGGTTAGTTAATAGTGGAAATTGTATATTTCCAAGTGGGGAGTGTGCTGGACCAGTATGTAACTCTGGCCAGAGCATATAGCTAGCTTAGAAAATTGTGTGTAGAGCAAGTAGCATTTTAAGAATTAAAAAGCTGTCTCTTAAGAGATGGACTTCTGGGAAATGTAGTTTAGTTATTACATGGTTATATCTGTGTTCTAATTGGCCACTGGGAGGGTCTTGTGTCTTTATTGCCGGACATCCTGTTACATGCCATTTTATTATCCTTCCATGGATCCTAGCCTCGTGGCTAGGCTAGGAGTTCCATAGCAACATGTAACATTTACGTAGAATGGGGAAATCCATTATTCCTTTACCTACGAGATGGGTCCAGATTACAACCTACATTCTGGAAGAACTTCTGCAATAACTGTGAGTTAATGTTTTGAGGATACCTGGAATAAAAATAATTTCATATGACCTTATCCGTTGAGTTTATTCTGTCTGTTTCAAGTGGAATCCAGAAACCTTTTCTGCATGGGACAGAAAAATAGATTTCTGGAGCACAGCTCTAGTTCTTTTGTAAGTCTTAAATTGAGAATCTGCAATGTTTTCTGGAAATCTGTTCATACTCACATATACACCTGGAAATGAATGGATTTCCAGAAAACATTGCAGGCTACAGGAATCATTTGCACTTCAGTTTGAGATGCAGACACAGACTCATCCCCCAACGACCTGTGTCTTCAACAGTGAAGGAACACAGGGCAGAAAATATCCTGCAGCCAAGAAGCTCCACACACTATTGCACTACTCATGTGACCCTGAAGACAAAGGTAAACTTCCAATTGGCCTCAACGACTCTCTAAAATAATGCAAATGCCCATCTATCTGCAAAGAATATAAATTCTTCCATTCCCCACCATCCAGTCAGAGCTGAAGAAGCTGCTTGGACAAGAAGCAAAATGTCTTCAAAGAAAAACAAGAAAGTCCAGTTGCCTCCTGAAAAAATACCTTTGGGAGAACCATGACCTGGATGACTGAGAACCTCCACAGTCACATTTGGACCTTTTATGAAGTCAGACCTGTTTCTAGTCTTCATGAAGATTTAGAACCCTATTTAGATATCTATATTGCTGCACAATGAAGATACCCCCTCATTGTAGCAGGGCAAGTGGGGGCTTAACAATCATGAACCTGGAACACTTTGATTTTGGTTCTTCCAGGAGGTTGGATTTGATACTTTAAAAGGCTCCTTCCAACTCTGTGAAAATGAATGAATTTGAACATTAAATTTCTATATCTATAATTAATTATTTATTAAATTCAGGAGATCTGTAATAATAATAATAATAATAATAATAATAATAATAATAATAATAATAATAATAATAATAATAATAAAGTTGGAAGGGACCTTGGAGGTCATCAAGTCCAACCCTCTGCTCAGGCAGGTAACCCTACACCATTTCGGACAAATGGCTGTCCAGTTTCTTCTTAAAAACTTCCAGTGTTGGAGCATTCACCGCTTCTGGTGAATTGTATGTTTGGTCATACAAAGAACTGTATGTTGCTCCAGTTGCAGCCTTAAGTATTAATACAGGAATAAAGCATATGGAAATTGCTGCAATATTAGCTATGCTCATTGTAGTTGTTGCTGGGAACAATAGTTTGCCATTCCCTGGAAGTCTGTAAGTTCTCATTGGCAGTAGAGATAAGCATAAGCTGTAATGTTGTGAGAATATGGCAGTTGTATACTTATTCTGATTCCAGTTTTAATGAAGAGTGGAGTTATACATCTGAGAGTAATCTTCCAGTATTTTAGGAGAAAATTGATTATAAGCAATTTCATTTGCTTGATGCTTTTGGGATTTGTTTTTTTTTAGCTTATTTTCACATGGTTTGCACTAACAATGATTAAAAATAGTACTATAGCAGATGAATTCACTTAGCAGGACTTTCTATATTTATTGATTTGTTTTTTCCTCTGTTGGGTTAACATATTCAAATTTAAATATGAAAGCAATATTTTTGATCATGCTGTTATGTAGAAATGAACAGATCCAAATGCATAGTTTTTCAGAAAATATCTTTAGCTATCCTAATAAAACAGATTCATGCCCAATTGTATTGGTGGTCCTCATTCTGTACATTAAATACCTGCTAGACAGGTTCTTTCATAAAGAGATAAAGACTATGTTTTCTCCTCAACTGAGCTCAAAGTCTAATCTCTAATCTCTAAAAAGTCAAACCACAATGCCACCAAAGATGCAATTACAATCAGAACAGCTTCTTTGCATTCACAACTGAAACAGCTGGACAACTTTACAGAACACTGCGGTTTTATTTATGCCTAAATGTGTTTACTTTGTTTTGTCACCCAAAGATTTGGAAGGGGTCATTTAAGTGAGGGGTCTGTGGACCAATACCGAGCCATGGCATGGCAACAAGTGGTCTGCACAAACAAGGAAAGCCCCATCCATGGGATTCAGACAGTACACAAAACCACACACCCTCTTGTCTGCGGAAAAACCTCTCTCCATGGAACCAGTCCCTGGTGCCCAAAAGGTTGGGGACCTTTGATTTAAGTCATTGAATTCTAACCTCCATTCAGTACAAAAATCCAAATTAAAGCATTGTTATTAGATTGATTTCCATCTTTGGCCACATCCAATGAAGTGGACCTCAGCTTCTCCTTTGATAATTTCTTCCACTGTAGTGGAAATAATCTCATCATTTGAAAGAGTTCCATACTTAGATCTGACTACAACTTAACCATTAATCACCTTGGGATGATACCGAATAAATCTCAACCTTCTTTATGATGACTCTCCTATGTACTTGAAGGGCATCATATTCCCCATCCATCCCATGTCTGTTGGCTTTTCTCAAGCTTAATCTGCTCAGTCTTTCTTGCAAGACCTTGATGTACCTGCACCATTTTTACTTAATCTTCCTTAAAATGTGTCCAGAATTGATGTGTTATTGAAGAGAAATCTAATCCATTAGATGAAATTGAACCATTATTTCCTGTAAGTTGAAACATATATTTCTGCTGAAGCAGCCTAAATTGCATTTGACTATTAGCCATATCAAACTTCTCATTCTTATTTAGCTTATAATTAAGCATAATTCCAAATTTTTTTTCAGGGGTAATAATTCCAAACCAGGTGTTCCCCATCTTATACTGATGCATTTATTTTTTTTCCTACACAAAAATACATACATTTTTATGTTAAATTTCATTCTGTTATTTCTGTATCTCTAATTTTTTTAAACTGAATTTTGGTTTTTATTTTTTATTTTTAGGGTTTTAGCTATCTCCTAGTTTTGTGTTATATGCAGATTTCTTTGACTTCTTGATCATTAATGCATATACTGACAAGTCCAAGGTTCAGGACTGAATGCTATTGATCCTATTTGATATTGTACTCCAATTTCATGAAGAAAAACTGATGCACATATGAATAAGGATGCCAAGCCAGCTGTAGAACCACCTACAAGGCATGATATTCAGGCCATACTAACAAGTTTGCTAGTCCAGATACTTCGTCATCTGCTTTGTGGAGTAATGATATGTTATATCCACAGCATTCCCACAATATATTAAGAAACCTATATAATCAAAATGAAATAAGATTAGTCTGTTATGATGTCTTTTTAATAAATCCATGTTTTCTTCTGGTAATCACTACATACATTGTTTTCAAGAAGTTTATAGAACAGAGGTTCTCAACCTGTGGGTCGCAACCCCATTTGGGGTCGAACGACCATTTCACGGGGGTCGCCAAACAACACAGTCCGCCATTTTTCCCCCTTTTCCCCTCGGCCGGCGCAGGGGGCAGCACCGCGCATGCGCGGGGTAGCACCGCGCATGCGCAATGCAGGCCATCACGCCACGCATGTGGGCGTCACACCGTGCATGCACACCATCGCGCCGTGCATGCACGATGCGGGGCGTCACGCCACGCATGCATGATGCGGGGCGTCACGCCACGCATGCGGGCGTCACGCCGTGCATGAGCGCCATCGCACAGTGCATGCGCGATGTGGGGCATCACGCCGCGCATGCGCAATGTGGGCTGTTGCGCCGCACATGCGTGATGTGGGCCGTCACACCACGAATGCGTGATGCGGGCCGTCGCGCCGCACTGTGCATGCGTGATGCGGGGCGTCGCATTGCACCATGCATGCGCGATTCGGGGCATCGCATCGCATCGCGCCGCACATGCGCGATTCGGGGCGTCGCGTATGCGCGGCGCAGGTCGGGGTCGCAGCCTGAAAAAGGTTGAGAACCGCTGTTATAGAAGAATTGCTTTATGCTACCCTAAGGAATCTTTCCAGGTATTGATGTCAGATCTGCCTATGCAATTTGCTTCAACTAAATCTGTCCATTCTGATATGAAAATGTAACAATTACTGCCAGCCATGTTATTTTATCCCTGCTTTAATTATATTTTTAAACCATTGTTGTAACGGCTTTCCTTTGCTTATTTCTAGTCCCCAAAAGATGCTTTTGACTAGAGGTCATGGCTTCATCATATAAACGCATAGGCAAGTTAGAAACTTTTGTTTCTACTTATCAGCTGCACTTCTGCTGGCTCTGCAGATTGCATTGATCATTTCCACAGCAGGCTCCAGTTTAATGGCACCACAGAATAAACTCCCTGCTGATTATTCCCTTGTAGGACTTCCTTGGCTCCTGTTGCCAATAATGGAATAGCTTCCATTGGCCCAACTTCAAGATGCCTTTGCACATGAGTAAGCATAATTTGAAGTGGAGAGTATCTAAGTTCATGCTTAGATACATTTAATGAAAATAATGCGAGTATACAAAATACTTTTACTATAAATATGTATCAAACTATTGTAATATATACCACAGGCATGGGCATCTTATGAAGCTTATGAGCCTTAACATACCTATCTACCCTAACTTTTTGATTCGTAGAGGCAAACATTTTCAAAATGGATAAAAAGAAAACTCTTCATATATAGAAAGAACCAACCTTGATTTCTGCTATTACACTGTCATAATAGTTGTAGGAAGAACAATGATATATTTAATCAAACAAAATACAAGCATCAAAGGCATGTTTCTTAAATCATGCAATTTGTTTGAGAAATGCTTTCAGTTACTTGATTTTAAATTAAGAACAGTTGAAATATTAAAACATTTTAGCATTTATATAAAGAAATTAAAAAAATAATCAAAAATTATATATTGGAATAGTTTTCCAAATCATTCTCCAGAAAGGATATCAGCAAATAGAATTTCCTGAATATTTGGAAAGGTTAAAATAATTGTATTAAAGGCTAATGATCTGAGTGAGATACTTCATTTAATGGTTTAACAAGTCTGTGAACTAGACTGAATTTGCCATAATCTGTATTCAGATTATTTTAGTAGCTTTTTCATAAAAAAAGAGTTTAATCAGACACAGTATCGATAAAAATTAGAATTTGGCAAATACAAACCAGAGGAATATAGCCTTTTTATAGACTTTATATATGGATTTAATATGTAAACATTATGGTTATATGAAAATAACAAATTATCAAAATATACAATGAGCATTTTTACCAATGAATGCATGCAACAAGGAAGCAATAGATTACTATGCAACTATTGCCACATAATATCTGGGATCACACATTACATTAAACCACAGTGGGAATTGTTCAATTCTGGTTTAGTATATTTAATAAATCCTGACACTCTGGTTTATAACTTATGGTTTATTAATAATAATGGTATACTAATACAGCTGGTTTGTTTATTCAATTAAACATAGTTCAGTCAAATAATGAAGTTACATGATGTATCAACTATTTATAAAGCAGGATTAATTCTTCTATTGCTTTCAGTATGAAAGATTGTAGGAAATCTAGCAAAGGAAAAGAGCATTCCAATTGCTTAAAGATACTCTGCCTTAGTTCATTGAAAATGAAGATGGGAAATTTATATTTCTAAGTAAGACTTTGAATTTACTGCTGACCAGCATTAAATAAACCTTACTGAGATATGTGTACTTCTTGCTTCCTTGATCTTGTCCAGCTGTGTGCAGCTTTACAATGAGGAAGAAAGAAGCCAAAGTGCCTCATTAAGGAGAAATCTTCAGTGTTGTCTCCTGTGGCCTCCCAGTCTGAGGGCTGCCCTGCTGCTTTTCTTAGATTCAGAGAATATTTTCCCAGTACTACCGGTATATGTCTTCCTTCTGCATCATAGAAGGAAAACACATAATGACTATATTTCTACAACTAAACTGGTTACTAAATTAACCAATTTTCTAGTTTGTGTAATACACTGAATCATAAACTAACCAAATGGGATGGATTTGTGCAACATACTAAGACCCACAAAAATAAAAACAGACCAAAATCTAGCAAACTTTGCATATTGTGGAAATGCAGCAGGTCTTTAGCTTTGTTTAAGCAAACATAGCCAATTTAAAATGTTCTAAGAAAGTGGAGATAAGTTTGAAACTTATCTTATGGTCAGTATAGACCGTGAATTGGTGGCTGTATAAGAAATCATGAAATTTCTTAATGCCAGCCAATATGCCAAAGCCTCTCTGTCAATCTGAGCGTAATTCCGCTCTGCAGAAGACAGAGTCCGGGAATAATAGGCCATAGGGACTTGAGTCCCATCAGCCTTCAGATGGCTGAGTACTGCTCCAACCCCGTAAGGAGATGAATCACAGGCAATGCAAACAGGCAGTTGCTCATTGAAATGTGCTAAAACAGCATTAGACGTGAGCAAGGCCTTAACCTCATTAAAACTCTTGTCATGGACTTTAGTCCACTGCCAAGGAGCCTGCTTGTCCAAGAGCTTGTGTAATGGCTCTGCCACAGCAGCCTTGTGAGGGAGGAAAGCATAATAAAATTTTAATAGGTCCAAGAAGGCTTGCAGTTCACTCTTGGATTTAGGGCTTGGGGCCTTCTGTATGGCTTGCATCTATCCTGAATCCCAAGAAGACAGTAGAATTGATTCCTATCTTGCATTTATCCTTCTTAAGTTTAAGGCCTGCTTTTCGAAAACAAAGTAAGTCGGCCCTTAATCTCTCAGCTAAATTTTGAGATGACTTCCCAGCAATGAGGACATCATCAAAGTAGGGACAGACCCCAGGAATACCTCAAAGTGTGCTTTCCATGACACTTTGGAATATGGCAGGGGCTACATTTACCCCAAATTGTAGTCTCTTGACTTTAAAAGTAAATAATAAATAGTAAATAAATAAATAGAGTTACAATAGTTTGGGCCTCTGCAGCTGCCTCATCAACAGGTAGCTGTTGATAGGCCCATGCCAGGTCAAGCTTTGCAAAGATGCGCCCCCCCTTGAGGGAGGCCAGAATGTGGCTTACCACAGGTATTGGATAAGCGTGCTGTTGCAGCACCTTGTTTATTGTGCACTTGTATATATGTATATCCCCATTAGTCTTTAGAGGCGTTACTATGGGGGTTTCCCATGGACTTGAATCTACAGGTTGTAAAATACCCTGCTGGAGCAATTTGTCCAGCTCAGCATCAATCTTGCCTTTGAGAGCGAAAGGTACTCTCCTAGGCTTAACCCTGATGGGCATGATGGTTGGGTCTAACTGTAGCGAAACTGGAGGCCCCTTATAGGATCCAAGCTCTGAACTAAACACATCTGCAAACTCCTTGCAGATTTCTGCCAGGCTCAACGTTTGCAAATGGTGCAGCCCAGTAACCTGGATTCCCAGAGCCTCGAACCAATTGAGTCCAATAAGACTCGTGCGTTCACCCCACACAACCAACACATCTAGGGGACCTTCAAAATCCTTGTGCTGTACCTTAAGGGTGGCCTCCCCCTTAACACACACCTTAGAATTCTGAAAATCTGTGAGTATTATATTGGATGGCCTTAATTTGGCTCGAAGGCCGCCGCTGCTGCAAATCTTTTTGAATGTATTGATGGAAATAATGGAGAGAGCGGACCCCGTGTCCAACTCCATGGATAAAGGAACCCCTTGCAACTTTATTTTAAGGGGCAGCTTCTTCTTTAGGGGTTTATGTGTGCCTGTCCTCAGAAACCCACCCTATTTTGGCTGGGGACCCTGGTACCTTTCAGACGCAATTCTTCACACAGTTGGATCTTCTGGTGACCCAAACAGACGGCTGCTATGTGGCCTTGCTTGCCACACGCTCTGCAAATGGCGGAATGGAACCTACATTCAGCTCTTCTGTGGCTTCCTCCACACCTGAAGCATTTGAGGGATGCTGCGACCTTGTCCTGACACTCCTTCAGCCTCCTTCCAGTTGGCTGGTAAAGTTTATTCAACTTCTTCTTCAGGATCCGCGTCTGCTCCTTCTTGGGCATCCTCCTGATGGATGGTAGCTGTCTCTGGAGGGCTCCTGGTGGGCCGTAAGGTCTTCACAGCCCCGCCTGCTGCTTCTTCAGCTGTCACCTCTCTCAGTGCATCTTGGAAAGAGACATCCTCTGCTGCAAGTCTCTGTTCCTTAAACCGCATACGAAGCGATCTCGCAGCCTCTCTTCCAGATCCTTGAACTCACACGGTCTGGCTGCTCGCCTTAAGGCTGCAATACAGTCCTTAGCAGATTCACCTGCCCTCTGGTCCCTTTGCTCAAACGTGTGTCTCCATGCAATAACAGACAATTTGGGCTGGAAATTGTAGTAGTTTCTTCAAGTCAGTATACGTTACTGACTCCAGAGATGCAGGAGCCACCAGATTCTCTGCAATTTCAAACGCCTCCTGACCACAGACACACAACAGGGTTGCAGCTTTTAAGCCATCTTCTCTTATCTGGTTTACCCTGAAATAATTCTCCACCCTTGCAACGTATGAGTCCCATCTTTCTGGGTGGGAGACATCAAATTTGGATACACGACCAATCTTTGCCATCCTGCAGTTACAACCTTCACCACTCGCTCCTTTACTCTTTCTCTTGGGGAAAGGGTCTTTCAGCCGAGCTCACCCTCCAGCGACGCTATACTGGCAGGCTGGGACGCTGATTCCAATGCTGTTTTCCCCTCTTTAGGACTTCTTTGGGTAAGTCTTTACAGCTTCTCTTTCTTCCGCTTGTAATTCATCCCACCTTCATCGCCAGTGTTAAGTCCCTTGATCATTGGCGAATGATGAAGTCTCATCGTACAGTTAACAGTTCTTTATTAGTTTAATATCAACACACCAACAACCAGCAAGGCACGCAGGCCTCTCTTTATCTGCCCAGAGCCCTGGACACAATGGCAACAAAAAATGGAGTGCTTTCGTGCCTCACGCATATGCGCAAGGCTGGTGCCTCTCCGTCTGGTCCCGTGCAGCTTCTGCAATGCCCGGGACCATTGCAACGTCCCAAGCCTGCTTTTGCAGGCTCAGGACACAACAGGTACAATTACATATTTTAACAAACAAGCTACCATCTGGATCATAATAATGAGTAAATATCATACTCAACCATTTTTAAAATAAGATTAACTATAACCATATTACTAACAATTAATAAACAAACAAATTCATCTATTTAAATATGAATAATAAAATCTCAACAAGTCATGACTATCAACATTAATGGTTAAAAATCACTAAATCACTAAAAGTAAAGATGTTATCAGCCTATAAATTATAACTCAGTTAAAGATCAATCATCTATTCTGAAAAATTAAGTCCTTTTCAGATTCTAACGCATCTCTAACCATTGATAGAATTTTCCCCAAGTTTTAAAGTAAACTGAATCATCTTTTTCTTTCATCTCAAATGTTAATCTATCCATTTCTGCACACTCTAACATTTTAGTAATTATAACCTGGTCAGATAGTAGATTATTATTTTTCCAAAATTGGGCAAATACTATCCTTGCAGCTGTTAAAACATGCAGTATCAAGTAGTCATTCTCTTTACCATAATTAGGTCTTAATATTCCTAACAAAAACAAAAACAAAAATTCCAGTTTAAATTCTATCTGTATTTTCATCATCTTTTCCAACTATCTATGGATCTTAGACCAATATTTCTTAGCATTAGGGCATATCCACCATGCATGGTAATAGGTGCCTGGCTGTTGTTTACATTTCCAACAAGTATTCGAAACATTTTTAAACATTTTCGCTAAGAGAACTATCATTGTTTCTTTCACTTATTCTTCTTCCATCTTCCAGTTTAAAAGAAATTTATAGAGTTTCTTAATCAAATTCTCATCTGTTTTTAACAAAATTTTATCTAATGGAGTCTGTTCTTTATAAAATCCTGTTGATTTTATATCTTTTTCCTATCTTGTTTGAATTTGCAAGTAGGACCACCATGTTAAGTCAATACCTTGTTGTCTGATTTTCTCCCATTCTGAAAGTAGTACATTTCTTATGGCATGATTTTGAAAGTATTTATGCGCTTTAGTTTTCTCATACCATATAAAAGCATGCCAACCTAGTTGAAGATCATGTCCCTCTAAATAAAGCAATCTTTTATTTCTCAATACAATCTATTCTTTGAGCCAAAGCAGAATAGCTGCTTGATAATAAAGTCTCCAATCTGGAAGTCCAAAGCCCCTTCTATCTTTAGATTCTTGTAACAGTTTACATTTGATTCTAGCTTTCTTTCTTTGCCATATAAATCTTAGAATTACTGCATTTAGATCATAAAAAAAATTCTTACTCAGTTTAACAGGAATTGTTTGGAATAGAAAAATTAGCTTTGGTAAAATGTTCATCTTAACCGCCACTATTCTTCCTAGGACTGATAATTGAAGATTTTCCCACCTTTCCAGGTCTATTTTTATGTTTCATTAATCTCTCATAATTATCTTCTTTTAATGTGGTATATTTTGCAGTTAAATAAATGCCCAAGTATTTGACTTTTTTTAACTATTTGAAGGTTTGTCATTTTAACAAGTTGAATTTTCTGTTTATCTGTTAGGTTTTTTGTTAATACTTTAGTCTTTTTCCCATTTATTTTCAGTCCAGCCACTTCTCCAAATTCCTCGATTTTCTGCAGGAGTTTATTGGCTGTTTCCAATGGCTCCTCTAAAATAAAAACCAAGTCATCCAAAAAGGCCTGTAGTTTATATTTCTGGTCTTTAATCTTCAGACCTTTGATTTCTGTATCTTGTCTAATATTTCTCGCCAGTACCTCTAAGGTAAGAATAAATAACAGGGGAGATAGTGGACATCCCTGTCTGGTGTGTTTTTAAATCTCAAATCCATCTGTATAATCTCCATTTAAAAGTATTCTTGCTGTTTGTTTCTTATAAATTGCTTGAATTGCTTTGTTAAAATTCTCACCAAAATTCATTTCTTGAAGTTGTTGAAACATGAATTGCCAATTTAAATTATCAAAGGCTTTTTGTGCATCAAGAAATATAAGTGCCATCTGTTTCCCTGGATGGATTTCATAATATTCCAAGACATTTAAAATAATCCTCAAGTTGTTCTTTATCGTTTTGGTCTGAGTGGATGAATTCAGTCAAAAAGTTTTTCATTCTTTCTGCCATTATTGCAGCAAAGATTTTATAATCCACATTTAGTAGTGATATTGGTCTATAATTTTTAATTAGTGTAAGATCAGTATCTTCTTTAGGTATCAAAGTAATATTAGCTTCAGTCCATGAGTCCGGTATTTTTTTCTGTGTGAAGACTTCATTACATAAGTCTTTCAAAGTTGGAGTTATAATATCTTGTAGTGCTACATAAAATTCTGCAGGAAGTCCATCAGCTCCTGGTGTTTTATCTTTCTTTTGCTTTTTTATTGCCTCTGTAATCTCCATCATTGATATATTCTCATTTAACCTCTGGCGCATATTCTCAGGAAACTTTGGGAGATTTGCTTCTTTTAAGTAAGCCTGGATTGCCTCTTTAGAGACCGTCTCTGCCTTATAAAGTGTCTCATAGTAAGCCTTTGTAATTTTTTTCATCAAGTCATTATAGCAGTGTAGCTCACCCTCTGAGTCCTGTAGCTTACGTATTAATCTTTTTTCTCTTTCTTTTTTTAATCTATATGCAAGCCATCTCCCTGGTTTATTAGCATTTTCAAAGAAATTCTGTTTAGATCGTTTAATCTGTTGTGCAATTGTATTTTTCTCGAGTAAATTTAATTTGTGTTTTAATAATTCCATTTGTATCTTCAGCTTTTTCTTTTGTGGATCCAATTGTAACTCAGCTTCCAGAATACTAAGTTGTTCTCTTAATCTATGCTGAGTATGTTTCGTTTCTTTATTCTTTTTGGCAAGATAAGTTATAGCCAAACCTCTAAAATATGCTTTTGCTGTGTCCCATACAATTTGAATAGAGGTTTCTTCTTTTTTGTCAATTTTAAAGAAAAAATCCATTTCTTTTGTTGCAAATTGTAGAAATTCCTTTTCCTTCAATATTGATTTATTCAAAGACCATCTCAATCTTTTCCTAAATCCTTTCCAGGTCATTTTAATTGGATTATGATCTGTCCAAATGTTCGATTCTATTTCAGTTTCTTGTATCATGGTCTTTAAATCATGAGAAGTCCATATCATGTCAATTCTTGACCACGATTTGTGTCTGTTAGAGTAAAAAGTATATTGTGCTTTTTCCGGATTCATCTCTCTCCAAGTATCCTGTATACAGAGTTCATATTTCATTTTTAGAAAGGGTTTAGGTAAGATATTACTTCCTTTTTTCCCTTGTTTGTAACTTTTATAGTCCCATACTGGATCAACAACTGCATTGAAGTCTCCAAGTATACACAAGCTATGATAATTTAAGTCCACAAGTTTATCATATAATTGCTGAAAGAATTGATCTTGTTTCTCATTGGGAGCATATATCGCAGCCATCAGTATTTGTTTTTGGTTCCATGTGATCGCCACCATTAATATTCTTCCCTCTTCGTCAATATAAATTTGTTTTGGGTTCATCTTTTCTTTTATGTATAGAGCTATCCCTCTTTTCTTTTGTGATGCCAAAGAGAAATAAAGTTTACCTAGTTTGGTTGTTCAAGGATTCTAGAATGTTCTATCTTAATATGTGTCTCCTGGAGACAAATTATGTCCATTTTTAGCTTTTGTAATCTGTGAAATATTTTACTCCTTTTTGATGGGGAGTTAAGACCATTTATATTTATTGAAAGAATTCCAATTTCCTCCCTGGTTTCAATTATGCTGAGATTAATTTTCTAGGAGAACTTATCTGTCTCTGATCTTTAGGTCTAACATCTTCCTCTGATTGAGTCTTTTTGGGCACTTCTTCCTCCATTTGTTTTGATGTTCCTGTAGTCATTTCCTTTGATTTCTTAGGTTCCACCTCGCCTTTTTCCAAGAAGGCTGTATGATTGTCAAAAAAATCCTCTGCTTGTTGTGGAGTGCTCACTCTATATCCTTTTGAGCCCCCCAAAATTAGTAATCCTTCTGGGATCAACCATCTGAAATTCACTCCTCTACTAATCAATTTTCTTGTTAAGAATTGATATTCTCTTTGAGCTTCTCTAATTCTTCTTGGAATCTGTTTGAGAACTACCAGTTCTTTATCTTTATATTTCAGTGGTTGATCCCTTACTAGTCTCAGGATCTCATCCCGTACTGCTCTTTTACTAAATCTAACATGGACTTCCCTAGGCACTCTGTTTCTTCTTGCATAATTTGAATTCACTCTAAAAACTTGATTGACTTCTCTTTTGATTTGATCCATTTCCATTCCGAGCAAGTCCGCCAATAATTCACTCATCAATAGTAACAGGTTCTCATCACTCTCTTCTATCATATTTTGAAATTGTAGAAAGTATGATGCTCTTTCCATCTCCATCATCACCATACTTTCTTCCAGCTCCGCATTAGATTGCACTAATCTCTGATTTTCATCTTGCAGATCTTCTAATTTCTGATCCACTACTACTGACTTGTCTTCAATTTTTTGCATTCTTTGTTGAGTATCTGACGTTGCCTGTTGAAAGGCTTCCAATTTTGGGTCCATCTTAAGCAAATCATTTTTCAAGTCTTCAAAGTCCTTTTTCATTTCCATTTTAGAATCTACAATTGGAGAATGGCTTGCATATCCTTCTGCTGGGTGTCTGGTTGTAAAAAATGTTGTAATCGGTTTTTGAAGCTCTGGACTCACTGAGGTTGATGCAGGAGCCGAGGAGCCCTTCCTCACTCCTTTTGCCAAATTTGAAACACTCATCTTGGTTATTATATTTATTTATAATCCACCATCAAGCCCGATGGCCCAGTTAGTTATAATCCAAAAATAGGGCCCGATGGCCAATTATAATCCAATGAAAAGCTCAAAAAGGAAAGAAATAAAAAAGAAAAGTTATAATCCAAAACCCTCCTAGTTTAAAAAAATATAAAAGCCAAAAAGAAAAAAAGGTAAAAAATAAAAGTGAGAATATCCAGTAAAAGTATTGTCAAAACATAGGAAAAAATATAAAAAGGAATACAGTCTCTAGACAAATAAAACAAATAGAAAAAGAGAAACATAAAGGATATGTTTATATCCACACAGCAAAGCTGACAAAAAAGGAACAATAGAAAGAAAAGAAAAAAAGCAATATCCAATTTATAATCCAGTTAGAGACATACAAATCTTCTTCTGTATTTCCCTTGTTTTGAAAAGAATAAAGTAAATCCAAAAAGGGAATCAGATACAAAGCAAAAAAAACCCAAAACAGTTTCTCTTAATAATCTCCAAGAGAGATAGGAATGTCTGAGCAGACAGCCAAGTGTCTGGGCATTAAGCCAAACTCCACAGCTGAATCAACAAAGTTAGTGTAACAAAAGAACAAAAGAGAAAAGTTGCAAAATAACCACCAGGGGACACTGTTTCTCCCCCCCCCGGCGTTTACGTAGGGAGAAAGTAAAAGAGAAAGAGAAAGTTCCAGCAGTAAATACACAAAATGTTCCAAAAAATTCTTAAAAAGAGCAATTAAGGTGGCTTTTCCCAAGTAGGACAGTAATAAGTCTTCTTCCCCTCTATAATAAAACAGGCTGATTCCTTCAGTCTAGCTTGAATTCAAAAAGTTTTGAAAAGTTTTAAAACGCTGAAACCGCCGCTTTTTGGGAGGAGGGAGAAGCAAAAATCCCCTCCTCCTCCCATTAGGCTTCCAGCTTTACTTTAAAGGCAGGCAATTTTCTCAAAGGTCCACTTTGCAACAAAAACTGATATCATCTCACCCGGACCAGTTGCTTGCTTCCTGAAACAGCTGACTCCTGTCTCCAATGATCTGCTGAAGATGGCGGCAAACGTGAAGCTCTCCGCCTTTCTCTCACCGGTTCCAGAGGCTATTTTGAGTTTGGAGAGCCGGCCACCGCTGGCTCCCTTTCCTCAAAGAATTCACCTCTCGGTGGCCACCCTCCAGAGTGGCATTCAGCCCTACTGGGCCTGCCAGCAAAAGAAATTCGGACCCTGGGAACAGAGAGTCGTATCCCACGGTCTACTGCCAATGATGTCACTGGAAGCAATCTCAATTTCAATATTTTTATGGGGATCTTTTAATATCTTAGAAGGTATGGATTTTACCATGATTTTATCCCTTACCTCCCCTCCTTTTCCCTTCTCTCTGCTTTCCATTCCACAATCTTGGAAGCATACCTGTCCTTAAAAATCCTATTTTAAATCAAATAAATAAATAGACATGCAGTAGCCTGACTGATTGTGTCCCCAGATGCACTCTTCTAGAAAGTCCAACCTACAGAGAAAAAGATTTTGGTATCTGTTGTATTAAAAACAGAGAACTGAAATGGATGATACATTATATATTCAGTCAGTACATCCTCTTTGAAAGCTGTCCTTGTTAAATTTTTCGCTTATATTTATTTGTCTGTGTTTATAAACCATGCAGACTAAAAGCTGTTAAAATATCACAATTAAATCCATAACAAAGCACATAAATAAGCTATTGGATGATTATATTTAAATAAATAAAGGCATGTATCTTGGTAAAAAAAGGGCATTCACAATCTACTGGAGACAAAGGCCATGATCCATGGAAATCCACAACCTACTGGACTAGAGTGGCCTTGTCTCAATGAAGTGCTTCATACCATGAAGCAATGTAATTTTATTGACCAAGATAAAATGGCAATGGATTTTCCTTAACAAAGTCCTGTACATTGCCTAAGCCCTTAGGTTTTAATAATATTTTGCTGATGTAAATTGGAGTATATGTGATTGGCTTATATAAAAATCTTATAAACAAATAATACTTCCAATATTCAAAAGAGATTTCTGCACATAAAGAAGATGGCTTCTGCTTCTGGCTATTGAAAGTGTCAAATGAGGCAGTAAGAATAGACAAAGAAAAACAGTATAGCTGATTTGCTTTGCTTGAAAAATACTTGAGGGCTTTATTGTATTGTGAAGCTGGTTTAAGGGATTATTTCATGATAAAAAAATAAACTGTTAACAGACTACCACAACCACATGCAATCAGCATAGCACACATCAACTAAAGCCCTTCAAAACATCCTAAGCACACCAAAAAAGCCAGCAGCCCCAGAAGAAAAAACAGGAATCATCTAAAACATACAGTTTAATGACTGCAAAAGCCACTATGTAGGACAAACAGGCAGAAGATCGGCAGAATGCATCCATGAACACCAACTAGCAGTCAGAAGACATGATCAAAATTTTAATTTCACAACATGAGGGCAGACTTAACCATAGATTCAATTGGAAAACTGACCATCCTAGATCAAACCAAATAAAAAAATGCTAGGGAATTTCTAGAAACCTGGCACTCTCACAAATTGGCCATCAACAGACACATAGACATAAATAACATCTACATACTGTGCAAAAGAGACAATCAACAAGCCAAAAAGGGAACAAAAAGACCTAAGCCCTTCTCCACAATCAGTCAGCACCCAGATGAGCATAGATTAACTCCAAGATTAACATCAGTAACCAATCAAAAAACTGTCAACCAAGCCAATAGTAAACAGCCCAACCAAAGAACCTCTAAGACCACCCCCAATAACACCACTAGTGGGTAAACCACTAGAATATAAATTAAGAGCAAACCCCACTCCTTATTAGCACTGAGAATTTTATCTAGTTTGCAAGAAAACATCTGCAAGAAAACAGCCAAGCTCAGATAACACCTCATTTCAACCCTGAGCTACAAATATTCTTCTTTATGGGTTTTGAAGAATTATTACATAATTATTATATATAGTTTCACCCTTTAATAAAGTTCACATTGTGTTTGTGGATTTTTTCCAGGGCTCTCCTTAAGACAATATTTTTGAATATGCTATTAAAACACACCCAGCATTTGCAAACCTGGGTACCAGGTTTGCAGATGTGTTATTGCATTTATTTATTTCACAATCAATCTGTACATAAATAATGGTGATTTTTATTAGGGTTGTGCAATTCTTCAGATATAATTCCCCAAAGCTACTTTTTTAAAAAATGTTTTATTGATTTTTTAACATAGTCACCTTAATATTTGGTAAACAGTGTGTTGTCTGGGTATACATTTAAAAAACATTCACTAACAGTTGATTTCTATAATCTATAATCCACATAATAACTTTACTTGATTTCCTCTTTTTCCCATAATGTTCTCTTTTACCAACCTTAAGTTAATACAATTCTTGTTGTTTTGGTAAATAATGATTAAGTATAAAAATTTTCTAATATTTCTACAGATAATAAGCACATCAATATAATATTTCTTTTCTATCTAGTCATTCTGGTTGCCTCATCATAGATCCTGTTTACAGTTCTTGTTTACATTTGTTTTTCTCATAATGTTCAAAACGTTTTTACTGGTTCAGATTTTCTCAAAGTTAATTACATTTAAACATTTAAGTCTATTTTTTCTCATGTAAGCCATCCCAATACTTTTACCTTTCTTAAGAATAAATAAGACTAAAAAAAGAAAAAAGAATAAGAATAAAGAAAAATAAAAGGATAGTATGCCACTTAAAATCCATGTTTCCTATAAGTTAATACATATTTATTTCCAAACTTTTTCCGTTCTTTTTACCATAATTAAAATATATATTTAATCTTTAGATATTCCATTTAATAAATCTAGTCCTCTCGTCTTTTAACTCTTATTCAAAACATTTTTTAATCCATTGTAATTTTCTTAAAATCAATCACCTTTAAATATCTAAAACATTTCCTTTATATAAGCCATTCCAACTCTTTTATATTACTCATGTCAAGAAATAAAATAAGAAAAAAGAAGAAAAAGAAAGTACTATGTTACTTGAGGGGCTCTTCCCTCTTAAAATAAAATTCATATCCAAAATCTTTCTATTTCTTTAACCATATTCAAACAGGTGTTTCTTTTTTAAATATTCTCTGATAGGTCCCATCGTCTATTTTCTTAATTTTCACTTTAGCCTTTTTCTTTTGCTCAGTATCTTTCTTAATCAATATGTTCTGCTGAATCAAAGAATCTTTCCATATTCTTGTAAGCGTTACTGTAGTTATAAAAGGTAAGTCAAGTACAATATCTTTGTAAGAGCCATTTGCCCATTCATGTTTGTTGAAAATCTTTTTCTTTCTTTTTCTCTCTGTTTCTCTTATCATTTTTTGTCTCTTCAGTTCTAGTGTTTTTCCTGACATCTCTGCAGTCCATTTTGTCCAATCTTTTTTCTTATCATCAAGTTTGTTTTGTGGTGTTAAAGTATAAGATGTCTTTCCCAAATCCAGTATTTTTTGTAATTTTTTTTCCACTTGGGTTAAATCATACCTCTTTGTTTTGTTAGATTCTATCTTTAAGTCTCTATCCTCAAATTTGTATTCAGTTATCTGTTTTATCTGTTCCTTCTTTATTGTTGTTTTCTGGGATTTTTTTGTTGTAAAGTTAAATTGGAGATGAATTGGTTTATATTTTCAAAGTTATTTGGATTTCTTTGTGGTTTGAAATCATTGTTGTTTGAATTAGTTGCAACATATCATATGTCTCCTGTTGAAAGGTATTTATTTTTTCTTGATAAGTTATTTCTATAAGTCTCTGATTTTCCATGATGACCAAGAATCCAAGTTTTCTTTTCTCTGCAAATAGCTTTAGAGTCAGAATTAAGTAGATACTTGTAATCCAGAAAGTTCGAAAAAGTTTTTTTTTGTTCCCTAAAGTTTATAAATCTTTCTTTATCTGCAGCCCTGATTGTTTTCTTTTTTGTCACAGCTGTTTTCTATTGTTAGAGCTTTGAAGGTCACAAATAGAAATTAGGTTTTTTTTCCAGATTTTGCCAAGTCCTGTATAAAAGCCATAGTCTTCATCCACCACTAGATGTCAGCACCAGTTTTATTTTTCAAATTTTCAAAATGAACAAATTGCCTTTAAAATGATAATCTTAACCATTCAGCAATTTCAAACTTATCCAAACGTAGGTTTTATAGTCATTTCATTTCATTATGTTTTGGTCCTCCATAAAAGGTTTAATTTGCTGTTTCCGTTAGTAAAAGAGTGGGGCAGAGATCCCCCTCCTTCATTTTTGGAGGTTTTTTGCTTCTTGGGATTTTTTTTTCTTCAGGAAAGTTGATAAGTAGGATAGTGAAAATCGATGTTCCTACCCAGATTCAAACACACTGTTTACAATAAGCTTAAAATAGTGCTTTTGACTTCAGTTGCTTGTAGCTGAAGTTAGGCTAGCCTTTCTCCTGTTGGTTTCTGGAAGGCTTCTCCTGGACCGATCGGGTCGACCACTGTCTCTCCGTGGTCCCTAGGACTTCCTTCTTTGTTGCCTCTTTGGGGTGGCTTCTGGCCCATTTAGGGTCCCCTAACAGGAAGAAATTCAGCTGAAGGGCACAGAGCCCAGAACCTCTCAACTGCTGCACTACTGCGCAGGACCAGAAGTCTCCCCAAACCTGCTTTGAATAGCACAGGGTGAAAACACACTACCTGCTTGCAACACTTTAGACTAACTGTGACTTTTGCAGGAATTATGTGCTGGCTGCACATAATTCATGATTCAAAATGAAAATGCAAGTACTTTAAAAAATGGAAGACACTGTGCACATCCTGCAACAGCCTTTTGGCATTGAATCTGAAGCACTGCACATGATAATTTTTATCATGATTTATGCTAAATACATTTATGATAGCCTCTTGTATTTATGGTGTTACCGTTTGGTAGTTTTCTTTTACATCATTTATTTAAAAACAAAAAATAGTATGAGGAAGGGCTTGTCTGGTGACCTGTTTGATTTCTGAGTGTATCTAGGTTCATTCTAATATGTGTGTGTGTGTCTCTATGTATTTCATTTTACAGTGTTATTTCTTCACTATTGAGTTTGGCCTTTGTAAGCAAGATGGACAACTGAGGGCTTATGGAGCAGGCCTTTTATCTTCTATTGGAGAGCTCAAGGTATTGATGTAAACAAAACTCTATATTATTTATCACTAGAAGCCAACTCTATGATTTCTATATATTTCTCATGTGTGTGATTTTCTACTGAACTCATTGTTGCTTTAACTTGCTTTCAAATCACCCTGGGAACCATTTGGCTGAAGGACAGTATGCAACTGTTTCTAACAAATACATTAGAAAAGTATACAGTTGCAATTAAATTTTGTAGAAGAAGAACAATGAGAACATTAGATCATAGTGCTAATTTGGGATGGAAATTTTTTTTGAATGCCAATCCAAAATATATACCTTGATACATTTATTAAGGCATGTGTGATTCTTCATTCTGATTCTTGTATTTGAATGTGATTCAATCAAATTACCTTTTTAAATTAGATCAGGTGCTTCTGAATTGATTCAACTATTTGATGGACTTTGTGGATATGCATACATACTCTTATCAGATCAAATCTTTGATTTGACTTGATTGTTCAGATAAACTCTTCAGACAGAATTGCAAATTCAAACTGAATGCCTTCATGAAATCCAAAATATAAATTAGAACTTGGTTCATTTACATCCCCTCCCAGTACCTATATTTAGTAAATCGATTTTCCAGGTTCATTTAAATTTTGCCATATTCTATGACCTGTACTACTGTGTTTCCCCAAAAATAAGGCCTACCCTGAAAATAAACCTAGCTTGATTTTTGGGGGTATGTCTAATATAAGCCCTACTGCAAAAATAAGCTAGTTTGTGGGCAAGGCATATGCCTAAAACTCAAGCTAGGGCGGGGGTGTGGGTGTGGAGCTGCCCCACGCGTCCTGGACCCACTTACCTTGCAGCCAGGCTTTTCCTCACTGGCCCACTGATTCTATGGCGTCTTCTGTAGCCAGGCCTGCATTTCTCAGTCACAGGCCTTTCCAGAAGGCCACTGCAGTCGAGAATCAGGCTATGGATTCAATCCATAGCTCGGTTCTGCAAGACCTATGCAGCTGAAAACTGAGCTATGGATTGAATCCATAGCTCATTACTTGGCTGCAGAGGCCTTCTGGAAAGGCCTGACTGCAAAATACAGACTGGAATGCAGCTGCAGAATGAAGCTGTTCCTTCAGTCACAGAAGTGGGCCAGCTGGGCAGGGCTGAGGTGACTATAAAAGACATCCCCCGAAAATAAGATCTGGTGCCTCTTTTAGAGGTTAAATAAAAAAGACCCGGTCTTTTTTTTCAGGGAAACACGGTAGTATAACTATCAGAATTTTTATTTCAGTGTTTTGCAGCAGAAATATTGGAATTTAAGCTGTAACAATGCTCAAAGAGTTAAACAAGAAGCCCAGAATCCTAAATATGATATCTTGGCAGCAATCCTAAACTGGTAGAGGTGTCAACCCCACATAGTAGCAGTTATTATTGACAACTTTATAGGATGGGATTCCGTGGTGGGATTCAAATATATGAACAGCTGGTTCTGTGTGGATACCTCTTCCGGAAGTCCATTCTGGGCCTGGGCAACAAAAAATTAGTACTGGTTCTGCCGAACTCGTGCGAACTGGCTGAATCCCACCACTGGATTATGCTCATCATTTGATAGGCTAACATATAAAGTTCTTGTTATGTTAAAAATCTTAAATCTATTTAAGCATCACCCTCACAAATTAAGCCTCTAAACTTCTTGACACTGATATTCCAGGTGGCACATTAGTTTAAGTCTAACTGTCATTTTCCCAATGAAGTAAAAAAAAAAAAGGAAATGTGCTTGTGTTCTCAAAAAAATTCAAACTTAAGATTTATTTATTTATTGAAGACATTTATATTCTGTCTTTCATAATATATATCTCAAGGCAGCTTGCAACACAAATTAAAATAATAAATACAAATAGACAGAAACAGTTGCAAATACCAAATCCACTAAAAATGACAAAGTGAGTATATGATAACACTGTTGGTGTTTAAAAAGTACCAATGTTTTAGTGATATCCAGGCTAGATTTAAGCAGTAATGAACTCTACCTGGAGTAATTCCAAAGCTAGTTAAGCAAATTTAAACTAATGAAAAATATGGCTCTTTGAATATTAATGATGCGAGATTCTTGAAACATGTGATCTCTCTGTTGTACCAATTATCATCAGTGCGTTTCTAAAGTACATACACAGTACTGATTTTTTATATTAATTTTACTGAAACTTTTTTAAAAAATAAGATAAAAACTTATTCAAATTAATACAAAGTAATAACGAAAAGAGAAAAAGAAATAAAAAATAAAGTAAAGAAAAAAGTTAAAACTGAAAGAAAAAAAGGTACAGAGCAGTGGTTTTGATATTTTTCACAATAATTATAAGTGCAATTATATTTTAACCTCTCTCTCTAAAGTAGACCTGTGCATTGTACATCCTGTGGGCTGCATCCGACCTTTAGGGTGTCTCTGTCCAGCTCAAGGCATCAACAGTGTCAGTAGTGGGGGCAGAGCATTGGTGGGGTTGGTAGGAGCGGGGTGTTGGTGTTGGTAGGGGTGTGAGTTGGATGGGATTGCAGCAGGGGTGGAACTGCAATGGGGTGGGGCTGTGGTGGGGGTGTGGGGCCATGATGCAGTTACTCATGTCTGCCCTTGGGAAAATTGATTGCCTACCCCTACTCTAAAGTTATATAATATTATTTCCATAATCTAGAAATGGTTCTTAACCTTTTTGAACGAATCACCCCCTTGAGCCAATGAGGAAGTTCTCATCGCCCCCCTCCCCCAACATAACCTCTCAATCACAACATAGGAAATAATTCTTCAATTTATGCAAACACTTTTTTTTGTTTTCTTTAAAATTGTCATCAGGACATATGATGCAAATAATTTATTTCCAGTCTTTTCCCCATACTTCAACTGTGTGAAAAATTTTGGTGCCACCCATCACTTTATTCCCAAACTTCGTGATACATGTATTTCATTATTATCTTATTTATTCAAGACACTTAAATGTAATGACCACTGAAAACAAAATTCAATTGCAAGAAAGTGAAATGCCCGAAAAGAAAAATAGTAACATTTAATGAATGAATTACAAGTGAAATTTAAGATGCAAAAAGAAATATAAAAAGGACATAAGAACAAACCGCAATGCAGGAACGAAGAATTTCAAGACAAAAATTCTGAAACTAAATTAAGATTTGAGGAAAGTATATATAGTCATGCACACTGTAAAAAGGATTAAAAAGACAAAGAAAATATAATATCGAACTGGAGTGCACGCTAAAAAAGTACAATACAAAGAGACACACAAAACAGCATGCGATGTTTTGAAAGAAGTACTCCCCTCTCCATCACTGCCCATTCTGGCCAATGGCATGCCACTGTATGGGTAGAGCAGGGGTAAGCAACCCAAAACACTCAAAGAGCCACTTGGACCTGTTTCCCACTGAAAACAAAACACTGGGAGCTGCAAAACCCTTTTGACATCTAAAATGAAGATATATCCTTTTTAAACTTTATTATATATATATCTTCAGTGTTATCTTCATTTTAGATGTCAAAAGGGTCTCTCTCTCTCTCTGTCTCTCCCTCCCTCCCTCTCCCTCTTTCTGCCCTTGGTCTGCCAGTCCTCTTCCTCCACTCAGTGTGTGTGTGTGTGTGTGTGTGTGTGTGTGTGAGTGAGTGAGAGAGAGAGAGAGAGAGAGAGAGAGAGAGAGAGAGAGAGAGAGAGAGAGAGAGGGAGGGAGAGGAGAGGCACTTGCACTTCCTCTCTCTCTCTTTCCTCTCTTTTTCTCTTTCCCTTCTCCCTCTCTCTTTCTCTGTCGAATGCCCCGCCCATCGGCTGCATCGCCAAGCCTCCCCTCGTGCCGCCAGCATCCCTGGGCTTAAGTCGTGGGGCATCCACGGAACACCCCCATCAGCTGCATTGCCAAAACTTCTCCCATGCCGCCGGCGTCCTTGGACAGAACCAGGGCAATGATCCGCCTCCCACCAGGACCAATGCTGGGAGCCTCCCGTGCTGCCAGTAGGTCCGTCATGCTGGAGGAGCTGGAGCCACTCAGCACTGCATGGTGCTCCCGGTGATCTGCAACCCACCAGCATCGCCCAGGGAGCGATGCCCCCGCTGGCCACTGCACCAGCCGGGACTGCCACCGGGGGGGCAGCAGGAGGAAGAAGAGGAGGAGGAGGAGGAGGGCAAGGGCCCCAGGAGAAGGCGCTCCCGTGGGTCCGGCTGGGTCTCTTCTGCTGCTGCTTGGAAAATTTATTTATTTATTTATTTATTTATTTGACTTCTATGCCGCCCTATTCCGGAGAACTCAGGGCGGCTCACAACATAATAGAAATCAACATTTAAAAATACATATATATAAAAACCCCTTAATTAAAAAAAACCCAATCATTCAACATACACACGGACATACACTGGCTTGGGGCAAGATGTTAACTGCCCCAGGCCTGCCGACAGAGGTGTGTTTTAAGTAATTTATGAAAGGCAGAGAGGGTGGGGGCGACACGGATCTCCGGGGGAAGTTGGTTCCAGAGGGCCGGGCTGCAACAGAGAAGGCTCTTCCCCTAGGCCCCGCCAGGCGACACTTTCTGGCTGACGGGACCTGGAGAAGGCCGATTCTGTGGGCCCTAACTGGCCTCTGGGATTCATGGGGCAGCAGACGGTCCCGTAAGTAACCTCCCTTTCTCTCCCCCTCCCTTTCTCTCCCCCCCATCTTCTGCTCACCTCACATTCTTCGCCGACAAAGCAGCCGGGACTCTGGCGCACCTTCCTGGCCAGCTGGGCCAATGGTCCCATGGTTGGGGATCGCAGGGGCTGCTCTCCCTCAGGGCCGCAGCTTGCAGGAAGGCTGGCCCACTCAGCTGAGGCTCTGGTGGGCTGCTCCCAGCAAGGATCCCGGGGCTTCCCTGCACGGTTCCCTGGCCACATGCACCTTGGACAGGGCCAGTCAGGGAAAGGGACTTCCTGGCCACACTTCTCCCAGGGGGCGGGGCACCTGGGCGCAGGCCAATCAGGAGCCCTGCAAGGGGGCAAATCCGCATGAGAGAGAGAGAGAGAGAAGTGCCTCTCTCTGTCTCTGTCTCTCTCTACAAATGGTGGAGGAGGCTCGGAGCCGCAGGGGAAGGCTCAAAAGTGTCCCCAAAACATCTCGCTCCATAGCCCCCACATCGCCCCTTTTCGTTCCTTCGCCCCCCTGAGAAATGAAATCGCCCCCTGGGGGGCGATATCGCCCAGGTTAAGAACCACTGATCTAGACTAATGTTCAAAACTCTAAATCACAAATTCTTTTTTTATTTGTATTGATCTCCATGAATAAAATTCTGTAATATTATCTTCAACCGTTTAGCCTAAATCATGGTAAAGTTTTATTATAATAACTATAATAATTATATTATAACTATATTATACTTATTACTCAATAAAAATATTGGCCATTAGTGTCTTGTTAAAGTCAAATCTCTGTCCCCCTGTAGGACTGAAACTTCTTCTACTTTATCATTAATTTGTTTTAAGTCTGCAGCCAGTTGCACCATAGATGCTTCTTAACTTCTTCTTTGACATCTTCTTTGACATCCTTCTTCTATTTCCTTTTTAACTGTTGAAGTCATCTTTTTGCCAAATTGTTCAAATTTCTGCAATAAATCTTGTAAAATGCCCTTATCTGTAAGCTGTTCTAGTGAACTCCTGCCTCTGTCTGCCACTTCAGCAGATTTTCTTGTGATTGCTGTTGTGAGGAAGTGAAAATATGCCAATTACTACAGTGAAAGTAAAAGGCTGGCTTCTGTTTTCCCCGTTTTGCTTCTTGCTATCTGAAACAGTTTAATTCCAATTAGTTCTCTATAGTTACATCTCACTGCTTAGCTCATATTATCCTTATCTTCTTGATTTAATAATAAACAACCAACAATCCCACAAAGATCTGGTCAGCAGGTCTAATTATTTTTGCTATTTTCAAAGGTACTTTCATCATAATTTTTTTTTTTAAGAAATCACTTTAAAGAAAGTTCTCTATTTAAAACTTTCTTCATTCTCAATCCTGGCAAGCGTTTTGTTTTTAAATTAAAATAGCAGTTTCCCCCTCTTCTTAATTTAAAAATGAAGACACTCATTAAGAGTCTTTGATCTATACTGCCATTTGAAATATTTTTCTTAGGTTGTAAAATAATAAATCATAAAGTGTTTAAGAAGGTGAGACATTTGCTGATCGAATATCCAATTAAGGATGCATATTTAAGGGCATGTTGGTTTTTATCTTAAAAACTAAATTATTTGGACTCATTTTGGTTTGTCTATTCTTAAAAACTATGGCTTGGAGGCATTCCTCACATCCCATTCACTGAAAAAAAATATAGTTTATTGATATGAGATAAAGGGCATTCTGAGTATTACTCACACATTTCTAGAAATCTAATTTAAAATAAGTATATGTGAACCTGACAGTATAAACCTTCCAATCATTGTTAAATTTATTTTTGCCATGTTGACTAAGATTTGATGTTGTTGTAATTTGATCTGATGCTATTTTTTCATTTTTTCATCTTTAATAATAGAATGTTGAGTTAGGTGCTCTTTTTATTATTCTCGCTAAGCTGCTAATTGGGCTGTTACTTAAGGTTGCTTTATACAAGGGCTTTTAAATTGTCTGATGAGCTTTACAAATCAAACATTCTTTTCTATGTATAAGACTTACTATGAAAGGTTCTGGCTCCTGTAGAGAATTTTAAAATACCTTAAAGACAAAAGAGGCTGGATTATAGACTCTCTTAGTTAAAGAGAAAGTTTAATAAGTGAGATTCCACAGCCAAGGAAAAGGGTTCTTAAAAAACTGATGTGTGAGCACATTTTAAAAGCAACCCTAAAATGCATTTCTTTAATTATCAGAACTGAAAGAGTGGCATATGTGAATACAGAAGTGGGTTTCTTTTCTGTGTAAAGTGTCCTGAACTGATTTAGCTTATCAACTGAAGAAGACATGTGCAGCTCGTGGTTGAACTGTGAGGACCTTGGTGCTCTCTGAGCTTAGTTGATATATTCTACCCTTGATTTTGCAGGCTTTTCTTGAACTCCTAGAACAGCTCTAAATCCTCAAGTGCAATTCAGAATCATTCCTATTGTATCTGAGATCTTTCTATTGGTGAATAAAACATAGCATTATTGTTGTTGTTAATTGCGAAGTCGTGTCCGACCCATCGCGACCCCATGGACAACGTTCCTCCAGGCCTTCCAGTCCTCTACCATCTTCTGGAGTCCATTGAAGCTCACGCCTACTGCTTCAGTGACTCCATCCAGCCATCTCATTATCTGTTGTTCCATTCTTCTATTGCCCTCAATCTTTCCCAGCATTATGCCCTTCTCCAGTGAGTCCTTCCTTCTCATTAGGTGGCCAAAGTATTTGAGTTTCAGCTTCAGGATCTGGCCTTCTAAAAAGCAGTCGGGATTGATCTCTTCTAGGACTGACTGGTTTGAACACCTTGCAGTCCAAGGGACTCGCAGGAGTCTTCTCCAGCACCATAGTTCAAAGGCCTCAATTCTTTGTTGCTCAGCCTTTCTTATGGTCCAACTTTCACATCCATACATTGCAACTGGGAAAACCATGGCCTTGACTATAAGCACTTTTGTTGGCAGGGTGATGTCTCTGCTTTTTAGTATGCTGTCTAGATTTGCCATAGCTTTCCTCCCCAGGAGCAAGTGTCTTTTAATTTCTTGGCTGCAGTCCCCATCTGAGGTGATCTTGGAGCCCAGGAAAATAAAATCTGTCACTACCTCCATTTCTTCCCTACCTATTTGCCAGGAATTGAGAGGGCCGGATGCCATGATTTTGGTTTTCTTAATGTTGAGTTTCAAGCCAACTTTTGCACTCTCCTTCACCTGCATCAAGAGGCTCTTTAGTTCCTCTTCACTTTCTGCCATTAGAGTGGTATCATCTGCATATCTTAGCTTGTTGATATTTCTCCTGGCAATCTTAATTCCAACTTTTGATTCATCTAGCCCTGCCTTTCTCATGATGTGCTCTGCATATAAGTTAAATAGGCAGGGTGACAGTATACAGTCTTGCCGGACTCCTTTCCCAATTTTGAACCAATCAGTGGTTCCGTGTCCAGTTCTCACTGTTGGTTCTTGACCCGCATATAGGTTTCTCAAGAGACAAATAAGTGGTACTCCCATCTCTTTAAGAACTTGCCACAATTTGTTGTGATCCACACAATCAAAGGCTTTAGCATAGTCAATGAAGCAGAAGTAGATGTTTTTCTGGAACTCCCTAACTTTCTCCATGATCCAGCGTATGTTGGCAATTTGATCTCTAGTTCCTCTGCCTCTTCGAAATCCTGCCTGTACTTCTGGTAGTTCTCAATCCACATACTGCTGGAGTCTAGCTTGTAGGATTTTAAGCATAACTTTACTTGCATGTGAAATGAGTGCAATGGTGCGATAGTTTGAACATTCTTTGGCATTGCCTTTCTTTGGAATTGGAATGGAAACTGACCTTTTCCAATCCTGTGGTCACTGTTGAGTTTTCCAAATTTGCTGGAAAATTGAGTGTAGCACTTTTACTGCATCGTCTTTTAAGATTTTGAATAGCTCAGTTGGAATACTGTCACCTCCAGTAGCTTTGTTGTTGCTCAGATTTCCTAAGGCCCATTTCACTTCACATTCTAGGATGTCTGGCTCGAGGTCAGTGACCACCCCATCATGGTTATCAGGGACGCTAAGCTCGTTCTTGTATAGTTCTTCTGTGTAGTTTTACCACCTCTTCTTAATCTCTTCTGCCTCTGTAAGGTCCCTGCCATTATGATCCTTTATCATGCCCATCTTTGCATGAAACGTTCTCTTCATATCTTCAATTTTCTTGAAGAGATCTCTGGTCCTCCCTATTCTGTTGTTTTCTTCTATTTCTTTGCACTGTTCATTTAAGAAGGTATTCTTATCTCTTCTAACTATTCTCTAGAATTCTGCATTCAATTGGGTGTATCTTTCTCTTTCTCCTTTGCCTTTTGCTTCCCTTCTTTTCTCAGCTATTTGCAAAGCTTCCTCCGACAGCCATTTTGCTTTCTTGCATTTCTTTTTCTTTGGGATGGTTTTAGTTGCTACCTCTTGTACAATGTTGCGAACCTCTGTCCATAGTTCTTCAGGCACTCTATCAGATCTAATTCCTTAAATCTATTTGTCACCTCTACTGTATATTCATCAAGAATATGATTTAGTTCATACCTGAGTGGCCTAGTGCTTTTCCCTACTTTTTTCAATTTAAGCCTAAATTTTGCAACAAGAAGCTCATGATCTGAGCCACAGTCAGCTCCTGGTCTTATTTTTATTGACTGTATAGAGCTTCTCCATCTTTGGCTGCAGAGCACATAGTCAATCTGATTTCTGTGTTGACCGTCTGGTGATGTCCATGTGTAGAGCCGTCTCTTGGGTTGTTGGAAAAGAGTATTTGTTATGACCATCGTATTCGCTTGACAAAATTCAATCAGCCTGTGCCCTGCTTCATTTTGTATTCCAAGGCCAAACTTGCCTGTTATTCCGATTATCTTTTGGCATCCTACTTTAGTATTCCAATCCTCCATGACGATAAGAACATCATTTTTGGTGTTAATTCTATAAGGTGCTGTAGGGCTTCATAGAACCGGTCAATTTCATTCTCTTCAGCACCAGTGGTTGGGGCATAGATTTGGACTACTGTGATATTGAATGGTTTGCCTTGGATTCGAACTGAGATCATTCTGTCATTTTGGGGATTGTATCCCAGTATTGCTTTTCCTATTCTTTTATTGACTATGAAGGCTACTCCATTTCTTCTGAGGGATTCTTGCCCACAGTAGTATACCTGATGGTCATCTGAGCTAAATTCACCCATTCCTGTCCATTTTAGTTCACTGATTCCTAAGATGTCGATGTTCAGTCTTGTCATCTCTTGTTTGACTACGTGTAGCTTGCCTTGATTCATGGATCTTACATTCCAGGTTCCTTTGGAGAGAAGATCTTTACAGTATCGGACATTCCTTTCACCACCAGATATATCCACAGCTGAGCATCCTTTTGGCTTTGGCCCAGTCGCTTCATTCTTTCTGGCACTACTAGTATTAGCCCTCTGCTCTCCCCAGTAGCATTTTGGACATCTTCCGACCTGAGGGGCTCATCTTCCAGCGTCATATCTTTTTGCCTTTTAGTTCTGTCCATGGGGTTTTCATGGCAAAGATACTGCCATTTCCTTCTCCAGTGGATCACATTTTGTCAGAACTCTCTGCTATGACCTGTCCGTCTTGGGTGGCCCTGCACGGCATAGCTCATAGCTTCATTGAGTTATGCAAGCCTCTTCGTCACGACAAGGCAGTAATCCATAAAGGGGAAACATAGCATAGGTTTTCTTTAATTTTTTAAATTATTGCATTGTTTTTTGAAGAGGCAACTCCTGTATGAGGAATAACAAGAAGATCAAGCTTACTATAGGGATCCTGGATCCAATTAGGTTCAATGTTGGAAAAGCAATCCTCAGAGCTGGCAGAATTTTGCCTATCAGTTTTTCTTGTTGTTTAGATTTAGGAATGTATCTCCATTTTCGAATTTCTTTTTTTTATAATATTTTATTAGTTTTCTAATTTTACAGTTAAACGTTTAAAAAGTAACATGGTGACTGGGTAATCAATAATTCAATAACATACATAAATCTTTAACACAAATCTCAAGTTACAGCATCAGATATTTCCTCTCTTTTTCCCTTAATATCTGCTATCTCATATTAGGCTAATATAGTTATTATTATCAACTAAATAAAAACCATCGTTGTTACATTTATCAATAATTTTTAGCTTATACAAATCTTAATTCTGTTTGCATTCAATCCTTATATATAATCAATCTTGTTATTGCTTTTTTTCTCCAGGCTTTAATTTCCCATCAATATTCAAATTAACATTTGGTATTTATAATTTCCAAGCTTTAGTTGACCAAGGTTTTCCTCATCTCAACTTCTACATTTTTCCCTTTTCATAACAAAATCTAATATTCTAAATACACATCTTATCTATTTGCATATAATCTTATTCTATTTTCTAAAAGTTATCTATTTTCCACCATATTAAACCAAAAATCTGTTAGTCTTATTACACATCTAACCTATTCAATTATAATGTTACTTTATTTTCTAAAAAATATCTATTTTTCACCATATTTAACCCTCTAATAAATCAAAACCCTTATTTTCTTCAGCCTTACTCTGGCTTTCTTCCTTTGCCAACTAACCTTCCATGTCAGTACATTTGAATCATCAAACAGTTCTCCCTCTATTATTATACGTATTATTTGGAATAAAAAGGACCATTTGGTACAGGTTTTTTTGGAAGACCTAGCCCATTTGTATTCATTTAATTGCCTCCCTATTACTCTAATTTCCCACAATTGTCCTGATAGGTTTATCTTCCATTCAATCTGTTCTTCTTCCTTTTCCTCAAATTTCTTCTGATTTATGTAAAAAATCTTTTCCATTTTCAATGTTGTCACTCCCTTTTCTGATTTTTTCGTTGGCTGAATCTGTTGATCAATTGGGTCCTCTGTCTTAGTATTTAGTTATTCCACTTCTGTTACTTTCTGCATTGTTAATTCTTTGGTTGTAGTCAAGATCTGGGTTTGTATATCTAAGATGGCATCTTGTTCCTTTATGTTGCATCTTATTTTGTTACAAGCTGAAAGAATGGTTTCATGTATTGATTTGAACATAGAAAGGTTTTTTTCCTGATCTTCATCCATATTCTATTGATAATGTGTTAAGCTGATGACTTCAAAATCAAACATTAAAAATAGTTTTTTGTTTTTTATAACTAGGTATGGGATATCTATCACGTGTTGCAGGTAGTCTTTAAAGTGGACATTGTTTGCCAAGTAAGAATTTATAGTCAAAAGTATTCCATCATCTTGTGTAATAACAGATGCTTCTCATATAAAGAAATAAGAAAGCAATTCCCCACATGTAACTCTGAAAATCAGTAAAGGTTTACCTTCATAGTTCAAACAGGCCAGATATGCTGCCCTAAAGTTCCTTCTTTACAGCTGAGTTTTTCACAGGTGGTATCTGTCAAGGTCAAAAGAGTTTTTTCTAGAGTCTGGGCTTCAAGCCAAGTCTTTTTTAGTCAATAACAAGTTGTAATACCATACTTCACCACAAGATGTCACTAATGCAGTTTAAAACTTTTTAAATCCAAAGTTTTTATAATAGTTTTTCAAGGTTTATTTTTTTTCTTTTTAGTTAAAAACCAACGTCTCCAGTAAAAATAGGAAAACTTTTGGTCCCCAAATTTCAAAAGTATATGCATCCAATTAGATTAAAGTTGTTCTTATAATTGCTCTGTTTCCCATGGGTAGTCAGTCGCTGCTGCTCTTAGAGGGTGGGATAAAAATTCCCTTCCCTCTCTCCTCACAGGGAGAAAAATACTTTGGGCAACTTTTCCAGGAAAAGATATTTAAAGTCTTAAAGAGAAGATCAGATCTCACCCAGTTTCATCCGCGTTGCTTCAAAGGTGCTTGGTAGTAATTTTGACTTCGGCTGCCAGCAATTTAATGCCAGCAGCTTAATGACCAACAGGGGAAAGACCAGCCATAGCAATATGGCTGGTCTTTCCCCTGTTGGTTTGGAGGGATGCCCTGGATCAAGAGGAAGGGCTGCTGCCCTCCCGCGATCAAGCGGGGGTCCCCTCCTTGCTCGTTGCCCCTACAGGGCGACTTTCGGCCCTTTCCAGGGTCCCCCAGCGGGGTGAATTCAGATGTGGAAGACAGAGCTCACCTTCCTGCATCTGCAGATGCCGCGATGGCAAACTGGAAGTTTCCATTGTGGAATTTCTATTGTATGTTACATACTCAGGCAGTACACAGATATCTGAAAACTTGTCCTATAAATGAGTATAAAATTGCATTTCTGGAGATGTAATTTGCTTGAGAACTAACAAACAGGAACCTGCTGTCAGTGACTGATGCTTATAGCTTTGGGATATGCTGCCTTATCTAAATTTAATTTTAAACAAATGTTTAGTTATATCAATATTTTTGGCATTTGGTTATTTCTTTTTCTTTGTTGTCTTAACAAAAATTATAACCAAGACTTTTTGTCGCTAAGGTCCATATTTTACAAGCATTTTGTTCTGTAAAATTCCAGGATAGAAAACAACAGTAAGTTTGGCTAGAGACATGCTTTAGAGTGGCTGAGTGTTGCCTGGAATTATTGTTTCTGTTTAAGCACTTAGGCTAATTAATTGAATCTATTTTATTATTCTTTTTATGAGCTATCTTAATGCTGGATTAATTGTAGATGCCTGCATGTATATTTATGTGTGGGAAAATAAAAAAGAAGTAATCAGTTCACATCCCCAAATCCATTTAATTTTCAAGACTATTCTTGTATTGCAATGATGCAATACCTAGAAGAAGTCTAGAATTTATGTTGATACATCTCTGAATTCTGTAATACTCAGGCTTTAAGTTTACACAGATTTGTCTAGAAAGAACCTTGTTTTTAGAGATGGGAAGGACCTCCAATTCAATTCCTGAAAAATCCTTGTAGCATGTAGGAGCATGCAGACAACACACATTTGCAACTGTTTTAAAGTCATGCCTTTTCTCAGGATCATGTGCCTGAGTTCTACAAGGCTGTCATATAATTCTAGAAAGAGATGTAGCTTTTCAAAAGAGTTGCAGACAGTGCTAAATTTATTGCATATTGCTTCATATTAATTTTTATCTCCTGAGCTGGGCAGGAATGCATCTAAAACATTTTTGACCCATGTCTCTAACATCTTTTTAAATATGTTTTTAAATTATTAGTTATTTAGTTAAATTATTAGCAATTTCAAATTTGCATAATTTTATCATTAATCTTGATCTACTCAACTCAGTATTTACAGCAGGGGTGTCAAACTCGCAACGTCAGATGACATGTCGCAATTATCACAACTTTTTTTTCCATTGCCAGCAATGGGGTGGGCACGGTTTTAGTATGATGTATCCACCCCATGGGCCGGCAGTTTGACACCCCTGATTTACACTGATTGATACCAGCTCTCCAGAATATCTAATTGATCTCTTTCCCGGCTCAGTATGAAGTGGCCAGAAATTGAACCTTAGGCTTTCTACAAACAAAATACTGTCTAATACTAATCTTAGACTGGAAGAAGAAAAACAAATAGATGCTTTGTCCTATTTACCCAGTGGGCTTTTCAACAGTCAAAAGACCAGGGCTTTTTTTCTCATAGAACACCCAGAACGGAGTTCCGGCACCTTTTTTGGATGGAACTTTGTAGAGCAGGCAAGGCGGGTTGTATGACGTGTGTGAGTTCCGGCAACTTTTTTTTTTTTTTTAAGAAAAAAAGCACTGCAAAAGACATATCAAAGATTTGGAAAGGAAAGAGAAAAAACTTGATTTTTGATATTTCCTAGCTGTTAGCTTCATGCAGACTTCAGTGGTTTACAACAATATATAATCCATCAAAACCTTCTATCATTTCATCTCTGTTAGTGAGAATTAGATCCAAAATGGCTAATCCCCTAGTTCCCTTTTCTACTTTTTGGGAAACCAAGTTGTCTGCTAGGTTTATCAGGAATCTGTTTGATCTTCCACTTGGTGCAGAGTTTGTCTCCCAGTTGATGTCAGGGCAGTTAAAGTCCCCCATTACTATTGTGATGTGCTTCCTACATACTTTAGTTTGTTAATCAGCTTACTAACCTACAGCTAACTGCATCTACATGGAGGGAAGTGTGTAGTGGGGTGCCCCAGGGCTCTATTCTGGGCCCAGTGCTCTTCAACATCTTCATGAACGATTTGGACGAAGGAATAGATGGGGAACTCATCAAATTTGCAGATGACACGAAGCTGGCAACACTCCAGAAGACAGGCTTAAGATACAGGAGGATCTGGACAGACTTGAACACTGGGTGCTATCTAACAAAATGAAATTCAATGGTGAAAAAAGTAAGATTCTAAATTTAGGCAAGAAAAATCAAATGTACACATATAGTATAGAGGGTACCTTGCTCAATAGTAGTAACTGTGAGAGGGATCTCAGAGTCCTAGTGGATAATCATTTAAATATGAGCCAGCAGTGTGCTGCAGCTGCCAAAAAAGCCAACACAGTGCTGGACTGCATTAACAGAGGGATAGAATCAAGATCATGTGAAGTATTAATATTACTTTACAATGCCTTGGTAAGGCCATATTTGGAATACTGCATCCAGTTTTGGTCACCACGATGTAAAAAAGATGTTGAGACTCTAGAAAGAGTACAGAGAAGACCAACAAAGATGATTAGGGGACTGGAGGCTAAAACATATAAGGAACGGTTGCTGGAATTGGGTATGTCTAGTTTAACAAAGATAAGGATGAGGGGGGGGACATGATAGCAGTGTTCCAATATCTCAGGGGCTGCCAGAAAGAAGAGGGAATCAAGCTATTTTCCAAAGTACCTGAAGGCAGGACGAGAAGCAATGGATGGAAATTAATCAAGGAGAGAAGCAACCTAGAACTAAGCAGAAACTTCCTGACAGTTAGGACAATTAACCAGTGGAACAACCTGCCTCCAGAAGCAGTAAATGCTCCAATACTGGAGGTTTTTAAGAAGAGACTGGACAGCCATTTGTTCGAAATGGTATAGGGTTTCTGCCTGAGCAGTGGGTTGGACTAGATGACCTCCAAGGTCCCTTCCAACTTTATTATTATTATTAAAACAAACAAAAACAAAATCTGGCATCAAGAATGACTTCTTTATTTATCAATAATCAAAACGTTTACAGAAAAGCCCTATCTTGATTGCTGTCTGAAAAGCTATGAAAGTGCCATCTCGGAAGTAACTCTCAATTTACTCTTTTGTTCTAAAAAAAATCTGGATGGGTTGGTTCTACTTGAAACATACAGTCCAGAAGAATTCCAGGTATAAAGCCATAAAGGATTTTAGAGGTTAAAATACACACTTCAAATTGCCTTCAGAAGCCTCTTGGAAGCCAATTTAGAGCCTAACCATTGGCATATGGCACTAGTGGCTCTCATCTGATAATAGATGGGCTGCTGTGTTCTGCACCATCTGCAGCTTTAGAAGAATCTTCAAAGGCTGCTCCAGGTAAGGGATATTGTTGTAGTTGACTTAATAGGTGATGACAAGAAGCCTTTCTCAAAGTATCTGCTTCAAGAAGGAATGCAGCTGCCTCAATACATGGATTCTTTCTGCCTGTATAGCAGTAATTCTCCAATTACCGTGTTTCCCCAAAAATAACGCTGGGTCTTATTTTTTTCCTTCAAAAGAGGCACTAGGTCTTATTTTCGGGTGTGTGTGTCTTTTATACTCACCTCCAACACCGACAGTCCCGCACAGCCAGTCCACTTGTTGGTACTAACATATATTTAATAATAATAATAATAAAGTTGGAAGGGACCTTGGAGGTCATCTAGTCCAACCCACTACTCACTTCTTCTGGCCGATGGAACAGCTTCATTCTGCAGCTGCATTCTAGCCTGCATTTTGCAGTCAGGCCTTTCCGGAAGGCCTAGTAGTTGAGTACCAAGCTATAGATTGAATCCATAGCTCGGTTCTCGGCTGAAGTGGCCTTCTGGAAAGGCCTGTGACTAAGAAATGCAGGACTGGCTACAGGAGATGGCACAGAAGAAGTGGGCCGGCGAGGAGAGGCCTGGCTGCAAGGTAAGTGGGTGATGGCCACGTGGGGCAGTTCCACCCCCACCCCCACCCGAGCTTGAGTTTTAGGTGTGTGCCTTGCCCCAAAACTAGGGCTTATTTTTGGAGTAGGCCTTACTTTTGGGGGAACACGGTAGCAGAGGATCCTCACAGACCGATTCTTCAGAGAAAGACTACCTACCCAGAGTTTATTGGAGCAGCTTACTTCTTCCCATCTGGCCTAACAGCTTCCAGATATTGGGTCAAAACTTCTGTCTTTTCTTCTGTTCAGCAGGGGTGGTGTTTTTCAAACAAAAGGATAACCCTCTCCAGCAGCTATATAGTTAAACAAATTCTTTAAAAAGAATTGAAGTAAAGAATAAGTGGGCATCTAGAACATCACAAAGACAACAGAAAAAGGCTGCCTGCATTGAAGCTAGCACATGTATTGAAAGATGCCAGTACTGTAATATCAAATATAAGCACCAGCTCACTGCAAAAAACAACCAACTAGTGTATAGAATGGCTGCATTATAACTGAATACCATGGGTGGAAAAAAAAAAGGAAAAAAAAACCCAAACAGTGCACCACAAAATGGAAGATCAGGCTGGAAAATAAGATCAGCATGCTAAAATCAGAGGCAAGCAAACTAAAACAGATGAAAGAAAAGAAGTTGAAGAGCCAAAGAATATCTGATCAAAAAATATCACCTAGAAACAAGGAAGATTAAGGAAGCACTGGAAATAATAAAGCACAAATAACAGGTATAGTTCAATTATGTTCAATTTTTGGAGACTACCTGGACAAGTCTCTGCAATTTTTTTGGCAAGGTTTTTCAGAAATGGTTTGCCTTGTCTCCTTCCTGGGGCAAAAACTTAAAGAAAATAGGTAGAAGAATGATTACATATTTCACTTTTATAAATTAAGTTCTAGTAGTTGTTTTTTAAGAAAATAAAGTTGGAATCTAAGAATTATGGAACATACAGAAAGGGGAAATGCCCTGTTTGTTACTCTCATGAACATCCATATCCTCATGTGTAAAAACACCAGATATGTCCATATGAAGAGAATAACATGTATAAGTGTATCTGTGCAGTTCAAGACCCTGTGTGCACTATCACATGCAATCTTTATAATTAAATTTTTATACATTTCTTTCTTAAAAGGAAATATCTGATTATTATTTTCTTCATGAACCGAGATAGAACGATTCCTGTACCACAAGTTGGAAACTGGGCTGATTAGAGCAGAGTATGAATTTTATTCCACAGATATCCAACGCCTCCCATTCACTCCCAGTTCTTTACATTATTCTAAAAAATTGTATACTCATAAAATTCCATGACTTCTTCTAAATGCCATTCAATTTGGTTTTAAACAAATGGGTATACAGTGAACACTCTTGATGAACTGTTAATATCCTGTCAATCTACCTTATACTGTATTAAAAAAGAGCAATGAAAATGTTCATTATTTATTTAGATCTTTTCAAGCCTGAAGCAAACTGGTGTTATGTTTACTGGAGGTGAAATATATTTTTTACAAATGTGTGCTGAGGGTAAATATCCATATATTGCTTCTGCTTTTGAAGAATTCCTAATATTAGCCATAGTATGGGAATACTTGAAGTATTTATTAATACTATATTTATTGTTTCAGGTGTGATGATTTATTATTTTTCATATATAAAGCAAAATTAATATATTCTTGATGGTGTAATTATTTGAGGGGAAGGAAATCTTAAAGCAATAAATAGATTGATAAGTTTAAGTTGCACATCACATTCATTCAGAAAAAACAATTATAGATTAATCATATGAAGTGGAGCGCATTCTTTGCTATAAAGGGTGCATAGAAACACTTGTGGTTTCTGTCATGTAACTTAATAGTTGATGTGATGTATTTTGCAGCATGCTCTGTCTGATAAAGCCAGTGTGAAAACATTTGATCCAAAAACAACTTGCTTGCAAGAATGCCTTATCACAACTTTCCAAGAAGCTTACTTTGTCTCAGAAAGTTTTGAAGAAGCCAAAGAAAAGATGAGGCAAGTTATTTTCATTACCCTTAAAAACAAGCCCCAGATTGAATTTGCTGTTATCTGTAAGTGTAGAAATAAGAGTTAATTTAATTCTTTTTTATTTTTATTTCAGGGACTTTGCAAAATCAATCAACCGTCCCTTTTCTGTTTATTTCAATCCCTACACCCAAAGCATTGAAATTCTGAAAGACACCAGAAGCATTGAAAATGTTGTCCAGGATCTCCGAAGTGACCTGAACACAGTGTGTGATGCTTTAAGCAAAATGAATAGATATTTGGGTATCTGATTTCTTAGTGATATGGCTTTGAAGAATAGCTAGATGCTGTAACACCATTATAAGCTACAATAGCCATTTTAGCATTGTCTATTTCTTCTCTAATGCATGGCTACCAATTTGCTCTGTGTGCTCTTCTACTGAAATGTAACTTGAAATACACCAACACTAATCTACAAATATTTAAGGAAGAGGATTACATTGTCTTTTTTATCAGCTTGCATAAATTTCAAAAAGCTTCCTTTCCGTACCTACAGAGTTACAAATAGCATTTGCTTCATATCCCAAAAGAACAATTAAAAGCAAAATATCATCAATCAATCACACAAGGGAAGTTGAACTTTAGTAAGCATTATATATTTTTAAAGAAAATCCTCATGCTTTTCAAAATAAAACCACTAATTTCCTGAAGATAGTAGTAAATAAAGCCAAACATTTTTGAAGAACCCAAGATAATGCTCTTAGGAAATAGGCATGTCTGTGTAGAGAGTTGTGTTTCTATCAATACCCTGAAATCATATATTTGTCCTGAAACATAATTTGGTCTGAAGCACATCTTTCTATGCAGCTGTCTTGTACTTCTTGCTGCTAAGTAGACATTTAGGATCATGGTAACACATTTTCTAGCAAATTTTACAAACATCATTTTAGCCACCATAAATGTTGAGAAGTTATACACCAACATTCTGCCCAATCATGGATTTTAAGCCAAAGAGAATATCATCACTGATGCTAAAATATCACATCCTGCCACAAGGCTGGGTAACTTTGCACTAATCCATTTTAATTATCTGGACTCATGGAAATGAATCTCTTATCACATTTCATCATGCCTAACAACTTCTTCTCTTCTGTCAACCTCAGTTTGGAGCTACATACAGAACAAATCAGCTTCTTTGATATTTTTGTTGATAAAACTTCACAATGGACAAACATTATGTTAGACAGAAAAATTACAGATTGCCCTGCATAGTTACATGCTTTCAACTATCACATTTACCATCTACTGGTACATCAAACCTCAATGCTATTTCCACATTTTTCAGATCCACTTGAGAGAGATATTTAACTGATGAAATTAAACTAAGCATCGGGAAACTGAACTACTCACCCTATGAGACCAATAGACGAATCAATAGAGCCAGTTCCATTTCCAGAGAGGACCTGTTAAAAGACAAATATAGAAATAGCGTAACAGAACACTACTGCTTGTCACCTACAACTCAAACACATTATTAGCAATCTATACCCCATTGTGAGAATCAGCTTGCTCTATTGGTTGAGGCATCAGGCTAGAAACTGGGTAACTGAAATTCTGCCTTAAGCAAGAAACCAACTAGGTGACCTTGGGACAGTCATTCTCTCTCAATCTAGGAAACAAACAATAGCAAACCATTTCCAAAATAGCTTGTCAAGAAAACTTTAGGCAGTCAATAGGAGTTCACACTCACACAAACACACACACAAACCCCTAAGCAGTATACTATCTCAGACTCTGAGTGGCAGACCCATACTTGCAAACATGTAATCATCTAACCTGAAGTAGATTCTCACAAGCAGCAAGAAACGATGATGCCAGGTACTGATGTCTACTTTCCCCCAACAATACCACCATGGGCCCCAAAAAGTAATAACAAGTTTACAGGTGCCTCCATTTAGTCTTCCTCCAGTGCAATATTTGCTGAAATGCCCCCTAGGACAAATAGGACAGACTTTGCACACAAGAATTAATGGACACAAGTTTGAAGTCCAGACTCAAAGAGAAAGTATTGAGGGTGAAGGTTCATTCTCCGAGCTTGTGGGTTGGTTTCTGAACATATTCAGCGGCATTTAAGGATTCCTAGCCTGGTAACAAAATGTTTGGAAACCAACCCACAAGCTCAGAGAACAAACCTTCACCCTCATCCTACACCCAAGCTACAGATATTCACCATTATTGCAGAGAAAGTACTATTAAAACACTTCAACCTCCCAAGTTATTTAATAGCAATCCAAATTAATGTTTTGAAAAAAAAATAGATCCTATTTCCACCACTGAGCGAGAAATTGTTGAACTCATATACATTGTATAGTTACAGGAAATTTCAGAAGGTTAGCTTTCCCATCAATACTCTGGGTTTTAAGCACATTACAATTGTTGATTGATAAGGTATTAGTAATATGCATTCTGCATCTGCATAACTAATCTTTTTCTCCTTTTCTGTCCAACCTCACCCCAAATTAAATACTAGAATAGTCTAGGCACTCAGATGATGAAGTAAACTGCAGCTCATAAAAGGCTATACCTTTTAATAAAATTAGTTAGTTAGTAATAGTGCTACCCTTTCTAGTGACTGATGATGTTACCTAGTTTGGTAATGAAATATCTGCAAGAAAACAAATAAGCTCAGAGCGCACCAAGGACCCCACTGATAAAGCATGTATGACAAGGGCAGTCTCCTTTAGAGCTATCTGAAACTAAAATACATTTGTTGCAATGGATGCTGTTGGAACTTCAGGCAAAGGGCTAGATCTGGAGCAGTTATAAAATCAAGAAGAGAGAAAGAAACAAAACTTTACCTAGAAATAAGTAAAGTAGCAACTCTCACATACAGTATAGTCAGCAATTCACACCATAATAATCTGGTTCAGGCAGTTATTCAGCACTTGATTATTGTAACTTCAAATGATAATTTACATGTAAATAACCTTCCCATCAACTCAGTCAATGCTTTGCAATGAAGTCAGCAAGAATTGGATAGTCAAGATATGTGGGACCACATCTTGATATAATGTTATCTATAAATATAACAGCTAAATGTCTTCCCTGGCATGGATTCTATTTTCTTTAAATTGCTGGATTTCTTTGCCAAAAAGCAATAGAGTGCATATTTTTATTTTTCTACAATGAACATAGACTTGTTTTCTATACCTATAGAAATGCACTAAAACATGGGAATAGAAAATGATGTAATTATTTTTTATTGCCCTGTCACTCTCTTTCTGAGTTTTGTCATTACCTTTACCTTAATTGATTGGTAGTTTATTCAGCAGCATAAGGGAAAATAAATCTGAGTCTGTATACACTAATATAGTGATTATAAGGTCACACTTTTTTCTGTATACACATAATTTTTAATAGTATTTTATGGATTTTACTCAGTCATGGAAATATTTGAGCTTATTCTTCATACCTTGGAGGATGTCTGAGAAGGGGTTTAGGTTGCAAATAACTTAGGGCTTTGTCATAGGCTTCTGAGTATATATTTGTAATCCTATCTCATACTCTGCTGGCTGATAGATTAAAGGAAATATTAAAATATGTCTACAGATATGATGCTTTACTGCAGCGGTTCTCAACCTTTTTCAGGCCGAGACCCCACCTGCGCTGCCCATGCATGGCGCGACGGCCCGAACCATGCATGCGCGGCGCGACGGACCTAACCGCGCATGCACGGCGCGCGCGCGACGGCCCGAACCACGCACGTGCGGCGCGACGGGCCAAACCGCGCATGCGCGGCGTGACGGGCCGAACCGCGCATGGACGGCACGTGTGTAATGGGCTGAACCGCGCATGCGCGGCGCGACGAGTCTAACCTAACCACGCATGTGCGGCGCAATGGCCCGAATTGCGCATGCGCGGTGCACGCGTGACAGCCCGAACCGCGCATGTGCGTGCGATGGGCTGAACCGTACATGCGCGGCACAACGGGCTGAATCGCGCATGCGCGGTGCGCGCGTGACGGCTGAGGGGAAATGGGGAAAAAATGGGGGGGGAAATGGCGGACTGCGGTGTTTGGCGACCCCCGTGAAACGGTCGTTCGACCCCAAATGGGGTCACGACCCAGAGGTTGAGAACCGCTTCTTTCCTGGAACATTTAATAAGACATAATCTTTACTAAATAGCAGATACATAATGTATTGTTTAGAACTTCCTTTTCACTGTATCCCATAATCAAGAGATATAATTGATGATAGTTGTGTGTGTTATGTGTGATTAGCTCTAAACGGAGACAAGCTCTGATTACAAACAGCTTTTAAAAATTCAAATCTTAATTTGCAATTGAATGTGATAAATTAATCACTAACTCTATTCATCTCTGGAGCAAAATGGTAATTCTAAATTAGGTATGGAAATCATGTCATCATTTCTTCTTGCTTGCAAGACTCATTGTGTATTCCTTGCTATATTAGCTGAATCTTTTTACATGGAAGTTTTCTAGCTGTCTTTCTGCTACACATATAGGATTCAGATTTTTCATGACCAATGGAAACTTGCATTCTGATTCTTCACAAATAATCTCTAAGAATGAAAGTCCAAGGTCCCTTCCAACATCATCATCATCACTATTATTACTATTATTATTATTATTATTATTATTACTACTACTACTACTACTACTACTACTACTATGGATCATCGCACAGTCAGCCAGATGTTCAGACTGGATTTGGCATTTTGTTTACCTATCGAGTCCTTACCAAGGACCTGGGATAGGCAGATGTGGATGTTTGATGGTATTACAGATATCGTCGCAGGATGGAAGCAGTTCCTAGTAAGTCTGCCTTTTGCAATTGACTAATGGCAAATTTGTCAATGCCAATGGTGTTCAAGTGGTGCTCCAGTTGTTTTGGGATTGCACCCAAGGTGCCTATTACTATTGGTACTACCCTTGCTTGCTTTTGCCACAGTCTTTCTATTTCTATTTGTATGTATTTTGTTATCTTCTCCAGTTCTTTCTCGTCTATTCTGCTGTCTCCAGACACTGCCACGTCCACTATCCAGACTTTTTTGTCTTTCTTATCGACAATTGTTATGTTGCAGGTGCTTGTCTGTTTAATTCTGAAGTCCCAGAGCAGTTTAATTTTATCATTTTCTATGACTTTCTCTATTTTATGATCCCACCAGTTTTTGCTTACAGGCAAATGATATTTCTTGCAGATCTTCCAATGCACCATTGCTGCTACTTTGTCATGCCGCTGCTTGTAGTCAGTCTGTGCGATCTTCTTGCAGCAGCTTACCACTGTTTCTTCAGCTTCTTTGCATAGGCGGCACTTACTGTCTATTGCTGTCTTCTCAATTTTGACTTTATATGCATTTGTCCTTAAATCTGGGTCTTGTGCAGCCAGAATTAGTCCCTTGGTCTCTTTCTTCAATTTTCCTGCTCTTAGCCATTGCCAGGTCTTGTTATTATCTGCTTTCTCAGCTATTTTTTTTAATGTACTGGCCATGTAGTGCTTTGTCTTCCCATGCCTCTATTCTGTTCTTCATTTGATCTTTCTTGTAGGCCAGTTTGGTCTCTCCAGTAGTCAGTAAGCCTTCCTGATATACTAATTTCAGTGCATCTTCATCACTGTCCTTCAGATATTCTTCCAAAGCCATTTTTTCTTCTTCAACCATCTGATGTACTTGCAGCATTCCACGCCCACCTATTTGCCTTGTAGATAAAGTCTGTCAATGTCACTTCGTGGATGAAGGGCATGATTCATTGTCATTATTTCTCTGGTCTTCCTATCCATTGCTTTTAGTTCTGCTTGAGTCCAGTCCACTATTCCAGCTGTGTATCTAATGACTGGAATTGCCCAGGTGTTGATTGCCTTTATGATATTTCCTCCATTGAGTTTGGACTTTAAGATCTTCTTCACTCTCTTGATGTATTCACCTCTAATCTTTTTCTTGACTTCAGTGTGCTTGATGTCAGCTTGAAGGATACCCAAGTATTTGTAGTAATCTTCCTCATCCAGACTCTTAACGTTATTTTCGTGGGGCATCTTGATTCCTTCAGTTTTCACTATTTTCCCTTGTTTGATAGTAAGCGTGGCACACTTGTCCAAGCCAAACTCCATTGCAATATCTTGGCTATATATACGGACAGTGTTGAGCAGCGATTCTATTTCAGATGATTTTTTTCCATACAACTTTAGATCATCCATGTAAAGGAGGTGGGATAGTCTGGCAGATGTTTTTGATGTTTGATAGCCATGTCCTGAGTTATTCAGTATTGTTGGGAGAGGAAACAGTGCAATAACAAATAGTAATGGTGATAATGAATCTCCTTGAAATATTCCTCTCTTGATGTTAACCTCTCCCAGTCTCTCACCATTGACCTGCAACTGTTTCTTCCAATGTGCCATCGATCTTTGCACAATTTTTCTGATATTTCTACTGACTCCTGTTATTTCTAGGCACTTGATTATCCAGTCATGTGGCAGAGAGTCAAATGCCTTTTTTTAGTCAATCCATGCCACATTCAGGTTGGTCTTCCTTTTCTTGCAGTTTTCCAAGATCATTTTGTCTATTAAGAGTTGATCTTTTGTTCCTCTGCTATTGGATCAGTTTCCTTTCTGCTCAGGTGGAAAGAGATTGTTTTCTTTTTTTTAATAAACTTTTTTGGTTTTTAAAAGATAAATCACATAATAGTTGATTAACAGTGTGTTTGCCTAGCTTACATTTACAAAGGAAAATCGTCAACAATTATTGAGTGATCGCCTTTTCTGATTTCATAAAATTTGGATGTATGAATATCTCCAATGTGGATACCCAATTATGGATTTTCATGTAATTACGTTTTTTAATTCTGACCCATACATCTAGTAGTGCCCATCTGATGTAATGTTTCTGGAAGTACTGGTGAGCCTTGTGCTTTCCTTCTCAAAGAATTGCGTGCCACCCTGTCTGCATATCGTGGCCTTCTAAGGCTAATAATCTCCTATTTCTCAGATGTATCCAAGTAAGCGTAGCTGCTTGATAATATTTTTCCCAATCTGGGAGGCTGAATCCACCGAATGTTTTCAATTAGATGCTGTTGTACTGCATCAGCTACCACACCAGTTAGCAATTTGAAAATATTTGGTAGGCAGATAATTGGCCTGTGGTTGCCCGATGTTGCCCCTTTTGCTGGATTTTTCATTATTAGATAGGTTTTCCCAGTTAGCCACTTTTCAATTTCTCCTCCTTGTAGTATATTGTTGAACTGCTTGGCAATGAGTGGATGTATAACAGTTAGATGTTTCAACCCAAACCCATGCAGTTCATGTTCACCTGGGTGCTGACCAATTTTTGATCTTCCTTGCTCTTTTTTCTACCATTTTTGTTGTTATTACTAGTTCTTTCATTTCAACTTCTGTTTTGTTTGCATCCACCTCTTTTAACCAAGCTGCAACCTTGTTGTATTTCTTTGGGTTATTTCATATCTGCTTCCAGAACTGCACTGTTTCTTCCTTGTCAGGTACTGACTGATTAATTGAACTTTCTCCATTGATGGATTGGTAAAAACGTTTCTGATTGTATTGAAATTGGAGGTTCTGCCTATAGTTTGCAATTCGAGCTTCATATCTACTGATTTTCCTGGCTATAGCTGTTATTTGCTGCTTTATTATTTCCAGTTCTTCCTTGATCTTTCTTGTTTCTAAGTGGTATTTCTTAATTAGCTATTCTTTGGTCTTCTTGTTCTTCAGCTTCTTTTCTTTCATCTGTTCTAGCTTGTTGCATGTGATCTTGACCTGCTGATCTTATTTTCTAGTCTAACCTTCCATTTTTCTAGTACACTGTTTGTTTTTCTTCTTTGTTGATTTTGCATCCCAGGTATTCAGTTATAACTGCAGCTGTGCTGTACATTAGTTAGTTTGTTTCTTGCAGTAAATTGGTGCTTATACTTGATATTGCAGTATTTGCATCTTTTAATGCTTGTGCTAGCTGTTTCTTTGGAGCAAGCTTCAATGCAGGCAGCCTTATTCTGTTGTTTTTGTGCTGTTCTAGATGCTCAGTTATTCTTTGTTTCAATTATTTTATTTCTTTAGTTAGAGGGTTTTGTTCTTCCTGAGGAAGAGGTGCCTGGTTTCCAAATGAGAACAGTTGTATATCTCTGCTGGATTCCTTCACTGCCAACTCCCCCTGGTTTGCCTCTACATTCTGAATTACTTCTGGCAAGGCTTTGATTTCTTTGCCCTGGGTAAACCTTTGCAGTTCGTCCAATTCTGTTTCTGTGAATACTTTATTTCCTATTATAATTCGGCGTTGATCTGCTAGTCTCTGTTCTGTTATTTCTGATTCTGGATGTTGTTCTTTCCAGAACTGGTGCATTCATTTTAGATATCCTCTTCTTGTTGGATTTGATCTGTAGTAATGGATCATTATTTCTTTGTTTTCAATCACTGTGTATCTGCGATTGGTAAACACCTTTTCTTCCAATAGTTCTGCAGCTGCTGGCCCTAGTTGCTCAGCCAACAGTCCTGAGTCCTGTAACCCATTTTTCACCAGATATCCAGGAACTCCAATATCTAGTGCGGACCTTATTAACCCGGGTGACATCCGAGCCGGTATGGCATTCTGAAATTTATGTCTCACTATATTTTTTATCGGAGAGACACTCTTTGTCTGACTCCTCTGATGAGACCTGTCCAGTATGGTTGAACCTCTGGCATAGCTCTCATCTTCCTCAGAGTACACAAGCCCCACAACCACGTCAAGGTAGTGCCTCACTGGGGGATTATTATTATTATTATTAAGGATCATAGCACAGTCAGCCAGATGTTCAGACTGGGTATTATTATGTAGGTCTTTGTGTTTTGTTATCTTCTCCAGTTCTTTCTCGTCTATTCTGCTGTCTCCAGGCACTGCCACGTCCACTATCCAGACTTATCAACAATTGTTAAGTCTGAGGTGTTATGTTGCAGGTGCTTGTCTATTTGAATTCTGAAGTCCCAGAGCAGATTATTATTATTATTATTATTATTATTATTATTATTATTATTATTATTATTATTATTATTGTTGTTGTTGTTGTTGTTGTTGTTATTGTTGTTGTTGTTGTTGTTATTGTTGTTATTATTATTATTATTATCATCATCATCATCATCATCGTACTTCTGTTATAGCAACTGTAATGCATGAGATGAAAGCAAGCCTGGGCAAGTCATGTTTATGGGAAGAAAGTCCCAATAACTAATACTTTCAAGGAATAATTTAGAATAACTTGGAGTAACTATGAACTATTTAGTCATACAGGAATGAGTCTTTGTGTAATATGCTGAATGTAAACATACTAACAAAAAAAAAAGACAAAGGTAGCATCATCCTAAACTTAACATCTAGGAAAACTACCAATTTGATAATATGAAGATAAGATAGATATGATAACCTTTATTGTCATTTTTTTTACTGTGGGCACAAGGGCACACATCAAAAATGAAATTCAGTTGCCCGCTCTCAAAGTGAAACACATACATATAAAACCATTTTTGTATGTCCATTTGGTTATTTGAAATACAAATATTTTGTTTAAAATACTTTAGGTTGCCTTGGGTGGAAAACACTCCAAAGATAAATATTCTTCAATAATGGACACGAGCTGAATAAAATAGTGATTAATGAAACAAGTGTGACAGTAACACCACTAAAACTAAAGCAATTGCCATTGATCGCAGCAGCATAAAGCCCCATGAACCCTTTGAAAAATAGTCATGGATTGCAGATGATGTAAATTGCTTTAGAATATATGGATATATGGAGAGAGATGAATCCAGAAAAAGCCCAATATACCTTTTATTCCAACAGACATAAATCATAGTCAAGAATCGATATGATATGGAGTTCTTATGATTTAAAGACTATGATACAAGAAGTTGAAATAGAACCAAATATTTGGGCAGACCATAATTCAATTAAAATGACTTGGAAAGGAGCTAAGAAAAAGATTAAGATGGTTCTTGAACAAATCTATATTGAAGGAAAAAAAAATTTCTACAATTAGCAACAAAAGAAATGGACTTTTTAAAAAAAATAATAAAAAAGAAGAAACTTCTATTCAAAATGTATAGGACACGACAGAAGCATATTTCAGAGGTCTGGCTATAACTTATGCTGCCAAAAAGAATAAAGAATAGAGACAAACACAGTGTAGATTGAAAGAATAGCTTAGTACTTTAGAATCGGAGTTACAAACTGATCCACAAAAGAAAAATTTGAAGAAACAAATGGACTTAATAAAACACAAATTAAACTTACTTGAGATGGATATATTGGCATAACAGATTAAACAAGCCAAACAGAACTTTTTTGAAAATGCTAATAAACCGAGAAGATGGCTTGCATATAGATTGAAAAAAGAAAGAGAAAAAATATTAATAAGTAAACTGCAGGATTCAAAGGAAGAGTTACATTGTCATAATGATGCAATGAAAAAAATTATTAAGACATACTACGAAACAATTTATAAGGCGGAGGTGATTTCTAAAGAGGCAATTCAGGATTATTTAAAAGAAGCAAATCTTCCAAAGGTTCCTGAGAATATACGACAGAAGTTAAATGAGAGGATATCAATGATGGAAATTACAGAGGCAATAAAAAGACAAAAGAAAGACAAAACACCGGGGCCGGACGGATTACCTGCAGAATTTTATGTAGCCTTACAAGATACTGTAACTCCAATTTTGAAAGACTTGTGTAATGAAATTTTTATACAGACAAAAATACCGAATTCATGGACGGAAGCCAATATTACTCTGATATCCAAGGAAGATACTGACCTTACACAAATTAAAAATTATAAACCAATATCGTTATTAAATGTGGATTACAAAATCTTTGCAGCAATAATGGCAGAAAGAATGAAAAATTTTCTAACTGAATTTATTCATCCAGATCAAAACGGCTTTCTCCCTAGAAGACAGATAAAGAACAACTTAAGGATTATTTTAAATGCTTTGGAATACTATGAAAATTATCCAGGGAATCAGATGGCACTCATATTCTTTGATGCACAAAAAGCTTTTGATAATCTAAATTGGCAATTCATGTTTCAACAGTTACAGGAAATGGATTTTGGTGAGAACTTTATTAAAGCAATTCAAGCAATTTATAAGAAACAAACAGCAAGAATACTCTTAAATGGAGATTATACAGATGGATTTGATATTTAAAAAGGCACGAGACAGGGATGTCCACTATCTCCCTTGTTATTTATTCTTACATTGGAGGTATGGGCTAGAAATATTAGACAAGATAAGGAAATTAAAGGTTTAGAGATTAAGCATCAGAAATATAAACTACAGGCTTTTGCAGATGATTTAGTCTTTATTTTAGAGGATCCACTGAAAACAGCCCCTAAACTTTTGCAGAAAATCGAGGAATTTGGGGATGTGGCTGGATTGAAAATAAATAGGGAAAAGACTAACATTTTAACAAAAAACTTAATTGATAAACAAAAAACTCGACTTGGCAAAAAGACAAATTTTCAAATAGCTAAAAAAGTTAAATACCTAGATATTTACCTAACTGCAAAATATACAACATTAAAAGAGGGCAACTATGAGAGATTAATAAAACAAATAAAAGTAGACTTGGAAAAGTGGGGAAATCTTCAATTATCACTGCTAGGAAGAATAGCGACGGTTAAGATGAACATTCTACCAAAGTTAATTTTTCTCTTTCAAACAGTCCCTGTTAAATTGAGCAAGAAATTTTTTGACGATTTGAATGCAATAATACTAAGATTTATATGACAAAGAAAGAAAGCAAGAATTAAATGTAAACTTTTACAAGATTCCAAAGACAGAGGGGGCTTTGGACCTCCGGACTGGAGATTCTATTATCAAGCAGCTATTTTACTTTGGCTGAAAGAATGGATTACGCTGAGAAATAACGACTTCTCTACTTAGAGGGACATGGCCTCCAATTAGGTTGGCATACCTTTTTATGGTATGAGAAAACTAAAGCACATAAATACTTTCAAAATCATGCCATAAGAAATGTATTGCTTTCAGAATGGGAGAGAATTAGACACAAAATGTACATGAAAATATCTGAGTGGCTTTCAACAATGGAAGCATTTGCTTATCCGAATTTGATTAATTATGATAAACTTGTTAGTTATAAAGATATTTTGGATAAAGATGGAAAACTTAAAGACAGGCAAACTCTTCAACAACAAGGTATTGAGTTAACATGGTGGTGTTATTTGCAAATTCAAATAAGATATGAAAAAGATATAAAATCAATGGGATTTTACAAAGAGCAGATTCCACTTGATAAAATACTTTTGAAAACAGAGGAGAACTTGATTAAGAAACTTTATAAATGTCTGTTAAGCTGGAAGATGGAAGAAGAACAAGTAAAAGAAACAATGATAATATGGGCAAAGAATTTTGGATACTCTATAGACTTAGAAGACTGGCAAAAACTTTGGGATAAAAACATTAAACTTACTAAAGCAGCAACATATAAAGAAAATCTATATAAGATGTTTTATAGATGGCATATGACACCAATTCGATTAGCGAAAATGTTTAAAAATGTATCAAATACTTGCTGGAAAGGTAAACAAAACTCAGGCACTTATTACCATGCCTGGTGAATATGCCCTATCACAAAGAAATACTGGCTTAAGATTCATAGATGGCTGGAAATGATGATGAAAGTACAGATAGAAATTAAACCGGAATTGTTTTTGTTAGGAATAGTAAGATCCAGCTATGGTAAAGAAAATGACTATCTAATACTACATATATTAACTGCTGCAAGACTAGTATTTGCCCAATTTTGGAAAAATGAAAATTTACCATCTGACCAGGCTATAATCTCGAAAATTGTAGATTGTGCAGAAATGGACAGATTAACATTGGAAATGAAGGAGAAAGAAGACTCAACTTATTTTAAAACTTGGGAAAAGTTTTATCGATGGTTAGAAATACATTAGAACATGAATTGAGTTTAAAATTGAATGGAATTTTAAAATTAAATAGAATAAATGATAGATTTCTAATTAAGTTCTATTTTGTTAGATTAATAATATTTTTTATTACTTGGGACTTTAAATATTAATGGTGATGATCAGAAATAATTTATAAGTTGTTAAGTATGGATATCTACTTAGAGGAATTTTACCCATTTATCAAATTTGAGTTAAGTGATTATAGTTAATTTGATCTTTATAATTGTTTAGTATTATATAAATTTTGTATTTAAATTTCATGTTTATTCCTATGAATTTTTTTCTTTTTCTTTTTTGATTCTAACAATAAGTAATTATAACTAATGCAATATATTAATGTGTTAAAGTTATTATAGTTAATTAGTAATATATTAGTAATATTATATTAAGTATTGCTATTTTGTTATTTTGTTATACATTTTGTTATTTAATTAGTATGATTGAATATGTATACCCGGACGGGTTTACTTGTTGAAGCGTTGACTTATTGTGGGGGACAACCCCACTATTGTACCTATCCCTTCCCCTGGTCTAACCTTTTTTGTTTGCTACCCCTTGTCATACCCTTATTGACCCTACTTTCCCTTTACCCTTATAAAATTTAATAAAATATTTAAATAAAAAGAATATTTTCAGAAGGAGAAATTGTCAAAGTAAATATGGAATAATCATATTAAACATTTTAATCATGTTTGATTATAACTATAGTTGAATGATGTGTGGATCTGCTTACTTTATGGGATGTAGCTATCACTATGCTGTTCAAAGATCAAGTGTAGTCCTTAACATAAAAAAAATGGTTAGCCATCAACTGTATTCCAAAGAAATGGGACCATTACAGATAATACCTTTTCCCTTCAAGGCATCAATTTGACTGCAGTCATATTTCTCCATTGTTTTGCATAAAGTAGTTCTCCCTCAGCAGCCTCAAAAATTTTGGCTTTTTTTTGGGCATTTGTTGTTTGTTATGTGGGAGGAGGCTTATATACATTTATGATCCAAACGGAGTGCTTTATGATTTGGACTGGATTCAAACTTGGATATTTTTCTTCTGCAGATTTAAGAGGACTGATCAAACTGCTAATTTATTAATCTAGCATTGGCTTTTATGAAATTACATGGAATTTTTAATTTAATTATTCATCCTTATGTTAGAAGGTTGTCAGTGCAGATGCAATGTTCCTTTACCCAACAAATAAAATTATTGCAACAACAATCTTTGCTCCTATTCCTGCTATAATTCACAATTGGGGAAAAATAGATACTCTTGGTATTTAGAAATGTTTGCTATGTCTCTTAACTCAGAGAACAGGCTACATTCGCTTTTTTAATTTACAAATATAAAGATTAAAAAAACTAATACAAAAATATAAAAAGTAAAGGAGAAAACTGAAAGTTGTTATCAAAATGGCTAGTTTACACTATTTTGTAAAAGTAAAAAGTAAAAAGTTTGATGTTGATATTCTATTTGACTGCATCAAAGAAAGTTGGAAATCAATGCCTTTTTTCTTTTTTTGCTTCCCTTCCCTCATTTTTCTATTCCCTTTCCCATCTTTCCTGCTATTTACTTTTGTATTTTCTTTGTATTGTATACTATAAACTAATAAAAAAATTAAAAAGAAGAAAACTGAAAGAAAAAGAAATCAGAAAAAACAAAGAAGATACATAAAAATGACTCCTCCCTCTCTCCAGAAAAATATAAACAATTTGGCTAACTTGACACCTTCTCCAGTATTACAATTAAAAAAAAGTCTTCTTCCTGTACCTCAACCCTTATCAATTGCCAAATTACAAAAAATACATAATTTAATCCTATTTAGCAAAAGTTCTTAAGTTCTATGTTAAATTTTAATCTTAATCAAAACATTTAATTTTATAATCCAAAATTATCATTTTCTCTTTATTTTCTCTCTCCCCACTTAAAAACAAATCTTTAAAGCCCTGTCATGCAATCCCAAAAAGAAATCCCGTTGATAGCTACCAGAAATCAGTATGTGTATGAGTATGTGTATGTATTTGTGTATGTGTATATATAAACCCTATCAAACTGATTCTGTTTATAAGTTTTTCCATATTTAAAAATGTTTGATCTTTAGTCCCATCAAGTAGGATCCCACAAGATGATTTCCTATCAGCTTTATCTCCTTTCTGGAACAGCTTGAGCAGTTCCTCTTTATCTCTTCTCACACAAATTTCTCTTCCACAATTTCCTTTTGGGAATCTAAAATCAGAGGGCTTTCTAAATCATTCTTCTGATTTATCATTTCTATGTCCCCTTTAATTATTAAAACATCTACTGGTTTCATTCGTAAATCCACGTTGATATCATTTTCCAGTTCTACATCTTTTTTTCATATCATTTGCACAACCCAGCATTTTTTAATCCACAGTCAAATCAATTTCCCTTTTTATCCAATAAAATTTGTTGTTTCTTCTACTGTATATCCTCTGTTATAGTGCCACAAAATATTTTAAGTAACTTCTGAATAAATTGTCCTCAAACAGCCTTAATTTCTTCTATAGTCAAGGAATAATATTGCTCCTTGTATTGATGTGTCTATGGTCCTTGAGAAAGAGGGATTTTTTTTTGTTCTTTCTGATTCCCTGTGGCCAGCCTTCAAATCCACTCTTAACATCTTTTTATTTTCTAGTCAACAAAACTTTTCCATGGGAGGATTTTTTACCGTTAATTTCAAAAACATCATATATTATTTTATAAATTTTTAAACAGCCCACAGGAAATATTAGCTTAATTTTTCAAAATCAACATTCTAGTTCCATTTTTGCTGTTTTCTAAACAATGAAAATTTCTCTTATTTATCTTTAAACTTATTCAAAGCTTCTTTCATCCAGGATGGAAAGAAAATCTCCAATGTAATACAAATGGTTTTTTGGAAATTTTTTCAATCCAAAGAAATCAGTAATAAGTAGCTTCCTAAAGCAGTTAGTAGAAAAAGTAACAACTGCAAAGTCTCTTTAAAAGGCAAGAATGTGCTTCTTAAACTGCAAATAATTAAAACAGAATAACAACACCATTGTTCTCATTATAACAATTCAGGGCCTGTTGGCTACTGTGGCCACACATTTATTTGGATTTGGGAGCCTCAGAAAAAGGAAATTGCTTGTGTCCCAATGACCAGTAAGAATCATAAAGAAATTTCATACAGCAAAGCATTGTAGATATATTGATGCTTCTGGGAGAAATTCCTGAACCAGCAGTATGGCTATTTGAGGGAAATGCTTAACATATGTGATTTCTTGCACTCTGTTTGGGATTTATGTACCCACCGAGGTGGCTGCATGCCTGAGGGCATCCCTAAAAATTCCCAGCTTCAAGAATCAGATTGAATCAAGTAGCACATCTGTTCCCCAGCCTCACAGTTTTGGTTTGTACTAGTTTTAGAAACATCAAATAAAAAACACTGCATAGGTCTGGAAAGACTCCAAACTAACCTGTTGTCACTCACAATAGAACATTGCCAGCTAAACGGAACAAGTTTATGGCAGCTTCTTTTGTTTGGAAGAAAGCAGTCAAATCCATATGGATAATAAAGTCTCCCTAGAAAGCCATGAGATCTAGTTATGCACTCCTCTGCAAAAGACCCTGTTGCCATAACACCCTGGATCATATGCAGCTTTCTTAGTACTTTATTAAATTATATTGGTAAGCGGAGATACCCAGCATAGTATAATGGTTAAGGTGCTGCATTAGAAGGAAGGTGTCCCAGATTCTAGTCCTCCTTAAATACAGAAACCAGTTGTATGACCTTAGGCCACTCATTCTCTCTTTGCTAAAAATCAGCATCAGGTTGGGCTGTAAGAGTAAAAAGTAAAGGAGTCTCTACAGGTTTTACTCTGCTAGTCATAGCCAACTTTAGGGGGCAGTGCTCATCTCTGTTTCTAGACCAGGCATGACATCATGCCACAATGTGGAACATGTGGCAAAACATGGAGCCCTGTTACCTTCTCACTGAAGTGTTAACTATTTATCTACTTGCATTTACATGCTTTCGAACTGTTAGGTTGGCAGCAGCTGAGGCAAATGTCAGGAGCTCACTCCATCATACGGGGTAGGGCTTGAACTCCTGAAGTATAGACCTTCTCTGGAATCTTTTAAGCCACTGAACCATCATGCCTCTTATTATGTCCTGTGAGCAATGAGGAGTGATGAAGGCTCATCTTGTAACAACAGGCTTTATTGTTAACAACTCTTTCAACTCAGCTCTCTGCGAGGCACGCAGGCCTCTCTTAAGAACCCAGAGACCCGGACAGAAAAGATACTTTCTTCGAAGCGCTTTCGCGCCCTGCACATGTGCGCAGGGCTGGCACCACTCCATCTGGTCCCGGGCAGCTTATGCAACTGCCCGGGACCATTGCCTCTGCAGGCTCAGGACACAACACCCCTCCCCCCTAGAGGGGAACATACCTATCCATTCTCACACAATGTGTCTAGTGAGAGTGTTATACTTCCATGCATCAAATGCATTGAATGTGGATTACTCAATGTTGATTTTGGGCCAACGGCCTCTATCATTTTGGGTATAAACGTATCCGAAACCAAAATAGTGATAATCCAAATGGCCCCTTTTTTGTCTGGGCTCCACTAATTAGTTCCCCATAAACTGGACTGCAGGTTAACAAATTCCCTCAGGTATTTGGGTGGCCGCTTAGTTCTTTGTGACCTTCTCGGACCTGGCGATGATGCTGTGCCCACCTGCTCGCCCACCAGGCTAGGTGGGCCTGGGCATTGCTGCCCTACGTTCCCAGATGCCCCTGGAGCTGTTGCCTGGCCTGCCTGCTTGCCCACCGGGCTCAGCAGGCCAGGACTATGCTGCTCCCATGACCTGGTTGACCCACCCCTCTGCTGAGTGGCTGGGGCCTCTCCGTTCCAGGCAGCATACTGTGGCGGGGTGGTAGTCCCTGATTCCACAATGGACCTTTCTTGGAGGGGACAGTATTCGTGCCTCCGGCCCGCAGCTGAAGTGTGCTGGGCATTGGGGTTGCTTCCTTGTCCAAACCCCCTAAGGCTGTGCCCCAGGTGTCAGGAGATGCCTCCCAGGCTACCCCTTGTCCTGCTGACTTTCTTTTGGGAGCAATTGCAGAATTGGGCCTTGGTTCCTCCCGGAATTCTTGTTCACTAGGGTCTTGTGAGTTATTGGGATACCCCCGGTCAGTCTCCCTGTCTGGAGCACTATCTGTTGGTTGTGGAAAGTTTGGATACCCCCAGTGTAACTCCCTGTCTGGAGTGATTGTGGATGTATGGGGTGATTCCCCATCCATTAAAATCCTGTCCAGGCCACTGGTGGAACCCTGGACTGACTGTTGAATTTGCTCCTCAGAATGCATATTCTCATTCTCCTCCCCCCCCAGAGCAGAGCCAGGAGCGGAAGGGCACGAATCCAGTCTCGCACGCAGCTGATCTATGCGCCTGCAAATGACACGGCCGTCACCCAGTGTCACTTCGTATGACAAAGGCCCTGAGACCTTACAAACCATAGCTGTTACCCAGATGTGACCCAGCCCATAGTTACATGCCCAAAATGGATCTCCCACTTGCAGTCTCCTTGGTGCCCTTGGTTGTGACACCTGTGAAGCCACCCTATCAGGGTGCAGCCTGTCCAGTTTTGTGATGAGGTGGCGGCCACAACGAAGTTCAGCAGGAGTCTTTCCAGTAGAAGTGCATGGTGTGGTGTGGTATGCAAGAAGGAAATCTGCTAACCCATGATGTCAGTTACCGTAAGTCAATCTCTTGAGGGCATCCTTGGTAATGCACACCATTCTTTCAGCCATTCCGTTAGAGGATGGGTGGAAGGGAGCTGAAGTCGCGTGCAGGATCATGTTGGCTTGCAGAAAAACCTGGAACTCAGAAGAAGTAAATTGGGGACCATTGTCTGAAACCAGAACATCTGGAAGGCCGTGTGATGCAAAGATTTTTCGCAACACCTGGATGGTCCTGGCAGTAGTTGTTGATGAAACAGGAACAACCTCTAGCCACTTGGAATGGCTGTCAACAACAATCACGAAGAATTGTCCCTGAAAGGGCCCAGTGTAATCTATATGCACCCTAGATCATGGGAACTGGGTTTCCTCCCACCTGTGTACTGGGGCCTGAGGCATTTCAGGTCAAGACTGTTAACACGCTTGGCATCCGTGCACCTGGGCCTCGAAAGCCTTATCCAGACCAGGCCACCAAAGATGGCTACGCGCAAGCGCTTTCATTCTGATGATACCAGGATGTCCCTCACGCAAGGAGGTCAAGATTCTAGACCTCAATGAGGTCGGGATCACAACCCTGCTACCCCATAACAGGCAACCTTTGAAAGTGGAAAGCTCATGCTTCTTTTCCAGAAGCTTTGAAACACATATCAGGGCACTTGTCAGGCCACCCTGACAATACCCATGACAACACGCGTGTAAGCATGTGATCAGTGGCAGTTTCTGCAGCCACATCCCTAGCATTTAGGGGACACTCAGGTAATTCTTGAATAGACAGAATATGAACTGCTGGAGCAGGATCAGGCTCCATATGCTTCAGGGGCAATCTACTCAGGCCATCAGCATGACCCATATCCTTATCTGGTTTGTGAATCAATGTAAAATCATATGCTGACAGAAAAATGGACCATCTCAGCATACAAGGAGAAATGATGTGTGGGGTCTGTTTGTTGGTAGTAAACAACCCCAGGAGTGGCTTATGGTCAGTATAGACCGTAAATTTGCGGCCATATAAGAAATCATGAAATTTCTTAATGCCGGCCACTATTGCCAAAGCCTCTCTGTCAATCTGAGCGTAATTGCGCTCAGCAGAAGACAGAGTTCTGGAATAATAGGCCACAGGGACCTGAGTCCCATCAGCCCTTAGGTGGCTAAGAACAGCCCCAAGACCATATGGAGATGCATCGCAAGCAATGCAAACAGGCAATTTCTCATTAAAATGAGCTAGTACAGTATTAGAGGTGAGTAAGGCCTTAACTTCATTAAAACTCTTTTTGTGGACCTTTGTCCACAACCAAGGAGCCTGTTTGTCCAAGAGCCAATGTAAAGGCTCTGCTACAGCAGCCTTGTGAGGCAGGAAAGCGTGATAGAAATTTAATAGGCCCAGGAATGCTTGTAGTAAACTCTTGGACTTAGGACTTGGGGCCTTCTGGATGGCTTGTAATTTTGATTCTGCGGGGTGAATGCCTTGGGCATCTATCCTGAATCCCAAGAAATCAGTGGAATTGACTCCTATTTTGCATTTTTCCTTTTTAAGTTTAAGGTCTGCTCTTCTAAAACGGAGCAAGACAGCCCTTAATCTCTCAGCTAAGTTGTGAGATGACTCTCCAGCAATGAGGACGTCATCAAAGTAGGGACAGACCCCAGGAATACCTCGAAGCGTGCTTTCCATGATGCTCTGGAATATGCCAGGGGCAACATTTACCCCAAATTGCAGTCTCTTGACTTTAAATGCCCCTCTGTGGGTCGCAATAGTTTGGGCCTCTGCAGCTGCATCATCAACAGGCAGCTGTTGATAGGCCTGTGCCAGGTCAAACTTTGCAAAGATGCGGCCCCCCTTAAGGGAGGCCAGAATGTGACTTACCACAGGTACTGGGTAAGCATGCTGTTGAAGTGCCTTATTTAGTGTGCACTTGTAATCTGCACATATACGTATATCCCCATTAGCCTTTAGAGGCGTTACTATGGGGGTTTCCCATGGGCTTGAATCTACAGGTTCTAAAATACCTTGCTGGAGCAATTTGTCCAGTTCAGCATTAGTCCTGGCCTTTAGGGTGAAAGGAACCCTCCTTGGCTTAACCCTGATGGGCGTGATGGTTGGGTCTAACCGTAGCAAGACTGGAGGCCCCTTGAAGGATCCAAGCTCTGGACTGAATACATCTGCAAACTCCCTGTAGACTTCTGCTAGGCTCTACATTTGCAAATTGTGCAGCCCCATGACCTGGATTCCCAGGGCCTTGAACCAATCGAGTCTAATGAGGCTCGTGCGTTCCCCCCCCAGAACCAACATGTCTAGGGGACCTTCAAAATCCTTGTGCTGTACATTAAGGGTGGCCTCCCCCTTAACACACACATTGGAATTTTGGAAGTCTGTAAGTATTATGTTGGATGGTCTTAGTTTGGCTCGAAGGCTACTGCTTTTGCAAATCTTTCTAAATGTGCTGCTAGTAATAATAGAGAGAGCAGACCCAGTGTCCAACTCCATGACTATGGGCACCCCTTGCAACTGTACTTTAAGGGACAGTTTTTTCTTTAAGGGCTTATGTGTGCCTGTCCTCAAAATACTCCTGCGTGATGTGCAGAAGCCCACCCTATTTTGGCTGGGGACCCTGGTACCTTTCAGGTGACTCAAACAGATGGCTGCGATGTGGCCTCGCTCTGCATATGGCGGAACGGAACCTGCACTCAGCTCTCTTGTGGCTTCCTCTGCATCCAAAGCATTTGATGGCTGCAGGGACCTTGTCCAGACGTTCCTTCTGCTTCCTTCCTGTTGGCTGGTAAAGTTTATTCACTTCTTCTTCAGGATCCATGTCTGATCCATCTTTGACGTCCTCCAGATAGACTGTAGCTGCCTCTGGAACACTTTTGTTAGGCCGCATTGACTTTACAGCCCCTCCTGCTGCTTCTTCAGCTGTCACCTCTCTTGGGCATCTTGGAAAGTGACATCCTCTCTAGCAAAAATCTTCTGCTGCAAGTCTCTGTTCCTCAGCCCACAAACAAAATGATCTCGCAGCCTCTCTTCCAGATCCTTGAACTCACATGGCTTTGCTGCTCTCCTTAAAGCTGCAATAAAATCCTTAGCAGATTCACCTGCCCTCTGGTCCCTTTGCTCAAACGTACGTCTCCATGCAATCACAGACATTTTGGGCTGAAAATGTTCTTTTAGTAATTTTTTAAAGTCAGTAAACATGACTGCCTCCAGAGGTGCAGGGGCCACCGGGTTCTCTGCTATTTCAAATGCTTCCTGACCACAGACTTACAACAGTGTTGCAGCCTTCAAGCCATCTTCCCTTATCTGGTTCACCCTTAAATAATTCTCCACCCTTGCAACATAAGAGTCCCATTTTTCTGGGTGTGAGATATCAAACTCAGAAATGCGATCAATCTTCGCCATTCTGCAGTTAAAAGCTTCACTCTCACTCCTCTACACTTCAAATGGGGGGGAAAGGGTCTTTCAGCCGAGCTCACCCTCCAGCGACGCTGTACTGGCAGGCTTGAGATGCTGACTCCAACACCGACTTTCCCCTCTTCAGGACTTCAAAGTGAGTATTTACGGCTTCCTTTTCTTCTGCTCATAAAATATCCCACCTTTGCACCAGTATTATGTCCTGTGAGCAATGAGGAGTGACGAAGGCTCATCTTGTAACAACAGGCTTTATTGTTCACAACTCTTTCAACTCAGCTCTCTGCGAGGCACACAGGCCTCTCTTAACAATCCAGAGACCTGGACAGAAAAGATACTTTCTTCGGAGCGCTTTCGCACCCTGCACATGCGGGCAAGGCTGGCGCCACTCCGTCTGGTCCTGGGCAGCTTATGCAACTGCCCGGGACCATTGCAACATCCCGAGCCTGCCTCTGCAGGCTCAGGACACAACACCTCTGCTGTGTCATAAACTGGATGAAAATGAAACATTTTACATCATATATTGATAAACTTTGTTACAAGAAGTAGGCAAGACAGTGCAAAACAAGTGAATCCCAGTGAAGCAGAAAAATTGTGAGAAAACCAAGATTGGCAAACAGCACCGGATTATGTTATCCATTCGGTTGTTATTATTGCACTATTACTAGTGAATTCATATCCTGATTTTTCCATGGGATGCAAGGAAATTTTATCACCCAAACAATTCTGTTGGGCTGAGAAAAACAGCAACTAGTCAAAAACATCTGTGGGGATCTTCCTGAAAATTATCTTTTGAACCATTGGATATACTGGCTGTCAGCTGGACCACGCTTCTCCACATAGCCAAAGTCCTGTTTTTGATATGTAAATAGCTGTGCATCTGGTTGTATACTCATGTGACTACATGGGAAATGGTTTGAACTATCTTGTTACCCTATCTTGCCTCTTTCTATTTTCTGAGGAACAAGAAGGGTACGAAACATAGCAGCAGCAACAGCGATAGATGAACAAATAAAATGAGAAGGCTGAAGAAATTCTGTAGTCCTCAGCTCTAGATTTCTTGATGACATTAGTAGCCACTTAAGAGTAGTAGTAAATTCCTGCTTAAAAGAAGCCTAATAATTCTCTTTTGGCATTTCATCTGGAAATTGTTGCCCTTCAAAACATACTTCACTGGATCTCAAAAAAATACAAATTCACTTGAATTTGCCAGGTAATCATACACCAAAGGATTTCAAAAATGAAGCAGCCAAAAACCAGTGTCAAAAACAGTGCTTTTTTTCTAAAAGAAAAAGGTGCTGGAACTCACACACGTCACACAACCCGCCTTGCCTACCCTACAAGGTTCCATCCAAAACAGGTGCCGGAACTTCGTTCTGGGTGTTCTATGAGAAAAAAGCCCTGGTCAAAAACAATAGCAACAAGAATATTTTCTTTATAATTTCTTCCTCTTTGTTAGCACTATGTGCTAACAATTATGTCAGGATTTATTCTAAAAGTGTCCACACCCTTCAGAACAAATCAACATCCTGGAACCCAAAAGCCATTCTTTGTATGATTTAAGGACCAGCTGCTGAATTATAGGCAGCTTCAGATTCAAATTGCCCATTATAAGGTATAAGCTCTAATAAAGGCATATGTGAAAAGGATGAAGACTTCTTACTACTAAAACTTAAGACAGTTTGATTGTATTACAAAAATTAAAATATTACAAGGTTGTGTCAGACGACTGTTTTTATTTTAGTTTTGTGTTGTTGGATGAAACATTCATTCAGAGACTAGATCAGGGGTGTCAAACTGGCGGCCCATGGGCCAGATACATCACGTGCAGGCCATGCCACCCCAGCTCCACAAAGGCAAAAAATGTCACGATACATCACGATATGTCATGTGAAGCAATCGGGTTTAACACCTGTGGACTAGATTGCCATTTAATTAAGGACAAACTGGATGCCATTTTGGCAATGCACATTCCAAACCATGATATGACAAAAATATGGCTTAGGGAAAGGGGGTTGGAGCAAGAAAAGTTTGGAATTCAAAGGATTTATTACTGAAAGCTAGTGGCAAATGGTAATTTTCAGTCACACAGTTTTATATTTTCTTTTCTAGGTCAAGCAGTAAAATTGGTGGATTTAGCTTCCAGAATTTTTACACTATTTAAAATCCTCATTCTAAAGTCAGTGGTGGGATTCAAATATGTGAACAACCAGTTCTCTGTGTGCATGCTGCTTCTGGAAGTCCATTTTGGACCTGGGCAACAACAAATAGACCATGCCAGATAAATCCTATTGCATTCTTTGACCAAGTGACAAAATTAGTGGATCAGAGGAATGCTGTGGACATAATTTACTTGGACTTCAGTAAGGCATTTGATAAAGTAGATCACAACCTACTACTTGATAAGATAGAAAAATGTGGGGTAGACAGAATCACCACCAGATGGATCCGTAGCTGGCTGACCGGCCGTACTCAGCGAGTAGTCCTCAATGGAACTGCATCTACATGGAGGGAAGTGTGTAGTGGGGTGCCCCAGGGCTCTGTTCTGGGCCCAGTGCTCTTCAACATCTTCATCAACAATTTGGATGAAGGGATAGATGGGGAACTCATCAAATTTGCAGACGACACCAAGCTGGCAGGAATAGCCAACACTTCAGAAGATAGGCTTAAGATACAGAAGGATCTGGACTGATGTGAACACTGGGCACTATCTAACAAAATGAAATTCAATGGTGAAAAAAGCAAGGCTCTACATTTAGGCAAGAAAAACCAAATGCACAAGTACTACATAGGTGGCACCTTGCTCAATAGTAGTAACTGTGAGAGGGATCTCGGAGTCCTAGTAGACAATCACCTAAATATGAGTCAGCAGTGTGCTGCAGCTGCCAAAAAGGCCAACACAGTGCTAGGTTGCATTAACAGAGGGATAGAATAAAGATCACGTGAAATATTGATACCACTTTACAATGCCTTGGTAAGGCCACACTTGGAATACTGCATCCAGTTTTGGTCACCACGATGTAAAAAAGATGTTGAGACTCTAGAAAGAGTACAGAGGAGAGCAACAAAGATGATTAGGGGACTGGAGGCTAAAACATATAAGGAACGTTGCTGGAATTGGGTATGTCTAGTTTAACGAAGAGAAGGACGAGGGGGGACATGATAGCAGTATTCCAATATGTCAGGGACTGCCACAAAGAAGAGGGAATCAAGCTATTTTCCAAAGCGCCTGAAGGCAAGACAAGAAGCAATGGGTGGAAACTAATCAAGGAGAGAAGCAACCTAGAACTAAGGAGAAACTTCCTGACAGTGAGAACAATTAATCAGTGGAACAACCTGCCTCCAGAAGCGGTAAATGCTCCAACACTGGAAGTTTTTAAGAAGAGACTGGACAGCCATTTGTCCAAAATGGTATAGGGTTTCCTGCCTGAGCAGTGGGTTGGACTAGATGACCTCCAAGGTCCCTTCAAACTTTATTATTATTATTATTATTATTATTATTATTATTATTATTATTATTATTATTATTATTATTATTATTATTATTATTATTAAATTAGCTACTGGTTCTGCCGAAGTGATGCGAACTAGCTGAATCCCACCACTATCTAAAGTGCTAAAAATAATGCCCCCTCTTATTTGGTGTCATCACCTCACCATCTTCTGTGACTTTCAAAAGATTAAAAAACATAAAAAATATTCCACCCAGCTATATCCTGTAAGAAATCAGGATAATGGCTAAATCACCACTCGCTCACCTGCACAATTGATTGCTCTGCCTCTTAGTTCTGTTATACTCCATCCAGACCAAATGTGAAGATTTGAGCTTCCCATCAAAAAATAATCGAATTTTATTCGTATGCACTGGCCATCTTAGTATCATTTATTTCTTTCTCTGAGGAGAAATAAATAAATGATATTAAGATGTCTGGTGCATAATCTCACATAAACCTCGGTATAATAAATTGTTCAGGACTCAGTATTATGTGACCTATAATATCCGTTTAGAGTTTTCATTAACAAATTAAAACTAATCATTTATTAGTCTTCTTAACTGACAAATTTATTTGGCATAATTAAAGGATTATCAAATTGCAGTCTTGGAAATAGGCTACATTTATCTAAGGTGTTTCACTTAGCTGTAGTGATCTAGCTTTTGAAATTGGCTTTCTGGCTCAGATTAATTTATTTAGTGCCTAACATAGAATGGATTCTTTACAAGTATGAGATATAGACTAGCATTTGTTTTTCTTGAAAGTAGGAAATGTTCCTAACTTTAATGAATATAAAGAATTGCAATGTTTACAGCTGCATGAAGTCTAAAATAATATTATATGGATATATATTATCAAAAGGATGCACTCTTCACATTTTCAGAAAAAGAGAATGATGTGTACTACTTTCATTGCTTTTATTTATCTAATAACATAAAACATTGGTAGGCTGCAGTTCATTTCCATGTCTGATCTAAGGAAAATAAGTAAACAAACAAATTCCAAATCCTGAATATGTTCAGTCTTAACCAAATTATTCCCCTGTATTTTTAAAAAAAAAATTAGCTAAGGTGTCAATCACATACAAAAACAGTTTTACTCTTACTCTACTTTCCTTTGAATTCACATTCTCCTCTATTGGAGCACAGCTTAATTTAGAGCCTGATCAAAAGCAAATAGTTGCCAATAGACCTGCTTTTTTATCCTAGTTAAAATAATAGTTTGTCTGCTTGTTTTTTTTAGTATAGTCACTGACTTGATAGAGATATAGAATAGTATGATAGCAACTCCAGAGGCAATAGTGAAATAATCTTCATTAAATTGTTTCTTAGTTTTAGAAAATGTTTGTTCAAATATCTAAGTATGGTACTTTTTCTTGCACTTGGGTAAAACTTCTATCATCCAGCAAACTTGGAAACTGATAAAGGAGAATATTTGTAGCTCAGGGTTGAAATGAGGGGTCCTGGGTGCTCTCTGAACTTGATTGTTTTCTTGCAGATAATTTATTACCCAAACTAGGTAACATCATCAGTGCTAATAAAGAATAGGATTGCTCTCCTTTTATATTCTAGTGGCTTGCCCTGTCAGTGTTGGTGGGAATGGTCTTGGTGATTGTTTGGTTGAGCGGTTTACTGTTAGCTTGTTTGGCAGTTCCTCGATTGGATTATTGTTTACTTCTTGATTGTTGATCTGATGTTAATCTCTGCTCATCTGGGCATTGATAAGGTATTTTAGTCTTTTTGTTTCCTTTTTGGCTTGTTGATTGTTTCTTTTGCACAGCATGTAGAAGTTGTTTATGTCTATGTGTCTACTAATGATCAATTTGTCAGAATGTCAGGCTTCCAGGAATTTTTGGAACTTGGTTTGGTCTAGGATGGTCATGGTTTCTCAAGTGGAACTACAGTTAAGTCTGTCCATATGTTTGAAATTAAAGAGTTTCAATCATGTCTTCAGATTGCTAGTTAGTATTCATGGATGTGTTCTGTTAGTCTTTTGTCTTGTAGATGACTTCTGTTTTTTCTTCTAGGGTTGCTGGGTCTTTTGGTTTACTTAGGATGTTTTGGAGGGCTTTAGTTGGTTTGTGTGCTACTCTGATTCCATGTAGTTGTAATAGTCTGTTGGTGGTTTCTGGTGTGGTTTTGATATATGGCAGTGTTATCCTTTTTACAGCTTGTTTTGCTTGTGCTATATTGGGTTGAGTGGTCAGGCATTTTTTAATGAAGTTGCGAGGATATCCAATTTGTTGGAAGATGTTTCATAGATGTTCTATTTCCTTTTTCTGCTGTTCAGGATTGGTGCAGTATGTTTGTGTTCATCTGAATAAAGTTATTACCCAGCTTCTCATGTGGATTGGGCTATTACTTTGATAATGGAACAGTTGATTGGTATGGGTGGCTGTCAGAATCCAGTTATATTTCATTTCTATCTATCTCCTCTGATCTAAAACCAAATCTCATCTTTCCCTGTATTCTGCCATATTTCAAAGGGGAGGGGGGATATGCATATGGGTATATTGCTTTCACTTCCTCTATTCACTATAATGTAACCTTTGGTTTATTGATTCTGTGCCTCCTATCCATTACAGTGTAACAAATTGCCTCATGCACTATGCATCTCTCTGAACTTTCTTCTTCCTAACTGGGCAGCTAGGAAAAGGGGGGGGAGGAAGTACAAACCTCTGGGACCTGGTTTATTTCTCCGTTCTCAAAAGGAGGTGTGAAGAGCTGTGGAACATCATACTACAGAGTCGGAGTGATGTTACCTCTCCTTTCCCATGATGGACTTAACACCTGGGGATTGGCTGGTCGGAATCATCCGGATGAACTGTATGTATGTGGGGGTGTGTTTAGGGACACTTTAAAGTAATCGATATGTAAAGAAATCCCTCAGATCCTGTCTATTATGCCTGCTATCAACTACTCTTAATAAAAGTTCCTGTTGGAAGAAATTGTTTCCAAGAATTCTGCTTCCTTAAGATGTGGGATTGAAGTGCATCCTTACTTTAGACAGGATCTGCAGTAATAGTCAACCTGAAAGGAAGAACCTTACCGGGGGACTTTGCAAAAAATACAATGTTGGACAACAAGGCAGGGAAGGAAGAAAACCCCCTGACCGGGATCCTGCCAGCTGTCGGGATCCAAAGTGTCATACTCCTCAGGAGAAGAAGTGGTGGAGATGCGCAACCACAAACCTCAGTGGTTGATGGGCATTGGAAAGAAAGAAAGACGAGTGGGAAAAGATATCGAGAAAGGTGACCCTGAGACGGGGCAGCCACCAACCCAAATGGAAGCAAGAGATGGAGAAATCCCTGCACGTTAGTGAACAGGAAGGAAGTTGTGCACAACACTTGAACTGGATCCTAGAGAAAGCTATTGACCTGATGAAAAGAACCCTCAGCTCTCTAGGGGAGAAGGAACCTGAGCCCCGTAGCCGCACCAGCACCTGCAGCTGGAGAGGCACTGAAGGGAATCAAAACCTGTAGTCCCGGGGATGTCTGCTGAATCAGAAGCTACCAATTCAGCAGCCCCCACACCCCGCCAATCCACAGATGGCGATCAGGATGGGAGACAATACTGCCAGCGGTGAAGGCACTGATCCATTCAAAGATTCCTGCTGCTGGATGTGAAATTCAGGGGGGAGCCACCACGCTTCCTAACCCAAGACCTCAGCTACATGGAAGAATACAGATGGGATATCCCCAGCGACAAAGCCCGTATCCGTATCATGCAATCTGTTCTGGATGGACCGTCCGCAGACTGGATGGTGAACCTGCATGATTCAAGTGCCCCAGAGCTCAATGACTTCAGTCATTTCATGTCCTCTCTGAGAAGGCAATTCGAGAACCCCCTGGCTGATCGCAAACCCGGTGAGAGAATCAAAACAGTGAGGCAGAATTCTGGGCCATTGCCAGCAAGCTGAACTGGCCGGAAGACATCCTCCTTAGCCATTTCGAAGATGGCCTAAACTACGACCTGTATGATGCTTGCCTGCCTTGATGGATGGTACGTCCTGGCAGAGGAAGGAGAGATCGACCTACTGAAGAGGCACCACCAAGGAAAACCATGGGGCTGCTCACCTCCTGAGCCGATGTGCGAGCCAGCGAAACCATTGGCTATGGCCAAGAAGTCAATGGGCTGTTTCAAATGTGGGAGAGAGGGGCATTGAATGCCACTCGAAAGCCCCTCAGCGCAACCCAGACTGATCACCAGCAAGGAAATTAGGGAAGTCCCCAGCTAAGCCAAAAGAACCCAGGATGAGGGCAATAGAGGCTGTGGAATCCCCAACCCCTGCCAAGCATGGAGAAAGAACTCCGGCCTACACCACAGGGCCGGTGGACACCACAGATGACATTTCGGAGGGTGAACCCCTGGTAAGTAGACCCATCGCACCCATCCTTAAGACAGTGACTATATTAGCTCCCTCCATGCCCAAAGCTATCAAAGTGAAAGCCTTAATAGACTGTGGCTGCACTCGCTGCCTCATTAGCCTGACGCTAGTGGGGAACTTGGGAATTCTGGTCAGGAGGCTGAAACAACCAATCTCATTTGGCCAGTTAGATGGGTCCATAGCGGGCGGGGGGGGGTTGCCAGCTACCCTAGCCACTTTACCAGTCCACCTATCCCTGGGGAACCATGAGGAAGACATAACATTTGCAGTGACTCCAGGCATGGAATGCCCAGTGATCCTAGGGCTGAAATGGTTAAAGAAATGGAACCCCTGGATAAATTGGAGAACAGCAGAACTCAATTTCCTGAAGGGGGGTCGTACGAGCTTAAAACCCCAAGGAGCCCTATCAAACCCAGGAATGGAGAAAGCTTCGGTGGGAGAGGAAAAGGGGCTACCCGAGATCCCAGAAGAATACCGAGACCTTGCTGAAGTTTTCAGTGAGGAATGGGCGGATGAGCTTCCCCCTCACCGACTCATGGATTGTGCTGTAGAATTCAAGCCCAGGGCAAAACTCCTGAAGCCCAGACTATACTCTATGAGCCCTAAGGAGAAGGAGGAAATGGAAAGATTCATAAATAAAAACCTATAAAGAGGGTTTATCGAACCCGCCAAACCTAAGGTAGCTGCCCTGGTTCTCTTTAGAGAGAAGAAGGAGGGCACTTTGCGCTTGTGTGTGAATTACTGCGACCTGAATGTAATCAGTGAAAGTAACCTATACCCCCTACCCCTCATGAAGGACATGTTACCCCACCTCTCAAAAGGAAGAGTTTTCACTAAACTAGACCTAAGGGAAGCCTTAAAAACACCCAGGAAGCTCACTCCCAACCAAGCCCACTGGTCCTAGCATTTTCACCAATTCTGTTTTACACTCAAGCACTTGCTGGGGGGGGGGAGAACTTCCTGGCAGATGCACTGTCTCGCATGCCCCAATATAACAGCACGCAAGCCACTGATTCTAAACCACTCATGCCTGAACCACAACTGGCAGCTCCAGTAACCACCAGAGCCCAAGCTAAATTATAGCCACAGCTGGGTAGCCAAATCGGAATCGAATTCTGGAAAACTTTGGAAACAGATGAGTGGTTCCAGAAAAATAGACACATGTGCACAATTCAGGATGGACTGCCATGGGTAGGGGACAAATTATATATACCAACCACCCAGAGGGTCATTTTCATGCAGCTATGCTATGATACAAAATCAGCAGGGCATTTTGGATTTGTAAAAACATTACATTTAATTAAAAGGCAATTTTGGTAGCCGTCCATGAAAAAGGACATAGAAAGTTACATGGACAGCTGCCCAACATGCGCAAGGCTAAGACATTGCAAGGGAAATCGCCCGGACTGTTACAACCAGTGGCGAAACATCCAGCCCCCTGGAAAGAAATATCCATGGATTTTATAATGGAATTACCAGAAAGCAATGGAAATACTGTCATCTGGGGGGTTACGGACTTGTTTTCTAAACAAGTGCAATTTATCCCTTGCCAAAAGATTCCCACTGCAAAAACCTTAACGATACTCTTTGTGCAGCACATCTACAGACTGCATGGGGCACCCCAACACATCATATCTGACAGGGGAGTAAAATTTACGTCAGCATTTTGGAAGGAATTTTTATCCCTCTAAGGAACCACTCAGGGACTGTCATCTAGTCATCATCCTCAATGTAACAGACAATTCGAACATTCTAACTCAGTACTTGAGCAATACTTAAGATGCTTTATTAATTTCCAGCAAACGAATTGAACGGACCTACTCCCTTTCACAGAAGTGGCCTACAATAACAGAGTCCACTCCAGCACAGGCCACACTCCCTTTCAAATAGTCACCGGTCAAAGTTTCAACCTTATGCCAGAACTAATTCCAAATGAGCCGAAAATTCCATCGCTGAAAGAATGGATAGCACAATTAAAAAACACCTGGCCAATAGTTAGGAAAGCCTTAGATGAAGCTAGGCAAGCATACAAAGCACAAGCAGATAAAAAGAGAGTCGAACTCATACCATTCATTGTAGGAGAAATGGTATATTTGTCTACAAAATACCTACAATCCCTACAACCCTGTAAAAAACTTGGACCAAAATATATAGGACCTTTTCCAATTAAAAGAATCATAAAACCAGTAACTGTAGAATTAGAACTACCCAAAAATCTCAGGCAAATACACCCAATTTTTTTACTGCAGCTTGCTGAAAAGAGAACAACAGTTACCCTTATGGCCAAAAATCCCCACCCCACCACCTCCAATCATGGTTGAAGGAGAACAACACTTTGAGATAAAAGAAATCCTAGATTCTAGGAAGTATCACTGGGGAATTCAATACCTAGTAGCATGGAAACACCTTCCCTCTTCACAAAATGAGTGGGTCCATAAATGTCATGTCAGAGCCCTGAAATTGCTAAAGAAGTTTCATACAGAATATCCCAACAAACCATACTAACCTCTACACCTGTTTTGTTTTCTCTACAGGTGGATCTCTCTTATTTTTAAAGGGGGCAGGATGTCAGAATCCAGTTATATTTCATTCCTATCTATCTCCTCTGATCTAAAACCAAATCTCACCTTTCCCTGGATTCTGCCATACTTCCAAGGGGGTGGGGGGAAATGCATGCAGGTTTATTTCTTTCACTTCCTCTATTCACTACAATGTAACCTTTTGTTTATTGACTCCATGTCTGCTATCCATTACAATGTAACAAATTGCCTCCTGCACTATGCATCTCTCTGAACCTTCTTCTCCCTAACTGGGCAGCTAGGAAAAAAAGGGGGGGGAAGGTAGTACAAACCTCTGGGACCTGGCTTATTTCTCCATTCTCAAAAGGAGGTGTGAAGAGCTGTGGAACATTGTACTACAAACGGAGCCAGACTGATGTTATCTCCCCTTTCCCACAATGGACTTATCTGGGGATTGGCCAGTCTGAATTGTCCAGATAAACTGTGTCTGGGGTTGTGTGCTTACCTAATCGATCTGTAAAGAAATCCGTCAGACCCTGTCTATTATGCCTGCTATCAACTACTCTTAATAAAAGTTCCTGTTGGAAGAAATTGTTTCCAAGAGTTCTGCTTCCTTAAGATGTGGGATTGAAGTGGGATTACAGTGGGATTATTTTTTTGGTAATGAAACATCTGTAAGAAAACAGCTAAGCTCAGAAAAGCACCAAAGATCCTTCAGACTTGGAAGCACCAGTTTTGATTAGTATTACCTCCAGCTTTCTGACACACAAGTTATGCATTTCTTATTGTGCTTGTTTTCAACTGGGACTTTGATTAAGCATCCCTGAGCATGTGAAAGCTGTGTATGGATATATGTGAGAGTTTTCCAGGACAGAGACTTTGATGTCAGGTGCTGCAGAGTACAGAATGTTGTATACAGGAAACACTGCTCAGTAAGTCAGCCGGGTACCTGCTTTTCATGCCAGACATAGTTAATGCATAGTATTAATATGCATAGTATGCAGAAACTTAATACTCCCATTGTTGGCCAGTACTGCACTTTGTTAATAGAAGAACAAAGTTTCTTCAAAATTTAACCATAGAGGTTATTATCTCAAATCAAAGTTTTTCTTTAATATCATAGTCTTTTATAGTCCTTCACAAATAGGTTTTTGCCCTCCACATTCTTTGCATCTGAAACATCCAGGATTTCGCTTGTTATGCAGAGAAGGCAATTTTCCTTAAGACAATAGTTTTCCCAAGTCAGCTTTGGCTCCTAACAAACAGAAGTGATTTACTTCTGCATTCTTCCAAGATGTTTTTCTCTAATTGATTAAAGATCTAAAATATATCCCTGTGATCCTTCAGAAGTTGCTAATAGTTGTGCATTCAGGGTAGTGAGGTGGCTGGAAAAAATGCCCTCTGCCCTGCCATCAGGCATTATGAACATTTCACTCTTGATTACTTCTTTCTCTCCCCCCTTTCTTTTAGAAGGCACTTGACTTCACCTGCATTTAATAAATAATAAAATATGATGCTGAATGCAGACTGTGTGGTTCTGGACCACTGCTACCAGAACTGGCAGTCTTAGCATCCTTCACTATTGGCCATGCTGATAGAGGCTTCAGGAATTGTAATTCAGTTATGTCTGGATAACCAGCAGTTACCTACTACTGAATTAGCTCTTTCACTCCTGCTTAAGCAAACTTTTTATCTCCATATTTGAGTATGAAAATATATTCTTCACCAAGTAGTTAGACATATCTGACAATTATTCCCAAAGGTACTGTTGTGGTCACTTTGTTCTATTAACTCTAGTTAATTATATGGCTCCTGGAAGCATCCATCCTTAACATTTGCAAACTAGTGAAGACTTATTTTCTATTCCAATTCCCTGCTTCCAATGAATGGCTAATGAGGCCAGTTATTGATAAATCTATCCACAACTAAAAACAAGTTGAATATGCTTGGGTAGAAGAATGTATTCCTTAGGATCAATGTAGATGAATTTTTTCTCATAATTAAATCTGATTGATCATTATCTATGGAACCATGAAAGTTTAAGCTTCCCAAATCAGACATGTACTTTGGGAGAAAAAGTTTAGCTAGGCAAGGTGAGTGCATATCCTACTCAGCATTTCATTGCAAAGCCTGATCAGTTTTGTAAAAATCGCCTTCAAATAGTTCATTTCAATTCTGCTGTAGCAGTCTGGATTGCAACTCATTTGCCAGTTTCTAGACAAGTTACTTGTCCTGAAATAATGGGTTATTCTCTTTAAAATAATAATTGGTTCTGCTATAAAGAAGTCATTTCAGACCGAAACAGCAAAGAAGTCAAGTATCTATAACCCACACAAAATTTATTCGGGATTTTAAATGTTTGTCCCATTGTGGGAAGTCAGCCCCAGAGAAGGAAATATTAAAAAAGGCAGAAAAATATATTTCCTTCAAGGATCTTAAAGAGACAGAAAAGCATGCCAAGTTTTCCTTGATAGCCCCAGGTCTCCCTCCCCCAAACAGAAGCTAGCCCTGTACAAATGCAGATGCAAATCACCAGAAAGCCCCCAGCTAGGAGACCAAGAAGACAAAGACCTAAAATCTGTATACCCCATCCAAACTCTAGGAGCCATTAGCCCCATCACCAGGGAAGCAGGATATGATAATAGGACTAACCCATCACCATAAAGAATACCAGAGAGGCACACCTAAACTCAGGTCAGAATATGTGACACAGGAAATAGCCTCAAAGTTCATGCCACAGGAACAGGAAACTATTCCAAACAAAAGGCTAGAGAGGGTATAAAAACCTACTACCTGTTATGTCTGGTCTCTCTCAGCTCATTAAAAGCTACGTAAATGTCTTTAAGAGATTTATTAAACACATTTCAAAAGGATTCATTTCAAAGCAAACTGCTGACATTTTGCTGGCAAAACATCCAAGACTAATTATTTACATTTAGATTACAACAAACTCCTTCCAAACCTCCCAATTACTCACTCTGTCTTTATCACATTGTCCGAGACCTCATTATCCTTCGCTAGGTTTTCAAAACATCAGACTTTCAAAGCATTGCAAAAGTTTCCAAACCTCTCATTGATAAACGTTGCTCGTAACAAGGGCGTAGTCTACTTCCCCCCTCTAATATAGTGTCCGATACGTCACTTCCCCCCATTACTTCCTTTTTCCAGTTAACTGACACCTTCGCTTATCAAACCTTCGGAACCTCGGATCAATCCATTTCTCTTCTTGCTCTAAATCTGACTCATCATTTGGAGAGTCTGATTCAGAATGCATACAAAACTCCTCATTATCTGATTCGGCTGCTGGGGGGGGAAATACCCAGAGGGGCCTGCTTGTGCTTCCTCCCCCTCTGATATGTCATCATCCAGTCGTGAGACACCCACAACACTACCCATGTGCTCAGCCCTTCTTTTTCTCTGGTCTTTCCTGCAAGAACCATCTTTCTGCCTCTTCAATAAACTCCAACCTTCTTCCCAAAGCAGTTGCCATGTTGTTTATTTATCCCTGGCTTGGATGAACCAGGATGAAGACTTTTCTTTCAACACCATCAAAAAGGAACAAAAATATTTTTTGTCAAGAGTTTTTTGTATCTATATGGTATCTGAAAAATAGTGCAAGTTTCTTTAAAAATTACTGTCAACGCTGCTAACATCGGATGTTCTTGCTGTGAAAATATACGAAGATGCAGACATTTTTTGTTTAACCTGTGTATTACTTTTAGAGTTAGAATTAGATGGTGCTGGAGGGGAGGAGGGAAGAATGTGCAGGGGGATTAGTTAGCCATAACAATATCTCAGTAGAGTATTCTTCAAGGTTGTTTGTAATAAGAGGAGATAAGAAATGGAGGGTTAAGCAACTGGAGGGAAAGTTCGCACTTCAAACTAAATGGAGAATGTGATTAATGACTGTTAAATGAAGGAGTGAATTATGCTTAGATACTATGTGTTTAGGGGAGGAGAATTTAGATTTTGGCTTCACTTATGTACATACTGAAGCTATGTTGCTACATTAAAGATTATTTAAGGTAAACAATGCTTCAAAGTTCTTTGAAGAGCTTCTTCCTTCGGAACCATGACAATTACATTGGGTTAGAAAGTTTTATACTTGGCACTTCCAAGGTAGCTTTCAGAGGTTGGACCTTTCTCCATTTGGGTCTAACTATAGTGTGAATATGACAGTGCCTGGCACTCTTTTTATTCTGCTGTGTCTCCATGATGTCCTAAATCCAAGAATGAGTCAAGCTCCAATTGTTCTTATTTATTCCATTTTTACAATAGTGTTTTCCCCTTAAACTGGTGAGAATCCATCATGGTATGTAAGAAATTTCAGACTGTTCTGTCTGTAGCAGTCAAGAGGTGTGATGACAGCACAGCACTTATTGGCTACTTTAGTCTGGTGTGCACATGACTTCTCCCCTAATTCTGATACTCTTCCTCTCCTCTCCCCTCCTCTCCAAAAGGAGACTGCATAGCTGCCTCTGTACCTGAGGCTATCTATTGCTGATGGAACACCTGATTGATGGCTACAGGAGCAGCACAGTGAAACAGAAAAACACAGTTGTCTTGAAACCTCAGGAATCAAGTTTGGAAACTATCCTGCCAGTGATCTATCAATGGCTAGACAAATATACCAAATCATACTGCCATGCAAACCAAGAAAATGAAATAACAAGAACAAAATGTAGTGGGTGAGGAAAACAGAGCTGAGGAATCAAATATTTTGCTTAATATGCCTTATATAGGTGCATAATCAAGTGATGACAATTTGATGTGATTTAAAATAGGCACCTTGGAACTAGGATAGTGATCACCAGTGGAAGCAGCCAATTTTATGCCAGAATAGTTTTTTTCCAACTCAGAAATTGAAGGTTCAACTCAGCAGTAGGTTTTGGATTTAAAACAAACAAAAATATAGAAAAAAAAGAAATAGATAAAAGGGAATTTTGATTCCCTTTTCCAGTCCTGATTCCAGTCCAACCGATCAAAAACAGTACCGTAAAAAACAGATTAGAGACACAAGTTAAGATAGGCAAGGAAATGGTAAGTGAGCACCTGTCCACCCTAGATGAGTTCAAATCACCAAGACCAAATGGAGTATACCCCAAGGTTCTGAAAGAACTCGCAGATGTGATCTCAGAACCACTGAACTATATCTTTCAAAGATCTTGGAGCACTGGGGAACTACCAGAGGACTGGAAAAGAGCTGATGTACTTCCTATCTTCAAAAAAAGGGGAAAAATGGATCCAGGAAACAAAGTAATTAGCAAAAGCCAACATGGGTTTGTCAAAAACAGATCATGCCAGACAAATCTTATTGCATTCTTTGACCAGGTGACAGAATTAGTGGACCAGAGGAATGCTGTGGATATAATTTACTTGGACTTCAGTAAGGCATAAAGTAGACCACAACCTACTACTTGATAAGATAGAAAAATGTGGGTTAGACAGCATCACTACAAGATGGATTTGTAGCTGGCTGACCGACAGTACTCAGTATGGGGTCCTCAATGGAACTATATCTACACAGAGGGAAGTGTGTAGTGTGGTGCCCCAGGGCTCTATTCTGGGCCCAGTGCTCTTCAACATCTTCATCAATGATTTGGATGAGGGGATAGATGGAGAACTCATCAAATTTGCAGATGACATCAAGCTGGCAGGAATAGCCAACACTCCAGAAGATAGGCTTAAGATACAGAATAATCTTGACAGAATTGAACATTGGGTGCTATCTAACAAAATGAAATTTAGTGGTGAAAAAAGTAAGGCTCTACATTTAGGCAAGAAAAACCAAATGCACAGGTATAGTATAGGTACCTTGACTCTTTTATGACTTGTGGACTTCAACTCCCAGAATTCCTGAGCCATCCATGCTGGCTCAGGAATTCTGGGAGTTCAAGTCCACTAGTCATAAAAGAGCCAAGGTTCCCCACCCCTGGTATAGGTGGTAGCTGGCTCAATAGTAATGACTGTGAGAGGGATCTTGGAGTCCTAGTGGACAATCAGTTAAATATGAGCTAGCAGTGTGCTGCAGCTGCCAAAAAAGCCAACACCGTGCTAGGCTGCATTAACAGAGGGATAGAATCAAGATCACATGAAGTGTTAATACCACTTTACAATGCCTTGGTAAGGCCACACTTGAAATACTGCATCCAGTTTTGGTCACCACAATGTAAAAAAGATGTTGAGACTCTAGAAAGAGTACAAAGAAGAGCAACAAAGATGATTAAGGGACTGGAGGCCAAAACATATAAAGAACAGTTGCCGGAATTGGGTATGTCTAGTTTAATGAAGACAAGGATTAGAGGTGACATGATAGCAGTGTTCCAATATCTCAGGGGCTGCCACAAAGAAGAGGGAGTCTAGCTATTCTCCAAAGCATCTGAAGGCAGGACAAGAAGCAATGGATGGAAATTAATAAAGGAGAGAAGCAACCTAGAACTAAGGAGAAAGTTAGAACAATTAATCAGTGGAACAACCTGCCTCCAGAAACTGTTTTTTTTAATTTTTTTATTAATTTAACACATAAAACAGTGCACTGTGAATAGTGCCCTCCACCAGACAAATTACAAAAAAAAATACAAACATTAATCCCACCACCAATATGGAAGATTCAATTTCTATTACATATATACTTCTCAACTCTGGATTACATTATTCATACTTTATAGAGTGACTGAATTTTATTCTTTGTTTTTGCATCGCCTATTAAGTTCAACATATAATTTTTTACCTTTTCCCACCGCTTCATCGTTGCCACCAATTTACCTTCATTATAATTGTGTAATCTAATTTGTATATTCCATTTCTTCGCATCTTTCCACCCAAGCACTATAGTTGCTTGTGTGCTTTCTATTGCTGCAGTTTTAATTTCCTTGTATTCCTTTACCTCACTATTTTTTATTAATAGCGCCACTTCCTTAGTTATTCTCCAATTAATATTTAGCATCTTATTTACCTCAATTTGTATTTGCTTCCAAAATTTTTGAACTTCAGCACATTCCCAAAACATATGCATAAATACTCCCTTTTCATTACATCCATGCCAACAATTCCCTTTCTTCTCCCTGTAGAAGTGCGCTAATTGTAATGGTGTATAATACCATTTATGTAAAATTTTTCTTCTCATCTCTCTTATCCTTGTATTTTTAATCTTCCTGATGTCTTCTACTATGCTTTCCATTTCCCATTCATTAATTTCTAATTTGTCCTGCCAATACCTTGTCAATCCTTTTACAACTTTCTCCTCTACTTGCAATAAGACCCTATATATATATATATATATATATTACTTACTTGCGCTTTTGTGCGCTTATTCTTTTCTTGTAATATCTTTTCTAAAATTGTTTCTTGTCTGAGGAATGTTTCTTTATTCTCACGTCTACTTAAATATGTGCATATTGCATTAACTTGTAACCATCTTTCTTGGCCCAGACATTGCTCTAGTTTACTTCTAATAATCTTTCCATCTTTTTCATATAATTGCTCAATTCTCATTATTCCTTTACTCCTTAATTCCCTTATTATTTTTGTGAGATTACCTTCCTTATTTGTATTTATTACCTGCAGCGTCGCTAGTTTAGAATTCGTCATTTTCAATTTACTTTGCCATTTCGTCCAACTCTCTGTAACTGCCTTAGCGGGGTCTATTAAGCTGTTTGTATCTATCCTATTCCATTTCCTAAATAATAGTTCTTCATCCTGTATATCATTACTTTCTTTTTCTAATCTTACCCAGAATTTCTCTTCAAATAGTTGTAAATCCATTAATCTATCTATTTGATAAGCATCCCTATAATATTCCAAACACAGGTGTCCCCACCCCCCTTCGCTCTCCATGGCTACCAACCACCTTTTTTTAATTCTTGGTCTCTTATTACCTTCAATCCAAAGATTCAATTTATTATCCCACTCTTTTAATCTTGCTTTAGGGAGGGTCCCCGGCATTACTTGTAACATATATAACATTTTTGGAATTATCATCATTTTTAATGCCCTAATCTTTGCCATTCTTCTCAAATTTTTATTTTTCCAGTTTTTGATCTGCTTCTGAATCTTTTTCCATACTAAATTATGATTAAACTCAGCCATTCTTTCTGGATTTTTTAGTAACCATATTCCTAAGTATTTCATCTTTTTACTTCCCAATTTTAAACCTGATACTTTGCGTATCTCAATCTGTTCTGTGGGTCCAGTGTTTAAACAAATAATTTCTGATTTTTCCATATTTACTCTTAACCCTGATTGCTCTTTAAATTCTTGAAGTAAAATTGTCATTCTTTTTACCATCTCTATTGGTGTTTCTGTAACTATTATGGCATCATCGGCAAAGAGATTTAATTTTAATTCTAAGTTTCCAATTCGGTATCCCTTCCACTGTTTATCTTTTCTAATTTTATTAGCTAATGTTTCAATTGCCATTACAAAGAGCATCGGAGATAGGGGGCACCCCTGTTTAGTTCCATTATTTATTTCTATCTCATCTGTTCTATTCCCATTTACTCTAATATAAGCTGTATTTTTTATATATTTCTTGTATAATATGACTGAACCTATTTCCCATGTTGAAAGTTTTACATAGTCGAAATAAATAGTCATGATTTATTTTGTCAAAAGCTTTATAAACGTCTAACTTCAACAATCCTTATTTCCGTTTAGTTCCTATAGCATGGTGGAGCACATTCACTATATTTCTAATTGGTTCATAAATTCTTCTTCCTTTTATAAACCCATATTGATCTTTCCCTATTATTTTGGGTAATATATTTCCTAATCTATTTGCTAGAATTTTCATAAAAATCTTATAATCTTGGTTTAGCAAACTGATTGGGTGGTAGGAACCAGGTTCTTTTAAATCTCGTTCTGGTTTTGGGATAGTTACAATTTCAGAATTTCTCCACGTTTGTGGAATATTCATGTTTAACAAAACATTATTATATAATTTCTCCAAATGTGGTAATAAAACCTCCATATACGTTTTGTAATATTCTCCTGTAAACCCATCAGGGCCTGGGGCCTTCCCAGGTTTCAAATTTTTAATGACTCTAGTTATTTCTCCCTTTGTTATATTTGCATTCAACAATTGTCTTTCTTCTTCATTTAACTCTTCATTAACCTCTATATCTTGTACAGTAACATGTTCTTTCTCATATAGTTTTCCATAAAACTCTTTCATTACAACTTCTAACTCTCTATTATCGTATTTTAATAACCCATTTTTATCTCTTAGAACATTGATAGTTGATTTTTCTTTCCTTCTTTTCAAATAATTTGCCATTTGTTTTGCTGACTTTTCCCCCCATATTTCAATTCTCTGCTTTACCGCCATCCTCATATTATTCCATTGTTGTTCTTCTATATCCTTTAATTGTCTTTGCTTAATATTTAATAAATTATTCCATTCCCTATTCTTTGTCATCCTTAATCTTTCACGTATTGTCTCTATCTCTCTAATTTTTTCCTCTCTTTCCCATCTCCAACTTTTTTTAATAAAAGACTCCAGGCTAATACAATGTCCTCTAATAACTGCCTTTTTAGTATCCCAAATTACTGATTGCTTTATTTCCCCATCCTCATTTGTTTTAAAAAATTCCTGAATTTCTTTCTGTATTTTTTCTTTATTTTTTTCATTCACTGAGACAACCTGATTATATCTCCAAATTCTTTGTTTCCTACTAAAATGTATTTTCAAGACCGCCATTATAGGAGCATGATCTGAAATCCAATTGTCTTTTATTTCTGCTTTTTTGATTTGAATACTTCCTAATTTATTCACTAGTATATAATCAATACAACTAAACTTATTGTGTCTTGCAGAGTAAAACGTTCCCCTATTTAGTTTATCAGCATGAGTGTCTATCATATTTAATTTATTTAAATTCAATTGTTTCTTTTCTTTCTCATCCACCATTATTTCCACGTTGAAATCCCCTGCGAATACCACAGTCCCTTCTGAGAAAGCGTCTAGCTTACGTTTTGCATTCAATATAAATTGTTTAGCATTTACATTTGGAGCATATATTGCTGCTAAAGTCATCATCATTTGATTTACTTTACCTTTAACAAATAATAATCTTCCTTCATCATCCCCTTTTGTTTGTATCACTTGAAACTGATTCCGTTGATGAATTAATATCGCCACACCCTTACTGTTTGTTTGTCCCCGAGATTCAAAAATCCTCCATTCACTATTTTTAATCAATTTATCCATCTTTTTCCTTGCCTTATGAGTCTCAGTGAGGAACAAAAAGTCCACACTGTTTTCTTTTGCTAATTTCATTAATCTATACCTTTTCAAGGACGATGCCAAACCATTTATATTCACTGCCATAATTGTTTGATCACTCATAACTTTTCCATTTAGCATTTTTCCCTCCTGCAACCCAGAGCTTTAATGAGATTTCCACATTTATAAAAAAATCTTCCCACCAGGGTGCCCCCCCGCTCCTCTCAACAAGAGAAAAGAGCGGAAAAAAATTCCGCTGTAACGGCCGGGCACCATTGGGGGCGGGGTTCTGCCGAATCTGCTGCTCCCCCTAAACATTTTTAATAAAAAAATCACATCAAGAATAAAACCCCCCGCACTCCCCCTCCCCAAGCCTCCCTTACATATTTCCTTCAAAGTTTAAAGTTAGAACTAAGGACTAAGCCGTTCTCACTCCCCTTACAAATAGGAAAAAAACCCTTGTGAATAACACTATTTCAAACTGTTCATTTTTTCTTCTACCTCGTGACCCTGCCCTCCTTGGCTGGATCGTCTGCCGCCTCTGTCTCTTTGTAAGAAACCCACTCCATTTTCTCCTTTTCCTTTGAGGCCAGCTGCTCCACCCTCTGCAGTTCTTTCTTTTCTTTTTCTTTTCCTTTTAAAAGCACCAGCCTTTCTTCCAACGCTTGAATTTCTCCACCCACTTCCATTTCCAAGGGCTGGAGTGCCGTTTCAATTAACTCAGTAACACTTTTAACTCCTGCGTTTCCAATTGCTCCAGCTGCCTCCGCTTCTTTCTCCGCCTGCTAGTTTAAATCCAGATCAAAGCCGAGCTTCACCAACAATTCTTTTCCTTCATCCAAAGATTGCGCCCGGTACATTTCCCCATCTTTATAAACAATTATGATCGCCGGATATTGCCAGCTAAACCTGATGCCTCTTTGAAATAAGGCATCCGCAACTGGTCTCATTTTATTTCTGGCTTGTAATGTTTGCCTGGATAAATCTTTCAGAACCCTGATTGGGATCACCTTACAATTAAGGTTGGTAATTTTCTTTAAATCTTTATAGACTTCCGTAGCTGTTTTTTCAAAAAGAAATTTGATTATAATGTCCCTTTGGATTCCGCTTCTACATATGCCAAAAACCCAATGCGCACGCTCCATTTGATCTTCTTCAATTTCAATTTTATTGTCTTTAAACCATTGGCGAACATTCTGAATCATGTTTCTACCGTCAGCGAAATCTTGTTTGAACCCCCTCAAGCGTATATTAGCCCTTCTTGATCTGTCCTCCAAAATATGTAACCGAAGGCGATCTTGATCTCTATCCTCCTCTAACTTCATTACCCTGACACCCTGCGCTTTCTGCTCTGTTTTCACCTCTGTTAACTCACTCGCTGTTTTTGCAACAATATCTTGCATATCTTTTATCTGCCGGCCAATAACAGAAAAGGTTTGCACCAAAGCATCCATTCTCTTTGTGAGTTCTACCTCCGTGGCCGTCGCCATTTTCTCTCTCTGTTGCAACTTTATTTACTTACAGTTCAGAACAGAAAGTAAAGTTTCCTACTGCTCCTTATCCTTCTCCAATCCACCCAGGGTGTTTCCAGGTTCAGAAGTTTTAGCTGTTTTCTTTAGTCTAATATTGTTTGAGGCTCTGAAGGGTTTAGCGGAGGTTAAATTCCGATGTTTTAATATTTGTTTGGAGAGCGTCCGGCATAGCGTCTATCCACTTTGACGCATGCGCAAAACCCTCCCTGCCTCCAGAAACTGTGAATGCTCCAACACTGGAAATTTTTTTTTAAGAAGGAATACAATACATTAATTAAAGCTTTATAGCCACAATATTGTATGAATGAGGCAAAAGGCAACAGGGTCACTTTAAAAGTACAAAAACATGAAGGAAATTAGATTTATTTATTTAGCATATAGCATACAAGGCCAGGGAGACTACAATGTTACACACACAGTAGAGGTCCTGGCAGCTGACAGTTGCTAATCCATTTATTGTACCAGTGCATCACAAGAAGACAACTAGGTTCACACCTGCAGCATTCTCAGAGTAAGTTGGCTCATCTGAGACTTTCCTCCACTGCTCTTCCGCCAATCACATCCAGTACCTGTTCCAGCTCCCCATGCAAAATGCAGCCAGCAATTTCCCATCACCAAAATGAGACGGGAGCTCACCTGTCCCACAGAGATGGACTCAAATCACCAGAATGCTGATAACTGCATCCAGCATCATTAAGCCTCTGTGCCATCACATCCCTAGGAAATTAGAACAAATTAAGTACATAGTAGAATATTTTACATTTTTAAAAAAGCTAATTTAAATTCCATCTAAATATATATGGCACACAAATCACACCTGTTCTTTGATGCTATTCTAAAAAAACTTATATTAAAGTCAGTGGAGAAAATATCCCAATTTTATACTTTTGTTTCAATAAATGAAATCATAGTAATGAACCCACTGTCTTTACTTTCTGGGACTTCATTCATATATGTAAGTACTCAATGACTTGCTCATTTACAGCTGAAGAGATGTGAACTGCTGCTTCTCTTGAAATTGTGATGGAGGTAATGTGAGATGTTATGAACACTCTGCCTGTGGCATCAAGATGATTGTTTCACATATTCAGGTCATTACAAATACATTTGCATGCATTCATCTATCATTCCTCTTGTTTCTCTCATCCTACCCTTGCATCTTATCTCTCCCTATTCCAGTGTTAGATCTTCCTTTTTTTATCTCTTCCCCACATATTATTCATAATATGAAAATAATATACATTTGGTATCTTGTGCATTGAATAAGGGTATGCAGAATTGCCTCTATTAAATTACTCTAGGCAGTTTGTTATTAAAAATGACATTGCATCTTTTGTTGCTTTTCATAATAGATTCAGAACCATTGTACTTTCCTTCTTGATTGTTTTTTATAGGAGGCCCAGATAATCTTTTGCTACCTCTAATTTTGCTATTTTCAACCAAAACAGGAAGGTTATTTAGAATAGAATAGAATAGAATAGAATAGAATAGAATAGAATAGAATAGAATAGAATAGAATAGAATAGAATAGAATAGAATAGAATAGAATAGAATAGAATAAGTTGGAAGGGAGGTCTTCTAGTCCAACCCCCTGCTTTAGTCCAACCCCTACCATTTCAGACAAATCTTCTTAATAATTTCCAGTGTTGGAGCATTAACAACTTCTGGAGGCAGGTTGTTCCACTGATTAATTGTTCTGACTGTCATGAAATTTCTCCTTAGTTCTAGGTTGCTTCTCTCCTTGATTAGTTTCCATCCATTGCTTCTTGTCCTGCCCTCAGGTGCTTTGGAGAATAGCTTGACTCCCTCTTCTTTGTGGCAATCCCTGAGATATTGGAACACTGCTATCATGTCACCTCTAGTCTTTCTTTTCATTAAACTGGACATATCTAATTCTGGCAACCGTTCTTTATATGTTTTAGCCTCCAGTCCACTAATCATCTTTGTTGCTCTTCTCTGCACTCTTTCTAGAGTCTCAACATCTTTTTTACATCATGGTGACCAAAACTGGATGCAATATTCAAAGTGTGGCCTTATAAAGTGGTATTAACACTTCACATGATCTTGATTTTATTCCTGTGTTAATGCAGCCTAGAACTGTGTTGGCTTTTTTGGCAGCTGCAGCACACTGCTGGCTCATATTTAAGTGATTGTCCACTAGGACTCCAAGATCCCTCTCACAGTTACTACTATTGAGCCAGATACCACCTATACTATACCTGTGCATTTGGTTTTTCTTGCCTAAATGTAGAACCTTACTTTTTTCACCATTGAATTTCATTTTGTTAGATAGTGCCCAATGTTCAAGTCTATCAAGATCCTTCTGTATCTTAAGCCCATCTTCTGGAGTGTTGGCTATTCCTGCCAGCTTGGTATCATCTGCAAATTTGATGAGTTCCCCATCTATCCCCCAAACCAAATCATTGATGAAAATGTTAAAGAGTATTGGGTCTAAAAAAGAGCCTTGCGGTATCCCACTGCATACTTTCTCCCTGTAAATGCAGTTCTATTGAGAACTACCCTTGAGTGTGGTTGGTGGTGGTGCTGTCTAACCCATTTTCTACCTTATTAGTAGTAGGTTGCGGTCTACTTTATCAAATGCCTTACTGAAGTCCAAGCAAATTATATCCACAGCATTCCTCTGGTCCACTAATTTTGTCACTTTGTCAAAGAATGCAATAAGTTTTGTCTGGCATGGCCTGTTTTTGACAAATCCATGTTGGCTTTTGATAATGACTTTGTTTGCCTCTAGGTGTTTGCTGATTCATTGCTTGATTATCTTTTCTAGAATCTTCCCAGGTATTGAGGTCAGGCTGATAGGTCTGTAGTTTCCTGGATCCATTTGTCCCCTATTTTGAAGATGGGAAGTACATCAGCTCTTTTCCAGTCCTCTGGTAGTTCCTCAGTGCTCCAGGATCTTTGAAAGATATATTTCAGTGGTTCTGAGATCCTGTCTGCCAGTTCCTTCAGAATCTTGGGCTGTAATCCATCTGGTCCTGCTGATTTGAACTTGTTTAGGGTGGACAGGTACTCATTTATTATTTTCTTGCCTATTTTAATTTGTGTTTCTAATCTGTTTTTTACGGTACTTTTTTGATAGGTTGGACTGTTTTTTCTTTTTGTGTAAAGACCAATGCAAAAAATAAGTTAAGCAGTTCTGCTTTCTCTCTGTTGCTTGTCACCTTCTTGCTAATTTTTCCCAATAATGGACCAGTCATTTCCTTGAATTTTTTCTTGTTTTTTTACATGTTGAAACAATATTTCAACATGTAAAAGTCTGAGCATGTAAAAGTTTTTCAACAATATTGTTCAGACTTGCCAAATGTGACCTATATTTTTTAAAAGAGATAATTTAAGAAGGACTGTCTCTTTACTCCTCTCTGACATCCCTGTTATGTTCCACATTGGATCTGTACACACAAACCACTAAATCCAGTTTGCTTGATTGAGATTTGGCACATAGTGTATATTCAACCAAGTACAGTTTATCTTGATTAAAGAATTCGCGGTTTATTCCAATGTACACCCAGACACTATTGAAATTATTCAATTCAATGAAGGGGAAAAAAGGGAAAAATGAAAGGTTTTTAAAAATTCTTTTTGTTTTAGGAATAAATTGAGATTTTTAACTTTATTTTTTAAAAAGTAAAAAACAAACAAACCATTCATCAACTTATATTTATAGACCACTGCAATTCTACTGGCTCATATAGGAGAAAAGAAATCATCAGTGGTTGAGAAATAATTTGTCCCACACTTCAAAGTGAACTGACCTCTCAGATTTCCAGAATAATATGAGAATTTAACATAGAATTTTAATATGGATTATATTTCTTGGGGATTTTGCCACTCTTCAACCAGTTCTCTGCTCAAAATTATTACAAAATATGAACTTGTGGCTCAATAGGTTAAAGCATCTGCTTAGCATGCAGACTGCCCAGGTTTGAATCCCAGAAGGGTGAGTTCTGACTGAAGAGAGTTAAGAAACTCGAAATAGCTATATCAGAAATCCCTTATTTCTTTGTCAACAATTTTAAACAACATATATATATATTTGTGCTTGCAAGATGGCTCTGGGTTGAGCTGAAACAAGCAAAAGGAAAGAATGATTCCTTCCTCCCATATTTGGGTTTACAGGGTGCAATCTAAAAAATAAACACTTGACACATATCCTTACTCCCTGACTACTGACAAAGCGGGAGAGAACTTGTGGCTCAATAGGTTAAAGCATCTGCTTAGCATGCAGACTGCCCAGGTTTGAATCCCAGAAGGGTGAGTTCTGACTGAAGAGAGTTAAGAAACTCGAAATAGCTATATCAGAAATCCCTTATTTCTTTGTCAACAATTTTAAACAACATATATATATTTGTGCTTGCAAGATGGCTCTGGGTTGAGCTGAAACAAGCAAAAGGAAAGAATGATTCCTTCCTCCCATATTTGGGTTTACAGGGTGCAATCTAAAAAATAAACACTTGACACATATCCTTACTCCCTGACTACTGACAAAGCGGGAGAGAACTTGTGGCTCAATAGGTTAAAGCATCTGCTTAGCATGCAGACTGCCCAGGTTTGAATCCCAGAAGGGTGAGTTCTGACTGAAGAGAGTTAAGAAACTCGAAATAGCTATATCAGAAATCCCTTATTTCTTTGTCAACAATTTTAAACAACATATATATATTTGTGCTTGCAAGATGGCTCTGGGTTGAGCTGAAACAAGCAAAAGGAAAGAATGATTCCTTCCTCCCATATTTGGGTTTACAGGGTGCAATCTAAAAAATAAACACTTGACACATATCCTTACTCCCTGACTACTGACAAAGCGGGAGAGAACTTGTGGCTCAATAGGTTAAAGCATCTGCTTAGCATGCAGACTGCCCAGGTTTGAATCCCAGAAGGGTGAGTTCTGACTGAAGAGAGTTAAGAAACTCGAAATAGCTATATCAGAAATCCCTTATTTCTTTGTCAACAATTTTAAACAACATATATATATTTGTGCTTGCAAGATGGCTCTGGGTTGAGCTGAAACAAGCAAAAGGAAAGAATGATTCCTTCCTCCCATATTTGGGTTTACAGGGTGCAATCTAAAAAATAAACACTTGACACATATCCTTACTCCCTGACTACTGACAAAGCGGGAGAGAACTTGTGGCTCAATAGGTTAAAGCATCTGCTTAGCATGCAGACTGCCCAGGTTTGAATCCCAGAAGGGTGAGTTCTGACTGAAGACAGTTAAGAAACTCGAAATAGCTATATCAGAAATCCCTTATTTCTTTGTCAACAATTTTAAACAACATATATATATTTGTGCTTGCAAGATGGCTCTGGGTTGAGCTGAAACAAGCAAAAGGAAAGAATGATTCCTTCCTCCCATATTTGGGTTTACAGGGTGCAATCTAAAAAATAAACACTTGACATATATATATATATATATATATATATATATATATATATATATATATATATATATATATATATATATATATATATATATATATATATATATATATATATATATATATATATATATATATATATATATATATATATATATATATATATATATATATTTTCAGGCTAAAATGTTTATAAATGCATTTTTGGAAGAATGTGTTTAGAAACATTTATACCATAATTGTAGCATTTATACAATTATATACTAGTTCAATTTATGGTGTAGTGACAGAGCACATTCTTTATATCAAATTCTGACCAGTTTTATTTTCAAACAGTAAGGGTAGAAATGCTCTTTTCCCTGTTTGAGGAACTGCTTCTGACTAGCAAAATGGAACCAATAGTTCAACACTCTATATAAGAGCACTCTTGATGTTTTTGCAAAGCAGCAGAGTTTAATTACATAGTCAGTGATATCCATCCTCAACTGATAGGCTATGCATATGATTAAGCACATGGAAAGGGGAAGTCAGATGCAGGAAACTAATGAACTTGCAGCTCTTTGACATTCTGAAGAGGTCCCGTTTTGGAAGCCAGGGCACAACTCAACTACAGTATTCTTGGTTTGGATAAGCAATGGATTTTATAATTTTTGCTTTCACGGCCTTACAAAATGGCTTTATGCAGCAGACATACACCGGGAATCATGGAAATATGAGTGATATCAACAAATCAACATGACTAACCAGCAGTTTCATCCCAGCTGGCAAATCTGACAGCTTTTCAACATTGGGCTGACATTTTAATCCATTTGTACAATAGGGTCGCTGGACAGTATTTTCATTCTTTTTTTTTTTTTTTTTTTTTTAAATATTTTTATTGACTTTTTCCCCCCCTCAATTTTAACAGAAAAGAAAGCTAATCATATCAAATCTTAATATACAAATAAACAATCAACAACAAAACATAAATACAATTTCCAATACTTCTGATAATAATAACTCAACTGAAAATAAGCATCTCAAACAATTTACCATCATTCTTCCCCCTTCTTATCAGCTCACACTTAACTCATCCTTCAATCCTCCAAAGGCCACCCAAACAACCCATTAGTAACAATAATTAATTATTCTTCCACCAACCCTAATTACAGCTAAAAAAAAACATCATACCTAAAATTATGCGGCTTCCCAGAATGATTACAGGGTATAACAAAAGAAAGCCCCACTACATCAAACAAAATTATTATATGAACTTAACAAGAATTTTAAACTATATACTATCTCTTACTCAAAACACACACACACAAAAAAAAAAAAAAAAAAAGGGGAAAAAAAACAAAAAAAAAACAAGAAAAAAAAACCATCTTATTAAAGTTAAACAAATAATATTAACCATAACAATATCAATAAATCCCTCGATTCAAGATAATAATAATGATATTAATAATAATAATTATATTCTTATTCAATTTAGTTTATCATAATATATCTTAGTATATATCATAATATAAACATCCTCTTCTAAACCTTACTTATAATATAAACAATCAACTCATCTTGTTAAGAATAATATTTATCATTAACTTCTAAACCGTCAATCTAAGTCAAATCTACTAAATTTAGTTTATAATAATATATCTTAAAATATCATTTAAACATCCTGGTTTGCAGCTTACCTATGAACTTACCGTATTTCGCGCTCAATAGGGCGCACCTGCTGCTAAGGCGCACCTAATTTTAGAGGAGGAAAATAGGGAAAAAAATATTTTGAGCCAAAAAGTGGGCTAAGAGACATACAGGTAGTCCTCAACTTTTGACAACAATTGAGCCCAAAATTTATGTTGCTAATCAATTTCCTCAACCACATCAGACATAAAAAAATTATTAGCCACAATACTATAATGAACCATGCATTTGTTTAGGATGCATGTGGGCTTTAGCTGACGTTTTTCCACTGAACATGTATCAAAAACTGCTTTATTTCTGCTTTAAAAGAAGGGAACTTTTTTTGTTCTTGGAGCTTGCTTCTTCATTCCAACTGGGTGTAACCCAGGGGTTCTCAACCTTGGCAACTTTAAGACTTGTGGACTTCAACTTTTATCAGCTGAGTTAAATGCAATCTAAGCTGCAAAAAACCTAGTATTGCAATCTAGGAAGTAAATCCCATGAAACCTAATGACCAGGAAAGGGGCAGTGGCTTCTATCCAAGCGAAGCGCCTCAAACACGCACGCAGACTGGAGCCTATAGTAGCCCTGTCTTTTACAGGACAAGTCTGCTCCACACCGACTATCATCCTCTCCAACCGCCCTTTGGACGCGACCAAAGAAGAAAGCGCTTACCGTAGGTAGGGGGATTGCTGCTGCTGCTGCTGCTGCTGTCACTGCCGCCCCTCTTGTGTGGGCGGGGTTGAGGGGGTTATGCTAATGCCAATCGGGAAAAGGAGCTGAGGTGAGTCTGCGAGCTGCCGCTGAAGAGGCGATCGGAGGCTGAGCAGAGCGCCCCCCCGCCCCCCCCACACTTCCAGAGCCATGGCTGAAGGGGGCGAAGGAGGGGAAGACGAGATACAGTTCCTACGAACTGTGAGTATCCGTGCGTGCATCGGTGTCGGGGTTTCTAGAGCAGCAACCCGGTTTGTTTCCCTCCAGGTCTGGTATTTTCTTACAGGGTGCGCCCCGCCGCCCTTCGCGTGACTCAAGCCGCCCTCGGAGACTCTTGGCAGCTCTTTGTCCTGCAAACTCGGCGGCCAGTTGCCTCGCCGCCGTTTCCCCGGAGGCCGGTTCCAAGGCTGTCGCTCCTGTGGCGCGAGGCACTTTCGCTTCCCCCTCCCACCGCAAGTCACCCTCGCTTGCCTGCCCAGCGCTGCCGCGTCGGTTCTTCCACAACCCCGGCGCCTTCCCCGTAGCAGCCCAGGGCCTTCGCTGGCTCTTCTTGACTCGCCTTCCTTCCCTGGCCTGGCGCCCCCGCGGCTTCCTCAGTCCGGCTGCTTAGAATCAGCTCAGCTCCCGGGCATGGTTGTTTTGGGCTACAAGCCTTTCTTCCCGAATGCCTTCTTGCGTCACATCCCCTCTGCTCCAGTGTCTCCCCCCCCGCCTGCATCTTCGCTCCATAGGGCGCGGCTGATTTTTCCTCCTACTTTGGGAGGGAAAAAACTGCGCCCTATGGAGCGAAAAATACGGTATATTAATAATAATAATTATATTCTTATTCAATTTAGTTTATCATAATATATCTTAATATATCATCATATAAACATCCTCTTCTAAACCTTACTTATAATATAAACAATCAGCTCATCTTGTTAAAAATAATATTTATCATTAACGTCTAGACCATCAATCTAAATCAAATCTACTAAATTTAATTTATAGTAATATATCATAAAATATCATTTAAATATCCTATCTTACAGCTTACCTAAAATCTAAATCTTTAAATCAACCCATTATCTTAGATTAACCTTAATTCTCTCGTTTAATTATAAATTTCTTTTAATCAATCAACTTCTGGACTCTCTCACCTGACAAATAAACCTCCATAATAAAAACAAATTATTTATAGCATTTCTAACTTACATTCCAACCTAATATCACACCTAGAATAATTCCTTACATACAATTTTAAATTTTCATTACTTCAAGCGAACTCTAGGTTTCTTTTTCAACCAAATAAAAGGCCATAACAAGGCCACCCTTCCAACTACCGGTAATAAGTCTCTCTTCTGTATTTCTTCAGCCCCGTAGCTAAGTTGCTTGTTGAATTGAGTCTTCCTTTCTTGAATCATATCCTCTTGTTTTACATAAATAAACTGTTCATCAAACAACATCCATTTCGTTTTATAGTCTAATTGCTTCATAAAGTAGAACAATACCTCTCTTTTGTCAATTAAATCATCTTCTTGCTGCCCAGCTAGACAGAATTCCCCTTCTTGAAACAAAACCTCTTGCTCGCTATAAACAAACTTTTCATCTAACAAAATCCATTTGTCATCTTCATTCTCAAAACCCTCCTCTCTTCCCTGTTGAACTTCTTTCTCTTGTGTTATGTAGTAATCATCTCCATATGCAGATTGTGAAATAAATTGTTCAACAGTAGGTTGTACATCAATTTCATTTGGAGGAAGGAGTTTAGCTAATTTCAAAAATACTTCTGTCAAAGCCTCTTTCACAAATGCTTTAAACTCTTTAACCTCTTGCGCAAAAGTCTTCTGTGTTTCAGACCTTTTTTCATAAAATTCATCAGTAAAATCCAACTTAGATTTAGCATTTGGCTGTATATTCCACTCCATTTTAAATTTCAAATCACAGCCGTCTCTCTAGCTGCGCTTGAGAGAACAAGAAGAGAGAGAAAAGTAACAGATTCCACTTTCACTTTCCAGCACTTTCCCTAACAATGAGAACAGTGAAAGCTAAACGCCATCTTAAAACATTGTTGATTGAAGACGTTAGAAATGTATAACCAAGAAAAAAAACAATAAAAATACTTGCAAACCATTTGGACTCCTGTAGTCATTCAGCCTGCTTATAATCTCTTCAGTGTTAAATCTTAAAAAAAAAGCAGAAGTGGTCGCGGCGTCTTTTTCTGCCTGAAGACAGAAGCGTCTCTGGATAGGAGCGTCCTCCGGAGCTATAGGGAGCTCACTCTTAATCCCTGAAAGCTTCTTTTCCAGGGATTTAAGAAGGCTCAACCTTACTCCCGATGCTCTTCACCTCTCCTTTGCCCGGAGAGGGGATCTTTCACCGCGAAAAAACAGCTGATGTGCGCTGTTTTTCGCGGCTTTACACATCCAGATGACGGAGTCTCACAAAGGAGACCCTGCGGCGCCAGCGGAGCCACTGGAAGCTCGACAGTATTTTCATTCTTAATGTTAGCTTTGTAAAGCTAGAAAGAGCTACAGATAATATTTTTAAGCATTCTAGATAGGAAATATTGCATGAAACCTTTTCTCTATAGCAGTGATGGTGAACCTTTTATTTATTTATTTATTTATTTGTTTAAACTTATATGCCGCCCTTCTCCTAAGACCCAGGGCGGCTCACAATAACAATACAAGTAAAAACATAAACATAAAAATCAATTAAAATTACTAATTACAATACTATATAAAAACTAGATAATTTATTACACTCATACAACACCCAATCACAATCAAAGGCCCAGGGGCAGAGTGCAGCTCACACGCCCCAAACCTGTCTGCATAAATGTGTCTTCAACAGTTTCCGGAAAGCTAGGAGGGAGGAAGCAGTACGAACCTCTGAGGGAAGCTGGTTCCAGAGGGCTGGGGCAGCAACGGAGAAGGCCCTAGCCCTAGGCCCCACCAGATGGCATTGTCTAACAGACGGGACCCGTAGGAGGCCAACCCTATGTGCCCTAACCGGTCGCTGGGATTCATGAGGCAGAAGACGGTCCCGCAAGTATCCTTGCCCATTGCCATAAAGGGCTTTATAGAGACTGAGTGCCCAAACTGCAACCCAAAGCCCACTTATTTATCGCCAGGTGCGAGGTGGGCGTGGCCCACTGGGTGGGCATGGCTGTGGTGGTCATGGCAGATTGGGTGGGTGTGGCCAAGGTGGGCATGGTCACCTCAATGTTGCTCGTGGGGAAGGATGCCTGTAGGGGCCGGACAGGGCTGGGGGAGATCCAGGTGGTAGGCAGGAGGCTTGTCCTGCTGGGTGAGGCAAGGCAGGGTGGGGGTGCCATTGCCATGGGGCAAGGCAAGGGCTGGGGCGGCTGCTGCCTGACACCATCGGCCCCCACACAAAGAGGCCAGCGAGCGCATGGGGGCCGACGGTGTCCATCAGCAGCCACAGCCTGCTGGCCCCTCATCTGGTGCACTCTGGGGCTCCGCAGCCCACTGCCAGCAGTTCAAAGAAGCCGCCTCTGAGCTGGATGGCCAGCTGACAGCTGAGGAGGCGATGCACTGGGTTGTGCCTGGGAAAAGGAGAGCATGCGAGTTCAGGAAGGATGGGATGGGGGGAGGGAAACCAGCCATGCTGGGATGCATCCGGCCACATGGGATCTCTGCGAGTTAGCAGGCAAGTTAGCAAGCGACTGGTTGAAGAGGGACAGTTGCCATCTCCGGGGCATGGTGTACATGCCCACAGAGAGGGCTCTGAGTGCCATAGGTTCGCCACCACTGCTCTATAGCCTCTCTTTAATATAAACACACAGAAAATAGAAAGAGATAGAAAATCCCATATTCACAGTATTACATAAACACTGTTATAGTGCTACATTTCACAAAGCAACATCCACTTTCTCTTTTTCCTCCTGCCTGCTCAATCTTCCCATAAAAAATGTAATCCTGAACCAAAAGGAGTCCATTAACTCTGTAAGGTAAATGTCTCCAAGTTTGCAGGAAGGATGTGCTAAATGAATATTGGGAGATATTAAGTGTTGGGAGAACAATTTTTTTTAGCTACAGTATAGAATTAATGGACTAAGCAAAAGTAAAGATGTGAACAAGTTTCATATGATACTCACTAGCATTTTGACAAGGTTTCTGACTCCTGTTTGAGATTAAGCTCCTTGTTTTACAGTGCAATAGTAGCATTAACCTATCTGATAAAACCCAGATAGTCCCTATGTATAATGTATTGGTCACAAGTGTTTTGAAACACTTGCTTAATGTCTAATCACTTGTTTGAATGTCTGACCTAGATTCTGTTGTTATGTAATGGCTGCTGTTACTTAAGCCAGACTTGTTGTCTCCAGGCTGGTAATTAGGTTTTGGGCGGGAAACTGTTACTTTAAACCTATTGGCTGCCACCTGGAGGCTAACCATATAAATAGCTGCACAGCAGCTATTTGAGCTGCTTCTGTTCAGAGTTAAATAAACTTGTTGCTGTTTTAACACTCGTCTCGCTTAATGCCTTCAAGAACCAAATACTTAACAGTGGTGACAAAGGTGGGATGCGCTGCTTCATTATAAGTCACTGAAGTCACTAGGGGGTGAGGCCAGCACAGAGCCTGGCAGGAACTACATTCCCCCCCCTCGGTCTGCCAAGCAAGCCATGCTGGAGACCACCACACCCTAAGGATCCATCCTAGGGCCTATGCAGAAGCCAGCAGCACAAGGCAATGCGAGCAACAAGAAACGCAAGCAACTCATCATAGCGAAAGTGGGGAAACTCGAAGAGTTCAACGTCAACTACCTGGAGCGATGGGCGTCCTACATTTCCCACGTAGAAAACTACCTCTGTGCCAACTGAAGGCTGTGACCCTCCTCTGTATGCGCGGCCCTGCCACCTTCGACATTGCAGAAAACCTGGTCACCCTGATGCCACTCAAGTCCGTCACCTACGCGGACTTGAAGAAAAGGCTCTGAGACTATTTTGAGCCAAAATTATCCATGATAGTGTGGAGGCATGCTTTTGAGCAGCGGGAGCAACAACCTGGTGAATTGGCCACAGAATTCATCGCTGCTCTTTGTCAAGTGTCCTGACTCTGTAATTTCACAGATTTGGAGGAGAGACTAAGGGACCATATAGTCTGTGGCCTCCGGAATCGAGAGCTCCAACAAAAACTTTTTGCTAAGGAGACTCTCTCGCAAGAGGAGGCCTTGAAGGAGGTCATGGTGGACGAAGCCGCTGGAGGGGCCGTTAAAGTGCTGTGGCCCTCCAAAAACATGTCAAGCACCAAAGCAGTCCACCACGAAGACGCTGAGCGAAGGGAAGACACCGACTCAGACTACGAAGTCGACAAGCTACAGAGGCACCAAGAGAAGGGACTGAGGCCAGCTGATAAGGCAGTTTTGTTCCTTATGTGCATGGGTTGTGGAGGCTGCCATCAACTCACGGAATGTCATTTACGTACAGCAATGTGCCGGCCATGTGGCAAGTCAGGCCACATTGCCACCATCTATCGAGGTCACCAGAGGGACCGTCCACAGGAAGACTCAATCAGGAGAGGTACCGGGCCCCAGGGCAACCCCGAGTAGGGTTCTGCGCCAGCCGAAGGAGTGTTCTCCGCACTGGTGCCCATCGCCCCCTTAAGCCGAAGCTTCGACTCTAAGTCAAGCTTCAGGGAGTTCCATGTAAGATGAAACTAGACACAGGATCAGCCATGTCCATCATCTCTATAGGAACATTTAGGCACATATGCAGCCGCAGCAATAGATGGGCCAAACTTCGGCCATCTAATTTAATGCTCACCAACTTCCAAAACTCCCGAGTGGTGGTCAAGGGCGAAGCCACACTTCTAGTGAATTTCAAGGGGTTTGCAGGCCCACTTGATATTGTTGTGGTAGAAGGCCAATGCATGAGTCTCATAGGGCTTGATTGGTTCGACACATTGGACATTCAAGTAGCTGGCATTCACTGGACACAAACGGCAGATTTGTCTTCAGTCTGCCAGATATTTTCAGTTCATGCCTAGGGGAGTACAAGGGTCCTCCGATAGCCTTCAAGCTTGATCCTATGGTAACGCCAATACGGATCAAGCCTCGTCAAGTGCCTTTTGCTTTAAAACAAAAAATCAACGCAGAGCTGGACAAGCTGGTCAGTCAGGGGGTATTGCAGCCCACAGACAGTGGGGAGTGAGAGAACCCCCATAGTAATGCCACTAAAGGCCAATGGGGAAGTGCGAATATGTGCTGACTACAAGTGTACCATTAACTGGGCACTTCAGCAGCACGCGTACCCAGTGCCAGTTGTCAGCCATATTTTGGCATCATTGCAAAGTGGCCACATGTTTGCCAAATTAGATTGGCACAGGTCTACCAACAGCTGCCAATGGATGAGGCCACGGCAGCCACCCAAACCATCGTCACCCATCGGGAGGCCTTCAAGGTCAAGCACCTACAGTTTGGGATGAGTGTAGCCCCAGGGATTTTTCAGGGAGCAATGGAGCGAATGCTCAAGGGCATTCCCGGTATCTGTCCATACTTTGATGATGTTCTCATTGCCAGAGAAACTGCAGAGATCCTGGCTGAATGGCTTAGAGCCATCCTTCAGTGACTCTAATTAAATTAAAGATTAAAGAAAGAAAAATGCAAGATTGGGGTTGAGTCAACGTAGTACTTGGGTTCCGCATCGATGCCAATAGCATCCATCTGGCGGACTCAAAGCTGAAAGAGATTCAGCAGGCCCCAAGCCCAAAGTCCAAGGGAGAGCTTCAGGTCTTTTTGGGCTTTCTTAATTTTTACCATGCCTTCCTTCTAAACAAGGCCACTGTGGCAGAGCCATTACACCGGCTCTTGGACAGACAAGGCCAGCGGAAGTGGACCAGCGTCCACAAAAGGAGCTTCCAAGCAGTCAAATCACTGCTGTCCTCGAACTCTGTATTCACGCATTTTAACAAAAGGCTGCCAGTCTGCATCACATGTGATGCATCTCCATATGGGGTTGGGGCTGTGTTGAGCCATTTGTCAGCTGATGGGAAAGTCTCCCATCTCCTACTATTCTAGGACCCTCTCATCCGCAGAGCACAACTACGCGCAAACTGATAAGGAGGCATTGGCAATCGTGGCTGAGCTATGTTGGGGCCGACATTTGATCACTAAGCTGGACAGGCTCCACCCTGACCGAGTTGCATCAGACTCTGCATAGCCAAAGGCGCCCAGAAGTCTGTAAGTGGGTGACCAGGTTTGGACCCAGAATTATGAGCAAGGGGCTTTGTGGGTGGCAGCAGTGGTTGTAAAGGTGTCAGGGCCACTTTCCTATGAGGTGGTCCTCGAAGATGGGAGAGTCATTCACCAGCACATTGATCAGCTGCATCGGCGGCTGACGGATCAGTCACTGGCTCAGGACTCCCAAGAGGGCCACACACAGGGCCTGCACAACAGCAATCCAACAGAAGGGTTTGCACACTACAACAGGACCCTCCCTCAAGGAGACGGGGGAATGGCCATAGTAGAGCCTCATCTGGACACACAGGCTGCATCAGCTGAACAGGACAGGCAAACGGCGCTGAGAGACAGCTCTGCAGACTTTGCTGCACAAGTGGACTTTGGTTTGGGCTGACCAGGACTGACCAGCCAAAGGGACTCAAGTTAAACTGACTCCACTGAATCTCTGAGTCCTGGTCTACCCAGCCTGGCAGGCAAGCAGGTAGACTAGGGAACCCCGGCAACCCTTAGGCGTTCTGAATGGTCAAGAAGGCCACCTAAGTATCTACAAGATTATGTCAAACAATTAAGGGTTTGAACTATCTAGGGGGAAGGGATGTAATGTATGGGTCACAACTGTTTTGAATCACTTGCTTAATGTCTAATCACTTGTTTGAATATCTGATCTAAATTCTGTTGTTATGTAATGGCTGCTGTTACTTAAGCCAGACTTGCTGTCTCCAGGCTGGTAATTAGATTTTGGGCGGGAAACTGTTACTTTAAACCTATTGGTTGCTGCCTGGAGGCTAACCATATAAATAGCTGCACAGCAGCTATTTGAGCTGCTTCTGTTCAGAGTTAAATAAACTTGCTGCTGTTTTAACACTTGTCTCACTTAATGCCTTCAAGAACCGAATACTTAACACTAAGTTATGACTGCAATGGAGCCTGCCTCTTACAGTTGCAAATCATAATGGTCATTAAGTGACGCATCCATATGATCACCTTGCTTGATGAGCTCCACCCCTGTTCTCCTTCATGCCTCCTTTAAGCCATTCTGTGGGCTAAACAGAGTGCAGGATGCCTTGGGGGTGGAGGACACCCTGGGAGTGCAGCCCCCCACCTGCTCCAGGACCTCTCAAGGCCTCCCCCACTCCATGAAATACTCTATGTTCTGTTTCCTGGCCCTCAGGATCCTTGTTCGCCCTGGGCCTGTTTCCCCTCCAGCAGATCCTACCCCTTCTCCCCACCCAACATGCCTGATTGCACACTTACCTTTGAAAGATCTCATGTAGGGGAAGGAAAGCAGACTGCTCCACTCCTCAACACCCTAGGCTGCTTGGCTTGGTCCTGGAAGCGGGCACTATTTTTGAAATGATTGCAATATGGCTACTCCAAAATGGTGACTGTCTCCAGGACTAAGCAATGCATCCTAGGGAGGACTGTTCCGCCCTCCTTCCCTAACACAAGCTCTTGAACTCTCCCAAAGTGTGCAATCAGTGATGGGGATGGGGAGGAGAGGGTGAGACTCAGTGGGATGGGAAACAGGCCAAGTCCTGGGAGGGGGCACTGCAATGTCCCTGTGGTCAGTTATAAGGACAAATGTGTCTGAATTTTGTGCATATATCCACAGGGGTGCTACAGCAGCCATAACTTTGAAACTAGTCCTAAGTAGCTTTTGGGGGTTCCATTGTAATTTCACAAGGTCATTTAGCGACTGGTTGTAAGATGAGGACTACCTATACCCTCCCCGCTTTATTTCATAATTTTGGATTTCCCCTCATATGCCTACTAGACCATAGACTTTAATAGACAAGAATAACTGAGAAAAAAAATATCTTTTTATGGGATGAAGTTAGAAGGAAATGTGAGAAAAAGAAAGTGCTAAAATGAATGTTCTGCCTCACGGCTTCTTAAAGACTTATATAGATCTCAGTAATAGTCCAACAATTAATACTGAAAGCAAAAAATGTCAATAGTGGCCAGCTGAGACAAATGAGACTTGCTTTGGCTCCAGCAATATCAGTCCTAAAGCATAGATAGTGTCCTTTTGTTAAACTTTTTCTATACTTTCCTTCCTTGCCCAAATTGTCAACAAGACTCACAATGTGCTTTCTGTTTGAGGTCACTTGGACAGCTGCCAGATAGGCACCCAGGGCCCTGTTACAGAGGTAACTTGACAATGCAAAACTTTTAGGATATGGAACAGTTACTCTCCAGAAGCTCCTGTATACCAGAACACTTCCCCACTGCCATGAAAAACTACCTCCATTGATGGAGCTTCATAGCTAGCTTTTTCTGGCATTTGGAAATCAGTTAGCTTTGCTCATGTTTACAAACTATGTCATTAGGTAATGTTATAGCACCAGGTGTTTTTTGATTTTGGCAGTATAACAATGTACAAAAATATAATAAAATAAGAAACTTTTTTTAAAAACAAGTTTTATTGATTTTCCATTTTTACAAACCTTCGGGTATTTAAGGAAGCAACATGGTGGTTGGATAATACATAGTCCAATAACACGCTTATCCATACATATATCAGTTTACATCATCAAAAATTTCCTCTCTGTTTCTCTTAGTTATTATATCAAATTCAAATTAGTAGATTGCTAGTTATAACTCAAATCATTTAAAACATTTATAAACAACTTTTAGATTATATATCTCCAGATCCTGTTTTTAACTTTTGTCTGGTTTCAATTACACTGATCCAGTTGGCATACTGTCCAATAATATATAAGTTTCGGATAGCCCCCAGTTCCCTTAATTCATACAAAATAATATCATGTCTAAAATACACTTATTATTTGTTCCAATAAATTCTTAATTTATTTCACAATCATATTCTAATTCTCATTTTAATATCATCGCTTACTCATAAAATGACCATTATCCTCTAAATCCATCTTCTTTTTATAATTCAAAACAATTATTTAAGTAACTAATTTATTTCCCTTATAAATATAGACCTAACTATTAAATCCAATAATATATTTTAAAATCTCCTTGGCTCATTACATAAAATTTAAAGCTCTTCCATTAGGTATCACACAAAGAAAACCATTTTTTTAAGTCTAACTCTGGCCATCCTTTTATGCAAGCCGGCTTCCATAAAAGAGCTTTTAGAGCCTCAAGTGATTCTCCCTTCCTTCCTGCATATATCATTTGAAACAGGGGAGGCCATCCAATAATCAGCCTATCAAGGAAGCCAGTCTCTTCACAGTTGTTGAGTTGTTGGCCGAATGGTTTAAATCTCCATATCTGAGTTAATATATTTATCATACATTCAGGCTGGTTTTCTTCTGGTTTCAGCTGGATTAGATGAACAGTCATGTTCAATGTTGTAGCTGTTTTTGGATCATCTAGATTGTTTAGAATCTCGATGTGTTGTCATAAATCCTCTGCAGGTTCCATCTTAGCATTGTTTTGCTCATTTTCTGTTGCTGTTGTAGTTGTAAAGTCTTTAAGTGAAGACAAAGTTTGGGTGTCAAAGTTCTGAGTAGATTGTTGCTGGTATTTTTTAAAATCCAGTTTATTATTAGTTCTTTCTTCTGTTGCTTTTTGAAGTGTGGATTCCTCTAATGGAGTTAAAGCTGCGTTTTGTGGCTTTAAAGTGGCACATAAGTCTTTCATTTTAGAATTCATTAGCTCAGTAGCCTCTATAATTTTTTTGAGTATAAGTTTAACATTTAGCTGTGGGTGGTATTCTTCCATTTCTGTAATGTTTACAAATAGTCCTTTAGTGGAGGCTATTTTTAATAAAAGTCAATAACTGTCCACCTCCGCTTGTAAAGAGATATTTTCACCACCCAGCTGTTTCAAGTTCTTATCTTTTGGTTGCTGTCAAGGACAAATTTTAGTCTCAGAGGTCTCCCAGTCAGAAAAAAATTATTCCACTTGCTGTACCAAATTTCACCGCAAAATGTCCCCAGTAACATACAAAATAGGGCCTTTGTCCAGTTCAAGAAAGGAAAAAGAAAAAGTATTCCCTCCCCCCCCCCCGAGTTAGCAAAAGAGTAAAGCAGTAAGTTTTTGTAGAAATACAGAGCTTTTGAGGAGCCCAGGTATCCAGATATTACAAGTCCAGGTATGTAATCATTTAATCTTATTGTTCCTTTTTTTGTTTCTTAGCTTTATTTTCCCGGAGTGAGCAAAAGTTGCGGAATTAAGCTGGGGGGAAAGGGTATTTCAAGAGTTTTTACAGGAAAGTAGTTGGGAGGGAGAGAAGGAAAAATAGGGTCTCACCCAACTCCTCCAGTTGTTTCTTCATGCTTAGTTAGTGCTTTGGGCTTTGGGCTGGTTTGACTAAGTGAGCAGCCATTAGGAGTTACCGCAGATCAAACGGAGAGGCTGCCGCCCCTCCGTGATCCAGTGGGAGTCCTCCCCAATGGTGGTTGCCCCTCCAGGGTGACTTTCAACTCTTTGTAGGGTCTTCCGAAGGAGAAAAACTGGACAGCGGGGAGAGCAGTCTCTCCGCGTGTCTGCCAGCATCGAAGACCGGAACCGGAAGTGAATAAAATAAGAAACTTTTCATTCCCTTCAACCTTGGAAATAACTTTTTGGTGGCCAAGAATATTTATGGGATATCAAAGGCTACAACATTGTGGACGTGGCTGCATTATTTTCAGTGACTGACTTTCATTTGTTTCTTATCTGACATGATAAGAAATGGAATTGACATTGACATTGTGCTCAGACACTACAAAAAAAGGAACCAGATGCCACATGTATTTCAGAAGCAAAGATAAGCTTTTCCCCCCTCAAAGGTACTTAGTCATTTAGACTTGAGCAACTTTGCAAGTAGGTGCATTTTGATGATTGTCTTGGGTGAACCTTCCAATTTCTATCCAGTTCAATTTGTTTAGATATTGTACTAGAAATTAATACATAACTTTTCTGCCCAGATCTTAAGTTCCAATCTAAGGCCTTGTCTGTACAGGTAAAAATTATAATAATATTCTTGTTATCTGCTAGCCTAGTTTGCTTGATTTAAGAATCAGGGTCTAATTAAATGCTTTATAAAACACTTATCATTACAAATGTTGAGTTCTGCTGAATAAAATCTAGCATAGATCTCTGCTTATCTGAAATGAGGTGTTTTATTAAGTGCAAATGAACAATTTGGGAGGGCTCAAAAGAGAACAGTGTGGATCTCCTTTATTTGTCTACCCTTTAGTAAATAAGCATGTTTTGCTAGCTATGTCTATTCATTTTCTCAGCAGGGGCAGCAACTTCCTGGGTGTCAGAATCCAATTATATTTCATCTCTAGTTATCGACTATGAAAAACCCCATTTCTGCCCTCTCTGGATTCTGTCATATAATGAAGGGGAAGGGGGGTGAACAAAGGGATTTATGGCCCTCACTTCCTTCAGCACAACTTCAAAGGAATTGAATGTGGATACCACCAAATCATAACAATGGGGCCATTAGCTTTCATCTGCTCCTCTCTGAAGTCTCCCTTCCACCAGCAGTGAGGAAAAAGGGGGTGGAAATGTAACGCTTGGGATTGTCGCTGGAAAGATGGTGGGGTGGGGCTGAGGTGCTGGGGACCCCTTAAAACCTTGAACCGTAGGGCTTGGGCCCCAGGTCCAATATTCCAAGAGTTCTGTCTTCTTAAGATGCAAAGTGGGGTGGGTCCTTACATTAGACAGGACCTGCAGAATTAGTCTACCTGGAAGGGAGAACCTTGCCGGGGGACTTTTCAAAAATTACCATGTCAGATGGCAGAGCAAGGAAGGGAGGAAACTCCCCGGAAAGGGAGCCGCTGCCCCAACTGAAATTCCACCAGATGTCGGGATCTGAGAGGTCAGATTCCTCAGGAGAAGAGGTGGTGGAAAAATGGGACCACAAACCTCAGTGGTCAATGGGCGTTGGAAAGAAAGGCGAGTAGGAAAGAAATCAAGAAAGGTGACCCTGAGACCGGGGGGGGGGGCAACCAACCAGAATGGAAGCAGGAGATGGAGAAATCTCTGCACGCAAGTGAAGAGGAAGGGAGCTGGGCACTGTACTCGGGCTGGATCCTAGAGAAAGCTATCAACCTGATGAAGAGAACTCTCAGCTCCCTAGGAGAGGAGAATTCTGAGCCCTACGGCCTCCCCAACTCCTGGAGCCTCAAAGGGAGAGACACTGAGGGGGAAGTGGAACCTGCAGCCCTTGGGACATCTGCTGATCCAGTAGTCCCCACTCCCTGCTGACCCACAGATGGCGATCTAGATGGAAGACACTACCACCAACAACAAAGGCACTGGTCCATTCAAAGACTCCCACCGCTGGACGTGAAATTTAAGGGGGAGCCAACACGCTTGGGGTTTTTCCTAACCCAAGTCCTCAACTACATGGAGGAATACGGGTGGGACATCCCCAGCAACAAAGCCTGTGTCCGGATCATGTAATCTGCCCTGGACGGGCCGGCCGCAGATTGGGTGGTGAACTTGCACGACTCCAATGCCCCAGAGCTCAACGACTTCAACCATTTCATGTCCTCTCTGAGAAGACGATTTGAGGACTCCCTGGCTGATTGCAAAGCCCACGAAAGGATAAAAAAGATGAGGCAAGGCAAACACCCAGTAGCTGAATATACACAAGAATTCCGGGCCATTGCCAGCAAACTGAACTGGCCGGAAGACATCCTCCTTAGCCATTTCAAAGATGGACTAAATTATGACCTATATGACTCTTGCCTGCCCCGAGGGGACCCACACCAACCTGAGGAATGGTATGTCTTGGCAGAGGAAGCAGAGATCAACATATTGAAGAGGCACCACCAAGGAAAACAATGGAGCCACTCACCGCCTGAGTTGACACGCGAACCAGTGAAACCATCAGCTACGGCCAAGAAGCAAATGGGGTGTTTCAAGTGTGGGAGAGAAGGGCATCGGGCTGTAGAATGCCACTCAAAAAACCCCCAGCACAACCCAGACAGTTCACCAGCCAACAAATCTGGAACGTCTCCAGCTAAGCCAAAAGAACCTGCCATGAGAATGATGGAGGCTGTGGAATCCCCCACCTCTGCTCATCAGGGGGAGAGAACTCCAGCCTACACCACAGGGCCAGTGGATGCCTCAGACGACAGCTCGGAGGGTGTGCCCCTGGTAAGTGGACCCATCGCACCCATCCTCAACATAGTGACTATATTAATTCCTCCCATGCCCGAAGCTATGAAGGTGAAAGCCTTAATAGACTCTGGCTGCACCCGCTGCCTCATTAGCCTGACGCTAGTGGGGAATTTGGGCATTCTGTTGAGGAGACTGGAACAACCAATCTCATTTGGCCAGTTAGAGGGTCCATAGCAGGGGGGGTGCCAGCTACCCTAGCCACTTGACCAATACACCTCTCCCTGGGCAAACACGAGGAAGACATAACGTTTGTGGTGACCCCAGGCATGGAATGCCCAATGATTCTAGGGATGGAATGATTAAAAAATGGAAACCCTGGGTGAATTGGAGGACGGCAGAAATCAAATTCCCAAAGTAGGACCCTATGGACTTAAAATCCCAAGGGGGCTACCAGAATCAAGAACAGAAAAAGCATCCATGGGAGAAGAAAAGGGACTACCAGAAATACCAGAGGAATACAGAGACCTTGCTGAGGTTTTCAGTGAGGAGAGGGCGGATGAGCTCCCCCCCACTGACCCACAGACTGTGCCATTGAAATCAAGCCTGGGGCAAAACTCCTGAAGCCCAGATTATACTCCATGAGCCCAAAAGGAACATTTTGGTGTTGCAAAAGTTTGCTATAGCAACAACAGAGATAAGTGGCCAAAAGATAGCGGGGCAAGTCAAACAATTGTTAATGACTGAATTATTTTGCAGGTTTGTTCCAGTAGCACAAGAAGCTGTGGCTTTGGCAAATGGCCAGAAAGCAAAAGTCATCGGAAGAGGTGATGTAAAAATTCCATATTTGGAATCAAAGTTTAACAAAGTGCTTTGTGTACCTGAGATGGAACATAATTTGTTAAGTGTGTCTAATTTAGACAAACAAGGTTTTGAGATCATTTTTGTAAATGGGAAGTGTCTCATCAAAAGGAATGGGAATATTTGTGCAGAAGGCATAAAGAAAGATAATCTATATGTATTGCAAGGACAAAAGGTTCACTGTTCGCATATATTTAAGAATGTTGCAGAGCATGATTTGTATGTTCATCTTCTACATAGAAGACGTGGCCATGCAAGCTTTAAAGTTTTGCAGCAAATGCAAGAGTTTGCAGAAGGGCTAAATTTGAAGGGATGCAAAACATATTTGGACTGTGCAGTATGCAAAGCATCAAAGTCAAAGGCATTCCCAGTTAGTAAATATAGCACAAGAGAAACAAAAAGAGCTCTAGAGCACAATGCAGATCTGGTGGGACCTATGCAAGCCAGTTTGGGAGAAGCAAAATATGCACTGGTATGTTGATGATTATAGCAGGTATTAATTTTGCTACTTGCTTTGAGGTAAGACAGAGGTGCTACAACAATTCAAACAGTGGGTAAGTTTTGTAGAGAGAAGGTACAGACAACAAGTGTGTCAGTTGCAAACTGACAGGTACTAAATTTATGTCAACTAAATTCCAACAATGGTTGGGGCAATTGGGGATAAGACACAGATGTACAAATCCTTACACAGCAGCAGAGAACAGTGTAGCTGAAAGAAGGAATGGTGTTTTGCAAACAATGAAAGATTCATTATTAGAGTATTCTGATATGAGCAGGTCATATTGGGGAGAAGCCATATTGACTGCCAATTATATAGTTAACAGGCTGTGGAGTTCCTCCATTAATAATACTCCATATGCCATTCTATATAGGAGAAAGCCATCACTGGCACATTTGAGAACTTTTCGAAGGCAATCAGAAGAAAGGGACAGCAAAAGGCAAGAAAGCTCAGGTTTGTGGGCTATGAGCCAGGGTCAAAAGGATATTGCTTTAGCGATGGAAGTAAAAGAATAGTAATTTCAAGGTCTGCTAATTTTGCAGAACAAAATTGGGACAGAATTAATGCAAATTCTGGGTATGTCTCACTTAATGACGGTGATCTATTTAACAACAATAACTCAACTAATGATGGAAAAATGATTATTGAATATGTCAATGTTCAGGGAGGAGAGGCTGAACAAGACATGAAACCAGAAAGACTTGAGACACAGGAGCAGTTAATACCACGTAGGTCAGAGCGATGTAATAAAGGAATTCCGCCTGACAGGTATTCTGCCAGCAAGGTAAAGGTTTGCAATGTGTGGTATGAGCCAAGAAGTTGTAAAGAAGTGTTGACATTACCAAAAGCTGAACAAGAATGATGGAAGGAGGCCATGGATAAAGAGATGAAATCCATGGGAGACCATGAAGTATTTAAATCAGTGAGTTTGCCACAGGGTACCAAAGCTGTGGGTTGTAAGTGGGTATATAAGAAAAAGGTATTGCCAAATAATGATGTACAGTATAAGGCCAGGTTAGTGGCACAAGGTTTTTCACAATTAAAGAATGTGCACTACAATGAAGTATTTGCACCAACTGTGAAAAGTGAGAGTATAAGATTAGCACTGGTGTTGGCAGCGGCATATAAGGATAAAATCTGGCACTTTGTTATCACAACTGCATTCCTCAATGCTGAGTTAGAGGAAGAAATTTATATGATCCAAGCACCAGGGTATGAAATTGCAAAGCCTAATATGGTGTATAAATTAAACAAGGCTATTTATGCGCTGAAGCAGTCAGCCAGAAACTGGAATATCTGTTTAGATCAGTGGTTCTCAACCTTTCTGAGGTTAAGACCCCACTTGCCCCGCCCATGCACGCCGCGACCCCGACCCGGGGGCGTGTGCGTCTGTGCGCGCGCAAAAAAATTTTTTAAATTTTTTTTTAAAAAATAAAAACAAACAAACAAAACAAAATGGCGGCCGCGACGGGCGGATCTGCGCATGCGCGGATCGGCCCGTCGCACGCACCATGCATGCGTGCATCCGCCCGTCTCGGGCCGCCATTTTGTTTTTTTTATTTTTTTTTTAAAAAATAAAAAAAAACAAAAAAACAAAATGGCGGCCGCGATGGGTGGATCTGCGCATGCGTGGATCGGCCCATCACACGCGCCACGCATGCACACATCCGCCCGTCGCGGGCCGCCATTTTGTTTTTTTTTATTTTTTATTTAAAAAAATAAAAAAAAAATAAAAAAACCAAAATGGCGGCCGCGACGGGCGGATCTGCGCCTGTGCGGATCGGCCCATTGCATGCGCCGCGCATGTACGGATCCGCCCGTTGCGGTCCGCCATTTTGTTTTTATTTTATTTTATTTTATTTTTTTAATTTTTTAATTTTTTTTAATTTTTTTTCCAGCGTGACGGGCGGATCTGAGTGTGCGCGGCACGCGTGCGCCAAAAAAAATAAAAAAAATAAAAAAAATTAAAAAAAAATTAAAAAAAATAAAAATAAAAAAAACAAAATGGCGGCCGGCGGTGCCCGGCGACCCCTGCGAAATGGTCTCGCGACCCCAAATGGGGTCGTGACCCCAAGGTTGAGAACCACTGGTTTAGATACTGCTTTAAAGGGTCTTGGATTTAAGAGTTGCAAAGCTGATAATTGTATATATACTGGACAGTTACAAGGAGGGAATTGTCTACTGCTCAAAAGAGAACAGTGTGGATCTCCTTTATTTGTCTACCCTTTAGTAAATAAGCATGTTTTGCTAGCTATGTCTATTCATTTTCTCAGCAGGGGCAGCAACTTCCTGGGTGTCAGAATCCAATTATATTTCATCTCTAGTTATCGACTATGAAAAACCCCATTTCTGCCCTCTCTGGATTCTGTCATATAATGAAGCTGTGAGCCGCCCTGAGTTCTCCGGAATAGGGCGGCATAGAAATCGAATAAATAAATAAATAAAGGGGAAGGGGGGTGAACAAAGGGATTTATGGCCCTCACTTCCTTCGGCACAACTTCAAAGGAATTGAATGTGGATACCACCAAAAGGACTAAATCATAACAATGGGGCCATTAGCTTTCATCTGCTCCTCTCTGAAGTCTCCCTTCCACCAGGAATGAGGAAAAAGGGGGTGGAAATGAAACGCTTGGGATTATCACTGGAAAGATGGTGGGGTGGGGCTGCTGGGGACCCCTTAAAACCTTGAACCGTAGGGCTTGGGCTCCAGGTCCTGTCTAGAACACCTGCAACCATTTTCTCTTAATAAAGGATGCCTGTTGGAAGAAATATTCCAAGAGTTCTGTCTTCTTAAGATGCAAAGTGGGGTGGGTCCTTACACTGGACTTGGAAGCTAAGCAGGTTTAGACTTGGTTAGGCAATTTTCAAGAATCAGACATGATTATACAGAGGAAAAAATGTATGAGAATCCTGCAGAGTATAGCAAGGTTATAGGCTAAGTTGGGAAGTGGAAAAAAAAATCTTGAAAGAAAGCAATAGCCAATCACTTCCACACTGCTGTTAAGAAGCTACATGAATATTTTCATGAAGATGCCAGGAATTAAGATATACTCAGAGGAGACATTACTTTTCTGTGCATTGCAGCAGTTATTTTGCGAATGGGTAAAGTCTTCCCTTGACTACCATTCTGGTGGAAAATCCATAACATGTTTTCAAAATCCAATAGGTTTAGTATTGCACGAAGGTGGGATGAGAAGCTGGCTGTGTTTTTAAGACAAGACTCTGAAGGCATCCCAGTGTTAAAAATCTTTGTTAACTCTTGTAGGTTCTACTAATCACACTGACTCTTCTAGGCTTGATAAACTTTACAGCATTGTCCGATGTCAGAAAGCAGGATATAAATCCTTATAATGAACAAATAAGAAATAATCAATCTCACTTAAAGAAATTAGAAAATGAAGAATTCTCAATCTTTTTGGACTAGAAGGAATATTTCACCTTGAAACAATCTCAATCACTTCATTGATTGAGTGAATCATTGATCAGTGAAATATAACCTTTAATTTGAAGACAAATTGTGGTATTTGCTTTGTGACTTCTATTTATCTTTTATCTCTGGGCTTTTTGAGCATATATTCAAAGAGGCATTGGGCTCCAGCATTGTAATTTTTCTAAGAGACATTTTTAGAAAAAAAAATGGCTTTAAAGGTTGGTCCTTTATAGCATGCCAAGGTCCCATTTATAACAAGAAAACATTTAAAGAAAACTGGTAATATAGAGAAGCTTGCAAGTTCAGTAGCTTTTCTGAATAACTTAGCAGAAAGCAATATTAGTGCTAAAGCATATAACAGACTGAGATGAGTCTCACAGAAGAAGGATCAACATAGTTCTGTTTCGTTAACCCTTTAGAAATTTGGGAAGGTTTTAACAAACAGGTTAAAAGGTTTTCAAGGGTTTTCAAACTTTTTGTTTTAAACAAAAGATGTTCATTAGGGATTCCTGAGAAAAACTAGCAATCACAGAATATGTGAAAAAAAGTTAAAAATTTCTAAAGCATAGGAATGAACAGCTATTTATTACCTGTAAGGATGCAAATCATGAACCTTTCAAGTTGATTATAAATAATCTGGAGTTATGCATGAACATGAAGTGATCACATTTACTGACAACACCACTTATTTAAAATGGTAAAAGCAAACCAAGATAGTAAGATCCCCCCAAAAAGCTTCTCTGTAATGAACACCAAAGTTACAAATGCAGTTCTGTTTAAACAAATGCAAAATGTCATACATTAGGACAAAACCACACCACCACATCCTGGGAGAAGTCTGATGAGTGACTTGCCAGGAAAGTTATCTTATACTGTAATACAGTGATACCTCAATATTTGACTGCTTCAAAACTCATCGAATTTGGTACTCAACACATTTTGATGCAAAAATGTTGTCCTGGTACTCATTGTTTGTTTGGTTCTTGACACACTGCAAAAGGAAAAGAGGGATAGCCATGGAGAAGGGGCAGGAAGCTGGCCATGCCAGGAAGGTTACAGCAAAAGGAAGAGGGAGTATGGCTACTGAGGGTGGAGAGGAAGTTGACCATACTGAAAAGGTCACTGACGTAGGAAAAGGGACAGTCAGGAAATAGAGGGTCACATGATAAGTCATGTGGATTGTTTGGCACATCCTTTTTTACTAGTTGTCATGCCTCTTGGAACCAATTAATGATGAGTACTGAGGTATCACTGTAAAACTTTATGAAAACAATAATCTGCTATTGAACTGCTGTGAATGAGACAAACTCTATGTTAAAGATAATTAGCAAAAGAAATTAATAATAATTTAAAAATAATTTAAATTTATGGTGCAATTGAACCTGGAATACATTAGGTCAACATGTCACATAAGAAGTTTATCTAGAGCTGAAAAGATAAAAGACAAGTTAAGTGGCTAAAGAATTTGCTGGGTTAAACAAGATTACACACTGGATCCAGACAGTTTAAAATACAATAAGAGAGAACATAGTAATAGTTGCAAACAATACACAAGAGAAACCAGAAGTCCTCGTAGTGACGCGGCCGAGGGATTGTGGAGTTCTGCATCCCACGGCTGGTTTCACCCTGCCAGGTGACTCTAAATGGGTTGAAAGTCACCCCAGAGAGGTGACGAAGAAGGAGGGGCACCCTCGATGATCGTGGAATGACAGTGGTCGATCCATTTGATCCCGGGGATGCCCCCCAACCTGACAGGAGAAAAGCTAGCTGCACATTAGTGTCTAGCCCAAGCTACCAGCAGCCGAAATCCAAAAACACAAACCAGAACAACGGTGAACAGCATGCTTGGAACTGAGTGAGAATATCAATCTTCTCTCTTCTATTTTGCAATTGATTCCCTGGAAAAGACCCCCAAAGCAAGAAATCCTCTGAAAGTGAGAAGGGAGGGGACTATAGCCCCACTCTTCCATAGACGGAAGCGGCAATTTAATTTTTACAGGGGAAAGAAATATACTGAAATGAAATTAACAATATTACAGTCTGGATAAATCTGAAAATTAAGAAAACTGTTAAGATTTTACATCTGAAAGAGTTTTGATGAAATTATAAAAAAATAATTCTTTGTTTGAAAAGTTTGAAAATGAATAACTAGTGACATCTAGTGGAGGATTAGAGTATAGAACAACAGCAACACTGACTCAGAAATTGGCAAGATGCCCAGAAACAAAGAATAATCTGTTCCCTTCAACCTTAGTGACCTTCAGCCAAATAGAAAACAGTTGGGAGCAAGGAAAGAAAACATACAGGGCCATCTATTACAGACTGAGAATTATATTTATTTTAAAAACTGCTGATCTTCTGGGATTATAAATATTTAGTGAGCTGTGATCTTTAAGCTCAAGAATTGTCTGCCTGGAAAAAAAAACTTTGACTCTTGGCTAATCTTCTAGGGGGGAATTTTATTGGATAGTCAAACATTCTGGACTGCAACTTTGGCTGGTAGATAAATTGTAAGTCCCCCAAACAGAAGAACTGTTATAAAATACTGCTTTCAGTGGTGCTTTGATAATTGGAAACACATTGGATTATAAAAAACTATATGGAAAGATAAGAATTATATAAGATTTTTTTGTTTAGATTTTAAAACAGGCTGGTTTAAAAGGCTAAACACAGAGAATATGGTACCGGTGAAAGAACATCTGGAAGGGGGAGATAAAATGGATTTTGAATACCTATCTAAAAGTGGCAGGAAACTACATCTAATATCCCCTCTGAAGAACCCAGCATGGAATATCAGAGATTTGCAGGAGCAATACGTCAAGACAAGGCAAATACTTTCCAGGAGAAAATGTATACAATGCTGCGACAGACTCAAATGACAATGATTTCAAATAATGATGAGATTAAAAACAACTTTGATGGCATAAATAAGCATGGTTGAATACGGACAAAAGAATAGATAAATTATGAATATAAAGTGATCTCATTGTAAGAGAGATAAGATATATAAGTAATATAGCAATTTCTATACTATAATAAATGTAAACATATTGGGATGGTGCACATGAATGAAAAGGTTGGATATTTAAAGGTTATTAACTTTTAGAAAATTATGACTGATAAGAATGGTTTGAATACAGAGGGGAAATTAAGCTTAAAAATAAATCTTGAAAACAGGACATATAGTGACCTAACAAGATGACTTTTATAAACATAATTGAAATATAAATTGATAAGAAAAGATGCTATATGCTAATGTTATTATTATTTGTATAAACACAAGAAAAAGGTTTATATTTAACTTTATATGTATTGAATTTTAAGAATAATATTTGCTTAATCTTAATAAAAGGAAAATATTATTGGATAAAGAGAAAATCAAAGAAATATATCATTAATTAATATATTGATTATGGAACTATAGAAATTAATTATTATTGATTATTTTTAAACATATGAATGCAGACAACACGCTGTTTACTAAGCACTAATGGATATTATTGTAAAAAATTAATAAAATATATTTTAAAAAAAGAATACAAGAGGAGACAATAAATGGGATCTTTTTTCTCTCTTTTTCATTATGTTAGACAATGGGGCTCTCTAATTAAGATGAATAGTAGGACATTCAGGATAGATAAAAGGAGGTAACTCTTCACACAGCATTTTGTTAAATTTGAAAACTTGCCAAGATTATTTTTTTTAAAATGTATCTTTTAAGATTGGTGCTTATTGTCATTTCAGTTTCAATCATTTTGTAAGATCATTAGGTTAATTTATAAAAACAGGGTATCATTAGCTATACGTTACTTCATTATTAGAAAATTTTAAAAAATCAGATATGAAAATATTGAACTTCTGAAAATATAAATGCAGTTGAATTATACTATGAAACTAAACACAAGCAGTTCTCTGTTTTGATGTAGGAAAAGAAACTATAATGTAAGTTCTAAAACAGGTTTTTTTTAACAATTTAAAAATCAAAGAACAAATCCCTGAACCTTCAAAAACTAGAAAATCTCAGTCCTCCTTACAAATATCATGCAACTTGATACATTTTGCAACTTTGCCCCTAAAATGTTATATTTTCTGGCTATGGAAATGTTGCCTACTCTTGTCTTAAATCTTCATTCTTCATGACAGGAAGCTGCTTTGCTATAAAATTGAAATACTGATCTGATCATCTTGAGAGAAAACCAAGATACAAATCAATGTATTGTTTAACAGCTAGTACAGCCTGGATGGAAAGAGTATGAACTAGGTCAAGAAAAACAAAACAAACGATTTTATATTGTTTGGTCCTCAGACTGATTAGATATGGTACTGGAATTAAAACAGTTGTGTACCATACAGATGTGTTGCCAACATAATACTTTGAAATTCCTTTAGAAGTCTATGAATAATAAATTTCAATCTATGAATTTTTCAATTACTTTGTCTTATCTCTTTACCTACCACTTCCTGAGATCTTTCTCTTGGACCCAGTATAACTAGGACTACCAGATCTGGGCTACAAAAATCCATCTATCCACTGAATGACAGCAAAAGATGCAGAAGATGTTCCTTGCTATTATCTGGATATCTGCAGCCCAGATCTTGCACTGGTCTAATGTATGTGACAAAGAAATAAATTTCTTCCTGAATATGTGGTTGGATAGCCTCTTGGTGTTTTTTGTTATAGAAAAATGGAGAAATGAAACTTAAGGTACTCTTGCCAAGAGTGAGCAATATTAAGGGGCTCTGGTTTTGGATGACTGCCCCTCCTATCTGTCATAGCAGAAGTCCTTTTCTTTTTTTGTTTTTTTGTTTTTTTTTAAATATATTTTATTGATTTTTTTTTTTAATTTTTACAGAAAAAAAAACTAGTCAAATCAAGTCATAGTGTTAAAATAAACAATCATCCATAAACAAAACATAAATACATTTTTCAATACATCAAATACCAATAGCTCAACTGAAAATAATCATGCCAAACAATTAACATTACTGCCCGGTACCCCCACCACCACATCCCCCTAACCCTATCCTTCCCCCCTCACTTACCAACTAGCTACCTACTTTCCTCCCTCCTTCTCTACTTCTCTATACCCACCTATCCCTACTCATCCCCCCTCTTGCCAACCTTCTTTCTACTTCCTTTCTACTTCCCTCCATCCTTCTCTATCTCCATCCTACTCTTCCCCCTTCTTATCAACTTCCACTTACATCAGCCTTCACTCCTCCTTCCTCTTTCCCTCAGATGTGGTGCCCAGAGGCCACCCGAGCAACCCCTTAATGACAGTAATTACATATTCTTACATCAACCCCAATTACAGTTGAGAAAACATCGTATATAAAATTATAAACCCTCCCTAACCCTCCCCCCCGACTTCCCAGAGTGAGTACAGGGTAAAACAAAAGAAAACCCACTACATCAAACAAAATCATTATATAAACCTAACAAGAATTTTAAACTATATACTATATACAATCTCTAAATCAATTCAATCCATTAAACAAAACAAACAAATCATCTTGTTAAGAATAATAATTTTCATTTACATATCTAAACCATCAATCTAAGTCAAACCTTAAATCACTTCAATCCATTGAGAGGTTATATAAAATCACCCAAACAATCAAGTTTTATATACATCTTCCAGTAATCAACCTCTTTCAAACCATTAAACATCAAAAAAAATCATCTTTTTAGAAAAATAAACAAATAATATCAATAAACCCCTCAGTTCAAACAAAAAAAAAGAATTTTTGTTCTTAATCAATTTAATATATCTTCCATTAAACATCCTCTCTTACATCTTACTTATAAAATTGATCTTTGATTCAGCCCATAGTCTTAGATTAACCTTAATTTCTTTCATTTAATTATAAATTTCATTTCTTCAATCGACTTCTGGGCTTTCTCATCTGTCAAATAAACCTCCATAACCAATACAATCTATTTATTCCATTTCTAACTTACATTCCTTCAACTTTATCCAAACACATAATGCTTATCTATCCCATCAATTAATCAATCTAATGTCAAACCTAGATCATTTCAAAGCAAATACATTCTTCATCAATTTAATTATATCCATTAATCATCTTCTCTTACATCTTCCTCATAATCTTAGTCCTTAATTCAGTCCATAATTTTAAATTACCCATAGTTCCTTACATACAATTTTAAATTTCATTCCTTCAATCGAATTCTAGGTTTTTTTTAACCAATAAACCTCCATAACGAGGCCTCCCTTCCAAATAATAAGTCTCTCTTCTTTACTTCTTCAGCCCCATAAGTAAGTTGCTTCTTAAACTGAATCAATGTCTCTTTTTTCTCAATTAAATCCTCTTCTTGCTGCTTATCTAAAAGGAATAGCCATCCCTTCCTTTCTTCCTCTTCCTCTCCATAGATGAACTGTTTATCAAGCAAAATCCATTTCCCTTTATTCTCTTTATTCTCAGTACTATCTTCTTCTTTTTCTTGTTCTTCTTCTAGTTTAGATTGTATTATAAAATGTTCGTCAGTCGATTGTAAATCAGTTTCCTTTGGAAGAAAGAGTCTGGTTAATTGTTCTTGTTCTTCTTCTTTAGATTGTATTATAAAATGTTCAGCAGTCGATTGTAGATCAATTTCATTTGGAAAAAAGAATCTGGTTAATGTTTCTGTAATAGTCTCTTTCAATATTGCTTTAAACTCTTGCTTAAAACTCTTCACTATTTCAAGCCTTTCTTCATGAAATTTATCAATACAGTCCAAAATAGGTTTAACATTTAAATGTAAATTGCACTCCATTTTAAATTTAAAACAATCACTCTGGCTGTAAATCAATTCCTACAGCCGTCTCTCTGGCTTTGCTTACGAGAACAAGAAGAGAAAAAAAAGTAAAGAATTCACTTTCACTTTCCAGCACTTTCCTCTAACAATGAAAGCAGTGAAAGCTATACGCCATTTTGAAAGCATTATGTTGATTGTAGAAGTTAGAAATATATAGCCAGAAAAACAATAAAAAAATACTTGCAATCCATTAAGAACTCCTGTATTCACTCAGTCTGCTTACAGTCTCTCCTGTGTTGTAATTTTTATAAGCAGAAGCGGTCGCGGCGTCTTTCTCTGTCTGATGACAGAAGCGTCTCTGGGCAGGAGCGTCCTCCGGAGCTTTAGGGAGCTCGCACTCTTGATCCCTGAAAACTTTTTTTCAGGGATTTAAGAGGAGCTCAACCCTGCTCCCGATGCTCTACACCTCTCCTTTGCCCGAAGAGGGGATTTTTCACCGCAAAAAAACAGCTGGTGTGCGCTGTTTTTTGCGGCTTTACAAACCCAGAGAACGGAGCCTCACAGAGGAGACTCCAGCGGCGCCGGCGGAGCCACCGGAAGTCAAGTCCTTTTCTTGATTATGAATCTCACTTTGAATTTCTAAATATAGTGAAGCTACTGATGTCCAGTTTGATTTTCAGGTCCCTATATTTTAATAACAGCTCAAAGGGAAAATATATTATGAGATTATAAAGCAGAAAGCAAAGTTGACTTTTTAAAATAACCCACGTTGTCTGCTTTATGGTCTGATACATTTGGCATGGACAGTTCCTAACACTAGCTACTTAGGACAGTGGGTTTGTCCTCATCTTTCTGAGTTCAGCTATATATTTAGTCTCTGAATGTTGTTGTTTTTTAAACAATAGAACTCCTTCAAAATGGGATGATAGCTAAAACTAACATTTATTTTTGTATATTAAAGCATTCCAATTTCAGTTTGTTTTAACACGTATACCTTCAAGCAATGTTTTTTCAAGCTCCAAAAATGAAGAATTAGGGCAATTTGTTAATGTCTGCAGCAAGACATAAATAAGGAACAATGCAGCTTCAGAAATAGTAGAGGGCCTGCTTTTTGTAATATTTTATATTCATATATGTCTAAACAAACATTTTTATCTATACGTTTCATTTTCTCAGGCTAACTTTAAAAGCTAACTGAAAAGGATTATATTTGTATGAGGCTTGAAGCCCTTCCTGCAAATCATTTTTGAAAGATGTAGAGTCCTGATTTTTTTATATATGTGTATAAATTTCAAGGTATACTTATTGTTGTGGGTGTCTCTGGACCAGCTGGGGAGGTGTCGGAGGATGAGGAGAGGGAGCCGGGCCCCTCTGAGTATTTGCCCCTCCCGGCAGCCGAGCCAGGCCCCTCTGAGTGTTTGCCCCTCCCGGCAGCCGAGCCAGGCCCCTCTGGGTGCTTTCCCCTCCCGGCAGCCGAGGCAGACAGGGAGGAGATTGAGATGCAGTCTGCATCGGAGTCTCAAGGTGCAGAATCAGACTTGGAACAGGAGAATGTATGGCTGGATCCGAGAGTTCGAAGGGTTAATAGGAGGAGGGTTCAGTTAAGTAGAAAAAGGAAGTGACGTATCGGAAACTGTATTAGAGGAGGAGAGAGAAATTAAGCCTTTGTCACGAGCAACGTTAATTAGAGATTGGCATGGAAACTTTCGCAGTGAGTTGAAACTGAGTTTTCTGGTGTTTTTGAAACCTACCGAAAAATAATGAGGTCTGGGACAATGTGATAAAGAAAGAGTGTTTTAATTGGAAGGTGGGAGGATAGCATATTTATCCTAAATGTAAATAAATCAGTGTTGGCCGTTCCGGCCAAAATAATGCCAGCAGTTTGCTTTGAAATGACTTCGTTTGAAATGTGTTAATTAAAAACTATTAAAGACATCTTTATGTGGATTTTAATGAGCTGAGAGTGGCCAGACATAACAGATTGCTCGTGACCAAAAGAACAGAAAAGACGAAAATTAGTCCGAGCTTTCAGTGACGTCATGGAGCAACTCCTCGCTGATAACCCGGCTCTGCATCAATTAGTTCAAACTCTCCAGCAACAAATTGGACATTTGCAACAGCAGATTCAGGCCGCAGGAGCCCCAGCTCCAGCCCCCCCTCCCAGACGAAGCAGATGTTATTTAGCATTGCCTGATAAGTTTACTGGAGAGCGTAGTAAATTTCCAGCTTTTTTAAACCAATGCAAAACATTCATTGCCTCAACTCCAGCAGATTTCCAGCTTGATGAAACGAAAGTAGCGTTCATTTTAAGTTTACTCTCTGGGCCAGCTGCTGATTGGTCGTCTCCTCTGATAGACGGACAAGATCCTGTCCTGAGCAATTATGCAGGATTCTGCCAGCTGATGGAAAGAGAATTTGTTGACCCCCTTCGTAGACAAAATGCCACCCGGCGGATACGAGAGCTACGTCAAGGATCGCGCTGCGTAGCGGAATATATCTCAGATTTTCGCCGCCTAGCTCAAGAAATTAATTGGAATGATGAGGCTCTCATGGAAATCTTTCTAGATGGTCTGTCTTCCCAGATCTTGAATGGATTGAAAGTTACTGAAATACCCGCAACCCTGGATGCATTATACCAACATTGTTTGGCTATTGAAGCGCGAACGCAAGCCATGGATGCCCGCCTGGTCAAACAGATGGTTCCAGTCACCGGAAGTGCCAAGCCAGTTCCTGCACCACGCAGAGGATTCCAGACCCTACCTATCACTCCACCCATCCCAGCCCCCAGACGTATTTTCCAATCATTGCCGGCTTACACTGAGAGGCGTCCCGTACCCATGGCCAGAGAGGAGCCCATGGATCTTGGGGCAGCCAGATCTCGCTTGACCGAGACTGAGAAGGCAAGACGGAGAGCTGAGGGATTGTGCCTGTACTGTGGAGAGATGGGTCACTTCGTCATGGCCTGCCCCCAGAAGAGACGTGCTACGGCAGATCCTACTCCTATTCCAACTCGGCCTCCCATTCAGCAATTTCAAGCCACCTTGCCGGGAAACGGCCAAAGCCCGGCCTAATGGAAACATTGGGTCGGGCAGGCGCCAAACCCAGTTCCAGTTCCGCAGACAAAGACCCCGGTCCTCCGAGACATCTGATCCTAGCAACCAATATACTTCTGGGAAATCATGCCCAGGGCATTCCGGCACACGCCTTGTTGGATTCTGGAGCCACCACCAACTTCATGAATGAAGCTTTCGCTCGTCAGCATGCCATACCTTTGTGCTCTGTAAAGCCGCCTATGTTGGTTGAGACAATTGATGGTCGTGAATTGTTGTCTGGACCGATCAAGTTTATGACCCAGCCCATACGCCTGGTCATAGGACAACATGAAGAAGCCATCCAATTCTATGTTACCAAGGGACTTCATTTCCCCTTAGTTCTCGGCTTAGCCTGGTTGAGAACCCATGATCCTTGTGTGGTGTGGTCCCAGAACTTTGTTTCATTTCCCAGTTTGCAATGCGTTGACCACGTACGCCAAGTTTGCGCAGCCCAGCTACCATCCCACTCTGACATCACCTTGCCGGCCGACCTAGCGGACTTTGCAGATATATTCAATGAGAAAGAGGCGGACCAATTGCCTCCGCATAGACCATATGACTGTGCCATTGATTTGCTGCCAAATGCCAAACTTCCAGGGGGACGCCTTTACTCCATGTCAGAACCCGAGTTGGCCGCCTTAAAAGACTTTGTGGACAAAAACCTGGCCAGAGGTTTCATTCGTCCCTCTTCCTCGCCTTTGTCAGCTCCTGTGTTATTCGTGAAGAAGAAAACCGGAGATTTACGCCTATGCTGTGACTATCGTAAGCTCAATGCCATCACGGTGCGCAACCGGTACCCTCTGCCTTTAATTCCTGATCTCATGGACCGTCTCCGATCAGCGGCCATCTTCACCAAGATAGACTTACGGGGTGCTTACAACCTGGTTCGCATCCGAGAGGGAGACGAGTGGAAGACCGCGTTTGGGACCAGGTATGGCCATTTTGAATATACAGTCATGCCCTTTGGACTCACCAATGCTCCGGCCGTTTTTCAACATTTCATGAATGACATCTTCCGGGATTTATTAGATCAATTTGTGGTGGTTTACCTTGATGACATCCTGATTTACTCCCCGTCACGAGCAACTCATCTTCAGCATCTCCGACAAGTTCTGCAACACTTGAGAGAGCATCACCTTTACGCCAAGTTAGAGAAATGTCAATTCTATCAAACCACCATTGAGTTTCTGGGACATGTGATTTCTCCACAAGGCATCGCCATGGATCCTGGCAAGGTTGAGGCCTTGCAAACCTGGCAACCACCATGTAAAGCAAAAGATGTCCAAAGACTTTTGGGATTTGCGAACTATTACCGGATATTCATTCCGAAGTTTTCTGCCTTGACTGCGCCCCTTACTCGACTGTTACAGAAAGGCATTAAGTTCCAGTGGGGCGATGCCGAGCAACAGGCGTTTCAGACCCTCAAAAAGGCTTTTGTTCAGGAACCCATTCTCAAGTATCCAGATCCTTGTCGTCCCTTTGTAGTGGAGGCCGACGCCTTAGATGTTGCTGTAGGGGCCGTGCTTCTTCAAACACGCCAAGATGGCGGCCTCCTGTTTCCATGTGCTTATTACTCCAGGAAACTGAATCCCTCCGAACGCCATTATACCATTTGGGAGAAGGAACTATTGGCCATCAAGATGGCTTTTGAGACCTGGAGACACCACCTGGAAGGAGCCCGCTACCAAGTTGAAGTTCGGACTGACCATAAAAACTTGGAATTTCTGCAATCTGCCAGGAAATTGAATCAACGTCAGATCCGTTGGTCTTTGTTCTTCGCTCGATTCAATTTCAAAGTCACCTACATTCCGAAAGGGTACAACAAAAGAGCAGATGCCTTGTCCCGTAAACTGGAGTATTTACAGATCAAGGACCCCTTGCCGCTTCGAACCATTCTGCCTGTCGAATCGATCGCAGCCGTGCACGATCCGGTAGATCTACGACGACAGATTAGGGAAGCGCAACAACTAGATGATTTTGTGGCACAGAGGCAGCAAGAGGTGGGTCCCGACTCACCTTGGACCTTGTCCGAGGGTCTATTACGCTTCCGCAACCTGTTATATGTTCCAGCAGGCCCACTCCGTGGTCTCATTCTGACTCAATGCCATGATAACCCTGCGGCGGGTCATTTTGGTTTCTTTAAGACTCTCCACTTAGTGTCTCGGACTTTTTGGTGGCCCAGGCTTCGCCATGATGTTCAGTCTTATGTGAATTCCTGTGTACGGTGCCGTCAGGCAAAACATGCCACAGGAGCCCCTCCGGGATTGTTACAGCCGTTACCCACGCCGGAGAGACCCTGGGGGGCTATTTCCATGGACTTCTTGACTTGTCTACCTGTTTCTGCCGGCTACACCGTTGTCTTTGTAGTGGTGGACATGCTGACCAAGATGGCACATTTCATTCCTTGCCGAAGAATACCATCAGCCAAGGTCACTGCTCAGCTGTTCATTCAACATATCTTCCGGCTACACGGGTTGCCTGACAAAATAGTGTCCGACCGAGGAACCCAGTTCACCTCGGCGTTCTGGAGAGAACTCATGTCTGCGCTACAAGTCCAAGTTAATCTAGCCTCCACGCATCACCCAGAGACTGATGGGGGTACAGAGAAAGTGATTGGCATCCTGGAGCAGTATTTGCGTTGTTTCATCAACGACCAACAGAACGATTGGTCCAAATATCTCTCCGTGGCCGAATTTGCTTTCAACAACTCTCAGCACACTTCCACTCAGACCACTCCGTTTTTGGCCAACTACGGATACCATCCCAGATTTTTCCCGCTCACGCTCCTTGATTCTCCAGTTCCAGTTGCGGAGGAATATTTATCCGAGCTCCAGTCAGTCCAAGAGATGGTTAAGCAGCACTTGGCTAAGGCCAAGGAAGACTACAAGAGGGTTGCAGACCGCTCTCATCGCGACACGCCGCCGTTAGCTGTTGGAGATCGGGTTTGGCTCTCCACCAAGTACTTGTTTCCAGGGCGCATTCACCGCAAGCTTGATCAACGTTTCCTGGGTCCTTTTCCTGTGGAGACGGTCATCAATCCGGTGACCTATCGTTTGACTTTGCCTAGGTCTCTTCGTGTACATCCCGTGTTTCATCGCTCCTTGCTTGTTCCTGTCAACCCTGATTCTCCGCTTCGACCTCCTGATCCGGGCCCGACAGCTCGCCGTGCTCACGTTCCTGTTTCCCGGTTGGAGGTGTCCGGCATCCGAGATTCCCGATGGCTCAACGACCGTTTCCAATATTTGGTTGATTGGACCGGGGGTGGGCAAGCCGCTTGCTGTTGGGTTGATGCTCATGATATTGCGGCTCCTGAGTTAATTCGGGATTTTCATGCTGCGTTTCCCTACAAACCACATCCCCTGCAACGGACCCGAGGGGAGGGGCCTGCGGGGGGGGATAGTGTTGTGGGTGTCTCTAGACCAGCTGGGGAGGTGTCGGAGGATGAGGAGGGGGAGCCGGGCCCCTCTGAGTATTTGCCCCTCCCGGCAGCCGAGCCAGGCCCCTCTGAGTGTTTGCCCCTCCCGGCAGCCGAGCCAGGCCCCTCTGGGTGCTTTCCCCTCCCGGCAGCCGAGGCAGACAGGGAGGAGATTGAGATGCAGTCTGCATCGGAGTCTCAAGGTGCAGAATCAGACTTGGAACAGGAGAATGTATGGCTGGATCCGAGAGTTCGAAGGGTTAATAGGAGGAGGGTTCAGTTAAGTAGAAAAAGGAAGTGACGTATCGGAAACTGTATTAGAGGAGGAGAGAGAAATTAAGCCTTTGTCACGAGCAACGTTAATTAGAGATTGGCATGGAAACTTTCGCAGTGAGTTGAAACTGAGTTTTCTGGTGTTTTTGAAACCTACCGAAAAATAATGAGGTCTGGGACAATGTGATAAAGAAAGAGTGTTTTAATTGGAAGGTGGGAGGATAGCATATTTATCCTAAATGTAAATAAATCAGTGTTGGCTGTTCCGGCCAAAATAATGCCAGCAGTTTGCTTTGAAATGACTTCGTTTGAAATGTGTTAATTAAAAACTATTAAAGACATCTTTATGTGGATTTTAATGAGCTGAGAGTGGCCAGACATAACACTTATATCCAAGGTTTGGGTTGTTGGCCAGGCAAGTTCTAGGAGTTGTATTTCCAGCACATCTGAAAACACCAGCTTAAGTAAGAGTAGTTTAGGTATTAACTCAGTTCTCAGACTTTCTTTTATACAGATTAGAAGCAATATTGCATTCATTTTTCATGTTTATCCATTTCATGCTGAAGTGCTAAAGACAAAATGGAATGGTGATCTTGATACCATGATTCCACTTTTCCAGAGTCCTGAAGTTTGGAATAGATGAAGCATAATCTCAGTGTATTAAGACTCATTTGTCTGTGAGATGGATGGCATATAAATATAACCAAATAAATAAATAAATAAATAAATAAACAAACAAACAAACAAACAAATAAATAAATAAATAAATAAATAAATATCAAAATGGAACCAATTAAAACCCAGCTAACCTTCACCCCACTGAGTTGTTGGGTATAATTAGCAAGATGTATTCTGAACACCTCCATGGGAAATGTCTAGATTGGATAGTGAAGGATGCCATCTCAATAGGAACAAGACAGATCTAGGAAAGGTCATTTGAAATTATTATTAACAACAACAACAATAACAACAACAACAACAATAATAATAATAATAATAATAATAATAATAATAATAATAATAATAATAATAATGTTGGAAGGGACCTTGGAGGTCATCGAGTCCAACCCCTTGCTCAAACAGGAACCCTACACCATTTCAGACAAATGGCTGTCCAGTCTCTTCTTAAATACTTCCAGTGTTGGAGCATTCACTGCTTCTGGAGGCAGGTTGTTCCATTGGTTAATTGTTCTAACTGTCAGGAAGTTTCTCCTTAGTTCTAAGTTGCTTCTCTCCTTGATCAGTTTCCATCCGTTGCTTCTCGTCCTGCCTTCAGGTGCCTTGGAGAATAGCTTGACTCCCTCTTCTTTGTGGCAGCCCCTGAGATATTGGAACACTAAATCACCCATGAATGGTCCATTAAGTGGCCTTTATTGACCTAAAGGCAGCCTTTAATTCAATCCCTGGAGTCAGGCTCTGGGAGGAATTGGCTGGTTCTTTCTTTGATTGATGCTGCTGTTTCTTTTCATGAAATCACATGAAAAAACAGTACAATGAGTCTCCAATATGAAGCTTCAGAGTACTTGTCACCTATAATTTATGTTCAAATGTTAAGTGATAGACCTATCTTCATCCTTCTATATTCTGACAGTGCTGCAATCTTTTCTTTGATGTGTGGGCCTGAAATGGAGCCTTTGTGCCCTGACCCAATATTGCAGTGAGGAGCAGCTAGCTATTAACTAAAATACTATTAAAAAGTTATTTTTATGTATTGATATCAAGACTTAAGGTGTTTTAATTTAAACGTGTCTCCAATTGTTTTGGAGGGAAAAGTTAAGTTTAAGTTTGAGCGGGAAAATACTGTTTGATTTGATTGGTCACCACCTAGAGGCGGCAAGTATAAATAGCTGCCATTCTGTCGGTTAAGCCAGTTCTGTTTCTGCTGTAATAAATCGTGTTGTATTAAACCGGTCTGGTTAATGCCTCCAAAAACCCACTACACAATAGTGGCGACGAAGGTGGGATCTTGCTGAAGGAGAGAGATGATGCCTTCTAGAGTTGAAGTCACTGGGTGTTAGACCAAGAACCAAAGCCCTGGTGGGACCATGTCCCCACACTGTCTGCCAGTAAGCCACACTGAAGGCACAGCGTCCTGAGGGATCCATCCCCAGGATCTAGGCAGTTCATCTCCTATCGCAGCAAGAGAGGCAGAGTCCAGGACCTCACCGAACGATTACCATGGCCAAGCTTGGCAGACTAAATGAGTTTGATGTCTCCTATCCAGAACAATGAAGCTCTTACATCTCCAGGGTGGACAACTACTTGCGGGCCAACCAGGTTAGAGAAGATGGCTTTAAAGCGGCTACTCTGCTCTGCGCGTGTGGACAGGCTATGTTCGACATCACTGAGAATGTAGTAGCACCAGCAAGCATCGAATCAGTAACCTATGTAGACTTAAAGAGGAGGCTAAAAGAGCACTTTGAGCCAAAGCTGTCCGTAATCACTTGGCATCATACGTTCGAACAATGGAAGCAAAAATCAAAAGAATCAGTAGCTGAGTTCATGGCAGCACTTCATCAAGCTTCACGCTACTGTGAATTCCCTGACTTGGAAGATTGTCTAAGAGACAGACTCGTGTGTGGACTGTTGAACAGAAAGTTGCAGCAGCGCCTATTTGCCAAGGAGAATCTGAAGGAAGTTATGGCAGATGAGGCTGCTGGTGGAGCAGTGAAAGCTCTCTGGCTTCAGAAAACACATTCCAACCCCGCAGCAATACATCAGGAGACCATTGAGAGACTGAGTGAACCAGAAGAAGTCGATGAGATCGACTGACTCCAAAAAGAGCCATTTAGACTGCATTGTGCAACAGAACAATCAATCCTTCCTCTGAACTGTGCTAGCTGCAGTGAACAACATAAAAGAATTGAGTGCAGGTTTCGCACGGCATTGTGCCGTGCCTGTGGGAAGCAAGGCCACATCGCCAGGGCCTGTAGAGGTCACCAGAAAGAAGCTAGCCCTGCAGACATACATCAGAAAGATAGATGGGCTCCAGGACAGAACAGAGTTGGATATTGCTCAGGGAGGAGAAGTATTCAGCGGATGGAGCCCAATGTCCCCTCAAAGAGAAGTTAAGATTTTAAGTTAAACTTCAAGGGGTCCCATGTTCTATGGAGCTAGACACCAGGTCAGTTCTATCAAGACTTTTGATTATATTTGTAGACAAGGCAAGAGGCAAGTTCAATTCAAACTGTCAAGCCTTATCCTGACTGATTTTCAAAATTGCCGTGTGTCTGTTAGGGGTGAAGCCACTGTAAGGGTCAAATTCAAAGAGTTTGAGAGTCCCCTCAGCGTGGTAGTCATCGATGGACAGTGCACCAGTCTCATCGGATTAGACTGGTTCAAAGCCCTGGGCATCCATGTAACGGACATCCATCGCACATAAGCAGCTGACCTGGCAGCAGTATGCCAACAGTATGCTGATGTGTTCAGTTCTGACATAGGAAAATACAGAGAGGCGCCCATTTCCCTAAATCTTGACCCGACGGTCATTCCAATGAGAATTAAACCACACAGAGTGCCCTTCACGTTAAAACCAAAGATTGATGCAGAGCTGGACAAACTAGTGCAACAGGGAGTGCTCCAACCCATGGACAATAGCCTGTGGGAGACTCCCATAGTGACCCAAGTGAAGCCTAATGGGGACATCCGCATCTGTGCAGACAACAAGTGCACAATCAACAAGGCACTTCAGCAGTACGCTTACCCAGTTCCAGTGGTAAGCCACATTCTAGCCTCGCTTCAAGGAGGCCGTTTGTTTCCCAAGCTAGGCCTTGCACAAGCTTACCAACAGCTGCTAGTTGATGACACTACAGCAGAAGGGCAGACCATCATCACCCACAGATGGGCATTCTGAGTACACTGAGTACGCTGCCTGCAGTTTGGGGTAAGTGTAGCCCCCGATTTGTTCCAAAGTGTTATGGAACGGACACTGAAAAGTATACCTGGCGTCTGCCCCTATTTTGATGACGTCCTGATTGCAGGAGAATCAGCAGCAGTCCTAGCTGAATGTCTCAGGGCAGTGCTTCAAAGTTTCCATGAGGCGGGGTTAAAGTTAAAAAGGGACAAGTGTCAAATTGGCGTAAACTCTACTAACTTCCTGGAATTCCAGATAGATGCTGCTGGGATCCATCCATCTGATGCTAAGCTCGAAGCCATTCAACTAGCCCCCTGACCTAAATCTAAGGGGGAGCTGCAGGCATTCTTAGGATTATTAAACTTTTACCACTCATTTTTGTCACACAAAGCAGCATTGGCAGAGCCACTCCACTGTCTGCTAGACAAAAAAACACCTTGGGTGTGGACAAACAACCACAAAAAGACAGTCAAAGCAATCAAATCACTGCTATCTTCGAGCTCCGTGTTAGCTCACTTTAACGAGAAACTGTCAGTGACATGGCTGTGATGCCTCACCTTATGGCATTGGGGCAGTGTTAAGCCATCAAATACAAGATAGTCATGAAGCTCCTATTGCTTACTACTCTAGGACATTATCACCAGCTGAGAGGAACTATGCTCAAATTGACAAAGAAGCTCTTCCTATTGTTGCAGGAATTCAAGAAGTTCCATGACTTCTTATACAGGCTTTACAGTTTTTACAGATCACAAGCCACTGCTTGGCCTTTTTACAGCTGACAAGCAGACTCCACAGATCCTGTCACCAAGGATGCTGCAATGGTCAATCTTTATGGCTGTCTATTCATACAGGCTTGTCCATAAGCCTAGCAAGGAAATGGGCCGTGCTGATGCACTCAGCTGACTGCCTCTGCCACACACAGATCCAGATCCAGCCCCAGCAGCTCGCATCCTGGCAATCCAGGATCTTCCAGAGACACCCCTACATGCGGGAGATGTGGCTGCTGAAACTGCCACTGACAGAACACTCAGCCGCGTTCTCAACTGGGTGTTGAGGGGGTGGCCAGAAAACAGACCAGGTCCAGAGTTTCAGCACTATACATGCAGAAAAGATGAGCTGTCAGTCCACAAAGGTTGTGTGGTGTGGGGAAGCAGTGTAATTGTTCCGCCCAAATTGCAAGCCAGAGTGTTAGAATCTCTGCATGAGGGTCATCCAGGTATCGTAAGAATGAAAGCATTTGCAAGAAGTTATTTGTGGTGGCCTGGCCTGGACAAGGACATTGAGGCTCAAGTAAGGAGCTGTCAGGTCTGCCAAGAGATCCATCCAGAAATGCCCCAGGCACCTGTGCACCACTGGGAGACCACACAAGCCCCTTGGTCTCACGTGCACATTGACTTTGCACGTCCATTTCAGGGACAGATATTCCTCATTGTTGTGGACAGTTATTCAAAATGGTTAGAGGTAGTACCTGTCCAATCTATGACTACTGCCAGGGTCATCCAGGAACTGCGCTGGTTGTTTGCCACACACGGGCTGCCGGATGTTATTGTGTCTGACAATGGGGCACAATTCATAGCTGCAGAATTCCAGTCGTTCCTTAATGCTAACATGATTAGAGACACCACTTCGGCTCCATTGCATCCAGCTACCAATGGCCAGCCTGAACGGATGGTAAGGTCCACTAAAGAATCCTTTAAAAGACTGACTAAGGGAGATTGGAATCATCGCCTGGCAAACTTCCTTTTATGCCAGCACACAACTCCAAGCACCACAATGGGATGCAGCCCAGCTGAACTAAGGTTGGGACGTCGGCTCACAACAAAGCTAGACCACCTCCACCCTGTCAGGATAGCTGCTGAAATGGCGCAACCCAAGCATCCCAGGAATCTACAGTTGGGTGAGCATGTTTGGGCTAGGAACTATGGGCAAACATAGTTATGAAAGTGTCAGGGCCACTATTGAATGAGGTGGCTCTGGACGATGGTCATGTGATCCGATGCCACATTGACCTGTTGCAGCATCGGCAGACCAAGCAGAGCTCAGAACTAGAATTAGAAGAGACTGTAAATACTCCAGGTGAAGCTGCTATTCCAGCATCACCCACACCTGCCGAGACTGTGCTTAAAGAGACAGAGGCACCAAGGATCTGTGTACCGCCTCTGCTGACAAATGATTCAGATACACATAGCGGCGCAGGTCTATTGCTGTCAAATGTCTCAAATGACTATTGCAGCACAGGTCTACCCAGTGCGGACAACCAACAAGTTGAGATGGAAACCCAAACAGCTTTGCGGCGTTCCGGCAGAACTCACAACCCACCAGTCTACCTCAAAGACTATGTGCATCAAGTATACAAAGAGTCATTTTATCCAAGAGGAAGCGATGTTATGTATTGATATCAAGAGTTAATGTGTTTAATTTAAACGTGTCTCCAACTGTTTTGGAGGGAAAAGTTAAGTTTAAGTTTGAGTGGGAAAATACCGTTTGATTTGATTGGTCGCTGCCTAGAGTCGGCAAGTATAAATAGCTGTCATTCTGTCGGTTAAGCCAGTTCTGTTTCTGCTGTAATAAATTGTGTTGTATTAAACCAGTCTGGTTAATGCCTCCAAAAATCTACTACACAATAGTTATCTTGTCTGAAAGGCCTGTTATTCATAACTACTCCTAGAATATTAATGGTTCTGGCATCAATCATATTAAGGTCTTTAAACATGGGTTTATATTTCTAACCATCAGTCAACCATAGTAGGGAAGTCAAGAGAAGACTCAAAAACTCTCACATACAGTTTTTCTGATCATAACTGCAACCAACACTTCCTTGCTCTTACAAAAATATTCAGAATCAAGGTCATCATATACTTGCTTTACAGTCACAAATTTGCAACTGTAGAGACTAAATTCCAAATAAGGCAGTACTATCTAAATTCCTGAGACCTGTATTCTAAATGTCCTACTGTGTATCATTGCCCTTACTGAGACTAAAATCTGGTCTAATCTCCAGAAATCCATATGCAGTTTTTGGTGACTGAAATGCTGATTTAAATGGCTGGGGGGGGGGAGAGTTTGGAACACTTTAGCCTTCTTGGTCCCGTAAGACAATGTTATGCCTTCATGGGACACTAATAGGTTTAGAGTCTACTGATCATTAGCCAAAATTTTTGGCTTGGTGTAGGCCCCCACAGGAATGCTACAATTATATTTATTGAGATTGGCGATAATGACACAATCTTGTTAATCTGATGATGCTGTACTTCACTGGTTCAGTGAACTAGGGAGATGTTTACCCGAGTCACTTCCAAATGTTATCTCACATTTTTGTACTTTAAAATGCTTCAGCTCCTTTTGCCTAGATATTGATTCCTGTATCGAGGTGACCTTCTCTTTTCTTTTGGCCTGGCCCTGAAGAACCATGTATTAATTAAAACAAAGGGCACTTAGTATCCAGAACAACTTAAATAGAATGCCACCCACGTTTGTAGTGGACCTGTTTGGGAGACCATTTTTCTATGCTAAGCATTAAGAAAATATTGTCTGCCAATCTTATGGAAGATTTACCTTCACATGCTACTGTATAATGTTTTGCCATCTTCCTTATTAGAAACTAGATTTAATAACTTCCCTGCACAAGAAAAACTCTGGCCATGCTTGTGGAAGAAATGGAAGCAGTTTCTCATGTGCTTTTGTGCTGGCCCTTCTACATAGAATTTGGCATGTTGATTTAATAACTCCTATCCAGGTTTTATGCCAGCTCAGGGAGGAAAGTACTCTTGCGCATCAGCTGATACCAGATTCATTGCAATTGTTTTTTTTCCTATCAAATGTTCAATCATTGAACAATTTTGTGTAATTTTTTGTGATATTTGTATTGATTTAATTATACATTTGACTTAGTCTGATCATTAAATTAAATTAAATTTGACTTGTTTACAGCCAAGACAGGGTAGCCCCTTAAATAATAAATAAATAAATATACTGTTTATTAAATATAAATGTATTCTCTTTTCTCAGGTCTGAGTATCTAAGATTATATCTGAATTAAATGTTAGTGCAAAATACCATGATAAATCTTAGTGATTAATTCTTTCCCTAAGAATACATTTACCATTTTAGAAGACAATAAAATGCAAGCACAGAGAGGAAGAATAAAACTGTCTTGAATGGTATTGTTGAAGCAATTTCACTGTTATATTTTTCTAGGTTCAAGGCAATAACCATAGATTTGATATTCAGTGAGATAAAGGTTGTGTTTGAAGTTACAGAAATAGCTTTTCTCTTTCTCTAAAGGAATGAAGTCACCCAAAATAACTTCTTGTACTTCTAAACTCTGCATTATGTAGCTGAATAGCTGTAATGATCTCTGAAGGAGTTTTAATTGAAAAAAAAAGTAAAAGAAAGGTAGATATAAACTGAAAGCAAATATTGTATGGTGCAAAGAAAAAGGGATGAAATAAAGCTAAATGGAGGAAGGGGAAATCCCTTAGTGTTTGTTTGGTTCTGCATATTATAGAAATATTTAATATATAGTTGGCCATTAAATACTGCAATAAGACAAATTTTACAAGCAAAATAATGTGAAAGATTATTAGATTTTTTTAAAAAAAATTCTATGTACAAATATACAGAAAGTGCATTAAGAACATCCGAAAGAACATTCACAGAATATCTTTTATAGAAAAAACTCTTCAAATATGTTGCATTGGCTTTACAAAAATTGGTCCTTTATTATTTATTTATTTATTGTATATTCCATCTCATGAGAAGTGACTCTGGATGGTGTACAATAGTAAAAATATTAAATACTTTGTAGAAAAAAAATGGTACTCATTTATTAACTGCTAATATTAGTTGGACATTTAGATATAGTAGTAATATGTTCAGTACATACAGTATATGAATCCATCCAATTAGGGATCAATATGGCAGATGAAATTGGAATGTCTGTGTTTATATACAATATACACAGACATACACATATACATATACACTTCTGTAAAGGATTTAAAAGTAACTATATACCCACCAAACTTTCATATTCCATGAACAAGAATTAAATTTAGGTGAGGCAGTATTGTGATTAAATAAGGGGTATAAAATATCACCTACACAGCCAAAGTGAAAAAAATGCTCAAAACACTAACTTTGCTTGCAGATATTTAAGCACACCTGGTCGAATTAACCTCAATGAATCCCTAAATGAAAAGAAGATGACATAACTTCTACATGAACTGTTTCTCTAAATTTGAGTGCATGCTTATTATTTCTCTAAAGTTGTTTTCAGAAAACTGAATATGGTATGTGCAAGTGTTTGGAATTCCTTTGAATCAGTATTTTGTTAACATTTTGGCAAAAATAGCAGCTTTCACCTGCTTTTTGTAGTCAGTTAACAGTCTGTTTCTTGCTCTTGTAGTGTGCTCTTGGATCACCTTGCATACACTGCATGTCTGAGATACCTCCACAGGTTTCCAATAATATTCAGACCTGGAGACCATGGAAGCCATAGGAAGAATAGCAATAGTCATAGCATTTAGACTTATATACTGGTTCACAGTGCTCTACAGCCCTCTAAGCAGTTTACAGAGTCAGCATATTGTCCCCAACAGTCTGGCTCCTTGTTTTACTGAAGGATGGAAGGATGGAAGACTGAGTCAACCTTGAACCGATGAGAATCAAACTCCTGTCTCTGGGCAGAGTTAGCCTGCAATACTGCAATTTAGCCACTACGCCACCACAGGAGTTATTCTAGTCTGTAAATACTTTAGTTTGATTTGGACATTCAGACTAGTTTTCTGCTGAAATATCCAATCCCTCCTTGATTTGATTTGATTTTTGATTTGATTTTTTCAGTTGCTGAAGGATATGTTGATTCTTAACTAAATTTATTATTTTTTTAATCACACAATGTTTCTTATGCAACAACTGCAAATCATAGTAGAGCTTTAAGATTAATCTTTACTAGATTTTTTCCTTCAAATTCTTCATTTTTTTCTGAAAATGAACCTTTTGTGGTCTAAAATTCAACCTTTGTTTCGTTAATTAAAGGTCATCAAGATTTTCCATTAAATACTTCAGGTGATGATTTCTGTGATGAAGATGAGAGAAAGGTTTCCTTTGGACACATCTCTTGAACAGATTATTTTATATCCTCCACTATACTGTGGATAACTATTTGAATGTCAGCTAAAATTTACAGCATATCATTTGCAGTGGCCCATTTTTTTCAGATGTGATCAGATTTCAAACAATTTTACCCTCTAACAACCTACTTAAACCTTTCTCCAATTCCATCCTCTCCTCCCACCTACACTCTCCCTCATACCTTCTTCCTACCTGCCTGACTTTCACTCCTCCCTCTTCTTCCAACCAATGTGGTGCCCGGAGGCCACCCGAGCAACCCCTTACCACCTAAAAAGAGAAAAGAAAAAAAAACTCCCCAAAACAGTTGAAAAAATATAAAATAACTATTATTAAAACCCTCCCCCCTCCCCCCCCAGGCTTCCCAAAGTGAATACAGGGTAAAAACGCAAGAAACCCCCCTAAACTACTTATACGTAATTATTTAACTATAAAACAAATATAATTCCTTCAATTGATATTTCTTCTGTATATAATCTATCCATTTTTTCCAGTCCATCAAAAATTGTTCATTTGAGTGGTCTTTCAAATATGCAGATATCTTTGCCATTTCAGCCAAATTCATAACTTTTAATGTCCATTCTTCAATAGATGGTGTTTCCGATGTCTTCCAATATTGACCCACCAACAGTCTTGCCGCCGTAATCAAGTTCAAAATCAATTTAGTCTCTACGGTGGTACAGTCTTTTATAATACCTAATAAAAATAACTGTGGTGAAAATTCAATACGCTTTTTCAATATATTTTGGAGAATCCACCATATTTTTATCCAAAAAGCCTTAATTTTTTTTACAAGTCCACCAGATATGAAAATAAGTAGCATCCATAAAATCACATCTCCAACATTTAGGTTGCATATTTGGATACATAAGTGATAATTTTTTTGGATCTAAATGCCATCTATAAAACATTTTATAAAAATTTTCTCTTAAATGCTGAGCTTGTGTAAATTTTACATTTTTCACCCATATCCTTTTCCAGATTTCCATCGTAATTGGATGTCCAAAGTTACCTTCCCATTTAATCATACAGTCTTTAATTAGTTCATTTCCAGAATCAATTTCAATTAGAACATCATATATTCTTTTAATATGCATACTTCTTTGATCTCTAACTTGTTGAATTAGTTTTCCATCCTTTAAAGAAAAACCCATTTTAATATCTTTTTGGCATCTAGCCTGAAGTTGCATATATAAATACCAATTAAGAGCTATTCCTTCTTCCCTTAATCTATCTAGTAATTTCAATTCTAAGCTATTCCCTTCTTTAATTAAGAACTTCTCATAGGGTACCACATCCTGAATTTGTTGTCTATTTATACTCTCTATTGCATGCCTGGGAATTGTCCATAAAGGAATTTTACCATTTAACTTATAAGAATACTTTTTCCAGACACGCAACAGTGAATTTCTCAATAAATGTTCTTTAAAACCCCTATCCAACTTTTTTTCATAAATTAAATACGCATGAAACCCATACAATAATCCGTACCCTTCTATATTCAATATTCTTTCGTTAGTTACATTAATCCAATCACTTATTGCTACTAAAACTGCTGCATAATAATATAGCTTAAAGTTAGGCACTTTCAAACCACCTCTTTCTCTTATATCTTGAATAATTTTTAGTTTAACCCTTGGTTTCTTGCCATTCCAAATAAATCTATTAATACCTTTCTGCCACTCCTCCAAATTCCCATCCTTTTTAAGTATTGGTAACATTTGAAATAGAAATAAAAATTTCGGCAATACATTCATTTTAACTGCAGCAATCCTTCCCAACATTGATAATTGTAATTTTTTCCAGTTCTCCAACTCTAATTGTACTGTTCTCCATAAGGATTCATAATTATTCTTATACAATTTCCCATTTGACGCTTCAATATAAATTCCTAAATATTTAACTTTCTTAACTATCTCACACCCCGTTATTCTTTCCAAATCCTGTTTTAATTTATCACCTAAATTTTTAACCAGCATTTTTGTCTTGGATATATTTAGTTTAAAACCTGATACTCTTCCATAACTTTGTATAATTTCCATCAACCTCTGAGCTGACTGTATTGGTTGCGTTAATGTCACAAGTAAATCATCTGCAAAAGCGCATAATCTATAATCATGTTGCCTAATCTGAACTCCTTTTAAATCATCTGAAGCTCTGATCTTATTCAATAAAACCTCTAAAGTTAACACAAACAGTAAAGGGGATAGGGGACAACCCTGCCTGGTGCCTTTCTCTATATTGAATAAATCTGTTAATTGGCCATTCACAATAATCTGCCCTGTTTGTTTCTGATATACTGCTAATATAGAATTGATAAACTGGTCCCCCATTCCCATCTTGACTATAAGTCTTTTCAAAAACAACCAGTTCAATCTATCGAAGGCTTTTTCCGCATCCAAAAACATAAGAACTGCCGGCACCTGAATATGTTTATCCAGATGTTCTAGTATATTAACAAGTTGTCTAACATTAGTTTTCATCTGTCGCCCTTGTAAAAAACCAGTTTGATCCGGATGAATTATTTGAGTTAAAACTGTCATTAATCTATTAGCCAAAATTTTTGCAAAAATCTTGTAGTCAGTATTCAACAAAGAAATAGGTCTAAAATTCTCCACTTTAACATTATCTTTACCCTCTTTAGGAATCAAGGAGATATAAGCCGTTTTCCATGAAGGTGGTACCCGACCCCCCTCTTGAATATTTACAAATAGTTCTCTCATAGGTATAACCATTTCTTCCTGTAAAGACTTATAATAGATCGCTGTAAAACCATCAGTTCCAGGAGATTTTCCCATTTTCAGTTGCTTAATTGCAGTAATAATTTCTTCTGATGTAATCAATGCATTTAATCTGTCTCTTTGATCCAATGTTACTTTCAAAACATTTTGATTTTCTAAAAAGGCATCTATCTCTTTCTCTTGAACCTTCTCTTCAGAATATAATTTAGTGTAGAATTCTAGGAAAGCTTTTTTGATAATTTCTTGTTGAAATACTTCTTGCCCCTTATATTCTACCTTCTCAATTATACGGGATTTTTGTTTTTTCCTTAATGTGTAAGCCAACCATCTGCCAGGTTTATTAGCGTTAAAAAATGTATTGTGTTTAACATATTGCAAATTCCTGGCAACTTGGTCAGCCATCAACATATCAAATTGTTTCCGTAAAATCTTTAACCCTTCTTTAATATTACTATCATCTGGTTTCTTTATTAATAATAACTCCTTTTTCTTTATTTCCGCTTCTAACACTCTCCTTTTTTCCCTCTTGTCCACGTCTATGCCTTGCATTTAGCTCAATTAAAATTCCGCGCATATGAGCCTTACTAGAGTCCCAGAGAGGGTTAGTTTTGATTTAGAAGGATGTGGTGGGGAGGGGGTACCGAGCAGTTTTGTTTGATTGTTTGCGAATTGTATATGTATATAATTGTTTACAGTTGAATTGTTATTTCATTTTTTGTTAAAAATCTTATAAAAAACCAATAAAAATATTTATAAAAAAAAAGATTTCAAACAATTTTAGTAGATGATTTTTCTTTTCCCATAGTCAGAGAAGCTAACGTCTACTCTAATGTAATATTATTAGATTACTAATTAACATTCTTGATATGCATTTAAAAATACTAAAATGAACATCTAGAGCCTTTTTGAATGTGAAAACAGCTTTTGATACTGTCAAGGTTCCGATCGACAGAGTCAAATAAAGCAGAACGAGGCTTGCAAATTCCCCAAATAATATGTTTATTGATACAGAGTATTGGTACTTAAAAAGTGAAACCAGATCTGAAGAGATGCATAACAATTCCCCAATACAAAGTTAAGAAATCCCACCCCCAAAACTAGGCAAGCAACTACATTTCCCCATTCAGCTTGTTGGCGGGCTTCTCATGAAATGCCCAGCCTGCAGTCTCGGGAGCAGCCTTGGTTCCCATGAGAGAAAGTCTGAGAGGGAAAGTCTGTTTTGTTTAGCACAACACCTGGCAAACCCCCTCCCTCCGTGCTATGTGGCAACTAGGAATGAGAAGGAAAAAGATGGCTGCAACCATGCTCATTCTAAAGTTGACAGATATATTTAGTGAAAATATTTGACTAAATTTGGATTGCCTTCTTTTAATAATGGGAACCATATTATTAGCTCTGCAAGATAGTTCAGAAATACTTTAATGTAAGGTTACCTTAATAGAATCTTGCAAGACTGAAAGTATTTCTCCCCTTTGTTATCTTTCACTCTCTGGATAATAGGGAAGAATATAAATATATATAAAAATATTTTTTATATTTAAACAACAACAAAAAAAGATGTTGACACTCTATAAAAAAGATGTTGAGACTTTGGAAAGAATGCAGAGAAGAGGAACAAAATGATTAGGGGGTGGGAGGCTAAATCATACAAAGAATAGTTAAAGGAATTGGATCTGTCTAGTCTAACGAAAAGAAGGACTAGGGGAGACAAGATAGCAGTGTTCCAATATTTGAGGGGCTCCTACAAAGACAAGGGGGTCAAGCTATTTTCTAAAGCACCAAAAGGCAAGACAAGAAACAATGGATGGAAACTAACCAAGGACAGAAGCAACCTAGAACTAAAGAGAAATTGTCTAATGATGAGCGAATCAATCAATGGAACAGCTTGCCTTTAGAAGTTGTGGGTGCTCCATCACTGGAGGCTTTCAAAAAGAGACTTGACAACCATTTGGCATTTAGGAAAACACTCAAAACATGTTCCTTCTAACAGGCTTGGGGAAATCTCAAGAAAAAAAGGATTCTGCAAGACAATTACACTGTGTATAGGATGCTGGTCCATTTTCCCCTGGTCTTATCTATATCTATCTATCTATCTATCTATCTATCTATCTATCTATCTATCTATCTATCTATCTATCTATCCTTTTATTGTAAAAAAAAAAAAGGTGCCGGAACTCACACACGTTATACAACCCACCTTGCCTACCCTACAAGGTTCCATCCAAAAAAGGTGCTGGAACTCCGTTCTGGGTGTTCTATGACAAAAAAGCCCTGTATCTATCTATCTATCTATCTATCTATCTATCTATCTATCTATCTATCTATCTATCTATCTATCTATCTATCTATCTATCTATCTATCTATCTATCTATCTATCTATCTATCTATCTGACATGGACAGACAGATAATAATACTTAAAAAAGATACCTTGTAGTATTCATAAAAGAACTTATTTATCTCCTCTTATTTTTGATTAGATATTGGAACCAGACAAATAGAAGACATTATGGGTATAATTGTAGCTGGAGTATCATATATCCAGGATACAATAGTGCTTTATTTCTGTGCTTGAAAATACATCCATTGATTCAATCCATAATATCATGAAAACAGTGTTTATGCAGAGGTATCTGTGTCAAACAGCAGTGATACCAAAATTATAGTACACACACAATGACATAATGATTACATCATTGTGCTCAATTTATCATTGATTGTCATTTTGGACTCATTGTTGGTTATGGCAGATGTCTGACTTTGCATTAGTTCATAACATAGAATGATATTATTCATTTCCTTAAACTGTTGAAAATATTAATTTAAGAGTATACTTTTTCTGACATTTAGTTTTCAAATTACTGCAGTGTTTAACAGTCCTAATTTATTAAAGGAGTATTTTAATTTTCACCTTCTTATCCTGATGAATCTGGAATAACTTACTGAAAGTCTCTGAATGAAACTGTTGCCATTCTTTATTTCCATGAAATAGTCTTTATGCCTTTAATGAAAGAATGACAAAAATTCAATAGCCACAGATTCAATTGTTGTCTCTTCTTTCACTGCACCTTTTGAATTCTGTCTGCTAGATAACAACATTAAGGAAAAAAAGTCTGCACAAGGAAGAAAAGTGATAGCTTACCATAGGTGTGGAGTGTTCAGTAACCTTTTGTAAAAGAGTATTGAATCGTAATAAGTCATTTGGGTTAAATGCATGAGCACAACTGCAGCAGAAACTTGAGCTAGATAATATAGTAGAAAAGTGAAAGAAATTTGGTGGGCCTACTTTTTTCCTATTTCTTACATGGGATGAACAAACAAACAAAGCCCAAATTGTACCCTTCATGGCAATGGTACAATTGCGAGTTGATGATTCTGATGACTTTGCTGTTGCATTTAGCTTGAGAAGAGCTGTTCTTTTATGCTAGCAGATTTTTCATATACAACTCAAGGACACCAAGTCAGTTAAACTGGTAGTCTGCCATGCACCAGAAAAAAAGGCAATTAACCAAAGAACATTATTGAAGAGCTGATCATTCCCGTGTAAGACATATTTAAGCTCTTTCTTTGTGGTCGGTTGAACTAGTCAAGGAGAGACCTAGAACAATAAAATAAGGTAGAATAAGCTTTAGAGAATTCCAGGAAAACATAGAGCAAATGTCAAAGGGTTGGGAGAATAAGGAAATTATTGAAAGGGAAAATTATTGATTTATTTTTCAGTTTTTCTTTGTCCCTTCTCACAAAATAGAAATGCTACGGGAGGAGGCAACACTTATGCTTCTGACTTCTGACTTCTAACTTCTGACTCCATTTTCTCTTTTCTTCTCTGTTTTCAAATTTACTGCTTCCAATGATTTGTCTGTTTAAAATAGAGATAGTATAACAAAATGTTGTATAATTTCCCCAATTTTTTGCAGAGAGAAGATGACATAGTCTTGTTTCTCAGCAAATGGACGAATCTTACATATGTCTTTTAGATGTCCATTTAAAGTAGTTACTGAACTGCATGATAAAAGATTCTACACAGATTTGCTCTAAAATATTAAATGTCTAATTCTTGAATTCTGAGCATTAAAAAGGAAAATGAAAAGCTCACTAGTTCATGCATACATCACACACACACACACACACACACACACACAGACACACACAAAGAATATTACATTTAAATTTGGGCATACACTTTATACAAACACCCCTAGTGTAGTAGCCCTTAACCTGATCATATGCACTACTGGTCTGGTCTGCATATACTTGTTTTATCTGTTGAAAAGTACCTACAGAATAGCTTATATAGTATGTGCTCATATTTAAAAAAAAATAGAATTAAACATCACATTTATTCATTTCTGAGCAATCAACAGCTAATATGCATTTTAACATGTACAGTTGTTGCATGTTAAATCATATTAAGTTTGATTTTCACCATTATTTTATAAAAAAAGATGGAACATGAGTTATGGTTCTTTCTCATCTTTTCCATTCAACCATAATAATAATAATAATAATAATAATAATAATAATAATAATAATAATAATAATAATAAAGTTGGAAGTCCAACACCCTGCTCAGGCAGGAACCCTACACCATTTTGGACAAATGGCTGTCCAGTCTCTTCTTAAAAACTTCCAGTGTTGGAGCATTCACCGCTTCTGGAGGCAGGTTGTTCCATTGGTTAATTGTTCTAACTGTCAGGAAGTTTCTCCTTAGTTCTAAGTTGCTTCTCTCCTTGATCAGTTTCTATCTGTTGCTTCTTGTCCTGCCTTCAGGCGCCTTGGAGAATAGCTTGACTCCCTCTTCTTTGTGGCAGCCCCTGAGATATTGGAACACTGCTATCATGTCCCCCCTCATCCTTCTCTTCATTAAACTAGACATACCCAATTCCAGCAACCGTTCCTTATATCTTTTAGCCTCCAGTCCCCTAATCATCTTTGTTGCTCTTCTCTGTACTCTTTCTAGAGTCTTAGCATCTTTTTTACATCGTGGTGACCAAAACTGGATACAGTATTCCAAGTGTGGCCTTACCAAGGCATTGTAAAGTGGTATTAATACTTCATGAGATCTTGATTCTATCCCTCTGTTAATGCAGCCCAGCACTGCAGTGTGTTGGCTTTTTTGGCAGCTGTGCTGCCACTGCTGGCTCATATTTAAGTGATTGTCCACTAGGACTCCGAGATCCCTCTCACAGTTATTACTATTGAGCAAGGTACCCCCTATACTATACCTGTACATTTGGTTTTTCTTGCCTAATTGTAGAACCTTACTTTTTTCACCATTGAATGTCGCTCTATCAGATTATATTTTAATAGCCTATCTTTATATAGAGAAAAATGCTTTTGCAGAATAGCATAATAAGCACATTCTTTAAATCTTGTATCTTGACAACATTCTCAGAATACTTTTTATTATGCAATCAATGTGAACAAATCTATTAAGCCATGCTGATTTGAAATAAAGCAATACCTAATGGTATGTGAGCAGTTTAAAAGAGCTTGAATTTTGGAATTATTAGCTCAGATGCCAAACTTTCTCTCAACAACAACGACAATAATAATACACAAATATAATTATTTATCCTACTGCCTGTTAAATTTACTGCTCTAGTAAGCAAAAGAACTACAAGTGAGAGCAACTTACATCCCACTGATTCAGTATGAAGAAATTGTATAGACACTGAATGTAAAATGTAATCCAGGCAAGCTAGAATACAACTTTCATTATTCAGCATACTGCTCAAAAGCTAGAAGCCGAGTCTCATATAGGGAAGATTGCTGTAATCTATGCAGCCATATAAAGATCTATTTTCTCTTCTATACTGCTTCCATATTGAAAAGTGTTCTTTTCTTAAAGATTTGGAAATGTCAATAACAATGCTTTCTTAATTAAATTATTTACATTACTGATTTATTAAATTATTTAAATTAACCATTATTAACAATTATTTAAATTATTTAAATTGAATTCTAAGTTTATCCATAGGAGGGAAATAGGAGGATTTTGAAAGTGATGTTTTGGAGTTGTATTCTTCTGAAAAACTAAACAGAATATTTGAGTTTTGGAAGGACAACAATCCTTCTTATATAGCAGTGATGGTGAACCTTTTAGAGACCAAGTGCCGAAACCGCAACCTCAAACCCACTTATTTATTGCAAAGTGCCAGGGCTGCATCAGCATTGTGGTGACCTCAGGGGGGGGCAGGGAGGCACCCCTGTGTGTCACCTCTGGCATGCAAAAACTGGGGATGCAAAAATGGACCATCATCCTGCAAGGCGCAAAAACGGCCACCACCACACTACGGGGTGCAGATACAAGGCGCTGCACCACACAAGAATGGGGCAGGGCTAGTGAGTATCATGCAGTGTGTGCATGCTTGTGGCTCCATGTGCGCATGCATGCATGTAAAATGCTTTCCCCTCCCTTTTCTTCCAGTCCACCAATCGACAATGGTTGGTGATCTCTGCTTTACCACCTCCACTCAAGCTTGCTAGTCGGCCACTTCACCTCCTTTGTGCTGGGTGGGGCTCCTGCTTCGGGAGGTGGTGGTGACCTGATGGACCTGCTGCTGGCAGCGGTGGCGCACATGCCAACAGAGAGGGCTCCGAGTGCCGCCTCTGGCACATGTGCCATAGGTTCGTCACCACTGATATATAGATATATAATTATATCAAATGCTTTCTACTAATTTTGGAAATTTAGGACCCCAGTTTCTAAACTAAAATGCTATTATTTAAAGCCCAGGAATTTATCCTTAAATTAGTTTCTTTAACTATGAGGTCTGTTAATTGTATTTTCCATTAGAATTTTTCAATAAGCAGCAATGTATTGCAATCATTTAAAGAAAGCAATAAAACTAAAATAAAAGTCTTTCTACAAATTGTATAAGAATTAAAGCACATGTGATGTGAAATAAGTCCTAGTTTCTAATGTGCATTTTTTTTTAAAAAATGTGTATTTTGGAATAATTTAGTGTTTCGCTTGGTGATGAAAAGCAGCAGTTATCAGAAAACAGCTGGTTATTGCTTCTTGGTATCTTCCTCTTTTTCACCTGCTACGTATTTCCAGTGATTTTTTTTCTCCTTTATCACCTCACCATGAATGCCATAGTTGGCCAGAGAATTTTTTTTTCCTAACAAGAACATCCATTTGTACAAATTACAGAGCAAAGTTGGATGCCAAGAAAACACTAGCATATGGCTTGGAACCACAAGTGATGGCATGTGTTGGCCAGTAATTTTTAGGGAGAGAGTTACAATTTGGTCTGAATTAAGTCATAATAACATGAAAGAAAAATGGATGCAAGCATGTTTCAATGTGTAATACTAAGCAGAAAAGTGAAGGAAATAAAAGTTATTCTTTTATAAATTGTAGAAATATAATTGTAGAAATGTAATGCCAATATATGAGACTGTCTATTTAACACAAATGTAGTGTAAATGTAACAATGCAATACCAATGTATGAGAAGGAATGTTTACTGCTTCCTGCCTATGTAGAGTCACCACAAATGGTAATCAGCAAAGATAATGAATTATGACCCAGATGGACGGAAATTGGAAGGAAATTGTCAGGATGAACTATTAAGTGTAAAAACAACTTCAAAGAATGGTTATGGAGTTGAAAGAGCTTCTTAGATGTGATGTGCATTGTAAAAGGTATAAAATGCAAAACTTGGAAACTGTTTGTTGCGCTCCTGGAATCCAAACCATTGGGAAGGATCCAGGAGGCCGCGTTTGCAAATGCCTTTCTTTTCTTCTCTTTTCTTTTCTTTTTATTCTTTTTATGTTATTCTCCAATAAAATTTTGTTTTGTTAACCAGACTTGTCTTTGTATTGTGAGTATCAAAATTTGAGGTTTTTACATCGCACAATCTTGGTGGAGAATGCTGGCATTAAGAGCCTCTAGGGGACACTGTTTTCAGTAAAATCCAGGAGCGCGCCTGTTGATTTCAGCTGCCTGGAGTTATCTGAGTTCTAGTTTCCCCTTGCAGGGTCCGAGCCAAACTAAATTGACAACTCTGGTTTACAAAAATCAAAGAACAGGAAAAGGAAGAAAATCAACAACTGAAGCCCAGACCAGGTAACCTGGTGCACTGGCCCAGGTAAGGAACTTTTGCCTCGAAGGAGGGACACATGCAGTTATACCTGGGTGGTCAGGAGAGCGATTGTGGGAGGTTTCTGTGATAACGGCTGTGTGAGTGCGATGGGCTGTGTTCTGGGAACACTGGTATGTCCAGAGGAGTGAGGACCTGAAAGGTTGAGGTCCCTTACTCCCATGAGGGGGAAGGCCATCCTGAAGGGAAGCGAACTGATGTTAAGAGTTTTGAGTGGCTGTCAAATTGAGAACCTCAGGGAATCATAATAAGGGAAACTCTCAAGAAAATGCGCTGTTGTTGTAAGTCGTTGTTATAAACTTAAAGAAAAAAACTGTAAAATTGAGTAGCTTCAAACAGGAAAACCCATCATGCTAGCAGCAGACACCTTGTGTCTGTGAATGGGTTTCCCAGACTCTGCCCATGTGGAGCCAGGGTAAAAAAGGAAATTTTAAATTTGAGCTCGAAGACTGCTTGGGAAAGAAGTAAATGTAACTATGCAATGCCAATGTATGAGAAGGAATGTTTACTGCTTCCTGCCTATGTAGAGTCACCACAAATGGTAATCAGCAAAGATAATGAATTATGACCCAGATGGACGGAAATTGGAAGGAAATTGTCAGGATGAACTATTAAGTGTAAAAACAACTTCAAAGAATGGCTATGGAGTTGAAAGAGCTTCTTAGATGTGATGTGCATTGTAAAAGGTATAAAATGCAAAGCTTGGAAACTGTTTGTTGCACTCCTGGAATCCAATCCATTGGGAAGGATCCAGGAGGCCGCGTTTGCAAATGCCTTTCTTTTCTTCTCTTTTCTTCTTTCTTCTTTTTCTTCTTTTTATGTTATTCTCCAATAAAATTTTGTTTTGTTAACCAGACTTGTCTTCGTATTGTGAGTATCAAAATTTAAGGTTTTTACATCACACAATCGTGTGGATAAATGAATTCCTTTAAAATATGACAAATATTTGAAAATATCATTTGTTAATTAGAAAAAAAATTAAGCAACCTAGCAAGAAAAAGCAACAGCATAAATTCTACCTCTCTCAATATAAAGTCATGGAAAAGAGGAAAAGTAGATAGTAACAGAAGCTTGGAAAGATCACCTGATACCATGAAAACTCACTAGGTGACTCTTAGTTCAATCTATCTCTCTAGGAATAAAGGGCAATCTTTATGTTAGCCATGATAAGTTCCTGGGCAAAATATGGGATATACATCTAAAGAATAATGGAGTTGGCGTCTTCACTTTTCCAACCTTTATTATCAATCCATGATTAGGAGGTAATTAGCTGTCATCTTTGTTTACTCAACCTTGGTGGATATGCTGTCTTATTTGTCAGCTGTACTGTATATATACTGAGAATGCTTTCCCTACATTTCATCTTGGCACTGCCACTTGATATTGCCATTTTGACCTTTGATGGTCTCTAGAATGAAAACTGGCAGTGCCAGCTGTTTTCTGCTTGAGGATGAATAGAGAAAATAAAGTTGTGGTGCCAATTGTTTTGTTGGAATTGGCTGATTGAAAGGCAGACATTTCCTTACTTCTTCTCATCAATGAAATGGTTAAGATGTTTACCTTCAAAGCATGGAAAGTTGTACCTGTCAAGGTGTGCCATGTTGTTTTTGTAATGTATCAAATAAATTAAGTGTTATCGTAGTTCTATTTTAATTACAGTGTTCTGTGGTTCCAGCAAAGTCACGTGATCTCTATTTCTTTGTGGTAATTAAAGGGCTGGCCATAGTCCTTATGCTTTTTAGCACAATAACTAATGATTTCCCCTTATCAATGCCCTATATGCCCTATGAACTGTGCTGGATTCAAAGACACTTGTTTCAGTTATTTAAAAAAACCTCAGTGATAGTTATGCACAGAATTAATTTTTATATTAAGGAAGTAAACAATGACATCTACCTGTTACCATTCTTTTAAAACTGCAGAAGCAAGCATAAATTGAGGGACATTGTATACTAGAGAAAACAGTTTTTTTTTCTATATTTACAATAGTTATCACTTTTTTAAATTTAAAAATTCAAGGTCTTCAAATATACTCAGTTAGAAAAAGACGGGGGTTGTGAATGATGCTAGGGCAAAGAAAACAGAAATTTTTGCTATACAAGCTTCCTTATGTGAATCTTTAAAGCTTTAATGTGATTTGAGTGAAATCATGGGAACTGAGCTATGTACTTAAGTGGATTTCTGTCTTCGTGCCAAGGCTAACTCACTAATGAACTTCCTTTCTGTTTCTGAGGTGTATCTTTGTTGTGGCTGTTAGATTTTTTTTTTGTTTGGTGCTATAAATGCCAAATGATGCCCACAGAGATAATGATAAACAGCTGCTTATACAAAAGATGAATGGAAGGTATCATTTCATATGGTGACAATAATATTGTGGGCAAGATTTTGAACTAATTACCTAGAAACTAAAGCCTTATTAAAAAGTAACTAAGGCAGGGGTCTCCAATTTTGGTAATGGCAATCTCCCTTGAATCATGGGGAGGAAAACACTTGCAGGAACTTTACTTTTATTAAAACCAGGGCTTTTTTTTTTGTCATAGATTGCCCAGAACGGAGTTCCCACACCTTTTTGGGATGGAACCTTGTAGGGTAGGCAAGGCGGGTTGTATGACATGTGTGATTTCCAGCACTTTTTTTTTTTTTACAAAAAAGCACTGATTAAAACAAACATGCAGAACAACTACAAGATGATGTTTTAGTCTTCAGACTCTTATTCTAACTGATCTATAAAGCCCAATCAATTTGGGATATTCATTGATATAAGCATACTCTTATATTATACAAGGAAATGCATCAGTGCATCCAAATTAATATGTATAGATGGGTAGCCCTTAGGTTTTTTCCCCCAAAAGGGAATATCCAAGCTTCTTGCTTTTCTCCTAGTTACTGTTTTGAATAAAACTCAAGGCAACTTTTATATCAGAGCTGAAGGCAAATCACAAATTCCTTTATGGTGTCCCTTAGAACTTCCTGTGGTCATGATTGCTGAAAGTTGGGGACTTTCTGCAATCATTTCTAAATGACTTTCTGTCATTCAGAAGTGGAGAATGGCTGAGAAATACACTATAAAACAAAAATATCACTATTTAAAAAAAAAATTTCCAATCTACAATTTTTGTCCACTTGTGGATCATCCAATGTAGGCCCACTCAGAAATATTTAAATGCAGATCTTGGCCATCAAAAGAGTGCCCACCTCTTTCTCATACAAATAGTTCATACAAAGTTTCCATTTCCTTTCCTTGGCCAGAAAAGATGAAATGTATTATATTTGTTGTTTTCTTAATGGTATATACATACTTGCCCATGTTGATCAGTTTGTATGGCACAATATGTGCATGCTATACCATATAATTATTTTAAATTCTTGCTTCTCTGGGAATTACAGTAGTCCTCACTTAACAGTGGTAATTAGGACTGGAATTTACATTGCTAAGTTATATCAGGTGACTGTACTAGTTAGCAATGGCAATCATGGCACTCCCCATTGCTGTCTTTAAGTGAGGATTATGGGTTGTTAAGCAAGGACTTCACATAACTTGGGACTTCCTGTCAGCTATCCACAACCAACGTCATTGGAGAAACTGGTGGGAAATTGCAAATCCTGGGTGGTTCACCACTGCAGGTAGGTAGGAGTTGGGTACTGTGGCACTGTGTGAGTGCAGGCAGGGAGGGAGTTCTGCAGTGCTTCATAGGAGAAAAAGCAATGGAACAAATTATGGAAACAACGTGTGACTTTCCTTGCCAGCTGCCCCATTGATTTTACTTGTGGGAAGCTGGCAGAGAAGGTTGTAAATGGTGATAATGTGACTTGAAATGCTGCAATACTTGGAAGTGTATATCAGTTGCTAAGCACCCCAACTACAATCATGTGACTGCAGGAGTGCTGTAATAGCTAGAACCTTGAAAACTGGTTGCAGATATCACTTGTTCAGTGATATCGCAACTTTGAATGGTTGCTGAACATGTAGTCATTAACTGAGGACTAACTATAATATAAATAGCCTGGTAAAGCAATGACTAAAGACCAATATCCAAAAAGCCATCTCAAAGGAAAGGGAAAATTCTTGTTTATTATATTATAGTAAGGAGAATAGCTTTCAACTTATTAGCAGAAGAAACGTCTTAGGACAGGGGTGTCAAACTGCCGGCCCATGGGCCAGATGCATCATAGTGAAACTGTGCCCACCCCATTGCAGGCAATGGCAAAAAAGTCACAATACATCGCGACATGTCATATGATGTTGCGAGTTTGACACCCCTGTCTTAGGAGATCAACGGAGAAAACAACCTGAGGATAGTGAAATCTGGCTGAAGATGAGATAGATGGATAGATGATAGGTGATAGATAGATATAATAACTATATGGGGGTATAGATTTGCTACATGGACTAATGGGCTGAAATCTATTAAAAAGAAAGTTATACTTTATACAAGCAACTCATTTGAGAAACAATGTGGTGTGCAAGGACATCCTATAGTCAAAGACATTTGATATTTGACATCCCTGTTTGCCAGTGGAGTCATTTATGCTCCTTATTAAAGAATGTGCATGATGACTTTCCATTTTCATCCTGAATTCTTGTTGACAGGCTGGCCTTTCTTGAGATTTAACTTAGCTTGTCTCTTTTATTTATTTCTATAGAGCTGACTCATTTGATACATTTCTGCTTAATTCCAGAAAAATCAATTGAGCAATGCTGATATATAGCAGCTGAAAGTGTGGTTCTTTTGTTTTTGTTTTTTATTACTCTGATGAAGATTGAATCTGAATGGAAGTTCAGGTGCTGAAAATATCTAAGAATGGAGGAGGAGAGAACTGATTAAAGTTTTATTTGCTGATGCTCCTCACCAATTTGTATCCAAGTGTTAGACTGCTAATTAATGACTGCTCATGAAATGCCATGTGTCAGCAATGAATCACTTACCTTTGTTGCACCTCAATAGTATACAGCTAATGAACTAGGACAAGGCATATAATTAAAAACTAAATTGGCTTTATTGTAACATTCAGTTATGCCTATACCCAATTGGTAGCATAAATGAAACAACTTTCTTTCTTGGTATTTTAATTTAAAAGTAGGAAGATAATTATGGATGGCTAAAACTAAAATTGTTTTATATGATGAAGGAAAAAACCCATCAAAGTGGAAATAAATAATCCACTCTGATACTTTAAAAACACACACAGGTATTTTTTCAAAGGCAACTGGACTTTGTTTTTCCTTGAAGACATTTTACCTCTCATCCAAGAAACTTCTTCAGTTCACACAAAGGAAGTCTCTTCTGTGTTCTGTATTAAATTGATATAAATTGTAAAAATTGAGATCTTAAACTAAGTATGGAGCTAAGATCTTGATTTAGACATTTTTATTGATTTTGACAAATATTAATTATTCATAAATGAATGTGCTAATGTTAACACATATGTGTCTCAGTTACACATGTATAACATTAGGGTCCGTTTTTTTTAATTTAAGATAGCATTATGGTACGGAGATGACATTGGTCACACTTGTGGATGACTTTTTGAGGGCTTGAGATGGAGGTAGTTCAATTGTCCTGGGCCTCCTGGATCTCTTAGTAGCTTTTAATACCATCAATCATGATATTTTTCTGAACTGGTTGTGTGGCTTGGAGGTGGAAGGCACTGTTTTGTAGTGGTTCTCTTCCTTTCACTGTGGCTGGTACCAGTTAGTGCTAATGGGAGGGAAGAACCCAGCTCTAGGCTCTTACAATGAGAGATGCCCCAGGGTTCTGATCTCTCATCACTCCCTCTTAACAGCTACATAAAATTGCGGGTTTAGATTATTGAACAGGATGAGATGCAATGTCCTCTGTATGCAATGGTAGCCAACTGTACATCTCCACTCCTAGCCAGTCAGGTACTACCATTTCAGTGGTGATCTAGTGCCTGGAAGCTATGAAGGTCTGGATGGGGAGTAACTGACTACAGTTCAACTCTAGCATAATGGAATGTGTTTTGGGGTTTTGGGCCCCTGGGACTTTTGATGGATTATCTTTACTCTCATTGGAGTAACACTTATCCAGACAGAGCTGGTGTTGAATTTGGAAGTCCTCCTGTAGTGCTTGAGGAGCAGCTAGTAGCCATGGTTAGGGGGGCCTTTATGCAGATATGTCTTGTGTGCCATTTGTACCCATTCCTGGATCAAAAGACCTTGCTTTGGTCACTTCCCAGTTGGATTATTTCAGGGGTCTTCAAACTTGGCCCTTTTATAACCTGTGGATTTCAACTCCCAGAATTCCTCAGCCAGGCATGCTGGGTGAGGAATTCTGGGAGTTGAAGCCCAAAAGTCATAAAAGGGCCAAGTTTGAAGACCCCTGGATTATTTGAATGCACTCTTCTGGTCTGTTCTAAATATTTGATGCAGAAGGAATATTTGAAATCTGACCTTATTTTTTAAGATATGGTGTTTGTAATGTATTCTATGTGTATAATTAATATCTATTAACCTGGTTTGGGCTTCGTTTCTTTCTGCTTCCCATAGACAAGTTCTTGTAAGTTGGATATAACTGTCACAATCTAGTTTCATTGCTGAAAACAAGTTATTGAAATGAAATAAAAATGTACTGTTTCATTAAAGCTATTGGGGACATCAGTAGAGTAGCTTACTTCAGCTACTTTCTATTAGGTTAATATTTCTATTATTAGAAGTAGGATTACTATTGGGCCATAAAAACCAGCTGACCATTATGAGGCAAAAAAAGACTTTTCCCTCAAATACTGTTTTCTAGTAGAATTTTGAAAGCATGACTTTAATGTAGTGGCCCCTGCCCCATGGGATATTCTTCCCAGACTCCTGACCACTTAAATTTCCAGAAAACCATCTACATCTGGCTCCCCTCCCACCATGGAATTGTAAAGCCTGGGAGATTGTATAACTGGATGGATATAGTTGGATTTGATACCTGACTTTTCTTGTTTTTCTTGTATTTTCATTATTGTTCTTAGCCATCTAGAGATGAGTCTCACAAGATGGGTTGGCTTATAAAACTTTTTAAATAAGTAAAAAAATAAAGCTAAAAATGGATTACATTTGCTGCTATATAATTTTTAGTAAAAGACCAAATATTTTTGGGATATGAGATATATTTCGGGAAGTTCAAGATTGTTAAAGCCAATATCTGCCATTGGTTAAAAACATCCTAGCCTTAATGATTATATGATTAAATACAAAAAAAAATGTACAGTAGTGTTAATTTTAATAGGAACAGTTTATGCATATTTACAATTCATCTGAACAGTTGTTAAATTTGGGCTGTTATGTAGCAGGTGTTGTTTTTACAATTGACTGATGATGATTTTGTCAATGTCAATGGTATTCAAGTGGTGCCCCAGATGTTTTAGGATTGTACCCAAGGCAGATGTAACTATTGCTACTATCGGCATATGCAAGAGAACATAGAAGACAGTGGACATGCGGGATGATTGGTCTCTCCACTGTCCGGTTTTCTCTTGCCCAGGGACCCTGAAAGGGGTCGAAAGTTACCTTGGAGGGGCAACGAGCAGGGAAGAGGACCTCCAACTAATCTTGGATATTTGCAAGGATGGAGTGATGGAGGCATGGGAAAAAGAAAGAAGCGCCATGGCACCAGCCCAGGATCTCTCCCACCAGTGAAGAATGCAAAACAACCAAAAATTGAGGAGTATTTTGTCAGCAAGATATTTGTAAGTAAAACTATCCCCCCTTCATTTCCAACAATCTGGAGAGATTAGAACAGGACCTGCAAAGAGATCTGACAAAACAGCAGATACTAGACTTTCCTGACCTGGGGGGAGGGGAGCAAAATGACAGCCAGCTTCTTTCACAAAGAACGAGTCCAGCTACAGCCGGTATGGACACTGAGATAAAGACTAAAAAGGTTAACAACATTCTAATTCAGAGTGGGGAGAGCTTACCATGGGAGAATACAACAGAGTTTATGGCAAAGCAATGTCTTCTCACAGCGCAAATGGTAGTTTCAATATTTGAACAACTAATAACCATTCAACATGATATAGAGACACTGAAAAAAGATATAGCTGTTCTTCTCCAAGCACAACATTGGGCTACAGGCACCCCCACTAAAGTCCTCATAGCAGACTTGGGTAAATCCAATACTCAGGAGAAGGAAGGAAAAAAAGAGGAAAATGAGCACAGATCCTGGGAAACAGTTAAAGAGCCTGCTAAAAAGTGGCAGCCCACTCAGAAAAACAATCCCTCCCCAGATAAGGCAACAAGAGGGGGAGGTATTAATAGAGAAGTTTCATGGGAAGACAATAAAGCATCCCACCTACAATTACATCAATCACATCAATTACATCACTCACTACAAACACATCAGGTTGCGCTGAGAATCCACATGATCAGGCTTAATTATGGTTGCTGGAATACCAAGAATGCTATACAAAATTCCCTAAGCCAGTTTTTTTCACTGTCACTGGGGGCAGATTGATCTACATACTGTGGAGTGGCTCCCTGAGGCCCCAAATTGGAAGCGGATATTTCTCTCCTTTAAGCAGCCCACCATACCGCTGATGCTATTTAAGATCTAGCCTCCTTTCAAATCTTTCCCATCAGAGTTTTCTGTGAGGAAAGGGTTAAACCCTTAATTGCTAACAGGCGAGCTCCCAAGATTGCTGTCTCTTCCACATTCTCAAACTTGGGAAAGGGAGAGGAAGAAAGTGGGGGTAAGTCAGCCCAGGTCGGTGAAGATGTACTTAATAGCACAGAAACTGGTCTTATTATTGCTTTTGGCACTCTCCTAGAAAACCTAAAGAAATCCTTATTGGTCACAATTATTATTATTATTATTATTATTATTATTATTATTATTATTATTATTATTATTATTATTATTATTATTATTATTATTATTATTATTATTATTATTATTATTATTATTACTACTACTACTATTATTATTATTATTATTATTATTATTATTATTATTATTATTATTTATTTAATTTCTATGCCACCCTATTCCGGAGAACTCAGGGCGGCTTACAACATGATAGAAATTACAATAAAATACATAAATATAAAAACCCTTAAGTTAAAAAAGAAACCAATCATTCCACAAACATACACACAAACATACACTGGCTAGGGGCAAGGTGTTAGCTGCCCCAGGCCTGCCGGCAAAAGTATGTTTTAAGCAATTTACGAAAGGCGGAGAGGGTGGGGGTGACACAGATCTCCGGGGGAAGTTGGTTCCAGAGGGCCGGGGCCGCAACAGAGAAGGCTCTTCCCCTAGGCCCCGCCAGGCGACATGGCTGAACCGCTTATTGATTTGGTTTTCCCTATAACTGAGCCTCTTAATTCTCTCCCAGGGGACAAGAGTTTGCATGAATATGAGTTCATGGGAAGCAGAAGCCAAGATACACAGGCGCCAGTAGAGGCCCCAATAGAGGAGATGCTAGCATCCTTATGTGATTTTCCGATGATACCTTCTGCATCACAACAAAAAATCGAGAGAGGACTCACGTCTGTGTCAACTTCTCAAAGCCAAATAGAGCATGACCTAATAACCCCCTGCTCTACACCTAGAGAAGAGGCTCCAGAACAGCAAGCCTTGTTAGCTGGTGCTAAATCCTCTGTAGAATTCCCCAAGATTCTACAAAGAATTTCGATGGGGCTCCCCTTCTTTTAGAGAAGGCCAATTTTGTTGCCATCGCAACAACCCTACAACTTCCCTTTGTATAAATCAAATCCCCTGATGAGTTGCAAAAGATGATCCCCTCTCCATTATAACCTGGAATATAGCGGGTTGGACTGTGCCATCAAAAGACCAACATTTTTTGACTATATATCACAATTTGACATTCTCTTTTTACAGGAGACCTGGGCCTCTACAGAGATACAGTTAGATGGTTATTGGGGTAACTTTATCCCAGCAGCCCCAAGTAAGGTGGGTGGGAGAGCTAAAGGGGGCATTGTGACATTAGTGAATACATCTTTGCATTTTAAATGTGTATCGCTGCCACCTCTTCAGCCTTGGGTTGTGACTACCTTATTCTTATTTAAACAGGTGGAGATTTTGCTTTCTAATATCTACATTCCTACACTCAACAAGAATAATCTGATCAACAAGATCTGGGATGGTACAGAAGATTTTATCCTGTGTTGCATAGACAAATACCTCACAGCAACAATAATCGTTGGGGGGGGGTTTAAATGCTAGGATGGGCCTAAACAATCAAGCATTATTTAATCAATTTAAGATCCATTATGATGATAATGTACCAGGAGAACTCCTGCATTCCAGACAATTTAAAGACACCAAGGCAAATCGGGCAGGTCTGTGTGTAAGACAGATGACTGTACGCTTGGACCTTTGTATCCTTAATGGTTCCACATGGGATGACCACCCAGCAGATTATACATATCGGGGAGTAGGAAGAACATCCACAGTTGATTATTGAATAATATCATACGACCTCCTGAAGTTCTTACAGAAGATGGAGGTAGACTCAACTGCTAAGGGCTGGCTCGACCTATCTACCCAGGTTAGAGAACCAAAATACCCAGATAAAAATTAAATGGACTGAGAAAAATGCAAAGGAAGTTACTAAGTGGATGTTAGCCCCAAAAACCATAGAACTACATACATCTCTACTAAGGAATAAGTTTAAAGGAACATACTTAGAGGGGTTTGAAACTTTAATTTGAAATTTGAAATCGGTTCTCACTAATAGAATACTAGCTCATATATATATAACAAGGAATACAGAAAAAGTAAAAATGCCCCTTCTGAGGATTACACTCACTGCTTAAAGCAGTTTAAGGCACAATATAAGACTCTTCTAAAAGAAAAGAAAAGAAAAGAAAAGAAAAGAAAAGAAAAGAAAAGAAAAGAGCGGCTCTGAAGGAGTCTTGGCATAGACTAATTGCATCAATCAGGACAAAAAAAACATCCCTTTTTGGTACATCACCAGAGGATTGGGGAACCCCCCCCTACTTCCAACTAATCAGGTACCGATTCACGTCTGGGAAGAATAGTTTAGAGAGCTATATGCAGACCCTGATTATGTAACTAAGGAGAGCCAAATTAGTTTGGACCAAACCCCTTACTTGCCCCCTGTTACACCAGGCGAGATATCCTGGTTGATTGGAGCCCTCAAGGCTAATAAGGCACCTGATGCTGACAATGTCCTGCCAGAAATAATAAAAAAATAATCCCAGTTGGTAGGCTCCACTTTTAGCATCTCTGTTTACATTTATAGATAGAACGGGTCATAGGCCAAGAGATTGGGGATTAGCAATCTTCATACCAATCTATAAAAAAGGTAGTAGAAATGGCCCAGGCAATTATAAACCCATGAGTCTTCTGAGTGTTATTAGTAAAATGTATGCCAAACATCTAAACTATAAACTTCAGGATTGGCTAACTTCAGGAGGGACAATCAAAAATGAAAAAGCCGATTTTAGAGAAGGAAGATCAACGGTGGATGATATCTTGGTACTTCACCATCCTGTACAAAAATACACATATAAAAAAATCCTCTCTTTTCGTGGCCTTTCTTGATTTTAAGCAGGCCTTCTTTTCAATATCCAGGAACATCGTCTGGGAGAAATTAAAATGCACTACTATTGATAAATGCCTCCTTTTCCTCATACAAAACTTGTACGCCAATTCCACCTTGAAAGTGAGGTGTAATCCTCAAGGGACTTTAACTGGCTCAGTAAGGGTACAAAAAGGGGTACGGCAGGGTTTCATCCTGTCTCTCTTCCTTTTTAACTTCTATATCAACCCCCTGATTGATCTCTTACAGAATCCTGATCTGCATCTGCCTAACCTAGCACATTGCAAAATCCCGATTCTTCTATATGCTGACGATGCGGTTATTATTTCACAAACTCCTGAAGGACTGAAGAGAGCAATTAGAGCAACACTTGGCTATTGAAGACAGAACAAGTTGATCCTTAACTTTGATAAATCAAAAATTTTAATTTTTGCTAAAAGACCCAGCCAATACTCCTGGAAAATAGAAGGACATAGTTTGGAACAGGTTAGAACATTTAGATACCTTGGGGTGGTTTTCCACTCGCAAGGGACATGGAAGGCACACTTGGATCATACATTGCAAGCAGCCAATAGGTCCTCAAATGCAATTAAACATTACTTTTACACAGGTGGAGATCAATTAGTACCTGCTGCCTTAAAACTTTTCGAGGCCAAAACATTGGCACAAATTCTATAAGGGGCACAAGCAGGAATCCTTACAAGAAAAACTCACTAGAAACCATACAAACCAAATTCCTGCGAGCCATCTTAGCTGCACCCAAAGGAACCCCAAATGCCCAATTAAGAATTGAGACAGGCAGGCCTCAGATCTAGATAAGAGCCTGGAAGATCATTCACTGATCATTCACTGGCTTAAAATGCATTTTTTTTCAGAGGGACTGTTCCCATTAGTGCTGACTGACAACTTCCCCTCCCCCTGGAATCAGGTGATAGATCACAAACTGGTCTCTTATGGGCTCTCATCAGTATTCTTAATGTCCCTAGGCTTTGACCAAGCAAAGCAAGTAATATCGAATAGAATGAAGGACATGGAGTTCCAAGAAGAACTAAATAGGTTGCCTCGCCACAGTAGGGGTAGAATCAAATAGGGTGTGTGGGAATTGGCAAGATATCTGAATGATTTGACCTTCCCAAAACAAAGAATAGCTTTCTTCAGAGCCAGATTTACCATTCTTCCCTCAGCACTCCTCCAGGGCAGGTATAAGAAAACACCAATAGCAGAACGGGTATGTACTGTATATGTTGTAAAGGAGAAGTTGAAGATATCTCACATGTTCTATTGTACTGTGAGTTATACCACGTTTATAGGTCAGCATATATTCTCCTTTTATTAGAGAGATTGCCAGGGAGGGCAGACAATTTTTATGTAGGCTTTCTCCTCCAGGACTCAAACCCTTCCATCACGCATGCAGTGGCAAAATACTGTGTTGCTGCAATGTCCACAAGAAAAAAATTGGTTATAGATTTATAGCCATCAACTTATGCCAATTTTTTGGAGATATCTCTAATAATTTTTGGAACATTATATTTACTCACCTACTTAGCGGCTTTTCACTCACGTAAACTAGGGAATTACCCTAACATTCTGAGAACATGTATTTTCTTAACAGGGATGTTATTATTTACTGTTAATGTCGGTACTATTTTTTTAATATATTGTAAAATGTGACATCTATTGCTGGTCTATGACTGTAATAAAGTTGTTGTTATTGTTATTGTTATTATTATTATTTTTATTACAATTCATCTGGTGAGCTAGATATTCAGGTATTCCCCACTGCTATCCTTCCATTGTTTCTCCAATTATTTTGCTTTTGCATAATCTTTTAACTATATTTCTGCTCCAAATCTTTGCTATGCTATGAAGTCTGAAATTTCCAAAGTGATTATGAATAATTCTTGGTTCAACATTAAGCAACAGTGCAAATAATTTCACAAACATTGCTATTAACTACTTTTGCAGCCCACTTACCTATTTTTTTACATCAGTGGCCTGGGAAGGAAAGACAAACAGTAAGCAAAAATATCCTCGCATTCTCCAGAGTGAATTTGAAATTTCTACATACAGTACAAGGCAAGATGGGCAAATAAAGTATATCTAAAAGCAAGTTCATATGGTATCAAGTTTTAATATTTTTTGCAATGTTTTAACAACATTTTTCCTTTCAATACAAAGATCTAACCTTCTCAGAACATAATTTTGTACATTTTGATTACAAGGCCAAGGAACTCTTGGATACAGAGGACATATTGTAGTCTATGTATTGCTTGCATTTTTCTACTGTTTATCAACAGGCCTAATCTGAACTCTAGCTGAGGTTTCAGATAAATGAGGTTTATTTTCTCCTATGTTGCTTCAGGTTTTTTATCTTCTCAAAAAGCTTTTCAATCGATCGGGGAACTATGCAAAGGCTATCTGTCCCAACTGTGCCTATAGTGCTTTGTCACTTTTTTACCCTTGTTGAAATTAAGCTTCCATAGTGATGTACTGACTACAGCTTCTTGTTTTTGTAATCCTTCTGTGTGATCTCTAATTACATTATGAGATTGGACAGTTCAGTAATGACAAATCAGAGAAGAATTTCTCTGATTTGCTATTCCATGGCATGGTTTTGTTATGTTTTGCTGGGTTTATGCCATTAAGTTAAATCAGTGGGGCCATGGAAACCTATGATTCTTCAAAGAAATGAGCCTATATTCAATAAATTCCTCTTTCAGTCACTCAGAATAAATTTGGGCTGCCCCAACATCCACATTTAATGGAATATAAGAAGCAAGATGCAAGTTTAATATATAATGAAAGTAAAGATGGCAAGAAACAGACTTGATGCTTTGAATTAACTTTGGTATTGTAGAGAAAATTCTCAAATTCCAAATCTTAATATACTCACTTAAAAAAACCACAGTAACGAACTCTAGAAATGCTTGTTAATACAATACATTTTTTGCACTTCATTTTGTCCTAAAAATACTGCAATAATATGTTAGCTTTATGATGGGAATCCAGCAACTCCAACTTTTGGTCATAGCTAATTTTCTAATCTTATATTTTCTTTTATCACATTTTATTTGTGTTGACATAAATTTAAATACTTTAAAAGAATGGATAACTCTTAGAAATAGACTATTATACATAGAAGGGCATGACCTACAACTTGGATGGCATGCTTTCCTATGGTATGGGAAGAACAAAATTCACAAATACTTTCAAAACTACTATGTAAGAAATGCACTGCTTTTGACATGGGAAAAGGTAAAATCAAGAACTTACATGAAAATACCAGGATGGATCTTGACAATGGAGGCATTTGCACACCCAAACTTAATCAATTATGAAAAACTTATGATTTATAAAGATATTTTGAATACTGATGGGACACTACAAACTAAACAAGAATTGGAAGAATAGGGCATTGAGCTATCATGGTGGCCACACTTGCAAATAGAAATGAGATATGAGAAAGATGCAAAAATATATGGTTTTTACAAAGACTAGACAATATTAGACCAGATACTATTGTCATCAGGTGACAAACTGATTAAGAAACTGTACAGCTTTCTATTAAATTTAAAGATGAAAGATGAACAAGTTAAAGCATCAATGATAACTTGGCCAAAAAACCTTGGGCACAATGTAGAGTTAGAAAAATGGCAAAACCTATGGGAAAGAAATTACAAAATAATGAGGGCAGCTACTTACAAAGAAAAATTATATAAAATGTTCTATAGATGACACTTAACTCATTAATTAAAAAAAAAGGATGAATAACTTCCAAGAGGCATACTTTAATTTTCTCTTGGGAATATGCTTTGGCAATTTTATGGTGAAAAATCCATATATTTCCATGTTTTCTGTGTTCTTATCATTAGGATGCTTTAATGTACAGTATATTGTATTAAAATTATTAAAAATACATAATTAAAAAAATCACTCTGGCTATCTTATATATTGGTACATCTCATCATGAAACTACTTATAAAATGGTAGTAAATATGGATAAACCTTAATGTACACTGCATGATTCTCAGTGCTGATGGCATATACAGTAAGTAAATAATTGGAGCATTTTCCTCTCCCACAGAATAATTTAGGCTCCTGTGGCCTATTTACTCTGAATGCATGATTATTACTTTTTAACAAAACATCCATACTAGGATTTACTTTTCCAAGAAAGAGCATATTCTGTCTGTTTGGAAAGATATATGCTACCTAATGTACTATATTCTAAATCAATATATTTGTATGAGTTCATAATTTAACTCTAAACATATGAAGAAAAATAAAATGAATTGGAAAATGACTTTCTTTATATTATTTACTATTTCATCCCAATTTCGTTTTGTCAAACTAACCTTGCACAGTACAAAACAGTCTAATATTTTCTTTGCAGAGGGGAAATAAAACCATTTGGATAAGTAAGTCTGAGAATTGTAATTACAAACTCTATAAATGAAACACTTGGTTAGTTTTTTTCAATATATTTTATAATATGTTTTTGAGAAACTGAGCAACTGGAATCATATGTGCCATTAACTGAAACCTTTGTATCTTCAGCTTTGCTGCTTGTTATTCTTGAACTTTTTTTAATGACATGTGTTTTGCACATTTTAAGGGTCAGTAAAAGCATAAAATTTAATATCTTTAAATTTTAGGATGCAAAAGCAAGACAACATGAGCTCAACCACACATTTTTAAAAGAAGTAAATGGAAGCCATAGAGAACTTTTAGTCGCTTTGCAAGTACACTGAAATTGCTGTTGTACTTCAAAATATGTTTTAGAAATTCTCGTGTTTGGATTTCAATTCTCTTTTCATATGGATCCTGTTTCTACAATGTCTTATATGGTGCATGACTAATGTTTCAAAGATAGCGATGAAGGGAAATATTTTTAAAACTAATTTTATTTATGCTGAAATTATTTGTTGTCTTGAATGGGCTCTTGGCAGACTTCCCTCTGGAGAACCACTTCCTTCACTGATAGGACCTGGGTGGAATGTCAGACTGCCGAGTAGCAGTTCTTTTGTGGTCAAAAATGGGCAGCAAGATCTGAACTACTCAAAACAGAAGAGGAAAAAAAACTATACTATGTGGCTGCATGCAGCTGCAGGTCCTATGTTTTGCAGTCCCATGCATCTTCCATGAATGTGCTTGTGAATTTAGGGCAAATTGTCTTTTTTTTTTTTTTTAAAGAAGAGCCTTTCAGAAGTTTATTATTTTTACTAAAAATGAACAAAATCCCTGTGAAAGAAGTTTCCCATTTAAGGATGATAGGTAGAAAGAAAAGACTACTGTAACCTACAGATGCAATCAGTGAACTTTATTTTTTCCCCGTCCTTATTTTCCCACAAGATTTCTTGCAATTATTGATTGTTTTTTTTTTTTAAAAAAGGTAGTCCAGCATTGTATGATTATACTGTGTGGTCAGGTAAATATTTTTTCCAAGAGAAACAGGAAAGAATTCCAATATGACAAGCCAACAGATATAGGTAGTCCTCGACTTACGACTACAATTGAGCCCAAAATTGCTGAGCAAAACTGAGCCCTGTTGCTAAATGAGACATTTGTTAAGTGAATTTTGCCCCATTTTATGACATTTCTTGCTGCAGTTAAGTGAATCACTGCAGTTGTTAAATTAGTGACAGTTGTTAAATGAATCTGGCTTCTCCATTGGCTTTGCTTGTCAGAAGATTGCAAAAGAGGATCACATGACTCCCAGGACACTGCAACTGTCATAAATATGAACTGATTGCCAAATGTCTGAATTTGGATCATGTGACCATGGGGATGCTGCAATGTGAAATATGGTCATAAGTCACTTTTTTCAGTGATGCTGTAACTTTAAATGATCACTAAATGAACTGTTGTAAGTTGAGGAGTGCCTGTACCCACCTTTGGTGCTGTTTATGCATGTGTTTCCAAATCTGTGAACTCTGGAGTAAGTGCTGGGAAGAGGGAGAATAATCTAAATGAATTCTCTATTTCTTAAAAAATAATTCTGCTTTACAGTTTGTTTGGCTGATCAGATATGAGAATCGGGTTTGGTTAGCTTTTCATGGGAAGAGGATGGGCAAAGAAGCTGCAAATTCCAGCTAATAACTAAATGTGTTATAATGGTCTTGAGGAATTTTCAGAATGCCGAAAAGGTGGAGTTAATCTAAATCGGGGTGGGGTGGGGTGGGGTGGGAGAATGTTCCAAAAGGCAAGAGCTTGGCAGAGAAAGTGCATCTCCAGAGACTCACAAAATGTACATTCCTAGCTGATGGTATCTGCAACATGGCTTCTCTGCCAAATCTAATGGGGTGAGCTGATATGGTCAGGAAGAGGTGGTCCCTATAATGGGGAGTGATAAGGAAAAATATTTCTGTTTAATGTAAATGTATTTAGCAGAGACAGTTTGGTATAGTTAAGTAGTTCTAATCCCACCTTAAGCACAAAGCCAACTGGGTGATCTTGGGCCAGTAACATCCTCTCACATCTAAGTAGGAGACAATGGCAAACCACTTTTGAAATCTTGCCAAGGACTAGTCCAGGCAGTCTCCAGAAGTCAACACTGATTTGAACATACAGTACAAACATAAATACTTTAAGACTGATTTTTTAGAAAGAAAATTTTCTCAAGATATTTATTGGTTAGAATAATGTTAAGAACAATGAACAGATATGAAGAAAAACCAATCTCAATAAATAAAACAAGCAGGAGAAGGGTGCTGAAATTGAGTGACTTTCAAGGACTCTCCTGAAAATCTACAGTTAGGAATCTTGATAAACTACAGTAACTACCGTATTACTTTTTCCAAGATATGCAGCCACATTATAAAATGCCCTGTTCTACCAGATCTAGCAAAAGAGATTTCCTTGTAGATTTCAAAGTCTGGGCAGGTTAGTGGGCATAAAAACTGACCTTCAAGTAACCTGATTTCAAATCTTTTTTTAAAAAATCATTTTACATTGGCTGGGCAACACATCAGCAATTACTGCAGCTACAAAATATTGATCTCACATAAATCTGCTGCCTTACTCCCAGCAATATTGGGTCACTGGGTTCTGCATTGATTAACATTTCTGGACCATTTAAAGAAATCAGCAAGTATTTATTATTCCATGTAAAAAATATCACATGTAACAACATTCTTCTTTATTGATTAATTTAGTTATTAACATGTTAACTGTAGTTTTATTGCTAATGAACTTAAACAGCTGAGTATTCAATGGTCAAGAATGATCATGTGGGTTTTATTATGGATCAGATAATATTTGGTTGGAATTAGATTTGATTGATTTGAACATAAACAGAAAAGATGACACTACAATTCTATTGCTTGATGCAGAAAAAGTTGTTAATAAAGTTTATATGTATCTCATCTTGACCAAATGTGGATTTCCCAAAGGATTTATAAAATACGTCCACAAAATGAAATATGCAGTCCCCGAATATAAGATAAAAGTCAATATTCTTTTTTCATCTCCCTTTTTCATAAAAGTTTTATTTATTTTTTACAATAACAACTTTAGTGCCTGATGTACAGCATGTTGTCTTGGTTCATAATTTTTTTGGGAAAAATATGCAGCCAATAATTAACAGTCAATAATAATTTTTATATTTCCATAATTTGTATATCAATTAATAATATATTTTCTTGATCTTCTCTTCTCCCAGTAGTATTCTCCTTCTTCAACATTAAACAAATAATTTTTTGATATTTGATATTTTCCATGTATAAATGATTAAATATAAGCTTTTTCTTCGATATTTCTACCAATAATAATAGCGTCCATATATAGCATTTTTCCTTATCAACTTATATTATCTTCGTAAAAATCATCTTATTGATTCACCATGTATCTTATTTTCATAAATCTGGTTTAAACTTAGTTTCTCCTTAATATTCAAACAATTCTTATCAATCATAATTTCCCCAGTAATTAACATCTAAATATCCAAATTTTCCATTTAAATACATCATCCCAGTATTTTCATATTTTATATATTATAGAAATACTATACTACTTATCTATCATAACATCTACCTATAACATCTTATCTAATCAATTTATATTTCACTTCTATTTGTAAAAATTGTTTTGTTAAATCACTATATATCCTTTTTATCAAAGTTCTTATTAAGCCTAATTTACCCTCAATATTTCAATCATTCCTTAATCCTAAATCTTTTCAAACTTAATTTATCTTTAAAATTCAAACTTTTCATTCACTTACATCATCCCAGTATTTTTACATTTTGTATCTTATCAAAAATACTATATTACTTATATCTCTTATCCCACTTATTCTAAAGCCCCTTTATAGCCAAAGTTATTTGTTTATTCATATTCAAACAAGTGTTTGCTCGTATAATATTCCATCTGGTAGGGCAAGTCAAGTCTTTTAAGCATGTCTCTGGCCTTCTTCCTTTGCCAAATAATTTCCAAATTAATATTTTTGACTTGTCAAACAGTTCTTGTATTTTTGTAGTTGTTGTTGGGAATAGAGAATACATAGTGCATAAGATGTATGCTTTTTGTCTTCCAAACAGCGATTCTCCTAGTAGTATTCATTTTGTTAAGTCTTCTTTCTTGTCAGGTTTATTTTGATGTTCTAATGCATAAGGTATCTTTTCCATATTTATTTTTATATCCAAATCTTGTAAATTTTTTCTTGTTTGCATTAAGTTATAATTCCTTTCATTTGTAGCTTCGCCAATTAAGTCATTTTTTCTAGTTTACCTTCTGTTATCTGATTTATTTGTTCATTCTCTACCATCATTCTTTGGATGTTTTTTATTGTAAATTTAATTTAGAAGTGTATTCATTTATGTTATCAAAGTTGTGTTTAATTTCCTCGTGGTTTAAAGCTATTGTGATTTGTATCTGTCGTAGCATTGCATAAATTTCCTCTTGGAAAGTATTTGTCTTGTCTTGGAATGTTGCTTCTAGAGGTCTTTGATTTTTCAGGCTGAGTCCTTCAGGAGCAGATATTAAGTGTGGTTTTTTTTATCATTTTTTGATAAATATGTCATATCCATGTTGTCTCACCCTTTCGAGTAATCCGTCATAAGTGCCATAGACTCTGTAATTAGCCTTGTCAAGCCAGCCAAAACTCAAATTTCAAACAGTCCAATTTTGTATAGTTCTTGTTTTTATATATAATTTTTATAATCCACTGTATTTTCAATTGTCAAGGTTTCAATAAAATCAATGTTGTTATAACAATTCTTTCTTTCAGGGGTCAATTGTCAACCAGTCAGAATTATAGTTCAATATATTTAGCCACCTTAAATCCTTTCTGTAATGTCCCCTCTCAAAGATTAGTCATAAATCAAACTTTTTCTTTTTCTGTAAACAGTTCATAAATTTAGACCACAATCAAGTATTTCTTTTCCTTCAGACACTTTCCAATCTTATAGCTGGCCCAGTGTACAATCTCTTCTTTGTTCCCTATCAACTATCTTCTTAAAGGTTATTAGAGTTCATGGGAACAGATTTTTGTTTGTTTCTGGGCACTGTCTTTAATGTGCTATGTCCTAATTGTCCAGTGGATTTCAGCAAATATTTGTTTTCCAGCTCTTTCAAAAAAGAAATTATTCTTATTATTTCTTTTTTATATATAATTTCATCAAAATCCTTCAGAATATAATCTTAGCAGTTTGTTTTAGTTTCTAGGTTTGGTTAGATTGTAGTATTTTAAATTTAATTTCAATATGTTTCTTTCCTCCTTAAAGGTTAATTCACCGCTTCCATCTATGGGGGAATGGGAATGTAGTCCCCTCCCCTCACTTTTGGAGGTTTTCTTGCTTTGGGGATCTTTCCCAGGGAGTTAGTTGCAAAATAAAGGAGAGAAGCTCAAATACTCTCACCAATTCCAAGCACGCTGTTCACCGTTGTTCTGGCTAGTGCTCTTGGACTTCGGCTGCAGGTAGCTTGAGCTAGATGCTGGCATGTGGCTAGCCTTTCTCCTGTCGGGTTAGATGGCTCTCCCTGGATTGAAATGGAATGGCCATCATCATTCCGTGATCAACGGGGTGCCCCTCTTCCTTTGCTGCCTCTCCGGGGCAACTTCAGACCCATTTAGGGTCCCCTGGCAGGACAAAAACAGATGTGGGATGTGAAGCTTCACAATCCCGCAGCTATGTGCTATCGTGCAAAAACCAGAAGTCCTCATCTCCCTTTTTTATTCTATGTGTACTAGAACAGATATCATTTTCTCTTTAATGTTTTATATTTATTTAGAATCTTTATTTTTTCATAATTTGTTAAAATAGATGGATTGTAAACTGAAGATATTTTATTATTTACTTCTGACCCTCATACTTTAATTCTGGCTCTGATACTCTTGATTTATTAGCATTTGAGTGAATTGTGCTTGAAGTTGGAACTGATGCCAATAGGCAAAGGATTTGTCTATGTATATATTAAGAAGTATAATTTTATATGTATTAATTTAATAATTATTTAGGTATTCTTATCCCCCATGGCATTTCTTAAATGATTATACTAAGTATGAAATTGATATTTAAGAAGGCTTTTTGAATATTGATAGATGGAAGTTTCCACACTCACATTTAGTATATGATAAACAACTTCAGAATAATATAACTCTCAGGATACTTTGCATTTTGTGTGGAATTCCTACATGCATACCTAGATAATAATTACAAAATCTCAGTACATTGTACTGTAAATTTTTATGGAGTTTTCAGTTCTGACTATATCTTTGAAAAATATGCAATTGTAATACTGTATAGAGGTTTCAGTTTCCTGAACCTTGAATTACACTATTATACATGCCTTTTAGTTAATACCAAATTTTGGATGCCTTTGCTGCATGTAAGTTCTTTTTCCTGGACCCTTTGGAGTATGCATACATAGTATAACATTTTTAGTTAATTGGCAGTTTGGGATTCAAAATATAATAGATTGAATGTACCTCTTTTAATGATTATATCATTTAAAAACTGTGGTATAAAAAATAAAATTTTGGTTTTTTTTCTTGTGCCAAATTAAGAGTATAAATAATCTAGATCCTAAACCTGATTTAAAAACTACTATATGAAACATTTAGATGGATGTTGACACTTTTAAATGGAAAATGACTTTTGAATATATTTTTATATTAAAAGATAAATTCCATTTGTTTGTTGTCAGCTACTAGCAATATTTACAACTACAACATCTACATCTGCATCCAGTTTATTGCCTCTTCTTCTGTTTCCTTCTATTGCATAGAAAATAAATGTGAAAACTATCAAGTTCTAGTAAAAGAGAACATATTTAGCTCAAGGTGCACTGTGAAGTCCTTGGTGCTTTCTGAGCTTGGTTGTTTGCTTGCAGATGTTTCATTACCTGACTAGGTAACATCATCGTTGCTGTGTGTGGGGTTAGCTCCCTGATTACGTTGCACTGCCCTGCCAATGTTGGTAAGGATACGATTTTCTTCTTGGTAGGTCCTTGATTAATGTACTATGTTCTGTTTGATTGTCTGTCTGGTGTTAATCTTTGCTTTTTTGGGTGTTCATTGCTGAAGAGATGTGTTCTGACTTTTTTGTTTCCTTCTTACTTTTCATATATATATATATGGACCACAGGGAAACTGTGAGCATCCTAGACCAAACTAAAACCAGAAATGCTAGGGAATTTTTGGCATCCATAGAAGAAGTACAAGAAGATTCACCCTGCCAAGGCATAATATTAGATATCATTTGTTTAATGCTTTCCAGTATTCAGAATTCCTCATCAAATGATCTAACTACAAACCATATAATAACCTTGAGCTGATACATTAACAATATTCTGATGATAATCACTTTACCTCCTATTTACATATTTTGATATTGAAGAAATCTCTGAAACTCTTGAACAGATGCTTGAAGATAGATTTGTGATAAGAAAGAAAAAGCAACTTGAAATGTATAGAAAAAAATAGGGCTACTGACCTCTTTGAACATTTATGAGAAACATATATTCATGCTTCATCTTTATGCCATTTACTCTGATGTCTGAAAAAGAACTTGCATGGAGAAGAATGATAGAATTTAATTTGAAATGAATAATAAATTTCCCCCTTCTATTATAGTAAAAAGTATAATTTGGAAATCAAATTTGACAAGGCTTGAACATCACACCCAAAGGTTTTAAAAGCTACTTATAACCCTATAAATTATTTTAAGACATTCCTATAAGCAAGTGTTCTGGCCATGGAAATAAGGAAGTAATGGAAGAGTTTGAGAATCAGCATTTCATTCTCATTCAATTGTACTTATGATTTTGATTATGGGAAAATTTAGTAATAGCAGATGCTTTACTGCTATTCAGAGTACTGTATCTTTGATGCAGGTAAGGTATTGCTACTAGTAAAGAAAGAATATGGCATGGGTTCAAGTTACCTAAAAATCATCTCGTTCCAATTACATCACCTGTCCCTTATGGCCTGGTAGAAAAGGCATGTTAAGTCTCCTATCGGCTAAAGAATTTTGTCTGGTGGTGTTTAGGAAGAGATTATTTTCTGCCATTGTCCCCACCCTAAGGAACATCTTGCACCCAGGGAATGGTTGGTGGGTTTGAGGAGGCTCGCTCAATCTTTTTAATTTTGTATATATTTGTAAGGGGTTTTTTTGGTCTTCTTTTGACTTATTAGCCACTCAGAGTCACTTATTCAGTGATATAAGCAGCATATAAATTTGATCAATCAATCACTCTATCAGTCAATAGAGAGATGTGTGAAAAATAGCTGGTCAATGAAATGGAAATAACCTCTGGAGGAGTGAATTAGCTCAATTACTCTTGATATATTATTGTATAACTTTTAAATATTGATAATGTAATTAGAGTTGTTAGTTCTAGGTGACCTTATATTTAAAAGCAGGTCCTGATCAATAGTTTGCTATTTGTGTTGGTATGTAGCTGATAAATGTCACCCATTTTGGTCAAGATCATGGAGAATTTTTCTTACTGAGAATCCTTGTGGAGGCAGAACAGTATATATTTCCAGAACCAGATTCTAGTCCGAAACTAGCTGAATCAGAGAGCTTCCAAAATGATCTGAGCTGAACTGAGTTCCTTTCCAGACTTCAGAAAGCAAGGGCTTTGTGACTAGAACACTTCTTAAATAGGGGCATCTATCCATTATTGTTCCTCAGAATAACTCATTTCTGTGCTATAGTATCGACAGCAGTTCATAAGACCATACAGGTATTTTTATTAGACAGGTTATGTTTAAGGATGTGTTTACTTTCCTTTAATCTGTATTTTGTCAGGAAAGATTATTTTAAACAATGCCAGCTTTATATCCATGGGACAATAAAAAATGGGTTTGTTCTGTTAGCAGGATTTTTAAGAGTTGCTTTTTCTTCTAAAAGTAAATTGACATTTTGTAGCAGTAATTCCAATGCCTATTCTAACAGATGCTATGTAGCTCAGTTCCAAGAACTGAAAAGTAAAATTTATATGATCTTATTCTTCTATCAGTATGACAAAATATATCAATACTGAAGTGTTGGTAATATATCACTAAAGTGTAATTTATTCAAGATAGTAATAAGACAAATATTTGTTTATCTAATAATTACTTATCTGTCATTTTTTTCAATTTTCTTTTATCTCACTGTGTAGGACAGTATGTATAGCCTCCTATCATGGGGTTAAGATGCAGCTATCAGTTCTTTTCATCAAATCTTCAAAAGTCAATATTACAGTAACTTGAAAGCTGCCCCACTACTGTTTTGAAATTGTGTGTGATATCAAGGTCTTTCAATACTGCATGTGGCAAGATTGGGGAAGCAAGGTGAGAAATAGTGAGATGAGATTAAATGGGAATTCATGCTCACGGAATGATCACACTCCAGTTTTCAGTGATTGTGATTCAGACCTGTCACAACCACTGTGGAGATGCAAAGTTGATCAACAGTGCTGTCCAGCACCATTGATGGCATGCTGCATTGTCAAAGAATAGTGCAAATGTGACATGTGGGGAGAATTACAGGTAGCCTTTGACTTATGACCACAATTGAGCCCAAAATTTCTTTTGTTAAGTGAGACATTTGTTAAGTGAGTTTTGCCCCATTTTATGATCTTTCTTTTGTGGCGAAAGTGTCCGTGGCGTCACCCGGCCCCCATGAATAATGACAGAGACTGGGGATTGCCTCGGAGTGAAGCCCCAGATAGAAATCCGGCCCCTTCTTTTATTCACATCAAAAGTTTCTCCCCCTTTCAATTGTCATCCCACAGATACACAGCCAATCACAGTACACAAACAGTTAAACATACACTTGGAAAGCCCTGACGCATTTCTCAGGAAACAAAACTTATTTTCTTGTTTCCTCCACCCCCTAGTGCAGCTATCAGCTACGGGATAGCCTGTAGGGGGTGATAGAAACCTTCAGGAATAGAAACTTTTTGCAACATCTCATCCTTTTTTGTTTTTGTTTGGAAGCAAGGGCTTTCAGTCCATGTATTCGATTTCATTCAGATTCGGTGGTTGTTTATGGCAGGCATCCAAAAAGCTAGATGGCAAGGCTTGCATCAATGTTTTGGCAAAGCTTTGTTGAATTACATTTACCTGTTGGGAGAGTTTTGTCTTTGGCAATAAGGATTTCATTATAGCAATAATACTAGGCAAACATTGTATATAACAGCATCCACAAATGAATAATATAACAATTACAAAAATAATACTTATCAAATTTCTTAACCAATGAAAATTTGGTAGCCAAGACCATAATGCATCCCAAATATCCCCAATGCTTATGGTCTCCGGATATTGGTGGAGGGATTTGTTCTGGATAAAAATTTTAATTTGTTTGAATGGTTTGGCTAAAAGGAGGTCGACTGCAAACCAGGTTTGGGGGACAAAGGTTCTCATTTGTCCTTGTTCTTCATTAAGCATTTCAATGGCCGTCACTGTCATTGGCTGCAGTCCAATTCCGTGCGCCATTCAAATAACTACAAACCCAATACATTTGCATTGTACTCTCCATCATCACATTTTACATACACTTTGTAATTACTTTTATCACAATTATCAGGCATATTAAAGGTGATATTACAAGAGGGATATATACCTAAAGGGATATTTCCCTTAGAAAAATTAAAACACACTAATGCAGAATCTACATAATAAAGCCTAAGTGGCAGCGTATAATTTCCTGCTGCATTAATATTTACAAAACTTTCGCTGGCTCCAGTGTTGTTCAAATGAAGTCCAACTAAAGGAAGTCCTTGACTGGCATCCGATGGTGACAGCATACACATCCAGCAGTCAGTATGATTTGTTAAGGCACTAGCCTTTTTTATGTCCTTCTAAAATTCATTGTTCGTCCACTTTGGGCTCACCCAAGTCCTTGCAATCTTTTGGCTGTACACTGTAAGGACGAATATTGCGGCCAGGAACCCATATCGTATTGCCTTCATGTTGTGCCACAGCATATCCACGATCCCAGGCAATAAGTTCAGCTGGTCCTTTCCACTGGGGGTCTGGTAGTTTACGATACCAAACTAGCGGTCGAACTGTAGTTGCTGCGGCTGGAAGGGGAGAAAAATGTCTGCTGGCAGCTGTATTAGGTGGTGTGCTAGTTAGGTTTAAAAAATTAAGAGTATATAAAGCTAAATTAAGATGATTTTGCACTCCAGATAGCCCGGGGCTATTTTCCCCATTTTTTGTTTTTAATTTGTTAAGCATGTGTTTAAGAGTGGAATTGGCGCGTTCCACGATTGCTTGCCCCTGTGAATTGTAAGGAATGCTGAATTTATGAATAATGTCCCAACAATTGCAGAACTGAGCAAAGGCGTGACTACAATATGCGGGTCCATTATCAGTTTTTAATTCTTTAGGAGTACCCAGAGTGCTAAAAGTTCGAATACAATGATTAATAACATGTTTAGTTGCCTCTCCACACTTTGAAGTAGCAAAGATGAACCCAGAAGATGTATCTATAGTCACATGTATATATTTCCATAGATTAAAAGGTGCGTATTGGGTAACATCCATTTGCCAAATTTGACATGCCTTAAGTCCACGGGGATTCACACCCATTGGAAGAGACAGTCCTTGTTGTGAACAAGTGGGGCATTGTTGAATAATAGCAGCTGCCTCCCCAGGGGATATGCCAAATTGTTTAACCAAAGCCTTGGCGTTTTGATGAAAATAGCTATGACTATCCCAGGGAGTGAGTTGTTGCATAGTCATAACTTGTGTTGCCATATCCGCCTGGGAATTCCCTTCACTGAGAATTCCTGGAAAATTTTGATGACTACGGATATGTGCAATGAAATAAGGACAATATCTTGTCTCAATTAAGTGTTGTAATGTCAAAAATAATGACATTAAAGTCTCATCCAAGCTAGGAGAGATATAAGAATATGGCAAAAGAGAAACCAAATTATAAACAATAAACTATCAACAATTATACTAATGTCTTGACAAGGGAATGTTTGAAATGCCAAAATAACTGCAGGTTCAACTCCATCAATCTGGCGCCATCGTGCAGCCACGATGTATAATTTCAGCCAAAGTCATAGCTGGAATAAAAGCAATTCCCTGTAGGCTTATTATATCGAGTAATTGCCATGGCCAAATTTTCCATTTGATAGGCGTAACTGCCTACAACTCTACATGCTTGAATTAAATCCGCAAGTGTCTTTTGACCAGTGCCAAGTAAGGGTTGCAGAACTCTTTTGCAGTCTGCATTAGCATTTTCAACAGCCAATTTCATCAAAATTTCTTGTGCGGCTAATTCATTATCAATTTGTTTATCAATGCTATCTTTTAGTCTATTTATAAATTCATCATAGGGTTCAGTAGTACCCTGTTTAATTTGTGTAAAACTCTTGCCAAATTTTCCACTCTCATCTACTACCTTTAAAGCGGCAAAAACAGCTTGTAAAATTACACCATGTAAAGCTTCATCTGGAATAGCATCCCGTGTTGGTCAACAGCAGTGAAATTTCCAGAACCATAAATTTGATCTGCCACTAACTGAGCGGTGCCTCTTTGAATAGCTTGAATATGATATTGCGAATCCCAAAATGCATACTGAGCAGGAGTTAAAATCATCTGCATTAATGCCTTCCAATCTGCTGGAATCATCCTATGAGCATATCCTAATGCCTCAAGAATTCCCATACAATATTTACTTTTCAGCCCATAATCTAACATTGCCTGTTTAATTTCTCTCAAAGTTCTTAATGGCAACGGAGCCCATTGCCTGAAAGGATTCATTTGGGCATCCATTCCTACAGTCACTGGATATAAATTTGCCATATCTTCTGCATTTAATGCACCAGCCTTGTAGGCTTTTTGTAATGTGTCCTGAATAAGATTACTTGTTTTGGTTATAGTCGGAGCCATGGCATTTAAAATAGGATCACACGACTCAACATCACTATGAGAAATCCTGCTGTGATTTTTAATTGTTACTGGAGTTTCAACAGCAGGGGGAAGAAGTTGAACTTCATTATAATGCGGTGGGTTCAGTAAAGGTTTCAGTAAGGGCTGCTCTTGTGTTTGTAAAGCTTCAAAAACTGCCCTCCAAGTTGTTAAAATGGGAGCAGGAGCCCTGGGATTTGTATGTAAAAAATCTCCTACTGTTCACCAGGTTTCAATTTTAATACTACCCATCTCCGGGTAGGAAGGAATGTGTTTCCAAATATATTCAAGGAGAGATCGTAAATCTCCTCTGGTTAGTTTCTTCGCCGTAAAATAAACATAGTTTTTTCCTGGTTATCTCTCTGAGTTCCCCTAAATGCACTTTCTGTGCCTTGGAGAGATCCCCCCCATTACTTACAAGGGATCAGTCCTCATCCAGCGATGAACTGATGAAGCGCGCTTGGCCATGTCCGGGCAGTAAGTCTGAGGGTCCAGGGACGTATAACCTCTTTGGGTTATCACGTCGGGGTCACCACTTGTGGCAAAAGTGTCTGTGGCGTCACCCGGCCCCCATGAATAATGACAGAGACTGGGGATTCTCTCGGAGTGAAGCCCCAGATAGAAATCCAGCCCCTTCTTTTATTCACATCAAAAGTTTCTCCCCCTTTCAATTGTCATCCCACAGATACACAGCCAATCACAGTACACAAACAGTTAAACATACACTTGGAAAGCCCTGACGCATTTCTCAGGAAACGAAACTTATTTCCTTGTTTCCTCCACCCCCTAGTGCAGCTATCAGCTACGGGATAGCCTGTAGGGGGGATAGAAACCTTCAGGAATAGAAATTTTGTGCAACATTCTTTGTTTCAGTTGTTAAGTGAATCACTGCAATTGATAAGTTAGTAATCTGATTGTTAAGTGAAACAGGCTTTCCCATTGACTTAGCTTGACAGAAGGTTGCAAAAGGTTATCACATGATCACTGGACACTGCAACTGTCATAAATATGAACCCGTTGCCAAGCATCTGAATTTTGATTACATGATCATGAGGCTGCTGCTGTTGTAACTGTGAAAAATGGTTATAAGTCACATTTTTAGTGCTGTTGTAACTTTGAATGGTCATTAAATGGACTGCTGTAGTTGAGGACTACCTATATAACAACATTGATCAGAATAAGATAAGTAAGATTTCAGTTCAGCTAAGCATATGTATGCAGTATCAGAGCAGTAACTTAATTAGAAACATAAATACACAGAAGAATAATGATCCTACATGCTTCTATCTTGATCCCCCTCTGAGTGTGGAATGGGACCTTTAGGCTCCTACCCTTGGCCACGCTTCCTTCGCCTCGATCCTCCCACCTCCGCCCATTTGCCTGCAGCATTCCTCCTCAGCTAGGCTGCCCCTGCCCATTCTCCATGGCCAATGGGCCCCTGGCCCTCTGCCTCGTGCCTTCAGCCCAGCCCATTCACTGAAGCCCCCTTTGTCCTGGGCTTTTAGTCGCACAGGACAGTTCACTGCCAGCCAATCGGATGGGTGGCAGACAGCAGCCCTGTTGCTTTCAGGGGGGCAGCATGTGATGGGTGATTGCAGGGGCTGTGTTGTGCTGCCCCATGCCAGACTTCCCCCATCCTTCCTGCCCCATGCCAGGCTCTCCCCCACAATCAGAGGAGCCACACCGGCCCTACCATTCGCCTGCTTCCCCCCTGAGAGCAACATGGCTGCTAGACCCCTCTGAGTGATACGTATGCATGGCATCATCTGTTGTATAGAACTAATGCTATTACGGATCAAGAGTAACTGTGTGCTATTAGATTGGAATCTGTGACTCTATGTTTTTGTCTAACTGTAAAATAATGTGTTGTGTTTGTAATAGGGTAATATCTACTTTAATCTTATCTCTCTACGATTAACCTGTTTTCTCGAAAATGCTCATCCATGGGGTATCCACTTTTATGTATTTCTTAATGTAGATTTTCCGTGTGTGAATTTAAGGATCAGTGATTCACTATTGTAGTTTTTCATTTCTCTTTCCTCTCTTTGTAATGAATATTTTAAAAGTAACCATTGCAATTTAGCATTGTACTTACTGAATTATGTTTATACAAGTTTTGATATACAAGTACACATGAAATAGGACCTCTAAATACCAGAAAGGTCCAAAATTCTGGTTCTGTCTATTCTAGCAATATTACTTCATCACTGCTGTATTACCTGAGACTTCTGCAGATTGAAAAAAAATAGTAAGTATAAGTCTTGGCAGAAAAAGCCATCCATTCATCTATCCATCCTTCCATCCATTCCTCCTTCCACCCACCATCCCTCCATCCATCCCTCCAGTATTCTAAGAATCTCCTAGATGGTGAAATGTGGCAATAGCATATTGATTTTCAAGGCACTCTCTGAATTAGAGTTCCTGGTTTACAGAGAATAGCATAACCTCATATGGAGTAAATATATGCTTACCTGTCGCATACCAGCCAAAACTGAGTGACATTGTGTCCTTATCTTTAGCATAGACCATTGTATGTCACATAATACAAATAAAACTGATTACTTTTTTAAAATCTTACTAAAAAGCATTATCCAAATGCTTGAGTTGACCAAAAACATGATATACATTTTGTCTTCACTGTTGAATTATATGATTAAGCGGAAATTTCAATAAATGTTGAATATGAAAGCTTTTAATTTTTATTATTGTTTTGTATTTTATTAAAGTATCAAGGATATAAGATTACCAAATAGTGCCATGCCAAAGGTTGTAGTTCTATACAATTTAAGGAGTATTTTAATCTAGGACTCATAATAACTATAAGCAGTAAGATGTGATGTGGCACAGAAGTGCAGTTGCTAGAAACTGTTGACAGGAAAGTAGAAGAATGTCCTCTTTGCAACATTTATGCAAGACAAGATTAAAAGTTACACTTGAGAATATAGGAACTAAGGAAAACAGCTGTGGCTCATAACTGGACATGAATTATAACTATGCTATTGTCTATTCCACAGCTCTCCTCCATATATCTGGATGAGAGTTGAAATGGTTGTAAAACATTACAAAAACTTTAAACTATAGATTGCCAGAAAGTGGTTGGCAATAGTACTTTATCTTATTCATAACCCCCACCCCCAAGAAACAATAATAAACAATGTATTTTAGAAAGTGAATCCTATGTATTTTATGACATTGCAGATATAGGGTGGGAAAATATATGTTAATTCATATATTATTACCATGTATGAAGTGTAACAGTCTTGTTTTGTTTATATTTTGCTAATATTTATTTTGTGATAAGATGGGCGGCCAATAACAAATAAAATAAATTATTTTATTATGGTGGTCTAAAAAAGAAACAAACTAGAGATTGCTCTAGGATAATTTCACTTGTTCATCTCTCTCCATTCTGGCATGCCTTTTGGCCTGACAGTTTGGAAACTGGCAAACTGGTCTAGCAGTCTTACTTCCTCTACAACTGGAACCAAATTTAAAATATTTCCCTCTTAATATTTAGTAACAATGGTGCTAGTAGAGCTAGACTTCCAGAGAAGGTCCCTTGGACTGGAAGGTATCCAAATACATGATAAACAAAAATAGATTCTGTCCTGTCTCCTTCTTCCTTTTCTTTAAAAGAACGTCCTCTCTCTACACAGAAAAGAACTTGCTGGATACAAGAATTGTTTTCCCTGCAGTGCTTCTAAACTCTTTTTGATTAAAGGAAAGAAAGAAAGTGTTTTGCAACGGCTGGTAAGGAGAAAAAGAACAGAGACAAAAAGAGATGTGTTCTGATGTTTCTTTTGGCAACAGTTATTTATTTATAGATCACATCTGAAAAATATTTTGCTATATTACTATTGCATGTATGTATATCATATTACATAACTTATGCCTATAAACATACTTGACTATGAAACATGACATCACAAATGTTAAGCATTGGAATCATTTATTAGGACATGCTTACCACACAATAGCTCTCAGCCCTCATGCTAGCAAGATTCTCCTTAAAATCATGCATCAACATCTGGTGTCGACCATCAAAAAATAATTTACAGATGTTCATGCTTCAGAAGGAGTCATGGCGCTTGTGACCATATTGCAAATCTGTGCTGGATCATGGAAAAATATCAGGAATATCAAAAGAACATCTACATCTGTTTTATTGACTACAAGAAAGCTTTTGATTATATTGATCATGACAAGCTTTTGGGAGTATTAGAAGGCCTGTGTGTGCCAACATTTCAGTTTCCATAAATAAATTTCATACTGTAGACAAAAGAAACAGAAAAGAGAAATAAATGGCATAAAACAGGACATTATTATATTACAGGAATATCATATCATATCAATAGCACTTAGACTGATATACTGCCCCACATTGCATTCTCTAAACGGTTTGCAAATATCAACAAATTGCCCCCAAAATCTGGGTCCCCATTTTACTAACCTTGAGCTGGTCAACATTGAACTCCAGGCTGTGGGCAGAGTTAGCCGGCAATACTAATTCTAACCACTGTGCCACCAGGGCTCCTCAATATTAGTATATGATATGACAATATACCTAAAATGCCATCTGCAGCCCATGAGGATTTTATATAATTTCTGCATTATTTTATGAAATTTTGAAGGTAATATTACATAAATCTCATGAGATTTTGGTCATTTTAAATTTTCTTTGTGTTTGGAGAGCATCTAGGATTTGAAAAGATTTTTAACACCTGGTATATTGGGATTCACTAGATTAGTGTGGATAGGATAAATAAATAAATAAATCAATAAATCAAAAATAAATAAATAAATAATCCCTTTCTAACTTTCAAACTCTGTACTTTTCATTATAAGCTTATAAACTCCCTTTTTAGGAACAAAAAGAGGTGTAGACAATTTTTCCTAAAAGACAATTAAAATATCTTGATTAAATCATGTTCCTTCAACCATAGAAAGTAGATTCACTTTGGGGTTTCATGATAGTTAAGATTGATCCTATGGAACTTTTCCTGTGAATCTTACTACACTGATCATATGTTTCATACCATCTCACTGCAGATGATTTTTCCCAGTTGGCAGGGAGATCTATAATCCTAATTCCAAAATTCTTGATTCTTATTGTTATGTCTCTTAAATAAATAACACAACTTTCTTCAGAAATGAACTCTTATATTTGCTACCCACACACTACTGAAATTTCTCCAAAGCAATGCTTAAATAAAAATCATATCAGAATATTGCTGAGAAATAATGCTGAAAATATAGTTATATAGCCCCTGGCATGTGCTTTAGGACTAGAACAAAATATGTCCAGCTTTATGGATTTTATCGCTATGCTTTATTTTTCATTAAAAAAATTAGTACCTTCAGGAAACTCAGCAATGTTGCTTGTTTGGAAGCGTAATCCTTTTCTTATGTAGTGTCTGTCTCACCCCGTCTTCCAGACATATTAATGATTCCTTAAGTGAAGCTATTTTTACTTATGGTTTGATTTATTAATTACTAATACAATGCTAGTAACATTTGTTATATTAAATGGTAATGTAATTGCACTGTTGTAAAGGGAAACAGTATCAGTGACTTGAAAATTGTTTTTTGTGGAGAACTCTGCCTTCTCTATTGCAGTAGTATGAAGTTGGATGATTCATTCGTTCTTCTATTTGTAGATCTTCCAATATATTTTGATGCTCTTTATAGTTAATTTCCCACTGGGCCTGCCCCAAACAGCTTTTCCCCCTCATAAGAATTCAGTAATATGAATCCAAGTATATTAAGGTGTTTTGTAATTCTTAGTTCAGTTAGCTTTGTAGAAATAACATGATTTTTAAATCTCTCTTTTTTTGTTTCTCTCCACCTCTGTCTACCATTTGTCCTTTGCACGATGACAGATCATAAATTTGCCAGCAAAATAAAGTTTGCCAGTTAGTTAATTGCAGTACTCCTGAATCTACTATCCTGTTCAAAATTTCTATCTGGCAACAATATTGAAAAATATAGAATAAGCTGCGCAGAGGTCAAACAGTCCGAAGATTCTGGCAATATATAACTCCTGTCACTTTTATAAGTCAGAGATGTAAAAATGTCCTTAGTTCAGTGATACAGCTCATGGTTTACATAGAAGACTGTAATTAAAGAGTAGCAGATGATAGTAAACATTTCTGTCTGAAGTCTGGAAACTCTTTCAAAATATACATTATTGGACTACATCAAGAATGGATAAGATTGCACAAAGGTTCCAGGAATTCATGGGAAATATTTATATTTCCATTGTATTCTTCTTGCTGCATGGATCAATGGCTGAATTTAATATTATATACATTCTTGTGAATAAATTCCCATAGCAAGATGGGGAGGTACTGTCATTTGTGCTCCTTAGGCTATACACTAAATTGATGTGCATATAATTATGTGCTTTCTTAAAATAGATAAAAGTAATCTGTAGACATCAGAGAATAGTATTCTGGCTGAGCTTTCTCCATTTTTTCAAAGGAAAATAGCCTTTTCCTATGATTCAGGACTATATTACTGTTTTCAGTATGGGAAAACTTTCAGTCATTTTAGTGCCCAGCTGGAATGTAAAGTAGTGAAATATGTGGATATACTGTAATGTCCAAAATATTTCTGTAAATACTATAAATGAATTTGATAGCAACGTTTTCACTAGAATACCTCTTGGGGATAAAAGATGGCAGATCTGAAAGACTTGGAGTAGCTTTGAGTACGATAATCAAGAACATCTGGCAATTTGATACCTGCCACGAGGATATTGCCCAATAAGAAAATTGCTAATATGATGGAATTGGCTAGTCACAAAATCACATCTATCAGAAACCCAAGTCCCTTAGATTTTGAAGCCACAATGTTCTTCTTCTGTCTGGACCTCTTTGCCTTCAAACTTTCCCTGGAGGATTAAATGGAGTATGCCATATTTTTCTGGGTGTTGCATCACATGTCTGAAATATTCTAATTTTCATTTTTTTAATTGTTTTGATGATTTCCCTTGGCTTTCCCAAATCCAAGTTTTTTTTTATTAATTTTCCAATATTGCATTTACATATTTAAAAAAGTAGTGTGGCGGTTGAGCATCGTGATTCCATTACATTTAAATATCATCAGTACAAATCTCAAAGTATTTCAATAACAAAATTCCCTCTCTTTCCCCCATAAGATCTACTGTGATATTGAGATCAATACAGTTCTTATTCTATCAATCAAACAAAAAATACCTTTCTAATATTCATTAATAATCTTCAGTCTATACATATCTTGATTAATTTGACATTCCATCTTTTAGACAATAACCTAATAAGTTTTTCTTAAGTTTAATTTTGCATTAATATTTAAATTTAACATTTAATCTTTATCATTTCCAGATTTTAAATGATCCCAGATTCTCAGTCTTCTCTCTCATATTTACGGCTAATAATTTTCTTTTCCTTTTTTCTACTTCTTTCCTTTCTTCCTTTCCAGAAAAAGAGAAAGCTAATATACAAATTTAATTATTAGTATTTATACTTCTAAGTTTTATTTAACCTGTATCTCAACTCATGACAATATCTTAAATTCAAATCTTAATTATCTGTAAACATTCAAACTTTTAGCAAATCAGTAACCTGGTAATTAATTTTCCCTTAATATTTTAATTTAACATTTAATATTTATCTTTTTTCCAAATTTTAATTAAACACGATTCCTTTGTCAAATTCCACATATGATCTAATATTTAAAATACAGACCTTATATGTAAAATCTATCATATATCTTAACAAACTAATAAGACAATATAATATTCTTATTTCGATATTTATATTTCTAAATTTTGTGAAACCAATTTTTTTATCTCAAATCATTACAATATCTTATATTCAAAATACATATTCTATCCATTTAAATATATTCTATTTTAGATCTCATATATATATTAAAACCCCAATCCCTTTCAGTCTAATTCTAGCTTTTTTCCCTCTGCCAAATCATCTTTCATATCTTCACTTTTAAATCATCAAAAAGATCTCCTTGTATTGTTGTAACTATTGTTTGATATTGATAAAGGCGTTCGGTTGCTGTTTTCTTAAGAGGGCTAGCTGGTTTGACAGGTCTTCTCTTTATTTTTCCAGTTTGATGCAGTTGTCCCAAAGTATTTATCTTATCTTTTATCTGTTTTTCCTTTTTGTCTTCAAATTCCTTCTGGTTTATAAGAAAAGTCCTTTCCTTGTTCTCTATTATCAGTTTCCTTCCCATGTTTTCCACAGTTTGTATTTGTTGAGTATCTAAGTCTTCTGTCATAACATTTGATTGTTTCCCCTTTTCTATAGAATTCTGTATAGATGATTCTTTAGTTGAAGTCATAGTTTGAGCTTGCATACGGAGAGTTTGGATAATTGCTTTTAACATATAAAGAGTTTGTTCCTGTACCTCCTCTGTGTGAGAAATCCATTCCTGTTCTTCCGTTGTCATATATTAGACTAAACAAAGAACTTACAATCAGAAAGTCCACCAAGTAAAAAGCTGAGCTGAGTTTCTTGCAGCTGGGTCTTCAAGGTTACTTTGAATCTTATCTGTTTTTAAGATAATCAACAAAGCTTTATTTAAGAATAGCAGGTTACAGTCTCAAATTTAGCCAGCAAATGTCATTCAGAGTTAGTTGAATCTTTTCAGTTTTCTTTTCCCCCTCTATTATAAGGGGGAGAAAAAGAACCCAAATCTTCAATAATAGTTAGAGTAAAAATCAGAGAAGAAGAAAAAATAGAGAACATAAAGTTACAAGTCTTATAATGCACCAGTTTTAAAAAATAGAATTCCAATTAGGATCTCAATATTTTCCCCAGTGTTTTAAACTCCCAAGTGGTTGATAGCCGCTGTTTCTGGAGGGAGGGATAAAATCCCCCTTCCCTCACCACAGGGGGGAAAGTACTTTTGCAGCTTATGCAGGTAATTAAGTAATTAGTATGTAAGAGAGGCAGATCTCACCCAATCCTTTCCACATTGCTTTGAAGTTGCCAGATGTTAATGTGACTTCGGCTGTTAGCAGCCTAGGGACGAGCCATATTTCTATGACCGGTCCTTTTGTCCGCCAGTTTGGAGGGAAAATGCCAGGTCTTCAGGAAAGTTGCTGCTCTCCTTCGATCCAGCAAAAGCCCCTCCTTGCTGGTCGCCTCTCTGGGGCGATTTTTGGCCCTTTTCAGGGCCCCCCAGCAATGCAAAACTGAACGGGGGAAGAAAGAGCAGATCTCCCAACCGTCCATGGCGGCTGCGTGACGAAACTGGAAGTCTTCCCTTGGCTTTCCCAGGCGGCTTATCACCTCCTCATTTCTGATCTTGTCAACCCAGCTTATATGTAACAGTCACCTGTAAATCCACATTTCAAATGCTTCTAGTCTCTTCAGGTGGCCTTCTGTCAGAGACCAAGTCTCTACTCCATAGAGCAGGATAGAAAAAATATAGCATCTGACAAGCCTGATTTTCAGTCTTAGGCTTATGTCGTGACTGCAGAAGACCTTTTTCATTTTGAAGAATGCTGTTCAGGCTTTTTCTATCCTTGTCTTTACTTCAAGGGTCATGTCCCAGCTTTCATGTAAATTAGAACTGAGGTGCGTGATCCTTTCAACTTTTTCCAGTGGTATTTCTTCTGAATTTATTGGTGGTAAATTAACGGGTTGTTTACTGACGACCATGATCTTGGTTTTTGAGGTGTTAAGCTTCAAGCCATATTTTTCAGATATTTCTGTGACTGTTGATGAGGAGCTGAAGGTCTTCATGCTTACTGGCAAGCAGAACTGTATTGTCAGCATATCTTAAGTTGTTGATCCAAACACCATTTACTTTGATGTCAGGATTGATGTTCTCCAGTGCCTCGTTGAAGATGGACAAAACTCAGCAGCACTTTTTTGTGTGGCTACTGATAAAAACAGGATCGCCAACATGATCGCCAACGTTTGATAATGGATATGGCACAAGAAGAAGAAGAAGAAAAAACCCAAGAGGTAAAATTTACTCTTCCATTCAGTTTAGCTTTTCAAGCTGACCTTTGTCTACTTTGTAAGCATGAGGAACTACATGTTGAAAATTCACCATACAGTAGAATTCATTAATTCTTTACAGTACATCTTGTACAAGAAAAAAAAATGGTAACAGCAATCCAAACCCTGCATGCAAAAAAGTAGAGTGAATAAAGATGAAAGTATCTCCTTGACATATTTTTCCAAATATAGGAAGTTACTTTTATGGAGAGTTGCTTTTATGCAATTCTTCTGTTTTCTTCTGAAGTGCTAGCCCCAAAACAGTAATATAGTCATTGTTTATCTTATTATACCTATCATCTTGTCTTACCAAATATAAATAGAAGAATATTATATGTGTTATTTCTATTACATTTGCCTATTTATTCCTGTATTTAAGAAATCAGATAGTTAAAAACAAAATAAAACGCCTACAGTATATGTCCGAGGAGAATAAAAAAAAGTTATCCTTCATCTCTCTCTTGTGTTAGAACAGAGTGGATTTGCTACTTGAATTAATTCATACATATTGATCAATGGCAGAATAGCAAATATACTAATCGTATTCATATTAAAATATTTTCCCCTAGATTCAATTCACTTTTTTCTTTTTCTAGGAGATTCACTATTAAATTACTTTCAAATATTAGAAACTCATATATAATAGCCAAAGTATACTGAATGCATGGCAGCATTCTGAAACAGTTTGGAGCCTGCTGTTAGTGTAACTCAGTGTAATTGAAATGAATGTAGGCCTCACAATCTTCCTCTAGCACCTACTCCATAGTGCCTACTCAAGAAGAAAGCTGTAATTTCTAAGACTGTGGAAACTCTGTCATATTGGATGAAATGGGAATCATTAAACACTGCTTTGTAGGAATTTTTTATCCTGACTGGCTCCCCAATACATAGTGTAAGGATTGTATCTGATAGTGACCCAGACTAAAAGTTTTTTGCTTCCATTGGTCAACCCCTGATTAAGGATTAGTTTAACATCTGACTAAGACACCTTGTCCCACTTCTAATGACTCTCTAGTAAAAGCTAATTACAGTAGGTTGCCAATAGTCAAGCTGGATCTGCGGATGCAATCTAGTCTGTCTAGCTGGACAATTCTGAGCCATTCTTTCAAAGATCTGCCCTTTAAACCCAACACTACATAAAATAGAAAATAAGGTGAAAATTTAAAAAATCTGCATTGTTATAGGATCCATCGATCATCAGTGTAACCATGCAGCCTTGAAGCTTTTAATGGGAAATTCTATTATTAAAGCAATGGAGTCTTTTTCAATAAAATAGACTTCTGTTGGAATAGGTGAATACAGCAAAAAGAAGAGAAGGCAAAAAGGAATTACACACAGAATTCTGATAAAATAAAGGCAGTCAGTCTTATTGAACAACCTTCATAAAATCTTGGCTTTCAATACACATTAACTGTAGAAAAATATGGAAAGAGATAATTTGGATTCCCTGGAATACAGTTAAACAAATAGCTTTGTTACTTTTTTCCTCATTTTCTCTCTGAGCACTATCTTCTTTTTGTAAATATAAAGTAGCCTTTTAGGGAAATTAATGCTTCACCAGTCAAGGAAAAGGGTCCATTTCTGGTGTCATAGGAACCCATTTTACTAATGATTATCATCTTTTTCCAGTAGTTCAAAGCCTCATACAACACAATTCACCTTACAATATTTTATTAAAGATTATATTATACAAGTAAAATTAATACAGTCTGTATTATAAAAGGGTATAAAATGAATAATAAAAAATAAAAATGCAGAAAAAAGGAAAGAAGAAAAAAGAAGAAATTGCCTTGCCTCCCCAGCAAATAATCATCATTAACAATTTATCACAATCTCTTAAAAGAAAAAAAAACCAATTTCCTCTTCAATCCATATATCACACATTCTCTACAATCATATCTTTTTATTACCCTATCTTAATCAGCAAATAAGTTTCAATGATTTGATTGAAGTTTTAATCAAATAAGTTTCAGGGTTTTTTTTAAAGAACTTGCTCCCCATAAATATTATCTTCCAATAATAACAGATAACTTTATAATTACATATTTAGCTCAATTGTTAATATTTTGCTTTAAAGTAGAAATCATTTATTTCCTTTATGTACCCCTAGTATCCAACCTTCAAACTCATCTTATGAGTTATTTTGTTATAAACAAAGGCATTTCCTGTGAGAAAAGAACATTTTAATTAACTTAAAATATTTCTTTAACTGGATTCCACTAGAAGCCCTTAATCTATTTAAAACTTTCCAAAATTAATACTGCAATTACTCTTTTGCTGTATATCCCTGCCCCCTCCAAAAAATCCTTAGAAAATTTTAAACTTATAATTTTCTTTCTTATTGGATTGAAGAACTCACTCAGCAAACTAGACTTTCAGTTCTGAAGGCTTTCAATCTTTTCTTTTCCTTCCATTCAACCACATTAAACTCTTGGACTTCCTGGAAAGAGCATGTAATTTTCTTGGCAAGGTTTTTCAGAAGTAATTTGCCATTATTTCCTTTCTAGGGCTGAGAGAAAGTGATTTGCCCAAGTCAGCTGGCTGGCTCTGTGCTATAAAATAGAAGTCATGGTCTCCATTTCTAGCTTGATGCTAAGTCTCATTTTCAATCTTGAGCAAGCATTAAAAGAAAAATAAATAAATTCTAAAGTGATTAAAAAGATGAGGTTTGGTTGAACCTTAAGTCCATAAAAGGCTACAGTAATGCCTCTCACCACAGTGGAATTCTAGCTATTTGCAAATTACAAAAAAAAAGTTAGTTTCTGCCATCTACTCACACACTCATTCCTCACAGGAAACTTCTCCCATCTGCATTTTTTTTCCCACAAAAACAAACTTTGGAGGTAGATTGGGTTAATAGAAAATGATCAGCCTAAAGTCACCAAGTGGGCTTCCATGGTGGAAGACACCATGGAATCTAGGCTTCCCTCATCTTTTAAAAAATTATGTGGGAGAAGCATTTTGAGAAAATAAGAGAATAATTTGACTATTCAGACCTCTCATCATGAGGTCAATATACTAACTGCTTTAGGTTGTGCTATACTCAAGACCACAGATTTGTCACTTATTCTTTCTGTTCTGTGAAAATATAAAACAGGATTTATAACTTGGGTCAAAATCAAGTTAATATTTCCTGAAAGTCAAACAGCTGGTTTCTGTATAGCTATATTTTAAAACTATACTAGCACAGCAAGTAGAGGAAAAAGAAATAAATCATCCAGTGAGCCATAATTGTTTACTTTACATGAGGCAAAATATAAATATTGCTGTCATTTTCTGACATTCACCACAGATGAATTGGAAAAGTATATCATTCTTTAACATAGTGAAAAAAGCAGCAACAAAACACTACCTATTACTCTCTGATGCCCACTGCTTTTGTATATAGGTTATGAAGAGAATACCAGATTGGTTCCCTTGGTTTTAAGAAGGTTGAAAGACTAGCTTATCATGTTCCCCAAATCATAAAAGGCTCATTTGGAAGAAAAATAAGTGGAAAAAATTCAATTAAGGTGAGAGTAAAATAAATGATAGTTGTCTCAGTTTCCTTTTACTACTACTCTGTTGAAGAAAACTGAGCAATGTATCCATTGGATTCTTGATAATATTGCAATTCACTTGAGAAATTAGTTCACAGAATATTGAATGGCTGTTCAGCACTGGAACAAAGTCTTTGCATACAGAAATTCCCTGCTGGCACTGGAAGAGGCTATTACCTTCTGAAATCTGTGAAGGAGTCTGTAGGAGTCAGTTTGATGTCATGGTTAAGGCATCAGACTAGAAAGTAGGAAACTATGAGCTCTAGTATAGCCTTAGGCATGAAACCAGCTGGGTGATCATAGCCAACCTTAGGAAGCAAGTGATGTCAAGCCACTTGTCAACAACTTGTTAAGATAACTGCATGGGTTGGTCCAGACAATTGTCAGAATCAACACTGATTCGAAGGCACATTGCCCTTCCCCTCATTTCCTCTACAAGTCTGGAGGGACAATAATGAAACAGGCAGATGAGGCCATCTGAACTGGATCCAAATCACAATAGCTGAGTTTATACTGAATTTAGTATAGGATAATAATTTTATTGATTAGTCAACTGAGCATATTAAAAAACAATGAATATCAGCTTCAAAAAAAATAAAGTAAAATAAAATGAAGTAATACAAGATAAAATAGAGTAAGAAAACATTAAAAGAGTAAACTGAGTGAGATAAAGTAATATAAGGTAAACTAGAAAACAAAAGTATAAATGAGAACAAAAATACAAAACAGTGTGTATTTAGCTGAAAGCATCACATGCTATCTCAGTTTGTTATATAAAATGTGTTCTCCTAACTATAGCCCTGACTATAAGTTTAGCAGTTCTATTAAGCACATGTAGGTAATTTTTTTTTGCCCTGAAGAAAATAAGAGATTTTTTTAATTGCAGTCCCAATGTATGGTTCTGCCAAGTAATGTCTGTAAATACAGGGCTCTTGCTGGGATATATAGTTGGCTGTTAAACAAGACTAGTACAATGTGTTTTATTTCTGGTGCTCCACATATACATATTTTCTCTGGCACTTGGTGAAATTGTGGGATCCAACTACTCAATTTTTTTCTTCTCGTAATACCATTGCTTTCAATGGGAAAAAAGGCAGGTAGCTTTCCCTGTATAAATACAATGCTGTATTTTCCCTTCATCGGATATTTTACAACATAGCAAATTCACATACAAGTTAAATACTCTTTATACTGATATGCTTTTTTTTATCAAAAATTAAAAACAAAAAAAAACCTCAAACAACTCAATCCCATGGTCCCTTAAAAAGTGTGAAATGTATTACTGTAGAAGCTTTTGTGGACCATAATCTTCTTTGATCAGATATACATTTCTAGTGCTGTAGCAAAGGAGGAAGAGAGAATTAAAGATATAAATGATGAAAGGAAAAATGAGAGACAGAATATCCTTTTGATAATTAACAAATATATGTGATGTAGCTATCCTGGAATTGTTTAAACACATACAATAAGAAACACTTTCTTAATTTCACCCCTAAATGATATTAACTCAGGTTTGTGTTGAAAAAACTACTTGTAATAACTTGTCTTAAGGATGGTCACTTTTAACATCCCCAGTGATTTTTTTGGTTATAGACATTTTTTGTTGTTGTATTACACAACAATATACCAGCTTGTCTAATGCAGTGTTTCTCAATCCTGGAAACTTTAAGATGTATGGACTTCAACTACCAGAATTTTGTCTGGCTAGGGAATTCTGAGATTTGAAGTCCACACATCTTAAAGTTGCCAAGGTTGAGAAACATTGGTCTAATGTGTGTATGTGTGTGTGTATGTTTGTGTGTGTGTGTGTGTGTGTGTGTGTGAAATGCAAAGTGAACTGACTAATTTTTACATCTTAAAAAATATTTATTTCAGTTAGTCTTATTTAGTTAATAAAGTATGCTCTGTATACATTTGACTACAATGTGAAAAAATGTATTTAATCTAATTCTTAAAATTTAACTATCAGAAAATTGAAAAGTATAATTTAATGATGGGAAGAAATCTACAACCAGGTCTTATAGTGATCCATTAAATCCCATGATATCTACAAAATAAGAACAGATGTTGTCTATACACCCACATGCTACTACCAAGAATGTTTGCACCTTATCGATTTACATTGATTTTAAAACTCATTCTTTTGTTTAAATGGTTTTGATTTTCTGCCTAGAACACAAAAAAGAAAATTAGTAGCTATTGGTTACTGAATTCACAGAATTGTATGCTTGCCTACTGTTGAAAGGATTTATTTTTCTCTTTATTCACAGGATAATATTGACTTGAGATGTAGCCATGTTAATTGCATTACCAACATGGTATTGGATCATTTGTATGGAAGTGGTCACCTGACATGGATTGATCCTTCCACAGTGGTAAAATAAGGCAGCCAGAATGAGAATAGCTGAAGCTTCACTTCTTTTACCTCTTATGCATGGAACAAAAACTCTTTCATGATAAAGCTCAAGTTCCCCAAGCTCTCCAGCTTTATAGAAAGCTTTATGCAACATACATGCATAGTTCTGTGTCATTAGGTCATCTGCATGTATAGATTACATCTCAAGAATACCAAGGTCTTTTGAGTACTAGCTTACCTCACTTCTTTCAAACCTGTCTAAAACTGGTTTGAGGCTCTTTCCAGTTTACTGTATCACTGGTTATTAGGAATTCATCTCTAAGTAAGTTATTGACTCTGGTTTCAGTAGTGCAATTGTGTGAAATAGAAACTTAATATTATTGTGACTGCTCTTACATACATATAGTGTTCTCAATATATGCTACTTTAATATATATTATGTATGTTTAGACAAGTTTGGTAATTGTCAGAGCTGTGTTTCAGCCAAGGAATTGGGATGAAAACAAAGCCATGAAATAAATTAGTCTGTAGAATAAGATTGACAGACCATTGGGAAGGACAGCAGAATCTTGCAGTTATTATTTACATTCTGGCATTTTTGCAGTGCTTTATAACTGCCTCTGAAAATGTTTTTGGAAAGTGCAGTTAGTTCCAAAGAGAACAGCTGTACTACAGAGAATAGTGGTTATAATTGTCCTATGCAACACTTTGCAATCTGTACTGGCTGACTGTTTTGAACTCAATTCAAAGAGCTGATTTTATTTTTTAAGGCTTAAGTGTCATATAGCCAGATTGCCTAAAACATCTTTTCTCATATTTATCTACATGGTTCCTAAGATCTTCATTTCATACTCCATTTCCAGCTGCTCTTGCAAAATGAGGCTTGGTAGTTGGCCACAAGAGATAAGGCTTTTTAAAGAATATAGACACAGGATATGCTGAAATTCATCAAGCCTTATTAGGTAAGCAAGGTTCATGAAACGAGGAAGGAAAATGACATTGATGAAAACATGCAGAAATGGTTGCCTAGGCAAAAGGGGCTAAAACATTTTTGTATGTCTAGAAGGTTTGGAAAACATTCAGAAGTGGATCAGAACCTCCCTATTTACTAACTGTAAGAAGGAGGAGGCAGAAATCTTGCAGATTTCCAAGATTCTATAATTGTATAATCTTAATAAAAGCACAGTAGTTTTAGCCTTCTGATGGAGTTGATTTCATAGCCTGATCTACCTGACAGTTCAACTAACACAAGAAACCCACATTCACTATAAAACTGACAAGGGCTGATGGAAATTGGTAAAGTGTACTAGGTTGTCTAATCCTACTTTGGAACAAGTGTGTTCTGTGATTATAACTTCACAGCTGAGTATACTTCTCTGTAGGGCTTTTTTTGTCATAGAATGCCCAGAACAGAGTTCTGGCACCTTTTTGGGATGGAACCTTGTAGGGTAGGCAAGGCGGGTTGTATGACATGTGTGAGTTTCGGCACCATTTTTTTTTTTACAAAAAAAGCACTGCTTCTCTGTATATACTTAAGATATATATGGAAAGCAATTGAAAATCTAGGCACACAGACTTGTGAAGCAAGAGAGAGCAAATACCATGATGTATCATGTAACTGGATTACTTTAAATCAATTTCAGTAAACAGAATCATGCTCCAAAAATTTCTGAAATCCCCAGAAAGTCTTAAGTCTTCTGTCCCCTTAGAAATGACTTCTATTATACATTCCATTATATTATCTTTAAAGATCCATTTACTTGTTCCCTAGCCATTTTTGTTCCAAATGGTTATAGAAGCATAACCATGGAAAATGAATGGCAAACATGGCATAAATTAGTTTTAGAAAAAAAATTATGGATCATTAATATTTCAATCCAAGGGTGTTTGCAGGAAGAAGGGGAAGAAAGAAGCTGAGATAGTAACCACATACGTGCAATTGAAGTGCCATCCTTTTTTCATTCAATATATAGTCTCTTCACTAGGCCAGAATGTGTGTGTGTGTATGTGTGTGTGTGAGAGAGAGAGAGAGAGAGAGAGAGAGAGAGAGAGAGAGAGAGAGAGAGAGAGAGAGAGAGAGAGAGAGAGAGAGAGAGAGAGAGAGAGAGAGAGAGAGAGAGAGAGAGAGAGAGAGAGAGAGAGAGAGAACACAAGCATGCATCCTAAGGAACAAATGGAGCAATTCTGGATTGGAGTGGAAGAAAGTCAGGAAAAGAAATTGTGGGTGGTGAAGCAGAGACATCCTCAGGGTAATGTGTGTCAAAAAAGGAAGAATGGGCTTTTTAAATAACAGTCTGATACACACTTGAAAAAATGTGTATACATTCATCAGATATGGTATTGTAAACCATCCCAGCTGCTTGCTTGCTTTAGGTACATATGTATGCATGTGCTGCTCATTCCAAGTGTAGTTAGCATATTATTATTAGTGTATGGCGTTCTTACATTAGCCAGGAGACCACGATGTTATTGTAGAGTAGTAGTTTGGCTGCCAATTTATCAGCTCTGCTCATGTGCTTCCCAAGATGCACTACAGGAGAACAAGCTGGCTTCACACTAAAAAGAAAGACAAGCGACTCTTCCTGCAGTGTTACCGAAGGTCCTCTCCATTCCCCAGAGTTGCCTCATAAACAGGCGCCACAACTGAGAAGGTTCAGAGCTGGCAGGAAGTCTGACTGCCTGCATGGAGCACCAACTCGTCTGCCCTATTTAGCATAAGCAAATCCAAACTCTAGCCTGTTATGTGCTTAGTATAATATAAAAACAAAGATTAATGGAAGTTTAAATAATTTTTTTGGGGGGGTAGGGTAATTGTTTTACATACCTAAAGAATAAAGCTCCAAATTAAGGTGAGACAAAAGGTTTGACACCTCACTACGAGGATTCAGATTTCCTACTCTAGACTTATTGGATCTGGCTTTCCAAAATGTCAGTATCAGCAATGACACACAAAAGTTTTAACCCAGCCTAGATAAAGCTGTACTCTATATTAATGTTATTTGGGCTTTAAAATATTACCTCCCTTCAGCAGAACATACACATTTTGCAAGGAATGATCTTTTAAGATGGTGATCTCTTAAGTATGATTCTTGACTCAGGAATTTCAACAATTTTCAGGAACTTCACCTGAAAGTAGGGAAGAGGGAGAGTGGTACTGACATTTGGCTATTTCTGAGTATGTTCTTTTTGTGTTCAGACATTTAATTATCCATGCGGATCACATTGCTAAACAATCTGGACTATTTCTTTCTGCGGCTTGCCCTCCCACTGAAACGTGTAATTAATATTCAGCAGTCTGGAGAAATTTTAAGAGTTATCCAATTTAGGTTTAAACTTAAGGAGATTGTTCACATCTGTCTCTTTTTATCACAGTCCACCTTGCTTCCATCTGGCAGGAAGTTTTGCTTGATTAAAGAAAGAATGCAAAATGTATGCAACTCTGGTCATAACATTTGCATATAGGTATAAGTGAGGGCTCCACATGTCACACCAGCTTTATGTACAGCTGCCTTTTGGTTCAAGAAGTGATATTATGTCTGCAATAAAGTATAACATGACTTTTTTAGCTACAATATTTATGATGGAGTAATTACACAAGCATATCTCATAATTCACTTTGGGACAATATATACTCTAGGAATCAATTTGGAAAGGCAAACTGGGTAAATAAATATTTGTGCTTAAAAAGAAATCCTAATTAACTTTCAGGGCATTTAGTACAAATTTTGTACAAAAGGATCTATATGTTTTTATATATGGAAAACTTTATAAAATTTTGGTTTGAGACTTTGTAATTAAAAAAAGTAATTTTTTTAAAGTAATTAATGGCATCCATTATGGTTACCTTTGTTGTTAGTTTAGTGTTAGTAGTTAAAAAATATGTTCTGATTGTTCTTATTTTTTTAAGGCATAGCAGAAGAGGGGACAATGGGATTTCACCCTCCACAATGGTAATGAAAATAATAAAGAGGTTTTTTTTTAAAATATAGTATCCTAGTGACTATATCAGCTTCTTACAACAGCAGTAAATGATACCAATATTACTTGCCATTGCTCTCTTGCTGTGATATTCTAAGGATAATGACATTTTATTATATTTAATGCCAACCAAACATTAACAAAGTATTGTATGGCCTAGTATTATGAGTTCTTAGACACTCTGGATCTAGAAATCCCAATAATATAGTAATTATATTATCCTACTAACTTATTCATATGCTCTAGCCAATAATTCCACAGACCTTTTTTTTTTTTACTGCAGAAACTATGGAGGATTCAGGATTACACGATTAAGGGAAAGACATGTACCTTCTTAATTAGTTATTGGTTAAATTTTCTCTACATCAGGGATATCAAACTGCCGGCCCATGGGCCGGACACGTCACGTGGAAGCCGCTCCCACCCCATTGCCGGCAATGGCAAAACCGGCCCGATACGTTGCGCGACATCATGTGACATCGCGAGTTTGATATGCCTGCTCTACATTTTTAGTCTTAATACACAAAATGGATAAGAAGCATCTGTGTGGTTTGTAATCTTTTTTGAGTTTAACAAAGGTAGAGAAGATGTTGCAGTTAGGATAACAATACACATTTGGATTCCTTCATGACTCACTAAAGCACTAAAATGATTGTTTCTTATATATATTTCACATAGTTTGTGAGACCTATATCAAACAAAAAGCTTCTTCTGGTTGTTTGCTTTATCATGAACCAGTTAGTGCAGACTTTGTGCTCCAAGGTTTTGTGCCAATTATGTTTTCAGACAATGTCTGAGCATAAGCATATCTTTTTCTTTCTTATGATTGCCAAAGAACTTTTGGAGACTTCATGTATATCACCAAAGACCTTTATAAAAAATAAAGGTGGGTAATTATACATGAAATGAACTTAGAAAAATGCAGTAACAGTATTAAAATCTTCCCATGGAGACATGAAAGTAACCTGCACAGCAAAAGAAAACATCTTTTAACCAATAGTCATACAGAACAGAAACAGTTATTTAACAGTTTACAATGTGTATTCATAAATAATTGAAAAGGAGACGACTCTTAAGTTTAAAATTATCCCATATCAAAAAGGAAGTTCAGATATAAATTTAAAGAATCCCATTGCTATATCCAGTGCTTTTTTTGTCATAGAACGCCCAGAACAGAGTTCTGGCACCTTTTTGGGATGGAACATTGTAGGGTAGGCAAGGCGGGTTGTAGGATGTGTATGAGTTCTGGCACCTTTTTTAAAAAAAAACAAAAAAAGCCCTGGCTATATCCTAAAATGCGTTTAAGATAAATTATTTGAGGAAAAACTACTTTTCCTACAATAGTATTTTGCTTTAAGTAATATACTCACCCAAGAAGCTTCTTCAGCTCTGACTCGATGATTATAAAATATGGCTTATTATCTTTTGCAATTTAATCAACTGGTACTAAGATATAATAATTGTTATAAAAGATTCATGCTTATTGGTAGGCATGAATGCTTTTCTGCTGAGTTTTTCTATGAAATCAGTAAAGCTGGTGGAATTGGCTAGTAGAATTGGCAGAGATGGGATATTGACAGCCTTGATGACAGAAAAGCTTTTGACAAATTTTATTTCTACTTAGAAACTACTTTTGGCCTTTTTATGAGAAACTGAAAGAAATGAAAAGATAATTTTGGGATTTATTTATTTATTTATTTAGGCTTATATGCCGCTCCTCTCCGAAGACTCGGAGCAGCGAACAACATATATATAAAACAATAAATACAATATAAACCCAAACAAGAAATATTTAAAAATAAAATAAAACCCCACTCACTCTCACTCATATTCATCAATCAATCCACAATCATTCCCAGGCCTGCTGGCAAAGATAAGTTTTGAGATTTTTTCGGAAGGCCAGGAGAGTGGGAGAAACACGGACTTCAGGAGGCAGTTGGTTCCAGAGGGCGGGCGCCGCAACAGAGAAAGCCCTCCCCCTAGGGCCCGCCAGATGACATTGTTTCACTGATGGGACCCGGAGGAGGTCAACCCTGTGCGCTCTCACCGGTCGTAGGGAAGTATGTGGCAGAAGACGGTCCCGTAAGTATCCTGGTCCCATGCCATAAAGGGCTTTATAGGTAATAACCAACACTTTGAATTGTGCTCGGAGACCAATAGGCAGCCAATGCAGCATGCAGAGAGTTGGCGAAATGTGGGCACGACGTGGAAGGCCCACAATTGCTCGTGCAGCTGCATTTTGCACTAATTGTAGTCTCCGAACACTCTTCAAGGGTAGCCCCATGTAGAGAGCATTGCAGTAGTCGATCCTCGAGGTGACAAGGGCATATGTGACTGTGAGGAGAGACTCCCGATCCAAATGAGGGCGCAACTGGTGCACCAGGCGAACCTGGGCAAATGCCCCCCTCGCCACAGCCGACAAATGATGATCCAACATCAGCTGTGGATCGAGGAGGACTCCCAAGTTGCGGACCTTCTCCGAGGGGTTTATAGATTCACCCCCCAGAGTAATAGAAGGACAGATTGAAGTGTCCTTGGGAGGCATCACCCACAGCCACTCTGTCTTGTTGGGGTTGAGCCTTAATCTGTTAACGCCCATCCAGACCCTCACAGCCTCCAGACACCGGCACATCACCTCGACCGCTTCACTGATTTGGCCAGGAGTGGAGATGTACAGCTGAGTATCATCAGCATACTGATGGTATCTCACTCCGTGCCGGTGGATGATCTCACCCAGTGGCTTCATGTAAATGTTAAAAAGTAGGGGGGAGAGAACCGACCCCTGAGGCACCCCACATGGGAGTAACCTAGAGGTGGACCTCTGACCCCCCACAAACACCGACTATGACCGACCAGAGAGATAGGAGGAGAACCACCGTAACACGGTGCCCCCCACTCCCAATCCCTCCAGCCAGCGCAGAAGGATACCATGGTCGATGGTATCGAACGCCGCTGAGAGGTCAAGAAGCACCAGGAAAGAGGACTGGCCTCTATCCCGGGCCCGCCAGAGATCATCCATCAGAGCGACCAAAGCAGTTTTGGTGCTGTAGCCGGGCCTGAATCCAGACTGCAGAGGCCCCAGATAATCGGCTTCCTCCAGAGACCGCTGGAGCTGGAGTGCCACCACCTTCTCAACAACCTTCCCCACAAAGGGGAGGTTGGAGACCGGACGATAGTTGGTCAAAATTGCTGGATCCAGGGAAGGCTTCTTGAGGAGGAGGCACACAAGTGCCTCCTTTAAGGGAGCCGGAAAGGACCCCTCCCTCAGAGAAGCATTGACAATCTCCTGGATTCAGGTACGTGTCACCACCCTACTGGCAGAAACCAGCCAGGAGGGACACGGGTCCAACAAACAGGTGGTGGAACTCACAGCTCCTGTTGGCCCTGTCCACTTCATCAGGCGTAACAGCCTCAAACTCGCCCCAGATGATCGGACAAGAACATGCCCCTGTCCCCTCGACTGAATCATTATCAGTCGACTCTGCTTCACAATTGGAGTCTAGGTCAGCCCGGATCTGAGCTACTTTGTCTGCGAAACAGTTGTTAAAATCCTCGGCACTACCCTGCAAGGGAGGCCCTGGACCCCTCGGGTTAAGGAGGGACCGGGTCACCCTAAACAGGGCGGCTGGGCGAGATTCTGCAGACGCGATCAAAGCAGAAAGATACAAAGATCTTGCCGCTTTAATCACCTTCAGATAGGCTCTAATAAATGAGCTCAATTTGGTTCGATCAGATCCAGACTTACTTCGTCTCCATCGCTTCTCTAGACGTCTCTTATGGCGCTTCATCCCCCTGAGCTCCTCAGTAAACCAAGGAGACCTCCTGGGGCCAGCACCACGGAGAGGTCGCAAAGGCGCAATCCGGTCAATGGCCCCCTTCGTGGCCGTATTCCATGCCGCTACCAGGGACTCTGCCGAATTGTGAATGAGGGAGCTCAGTAATTCCCCAAGCGCTGTCTGAAAACCAATAGGATCCATCAGGCGTCTGGGGAGGAACCACCTAATCGGTTCCGCCTCCCTGCGGGGAAGGATTGGGGCCGTAAAGTTCAGTCGAAGCAGGAAATGATCGGTCCATGACAAAGGCAAAATATCTAAGCCCCTTAAAACCAGATCATTACCCAACTGCTCCGAAAGGAAGATCATATCCGGGGCATGTCCACCCTCATGCATCGGACCCTGCACTACTTGGGTCAGGTCCATGGTTGTCATGGCAACCATGAACTCCTGTGCCAACCCCGAGGATTCGCCAAGCGACGGCAGATTAAAGTCCCCCAAGACCATAAGCCTGGGGAACTCCACCGCCAGCCCAGCAACCTCCTTGAGTAGCACAGGCAGGACTGATGTCACACAGCTGGGAGGCAGGTACATAAGCAATAAGCCCACCTGGACCCCTAGGTCCAGCGTCATAAAGATGGACTCGCAACCCGGAATTTTGGAAACAGTGAGCCTGCGTAGACTGAGGTTCTCCCGGGCCAAAACAGCCACTCCTCCCCCCCTTCCCTGGGGTCGCGGCTGGTGCCATACCTGATAACCTGGTGGGCACATACCCGAGAGGGGAACTCCTCCCTCAGGGCCCAACCAGGTCTCAGTCACACATGCCAAGTAGGTCTCCTCGTCCATGAGAAGGTCATGAATGAGGGGGGCCTTATTATTAACTGACCTGGCGTTAAGCAGCAACAGCCTGAGCCCAGGGGCCCAAACTACGCCCATCACCAGGATCATGGGGTGAGCTAGATTTTTCAGAAGGGCCAGAACAGGGAACTGCTACGAGACAGCAGGACCAAGTTCCCCGAGTGCGGCCTACCCTCCTGCTCCCGCCATATCTGCCTCTTCCCTGAATGACCGGTATACTCCAACCCTCAGTGACTCCAGAGTCCGCATCCCCCCAGTCTCCGGCCTCCCTCAAGCTCGGCAGGCCTGTCCATTCAGCTGTCATACATTCTTCAAACATATCCCCGTCCCATGCATACATCACTCACCCACCCAATTTAATAAAGATTAAAAAAAATTAAATTTAAAAATTTAAAAAAATTTTAAAAATTAAAAACAAGACATGTAAACATATTAACTAAGAGAGCCACAGTTGTAGCTGTTCCTGTATTAGTCCCTCCTAAGATAGAACCTGTGGTAGGCTTTGAGCTAAAAAGTCCAGAACCAAAACCCACAGAAGGAGTAGTTGTAAAAACAGTAGCTGTTGAACCCAACGTCCCAAAATTGGCTTGATTGAAATCACCTGCAACCACCAACAATCCATCCGGGTAGGCCTGTTGCTGTTTGTAAATAGTAGTTAACAGATAACTCATGGCCACAGTTATGTTAGCATCAGGAGGTATATATACTACAGTTATTATCACAATGTTAAACTCACAAGGCAGATAAAAGGGGCCGCACTTCACTGCAAAAAATTCCAAATCAGGAGAACAGTGAGTGTCAATTATTTTAACATTTGTGCTCCAGTTATTATTTATGTAAACACAAAGTCCCCCTCCTCCTGTTCTTCCCAGAGACCATAGTTCTATCTGCTCAATACACTGAGCATCCTGATAATTCAGTAGCCTCTCCTGGAATAGTACCGTAGTAGGGTCAAGCCACATCTCTGTAAAGACCATGACACAGCAGTCCCAAATATTTTTCTGCAAGGAGATAATGTTCCAATTCCTCAATCTTATTAGGAAGAGATCTAACATTAGAAACAAAAAGACTTGGCAATGCAGGCTTGTAAGGATTTCTTCCCATCCTTACAGCCTCGTTTCTGCCTGCGTTTCCTTCGTCTCCTTCGTTTCCTTTATTGGAATTATATGGCATTATGGAAATAATGTAGACGAATGTTAATATTAAAGTACTCTTGTAGTAAGAATTTGATACATTTTTACTTATATCTGTACTAAAGAAAGTTGAAGTCATTTTTTTCTATTTTTCCTTCTTTTACTTTCTTGCACCTTCACTTTTTTCTTCTGACTTTTTTCTTTAAATCCTTTTTTCTGTTTACCTTTTACCTTTCTCCTTTTCTAAAACTCAATAAAGTTATATAAAAAAGAAAATCAGTGAATATTGCAATCTCATTCTAATTTTTTTAGTCATTACAGTAATATACCATATACTTACTATATATTGCATTAAGAAATCTTCATACTTTCTTTTTGCTACTGACCCACAAGATGGCACTAAAGAGAAAAGAGACATTTTTCCTAATTTAAAAAAAGACCATATTATGAATCAACTGTTAATTTCCAGCATCTTCTATTAATGTCACACACATTATATAGCTATCTTAAATAGAATGTAAGGAACCTTTGATTGCCTGAATAATATTACACATGGTTGCTTAGACATAAATCCCATTGAACTTAATGTGGCTTATTTTCAAGTGAAAATAAAGTGGAGTCAGAGGATTATATAGCTTCCCTGAAAGATTAAAAACATTGACTTCAGTGTAATGGTGTTATGACTAAAGCACTATAACTTTAAAAACATTATTTTCTAATCCAACATTTCTGTCCACTAAATCAGTTTTCCATTGTGCCATAACTGTGTTCCAGTGTCCTATTTTATTTCAATCAATCAGAATAGAGCTGGAAGGGACCTTGGAGGTCTTCTAGTTCAATCCCCTGGTCAAGCAGGAGACCATATACCATTTCAGACAGATGGCTGTCCAGAATTGTCCAGAATCTAAAAGAGAATTTAAATTTTCTTTTAAAAACATGCTGTATACATCTACATCTACATACACATACATGCACGTGCATGCACACACACACACATATTGTCATTTTCCATTAGGGCAAAATAAATCTAGCTATATGTAGAGTAAAAAGATCTTAAATATTATTTTATAAATGTAGCAGCTACCATGTTTTCCCGAAAATAAGATCTATCCCAAAAACAAGCCCTAGCTTGGTTTTTATGTGTGTGCCTAATATAAGCCCTACCTTCTCCCCAAAATAAACCTTAGTTAAGGCCATGCCCACTTCGTCCCACCGCCTGGTTGCACGAGGTGGGGCAAAGCTCACTCATAAAAATCAAGCTCAGGTGGGGTGGGGGTGCAGCTGCCCCACCCTACACCTGCTTACCTCAGGACCATTGCAGCCAGGCCTCCCATGCCCCAACACCTGCCTCGCCTTGTGGTGGTGGCACCAACAGTCCCATCCAGAAGAAGCTTACAGCCCAAAACAGAGCTCCGGGATGACGTGTGTTTTGCCCGCTGGCTTCCGTTTTGCTGGCAAAGGCTTGCAGAGGCATCATCCCAGAGCTCTGTTCTGGTCTGCAGAGGCCTTTCCTGAAGGCCTCTGCTGGTGAAATGGAGGCTGGGGGTGACGCATGTGAATGGCAGCGAGCAGCTACAGAAAAGTGGGCCAGCGGCATCCACATGGGCTCCTTCTGGATGGGGCTGTTGGTGCCACCGCTGTGAGGTAAGACAGTGGAAAAGACATCACCCAAAAATAAGACCTAATGCCTCTTTTGGAGGAAAAAGAAATATAAGACCGGGTCTTATTTTCGGGAAAACACAGTACTAGATAAATGAAATGGGCAGTAATCAGCATGTTATGAACCTTTAAAAGTTGTAGGAGTTGGGACTCTTTATTCTCTTCCTGCAACTACATGGAGAAAGACATCATCAAGTTTAGATATTCTCACAACTAACATGGAAAAAGGCACAGAATTATATTAAAATGTCCAAAATCACTCATAAAACAGAAAAATGGAGCATAAATATTAAAATTATCTATCCCTAAAATATATGTTATAATTCTTAATTGAGATAGGTTCATCCCCATAAATGAATTGTCCCATCTATATGGTATATAGTTAAAAACTCTACTTTATCAGGTTTTTTAAAAAAATAAATGGCAAATAATTTCACCATAACAAAATAATTTCATCTTAACAAAAAGAAAATCAGTCTTATGTTGCTGGTCTAATTTAATTCTGCATTTTTACATAAAATGGGAATTACATTATCTGAAATGAGTCCAGCTATGTTCTAAAACATCTTATCCAGGAGGAATGATGTTTTAAAGCATGTGAAGCCCTGCAGCTCCCAAAAGTAATCACACACATATAACATATTGAAGGGCCCAGAATTTTAAACTATAGTAAAATAACAGAGTTGGACCTTTAACTTTCAGCAGCATCACAGAGGTAAATATGTTCAGTGATTTAATTATGAACTTATCACAGTAAATAAAATACTCCAAGACTTGCAGAATATAAAGCAATCATCCCATATTGTTTTGATCCTCTCCCATGCATGCTGTAATCTTAAATTCACAAAAGAATCATTCTAATGGTATATGTTGAAACTTCCTTGATGAAAGAGAATTGTTGGATCAGATTATGATTGAACTTCGCCAGATACTTTCTTAAAATGGCCAACTCAGGTCACATAAGGAAGGCATAATTAGAAGTATTCTAATTGTATTTATGTACATTAATAGTATATACTTCCTAGGAAATAGTTTGCTTGATAATATTTAATTAGTGTGGTTAAAAGGCATACTAATTTGATGCAGCAGATTTCTCTCAGTTGCTCTATAGTTACTATTGCCTCTATCAAAAATGATAAAATGTCAAAGTGGTAGTAAAGTGGTGAATCATAAGATTGTGTTTGCATTCCTAACTCTGAATTCCTAGGACAGGGGTTGGCAACCCAAAACTCAAAGAGCCACTTGGACCCGTTTCCCACCGAAAACAAAACACCAGGAGCCACAAAACCCTTTTGATATCTAAAATGAAGATAACACTGCATATATCCTTTTTTACCTTTATTATAGGTGTGTGTGTGTTTGTGTTTGTGTGTGTATGTATGTGTATGTGTGTGTATGTGTGTATATATACACACCTTGAGTGTTTTTTGATGCACCCTGTCAGCCCAAATATGGGAAAAAGAAATCTTTCTTTTTCGTTTGCCTGTATCAGCTCAATCTAGAGCAATCCACAGGCAGCAGTCGCCAACTGCGACATCATTTACATATACATTTTTTTAGATTGCTAACAAAGAATAAAGGGAGAACTGGAATAG